>CANTUQ010000101.1:24575000-29375000 GCA_947683425.1 Excoecaria cochinchinensis
CGACTCCATGAAACCTCCTTGTTGCCCAACATAGACGCACTTGCAATTTATTTGCAAGATGTCAACGGACGGACAAATGCCCCGATCGCCCACGTTCAGGCGGTCGAACGGGCGGCCGAGGGGATCCGGCGTGCGTCACAGTGGCGACTCCACTGGGGATGTTTATGGCTCGAGATTTCGATTTGAAAATACCTCGCTTAACATTTATGATTAAAATTTAATTCATAAATTCGCTTTCCCTCAAAATTGCATTCGCATATCATTAGAGCCTTAGAATACGCTAGTTTGGTCCCTCTTTTAGCCCCGGTGCGTTCCTGAAGCACGACCTCATTTTCACTCAATTTGGGAAAGTGTTAAGGATAATCACCAGCCCAAGCCACGTACCTCAATGGTATATCAAAATGATGACCCGATCGGTCGCTATGCTCGTGATGAGCTAGACCCGTCGACAGGGATCATGCTTGGGTAGCCTTAAAGAAACATCTCCCATGTCCAAAGCTCATGTAACGGCCGTAGCTATTTTCCACAGGTGAAATGAACCTTAATTCCATGCTTGCTCTATGGATCATCATGTATTGGGTGAGTCCTGATATCTCGCTTAGTAACCTAGCCAAAGGCTATCATGCCCTGGTAGGGCCATGTCGAAATTTATGGAACGTCCAAATACGTGACGATCATTATCCATCCGCTTGTGCATTAGCATAGGAGTGTCATGCTACCGGTTTTTCGCCGTGCACCATGCGTGTCCATTGGGTCCCTCGTTGACCCTTGGGCTAATCCCACCTAGGAAAGAGACTGCACGACCACATGTGTGGGAGAAACAAGGGTGGAAGGACTTACTTGCTTGCTTGTGCTCTGTGAGTGTTGCATATCACGACCATGCATTATACCTGCATTTCATGCATCATACCTAACGTTTTGTCCCTGCAGCCATCATAGATCTGCCCAGGTGGACTAGATCACCAACCGGATGACTGATCCGAGTTCCTGCTCCTGAGCAGTCAGATAGAGAGGGTTTACCAAAAATTTTATCAGGAACCAGTGGTACAGTATCTCAGATGGCAAACTCGCCTAGGGGGGAAGACGCCACCAGGGCCATGATTGCGGAAGAAGTGGGCCGCCGATTTGAGGAGTTCGAGGGTAGAATGATGAATATGTTGACCGCCCTGGCACAGCAGAATGCTCCACAGAATCCTCCTCCTCCCGTGAGACAGAATGAGCCAGAAGAAGAAAGAGCTGAGAGACGAGAAGAGCCTGTTCGGCTGCCTCCAGTAGAGTTAAGGTCAGTGGCCTCGGGAGAGCAGAGAAGAAGGCCTGTGCTGAGAATTGATAACGATAGAGATATCGAGGATGATAGGATAAGCATTGCATCTGAGAAGGGGAAGGCACCTCAAGCTGATGAGTTTATTCTAAAAAAGATGGAAGAGAGGTTTGAAGCCATGGCCCGTATGATAAGCAGAGCTCATGGGATGAACCCGGAGGATAAAGAGTTGGACGGAGAGGACCCGATCCCTTACAACTTTAAAATGCCAGATGTGCCAAAGTTTGACGGTACTTCTGACCCGACCGCTCATGTGAAGCAATATTCTCTGGTCATGAAGGGGACAACGTTGTCCAAGAAGCAGAAAGTAGAATACTTTTGTCTGAGTCTGACCTCTCATGCCATCGACTGGTATCATGGCCTTGACCGCCGCACTAAAAAAGATTGGGATCTGCTCACTGAGGAGTTTTTGAAATAGTATGACTGTAATACCAGGATGGAGGTAACTCTAAAAGATCTTGAACTACTCTAGCAGAAGATCGGGGAATCTTTCCATGATTATCTCACCCGATGGCGAAACCGAGTGATGGAGATGCGCAGGAAGCCGGACACCCAGGATCAGATTCGTTTATTTATCAAGAACGCGAGCCCGTACTTGAAAGATGGGTTGAAGATGAAGGGGTTGAAGGACTAGGAATCTCTCAAAGATATAGCCATCGAAGCGGAGGGAGAGTTCTTGGCTCGAAAAGCTAACAGCGATAATTTTGCCAAAAGGGCTAACCCCGGTCAAGGAGCCGGTAGGCCAACAGGTCCCAATAATGGCACTAGAAGAACGGGTGAAGTGTCTGCTACCGAGGTGACCACCCAGAGGAAGTTTTCGAACTTGGGGAGACCATTATCTTGGGTCTTGAGAAGGTTAATGAAGGAAGGGAAATTGCACCCTTTGGCTCCTAGGCCAGCTTTGACGCAAGGGAAGCCTGGACACAAAGATAATGAATTTTGTGCATTCCACCAGCACTCAGGCCACATCACAGATAAGTGCAAAGCGCTCCAGCACTCTATCCAAGACTTAATTGATAGCAAGCAAATTTCTGACCCTGAGAAGAGGGAAACTGAGAAGAAGCCCGGTTATAATGCCGTACCACCACCCATGTTTATGATCGGATCTAGCCTACCAGAGTGGTACGTGCTACAAGATCTATATAGGAGCGAGAAGTTTGCCGCTGATTTTTTCGAGGATAGAAAGGAAAAGGCAGTTGTGGCGACCCTTGATTGCTGGTCTAGCAGTGAGAGCGGTGGAGAAGCCGAGGAAGAAGGGGAAATGAACCTTGATTTGTGGAGGTTCGATGGAGACGAAGAAGAGATAGGGGCAGTGACAAGGAGTAGAAGAGTGCTCCCTGGGATTACGAGGCTGCCTGAGCCAGCACAAATACCAGTAGAGAAAGAGCCAGAGGAGAATCAGATTGTCAAGCAGTTGAAGAAAATTGCAGCTCAAATATCCATCTGGGATCTGTTGAGACAATCCCCCTCTCATAGGCAGAAGGTAGTAGAGGCTTTGGTTGAGGCCATGGTCTCCACCACAATTTCCCCATCAGAACTTTTGGGTCTAATTAAGGGAGGATCCGAGGAGAGATTGGTCTTTTCTGACGCCGACCTACCGGTTGAAGGTCGTAACCATAACCGACCCTTGTACATCAAAGCACAAATTAACGATAAGCACACTGCTTGCATTATGGTAGACGACGGGTCTTCTATCAATGTGTGCCCTTTGGTAGCTTTGCAGGCTTTTGGTTTAAACGAGGATATGCTCAGTGGATCGGATCTGACTATCACAGCCTATGATAACTCAAGGAGGCAAGCCTCAGGAACTTTTAAGACTCTGGTCAAGACAGGACCTATTGAGGTGGAGGTTGAATTTGTAGTTCTGCCCATACCCGCTACCTTCTCAGCTTTGCTTGGGAGACCCTGGTTTCACAAGTTAGGTGGAGTGCCATCCACACTACATCAGATGATAAAGTTCCCACACGAAGGGGAGGTGGTGACTGTCAAAGCGGCCAGGGAGAACCAGGTCTCAGCGCTGGAAATAGCTAATCAGCCATTTAGCGGCTTCCACGTGTCCATGATAAGGGAAGAGTACGGGTCAGTGGATAGCCCAGCCGTGGTTAATATGATGAAGAAGATGCACTATCTCCCTGGGGCTGGTTTGAGCAGAAACTCCCAAGGATTGCAAACCGCGATCACCACTCGAGGGCAAAAGAACCGGAAAGGTCTGGGGTATAGAGGCGGCTTCGGCAAGAAGAAGGCAACGGATAAGATCCCTCACATAACAGAGAGCTTTGTACCAGCATCCTCAGTTTGCGCTTACACTGGCGAAGACGAGCCGCAATGGGTAGATGGGGGGATTGTCCCTGGCTTTGAGATCTTTAATGATGTATTCGACTAGCATGTCGGGTTTGTCAAAACTGCTGAGAACTTCTGGGATGAAGAGGTCATGACTTAGGGTATCACTTGGGACAGATACGAGCCTGAAGAGGTCGTTACCGAGAAAATAATAGCTGCCAGGCTGAAAGGGAAAGAGAAGATAGCAGAATCAGAACTGAAAATGGGGGATTTGAAGATTTCTTTCGACATGCCTGGAGGGCCTCTGCTGAATCAGGAAGCCAGTAAACAAGCTGCAACGGCATCAACCTCGGGAGTGGCAGAAGAAGACTCTAGCTTAGACTGTCTTTTTATTCCAGAACTCTTTTATGATGTAAATGACAATTATAATATTATTAATAAGGCAAACAATTTCTTTTACTTGTGCGATGTTTCTAATGATTTCAACATTCATGAACATGATCATATTCCATCAATTTTTGACATTGATTCCACTAATACAACGCCTTTTAATCTTGGAACCTCGGAAAATCCGAAAGAAATTTTAATAGCATCAAACATAACTCCTGAGGAGAGAAAAAATTTTGAGAGAATAATAAGAAAACATGAAAAAGTCTTTGCCTGGACCTATGAGGACATGCCGGGAATTGACCGAGATGTGGCAGAACATGCTATCCCCACCTATCCGGACTACAAGCCCGTGAAACAGAAGTTGAGAAGGCTGAGGCTAGAATGGGCTGACAAGGTCAAAGAGGAGATTCGGCAGCAGATAGAAGCCAAGTTCCTTGTTGAGGTGCAGTATCCTACATGGTTAGCAAATGTGGTCTATGTAGCAAAGAAGAACGGAAAGGTCAGGGTGTGTGTGGATTATCGAGATCTGAACAAAGCTTGCCCTAAAGGTGATTTTCCACTACCCCATATCGATGTATTGATAGACAGTGCCGCCAATTGCGCGATGTATAGCTTTGGAGATGGATATGTGGGGTACAACCAAATCCTGAACAAAATAGCGGACCGGGTTAAAACCGCTTTCATCACAGAATGGTGGACCTACGCCTACCGAGTCATGCCTTTCGGCCTAAAGAACGCAGGGGCCACGTACCAGAGGATGGCAACCAAGATTCTGAATGACTTGATCTACAAAGAAGTAGAAGTGTATGTCGATGACATGATGGTCAAGTCAGCCACCCGAGAGGGACACTTTGAAGCTCTAGAGAAGTTCTTCACCAGGATTAACAAGTATAATCTGTGACTTAACCCCAAGAAGTGCATTTTTGGAGTGACTTCAGGAAAGCTATTGGGACATGTCATCAGCCAGAGGGGAATAGAAATTGACCCGGACAAGGTGAAAGCCATCAGAGAGATGTCTGTGCCGCAAAAAGAGAAGGATGTAAGGAGTTTCCTGGGCAAGCTGCAGTATGTCAGCCGATTTATTGCAAAGTTCACTTCAATATGCAAGCCCATTTTTAAGCTGCTAAGAAAGAGTCAACCCGTGGTCTGGAACGAAGACTGCCAGAAAGCTTTTGACAACATCAGAGAATACCTATTGAATTCGCCAGTGCTAAGGCCACCGCAACCGATCAAACCGCTTATCCTGTATTTGGCAGTAGAGGATAGTTCAGTAGGCGCCATGATGGCTCAAGAAGATGAATTTGGGGTGGAATTTGCAATTTATTACCTTAGCAAGAAATTCTTGGCTTATGAGATAAAATATGCTGAAGTAGAGAAGATCTGCCTCGCAGTAATTTGGGTGTCAAAGAAACTGAGACATTACTTCCACTCGTACAAGGTTCAAGCAGTGGCCAAGCAGAATCCGTTAAGATATTTGCAGGAAGCACCGTCTTTGCTTGGAAAGATGGGGAGGTGGATGCTCTTGCTACAGGAGTTTGATGTGCAATACATCACCCGTAAGACTATTAAGGGGCGAGCCGTAGCCGAATTTCTTACTGAGCATCCTATTCAAGGGGACACTCCTGAGTTCACCTTTCCTGATGAGAGCATAGTTGCAATTTCTGTTCAGGGATGGCAGTTGCACTTTGACGGGGCAGTAAATAACAGAGGAGCCGGAGTTGGAATCATCTTGACGACCCCAAATAATGAGAAACTTCCCCTCGCTAAGAAGCTGAGGTACAAAGCAACCAACAATGAAGTCGAATACGAAGCGTGCACCTTCAGGTTAGAAGCTTTAGCTGCATTGGGGGCAAGGAACATAGAAGTCTTTGGTGACTCATCCTTGGTGATCAACCAGATCCGAGGTGAGTGGGCAGTAAAAGAAGAATAGCTGATGCCCTATGTTGAGTATTTGAGAGAGGTATGTGGGCAGTTCGAGACCTGCACTTTCCACTTCGTGCCCAAAGATGAGAATCGTTTAGCTGATGCGTTGGCAACCCTGGTGTCAATGTGGGATAATCCTGAAGGAGTAGCCATGAAGCCTATACTGATTTCGAGCTCTGAGAAGCCCAGCTTTGAGATTAAGCCTGTGATGGAAGTAGAGTTGGCGGATGGGAAACCATGGTACTTCGACATCATGAACTACTTGGAAAACCATAAATTTCCAGAAGAAGCTACTGAAAAAGACCAGAGGTTGATCCGTAAGCTATCGACTCAGTTCATATCCTTAGAAGGGGTGTTGTATAAAAGACAGTCAGACGGGATTCAACTCAGGTGCTTGAATGAAAAGGAAGCCCGCAAGGTGATGGAGGAAACCCATGCAGGTGTCTGTGGGGCCCACATGAACGGTTTGACCTTGGCTAAGAAGATCATGAGGCAAGGCTTCTATTGGCTTACGATGGACAATGACTGCTCGAAATATGTTAAGCAATGCCAGTTATGCCAACAATACGCAGACTTGAGACACCTGCCGGTATTAGAGCTACATAACCTGACGTCACCTTGGCCTTTTGCTGCTTGGGGGATAGATATCATCGGAGAGATTCGCCCTACGGCATCCAATGGGCACAGGTACATCATAGTCGCAATTGACTATTTTACCAAATGGGTAGAGGCAGAATCCTTCAAGAAGATTGACGCAAGGGATATGGCCAAGTTCATATAAAGGAACCTGATCTGCAGATATGGTCTTCCTCACCACATAGTGTCTAATAATGGGGTGCAGTTCATGGGAGAAACCAGGAAGCTCCTTGAGAAGTATGGTGTCGAGCATCATAAATCCTCTCCCTACCGACCTCAAGCGAATGGAGCAGTGGAGGCCGTAAATAAGAATATAAAGAAGATCTTGTCCAAGATGGTCCAAACCTACAAAGACTGGGCCGAAAAGTTATCTTTTGCCCTGTGGGGATATAGAACGACGGTGAGGATGTCTACAGGTGCTACACCATTTTCCCTGGTATACGGAACAGAAGTTGTATTGCCAGTTGAGATAGAGCTCAAATCACTGAGGGTGGTCATGGAAGCCCCAGTCCCGGAGGCCGAATGGGCGCGACAGAGGCTACAGCACTTGAACTTATTAGATGAGAGCAGGCTGAAAGCCTATTATCATAACCAGATTTACCAGAAGAGATTGGCAAGGACTTTCGGAAAGAAGGTGAGAAAGCATCCGCTGAAAGAAGGGGACTTGGTGTTCAAGCAGATGAGGCCAGGCATACCAGACATCAGAGGGAAATTCAGACCCACCTGGGAAGGGCCGTATATCCTCAAGAAGCTACTGTCCAAGGGAGCTACGATCTTGTCGGATAGTGATGGGAATGAATTCAAAGAACCGATCAATGTCGACAGACTCAAAAGGTTTCACGGCTAAAGACCAAAATAAAAAGAAGAGAATAAAATGCCCTACAGGTTGAAAACCGAAAAATGGCGGCCGTGCTAAAATTGGGCGCCTCGACAGGGTGAAAACCGAAAAAAGGCATCCTGTGTAAAAATTAGAGGCATGGGAGAAAATGTCCAATCGTGAAAACCCGAGAGGGCCGATTGGTAACAGGAGTTGATACTGTTAAAATTCGGTTTCATGTGTTAAACAGCGCGTAAGCGGCTGAGTAAATGTCAAAACTGATCATGTATGTTGAAACTATATGAAAACGTACACAAATTCGTGAAATGGAATGAATATTATTCTTTTCATTTTTGTCATTTTCTAGTTCTGCATTAAAAAGAAATGTAGCACCAAAAGAAATACATATATAAGCCAAGCTAAGTCCTGCTGCTGCTCTCGCCGACCAAATGCTTGAGCCCTCGGGTCTTGTTATCAGATGCTGGACTAAGGATCCATTTCTTGTACTTACTGGTCGAAGACATAGAATGATTGCCGAATCGTGGGATAACAGTCTTCACTGGTAGTTTGCCCCACAGCTCATGATATCGAGAAGCAAACGCAACTGAGAGAGCTCCTCCCCGGAATGACAAGGGAACCCTCACTACATCCTGGGTCATCCCGAGCTGACGCGTGTATCGAGAGGTGATGCAGAAGGTGGCTCGACGAAGCCCACAGAGGGGAACACACCCCGATGGTTCATCAATGACCACATGAGATAGTGGGAGCCAGGCAGACGTAAAACTAATGTCGTCATCTGACAGCTTGCTAAATCTGGTAATGCCTTCACCAGTAGTAGCACACCCATGAAGTCGTCGACGCGGTAGAAAGTGGCTCGGCGAGTACTGTGGAGTAACTCGAGGAGGTGGCTCGGACAGCATTCTCAGTTTCTCTTGCAGCCAGATCTGAAAAGAAAAAAGAGAGAGAAAAGAAAAATAAATATAAAAAAGAAAGAAGAGAAGAAAAAGAAAAAAAGCCGCTGGAGTAAGTAGGGTTTACTTCAGGAAAAATAAAGGCACAGGGTTGTGTGAAAATCCGAAAGGACGCACCTCCCGCTAAGAAAAGCTAGTGTGAAACTCCATAAGGGACGCACTACCTTTAAAATAATGACGTACCTGGAGCAATAAGGGGTTGCCGGCAAAGGTTGTAGTGGATCCAGAGCTCACAGAGTCCAAGCCCAAAATAGTTTCAGCCAAGACGAGTGGTAGGGGTGATAATCCCAAATGAAAGTCGCTCAGGACTCCAAACAGGCGAGAGTCGCCTATCAAACCCCCTGGAACAACAGTAAGGAAGTTCACCATGCAAAAGAAGAATATAATGCTTACCCGATAGGTGGGGATGTCGGTGAACTGATCCAGAGCCTCGATCAGTGGCCCCAGAGCAAAGGGAGAGCCCAGAGAAATCAGTCGGACGGCCTCAGATGAGGGTATGCCGAGCGCCATAGCTATATCCCGGGTCTGGAATAGGCCGCAGCGGGGGATGCAGGGCAGAGTGCTAGGAGGGAACCAAGCTCCGAGAATGGCAGCTAACTCTTCAGGCAAAGGGCACAGTTCCTGATAGGTGAACCGGAAGACGTGAAACCGGGGGTTCCAGAAGTGGGTCGCCGCCAGGAGGAGGTTCTGGTCGACTTTCACCCGGCACAAATATTTCAGCCCAGATAGAGAAGAAAGGGCGCCCTCTTCCCAAGTGTGTTTGTCATCTAAGATACGGTGCATCCTTTGGGCTAGAGAGGAAGACATTTTGAGAAATATAAAAAGCTCAAGGTGTTGGAAAATGAAGAGACACAAAGAGTAGCAAAATTTTGCAAGGATTTATAGGAAAGCGTCACCGACGGCTTACCCGTCTCTACACAGAGATGGCCTGGCCGTCGGAATAAAATCCACCTGGCAGATGCATACGTCAGCATTGCATTCATCACGCGCATTAACTTGCATTTATTGCATGACAGATGGCCAGCCCGTCGGTCGCTTCTACAGACGCCCAGCCCGTCGGTCACGAAATTCTATATAAGGGCGAGTGACAGACGGTGCAAACGCTGCTGTCCCTTTCTTCTTCCTCTCCCAAACCATCTTTTAGCGTTTTTTTAGTGTTTTTTCAAGCATTCTTCATCTTTTTTCGCGATTTCTTCATATTTTCGCATTCTTTACTCACCGGGCGCTTGGATATTTATATTTTCTTCAGTTTCTATGCTTCTCGCGATTCCAAGTAAGTAAATAACTACTTTTTTTTTTTGAATTTTATTCAATTTATTCCTTCATTTCTTCTTCCTTTAACCTTAGAAATGGTTAGGATACTTTAAAAACCTTAGGAATTTAGGGGGAATGCTGCCCATTTTTTCTTTTAATGCAATTAAATCTGAACCTTTGCATGATCACATAGAAATAGATTTTTTTTCTATAATTTTGATGCTTTAGAATTACGCTTTTTTAGCGCACCATTCTGTGCATATATTGCTTTGGCGGCCTGAGGCCATTATCTTGTGTTGTTGGGGGCACACTCTTGCCGGGGTGCGTCCCATTTTCATGCGCATATTATTGTTGAGGCCTGAGGCCTATTTTTATGCCTTTTCATGCAGGAGGTTGGGCATACCCTTGCCGGGGTGCTGCCCAGATTTTTATTTTTTACTCAAAAATTGAATATTTTTGTGCGATGCATGCCTTGGGCCTAGAAAGCTCATTTTTATTCACTTCAAATTTATTTCCATGCTAATTGCGTGTTGCCTTTGCCGCGATGTGTGCGGGGCATATTGGGGCTACTTCCTTAGACAGGACGTTTGCTCTTTTTATTTGTTATCAATTTTCTATCTTGTTTTGGGCCGCCATTGCCCTGGTGAGGCCTAAATGGGCCTTCGCCTGGTGTTGAGCACCACTCAAAGCAGGTGTGGCAAAGTCCATCAATCTTGGTGGGTTATCTTCAGCCATGATAATTGGTCTCTTATCCTTGTTCTTTTTCTTATTAGACTTCCGGTTACTTAACAAAAACCTTTCAATTTCAGGATTCAATGGTTCAAGCTCTTCTAAAGAACTCCTTGTACTAGGCATGAACTTTCAAATCCTGTAAAACAAAAACAAAACACAAAATTAATTTAAACACACAAACAAATTAAAACAAAACAAAATATTGTAATCCAAAATCATAAATCAATTTTCATAATGGCAAACAACCGCTCCCCGGCAACGGCGCCAAAAACTTGTTGAGCTTTTTCTATAGATGCTAATTATACCGCAAGTATACGGTGTACCGCAATAGTACTTAAGATGTCGATCCCACGAGGAACATTTTTACACACTATTACTAATTGATTTTAATCTTGTTTACAATGATTAATTAATGGTAAAGTTGATTTTAATCTAATCTAACATGTAAACTAAATATACCTAGTTAATGATAGTCAAAAGAAGATAAAATAAATCGTGAAGAATTAAAGATAATGAACTTGATTCCATCATTTTGATTAACATCTTTCATCTTTTTATGCAAGCCAAGTCAGAATAAATTTTTAACTCACTCTCTCGACATGAATTAAAATGCCTAAAACGTACAATTAAAATTCTAACTCACAATTTTCATTAATGAATTAGAGATTTCTAATTACATATTTTAAGAATAAACACTAACCTATAGCAATTATCTCAATATACCGATCTCTCAAATATATCTTAATAATGAATCTCTATTAGATGTCAGAAAAAGCAAACTCTCAAATTACTTTAACTTGTAAAGATCATGCAAAAAATACTAATAAAAAATCTGCATTCAAAGACCATAAAAGTAGATGGAAATAAAAGAATAATAATATGCAAATTCATTGAAATTATATTCATAGAAATAGTAGAGAAGAATTAAAAATAAGAGAATAAGATAGAAGCCTTTCAACCCTTTTCTCAATCTCTTGAAATATATTTTCTTCTCCTTGATCTTCTTCTTCTTCATTCTTCTTGATCCAGTCACGTCTCGTTACCTAAGCTCACGTCGCGTGACTGCTTGTGTGAGACGTGACCTGCTCCTCTCTTGTGATCCTCTCCTTCTTTATCTGGTTCTTCTCTTCATTTTTCACCTAAAACAACAGTAAACACACAAACATGCAATCTAATACAAATAATCATAAACTAACATATCACATCAAATTTACACACAATAGCATGATTAATTACATAAATATATACAAAATAAATACTAAATTATACCTCAATTAAGCTCCTATCACCTAGAAAATAAGTCTGATAATATTTGTTTTGTCAAATTTTCGCTGTCTAATTTCTTCTCCTTTGCAGGATGCCTCCTAGACGTAGAGCACCGCAGGCCCAGCCCGAGCTTGTAACTCCGGATTGGATGGATGATGAGTCAGCTCAGAGGTATAGAGCATTGGCTCAGGTAGAGCTTTGGGCCAGTTGCTTTGTGTCCCGACCGTTTCTAGAGGCCCTAGGGTTGGCCCCAGAGTTCGATTTACTTGCCGAGGGTGCTGGGTGGACAGAGTTCCTTGAGCCCACCTTCCAGACTTTTCCAAAGGCTACTCGCCAGGTCCTGGCCACTCTTCGCTACGCCGGTTTTCAGAGTGAAGATACTGACCCAGGGGTGGTTCAGTTTTGGTTCGACGGCAACCACTTCAGTATTACCAGGCAGAGATTTGCACAGGCCATGGGGCTCCCTACAGAGGAGGGGGTCGAGATCCCACGGCGAGCGGTGAGACGCGCCCATTGGGCGGCCATTGCCCTACCGGGAGTGCTGTATGATCATGATACAACGAAGAGCACCGTACTGGTGTCTCAGGCACTCCGGTATTTACACAGAGTGCTATCCAGTTCGTACCTTGGTCGAGCTGGTAATCCAGGGTCGCTTAACGCGGCCGAGATCTGGAGCCTCTGGGCTATGGTGGCAGGCCAGCGTCTCAATATTAGCCACGAGATCTTGGCCAACTTGACCAGAGTCGGCAGAGGATTGACACCGGTGGTGATAGTAGGAGGAGTTATCACCCGGTTACTTTTGAGGTTAGGGGTTAACCCTGACAGGTTGAGAGGACCCTTGGAGGAGGGGATCCATGTAGATGCCGCAGCGGCAGTACAGATGGGGATGATCTCCCCAATATCAGGGCAGGCAGAGGCCTATAGGGTGTTGACCATTCATGAGACCAGGCGGATGTTCTCACTCCCACCCTTGGGTGCAGATCCAGACCACCCGGAGCACCCGAAGGAGCAGCCTCCACAGCCCGAGCCGCAGCCAGAGCCCCAGCCTCAGCCCGAGCCTCAGCCAGAGCATCAGCCTCCTCAGCCACAGACTGTGCCACCACCACAGCAGCAGGAGCAGCCCAAGACTCCCTCGGACTTCGACTTCGAGTTCACGATGGACGACCTCTTCGCCGCTTCACCGGCATCCAGAGCGCCGACTCCAGTCCCATCACCGAGCGCCAGGGTACAGAGGTCTATCCACGGGCCCTCCGAGAGGTACCACCCGTACTCCCGAGGCGACCCAGGGGCATCCACCTCCTCGGCACCACCACCGGAGCCAGCACCGCAGCAGCCTGCGCAGCCTGCGCAGCCTGACTTCTCTCAGCTCCTCACGTCCATGTTTACAGCCTTAGAGCGGTGGCAGGATGAGAGGGACAGGGCTATTCACGAGAGGTTGGATCGCCAGCAGACTGCCATTCAGGAGCAGTCCTAATCGGTGGAGCGCTTAGCTCAGGAGCAGGCCGGCTACATCGGGCATACGACTCGAGAGCAGGCTCGGGCCTTGGATGTTTTCAGGGATGAGCAGGCTCGGGTCCTAGAGGCCTTCAGAGGTGAGCAAATGAGGCTGATTAAGCAGATTGCTCAGGGGCAGAGGGAGCTTAGGCAGCAGCTCGCTCATGATTTGAGGACGTCACAGGACCAGGCGTCTCAGAGGGTCGACATGACCCTACAGATGATCGACGAGTCGCTCGACTCTCTGAGATCCCACGTCCAGGCGATAGAGGGGATCCTCCCACCTCTGTCTCAGACCATGAGAGAGTTCAGAGAGCAGACGGAGCAGAGCCTGGAGCAGAGGAGAAAGGCCGCCAGCGAGCAGACCATTCAGTTGAGCCAAGCCTTCAAGAAGTTAGGAGACAAGGTTTCTGAGACCTTAGGGTTTATGAGCACCTGTACCCAGCCCTTCTTGGATGGCTACGCTCAGATCCGGTTCAGGCGGGCCCATGATCACGAGGCAGGACCCTCCACGGCTCAGCCAGCTCCACCTCCACCTCCACCAGGGACCGTGCACATATCAGATGACGAGGATCCCGATGAGCCCTCCGACTACACACCTCTCTGATCTTCAGGGAGTTATTTTTGTATCTGTTGTACATTTTCATTTTGTATATGCACTGTCCAAAAATGACGTTTCTAGTGAAAACTTTTGCTTCGTTATTGCATGATCATTCGATTGTTAATTGTTTAATCACATCACAGAAAGTGTATGTTCTCATATTTACTTATATGTCAATAAAAAATGACAATATAACAAAAACGAAACAAAAATGATGAATAATAACTCAAATAAGAAAAGATGAAAAATGAAATATGGCATAGTAAATAAAGCAAGATCACGCCATCAATAGACAGGTTAATAGATGACCACTCGAACATGAACTAACAGAATCTTTCATCATGCAGGTACAGAGAAATACCGATCTGAACATAGACATCGATTAAAAAGATCCCTTTTGGGATAAGGAACCCGGCGGGGTCTCCTCTTCTTCAGATCAAGGTTGTAGCCAAAGCATGCTGCATCTCACAGATCGAGGTTGTAGCCAAAGCATGCTGCATCTCACAGATCGAGACTGTAGCCAAAGCATGCTGCATCTCACAGATCGAAGCTAGGGTCAGAGAGTGCCGCGCTTCACCAAATCGAGATTATAGCCAAAGCATGCTGCATCTCACAGATCGAGATTGTAGCCAAAGCATGTTGCATCTCACAGATCGAGACTGTAGCCAGAGCATGCTGCATCTCACAGATCGAAGCTGTGGTCAAAGCATACTGCACTCCAAACCGGGGTTGTAGCCAAAGCATGCTGCATCCCGCCAAGCCCTACAGGTCGAGATGAGACCGATGGGAGTATCTTCGCATCACCAAATAGATCGAGATGAGGTCTAACCGGCATAAGGCATGAAAGGTGAAAAGCCGTCACAAGTACGCTTCCTCTCTGACCTTTCTCTGAGTTTTGGCTTATCTAGGCGCTTGTGCACTAGTTTCTCCAAAACTGGGGGCAACTGTAAGCACCGTGTCCCGGAGCGGTACGGATCAGAGGTTACCCTATGATGAAATCAGTGTCTGAGCCTGTATAAAGGGTTGGATTTGGAGGTTTTAGTCCCACGTTCCACGAGAAATGAGGTTTTTTACCATTCCTGGGCAGAGGGGGAGAAAACAGGGATTTTTTTGGGATAAAAGAGGTTTTTCTCTCTACAGACAGCCAGCCCGTCTGTGAGCGGCCAGCCCTTCGCTTGGTGTCACAGACGGCCTATGGTATTTTCCGACGCCCGTTGAAAAATCACTGCCTCTGTCAGAGCGCCGCCTGGTTTTCAAGAACATACAACCTTTTCGACGCCCGTCGGTGGATGTGGCAGGACCGTCGGACGAATCCTTGTGTCAGAAGGATTCTTCCGATGCCCGCCTCTATACACCGACGCCCGTCGGTCGTGTCTGCTTATAAAAACTCCGGATTTTAACTTGAAAAGGGTTCTAAAAATTTTCAAAGGGGGAAACTCTGCCCAAATTCAAGCAAATTTTCTCTCTCCTCCAACAAAACACATTTACGAAGGAGATCTATTTAATCAAGGATCAAATCAGTCAAAAGGAACTAAAAATAATTAGTTTTCTTTAGATTTTGATTCCAAAATCAATCTTTTGAGGGGTTAAAGAAGAAATAGCTCATTTTTCTTTCTTTGATCCTTCATCTTTTGCTTCTCGTGGAACGCGCGGGGCTCTAATCAACACAAGAATCTCACCCAAAGCGATTATCTGAGGGTAAATATTCCGAATTTCTTCTCCATATTATTTCATATTTATTCCTTATTTTGTGGAATTTTTCAATATCTGTCATTATTTTCCTTTATTTTGACTCTCTTTATCTCCTTTTGGGATAAAACCCATTTTTTGGCTTTGGAAAGAATTTTCTCTCTTTTGTTTTTTCGGAGACAGTGGTGACCGACGGGTCATCTTTATAACCGACGCCCGTCGGTCACCCCACCTACAGACGCCTCTCCTTGAGTGACAGACGGACATGTCGGTTACCTTAACCGACGCCCGTCGGTCAGCTGAGGAAGGCCGTCTGTGGGTTCTGCCTCCATCCTTTTAAATCGGTTTTTATCTTTTTGAAGTCCTTTTGGTTTCCCACATGTTAATTTTATGTATATTAACATCTTTCAACTTTTCTATCAGTGTATATTGATTCCTCTTGGACTACCACAAGCTTGAGCGGCTATCTACCATATTCGGAGGATTCCGTCCGGTTTAGTTTCCTAACTCTCCCGATTATTTCCTTCATTTTGTTATTCATTGATTATTTCATGTATATGGATATACTCTTTTCATATCTCGTTAATGTATAAAAATGATCTAATGATTTTATACTTAAATAAAAATGAGGTTTGTGTAAAATGTAAAAGGGGCCAAAGCCCTATTTTTATCCAATAAAATCATCATAAACAAAAATCTCCAATTTTAATAATGATGCATGCGAGGACCAAAGTCCTCAAAATAAGCAATGCCCCGATTTATGCATGATTCGCACATTTATGAAAGGGAGTTGTATTCCGCTCCTTGTATTATTGTAATTTATCACTTTCATTATTTATCTGATCATTTATCACTTTCAAAATGTGAATAAATGCGCCTTTTAATCAACTGTATAGCGTGGAGAGAGAGCGAATTAATGATATTAAAATTTGATCATAAAATAATTGAGGTAGAAATAGATGAGAAATCCCGGACCCAGCTCTGGTCTTTGGGCTCAAGAGGTTAGAGGTTATCCTCCAAAATACTTCTTGGGTCACGAGGCTTTAGCGCTAATCCTAGGCTCTTTAGGGTGAGAAGTTCACCTTCCATGATCCCTCTGGCTGGCCCAAAATGGATACCAAGTGCAGTCTTAGGCTCTCCGAGGCGAGAGTAACTTTCCCAATGTTCTATTGGGTGGCGACTCCATGAAACCTCCTTGTTGCCCAACATAGACGCACTTGCAATTTATTTGCAAGATGTCAACGGACCCACAAATGCCCCGATCGCCCACGTGCGGGCGGCCGAGGGGATCCGGCACGCGTCACATCATGGAATCCTTATGACCTGAAAGCATATTTCAAGTCATACTTGATATATAGGAAGCAGCACTTAGTATTAGATGCCCATTCATGTTCCTGAACTTCCTGCTTTTGGATAGAAATTCAGGTATTCTAGCCCATACATTAACTTTATCATGAGCTAACAATTACAAATATTGCTTTGAAACTTCAGAATTTAACAGGCCATTTGTGTTTTCTCTATTTGCTTAATTGATTCACTAGTCTCTATTGTGTTCTACTGTTGGCGGGCCCTGGTTTACTTTGTGTAATTATTTGGATTTTGAAGCAGGTATATATGCAACACCAGAGAGCCAGTTGAATGTGGAAGTGGACTCGGATGCAAGGGAATTGGCTATGCAAGGTATATTATATCTTCACAATTTCGATTCAATTTTTGTTCAAGAGTTAAAAGTTTAGTATTTTTTCAGCAATCAAATATTGGTTTTAGGGGTTAACTTGGTGATCTTGTTTTATTAGCTTGCTAAAGTTTTGTTGTCTAAGTGATTATTGTAATTTTTGTTTTGATAATAATAGGAAAAAGTTAAGGTTACATACTTACATGGCATTTAAAAGGCGCCACTGCTTATATTATGATTACTGGTTTACACAGTTGCCTTGAATACCAGTTTGTGTTTGATCTTAAGAAACTTGGTTAGTGTCTTTAACATTTGTTTGCAATTTTGGTATCAATGACAAATTTCTATAGCTTAAGGAGGGATGTATAAACTGCCTCGGAGCAAGTTGCGGAGATTATAGCCTCTGTTGGCATGCAGCAATCAGAGCAAGAAGTTGCGGATTTAGTATCAAAAGCATCTGACAGCTCCTTTTGGGATGATCGTGCTAAAGCTCAAGAAACCCTTGTGGCTTAAAACTAAGGTCGGATTTTTCTTCATCCTCTAATTAAGATATTGCTTCAAGTATAGCTCTAGTTTTGTAATATTCCATAAATGGTGCCAATTATTTATTTTCTTTGGAAAGCTCAATACCAACTTGTCAATATATTTCTAAAAATTACGAGACTTGCACAAAATTTGGTCTGTGGAACTTATAATGGTGTAATAATGGACGATCGCATTAAGAGTACTAATTATTGGAACTTCTGACAATGTAAATGCTTTGCATGTAAAGTGTTTGGATAGTGTAAAATGCGGGCAACTTGGTGAAGAGAAAAGTAGTATTATTTTACTAGAACTCTAAAGAACATGAAAAAACAATAAAAACAATGTAACACTCTTTGAATCTGTTGCAGATTGCCCATTTATCTTCATCCATAAATTCAAACACCAAGGAAAGTTGAAAAGAGTATTTTGCATTTAATTAATTGGTACTGGAATTGAAAAAATAGAATAAATATAGGTTATTTTATATGTTAGAAGTCCCTATACATAAATATTGTTAACACATAATTATTATGATATAACTTTGTTCTTATTATTAATCTTTGGAGATTAATTCATTTGGATTTGCTTTGTAATCTACATATATTGTTGCTTTGCTTTTTTTATTTTTTTTTTTATTTTAGGCCTCTATTCAAGATTAGACTCAATATCAGTCTGGAACCAATAAAGTTACGAAATCATAGGCAACATCTAATGTAATTTATGTATATTTATTTTTAATGTAATTTTGCTTAGTATTTATTAGGAACATAATATGAAAATTGATGTATGTTATTTTTCTTTTATTTATTTTAAATGGTTTTATTTTGTTTAATATAAGTTCGATTTTCGATTTATTCGGTTCCATTTAAAATTGAACCGAACTGACTATTTGTACGCTCTTAATTGTACAATTTAATATATTTTTATAATATTATATTTTTAAATAAATAGTATTTTTAATAATATTGCATAATTATTATTTATATAAATTAAATTTTTGATGTAATAATAATAATAATAATAATAATAATAATAAATTAATTGAAATTAATAATAAAAAATTTAATCATTTTGCGACGGAATAGCGACGAAATTTTTTGTCGCTAATATTTCTTTCATATTTACAGCAACTAATTTAAGAGTTATTTAGCGATGGAATTTTTTGTTTTTAGCGCATAATTTGTTGTTGCTATTTTTAGCGACTGTTTTACGTTTTGGTTGCAAAATTTCTTGCGATAGCCGGATTAGCGACGGTTAGTCGTTAATTAGCAACTGAATTTATGAAATTAGCGACAGAAATTTTCGTCGCTAATTTCCTTTTTTTGTAGTGATTGGTGTTCAACAAAGCCATGGCTGGGTTCACTATGCAATTCTTGAAGGTTGATGTGGATGAATTGAGGGTAATAAATCTGAGCCTATCGATATCTACTCTGAGTGGCTAGACTAGTGCTAGCGAGTCGACACTGAATCCTAAAGTTTTTGTTTTTCTAATCGTAGCTTCTATGGGATATAAGTCATTATTTTTAATTTCAGGAGTGTAGATGAATTATAGAATTTAGTTATTTTCTTTTTCAATTTTTATAAACAATTATTAGCTGGATAAGTTTTGTTGAACAAGTTTTGAATTTAGATGAGTGGATGAGCAGATTAATTCAGTTTCAACTCCAGAGAATATTACAATACCAGATGCAATTAGGATTTCTATCTTTTTTGTTTACTGGTGTATATTTTGTCTTGGTAATTAGATGAGTGTATACCAAATTAATCACTCCACGTTAATTTGCTTAGCGATTCTTTATATGTGTAATTTAGAGCTTAAATTTCTTAATTGGGTTTTTCTTCTTTTTTGTGAGACTTGTAAAATTCTTGATTTCTTATTGCAGGAGAATTAGTGTAAAATAAACGTTTGAAGGGAAGATAAGATGGCTGGTTCTATTTCTTTATTTGAACATAATTTTAAGTCTAGTGGTGAAAATGTCTTAACTGCTATTATTGCCCTTACAGTTATGGGATTGATTCTTGCTCATCCATTCTTATTGTAACTGGTATCAGCTTCTTCAAGTGAATGAATAGCAAATGCAGCTGCTGCTGCAAATCCATTATTTTTAGTTTCTTCATCTTCATAGTTTTCTCTACTATTCCTTCTTCGTAACCAATTCATGATATCAACAATTAAATGATAATTAATTATCAACTAATTTCAAGCCACATAAGCAAATTTAACATGAGAATTAAATATTATAATTAAATTACTACTTGAGGTACTTATATTGTTATATCATGAAGAAAATCTGTTGCAGCAATTTTTTTTTCTCTTTCTAATTCCTGCGGTAGACTTCTTAGGCATATTTAGTAGAAAAATCATATTTCATTCTTTTGTCTTTTATTGAAAAAATAGAGAATGAGATCATATTTAACTGAGAATTTATTCTTATTTTTATTCTGAATCCACTTTCGACTAAAGGTTATAAATGTTCATTGAATAATTCACAAGCTGGAAAATGAAAGGAATATGCCAATAATATTTTTCTATTTATTTTTCACACAAGTTGTTATATTCATTTACATTTACAGGTACATGTTTATTTATTTGCATTATAAGGCACAAGTATATGCAATTATACAATGTCATAAATTGTGTAGAAACAGAATAATATTAATCTTTAGCAGCTGAAACAGTTGATAGGATTTTTGCCTTTGGATCTCATATACTTTGCCTTCTTTTTCACCTCAGATAATTCATTTCTTCATTTCTCGCCTAGTTGTCTTCTGAATAACTTGTTGCAAGAAATCCAATATTAATTGTATGTATACATATTTTAAATTTACCATTAAATTAAAACATTTTTATGAGCTTGATTATTATAATTGATAAATACTTGAGCTAGGATATTGGAAGTACACATCAAATATACACGTAATATACAATAAGTATAATAGAAGTACACGTCAAGTATAAACACGGTATACAATAAATACACATCAAGTATACACACAATATATAGAAGTGTACACATAGTATACAGCAAGTACACGTCAATTATATGCACAGTATACAACAAGTATACACACAATATACAACAAGTATATACACAATATACAACAAGTACACATCAAGTATGCACATAATATACATCAAGTACACATCGAGTATACGTATAATATACATCTAATATATGAACAATACACATCTAGTATACACACAATATACATTTAGTATACGAACAATATCCATCTAGTATACGCACAATATACATCTAGTACACATGTAGTATACGCACAATATGCATCAAGCATACGAATAATATACATCTAGTATACCCAAAATATGCATCTAGTATACGAATAACATACATCTAGTACACATCTAGTATAAGCACAATATACATCTAGTACACATCTAGTATACACACAATATAGATCTAGTTTACTCACTATACATTTCGTACACATCTAGTATACGCACAATATACATCTAGCGCACATTTAGTATACACATAATATACATCTAGTATACGCACAATATACATTTAGTTTACTCACAATATACATCAAGTACAAATTTAGTATACGTATAACATACATCTAGTTTACGAACAATATACATCTAGTACACATCTAATATACACACAATATACATCTAGTTTACTCATAATATACATCTAGTACACATCTAGTATACACACAATATACATCTAGTATATGCACAATATACATCTAGTACACATCTAATATATGCACAATATACATCTAGTTTACTCACAATATACATCTAGTACACATCTAGTATACGTAAAATATATCTAATATACGAATAATATACATCTAGTACACATCTAGTATATGCACAATATACATCTAGTTTACTCACAATATACATCTAGTACACATCTAGTATACGCACAATATACATCTAGTACACACCTAGTATATGCACAATATACATTTAGTTTACTCATAATATACATCTAGTACACATCTAGTATACGTAAAATATACATTTAATATACGAACAATATACATCTAGTACACATCTAGTATACGCACAATATACATCTAGTTTACTTACAATATACATCTAGTACACATTTAGTATACGCACAATATACATCTAGTATACAAATAATATACATCTAGTACACAACAAATATACGCACAATATACATCTAGTTTACTCACAATATACATCAAGTACACATCTAGTATATGCACAATATACATCTAGTACACGCACAATATACATCAAGTATACAAATAATATACATCTAGTATATGCACAATATACATCTAGTACACATCAAGTATAAATCTAGTATATGCACGATATACATCTATTACACATCAAGTACACTTCTAGTATACGCACAATATACATCAAGTTTACTCATAGTATACATCAAGTACACATCTAGTATATGCACCAATCCTCTCTGTCACGAGTTAGCATGAAAGTGATGACTCGTGACACTGAATATTTTGCATAGCATGAGTAGGCACGAAGGTGACGACTCGTACTCTTTAGTCTCTGTCACTAGTCGGCATGGAGGTGACGACTCGTGACACTAATTATATCCCCGTTACGAGTCGGCACCATGGTGATGACTCGTAACGCTAAGCTTCCGTCACGAGTCGGCACGCTAAGCTTCCGTCACGAGTCAGCACAATATACACACAAAGTTATGCAATAAGCAAACAATTTCATGCGTGTAAGCTCGTAGAATCATCTAAGAATCCACACCAGTTGTACAAGATCCCAAAAAATTAAGCCTTTTAACACCTTTTAGAGAAGCTTAATGAAATCTCATACAAAGATTTTTCTCAAGTTCTTAATTGTTTTGTTCCCATTAGAAAAGTTCATGAATAACAACATATCAACTACATCATATAGATAGTATATTAACATAACATAATATAATACATTAAAAATGTAAGGAAGAAGAAAAAAATAATTACCTTTATTTTTATCCAAAAGCGACACTTGAAAAAAAATAGAAATAGTAATTATTATGAAAAGTAATAAAAAATAAAAAACAGAAAAACAACCGATAATCTAGTTTTGCTAATCTTAATATGAAGTAAAAATACGCAACAAAATTATAATTTCTTAAAAAGATGTGTAGTAAGCTCCAAAAAATTTGCATGCAAATTTCAGCCAATTTTTTGGGTTTAGCTTCATCTGCAAACAACAATAAGTATAGCTTCATCTGCAAATAACAATGAGTACAGAAATAGTGTTAAGCATCCTGCATTTTTTACTAATTTCTTTAGATTCAGTTACTGACATTTTTTACCCAAGTAAAAACTCTATCCCATAATTCAAAACAGATTCCATTCAAGCAATTTTATTCACAAGCTCATCCCCGTAATGCCAACTATAACAAGGGTGTATTTGAATAGCTGTATTAAGAAACAAAAAGATGCATAAGTGTAGGGGGCATTGTTTTTGGCGCATAGCAAATTTTAAACTGGAAAACAATAGTGTACTTGGCAACCCAGGGTCCCCTTGCTTTCCCTTCTGCTTCCTGCAAAAATCTTGAATATCACATTCGCATGTCTCTACTCCTAATCCTCTTTCATCTTTAATAATTAATACCATACCAACACTAATTCAAATCCTAAATGACTTATTACTATACAGACTTACTAGCTTTAATTAATTAATCAAACCTAACCTAATTAATCTATAATTTCATATATTATTTTCGTTCCTAAAGAATTATTCCATTGTTTAATTAATAGAATTATTCCCTTTCATCACTTGAAAATAAAATAATTTGGAATATAATATGAAAAATTGTATATTTTGAATAGTCAATTGGAAAAATAAGAAAATACTAATTATTCCATTGATGTCAACAATACTATTACAGACCCTTAGAAATTAGAAAGAAAAAGAGGCATAATATAAAACATTAACTAAAAAAAACACACAACAACAAGGCCCTGTTTGTCTACACACCTAAAAAATCCATATATTTCTCAGTTCAACCACCTTAGGTATGTATGAAAGGAACATAAAAATTATAGAATTAAAAAAAGCCCAAAGAAGTTGTGAAAATTACTCTTTAAAAACAAGTAGGTATTAAACGTGGTCTCCAAATTAACCAGTAGAAAAAACCTATCTTGAAAACTCAATCCAAATTAACCTATAGACTAAAGATTTTAGTACAGAGTTAGAGTGAAAACAACCTTGGAGTAAATTTGGAGAGAAGACAAGTAGCCGTTGCTCTCCAAATCGACAGACAAGGAGAGTACCGATGATCTCGAAATTGGAAGCGAGGGAGAGTTGTCCGATAATCTGAAAATTTGAAGGAAAGAAGAGTACACGGTGAGAGAGATGAGAGGAGGCAACGAAATAGGAAGGTGAGGAAGAGAGAAATAGGAAAGTGAGGAAGAGAGCTGAAATAGAAATATTAAAATGGTTTTTTTAGGGTGCGTTCGGGGAGGATTTTGTTTTCGATTTTTTATTTTTTTTTTAAATAAAACCAAAACATGTTCGGCAAATTTTTTTCCGTTTCAGTTTTTGCAAAAATTTGAAGAAGTGATTTTCATACCAAAAACAAAAAATAAAATCTACAAAATGTGGTTTTTAAAATTTTGCTACTTTATCCTTATTATCATCACCATCACTGCCACCGCCACCATCACTGACACTCCACTGCCATTGCCACTGCTGCTTTCACTGCCACCACACAATTATTGCCGCCACTACCACCACACCTCCGCAGCCACCATCACCGCCGCCGCCGCCACACCTCTGCCACCACCACCACCACACCGCCGCCGTTGCCACCACCACACCTCCGCCGCTGCCACCACTACGCCTCTGCCACTACCACCACCACACCGTCACCACCGCCGCCACGTCGCCGCCGCCAGCACAACCACACCACCGCCATCACCACAACCACACCATCGCCACCACCACAACCACACTACCACTACGCTGCCGCTGCCTCCACCACAACCACACTGCTGTTACCACCACAACGACACTGCTGTCGCCACCACTGCCACCACCACACTATCACTGCCACCATGCCTCCGCCGCTACCACCACACTGCGGCTGCTGCCGCCATAACCACATCGCTGCCACCACCATAACCACATCGCCGCCACCACGCCTCCGTCGCCACCACCACCACCACAACCACACCGCTGCCACCACCATAATCGCATCACCGCCACCACTGCTGCTGCCTCCACCACCACCACCGTCGCCGCCTTCACCGCCGCCACCACTACAACGGCACTGCCGCTGCCGCCTCCATCACCCCCACACTATCATTGTTGTCATTGCCACCAGTAAAATCATTATTATAATATTATGAATAATTAAAAAAATATGATAAAATTTTTAAATATATAAAACAGTTTTCTAAAAAATAAATAACAAAAACGTAAAACGTAAAACTTTACCGAACACACCCTTATTTGATATTATAGAAAAGTGTTATTTTTGTAAAAAAAAAATTATATAAATGAAATTAAAATTATAAAATGTTGTATATTTGAAATACTGTGAAAAAGAGTATTTTTTTTGTTATTTTTATTTTTTTATGTATAATTATGTAAAAATCCCAAAATACTTTGACACAAATGCCTTTTGCTAGCATCCACTAATTCGAAATTTTTTTCTTTTTCTTTCCTTGAGCTATTATTTTTTAACAAACAATTAAACATATACTTGTGACTTTTTAAAAAATAATTTTATTCCGTAAATTTAAAATAATATTTAATATATTAATAAAATATTTAATATTTTAATTAATATATAATAATTTAAATTAAATAATATTTTAATCTATTCAATATAATTTTATATAAAATTTAATAAAATTAATGATTATTTTAAGGTTAATGGTTTACATATAATAATTAATGATTTCATGATATATTAGAGATGAAAAAAAAGATAAACTATTTTGAATTTCAAATTTGAAACATAAGATATTTTTAAATGTTGTTGAACGAATAGTTTATCCTATTTATGAGTCTATTTAATTGAAAAAATAAGATTTCCCTTATTTTCTTTTTCTTTTTATTTATCTTACTTTTGAACGTCCGAAAGGAAATTGAGTAAGCTTCTTTCTTTTATCTTTTCCCATTCCCTCAAAACAAAACAGAGCATTTTATGGCAATATAAAACTCATTAGGCTGCCTCGCCTAATTGCAGCTCGGAAACGATCAACAATGGCAGCAACCAACAAAGTCAGCTTGAAGCTATTAATCGATAAGCAATCAAACAAAGTCATTTTCGCTGAAGCAGGAAATAACTTTGTGGATTTCCTCTTCAATCTCCTTTCTCTGCCAATTGGCACTGTCATTAACCTCCTTAAAACCTCAGCCATGGTTGGCTGCATAGGCAATCTTTATGAAAGCCTCGAGAACCTCAATGATGCTTATATTCAGCCTAATCGAGACAAAAATTCACTTCTCAAACCAACTGCCAATCAGATGGCTCATAAACTGCCTCTTTTGCTGCCTGACATTGATAATCCACCGCCATCGGCCGGACTAAAGATATACGCATGTTCGATCTCTAATCACAGGTGCGTCGTTTCGGACAGGAGCTATGTTGCTTGTAGCTACTGCGGTAATAGAATGACTACTCAACTTCGGGTAATAGGTGGAGGGACGAATTCATCATCAGGTAATACTACAACAGGCAGTGATTGTAACGAGGGAGGTTGTGTGAAGGGGCTGGTGACCTATATGGTTACCGATGATCTGTCAGTATCGCCATTGTCGATGATTTCTGGTGTTTCTTTACTCAACAAATATAGTGCCAAGGGTTTCGGTTCTCTTGAAGAGAAAACAGTTGAATTTGGGGCTGATGAGGTATGTAAATTTCAATTTCCAGTTCTCTGTTTTACGTGTTTGGAGGATTGATGATTTTGAATTTCATCTACTTATCGATTTATTTTTAATTAATGTTTTTGTGGACGAATGATTTGTTAACTTTAAAATATGGTTATGAACAATTAAAAGACTTTTCTGCTTGCCTGCAAAATCAAGAGAGCAGAGAAAGTAAAAAACGATCTCCACACAGAAATTTTATCAAACAGCTCGTGGGCAAGAACAGCAAATGAAGAGAACTGATACGGTAAATATGGCAAAGTACGACAGAAAATCCCACAAATTAAGCAACCAAGAAGAAATGATAATCAAATCTCCTAAAATAATTGACAAATATCAACTACGATGAAACTAGGATAGGTAATCGACTTATTGAAACACATAGATTGAAGAAAAACATGTGGCTTGCCATAGATTGAAGAAAAACGTGTGACTTGCTATTTCTTCATTATCTTCAACATGATTTATGACCTGAAATCAAAACCAGATCAAAACTATTCCTCGATGGTTCCAATTTCTTGTTTCAGATTCTGATTTTATGTTCTACTTGTTTAGAGGATGCATTGAGGATGCATTTACTTTACTATGGTCACTATAATTAATTCATTGATGTTTTGTGGATTAGGTATATAAAGGTGATTTTGCAATTTGCAATAGCAATAATTGTAAAAGTTTTTGTGGGTTTTAGGGCCTGGAATTGTTGAAGGCTTCTCTGCAGACAAGGGCAGCTCTTACTACGGTATTCCTAGCAAAGCATGAAGAAATTGATGTTGCACCACCAATTGAAGAACATCAGGTGAATATTGGATCTTCATAATAGTTATACTTATGTGTAGAGGCTGAAAGACCATAATTTTGTGCTTATAACAGCTAAATCATAAAAGTAAGAATGTTTTGCGGTTGCATACTTTGGATTAAGTTCAAAACTTCTGAATGTTCCTAAAATTTGCTGAAAAAATGATGGTGGTATTATTAATCTGCAATACATTACATCTTTTACTTTTGAGTTTGTAACATGCTTCATAGCTAATTTTTAATGTTCATTTGTTTGTCTTTACCAAAAGCATTTGTTACTTGTATTTGCTTGTTGATAATATGAAAATGCTCAAGGTTTTATCTTGATTGCATTTACCTAGCTAGAAAAAGCAAAACACATGAAAATTTGCAGTTTTATGGATATATGATGCATTTTGAGTAGTAATATCATGTAGTTAGATTTCATTTCATTTTATTTCACTGAATTTCTTTCAAGATGTGGATTTTATTTTAATTCTTTTAAGACATTCATTTTAAGATTGTATAAATCACCATAATGACAACACAATTTAAATCACGTTAATTAAATTGACAATATTTCAACACATGCAAAAACTTATCTTTCCCGAATCTAGACACATAATTTAGGCCACATTTTAGCCATGATTTTTGTTTTATCTTTTTTGCCAAAAAAATCTCCAGTCCGAATCACCACTGCAATTTCCTTAAAATTGTGTATTTTGTATGGAGGGTTATATTTTAGGAGATCAAAAGCTTCTTTGTGGTTTGAATGCTATGAGTTTAATTATCAAATTGACAAAATAAATACCAAAATCAAAATACAAAAAAAGTTGTCATAAACTCCAAAACATGCATAAAACCAATACCCATAAGATCATCACAAAAAGAACATAAATAGAGGATCATGCTGCCTCCTTGCTGCCGAGGAACTGTTGTTAAAATTGTATTAGATTGAAGAGACACCTTCAACAGCTTCAAACCCTATATGAACATAAGAACATCAAATACAGTTAAAAAAAAAAAAAGTTTTCGTATGCATAGATATATAATTGAAAGCAGAAGTTATATGAATGAAAATAATTAGAAAAACAATACAATACCTCAGCCATGACTAAATCAACCACCTTCTCCTCAAGAGCACCAATTTCTTGAACATGAAACTCGTCGAGCAAAGTAATACTAGAGATAGTGGACATAGGCCTCACCTCCAAATCATCCATAGCCATATAGGTCACCACTCCTTTCACAAACCTCCTTTAGCATCGGAGGAAGATTGACTATTAGTAGCAACTTGATCTACAAATGATACCAGTTGGTTCATTGTATGCTTATTGGGACAAATCATGTCGGGCTTATCCGCCACGTAGTGACAATATTGGCACGCGACAATAATTTGGAATGGAGAGAGTAAAACTATAAATATATGGCAAGTAAGAATCAATATTTTTGGATCATTATCTGTCTACACTAATCAGATTATCTTATAGGAAAAAAAAGAAAGTTTCTGTATCGATTGAATCATAGGGTATTTGCAGTTAATTATCATTTCATTAATTCTTTTTTTGTAGAGTAACTAAAAAACTAGAAGACAAAAATCAAATGATAATTTTCAGAAAGACACAAAAAAGCCTAATTTTTAACTTCCCAAAACAAGAAACAACTTGCAACCACAAGCTCATAACAACAAGAACATCATGCCACGGTGCTCCCTAAGAAGACACTTGTTAAAACCTCATCAGAGTTAAAACCTCATCAGTCTGCATGCCTTCAATACCCTCAAACCCTAAACCACAGAAGAATGGACAACCAATCAAATTTCAATAGAATAATAACAAGAACTATAGCTGAAAATAATTTTTGTAAACAAAAAAAAGTAACTCAGCCATGCCCAACTCAACCACCCTTTCTTCAAGTGCAGTAATTTCTTGAACATGGAAGTTTTTAAGCAAGTAAGAGTAGCGCGAGTGGACATAGGGTTCACCACCAAATCATCCATAACCATATAGCTCAGCACTCCTTTCAGAAACCCTTCTTTATGATCAACCATTTGTATCTTTTTCCTCGTACTCTCTGTGCGGCTAGAACAAAAGGTATAATTGTGACACTTTGAGCACTTGTAAACTGCTTCATCATCGTCTTCATCACATTCAATCATCTGATTCATTATAATCTAATGAGAGGGGAGATTCAGTGGAAGCTTTTGGCTCTGATTCATCATCAGATAATAAGAGGGAAGCGATGGTAAATGAAACTCCAACATCTGTTTTCTGCCACCTGCCAGATGAAAAACCTAAAAATGACAAAGACGTCATCAAGATATAAACTTTCAGCTCAAATAGTAATGAACAAAAACTTTCAAAGAATATGAAATCACAAGATTGTTTTCCAAAAAAAGAATGTAAATATGGCATGATGGAGATGAAGAGAACAGGAAATTTTCAAGTGAACGAGTTAGTGACATGAAAATCAGTACTCTTCCTTTCTCTATTCCAAGTGACTACGTTTTGCATACATTTCATTGATTGCAAGCTCTGAAGAGTTAAGTATTTTTGAAGATGGCTTCAATTTGCCCATAAACATCTCTCCAATTTAACAACACCTCTGTACGAAACAGAGTATAGATTCGAATATGAATCTTGAAGTTATAAGTCTAGATCCGAATCTGAATATGACTTCCTCTGCCTCATTCTCTTCACGTTTTCTCTTTTTACCACTCCAGAGAGATAATATATCCATGGTCGTTGGTCTTTTGCCCAACTCATCTCCACTACTCTCAACTATTGGATGAACGCCAATGCTTTTAATTATTATGCAATCATTTTCTCCGTCATCCACGGAGATTCGAAATGCGGCCCCTCTTACATTGCAGTCAGCCCAGCCATGCCAAAGAATCACGTGGTCTATATTATTATGCATCTTTATCCGCCGTGTATCAAAGGATGCAACTCTACTGTTTCCACCCTTGTCTATTAAAGATGCTTCTACACTAAAACCTAAATAACCATAATCGACTGCAACAATTGCAGCACAAAAAATGAAACAAGTGGAACGCCCATGAGTGTCAAACTCAAAACACAAGAAAGAATCACTGCTACGATACTTCATCCACTGCGGCACTTCACGTCCCACAATACATAAATCAGTACACTGTGCCAGAAAAATAAAAATAAAAAGAAAATCATCAGCAACATATTATACTAAAAGCAAAACTTCTAGATTTTGTAAGTCTTAAAAAAAAAACAGAGAGAGAGAGAGAGAGAGGGAGAGACCTTATTAGTTGACAAATATTCCCTTAGCTGTTGCTGAATAGTTGATGATGCCCCATCATTTAATTTGTAACAATTGGTCAAGTCCAAAAATTCACTTGGAAATTTGAAGCAAGCCTACAGTGATTCTAGAAACTCGCAGTTTGCAGCACTTAATTTTTCTAGATTTTGTGGAAGATCCGGTAAAGATCCAAGTTTCCTGCAATAACTCAAATAAAGGAATCGCAATTTGCAAAGATGTTTGATGGAGGATGGCAATTCTTCCAAACTACTTCCAGATGCATCGAGTTCTTCTAATGATTCTAAATTTCCTAAATTCTCTGGTAATTTGTTGAGACTCTCACAATTGGAAATATTAAGGCTCTTCAGATATCTCAATTTGCAAATGGAGAATGGCAATTCCTTTAAACCGCTATGGGATGCATTAAGTTCCTCCAAAGATTCGAAATTCCCCAAATTCTCGGGCAATTGAATCATGTTCTCACATTTTGAAATATTAAGGCTCTTATAAGATCTCAAATTGCAAAAAGTATTTGGAAGACTTGTCAAATTTTGGAAATCGGAGATAACAAGATCTTTGTTGCCGGACCTAAAAAGTTCTTTGTTGTCCCAATAAGTCAGGGCTAAACGAGATAAATCTGGTAATAAATCTGCCACATAAGAGATAACTTTTCTGGGAACCACAGATTTATCAAAGGGGTTTAAACATAATCTTTCTATACTACAGGGAATTTCTGGAAGACTATAAAGACTTGTGCACCACCTTAGATCCAACTCAATAAGGTTGTTCAACTTTTCCAAAGACGACCCAATTTCAACCAGTCTTGGACAATTGTTCAATTCTATGACCTCAAGATTTGGAGCTTTGTCTAAACCTGAGATTTTAATTAGATCGCAAGAAGAACTGAGACGAATATATTTCAAATGCCGAGGAGGCTGTAAAGAAGAAAGAATATATAAGGACAAAGTAGTTTGGACAAATAATATCTAAAAACCTTTAAAAGAAATTGTAATTTTGGAAAGAAGCAGATCAAACTATACCTTAACCAAAATGAGTTCTTCAAGATTGCTACCAGGCATGTGAAGCTCAACAAGCTTCTCCAGAGAAATATGGGATGGCAAAGAGCTCAAAGGAAAATACTCCCATTGGAGATACCTTAGACTATTTGGAAGAAATTGAAGACCATCCGGAAGGAACACTTTGTTTTTGGCTCCATCGAAGTCCTAGGGGCCGGGAAATACTCGGAGGAATCTGAGTTTGTTCATATTGATGAAGGCTTTAGAATCTATATCTAAATGATCATCAATATCACTCACATCTATTGATATGCATTCCACATTTTCAGTCACCTGGGAACCAGAAACCAAGAAAAAAATAAACCTATGCAGTAAAAAATTATACTGAAAAATAACAATGTCTATTTCATAAGTAATGTAAGCTCTATGTAAAATAGAAACAACCAGTCAATGTAAGTCCATCTTACCATATTAGTTCCCAATACACTTTCAATGTCCACCCATTTCCATAACCTACTTTGTTTTTCGCAGTTTTGCCCACTTTCCTCGACAACAATCTCTCTGCCCACTTGTTGAAGCAAGTCATGTATTTCAAGAAGGTTTCTACGTCTTCCATATTCAGAAGTATTTATAAGAGATTTATCACAAAGGCTCTCGATTCCATCTATTGAATAGAAACCAAAGCACCTTAATATTCTTTTCACATCTTGTATATCATCCCCTTTAAAGAAACATGCAATATCAAGAAATATCTTCTTTTCATCCCGATCAAGCCCATCAAAACTTGTACTCAGAATATTTTGAATGCTCACAGGAGGAATATCTTCAATTTTTTTCAATCTCTCTACCCATCTTTCGGTACTTTGTCCTTTAAGTTCAGAACCTAAAACTTTAAGAGCTAATGGAAGTCCTCGAGCGTACTTCACAACCTTCTCTGAAAGCTCTTTGTATTCTTGTTGAGGAGAATATTGGCCAAAAGCACGCCAACTGAAGAGCTGAAGAGCTTGACAGTCTTCTAATAACTTAACTTCATAAATATGATTCTCCATCTTTACATTTTTAAGCACTTGCCTGTCTCTACTTGTTACAATGATTCTACTCCCGGGACAAAAAATGCCTGGAGAATACAAACCACTGTCATCTAGCAAAGAGTTTAATTGCATACAATCATCCACATCATCTAAAACAATAAGAACTTTTTAATCTTTAAGCCTTTTTTGGATTATATCATCAATTGTATGGGGTGAGCCTATCTTTAGCTTCTTCTCTTTATCCCCTAATAGCTCCCAAATGATCTCATCTCTTAAATGGCTAGGATCCTTCAATTTATCCTTCACATTCCAAACAAAACAATGGCGGCTATCAAAGTTTTTCTTAATTCTGTTGAATACTTTGTCGACAAGAGTTGTCTTGCCAATACCTCCCATTCCCCAAATTCCTACCATGCTTACATTATTCTCTTCTTTCTCAATTAATGATTCTACTTCCTTGATACGTGAATCAATATCAAATAAGCCATAGGTCTGTGAATAACTCTCGTACATGCCACTTAATTTCTTGTAAATTTCATCGGCAATTTCATCACATAATTTGGCCTGCGATCTAACCACATGTGAGGAAAAAAAATAATATGTTATAGTAATATAATAAATCGAAACCATGACAAGAGGCGAAAAAAATATACCTGTTTTTAGGATTCGCTGAATCGAACCCTGCTAAGTTGCTTATTTCCTTCAGAGCACGTTTCCAATTCTCCTTCTTCGCATCTGGAGCTTCTCCAGCATGCATAGTAAGTGCATAGTCCTGTTGGAGATCCTGAACAATAGTCGGATCTACGTGATAGAAAATGGGAACAACTATATGTTTGTTTGATTCCATACATTCATGTATCTTCTGAAGCTCATCAAGACACCATTCAGAACTCGGATAGTCTTTTGAGAAGATGACTACCGAAATAGATGACTTCTCAATAGCTTCCAGGAGGGTTGGTGCTATTGGTTTTCCTCTTTCAAGATCAGTGTCGTCCATGAAAACTTTAAATTGTTTGTTGTTTAAAGCAACCAGAAGATGGCTGAGGAACCCATAGCGAACGTCAGCTCCTCTAAAAGAGATGAACACATGATACTTTTCTCCTTGAGGATTGCTGGAAGAAGTAGAACTAGAGAAGCCATTGTTTATTTTGGCAGGTTTTGTCAGAATAGATATTGATACTTTCTGGATTAAAGATATGAGTATAAATGCTGTTTAATGGCTAAAAACCACCCAATTTGGAGATTACTCGATCGGATAAGGCTCTTGTGGAATTTAATTTCATCCAGAAAATTTTATGATCAAATTACGGGGGGCCCAGAAAGGAGACTGATACCATCCTTAGGCCAGTCAATGAATAAGCACGAAACTACTTTCACTGTATGCTGTACAAGTTGATGAAAGCACTATATGAGCATGCTAAACAACACACAGTGACAAAAGATCTTAATTTTGATCTTGATTTTATGATTGACTTTAAATCTTGAATTTAAATATCTCTGAGTAAAATTGGAAAATCTTGAATTTAAATTTCTATTTGTAAAAATCTAATTATAAATCTGTAATTCAATTAATTCATATTCAGTTGGTTCTAGATATGGGCATATGGTCCAAATAGTTGTAATCTAAATTATTTTGAATTGGACTGTGAATCTGTTATTTCAAAGTTTGGGTTGAAGCTGGCCCATAAAACTGATAAACAAGGCCTACCCACAGCCCAACTAGGTTATATTGGCATTTTCAAGAACCCTATATATAAAATGCACCAGTTCTTCTTCTCCGCTTCCGAGAACTCCATAGCTTAGCCGCAGCAGCTTAGGTATGTCAAAGATCTCATCTTTATCTTACTTTTGGGTACCTTAAGAAATTAGTTTTTGTTGCATTACCGTGATTTGATCATCAAATTAAGCTTTAATTAAAAGCGTACATGCTTTTTCTTTTTTAAAATTCATCTAGCATAGAATGAACTCAATGTTACCATTGATTGTTGTCGCAGTTGATATTGGTTTATGGATTTTCTTGTTTTGCATCGGATAACATTGTTTTCGGTGCTTTTTGCCTTTGGGTTTTCTCAGGTTTAGTTCTTGTAGGAAGATATTCGTCAATGGCGCCCAAAGGTAATATAGCCTAAATGTTTGCATTAAGCAGTTGTTTTCATGGTTTGGATTTTATCTTTTTTTTTTTTTTGTTCCTTTCCATTTCTTCGAATAACTATTATCTTTTTTGTCCAGTAGTTGAAGCTATTTTTGATTGAAATCAGTCAATTCTTAAATGGGTGCCTTCCAATGTGATGTTAGAATTTTGTATATCTTTCTATATACAAATGAATCAGCACTCAGCTTTTTGTTAAAAGAAATAGACTTTTAAATGGGAGCGCACTAGCCTAAGTACTTTCTTCAAATTATGAAATTTCTGTTGTTTAGATTGATTTTATAGTTGTTTAGGTGAGCTTATTCTGTATGACTGTTATTCATTGAAAGCCCTTGCCACTATTTGGACCACTAAAAACCTAAATTCAAACAAGCTGTAAATTGCATAAGCTGGAACATAACATAACATTTGAAGTGAGTTGCTGTTTTTTCATTCTGCTTTGGAATTAATGTGTGGTGAATTTATTATGATTTTGGTTTGTTGGACTTGGGACTTAGACTCTTTCTTTCACACTATGGAGGTATAATTTTGACCTATTGCTGTAGAGTCCGCCAAAAAGAATGATGCGAAGGCACATGCTCTGAAGGCTGCAAAGGCTGTCAAATCAGGACCAACTATTAAGAAAGGTAAGAAGATCCGTACTAAGGTCACGTTTCACAGACCTAAGACATTAAAGAAAGAGAGAAACCCCAAGTATCCACGAATCAGCGCACCCCCAAGAAACAAGCTAGACCAGTATCAAATTCTCAAATATCCACTGACCACAGAGTCTGCCATGAAGAAGATTGAGGATAACAACACTCTTGTGTTTATTGTTGACCTAAGGGCCGACAAGAAGAAAATCAAAGACGCAGTCAAGAAGATGTATGACATTCAGACCAAGAAAGTGAATACTTTGATCAGGTAAATATGGCTTCATAAACTGTATGCATATTGGTGCATCGATTGCCTCTTGAAATGGATGAGAAGTTTTACAATTTAGCCATTAACTTATCTTTTTGATGCACTTGTTTTTATCATAATTTGCTGAACATGTTTGACACCTCTTCTGTTAAATTAATCCTAAGCAATTCTTATACTAATGCAGGCCTGATGGAACCAAGAAAGCGTATGTAAGGCTGACTCCAGACTATGATGCCTTGGATGTGGCCAACAAGATTGGCATTATATAAACTAAGGTCTTATAGCTACTGGTCATTCTGTTGGCATTTTTGTTAGGTGTACGGCAATTTTGCTAGGACTATTATCATTTTTGTTTTCTTTTAATATATGTTGAGAATTATTTTTTTTTTCAACTCTTTCTTTTTTATGAAATTTATTTTGTATTGCCATTTTTAATATTATTACTGGTATTGGGTTCAGGTCTGATTCGAATACAGGTAATTGTTATCTATTTATTAATTTATTAAAAATAATATTTGTTCTCAAATACTATATAAAGTTTAAATTATTTAACATAAATATTGTAATTACAGTATATATTTTTAGTATGAATCATGTAATTATAAGAAGTAGAATTAAAATTTGTTACTCTTATTAAATATTTTAATATAAAATTTTAATTAAATACTACCATCCAAGATTTCCACATGAAATAAAAGTTTCTTTTATACGTACATAGTCCAGTCATTAACAAAATAGTATATAAAAACAGTGATAAAAAATATATATATAGAAAATACTTGAATGTGATTGGAATCATTGATTCAATCCTGATTCGACCACAACTGAATTCCTAATACACGATTCATAAGTTTAATTCTTAGTAGGTTGGGGCTGAGCCTTGAAACCTATACCAATAACATTAAAATAACAATTAGAATCAATTATATATCAATTTAAAGAAATAAAATTAAAGGTTAATTATAAATTTATCCCTAAACTTTCGCTTATTTTTCAATTTAATTTTAAATAATTTAACATCCAACCTTTAATTATTTTAAAGTTATAAAATTCATCCAAAATTAATAGAATATTACGTGAAATTTATGTAATATTCTATAAATTTTTGACGGAATCTTTAACAGAGCTTTCTTATTTGAACTACGAACAAAAGATTGTATAGTTGGAAGGTTTACCAGCATAAGGTTGCTCGGAGTCATGGGGGCACATTTGGATGCACTGATCCTTGCAATGAGCTTTATCAGTTGATGTCTTCTCGCAGTGTTTAGTGCAGTCGCCTACACAAGTTGATTCCACCAATTGCATTTCTCCCAGCCCAATTATCATCATGCACAAAATCAAACTTGCTATTATTTTCTTCTCCATTTTCTTATTTATTTTTTTGTCTCGCAAAAATTAAATGGCTGGCCTTGATATTAAATACTACTCAAACAATGCCTTTCTTTAGTAAACTCTCCAAATTTTAATGGCTTTTCCATATTTTTTGGATATATTTAACATCCTTTTCTTAAAATAGGAAAATGTGAATGCTAATAATAATATGTCTGCTCTTTGTAAATGAATCAATGGGTAATTGGGTACGCATAAACTCATTCTAATGGAGATTAATTAATGCCAATTATAGAGATTATGATTAATTTAATCTCATCATTAAAGGGTTAAGCAGAAAAAAAAAAAAAATTCAAAGTACAATTTTATTTTTTCAAGTTTCAAATAAATTGTGTTGAGTTACAATTTTTTAGCCATGACACGAAGGCCAAGTGCCACATGGACCCGGTGTTCAGCTAAGACTGCTAATAACGGATAAGCAAAGGCTCAACTGAGAATAAAAAGAAAAGCTCTCTGCCACATAAAAAATATGGCAATGGCAGCCATCACAAATTGACTACTAGACTCTCTTCTTGTCATTTCAACTTCTACCCAATTCACTTAACAATGGCTTCCTTACAGAACTCTCCTTCTCTTTCTCATACATTGTCTCGTAACTCTTTTCCTCAGGTCCCATTTCTCTTCCTTTCTCTAAAGTTCACTTCTTTTTTCCTTTTATTGCAGTTCAGACTTATATGGATTTTTCCTTTTTCTTTTGCTTTGTAGATAGGATTCCAAAAGCATCATGCTTCATTTCCTTGCTTTAGAAAAGGGATTTCTTTTGTTGTTCGGGCTGAGCAATCATTCCCAAATTCAATTTCTCATTCTCAAGGTTAGTTCTTTTTTTTTCTTTTTCTTTTTTTTTTTCTTTGTTTGATTATTTGTCTAATTCTGTTGTAACTAACAATGCCATAATCAAATTCAATTTCATTTGTTTTTCCTTAATTTTAAGTTTACTCAACTAAAGCAGCATTGATGTTGGTTACTTATAAGAGAATGAAACTTATTGTGTATAAAGTATTGGAATCTTGCTCTTTCTTGAAAAATTAATTATGAATTTAGGGTTCTTTGGTTTGGAATGGTCTTTTGTGATAGTTATGGATAAATTATATATGAAGTGTTTGATTTGATAGGGATTCACTGTGGTTCAATTACACAAAATTACTATATAGAAAGATGAACACCAAAATTGATTCATATTGCTGCAATAATGTTCAATTAAATGGACCAAAGACTACAAAAATTGCATTCTTATGCTCTATAGACTAGCTAATGTCAAGAATGTACTATTTAAAACTCCTATTACCTACAGAAGAAAATCAAATTTTCAAAAATATTTTTTTGGGGACAATATATATTTGTCATTTTCATAAGAGGTCAGCTTGATTGGAAGATATACGTGCTCATAATGGAGTTATACTTGTAGTTGAGATATACATTTGTTTTCTTATTATGGTTTTGTAGTTCTTAAGAAGCCAATAAAATTTTACCTGCAATTGACTAGTCATTTTGATTCCGTCGTTTCATGTTTGTATTTTGATCTGCCTTTGCAGTAAGATCAGGAAAACGCCAATTAATTGCTGTCAGTCTGATTGCTCCTTGGGTTTCTCTCGTTAACCCAACTTCTTCAGCTTGTAAGCATTGATATTCATAAAGTAAACTTCACATTTTTAAAAAAAAAATTGCTTTGCTTATTAGCTAATGAAATCTCAAATTCTGATTTGTGCTTCAGTAATATAGATAGAAACGTGTTGCAAATTATGCAGTGTGTTGGTTGGTTAAATATTGATTCTGATATCCTAAGAGGACATCCTTGATATGGTTCAGTTGCTGCAGAATCTAAAAAGGGATTCCTATTAGTCACAGACAAGAAAGACGGATACTCATTCCTCTATCCATTCGGGTGGCAGGTATATAGTGCTATTACTTTCCTTTCATTATGACTCTTCTCATTTTTATATTTCATTAGCGGTCCTTTGGGTATGGGCAGGAAGTGGTAATTGAAGGTCAAGACAAGGTATTCAAAGATGTTATTGAGCCATTAGAAAGTGTCAGCGTAAATATGATACCGACAAGCAAACAAGATATTCGAGACCTTGGACCTCCACAACAGGTTTTCCATATATACTCAGAACACTGCATAATTTTGTGATGCAAAAAAGAAGCCTCCATTTTCAACTTCGTGCTTTTCTGGAGGTTGGTCCAGTTGACAGAAGGCTGTAATCTTCAGTATTTAATATTTTCAGGTTGCTGAATCATTGATTAAAAGAGTGTTAGTCCCACCATCCCAGAAAACAAAACTCATCGAGGCATCAGAGGTTTGATACCAATATTTTCTAATTTTATTTTTAGTGCAATTTATTTTTTGTTTTATTTTCAGCATGGTAGAGCAGTATGTATTGCATTATAAATAGCAATGGAAAAAATCTACGAGCTTAATTTTTTGTGATAGTTGAATTGGATGCATCGCATGCCAAATGGACAAAGCCACCCACTCCTACCAACATTTGCAGCTTTGTCAATAAAGTTACGCTAGGGGATGATTAAGTAATGATGAACTGCCTATAAATTTAGAAAGTCTGATACCTTCTGCTGTATCATCTGTGATTCAAAAGCTATAAATTTCCACTTGGTGAAATGTTTTGTGTTTGGTGCCGTATACCACATTAGCCCCTGTATTTGAGTTGTGATAGTCAATTAATGCCTAATTGATTGTCTTCTGTGTCAATGTTGCAGCATGATGTTGACGGAAAAGCTTATTACTCATTTGAGTTCATTGCTCGGGCTCCAAACTTTACTCGCCATGCTCTTAGCACAATCTCCATTGGCAATGGTATGAAAACATTTCACTGTATTCAATATGTCATTGGCAAATGGATTATGTAACATTTCATTACTTCTGCCTATCCCAACGTTCAGTTGCTGACTTTAAATTTCTGAGCAAAATCTTTCCATATTATCATGATTTCATGAAAAGGGCATTGATGAGCTTATTGATGCAAAATAAATCTATTGACATTCTTCTTTTGTCTTCTCATTTCATTGCTTTTCGATTTTTCTTCTCTACCAAGCACTATGGCATGTGCTTTAGGGGCTTGGAATTGGAAAATGGAACTCTTGGTGACAAATTTGGAGTTTGAAGGCCTGAGATGATCAACAACTAAACCATGAGCCTTAGAAAAAGCATTATATTATATTGGCTGTGGTTTTCATTTGGCTCTGGTATTTCTGTGGCAGGTAAATTCTACACATTGACAACAGGAGCCAATGAGCGAAGATGGGGGAAAATGAAAGATAAATTGCACGAGGTCATCGATTCCTTCAAAATTTTCAATGTATGATGAAGCTGGTCAATCTTAGCTTATCGTATCAGGATGAACCTCTGCTGATATGAAGCAGCATACTGCATTTTCTGGAGTTTTACGGGCCTAAGTTTGCATCAAAGAATATCCTGCCTCAATTGCATCTTCGTTTTTTCCTTCTTTCCTTTGTTGTGAAGGCAACATTTTGTATAATTCCTGCAGCTCCATGGAAGCCTTTTTGTTGAAATTATTTTCCAACGACATTCTGTTTCTATGCAGTTAAGTGATGAATTGACAATACTGTTTATCCTCCTCATTCAAGCTATTCACTTCTTCATGGTGCATACTCGAAATTTGACAAGAAACTGAAGAAAGTGTAGACTAAATGCAAAGCACTTTTATTCATAACATTAGTAGGTTTTGAAAAAGCTATGACATAAATTAGGACAATTAAAGTTCGTATAATCCATTTTAATTTCTAAAATATACTTTGAGAAAAAATAATTTTTGTGAGAATAAAAATTAGTTTTGTACAGTTAAAACTAATTTTAACGTGTGTCTCAAATGCAAGAGCACAAGCAGTCTCCCTAACGTTATCCGCATACACTGGATACAAAATAAAAATAAAATATAAAATAAAGAGAAGAAAGAATTGTCTGCATGAGTATGACCACAAGCTCCAAACCACATCAACAACTCCCCTAAACTATCAATTCCTTCACCTTATGAGAAGCTGAAGCTGCTTCTCTTACTTATCAATGGCACTTTCTTCACTTTCTTTCAGTTGGGTTTCAACTACCGCATCCCAAAAGGTTTACATTTATTCTTCTTTCTCTCATCAATCTTATCTTATCTATAATTTATAGATAACCAGTTTCCTTTCTCATTTAAAATTCCAGTTGAATGTCCCTTGTTCTAATGAATTGTCTCGAGCCATTCCATTAGCTGCTAAAAACTCTGTTACATGCAACACAGAAGCAGCCTTCAGTGCAGAAAGTGAGATAACCCATTGAATTTTTTTCTCTTCAATTTCATTACTTTTAACTCGAATTATTGTTAGAAATCATTTTTCAAGAGATACCCAGATCAGTTTTGACTGTGATTTTGAGTTCATAACAGTTTATATTAGAATATTATTCATGAATTTGAATAATGCCAGAAGCTGTGTAATTTTTTTTTTGTTTTGTTTCTGTTTTTGGGTAGGTATAATTGGCAGATTCTATATTCTAGAAACCAATTTGCAGAATGATTACTTTGATTTTGAACTTATATGACCAAATAATTATTGATTTTTTATGCAAAAGATTGTATTGTGTAGATAGCAGAAGAAGACTGCTACTGTTGGGAGTTGGAACACTGACAACAAGTTTACTTCAGGAAAATCCTCTTTTTGCTGAAGGTATCACATGTTTTATCTCTATTTATGATGTAGTTGGTGTTTAAATTGATTTATCACAAACTGGATTCACATAGTTGATACATTTAGAGTTAATTAATTGAAGGGATGTTTCAAGTAACAACTTTAATCTGCAGATTTCTTAGGCATTATCCAATTTACTTACAAATGACAACTTATAACAGCTTTGTTATGTTTTGGCATTCCGTAGGGGTGCCGAAGAATTATCGAGCTTTTGTTGACTCACGAGATGGATATTCGTATAACTATCCCTCAGATTGGATAGTAAGTTATGCTCTAATTTAATGATAATGTAAAAATCTGACTTTTAGCTGTTGAAATCCAGAACAATTTCTTGCTTCTCTGTTTAGGATTTTGATTTCCGTGGCCATGATTCTGCGTTTAAGGACCGATACCGGCAATTGCAGAATGTTAGAGTGAGGTTTATACCTACTGATAAAAAAGACATACATGAGTTAGGACCAATGGAACAGGTAAAAGTATAATGCTTTTCCCCTTTTGAATTATTAAAATCCAAACAATTCATGACAAGAAGGTATGTTCCGCAGGTTGTATCTGACTTGGTTAAACATGTATATGCTGCACCAAATCAAAGGCCAACCATAATCGACATACAGGAGGTTGATACTTAATAATGCCTGTTCATATTGACCAGCTACTGATATATATGACTGACCAAATTTCTCATTCACCGAATGCAGCGATCTGCAGATGGGAAGAACTACTACACCTTCGAATATGAGCTTACGTCTCCAAATTACTCAAGCATTTCCTTTGCAACCATAGGAATTGGAAATGGTAAGCTTCCCGCCATCTTAAAATGTTTCCTTCATAGGGTTGTTAAAAATCTGGAATCTATGAACATGAAATTAACTTGGTTGGCATTGTGTAAAGGGAGATACTACACCCTGATTGTGGGAGCAAATGAAAGAAGGTGGAAAAGATTTAGGAACATGCTTAAGGTGGTGGCTGACTCTTTCAAAATTCTTGATATATGATAAATCCTGACTGAGCAAAACATCAGCAGTTGGTGTATATAGTTGATTGAATATTTCTGCTATTGGCTTCCCTTCACCTTCATGATCCTTGGCAGTTAATACCAAATTATCATTCTTTCTCTGCTGAGTTATATGATCATCAATTGCAAACTGGTCCATAGCACTACACTAATGTAAAATGTGAATATGATATTCCACGAGAAATATAATGCACCAGTCTATAAGGCTGACAAGCCAATGGTAGAGTTGTGTTCGTATTAAACACTAGAAGCCTGCACTGTTGAATTGAGATTCTCCAACTGAAAAAATTCATCAAACTTATAATCTGCGTCTTCATTCATTTTCTTTGACCTGTTTCAAAGTGATGATTCTAAGCATAAAAAAATTTGACAACCACATAAACATCCATTCACATACATATATTAGCTTCCTGCTTTCATGCAGAAGATTAAACAACAATAATAATAAAGATAGAAAAATGAAAAAGAAAAAAATGAACCAGTTAAGCGGAAAAATAGATTAAAAGCCTATAAATTATCCACGTGATTATTTACATAAATTACAACAATTGCCCTCCACCTCTTCCTCTACTTTCTAAACTCTCTTTCGTTTTCACAAATGTAAAATGTACAGTATGAAACACATTCATCTTCCAAGCTCGTCAGAGTGGCATTTAATCCATAATAAAGCCAGGAAAAACATCTAGAAAAATGGAAAACAAAACTCAAGCACACCTCATTAGGCACTACAATTACCCCTTTCCAACCCAATTTCTGATTAATGAACAAATAAATATTACCATGGAGACAGAGCAACAACCTATAACTTAGCCTCCTAAAAGAATAAGCATCTAGACCTGAGAGCATATCCATGAAAATCCTATTTCGAACCCTACAATCAAATACTATAACTCTCCCACCACCTCAACCCTTCCATCCAAACACACAAAAACTGCTACAAGCCTCATCATTCTTGTTTGCACTCACCGCTCTGGAAAATACTTGCAAAAATTGCCAGCAGGAATCAACATTTCCAGCAATGTAAAAATTGACCAATAAGAGCTGTACAAAGGAACTAGGCCAATGTCAAATCCCAACCTAAACAAGTCGATGTTGTCGCAAACCCTTCCCGAAGTGAGGTTGCATCAACCTCACGTACAAACCATTCTTTGCCATCAAGGAATCATGACTCCCTTCCTCCACGATTCGACCTCCATTTAGAACCACAATATTGTCAACATGCCTCATCATTGCAGCTCTATGAGCTATCAGGATGGTTGTTTTGTTCCCCATAATCAATGTGTCAAGTGCCTCTTGCACCACTCGACTCGACTCAGATTCAATGGATGAACTAGCCTCATCCAACAATAAAATGGGTGCATTCTTCAGCACCACTCTAGCAATTGCAATTCTCTGCTTCTGTCCTGGTGTCAGGTCCACACCCCTCATCCCTACATGCGTGTCATAACCGTGAGGAAGGCTGCTGATGAAGTGGTGAGCATTTGCAATTCTTGCAGCCTCTTTCATCTCAGCTTCACTTGCATTATGCCTGGCATATATAATATTTTCTCTTATGGTTGTTGAGAAGATAATTGGCTCCTGCTGAACGAGACCTAAATGGCTCCTTAACCATCTCAAATTATAAAGTTTCAAATCGCGCCCATCCAACAAAACCTGGCCAGCAACTGGATCATAAAATCTCTCAATCAAAGAGATTATAGTGCTCTTTCCAGATCCTGAAACTCCTACCACGGCTATAGTTTGTCCACCATTAACTTTGAGACTAAAATTGCTCAATACCAATACTTCTGGACGAGTAGGATAGCAGAAATCAACATTCTTCAATTCTATGCTTCCATAAACATTAGGTGGCTTAAGGGTCGAGCTATCATCAGGGTCAATCTTGGGCACTCGATCTATAATATCAAAAACTGAAATGAGAGATTTCCGCCGTTTAAGAATGTACGGGGCCAATCCGAAAGGTTCAACTAGTGCAAATGTTGCAAACGAGAAAACCATATACTCCTTGATAGCCGTAGGCAGATCCATGTACTCTTTTTTTACAGCATATGCAGTGTACCAAAGAAGAAGAGCATTGCAGGCAAAAAGAAGAAATTGTGAAAAGCCAAATGCAAAACCAATGGCCATTCCATGGAAAAAACTCTGCTTGAATATTTTCTTTAGTTGCAGTCTGTAGAGCTCCATTACTTTGTTACCAGCACAGAATGCTACGACAGTATAAATGTTCCTAACAGCATCCTCAAGGACCAATGATGCCTTCCTGTGCATCTCCTGGATGCCCCTTGAAAATCCAGCAAGCCACAATTTCTGCAATATTACAGTTGACAAAAATTCAGAATTTGAGCACAGAAGACTAGCAACCAAAATGCCACATTACCAAAATTGTAGAAAATCAAAAACATTGATGGAATTAAAAAAGTGTCCAAATAACTCTTTCACCAAGAAACGGTGGAAGTAGTTTTAATATCATCAGTGGAGTACCTAGGATTTGGAAACAGTTGGGTAACAGGATAAGTAGCACGTAATAGATCATAACAAATAATAAATTCATTACAAGGCAAAGATGTTTTTGTACATGTGTTGGTTGGTTGATTTACATAAAGGAATGAACCTCATGAATAGGCACATATTTCATAATTCTAAAATAAAAGCACTGACAAACTTTCTTTGCTCATCACCTAAAAACATGTTTTCCGTTTTGACTTAAACACTCTATTGATTTGAAATTCTAGTAAAACAAGGAAGTAATATACTTTAATGGAGTTAAATTTTCAAAATAGCTACTTTGATTTGGTGAAAAAGCATGCCAATCAGAGAATAAGAATGACAACATTAGTTGCTCAGAAATGATAAGATATCAGCCTCATGTTAAAATTCATGTTCAACCCTTTTTCTTGAGCATTCAATACATATATAGAAACTTCCAATTTTTTCTTCCCAAATTCAGAGTCAAAAATAAAGAAGCCTGATGTAAGGAAAAATCAGATTAAGTCATCCTTGAAAAAATCAATCCAAAGTGAATTTGCCATATAAAATGCAGAAACGGGTACATCTTACTAAGGGAAAAAAAAATTAGAGTCTACTAATAACTGGTATAAGTGACCTTAAAGAATCTCTTTGAATCAAACAAGTTAAGAAAAATAAATGGGATAAATCAGCAACCAATTAAACAATATCAAGTCAAAAAGAAATATGCAAACCTGTGCAATTGCAGAAACCATGAGAATTGGCAGGGTTGCCAAAGCCACTAGAGCCAATCGCCATTCCAGCAGCATCCCAATAACAACAGCAACAATAACAGCAGCACTGTCCTGTATTAATATTGAAAGTCTGTTGCTAAATGCTGCTCGAACGAATGTAGCATCATTTGCCAACCGCATTGATAATGTGTCCGCACTATTCTCTTCTTCATCAAACCATCCAACTTCATTACGCAGCATTGCTGGTACACAGTGGGCATAAATTAGGTAATGCTAAGATAAGAATTTCGGTACTTAAGATAAGGGATTTGGTACTTTGTTATTTTCTTCTCCAAAGGACCTAACAACAAGATGTGAGATTCATTACCTGAGAACATCATTCTCCGGACTCGTTCTGTCATTTTCTCACCCATAATACCAAAATAGAAGTGCTGCAAAAAATTTGCAATCACGGTCACTACACCCATGCAGGCAATTATCAAGCACCACTTGTTTACTTCCTCCTGCCAGTTATGATGTCCAGGTTTATAATACGCTGTCACTATCAGTGCAATAACATAAGCAAGAAGTGGATTAAAGGAACCAAAGATAGCAGCACCAATGCTTCCTAACACAGCATAGAGCCACTCTGCAAAACTAAGTTCTGCCAGTCTCCAAAAGGATGGAGCTTCCCGATGCTGTGTATCCTTCATATACTTAAATTTGGTCGGAACATCATCAGAGTGACTATGGGGCCGACTAAATGTCTGTGAGTGAGAACGCTCATTTTTAGGATCTGATGTCAAAAGGGGTGATACTGGTGATTCAGGATCTGATCCATTTGTTGTTTGTCGATTTGCGGACTGAACATCAATCTTCGGTAACTCTGGTAGTCGCATTTCAAAACTATCCTGCCTTCTTATTGATGGTTCCTTGTCAGCTGCATCCAAGGGAAGACCATTTTCTATCATTTTCTCTGGTGGTGGGCTTTGAGCTTTGGGTGATTCTTGAGAGTTAAAGGTGCCATCTGGAGGTCGAACTACACCAGGGACTCTCTGAAGAGAGGGTGATTTCATCATTTTCGGAGAGGATGGTTCTTGGAAGCTCTGACTGGCAGAAGAATCCTTCTCAATTTGAAAAGCTGCAGTCTCCATGTAGTTTCTTGCTGGCATCCTGGAGAAATATGTGCTCACATCACTATGTACTTTTGCACATTATATATGCTAAACATAAGAAAACTATTTGAAAAAGAAGCTGCATTTACACATCAATTGTTGTCAAAATGGAGACAGTTGTCAGGTTATACCTCCTCGGTAGTTTGGCTGCTTCTTCACATTTGAGCAGCTCTGCATATAGACCATCTAAGTTTAACAATTCATCGTGTGTACCCATTTCAACAAGTTGTCCTTCCTCCATTACTGCTATGTAATCAGCATTCCTGATAAGACTAAGACGTCGAGCTATTATGATGGTTGACCGTCCCAACATGAGGAGATCTAGAGCCTCCTGTACAGCTCTCTCAGCTTCAAAATCAAGTCCACCAGTAACCTCATCTAGCAGAAGAATTGTTGGATTCAAAAGCACTGCTCTAGCGATAGAAAGTTTAATTTTTTGTTCCTCTGTCAAGGCTAAACCAGCTCTACCCACCTGAAATGCGTAAAAATTAATGTCTCAAAAATTGACCAATATGGAAGAAAAAATAATACAGGTTCAAGCAGACATTCGGTCCTGTCACCTGTGTATCATAGCCTCTGTCAAGCGAGCTGATAAATGTATGTGCATGTGCTATTTTGGCAGCCTCTTCAATCTGATCAAAAGTTGCATCTCGACCATAAGCAATATTATCTTTTATACTCAAACTGAGCAAGGCAGGTTCCTGAGTGACTAGTCCTATTAGGCTCCTAAGCCATTCTAGTTTCAAGTTTTTAATATTCTCTCCATCTAAAAGAACTTCTCCTGCATGGCAAAAAAGGAAAAAATAAAAAAGAATGAAAAACTAATTTTTACATGCATGGAATGAAATTAAGATAATTCATTGAAACTTTAAAATATACGGCATGAAACTCAAGGCAGTACCTAAAGTGGGATCATAAAACCGCTCCATAAGAGGGATGATACTGCTCTTTCCAGAGCCATTTCTACCAACAAGTGCCACAGCTTTTTTAGCTGGTACAGTGAGGTAAAATCCACTCAAGATTGGGATCTCAGGACGAGAAAGATAACTAAAGTATACATTCCGAAACTCAATATTTCCTTGCACTGCAACTAGGGTATTTCCATCTTGATTAACTGTGGAAGACGATCGGCTTATCATCTCATAAAGTCTATAGGCAGCAATCCGTCCTTGGTCAAACGAATAGAAGTTTGTCGCTGCTTGATTCAGCCCACTGGGAAACACAAAAGATGGCAGCTAAGAAGACACAAATAAGATAAAACACCAATAAAGAGAAGAGAAAAAAACACTTACAGGCCACTCAGGATTACCGCAAACAGGGCTGTTATTATTTCACCACCATGAGCTTTGCTGTGCTTAACCAGGAACCTTCCAACCCACAGCTGTAGTGCACAAGAACATATTGCAAGCCCATATGTAAATCCAAGTCCAAGTCCTTGCACAAGACTAATCATAATACCAAATCTCAGAGTTGCTTGTAGTGAGGTTGCATAAGAATACTTGGCCAAAGTTTCATTGGTGAAAGCATATAAGGTCCTAATATATGAGACTGCCTGCATAATCAAAATACTACTAGCATTCAGTACCATACAGTGCATGAGTAACCAATACAATAAGTTGTTTGGCACTGCAACAATAAGTTGTTCCAAAACTCTCACTAACTCCAACGTCATAGTCTAGATGCATGGACAAAATGGAAACTGCAAAGTGTGTGTGTGTGTGTGTGTGTGTGTGTGTGTGTGAGAGAGAGAGAGAGAGAGAGAGAGAGAGAGAGAGAGAACAAGAGGGGATTAATTCAAAATTTTTACTTAATAACAAAGTTACTGAAGGCGCAAACTGCAAAGTGCATCAAGATACTAAGGAGTGTGCAAGGTCTACATGTGGACTTGACAGAGGTGATGCACAATAAAATGACCACTTCATTGTATAAGATAACAAATTTAAAATATAAAGATACTAATAACAACCATAAAATATGCAAGTTTATAATATAAAACTACAAATAACCAACAGAAAATATGCGTGAGCTTGACATCAATTCTTCTAAATCCAAGATAAAGTATTATATGAAGATAGTGAAGAGACTTAAAACAACAATCCTACGCTAAATGTTATGATCCATAAAGTAACTACAAGACTTTCTCATCATCAAACTCAAATGAAGTGCTTTGTGATCATATTATCATCACATTCAAATTGATCGCTTCCAATTCCCCCTCTTACATTTTTTCTTTACAATTCTTCATAATCAAAATTTTCCCCATTCCTAAGTACAGGAAGAATTCTACCCTAAAATGAGAAGATGCTTTCGCTTTTTCCAAATACTAGGAATGAGGGTGTACATGATATTTTGGCTTTTTAATTGATCTAGTATGATGGGCCTCCTTTTCAACTCCACTAGCTATAGCAACGCGGTTATGTCAAAAAAATGATACAGCCAGTTCATCTCTCTGTCTCTGTGTTTTTTTTCTCTTTTTTGTTGTGTGCATGGACTTTTTCTTCTTTTGATTTCCTATCATAAGTATTGAAGCATGGTAAGTTCTTTTTCTAGTTCAAATCAATGGTACAGGTTGCTAGATGGATAAAATTTGAAAATAATAATAAAATAATAACACATGCAAGGGATAATGTTAACAAGGCACAGTGGCACACCTTCTCTGAGCCATGACCTCACTTAAGGCACTTAAGGCACACAGCTTAGTGCCTAGGCTGTGCCTCATGAAGACAGCCCCCCTTTTCACAAGCTAGGGCACTGAAACGACAGGTTCCTAAGCCTTGAGCTTGTGGTGAACCCACGTCATTCCATTGATGATTCTGATTAATGAGCATGTCAATTCCCTATGATCATCACTAAAAGGACAAAACCCAATGCATTCTAAAGGTTAAAAGGATAAATAAAAGGTTTTTGTTTATTTTACAGGAAAAAAAAAAAGTTCATGATTTTTGTGTAGAAAACACTGTTTAGTAGAGGGGGGGAAAAAGGAACTAATTGTGGTGTCTGGTTGCAGGACAAGAAAGCGACAGAACATTTTCAAGTATTGGAATATGGATGAAATGAAAACAACATTCTTCAAGAAAGTACACCATATCAGAGCAGATCACAAGGACTAATTTTTTCCATTTGTTCCAAAACCACTTTAATAACAAAAACAATAAATTGCAATAGTTTCTGGTAAAAGGCAGAGGTCACAGACAAGTGGGCAAACACCTACGTATTTTCCTAGTGGGATCAATACTTTTTCTCTCTCTTTTGGTCAAGGTTCTAAATGTTAAACAAATGACTTCTCCTTTTCCAAAACTGGAATGCATCTCTTTGCCAATGACTTAGTTTTTTTTATTGACTAAGGCAACTTTCCTCATTGATAAAATTCTCCAACAGCCCTCTAAACATTGTAAAAACTGGGGAAAATGTTTGCTGACAAAAGTTATATAGAAGGCATTGCTTCTGCCTAGTTTTAAGGAAACGCATGCTATTTTCTGCACAAATTCCAGAAGCTTCTAGAAGACCTTTTAACAACAGTTACAGGGTTTCTATCTAGGAAGTAATCATTAACAGAATTCATAATCTGTTTGAATGCAAATCCATAATTTTGGCTGAAGAGAGATGGATGTGGATTTGAAAGAGTTGCAACTCTTATGGAGATTTTAAAGGTGCTCAATCAACTCCTTGGTTGTTAAAAGGTCTTCTAGAAGCTTCTGAGTTCAGGTCCTCCTCAGAAGCTTCTACAAGACCTTTCAACAACAGTTACAGGGTTTCTATCTAGAAGACCTGAACTTGCCTCCAGGATCCGGAATATCTACAAGAGAGGTGAAGATCGAAAGGTTTGTCTTGAGATCGGGAATGCACATCTAAAAGGAAAGCCCAGAACTGACTGACGATCGTGAAGCGAACGCGCTTCTGGTGCTCATGTTTTTAGTCAGAGTAACCTCTTCAATTTCATTGCCAAGCCAAGTTCTAATAGTAATTTATAAACAGAATCATCTTTGCAATTTTTTCCCCAGAAAATATTATACAAAAAAAAAAGGAGTCCAAGAAATTTGATCGTTTATCTCATTCAAGGCAAGACATGTACCCAAGCGATTTATTTAGCAACATAAAATGTATAATTTCAGAACAACCCAATAAGTTGCCGGTTTATTAAGAAGGGACATCTCGGGAAGAATCCAACAGCAAATCAAAAGTAACTCTTGAATCAAAAGAAAGAGTAACAAGAAATTGAATATAGTAATTATTCAACAGATAGGAAAAAGAATAAACCTGTTCAGCAACACTAGCAGCTTCAGCATATGCATCCTGAATACTCTCAGCAAGCCTGTGAAGAAATATGTTTGATATGCCTCCGGCAGCAACAATAAAAGGACCAGTGGCTAATGTTATAAGGGCAATCTGCCAGCAGTTGACAAATCCAATGACAAGACCGCTAAAAAATGTTGCCATGTTATGTATATAGTTTCCGACCTACATCATCAGAGATCTCTCTAGATGTTACATAAGGTACTAGCACAATTGGACAAGGAATTACAATTTATCTCTAACCTACCTTTTCACTAAGAGCAGACTGAATGAGCAGCACATCACTCAATACTTGGCTCACAATGTCCCCATTGTTCCCATATGTGTCAAAAAAGCTCATGTCCTGATTAAGTAATACTTGAACATAGTTTGACCTGATGACAGCCGTCTGACGCTCTCCAGTAAGAATCCAGCAGGATACCTCTATTACATAGAGCAAATTAGCACCAACAATATCTAGGAAAGAGAAAATTACAGATATGCAAAAGAAATAACTGTGATAAATATCTGGACTTTACCAATCCACCCAGCTGCAAAAACACCCGCTGCTATATAAATAATGGTTAAAGCAAGCTGCAGAAAACAAACAGCTTAATTAACAAAAAATCTACTTGCCACATGTAAAAACACTTCTAAATAGAATATTTGGAGGAAGCAAGCTGCAGAAAACAAACAGCTTAATTAACAAAAAATCTAATTGCCACATGTAAAAACACTTCTAAATAGAATATTTAGAGGAAGGAAGCAAACATCTCCTCCCCTCACCCCCACCCACCGTCTCTCCTAGCCATGAAATTAGGAGAAGGGAACAGTTCAAGAAAAGGAGGAAAAAAATAAAAACAGTTAATGACACCTTAAAGAATAAATTACACAATGAATACACATATCCCAGACTCGTGGGTGATATAAATGTTAGTTCAAACCCAAATGCCACAGCCAACTAAATATGAGGCCTCCAGCCCAGACTTGAATATCAGTATGTAATCCTCTATCCTTATGACAAAGATATTTTATTATTATGTCCTGCATAGAAGGATCAACCATGCAACACTAATTGGCCACATAAGCACATCTCTCCCCATCTCTTAACTTTGGCTCGAGTGATAGAGCGAGGTGCAAAAACTCTCAACACAGATATTGTGGGGCAAGAAAGGGAAGTGCATGCAACAAAGACTAAATAAGAGCAATTTGATACTGTTTTCATATATTTGTCATCTACAAAGTTTCTTCCCAGAGCAAAATAAAATAACAGCACTTTCACTTTTCAAAGCATATGATATTTCATTTAGTTAAGACACTAGAACATCAGTGCCACTAAATTTCAATCACAAACTTCACACTCATGGATTTACACGGATCTGTTTTGTAATTCGAATTATTTATGCCAAAACTATATGCAATAATACATTTCAATTTTCAAAGATCCCATCATTCTAGGTTATCAGATGTTGAGGTGGAGAGAGTGAGAGATCGAGAGATTTGGAACTTAACAATTTTGCTCTTTTGTATGCCTTGTCATAACCACCCAATAAACAGGGAGAGAGAGAGAGAGAGAAATAAAAAAATTAAAATTAAAATAAAAAGTAATAGAACAAAGGCTAGTTAAGGTGCAAGAGCAATATTGTGATTCGAATCTGATTTTATGTTGAAAGATTTGACTAATTCAGATATCTTTCTGAGAAGAAATTTTAGAAAAGTCCTTAATATCACATCCCTTTGGTGGTCTCACAGAGTCACACTAGTATCCATCTCTAAGGCACACATCTCTCACAAACAGCTGAATGAATGCTGTTTAACAGCTCATTCATGTACACGAGTGAAAAATGCTCAAGTCTATTTTTGAGGCTCATTAACAAATAGTCCGAGCTTGAGTAAAAGCTGTACAGATGAACACATTATTGAAGCTCACATATTAACAAACTGTTATTAAACTTAGTATTATAAGAATCATGAATTTGAAAAAGGCCATTATACGTAGGATTATTGGGATTCCTTTACTGTTACCCCATTACTTTACCAGCAAAAACGGTAAAGGTTGTTACCATTACTGTAATTACTGTTACCCCACTAAAAGATGCAGATTTTCGGTGCATTCTGCTCCTAAAATCACTTATATTCTTTTCCTCTATTTACATACCAAAAACACCTTAAAAAATTAAAGTTGGTTTAAAATACACTAACTTTCACTAGGCAACAAACAAATCAAGGAAATGGGCAATTGTGATGGTTTCTTCAATAAAGTTAGTTAATCTTGATATTATTGGTCTTTAAAATTTATTATTGTTTTTGTGCTAAATGCTTTAGTTGGCGGATAATGATGACTGTAAAAAATGAATTTAAAAAGTTTCTTTAAGTAACACTAAATATTTTATTTGTTATTTATTAGTTCAAAAAGTTTTTCAATTTTTTTTTTCAAAAAATTTGCTTAGCATTACACTGCAACAATAGCATTTATAGCTACCACATTCCCTTTCTGCTACACATGCAAGCATGAATTGAATCTATAAAATTTTGGTTTTATCTCAGCTCATTAGCAACATAAGAAAACTATTGACTTCAGCTGGGTCCAATGAGTCCATGGATTCCATCACACTTATCTTAGTAGTCATCTTTTATGATCTTCTAAGTATATTTTCATTGCAATCTGGCATGGAAATGATGTTGAACTATTTTGAAGAATGGTGTTCTGTGTTGTATTCATTATTTCATGTTCTACTAAGATTTTAATTTTTTTTTGAATTCGCTTATTACAATTTGCAGTTTGAAAATATTAGATAAAACCTTATACACATTAAACAATGTGCACCTCATGTCCCACCAGCAAATCCTTAAGCCTAGTGGCTATGCCCCAGGAAGCCCGTGGACCTTGCAACTTGGACTACTTTATTTCTAAGAAAAAATGATGGGGCAGTCAGAAGTATGACTGACATTTTGCTGCAACTGAGGATCATCCTTAATGAATATACTGCAGATTGCTAAATGCATCGATACAAATGATCACACATACACACAAGTTAAAAATTATACTAGAGAAAACAACAATAACAAAGACTGTACAGTGAAGAATTTAGATCACTAAACTTTTGTGAAAGATGCAATAAACTGAGTAGAATGTGATTGAGGTGTACTTTTATTTTGATTAAAGAACAAGGGCTTGCAATTGATAGGTGTTGCTCAATGGCAATTCATGCCTGCCTATTTCTTTGACGAATCTTAATACTCCTCCTCTATTAATTAAGAAAAACAAATTAATGGTTCTAGCATGTAATATCATATCAATTTGAAACACATCAACTATGCAAAATGAAAGTCAATTACGCCCCTAGAACTGCATGTTTAAATGATATGACGGTTTTGACGGCAGTTGTAGATCTGAACTCCAGATCCTAGGGATTAAGACAGGCAAAAAACCAACAATAACGCCTTTACAGGAAGAACATTATTATTCCTAGACTTCTTTTGACAGATAAGAAAACTTAAACACTAAGTCTCCAATAGTTTGCTATGCTGATACTGATACACGGAGAATATCCACAACAGCACAAGCAAAACACGAAGTGGGAGATAAAATGAAAGTAAATTATCTTGGATGTTCAGAGATAACATTTGTTCCGAGCTTCAAAGAGCATTGATAGACCACACCAACCTATAGAAACCTTCATGTCCATCTAACCATAATTAACAGCAATTGACATTATATAAGTATTAGCTGTTAACTTCTCAGAATTTGCTAGAAGTAGGTAACTTTCTTCATTTCAGTTGATTCAAAACTACATGCACACAGTATTGGAAATCTAAACCATAAATCCCAGATGCCAGATTGCTAAGAACTGAGCACAAATCTTGCACACAAGTGATAACTGTATCACAAGCCCAACCACATCATTTCAAAAAAAAAAAAAAAAAAAAGAAGAAGAGGAAGAGGAACCCCTAACAGCCTGGCTGATAAACTAAATTGAACAGTGTAGCAGTATTTCCAACTTGTGGACACAAAATCATATAGTACATAGTTTATGCACATACAAGACATCATTTAATAGCTTCCCCAAGTTAAAAATCCGAATCATATGACAGTAAACAACATTACTTACAAAACTCTGATTCAAAGTATAAAGTTTCTTTCTTCAAACAGTTATTACTAGAAAAGACCTACAAGGCTTACGATTGGCCAGACAAGATGAAATGACGAAGCAGGTACGCTCTGCAGAATCCCAAACTTCATCGATCTAGATTTCAAGTACCAAATCACAATTTTTAACAAATACATATTCCTAAGCTTAACTAAGTATCAAATGTGCTTCCTCAGATGTTGAAATTTACTCAAACTCAACAAACTCGGTTGAGAATTCATAAGCACAGAAACTCACAACTAAAAACCTCGAACTCCTTCGCATTTCCCTCATCACATCAACAAAAACCAAAGGAAATACTACTAAAACTCTAAATTAGCCAAAAACTGAATAAATAAAAAAACAGGGTTTTCAACAATTTAATCGTCCGAAGTACTTACTTCTTTGAACCTATCGAATTGCTCGTCAACTTTATCAGGACCAATCTTCATAACCTGAACAATCTTCGCGAAATAGTGCAAGTAAACAACAAGAGCAGTCCCATGAGCAGCAGCAGCAAGCGAACCAACAATCATGAGTCCCCAGTCAAGCCGGTCAGCACAAGCGAACAACTGCGAGAAGGGAACAGCCGCAGGCGGCGGTTCCATCTCTTCCTGCTCCTCCATCTCCTCCTCCGCCTCCGCCTGAACAGCCGCCGCAGCTGCCTCCGCATTAGTATCTAGGTAAGGCGACGGAGACTCCGGCGGCTCCGAGACCTCCGAGACAGGAGTCAACGGTTGTATATGAGGTGGGGACCACCCGAACAATCCCCTAGAGATCATCATCTTTAAGATTCAAAAACCCTAACTAGCTCCTCTCCCTCTAAATTTAGCAGCAGATCCGCTAAATTTAGAGGAAAAAATGATACTTTTGGTTAGTTTAAGCTTTGGTATGAACAAAACTTGATCCTTTATGGATTCAATATTTCTATTTCCTTTTCGAAATCGAAAAGAAAAAGATGGAGAAGAAAAGGAAGAAAAAGAAGAAAAGGGAAATGGGGGAGGGCTGAGTGAAGAAGGTGACCGAGTCAAAAGAGGCGGACAAAGAGGAGAAGTGCTGTCTCTTACCCACGATAGTACGAAACCGGTTAGAAGAGAAGAGCAAAAAGAAACGTTTTTTACATATTTTTATTGTTGTTCTACTTTTTCTATGTTGTTCTGTTTTTTCTTTTTTGTTTCTGTGTTAGATTAGAGTTAGGTTAACGGTCATGTGCCGGCAACAGCATTGTTGGGCGTTTTTTTTTTTTCTTTACTTTCCATAAATCAATAAATCATATAACTGCTATTACTTTTTTTTATAACTGCTGCTATTTCTGTTATTCCAAACCCAAAAAATCAAAACTGCTATTTTTTCTGTTATATAATACTACTACTACTATAATAATAATAATAAATAAATAAATAACATAAAACTTATAAATATCCAGAAATTGTGGATCACATGTGAATTTTGATAAAAGTGAAAAGAAAATAAAGTAGAAATTCTTCATATATTAAAGGAATGACACCATAGAGATGTAACTGACATTTTTTTAAAAAAAATGCGGATTATTTAAATTTATTCGTGATTTGATCCATTCGGATCAATTTTGGATTACGAATAAGTCAAGTTTGATCTTTAATTTTTCGAATTGGTCGGATCTATGGGTCTTGAATCAAAATTGACAGGTCTACTTGTGACCTAACTGGGTAAAGTATTTTAATGCATTCTAGCCATTAAAGTTCAAATTTCCACCTGTCCGGCTCCAAATAAATAAATATATATATATATATATATATATATATATATATATATATATATATATATTATTTACTATAGGGGTGAATATAAATTGGTTAATTAGTTTATAGTCTATTTTTCAAGTCAGGTCAATTAAAATCGGTTTTTCAAACTTAAAATCAAAGTCCAAGTCCAGTCAAATTACAACCAGTTAATTACTAAATATGGTCGGTTAATAATTTAATATTGGTTAACAATTAAAAAAAAAATTAAGCATAAACTTCATATAAAAAATTTTGATCAATCCACCAAATTAAAATATAAATTTTATAACTTCTAAACATAAAATACAAGTCATTCAAATTTAATAACAATAAACTAAAATAAAAATTGCATGCACATTAATTTATATGTCATCTAATTTTTATATTAGGACAGAATATGGATATATGTGAAAATTATTCTTACATCCATATATGTGTAAAATTATATATAAACCGAATACTTAAATTCAAATTTAAGTACACTAACCATAATTTTAAAAATTAAAGTCCATATCAGCATCCAATTAGAATGATTAAATGCCAAAATCGGATTGGATTCGATTTTTTTTAAATCGATTTAACAATATTTTGATTTTTTTGTCCAGCTCTATTTTGCTGTTTTATTTTTGTAGCAATTGACTCGAAACTAAAATTATGAAATAAAAAATTTAATGGCAATTTACTAGCAGACTTATTTGATCGTTTACTATGATTTAATTATATGTTCTACTTCTACATATTCTGATTTTGACTGATTTTTGTTATAAAACGACCCTTCAAAGTTGATTGTTGCAATATCGAAAACCATGTAGTTGGTCTGTTCTAGGAAGCGTAACATACATATGATTATAGCTAATTCAGTCAAAGGAATTAATTAAGTAATGCTACATTCGTTTCACTTATTGTCACAACTTTTATCTCTTTATACGTACTAAAACAATTACTAATTAACATCGATTTTAGTATAATTTATTAAAATATCTTCTTTTCAACTTTTTTATAATTATATATTTTTATTTTATTAATTATTTTTTTCATAAAAATAAAATAAAAAATACATAATTAATACATTTTAAAATTTAAAAATTATCATTTTAAATAAAATAAAAAAAATTCTCAAAAATTCTCGCATTAAATAAAACGGATGGAGTATTATATAACATTTGATTGGTAATTTAATAATAACCACTAATCATTTAGACTAGTTCAATGTAGAATTTGGATCGAACTCAAATTAACATATGTCAAGGCTTAAGAGTTTCAAACAATATTTTCAATTTTTTTTTTATCTAATTATCAAACTTTCAACATATTTAGATGAAACAAGTTGAAGTGGTTCAGAATTTTAAAGAGAATAATAAAAAGCAAAACAAAGTCAGAAAGAGTAATTTCTTGAAAAAATTAGTAAAATTTATATTTTTTTTCCAATAATCATGAAATTTATATGAAAAAATAATCTATCTTTTTCCCCAAATGAAAATACCTAATTTGAAATAATGAATATAAATATTTTTTTAAATAAATATACAATGATCATTATGAAATTTTATATAATTTTGGAAATTAATGCTATTTTTTTTGAAAAAATATAAAATTTTATAGATAAAAATATAATATCAAAAATTTCAGAGAAGTTAATACTAATTATTTGAAAAAAAAAATATTGTATGTAAGAATGGCGGAAGCTCTTGTATAGAATTAATTTCATTCACTTTTAATAATAATTCGGTAAAAAAAAAAAGGTTTTTGTTTCACAAAAAATATCTTAACTTTTGAATTAGAGTAATTTTAGTTAAAAAAAAAATTATATGAATATGGTATCGAAGCACTATATGAATAAGATGTTATATGAATATTTTAAGCTAATGTGACTTGTCACGTTATTACTCTAGTACCTAATTCATATTTTTCTGAATAAAGTGACTTTAATAATAATATTTTAAAAGTTATACTATTTTTATGTAATAAATTTTTTTATTAAGTTATTATTAGAATAAAAATTCAATAACTATAAATTAATTTTAAAGGAATATGTAGTGTTTTTGGGGATGGATTTATAAGCATGCAAGAGCATAAGGTCACAATTTTGTTAAGCTCTCCAATTTGCATGCCGATTTTCGAATTACCTAATCGCCGTTATTTTTTATAGAATAAATAAGGATCAAAACACAAACTACATAGGGCAGCACGAACAGAGCTCAAGCCTTTAGTATCAGCAAACAGCAATCATTGAGTTGAACAGAGCCTCAGAAAGATGATGGAAAGTGAGCTGTTAAAGACGCAAAAAGTGGACGAAATTAGCAATCCAGATAGCACACTGCTTAATTAGCCTTTCTATAATTCTATATACATAAGAGACTTTCACCTCCAAATCGTGATCCAACAGAGAAATGAAAGGTCTTGCTGGATCGTGAACCATAATGTTATTCTAAACTTCATGAATAAAATCCACTAACTCCTCGTTATCTAACTCAAAGAGAACTTAGCGACACCAGAATCTCAAAGTTCAAGTTTACCCAGCTTGAGGAGGGAGCGATTGAGCTGAATAAAAGCTTTCTCATTTTTATATTAAAAAAAAAAAGGAAAATGTACAAAAGTATTTCTCACATTTTTTAAGGTACTGCAGTGACTTTATCCTATATTTTGCAGAAAAAAAAATTGGTACAAAAAATATTCTATAAATAACTTTTGCTAACTTTGAATTAATAGCTATATGGTACTTGTTGTATTAGATTAAAAAAAAAAAAGGTTAAATATGGAGGAAGTCAAAATTGGAGGTAGCACACAAAATAAATAGTTGGGCTACAATGTGAATTGAAGAATTATTGGTAGCAACAAAAATAATAGTTGGGCTAACAAATGTGAATTGAAAAATTGTTGGTAGAAAACAAAAGGAATAGTTGGGCTACAATTTAAACGTGTTTTTGTTGATTTTTTCCATCACCAATATGCCTATAAATAACAAGGCATATGTTGTCTCAAGAAGTAGATCTCATATTGTATTTTGATGAGATTGTTAGGTGTAATTGGATTCAAACAGAGATATCCAATGAAAACTTGTTTGTAAGCTTTGAAACTTAGAGAATTTGTGAGAAATTCTCTTGGGTTTGTATCCATTTATTGGGTGTGTGAGAAAATACTAGAGTGAGTGGATGTAAAAATTGTTCAAACACTTAGTGAAATTTTCTTGGTTGTTTTCGGACAACAAGTGGTTTTTCTCATATTTGGAGTTTCCACTATAATTTTTTGTATTGTGAGTTTTTCCTGATTTATTCCGCATTTATTAGAAGGGTCATTTTTCCCAACAGTACTGACGTAGCACTACCCCATAAAAAAATATGTAAATTCTTAATTTTTTTTTGTAATTTTTTACTTATTAAAAAAATATCTATTGACCAAATGTACCATTCATATAACATATTTTGTCATGTTTTAGTATTATTTTAAAATTATATTCAAAGCCATCAAAAATTATTTATATGTGCATTTTTATACTAATTTTTATCATGTTCAAGTCATTTTTCTCCAAAATAAATGATAATATCATTTTAGTACCTTGGAAATGTGAGAGACTATTATTTTTGCAATTAAGTGTTAGAAAGAGACAAGGAGTTATGTCAAGGTTTTATCATATAAAATTTAATTAAGGATATTTCCACATCTCGAAAATGTTGGCGGTTGTGTATAGGTGGGAGCATGATTTTATTGTTATGCGAGTTTTTTAAGAATGTATAGTCTGGTGGGTGAGGTTAGTGTGGCTTAGCAACAAATTAAAAAGAATAGTTTTTATCTTTATGATATCAATTAAACAGATCGACATCATTGAGGGGTTTGTGCGCTTTTTATGTAGCCAGTTGCCAGTGCATTTCTCCTGTCCAATTCATGCTTTTCTTTTATATATATATATATATATATATATATTCCTTCCATTCTATTACATGTGTCATTTTTATTATTTTCATTAAAATTAAAAAAATAATTAATTAAATTTAAATTTAAAATAAAATCGAGATTTTATTTTAAATTTAAATTTAATTAATCTTAAATAAGTCAACATTCATTAAAAAAATTAAATTTTATTGAAAATAAAAAAATATAAGATAAATAAAATTTAAATTTTACTAAAAAATAACACATATAGTAGAATGGAGAGTATATATATATATATATATATATATATATATATATATATATATATATATATATATATATATAAGAATAATCCGATCAAAATAAATGTATGCAATTTAATGATTTGAATAGGTGCATACTCTGCTAAAATTTAATGCATTTTAGGTTGTTTTAATGGATGATGGGAATGTGATGTTTGTTAAATACAAGGCAAGACACAAAGATTCTTTGGCTGCTATGTTTTGGTAATGCAAGAACATGTGGCCTTTGATTTTGCTGTTGGTTCCATTAATTATGGTAACATTATTATTTCTTCTCTTTTATTTGGGTGGAGAAAAACTTTTATAGTATTAATGAGTAAATAGTTGCCTTTTGTGGGCATTCTTTTCAGTTTTCACAGTTACATACAGAAAACATGACTCTAAAAAGATGGTTTTATGGAATTATTATATCTTATCTTCAGAAATGATGCATATTGCAATGCAATCATTTTATTTTTTTCCTTTTACATGAAAAGTAAATTTATTTTAACATTATTAATAAATTTAAATATATATCACTATGATATGAGTCATGTTCAGTAAAATGGCCCTAAATTTTTATTATTTTTTTTGGTCATAATTGAATAAAATTGCTATGCAATTTTTTATTCATCATCATCTTATTTCATTTCATCCCAAAAACACCCTTTTTTTATTATTCTCATTTCTTTCTGAAAATATATATGTATATCTACTTCAAGCATACACAGTAAATAATGCAAAATTAAATAAAAATAATGGACAAAAACTATGATAATTAAAATAGGAAAAAATTACTTTAGGTTAAAATTAGAAGGTAGTTCAGTATAAAATTAATTTAGAAGCTAATTAATCATCACAAAAAAGATTAATTCATTAGCATAATACAATAACGATAATAATGGTAAAATTATGATGTCCCTAATTCTCCTACTAGGACCAGATCTTATGTCACCTAAGAATTCACATAAGAAATAAAAATAGCAGCATATGCTACAACTACAGGAATCTGAAAGAACAAACGACAGATGTGTGGAAGTTTAAGATAATTCTTCCATGAGTAAGCTTGTAAAGCATTGATGAATTCGTTTATCAATTTATTTACAGAGAAAACTACTAAATTTCCACGCGTATATATTAATTTTTCAAATCATTAATAGTTAAATAAAATCTGTATTTATATAAGGAAGTAATTTTTCAAATCACCCAACGAATTTGAAAAATAGATGGGCCTTTGGCCCGAAATAGCCCAAGCATATTAAAGTTGTTTTTGCTTTGAGAAAAAGATAAATTGTTTTAGGGACAGTTTGGCAAAACTTATGAAAACAGCTTTTTCTATTGAAAAAAGTTGTATTTCAAAAAACTGTATATCGAAAAGTAGATAACTGTTTGGTAAATAAAATTTAAAATGACTTATAAAATCAAAAACAGTGGTCAACTGTTTGGTAAATGATATAATTAAAAATAACTTTTTAGAATAAAAAAATGATATATATATAAATTTTAATATATTATATTCAAAATCTCACTAAATAATAATAATAATAATTCCCACTTATTTGTCATTTTGAAATAAAATAAAGGATATTTTTGTCTAAAAAAAGATTAAATCTGCTGTCCTTAAAAGCTGAATGAAAATCAGCTTTTATGAAAAACTTTAATTTGCAGCTTATCTGAAAAGCATATTTTTTTACTTTTCAGAAAATTAATTTTTCTAAAATCAGCATTTACCAAATACTTATTTTTGTCCCATAATCAGCTTTTTATAAAAAAAAAAGCTTTTTGGCCTTCCAAAAGCAATGCCAAACACCCCCTTAATTTGTTGGTCTAAAATAGTATACATTTTTCAGAAAATTACTCCAAATACAATCTTTTTAACTTTCCTTTCAAAATTACACACATTTTTTTTAATATTTCATAAATACTACTTTCTGGCTTTTTTCCCCCTGTTCTCTCATCTCACACACAAAATCTCTTTTACTATCTCGTTTTTGCTTCTAATTAATCTCACTCTCTGATTTATGAACTAAAAATCTCTCTCTTGATGGATCAATTCCGTCTCTCATCTCAGGCTCTATTTATCTCTTGGAAAAACTCTCTATTTGTTGATTCTATAGCCCATCTCACATTCTTTGTTTCTCTTTCGATTTTATCTCTCATCGATTTTATCTCTTTTGATTTTATTGTCATTCACCGTCCGAAATCAGCTTTTACTGTTTGAAAATTGGTGTTCAATTGTCACCAATAAGTTATTGTTGATGTAATATATTGAGTTTGATTTCCTAAATAAATGTTGATTTGTGTTTCTTAATTGCATTTTATATGTAGAAATAATTCTTAATTGCATTTTGTATTTACTCAAGTTATTGATAGATAAATGCTTATTTTATGATTGAATTTTTGCATACACATTATGAAAAATTTCAATTTAGTTGCTACTATGTTGAATTAGATAATTTTAAAAGGACAGTTAGTTTGATACTTACATATGCCCATCATTTGCTCCTTGCATTAAAGATATATAATGATTGAACTTTTGTGTTGATTGAATGCATTTGCACCTTTTTTTGACTTTAAAAATTTTGCTTTTCTTTAATTCTTTTCCCTACAACATTTTGTTTTGCAAATTAATTTTTGGTTTCATATTTTAATTAAAATTGACTGTGCTTATATGTGTATTTTTATAGGATATTTATAATGACGGAAAGAATTTCAATTTTGATGCAATATAATGCAAAATGAAGTGAATAGAATAAGTATCAGGATTTTCAAGTTGATTGAATATTAATCCCATCAGGTTGCAGCTATGATAATCTACTAAATATAATAAATAAATACCTGAGTGGTTATACTAAAAATAACATATTGGACATAATATATACTATTGGATATGAGTATCCACCCCTTAGAATAAAGGATAATATGACACTTCTTTTCTATTTGGAGTTGAAAATCAAAGAACTATGCTTCAACTCATATCCACTGTGCATTACAAAGATGGAGAAGTGCGAAACAGATAATTTACTAAAAATGCATTTCACTTTTAAATATTATTTTTTTGCTGCTATTGTATGAAATTGTGGAGTTAGTACAAACACATTATCTGTTGTGAACAATTGCGAAATGTTGCTTGTACATAGAGATATGTTTGCTTGTATTATATAGCAATATTGGAATTATGGACTCAATTCTCTATTTTTAATATGCTCTTCCATGGCTGATAATCATTGCTTTGGATCTCTGTAGCTTAAATTTTCCTTGGCTTAGGACATGATATTCATATTTTAGTGAAACACGGTGACAAGGATTCAAATTTTGATTCTTTAGGAATTAGCAGCAAGAATTAAATCCTATTTTGAGTAGGATTTGTTTTATTCCTATTTTAGTTTTCTATTATAGTGTAACTTGGTTGGTAGTTTTATTCTTATTTTAGCTTAATTGGGTTACCCAGATAAAGCAATAATAACAACAAAGCATTCAATAAATACAAACACAAGTTCCATCTTTCCTGCACTTTCAACAAAAATCTTCTAATTTCATTCACCTGCAAAAAGGAACCCTATATTTATTTTCTGTAATATAATTTCTATATACATGCCATGTTGAAATGAAATTAAAGCTATCTGTCGTATATTGTATATCATGCATTCATTTTCCTAACTAGATATGAATACATGTATTGATATATTATTTGATTTAATTATGCATTTTGGGATATATCTGGAATATAATAAAACTATTTAAATGTTTTTATTATAGGAAAAAGCTCCAAAACAAGTTTAAGTGAACTTGGAATAATGGAAGTTGAACCTGAAACAACAAGTTTACTATTGAATCAAGATACACCACTTGTCAACCTGTATGAAACAATTATAGATATGATGGATTATGTGAGTTTGGTGAGCAAACAAATAGTTGACAATTTGAATAACAAAGGCAAAGAAGTAAAAGGAGATGAAGAAGAACTGATAACAAATCCAAGGTTTTCAAGAATTGAAATTGGATAGATTTTTAAAGATAAGGATACACTGAAAATAGTATTAAGCTTTTTTGCAATAAAAAAATTTATTGTTAATTCAAAGTATATAGATTATGTGAAAGAAGATATGAGATTTTGTTGCTTGCTCATGGCATTAAAAGCTTCAAAAAAGGGAATATTAGGATGTTCAAAATTAGAAAGTTTAAAGCTACACACTCATGCGATTTGAAGCTAAGGTTAAGTAGTAAAAGGCAAGTAACATCAACTATAATTGGTGATTTGATCAAATCAAACTATGTAGATGTAAAAACTGTGTACACACCAGCTGATATAATAAGAGATATAAGAAATGAACACGGAGTGAATATCAATTATATGAAAGATTGGAGGTCAATAAAAAGAGCTATGGATATCATTAGAGGTAAACCATCTAAGTCATATTCATTAATGCCAAGTTATTTGTACATACTGCAAAAGACAAATTTTGGTTTTGCAGCACATCTAGAAACAAAAGATAACTTGTCATTTTTACATCTCTTCATTGTTTTAGATGCATCAATTAAAGGTTGAAAATATTGTTTGCCAATAGTAGTTGTAGATGGTACCTTTTTAAAGGCAACATATGGAGGAACTTTAAAAACAACTTCAACTCAAAATGTTAGTGGAAAAAAATTTCTTTTAGCTTTCTGCATTATTGATAAAGAAAACGACGCTTCTTGAGAGTGATTTTTTAGTAAACTTAAACAAATATATGGAAGAATAGATAAAATGTACATCATATTTGATAAATATGAAAGTATCCATACAGCATCTGTAAAAGTGTAACATGGTGTTCCTCATTGCATTTGTGTTTACCAATTGTTAAACAATGTGAAAACAAGGTTCAATAAAAAGTCGAAGAAAATTAGAGATTTATTTTTTAAAACAACTAAATTATATACAATTGAGAAATTTGAATATTATATGAATGAAATTAAGAAAGTTGATGGTAGAATATCATAGTATCTGTCAATAGTAGAATATGAGAAATGTCAGATCGATCCACCACCATTCTGCTCAAACTACACATAAATCCCATTAAAACAAGCAAAATGAAGAAACAGTAAGGCATTTTCAGCTTAATAAGTCAATATGCAAATGCAAAATTGTCTAAGAATCAAAGTAAAATACTAAATATGAGGCCTAGAACACCGAGGAAACCATTTGAGAAATACACATTAGAAAACGAAGAAACAAAAACTAGTATAATGCTGTCAGTAAAAATCTAAGAGTTACAAATAATCTTTAATTTTATTAGCAATCAAATAGAAAATTTTAAAACTTGATTCTAGTGCCAAGATTACACTATACCACTTAAAGGTTAAGCATCAAGAAAAAAAAATAGAGAAAAAACGCATCAAGAGTAGAGTTGGCGTTTGTTTGAGTCATTATCATAAATAAGCCAAACAAAATATAAAGAAAAACGGAAGAAAAACAAAATGAATTTTGGAGACAACTTGTGCAGTAGATTTGGAGAGAAGGAGAGTGTAGGTGGTCTCAAAATAGAAAGAGAGAGAGAGTTGCCCTGTAATCTGAAAGTAGCTGCTGAGAGGGATGAGAGTAGGAAACGAAATAGGAAAGTGAGAAATAGGAAACGAAATAAGAATATTAAAAATGTTTTTTTTGTTTGATATTATATAAAAGTGTTATTTTTGTAAATAAAAATTTGTATAAATGAAATTAAGATTTTTAAATGTTGTATTATTGAAATATTGTAGAAAGAGTTTTTTTTTTTTTGTATAATTATGTAAAAACCACTATATTTTTTGATGGAAAAATAGTATATTATTAATACAACACATTTCATTATGATGACTTATACCCTTTATTAATTGCTAAATGCATAAAATTACATTTAATTAAGTTTGAACCATGAAATTTTGAATTTTTTTTTACCTATAAATTCATTTTTTTAGTACAATTAAACGCCCACTCTCCTCAAACAATTGGAATCATTGAATTTCTTGAGGGTACGTAATTGCCCATTAAAATAATTAAATTGATATACAAGACTAATGATGGCTAATGTTGATTAATATTTTTGTGTTTACAATTCCGGTAAGGAAAGCTTAAATTTATATTTATATCAACCCGTAAGTGATTAGTAAATAAATAGCTTTTACTATATTTTGTTGGCAAGCAGGTTTACGAGGCCCACGCAACAAATCTAGCTACAATTGCTCATGTTACTTACAAGCATATTTTTATACTAATTTCTATTATATTTGGGGTCATTTTTCTCCAAAATAAATGATTATATCATTTTAGTTCCTTGAAAATATGAGAGATATTTTTGTAATTAAGTGTTAGAAGAGATTTGGGGTCATACAAAATTTAATTATGTGTTATGTGGGTTTTTTAAGAATGTATAGTCGTCTGGTGGGTGAGGTTAGTGTGTGTGTGTGTCTTAGCAACAAATTAAAAAGAATAGTTTTTATTTTTATGAGATCAATTAAACAGACAGACATCATTGAGTGCCAGTGCATTTCTCCTGTCCAATTCATGCTTTTCTTTATATATATATATTGTTCTAATTTGGATACTTTTTTTAATGGATGATGGCATTGTCATGTTTGTTTTCTTCCAACTTAATATTTATTTATAAAATAAATAAATAAAATAATAGAGTAATACTCAATGATTACTAGGGCTGTGCAAAACCGAACCGGAACCGAAAACCGAACCGAATGCATTTTGGTCCATTTGGTTCGGTTTTTGGTTCTTTCGGTTCTTAAGATTGTAAAACCGAATGAACCGAACCGACCGAAATTTTTTAAGCTCACTATTTTATATATATATATATATATATATATATATATATATAATCTAAAACTAAATATACACTATAGTTATATTTATTTACATGCATTTTTTTAATTAAAGTATATTAAATGTATTATTAATAAAAAATTATGTTGTATTTATTTTTAATGTATATTTTTTTAGTATAATTTTGCTTAGTATTTATTTGGAAAATAATATGAAAAATTTATGTATTTTTTTTCTTTTAGTTATTTTAAATGGTTTTATTTTGTTGAATATAAGTTAATTTAATTTATAAATCCATATAAGTTAAAAATCTAAAAAACAAGCCTATATTTGTAAAGAACCGATTGGACCGAACCGAACCGACCGAAATTATTTCTATTTATTCGGTTTCGGTCCTAAAAATTTCAGTTCTCGGTTCGGTCCTAAAAATTTCTAAACTTCGGTTTATTCGGTTCGGTCCAAAACCGAATCGAACCGACCATTTGCACACCCCTAATGATTACAATGAACTTTTTAATTCTAGTAGTGTTCAAACGAGAGTTCAAATCTATTTGAATTTAAGGAATTCTGGATTGACGATTAATTGTTTAAATTTAATTTGTATTTTCAAATACAAATAGAATTAATAATAATTTATGATATAAAAAAATATTTTTGAAATTAGAAATAGACATAGCATTTTACATTGAATTCGGTTCAGTGTACATATATAAATTCCCAAAACTCATTAAGGGTCAGTTTGGCAAAATTTATGAAAACAGATTTTTCAATTGAAAAAAATTGTATTCCAAAGAATTGTATGTCGAAAAGTAGATAACTGTTTGGTAAATAAAATTCAAAATGATTCATAAAATTAAAAATAGTTGTTAACTGTTTGGTAAATAAATGATTAAAAATGGCTTTTTAAAATAAAAAAAATAAATATAAATATAACATAAAAAATTAAAAAAATATATATTATTTTCTTAATTAATCATATATATTATTTTGTATGATAAAAAAAAAAAGAAGAGAAAAAAAATAACATAATTATTTTTAACGTCAGATAATTTGGGTGGTAGGATAAAACAAAGAGCAAAAAAAAAATTATATTAGATATAATTGTTATTATGAAATAAAATAAAGGATATTTTTGTCTAAAAAAAATATTAAATCTGCTGCTCTTAAAAACTGAAAATCAAATTTTCTGAAAAACTTCAATTTCTAAATTTTCTAATAAGAGGTTTTTTCACTTTTTCAGAAAATTGATTTTTCTAAAATTAGCATTTATTAAACACTTATTTTTGTCTCATAATTAATTTTTTATCAAATAAATAGTTTTTTGCCTTACAAAAACAATGACAATCATGCCTAAAGAAAATGGAAATAAAAAAAATACCGGTAGCTTATTAAGTTGGCGGGACCCGAGAGTGATGTCCATGCAACCGAGCCATCTGACCTGATTCGATTATTCTATGACACCTGGAAAATCATTGACGTGGCATTTGCGAGACTAACGAATAAATAAAACCAAACAATTAGCCTTTTAAGGTTAAGTTTAGCTTCAATTTTTATTTGCTTTCAATTATGAATTTAACACTTTCCATTTTAGATTAATCAGTCTCATGAATTTAAAAAATTCCAGCTCAATATTAGAAGATCATACACCAAAAAAGGAATATGTTTTATATATGGGCATTTTATTTATTTTCGATAAAGAATGAATAAATATTAGAATTGCAAAAAATATAAACTTTACCCATGTGCAGGAATTTATATGAAATTAAAAGAAATAATGCATTTATAAAAAATGTTATTTGTGTTGAGATAGGTTATAGTATCCAAATCAACGTATTATTTATTCATTTTCTTCTCAAAATCCAAAATAAATTAATGATATACACATTATTTAGTTTTCTTAACTATCAACAAATCTGATTTCATAAATATTGTGTTAAATACAGATGAATACTAGTTGAGTAATGGTAAAAATAAAAAAAAAATTAAAATTTTATTATAAATAATTATATATAATTTCATTTTTAATTTACATATTCATATAGGTATTGTGATAAAAATAGATGAGTATTGGTTAAGTGACACTAAAAGCAAATAAAATTAATTGATAAAGTGATTAGATAATAAATTATTCAGTTGTATATAATTATATTATTTAAATAAATCATCAATTATTCAAATAGATATTGTGCCAAAAGTAGATAAGTACTAATTAAGTGACATTAAATATAAATAAAATTAATTGATAAGATAATTATATATACAGTTTCGGCTGATTATATGATTAAAATATATTCACATATATTATTTTTGCTCAATTATTATACTCAATTTTACTGAATTTAGTTTAACAGTTAAAAGACTATTAATTAATATTATAGTTATAATAGCTATAAGAGTGAATGTAAAAGTAGTACTAAACATAAATAAAATTAATTGGTAAAATGATTGTTTATATAAATATTTGTACAAAAAAAAAATTAAATAGCATTTGAGTGACATTAAAGTTAAATTAAATTAAACACGAATTAGTAAATTTTAATTATATATAATTAAATTATTAATTTATAACTCAATTACTCATATAAGTATTGTACCAAAATAGATAAGCACTAGTTGAGTAATACCAAAAAAAATGAAATTAATTGGTAAGGTGATTATATGTTTATATAATTATTACATGAATTGAATTGGTAAGTTTCATTATATATAATAATTATATATAATTATATTATTAATTTATATGTTCAATTATTCATATAGGTATTATGCAAAAAATATATAAATACTAGTTGAGTGATACTAAGAATAAATGAAGTTAATTACACTAAAAAAAGAGCAAATTAGCAACCTCATTATTTCAGTCGCTAATTAGTGACCGTTTTAAAAAGTGGTTACAAAAATTCATTTTTTCATTTTTTGCGACTAATTTAGCGACGAAAAAAAAACAGTCGCTAAATTTAGCGACAATTTCTCGCACTTTTTTTGCGAATAATTTTTTAGTCGCTAAATTTTGCGACTAATTTAGTGACTAAAAAATCAGTCGATAAAATAGCGACAAAAATTTTAGTCGCTAAATTTGGAGGCAATTTTTGCGACTTTATTTGAGATAAATTTAGTGACTAAAGTTATTGTCGCTAAATACACTTGAATTTGCGACGGAATAGCGACTGAAATATCAGTCGCTAAAAAATTTTCAAATTTTTTTAAATATGAAAATAATATTCGAAAATTAAAGTAATAATTTAGCGACGGAATAATCCGTCGCTATTTAGTCTGTAAAATTAATTACAATATTAATAAAAGTATGCATATATATTTATAGTTATTAATTATTTTTAATATTTTTGCTTTTCACATGAATTTTAATTTATCTAAAATAAATTTTTTATTATTCAATTATTTAAAAATTTAATGGAAATATTAGATGGGTGAACTAAAATTAATATTAATAAAAAAAATTTATTAAGGAATATTTGTTGATATTATTTTTGGATTTTGAATTAATAACTTTGACTAAATGATTAAATTAAAATACATAAATTAATATATGCATGTATATATTGCAATGGCCCAACAAATGAATAATTATACAAATTAATTAATTAAATTATAGGTTAATTTTGTTATTTTTTGAAAAATTAAGAATTTTTTGAAAATTTTTGATGCTATAAATAGTAATTCTATAGGTTAAAAATTTACCAAATGTAAATTTTGATCCAAATGATCCGAATTTTTTTTTTTTGAAATTTACAAAATTAAATATATTTAATTATAGATAAATAAGTTACTAAATATGAGTATGTATGTGTGTATATATATATATATATATATATATAGAGCCAAATAACAAAAAAATAATAATAATAAGAATAATAAAATAATAAAAATAACTTATGTTAAGAAAGACACTTAATGAAGAAGAGTTATAAAACAAGAAAGAAAGGAAAGGGAAAACAATTGGCGGGACTTCATCTTTACCTTCAAAATAAAACATAGGTAAATACAACCGTAAAAGTTAAAATCACTCATCCACTTTTTCCAATTTGCGTACAAAATACATTTTCTCTCACAATGGACGGTGCCCCTTGTGCTTGGATCACCGCACCGCCTCACAGCCGACCCAGGTCACATCTGCATCGCGTCGGCCTCGCCTAGTCGCTACTGCCTTGCCTCGCGTTGCGTCGGCCGTGCCTCGCTGCCTTGCCTCACCCCTGTCGCGCTTCGCGTCTGCCTATCCTAGCCATCGCTGCATCGCCTCGCGTCGCATCACCCTATCCTAGTCGTCGCTGCATCGCCTCGCGTCTCCCTCGCCTTGCCGCCGCTCCTCTGCCTTGTCCCGCCGCCGCGTCACTCGCCACCATCATTGAAGACAGGTTTGTATCCTAACTTTGCATTTGATTTTGTCTGTGATTTTTTAAAATTATTAACAAGTTATGTGTTCATTACAGAAGTTAATCTTGCTAACTTGGTTTTAATCTTTGGATTATTTGGAAACTGGAGAATAATGCATTTGTAGTATCAGAGATTAATCACCGACATATAATCCCAGTAATTATTTTTGCAACTTCTTCATGGTACTAGATAGAGCTCTGTTGTGTTGGTCTGCTTGTTCTGAGAAGCTCTTCACGTGATTTGGCCATGAATTATTTATATGACCTCACAATGAACTACCCTATTATCTTGTTAAATCTTTCTTGGCTCAAATCTTGACATGGTTAAATTGCAATGATGGTTTGACAATTTCCATGTGCTGCGAACGTAATCTGGGGAAAGTAAATGGAAATTTTCTTTTTTCCTTTTCTGAACTTATGAGGTGTATTTTGTAGTTGAAGTTTGTAATCACCTCTTCTCGTATGGGTTGATCATGAATTTGTTAAGTATTACTTATTTGCTAATGTTCAAAACATACAGTAATAAGCTTCGTCTAGATGCCTGTTGACTTTTGTAATTTGTAAGTATTTATTAGGGATGATCACGGGGCGGGGATTCCCCGTCCCCGCCCCCGCTGGGGACGCGGGGGGAAAATCCCCCCCGTCCCCGCCCCCGCGGGGATCCCCGTCCCCCGCTAAAAAATGTTCAATTTTAATAAAAAATTTCAATCCGATGGACATTTTTGATCCGAATTAAAAATATTTTATAAAATTTATTTTGTAAAATTTAATAATTAATAATTTAAAATTAAAAATATTTCATATAATTTAAATACAAATATATATAAATATTTTATACAATTAAAATATAAATATTTATAAATATTCCGTACAATTCAAACATTACAAATATTTATATATATGTATATATTAATATAGTATTAATGTATTATTAATATATATATATATATTAATATATTATTAATGTATTATTATTATTATATATATATATATATTTTTCGGGGCGGGGACCCCTTTCCCTGTCCCCGCCCCGAATTCAAGGGACTTTTTCCCCCCCGTCCCCGCCCCCGCGGGGAAAAAATTCGGGGATTCCCAGCCCCGTTCGGGTCCGGTCCCCGCCGGATTCCCCGTCCCGTGATCATCCCTAGTATTTATGTTGTTAACTTCTGCTCAGTTTTTCCTTCTTTTCTTCCTCTCAAGTTTGGGATTTAGTTATAGGTGTGTCAAGTTGTGACATGCTTTTCTTTGGATAACAGGAGCTTATTATCTCATCAATATTTCTTTTTATGTAATAGTTTTTCTAGGGGTGGGCATCGGTCGGGTTCGGGTCAATCCGAACCGAACTCGAACAACCCGAAAGCCGATATGTACCCTAAACTCCAAACCGAACCGATCCTAAATATTAGTAAGGTCCCGAACCGATTAACCCGATAATTTTCGGGCCCCGATCCGAAATACCCGACCAACCCGATTGACCTCCTCCTTTTCGCAGTTCCTCTCCTTCTGTGATTTTTTAAATCTTCCTTTTATGTGTTTTTTCAAAAAAAAGAAATCAAATCTAATTAAACCAACACAAATCTGATTAATCAACACAAAAAAAAAAAATCCAATAGATTTGATTAACTCACACAAAAAACACACAAATTCGCCATCAATCCACACAAAAAACACACAAATCTAACAAATCTAATTAACCCTCACAAATCTGCCATTAACCCACACAAAAATCTGCAATTACACTCAAATCCTATGCAAAGAAAAAAAAATAAATATTAGAACAAGCAGCAATCTCAGGATCAAAAGGAAGAAGTGGATTCATAGAAGAAGAAGAAGAAGAAGAATAAAAGAGAAAAAGAAGCACAGAGAGGGAGAGAGAAGCAGAGAGATGGATCGAAGTACCAGATCGACGTAGAGAGAGATGGATCGGCGCAGAGAGATGGATCGGCGGCGGTGGAAAACGTCGGAGGAGGCGGCGGCGGCAAACGTCGGATGAGGAAGGGAAGAGGAAACGCTAGATCGAAAAAGTACAGATAGAGAGAGGGGGGGGGAAGAGAGAGAGAGGGGGTGGGTTAACTGAAAAAAAAAAGAGTTTATATAGTATTTAGGTCGGTTCGGGTTTTGAAGGTTTTAACTCAAACCGACCCGAACCCGAAATATCACATTCCTTCGAACCCGAACCGACCCTAACTCCCCTAATAATCCTACCCGAATAACTATTTCGGATCGGGTTATTCGGGTTCGTCGGGTCGGTTCGGGTTTTGCCCACCCCTAAGTTTTTCCTTAAGTTTTATGCCATAAATCACAGGTGAACTTTGATGCAAAGACAGAATATGATATGATCCAAAATTACAAGGTTCTGCAGGATGTATTTAACAAGTTGAAAATTGAAAATTGAAAAGGTAATTCCACTAATTTTTTTTTGAGTTATCTTTGTTAGTCATCATTTTGTACTTGATCATTTTAATGCTCATGCCTTGGACAAAGCCCTGAACTCATCAGTGAATTGACATTGGGAAGTTATATAATAGATTAAAAGAGGAGAATCTATTTACTACTGTAGGAACTTTCAATTTTACTAGCTGTACTTATATTCATTTTATGCCTTTTGTCGATATGTTTATAGATGGCTATTGCTGTTAAGAAGATATTGTATGTTGTTGATGCTAACGAATCTGCACTCGAAGAAGCACAGGAATATTTGTACCAAATTATAAATGGTGATGAAGTAGAGGCAGAAAATGATGCATGAATTTTGAGTAGCTATGAATATGTTTCCTGTGTAAGTTACAGTTTCGGGGTATTCTTAGAGAAGCTTTTGCTTGCATCTGATCCCAGGATATTTGGTGATCTTTGTCAGGATGCAATAGTTCTTAAAACTGTGTTTAATGAAAATAAATGTAACCTTTTGTGTTTCATGTCCTTGCAGCTAGGTTATCTTGAATTCTAGCAATTACTAATTGCTTAATGATAGTGGCTTATATTGCCACCTTTTTATTTATTTTCATTATTTTTGATCCAGCTATGGCTGCACATTTTTTGGGGTTATGTTTTAGTAGTGTTTCTATGATATTATATTTTTAAATTTATAGTATTGTTAATAATATTGTATAATTATTATTTACATAAATTTAATTTTTGAAGTAATAATAATAATAATAATTGGAAATTCAAATATAATATTTTTAGCGATGGATTATCCGTCGCTAGGGGTGGGCAAAACCCGAATCGACCCGACGAACCCGAATCGACCCGATCTGAAATAGTTATTCGGGTAGGATTATTAGGGGAGTTAGGGTCGGTTCGGGTTCGAAGGAATGTGATATTTCGAGTTCGGGTCGGTTCGGGTTAAAACCTTCAAAACTCGAACCGACCTAAATACTATATAAACTCTTTTTTTTTTTTTCGGTTAACCCAACCCCTCTCTCTCTCTTCCCCCCCCCTCTCTCTATATGTACTTTTTCGATCTGGCGTTTCCTCTTCCCTTCCTCATCCGACGTTTGCCACCGCTGCCTCCTCCGACGTTTGCCACCGCCGCCGATCCATCTCTCTGCGCCGATCCATCTCTCTCTACGTCGATCTGGTGCTTCGATCCATCTCTCTGCTTCTCTCTCCCTCTCTGTGCTTCTTTTTCTCTTTTATTCTTCTTCTTCTATGGATCCACTTCTTCCTTTTGATCCTGAGGTTGCTGCTTGTTCTAATATTTATTTTTTTTTCTTTGCATAAGATTTGAGTGTAATTGCAGATTTTTGTGTGGGTTAATGGCAGATTTGTGAGGGTTCATTGGATTTGTGTGTTTTTTGTGTGGATTGATGGCGGATTTGTGTGTTTTTTATGTGAGTTAATCAAATCAATTGGATTTTTGTTTTTTTTTGTGTTGATTAATCAGATTTGTGTTGGTTTAATTAGATTTGATTTCTTTTTTTTGAAAAAACACATAAAAGGAAGATTTGAAAAATCACAGAAGGAAAGGAACTGTGAAAAGGAGGAGGTCAATCGGGTTGGTCGGGTATTTTGGATCGGGGCCCGAAAATTATCGGGTTAATCGGTTCGGGATCTTACTAATATTTAGGATCGGTTCGGTTTGGAGTTTAGGGTACATATCGGGTTTCGGGTTGTTCGGGTTCGGTTCGGGTTGGCCCGAACCCGACCGATGCCCACCCCTATCCGTCGCTAATATTTTTTAATTTTTCCCCTACTAAGGTTATTTAGCGACTAAATTTTTTATTTTTATTGACTATTTTTTCTGTCGCTATTTTTAGAGACTGTTTTATAATTTAGTCGCAAATTCCTTGCGACGGAGCTATTTGCGACGTTTAGTCGTCGCGTCGCTAAAATAAATTAGCGACGAAAATTGCCCAATTAGCAACGGAAATATCCGTCGCTAATTTCCTTTTTTTTGTAGTGTTAGTAAGGTGATTTTATACTTATATAATTATATTAATTAGTAAAATTTAATTATATATAATTAAATTATTAGCTTACAACTCAATTACACTACAAGAAAAAATAAAAATAGCAACGAAATTAATTCCGTTGCTAAAATAGCAACGGAAATGCATTTTCGTTACTCAATAGCAACGAAAATGAGTTTTCGTTGCTAAAATTGGTTAAATTTTGCAGATTTAGTAACGAAAATATATTTGGTGATATTTCATTGCTAAAAGTTGAGAAAATTTAGCAACGGAATTATTATACCGTTGCTAAATAATGCGCGAACAGGTAGGAAAAAAAATTTGGAACGAAAAATAGTAACGGAAACTATTTTTTGTTGCTAAAATAGCAACAGAATATAAATTACGTTGCTAAATTAGCAACGGAAAGGAATATCCGTTGCTATTTTTTGCAACGGAATAGAGGTTCCGTTGCTATTTAGCAACGGAATATATTTTCCGTTGCTAAATAATGCGCCAAAAGGTGAGAAAAAAATTTTGAAATGAAAAATAGCAACGGAAAAAAAATAGCAACGGATGAGAATTTCCGTTGCTATTTAGCAACGGAATATAGTTTCGTTGCTATCCATGGCTAAAAAATTTTGAGACAAAAATACCAATGGAAATGTGTTTCCGTTACTAAAATTGCAACCGAAAATATGCGGTTGCAATTTTAGCAACCGAAAATCAATTCTAGCAACAGAAGAGAATCCCCGTTGCTATTTTTAGCAACGGAAACCATATTCCGTTGCTATTTAGCAGCAGAAACCATATTCCGTTGCTAAATAGCAACATAATTTCTACTCCGTTGCTCAAAATAGCAACGAAAAATAGTTTTCGTTGCTATTTTTTGTTCCAAAATTTTTTCTCACCAGTTTTTAGCAACGGAATATGGCTTCCGCCAACTGATGGGCCTTGAGCCTTTTCAGGTGAATTGGACCGACTGAATGGGTTTTTTTACGAATGTCATTTATGTAGTTATCAAATAGGAACACTACTAATCGAGTCCTTTTCCAACTAGGATTAGGAATCCCAGTTTATATATATAAATAAGCCAACTCCCTTACTTAATCTACAACTTAAGAGCACGCAAGTCTGGGCTTCCAATCTCATGCATGGAGGAGTTGCAGAATTGCTTTAGGTTAAAGGTAGAAGGTAGTTCAGTATAAAATTAATTTAGAAGCTAATTAATCATCACAAAAAAGATTCATTACCATAATACAATAACGATAATAATGGTAAAATTATGATATCCCTAATTCTCCTACTAGGACCACATCTCATGTCACCTAAGAATTCACATAAGAGATAAAAATAGCAGTAATCTGAAACAACAAACGACAGATGTGTGGAAGTTTAAGATAATTCTTCCATGAGTAAGCTTGTAAAGCATTGATGAATTCGTTTATCAATTTATTTACAGAGAAAACTACTAAATTTCCACGCATATATATTAATTTTTCAAATCATTAATAGTTAAATAAAATCTGTATTTATATAAGGAAGTAAATTTCCTCTTATATAATATTTATCTTTCCTTTTCAGGTTTACAAAAAGAAACTAAAGACCAAATTCCCAATTTCATCTTATAAAGCCCTCCATGTTTAGGGCAACATTAACTCTCCTATGCTAAACCACAAAGCTACTTCAATGGCCAAATCAAGAAAGTTGCTCATGAAGAAGAGAGAAACTAAGAAGCAAATATCAGTTAGTTTCACTAAAAGACGCCATGGCCTATTCAACAAAGCTGCTGATTTATTCATGCTTTGCGATGCTCACCTTGCAGTTCTTGTTTCCTCTCCTTCTACTAAACCTAAGCGAAAATTTTACTCATTTGGCTATCCCTCTGTTGCCGATGTTCTTGATCCTTTTCTTCTAAATTGTCATCCTTCTCCGATTGATCATCAGGAAGCCAAGCGACACGCACATAATCTTTTGAGTGAGATCGATTCCTTTGAATCCCAGAGTATTTTAAGGCAAGATTTTTATTCAAATTTTAAAATTTTCGAGAATTCTAAGTCGATTGAGGAGTTGCAGAAGCTTGTTCGTGCTGTAGGGAAGTTGATTGATAAGGTGAAAAGCCGATTAAGAAATGATGTTAATGAGAACTCTCTTAATTCTGCATTGATTAATATTAATCATGGGTTATTTGATACTTGTCTAACAAGTAACCTTAATTATGATAGTTACACTGTTTTTCCTACTCTTCAATCAGCTTCTCCCAATGGTAATGACATATTCTTCTAATTTTTTACAAGAAATTCATCCATTAACAATGAAAAATCATATTTTTTTCAAGAATTATATAATAATAAAGGTTTGTTTGATGTTATTTTGCAGAGTTTAAGAATAATTATGGAAACGTAGTTAATGATGTTATGCCCGATCTTAATGTTCTAAATTCGTATAATCGGGAGACGAAGGATTCAAGGCAAGATGATAATTGGAGCTTAAATAACAAGTATCCAACGTGTTCAAGTTTATCTGACGTAACAGTGGAGCTAAATAGGAATGAGTTTGGTTTAGAATCAAATGCAGTTGCTACGCTTGAGATGGCTCCACAACCCCAAGAGCTTCTTATCAATGCTAGTGAGATTGAAGACCCAATTTTTGTTGATGATTGGCTATGGTTTTGAGCTTTTTTTGATAGAAAAAAGATCATTGTAAACCTTTGTTTATTGATATTGATTTCTTTTTTTTTTTTATGGGAAAATATTTTATATTTTGAGATTCAATTTCCTATTTGTAATTAATCATCACACCCCATGTTGATATTTTTTTTTTTAAAATTTTTGAGATGGCATGGGCAAGAGATGTAGAGGATTTTAATTTAATTTTGCTGGTTACTTTTGAGTTGGTTTTAAATTAGTGGAAGGAAATTGCAATTCTAGTATAATTAGGATTATTGGGATTACTTTACTGTTTCCCCATTACTTTACCAGCAAAAACGGTAAAGGTTGTTACCGTTACTGTAAATACTGTTACCTCATTAAAAGATGCAGATTTTCCTAAAATCACTTACATTCTTTTCCTCAATTTGCATACCAAAAACACCTTAAAATACACTAAATTTCACGAGGCAACAAACATTTCAAGTAAATGGGCAATTGTGATGGTTTCTTCAATAAAGTTAGTTAATCTTTGACATTATTGGTCGTTAAAATTTATTACTCCCTCCATTCTTTTTTAATTGTCACTTTTACTATTTTCACTAGAATTAAGAAAGATTAATTACTCTTGAATTTAGAAAAAAATTGAGTGATTCAATACATATTGAGTAATTTAATGTAAAAAAATGAATGTAATTGGTCAATTTTTATTGAAAATAAAAATTAAATTGGAAAGAGAAAATTAAATTGCATTGGAAATCTAAAAGTGACAGATAAATAGAATTTGGATTTTACTTAAAAGTGACAGATAATAAAAAATGAAGGGAGTATTGTTTTTGTGCTGAATGCTTTAGTTGGCGGATAATGATGATTGCACGTAAATAATAAATTTAAAAGGTTTCTTTAGTTGCTTTAAGTAACAGTAAATATTTTATTTGTTTTTTATTAGATTAAAAAGTTTTTCAAAAAATTTGCTTAGCATTACGCTGCAACAATAGCATTTATAGCCACAACATTCCCTTTCTGCTACATGTGCAACCATGAATTGAATCTATGATAAGAACTATAAAATTATTTGAACATTTGTACAAGAAAAATAACCTTATACACATTTAACAATGTGCACCTCATGTCCCACCGGCAAATCTTTAAGCCTAGTGGCTATGCCCCAGGAAGCTCATGGACCTTGCAACTTGGACTACTTTATGTTTAACAAAAAAAATGATGGGGCAGTCAGAAGTATGACTGTAGGCATAACTCATAACAGTTTGCTGCAACTGAGGACCATCCTTAATGAATATACTGCAGATTCGATGCAAATGATCATACATACACACAAGTTTAAAATTAAACCAGAGAAAAAAACAATAACAAAGACTGCACAGTGAAGAATTTAGATCGCTAAACTTTTGTGAAAGAAGCAATCAACTGAGTAGAATGTGATTGAGGTGTACTTTTATTTTGATTAAAGAACAAGGGCTTCCAATTGATAGGTGTTGCTCAATGGCAATTCATGCCTGCCTATTAATTAAGAAAAACATATTAATGGTTCTACCATGTAATTATGATATCAATTTGAAACACATCAACTATATATGCAAAACTCAAGTCAATATATCACGCCCCTAGAACTGCATGTTTAAATGATACGACGGTTTCGACGGCAGTGGTAGGATTTGAACTACGTACTGATCCTTGGGATTAAGACAGGAGAAAAACCAACAATAACACCTTTACATGCAAAACATTATTATTCCTAGACTTCTTTTGACAGATAAGAAAACTTAAACACTAAGTCTCCAATAGTTTGCTATGCCGAAACTGATACACGGAGATATATCCACAACAGCATAAGCAAAACAACAAGTGGGAGATAAAATGAAAGTAAATTTTCTTGGATTTTTGGATATAACATTTGTTCCGAGCTTCAAAGAGTATTGATAGACTACACCAACCTGTAGAAATCTTCATGCCCATCTAGTCATAATTAACAGCGACAATATATAACTATTAGCTGTTAACTTCTCAGAATTTGCTAGCAGTTGGTAACTTTCTTCATTTTAGTTGATTCAAAATACGCACGCACACAGTATTGGAAACCTAAACCATAAATCCCAGATTGCTAAGTACCGAGCACAAATCTTGCACACAAGTGATAACTGTATCACAAGCCCAACCACATCAAAAAAAAAAACAAAAAAAGGACCCTTAACAGCCTGGCTGATAAACTAATTGAACAGTGTAGCAGTATAACAGTATTTCCAATACTTATGGACACAAAAGCATAGAGTCCCTAGTTTATGCACATATCAGATATCATTTAATAGCTTCCCCAAGTTAAAAAGCCGAATCCTAAGATTCAAGACAGTAAACAACATTACTCACAAACTCTGACTCAAAGTATAAAGTTTTTTTTTTTCAAAACAGTTATTGCTAGAAAAGACTTACAAGGCTTACGATTGACCAGACAAGATTTAAGCTCTGCAGAATCCCAAACTTCATCGATCTAGATTTCAAGTACCAAATCACAATTTTTAACAAATACATATATTATTAAGCTTAACTAAGTATCAAATGTGCTTCCTCAGATGTTGAAATTCACTCAAACTCAACAAACTCGGTTGAGAATTCATAAGCACAAACTCACAACTAAAAAGCTCAACTCCTGCCCATTTCCCTCATCACATCAACAAAAACCAAAGGAAATACTACTAAAATTCTAAATTAGCCAAAAACTGAATAAATAAAAAAATAGGGTTTTTCAATAATATAATCATCCAAAGTACTTACTTCTTTGAACCTATCGAATTGCTCCTCAACTTTATCAGGACCAATCTTCATAACCTGAACAATCTTCGCGACATACGTGCAAGTAAACAACAAAAGCAGTCCCATGAGCAGCAGCAGCAAGCGAACCAACAATCATGAGTCCCCAGGATCAAGCCGGTCAGCACAGGCGAACAGCCGCAGGCGGCGGTTCCATCTCTTCCTGCTCCTCCATCTCCTCCTCCGCCTCCGCCTGAACAGCCGCCGCAGCTTCCTCCGCATTAGTATCCAGGTAAGGCGACGGAGACTCGGGCTGCTCCGACACCTCCGAGACGGGCGTCAACGGTTGTATATGAGGTGGGGACCATCCGAACAATCCCCTATGGATCATCATCTTTAAGGATTCAAAAAACCTAACTAGCTCATCTCCCGTTAAATTTAGCAGCAGATCCGCTAAATTTAGAGGAAAAAATGATACTTTTGGTTAGTTTAAGCTTTGGTATGAACAAATTTTTAACCTTCATCGATTCAATTTTTCTATTTCCTTTTCGAAATCGAAAAGAAAAAGATGGAGCAGAGAAGGGGGAAAAAGAAGAAAAGGGAAATGGTGGCGGGGGGGCCGAGTGAAGAAGGTCACAGAGTCAAAAGAGGCGGACAACGAGGAGAAATGCAGTTTTGCGAGAAAAAATAAATAAATAAATAAAGATAACAAACATAAGATATTGAGGAAGAAAACGGGAAATATTGGTTACGCTAGCCAACGGAAAATCTTTATGCCAAAGGGAATGTTTATCTTTCCTTTTCAGGTTTAGAAAAAGAAACTAAGGACCTAATTTTTAATTCCTCCCATAAAGCCTTTTATGTTTAGGGTAACATTAACTCTCCTCTGCTGAACCACAAAGCTACTCCAATGGCCAAATCAAGAAAGTTGCTTATGAAGAAGAGAGAAACTAAGAAGCAAATATCAGTTAGTTGCACTAAAAGACGCCATGGCCTATTCAACAAAGCCGCTGATTTATTCATGCTTTGCGGTGCTCACCTTGCTGTTCTTGTTTCTTCTCCTTCCAACAAACCTAAGCGAAAATTTTACTCCTTTGGCTATCCCTCTGTTGCCGATGTTCTTGATGCTTTTCTTCTAAATTGCCAACCTTCTTCTATTGATCATCTGGAAGCCAAGCGACATGCACTTAATCTTTTGGGTGAGATCGATTCCTTTGAATCCGAAAGTATTTCAAGGCAAGATTTTTATTCAAGTCTTAAAATTTTCGAGAATTCTAAATCGATTGAAGAGTTGCAGAAACTTGTTCATGCTGTAGGAAAATTGATTGATAAAGCGAAAAGCCGATTAAGGAATGATGTTGATGAGAACTCTCTTAGTTCTGTAATAATTAATGTTAATCGTGCATTACTTGATACTTGTCCAACAAGTAATCTTAATTATGATAGTTACAGTGTTTCCCCTACTCCTCAATCAGCTTCTCCCCATGGTAATTACATCTTCTTCTTATTTTTTACAAGAAATTCATCAATTAGCAATGAAAAATTATATTTTTGCAAGAATTATGTAGTACTAATAAATGTTTGTTTGATGCTGTTTTTGCAGAGTTTAAGAATAATTACGGTAACATGGTTAATGATGCTGTGTCCGAACATAATTTTCTAAATCCGTATAATCTTGTTGGGAATACGAGTGATTCAAGGGAAGATGATAATTGGAGCTTAAATAATAAAAATCCGACGTGTTCAAATTTGTCCAACGTAGAAGGGGAGCTGAATGAGTTTGGTTTAGAATCAAATGCAGCTGCTATGCTTGAGATGGCTCCACAACCACAAGATCTTATTATCGATGCTAGTAAAATTGAAGGCCCAATTTTTGTTGATGATTGGCTCTGGTTTTGAGCTTTTCTTTATAGAAAAAAGACAGTGAAAATTCAAATTTAAAACTTTGCTTTATTGCTATTGTTTTTTTTTTTTTAATTTTTATGAAGAGATATTATATTTTTTGAGGTTTAATTTCTTATTTCTAATTAATCATCAAACCCCATGTTGCAATTTTTTTTGAGATGCCATGGGCAAGAGATGTAGAGAAAAGAGATATTAATTATCGGATTTTAATTTGATTTTGCTAATTGATGAATTTCTTGCAAAAAATCAGATTAATTGAAGGATGCGTTTATTTCAGAGGTTGTTATTATTATTATTATTATTATTAGTATTTATGAAGTTATTTCTGATTGATTATGTACAGGCATTTCTGATTGAGGGAATATATAAGATTTTTTTTTGAATTAATTGATGTTGAGTACTAAAATTTAGAATCCTTTTAATGAGATAGTTAGATATAATAACTAGCATTCAAAATTTTTCCCTCAATCAAATGTCTAAAATTTGTCTATTTCAATTTTTCCCTCAATCATGAGTTTCTATTACAATAATTAAGAGAATAGTGAAAAAATAAAGAATAAAAAGATAAAAAAAAATAGCATTATTTTATATTAAACAGGTTAAAATGATGACCTTAAATCAAAATTGACATGCTAATTTAGAAAAAAAAAAAATAATTTTTAGGTCAATTAATAATCACAAAAAGTTTGAAAATTAAATTAAATATTTTATAATTTTAATTATAAGAGAGATAAAAAAAATGAAAAATTAGAAAAAAAAAAGTAAAATTGATTCATCTTATTGAAATCACCTTGTTTGCGGGGATTGTCACCACCTAGGCTCCTATACCTTGTTTAAGATGAAAAGAAATAAGAAGATTAAATAATTAATTTAAGTACCCTCGTTTCTATTAATATATTAAGCCTTAATTAAATCAGCGAATGAATAATTAAAACCCTAATTTTAGTAACTGAACAGAGCTACCAACCCTAATATATATGTTGGAGATTAATATAGAAAAAGGGTTGGTTGAGTGGGGCGCCGAAACTACCAAAACTTTAGGACAATTACAGTAATTAATAATGTGGTCCATGAAATATTAGGGCCGGTGGGTCGTATGTATTGTCAACCAATATCACTGCTAAAAACGACAATGTGAAATAAGGAGGATATTTTATTTTCTTCACTGCAAATACTGATTGATAAGGACAAAACTCTATCTAGCTGTAATTACAATCCCCAAATTTCATATTTATTTACACCACGTTCATATATACTTTCATACACTGAAATAATAATATGTTTACATATAAAGTGTAAAACTCAATATATATAATAATAATGTAATGTTGCTATTGTCGTTTACTTTGGTGCAATGTTAATCATCTTCATATAATAAAATTGATACAATTCTTCTGCTCCTATCTTCAAACTCGGTCAATTCCATCCATGTGAATCTAAAGCTGGATTATTAATGGTGATTCTGCTCTTCTTGCTTCCTCCACGTACATATTAGCAAAAGAGTGAGATTGGAGATTAGTGAAAAAAGAGAAAGCTAATCTCCGAAATTGTGATAGATGGATCAAAGAAAGTTAATTAAGATCAAATGGGTTTGATTTTTGCAAATTCAAAATATAGATGAAGGGTTTGATATTTTTAAGGAAGAAACAAAGGGCGTTTTCGTAAGCTTTTTCCTATCACGTGTCTTCCATATTTGTTAATATTGCCATGTTGGATTAATTCTGGTGTTAATATTGCTATGTTAGATTAATTCTGATGGAAAATGCAGCTAAGTTAATGGGATCAATTTGACGTTATGGTCGAATTTCACCAATTAATTTTGTTAATATAAACGTAATTTTGCTCGTTTACTTTATGGCACGTGTCAACTAGATATATTTCGTTACAACGTCAAATTCACATAAATGGAAAATTGGATGCAGTTAACGAAATTTGATAATAGGGGCAAAATTGCACTAATTTTATCAGTATAAATATAATATTGCACCAAAGTAAAATACATGGACAATATCGCACTTTTTGTAAAAGTAAAAAGACAATTTTACCCTTTCAACTTTGTTTTTTTAATGAAAATGCAAATTTAACTGTAAAAATCTCTTTGGCTGAAATTTGACTAATGCCCTATTTTTAAGATGCACTCAATCAAGCAGTCATAGTAACAAAATTCCATGTTTATTTGATGTGAGAATCTAAGACTGATATTAGGGAATCAGAATTTATATTTTCTACAACAAGAACAGGTCGGTCCAATAATGAGAACTGATAGCGTTAGAAAATCCAAATCTTATACTGATATTGGATTAACTATTTACGCAATTAATTAAATGAAGAGAACGACGTGAAAACGAATCCGGCACGCCTTTGATACGGGACTTCATTGCTGTGCTTAATTAGTCCATTCTCAATAATACCAAATCATGACATTTCTGTCACTTAGCAATCCGTATTTTATGCATTCAATGTACAACTCAAATTACTATTCTCAACGTTTGAACCTATTAATTATTTGAAAAAGATATCTAAATTTTACTTATAATTCAACTAATTCTCTAACTATACATGTGAAAAAGAGTTGCTAATTAATGAGTATGACATTTGTTTTATCTTATACCTTGAGCCGATAAATACACTTTTTACTGACCAAATTAACGATAAAGTTTTACTTATACATGCTAACTACTATCTCATTTATTTTCTAACCAACTTATTTTACGATCCAGTTTTGTATTAACTTAATTAGTTCATACAATTTTTATAGTCAGAATGGGATTAATTGGCTAATTCATGATTTGTTAGGAGTGGCTTATTTAAATTTTTACTATAGTTTTTTCAACATTGTGGACTCTTCGTTAAAGAAATAAATTTGATAACCTTGATTGGAAATCTTACACCATAACTTTCATTTACCAGCTCTGGAATGTTCTCTTAATCATTTATATCACTGATAATCTTAAATTCCACTAAGATGTTCTAACTTTATTTTTATTATTATTATTATTATTTGATTTTTTTTTTAAATCTGATTCAGTGACGAAAGATAATTACATGTTATGTGATAAATGATAAAAGGAAAATATGATAAACCTAATTTATAAATTCGATTCTTTTTATAAATTCGATTCTTAGGTTTTTAATATATATATATATATATATATAGAGGTGTTTTGTATTTTTATTTTGAATGATACTTTAAAATTTGTTACGTAGATTTGACAAATAATTACTTGCTTTTGATGAACCTAATCAAAATTAACACATCAAATTAAGTTTTAATATATATTTTATAAAATTGAGAGGAGAGCTATTAATTATAAATTAAGGTTAATTAATATATAGTTGTAACAACTCTACCATTTTTAGAAAAAACAATTCCAATTCCAATTCCAATTCATATTCATGCATCTAAATAATTATCAATCATTAATCCACCAAACCAATTATTAAACAAAAGCTTAAACTTATAAATACAAACCTACATCCATTAAATAAAACACGCTATAGTTGTTCCTTTCATTGAAATTTCAACGCTTATCTCTTTTTTCTTTTTACATAACTTTTCAAAATTTTACTACAAAAATCAAAATTTAGTAGGATAATTATTTGTTTTGGCCACGTGCTCATAATGCAATATTCTCTAAATCACCACCACAAGACCATCATAATTCACTGTATACTCACTTTTGACCGTCCACGTGATTACACAGTAGTGTTTATCCCTACAGGGCCCACAATCCATATGGCCCCACAAAGTTCACTGTTTTTCAAATATTAAAAAAAAAAAATCAAAAGGGTCGGTCGTCCATATCATAAATACAAAAACTCGCCGTCCATTTCGGCCAATGGACCGTCGCGATGTATTAGTGACCAAGCACTTAATATATTTTATATTCAATCATAAGTGGAACCCACCTCCCTTGGTCGGCGATCTGAAATCTGCCCGTCCCCGATTTTGCCTAAGCTGAAATCAATCTCCACCACAAACGTGTCATGTTTTGAGTGGTTACCATATCGTTTTCACTGGCTGTAAAGTCACCGACGCGTGACTTGATTGAGAATTCCACTCATGGATCTCAAGACATGTTTACCGGGCACCGATTGTACCGGTTCCTTAGCCGTTATTTCAGGTATATATAAACGAAGAGAAATGGGACTCTTACTCCACACTGAGCTCTATACAAATACAAAAAGAAAATACAAAAGAAGCAAATAAAGCTTCCAATTTTAATTTTTTAGAGAAAAAAATAAAAGAAAATGGCAATCCATAGAATAGCAGTTGGGAATCCGGGAGAAGCCAGTCACCCGGATGCTCTCCGGGCGGCTCTAGCTGAGTTTTTCTCTATGCTTATTTTTGTATTCGCCGGTGAAGGATCCGGCATGGCTTTCAGTAAGATATGCCCATTTTCACAGTTTCATCTTCTCTTTTTATTTTTTATTTTTTAAAAATAAACAATATGTTTTCATTTCAATCACATAATCATTCAATTGTACATTAACATTTTACCATTGTGTGTTAATTTAACTCATTTTTGTATTTGTGAACTTATTTTTCATTGATTACTCATTTTTAATCCTTTATAAAAATTTAGTTGTAATGTATAAACTCCTCCCTCAACTATCAACATTTAATATATTATATTTATACATTAATAGAATGCCAAAATATTTTTAAATTTATTAAAAATAACATATTATTATTTTTAATTAATTACTCCCCCGTTATATTTTATGTATTACTTTTATTATAATTAAAAAATTATTAATTATACTTAAATTTAAAATAAAATTGAGTTATTTAATGTACGAATTTAAATTTAATTGATTCTAAATAAATCTATATTTATAGAAAAAAATTAAATTACATTGAAATCTACAATTGTCATATAAATTAAATTTAAATTATTTAAAAAAATGATATACAGGAAAATGCAGGGAGTATTATAATTAATTTTCTAAAGCAACAATTTAAATGGAATTATTATTATTTTTTTCCAAAAATACATTTTGTGGTGAAAGGGAGAAAGTATCAATTTAATTGGATTCTAATAAGAAAATTTGTTTATTAATTTGATTTTGACATTTAGTTTAATAAAAAAGTTGACTTTTAAAAGTTACATTACATGCATGCATGTAATTACATAAGCGTTCACAGTTTTAATTTGTAGCATCGCCGCATTATCACTATAATTATTTTTCTAACCACTTGGATAAGATAGAAACAAATAATTGTGAAAGATCTAAAAAAATATTGAGTATTAGAATATAATGTTAACATTGGGTTATGGAATAATATTATTGTGTCGTCATATATAAATACTGTTTTGGCAGATAAGCTAACAGACAATGGGTCAACAACGCCGGCTGGTCTGGTAGCAGCGTCATTGGCTCATGGATTTGCACTCTTTGTGGCGGTTTCGGTTGGTGCAAACATTTCTGGTGGACATGTAAACCCAGCAGTGACTTTTGGTGCATTCTTGGGCGGCCACATTTCTCTCTTGCGAGGAATTTTGTACTGGATTGCGCAGTTACTTGGCTCTGTTGTTGCTTGCTTGCTCCTTAAATTCTCCACTGGTGGATTGGTATCAATCTAACTTCTCCACATTCACATATAAATTTCATTTTATTGTTTTTTTTATCCCACAGTCAAATTTGCAATTGGGTTTACTCCCCTTTTTTAGACCATAATCCATTCATCAAGCTAATATTGTCATGATCACATTGATGATTGAATCATGGGTGAATATCGGAATGTGCAAAATCAAACCGAAATCTAAAATTGAATCAAATTATAAGCAAATTAGTCTTTTTAATTTCGTTTTTTCAATTTTTTTCTTAAAATAAAATTTCAGTTCAACGGATTGGATTGAATTTTAAAGGTCAAAAACCGAAAAACCATTTTTAAAATGTTTTTATTGGATATGTATATATATTTTAAAAAAATATTTATTAATATTTAAAATATATAAGCCCAAAAAACAAAACGGATTGAACCAAATTAAAATAATTCAGTTAGTTTGACTCTTTAATAAAATTTAGTTTGATTCAATTTTTAAAATTTTAAATGTTGGTTCGATTTATTTTTAAATTGAATTGGCTATTTGCACAAATATAATTGAAATCGGTTCAATTGTATTTAATTGGATTCTTAAATTCTTATATTCGGAAGTAATTTTTTGGACTAATGATGGTGGATTTAATGTCTGAATTCTAAATTTTTACTTTTATTGGTTGCAGGAAACATCAGCATTTGCCTTATCATCAGGGGTGTCATCATGGAACGCAGTCGTTTTTGAGATAGTGATGACATTTGGGCTGGTGTACACAGTCTATGCCACAGCAGTAGATCCAAAGAAGGGGAACGTAGGAATAGTAGCACCAATGGCAATTGGTTTCATAGTGGGTGCTAATATCTTAGCCGGTGGTGCTTTTGATGGTGCGTCAATGAACCCAGCTGTCTCCTTCGGCCCTGCTGTTGTGAGCTGGACATGGACGAACCAATGGGTCTATTGGGTTGGGCCATTGATTGGCTCAGCCATTGCGGCTATTGTCTATGATAATATTTTCATTGGTGATGCTGCTCACGAGCCACTCCCCACCAATGATTTTTAATGTAGAAAAATGCCTATACTTACTCTCCTCCTTTTTTTAGATTGAGGAGAAATAAAATTTGGGCATTTTTATTGTTTGGTTTTCTGGTATTTAGTGTTTGTTGTTTTCTAGTTATTTTGTAGCAATGGGTCAAACCTTTTTTTTAAGGTTGTCTTTTGTTAGTTCAATCAATGAAACTTTCATTCACTTAGTCTACATGTTTACATCACTAATTTATTAAATTATAATTTTCAGATTTTAAACAAAATGCTTACCCTGCACAAATAAATAAAGATTTATGCATATCATACTTGAGAAGGCTATAACCTTATTCAATGCAACGTTATCCTTGACAAATGACAATGTCCTTTAACTTCTCTCTAAACAGACTTCCATAGCATCTCCCACGATAAATTCACCCAGCCCCGCTTGGCATTGATGCATTTTATGCACTTTCAGCGGCAAATTTCGGACTCTTTTCGCAAGCCAATCTGCGGTAGTGTTGCATTTTCTGTAAACATGCTGATCATAATCACTTACCTTTCAAGCCTCTAATAGGAGGGACGAATTCAACAACCAATTAAAAGCCCCCTACAATTCAGCATTCAACATAGAACAATATCCCAATATTCTGGAAATAACTAGGATATTGGGATATTTTTTGCTACTTTAATTAGATCTATTAATTCACTCCAATATCTCAATATTTCTAAATTTAGAATATCTCATTGACAATATCTTCAAAGAAGCTCCCACTATTTCCCATAAACTAAAACTGATAAATAAGCTAGTATTTTCTAAAACAGTAATATTAGCATGGATATGTATAAAATACAAGATTTGTGACTCCACCACAATTATGCTTCTAAACCAACAACATTGAACTAAGCTGAATTAATTAATAGAATAATTTTATCATTATCTCGTATGATAAAAAATCACATAATGCCACGTGTTACCTATTTTAACCGTAAAATATGTGAACATTTATAAATTTAATGTTGAAATTTACCTATTTTAGAAAGTATATATGGGCAAATCACTCAATTTCTAATAAATAAGGGCAAAAATAGATTAAAATAGTTTTTAAATACTTGATAGGCAAAATAAATTATCCTTTTATTTTTTCTTGAATTCAAGAAGTTGTTACAAAGTTTGTATCTAAAGGTCCATATGAAGATGTTTAAGACATATTTCCTTCATATAATTTAGAGGCACATCTGCATAACAATAATTTGGGTGAGTTTCAGGCATTCTCTTCAAGCAAATCCCATCAGCTGATGCCAAGAACATTGCTTCACTACTCACAATCTCTCTTAAACTTTCAGCCAAATGGATTTCATTTTTCTGATTTCCAAATCCGTCCAATTTTACCACTTTTAGATTTTTCAGTTTTGTCTTCCTCCCAGCTTTCATTGAACATCTTCCTCTCCTTTCCGCACCATAGCTTTTAGGATCAATCTGCATATAAACCATTACAATTAAACTTCGGTACTCAGTAATTATATTATTCTTACGATAAAAGTCTAAGCTATGACCTTTCCCTAAATCATAATACTTAGAAAGAAAAACCAAGGTTCTGCTAAGCCTGCGAATAGACAAAGAAACTTACAGTGACAAACAGTCGCTCTAAAGATGGACATAGTTTGAGGAAGGAGACTAAGGCCTCACTATCATATTCTTCCTCTGAATTCTCAATCCACCATAGCTCTTTTATGTAATAAAACTGAAATTCTGTTTCAAATTTTGACACTGAAGGACATATCAATTCCTGCACCATAAGTAAAATATAGTATGAATAAAAGCAATAATAAAATCAGCTAGGAAACTAACAATACGTTAGCCTAAAAATCAGCTAGACTATACAAGGAAAGTCAACCTATATCAAATCTGTACAATATCTATAACATATATATACTAATAAGCATAAAAGCAATAATAAAATAATATCCGGTGGCATTTTTCAACTACTTTTAAAGGTTTGACGGAAAGTAAAAAAAAACTAAATATACATACCTGAAATGTCCATTTGCATAGAGTGAGGACTTTCACATTCTTTATTGTCAACAACAATAAGTCAAGATCACAGCTACCACTCGTGGGTCCTTTTCTGAAATCAAGAAAAGCATCATCTAAATTGTAGTGATATTGAGGCAAGATAGATGGCATAATCCCTCTAATTCGAAAAGTTTTAAGCTTGAAACATCTGATATGGACAAACTCTAATTGCAGACAGTCGAAGATTGTCAAGCTTACAAGCTTACTATCCGAACCGATCCTTAAACACTGTAAGCCACTGCAGTTTGAGATCTTTAAGGTTTCAAGAAACTGAAACTTCGTTATCACAGAAGAAGCTGCCTCACTTCTAAGGTAGCTGACAGATTTTAGGTGAAGGTTTTTGATAAAGAATAAGGTAGAAGGAACATTAGTAATATTATTCTTGGGATTGAACTCTAATTCTAATTTGAACTCTCTGTGAATTTCTTGTGCTGAAGTTGAGAAATAAAGATGGAGAATGTTTTTTGGTGCAATTATAGCTAAGAGGGTATTGGTAGAATTGATAAAATGGAACTTAAATTTTCTGGTATTTTTGGATGGATGTTGCTCATTAAAATTGGCAAGAAAGTTAGAAATTGCAGTAGAAACTTCCTTATCTGAGCCATGCTGTAGCAGAGTTTTCTGCCATAAAATTGTCCATCTTTTTGAAAGAAGTAGGGTTTGAATTGCAGATTCAAAAGGGAGTGAAGAGATTATGTGGAAAAGAATCTCATCGGGCAAACTACTAATCTTATCCTCTGCCTCCATGCTTTCTTCAATAGCTGCCGACACTTTTATGATAGATTTCCTGTTCCAACAATTACATGTGAGGTCAGTAAAATAATATTTTCATAGTTATTATTAGGGACAACATTGCCTTATATAAAGAATTGAAGGCAAAATAAAATGAATTCTTACCTTATTTATAGATCCATAGAGTTGAGTTGCTTCTTCTGTAATGCTTTGGATGCTTCAAATATTCATGGTTTAATATAATTCTGTAGGGGCCAATTTATACATGTTCAATCCATGATGAAGTTAGCAATTCTGTTACTGAATTTTCCGTAGTAAAATTGCATATGATACATATAGGGTAATATGATGTTAAAGGGGTCATATTTTCACACGTAAAAATGAAGTTTGATTATCTTAATTGCCCCATTTTTCCTCCTTTAGCCACTGTTTAGGCTTTCATTAAATTATATGTTAATTAGGCTAAGTGTCCAAATTGTTCCATTTCGAAAAATTCATTGGCTAAGGACGCAAGCTGATGCAATTTGACATTTAAAAATAAGTTAATTTCTTAGTCAAATCTTCCTATTCTTGGGGGTGTTTCCAATTTAATTCTTAAGTTAGGTAATTTTAATTTTTCCCAATTATCTCAACAAACTTCCATTCTCTTTCAATGGCACTAAATCTCTACCCAACAAATAGTCTCAAATTCTGGTGTCATGTAATGTAATGCTCACATATCATAAATGCCAAACTTTTTTTTTTTTTTTTTATCTATTTTTATGTCTGAATTACTCCATTTTTTTATTTTTCGTTCTTATTATTTTCACTAAAATTAAGAAATATTAATTAGTTTTAAATTTAGAATAAAATTAAATGATTTAATGTACAAATTTAAATCTAATTGGTCAATTTTTATTAAAAAAAAATTAAATTGAAAAAAGAAAATTAAATTTTATTGAAAGTATAAAAATAACATATAAACGAAATTTAAATTTTACTAAAAAGTGACTGATAAAAAAGAACGGAACGAATATTTAAAATGAAAAAATTTGCTCTTATATTTTTCAAAATAAATAAATTTTATCTTAACATATATTTTACTTCTCAAATATATTTTACTTGTAAAGTAAACGACACGTAATATTATTTAATTAATTATCATAATAAAATTAGAACAGAAAAAATTTTAAAGGCAAAATCATCATATTTTGAATAGTTAGGGACAAAAATCACCTTTATTACAAAAATAATTTTAACTAATCAAACCGGTTCAGGTACGTTCAGACTGTTTATATATATAAGAAGATATTATTAGTCATACTTAGAGGTGGCAAATGGGTGGGTTGGGTGGGTTTGAGTTGGGTCATAAATGGGTGGGTTATAAATGGGTCAATATCCAAATGAGTTGGGTGTGTTTGGGTCGACCCATTTGATTTTTTTTAATAAAAAATAATTATCGGTATAATAACGGGATACTAAAAAAATTATTATAAAAATATTGACTCAAATGGATCGGTGTAAATCCAAACGGATCGGGATATCGGTTGACTTATAACTATCCAATTTATTATTCGTTTGGTAAAAATTTTGGCAGTATAACGTTTATATATATAACATACCATTCCTATAATTCAAACAATTCACAGTCACACACAGGGACACAACAACACAATAATTCATAAACCAAGTGGCCATTTTTTACATTTTTAAACCAATTATGTAATCCTAAATTATTTCACTCACTTTCTAAACTCAATTTCTCCCAAAATTAATTTTATAATTCTTAAAATATATAAATTAGTTTTTCTGCAAAATTTTAGCTCAAACAGAATCCGTTTCTCGATCTGGTACATTTAAATCAGTTCGTTTCGACAATTTTCAGTATTACCAAAAAATTAATTTTTCGGTGTCAAAAATTTCTAAATATTAATCTAAGTTTATATATACTATTAAAATAATTTTTAGTGGTCATTTGCTATTTTTAGAGGTCTAATCAAATTTTGATCAAACCGGGTAACCTTTAAAACGAGCTAGGTTTTTTTTTTTTTATTTTTAACTTTTGAAAATCTATTTGAGCACATTTTTTCTCCAAATTTTACCGTCGGACTCCTTGTAACTAGTATTTTTTGATAGTCGAATAAAATATTTTTTACGTTCGGGTGTAATTTTTGTCTCCAGTGCATTATTTACCGTCGAAAAATATTATTCACGACTAACCCGATAACTCGGCCATTATAAATCTAACCAACAAAATATGTATACACATTACACAATAATAATACAGCGGGACAGGTTAAGCAAAACATCTTGTTTATTAAAGCAAAAGTTTTTAATATTCAAGAAATAATGAAAAAAAAAAAGAAAAAATTAACAAACACCCATTGGATCTAGAAAGAATGATCCAAATGGGTTGTATTTTATGTGGGTAGATTTTAGATGGATTTAAATGGATCAATTTTTTAGTTGGGTTGGGTTTGGATCAATTTTTCTGGAGTGAATTTGGAAATTGTTGGATTTCGGTTAATTTTGACACCTCTAGTCATACTTGGGAGATATACACAAAGTAAAAAAAAAAAGCCACAGCTACATTCTGCTATTAAGAACAATCTCATTCTCAAGTACATGTTTTGCTATTCAAGAACCATCAATATCAGATGGTTAAATAAACGAAAGCATTCCTCACGTTTATACCCCTTCTCATTATACAAAGAATGATCAATGTACATTCTGCAACTTATGCAGTAATCAGATTAATTAACCTGTTGAGACACAAGCACCAGAAGCCCTTGAGGCCCAACCAGTATTTCATTAAGGAAACTTAACAATCCAAACCAGACGACCGGAGTCACGTCCACTCCTCCAACTGGTGGAATCAGCTTCCGTGTTGGAATGAGAATTGGTTCTGTGGGAGCATAAGCTATTACATATGGAAATTTCCCCACTGGAAGCTTTGGGTACCAGGACATTACTATTCTCAATATGAACAGAAAGGCAAATGCTGAGAGAAATGGCCCTAAAATACCAATTGCTAGCTTTGCTGTGGCCGGGTCTATGTCTGCTAGTGTCAAACTTGGAATAAACTTTGATGCGATTTCGGATGCTTCGAGTGTACTGAGATTAATATTTTTTACATCATCACAGCTGCTTATTGGATTCTCTGAAAGGTCTGCATATGCTTGCAGCAATTCAATGTTAACAGCTGAGCAGCAGATGCTGGTCTGTGGCACTTGATTACCCTCACTCGGATTTCTTCTCGTAGAATACTTGAATCTTTCCTGCCCAAATATATGTTTATAGAAGACAATCAATCCAAAGCTTATAAATCTTACACCAAAAAACATTATCCTTGACATTGTTTCCTATTCCCCTCTCTCTCTGTCACATTCTCATAAGGCATGTCATTCTTAAATTGGGCAGAAATTATTTCTACTCTCCAAGAGGGGCATAAAGAAAATACATAGCAATAATAATTGGAGATAATTTTCTTACAAATATAAAGGGGCAAATTGAATAAGCAAGCAGATGAGGACTTTGGGCCGTCAAAAAGTAAATAATAATTTCGCCTAGAAAGGATGTGTTGGGTGATTGAAGTAAAAAAAAAATGTTATAGATTATAAGGCTGCAGGTGTGAAGGAATTACTTATCAGAAAACGATCGAGAAGGAATATTATATATGAAAAAAGCATACCATCTAGGATTAGATTCATCCAGAGAAAGCCACCAAACTTGTATCATTTCTGTAAATTATTCATTTGTCCACTAAAAACAAAGCATTGTGATTATATGTTAACAAAAACTAAGTAAAAAATCTATATCTGAATTTGATTTTTCCTTCAAAATCTTAAAATCAAGTCAGTCCATGCTTGGCTATCTACCATAGCAAAACCAATGTCACCACCAGCAACTTTCACAAACATGATTATAGGTTCAATGCAAAGAGCGAAAGAATTCGTCGAATAGTAGGAGGGGAAGTCCTTTTGCAATTGCACACACATATTTTGTGAGATGGGTAAAGTAATACAGAGGCTAGGACAATTTGGAATATAACCAGGATGTAATCTTCACAGACCATCTACTGGGGTAACCTCCAGAATAGTTTTTCATTAAGAGCCCAAGTTCCGGGTTTACTTCGAAATACAAATCAACTTGTTGAATTGGCCATTCTATCTCAGCTTGCTAAATAGATATCCCTGTTATGGAATGGTAAAGACAAATTCTTGTACAAATTCAAATGCCTAAAGTAATTCACCTAAGTTAATAGCTTATAAGGGGTACTAAGTATAGTGCAAGAGAGGTGGGATACAGCTTGAATGCAGTGACAAAAAGAGCTCGAGGCTTTCAAAGTGCATTCCAATGGCAGATTTGCATTGGCAAAGACAAGAATTTACTATGATGCATAGGTGAGGGTAAAATTTAGAGCACCAAACACTAATCAAACAATGTAATCCAATCTTCATCCCATTGATGCTTATTTACTTATCTTGAAATCGAGGAAAAAAAAAGGCAATTTAACAGTGGTCCAAATTAGTTCTACTCATCAGTTGCCACAAGTAAAGTCAATTTATGGTAAAATGGAAAGAAAAAAATTAGTGCTCATTATAAAATACCAGCTTTTAAGCAGAGATAAAGCACTAGAAATACTTACAGAAATATGAAATCTGTGTTTCTTCTGTACTAAAGGCCTCCATCCTAAAAATTGTCAGAACAAAATGAATAATCTATAAAAAAAAATAGAGAAAATATGAAATAATTCGCACAAAATTGTATTTAGAGAACAGAAAAAATGGATAAGAAATCCATAAAATTGATAATACCTATTACATGGGTGTTGCTGAAGAGGGATGAACACGTTGCCATTTTGGGCAGAGAGGAATGTTATCCGTTTAACCAACCTGTTACAGCTTCTGAATATATCCATTTCTAATACCCTTCAAACGACGCCGTTTCTATGTTATAAAACATTGGCCTTTTCTTTTCTTTTCTTTTATTTATTTATTTAGTCTTTTTAACTGAACAAAAACCCAGGAAGTTAGGGTTTTTCCAAGCAGACCCACAATGGTGTTATCAAACAAGAAGCTTAAGCAGAAGCTGAGAGAAGCAAAGGTAGAATCTTTAGCGGCAGCTGAGTCTGGTGAGGCTGAAGGGAAGCAATCATCACTAAACCCAGAAGGGAATTCACGACTTCAAGTGCTTCTTGAGGCAGCAAAACAGAAGGGAAGATTGTCAAAGAGAGAGAAGAGGCGGAAGAATACTGACAATAAGAGTGTAAATGGGGACAATGATGGAGAAACCAAGTTAATTGAGGAGGAAAAGAAAGAGGGTTTGGTGGGTGAGGATGATCAAGGGAAAAATAGTGAAGAAAATAAAAAGAAAGGGAAGAGAAAGAGAGAGGAGGGAGAGAGTGAACAAAAGGGTTTAAAGAAGGCAAAGCAGAAGAAAAATAAGAAGAAGAAAAAGAAGAAGGCAAAAACTGTTGAGGAGAAGGTAGGTGTTGGAGCACAAGTGGTTGCTGATGAGTCAAAAGTGATAAGTCAAAGGTAATTCCCAGAGAATACTAATATGATAACAATTGGAATTTCATGGTGCCCATTTGCTGGAACTGTAATTTGGTGATTTTGTCTGTTTTTCATTGATTATTGGTATATGATTGTTCACTATGTGCTTTTGCTGCTTCGTGCATTATCCTTTTCAGACTTGTTTTTGAATGATATCATGTTTATTTTGTCCTAAAAAATAGTTGTTTGAATGGTTTACTATAGTTTTGGGACAATTTTAGATTTTATTGGCTTCTTTCTGTACCAGAATAATGGCTATTAGGAGTTTAATTGTAGTACCATTTATTTGTATTCTATTGCAGTGACAAGATCGAGCATGTTGCTGCAAAAGTTTATGTTGGAGGTATTCCATATTACTCGACTGAGGATGACATTCGAAGTTACTTTGAGAGTTGTGGGACTATAACTGAAGTTGATTGTATGAAGTTTCCTGACAGTGGGAAGTTTAGAGGAATTGCCATTATTAGTTTTAAGGTAACTATAGTTCTCCCAGTTTAAATAATGCTTGTTTTAGATTAATCATCTATTTAGCTAGCTTGTACTTGTAACTTTGTTTTGACAGAAATCTTATCTGTGTTATTAGTTCTAAATTAGTCTACTCTGGAGTCTACATAGAGCCAATCAATGAGGTTGCAACATTCATTTCTTTTCTTTATTTATTTATTTATTTATTTTTATTTTCAATTGTATGAGGATTTCCTGCTGGACTGAAATTTGTTATCATCCATCAATATTTGTGCTTTTCCTAAAATGACAGATCTATTTTTGTGAATCATATGTATAGATATGAAAACTGCCACTGATTTAGATCAATTTAGTTATCACTTGATCTGCTAAACCAGCATCCTTCACGCTATAGATGTATGCCTATGACACTAAGATGGACTTGAGAGTGATGGATGTTTAATGTTACTGCTTACTGATTATTTCTGAATGTTATTTCTCCATGTGAACTATTGAATGTCTGTTGTAAATTGGTTTCATAAATTGAGATGAAGCTTGAACACATTGAAATTTGGCCAAATCCTGTTGATTGAAGTTAGTTGGCGTCCTCATATTGATTTCACTACTTTAAATAATCTCTTCCAGACTGAAGCTGCAGCCAAACGGGCATTGGCTCTTGATGGATCTGACATGTGAGTAACTTGTCTATGACCTGCTACTTATCACATACAAGTATTGTTGTTTCCTGTTTCCTCATCATGCTCTTGAATTTTATAATACTTTCAGGGGTGGATTTTATCTGAAAATTCAACCCTGCAAGACAACTCGAGCGAACAAAGTGTCTGATTTTGCACCACAAATCGTTGAGGGATACAATAGGATCTACATTGGAAATCTGTCATATGATATAACTGAAGATGACTTAAGGAAATTTTTCTCAGATTGCAAGATATCATCTATACGATGGGGTGTGGACAAGGAAACAGGGGAATTTCGAGGGTATGCCCATGTGGATTTTTCTGACAATCAATCATTGTTGATTGCGCTAAAGTTTGATCAGACGATTTTATATGGGCGACCTGCCAAGATAAGCTGTGCAGTTCCTTTGAAAGGAGCAAAAATACATGCAATGCCTGCACCCAAAGCCACAAGTAATGAAGCTGCAAAAGAGGGATTGAACAGAAACAGTTCTGCCCCCACAGCCACAGAAAAAGAAGCTGATAATGGTGGGGATGCAAGTAGCGGTAAGATAAGGAGGAGAATCTGTTATGAGTGTGGTGAGAAAGGTCATATTTCTTCAGCTTGTACGAAAGGAGCAAAAATACATGAAAGTGCTGTATCCACAGCCACAAATAATGAAACCACAAGTAACATATTGAACAAAATTGATCTCGCACCTGCAGCCACAGAAAAAGAAGCTGATAATGGAGGGAATGCAAGTAGTGGTAAGATAAGGAGAAGGACCTGCTACGAGTGTGGTGAGAAAGGCCATATTTCTTCAGCTTGCCCTAAGCGGCAAATGGCTGAAACAAATTCTAATGCAACTTAAACAAACATGTAATACCATGTCAATTTTCATAGTTTTATGGTAATCCCTATCATTATTCATCTGCTCTAGACCCGTCATAGGCAGTTGCAATACAATTTTGTATGCTGTTTTTATCTGTTGAATCTTTTGAGTGAAGTTATTAGATTTATTGAAACAGGATCCTTTTCTTCTTCTTCTCCTTTTTTTTTTTTTTTTTTTTTTTCCAGTTAGAAGTTTCTTTTGGTAATTTCCGTTCAAGTAAACATAATATTTGTCGATTTATTACATAGATTTCTATCATACTAGAGAGTAGAAAGGAGTATACGTCTAAGATGATCGTTGCACTCTACTATCTTTTTTCTTTCCCTTCAAAAATTTTTAATGGTTTGTAGTTCTGCCAGTGCCTTGAGAATCCTGAAACCTTATATGGTAGAAACCATTAGTCTAATGTGATTGGATCAAGAAAGTAAAATTTTGTTCCCTTGAAGCAATGAGAGATATCTTCAAGGTTTCTTGTGTAAACTCTGCAAATGGGCTTCTCCTCCAACCATACATCAAGGTGAGAACAACTTTAATCTTTATTTTCACAGTTGTTGATATCACTTCTCGCTTCATTTTCAGAATGCGTAAAATTCTGAGCATATGCTGCCATATGTATCCATCAGCACCACATGGTACAGTGAATGTACTCGTGGTAAATGACAATTATTTCGAGTTCCACATTTTGTTTTTCTTGGACAGGTAATGAGTTATGGTTAAATTATACTGTAGTGGAAATGTTCATTAGCAGCAAACTCTTCCAAGGAAACTACGGTGCAAGAAGACTTGCTAGCTACATAGATGGATACAAAGAAATGGATCAGAGATAGAGAATATTGTCAACCTACATGGATTGTGATACCTACCCCTTTGTTGCTTACAGTTCACAGCTCCTCAATAGAACTAGCAAATGTCACGTTTCTTGATTTGCAAATAGAAGGAAACTGCTATATTTGGTATCCCTGATTTGGGTTTCATGGTTTCTTGGGAATGGTTTTGACTTTTATCATAATGGATATGTAGTTTTCATGTTTATTTCGGTCCGTGAGCTGATAGTTACCATTAGCAACATGTCCGTGAGCTGATAGTTAGCATTAGCAACATGATTTCAATGTTTGACCCAAAGTTTCAGAGGCACTGTCTCTTTGATTTTTCATTCACATCAAGAAATTTGCCTCGTGCGAACAAATGTAAACTTGATTTTCAGGGAAAAATTACAATCGAGTATCATTGGATGCCATTGATTTAACTACATGCCAAAGAATGAAATAGTTGGAATTCTATGTTTTATTTATTTTTAATATATCTGCTAATGTTGGATGTATTTAAATATAGTCAAAATTTCCATCAGTGAACAAGATAATGAGGAATCAAGGTATTTTGGCAGCTTTCTCTACTGATCAAACCCATGCGGAGGATGTTGACATTGCTGTAGTTTCCTTTTTTTGTTTGTTAGCAATTGTCTCTACATAGACTCTATGTCCTTTTAATATACAGCAACTTCCATTGTTTCCTCCAAGTTGTTCCCTCTTGTTATAGCCAAACTGCTCTTCTATTTGCCTGCTCCAATTTCCAAGCCTCCAATATTCAATAGGCATTCGAAAACATCAAGTACTTAAATGAGTTCTTAAGTTGTTGAGCCTCATCACATACTCTCTTATAAGTTTTTGTGCTTTGTTTACACTGTTTTAATGGCTGCCAATTCCACAGAAGAAACAGGGGTTCGCTTGCCAAAGATATATACCATTCCTGCAACAACCAAGATACAGATTCAACCGAAACTGAGTTCAGAGAAGAAGGTGGCTGTGGTGTACTACCTATCGCTGAATGGCCAGCTCGAGCATCCTCATTTCATAGAAGTGCCTCTCTCATCTGCTCAAGGACTCTATTTAAGAGGTACCACTTTCATAGATCCACAGAAAAGCAAGCAAAAATACTTTGTTAAAGCATAACTAGTAGATACATGTGTATAAGAGAACTTTTTCATAAGTTGAAGATTTGTCATAATGTTAAAATTGTACTCTTTGTTCAGATGTGATAAGTGCACTAAATCTGCTGCGAGGTCAAGGCATGGCTAGTATGTACTCGTGGGCTTCAAAAAGGTAAATTATCGGCTTTAATAGAGTGAGATTACTGAGTAACGTGTCGTCCTTTTCTCAGGAGACAGACTATTCTTGCAATGTAATTCTGATTTTCTCATTTCAGGAACTACAAGAATGGATATGTCTGGCAAGACTTGTCGGATGAGGACTTCATACACCCAAGTCATGGCCAAGATTACATTCTCAAGGGATCATTACTACCCGAAACTTCTCTGATCTTTCGATCCAATGACTCGATATCATCATCAGCATCTAGACGTTTCTCTGAGACGAACAATTCGAGCAGTGATGACTCAAATTCTCCACTTGCCAAAAGGAAAAACTATTCATGGAGTTCCACTGATGAAATTGGTGAAAACAAAGTTTATAAAGCCAAAACCAGTGGTGAACTATCCAGAACAGGTTCTAATGTGTCTACACAGACAGAGATGATTGGAAGAGTAAAATCAGAAATGGAAGAAGCTGATCTTGGAGGGCTCAGTAGTACTATAAACCCGAGGAGAAAGGAGATTTGTACATCAGCTTTAAAGTCTATAGAAGTTTATAGTTCAGGTGTTAAACAACAGAAGGTTGTGAGGGATTATGAGAGAGGTAGACCAAACGAATCGAAATTACTGATGAAGTTGATTGGATGCGGATGTGGATCAAGCAGATCAAATGATTTCCATAAGATGAAATATGAGTATTAATCAAATAAGTATATGATCAAAGATGATGCAAAAGAGAGTGAGTGAAAATTTATTTTTCTTGTGCAATTTTCTACACAAAAGCTGTTTATCTAGCTAAGACTCCAGCGTAACCGGATTCAGTTAGCTGATCGAGGTTATATGGTGTTGATTTGGGATCTTTCATGATCTTAAGTAAAATATATAAATTTTAAACTTTATTTAAAAATAATATAAAAAATTAAATGCAAATTTAGATGATCAAGAAAATACATAACTTATAAGTTAATGGTAGAATAAAAATAATAATTATTATTTTATGATTTGTACGGGAATATACAAATTGTGAAATTAAGTAAAACACAAGGAATAACAAATTTATTACATTGAATAAGCAGAGAGTTAATGATTGTAATGGCTTGTGATGGATTTATCATTGATTAATGATGTTTCTCGGTTACAAATGTTAATTTACAGACGATGACATTCAAACATGAGTTTGGTATACGTAGAGTTTACGAGAGTTTTATGAAGTAGTTGAGTTATATTATACGTTTCTTTTTATATGTTATTTTTGAATAAAATTTAAATTTTATTCATTTATCATTTTTAAATTTTTAATATAATTTATTTTTTTTAATAAAAATTGATCAATTATATTTAAATTTATATATTAAATTATTAAATTTTATTTAAAATTTAAACATAATTAATACTTTTTAGTTTTAGTGAAAACATGACAAATAATAAAAAAATGGAGGGAATATTATATTTAAGCTGTCATGTATAGGGGTGAGCAAAATTCGGGTAAAATCGAACCAAATCGGCCGATTTTTTAAATTTGATTCGGTTAATTCGGTTCGGTTTTGAAAGGCAAAAATCGAAAAAAATCGAACCGATTGAAATTTTAATATTATATGTTATTTTATTCAATTTTTGCATAATTTTTTTTTTGTATTTTTTTATCAATCTAAGGGGATTGGAATTCAAATTATATATGTATATTTTTTAATTTGGATGTTTTTATTTTAGTTTTATGATTTGTAATTTTGTATAATTTTTAGATTTTTTTTTTTAATTATAATTTTGGATTTTGGGTTTTATCGGTTAACCGAACCAAACCGACAGAAAATTTCGATTTTAGTTCGATTTTCATATAATTTCGGTTCGGTTCGATTTGTATAAATTCTATATTTCGGTTTTTGTTTTTTCGGTTCGATTATTGAACCGAACCGACTGTTGCTCACTCCTAATCATGTAATGCTCTAAAACTAAAAGTTTCTGAAATTTTATTTTATTTTATTTTTGAACTTAATTAAATGTTGCCATTTCATCTACAAATGACTTGACTACTGGAATTGAAATAAAAATATCTCATTCGTATTTTATATTCACACAAATCTAAATTTCTAATACCGATAGCTATTGGTAATTCTAAATAGATACTAAAGGCGTATTAAACATCGGGCATACTTGATTTTATATTTTTTGTTTAATAAGAGTTTGATGCATAAAAAAAATAAAAATTTTGAAATTTAATATCTTCAAATAAAAAATACATGAATTTAATAACAAAAATTCTAAAAATTTAGAAATTTAGAAACAACTTTTCAAATAAAAAAAAAATAAAAGCTGTATTTTTATTGTTCTTCAATTAATTATTTTTCGTTCATGCAGCATACATTAAGGAATAACTACATATTAAATGAGAACACAATAGAAAAAAATATTGATTAAATTTTGTCTTTAAATTAAATTAACTATTTTTTTTTATTTATTTCTGTGAAAAAATGAACTTATATTTATGGGATTAATTAATTTTCTTAACTTATTTAAATAAATTTATATTTATAAGATTGATGTATAAAATAAATTTAAAAGATTAATGCTCTAAAGAAAAATAAAAATAAAAATAAAAACAATTAAATATCAATCATAAAAAAAAAAACATTGAAAAAAAAAGTAGAACACGATATAAATAAATAAGCTAATAAAAAATTAAGAACATAGAAACTTTGAAATTTCTTTCATCTTTGCGACATTGTTTTTCTTGGAGCAGCAAATAATCCCCACGTCACTCTAAACTCAATTGGCCTTTTTGCTTTCACCATCTTCCCCCGTTCTCTCCCTCCCTCTCTCTCTATATATCTCTCACCGTCATTGCATGTTTTCAATGAAAGAAAAGCAAGGCTTATTAGCGACCCTTCTGCTATCAAGGCATCCATCTTCAATTTCTTATGTTGTTTTTCATACTTCTTCTTACTGATTTTCCAGTTCTTTTCTTTATCTGTTGTTTTTGGGTTTTGAATGGGACCCATTAGAGGTTTCAAGAGACGAAAAAAAGCAGAGAAGAAGGTTGACCAGAATGTGGTGGCTGCTGCTCTTTCTTCTTTGCAGCCTCACCCCCAACAACAGCCTTTAGATTGGTGGGATAATTTTTCCACAAGGCTTACCGGTACACTTCCTCTACAATTTACTCTTATGCTTTTCTGATTCATTGCATTTGTGTTTTTGAATGCTATGGCAATTGTTTTTGAGTTTTCTTTGCGTTGTGTGAATTTTACCAAAATGGGTTCGACCTTTTTTATGGTAATTTTGTTGATAATGGTTTATAGTAAGTGGATTGCTGCTGTACATTCTTGACCAATTGATGTCATGCTTCTTCTTCTTTTTTTCTAATTACTTTAAAATAACTCTTTGTTTTTTGTTTGGCAAATGGGTTGCTCTATTGTTTGCATATAGCTATTTCTTGAATCAACTGGTTTTTGTTGTTGAAGTTTGGATGAATTTTTATATTGATTCCATTATAATGTATATATATATTTTCTTTTCATGTTTTTGGAGGCAGGATTGTTTGTGTATGACATGATAGTGTTTAGTTATGAGATTAATGAATCATTAACATATCATTTTTGGTGGTTAAAGCTTGGATAAGGGATTTCCTTTCAGAATCAAACCTTGCCTAGTGGTGTTGACTTTCAGAGACTCCAGATTTTCATCAATAGTGTTCTGCTTCTTCATTTTTCTATTTCTTGCATTTGTTTGAAAAGATGTATGTTCAATATCTGCCCATCCTCTCCATTCCACTTCTTCCCTGGCTACCAATTGGATGGAACAGAATTTAGAGATTGGATTTCATGGTTTTGCTGCAGTTTTGCATAAATCAAGTCAACAAAATCTTATATGGGAAGGTTGTAAAAGTTCAGGACACATCACGGATGACTGACTGTGCCCTATAAATCAATCAACAATATCCTTGACAAGATTGAAAAAATTCAGACATATCATGCATGATTTACCTTCACCTTGTTAAATATCATGATATTCAAACTCATCTGTTTTATGGTATTATTCTCGAATAATTGTGTCTGTATGATTATTTGATTTTGTTGGTGAAAAGACCATTCATAACTGCATTGCTATTTAATTTGCTTGCCACAAGTTGAATGCTTCTTTGAAGAATATCTTTCCTGATTTTAACTAAAATTGTCCGAAACCCATAGCCCACTCCTTTTTAACTCCTGAAAAATACATGGAGTGACCATGTTCCAAGTGATACCACTTTATGAATGAGAGAGGGCACACAGCAATATGTGCTGAAGGTCTGTTACAAAACAAGACAGTTACAGATTATCTCTTTTAGTACTGTGCGACAATACATCTGCTAGTTGTGATTAGTCTTCTGTCAATTATATATGCATTTTGGTGCTTGATAAATATGTAATGTGAATTGACATTTAGAGTTTCCTTGGCTGTTGAAATAATGTATAAGTCTGATGATTTTGTATGCATTAACATCTGCTCTATATTGTTAAAAATTCTTATCTTGCATGACAGCATGAAAAAAATCTCATCAGAGAAGGATAGAGAAAAGCTGAACTCGCATGCTTTCCCTTTATGAGTTGCCAATATATATTGTATGGAATTGGTCTTTTCAAGGTATCAAACATCAATTAATTTCACCAGTATTTTAATTTAAAAAAGTAAATTTATTTAACGGTGCTGAAATCAGATGAATTTTGACATTTTATATGACAGGATTGCCTTTGTCCACTATTAGCTTATTGAAGAGTGCTTTCAGAATTGATTCTAAAATTTGTGCTTCAAACATAGATAGCAATGAAGAGATAGAAGTCGTAGAGAAGGGATAATAAATAATTGAATAAGCTGTAGCACTTGCATACATTCTGCAATTTGTTTGTTCAAACTACATGAAGGGATTTTTGTACTGAACTCTCTTGTGATATTACAAATATTTTCTTATGATGAATCTACTTAATGGAATTTGTTTTTGTGAAACATGTTAAATTGTTTCAGTCTATTTGTGTCTGAATCATGTAGTCCAGTTTGCCTTTTAGGGAACACTTACACAGGAATACATCATTATTTGTTCATTTCCCTAGGAGATTGACATTTGTTTGTTGAACGTACATAGGCCTAAAATAATTTATCTATTATTCTTCTTTCTAGGGCCTCTTTCTGAATTGAGAAAGTCCAAGAAATTTGAATCTGTTTTTAAAATTTCAAGAAAGACATTCAACTATATCTGTTCACTTGTCAATGATACTCTTACGGCTAGGCAATCGAACCTCAGTGGTTCAGATGGGAAGCCATTATCTCCAAATGACCAAGTAGCTATAGCTCTTTGGAGGCTTAGCTCTGGTGAATCATTGTCACACATTGGAGATTCATTTGGGGTCAATCAATCAACTGTTTCTCATATAACATGGCGATTTGTGGAAGCAATGGAGGAGAGAAGACTGAACCATCTTTGCTGGCCTTCCACTGAAGGAGAGATGGAAGAGATTAAATCCAAGTTCGAGCAGATGCACGGTCTTCCTAATTGTTGTGGAGTGATTGATACTACGCACATTCTCATGACTTTGTCTACAGTGGACCATTCAAATGATGTATGGATTGACCGGGAGAAGAACCATAGCATGGTTTTGCAAGCAATAATTGATCCTGACATGAAATTCCGAGATGTAACAGTTGGTTACCCAGGTAGTTTAAGCGATGCCCTTGTGCTCCGGAACTCAAGTTTCTTCAAACTTTCCGAGGCAGGGAAAAGGCTAAATGGGAAGAAGATAGAGCTTACACAAGGAACAGAATTGCAGGAATACATTATAGGTGATGAAGGTTTTCCTTTATTACCATGGCTGCTTACTCCTTTTCAACATTCAGTCCCTGATCTTTGGGCTGATTTTAATAACCGACATTCTGCTACGCGAGTGGTAGCGCAGATTGCATTGGCAAGGCTAAAGGAAATGTGGAAGATAATTCATGGGGTAATGTGGCTGCCTGATAAGAATAGGCTGCCAAGAATAATTTTTGTTTGCTGCTTGCTACACAATATTGTTATCGATATGGAGGATAAAGTGCTTGATGAGATGTCTATATCTCATGATCATGACAAAGATTATCGACAGCAAATTTGTGAATGTGCTTCTCAGACAGGCACTGATGTGCGGGACAAGCTATCTCTCTACTCATTTGGTAAATTGCAACCTTAAAAATAATTATACCTCCTGCTTGATGAGTGGTAATCATTTGCTCATATATTGACAGGCTGATATAGATTTTCCTTTTCCTTTTAAATAAAAAAAAAAGGAAAAACTTCTTGAATTTCTTGGAATCAATTCTTGTTACCTAACCAGCTTAAATTGAATAAGTCACCACTTTTGAGTTTACTATATTGCAGAATTTTGAATCCTTTGAACCACTCCTGAACAAGAGCATGTTTTGCTACTAAAGAAATATTTTGAAAAAAAAGAAAGAAATAAAAAAAGAAAAATTGGATTGGATTTCTTTAGTCGTTTTAGTTCTCTTAGTCATGAAGCTGCCACAAACATCTTTTTGTGAGCCTTAAATGTAATTTATCAATTATGGAGGTGATCTTATTTATGATGGGGCTACATGTTGCCTCAAACATTTTTTTTTACTTTTAGAAATACATATTCAGCTTTCCAAACTTGTCCATATAATTTATATAATTCCCCTAAACTTTTCAAGCAATCAATTGGTTAGCTAAATGATAATACTGAAAATATCAAAATGATGAATGTAGTGTGACCTAATCGTATTGGTAGTGATATAGAATCTGCAACAAAGCTAGTTCGATCAGATCGGATATTAGCACTTCGAAACTTAAGTTAGTGAGAGATTTAAAAAGAGAAAATATAGAAAGTTTTAAGAGTTCAATACTTGGAGCCCTTAAAAGATTGGATTATTTATAAGGTAGAGGAAAGAGAACGGTACTACTAGTAGAGATACTTGAATGGAGTAGTAGATAGGGAGATGGTATGGCTACATAGTGACTTAATTGTTCATGTCTTATTGAGTGTGTTAGTACGACTGACAGAGTATGGCTTGTCAGATCGATCGGATTAGGTGGCAGTTGGTAAGCCTAATTGGATGTCTCACTTGTTTGATGGAACTTCCGTTATATGAGCTGTTGGACTTGATGAAATGGGCCTTAAGTTGTAAGGTAATATGTATTATCATTTGTTCCCCACCCCACCCCAAGCAATCCGATCGGATTATAGGATAATCAAAGGTTTTTTGGTGGTGACATTTGAACTGTATTTTAAAAAAGGGGTGATGTTTCGTGTGCCTGATGGGATAGCTGTTTCTCATAATGAGTGACGTTTCATCAGATGCACCATTAAAAGCGGCCCTTCTTTCAGTGTAATAGCTGCTCGGATAACTAATGGTGAGCTTACACGTGGTATGGTAATGAGGCTTTATTTGCAAAATGCTTCTGGCTTGTAGGGGAAGCCACCATTTCTCTATAAATGGGTGGACTTACTTCATTTTTCCACTTTTTGCAAAACTTCAAATTCTAAGTTTCTCTCAAATCTTTTTGAATCTTCTTCAAAGGTCTTGCATCTTTCTTAGAGTATCCCAGATTCCAGTGCTTGTCTTTTTTTTTTTTTTCTGCTAAATTCTCGCCAAAATCACCAAGTCCTCTTTTACTTGGATGTATTCAAATTTTCTTGAAATTTCTTCTGATTCAGTCTTCTTCGTCGTCTTCTTCTTCTTCCTCTTCCGTTCTTGCTAATGAGGTCTTGAGTGTTCCTTTAGAACAACTTAGGTACTCTTTTATCCATCCCTTTCCTTTAAAAATGGCTACCAGTAGTGGTAATCCTTTATTTCCCATTGCAAATGAATTGGGCACCTCATTTTTGCTACAATATAGTAAAAAACTCACTATAAGTAATCCAACGAAACTGTTACCTGAAGCAGTCAAACTCCTGAAAGAGAGGTATGATCTTCCTGACGATGTGGCCATTATGGCGTGCCCTCTCTCTATGTCCATAGATGAGGTTTTATTCAAGAAAGATGATGAGTGGTTTATTTGCCACCAACCTAGTTTGGGTGTCGGTTTGCAATTCCTGTTGCACCCGTTCGACATTAGTGTCCTCGAGAGGTATATGTTGGCTCCAAATTAGATCAATCCGAACGGGTGGAGGTCGATTGCTAGCTTCAAGGCGGTATGTAAGAATCTACACATCGCCGTATCATTAAAAGTGTTTACACACTTCTTTATATATCTGGTCGGAGAGGCGGATCAGATTATTACTTCACCAACAGGAAGCTTTTCAGCCTCCCTTCCTCGCTGAAAGGTTATAAGGATAAATTCTTCCTTATCGGGCGAAAAAGAGGTTTCGGAGTGAGCCTCAAATGATTGGTTGGGCCCAACAATGTTAGAGATATGTCCTTAGGGCTTGAGATGTATGCCTCAGACATATCGACGCTCATGGGCTCTATCGAAAGGCATACGGGGGAGCCTGTGAGTGTCTATTCTTTATTGGTTATGGATGAGATTGGTCCTTCCGATCCCTCTAGGCCTTCTAGTCCCTCTAGACCATTTAGGGCCCAGGTTGAACATGAGCTTCTGTTGTCTTATGCATATGCATTATAGCTAGTTTATCTATTGATCGATAAAATTCTAACTGTTGGCTTTTGATTTTGTAGGTTCGATGGATCCAACAATCCGGAAGGACTTGGCCGAACGGACTAAGAAGCTCCGTGATGAAAAGTGGGCAAAGGAAGGTCAGAAGAAGCGATCCACTCCATCTTCTGTCCAAGGTGAAAGGTCTTCAAAGACAAGGAGGTTCGTTCTCAAGACTCGATTGTCTCACGTTGGTGGTGCTTCAACACTGGATCCAGTGTCAATTCCTCCTATTATTCCTCCTCCAATTGGTGGGTCAGACCTGCCTTTGTCTGTTCCTCTGCCAGTCGCCAGATCAGACTTGCCTTCTCCTCCCTTTTCTGACCGAACCATCTCTGAGGGTCCGACGATCTCTCCTATCGTTCCTCCAGCCACTTTAGCTTCGGCAATCGAGTCCTTTACCATGAGGGGCTTCTTATCCCAAAAGTTCAGGGAGGACTATTCCTTTTAGGATAGCCAAGTGCTGGACTTTACTAGCTCAGTCTTCATGTTCGAGAAGGATATGAGGGATATAGGGTCCGTCAAGTCATTATTTGAGGAGTTTAATGAATTTAATTGTTGCATCGCCTCTGTAAGTTTGTTCATTTTTTTTTTAAAATCCTTATGAATTTTGACCTCACAATTGGTTTCTTGTGACAGGTTGTCCAAAGGGCCATACGCCTTTATGGAGAGAACCTGGGTTGGCAGGAAAAACTATCTCAGAAGATTCGGTCGGAGAGCAAGTTAAAGTCAGAGGTCGAGGCACTAAAGAAGGAGCACGAGGAGCTCAAGAAGAAGTATGAGGCCGATCTCCAAATAATCCGAGTGGATCATTCTGTGCAGGTAGCGGACCTTTCTACTCAGGTTGAGGAGTTAAAGGTCAAAGTGGCCTTTGTGGAGTTTGTGAATGAAGGTTTCCAAGCCAAATTGGATCTTCTCTACAAGTCACATGAGGAAGAGCTGGTGGTGCAAAGAAATCAATTGTTGGACTAGATGGCTCGAGCTTAGGACGACCTCATCACCCGGATATCACTCGCTTGCGAGCAATACTATCTGGGTAAGGACTTCAGCTTTGTAGAAGACTCGACCAATTGGCTCGAGGTTCCTCCCGAGGATGATGACGACAGCCCTCCGATCGGAGGTGGCAATAGCAGAGTTGGGGGAGGAGATGATGTAGAATAGTAGCTTTAGATTTTCATTTTGTACTTATTATTATTCATACCTTGTAATTGAAGGTTTACTAATGGAAAAAGAGTACCTTTTATTCGATCTCTTTTATCTATTTTACAAGTTTTCAATACGTATAAGTTTTAACTTAATATTTTATTGTAGTATTTCAATAGTTAATAGGCTTAAAACCCGATCGTTTCAAGGGTTATTGTCATTTTAACTTTGCTAAATTAAATACATCAAATTAATAAGTGTTATAATCCAATCGTCTTTTAAATGATGGTATTATTATTATTATTATTATTATTATTATTATTATTATTATTATTATTATTATTCATACCTTGTAATTGAAGGTTTACTAATGGAAAAGGGTACCTTTTATTCGATCTCTCTTAACTATTTTACAAGTTTTCAATACGTATAACTTTTGACTTAATATTTTATTGTAGTATTTTGATAGTTAATAGGCTTAAAACCTGATCGTTTCAAGGGCTATTGCCATTTTAACTTTGCTAAATTAAATACATCAAATTAATAAGTGTTGTAATCCAATCGTCTTTTAAATAATGGCCGTTATTTTAATTTGGAGATAAAGTTTGAAACGAGAGTGAAATCGATCGTTTAACTAGGTCAGTCATGATTGGAATTAATTGCATCAATTGGAAAATCCTTGATCGAAATTATATTCATCGACCATTTTCGGTTGGAAAAATTAGATGTTACAATTCAAAAGTGGCACATTATGCCATGTATTTCTTAAGAACTTCAGCATTCCATGATCTAGGGATATCCAATCCATCTAGAGCTTTGAGTTTGTAGGTGCTTTTGCTCAGGACCTTTGAAATTTCGTAAGATCCCTCCCAATTGGGCATGAGTTTTCTAACCCTTGTGTTTCCCTATCCAATATCAGCTTTCTTGAGGACCAAGTCACCTATGTTGAAGGATCTTGTTGTAGTACCTGGCTATTCTTTGCTTGTAGACAATGATCTTTACATAAGTGTCCTCCCTCATTTCTTCGACTAAATCAAGATTTTGTCTCCTTTCCAGCTCATTATTCCGATCAGAATAGAAAGTTGATCGATAGGAAGGAATTTCGATCTCTATCGGTATGACATCTTATGATTCTTATACTAAAGAGAAGGGAGTCTGCATAATTCCAGCTCTTGGCGACGTTCGGTAGGACCACATAACACTTTGTAGTTCCTCAGTCCAATTGCCTTTGGCCTCTCTCAACCTTTTTTTAAATCCTTCAAGGATTGTTCTATTGGAAACTTCTGTCATGCCATTGCTTTAAGGATGGGTGACTGAGGTGAATCTTAGATGGATCTTTAGCTTGGCACAAAAGGTTCTGAATGTTGTGTTGTCGAATTGCTTGCCATTGTCGATAATGAAGACCTTTGGTAGGCCATATCTGTACATAACTTCCTTCCATACAAAATTCTTCACCTTTTCGGTAGTAATGGTGGTCAGTGGCTAAGCTTCTATCCTCTTAGAAAAGTGGTCAACAGCTACAACTAAAAACTTCATCTGTCGCTCGCCTTGTGAAAATGGACCTAGAATGTCCAATCCCTATTGGTCGAATGGCCAAGAGATCCCAATTGGCTGTTGCTCAGATGCCGACTGCCTGATTATTTTGCCATGGATTTGGCATTGTTGGCATCTTTTGACCCTTTCCTGAGCGTATTTGAAAATGTTGGGCCAAAAATATCTAGCCTGCAAAACCTTTCTTGCTATTGCCCTGCTGGCTTCATGAGCACCGCAAATCCCTTAATGGATTTCTCTTATTATGTCCATTTTCCCTCGAGACACATTTAAGCCAAGGATAACTGAAAGCTTTTTTGTATAGCTCATCACCAATTATAGAATAATTAAGTAATTTTCTTAGCTTCGGCTTCATCAACAGGCAACTCTTCCAATCGGAGATATCGAACAATCGAGGTCATCCATGTGTTTTCTTTTTGGTCTATCTCTATCATTTCAGGCTTGTCGAGAGAGGGTCTCAGCATTTCTGCTATTGTTACATCTTCTTTAATTGACTCCTCATTTGAAGTAGCAATCTTATCAAGCCGATTGGCTAGCCAAGTTTCTTCCCTTGGTGCTTTCTCTAAGCTCCAAGTTGTTCCAGTGTTACAGAGCTCAGTAAGCTCTCTTTTGACCTTCATCAAATATTTCTTCATATTCTCCCCTTTGGCTTCAAAACTTCAAAGCACTTGGCTTGTCACCAATTGCGAGTCGCTTTTGATTCTGAGGCTTTCTGGTCGGATAACCTTGACATACCTCAAACCTTACTCAGCTACATTGTTGGACACTTCAAAACTCAGCTTTATGACGTGTTTGACAATTATGCCGAGAGGGTCGTTGATCACTATGCTGGCGCCTCCTCTCCGACTGTTTGAAGCTCCATCCATAATTATTTCCCAAGTTACTCTTTTGGGCTCTTCAGCTTTTATTCCTGCGAACTCTGCTATAAAATCTGCAAGAGCTTGTGCTTTAATTTCATTCCTTGGCTTGTACCTTCCATTAAATGACTATAGCTTGATTACCTATCCCACCATCTTATCTTCCAGGTCAGGCATCTATAGTATTTTCCTCAATGGCCGGTCCAATCTAGCTATAATCGTATGTGCTTTAAAGTACTGCCTTAGCTTTTTAGTTCGCATCATCAGGACAATGATCAATTGTTCAGTCAGACTCTTCTTCAATTCCGGTCCTCACAACACTTGGCTGACATAGTAGATTGACAATTGTTGGCTCCCTTCCTTTCGGAACAAAACAACCGTTATTTCTTCTCCTGAAGTGGACAAATACAAGTAAAGCTTTTCACCTAGGACTGGTTAGCTTAATAATGGCGGGTGCATCATAAGTTGCTTCAATTCCCCAAATGCTCTTTGGTAGTCTTTATCCATATGAAGACATCATTCTTTCTTAGTTTTTTGAAAAATGGAGTGCAGAGTTTGGCTGAGGAAGAGATGAATCTACCGAAGGCTGTTATTCTTCCATTTAATTTCTGAATGCCCTTCACACTGGTTGGGGGTTGCATATCTAAGATGGCTTTGATGTTCTCTGGATTGACTTCAATCCCTCTTTTCGATACCATAAACCCTAAGTACTTCCCCGAAGGTACTCCGAAGACACATTTCTTAGGATTTAATTTCATTTGAAGCTGATTAAGAGTGGTGAATACCTTGTGCATATCATCTGCATGCTCTTTAGGGCTCTTGTGCATATCATCTGCATGCTCTTCAGGGCTCTTGCTCTTGACAATCATGTCATCGACATAAACTTCAACAATTTTGCTAATATGCTCCTTGAAGATTTTGTTCATCAAGCACGCACTGGTAGGTTGCTCCTACGTTCTTCAGTCCGAACGGCATGACCTTGTAACAGAAGGTTCTATTGTCAGTGATAAAGCATGTCTTCTTCTGATCAAGCAACTACACTAAGATCTGATGGTATGCAGCATAAGCATCTAGCAAGGAGTAGATGGCGTGACAAGTTGTGGCATCCACCAATTGATCAATACTAGGCAACGAGTAGCTATCCTTCGTCCTTTTTCTTCAGAATCACCACATTTGCTAACCATTTAGGGTATTTAACTTCCCTAATGGTCCCAGCCTTCAATAACCGATCAATTTCTTCAAAGATTAACTTCTTCCAATCGGTTGCATGTCTTCTTAATTTCTACTTCACTAGAGGAAAACTGGGATCTACGATCAGCTTGTGTGTTATGATTTTCAAGTCTATAGCTGGAATATCCTCAAGTTTCCAAGCAAAATAAGTTTGGTTGATTATCAATATCTGCATTACTTCTTTTTCCATCTCCTTCCTCATACTCGCTCCGATCTGAACATTCTTGCCCTTGGCATGCTCCTTAGTGACAAGTTCTCTTTCTGGGTCCATCCTAGGCCAGTCAGACTCATCTTCTTTCTCCCTTCCTGACTCCACTACATATGCCTATTTGACTCCTTTATCATTGCAATGTAAGCTTCCCTCGAGGCTTTTTTATTCCTCTTTAGGATTGCCACTCCCTTATTGGTAGGAATCTTCATAACCATATACCGAATGCTGGTGACTGCCCTAGTTTCAAATAATAAAGGTCCTGCGAAAATCGCATTGTATACGAAGTTCATGTCTATCACCATAAACATGCAAAGCTCAACAAAAAGCTCTATCGATCAGCTTACTGGGACAGTGGCATTGCCAAGTCCGATCAGTGGGGTGGTGCACAGCTTCAACTCTTCAACTAGTAGTCTCATCTTTTGATAGGCCTCTAAAGTGAGGACATTTAACGCGTTGTTGTTATCAATTAGAATCCTTCTTACTTGGAAATTAGCTATACTGGCTTTCATAACCAAAGCTTCCTCATGAGGAAATTTCAAATCTCCTGCATCCTCAGGGGAAATGGTGACCGGTTGCAACCTTTTGGACTCTGTTGAGAAATATACTCCCTTTCCCTTTTTCCTCTTCGAAATGCTCTCTCTATAATACGAGCCTCCTATAATCATATTAATCACTCCTAGCTTTTATCCCAATCTCTATCGTGATATGTTGGAGTCTTTTGGCCTTCTCTTTTTGTTATTGTCTTCGTCAAAATCCGATCAGCCTTTTCCCTCATAAGGTGGTTTACAGGAGTCTGTCGGCGCTTGGCCTACAAATCTTGTAAAGGAGCTTCTTTGTAGGAGTTTTTTGATCTCTTCCTTTAACTCATTACAATCATTTATAGTATGGTCAACATCTTTGTGGAATTGACAATATTTGCTTTTGTCCCTTAAGGTATAGGATCGTTCGGACATCGTTTTTGGCCAGTTTACTCTGGTATGCTTCTCTTTGATCCACATCAAGACCTATAATGGAGAAGCATTAAGTGGAGTGAAGGTTCTAGTTGAATTGTTTGCATGGCGCTCCAATTTACCATGTTCGCTTTCCTTCCTCTATCCCTGTTTCTTTGACAAACTGCCCCTTTCGAGACTTCTGTTTCTTCTCTCATTCCATCCGATATGTTGAATCTGATTGGAGTCTAAAAGCTTTTCGCTCGCCCTCAGCGCATCATCTAATTGGATGTACTGATTGGCCCTTTCCATTTATCTACGAAATCTATTGGAGGGCGAGTGATAATGGAATCAAACAATTGTGTACTTCTTGTACTCTTTGCTATAGCATTCACTGCTATATCAAGATGCAAGTTCCTTATTTTTGATGCAAGGGCTTGAAATCTGTAGATGTAGTCTCTTAGACTTTCATCGGGTTTCTGTACTAGGTTGCATAAATCATTGACAGATTTTGGGGTTCTCATTTGCATAATGAATCTCATAATGAACAAGTCTCTAAGTTACTTAAAAGAATGGATTGATTCCAGAGGCAAATCATAGAACCAATCCAAGGCATCACCTGTAAGAGTAGTGGGAAACACCCTACAAAATACCCTATCATCAAAAGAGTATATTTGAATCTGAGTCAAGAATTCAGAAATGTGACATTTTGGATCAGATTTACCTGTATATCTGGGCATCTTGATCTCTCTGAATTCTCTTGGCAGCTTTGCTTCTCTAATATCTTGACTAAAGGGTGAGACTGTGTTTCCATCGAAAAATGGTTTCTTTGGATAGACAAGGCCAAATTTCTTAATTTGCTGTAGAAACCACCGCTCATTCTTGTCAAGCATGCCATCATCCGTCTCCCTCTTTGTTTTCTTTACAAGTCTTCTTTTAGGAGTACACATGTATCTCAAGTCATCGCTCATTATTAATGAAAGGAACCGTCTTGGTGTGCGTGCTGAGGCATGTCTCTTCTTTGGAGTGCACATGTGGGTGAGATCATCATACGTATCAGCCAGGAGAGATCGCCTTGCCGTATTATAAGCATATATTCTTCATGCATCTTCTTCTTTCCCTTTCTTAGATCAGATTCTAGGAATTTTGAACGAGTTTCTGTTCTATTTCTACCTTCATCTATTTGTAATCTTGCATTTCTTGGCCTCTGCCTTCTGCGACTTTCTGACTCTGAATCTCTATCAGAGGTCTGAGGCCATTTGCCCTTCTTGATTGTCTGCATCATTTGTTTATTTTGTATAGTCACTCAAGATAGCCTTGAGATCTCTAGCTGTCACTGGAGTAGAGTCTAGCTGTGCCAAGAACTTATAATCGAACCTTGGCAAAAGATTATTAGTGGGTGATCTTAGTGGAGATCTATTAGGATCTCCTTCGATTTGGGACCTTAGTTACCTCCCATTTCCTTTGGATTGATCCCTAGCTCTAGAATTTGAATGCTCTGACATGTCTATTTTTATTCATCTCGATTAAAGCACCAAATGATAATCCTAAAAATATCAAAATGCGGAATATAGTGTGAGCCGATTGGATTAGCAGTGAGCTAGAACTTGCAACAAGGCTAGCCCGGTCGAACCGGACATTAGCACTCCGAACCTTAAGTTAGTGGGAGACTTAGAGAGAGAAAATATAGAGAGAGTCTCAAGAGTTTAATACCTGGAACCCTTAAAGGATTGAGCTATTTATAAGGTAAAAGAGATAAAATGACACTACTAGTGGAGGTACTAGAGTGGAATAGTTGGTAGGCAAAAGTTATGGCTACACAGTGAGTGTGTCAGTACGATTGACAGAATATGGCTTGTCAGATCGATCGAATTAGGTAGCAGCTGGTAGGCCCAATTGAATGTCTCACTTTTTTTATAGAACTTCCCTTATATGAGCTGTTGGACTTGATGAAATGGGCATTGGGCCTTAAGGTAATATGGGCCTTTAAAGATAATATGTATTATCACTAAATTTGTAAAATCGAGATATATGGGCTATTTTTTTTACCATCTGAAATAGGTATAAGTGTAATACACATGCGATGATGTGAAAAAGAAAAATCCAATGATTGCACTCAAATTACAAGTTTAGGGAGTTAGATGGTTGTACTCAAAATATTCAGGAGGTTAAGTGAATTATTAGAGTAACAAGCTAGAATTGAAGCTTGCAAAGTCATGTAGTCCACAAATCTAAATAGTACAAGTAATAAATTCAAAATAACAAATTCAATAATCAACATATTACAATCTATAGGACACTTATCAAATTCCATGATAAATAAAATACCAAATTGGATTTGCAAGATGATAGTACAAAACTAAGTTTGAAATTAAGCAAACATCAAAAGGAATTCTTGTTAACAAATAGTTTCAATACTTTGAGTGGCAAATAGCTTAAAAGAACATTTTTACAAACACCTTATGGGCATTAATTTTTCTTCTAATTTCTTGCAACTTTTTTACTATTGTCCGCCACTTTTAACTCAAATACAACACTGTAATGAGTTTTTCAACTCCAACTCCAATATCAATTTCAATACTTAGCTCATCAAATCACAGTAGTTGCTTCAACGGTGCTGAAAATTGGATCTATAAATTGCAAAAAATCCATAGAAATCAATTCTAAAATCAATGTCCACAAAATGAAATGGAAGAAAAATCATAGTGGCCAATCGAATTTCCAAATGATAGAACAAAACCTACAATGACAACGATAAAAAAAATTGAAAAAGCACTAGCAGTGGGAAACAAATTGATAATGCTAATAGTGAGCAAGAAAGGAAAAAAGAAACTCAGTTAAGTAAGTGATAGAATTAGATTTAAACATATAAAATTTTTAAAAATACAATTTTTTTTAAAAAATGTATTTTTAAGACTTATGTTATAAATAAAAGTTAAAATCAAAGCAGGAAATAGAGAGAGAGAATGAGAAAAATATATTTTCTGATAATCTCATTGTTATGTTTTTAATAGTTCACAATTAGCCTATTTATAGGCATAAAGAACTAGTAATAGAATTTAATTAGGAATATAATACTAGTAGACTTAGAGTCTAATTAGAACTTAAGGTAGTAATCCAAAAAGGAATATTCTACAATAATATTTCACAACACTTCCCCTTGGATGACTATACACCATGAATATGACTCATTAAAACCTTGCTAAGAAAAACCCAACGGGACAAAAACTTAGCGAAGAAAAAATAGTACAATATTCATAGGTACTTCTCCTCAAAAATAAATGAATCACACTAAATCTTTTAATTGATGCATTCCAATATTGTGCACATGCTTCTTAAAAATTGAACTTGGTAGGGTCTTTGTGAATAAATCTGTTGGATTGTCACTTGAGCGAACTTTGCAAACATCAATTTGTCCTTCTTTCATAAGTTCATGAGTGTAAAAGAATTTTGGTGAGATATGTTTGGTTCTATCTCCTTTGATATAGCCACTTTTGAGTTGTGAAATACATGCTGCATTATCCTCATGCAATTTTGTTGGCTTGTTTTCTACCCACTAACCCACTTGCTCCTTTAATGTGTTGGGTCATGAATCTCAACCACACACATTCACGACTTGTTTCATGAATAGCTAATATTTTTGAATGATTTGAGAAAGTAGCATTGATTGTTTGCTTCACAGATCGCCAAGAAATAGCAGTGTCACCATATGTGAACACATAACCTGTTTGTGACTTAGCTTTATGAGGATCTGATAGGTATCCGGCATCATCATAACATGGCAATTCTGAATTTGCTCTTTTTGGGAAAAATAAACCCATGTCAGAAGTGCCACGAAGATAACGTGAAACATGTTTTACACCATTTCAATGTCTTTGAGTTGGTGTAGAACTAAATTTTGTTAGCAAATTAACTGCAAAAACTATATCTAGTCTAGTGCTATTTGTAAGATATAAAAGTGCACTTATTGCACTAAGATATGGCACTTCAGGACCAAAAATATCTTCGTTATCTTTTTGTGGACGAAAAGGATCTTTCTTGACATCAAGAGACCGAACAACCATTGGAATATTTAATGGATATGACTTATCCATATAAAATTATTTCAAGATTTTCTCTATATAGGATGATTGATGTACGAGAATTCCTTTTGGCAAATATTCAACTTGAAACCCAAGATAAAATTTTGTTTATCCAAGATCTTTCATTTCAAACTCCATTTTCAAAAATTATGTAGTAATAGAGATCTCTTCTAGAGTCCCTACTATGTTTAAGTTATCAACATAAACTGTAATATAGCAAATCCAGAATTGATCTTCTTGATAAAAACGCATGTACAAATGAAATTACTCTCATATCCATTTTTTACTAAGTATTCACTTAGGGGATTGTACCACATACGTCCAGATTGCTTTAATCCATACAACGATCTTTGGAGTTTAATCGAATACATTTATTGGGGGTTTTGAATTACATGCTTCAGGCATCTTAAATCCTTCAGGGATTTTAATAAATATGTCATTATCTAATGAACCATATAGGTAAGCTGTTACCACATCTATTAGATGTATATCAAGTCCTTCAGAGGCTGCCAAACCAATCAAAAACCTAAACGTGATTGCGTCCATAATAGGAGAATACGTTTCTTCATAATCTATACCGGGTCTTTATGAGAAACCTTGAGCAACAAGTCGTGCTTTATATCTCACAATTTCATTTAACTCATTTCTCTTACGAACAAAGACTGGTCTAAAAACTTTACGCTTAGGTAATGAATCTAGCTCAGCTTAAATTGCTTCTTTCCATTTGAGCCAATCAATTCGATGTCGACATTCTTCTACAGTTTGAGGCTCAAGCTCATTATCATTGATTATTTCAGAAGCAACTGCATATGCAAACACATTATCAACAACTATGTCTTTTCTATCCCACATATTTCCATATTTAAATGAGATCTCATAATTTTTCGGTACCAGAACCACTTCTAGGATTGCTTTTTTGGAAATATGAAGTTGTTGATATATGTTATTTTTATTCTCTTATGGAGAATCATTTTGAATATTTTTTAATTCCATTTTCTTTCGAGGAACAATATCTTTTGCACCAAATGGTGTACCACGCTTCTGGCGTATGTTAGATTCAGAGGCTACCATACCTGCTAGAAATCCTGCAGGGACAATTAATCTTGCAGGTATATTGGCAGCATGAACATGGGATTTAGTGACCTTTTTGGGTGTCTATGAAGATATCTGGCAATTGATTTGCAGTATTCTGCAAATTTATTATTCTTTGAACTTCAAGTTCACATTGATTTATGCGTATATCATAATTGGACAAGGTTGGAGTGTTCTAACTAATTTCTTTTGCTTTTAGCCCTTTACATTTATCTTTCCCTAATTGAGGGAAAACTGATTAATTAAATTGACAATCTAAAAATCTTGCTCTGAAAAGATCACCAGTTAAAGGTTCTAGATACCTAATGATAGATGGAGAATCAAAACCAACATATATACCAAGACGTCATTGGGGACCCATTTTGGTTCGTTAAGGAGGGGCAATGGGAACATAAACAACACAATCAAATATTCTGAGATGAGATATATTGGGTTGCTGATCAAAAATAAGTTGTAAAGGTGAAAACTTGTGATATGTGGATGGTCGCATACGAACTGAAGATGCAGTATGAACAATTGCATATCCCCAAGAAGATACAGGAAGTTGTGATTTCATAAGCATAGGTCTAACAATTAATTGTAATCGCTTAATAAAAGATTCAATTAAACCATTTTGAGTATGAATATGTGCAACGGAATGCTCAACAGTAACTCCAATTGACATACAAAAATCATAAAATGCTTTTGAAGAAAACTCACATGCATTATCTAAACGAATTGTCTTGATAGGATAATCAGGAAAACTAGACCTTAACTTTATAATTTGAGCAAGAAGTTTAGCAAAAGCAATATTTCGAGTAGAAAGTAAACATACATGTGGCCATCGAGTTGAAGCATCAATTTAAACCATGAAATATCGAAATGGTCCACAAGATGGATGAATTGGGCCACAAATGTCTCCATGTATCCTTTGAAGAAAAACAGGAGACTCCAAATGTAATTTGGATAGTGAAGGTCTTACAATCAATTTACCTTGTGCATAAGAACTACAAGAAAAATCATTAGATAAAAGAATTTTCTGATCCTTTAATCCGTGCCCATTTGTATTCTCGATAATACGTCGTATCATGGTTGAACCTGGATGACGAAGACGATCATGCTAAAGTATAAAATTTTTAGGATCCGAGCACTTCCGGTGCATATAATTAGATTCAACCATCTTTATTTTGGTGAAATACAATCCAGTTGAGAGACTTGGAAACTTCTCTAATATGAACTTCTGGTTCAATTTTATGGAAGTTATATATAGATATTCAATAGTTCCCTCATTTGTGGTTTCAATATGATAACCATTGCAACGTATATCTTTAAAACTTAGTAAATTTTTTCGGGATCTATTAGAATATAACGCATTATCAATGTATAATGGTGTTCCATTTGGAAACATAAGATGGACTCTTCCAGAGCCTTCAATTACATTTGTTGAACCAAATATTGTATTAACATTAATTTCAGTTAATGTTAATTGTAAGAAAAACTTTTTGTTACGAAGAATTGTGTGAGTTGTGCCACTGTCCACTAAACATATGTCGTCCACAATAACATCAACTCTAATAACATAAGACATCATTTAATAATATGAAGAAAAATGATAACAAATAAAAAATACTTTAAAAATTAAAACGTAATTTTTATTGAAATTGCAAAATGCATAACAAGAATAAAATTATTTTAATAGTTGACATTTCCATCGCCAATCAAATGATCAATTTTGCCACTATCATTCTCAAAAAAATCAAAAACATCAAAATCAACATCTAAAGAAAATTTTTTATCATTAGCAGGATCAACAGGTTCTGAAAAATTTACTTCAACATTTTTTTTCTTTTCCCTTTAATTATGCCTTGTAAAGATCAACTAAATGTTTAGAAGTATGACATATACGAGACCAATGACCTTTAGTTCCACATCTAAAGCAAACATTGTCGTTGTTTTGCATTTTCTTTTTAGTATTTTCCTCACCTTTGACCCATTTTTTATTAGTATCTTTATTTTCAGCATTTGGGAAAGAATTAGAACCATTTCTTCTTCCACGACCACGACCCCTTTTTTCTCGATCTCTTCCACGGCCTTGAGAAAATGCCACATTAACTTCAGGTAATGGGGATGATCCAGTTGGATGGTGATGCGTTGCACGATTATAAGCATTGCAAGTTCAGATTCATGGAGATAAAATTTGGGAAAGTTAAAGAATGATTGAAGGAAGTCCATTGGTCAAATCTATGAAGAAGCCAAATCGAAGATGGATATGTGTTAGTCATGTGATGGTTTGACATGTGTCGGTTGCCGGTCATGTGACACCTGACATGTGCTGGACATGTGCCAAGCATATGCCATGCATGTGCCCTATGTCATGTGCTATGCATGTAAGTTAGAGCATGTGCAATGCATGTGCTAATTGGTAGATTAAGGGGTTGATTTGTTTGGGATTTTAATTAGGGCTTTATTTTTTTTTTATTTGATTATTTGTAATATTTTAGGCCTTAACTTACTCTTTTGAGCTTATTTAAGTGAGATGGACTTTAATTAGTTTGGGCTCATTTAATTAGTTATTTTTTAGGCTTTTTGGGCTGTATTTTAAGTATTTAGTGTGGACTTTAGTTATCATGGTGTAAGGCCCATGTTGAAAGGCCTATTTGATTAATTAGGGTTTTTATTAGCTTAAAGAAGCATATATACTCCACAAAAACGTGATTTGTATTCAGATTTTGATTAATTAAATATTGAGAGGTTTCTCTTTATAGGCTTGGCCGAATTCTTCATTGGAGAGGATTGTTTGTCTTCTTCTTTTTCACCAAGAATTTTTAATTCTTATCAAAGTAATTTACTTTGTGGCGAATTCTGTTCTTGTATTTTTAAATCAATCTGTTATAAGCATTTCCATTCACACAATTGTTTGAGGGATCTTTAGATTGGGGGTTTATTCTTTGTTCACGTTCATGCCAAAGCGTGTGTTTTAGGGGGTTTTGGGTTCTTTAGCCTTGGGGTTCCGCATCATTTGGTATCAGAGTCTGAATTAGAATTAAATTCTTATTTATCCTTGTTTATTTGCTGTTTTTGTTCATTGTTCTTCAATTTATTTGATTCCTAAAATTTAGGAACCTTTGTTCATCATAGGGATCGAAATTATAGGGAGCTTTGTTTTAGGTGCTATTTCTTATTATTTTATCTTGATTTTTAGGTTATTAGTTGTTCTAGTTGTTATCTAGCTATTCATATAAAAAAACAAAAAAAAATCAGTGGTACTATTCACGGTACTGTTCACAGCACTGTTCATGGTACTGTTCATCAGAATTTTTTAAAAAAAAAGTCTTTCAATTTGGGTTAACTTTGGTTGGTGTCATTAATTAAGATTGTATTTCTTTAGTATAGAATTGTTATTATCTAATTAGTTAGCGATAATTCAAAAAAAAAAAAAAGGATTAGGACATTATTTAAATTAGGACATTGAATTAGATAAGTTTCATTGTCTTTCTTTTTCTCTTTCGCTCTCTGGGTTCCATAGCCGCCAAATTGTTAACCTAATTTTGGGGCTGCCGTCACTTCATTTTCTGGCGGCAGCCCCTCATCTTTTTTCTTCTATTTCTATAATAATTTTCAGATCAGTACAGATCTGAATTTTTAATTTTATTCGTTGTTTTTTTGTGTTTTTGAGTGTGTTATTTGTTTTAATAAATTCAGATTTGAATTTTTTTGTGTTTTTCTTTCGTTTTTGGATTATTGTGTTAGATCTGAAACCCTTTATTTTTTGTTTCTGTGTTTTTGGTTTCAATAAATACAGATCTGTATAGATCTGATTTAGTTTTTATTTGTTTTTTATTTTTTTGTATTTTTTTGTTTATATAACCTCAGATCTAAATTTTCTGTGTTTTTATTTCGAGTTTGTTTTTTATCAAATCTGAAATTTTTATTTAGATCTAGTTTTTTAATTAAAATTGAGTGCAATTTAAATTTTTATTATGAAAATTTATTCTCCAAATTTGGAGGTTGTGGTCTTCCTTCATGGAAGTTGGATTGTCTTCCGTTATGGGAGTTTGATAGTCTTCTTTTATGGAAGTTTTCCTTTGAACAACAGATGGACGGAGTTTCCCGCTGATAGCCAGATTGCGCACCGCATGTTACCATTATCCACTGTTCTTGTCGAAGAAGTTCAGAGATATAATCCAGTAACTTCATTTATTTCATACATCTTATGTACTTTTAACTTTTATAAGTTTAGCTGTACTTTACAGATGTATTTTTTATTATATTAATGAAAGTTTAATTTGCATTCAAAAAAAAAAAAAAAAAGATAAGTTTCATTGTTGTCTTAATCTAGACATTTGAGTTTCCTTATTTTGATTTAAATTAGAAATAGTGGATTAATCATTTTGTCTTAATCTAGACATTTGAGTTTCTTTATTTTGTCTTAGACATAATAGTTTCCTTATTTTGTCTTGGACATAATAATTTCCTTAACTTGACTTGGAAATTTTTGGTTTCCTTATTTGTCAATTTCTTTCATGCTTAAGTTGTTATTTTTTTTTGGTGTTTAGTATCTTTTGCTTCCATTTATACTATAATTAACAACTCGATTCTTGTTAATTTAAATTGTATATTCGAACAGCATACATACTTTCATCTTGTGTGCTTATTTCAACTTTCTTCATTTTGGTATTTTTACTTCTAGATTTGAGCCTATCTTCTTTGTTAGGTTTTTTTTCATTGCATTTTCATTTCAATTTGCTGAATTGTGAATCATCTTGACTTGGGATTGAGTTCTGAAGTGCAATCGAAGATAACAAGCTTGAGTGGTAAAAGGCTTGAGTGTGTAAGCTTAAAAGAGGGTAAAAGCCAAATTGACTGAAACACGAGTGGAGTGCCATCTTTTGAGTGAAACACGTGAGGGAGTGATCGTGAGGATGTACTATTATAAGTCAAGATGACACTTAGATCAAGAAGCATTGAATGAGTTGAAGAAGGATGCTAAGTTGTTGGATAAAGATCTTAAAGATGTGGAATTGCAGTTTAAACAACTTTCTAGACTACTAAGTACGTATATAAGACAGGAGAAAAGAAAGAAGGAAGAGGAAGTTGTAGTAGAAGAAATTATTTGTGAAGCCGAAAGAGATGGTATAGATTTATATGATGATGATGTTGTAAATGAGAAAGAAATGAGCGGAAGTGTAGACGATAATTGTGTGACTGAAAAGGAAGAAGATTGTAAAAAGGAAGATGCTTGTGTAATTGAGATAGAAGATAAGCATGATACGATTGATCCTATAGTGCTTAAGGAGGATGAGTTGAATATAGAGAAAGAAGAGGACCATGATCGAAACGAAATTATTGTATTGAATAATCATGTTTTTCCTAGTGTTTTTGTTAAATTGCAGGAAAATGATGAGTTCTTAGCTGAAGAAGCATTCATTTTATTTCCACTTGTTCAAAAGATCGTATATGAAGATGAATTCATTATACAAGTTTCCATTCCCAACTTGAACAAGACGAAGATTCGAGGACGAATCTTTTTTAAAGAGGGAGAGAATGATGCATGCACAGGGGGGTCAACATTGCAAGATTATAAATATTACAAGTTCATATTCATGGAGATAAAATTTGGGGAAGTTAAAGAAGGATTGAAGGAAGTCCATGGGCCGAATCTATGAAGAAGTCAAATCGAAGATGGACATGTGCTAGTCATCTGATGGTTTGACATGTGTCGGTCATGTGATGACTTGACATGTGCCGGTCATGTGACATCTGACATGTGCCGGACATGTGACCTTGACATGTGCCAAACATGTGCCATGTCATGTGCCATGCATGTGCTCTATGTCATGTGCTATGAATGTGAGCTAGAGTATGTGCAATGCATGTACTAATTGGTGGATTAAGGGGCTGATTTGTTTGGGATTTTAATTAGGGCTTTATTTTTTATTTTTATTTGATTATTTGTAATATGTTAGGTCTTAGCTTACTCTTTTGGGCTTATTTAAGTGAGATGGGCTTTAATTAGCTTGGGTTCATTTAATTAGTTATTTTTTAGGTTTTTTGGGCTGTATTTTAAGTTATTTAGTGTGGGCTTTAGTTATCTTGGTGTAATGCCCATGTTGAAAGGCCTATTTGATTAATTATACTAGCTTAAAGGAGTATATATACTCCATAAAAACGTGATTTGTATTCAGATTTTGATTAATTAAACATTGGGTGGTTTCTCTTTATAAGCTTGGCCGAATTCTTCATTGGAGAGGATTGTTTGTCTTCTTCTTTTACACCAAGAATTTTTAATTTTTATGAAGGTAATTTGCTTTGTGGCGAATTCTGTTCTTGTGTTTTTAAATCAATCTATTATAAGCGTTTTCATTCACATAATTGTTTGGGGGTTCTTTAGATTGGGGGTTTATTCTTTGTTCATGTTCATGCCAAAGTGTGTGTTTTAGGGGTTTTGAGTTCTTTAGCCTTAGGGTTCCGCATCAAATGGGATTGGTGGTTTTTTATCAAAAGCTTATTATTTTATTCAGCCACTAGTAAATAAGAGATTAACTCAAAATATATTTTGAATCTACGCTCTCGATGTTGCTGCTGCAAGAGCACATTCGAGGGATGAAAAGTTGAATATATTTTTTCTAACATATCCTCATCAGTAATATTCTCTCCACATAATTTTAATTGAGAGCTAATCTTAAATAAAGCTGAATTGTAGTCACTTACAGTTTTATAATCTTGTAAACATAAGTGTATCTATTCATGTCGAGTTTTAGGGAGAATCACAGTTTTTTGGTGTTCATATCTCTCCCTTAAATTTTTTCGAAAGACTAATGGGTCTTTAACAGTGAGATATTCAGTTTTTAATTTCTCATGTAAATGGTGTCGAAAGAAAATCATTGCCTTAGTGCGATCCTGCAGGGATGCGGTATTTCCTTCTTTTATTGAATCTCCAAGATTCATAGCATTCAAATGAATTTCAGCATCAAGTACCCATGACAGATAATTTCTTTCAGAAATATCAAGGGCAATAAATTCAAGTTTCGTAAGATTTGACATTGTAAATACACTACACTTGAAAAGAGAAAATTAAAATTAGACCATAAAGTATTAAAAAAAATTAATTAATTATTATGCAATTGTAGATAAATTTTTTCGGCAGCTAATATTAAGTTATTCATAACACGTACATAATCCATTTAAACATATACAAATTAAGTATCTCATGCATATGTCGAACTATTTATGTATGGCATCATTTAATTTAATAATAATAATAACAATACTGATAATGTAATTATTAAGATTGTCAAGCATGTTAACATGTTTGCATTATAAATTCATGTGGTGGTAATTTTTTTTTTTTTTTCATGCAAATGAAAATATATGTTGTACGTGTATGCATATATACGACTAACATATATAAGCTTTTTAATTTATAATAATTGCCATTATAGATTTATAAAATAATAGAATTAATTTTGAGATGATTTACCGTTCAATCTTGTAAAGTAAAATTCTTGATTCCTTCGAGCCGGGTTGTCATAAACCACCGATTTCTAATAATCAATTGAAACTATCGTACTAATAACGTGTTATAAATAAAAGTTAAAATCAAAGCAGAAAATAGAGAGAGAACGAGAAGAATATATTTTCTGATAATCTTATTGTTGTGTTTTTAATAACTCACAGTTAGCCTACTTATAGGCATAAAGAACTGGTAATATAATTTGATTAGGAATATAATACTAGTAGATTTAGAGTCTAATTAGAACTTAAAATAGTCATCCAAAAAGGAATATTTTACAATAATATTCCACAACAACTTAAAAATTGATCATTGCTTTTTTAAAAAACAAAGTAAAAAGAGGATATTTTATGTAAATTCCTAAAAAAAGAAACGAATAATAAAAGTTTTGGCCAAAACGCATGCCTGTACCCAAACTATTGGGTAAAGCAGTAGAATGGAGAGAGGCACACGGAGTACAAATTTTGCATGCGCGAATTTGAACCGTTGGATCCCATAAGTTTCTACCATCTGATGGCCTTGATAAGCATGTCCCACATGAGTACATGCACCAAATCAGCAAACGGTAGGGGTTAGCAAAAAAAATCAAAAATTTAATTAACTGAAAATCGATTTGAAATCGAACTTATTTTTCAATTAACCAGTGAATTCGATTTTGATTTTTATTTTTAACATTTTCAATTTTGATTTTTAGGCATCGGTTAACTGTTAGTATATGATTAACTAATTCATATATATTATATTTTTATTTTTATAATTTAAAATATTTTCTTTTTTCTTTTTTTTATTTCTCTATAAATTTACATAAATTAATATTTTAAGGTATATTTAAATTATATTTTATTTTTATACTTTAATTTTTTTATTTCTTTATAAAATTAATATATTACATTAAATTATATTTAAATTATATTATTATCATTGAGTAGCTGTTTAACATTTATATATTTTATTTTTTCATTATATATATAATATATTAATATCTATATTTTACTTTATAGCATTTAATTATATTATCTTATATTTTTAAATATATATTTTAATATTCAATTTTAATTTTTATTTTAAATTATTTTGTAGTTGTACATTTGAAATTAAATTCAACCTTATCTAATTTTTCTTATAATTATACGTTATAAATTTTAGTGATTAACCAAATTAAAAAAATTAAAATAGCTAAATTGATTAATGATAACCGAACTCTTTGAGCAAGAAACCGGTATGCACTCTCCGAGCACATGTTGAAAGTCGAACTTACATTTTGAGGACTTAATAGCCGGGCTCATCCAAAGATCCGACATATCAATAGTCTGGTCTTATTCATAGCTCAGTAACAGATTAGGGAAAGCCATCATCTACAAATATCTCCCGGATATTGTGCAGATCCTGATCTAACAATGATGGAAAGTACCAGAAATCACTCAACGAATCCTCACAAAAAAGGAATCGAACACTAATTAAGAAGTTAGAATGATTTCCTCCCATTCAAAATTTAACTTTCTATTTGTTCTAAGGAAAGAGCTCTATATAAGGGGAAGATAGCAGGTACATTCTCCCTCTCTGAACTTTTTACACAGAACCCTTATTTAATCAATTTACTGACTTGATCGTCGGAGTCTCCCTTGTCGGAATACTCGACGGTTTTGTTATATTTTCCAGGTGATTCAATCAAGGGGATACTTCGAGAAATCTGACTGTTATCATTTAGTGCGGTGAGTGTGGAACACTCCAAAGTTTTCAGTCATCAATGGATCTATTTCTCGATTTGCCAGTCCCTGCTGCTCCATCAACCAACCAGCCCAATATCGCAACTCAGACTCCGGCCAACCTCCTTGGCCAGCTCCTCCAAAACCTGCAGCCAGCTCAGCCAGAGCAAGCCTCCCCACTTCCAGTACGACAACTGTTTCCCCCCACACAAATTCATACGCTAGTTACACCACAAGCACCCGTAACTATCCCAAAAATCTTGGGTTTGACCCCCTAAATAGCTCAGACTCTTCTGACCGCCCTGTCGGCTATGGCGGCTCAGGCACCACCAACAGCCCCCACAAACAACCCCACGATAACACCCCCTACCCAAATACATGCGACAGTGCAGCACCCTACACAAACAACACAATTCCCTGCCCAAACACCACCACCACTGTCAAGCACACTAGCTTCTAGCACAACAACTACTATGACGGCCGAGCAGTTTGAAAGACTATTTGAAGAAAGAATGCAGAAGTATCAGAACCGAAATGCCTTGCAGTATCAGGACAGTTTTCGATCTCTTTTGTCTCGAGACATCCTGGCTGCCCCGTTCCCCCAGTTACGCTTGCCAAATCTGCGAAATATAGCGGTAGCACGGATCCCCGAGCTCATTTAGATGAATTCCACCACACTATGCTGGTGCACACGACGGAAGATACTGCTTTGTGCAAAATTTTCACCCAGACCCTTACTGACTCTGCTTAGATTTGGTTTCGTAACCTCCCGAAAAACTCTATCTACAGCTTTGAGCAGTTCAGTGACATGTTCATCGCTAAATTCGTAGCCGCCATATGACCGGCAAAGGTCTCGGCCGACCTTACAATGGTTCATCAGGAGAAGGGGGAAGCGCTCCAAGCTTATGTGGAGAAGTTTAATGCTGTGGCTATGAACATCCAGAACTTAAACTTAGAGGTAACTATTAATGCTCTCATCCGCAATACGAGGTGTCAAGACTTCAGTGATTCCCTAAGCAAGAAACCACCGGGTGACTTCACCAAGCTCATGTCCCAGGCTGACAAGTACATCTGAATGGATGAAGCTTGTCGACTCAGGTATAGTTCGCAGCTCAGAGACTCGGATAGAGGGTTCCGTACAGGTCGGGATAGGAACAGTAGTAGCCGAGACGAGGTCAGAGGAAGAGGGTCTAGCAATTCAAACCGAGCCTTTATAGTTTCAAAGCCGAACACTAGAAACAAGCAAGAAGAGCGGTTCACACCATTAACAGCCCCGAGGTCCCAAATTTTGGCCTGGATGAAGGAGAATGAGCGGGTTAACTGGCCGCGACCCATGATAGATGATCCTAGCAGGGACCAAAACCTTTACTGCTCCTTTCACAGGGATAAAGGCTATCAGACAAATGACAGTCGCTAGCTAAAACGAGAAATCGAGCATTTAATCCGGAAGGGCAAGCTCGGGCAGTTTGTAAAGGGCACAGATAGGAGCGGGTGAGATAGGTCTCCTTCACCGAAAAGACAGGGTAATAGAGCTAGCTCAAGTAAAAAGGCTCCATCCGGGGTGATCCACATGATTACAAGAGGCCAGTATTATGATTTCTTCGAGGAGTCCAGAAAGCGAAAGGCCAAAGAGGTATTTTCTAAGGGGACAGGCCATAGAGCAGGGGGATACGAGGTAACATTTTCTGAGGCAGATGGAGCTCACGTCCGGACTCCTCACACTGATTCGCTAGTTGTGGAAGCACTTATACAGGACTATCTGGTCTAGAGAATCTTGGTAGACACAGGGAGTGCGGTGAATCTTGACCGGTGTCTAGCAAGTGTACTAGATCGACTAATAATATAGGAAAATATAAATTAAGACCCTAAATATCGAACCCAAGGGAGATTTGTGTCTGTATAAATTGATTTTGAAGTTTTAGAATGAAATTTGAGTGTGAAAGAGAGAAAATAAATGCCAGAGTTTATATTGATGAAAATATAATTAAATGGAAAATAGATAACTAAATAATCAATGAACAAAAACTAAATAATCTAACAAAATCGTAAATGAAAATTGATAAACAGTATTTGAGAAAAATCAATATTTAAAACAACTTTCACTAGAGGATTATCCACCTTAACTTATTACTGTAATGACGTAAATTCTTAAGAAATATCAGTGATTATGAAAAAACTAAATAAAATTAACCCTGATACCTTATTCAAGAATATCTTTCTTAAGTATTAAATTCCCTTATTAAGAACAATTTAACACTTAGCATATAAATCTAGTTAAACACCTAAACATTCATCAAATCTCTATTTAAGAACATTCAATTCCAGTCTATTCTCAGTTCTTCCTCTCTTGATATTAACTAATAAAATCAGCACATAATTACCTCAAAATTAAGAAACTAATCATGCACAGATAATAATAAATTAATCCAAGAACATGCTGATCTATGACGGTGCCTAAATCAATTTTTAGTTATTAGATCCATAAACCAACAATTAATTCTAACACGATCAAAGATAAGAATATGCTTAAAACCAAGAAATAATCAACTGATATTAAATTTAAAGCTCAATCAGATCATTACAGTAAAAATCAAGGATTCAAGTATCCTCTAGCAAAAGTAAAGAAATTACTCACGATTCATATTGAAATTAAAAATACAATCGAAGAGAAGAAACAAAATCATAGAGTTATAGAAGCTCCCTTAATAATTGTGTACAAAGAGATCACAAGCAGCTTCTTCCTCGTTGAATTTGTTCTCCACAGCTAAAACTCAGGAACTGATAAAAATAAAACTAAAACTAAATTGAAGTAAAAGAAAGATTGTTTTTCCGATCCAATCTCCTCTCCTCCTTTGATCTGGTGTTTTTTCTGACTTTTATGTGCAAAAATTCTATCGGTCGGTAAATGGAAAAAGGATTCTTTTCTTTTTTTTCGGAAGTTTGGCAAATTTTGAATTCCTGAAACGCGGCCAGCTGGTGAAAAAGTCATAAAAATGCACTGTCATGTTGATTTTTTCATTTGTGAATGCATGGCCAAGTGAGATTTTGCACTCCCGTGCATTAGGCTAATATTAGTCACTTGGCCAAGTGAGATTTTTGCCTTTGAGTCACTTGGCCAAGTGATGCTTTACTGCTCTTTGAATTTTTAATTGTTTCAAGCATTAATTCAAGTACGGCCGCTCCTAATTCATCCCCAGCAGTGTGTAAATGTGCTCTGTTCCATTCTCTAGCTTCTAAAAAAATGAAAATTACCAAATTGATCCAAAACTTAGCATTCTTTTCAATTAAATCCTTTTTCCTTTATTTTAATCCTGAAAAATACCAAAATCAACAATTAAACTCTAAAATATAAAATTAACTAATTCAACTATAATTCAACCAAATAAATACTAAATTAACCTAATTAAATAAATAAAAACACACGAAAAACATCATTAATTTCACAATTATCAAATACCCCACACTTAGACTTTGCTCGCCCCCGAGCAAATTAGAACAATCCAACTCCTCAAAATAATCAAACTGAAATAAAAAATCATGCAATTCAGAATCATGCTTAGCAATTTAACAAGAGCATTTAACAAAATTTCAACTAGAATAAATTCAAACAAGGCAAAATAAGTTAGTTTCTTTGTGTGTGTGCAAGACCAAAACATTTAAGTATTCAAAAATCAAAACACCAATGCAAACTCATAACCAAGCTTAGAATGAATGTACACTTAAGCGTACAAATGGTTTCGCACTTGAAACTCTAGAAACACCATAAGCCTCTCCTTTAGCACCGGAACCCGAAGGTCATCTCTGCTGAACAACTTAAAAACAAAGCTTAGAATCACTTAGGTCTTTCAAAGGTTGTAATGGGGTTAAGGTATTAGTTATTAAAGAATGGATAAAGGATCAAACAATAAAATAGCCACTCTAAGATAAAATAGACTAACAATTCTAAAGTGTCCCCCATTAAATTAATCAATAAAGAACTTAACTTGCTTAACTTTTGATAATTCACAGCTCTTATGAGAGAAAACTATTTAAAACCTCTCACTTTCACAATTTATACCCTTTGTTTTAGAAGTCATTACCGATTTTCCCTTGTAAGTACCCCACACTTAAGATTTTTGCCATGCATATTATTTTTAATTTTAACTTTTCTTTTTTTTTTTTCTTTTTTTTTCGGCAATACAACGATACTCTGGATAGTTACAAGGTATAATTTTCACTATTATTTGACTTCAGCCATAATCCTTGAAAATAAAACTGTCTTACTATACCCATAAATCCATTTCCTGTTAATCTACCCAATCCTAGAGTGGCAACTCTATAAAAGGTAAGCAAAAGGTTTTTTAGGCTATATGGTGATTTGAACAGGTATATCAAGAAAAATAAAAATTGACACGCTTTTAGTATATCTCATTCAGCTCAACTTGTCTAACAAGGGTCAATGCATAAAAAGGTAGGAAAATAGGTCAAAATATGGTTAAACAAGGAAATATTGCCGAGATCACTTTTTAAGTTGAATTGAGTTGTTTGTATGCTTTGAAGGGTGATGAGGAAGGTTCTAGTGCTCTAAAATTCCTTGCTCAACTATTTTATGCAATGGTTTTTTTTTTATTTTTTTTTAAGTTTAAAAACTGGTCTTATGTGCTCAAAGAATAGAAACTAACAAATATAAGTCAAGTTGAATATTAATCTAGCTAAAAATTCATTAAACAACATGTTTGTTCTCGTGTTAAGCAAAGATCCTAAATTGCACATTCTAAATTCAAGTTCAAACATGTTTAATATTTGAGGAATAACTGTGGCAAACTAAGTTTTAGTGCAAACTAAATGGTAATTAAGAACTAATGTTGTTTCTAAACAAGACTAGAAAATTCTAAAGTGACTATTATTATCATTAAGCTAAGAGTAAAAAGTTATTACAATACTACAAATTATTAAACTAAAAAAAGATAAATGAAAACATCAAAATAAACAGAATATAGATTCATGAACAAAATGGGGTAAGATGTGTCTACTTCCTGAACCAAAATTGAGCTTTCTGAACAAGCTCTACCCCCATCAAAAAATTTTGCTGTCCACAGCAAATCCAATAAGTCATCTAAGGTGGTGGGAGTGGCGGTGGAGGATAACGTGTCCAGAAATCATGCACGAACTTTTTCATGGTCTCCTTAATCTCAACAATGGCATCCTGCATCGTGTCCATCCTCCCCTGCATCCTATCCAAGCGGATCTGCTGGTGGTCCATCCTGCTGCTAAGCTGGTTAAGGTGGGCTTCCAAATTAGATGGCATGGCTGTCTCATCTGGTGGGACCTTTGCTGGCTCATCATCACCTCTGTTCTCATTTGGCGCTTCCTGATTCTCATTAATACGTATGCCATTTTCTCTCAAATATTCCTCTCGGGTTGTCTAGTTGCATCGTGGCTTTGTTTTCCATATCTTTATGCGTTTAAGCATGACATTATCAATATAAGCTATGTCACCATCAAGTGGATCGCCAAAAGAATGATTATAATTAATAGCTTCAGCTAAAACGGTTGCTATCCAACCGATAGAAACAACAGGAATATTTGGAGAACACTTCTGTAGTTCCTGAATCCGCTGTGCTATAATCAAAGATCCATTAATAAGAATACCATCAACCATACACCTAAGTAACATAATCTGGGAAGCATTAAGTGCACTTAGGCTTTGGAGATTATTGTAGATATTTCTGGAAAGAAACCTGTGAACAACTCTCAAAGCACGATCCCTAAGTGCATGAACTTTAAGCTTACCACCTTTCCATGGCTCAGGATTTAATGGATCATGAACCCTTTCCCAATTTTCTTCAGGAGACGCATTAGGTAGCTCCACCAAGGCATTAAGTAAGAACCCTAAATGCTGCGAAAATTTCTTGAAAGTCATTGAATAACCCTTCTTACCCAGCCGAAACTTAATAGTGCTAAAATCATCTTCATCTCCGTCAAAATGACACTCAAAAGAGTATAAGAAATCCCTAGCAAGATCTGGAAATACCTTCACCTTATGCCCCATGAAATGTTCCCAGCTGATGCCATGAATCAATGGTAATATATCTGTCCAAAGGTCTCTAGCAGGAACATGCAAAAAAAAAATGACTAAGAAATGCTGGTTGGACGTATTGGCAGGTGCTAAAGTACTCGTACATGTCAGATTTCGCTTGGTCAACATAAGAAGGTATACGAGTACGAGATGAACTTGAAGCTTCAGTGTGCTTTGCCTTTTTAGGCGCCACTGCAAAAATAAAAAAAAATTATGAGCATGCAAAATGGCAACAGAAAATTTAACCAGAATAACAGCCAAGTAATTACAAGATGCAATATTGAAAGAGAAGAATGGGAATACAGACAATTTAGCAAAAAATTGTAACACTGTATTCCTAATGAGAAGCAAGCAGAAGTAAAATATTATGCTCAAAATAATGCAAAAAATGAATGTAGAACCGAACCTCTGTGAAAGAATTTGCCATCAAATGTCATAAAAAAACAGATAAAAGACATATTGACGAGCGTGAATGACAATTGATGAATAGCCAATTAAAATCACAAAGCAAAATGAAGGCAAAAAATGAGAAACCGTAAACAAAAATAATGAGAAAATTGATTGGGACATTTCATCGAGCAGGTGGTGTGCACACTTTTGAAAGTGAATTTGAAAGCCAAGTTAAGGTGTGTTAGCCACCAAAATTTAAATTAAGCAACAAGGGCATACACATTAGGCACACAATAACTAAATTTGCCAAAAGAATTTAAAATGAGATATAAATGGCACGTTGAAGTTAACCCAAATCATGTACATTAATAACAAAGAATAAAGTAAAAATGGCAGTAATTAATCAATTTAAGGAGCAATCGTTAAAGAATAATACTTACTTGAAATGAAATGCAGTGGAATGATGCAAAAAATTTGAGCAATAGAGGTCTATGTGTGTGTTGGTGTGTAATGGAGAACACTGCCGCGGGGTGTATAGAGAGGATGCAAAATGGCCGGGCTTTGGAAATGGAAGAAGAACAAATCAATAAAAGGGGCAGCATTACTTGATACCTGGCTGCGTGAGGTTGGAAGGAGGGGAAGACGCGGCCGCGCAAAGCATAAGCTTTGCCATACGCGGCCGCGCAATGGGTCACGCGGCCAGGTAGTTTCTCACGCGGCTGGGCATTTTGGCCTCTGACTCCAAAAAATTCTGGGACTAAAAATATGCCTTTTTCATATGCTAAAAATGTACCAAATGCAAAATGAATTGCTAAATTAACCTACAATGACTTTGAAAATTTTTCTTCTCTTAAGATTAACTCCTTAATTTAACTGAAGCACAAATTTGTATATTAATGTACAATTAATATCAAAATTTACAATTAAGCTCAATTAATTAATAAAAATTCAAATCAATGCCCCGTTTTAAAAGCTTTTATCATGAATATGTCCAGACTCTACAATCTAATTTGACTCAAATGTGCAGCTTTATAGTTCATGAATCTATTGACAAAAATTTAAACTAACTAAAAACACACAAAAAATTAAAACTGACTAAAATAAAAAAATTAAACAAATAGATTAGAGAATGTAGTTCTGAGTTTAAGAGTCTTCAGCTAGACTTCTGCAACCTGTATCAATCATCTTGAAGCACAATGGTTGCCTCAGCAACCTCCTGTTGTCCAATTTTATACGGTTTGAGCCGATGACCGTTCACCTTGTATTCGCGTTCATCTATTAGATTTTTAATTGTCACCACTCCAAACTCATTGCTTGACACAACTTGATATGGCCCGAGCCATTTGGATTTTAGCTTTCCTAGAAACAATCTCAGACGACTGTTGTATAACAATACTAACATACCTGGAATAAAGTCCTTCATCTTCAATCGCTTGTCATGCCAACGCTTTGTTTTCTCTTTATATAAGGCTGCACTATCATATGACCACTGTCAAATTTCATCAAGTTCACTGAGCTGTAATTTTCTCTTTTCTCCTGCACTTCTCAAATCAAAATTAAGAAATTTTGTAGCCCAATATGCTTTATGTTCTAATTCAACTGGAAGATGACATGCTTTTCCAAAGAGTATTCAATAAGGGGACATGCCGATAGGGGTTTTAAATGCAGTTCTATAGGCCCAAAGAGCCTCATCTAACCTCTGAGACCAATCCTTCCTAGAGTTATTGACTGTTTTTTCTAGGATTGATTTCAGCTCCCTATTAGACACTTCTACTTGCCCATTTGCTTGAGGGTGATATGGGGTAGTTACTTTGTGTTTAACACCGAATTTTCTAAGCAAGGTTCGAAATTGATGGTTGACAAAATGTTTGCCTCCATCATTGATTATGGCTCTTGGTGCTCCAAATCTAGTGAAAATATTTTTTCTGAAAAATTCAAGCACAATTCTGGCATCGCAAGTTCTAGTAGCTATTGCTTCTGCCCATTTACTGACATAGTCCACAGCTACTAAAATATATTCAAAACCAAATGAATTTGGAAATGGTCCCATAAAATCTATGTCCCATACATCAAAAATTTCTACCTCTAGCACATTATTCATAGGCATTTCGTCCCTTTTTGAGATATTACCAACACGTTGACATTTATCACAAATTTCAATAAAAGACTTGACATCCTGAAATAGAGTAGGCCAAAAGAATCCTGATTGAAGAATTTTCTGTATCGTACGATTAGTTCCATAATGACCTCCAACTTCTCTGCCATGGCACTGTCGTATTATATCTTCTTGTTCATTTTCCGGAACACAACGTCTAAGCACTTGATCCGGACAAATTGAGGAGATATGGATCATCCCAAAGATAATGCTTGGCATCTGCTTGAAGCTTTTTCTTTTGTTGCCAAGTGAAATTTTTAGGAAGATAACCTCCTACAAGAAAATTAGCTATATTAGCGTACCAAGGAATCAAATTATCAGAAGTATAAATAGCACATATATATTCATCAGGAAATAAATCAGAAATTTCTCCCCTTTCAATGTGAGCGTGATCCAATCTAGATAAATGGTCAGCTACAAAATTCTCAGCTCCTTTCTTGTCTTTAATTTCCACATCAAATTCTTGTAAAAGCAAAATCCATCGGATGAGCCTCGGTTTGGAATCCTTTTTAGCAAAAAGGTGCCTTAATGCAGCATGATCAGACCATGCAGTAACTTTGGACCCAAGGAGATAAGACCTGAATTTTTCAAAAGAAAATACAATGGCCAAAAGTTCTTTCTCCGTGGTTGTATAATTTACTTGAGCTCCGATGAGTGTATGACTTGCATAGTAGATGGTATAAAAAACTTTCTCCCTCCGCTGCCCTAATACTGCTCCTACTGCATAATCACTAGCATCACACATTATTTCGAATGGTAAGCTCCAATCCGACGATGCTATGACCGGTGAAATGACTAACTTCTGCTTCAATAGGTTAAAAGCCTGCAAGCACTCATCATTAAACTTAAATGCAGCATCTTGAAGCAATAAATTAGACAGTGGTTTAGCTATTTTCGAAAAGTCCTTAATAAATCGACGATAAAATCCAACATGACCAAGGAAACTTCTAACACTTTTTACACTAGTCGGAGGAGGTAATTTATGTATAACATCAACTTTTGCCCTATCGACTTCAATTCCTTTTTCGGAGATTTTATGCCCTAAAACAATTCCTTCTCTAACCATGAAGTGACATTTTTTCCAATTGAGAACAAGATTCATTTCTTGACACCTTATTAAGACTAATGCTAGATTATGCAAACATGATTCAAAATCACGACCATATAGTGTAAAGTCATCCATGAAAACTTCCATGAATTTTTCAAGAAAATCATGAAATATGGCCATCATGCATCTCTGAAATGTGGCAGGGGCGTTACAAAGACCAAAAGGCATCCTTCTATATGCAAATGTTCCGTAAGGACAAGTGAATGTCGTCTTTTCTTGGTCTTCCGGGGCTATAAGTATTTGCATGTACCCCGAATATCCATCTAAGAAACAATAAAATTTATTTCCTGCCAATCTTTCTAACATTTGGTCAATAAAAGGTAATGGAAAGTGATCTTTTCTAGTGGCATTATTTAATCTCCTATAATCTATGTATACTCTCCATCCTGTCACTGTGCGTGTAGGAATCATTTCATTTTTTTCATTGGTTACAATAGTCATACCTCCCTTTTTAGGCACGCATTGAACTGGACTTATCCAACAACTATCAGAAATGGGATAGATAATACCTGTATCGAGGAGTTTAAGTACCTTCTTTTTCACCACTTCTTGCATTGCCGGATTTAGTCGCGTTTGGGGTTGCACCATCGGCTTGAAATCATTTTCCATAGGTATCCGGTGTGTACAATAACTGGGGCTAATTCCTTTTAAATCGAACGTTGCCCAACCAATTGCTCCTTTATGCTTTTTGAGAACTTCAATGAGCATCTCTTCTTCCAAACCTGTCAATAAAGATGAAATTATCACTGGTTTTGCATTATCCTCTAAAAATACATACTTTAAATGAGATGGAAGAGTTTTGAGTTCAGAATTTTCTCCCTTAGAAGGGGACAGTTCATCCTCCATATCTCCTTCATTGTGCTTTTTTTCCAAATCTTGTATTAACTACTCTTCTTTGGCTTCCAATTCCTCCTTTTTCTTCGGATGCATCAAACATTCCTGAAGGTCATCATCTAGAATAATTTCCTCTTGCTTTGCTTCGACACACTCTTGAACACTATCAATAAAATAAATTGATTCTTCAAAACCATATGAGGGGTATTTCATCAGTTTATTTATGTTGAATACCATTTCCTCCTCATTAAACCTCAAAGTGACTGTTTGCCCATAAACATCAATTAAAGCTCTCGCCGTGTTCAAAAAGGGTCTACCAACTATCAAGGGTACCTTTCTATACTCTTCCATATCCATAACCAAAAAATCCACTGAAAATATAAAATTTTCTACTTTTACCAATAAATCCTCAATAATACCCTTCGGCCTTTTCATCGATCTATCTGCCAACTGTAGTGTCATTCGAGTCTCCTTGATATCTCCTAAATTCAATTTCCTGCAAATTAATACTAGAACCCAAATCACATAAAGCATGTCCAACAAAGTTTTCTCCTAATTCATAAGGTAATGTAAAACTACTAGGATCTTCTAATTTTGCTGGAATTTTATTCAATAAAATAGCACTACAATTTTCAGACAGTTGGACTGTTCCTACACCCTCTAGCTTTTTCTTATTAGTACAGAGCTCCTTCATGAATTTAGCATACTTAAGTATGTGTAATAAAGCTTCAGCAAATGGCAGATTTACATGCAACTGTTTAAACATGTCCAAAAATTGAGTTAATTGCTCATTTTGCTTTTCTTTCCTAGCTAGAGTGGGAAAAGGTAATTGAGATTCATCAAGAACAGTAGAACAAGTTTTTCCTTACCTTTACCTTTCTCAACAGTAGGAGATATTTTCTCAATATTTTCAGAATTAGAAATACTTACCTCCGGTGTTGATTCCTCCTTTTGAGCAGAATTCTTACCAATTTCGGCTTGTTCTAGCTCTTTTCGGCTTCTTAAAGTAATTGCCTTAGCTTCCTCTTTCGGATTGCGGTCTATATTAGATGGAAAGGTTCCTTGAGCTCTGTTGGTCAGCGAGTTAGCAAGTTGCCCCATTTGGTTTTCTAGGTTCCTAATGGATGCCTCTTGGTTCCTCATCCAAATATCTTGCGATTTCCACCTAGCATTTTGATTAGCTAAAATTAAATTTTGGGAAGTCATGAAATTTGCAATCATTTCCTCTATATTTGATTTCTTTTCTTGTGGAGGTGGGGGTTGAGGTTTTTTAAATCATGTAGATTGGTAGTGTGGTTGGGCTTGATTTTGGTAATGAGAATGGTTGTTATTTTGGGAAGATTGGTTTTGGTTGAATGGAGCCCTAGGTTGAAAATTAGAGGTAGATGCTTGATTTCCTTCTCTCCATGCAAAATTAGGATGATTCCTCCATCCCAGATTATAGGTATTACTATAAGGGTTCAAAGCATTTACTTCCTCTATTGATCCGTCACCATTCTTGAATCCAGGTACTCCTTGTGTTCTTGCATAAGAATCGCACTCATTAGTTAACATAGGTACATTTTTAGCTTTAAGCTCATTGATTTCTTTTAAATGTTCTTTTCTCATTAATTCCATTTGAGCCTTAAGCATAGTTATTTCATCTACACTATATACTCCCTGTTTCTTTTGTGCGGTTCTAGAAGTCGCCCATTGAGCGTCGTTGGTAGCCATCTCATCAAGAAGCAAGAATGCTTCTTCAGGAACTTGGTTCATAAAACTACCATTTGATGCTGCATCTAATAAAGACCTCGTCACTGGGTTAGCACCTGCATAGAAAATATGCATTAGTTGATAAACAGGAAATTCATGACGCGGACAGCTTTTTAAAAGTCTCCTAAATCTTTCCCAAGCTTCATGGAATGGCTCCTCATAAAATTGCTGAAAGTCATTAATTTGTTTCCTAATGAGGGCTGTCTTGGTAGGTGGGAAAAATTTGCTCAAAAATTTTTCTTGCATTTGTTGCCAAGAGTGAATGGATTGATTAGGAAGCATTTGTAACCAGTCTCTAGCCTTTCCTATGAGAGTAAAAGGGAAAAGTTTGAGCCTAATAGCATCAGTTGATACATTCGGGATTTGCACAGTATCACTAACTTCCAAGAACATATCTAGGTGTTGAGCGGGATCCTCTATATCTGAGCCTGAAAACTGGTTTCTTTGTACCATTGTAATGGTAGCAGGTTTTATCTCAAATGGCTGGTGATGAGGTATCCTAATAGTTCTATGTTTTTCATTCCACCTAGGAATAGCATAATCTCTAATGGTTCTAGGTCTAAACCTATTTCCTTGAGCTTGATATGCCACATTTTGCTCTTTTATCATAGGAGGTGGTGGATCAATTATGCGTCTATTTTCATGAGGTAGACCATCGATGTTAAGAGGTGGGTCTATTTCTTCGTTATTCATGGTTGCTCGTAACCTCCTAATCCTATAAAATGTCCTCTCAATTTCAGGGTCTATCGGTAATATTAGATCGTTTCTCACCATAAACTAATCACACCTGCAAAATCAAGAAAAATAAAATCAGAAAATAAATAAAGAATAAAAGAAAAAGAATAACACACAAAATCCACTATAAAAATCAAAAATCAGCAAATGCCAATTTTCCCTGGCAACGGCGCCAAAAACTTGACCAGTGTCTAGCAAGTGTACTAGATCGGCTAGTAATATAGGAAAATATAAATTAAGACCCTAAATATCGAACCCAAGGGAGATTTGTGTCTGTATAAATTGATTTTGAAGTTTTAGAATGAAATTTGAGTGTGAAAGAGAGAAAATAAATCCCAAAGTTTATATTGATGAAAATATAATTAAATGGAAAATAGATAACTAAATAATCAATGAACAAAAACTAAATAATCTAACAAAATCGTAAATGAAAATTGATAAACAGTATTTGAGAAAAATCAATATTTAAAACAACTTTCACTAGAGGACTATCCACCTTAACTTATTACTGTAATGACGTAAATTCTTAAGAAATATCAGTGATTATGAAAAAACTAAATAAAATTAACCCTGATACCTTATTCAAGAATATCTTTCTTAAGTATTAAATTCCCTTATTAAGAACAATTTAACACTTAGCATATAAATCTAGTTAAACACCTAAACATTCATCAAATCTCTATTTAAGAACATTCAATTCCAGTCTATTCTCAGTTCTTCATCTCTTGATATTAACTAATAAAATCAGCACATAATTACCTCAAAATTAAGAAACTAATCATGCACAGATAATAATAAATTAATCCAAGAACATGCTGATCTATGACGGTGCCTAAATCAATTTTTAGTTATTAGATCCATAAACCAACAATTAATTCTAACACGATCAAAGATAAGAATATGCTTAAAACCAAGAAATAATCAACTGATATTAAATTTAAAGCTCAATCAGATCATTACAGTAAAAATCAAGGATTCAAGTATCCTCTAGCAAAAGTAAAGAAATTACTCACGATTCATATTGAAATTAAAAATACAATCGAAGAGAAGAAACAAAATCATAGAGTTATAGAAGCTCCCTTAATAATTGTGTACAAAGAGATCACAAGCAGCTTCTTACTCGTTGAATTTGTTCTCCACAGCTAAAACTCAGGAACTGATAAAAATAAAACTAAAACTAAATTGAAGTAAAAGAAAGATTGTTTTTCCGATCTGATCTCCTCTCCTCCTTTGATCTGGTGTTTTTTCTGACTTTTATGTGCAAAAAAATTCTATCGGCCGGTAAATGGGAAAAGGATTCTTTTCTTTTTCTTCAGAAGTTTGGCAAATTTTGAATTCCTGAAACGCGGCCAGCTGGTGAAAAAGTCATAAAAATGCACTGCTGTGTTGATTTTTCCATTTGTGAATGCATGGCCAAGTGAGATTTTGCACTCCCGTGCATTAGGCTAATATTAGTCACTTGGCCAAGTGAGATTTTTGCCTTTGAGTCACTTGGCCAAGTGATGCTTTACTGCTCTTTGAATTTTTAATTGTTTCAAGCATTAATTCAAGTACGGCCGCTCCTAATTCATCTCTAGCAGTGTGTAAATGTGCTCTGTTCCATTCTCTAGCTTCCAAAAATTTGAAAATTACCAAATTGATCCAAAACTTAACATTCTTTTCAATTAAATCCTTTTTCCTTTATTTTAATCCTGAAAAATACCAAAATCAACAATTAAACTCTAAAATATAAAATTAACTAATTCAACTATAATTCAACCAAATAAATACTAAATTAACCTAATTAAATAAATAAAAACACACTAAAAATATCATTAATTTCACAATTATCAAATCTTATCACCTTACAAGCCTACAAAGCATTAGGACTGTCGGTCAACAAGTTAAAAGCTGTGTCAGCTCCACTCATCGATATATCTGGGCAACCAGTCAAAGTGGGAGGATCGACCATGTTAGATCTGCAGCTCGGGGACGAGAAGCATGTGTGCTACTGTAGGAGCTGTTTCATGGTGGTTGACATACCACTCGCTTACAATGTGATCATTACTCGACCCCTTTTAGTTGGAGTGGATGCCTATATCTCTATGCATAAGTTGCTAGTGAAGATACCTATCCGGGGAGATATGGCTATACTCAGGGGTAATTAAAAGGCAGCTCGGGAAACTTACGTAAGCATGCTAAAAGAGGCAGACCAGGTGTTACCGTTGGATGCACTGGACGTTCCAACAGCAAGGAATGTTGAACCCGTGGATTCACTTCGGGAGGTAGAACTCTCATCAGGAAAGGTGGTCAAGGTTATTGCCAACAAAACGGGGAAGGAGAAGGAAGCACTAGTAGCAGTATTGTGCAACCTAGCTGTAAACCTGTTAAGCAGAAAAAGAGAAATCATGCTCCCGAGCAGCAGTTGGTAATGTCAGAGGAGGTTGACACACTGTTGAAAAATGGGTTTATAAGGGAAGTGCTATACCCGGACTGGTTATCGAATGTTGTGTTAGTAAAGAAGGCCAACGGTAAATGGCGAATGTGTGTCGATTTTACGGACTTAAACAAGGCCTGTCCAAAAGATTGCTACCAACTTCCCAACATTGACCTCCTGGTCGACTCCACTTCGGGATTTGAAGAGTGTGCCTTCCTGGATGCCTCTACAGGGTATCACCAAATCCCTATGAAAAAGAGTGATGAAGAGAAAATAGCTTTCGTCACACATCGGGCCACCTACTGTTACCGGGTCATGCCATTCGAGTTGAAGAATGCTGGGGCCACCTACCAGAGATTAATGAGTAGAAGTCTATGTTGATGACATGATTATTAAAGGCAAGACCGCAGCAGACTTACCTCGGGAGCTGGCAGAAACTTTCGGGGTGTTGAGGGAGTTCGGTTTAAAGCTTAATTCGGAGAAGTGTGCTTTCGGTGTACAGTTTGGAAAATTCTTGGGGTGCATGATTTCAAAGAGGGGAATAGAGGCTAATCCGGAGAAGATTCAAGCCATTCTGGAGATGGAGCCACCAAAGTCGATAAGGGATGTTCAGAAACTTAACAGAAGGGTGACAACTCTAGGCAGATTCATTTCCTATTTGGCTAAAAGATACCTCCCCTTTTACAACACTCTCAAGAAAGTGAAGAGTTTTGAGTGGACCCCAGATTGTCAGAAAGCGTTTGAGGAATTGAAAATTTTTCTTAGCACTCCACCTCTTCTGAGTCGGCCACAACCTGGAGAAACACTGTATATGTACCTTGCAGTCTCATCAGGGGCCTTGGGTTCGATTTTGATAAGAGAATAAGGTAATCAGCAATTTCCCATTTATTATACTAGCAAGGTCCCGAGAGGCGCCGAGCTGCGGTATCCTATACTTGAGCAGCTTGCTTTGGCATTAGTTATATCTACCATCAAGTTACGCCCCTACTTTCAGGCATATACAGTGACAGTTAGGACGGACTCAAACCTCAAAAAGGTTCTGCAGAAACCCGAAGCATCTGGGAGAATCACGAAATGGACAGCTCGGTTGGGAGAGTTTGACGTCCGGTATGAAGCTCGCCCATCCATGAAGGGCTAAGTTCTAGCCAATTTCGTGGCAGAGTGGCATGCACCCCCGCAAGAGCCTAGCCCCTGCTCATGGAAATTGTATATAGACGGTGCATCCTCGTCCACGGGTGCCGGGGCCGGGGTGATTCTGATCGGACCAGGGAAGATTGTGATCCGGACGCTGGCTCACATAGCATTCCAGGCAACCAACAATGTGGCCGAATATGAAGCCCTCAATTTTGGCTTACAACTAGCCTTGGAGGTAAAACCGGACTCGTTAAATATCTTCTCTGACTCATAGCTTGTTGCTAGCCAGGTACTTGGGAAATTTAAGGCCAAAGACCATATGATGATCAGATACAAGGAGTTCGTTGCTGCGCTTTTCTCCCAACTAGAAAAATGGGGTTGTGCATGGTTTATCGAGCAGGTACCACGGGCGAAAAATGAGGAGGCAGATGTGTTGGCCAAGCAAGCCTGCCTGCAAGATCAGTCAGCCATGTCAAACATCATCTGGTCTATTATATCAGCCCCTACACACGAGACATATAAGGTACACTTACAAGAGCCGACGGACAGATGGTGGCTCCCCATTTACAAATATTTGAGCAGCAGAGATCCACCCAAAGATCAAGTGCAAGCCCGAAAGATAGTCCGGCGATCCAGTCGGTATGCAATCCTAGATGATCAATTGTACAAAAGATCATTTTCAGCCCCATGGGCAAAATGCTTGAGTACAGAAGAAGGCGAATACGTGTTAAGGGAAATTCATGAAGGAATTTGTGGGGCTCATGAAGGAGAACAAACTGTAGCTTGAAAAGCATTGTTGCAAGGGTACTATTGGCCGAGCATGGAGAAAGACGCAAAAGAACTAGTCAGGAAGTGTGATAAGTGCCAGCGGTTCAGTAATCTGAATTATCAAAAAGCTGCTCCTCAGGTCTCAATACATAGTCCTTGGCCATTTACCCAGTGGGGGATCGACATAGTGGGCCCTTTTCCCTTAGCAACCGGACAGCGGAAGTTCCTAGTGGTAGCAGTGGACCACTTCACTAAATGGGTAGAAGCAGAGCCCTTAGCAACCATAACCCCGGCGAACATCATCAAGTTCGTTCAGAAGTTCATCATTACGAGGTTTGGGATCCCACATTCCATCGTCACGGATAATGGCAAACAATTTGATTGCACAGCTTTCAAGAGATACTGCTCGGAGTTAAAGATCAAGCTTTGTTTCACATCGGTATACCATCCGCAGGCAAACGACATGACCGAGGTAACTAACCGGACTATTCTTGCAGGTCTGAAGAAATGACTTGATTCAGCAAAAGGTCTATGGGTGGATGAACTCTATAATGTCCTGTGGGCCTACCGAACATTACCAAGATCGGCAACGGGAGAGACCCCCTTCTCACTCACATATGGGACAAAGGCGGTTATCCCTTGTGAGATCGGTACGCCAAATGTCCGGACCTTGAATTTTGATGTGGCAACAAATGATGCGAACTTATTATGTCAGCTAGATAGATTGGAGGAATAGAGAGAACTTGCTCAGATATAATCCGCTGCTTACAAACAAAGGATGTCATCCTACCACGATCGAAGCATAAAACCGAGGACATTCAGAATCGGCCAGCTCGTCCTCAAAAAGGTAGTTGCATCCCAAACATCTGCTAGGGTGGGAAAGCTAAATCCTAACTGGGAAGGTCCTTACATAATTCATGAAGTTAAAGGCGGAGCATACAGGTTGAAGGACTCCTCCGGAAAGATACTCCCCCACTCATGGAACATTTCAAATTTGAAGGCCTACTATCAATAATTTTGGGTCAGAAGCTCGGCTCTACATTCTTGCGGCTCACTCAGCTATTACACCTTCGAGCATTTTTTGTTTAGTATTGTAATTCTCTTAGCTCAGCCTTATCGCCACAATAGCAATTGTACTAGCAACAATGTCAATAAGAGAGGTATATTCATGGAAAAACTATGTCTTCTATTATGTTATCGGCATTAGGGTTGCTCGGACTCGACATTTTTGCCATTGAGCAACCAAACGTTGTTACAACAACGCCAATTTAATATTACCGCCGACAGGGCGTACATTTTCACACTCAATAATTAGTTCGACTTTAATGCTCACTCGGCCATAATGCCATCGAGCATTTTTCTTAACTTAATTATTGTTTCTCATTAAGCTCGACAAGACTCCCCGAGAATCCTTTATTTTTATTACTTATTACAGAGCTCGGTTAAATTCATATCACTACACCTACGCAATCATGTCCCAAAGAGCTCGTTCGGCATTAAGCGCCACGGGAGCACTATTTCATTTAATCACAACTCATTAAAGATCTTATTAAGTTATACCATTCAGTTTGCCATCTCATTCGCGCAATATGGTTATACCGGATACTAGTTCAAAGAGCTCGGCAATAACAAGCAAAAATAATTCAGATTTCATTAAAAGTTAAATGAAGTACAAGTCAGTTTATTCATCTGGATACACTTCGTCCAACCAGGACCAATCCATATCTGGATGGCGCTGTTTGACAGCATCTGACAGTTTCTGGCTAAAAGCAAGACACTTGTCGACCGCCACGTCCAATGATCGGTATACAAGGTCCGCATATTTCTCCTCCATGTCAGCTTTGCTTTTCTTAGATTCTTCAAGTTCAGCTCGGAGACTCGTCAGCTTGGCATCTATCTCCGCATTCCTCTGTTCGACTTTAGCCACCCTCTCCCGCATCTCGGACATCTTATCCATTGCCTCGGTAACCTTGACCTCAGCTTCCAGGGCCCTTTTCTCAGCATCTTGCAGCTTGCCCTCGGCAACATTCGCTTGGAAATGCCGACCGGCAACCGACCGGGCCTCTTTGTTGCACGCCATAATGAGGGTGTTCATTTTCGCGATCACAGCACCACTCAGTATGGAACCCTGTGTGGAAAACAAAAATAGGTTAGGAGGGTTTATGGCATTTTTCGCACACCCAATAAACAAGGCATATCGCAGAAATGCCTACCTGTATTTGGTGCCTCTTAAGGGCTTCACCCAGTTCATCGGCCTTCCAGCGCAACAGAGGGTTGATACTCTTCGGGATGCAGGCCAGCTGGTGCACGAAGTCGCGAAAAATAGGCTTGTCCTCGGAGTAGTTTTTCCCCTCCTCCTTCCAGATGTCGCATACCTCCATGGCGAGAGCCTTCATATCCCTTTTTATTGTACGGGGATTGGACGACCCAGCTCCAGCACCGAACTCAGGTGAGTGTGGCCCGGGAGGAATCTGTAAATCGACTGGGGGGACCTCCGTTGGAGGAGTTTGGGGCAAGGTGTCCTCTGGCACACCAGTCGGACCCGAGCTGTTATTTTGGGCATGCTCGGCTGAACTTCGCTCCTGGGCCTCGGCGGGAACCTCTCGAGAAGTCTCACCAGGTGCCGATCCTTCTGGTTTTTTCTGCCTTTTGGCTTTCATCATCTCGGCCATACTCGGTCTCTCGGTACGCTTCATTTCTGCAAAAAACCGAACAATGAGAAAGTATTAGAACATGAGAATTGATAACAGAATATACCTCTTCTCCGGGGTCGATATGATTTAGTCCGGTCCAATCCGAACATGAGCTGGTCTCTAATATCGATCTTATCCTGAGCCAATGCTTTCCATATTGTCAAAGTTTATTCCTCCTCATTAGTAAGTAGGATTGGATCGTTGTTCTTATTGACGTACCAACCCCAAGTAGTTCGGAACTTGAAATTGTTGTCGCTCTCAACTATGAAAAAATGGTTTTTCTAATTCTTTAAGGACTCCGGGTTTCCTTTGAAAACCCCATAGCCAGCTCGAGCCTGAACTTAGTTATGGTCCTTGATTGTGACTCGAAGCCTAACCACATAGGTAATTTGGAAGAGTCGAACTGTCAGGTCGATCTCATTATCCGCTGCCCACATTTGTAAAGCGGATATCGTTCGCCAAGCATTTGGATGAATTTGGCCCATGGGCAAGCCGTAGTAATTCATCAGCTCGACCTCAAAATCCATGGGGAGAAGGCTCATTCCAGCCTCAAAATCGGCTTCGTATACTGCTATCGTTTTTCTGTCATTAAACTTCGCGTTGGCCCGAACACTGGCTCCGGGTGCCCGAATTCTGTAGCTCTCAGGAATCCCTAATCTCTCATGCAGTTCCACCATTTCATTGCTCCTTACAACCGAGCTGATGCTCCCAACCCGGGGATTCCTCCTAAGCTCTTTTCTCCTTAATGGGTCTGGCTGGCTGGTACTATGAGGTTCCGGGATATCTTCGTGTTCAAGGCCCTCCTCCACTCTCAGCCTCTCCGATGAACTTCCAGATTCACTCATTCTTAAAATAAAAAAGAGGAAGAAAAGGCAAGGCACTAACCTGTACTCGAAAGGAGATATGGGAATCCTTAGGAATTTACTATCAGAAATGCAGATTCGAGACAGATGAAGAAGAAAACGATAAAGGGAGAAAAGGAATTGATTAAAGCAGAAGGCTGCAAGTCGAAAAGATTGGGAAAGCAGAAGAAAGGAAGAACAACGTGAGAAGTAATGAAATCCCTAAAGAAAACGAAAGTGAAAATAAGGAGAAGAAACGGGTACTTATAGGAAGAAGGAACCACTTAAATGCAAACAGGTGGCAAGCGTAAATTGGGTTGTGTGGCAGCAATTAATACCTACACAGTAACCGAAGAGGCGCCATCATTTCAACACCTGACACAGCCGTTGGATCACAGCAAGCAAGGCGATTGCTTACGTTTTTTAAGGGGCCACGCGCACAGCTGTCTTCGAATGAGAAAGGTTGAAACTCACGCACTCCCTTTGATTGTCAGACCACGTATTAATGACATGAATGTCATCTCTCGAAGGGGGGGACTTATGATAACCGGACTCTTTGAGTAAGAAACCGGTATGCACTCTCCGAGCACATGTTGAAAGCCGAACTTACATTTTGAGGACTTGATAGCCGGGCTCATCCAAAGATCCGACACATCAATAGTTCAGTCTTATTCATAGCTCGGTAACAGATTATGGAAAGCCATCATCTATGAATATTTTTCGGATATTGTGTAGATCCTGATCTAACAATAATGAAAAGTACCAGAAATCACTCAACGAATCCTCACAAAAAAGGAATCAAACACTAATCAAGAAGTTAGAATGATTTCTCCTATTCAGGATTTAACTTCCTATTTGTTCTAAGGAAAGAGCTCTATATAAGGGGAAGATTGAAGGTACATTCTCCCTCTCTGAACAATTTATACAGAACCCTTATTTAATCAATTTATTGACTTGATCGTCGGAATCTCCCTTGTCGGAATACTCGACGGTTTTGTTATATTTTTCAGGTGATTCAATTAAAGGGATATTTCGAGAATCCGACTGTTATCAATTAACTAGATATAATACACATATTAATAGTTAATAATTTTTAAAAAATTCATATTAATAATCAATTATTTTTTTCGTTTCATAATATTTGTTATTTTTGAATAAAATTTAAATTTTATTTGTCAATTATTTTTAAATTTACAATACAAATTATTTTTTTAATTTAATTTTTTTAATAAAAATTAATCAATTAAATCTAAATTTATATATTGGATAACTTAATTTTATTTTAAATTTATATATTGGATAACTTAATTTTATTTTAAATTTAATTAATATTTTTTAATTTTAGTAAATTTTAGTAAAAATAATAGAAGATATTATGGACGTATTGTAGATATACATATATATTTCTTTTTACTAATTAACCGGCTAATCCTGCATGCTCAATCCTACCAAACGGGATAGAAATTCATAAAAATGAAAAAATCGTAAACACAGAAACCCTTTGATCTTCAAATTCTGCAAAATCGAGAGAAATTACGGCTTCTGATTTTCATCTTAAGAATGGAAGCAAAGCAACTGCTCAAGGACAAGAAATTCTGGTTCGCTTCTTTTCTTATTGCCTGGGCTGCTGCTCTTCAGGTATCCTGTACTTACAGTTCTGCTATTGCTATATATAAGTAATTACATACATAATTGATCTTCAGTTGCCTTTTGGATTCATTTAGTAATGGTTTCTAAATCCGTTTGCTTTTTTCTTTTCTCTCTCTTTTTATTTTTATTTTTATTTTTTATTTTTCACTTGAAGGGGCACATGATGTGGTTACAGAGGCAGGACACTTTCAAGCAGAAGTTTGGAACACTGAACCAAAGCGATGATAATAACAATGCCCAACAATGACCCACTTCAATATTTGATGAAAGAGTTGAGATTGAAGAGCCTGCCTGAGAATTAACTATGTAAAGATATGCAATTCTTGAATTTCAAATCTTGCTTCACATGGTGTTATTCAAGTTTTGAGTTTGAATTGTAGCTTTGTTGGGTACTTAATCTGATTGTTGCTAAAGCAAACTGATAATGCAGTTGATTAATTGTATACTAGTTATCATAAGTGATAATTTTAGAGTATCTATCCTTTCAGAACAGTAGAGGAGGAATGGGTAAAATGGTATTGTAGTGTTGAATCAGAAGGAAGAAATGCCTGAATGCATATGATTGATGAGTAACTGAGATCATAAAATAGATGCAGTTCATTGTTTTTTATATGCTTCAATGCTTCCTTTTCTTGCGTCCAACCAATACAATTAGGATACATTAGCATTATACAGACTTTTTTATGCAAGCAAATGGCTTGGCTCTTGGATGTTGTTGTTTTATTTAAATGTGCAAAAAATGTTGACACATTGTGTACACAACACCACTAACTTAGAAGGTGCGTAAAGTGCTAGAAAAATGATGGCTTTATAGGTGGAAGAGATAAAGCTGTGGACTAGGTTCAGTGATATTTTGGATGTAAAACAGTGGTAAAAAAAAAAAAGGTGAAGTGCATGAGTTGGCATTAATATTGATTATTGATGGAAATATGAAGTGTTGGGCTAACTCACTTAACCAAATGCTAAAAGTATTAGTTCAGGCTTAGAAAATGTCCTGCTAGTTTGATGTTATTATCACAAGAAGGCATTTTAAGTGTGGAAACTAAAGAAACATGTAGAAACATTTTCAATATGGAGTGCACCATGCTGCCTTTGATGTTGGCCTATTCATCTTTTAAATGTAAATATTAGAGATTGGTTGCACAATAGGTTCTAAGTTATGTAACATTCTATGCTGAAAGGGTTGCCTCGTGTACAGCCTGCTTAGTTCTATTTTGTATAATATTAAATCATTTTCATAGATAAGTCTATACGCAATCCATGAAAAGACATGGTGTTCTGTACTTGATTTGCAAGGGCACTAAATAATCTTGGTTTATATTATTTTTTTCTTTTTTGGTTATGCCATGATTTTTCCCTTGAATATGTATTTTATTTATTTGAGCAAAGTGTATTTCAGTTGAGAATTAGTTTCTGCAACTGCTTGTGAAGGAATGATGATTTGTTATGCTGAAATCTAATGCTGCTATTTTTATGTTTAAACATGGGTTGGCCATTCTATTCAAGGATAATTCAGAACAGAATGACCTTACCACCGTACTCTTTTTATCGATTTTTAGTTTTAAAGTCATCAAAACAGACGGAAAATGCCACCCCGACCTTTTCTTTTGTAACAGCATTAATGACTATCAGAAAATGCCCTGTGATGATCACTTAGGAGAAAAATTGCTCTATTTTGAAAAGTATAGGGATAAATTTTCTCAATTTCGCAAAGCACATAGGAAAAAATTGATTGCCATGTGACATCCTTTGATTGACTGCTGCTAGCTCTGTTTGCCATGTTAATTTTCTGTCCGAAAATGGCATTTCTTGCTTGTTTTTGTGACTTTGGGCTAAAATCAATTAAAAAAGTACATGGTAATATCACTCTATTTTGAATACTTGAGGGACAAAAATCACATTTATCCCCTTTTAATTATTGTGATGTTTGCATGTTGATTAACAAAATCTGGGATTCAGTGTCACCAACCTTTAACTGAGTTTGTATTGTAGTTTCGTAGACATGAGACTCTTGACTGTTTTCTGAAATGGGAATGGTTGCTCCTACAACAAACTACTTAAATCTTACGTATATATATCAACTGTTTGATGCTCTTCCTCTTTTGAAAATTTTCCCAGCTGTCATCTGTTTGGTCTTACCTTGCTGGAACTATACTTTCCTGAATTTGTTCTAGGTCTACTTAATTGATAAGCCTAAATACATATATTATTTCAAAATATATTCCCTGCATTTAATTAATGTCAATCTTGTGCTGTTGTGCCTCTTCTTTTCCCTCGCATCAGTAAGGATTGATGAACATAATTGCATACTTTTTTTTTTTTGGTTATAAGGGATGGGCATATATTCCAACTGCAAATATCGGAATTGAACTCAAGATTTTTCGCACTTTTAATTGCATACTGCCTTCTTTTAACTAGCAGTTTTCATCTTTTATATTTCTTGCTTGGAATACCTTGGACTGATCTTTCTAGTGCTTAAGCTTGTAAAAGTCACCTAAAGAAGGCTGAATCAACATTAGGAATATTATCTTGATTAAATGTAAAAGGGCTTGAAGCTCATCTTGCTGTTAGTAGTGCAAGGAAAACATGCGAAAACGAAATAGTTGCTTCCATTTTCAGGGTTTTACATACAATACCAGCTAACCATCAATAAATGTCAAATTAATAATTTCATTGTAACATACACAATAAGAATCCATGACTTTTTCTTTCTTTTTTTGGTTATTATTCTTTAGAAGAAAATTTATTGTGTATATAAAACATGCCAATAATAAGCTGTTACGATACGTCTGGTATATTATTATTTATTATTAAAATTTATTTTAAGTGTAGTATGTTATTGATTTGATTTATGAATGACCGCACGGATTTAGTTTGTCTAAGAAATTTTTCAAACTAAAAATTTCACAAATTAGCCCTTAGGATTTGGCAAATACCATTGCTTTTGGATATATATTGAGGAGGAATAGAATTTTCTAGTTTGGATAAACTTAAACGTATATCAAAATGCATCTAGATATTGTCTAATTTATTCAAGAAATTTCTTCTGTGTAATTTTGAGAAATTTAAAATCTTCTAGAAAGAGATTTATTCAAGGCTCCGTCAAAGCTACAACTTATAAAGTTATAAGGATTAAGGGCAATTTTTTGCCCCTATGGTTTTCCGGTTAGTCAAAAAATACTTTTAATATATATATATATATATATATATATATATATATATATATATATATTTTTGTAATTTTTTCCATTAAAAATAATAAATGGTAAATTTTTATTTTTTTTTAAAATGAAAATTCAAGTCAATTAAAGGAATAGATTGTCAAGTAGAGAAATGACAAATCAGTATTTATATGAATCAAATAATAGGTACGTGACATATATTAAAATTTTCAGCTATTTTATTATAAGCTTTTTAAGTTGTATTCCTAAAATGCAAATATTGGATTTCATTTAATTATTGGTCTAATTTTCTAAAAGGGCAAAAAGAAGAAATTGTTGTGGAAAGTTGATCTTCTAGAGCCTGTTGCAGTCAATTAAGCAATTTCTATTTGCTGACTGGGGTAATTTGAATTATGATTTAACTTCCAGATGCTTATGAAATGGATATTGATTTCATTTCAGTGATAAATTATAATGCTGCTGCTTCAATCTTTGACTTAATTATTCTAGATTATAGTTTTTGTTTACACTGCGATTTAATAAGGAGGAGCACCTTTCAGTTAATTATTCTAGATGATAGTTTTTTTATAATATATTTTTGTAAGGCCCATGGAATTCGAATACTAATCAAACGGAAAAATAGTATAAACTTATCTTTTATCTTTCTAATTTTTTCCATTAAAAATAAAAAAATGCATGTAATATTTATAAAAATAATTATTTTTACATTCACATTATATAAAAAAAAAATTATAAAATCGCATATAATATAAACGGATTATAAATGAGTTGGGTTAGACGGATTGAATTAAATCAAATTATTTTGCAGATTAGATAAATCATATCATAAACGGACTTTTGATTTTTTTAGTAATTAGCTTTTAATATTTTTGGAAAGGATTTATAGCTAACTACTTGGGTTTTGTAGTTGCATATTTTCTACCTAGTAGTTCACACATAAGCTATATATTTTGTGGTTCTTCTGTTAAATGATGGTTAAATATTTATAATTTTTTTTATTAATTATACACAAAATGTAAATATTGATGCTAGTAATAATTTTCAATGACAATTGTAGTTATAATAATAATAATAATAATAATAATAAAGAAAAAGCTCTACCTTCATATAGCTAGTGGAGTCATCATATTGTTCAAAGTCAGTACCAATGTAATTGAACATATATTATATTATATCATATTATATTATCCATTTTGCACACTACATGAATATATTTGATTCCTAAAAAAAAATAAAATGCAGTCGTGTTCGTGTAGAATGAAATGAAGATTGAAGAGCAGTGACAAAGAAGATTTGGGGGTGAGCGGCGGCTACCACGGCAATTACTGCGGCGGAACGTCCACACTCAAACCCTACTTTCCTTGTAAAATTGGCCAACTGCTTGTCAATTGACACGTCACCACTTAGTTGAGCTTAGTTACGTAATTATGTGGTGATTATTGATACTTGTATTCTCTTATTTTCTTGGTAGGTAAGCACTGACTTGTATTTGTATTAATTTGTATATAAGATTTATTTAATTCTTTCTTCTCATCATCAATTATTCTTTTATTCTCAAATATATAAATAATATAAATATGCAATGGCGTGTAATGCATTTCTATTATTTTCTAAAAGTTGTATTCACATTATCATATCTTTCTTCCACATTTTATTATTTATAAAATATATTTATATAGCCAATATATATCTACTAATAATTATATATATATATTTACTTTCAAAAAAATTATATATATATTTGACTTTTAAGCTAATTTGTGGTATGGATTAATAGATTACGTGGCTTTTATAGTTACATATACTCTATCTAGTACTCCACACGTTTTAAAGGTACTTTCTGGTTCTTCTCTTCAATGATGTTTTATTTTATTTTATTAATTTTAATTTCTTTTATATGGAAATTTCAATTAATGATTAATTTTCTATTACACTTTTAAGGTTTAAGAAACCATTGATGGAAATATTTTACAGGCCAGCAGTATTAAACTTGTTTTTGGATTTGTATAACTGTAAGTTGAAATCTCATGGTCTCACCAAAAATTATTTCCGTTAAAAATGTGTAATAAAGTGAGTTATTCTAGCAAAATTATATTATATAAATCAATTATAGCAAATAATAATACTAATAATAATAATAATATTGTGGTTTAATATTAAAAAAGATTATTGTTGCAGTCGTTGTTCCCGCAGGTCAACTTCAAACTTCACAAAGTCTAGATAAAATCAGTATAACTAAATTAAAATTTATTAATACTTGCTCCGCAACTTTAAACTCTTTACACAAATTAAAAATTTATTAATTAACATCAATTACATAAAATATTTATTATAATATACTAAAATATCCTTTTACTAATTTTTTATAATTATATATTTTCATATATTAATTATTATTTTTTATATTTATAAGGATAAAATAATAAAATACATTGGTAAAGACTTTTTGAAATCTAAAACTTGTCACTTTAAGTAGAATGAAATTACTCTAAAAAATTATCCTGATTAGTGAAATGAATAGAGTAACAAGTAGGCAAAAAGAAAACATTTAGGCTCCGCTTTGAACAAATGAATTTAAATTAGAGGTGGAAAAAACCATTTGACTTGATTATCCGAAAAATAGATTAATCGAACCGATTTTAATGGTTAACAGTCAGTATTTTAAAAAATCCGATATTAATGAACTAATTTTTTTTTTTTTGACTTATAGACAAGTTAATCGAACCAATAACGATATATAAATACTTCTATAATTTATATATATATATATATATATATATATATATATATATATATATATATATATATATATATATATATATTTATTTATTTATTTATTTATTTATTACAATTTATTTATTTCATTATTTTTATATTTAATTATTTATATTCCTTTAATTTTCATTACTTTAAAATATATTGCAATTTTATTTTAATTTATTTTAAAAAAATATTTTAATTAATTTATTAATTGTTTAATATGTCTGTACTTAGTATTTATTATTATTTCTTGATTTATCAATTTTCTATTAATGAAAATCAAAATATATTGAAAAGGTTATATAAAATTAATATATTAACTAAAATTTTCAATATTTTTTTTTAAATTATAATTTTTAATATATGTGAAAATAATGTATGTCAAGTAGAAAAAAATAAAAGAAAATAATTGTTAGTATTGGATAGATTTATTTTAATAATTTCGCATTTTTAAGTATATTTGTTGCATTTTTTCATTGTCCTAATTATTTTGAAGTTTTCAAGTATTTTTTTAATTGGCGATTAGTAAGTATAACCGTCCATCTAATTAGAATGATTATGGACCAATTAATTTATTTATTTATTAAGTCTTAATTTTTAAAAATAAAGTTGTTTGTATCCATCAAACTTTATTTTAACAACAATGATATTATGATGTTATGTTATAGTGGAGAAATTTTAATTTTTAAGTATTTTGAACATTTTAATTTTATTTATGAATTCAACTTATAATTATAGTAGTTAATCGAAAAATATTGATTAACCGATCCGGAAAATCGAAACCGATAAACTGGTTAACCGATTGTAACGGACTGGTTAATGGTTAGTATTTTGAAAAAATCGATATTAATGGACTGTTTTTTTTTTCTCATTAATCGGTTAACCGGTTTATACTTACCTCTAATTTAAATTGTGGAATTCATTTATAAATGAAGTTTATATGGAATTCATTTGTAAATGAATTGCTATGCTTGATGAATTTCTATACTTGAAATAAAATTAATAAAATATAAAATTGAAAATAAATTTCTTATTTTTATATTTGGAATAAATGAATTCATTTCTATTTTATTTTCTAAAATATTTTCAATGCCAATTTTGATAGCTTCTTCCAAATACTCACAATAAAAAAAAATTAACAATCATTAATCATTATTTTAAAATTTTCAATAAATACTGAATCAATGATAACATAATTTTTTTAATATATATATATATATATATATATATATATATATATATATATATTCATTAAAACAATTAAATTGAACAGTTTTTTAAAAATGATATCTAAAAAAGAAAAATGACTTCATTATCGCATCTTACTTCTTAAAATTAATAATTCGATTTTTAATTGAATATAATGGCTAGAGCATACAAGTAAAATTTTATGAAAAATAAAAATTACAAATAGATTTCATAAAATTTTATGAAATTAATTTGTTTCGAGTATTACCTTAGTATTTATTTAAGTATCCTTAATTTTACTTCCCTCTAAAATATTTAAAAAAAAAAGTGAAAAATCAAATAATATCAATTAGACAAAAATAATATTTTAATATAATAAAAAAAAATAATTTAACGGTTGTTGGAGTAGTATTGAATATTTATTCATACTGAGGGACTCTAGATACGGTTAGTAATTGCAAGTAGAATGCGTATTGTGCGCGTATAGTAAGGTATTGACAAAATGATTTTCTGGAAAGGCGGTTATCTAGTCGGTGTGGTATTGTTATCTCATAATTTAGTCTTATCTAAATTTTTAAATCACTAAATTGGCGGTTTTTCAAGATTTTTTATAGTTTTTTTACCACATTTATTTAATTTTAATAATTCTGACATATTAAATTATACTATCAAAAATTTATTAAACTATATTATATTATACGGACTATCTTTTCAAACATAATATCAATAATTACAATATTATACTATATTATACCATGACCAATCTCATCCAAACAAGACTTAGTATTCAATTCGGACTCCGTATTTGGTTAGAGTTAGTAGCGAATAATCATTGCCCTCCTTTTTAAAAAAAAAAATCACATTTTTCCCTTAATTTTTTTTTATAAATTTCAATTTCTGATTCAAATCCTCCTTAAATTATGGAAAATGTCATTTTGAATTTGGTCAAAAAAATTGTATTTACAAACCAAGTCGATAATATATGTCAGACCGAAAAATGTCACAGTTATTTTAAATATTTTTTTTTATCCGGGATACAAATTATTTTTATATAACTTAAATTGTTCTCAAAATTAATTATTTTCTATATAAATTGACTTATTCACCAAGTATTTGTACATGTATAATATATATTAAAATACGATAATTATAAGACAGTTTTTTTTTTTTTTGCCTTATCTTTATTTATTCTTTTGGTCTTATTCTATTTAATTATTTACAACACCAACAATATATTTGGTCTATATAAATAAACTAAAACATCAACTATGTATAGGCAAATTAAATAATTAAACTATATAATCTAGGAATAAGAAATTACATCATTGTTTGAAAGAACTAAATGCTAATATATTTATTAAAACTCAGGACAAAAATTATTTTCCAAATTCATTGTATTAATTATAGGAAAAGCCCTTCTGGATGAGCAATTTTCTCTTGTTGGACCGCAGGAATTGCAGTCAATTTTAACTAATGAACTTTGTGGCATTGGTTTTTCCATATATATATAGATATATATATCATATATGTAGTTAATTCATGAATTTAAATTTCCAACCACCAATTTTATTTCCGTAATTATCCGTACGATTTTGATAATTTCGCAGCAACGTCCAAAGTCTTAAATTCCACAATCGTTGAAATTAAAAGAGATATCGCAAGAAAATGGCAATCTTATGTAGCTCTCTTGATAGGGATAAGACAAATATTTGCTTGCTTTGGTGCTCTTATTTTTAAATAATTTGTATAAGTCTTAATTTATTAAATAACTACCTAGTCTAGTTTTTAACATTGTATCAGAAATACGTAAATTTAAATTAAACAATTAAAAAAGATTTGATACGATCCAACAAATGAGATTGAATAGCAGCGATACTTTCTTTCTTTTTTAATTATTAGAGATCTTGAGTTCGAATTTTAAAAATAAAATATTTTTAAATATTTAAGTGGAAGCATTTTTTTTTTTCATTTTATAACCCTATCAGGTATGAATCTAAATTAGTCGGAACAAAATATATATATATATATAAATTAACAGGCTATTATACTTGCCTACATTTTTTGCTTAACCTCTTATACTTAATATATCCCTATACTCGGGCAAACGGGTCGAATCAGGTTAAAATAGATCGGATCATAAACAGATCATGAGCCAAATGGATCGGATCAAATTTTATGGCATTATTTTTTACTTTTAAAAAATTTTCCATTAAAAATAAAAAATTATATATATATATATAAACTATAAAAATTATTTTAATATTTACATTATATAAAAAATTTAAAATTTATAAAAATATAAAATGACTCAAACGGGTAAAAACCCAAATGGGTGGATCAAAACAAGTTATGAAAAATTAATATAAAGTGCTGTTTATATAGTAGGCTATTAAAAAATGATAAACTTAAATTAAAGAAATTATTAATAGCCATGTTTCAGAATATTTAGTAAAAAAAAATAATAATCATAACCATAATTTTTTCTTTTTTTATAATACCTTCTCAACAAGTGAAATTAGAAATTAGAAATTAGAATTATATGAAATGATTTAAAGTGGAATTTAATTGAATAATATGAAAGATTATATTTATAGAAAAAGAAAAGAATTATAAATTATATATATTGATGATTGGATGATTGAAAGATAATAAAAATAAGCAGGATGATGTATATATATATATATATATATAAAATGAGGTTGCTGGTGATTAAGACATAGAACTAATTAAGTTGCTTACTCATATCATAGTCATAGTACCCAACAAAGTCAATGCTACTTAATTAACCTTATTTCCTAAGTTAATCAGGCAATTGTTTCACTTTCTATAAAATTTCTCCATTCTTTTCTAATTTTCTTTGATGTTGACTATAGTAGTAGTACTGAAGAATATCACATATTAATTTTTTTTTTTAAAAAACTTAAATAAAATATTTGCATCACTTCAAAAATATTCTCATCTCCCCATTTATTTATATTATTTTTAAGAGTTTTTAAATTGGTTTCAAGATTCCTAAGGGTACTTTAGGATGTGAATAAGATTTTTTTGAAGTTTTTTTGTTGAAAAGAAGCTTGGTTTTGATGAAATCTTCATCTTTGTGTTTGAACATGGTTATGTCAACTAGGTGAAGGAACTTCCAATCAAGCAAAGAGTAAGGAAAAGGAGTATTGAGAGCTGCATTACAAGTATATAAGGTTTGTGATTGCAAACTCCACTTATTTCTATGGTTTAAGATGTGTTTTAGTTTATGTTTGTGAATAAAGCATGTGATAGAGGGATGTTTAATTGAAAATAACTTGATATTCATGCTTAGGGATGTTAATAATGATGATATGAATGCTTAAAATGAGAAAATGAATTTTGTATGAAGAATTCCTATATAAGTCGAATGGTATATCATGGGTTTTCTATGTGTTTTGATGATGTTTATGGTATGTTGATGATGTATACATGATATTTGGCATGTGATCTATCTAATGGTATGTGTTAGAGCATGTGAAAATGTCATGATGTATGATTTATGTATGTGGCCGAATGGTTATCATGTGTAAAGGTACTTCTAGAACTGTACGTGTAACGGATAAGAAAATTTTTATTTTATTTTATTTTATTTTTTGTGATGTTACGATAACAAATACAGTTATTTTAAACCATATATAAAACGATAAGAATTTCTTTTTCTTTAATTAGAAATTTTGAATTTAAATTTTGAAAATCAAATATTTTCAAATTTAAAAATTGTCGTTTTTCTTATGGTCGGTATAAATTCAAATTAATTTTTTTAATTTCTTTTGTCCCATAAGGAGAATGTTGTGCGTGGACGTTTTCTCTTCACAATAGAATACGAAATTTGAATATGAAACTTATGGTTTTCTCCAAAACAGGACATAATTAGTTAAAATCTAAGTGGGCTACCTACTTCACTCATTTATTTAATTAATTTATCAACGTAATTAATATTCTTGTGTACCCTAAGTCATGACACATTCACAAGTTCTACCATCTAGATGTATAAATAATAGTCTAATTTCTATATTTTTCCATTGACTATATTACCATTAATGCTGAGGAAATGACGGTTGCATATTTTTTTTAAGAAGTCCGATCATAATTTTTGAAAATCTAAAATCATACTTGGTTAATTATTTTATTAAATTTCCAGGAAAAATCATATTCATGACGTGTACTTCACACTACTACGTACGCATCTTATTTTCTTAACTTTTAACCTTCAAATTTATTATGTTGATTCAAGCTTACAATTAAAATTATTTTAAAATTTAAAATCTTGCATTATAATTCACTCTTAAGATCTCATCCAAATATAGACTCCCTTTATCTAATACTCCCTTCATCCCATTTTATGTGTCACTTTTATTATTTTAACTAGAATTAAAGAGTATTAATTAGATTTACATTTAAAATAAAATTAAGTGATTTAATGCACAAATTCAAATTTAATTGATTAGCTTCTATTGAAAAAAATTAAATTGGAAAAAAAATTAATTTTTTTTAAAAAATTAAAATGTCAGATAAATGAAATTTGAATTTTATTCAAAAGTGACACATAAAATAGAATGGAGAGAGTAACACTTATTTTTTTTCCATCTTGTCTCAGTTATACTTTTGTGTTTTCCTTAGTTTAAGTGATAACTGAAATACATTATTTGAGTTTTTTTTTTTTTTTTAAATTTAAATGGAGTCTAACTTCTATTTAAAAATTACCCGTATTAAATAAAATCAACAAAATTGTTACCTCTCGTTAATGATTTGATTTTTGTTTAATACAATATGATCATCATGCATGCATTATATATATATATATATATATATATATATATATATATATATATATATATATATATATATAATAATTCTCAACTGCAACGCATAAGCTTTTTAAGCTCATTTTATAAAGTTTTTCTTTCTTACAATTCCTCTCGATATACTAGATATACTAACTTAACTGTCCAAATCCCACCTGCTAGAAATTTGTCTTAATTATTTCTTTCTAAGTGACAAAAGTTACTAAACAATCATCATTAAGATATAACTTTTAATTTCTTAATTATTTAACATACATACCATATTCAATGCACCTTATTATCAACTACTTAACATAACCATATTGTTCTGATTTCAATTTTCTAAAATCTGCGAAAGATGAAATTAAATCTATTTTTGTGCCACGCTGGAAGTGTGCTATTCCTGAACTTATAATTAATTTTTTTTTTCGGTTACAACTGGTAATTAAGTTAATATACATTATAATAAGGAAATTGTAAATATTATCTAGAAATGCAAGCAAGAGTTTCTAGCTAGTGTGGATGCCTGAATGGATAGGTATAAAATCAAAGGTGTAATAACTTCTTATTAAATATATGGTCTTGAACTTGTTATTAATTAATTAAAAGAAGTTTCTGTGAGAACAGTCCAATATTAAAAAAATTATAATATTTCTAATTGTAAGCATATACCTAAGCAAATATGTCATGCATCAATGTAAAAGGCAGATCTTTGCTTACTAGCCATCCACTCAATTTGATTTAAACTGATTAAGACATAATGGTAATGACAATGAGTTTCTTCACGAGCAAGTATATATATCTAGATTAGCTTTTGTAATCATGATTAAAATGAATTAATTAAATTACTGAAGCAAAAGATAGGCATTACTTGAGGAAGTCAATTTATTAAGCCATCAAAGAAATGAATATACAAAAGGAAAAAAAAAAGTAAAAGAAGTAAGTAGTAGTATATTAAATTAAGATGTACATAATATATTATGTAACGGCAATTGAGTTGACTGCCGTTTGTTTCGTTAAACAACTTCACAACAAACTCAAGTTCAAAATGCACTTTTCCACTTGCACTATTTTCTTACAAACAAACTCAAAAAGTCTTCTTTTACATAAATTGGTAAATTGGTAGGTATAGGTATTTAATTTTAGGGAAGAATAAAGAAAAACGAAAGAAAAAATTAAATCTGAAATTTCCTATATTTTTAATAGAATACTGACCATTAAATTAATTATGATAGTTATAAGAGAAGGTGTTTTTAAAAACATTAAATGAGATTTAGCAACAAATTATCAATTACATATTAGTTAATTAAATTATAAATTAACTTCTAATAATTCTCTAAATTCAATGTATAACTATAATCACTACAAGAAAAAGAGAAAATAAAGACGGAATTTTAGAGACGAAAAAAATTTCGTCTCTAAATAGAGACGAAAAACAGTTTTCATCTCTATTTACCTATAGCGACGAAAAATAAATTTCGTCTCTAAAAATGGCGGGATTGGTTCCCTCCATATTTAGAGACGGTATTGGTTTTTACCGTCTCTAAATAGAGACCGTAATGGGTTACCGTCTCTAAAAATAGAGACGGACTATATATTCGGTCTCTAAATAGAGACGGTAAGAGCCTGTTCACTTATAGAAAACTGATCCAGTTTTTCAAAAAAAATTTTCACAGAAAACAGAAAATAGAGATCATATTTATTTTAATTAATTTTCTAAAATAGAAAATAGAAAATAGATTTTTCAGTTTTCTCAAATAAAGAATAGATTGGAAAACTAATAAAAGATATTTTCTAAATTTTCTAAATAATTTTAATACATATATACATGTGTGTGTATATATTCACACACACATATATATACATGTATGTGCATACATATATATATATATGTATGTATATGTATGCATAGACATGTATGTATGTACATACATACATATATATGTACTTATATACATACATACATACATATATGCATACATACATACATACATATACATATATGTATGTATGTACTTATATACATATGTATATACATACATACATATACATATATGTGTGTGTGTGTGTGTGTGTGTGTGTGTGTACGTAGACACACACACACACATATATATACATGCACATACACATACTTATACATACATGTACACACACACACATATATATATACATATGTATGTAAGTATGTATGTGTGTGTATGCTTATATACACACACACATATGTGTATATATATATATATATGCATGCACATGCATATGCATATGCGTATATGCATATACATATACACATACATGCAAATGCATATATATATATATATACATACATATGCATATTCGCATGCATATGCATATTTATATACATATACATATACATGTATACATATACATATATATATATATGTGTGTGTGTGTGTGTGTGTGTGTACATACATACACATATATATAGAATATAAATACTCTAATTTACCATTTATTGATATTTATGTGCATATGCATATGCATCTATGTGTATGTATGTACATACATACACATATATATAGAAAATAATTACTCTAATTTTCCATTTATTGATATGCATATGCATATGTATATGTATATATACATACATACACATATATATAGAAAATAAATACTCTAATTTTTCATTTCTTGATAAATAAACGCGTTTTCTAAATTTTCTACAGAAAATAAATATTTCAATTTTCTAAGAAAATAGAATACAGAAAACAGAAAACTGTTTTCTATAAGTAAACGCACCCTAAGAGTTTTTGTCTCTATTTAGAGACGAAAATTGAGTTCCGTCTCTAAAATAGAGACGAAAATCGTTATCCGTCTCTAAATAGAGACGGTAACTTGTACCGTCTCTATATTAGAGACATAAAATAATTTCTGTCTCTAAATATAGAGACAATGGTTTTTCCATCTCTAAATAGAGTCGAAAAATAATTTTCGTCTCTGAATTTTATTTTCGTCTCTATTTACAGACGGAAAGAACATTTCATCTCTAATTAACAGGGTATAAAAACCCCTTTTCCATTTCTCTCTCCTTCTCTCCCCTTCTTCTTTCCCCCTTCTCCCCTCTCCTCGGCAGATCCGCTCCCCCTTCACCCACTCTGCCGTCATCCGGTGCCGTACACCTCCCTGGACCCCGCGACGTCAACCAGAGCCGTCTCTCTCTTCTTTGGCACGCCTTCCCTCGTCCGGTGCCAGAGTTGCTCTAAGACAAAGTGGCCGCCATTCGTGGATCTTCCCCGCCGCCGCTGGTGCCTTCCGCCGCCGATGCTGCTCCTTCTCCGACGAGATCTTCAAGTAGTTTATTTTTTATTTTTTTTATTTTCTGCATTATTAAATATTTGTATCATTTATAGTGTATTATAATTATTAAATTATTTATAATTGTTTTAAATTTAATTATTTTGAATTGTTTTAAATATTTGTTTTAAATTTCTCTTCTATTTGTTACTACTTGTTTTATAGTTTGTTTCTGTTATTCAACCCCCTATTTTTTGTGCGTTTTCTTGATTAAGGTTGGGGTGTGATGATTGTCTGGATCTTTCTGCTTTCCCAAATTATAGGAAAATTGAGCTCATATAGCTTATTAACAGTTTCCATGGAATTTAGGTTATTTTTAATTTTGAGCATGTGGTCGACGATTTAGCTGACTAAGTTTTCTCTACTATTTTTCTTTCTCTCTTTATTGGTTTTTACTTTGCTTTTGTTGTTCCACCTCTATTTTTGTGGGTTTGCTTGATTGATTTTGGGATATGAAAGTTTAGATGTTTTTGATTTCTCAAATTAATGGAGTTTTAAGCTCAACTAGCTAATTTACGGTTACCATGGAGTTTAAATTGTTCTTATTTTTTAGCATTGTGGTCTGTGATTAGCTGACTTTGTAATAATTGAATTGGAATGCAGGAAATTACAGCAGGAGTGTTTGTGGGCCGTCAGTGATATTATAGCACAGAAAGTCTCAGGGATACAGAAACTTCAACTTAGACGTCTGCTTCTCAAAGTGGTAATTGCCTCTTTACTACCTCATAGCCATTCCTTATTTTTGATTTTCTAAGATGAGATTGAATTATGTTAGTGCAGTTCATTCTATAATCCAGAGTCTAGACTGTTGCACTGTCATTTCAAAATTGCAACAAACATATATATGTGTGTGTGGTGTGTGTGTGGTGTGTGTTCATTGGGGAGGGTATTGCAAGCAACGAAGAGAAATTGTGATTGATATTATTGAATCCATTGGCCGGTCTAGAAGAATCTAATATTTTTTGCCTCATAAATTTACTTTGTTTTACCATGCATACTAAAGCATAAACCTGGTATTTAATTATTTGAGTATGTATTTCTTTTTTGTGTGTGTATATTTAATTGTAATTGAGTATGTACATATAATTTTTGTGTATGTAGTTATAATTTTGTTGGTTATTGTATGTGTATTTGTTATTAATTTGGTTTTTATTTGTGTATATGTTTAGTGTTTTGTGTATAACTGTATATATATTATATTGTATATTGATAAAATGTTTATTATATTTGTATATATATATTTTTTTAAATTGTGGCGCATTGTCAATTTTTTTTATTAAATTTGTTTACATATATTATTTTCGTGTATATATATTCTATTATGATTGTTATTATGTTGATATATTATTTTCGTGTATATATATTTCTCAGAAAGCTTTTTATTGGAATTTTTCTATCGATCACATAGTCTACGGCGTATGGGAGAAATGAGCCCGTGTACGTTATAAGGATATGCTTAATAAGCTGCACGCCAAAGGTGAACGACCAAGGTGTATAAATGAAGATATTTGGGCAAATTGGATGCAGTGTTGGTCATCATCCGAGTTTAATTCCATCGACGATCGGAATTCCACAAATAGGAGGGGAGGACCAGAGAGAGTTAGTATTTCCTTACACACTGGAGGAACATTGTCTCATCGTGAGTATGTTGACAGACTTGTAAGTATTCAAATATCCGATTTTATAAATGTTACTCTTTATTCCATTTTGTATTAGCTAATTAGTGCATTAAGAGTTTATTCACTGCAAATATATTGCAGTTCTTGATAATAAGCAAAATATTTGATTGAATGAAGGAGGATGGGCAAAAAATTATGTAAGGAGTTTGAAATGGATTTTAATGGTGAATAATATAAATGTAAATGTACTTTCTTGATGTTTGAACATGAGGTTTATTACATATTTAGGAGAAATTCTGCTGAAATTTTATTAAATTATAGACAAGTGTTATTGTGTGAGGAGTTATAATTGTATTTCTTTAGCATTAAAATAGTAATACATATAAGTACTTTTGTGATTATTATACATTAGGTTAGTTCCAAACTTAAGGAAAATTCTGTCCATTTGTTATTAACCTATAAGTTGTTTACAAGAGGCTACTATGGGGAGGACACCTTATTCTCATGAGTTGTCTTTGCACACCCATACGAGAAATCATGACGGTATGATATTCGTCAGTGATCGAGCTAAACAAGTTCATGTATGTTAATTTTACAATTTATTATTTATTTTGTTATAACTTTTTAGTTTCATTTTACTACTACATAACATTCGCATAATTTTTATTACAGCAGCGGATAGTAGATAGTCTTCAAAGTCAGCAAGCAAGTGGCGATAATGTGGATCATGCTCGAGTATTTTACGACGCAGCTGGCAGTAGGGACCGTCGTGGACAAGTCTTTGGTTTGGGCTCCTATGCGAATGTTTACTATTCGCATGCCTCTTCATCCTCTACGGCTACGGCTAGTCGGCTTGCGGCAACTACTAATAAGGTCATTGAGTTTCGCAGCACAATGAACCGTATTAATAGGTTGGAGGATTTCATTAGCCGAAAATTACCTGATGATATACAAGTACCGTCGGCTGATCGTCTGCATTTACCTCCAGCTTAGTTAGTATTTTTAAATTTTTCGGTTACATTTATTTGTGATGTTACTAAATTATATATATATATATATATATATATATATATATATATATATATATTAATACATTATTAATTACATTTTCTTAAATCTATTTATTGTTTATTTAATACTTGTTTCATTAAGTCAATTTTGAATTTAATATTATTTATTATTTTATATATATCTTTTTTTTAAAAAACCCTTTAACAAATAGAAACGAAAATTTATTTTCCGTCTCTAAAAATAGAGACGAAAATTACGTTTCCGTCTTTAAGAAAAGAGACGGAAAGTATTTTTCCGTTTCTATTCTTAGAGACGGAAACGTAATTTCCGTCTCTAAAAATAGAGACAAAAATCTTCTTTCCGTCTCTAATTTTATAAACGAAAATTTGCTTTACGTCTTTAAAAATAGAGACGAAAAAATATTTTTCGTCTCTAAATTTAGCACCCGACCAAATAGAGACGGTATCTTTCCGTCTCAATTTTTCGATTTTCTTGTAATTAATTAAATAAACATCACATATACTCATCATGCATGAGCAACAAAATAGTAAAAGGGACCGACCTTAATTTGGTAGTAGGACATAGATTACCCACCAAACCTTAAGTTACGTAAAGGGAAACGTAACGCTTATGTGCTTCAACAATAAGTTCTTTACTTCTTCACTACTAAGTACTAAGTCACGTCAAAGCTAGCCTTCCTAAGAGCACTTTTTTTTTCAGTTCCGTGGGTCAGAATCCATTCAATTATTATTTCATATAATAAAAAATTTAATTATTTTTACTGATTCAATTTAATTATTTTAACTGTTTGAACTATAATATATGTGACTTAAAATAAATGTAAATCTTTTGTATCATTATACTACTGTAAAAATAAAATTCTATAATATAAATAATAGAATAAATGTATATACATAATTAAAAAAAAAAATCTTTCATCAATACATATGATATAAAAAAATTATATATGTATATCTATATATATATATATATATATATATATATATATATATATATATATATATATATATATATATATATATTCTAATAGTATGTGAAATATACTTTCACTATAATTATACAAATTTGAGCATTTGAAACAAGAAATGTAAGGCTTTGAAAGTTGGAGAAAATATATGGATTAAATTAGGACAATTATTACCTAAACTAACCATTAATTATATAAATAAAATTAATAAATTATTCGTGCACATGGATGTACCCATTAAAATTTTTATAACAATTAATTTCCACACGAGGATTGACAATTATATAAAAAAAGTAGCTGGCCAGCTAGTTAATTAGAATGTGTTTTCAAATTACAAAAGAAATGTGATTCTTGGATATTCAAAATTCAAAATCTTTTTAATGGTCGACGAAATTCAGCCCAAAAAATTTACCTATTTCACATTATTCACTTTGCTTGGGGTTCCTTTTCATACTTAGTACAACGAATCTTCTAGAAACGTGAAGATTCCACGAAGCAAACTCGTTGTCTAACTCGGTTCTTGAGGCAGCTACCCAGACATGCTTGCTTACGCGTTAATACCATATATATCTTTCTTGTATATTTATTCCCAAAAAAATCCCTGCCTTAGCCAACAAGAAAGAAGGGCAGTAACGTCATTGCATGAAGGTCAACTATAAAAGTCAACACTTTTTTTTAATGTAGTTGCATACTCAACAAGTTATTATTAACCCTAAACTTATATAAATACCTAAGCACTAACACAAACACACAATCTTTCTTGTTTGCAACTTTTCTTTCTACGTTCAAACAAACACAGCCCTAAGAAAGCGTCATGAAGAGGAGCTATCCTGATCAACCAGAGATTGATAGTATGACCATGGCTAATTGCCTGATGTTATTATCTCAAGGGAGACAAACGGTGTCGTTTCCTTCAATTGAAGCCATGAAAAATGGCACCATAATTAACTCTCATCCTAATCGTGTTTTTGAGTGTAAAACATGTAACAGGCAGTTCCCTTCTTTTCAAGCTCTTGGCGGCCACCGTGCCAGCCACAAGAAGCCGCGGTTGATGGGCGGATCTGACTCGTCAGAGACTTCTTCAACGTCTCCGGCGAAGCCAAAAACCCATGAATGCTCCATTTGTGGAGTGGAGTTTGCGATTGGACAAGCTTTAGGAGGACATATGAGAAGGCATAGAGCAGCCATTAATGATCAGAACTTATTGCAAAGTGATGAAATTGTGAAGAAATCTAATAGCAGAAGAGTGTTGTGCTTGGATTTGAATTTAACTCCTTATGAGAATGATTTAGAGTTGTTTAAGATTGGAAAGATAAGTACTCCGATATATGGTTGATTGTTTTCCTTAATTATGTAATTAATTATTATTGTATTAATTTCATAGTTAATTAGCTATATATTTATACATATATATATATATATGTATTATATATATGTGTATATATATTAGAGTTAATTAGGACTTTTGCACCTTTTATTTAATTTTGTGTTTTCTGTTTTAGCTAGGGTCAGTGTATTGTATTTATATTAATTCATTTGTTTATACATATATACAATGGAGATTACAGCATTTATAAATATTTACATTTATTTTCATTTTCGTTGATATTTGAAATTGGTGGAATTCTCTTGTTTTATTTATTTTTTATTTATGGCATAAGTCATGACACAAGCATGATGTCATGCAAATGATATAATTTTTGCTGAATTGGTACTTAATTGACAACGATTATTATTATTATTATGATAGTTAATTAAGTCAAAGTTTGTTTGTGCGTTACTGGAAAGCGCTGTATTACTTACTTTCCATCCCATGGAAGTTTGAAATTTGAAGATTGAAATGTGATTGAAAAAATAATAAACAGTATATATTATTGATTATAAATTTATTTATGGTTGATAATTATTTTTGGTAGGAATTTAAATATAATATAAAGTTAACTTGCTTAGTGAGAATATTAAAAATAAGCCTCATAATTTCATTTTCACTTCAACTGTATAATCAGTTGAAAATTTATATATTCGAAAATGATCGAACTTATAAATTAAATATAAGAACAAAATCAAGGGTTTAGAATCTTCATATGGTAAATACATATAAATATTTTAACTTGAAAGCTAAACTAAATTTGATCTAGCTATCAAGTAGAGTAGAATGTGAGTTTGTTATGTATAATACTTTTCTTTTCTTTTCTTTATTTTTTTATTTTTTTTTTATTTCTCATTTCAATTATTTTTTGAACATTACATGGCACGATAACTAACCCTAATCTTGTAACCTGTAATTTAATTTACATATCCATATTTAATTGGAGATTTTGTTAACTTAAAAAAAGGATTTGCTGTTTGCTCTATATTGTGTCATAATTAAGAACTTCAAAAATTTAGCAATTACCAGTAGTAGGTAGGCAGTCATTAATTATGGGATAAGATCAAATTGCATATAATTTTTGAATTTTTCTATAAAGAGTACAGACGAGAATCATGTTTCAATTTATGAATTATATATATATATTAGGGATGTTCAAAAAAATCGATGGATTTGGTTAACCGATAAACCGAACCGAAATCGATCCGAAAATAAGTTAATCGAATCGATTTTATGGTTAATGGTTAGTAATTTAATTGAATTTCGGTTTTGATTTCCAAAAAACTGTCGGTTTCGGTTAACCGATCGATTTTATTTAATTATATATATTTCGATTTTCGGTTAACCGATCTGTTTTATACAAATTTTTGGTTAACCGATCGGTTTTATACAAACTGTCGATTTCGGTTAAACGATCGGTTTTATACAATTTTTTACATGTATTTTTGGTTTTAGTTTTCGGTTAACCGATCGGTTTTATATATATATATAAAGTTAAAAAAAAAATTAAAATGAAACCCTATATATATATATAATATAATATAATATGTGTGAAATTTTTTTGTTTAACTAGTTGGATTATTATATTTTCGGTTTGTAATTTTAATTTTCAAATATTTTGAACATTTTTAGTTTATAATTGTAATTTGAACATTATATTTAATTATTATATTGAATTATATTTGTTTTCTAATTTTAATTTTTAAATAACTTGAATATTTTAATTTTTTATGAATTTATTTTATAATTATAGTGGTTAACCGAAAAATATTGATTAACCGATTCGAAAATCCAAAACCGATGGACTGATTAACCGATAATGGTCAACAGCTTCTTGTACAAAATCATCCAAAACATATACTTAATCCACTTTAAATCAAAAATAGAAATGAAAGAACAAGTAGATAACACTAGAACATCCGGCCATACTTACCTTGCAAATCTCTTACAAGACCTCTAATCTCTCTTAACTCTTCAAATCAATCCAAAATCACAGCTTTAGGGAGGCAAACGAGAAAGAAGAAGAAAAAAATGAAAATGCCAAAATGAAAGACAAGAGAGGATTCAAGTAAGAAAACTGGCCAACTAACGAAATTAAGGCCACCAACTTCTATTAATTCTATTTAAAGCATGTAAGTGCTGAGGTGTCACTCCCTCAAGATGCCACATGTCTAGCTCTTATCAAATTCCCACTAAATTCTTGGCCAAATACTAATTAGTCCCTCACTTGAATTCTTTCCTTCACTTACCTATATTCTCTTTTCAATTTCACCCTCACATATACCATAACTCAAACTTACATAGCAAGTAGCACTATAAATCCTACTAGGGTACTCTTCGGGTCCTTACACAACATTAATTGGATCTTAAAAAAGAAAATGAAATGTAAGAATGACTAACAACTAACACCAATCTTTATTCATGATAAGTTTTCAAATGTTAGAAGCTTATATAAAGCTGTATGGCAATATATTGCAGGTGAGCCAATAGGATCCGAGATGGATAATCAGATGATCAGACTCGGGATGCTTTGTTCCTACAATAAGACGAGTCTGGTTAGATCAGGCGTAAGCACTCGAAATCTTAAGTCAGTAGTGCTTTTTAAAAAGCGAATTTAGAGAGAGGGTCTCAAGATTTCTCACACTCGCTATAAATACCCCGAAATGATAAGTTTTGAAATACCAAAGATCGTATGAGCAAGTTGAATCAATGATTCCACCGAGAATGTTTGGATCTCTGATAGCTGTAAGAAGTCGTGCCCGATCAGACAGGACATAAATACTTTAAAGTTTAAGTCAGTAGCATTTGGAGAGAGATTTTAGGAAAAGATTTTTTCAGATAGAAATGTCATACATGAATATACAGTAACTAGAGTATTTATAAAGGCCAGTCGAGGGGAATACTCAAGTGCCCTATTTAGATATCAGAGTAGGGCAAGTGACGTGACAAGGGATAGATGGGAAATACGGTTCCGCAGCACCTGTTAGTCTGATTAAAATGGCGCCGCCATCAAATGGGACTATGGTTCTTTCATGTTCCCTTGCCACGTTTCAAGCTCTTGTTTCCTCTTCCTTTTTTGGGCCTTTTGGGCCTAAATCTGTCCAGCTCCAATAATGCTTTAGTATTCTCACTTGTCCCTCCCTCAAAATGGATCCGATTGGATTAGGGATTTTGACAAAGTCAGTCTCCTGTTAAAACTTAACCGTTTTGTTTCGAATTTTCAAATTTTGAAATTCGAATTCATCCATTCATACTTTTAGCTGTAAATGCAAGCACATTGAAGGGAGAAGTCTTGATCGGACGCGTCCATTACGATGATGATTCGTCATGGCAACGGCTCATTTTTAGTGTAAGTGGCGCCTCGCTTCACGAGCCGACCTGTAACACCCCAATATCCCCTGGGAGGATATCGAAATACCCCTTGGGTGGATATCGGGGTCACTAACCACACTCAAACGTATAAACACATACATACATACACTATTGCGGAAGGAAAAAGAATATTATTAAACATAAAGAAATTTCATTTATCAAAAACATACTTGTATTAAAAAAATTTTAAAAAAACTATTCATATTATAAAATATCATTGTTCATCTATTACAAAATATTGTTATCCATATTACATGATCATATGCTTTTTACAACCATTTACACAATATATACAAAAAGGGTTCTCTTTACAATATCATGATACAAATCATTACAAAAACAAGACTTTTACATATACAATTCTCCACACAAGCTCCTAGTGACCTGCAGATGCCCAAAATTTTGAACCGAACCTGAAACCTGTACGAAAAAATACCCGTACTAAGCGATAACGATTAGTGGGGATAAAAAGAACAAAAGACTTCTACCGAAGTCACAAAATAGCACACCCTGTATATCCACTGCTTATCACATATTAATTTAAAATAGCATATAATCTCTTGCTCCAACAATTTCTCATACTCATGGAAACATTACATACGGTAAGTGATAACATTTTAATACCTCTAACATATATTCAAATACGTGTATATTTAACATGTTATTGCTTTCATGTAGAGGCATAAATATAGAATAGCCTCCACTACATCTCATATACAATACAGAACATTTAGTAGCCTGAATTCACATCAATGGTGGATACGGGTACTCTAAATACTGGTTAACAGTATCAAAACATTTGGAGACCTAACTCAATAACTGAATACACACGGTATTCAACATCTAGGCAAAACGGTACCACTCTAGCAACTGCACTTTAACCCATTTATAAGCATTCTTATCTATCCACTACTATGACCATTCAGGCTTATACAAATAAACTCTATACAATAAATCAAATACTCTACATGTATTCAAATATCTATTAAATCACAATACATCAACTCAATTCAAGTATTAATTAAGCAAATCATGCAAAGCATAAATAAAAATTCATGCATAACATTACAAATAAAGACTATTTAAAGTACTAAGAAGGATCACGTTCGCGACCATAGTCACGCCCGCGACAGAGACAAAAGTCCACAAAGTCGCGCTCGCGACAGCTCGTCGCGCCCGCGACAAAGAGCTGGATTGCTTTTGTTGCGCCTGCGCTCGTGGTTATGCTCGTGACAGAAGCCAGAAGGGCCTAGGTCGTGCTTGCGCACGCAAAAGAGCCCGCGGCAAACAATTAGCCTGGCCGCAGCTCTGCTACCGAACTCCCTGTCGCGCTCGCGATGAAATCGACCTTCCTAAACACATGCTGATCAACACAACTATATACAAGCCAACTTTTCACACACAATACTTTAAGCACATGAATACTAACATGCACATAATCATCAAATCACATGATCACTTCAAATTACTCATCAATAACAAATCATATTCAATTTAACAACTAAGAGAACTGTTGAACTAAATCAAAGCTCTCCAATTCACAACCGTTCATCATGCATCTAACAAGCAATCAAGTATAATAACAGTTCAATAACATGTATCAAACAAACCAGACATGATCCCAACCTCGAAAGCAGCTTGACCACTTCTCCTCTTCAGCTTAAACCTTGTCCTTGCCCTTGTCTTTCCTCTTGTCAACAGCTTCTTGCATATAAATCAACCAAACATACACTTAATTCACTTTAAATCAAAAACAAAAATAAAAGCAAAGAAGAAAGACACAAGCTCATCTAACCACACTTACCTTCACAAAACCCTAACAACTCTCTTCAAAGCAATCCAAGTTCACAGCTCCAAGTAAGCAAATGGGAAAGAGGAAGAAAAAAGAGAAAGGAGCAGAAAAAGTAGAAAAAATGAGGAACAAAGGAACGAAGAGGGAGAAGAAGAGAACACAGCCGACCAACTAACCAATTTAAGGCCACCAAATCTCATTTATTTCACTATTAAAAGCATATACAAGTCTAGGTGTCACTCCCCCAAACTGCCACATGTCCAGCTTTTGTTGAATTCCCAAGAAGTGTTCTGTCGCGCTTGCGACAGAACCCAAATTCTACTTACTCCCACTAATTCCTTAGGCCAAACTCCCTTTTAATCCCTCAATTAATTTCCTTACTTTGTATACTTATTTTCTCTTTCAATTATATCCTATAAACTCACAATTTCATACTTGCACAAATACTTTTATACTATCACTAAACAATTAACATTACAAATACTTTTAGGGTACAAATCAGGTTATTACACAGCCATCCGTTGAGCCTCGATTAGACGCGTCCATTATGATGTCGGTTCATCATGGCAATGGCTTGTTTTCAGCATAAGTGGTGCCTCGCTTCGTGGGTCAGCCATCCTGGCAGTGCCGGTTTAACGTATAAGGGGCATCCCTTGTAAAACTAGGCTAACTGCTTATTCTCTTCCGTTTTTTGCAAAAGTTTTCTTTGGAAGCCCTCAGAGTTTTCTATGTCACGACAATTCAAATTCGCAACTTTAAGAGCTTTTCTCCGTTTTTCTCATTTCTTATTCATTCAGGATGGTTGCGACTGATCGTCGGCGGAGAATGAGGTAATAGATACAAGCTTTGTCGCTAGGTATGATGGCAAACCCGTAGTGGACCGACCTTCAAAACTTTCCAAAGAGGCTGTTGATGAAATACCACAAAAGTATGGCTTGCCTGGGAACATACATGTTATACCATGTCCAGCCAAGTCTTCTTCAGAGATTTCAGTTTCAACAATGTCAGATAATAATAATTTATCTGCATGATTCACGAAATTTTGAAATTTATTTTATATACTAATGTATATCTATATATTTTTGGTTGTAGAGATATGAACCAGGATATGCGGCACCTTCGAAAAAGTCTGAGCTAATTGATGCAATGACCACAAAGTTAGGGAAGGGTTTACGTAGTTTTGTGTCCTTTGATTATTATTTTTTCTGTCTCATTAAGTTGCTCTTTTATTTTTATTTTTTTGGTTGTTTACAATTGATCTTAGTTGTAGATTAATTTGAAAGTGGCCTCCAGTTGTTCCATGTGGGGCAGAAATGGCCAAGTTATAAATATTTCGGACATATTAAACATTCCTGGTAATTTCTGGGCAGAAACTGCATGAGTGGGCAAGATGGTGGTTCAACTGAGCACAATCGAATCACCTTTACCTGCTTTACCTGCAAATAACTTACTCTAATGGCTAAGTTAGTGAAGATCAGAAGATAATTTTTAGAGAGAAGTTCTCAGAAAGATATTTTCTTGATTTACAGTTATGGAAGTATTTATTATAGAAAACTCACGAGTAGAACACTCAAACCCTTTACTTAGACGTCAGAGTAAGGGGTGGCAATATGACAAAGGATAGATGAAAGGGACAGGTTTGAGGTGTATGGTAGTATACTGTCGCAGCGTCTTTTCAGACAGGCCGGATAGACGCTGCCATCAGACCTGATTGCCATCCTTTTTTACTCTCTTGTCACATGCCATACTCTGGTCTAATATCTTGACCTTTGGGCCGAAGCTTGTGTGGGCCGTGCGATCACTCGGGTGCTATCAATTCCTTTAGAAAGAAGATATGATAAAGTACAGGTTATGATGACGTAACTATATATAGAGGATATCATAAAAGAATAATAGCTAGAAACACAATTTAGAAACAACTAGTTTTAGGGTGCGTTTGGAAATGTTTTTGTTTTCGGTTTTTTGTTTTTTTTTTTTCAAAAATAAAACGAAAACTCGTTCGGTAAACTTTTTTCGTTTCCATTTTTGCAAAAATTTAAAGAAGTAATTTTCTCATCTAAAACAGAAACTAAAAATTTTCAAAATGTAGTTTTTATAATTTTGCTAATTTATCCTTATTATCGTCGCCGCCGCCACCATCAGCACACTGCTACCATCATTGCCGCCTCTACTGTCACCATCACGCCTCCGCCTCCGCCACCGCTGCTGCCACCACTACGCCTCCGCCTCCGCCACCGCCGCTGCCACCACCATGCCACTGTCGCTGCAGTCGCCACCATCGCCGCTGTTGCCACCACCACGCCTCCGCCATCGCCGCTACCACCACCATGCCTCCGCCACCGTTGCTGCCTTCGCCTCCGCCACCGCCACCGCCACCACGCCTCCGCCACCACCGCTGCCACCGCGACCGCCGTCGCTGCTGCCACCACAATCACACCGCCTCCACCATCACAACCACACTGCTACCGCCGCTGCCACCACTACAATCACACCACCATACTGCCGCTGCCACCACTACAATCACACCGCCGCCACCACCATACCGCTGCCGCCACCAACACATCGCTGCCGCCTCCACCGTCACCACCACTATCACCACACTGCTGCTATCTCCACCACCACCACCGCCGCCATACTGCCGCCACTACCACCACAACCACACCGCCGTTATCTCAACCGCTATCACACCACCGTCACTTTAACCACCACCGCCACCACCACACTGCCTCTGCTGCTACTGCCACTACCAAAATTATTATTATAATATACATAAATAATTAAAAAATATAATAAAATTTTTAAATATATAAAACAGTTTCTAAAAAATAAATAACAAAAATTAAAATTAAATTTTAGATTTTAGATTTTAAAAATAAAAAACTAAAAGCTTGCAAATTTACCGAATGTTTGGCAGCTCAAGAGTAGCCCTGCTTTTGAAACATTTATTGGCTACAGTCACCGGGGGAACAGAAGACTACCCTTTCACGCTTCTAACTGCAAGCACTTGCACGCTAGTGGCTGTTTATTTGGAATTGGATTTCAATTTTTCAACCACCCATTTTATTAAAACCTGAAATACGTCCTTTTGAAGTGGAATTTCAGATACTTGTGTTGAGGGCCAGTGGAATCCTAGTGCCAATGTTCATAGTGGTTACGACAATTTCAGCCATTCAGAAAAGAATCCGCACAACATATCATTATCGGGTTAGTACTGCTCTAGGCCTCAGTTAATCAAAAAGACAATAGGCCAAAAATGCTTCCTAATTGACTTGCAAAGGTAGCAGTATTAAGTTGTACTCATCGATTCATTATTGGGCTATATTCAGGACATTGATGGTGAAAGAAGATGAAACTGACACGTTAAACTCTGAAAGAGATGACGATCCACAATTAGTGTAAAATAACAATATTAATAATTAATTCTCCATTATTTTTCATTTTAGCTCTTCTCTATCTATATTCTTCCCAGTTTTGTGGGTAAAAATTGAAAAAAGAAAATTGTTTTCGCAAAGATGGCAAACAATAAACAGCCACCTACTGCCCAATAACTAAAAAGCTTCAAAGCTGGTCCGTAAGATGAGCCACCACACTAATAAATTGGTAATCACCTTCAAAATAAGTCAATAGATGATGGGTAATTTCTTAACCTACAACCTCCATTTTGGTAGTCCAAATCGTGAATAAGGCAATTTGATATCAGTATATCTTTGAACTCATTCACTCATTTATCATAATTACTAGTCTTAAAAACTTTATTATTTGCTTTTTCCAATAATCCAGGTTCAGAAAGCCTTAGCTCTGTTGGAAAGAGAAATAATTAATAAAAAGAGCACACTTTGGGATCTTTTTGATAGTCCACCGCTAATCGATGGTAGTGAGTTGAAAACATTCTTCTGCACTGCACCTTGTGGACAAAATGTTCAAGGACTGATTCCCTGACAAAATACCAGAAGGGGGAAATGCGAAGACTGAAGCCAACAGAACTAATTTCCTCAGAGAGGCAAAAGTAATAATTGCCGAGTCACTGCCACCTAATCTATTGCTTGTCCATCAGATGTTGATGTGCCACGTCCCAGTTCATCCAGTGCCACCAATGAATTGCTAGAGGCTGATGACTGTGAAAATCCATAAAGCAGGTTACATATGAGATTGCCAGAAAAGGTGGATCTGTATCTTGTTGGTCCATCCTTACAGAAATTACATGTAGCATAAATTTTTGATGTCAATGAGTGGAAGAGCAGCGTCAGATATTATCAGATATTGCCATGAAACATCAAGCAAAAAATTTCAATTGGTTCTCCCTTTAATGGATATCGTTCATAAAGCAGAAAAATATGAATAGATGCATAAAATTTCCCAGGAATTTCTTCTCTCACCAGCATCAATGCAGTTTCTCAAAGCTCAGTCAGGAAGGTACTTTGTCCTGCCATTATATGATCTTTTGCACCCATTCGAACCAATATTCTGCCAATAGGTGACAATTCAAAGCTCTCAGCAGGGATATCAGCTCCTACCTATGGAAGAACAAATGTTAAAGTGGATAGCGAAAACAGGGCAATAGACACTACCTGAACCAAAATTTTACCTGTGCCAGAATCACAGTTAAATAAACTTGCCGGAGAAGAGTAGACTTGCCACCCATGTTAGGACCAGTGAGCAGGATAAAGCTGGCACCATGCTTACTACCAATACTAATGTCATTGGGAACAAACACACCCTTGCCTAAACAATCACTTCTAAGAACAGGGTGCCCTAAGCTTTTAGCAGATAAGCATGGCACTTCACTTGAAGATAAACCATGGATGACTGGATGGCATGCTGTTCCTTCATAGAAATCGCTAACAATAGCCAGATTGATCAAAACTTCGAGTTCTGCAAAAAGGAAAGCCAAGCGAAACAAATTGAAATTATCTCACAATTAAAGTTGTTTGGATTCTTTTCTTTGAATGCATAACTCTTCAATGCCAGTGATGACTCAATCAATTGGACTTGTGAAAATGAAAGAATTTTTAGAATTTTTGCCTGCTTCAGGGAACATTCTGTTAGGCGTGGGTTCCTCCACATGGTGGTGGGGTCCACAACATTGAAAAAGAAAAAAAAATAAAAAGGAGTTGAAAAGTCAAATTAGGTAGGTTGGCATTTGTGGCATTAATTTTTTCTTTTCTTTCTTTCTTTCAAAGTTTGCGGTTGGACAGCTTATTGAAAGCTATCCAAACGCGTATTTAACGCGTATAAACTCCTATAAATAGGCCTTCCCACATCAGTTTAAATCCATCCTTCAGTTTTGTAAATTAAGAGAGAAAAGTATTTTAAAAAAAATATTTGGGATATTTTTCTAAAATGAAAGTGACAAAATAGTGAGTTTGGGAAACACTTATATGCCACTATTTTAGGTTTATCTCAAAATTATTGTATTGTCTTTTTCTCTTATACTCATTAATTTTATTAGTGAAATAAATATTTTCGGAGTCTGTCCTGTGGATGTAACCCAAACGTTTTGGGTGAACTGCGTAAAATTGCTGGTGTCAATATTTTACTCTGCTAATTTATTTTTATTTATCCGCTGTACCCAACAATTGATATCAGAGTTAAAGTTATTTCTTAGTATACTCTGTGGTTACAGCGTAAACTGATCTTCCACATCAGAAATTTTTTTTTCTTGGATACTGTTCACGTATACGGGTACTATTCACTGTCAGAAAATTTTTTAGATAGAAAAAGTCAATCGAATTCTGATCTAAATGGAGGCAAAAATTTGCAGAATGATCTACTTAAATGGCTCAAATTACCACATCTGGAGTAAAAAGATGAAAGATCTTCTAGTTGTGATGAATGTACATTTGCCGGTGTTTGCCACAACTAAACCCGAATGTAAAACCGATGAGGAGTGGAAGTTTGACCATGAGCAGATGTGCAGTTTTATCCGATAATTTATCGAAGACAATGTGTTCAATCACATCTGTAATGAGATAGATGCCAGAACACTGTGAAATAAGCTGGAGACGTTGTATTCTTCAAAAACGGGAAATAATAAATTATTTTACTTGATCAAATTAGTGCAAGTAAGATATAGAGAAGGAACTTACTTGCCAGACCACTTAAATGAGATGGAAGGAATTCAGGATCAACTAAATAGAATGGGAGTAAAACTGGATGATTAAGTGTTTGCTTTACTGGTGTTAGCCTCTCTGCCACAGTCTTGGAAAATTTTGAAGATCTCCATCACCAACACTACACCCAATGGTGTGGTCAATATAGAGATTGTAAAAAGTAGTATCCTGAATGAAAAAATGAGAAGGAGATCACATGCCTCATCTTCTTCATCACAGTCAGATGTTCTAGTTGCAGAATCTAGAAGAAAGAGGCAATCTAGGGAACGAAACCCTAGAGGAAAGAGCAGAGGGAAGCCAAATAAATATGCCAATATTGAATGCCATCACTGTAAAAAAAAGGGCCACATATTAAAAAGTTATGTAGAAAGTTCAAAAAGGAACAAGAGAATCGAAGCAGAGCTGTGAAGAAAGATGACAGTAGCGATGATGAGCAGACTAATATCATAGATGAATTCAATATCATTTATGATAAAGATATTATTAATCTTGTATCTCAGGAGTCCAGTTGGGTGCTTAATAGTGGTGAATGAAGGCCTGTCAAAGGTTGTTGACAGAGGAGACGTTTGCTTGAAAACAGAGAATGGTACTAAACTAATTCTGAAGGATGTCAGGCATATGTTAGTGGTTATGCCCTAGGCCAAACATTTGGACCTTGATGCAATCATTACATTTTTCATTTATATAATGGTTTTCTTCACATTAATATTATTGGTATGTTACATTATTGTAATGTTTATGAATAACATTGTTATTCATGTTGTCCCTAGTCATTTATCAATAAAGCGCATAAAGATAAATTAAGACTAGTATAGATTTGCATTGATAATCATGGGATAATTATATATGATGATATAAATCGAATCTATAGGTATTTATTAGAAAATAAAGTACTTGATAGACCCACTGTAAGATCACTACATGAGATAGTGTCATAAGTGATCTTATAATAGATATGTTATTGAATCCTTTGACTTGAGGTTATCATAGTTTTCTACATAAGGAATATTATGTTTTGACATAATCAAATGTTATCTTTAATCGGATAATTATAAAGTTTATGATCGGATATAATGAGAATTATGCAGAGAAAAGTGAATAATCAAGATGGAATTTGTCCCTCTCTAATGAGAGAGATATCTATTAGGCCCCTCGATAAGTAGAACTGTAAAAATGCATGGCCATACTTGAATTGATAGTGTGATCAATGTCATTTGAATTTATCAGTCTACTTAGTGATCGGGAAATTATATGTTTGAACAATATATAAGTTTGACATAGATCATGACTTATGTTCAAACAAGAAATCGTGTGACAAAAGGATAATAGCATATTCTGTTGTCAGATTAGAATCAGACTAACGATATTTATATTATTTGAGTAGTCATAATGTCTTGCTAGAAACCAGTTATGACTTGTGGGCTTATTATGAGATTAGACCCATTGTCAACTTAATATAAATCTATTGGGTCACACACCAAGACCAAAATGAACAAAATGGATTTTATTAGGGTATTTCGGAATAATATAAATATAGGTATTTATATTTGATTTCGAAATTACATATATATATATATATATATATATATATATACATATAAATAAATCCCGTATTTTGAATATGAGATAATTATATGTATTATATAATATTTCTTATTATTTAGAATAAGTAATAAATAAATATATATATATATATATATATATATATATATATATATATATATTATTTTGAATTAAGAGATAACATCCTTATTTATCTCTTTAGAGTTTGAAATATATTCAGATATATAATTGGATATATAGGTTAATAAAGTGAGTAACCTAATCACGTTTTTCCTAAGGAGAATAGGATAAAAGAGTGGCTGATTTTCCTTAGAAAAACCTAATCACGTTTTCCTTTTCTTAAGAGAAAAAGGATTGAGAGTGGATATATTTTTCTTAGAGAGAAAAACCTAGCTGCCACCTTTTCTTTGAGAAAGAAAACTTAAAAATCCAGTCGCAACATAAGGGAGCTAGCACCCCTGTAAATTCTGTTCATTGGTTCGTGCGTGTGATACCGGTAGAGGACGTTCGTATTAGAGCAGCGTCTACAGTCCGAATTAAAGGAGTTTATTTCGACTTCCTACGTAGGAGAAATGTTGGTAAATATTATCTCTTCCTTTTGAATCAGTCGAAAATACATGTATCCTGTTTCGAGTTTTTATTTTATTCCGCTGCGTTAATATTGAATTATTCCGAAGAAACCCAACAGCATATTCCAGACATGTGCCTGAATTTGATCTCTATACGTAAACTTAAAAATGAGGGATATTGCAGCTCTTTCATTTATGACAAATAGAAACTTACAGAAGGCTCCTTAATAGTGGTTAGAGGTGAAAATCATACAACTTTATATGTGATGGAAGCAAAACTCTCTATAGACACAGTTGCTGCTGTGGAGAAAGATAATGCAATTGAACGGTGGCATCGAAAACTTGGCCACATGGGTGAAAAAACAATGAAAAGTCTAGACAAGAAAAAAATATTGCCTGGTATGGATGAAGTACACTTGGACAAATGTATTGATTGTCTATTTAGAAAGCAAAATAGAGTTGATTTTAAAAGTTTCCCTCCTTCCAGAATGAAGAATGTGTTAGATCTGATTCATTCAGATTTGTGTGGACCAATGCCAAAGTCACTTGGTGGTGCTCAGTATTTTGTGACTTTCATTGATGATCATTTGAGGAAGACATGGGTATATCTTCTGAAGACAAAAGATCAGGTGCTAGAAGTCTTAAAAGAATTTCATTCCTCAGTTGAGAGACAGACTGGAAAGAAGTTAAAATGCATCCGGACAGACAATGGTGGAGAATACACTGGACCATTTCATGTTTACTGCAAAGAGCATGCTATCCGGCATCAGATGACACCTCCAAAGACACTGCAGTTAAATGGATTAGCTGAAAGGATGAACAGAACTTTGATGGAGAGAGTCAGATGTATACTCTCACATGGAAAATTGCCTAAGATTTTTTGGGGGTGAAGCTATACTCACAGTCGCACATGTATTGAATCTTTCACCTTGCACTCCTCTCAAGATGAATATTCCAGAAAAAGTATGGTTAGGAAAAGATGTTTCCTATGATCATCTGCGGGTGTTTGGCTGTAAAGCATTTGTTCATATCCCCAATGATAAGAGGTCCAAACTTGATGCTAAGATAAGACAGTATATTTTTATTGGCTATAGTCAAGATGAATTTGGCTATAGATTTTATGATCTTGTTAAGAAGAAACTTGTCAAGAGTCGTGATGCTGTATTTGTTGAAGATGAGACCATTGAAAATATTGACAAAATGAATTCCTGATTCCAATGGCGACTTATCAGATTTAAAATTAATTCCTCCAACACCGGTGCCAAGAGAAGTTGGAGATGAAGACCAAGTTTATCCACCTAATGATGATGATGCTCGTATAGAAGGTGGTTCTGATAATGATGATGATGATCAAGATGATTTTCAGCATCAACACCTATGGCTTCTCCAGTTCCACTGAGAAGAGAAACACCACCTCCGCAAAGGAGAAGTGAAAGAACAAAGTGGTCATCTTCTAGATATTCTCGTGACCAGTATGTGACTATTATTGAAGGGGAAGAACCTGAGAGTTATCAAGAAGCCATAGATGATGAATCCAAGCAGAAATAGACTGAGGCCATGCAAGATGAGATGAAGTCATTACATCTATTCGAACTGTGCTGAAGTTAGCAGCAAGTTTTGACCTGGAGGTTGAACAAATGGATGTCAAAACTGCCTTCCTACATGGTGATTTGGAAGAAGAGATATACATGAAGCAGCCAGAGGGGTTCAAAGAAAGAGGAAAAAAAATTATGTCTGTAAGTTGAAGAAAAGCCTCTACGGCTTAAAACAGGCACCAAGACAATGGTATAAGAAATTTGAGTCTGTTATGGGAGAGCAAGGGTATAAAAAGACTACTTCAAACCATTGTGTTTTTGTGCAAAAATTCTCTAATAATGATTTCATTATTCTTTTGCTCTATGTGGATGATATGTTGATTGTTGGCCAGAATATTTCCAGAATTAACAATTTGAAAAAGCAGTTGAGTAAATCTTTTGCTATAAAAGACTTGTGGTTAGTAAAACAGATTCTTAGCATGAATATTATCAGAGACAGAGGCGCCAAGAAATTGTGATTGTCACAATAGAGGTACATTGAGAAAGTAATTCAGAGATTTAATATGGACAAAACTAAAGCTGTTAGTTGTCCTCTTGCTAATCACTTTAAGCTGAGTTCTAAACAAAACCCTTATATAGACAAAGAGAAGGAAAAGATGGATAAAATTCCATATACTTCAGCGGTTGGAAGTTTGATGTATGCTATGGTGTCCACACGGCTAGATATCACTCATGCAGTTGTAACATTGGGCTACAGTAAAATGGATTTTCAGGTATTTTCGAAGAACTTTCAAAATATGTCTATATTTTGGAAATGACAAACCTGTGTTAGCTGGATACACAGATGCAGATATGGCCGGTGATGTAGATTTCAGAAAATTCACTTCTGATTACCTAATTAGTTTTGCAGGGGGAGCTGTGTCATGGCAGTTAAAGTTACAGAAATGTGTTGCACTTTCTACTACTGAAGCAGAGTTTATAGCAGCAACGGAAGTTTGTAAAAAGTTGATATGGATGAAAAAGTTATTGAAAGAACTTGATTTGCAGTAAGACAAATATCAGCTATTCTGTGATAGTTAGAGTGCTATTCATCTTGGAAAGAATGTCTCATTCCATTCGAGATCAAAACATATTCATGTGAGATATCATTGGATAAAAGATGTGATGGAAAAGAAACTACTACAGTTTGAGAAGATCCATACAGAAGAAAATGAGTCAGACACTTTAACGAAAATTCTACCAAAACAGAATTTTAAATATTATCGACTAGCTGCAGGACTAGCGGAGCCCCCCATCATGTAGTTGGAAGGGGGAGAATTGTTAAGTGTGGGTTCCTCCACACGGTGGTGGGGCCCACACCATTGAAAAAGAAAAAAAAATTAAAAATGAGTTGAAAAGTCAAATTAGGTAGATTGGCATTTGCGGCATCAATTTTTTTTTTCTTTCTTTTTTTCAAAGTTTACGGCTGGACAACTTATTGAAAGCTGTCCAAATGCGTATTTAATGCGTCTAGGCTCCTATAAATAGGCATTCTCACATCAGTTTAAATTCATCCTTCAGTTTTTTAAATTAAGAGAGAGAAGTACTTTAAAAAAATATTTGGGATATTTTTCTAAAAAAAAAGTGACAAAATAGTGAGTTTGAGAAATATTTGTGTGCCACTATTTTGGTTTTATCTCAAAATTATTGTATTGTCTTTTTCTTTTGTACCCATTAATTTTATTAATGGAAAAAATATTTTAGAAATTTGTCCCGTGGACGTAATCCAAACGTTTTGGATGATCCACGTAAAATTGTTGATATCAATATTTTATTCTGCTAATTTATTTTTATTTATCCGCTGTGCTCAACACATTCTTGGCAGAATACAGAAGGAATTGATGATGAAAAAAATGTGGGCCTTAAACCATTTAAGAAAATTGTTAACAAGATCCATATTTCAGAGGTTACAATTACATTTGTGATTCTGACTGAATTCAGGAGTTGTATGCAGTTTGCATTCATGGATATCCCTATCTATGTGCATCAGAGAAAACTAAAAGGGAGCCCATTTAGGAAGAAGCTCTAATAGACAGATAAAAATAAATGTCTAAACCTGCAGCTGCAGAAACCAGTTGTCTCCACTTATCATGATGCTTGCTGAAACGAACAATCAATCTCTGCAAAATAGTCTTCAATGAAAGACTCTTTTTCAGTTTCAGCTTGAGAGAGCTCTACCAGCAACTTCTTAGTACTTGGAGTCCAATACCTGTAAAATCCCTACATGCGCCAAGAAGGTATATAGACAAAAGTAAGCAACAAAGCCATTCTGAAGCAATCTTCTGTAAATCATTCATCGTAACAGAAGTTGAGATCTCAATGACAAAGCTGCTCTACTTTCTTTCTTTCTTTCTGACATGGATAGAAACTCAAACTGAAGTCATGATCAGCACGCATGACTTCTCAAAAACCAAGTTGCCTTTGCCATATACCATAATGTCAAATGTTAAAGTATGCTAACTGAGAATTGAGAAACAGACACCATACTGTTGCTCATAAAGTTGTGTTCAGAGGCTGTGGTCTATCTGAAATACGATAGCATATTAATATTCAATGTGTTGTAAGTGGACATCAGTTAATTGGGTCATTTTCCTCAACTAAACTTGCTTTAAGGCTGCATTGTCATATATGCACTCATGTATGAATTAAGACAAATTTAGTGTAAGACAATCAATCAAGTGGCATGATGGCACAATGGCCTTTCTACGAGCACAAGAATGTGGATTTCTAATGGTAGCTCTCTGCCCTTGTATGTTTTATTATCCTCCTGATCGTAGTTTTGCCACACTCCTCTCCGCTCAGTTATGTACAAGAAAGTTTGCCATTAGTTAGAAACTCGAGAAGCATCAACCTCACTATTGCCGAGTTTAGTAAAAGGGGTTTAATTTGTGCCAGTTCCTCAGCTAATCTGTTGTTTTTGTTGATCTGTAAATCAACCCTGTTTCCAGATTGTGATAAAGAAAATTTTGCTCCTTTTTGTCTTTTAAAGAGGGGAAAAATTAAATTAGTTTTCGCCAATTAGTAAATATGATCACTCTCTCATAGAGGCTGAAGAGGCTGACAATTGTATCATCTGCAAGGAAATTTGAGACTTCAGAGATAAGGTACAAACAATTCACTTTTGACATTTGAGCGTGATCGATTAAAGAACTAGCTGTTGAAATTAAATCAGTGACTCTTCCCTATCCTAAACAAGTTGAAGAACTTCAATTTTACATTTCACAGAGAATGACAAACACATAATAAACACATTTTCTGCAATCCGCAAATCACATGCAACAAATCTAAAATTCTAGGCTTGTAGCAGGTAAGGCAGCCGCTTAATTATATAATCAAATATTCGTAGAAAAGCTACAAACTTAAAAGCTAGAAGTGATATTCAGCAATTGATAAATAACTAAAACTTCAATGCTTCTATGAATTAAGAACCTTGCCATGCTTCTCGCTGTATGTCTGGGGGAACTCAAGTAAGTTTTGTTTTCTTTGATTTAACAATTTATAATCTTTGACACAATTGCATCAGTTATGAAAGCTTGATTAACTCCTAACCCAAGTATCACAAGTCAACTTAGATGAACTACAATCGTCAGATTCTCTTTGCCTGAAGTCTTTTAAATAAATGCCATTGCAGGAACTTTTAAGCACCTGCAACAGTAAAACAATGGAAACAATAACTATAAAGATGTCATAATATCTATTTCATCATGAAATTTTTTCAGACAAAACTACATTTTAGGACTATATGAATTTAGGTTGACAATCAAGCAAAAAACAAAATTGGCAAAATTTCATAGAAAATCAGAAAGAAAAAGGTAAAATCTAAGATTCAGATATCATAAGTGTATGCCAGCCATATTGAACCGAGAAAGAAGGTATAAGAATTCCTCTTGTGTAAGTTTTGATGATCTCTTCTTATGAAAATTTCTTTCTTTCAAAACATGTAAAACTTTTTCTTTGAATTCAGACACTTGAGCATCTGCATCACCATCACCATCACCATCCTCCATATCCATTTCATCATCTGTTCTATCATCCAAGTCCATGCTCTCATCTCCTTTATAATCTCCTAATCCAGAAACATCCATTTGAACATCAACACCTTCAGAAGCAGCCTCTAATGCCTGAAGTGTCTTGTAGTTCTTTTCCAGCAAAGTTAAGACATTCTTCATCCTGAAAATTGAGCCAAGAGTCTTGTTCTTTCGGATGAAACATATTCGTATAAATCCATCCCATTCCTTAGGATTTACTTGAGGACGCAGCTTCCTGGGCTCAATTCGAACTACAGAGGAATCCACTTTTGTTGAAGGCCTGAAATTATTCTTCCCAACTTTGAGGAGGGAGACTCTAGCATAGAGCTGTGTATTCACAGATAGACGGCAATACGTGTATCACCTGGCTGGGCGATAAGTCTCATTGCAAATTCCTTCTGAAACATTATAATGGCACATCGAAAAGAAGGTTGGTGGTTCAGTAATTTAAATGTGAGGGGAGAGGATATTTGATAAGGGATGTTTGCCACACATATATCGAAGTAGGGAAGAACAGTCCTGAGCATATCATCCTGAATCACCTGCCAATCCCAGAATCAAAGATATTAAACTGATCATCTTCAATTCTTAGTTCAATTGTCCTCAAAATAGAAATCGACCAAGTATTTATTGACATCATAAACACAAAGTTTGGGGCTCAACAAACAGCTTGTTTGGTTACTATATGATGCAAGAGGAGAAAAAGCATTCCAGTTTCCTCATAAGTCAGAACAAACAAGCTGTCAAGCTCATAGCACCACCATTATTAAAAAGAAACACAGAAAATAAACATCAATAAAATTGATCGTAATTCCGATGGCTGATAACCAGAACTTAAAGTGCAAAAACAGAGAAAGAATTAACAATAAAAGTAAAACTAAACTCATACCTTTAATCGACTCGAATGAGGAGTGCCCTGAAAATGGCGTTGAAGCTCGAGAACCATGCGGGGATCAAGCTCAACAGCAATAACCATTTTTCCGGCTTCCAGAAGCTTCTTGGTAAGATTTCCTGTACCGGGACCAATCTCGAGAATAACATCAGTGCTATTAATTCCTGATTTCTGGACTATGCTGTCCACCAGCAAGGGGTTCTTAAGGATGTGCTGCCCCTTCGATTTGTGGAATGATATCCCTCATTGGTAGTGGTTCGACGGAGCTCGCGACGCTTTTGGCTTCTCTTTCTTCATCTTGCCGCCCGCCATCGGTTCTGATTTCGCGGTACCGATGTGGCAGCCAAAAGAAAGCAAGAGAGACTTTGCTGTTTAGGGTTTTATGATTGCAAGCGCCTACTGCGATCTGTACTAAACTTAGGACTGTACAGATTTTGGGTCAAACCGACCAACCCGACAGTCAAACCGATCAATTTATCAGATTTACTAGCACCCTGCACCCTGACCAATTTATCCACAAAAAAGAAATCAGCAAATGAAATGAGTTCTGGCAGTGGACTGCTGACCTGTACACGTTTTTGTGTTTTATATTTTATATTTATAAATTAAATATTGGATATTATCATAATATTATTTATTACTGTAAGTTGTTTAAAATAATAGGAAAATCATTCCAACCTTAAAAAATAACAAACATAATCACCAACATTTATTATTCATATAGCTAACTAAAACATATAAAATATTCATTCATATATCTAATTCATAGCTAATTCAAGTATTTACTTCCTTTAGCTTTAAATAATGGAAAAGGAATCAAGTCAATTGTAAAGAAAATCACACTGTATTTACTAAAACACAATATAAGCACTGCTCTATTTATGTAACTGGAACAATCATCACAAGAACATAAAATAAGAATATACTCAAAACACTCTTAAAACTGAATTGGGATCAAACCTCAAAATGATCCGCTCTCACTTATGCCCCCTTAAGTACATCTAAATTTCTGCACAAAAGTTACAAACCCAACTCAGACAAACAGAAAATAATTGTGTTATGATAAGCTAGCTGTCACAAACACCATTAACTTAAATAGAATAACAAGTCTCAATGGAGTTCCATGTCTAACCTGAAGGACCCACAAGCTAAGAAGAGAATCTATGCAGAACAAGCCAAACCCCACCAAGTAAAAAATCTGCATCATAACCAAAATACCATTAGCTGGATATCCAATCTTTAAATAAATAAACCTCAACTCTATTGTATTAAGCATCTCCATGAGTTGAAATATTTCAAACTATTAACAGATCGCATATTTGAAACTTTATTAATTATGCATGCTAATGAAATGGAAAGCAACTTTCAAAATTTATCCAGACTATAACCCAAAATTGCAGAACATGAGAACTTACGTCAATGACTTCCCATGGAAGATTATCGGAGGAGCAATAGAAGCAAATATACAGAAGCCTACGTGAAGTCTGTAGTAGATTCAACCAAAATCAATTGTGTGAGAAATCATCCCGTATTATTTTCTATATCATTTCTTAGTAATTACAGACATTTATACACAAAAGATTGTTACAAATTCAACTATTACTGCTACCTACTACTTACTTGCTACCTGCTAACACTCCCCCTCAAGCTGGAGCATAGATATTAATCATGCCCAGCTTGTTACACAGATATTCCACCCGAGTCTCATTCAAAGCTTTTGTGAATAAATCACCTAATTGCTCTCCTGTTTTCACGTAACCAGTTGAAATAAGATTTTCTTCAATCTTTTCACGAATAAAGTGACAATCAACCTCGATGTGCTTGGTTCTTTCATGATATACTGGATTCGAGGCAATATGAATAGCCGCTTGATTATCACACCAGAGTTTTGCAGGTGACAAATACTTCAACCCAATTTCAGCCAAGAGATGTTGGATCCACACTATTTCACATGTGGATTGTGCCATGGCTCTATACTCGGATTCTGCACTGGACCGAGATACAACCCCCTGCTTCTTGCTTTTCCATGACACCAAGTTTCCACCAATAAAGACACAATAACCAGTAGTAGACCTTCTATCAATTTTAGATCCAGCCCAATCAGCATCTACAAAACATTCAATGTGAGTGTGCCCATGATCGCTGTACAATATGCCACGTCCTGGAGCTCCTTTCAAGTAGCGCAATATTTGTTCCAGAGCTGCCCAATGTTTGACTGTAGGAGCAGACATAAACTGACTAACAATACTCACTGCAAAAGAAATATCTGGACGGGTTACTGTGAGGTAGTTTAGTTTTCCAACTAACCTCCTGTACATCTCTGGATCATCAAAGAGGTCCCCATCATCTTTTGTAAGACGTGCATTAACATCCATCGGCATGCTGTATGGCTTGGTTCCTATCTTTCCAGTTTCCTTAAGTAGATCCAAAACATACTTCCTTTGAGATAAGAAAATTCCTTTCTTGTTTCTCATCACTTCTATTCCCAAGAAATATTTTAGTTCGCCCAAGTCTTTTGTAGAAAACTTGGCATGTAGAAATGACTTAAGAGATGCAATACCTGTACTGTCGTTTCCAGTAATAATAATATCATCAACATAAACAATAAGAAGGATGATACCTGTTGATGATTGTCTGTAGAAGACTGAATGATCACACTTGCTTTTATTCAGTCCAAATTCTTGAACTGCCATACTAAACTTACCAAACCAAGCACGGGGATTTTGCTTCAAACCATATAAAGATTTCTTCAAAAGACAAACTTTCCCATACTCCCCCTGAGCAACAAACCCAGGTGGTTGCTCCATATACACTTCTTCCTGAAGGTCTCCATGAAGAAAAGCATTCTTAATGTCCAACTGATATAAGGGCCAGTGCTGCGAAGCAGCTATAGAGATAAACAATCTAACAGAAGTAAATTTAGCCACTGGAGAAAAGGTTTCTAAATAATCCACCCCATATGTTTGAGCATATCCTTTTGCAACAAGCCTGGCTTTAAGTCTAGCTACAGAACCATCTGGATTAACTTTAACGGCAAAAACCCATTTGCATCCCACAACCTTCTTCCCTTTAGGCAGATCAACCAAATCCCAAGTGTGATTTCCATCCAAAGCATTTAGTTCCTCTATCATTGCATTACGCCAACCAGGGTGAGACAATGCTTCTTTAACAGTTCGAGGAATAGAGATCGAGTCAAAAGAGGCAATAAAAGAACATGTAGATTGAGATAAATTATTATAGGAGACAAAGTTGCTAATAGGATAAGCACACTGGCGTTTGCCTTTCCTTAAGGCAATGGGAATATCAAGATCACTTAAGACTGGATCTGATGATGAATCCGATTCAGGCATTGTACTGAAGGTTCCATGTTTCCGAGAATAGACCTGTACAATAGGTGGCTTTGCTGGAGCCTGATCGGAGGCAGGTGGAGCTGAATCATCTGAAATAGGAACTAGATCACTTGGAGTAGGGGGAACAGAATCATTTGGCATAATAGGAACAAGATCATTTGATGGCCGTGTAGTAACATTGTAGACCAACCAATGATCATCCTCCCTCGGGCTTGCAGAATCAGAAGCTGGGAAGAATGGTTTATGTTCCCAAAAAGTAACATCAATAGACACAAGATACCGGTTGAGTTCTGGGCAATAGCATCTGTACCCTTTTTGCAAACGAGAATACCCCAAGAAGACACACTTCAGTGACTTTGGATCCAATTTAGTGATATGAGGCCGAACATCACGAACAAAACAAGTGCTCCCAAATATTCGTGGTTCTATAGGAAACAACGGTTTAGATGGAAAAAGAACAGAGTAGAGAGTCTCACCAGTGAGCACTGACGATGGCATGCGATTAATCAGGAAACAAGCAGTAGATACCGCATCGGCCCAAAATTGTTTAGGAACTTTCGCCTGAAATAAAAGGGCCCGTGCTGTCTCCAGCAAATGTCTGTTTTTCCTCTCAGCGACTCCATTTTGAGACGGTGTGTCTATACATGAGGATTGATGAAGTATACCATTCTGAGTCATGTATGTCTGAAAAGCATCTGAAAAATATTCTTTTGCATTATCACTTCTCAAAATGCGAACAGAGGCATTAAATTGAGTTTTGACCTCAGCACAAAAATGAGTGAATAATTCAGACCGACTTTTCATAAAATATGTCCGAGTCAGACGAGAGAAATCATCCACAAATGTTACAAAATACTTGAACCCAAGTTTGGCTGTCACAGAACACGGTCCCCAAACATCTGAATGAACCAATTCAAATGCAGAATCGGCTCGTTTATTAATTCGAGGACTCAGAGAGCCACGGTGGTGCTTGGCATACTGACATGACTCACAATCAAGAGAAGAAACATCAGAAAATTGAGGACAAAGTTTCTTCAGAGTTGGCAAAGAAGGATGTCCCAACCGACAATGTGCTTCAAAATGAGACAAAACACTAGAACAAGCAACTGGCCTTGGTATTTTTCTATCAAGAATATAAAGACCTCCTGAGACGTAACCTTTACCAATGATTTGTTTCGTTATAAGATCTTGAAAGACACAGTGATCAGGAAAGAAGGAAATACAACAATTAAGATCACGTGTAAGTTTACTTACAGAAACCAAGTTAAAAGCAAGCTTCGGTATATGTAGAACTGAACCCATAGAAATTGACGAAGTTAGGTTTACCGTACCAAAACCGTTTACGTGAGAGAGTGATCCATCTGCCATTGTAACTGTAGAAGAAGATGCATGAGACTGACAAGTAGAAAAGACATTTCGATTGCCTGTCATATGATCTGTAGCACCAGAATCAATAACCCACTGAGATGAAGAAGAAAAAAGACATGTATTTGGATTCTTTACCCCAGTAATAGTTGTGGTGGAAGACATTTTCAAAGAATTCTGATACTGGATAAATTTTGCATACTCATATGCAGAAATCATAACATACTTTCCAGAGGTGCTGGTCGTAGCCATGTTTGCTAATTTGGGCTTTTGGTTATGTAATTTTCTACAAAACCTTTTTATATGACCAAGTTTATGGCAATAATAGCAGGTGATATTTTTGTTCCAACTCATATTAAATAATACCGAGTGAAAAAGAATATCCCCTCACAAATATTTAAAGAGCAAACCAATACTGTTGACAATAACACCCGCCATCAAAGAATAATCCAACTAAAAAGCAGCTTAATATCTTAATTATTAAACCAGCAACCAAGCAACCAAGCCTTAATTGTAGCAGCACCTCAACATTAACTAACACTTCAAATGCCAAAACACCCAAATAACAACATTCACAGCAACTAAATAGGGAAGGAACAGAACCTATGTGAAGAAGACAAATCCAAGCTAGTTGTAGACAATTCCTTCAGCTCCAGTAATACCGACGTTAAGACTAGAGGAGCTGCCTTCCCTCCACCCAAAGAGTTGTCCTCCAATCTCGTTGGACAGACGCTCAAAAGGAACCAACTACCACAGGGAGAGGGTGTTAGTGTAAGCCCTAGCCCCAATACATTGTAATAAAACACTTTAGTTAATAAATGAGGCATTTGTTTTACCAATTGTATTCCTGTGCATATCAATTGATAGAACTATCCAAGAATGTCGTTTCAGTTTAAGTTATCATGTGTGAGGCACATGGTTGTAAGACCTTGAAACAAATGAGACTTCATTCTAAATATCCCTAGTCAGTCATTGTTATGGGAATAACAAATGAATTAAGACTAGTATGCTCTCTCTGATTAGATTGAGTTCTGTCTTACGGATCATAAGGACAAAAGTGTCAATCAGAGATCATAGATACATGTTTATAACATGGTATTTGGATACGATCCACACATGAGAACACTACATGGTACAAGTCATAAGTGTTCCTCATATGCAAGTTTTGTATCGGAGTTCTTAGACCTAAAATCTCTATGAAACTCTTTATGAATTACTGTGTACTTTGACATACACCTAACGTGCTCGTAACTGAGTGACAAGTATGGGTATGCTTGGGTATGCATTGATTCATGTTAGAGAGCATGAGAGAAGTAAAGGGATTACCCCTCTCTATAAGAGAGAAAAATATCATCGGCCACTTGATCAGTGAACTGAGAAGTGTATGGCCATACCGAGATGTAATAATGTGCAATCATTATTTATCTGAGAGTTCAGTGTCACTGGAATATCAAGAAAGGAATTAACTTACACATGAGAATGACTTGTTCCATGCCTTATGTTAATTCTGATATTTATGGGTAAGGGACTATACAAAATTGCATTAGGTCACCAAATGCCATTTGCATTTTCATTTAATTTGGAATGCTATAATATCTTTCTAGAGAATATATATAGCCTTTGAATTAATTCATTAATTCAATTGCCAATATTAAATGGACCTATAGGATCGCACACAAAGCATTGGGCTTAAAATATTTAAATAAGGCATTGAGCATTAATTTGGGCTTTTAATAAAAGTCAAGCTAATGTATGTAATGGGTATTAAATTGCTATTGGACCTTGGTCCATGAGAGAGAGAATATTCGGCCCACATAGGATTAATTTCAATTTATTAATTAAATCAATTAAGTTAATTGAGTATTAAATCCTAGTGGCATTTAAGTCAAATTAAATCACCTAATAATTACCATGTCCTAGCCGAAATTCCAAGTATGATATACAATGGAATTTCAGCACATGATTAAGTGATTGTATATTTGATTAAATATATGTTAAGGTAATATTTCAAATTAATTTGAATTTTGAATTCAAAAGTAAGTTTGAAATAAATTGTGTTACTTATCTTTAGGAAGGATTTTGAGTTTGAATCAGATTATCTAAAAGTAATTGAAATTCAAATCAAATACTTGCCAAAAAGATAATATACAAAATATAGAAAAGATAAAAGAAAAAGAAAACCTAAGATTGGAGGCTAGGTTTTTGCGTGAAACACATCTTTTTCTCTCTAAGTTTTCTCTTGGCCGAAATACTCAAGGAGAAGGACCTTCCTTGCTTGCTTGTGTTATTAGGCATTAAAAGCACCTAAAGAAAGTACAAGATAACATCTTGTAGCTTTAATCATTGCCATTATACAATACCTAAAGTTGAGAGCTAGAAATCTCGGTTTTAAGCTTTGCTTGAAAGTGTGTGTGTGAACGTAGAGAGGAGTGGCGTAAAGGCTGTTCCTTGGCTTTGGTGATCAAGATCTAAGGTGGATTATATCATCCTGGTTGCTGATCATTATCAAATCCAAGTCTTAAGAGCATCTAAAGTTGTAAGTTTTAAAACCCTAAAAGTGCATGTTTCGATTCTTGTTATGGAATTGTTTGATGTGTATGATCGTTTTTTGATATTTTCCGCTGCGTTATCTACATACACATACTATGACATATTCCATCAGTGGTATCAGAGCCTAAACATGCTTATTTTAGTGCTTTAGATGCATGAAATAATTAATTAAAAATCGTTACTTTTAATACATGCAATGCTGAAATTTTCTGTTTTGAGTTTTTTGCATTGTTTTGGTGTAAAAACGATTTTAATTGATTAGATAGGTATTATAATTAATATGACATGTTAATATACTGTCCTAAGATGTTCTAGGAGCTGTTATTAGTCAGATTTAATTGGTAATACCTGATAGTATATGTTAATATTAAAACTAGGTGCTTTTTGGCATGTTAATTGTTAGTTTAACAACTAGTTTTGGATATTAAATGTAAAAACGTTTTTGGCATGTTTGTAAGTGGTTTTTAATGATTAAATATCAGGTCTGGACATTTTTAAAATTTGGTTTTAATTTTGGTCCATGACAATTTAATTGATTAATTTTAATATCACTTAAAACAATGACTAGTTTGTGTTTGTTACATGTTTAATCAACATTGTTTGTTTTGATTTGATTAAAATGGTAAAAACACTTTTAGATCAGATTGGTATAAAATATTAAATCATTTTTATGACCTTATTTGAATTATTAAATGACTCATAAAATTGATTTAAGAATTTGTGCATTTTTGTGGCATCACATAAGCATTAAACAACTAGTTTTGTTGTTTGTTTGTTTTTATATGTATGCCGTGTATCATATATATGTTCTTCATGTTTTTTTATTTTTTTAATTCATGTCGGTACATATTATATGTATTTTTGATGTTTATGGGCAGTATGACATAATATTAAAAATGGCAAAATTGGAAATTATACTAGAGTTGATTTATAGCACAAATCTAACTAGTTTGTGTTTTGGACTTTTAAGAGAACTTATTCAATAAGAGGATTTAGTCCATTGGGCCTCGGCCCAGGCCCATCATAGGGTCATCTCTTAAAGGTTCAAGTACACAATTTCCATTAATGGGCTTGGCTAATTTAATTAAAATTGGACTTTGTTTGATCCATGAATGTTATGTATATTAATTTGCTTGTTTGGTGTGATAAATGGATATGCATGGTGCATTCATGGGCCCTGGGTTTTTGTAATTAATTATGGCCTGCGAGCCATTATGTATTATTGTAAAAGTTTCATTTATTTCTTAGAATAGAATTTACTTGAAAACTTTGTAAATCAAGATGAAGCCCACCGGAGTGGTGAAGCCCAACTCGAAGATTCTTGTGTAATAGTATAGAATCTTAGTTGTAGGTTTTATGGGCCCATGTTTGTCACGCTTTACTTTATGCAATTATTTATATATGCATGCTATGAATGGATGACAAAGCGTATGCCATATAAGCCGTAATAAAATGAATCCCTAAAATAGTAAGTCACAAAGTTGCCTTCCTAATTCGAAACATGTCAAGGCATCGATCATCGGTAACGTAGACTAGGAGTCCTAGATGCGCCCGATTATCTTTGTGAGGCATGAGTTGTGAATGTAGGTTGGACTTAACATGGAAAGGGATGCCCGGACCTAGGCAACTAATAAATGGGTTTGTGCTATAACATCTTAAGATGTTAGCCCATTTGATCCAAGAGTCATGTACGAGTCATGATTGGAGTTATCCTACCTAAGTAACTTAACTTGTTAGGTGTACAAGCTCAGCTTGACTAATAAGGTTGTTGTGAAAAGTGGATCTTGGCCCACATTAAATCACTAACGCGAATTATTTAAAGGGATATTAATTCGGTTTGTGGGATTATTAATAAGACCTCATTTAATCTTGCTAAATTTTATTGTAGATTGTAAAATGGCATCTTCAAACAACAATTTCTCATTGCGATCGGTCCTTGAAAAGGACAAATTGAATGGCACCAATTTCATAGACTGGTCTCGAAACTTAAGGATAGTTCTTAAGCAAGAGAAAAAGTCGTATGTTTTGGATGCACCCTTGCCTCAAGAACCTGGTAGGAACGCCTCTGCGGTTCAAAGGGAAACTTTTGAGACCAAGAAGAGCGACTCCAATGATGTGACCTGTTTGATGCTAGCCACTATGGTGCCTGACTTGCAAAAGCAATTTATGGACCAAGAGGCTTATGCGATCATGGTGCACTTAAAGGAGATGTTCCAAGAGCAAGCTCGTCACGAGAGGTTTGTGACAACTAAGGCCTTAATTTCCTGTAAGATGGCTGCAGGTACTCCTGTTAGTACGCATGTACTCAAGATGAAAGGGTATCTTGATACTCTTGAGAAGCTTGAGGTACAAGTACCAAAGGAATTGGCTACTGACTTGATTTTAGGATCATTGGCTGATGATTATGATCCATTTGTAATGAATTATAACATGCATGCGATGAACAAGTCAGTTACTGAGCTTCATGGGATGCTTAAGAATGCTGAAAAAAACATTCGAAAGACTAATCCCGTACTGATGGTTCAAGGGGGCATCAAGAAGGGACCCGCTAAGGGAAAAGGAAAGGGAAAGGCAAAACCCAAGAATGACCTGACTCGGCTCAAGTCAAATGGGAGTACACCTCAGGCCCAATCCAAGCCCAAGGCACAAAAGCTCAAGGAGAGCGAGAGCACTTGCTTCCACTGCAACAAAATAGGGCATTGGAGGAAGAACTGTGCTCTCTTCAAGGAAGAACAAAAAAAGAATGGAGCCAAGGCGTCCAGTTCAGGTATTTTTGTTGTTGAAATTAACCTTTCTATTTCTACCACTTGGGTACTAGATACCGGTTGTGGTTCTCACATTTGTTCAAATGTGCAGGGGCTAAGAAATAGGAGATTACTTGGGAAGAATGAAGTGGACCTCCGTGTGGGGAATGGAGCACGAGTTGCTGCCATGGAGATAGGCGACTATCAACTCACTTTACCTTCCGGACTTTGTTTAGTTTTGAAAAATTGTTATTATGTACCTGCTATGAGCAGAAACATTATTTCAGTTTCATTGTTGGATTTGGATGAATTTGATTTTGTTATTAAAAATGGCAATGCTCATATTCGTCGCCAAGGCATTTCATATGGCAATGCCGTGTTGCAAAATGGCCTTTATATCCTTGATTTACAAAACAAAGAGTCCATATACAACATTAATACAAAGAGGGTTAAATCAAACGATTTGAACCCTACTTACTTCTGGCATTGTCGTTTAGGACATGCAAACGAAAAACGCATTTCAAGACTCCACAAAACTGGAGTGCTTGGGTCATTTGACTTAGAATCTTATGATACATGCGAGCCATGTTTGCATGGAAAAATGACAAAGAGTCCTTTTAACAAGAAAGGTGAGAGGACTAATGGCTTATTGGAGCTAATACATACCGATGTATGTGGACCATTAAGTACACAAGCCAGAGGTGGTTTTAGCTACTTCGTGACATTCACAGATGACTTCAGTAGATATGGCTATGTCTATCTAATGAAGCATAAATCTGAAACTTTTGAGAAATTCAAAGTGTTTAAAAACGAAGTAGAAAACCAACTTGGCAAAAGTATAAAAGCCATTCGGTCAGATCGAGGTGGCGAATATTTAAGCCAAGAGTTTGACTGTCATCTAAAGGAGTGTGGTATTATTTCACAGCTCACTCCTCCTGGAACACCACAATGGAATGGTGTGTCCGAAAGGAGAAATCGAACTCTATTGGACATGGTTCGATCTATGATGAGTCAAGCAAATCTTCTTGTCTCTTTTTGGGGCTATGCATTAGAAACTGCTGCGTTTCTACTAAACCGTATTCCAACTAAAGCAGTTGAAAAGACACCATACAAGGTATGGACTGGGAAAGAACCCAATATGTCATTTCTCAGGATTTGGGGCTGTGAAGCACATGTTAAGAAATTAACATCTGACAAACTAGAGTCCAAATCCACTGTCTGCTTATTTGTGGGTTATCCCAAAGAAACAAAGGGATACTACTTTTACTCACAAACCGAGAACAAAGTATTTGTTGCTCGCAAGGCTGTTTTCTTGGAAAAGGAGTTCCTTCTCAAGAAAGACAGTGGGAGTAAAGTAGAACTTGGAGAAATTCAAATGCCACAAACTCCTATACAGGATGAGTTGGAAATGGGATCAAGTTCACAACCAATTGTGGAACAAGAACCCATTGCACAAGTACCTAGAAGGTCCGGTAGGGTACGTCAGGGGATTGAGAGATATGGTTTTCTAATCACCGACAGTGACGCTATTGAGTTAGTAGATCGTGAGGATCCTACTACCTACCGAGAAGCTATTGAAAGCCCAGACTCGAAAAATTGGCTTGAAGCCATGAAATCCGAGATGCAATCAATGTACGATAACCAGGTTTGGACCTTGGTTGATCCACCAGAAGGTGCTAAAGTAATTGAATGCAAGTGGCTATTTAAACTCAAAGCTGATAAGACCTACAAAGGTAGACTAGTAGCGAAAAGTTTTCGACAAACACATGGTGTAGACTATATGATGAAACCTTTTCGCCTGTAGTCATGCTCAAATCCATTAGGATCTTGCTTGCCATAGCTGCATATCATGATTATGAGATATGGCAAATGGATGTCAAAACTGCTTTCCTTAATGGAAATTTACTTGAGGATGTGTATATGACACAACCTGAAGGTTTTGTCAATCCCAAGCATCCTAAGAAGGTTTGCAAGCTTCAGAAATCCATTTATGGATTAAAGCAAGCATCCCGAAGTTGGAATCTTCGTTTTGATGAGGCAGTCAAAGAATTTGACTTCGTCAAGAACGAAGATGAGCCTTGTGTATACAAGAAGGTTAGTGGGAGCATAGTAGTATTTCTGGTCCTGTATGTGGACGACATCCTTCTCATTGGGAATGACATTCCAACATTGCAAAAGGTTAAGCAATGGTTGGGGAAATGTTTCTCAATGAAAGACTTAGGTGAAACTGAGACAATACTTGGTATTCGGATCTACAGAGATAGATCGAATCGGCTATTGGGACTAAGTCAAGAAAAGTACATAGACAAGGTACTAAAGCGTTTTAGTATGGGAGACTCAAAGAAAGGGTACATACCTTTGGCTTTGGGAGTTCCTTTAACTAAAGAACAGTGCCCTAAAACCAAAGAGGAAAGGGACAACATGAGTAGAATCCCATATGCATCTGCTATTGGATCTATCATGTACGCTATGTTATGTACTAGGTTGGATGTTGCTCATGCACTGAGTATAACCAGTAGGTTTCAGCAAGACCCTGGTGAAAAGCACTGGTCTGCTGTAAAAGGGATTCTAAAGTACCTACGAAGGACTAAGGATCACTTCTTGGTGTATGGTGGTCAGGAAGAGCTCGTCATACAAGGCTATGCCGATGCTGCTTTTCAAACCAGCACTCAGGACTCAAGATCGCAATCTGGATTCGTTTTTGTTTTAAACGGTGCTGCTGTCAGCTGGAGAAGCTCAAAGCAAGAGACCGTTGCCGACTCAACTACAGAATCTGAGTATATTGCAGCAAGTGAGGCTGCAAAAGAGGCTGTTTGGATTAGAAATTTCATTTCTGGATTAGGAGTGGTCCCAAGCATCCTAGATCCATTAGAAATTTTTTGTGACAACAACGGGGCCATTGCACAGGCCAAAGAGCCCCGGTCACACCAGAAATCCAAACACATACTCAGGAGGTACCACCTGATCAGAGAAATCATTGATCGTGGGGACGTCAAGGTCAGCAAGATAGCAAGTGAAGACAATGTAGCAGATCCTTTGACGAAACAGTTGCGTCCAAATCTGCACGAAGCTCATTTGAGAGCATTCGGTCTAAGGGCTATGCCCAATTGGGACTAGTGCTAGTGGGAGATTGTTAGTGTAAGCCCTAGCCCCAATACATTGTAATAAAACACTTTAGTTAATAAATGAGGCATTTGTTTTACCAATTGTATTCCTGTGCATATCAATTGATAGAACTATCCAAGAATGTCGTTTCAGTTTAAGTTATCATGTGTGAGGCACATGGTTGTAAGACCTTGAAACAAACGAGACTTCATTCTAAATATCCCTAGTCAGTCATTGTTATGGGAATAACAAATGAATTAAGACTAGTATGCTCTCTCTGATTAGATTGAGTTCTGTCTTACGGATCATAAGGACAAAAGTGTCAATCAGAGATCATAGATACATGTTTATAACATGGTATTTGGATACGATCCACACATGAGAACACTACATGGTACAAGTCATAAGTGTTCCTCATATGCAAGTTTTGTATCGGAGTTCTTAGACCTAAAATCTCTATGAAACTCTTTATGAATTACTGTGTACTTTGACATACACCTAACGTGCTCGTAACTGAGTGACAAGTATGGGTATGCTTGGGTATGCATTGATTCATGTTAGAGAGCATGAGAGAAGTAAAGGGATTACCCCTCTCTATAAGAGAGAAAAATATCATCGGCCACTTGATCAGTGAACTGAGAAGTGTATGGCCATACCGAGATGTAATAATGTGCAATCATTATTTATCTGAGAGTTCAGTGTCACTGGAATATCAAGAAAGGAATTAACTTACACATGAGGATGACTTGTTCCATGCCTTATGTTAATTCTGATATTTATGGGTAAGGGACTATACAAAATTGCATTAGGTCACCAAATGCCATTTGCATTTTCATTTAATTTGGAATGCTATAATATCTTTCTAGAGAATATATATAGCCTTTGAATTAATTCATTAATTCAATTGCCAATATTAAATGGACCTATAGGATCGCACACAAAGCATTGGGCTTAAAATATTTAAATAAGGCATTGAGCATTAATTTGGGCTTTTAATAAAAGTCAAGCTAATGTATGTAATGGGTATTAAATTGCTATTGGACCTTGGTCCATGAGAGAGAGAATATTCGGCCCACATAGGATTAATTTCAATTTATTAATTAAATCAATTAAGTTAATTGAGTATTAAATCCTAGTGGCATTTAAGTCAAATTAAATCACCTAATAATTACCATGTCCTAGCCGAAATTCCAAGTATGATATACAATGGAATTTCAGCACATGATTAAGTGATTGTATATTTGATTAAATATATGTTAAGGTAATATTTCAAATTAATTTGAATTTTGAATTCAAAAGTAAGTTTGAAATAAATTGTGTTACTTATCTTTAGGAAGGATTTTGAGTTTGAATCAGATTATCTAAAAGTAATTGAAATTCAAATCAAATACTTGCCAAAAAGATAATATACAAAATATAGAAAAGATAAAAGAAAAAGAAAACCTAAGATTGGAGGCTAGGTTTTTGCGTGAAACACATCTTTTTCTCTCTAAGTTTTCTCTTGGCCGAAATACTCAAGGAGAAGGACCTTCCTTGCTTGCTTGTGTTATTAGGCATTAAAAGCACCTAAAGAAAGTACAAGATAACATCTTGTAGCTTTAATCATTGCCATTATACAATACCTAAAGTTGAGAGCTAGAAATCTCGGTTTTAAGCTTTGCTTGAAAGTGTGTGTGTGAACGTAGAGAGGAGTGGCGTAAAGGCTGTTCCTTGGCTTTGGTGATCAAGATCTAAGGTGGATTATATCATCCTGGTTGCTGATCATTATCAAATCCAAGTCTTAAGAGCATCTAAAGTTGTAAGTTTTAAAACCCTAAAAGTGCATGTTTCGATTCTTGTTATGGAATTGTTTGATGTGTATGATCGTTTTTTGATATTTTCCGCTGCGTTATCTACATACACATACTATGACATATTCCATCAGAGGGAACCACGGCAAGAAGGCACCGGGATCTGACCGGAAATGGCCAGGTGACGCCGGAGACGGAATCGGAAGACCGTTGGACGCCGGACGCACTCCCACGCGCCGGCGCGTGAGGAATAGGGCAGACTTTGTGGCGGCGCGTGTAGACCACTCGCTGGACGGATGGTCGCCGGAAAATGTGTACAGGCCGAAATGGAGGAGGCGGTTCTTCCTGTGATGGCGGTGAGGCAAACCAGTCACCGGATCCGGTGACCCAAGGCTGACAGAAGCTTCAACCGAAAATGGAAACGCAAGCGAATCTTCAAACGGCGCGTTAGGTCCACTCGCCGTCCGGATGATCACCGGACTTCGTGAGCAGGCCGGAATTCCACCTGCGCAGCTCCCGAAGTGGGTGGTGAAGCAAACCGGTCACCGGAGCTAGTGACCCAAAGGGGAGCAGACTCCTCACCCGATGAAGAGGAAGAACAGAGACCAAAAAATTCCCAGAAGAGCCTAAGGCTCTGATACCATGTGAGAAATCATCCCGTATTATTTTCTATATCATTTCTTAGTAATTACAGACATTTATACACAAAAGATTGTTACAAATTCAACTATTACTGCTACCTACTACTTACTTACTTGCTACCTACTAACAAATTGAAAATGGCAAAAAACAACAAAATGAAAGAATCAGTGGCTGACAAAATTAAGAACACACAGATCTAAAATTATATTATGTAGAATAAATAGAAAAGCAAAAGATAAAACCAGTGCCGGTCAATATTATATATTCTCAAATACATACCTGGTTAATGGCACAAAACCGAGTGAGGGAGAGTGAGATCAAAATAGAGAGCGAGCGCAAGATTGAGACAGAGGGAGAGAGACTAGGACACGGAGAGAGATTGGGACACAGAGAGAGCGAGAGCGAGATTGGGACTGAGAGAGCGAGATCGAGATAAAGAGAGCAAGAGGACGAAGAAGAAAATGTTTTTTGCCATTTATCAAATAACTGACCTATTATTCCATAATCCAATATAACCCGAGGTTTAGATTAAAAATATAATCCAACCCGACCGAAAAACCACCAAAACCGTATTTTTCTGGTTTGTTCGGTTTGATTCGGTCGGATTAGTCGGTTTGACTCAAAATCTGAACAGTCCTAATATTGATCTGTCCAAGATTCGATCCGACCAGTTTGCCGATCTAAATTAGATGATGATTAAAAAAATATACATAACATATGTTGCACCTTTCATTGATAGGATTTAGGAAGCGAAAGTTTATGTTCAAACAATATTTTTATAGGTCATTCACAGAAGGATAGTTTTTTTTTTAAAAAATTAATATACAAATATATAAATATAATATATTTTGGACATTATTTTTAGTTATTATTTATTTAAGAATAATTTTGTGGTTGTGATTATATATATAGTTTATTATAATATAAATAAAATTGAATACAAAAAATATTATAATCAAATTACAAGAATGACTATAAAATAGATTGCATTTAATCTATTATAATTCGTAATTCACATAAAGGTTATATCATTTGCCTATATAATTAAGCAGATAGATTAGCCATGGCAGGTTTCCCCACCTCTACAACTTTCCTAATAATGTCTCTTCAATGGTTCACATCATTCTACACTATTATCTCTAATATTGCATTAATTACAATTTAGAAATATGAGGGCATAAAACAATGTTTCTTAAGAATTACTAATATTTTTTTTATTATTATTTTTTTGTCTTAAAAAATTCAAAGTAGAGAAAGCAATTAAACAAAGAGAAAATTTATATATACACATTTTTTTTTTATTTCAAGAGATAAAATGGGATAGAAATAGGGGTGAGCATGGACCGGTTAATCGATCAACGAGCTTCAAAAAAATCAGTCCATTAATACCGATTTTTTGAAATCCCAGTCCATTAACTAATCCATTACTATCGGTTAAGCAGTTCACCAATTCAATATATCAAAATTTTCTTTATTAAGTGTACGCTACATAAAGCAGCAAATCTAACATTAAAAACTATGGCTCAAAATTTCATTAAAGCAGCAATTCAAATTGCTAAGCACAACAGTTCAAATATTAAGCATACACAATACGAAGCAGTTACATTTACATTGACATTATATACGTTCAATCACATATACAAGTTGGACATAAACCTGATCAATTGCGCATGGAATGGAATTAAGCAATGGATATCATCTTTGCCAGAGAACAAGTGTGGGAATGAACTAGGAAAAGAAGGAACTGCCTGCATACACACAAAATGAAGTATTTAGATCTCATGCATTGAAATCAAAGCAATCATCATCATGGTGCTGGATTTAAGAAAATAAAGTCATGTAATAGGTCTGTCATCTTTTCTCCTTTCAAAACTAAATTTACATAGTTATTTTATGAGTTTTGTGGCTTATAATACCAAATTATGCAGTATATATTAATCCCAATTAGAAATTTCCAGTATTTATTCAGGTCTTGCAGGTCTACTTTTTTACGGTGTAAAATTAACAAGTACGAAGTGATGACAAAATTAAAGGATAAAAATTATCTCTCGCAGACTAAACAATAATGATGACTTGTCAGCATTTGTTATTATCTAGGGAAAACAGTTAAATAATATACTTCAAACAATGAAAACGACCAATAATATGAAATAAAAGAATAGGCATTACAAAGACTATGTTAGTACAATAACAAAATATTCAAATTCCTGCAACCATGTGCAGACATCAACTGGGATCTGTACACAGCATCACAAACTACTAACCTGCACAGCTGGGAAACTAACTTTGCCTATATGATCTTGACCAATGAAACCAAAAATACCACAAACATGTGCATTAAAGCAAAATCTTAAGATGAACATAGTAAACTGATAGTCTGAACAAAGAGAATTTTTATGGTATTTCAAATGATGGTATCCATATCTGTGGATTAGTGGATGCAGTAGAGATAAGGAAATAACTACCTTATTGTACGTGACACACTTTTGAACCATCACCATGTTTGTGTAGAAGGAACTGCACAAATCATTTTGCAGATGATTAATAGATAGCACAAAAATTAAAAGTGACCATGCAGGGCAGATTAGATTTCTTAAAAGGAGCTGCATGAATGATTTTCTCAGACAATCAATTAATAGTTCAATAATACCAGAGCACACACAGAAACCAGGGCATGCATTTGATCAAAATTGCCACCCATTCATATATACAACATATTGCCTAAAAGAAAGAACTAGTATGCCAACTCAATAAGTAGTTCATTCAAACATTAAATCAGAATATCTCATTATGTCCAACAGGCAGAGTTTTGTAAAACAATGTGCAAGCACACATGAAAAATATACAATGACGCAGTCCAGTACAAACAGCAATTCGAAAAAAAAACCAAAGCAGAAGCTTGAAAATCAATGCTCAGAAAAGAAAGAAAGAACACCATAAATAAAGAAAATCAATGCTCGGAAAACAAAAACAGCTATTTCGAGAAAGAGGAACAGGAAGATTTACTTCTACTGTGACCCAAACCGGCGAGAGGCAGAAGAGGAATGGCTGGCAACAGGCGGCTGGCGAGACCATGAACTGCTGCAGATTTCGAGAAAGAGGTAGATGCGATTTTGAGACTGCGACGGAGAGGCAGACGCGATGCAATTTAGGATTTTTCTTTAACTGGTTTTGATTTTCTTTATATATATATAACCGGCAAAATCTGAAAAAATATATAAAAAAAAAGTTGTCATCAATCTTTAATCTTTAAATCATTTTCCCAAAAATGATAAATTTTTACTTCCAAAAATGTCCTCCTCGTTCACATTTCTAAATTTGACTTGAAAGGAGAATTTTGACAACTAAAAATCCATGCTGATAGCAAATATAAAATTGTTTTTTGCAGCTCAAATTATCATTATCAGCAAACTGATATGCCATTTAGACTTAAATGATTCCCTTAAATAGAAAAAATTATTTATTTTTTAACTATACGTGTCGAATTCAAAATTTTAATATGTAGTATTTTTTAATTTTTGATAGAAAATAGTTTACTTTCTCTTTATGGTTGTGATTATATATATTTTTTATTATAATATAAATAAAATTGAATAAAAAAAATATGATAATCAAATTACAAGAATGACTATAAAATAGTTTGCATTTAATTTATTATACTTCGTAATTAACATAAAGGTTATATCATTTGCCTATATTTATTAAGCAGATAGGTTATCCATGGCAGGTTTCCCCACCTCTACAGCTTTCCTAACAATGTCTCTTCAATGGTCCACGTCATTCTACACTATTATCTCTAATATTGCATTAATTACAAATATTAGGGCATAAAATAATGTTTTTTAAGAATTACTAATATTATTTTATTTTTATTATTATTTTCTGTCTTAAAAAATTCAAAGTAGAGAAAGCAATTAAACAAAGAGAAAATTTATATATACATATTTTTTTTTTATTTCAAGAGATAAAATGGGTTAGAAAATATCACTTATTTATTAATTAGAAGTGTCGGATTCAAGTTTTTAATATGTAGCGTTTTTAATATGTAGCATTTTTAAATTTTATGATGGAAGCTGTTTACTTTCTCTTTGTGGATATTTTTGACACGAATTCGAATTAATGGGATCGGTAAATTTTGAATGCGAAATGATTATTAAAAAAAATAAAACTTATACTTTGATTTGAATGTATATATATATATATATATATATATATATATATATATATATTTCTGTTTTTTAAACAGATTGGAAGAAATTTGGATACTGGTTAAAAACTTAAAAATTTCTAAAATTATCTTTTATATTAGGCTAAGCTAATACACATTTTAATTAATTAATTTAGCTAACATATATGCAAAGAGCTTGCCAACTATTAGCCGAAAATATTTATCAACAATTTCCCATATATGAAAAAATCCACTGCTTTTTGAATTAGGCAACTTTTTAAGGCTAACAAAATTTTCTTTCTGTACATGTGAATAAGAAATTAATTACTTAATGTTTTCTTTAAGAACTATAAGTTAAGTTCAAATTAACAAATTAATTAATAAATGTAAGTACACATCACAACTAAACACAAGAAAATTAAACTATTGTTTTCCTTATTTTAATGAAAATTAAAGACCCTAAACCAAAAGGTATTTTGTTTTATAAAATAAATAATACATAATTTTACCTAAAATATCACAATTTAACATATATATTAGCTTATGAACTTATTAAAACTGTATTTCCTATATTATTAAAATTTATAAAACATATAAATTAATTTTATTAAAAAATATCATATTATCTCGTAATATTTTAAGAAATAATGTAACACTCGATAACCTAATGAGAGTAATTTTTGAATTTAGATATCAATCATTTTTTTATGAAGGTGTAAATATCTTGTGTGTTACTCATCCCACTTGATCCCTCCTCCCAAGAGAGGGCCATACCAAAAGTCGGAAGCCAATAAAACTCTGCCACGAAGCTAACTTATCTCGTGCTGTCTTTATCTTGTATGGACGACTAGGAGGGCTCTTGCCGCTTTTGACATACCATATAAGATCCTCCAATTTAGGTGACCGCAGACGGTCCAGAATTATTATTACCAAGATCCACGCATTAGCTATAAGTAGACGTCCACGTGTACGTCATCCACGCCAGGAACTAGGGATCCCAATACTATGTATCGTATCAGAGAATATTTCTCTGCTCAGTTAAAACGCCAAAAACCAAGCTCTCCCCCATATCCTCTACATGTCAAACACAAGTCATTTTCTGTTCTAAAAGTTTCATCAAAATCTTTCAAATTAAAAACACACTCTCACTCTTTCCGCTGCCGGAAATTTCGCCGGCGATCGTCCCGGCGAAGGTTAGCTCCCCAAAAACTGTCACAAATGCTTCAATTTTTCCTCCCTTATCAAAATGTGTTTTAGATTTTACTTTACAATTGAGAATTCTGATTTTCTTAGCTCTCTATTTCTCCATAGAATTGGTTAATTTTCTCTTCCTCGATTATCAACTGAATGCTTTGTGTGATCGAAGATTTATTTATTCATCATTTTTTAATTTAAACTGTTAGGTTTTGTTTGGTGCTTGTTATTTTTGTAGGTAATTTGGCAAAAATAAGCTTTTGGAGTTTGTTTCGTTGTTGCATGGCTTGAGCTCGATCTTCATCAATGGATTCTGTAAGTTAAGCGGCACCGTAAGGAGTACAATTTGTTCCTGAAAGATATCAGTTCAAGCTTTTGTGTGGAGGAAGCTAGTTGAGTGAGCTGTTTCTGGTTGACTCAGTGAGTTATTGGAATTCCGTGGTGGTAAAAAATGGTAGGCCTGGAACTCTTATTAATGCTTTTTTCCTGTAAAGATGTGTTGAAATTTGTGTCTAAGTTTATTATGATATTGAGGGTTTTTTTTTTTTTTTTTTTGTGAGTGCTGTTTGATAATCTGGATGGAAAGTAATTTGTGTTCAATTTTTATATTTAGGAGTCTATTTGTTTATCACATATGAGCGTTACTTTCTCATCCATCATTTTAATTCTTTGGCATGCTTAATAATATTTCGAGTTCCAGTTGTCAGATTCAGGTGGTATGCCATTCACAATTTCCTTCTTTGGAATCTGCCTATTATTTACTTTTTATAACTAATGATAGTCTGGTGGTATTATTCAATTTATGTCTACATTCAGCAAATGCTTATTTTCTGTGAGATTCAGCTGTATTAATTGTAGGAGCAATGTTATTTTGTTGAGGTAGTGTGAGAGTGATATATGCTTGTTATGTGACTAGATTATTATATCTGGTCCATAGGTGTTCAGATATCCCAAATTCAAGAGATTGAAGATAATGCCTGATACAATCATCTTTTTTGATAATTATTAGATATGAATAGGGTCATGTAATGATTCTTTGAATGTTAAGGGTATAAGAATATATTGTTGGCGAAATTTAGAGGATGGAAATGTACTTCTGAACTAAAGAAAGGAATCCGGTAAATGGGTTCATTTTTTAAAATTAATTACAGCCCACATGGGAACATTTTTCTTTTCTCATGCTCACATCAACTTTCATTCTATTGGGTTTTGGACATTTTGCATGGGAATCCATAGTTAGGCATTGGCAGACAGCCATAGGTGGTTGGAGGTCCAATCACTAACGTTAGAAATTTAACTTCAAATGTTTGAATTAAAATTTTGAAATGTCAATCCCTGGATTTTGTAACATTGCTGCAATTGCAATGGTTAGAAAACATTTCTAACTAGCTATTGGGAGCCCTAATGGCAAAGCTAATTGGTAGTCCAGACAACTCTTAACGGATGCTAACCAGTGATCTAAGATCAATAGTTGGCTGCAAAGCCCTTCATGATTACATGAATAAATGAAGGAGGGCATCCCTTTGTTTTGATATTAACTCAGGCCATGAACATCTCAAGATGCAGACATGCATAAGTATTCTTCAAATGATGAGGATGGACATGCATAAGTATCCCATTGAAGAGTTGGTGTCAGGGATTAATTGATGGAAGAAAGTTGATGGCAATCTTTCTTAAAAAGATCCTCTTTAAATAGTTTCATTTGTTCAAGTAAAGAAAGAGTGCTTAGACGAGCTTGGAGTGTCATTGGTGCTGGCAAGAAGGCTTAACCTCAGAATGATTGAATGCAGGGGTAAAGTTTGGCCTTGAATTTGTTAAGGACTTAACTATGCAAAAGTTTAATGTTATGGGCCCCAAGTTAGAAGTGCTATGTTTGTTCGAGGACATCTCTTCAACCCTTGAATTTTAGAATACTCTCGATTATGCTATTTCCCATTTGATTTGAATTTGCAAAAGTTTCTATATCTAGGCATGCATGTTAAAAGCATGCCGTAGTTAGTGAATGATAAATTACTAAAGAAAGGAACTCTAGCACATTTATATGTTGGAGAGAGAATGAGATAATTGAAACCCTCCTATCATCAACCAAATTTTAAAAAGCCCACAATATAGTGAAAAGTGAAATTTGTTAATCTTATGAAAACAATTAAGAAAGAGCACATTCCTCGATATTTTGAATGGTCAAATGTTTTCTCTATCTAAATCTGCAACTTCTTTCCCTTGCTGTAACTAGTCATGATGTTTTGTAACCTTTGCCCTTTAAATTTTTCCTGGGTAATAAACTTTTCCCTCCCAAATTTAAGTTAATTATTGATGAAAAGCAAAACATATTGAAATCATATTTCTAGGGGCTATCATTCCACAAAGGACATCGTTTTGTCTCCCATCTTACACTTACATCACTAGTGATTCGCAAAATGTTGAAGAGAGAATTTCATTGGCTTTGCTTTTGGTTCACATTTGTCAAAGGTGTATAAGAAAATCACTAGCTTGTTGCTAATATATCTCCAACAAAGGAGCTTTTCCTTAATTATTAATTTACTTTTGCATAACAAGAGGGCCTACAATGACCATGTCTTCCATGCTTGCATTACCAAAATCCTACCTAATTGGCATCTGCTTTATCCAATATAACAAAATTCACTCCTTTGGAGTAAAAGGCCATGGGAATCTTGCATATATTCCTCTTTACTCTGGAAATACTGGCTTCATTTGTTGTTGCACTCGGCCTTCTCATATTTTAAGAAGCTTTGTTTTTCATAAAGTGACTCCTAAATTACTTTTAAATTAAGCCTATATAGAAAGGTTAACCTAGTGATTCATTGGTTTCGTTTTTATTCTTTTTCCTTTCATTTTACAATTATACCCATGTCATCTATTGATATACCTTGAACCCATTTTAATAGATACCATATATTTCTTGAGCATAAGAGCTATAAAAGAAAATATTTAGTGTCCAAGGTGTCTTGGCATTTCTTTGATGAGTCCAAACAATGTTAGATACACGTATAGGTTGTATATAAATGCTTATTAACTCTGATAAAACCTTTTGAGTTGAACTAAAAAATTCTTGGTCATAGTGATCTCCCTAGCTCTCTTGCTTACTCAACTTCCTAATTGGCTTGGAATCTTCATGGTAATTTCCCTTGTAGGTTGTGACTAACAAAAAGATCTCCTTAGCTCTCTTGCCTTTTTTTTGGTTCAAGCTAGTTGCTAGAACTGGTAAGCTACCTTGAATTAATATGGAGCTTAGAGGCTAGATTCCTTTCCCATTTGTAAATATATTGTTGTACGTGAAGTGTAGATTTATTACTTTGAAAGTTGTCGGTGTCTCCGTATAAATCGTTCCTACTTCCACATTGAAAATGTTGGCTAGCTTTAGTCAAGAGCCATTTTGGAGACTTATCACAAGTAATCATTTACCAATTTTGCAATTATATGTTTATTTCTCAAGATGGTGCTCATTTCAAATCCAATATATTAAGTGCAACCAATAGGAGAATTGACAAAAGCAAGCTCATCTATACGACAAAAGAACCTATAAAAAGTAGTGACTAGCGAGCAAATATATATGAATATAAGCTCATTGTTACGGTATGTGGGTTAATGTTTCTTTTATAAAGAGTTGCTGATTTGCACCAAATGGGTGTAGAAACATGTACCCATATCTGAGATTATCTAATCTCTATAAACAAAAATTTCCATTGAAAGATGTTTTCTTGTCTATAAGAATTTCCATAGATTACAAATATAATGTCACACCCATCTATGCCTTAGAAAGGCTATGAAATCTCTCTCCTCGCAAAACTCTTGCGCATATTTCACCGATTACCTCAAAATGTGACTTTAGGGGATCAATAGCCAGTACTTCTCCTCCATACACATGTAAAAGTGCCATTTCAAGCTTAATGTTCCACCTTGGCCACTATTTCCCTATGAAGCCTGGAAATGAGAATTGTAATGTTTTCCGACTAACAAATACAATCGCTAACGACAAGAGATATCTCATTGTTATGGTAGCATTGTTTAATGAAAGAATTTTTTAAACTAAAGTCAACTTCTTTTGAACATTGCTTTTCATATAGAGAAAACTACCTTAGATGAAGTCTTATCATTCGAACTTTGCCGTTGTGTGAAGTTAAGCTTCTCATCAAATTTAAAATTGTTACTTAATTTCCAAATGACAGTTTAACGTCGAACTTATTTTCGTTATTAGCTAAATTGGTTCGTTCTTCTTATATTCATTGTATAATAACTTACAAATGTATATATCTTTGAAGATAGTTTAAGCTCTTAATCGCAATCCAGAAACTTTTTGTGAATTCCTAATCCAGAAAGCTTTATCTGAATTCCTATCTTAGGAGCATGACAATGGGATTCAATAACCAACCAATTCGTACATATAAACACTTAGACCTATGTATGTGTGTATGTATTTAGGTATTTTGTTAATTTGAGTTTTAAAAATTGAATTTTTAAAAAGGAACTAGCACATATATCATCATATCAAAGTAGGAAGGAAGCCATGTTCCTTTAATCAAAAAGCATAATTGAAAAGAAGTGTTTTCACTTTTTTCTAATTGAGATATGTAACCTCAGCTTATGGTATCTTTCCCTAGTTTAGAATTTAGAAGCTAAATGCCTTATCTAATGTTAATAAGCAATAAATATTCCTATACAAAGTGCGATTTTTTTCTTTCAATAATATATATAAATACATTTTTTTTTCTTGACCAGTCACTTAATGTATAAGGAAAGAGTCTTTCTGTGTGATTCAACATCGTTGTATAATATGCCTGATCTCCTCTTCTCACCAAGTTATATTCAAGCTCCTTCTGTGTGCCATCTTCTTGAATTATTCTCTAGATTCTTAACCACCTAATTTAGGAGTAGAAAATAGAGCTCCAATAAGGTCAGAACTTGGAGGATACTTTGCTTAACAGTTACAAGCCTTGTTCCATAAAGGATTTAAAATTGTAGTTGAGTATGATGGAACATGTTGCAGCTCATTGCACGTTAAGTATTTTGAAGAAATCACAAGATACATAAACCTAACAGGTATTAAAGGAGTTCATAATAAGGGTGAAATTAATTGATGAGTACAAATATATTATAAAGATGTTGAATATGTGATTTCAGCCTGGTAAAGTAACAACCACAAGACACATTAAGAGTTCTGTGGATTAGAGATAAGATATGAATTGATCATCCGTATAAAGTTGTCTGAGAGGTCTCGAGTTCTTGTGCTTTTAGCTTGAGTTTAACTGTTCTCATTCAAGAGATGTTCCTGTTTAGCTGAAGTTTGCCTTATTACTCAGTGAAATGTTGTTTTATTTGGAGCTGGTATGGTTCTTACCGATTGTAGTTGAAGAAAAAAACAATGAAGAAATTGAAGTTGGGAAGAAAGGGATTGCGGTTTCTAGGTTTTAATTTGGTAAAACTATTACTTGGTAATAATATTTCAATGGACTGGAGGAAGGTGGCATTGAATGCCTTGCCTTTGGAATATGGTCATTTCTGCTTATAAAGGAGACAAGGTGGAGTAATGATGTCCTTCAGGGGAAAGTGGATTGCATTAAATGGAATTGTTGTCTATGTCTTAAGAACTTCTGCACTGCCTTTTTCATACAATGAAACCTTTGCTTTTCATGAGCAATTGACAGCTAACCTAAGTGGTCTAGATGAAATAGGATTTTCACGTGTTTAGTTCAAGTAGGATGATATAAAAAAAAAAAAAACTTAGATGTGTTATTGTTGGATAACAGCATACTGTATTTTTGGTTTAATCATTGCTTGCTTTTACTATGGTTTGATTCTCGCATGCAACATTTACTCATGAAACAATTGAGCATTGAAGATGATCACATTTATTAAGTATTGCTAAAATGGTAATTGTTTTTTTTAAAACATTTCCAAATTAAAATGAAAATCAGGAAACAACTCCAGCTGGTACAAAGAAAGAAAATTTTATTCATAGCACGTAAAAAATGTCTTATCAAGATTCTCGGAACCCTTAGGAGCTTTCATAAAAAGTTCTAATTACATGTTTCCACTTTTGAAGGATTAAGTAAGGAATTGTGTTTCTTAGAGGTTAAAATATATTCTCTAACATCATAGATCACATACAATCCTTTTCCCAATGTCTGGAAATCTGGAATTTACTGAATCTGATCCGACCCCTATATTCAATACCACGAAAGAGTTGTGTCCATCTCCACCAACTGTGGTGAGAGTTGAAATGGATGTTGTTTTAGATGAATAATATGGTGCTTTTAGGTAAATAATATGTTATATTTGCTAATGCATGAGTGTATATTTTAGAACATGATACAAACATTGTGCCTATCATCCTACAAGTGCAATTAGATGTTATAAATGTAACTATTGGTATGTGGGTGTATATTATTCCCCTCATTTTGTCAGATAAGGTAACTATTAAAAGTCATTAATTTCTTTTTGTTATAAGGTAACTATTAAAAGTCATTAATTTCTTTTTGTTCTTTGCAATTTTAAGGCAAACCATGCATTGGTGTCTTTTGTCATGAAGAGGATTCTCCATGCTGTAGAGATACACACAAAAAGCTTCTTTTGGAGTGGTTATCGCCTCTTTAAAGTTTTTCGGGACTTGAGATGACACAAACAGATTGTTTCAAAATCCACAAAAATATGTTTTTCTCTTGCTAACATATGTTTGAAAATTTAATTCTAAGTACCAGTTTTTTGCTGCTTTTATTGTTTCAAGTTTGTAATATATATAACTCTGATATAAGCTTGTTGTATGGAATTTTTTTGTGGCAGTCTTTCCAGCACAAAAGTTTTTGGATGCCAAGGGATGGTGGGTGCTTAACTGATGGAGAGATAGGTTATGATAGTTCCTCGAGAATTGAACCAAAGCGCAGTCATCAGTGGTTTATGGATTCCACTGGTCCAGAATTGTTCAGCAACAAAAAGCAAGCAATCGAATCTGCTAATAACAGGCCAGCTTTAGGAACTTCACAAATGAATGCTTCTCCATGGCATAATGCTTCTAGTTTTCAGTCAGTTTCAGGGCAATTCAGTGACCGGTTATTTGGGTCCGAGGCTCTGCGGCCATTCAATATGGGTGATAGAAATATTCCATCTGCTGGTGGTGGAAATATGAACATGGATATGGGAAGAAAGAATTTCAATGATCAATATGGTAGCAATTCCTCAATGGGTTTGTCTATGTCTCATTCCATCGAGGACCCCTCAGCAGGTATTAGTTTTGGAGGAATTAGAAAAGTTAGAGTCAATCAAGTTAGGGACTCCAGCAATGACATTTCTGCATCCATGGGACATTCCTATGGTCGAGGGGATAACAATCTTATTGCAATGGATGCTTCCTATAGTAAGGGTGATAACAGTGCCATATCCTTGGGCCCAACCTATAATGATAGGGAAAAGAATACCATCTCAGTTGGACCCAACTTCAGTAAGGCGGGCGGCAATTTCATTTCAATGGGGCACTCCTTTAACAAGGGAGATGGAAATTTCATATCAATGGGTCATGATTATAATAAGGGAGATGACAATATCTTATCAATGGGTCAGCCCTTTGACAAGGGGGAGGGCAATTTTATAACAATGGGCTCCTCATATGAGAAAGAAGACAGCAACGTCATGTCTATGGCTTCTTCCTTTAGCAAGGGGCATGAAAATTTCATATCGATGGCCCCCACCTATGATAAACCCAATGAGAACTTCATTTCTATGGGTCCCTCCTATAGCAAGGCAGATGAAAGTATCATATCAGTTGGCCCCAGCTATGACAAGGAAGATTCCAACATTACATCCATGTGTTCTGTCCAGGACAAAGTGGATTCTAATATTCTATCGGTGGGTCATAATTATAACAAAGGTGCAAACAACACCATATCTTTTGGAGGCTTTCATGATGAGTCTGAGTCAAATCCCTCTGGCAGTATCATTAGTGCCTATGATGTGTTGGTGGGTAATCAGAACTCTGCTCAAACTTCAGAGGTACCTGGCCAGAAAGATATTGTCCAGTCAAATGCAGATCCAGTTGTAAGTAACACCCCAAAAGCTAATTCAAGAACTGATGCTAGCCCCAAAAATAAAGATGCAAAGACATCTAAGAAGGTTCCTCCTAATAACTTTCCTTCAAATGTCAAAAGTTTGTTATCAACTGGCATTCTTGATGGGGTTCCTGTGAAATATGTCTCGTGGTCAAGGGAGGTGAGATTCATATGTTAAGAAACTTCATAATCGTTTAGAGAGTATGCATTATTCTATACTTGTTAAGTTTCTTTCTTTTGAAATGCGATAACCTTCTTGCTTGGTAGAAAAATCTAAAAGGAGTTATACAGAACACTGGGTATTTATGTGGATGCGACGAGTGCAAATTCCAAAAGGTAATTAGTTCACAATACTCAGATTTATGCTTTTCTAAAGAAAACTGATCAAAGTATGTTTTTAATTTGCTTCCTGACATGAGATGCATAATGCAGGCTTTGAATGCTTATGAATTTGAGCGTCATGCTAATTGCAAGACCAAGCACCCAAATAATCACATTTACTTTGATAATGGAAAGACAATCTATGCTGTAGTTCAGGAGCTGAAAAACACTTCACAAGAGATGTTGTTTGATGCAATTCAAAATGTGACTGGGTCTCCTATTAATCAGAAGAATTTCCGAAGCTGGAAAGGTAATGTACTGATAGTTGATTTCATGAGTCTTAACGTTAAGGTGTATGGTTGACATAAACATATTCTCACCTTTTTTTTTAATTAGCATCATATCAAGCTGCCACACGTGAACTTCAGCGCATTTATGGGAAGGATGAAGTTGCCATGCTATCTTGAGTAGAAGATCCTTGTTCTGGAAAAATGTGAAGCGGTATATTCTGTGTATAGCAGCATATATCTATAGTAATTTAGTGAATTGCTTTTGGAATTCTAATAGTATTGAGAAGCCAATGGTTATCTAGATATTTACCCTTCCTAAAAATAAAATTTAAGTTTAATTTTGGATGATTCTGTCTGTTGAAGTTTGAGTTATTTGCCAATTTATTGTGAATATGCATGATAGGTGCTGGAGTTGTGCCTTCTCAATGTTTGTTGAGGAGACAACTGTTCCATTTTGAGGTGATATGAACAATGCTATCGATAAATGATAAATGCTATGGCCTGATAAATGATTTAAGTTTGAATTGAAGAATTAGACAGCACTCAGTTGCACATGGTTGATAGACCAAATGAGTTTCTTAGAGATGATATTAAGAATGTTTTACAAATGAGTTTAGAACTCTATGGCTGTTTGTTGCACATTAAAGAGTTTAGAATTCTTATGACGACAGTCAGACCTGCTGTTTATATTGCCTGAAGCCCTTATTATGTGACTTTTTGGGGAGTTCTTGTTTAAGTTATCCCTGATATGTACAGAACTTTGTGTATGAATACCATGGCAAACACATACTTGTCATCTCAGCAAATCAAGGTCTGTCCTGATCTGGTGTTCTTTCATAGACGAGGAATGTGGGGGCTATTGAGCCTGGAACTGTTGTCGACCTTGTCATTATCATGGCACCTGTTAATGGACATACATTTAGGAGCATAGTTTCTTTTCTTCTTTCCCAATTAAGAGTGCAAGTATACTTGTAATGTGTGCTAGTCCAAGTATCTAATAAGGTTATTACTCCTCCAGTTCTGTTCTAGATTATCCTAAACTATGGGATTAATCCCCAGATATTAGCCATAAGAGGAAAAAGTATTGAAGATCTCATTTGTGTGCAATTCAGTTTGATATGAAAATCTCATAGTACATTGTTTAAGATACATGGTATTAGCTCGGTTGGTATCTTAATAGTTTCTTGCTGGATTCTTTTTTCCCATTTCTAGTGCCAGATAACAGATTGCTGTGGTTTAATGCTGGACTGATTTTCTTTTTCTTTACAGTATATAATCAGCCATAGCTTGAGAATAACCTTTTCCGATAAGTTACAACTTACTACTTTAGTTCTAGAATTTTTATGAAGTAATTTCTATCATCCCTAACCTTCGGCTTTGGATTGGGGATTAGAGGGAAATTTATGTTCATTGCTCTGAATCTTTCTCATTTTCCCTGTTCTATCACAAAACTGATGGAAACTTTTGAGGGGTTGAGGGAAATTAGTTATCTGATTTCCATTGTTTTCCTTTCTCTATTTGCATATTCTTGTTATGGTAAATGCCTCTAGTGATAAATCTAATAATGGCGACGTTGCCTTTTCATTAGGTTTTTACTTGCTTGGTGGTAATTAATTAGATCTCCCACTATGGATGGACATTGTTAACTCTTAATTAACAAGAAAACTGAACAGAACGTAGCTTTTGTGACTAAGTTATGCATAATTACGTCTTTCATCTTTTGTCACCATAGCACTTAAAAACCTTATTTTCTCGATGTTGCCTGTGTTGCTATCAGTAGGGTTGTAATATCTAGTCATTCTATTTATTTGATTCAACATTAAAATTGTCTAATTTAATTTCAACCCAACACTAATATTGAAGTAGAATTTGAAGCACAAGTTCGAGTATTTCTTCTGTTGGCATCCTAGGATGGGTTTGTGCTCTAAAATAAAACTCAATTGAATTAACGAGTATAATTTTGAACTTTATTTTTTAGCTTTGAGTACCACAGGCTGACCATTTAATTACAAAACTTATATACTAATCTATCTGTCACTTGTTATAAAAATTGTCACTTATTATAAAAATCGCTAATATTAAAGTAATTATTAGTTTTGTTAATTTTTATGTAAAATTATATTAAATAAACTAAAATGCTTCATTTTTAATTTAGGTTATCATATTAAAGTGTGTAAAAAAAGATGTATTAATTAAAATATTAAATGCTTGAAATTGAAAATAATGGATTAAATAGTATTTTGAATTTACAAAATTGACAATTTAGTGCGATATATTTTTTTTTCTAAAAAATAAAAGTTTAGTGAGACGTATGGGGTATTTCACTACATTTATATGATTTTGTTGGAACAGAAACATCAAATGAATATTTACATACTAAAACATATTTCATTAGAGGGGATGACATTGGCATGTCATCAATTAAAAGAGGAATAGAAAATTTGTGATGTGGACGATTTTATAAATATAGTATTTGGAATAATTAAGGAAGATATTAAATTAAATTAATTGGGTTTCACTACCGTGTTTGTGGAGATAAGAGCCACTTATCTCTGAGATAAGTTAATACCAGTGGAGGAGCCACCTTTAGAGGCGGTGCACACTCTCAAATTTTTTTTTTTTTTTAAATATATATTAAAATTATAATAATAACCTTTTTAATTTATTTTAGGTGTTTCCTCTCACATTTTAATCTAATAAAACTTAAAATGCGCTGATCCAAATTCATTTAAATGCAAAATCAAATAAATGGTAAATCCTAATAATAAAATATTGTCTTTTGCCCAAAAATAAAATAACTTTAAAAAAATTAAAAAAAAGATAAAAATAAATTCTAACTTCTTGAATAAGTTGCAACACTTTCATTTGCAGACTTTTCATCTCCCGGCTTTCTTTTTTTTGCAATTTTTTGATTCAAATTAAGCATTTTCCATTTTCACACTTTTCATTTATCCGATTTTCTTTTTTTTGCAGTTTTTTAAAGCCTTTCAAATTTAAAGTCGGATTAGCGAGTTTTCTTCGTTACTTCAATTGGTACTTGGTAAGAAATTCCACAATTTCTTGTAAATTGTAACACCATGCTTATCAATTTTTGCTTTAATTCATTTTTTTATTATTTTATTATAAATAATATTTGTAAGTTATTATGGTATAATTTATATGTGTTTAAATTTTTTAATTTTTTATAATAAAATTATAACGTGTGCACCATTTAATCCTGGAGTTCCGACTCTGCTACTGAGTTAACATACAAGGTCATCTGACAAACACCATTAGTTTGCTAGACGCCTGGATTTTTTTTGGGTAACGGGAACATCTTAATTCATAAACTTAATAATTTATTAATATGTTTTTTTTAGAATAATTTATTAATATTTTATGCAGTTGATAATTTGTTGATGTATCGTTCGTAAAAAAAAAAAAGAAATCTATCCAAAAAAAACTTTCTAAAATTATTATTATGTCCTGAATTTTTTTTTATAACAATATATATATTATTGAATATGCAATAATAGATATATGAAATTATTGTAATTTGATTTATTGATTTGGAAGCAGCACTCATCAATCAACTGTAAAAGAGATTTTGAATTCAATTATAGTTGGATTATATGTCCATTTCTTAGAATCAAACAAATAGGAAGATATACGGAACTAAGAAAACTTGGGGATGGTTTGTGAAACTGCTTGGATGGACAGTGCTTAGATTTGGACATGGGACAAGAAACCACATTCATGTCTAACATGCAGAATGTATGCATACAAATAAGTTAATATTTAGTCTTTGTTGCAACATGGTTGATGTTTATACTGAATTGAAATTGATTTTTTACATACATATTGCAGGGATTAATTGATGCAGTAAAAACTAAGTTACGTGAATCAAGTCGCAAGTTCTGTGTAATACATATTGAATTAAATTGGTGTTCACAATAGAGAGGTGGGCACTTTAAGAAATTGCCATGTGGAATGCTTGACATTTTATTTTTGGACACATATATATGGAAATCAGTTTATTGCGAACATCAATTTGGCAATATTTATGTAGACATTTTGTTATTGATTGAAGCATTTTGTATATATTATTGATGACAGCATTATATATTATGGCCAATTGGAAATGGTCCCCATAAGGAATTTACCACTCTTTGTGCTATATAATATTGGACATATTTTGGTTATACATTGCATTTCATATATTGCATTATTCATTGCATTATGCCACATCATGCAATATTCCAACTGAAACAGACATGTATAAACAACTTTTACGTTGGCAAAACAAGAGCAAATTAGCATGAACATAAACATCATAAATTTGTGCTTCAAAATACATAAATTTGTCCATATATAAAAATCAAATTCCATCTAAATGGCAACAAAATAAGGATAAGTGATAAGTGATCGCATTTCATTGCAAAAACTACAAAAACATTGGATTAATTTGTGTTTATATCCAAATAAGTAGGCAACAAAAATAGCAACCAATGCTCACGACCCTCGTACCAGCTTGGCTATGAGGTAACCTATGATAACAGAGCACAAAAAATTCACTATTTTCATGAACCTTTGCTCGCTATTTCACACCTCCCTTATCTTTCGAGCAACCTCAGTAGTGCTCATCTTCCATATATCAAGCTAGTTGTGTAGAGTACCTTTTTCAGTTTCAGGCAACCCACACTTGTGCTTCAAATCCCTATTCTCATTTTGTAGGGTTGCATTGTTGGAGCTCCAAAATTTTTTCATCCTCTCGCATAGGCTCCTCCCACTCAATAAACTTACACTCTCCAGCCTGCATATTTGACTTCCTTATAAGAAAATCGAAAAAACTTAAATCCAAACATCAAGAATAGTAATAATTAATAAATAAATTTCTCAAACAAGAACACTAATTATTATTTTCTCACACAAGCCCTAAAGCATAAACATCACTATCTCAACATGATTATTTCTCAAAATAATATATAAATTTAAAATTACTCAACCCCATCCTTGGGCATTTGAAATACATTCTGCTCGGGTTCAATACCGATTTAGAAGTTAGTCTTGTTATCTCTATCCCGCATCAACAAAACAGTTGATTCTGAGCAACTTGGTTGCTTCTAGAAGTATGTAAGCCCTTTTTTTTCATTAATCAATATTGCAGATTGTCTTCTACTTTTGCCCTATACCAGTTGTCTTTCGAATGAGGGAGTAATAAGATGGTGAGAGAGTTACTTGTTTTTAAGATTTTCTTTTAAAATAATGTAAGATTTGTTTTTTTTTTATCAGCCACGCCTCTATACATTTGGAATTTTTTTGGTTGAATGGGTGGATGAGTGAGAGAGAGAAATGTAACATATCGCATTTTGATTCACCACTGTTTGTGCAGTTAGACATATAGGCTTTCCGTCCATTGTAGATTGTCTTCTACTTTTGCCCCAGCAGTTGTGTTTCGAATGAGAGAGTAATAAGATGGCGAGAGAGATACCTGTTTTTAAGATTTTCCTTTTAAAATATAAGGTTTTTATTATTATTATTATTATTATCAACCACGTCTATGTACCTTTGGCATTTTATATATGAATGGTGTTGGGAAAAATGACCCTTCTAAAGAATGCGGAATAAATCAGGAGAAACTTACAACACAAGAAATTATAATGGAAACTCCAAAACCGGACAAAAACCACTTGTTGTCCAAAAACAACCAAGAAAATTTCACTAAGTGTTTGAACAATTTTTACATTCACCCACTCTAGTATTTTCTTACACCCCCAATAAATGGATACAAACTCAAGAGAATTTCCCACAAATTCTCTAAGTTTCAAAGCTTACAAGCTTTCATTGGAATTCTTTCTTTAAATCCAATCTTAACATTTGAAGAACAATCTCTTGTCTTATATAGGCAGGAGCTTCCGTGTGAATAATAAAAAATTCTTCAATTCACATTTGGTAGCCCAACTATTCCTTTTGTATGCTACCAACAATTCTTCAATTCACATTTGGTAGCCCAACTATTCCTTTTGTGTGCTACCAACAATTCTTCAATTCACATTTGGTAGCTCAATTCATATTTGGTAGCCCAACTATTCCTTTTGTGTGCTACCAACAATTTTTCAATTCACATTGTAGCCCAACTATTCATTTTGTGTGCTACCTCCATTTTTGAGTTCCTTCATTTTTGACCATTTTTTTTAATCTAATACAACAATCTCCACCTAGATTAAAAAAAAAAAAAATCACCATCGCCTATACCAGCGAAACAATTATCTGCAACCGATAATTAAAAATACATACTCCACCATACAAAATATTTCACTTAAAATTAAGAAATTTTAAATCATTAATTTTCTGGCAACATGTCGAACAAAATTGTTGAAATTATGGTGCAACTCTCATCTTGATTTTTCCGAGAGTTCGTCAACCATCGACATAGATCTATCTCACACCTTGCATCTTAATCAAGCCAATGCCCGTGTGGAAAACCCGCTAGTGGTAACACATCCTCTATCATGGCAACTTGTGGAGACTAGCGGCATGCCATGAGGACGTCCATGCTCTTTTTAGAGAGCATCCCCAAAATCTACTTCATCCGAAATAGACACATTGTTAGATTCACCAACGAAATTAAATTTGAAGTTGCCAACTCCACATTTATCATCAAACTCCTTGTGTAACCCAGATAGAATCAAGAAATCCTCGACTTGAATTTGCCACAAGCCAAAATTAATTCTTCCATCAAATTTCTCCACCTCAAACTTTAATCCCGACATCTTAAAACACGTGAAAAGTACTGTATGAACAGTAATATAAATATTTCTCCAAATTTCGCTATTTTTTCGGACAGCAGTCCTACTACAGTGTGAAAAATAGCTGAACCAAGGCTCTGATACCACTTGTTGGGAAAAATGACCCTTCTAAAGAATGCGAAAAAAATCAGGAGAAACTCACAACATAAGAAATTATAGTGGAAACTCCAAAACCGGAGAAAAATCACTTGTTGTCCGAAAACAACCAAGAAAAATTCACTAAGTGTTTGAACAATTTTTACATTCACTCACTCTAATATTTTCTCACACCCCCAATAAATGGATACAAATCCAAGAGAATTTCCCACAAATTCTCTAAGTTTTAAAGCTTACAAGCTTTCATTGGAATTCTTTCTTTGAATCTAATCTTAACATTTGAAGAACAATCTCTTGCCTTATATAGGCAGGAGCTTCCGTGTGAACAGTAAAAAATTCTTCAATTCACATTTGGTAGCCCAACTATTCCTTTTGTATGTTACCAACAATTCTTCAATTCACATTTGGTAGCCCAACTATTCCTTTTGTGTGCTACCGATAATTCTTCAATTCACATTTGGTAGCCCAACTATTCATTTTGTGTGCTACCAACAATTCTTCAATTCACATTGTAGCCCAACTATTCATTTTGTGTGCTACCTCCATTTTTGAGTTCCTCCATTTTTGACCATTTTTTTTAATCTAATACAACAAATGGATGGATGAATGGGAGAGGGAAAGGTGACATGTTGCAATCTGATTCGCCACTGTTTGTGCTGTTAGACTTAGACACATGGGCTTTCCATCCATTTAGGGGGCAAAATCGCATAATAAAACTGAATTTAGAAGCATAATGGGCTCAAAACACTACAAGAAAATATGAAAATAGCAACAGAATTTAGTCCATTGCTATATTAGGAACTGAATTGTGGTTCCGTTGCTAAATTACAACAAAAATTAGATTCCATTGTTAAATTGGATAAACTTTGCAGATTTAGCAACGAAAATATATTTGGTTATATTCCGTCGCTAAAAGTGGAGGGAATTATTAGTGCCAAAATTTAGCAATGGAATCTCTATATCGTTGCTAAATAAGGTGCCAATAGATAGCAAAAAAGTTTTGCAACGAAAAATAACAACGAAATTTTTTTCCGTTGCTAAATTAGCAACGAAATATTTATTCCATTGCTAATTTAGCTACGGAATATTATTTCCGTGGCTAAATAACTAGCGTTAAAAAAATTCGATTCTAAAATAGCAACGGAAACATATTTCGGTTCCAATTTCTTTTGCAATTTTAGCAACGAAGATTAAATTCTGTTGGTATTTTTGTTGTCACCAACGGAATTTATTTTCTGTTGCTAACATTGTAACCGAATCTATATTCGGTTGTTAATTTAGCAACGAAATATTTTTTCCGTTGCTAAATAACCAGACTTAAAAAAAATTTGGTTACACTACAAGAAAATGATAATTTAGCGACGGAAAATTAGCGACAGAGTCATTTTCATCGCTAAATGGTGGCGAAAATTAACTTCCGTCGCAATTTACCGACGGAAATTAATTTTCGTCGGTAAATAGCGACGAAAATTAATTTTCGTCGCTAAAAATGGCGCCAAGATTTTCCTCCAATGTTGTCGACAGAAATTTGCGATGGTTCTTAGGAACCGTCGCTAAAAATAGCGACAGAAATTCTTTTCCGTCGCTGAAAAAATTAGAAAAAACTTAATTTTATTTTGAGCGACGGAATAAAAATCCGTCGCTAAAAATTGCGACAGAATAAAAAAATCGTCGCTAATAAATTGTCATTTTTATTTTTTAGTGACGGAATATTCAATCCGTCGCTAAAAGTAGTGATGGATTGAATATTCCGTCGCTATTTTTAGCGACGGAATATGCTTTCCGTCGCTAAAGTGAAATTAAATCACTTTTCCTCTCTTTTTAGCGACGGAATATTCTTTCCGTCGCTAAAGTGAAATTAAATTTAGTTTCCCTCCCTTTTCTCTCTCTCTCTCTCTCTCTCTTTCTCTCTCTCCTCCCTCTCCTCTCCCCGTTTCTGGCCCTCTGCCCAGCCGCCGCAGACCACCGCCCCTCCCCCCCCCCTTCGGCGCCGATCGGCGCACCACCCCTCCCCTCCCTCTTTTCCCGCTCCTCCTTCCCTCTCTCTCTCTCTCTCTTTCTCTCTCCTCCCTCTCCTCTCCCCGTTTCTGGCCCTCTACCCAGTCGCCGCCGACCACCGCCCCTCCCCCTCCCTCCGGCGCCGATCGCCGCGCCTCCCCTCCCCTCCTCCTCCTCCTCCCTCCCTTCCTCCTCCTCCTCCTCCTCCTCCAGCGCCAGGTACAGATCTGTCTCTTTGTTTTTTTTTTTTGTCTTTTAGATAATTAAATAATGAATATTATTATTATTATTATTAATTTATTTATGTTAGATGAATATTGGTAAATATTAAATATTGTTTAAATTTATAATTCTTAACACTTTATTGTTATTAAATTTATTAATAGAATTTTTCATATTATGATTATTATTATTAATTGGGTATGCTAATTGGAATTGTTATTAGTATTATTAAATATTTATCCTAATTATTAATATGATTATTATAATTTTTTTAAAGTAGTTGTGTTAATTATTATTATTTAATGGGTATGTTAAGTAGATATATTATTAGTATTTGTTATTATTTCCATTAAGAAGTTGTGTTAATTTTAGTTATTATTATTATTATTATTCAACATGTTATTATTATTAAATTAAAATCAGTAAAATTTGTACCTTAATTAATATTATTATTATTATTATTATGTTAATTTGTATTGTTATTATTATTATTTATTTATGTTAAATGTATTGTCGTTATTAATTTTATTTTAATTTGTAAAATTTCCCGACGGAAACAAATTTCCGTCGGAAAATTATTTGTTTCCGTCGGCAATTCCCGACGGAAATTCAATTTTCGTCGGTAAATTTACCGTCGAAAATTCAATTTCCGTCAGGAAATTTCCCGACGGAAAAAATTCCGTCGAAAAATTTTCCTACAACTAATATGCCGACGGAATGAATTTCCGTCGGCAATTTAGTTTCCCGACGGAAATTCCTTATTTTCCGTCGGGAGATGCTTTTTTTCTTGTAGTGTTATAAAATAGCAACGGAAAATGATTCGATTGCAATTTTAGCAACGGAATCTAAATTCCGTTGGTATTTTTGGTCCCAAGGAGGCGGATAAATTTTGGGACCAAAAATACCAACGAAATTAGTTTTTCGTTGCTAAAATTGCAACCGGATATCCGGTCGCAATTTTAGCAACGAAAAACTAATTCCGTTGGTATTTTTGGTCCCAAGAATTTTGGGACAAAAATACTAACAGAATTAATTTCCATTGCTAAAATAGCAACCGAAAATTTATTCGGTTTCAATTTTAGCAACGGGAATTTTATTCCGTTAGTATTTTTGGTCCGCAGAATTTTGGGACAAAATTACCAACGGAATTAGATTTCCGTTGCTAAAATTGCAACCGAACGTGTATTCGGTTGGTATTTTTCAATTTGCCCTACGTATAAATGCTTCTTTTTATTTCTCTCCCTGCCTCGCCGTTTGCCTTCCCTCTCCCTCTCCCTCGCCCTTGCCATCTGCCTCGCTCTCTCCCTCTATCTCGCCCTCTCCCTCTCTCTGTCCCTCTCCCTCTTTTCCTCCCTCGCCTCGCCCTGGCCGTTTGCCTCGCTATCTCTCTCTGCCTCGCCCTCTCCCTCTCCCTCTCTCTCGCCCTCTCCCTCGTCAACCTGCTCCACATAATTTGTGATGTTATTTCCTATCATTTTCTGTTTATTTTATTCTTAGTGTGATAATTGTAATCAATGATTTTTCTAATTATTGCTAAATATTCAATTTCTAGGTTCTTATTTGAAGCCCACTGTCTTTTATTTGTTAATTGCTTCAGTAAAGCCAAGCTTACTGTTTATAAAATCCCATTTACAGTTCGAGCCAGGTACAATCTCATCATTTTCGTATATATTCGTTCTATTTCATTGTCATAAAATAAAAGCCGTATCAACAAATTAGTTGTTAAATTCGTGAATTCAGGCACTTCCATCTGCTATTACTCAACTGTTGAGTTTTGATCTATGAAAGCCATAGCATTGGTGAACAATTAAAGTGCTCTATTTTCTTTTTTTATTTTTAATCTTTTCTCAATCTGATCTTTGGCTATTATTATCGTTAAAATAAGTTACCATGTGCATTACATTTGCTTGCCATAGCCTCTGATAGACTTTGGAATTGATTGCATTTTTGAGATTATAAATAATATATGTTTCTTATGTTAATATTTTTCCTTGTTTGTCAAAACTAAACAAGTTATTTTGACTCAATCCATTCACATTCTTTTTCTTTCCTCTTGCAAGTACAGTAGTGATCGGGCTAGACCGAGTAGTGCTGGTATCTTCATTAGTGGCTTTGTCCGGGGGGGGGGGGGAGGGGAAATAGTTGTTGGAACGTTAGGTTGTGTCTTTGCTCCACAGGTACTGCTTGATAAGGTCTCTAGTTATATTTGCTATGTCTTTTTAGTAAGTGGTGTTATTAAATTATTGATTTAGTTGTTCCTTGCTTAATGTGTTAGAAAAGACTGCTATGTTACTGCTGTATGTGATACAATGTTTATGATTTTATTCTCAGTCTCTCTCTGTGCCTTTTTTTTCCTCTTTGAGCCTGCATACAACACATTGCCTTAGTTTTAACCTGCATATGACATTTACCCCATATGGTGAACATTTTTGTTCTGGTATGGTTTAGGAAAAAAGGGGTGAAATTTGATTTTTCAGTTAATAAGCTCAGCGTATTATTGGGTGGCATTTTTGTGTGGATTTTTTCATTAGGCACAGTTGATGCATTACTGATATTGCACCTCAGCAAGGCCTTAGTTGGAGCTGCTAGAAAAATTTGATGAGAAAGCTGCCTAAGTTCATATATGATGAGGAGAAAGCATTGGAGGTCAGAGCTTGTTTCTGCATTTGTCATCTATTTCATTTATTATCAATGTATGAAGGAAAGGTAGGTTTACAAAGTGTAGCTTAAAATGCATTAACATTTCCCAGGGTCATAGCCCCCCATCTTGCCATTTTGTTGTTCATTAGCATGCATGGTAGCTAAAACTATCAATTTACATTCTTCATGTTCACTTGCCACATGATTGATAACACAATTAGAGCACTTAAACACGTTTGATTTCGATTGACAGAAGACTCCCAAAATACTCTCAAAAGACTCTTTCTAAACCAGCGTATGGTCTTTGTTATTTATTTTTTGTGTCTTGAAGTGAATTGGATAATAGATTACAATCCTTTTACACAAGTTATAAAGATCTAAATTACTAGTTTTGGTCTAAATGCTAATTTAAAGTTTTAGAGATTAATTAAACACTAATCTTTCCCTCGATTTATTTAATCATATAGTATATGAGTCTACAAATTGGTGGTCTAATTAACTTATTTTCTTTATTTCTTACTTGAATTTGTAATTTTCTTTACTCTCTTTCTTTCTCAGCATGTCACAAGAGCTTCTACTGCATTAATTCTAGATTTAAATTTGCTTTGTTTAATTTCTTTTCATTTATTGAATTATGTTTGTGTTTTTTGATTTGTTATTTTTGGAATTTTGATTTGGAGCTTAGGAGTGCAGCTTATGGTCTTCAATTGCTGCTTAGGTTAGATATTATTCTTTCTACTCTATTTATTTTTACTTCCGTCCTTTCTTTTTCTTTGCTTTTTTTTTTAATTTTTTTTAGATAATGACAGCATTTGGTTATTGGAAATTGCAAAATCGGAACTTAATAATAATAATAATAATTAGAGGAAGGAAACTCACATGTATGGCTTTAAAATAATCTTTTTATTTTAATAACCTACTATTATTTTAGTTTTGTGGTTTGCTGACGGAATCTTGGGGGAAATGAATTTTAATTGTGTAAGTTTTTTTTTTTCTTTTCTTCACAGAGCAATATTTTCTTTATCTTGAACTGGTTGAAAATAGAATTAGACAGTCATGAACCTATTGATTATCGGTGTTCCCATTTGGTTGTTAAATATGGCTAAGATGATTATTAAGTATGATTTGAATTCAATTGCTATGTGAGCTTTCAAATTGGGTCAGTGCATGATTCTTGGACAATATTGCATTCTTGCTTGATTTGGAAACTATTGTAATGATAGGAGCAAATACAAGAGACTCGCATTCAACGGCGGCAGAGCTCTGAAAGTGTTGATGAGAGTCATATATTTCTTGAAGTAGTTGATGGTAAGAATAATCGTGGAAGGATTTTTGGTTTAGGTTCAATTACAAACACTTCCCATTTGAAGTCCTTTGCATTATCTATAGCTGCTTGTGGTAAGCGGTGTGAATCTTCTCAGAAAGTCGTTCAGCTAGAGACCACACTCACCTTATTGATGGATACTGTAACCCAGCTAAAAAATCGGGTAGAAGATTTGGAAACCAAGGGTATTCAGCAGCCAGATCGTCTTCCTTCACCTCCACCAACTACATAGCATATATTTGTAATTTTTCGTTATTGATACTGACTTTATGTTGTTTTTTGTTATGGTTTCGTGAATTTTTACTTTACAGTAATATAATATATTTTCAGAATTTTAATTTTTGTGAATTATAATTTTTATATTATATTATTAATAAGAATATTTTCTTAAATTTCATTATAAATTTGGATTATATTTATTTATAAATAAAAAATTTGATTGAAATTAAAACATTATGCCAAGCTAGCAAAATTTTACAATTTTTGATGTTAAAAATAGCAACGAAAGAGAAATTTTGTTGCTATTTTTAGCAATGAAATTGTTCTTCTGTTGCTAAACTTTTCCAACGGTAATTGAAAAAAAATTAATTCTGTTGCTATCTTTAGCAATGGAATTCATTTTTGGTTGCTATATATAGCAACGAAAATATTATTTAGTTGCTATAAATAGCAACGGAAAATGAATTCTGTTGCTAAAAATAGCAACCGAAATTTTTATGCCGTTGGTAAATATAGCAACGGAAAAATCAATTCCGTTGATAATGTTGACCAATTCACCGAAATATATATTGGTTAGATTTAGCAACGGAATATGATTTCCGTTGCTAAAGTCATATTCGATTGCTAAAAAATACCCACCGTCAAAATTGCAACTGAATTTTCTGTTGCTATTTTCGGTTGCTAATTTTGATTAGCAACGGAAATTCAACAAATTTGGTTGTTAATTTCCGTTGCTATTTGATAATTTTCTTGTAGTGAAAAAATGTAGAGAGCTAAAATCACTCCATTTTCAATAATTTAGGGATAAAATCACACGTTTGCCCTATGCAAAATGATAATAATTAATTTGAAACAAATTATAGCTCAGTTGTAGATTACTCCACATGATAAAATTTACTTGTAACTATTAGGGATTTCTTTGGATCAAGTTCCAATTTTTTTAATCAGTGAACTAATATATGTTTTTTAAAATCATTAACTATTAATCAATCCATTAAATTCGATTAATTAATCCATCAATTTCAATTTTTGCGGTTTGGTTAATTAATAAATATTTTTGGGTTAATCACTAATTTTTTAAACATGCAATAATTAAATTAAAAGAAAAAAAAAGATAAATTTCAATTTCATTTTAAAGTTCAAAATAATTTAAAATAAAAATAAATATACTACTAGCAAAAATTTATGTTCCACTTTCATCATTTTCCACTTGTTATGGTTAACTATTTCAAGAAATCAAAAGCTAATAGTACAAAGTGGATTTGAAATTTATTGCGAATTAGCATTCTAAATCTTAAGAGTGTACGTATCTGAATCTTTCTAAATAAAATTAAAATATTGAAGAAAAAAATGTGAGTCTCAATATATGATCTAGAGGGGGGTGAATAGATCAATTCATAACTTTTTCGTGATCTGAACATATTAGAACACAAATATTTTGATATACATAATACCATCATTATAATAAATTCATTTCATGCTATTTACTTAATATAAATCTTTTAATTAACTTTTACCATTAAAAACACCTCATATGGACGAAATGATTAGTGAAAAAAGATTAGATTTTCATTGAATAAATTAATTTAGAAAAATCAATTCCAACCCGTTTTTAGAATACAAGGTAATTTTCTGATTCTGTTCTATAGTACACAGAACAGACACAGAACAGTTAATTTTAAAAAATTATAGAGCACAAAAATAAAAAAGAGAGTAAAGGATAGAGAAGTTTAACACCGTGATTTATAGAGGTTCGGCCATTGCCTACATCCTCTCCTTAAGACAATTCGTGTTAAAAGTTTCTCTCTTTCTAATGTGACTTTATTTACGGGCAAAAATCAAAATCCTGTTACAAATAGATATTTCAAGTTTTTCTTCCCAAGTGAAAACTCTAAAATATTTAATCATTTTTTCAAAGTAAAATGATCAAAATACTTATCTCTTTTTCCAAAATAAAAGAACTTAAACATTTGCTAGTTTATTTTCCTAGGTTCTAGCAATATAATCTCACAATTTTATCTCACAAATTTTGATAAACCTTACTAATATGATTACAATTGAAACTATAATCATATTAAGGAGATGTGATCATGCACTACAAGAAAATCCTGTATTAGCGATGGAATTTTAGCGACGGAGTTGATTCCGTCGCTAAATTGCGGCGAAATGTACATTCCGCCGCAATTTAGTGACGGTTTTTATTTTTCGTCGCTAAATAGCGATGAAAAATAAACACCGTCGCCAAATTGCGACGAAAAATAAATTTCGTCGCTAAAAATGGCGCTAAACATTCCCTCCATAATTGCCGACCGAAAATAGCAACGGTTTGTAATTACCGTCGCTAAAAATAGCAACGGAATATTTATTCCGTTGCTAAAAAATAATTTAATTTAATTTAGCGACTGAAATAAGTAATCCGTCGCTAAAAGTGGCGACGAAAATTTAATTTCGTCGCTATATATAGTGACGGAATTAATATTCCATCGCTAAATAAGAAGTAATTAATAATTTAGCGATGGATTATTATTTCATCGCTAAATATTGCGACTGCTTAAAAATTACCGTCCCTAGAAAATTATGTTTTTTAATTTTGGAGACGGAAAGAATTTTCGTCGCTAAAAATAGCGACATGTTTTTTTTATCCGTCACGAAAAAATTTTAATTTTCAAAATTAACGACGGAATATAAATCCGTCGCTAAAAGCAATATAAATATTTCTTTTTCTCTCCCCTCCCCCTCTCTCTCTCCTCCCTCTAGCCTCCCTCCTGTTTCCCCAATTTTGCTCCTCTGCCCACCCGCCGCCCACCTCCGGCAATGCTCCACTGGCCCGATCCGCCCCTCCCCCTTCCCTACGGCACCGATCCGGCCAGCCTCCCCTCCTCCTCCTCCCTCCCCTCCCCTCCCTCTTTCCCGCTTCACTTTCCCTCCTCCGCGCAGCACCTCCTCTCTGCCGGCATTGGCTGCTGCTGCTCCGCCGTTGGTCCGCCTCCCCTCTTCCTCCTCCTCCTCCCTCCCCTGCTCCTCCTCCGGCAGCATCAGGTAAGGCGTTTTTGTGTTTTTTTTTTCTTTTTTTAATTAATTAATAAATATTATTATTTATGTTAGTTAAATGTTAAATATTATTTAATAAAAATATGAATTACTTATTAGTGTTAATTGTTGTTGTTAGAATTATTTTAATTTATTTATGTTAATTAAATATTTTATTATTGTTAAATAATACTATGAATAATTTGTTTCAAATATATTATTATTAGTGTTAGTAGTTAGATTATTAGTAAATAATGAAATGAAAAATTTATTATTATCAGTATTATTAGAATATAATAAACTTAATAATTTGTTTGAGGATATTAATAGTATTAATATTGTCGGTGAATAATAAAATACGAATATTTGAAAAATTAAGTTGTTTATTAATATTATTGTTTTTAATGTGGAATGTTATTGTTGTTAGAATAATTGTTATTTATTTATGTTAATTAAACATTTTTTCAAATAGATGAATATTAGTGTTATTAGTATTAGTAGGATTATTGTTAAATAATGAAATGACAAATTTATTGTTGTTAGTATTATTAGAAAATAATAAACTTAACACTATATTTGACGATTTTGTTTTTATTTTTTTATTTTATATATATATTTCTTTTTATATGAGTTTATTAATTCAAATGTTATTATTAAATTTATTATTAGTATTCTTCATATTATTAGTATTCAACATGTTATTATTATTAAAATAAAATCAGTAAAATTTGAACCTTAATTATTATTATAATTATTATTTATTTATGTTAATTTGTATTGTTATTATTATTATTTATTTATGTTAATTTGTATTATTGTTATTATTTTTTTTGTTAAATAATAATATGAATAATTAACGTAAATAATATGATTAATATTATTATTATTATTATTATGTAGATTATTATTAAATAATATTCTTATAAACTTATTTTTGTTTTTATTATTGTTGTTTTTGTTGTTGTTGTAATGAAGATGACTATAATACGACAATTTCCATTTTTCTTTTTATTTAGCATAATAATCAGTATAATTATTGTTAAAATGACTAGTAATTGTCTTAAATAATTTTGTAATAATAGTTGTATTTTGAATTTCTAGTTTTATTAACTAATATATTTATTTATTTTTTTTGGGGAATTAGATATATATAATTCTAATTAAGATGTCACCTTGTTCATGTAACAGTTTTGGAATTAATTATGAGTAACATAGATAGATCTTGGATGTATAGAAAAAAAATAAAGGATGGTTACATTAATCATGAATTTGTGGAAGGGGTTCAGTCGTTTATTGAACATGCAAGTTCTCAACCTGCACATATGGACGGGGTTAAAATAAGATGTCCATGTAAAAAGTGCAAACACTTTAGTTATCTTCCAGTTGATGAAGTGTATTTTTACTTGTTAAGAAAAAGATTTATCGAAAATTATTTTGAGTGGATACGACATGGGGAACCATCAATATGTAGCACCTCGATGGGAAATGTGGGTAATATGTCGGCAACTGAGGGTCAATTTGAAAGAGAGGGGAAATTTACTACATATGATGTAGGGGTCACTGAAAATCCTTACGTCCAAATGGTTTACGATGCAGCTGGCCGTGATTTTAGGAAAAATACACCCATGCTAGAAGAACCTAATGAAAATGCGAGCAAATTTTATGATTTGCTAAATTCAGCAGATTAAGAATTATGGCCAGACTGTGATAACATGACTCAATTATCTTCGGTCGCTCGAATATTGAATATAAAATTCGAATGCCATATTTCGGATTGAAGTTTTGATAAAATTCTTGCTTGGTACAATGAATCATTGCCTCCTGACCATAAAATGGTTGATAATTTGTACAATGTAAAGAAACTGATCAGTGGTTTAGGTTTGCCTGTTGAGAAAATTGACTGTTGCCGGTTGGGATATATGTTGTTTTGGAAGGATGACGTGAATTTACAAGAGTGCAAATTTTGCAGTCAACTTAGGTACAAATCCAGGAATTGCAGCAATAAGCAGAAATTGATACCTTGGAAACGTATGTATTTTTTTTTCGTTAAATCCTAGGCTACAAAGACTATATGCATCCGAAATTACTGCACCTCACATGAGATGGCATGATGAGCGCGGAAGAACAGGTGGAATAATGAGCCATCCATCAGATGCTGTTGCATGAAAATATTTTAATAACACCCATTCTTATTTTGCTGCTAAATCTCGAAATGTTCGGTTGTGTTTGAGCACTGACGGATTTGAACCTTTTGGTCAATCAGGGCAACAATATTCGTCCTGGCCAATCATAATTGCTCCTTATAATTTGCCTCCATGGATGTGTATGAATGAGGCATATATGTTCTTGACAGTTATTATTCCAGGACCTAGAAATTCGAAGCATAAAATTGATGTATATTTGTAGCCATTGATTTATGAATTGCAACAGCTTTGGGATATCGATGTTGAAACATATGATGCATCACTTAAACAGAATTTTATGATGAAAGCAGCATTAATGTGGACGGTAAGTGACTTCCTCGCCTATGCTATGTTGTCGGGTTGGAGCACGGCTGGAAAACTACCCTGTCCTTACTATGGCGATGATTCAAATGCATTTTATCTTCAACATGAGTGTAAAACTTCTTAGTTTGACAACCACAGAAAATTCCTTCCACCTGATCACCCGTTCCGACGGAACAAGAACAGGTTTATTAAGAATAGAGTTGTACAAGCTAGTCCTCTTGTTATCAGAAGTAGTGAGCAAATTTTACAAGACATTGATGAATTGGATTTACTTACAGTAACAGAACTTGATGCTGATGAAGTTAATGGAAGAATCAACAAAAACTTTGGTTGGAGGAAAAAAAGCATTTTTTGGAATTTACCGTATTGGAAGACTAATTTGTTATGGCATAATCTAGATGTGATACATATTGAAAAAAATATTTTTGATAATGTGTTCAATACCATTATGAATATAGAATGGAAGACCAAGGACAATACAAAATCACGGGCAGATTTAAAGTTGTTATGTAGAAGGCCTGGGTTAGATAAAGATTACGTAACCGAAAAATATCCCAAAGCATACTACACTTTGGACAAAAAAAAAGAATTCTTGTGTGAGTGGTTAAAAGGACTTAATGGTTTGATCCAACTTATAACGTTGGAACAAAAATACATACCAGATACAATTTAGTTGATGTAAACCAGCGTAGAAGATTTAGTAACTTTGAACCTTTTGTATTGGCAATGCAAGAGATACAGGTATATTATGTCTCTTATCCAAGCTTAAAACGTGACAAATCGGAATGGTTTGCAGCATGCAAAGTAAAACCAAGAGACATTTTTGAAAGGAAAGCCGTCGGACAAAGTGAACGCTCTGAAAATAACGATGCATTTCAAGAGGAACAACCGGAAGTTCATGAAATAAATGAATCTCTGAATTATGATGATAATGAAACATTGAACTATGCAGACAATGAATTTGTTGAAATTTCTTTTGAGGATGATGAGCAAACTTTGATTGGCGAGGGATCCGATGATGAGCCTGAAATTGATTCTTCCTCATCGGAAAATGAGGATGATTGGGATTATGATTTACAGTTTAGTAATGATAGCGAATAATTTGTTTACCTAATTTTATATCATGTGAGAACAATTAATATTGCACTGGCTTATTTTTTTTATTTAATATGTTTATTATAATGTAATTATTTTCTATTATCTGACAATATGCAATTTTTTTCATAATGTCAGGTTCAAAAAATGTTCAAGCGAAAAAAGAGTAATATGATTCCTCCACATCTCAGGGTGCATGATGAAGGTGACAGTATTGGTGATGGAGCATCCCCATCGCCTGGGTTCAATGCTAGCACTCAGGCTGACGCATCACTGACCATTCCTACTGTTGCACCATCTACCACTCCTTCTACTGAATTGACTCCTATGGCACATATCGAATCTATATCAGGAACAGATGCAGCGAAACAGCCTTTGCTTGGCTCAGTTGGAGTTGATGGAAGAATCTATATCACCATTACAGCGGGGGAGTAAGTGATTAATATTTCACTTTGTATTGATTTTAATGATAGTTGTTACTTTTATTAACTTTATTAGGATTGTTGTATATTAGTTTGAATCTTTCAGAAAAGTGCTCACGCAACATGACAACCACGTTCAAAAACAAAATAGATTACGATGGCTATGTCTGGAAGAAAGTGTCACAAGAAACAAAAAATTTTTATTTTGAAGAATTCAAGGTAATAAATTATTGGATGTTGGATGCAAGTATAACAATAAATTTGAAGTGTTTTTCTGTTTTTGTGTACAGGAGGTATGGTTAAAATATAGGAAAAACTCTGCCGAAATTTTAGTAAAAACTTGTACGAATACTCAATAAATTATAGTTCAACTATAATTTTTTATTTGTTTGTAGGAATACTTGTAAGTATTACAAAATATTACTGTTATTACTGTGTTTAATATTATTACTGTTTAAAATTTATCTCATTAACATAGAGGAGAATGAAAATGTTAATTGTGTGAGAAGTTTGCATTGTTATTAGATATTGGATGCAAGCATAACAATAAATTTGAAGTGTTTTTCTATTTTTGTTTACAGGAGGTATGGTTAAAATATAAGAAAAACTCTGCCGAAATTTCAGTTAAAACTTGTACGAATACTCAATAAATTATAATTCAACTATAATTCTTTATTTGTTTGTAAAAATACTTGTAAGTATTACAAAATATTACTGTTATTACTGTAATTAATATTATTACTGTTTACAATTTATCTCATTAACATAGAGGATGATAGAAATGTTAATTGTGTGAAAAGTTGTTAGATATTAAATGCAAGCATAACAATAAATTTAAAGTGTTTTTCTGTTTGTGTACGGGAGGTACGGTTAAAATATAGGAAAAATTTTGCCGAAATTTTAGTAAAAACTTATACAAATACTCAATAAATTATAGTTCACCTATAATTCTTTTTGTGTTTGCTGGAAGCATTAATAGGTAGACCTCCTACCTATGATGAGATCTTTTTACACAGTGTAACGCGCCCGAACCCCGCTCGGCATCCGAATGGCCCTCGAAAATCCACTTTTAAGACCCGATACCAGATGGAGGTTCATTAAAACTCGTGAAAGATGATCGTTTCACAATGGACGGGAATTTACCCCATTCCATTGTTGACAATCAACTTACGATAGCATTTGTTGGATATATCATGAAATCGTCACCCAATAAAATATTAAGAAATAAATTCTAACCTTATGAGGACAAAACCAGAGAAAGTTCGGAACCTCACTCTTATTCATATTTTTGGTTAATGTTATGTGAATGAATTTTTAGGATCAATTATTTTATCTCTCTTCTCATACGGTTCATGCAATAAATATAAAGCGTATTACAAGCACATAAAAAAGCAATTAATAAAGCAATAATAAAATATAATTACAATTATCCAAAAATAAATGCAAAATTCATAATAGCGTTAAAATGAAAATACATATATAAATCGAACTATTCATTTAGACGAGAACATTAGTTTCCAGCAATTGCTTTATAAAAAAGGTAAATAGTTCTTACACCGATTTTATGAAAAAGGAGACGAAGTGATCTTATTTTAATTAAAACGCAAACCTTTTGTTTTTGGGACGAAAACGAGGACATTGGTCCAGTTTTATTAATAAATTTTCATTTTAGTAGAAAACATGTGTGGTGATTCTTTTCAAGCGCGGTCGAAAATCTTTTATTATTACAGATCTCAAGCAAATAAAAGGAAATAAAATAATAATTACATATTTCAAAATAATAAATAAACCCTAAACTATTCGCCTCAACTGTTTTCCTTAAACGAAACACATGCCACTTGCGGTTACAGTCATGAAAAAAAAATAATAATGGTTAATAATGAATTAAATTAAATTAAGTAATAAATGAATAAATAAATTAAGAATTAATTTGGTATAGTGAAAGTAAAATAAATGAATATAAAACATAAATGACAATTATAATGATCAACGACAAATAAAAATAATAAAGCTAATAATAATAATAACACAAAATAATAATAATAATAATAATAACAATAATAATAATGATAATAATAAAACAAATAGCAATATGAATGACGATAATAGTAGTAGTAATAATAATAATAAAACAAATAATATTAATAGCAATAATAGTAATAATGCAATATAATAATATTAACATGAACAAAATAATAATGATGATAATAACTACAAAAACACAATAATAATGATAATAATAACACATTAATATCAAAAAAATAATGATGTAAAGTAAACATAAAATAATAATATTAATAATAACAATAAATGACGACAACAACAATAATAATAATAATAATATAAAATAAATAAATGCAACATAAGAATAATAACAATATTAATATAATGATAATAATAATGCTATATAATAATAATAATCAAGATAATATTAATCATAACAATCAAAATAATAACATTAATAATAATAACAATAAAAGTAATTACACAACAACAACAATAATAATAATAATAATAATGCAATTAAAATGATAATAACAAAACACAATAATAAATAATAATAACTAAATATATACAATAATAATAATAAACACAATAATAATAACAATAAACATAATAATAACAAATAATGTAAAATAAATATAAATTAAACAATACAAATAAAATTAATAATAATAATAAAAAAGGGGTCACCGGATTTACCTCGCCGGAGCCGCCGGAAGTGGGAGGTGGTCGACACCTCCATTACCGGAGGACAGATCGAGACGCCAGGAGTCTGCTTCCGGTGGTCACTCGCCGGAAAGTCGCTGGAGTTGGCCGGAAATCACGTCGGCGACTTCTAGCTCCCCTCTCGCCGATCTACTCCACGGCGGCTCGTGGTGGCAAGTGGCCGGCGGCGGGCTGACCGTCTGGCGGCCTGGGATGGACCTCCTCCGCGCGTGGCGCCGGCCACCTCCTTTTTCCTATTCCCTTCTTTCTTTTCTCGGCTCCTTGCATTTTCCCGTTGGCCCCAGTTCCACTTTTCTTCTTTTTCTTTTCTCTTTTCTATTTTGTTTCTTTTGCTTTCACTTGTCCACTGTCCCTCTTCTTTCTCTTTTTATTTTTCTTTTCTTTGGCTTCGGCCTCACCTGTTCTTGTTCGCTCTTTTTCTTTTTTCTTTTGTTTTTCTTTTCTCTGGTTTCCCATTTGCCGAGCCTCCCTCTACTTCTTCGTCTCTTTCTTTTTACATCCCTAAATTATGTTAGGTTTGGTTCACCTAATAATTTCCTCCATTTTTTAATTTTTTTTAATTTAATTAATTTGCTTAAATTACCACATATTTTAACTAATTAGGCATTATATTTATTTTTCTTTTTCAATATTAACTAATTAAATAACTAATTAATTTTTAATTTTACATACATTTTAATTACCCAATAATATTAACTAATTAATTAACCTACTCTTAATTTTTAATTTATCTTACAATATTAACTAATTAAATTAACCTAATCTTAATTTTTAATTTTTAATTTTACCTACATATTTTATATTATTATTTTTTTCGAAAAAATTATCAAGGAGCCTGAAGAGCCAAAATTGCAATTTTTTTTATCCTTGACTTGGGACCCGATGTCTACACACACACCCACACCAAAATCATGATGGTCAAACGTTCGTCAATTTTCGGTCAAGACTTTTATATGTATGTCAAAATTATTATAATTTACAAATATTTAATATTAGTTATTATTAATCTTTACTTATTATTAAATATTTATTTTACGACAGGAACAAGTTCAAGAGACAATTCAGCAACGTTCATAAAATTCCGATAATATTGATGCGAATCAGATTTATTATAAAGTGGCTGGTGGTAGAGATCAGCGAGGACGGATATTTGGCTTAGATTATTTGGCCAGATCCTGTTACTCGCATTCCTCAAAGTCAAGTACAGCCGCATCTAATAGACGGTCTGCCTCTAGGGAAGTACATGAACTTCGGAATACTGTTAGTGAGTTGAGATTTGAATTGCAACAATCACATGCTCGATGGCAAGACTCAGAAACTCGGTGGCAAGACTCAGAAGCTCGGTGGCGACAATCTCTCGACTTCATATCTGAGTTACGCAATGAGATGGCTAATTTGAAAGGTATAGTCACCTCATCATCGCAGCAGTCTGATCGTACTCGTCAGCCGCCTCCGCCATCATCTTAGTTAGGATTTAGTAACAGACATATGTAACTATTATGATCTTGCTAAACAATTCTTAACTTCATGATTAGTACAATTATTAATTTAAATTATTATTGTATTTTAAAATTTATATATTATCTTCATTTTTTCATTAATTTGCAATTAATATTATAGGTTAAATCTATAGCATGAAATAAATAATTAAAAAATTTAATTTAAAATTTTTATTAAAAATACCGACGAAAATTCTATTTTCGTCGGCAATTTTAACGACGGAATTTGATTTTCCGTCAGGAATATTACCGATGAAAATTTTGTTTCCATCGGGAATTTTACCGACGGATATAGTATTTTCGTTGGTAATATTCCCGACGGAAATTGACTTTCCGTCGAAAAAATAATTCCGTCGAGAAATTTGCCTACGATTATTATGCCGACGAAAATTTTTTCCGTCGACAAGTTAGTTTCCCGACGGAAATTACTTATTTTCCGTTGAGAAATCGTTATTTCCTTGTAGTGATGAATGCACATGAAAAAATGAAAAACTTACAAGATAAAACCCAATTTAGAATAAAAATATTTTTCACTCACATGATTAAACACACCAACAAAACTCATTTTTATAGTTGAAGAATATAGCTGTTAGGTGTGAACAATATTTTGAAAATGTTTCTATGTTTGAAAAGACCTTTATTTTCCTTAGTCAATAAGGAGCTTGTTTGAGAGAATATTTTTTACAGATTTTATGTTTCTTTGAATGAGAAAAATCAGGTTCAATAAAAAGATCTCTTTCCATTTTCAAGAACTATAATTGTGGATTTTTTGACTTTAAGAAATAAATACTTTGATTTTAAGTAAATATGTGATTTGAAAGATATTTTAAACACAGAGAATAATGTAACTATCATGCTGTGAGTGTGTAGATTCTTCAAAAATAATTTTACAAATTTTATTTCCTAATAAAACTTTAATGCTGTAAGTCTGTTCTGATAGTTGTCGAATACGAACTTGTCTGTTCTACATTTGATAGAACACTTTGCATCAGATCTTCAAACTTGGGCCTGCAACATAAAATTTAGAAGGAAGCTCAATTTTATTAAGTGCAAATATTTTGTTAGTACATCAAAACCTAAAGATTAGCCATTTGAGCCAACAAAAAATTCAAAACTAAATTATACCGATTTTGCTATTAATCAAATTTTTTTTTTCCTGAATTTAACCATTATTGGGAAACTGGTGTGTGTGTGGGGACACACAATAGAGAGAAAATGTGGACATATTTTTAGCCCAAAAAGTGAACACAATGTTATGCGCAATAGCAACATGCATTTGCATATGAAAAGTATATTATATCCAAAGGTTAATTGTTGTCCCACTCTGTAATTTTTATTATTTTAATTTTTAAAATATGGATGCATGGTGATAATTTTAATTTAAAACCTTTCCTTTTATTTTTCCTTCCAATATTGTTTTGAATAAAACTTCAACTAGAAGTTTTACAATTATAAAATTTTTAATTTTTTTGATGAAATTTAATTATATAATTGCTCTTTAAACCAAAGTGCAATTTTTATTTTATTTTTTCATTTCTCTATCATTCATGTGATAGGTTACGTGCCCATGAAAACTAGCTTCCATTTTGGCAGAAAAGTATTGGTAATTTTCTTAATTCCACTTACTACGTACAAGCGCAAAAAATCTAGTCACTATAGAATTAAGGTGGAGCAATTATATTTATATATCCCCACTAATTAATTAAGATCTAATAAGGAGTAATTAGGACCACAAAACTAATATTATGAACACTACTACAAAATAAATAATTAATTAAGAAACCAAATTCATAATTTAATGAGTACATATCATCATGAACTTCCACAAAGAAAAATAAAATACAAAAAAAGGTCTCTGATATAATAGCAATATTTGCTAAAATTCTTTCTATTCCATCTCAACCAATTAAATTAAGAAGAAAAATTTCAGAAATTAATTAAAGGGCACATCAAAGTTGGTTAATTAATTAAACTAAAATTCATTTCAAACAGATTCATCAGTAGGCTTTGATTTTGTGAAATCAATGGCCACAAATTCTTGATTTCTCTTATTTATAGAATCTTCATCATCCATTTGATTAGTTGGCGCTACCTTATCTTCAATCTTTGATGATGATGGACATTGATCCTTTGTCTTTCCCCATAATACTAGATATAATCCTACTACAATTACTATTGCTCCAATTACCCTGCAAAATAATAATTAATAACAATAATATTAAAATTAAAAAAGTTAATGAAAAATTCTCAAATTACAAAATTATTTTTTGAATTAGGAATAGTACTTTCCATTTCGTTGGTACATTTAAAATTTTTAAACTGTAGTAGAATCGTTGATCCAATAATAAACTTTCATATATATATATATACACACTATTTTATAAATACTTAATGGATTATAAAGATTACCTACGTAGCTAATTACAAAATATCGAAGCAAATAATAATAATTTGTAGTAATTTTGGTGATAGATAATAGAATAGAAGATATAAATTCTGACCTTCCTAAATAAATTGTCTCTGATAAGACAAATGATCCCATTATCGTAACAATAACCATACTTAATGGATTAAATGCTGTCACGAACACAGGTCCTTTTGTCTTCATTATCACTCCTTGAACATAATACCCAATTCCTGAACAAATTACCCCCTGCGTACATTTTTACATGCAATAAAAGTCAAATGGGTAGCCCTACTTTTGCATGGTAAATCTGTAAAAATCCATTGATTTTCTTTCTTATACCATTTAAAAAACCATTTAACTCTCTAAACTCTTAATTTTTATATACAATAAGTTTTAGAAATCTATGGTATAACAGAGATCGATAGTTTTGAACCTGAATGCTTCCACGAAAAATTGAGATGTAAAATGGCCGAAATTGTCAAATTTAAAAGGTTGAATATGTATTAAGTAATACAAAATACAATTACTTACACTATAAACAGCAGCTAATAACCTAGAGTCAAAGTGTATAGCCCAAACAGAAGGATTGCCTCTTTCCATTATAACAGCGAGAATAGCACCTTCAATTGTGCCCATCAAGCAGATTAAAGCTGTTAATGAGAGCTCAGCTGGGTATGTTTTGAGCGTAATCGCCTATTAAGTGATCAAAAAATTATGAATTAAGCATTTAATTAAGTTAGCGATCATCACAGTTATAATTAAGTTATTATTACCTGAAGAATGATGAAACTAGACCAGCATAAGCAGCCAACTCCAATTAGTATAGCACCCTTAAGAGTATCATCGGGGGTGGTTAATGCAGTATTAATTATATGATTATCATAACCTCTAGTCCATGGCAAATTCAATTTAGCACCTTTAATTAACGTCATTAGCATTGCTCCGGCCACCGTCACAAATGTTCCAATCAACTTTGCCCAGCTGTGCATTTTCTTGAATCTAACCTTCTCCATCCTGCAAACCAAGTAATTAATTAATATTGCATTGAGATTATTATTATTATATAAATTGAGATTATATATTAATTACATTAATTATACCTTAACAACCAAGCCATAAGAAATGCAAAAGCAGGAAGAACGTTGCACATGGTAGAAGCAAAAGTTGCTGTTGTATACTTCATGCCCGTGTAATATAAGTTTTGGTCAATTGTTGGCCTGCACAATTAATTAATTAATTATATCGTATATATATATAAGTTTAGAGACATAAAATAATGTATACATATAAAATTATACTTACTCTAGCAAGCCAAGTAATAGTATCTTAGCAAAGGTGGAGACTGTCATCTTCGGCCTCACTTTTCTGTAATACAAAGTAAATAAATGAGATTAATTAGAAACTAATTATAATTAAAATGGAGAGAGAGGAGATCGTGAATATACACCTATCAAAAAAGATGGCGAAAGGAGCAATTACAAGGGCAGCAACAGCATGCCTATACACAACCAATACGTGTTGGCTCATTCCTTGATCTAAAGCAAATTTAGAAATTAAGGACATTCCCGCATACCCAAATTGCAAAAAAATCACTGCCATAAACGGCTTTGCTTTGGCACAAAAATTGGCCATATCTTTGATAGAATAATTGGCAATCTCTATACAATTGTGAGGAGAAGTAAGTAAGTATTGTGCAAAGCTTATGGGTTGCTTATTACATATATATAGAGGGAATTTTCATATATAAGTACAAAATCAACACGTCTTGTTTTGAGTCTAGGGACTCCACTAACTAATAATAAAAAAAAAACTTTTAATTATATATATAATAATAATGATATATATATATATATATATATATATAATAGAGGAAAAAAAAGAGAGGATGATTGCACCAAGCAAAAATATTGCCAATGAATTAAAGTGGTGGCCGTTGATGGAGTTTTCTTAAACGTAACCATATAAAGTTTTAAAGCATTTTCAGAATTGGAAGTTAAATGATTTTTGGAGGATTTTAATGCAATTTTTCTGTTTCTGTTTCTGTTTTCTTTTTAAATTTGTGCCTTGCTATTTCACGTGATGATTTATATATATAATACATCAAAATAATATATACATATTAATTAATAATTTGTCAATTTGTTATGATATATGTGAGGGGGATTTAGTCCAACTCAAAAATTTCGCTTAAATTTGTCTAAAAAAATTGACCAAAATCCAAGCTAATAAAAAAAAAATTTCAAATTTCAATTAGGCCTGAATTGAACCCGATCCATCCTGGTCCGCCTTGAATTTGGTCGAGAGCAACCCAACCCGAGATAAGCTTGTATTTTATTTATGCAAGGTTGTGCAGAAAAAATTTTTAAATTTCAATTAGGCCCGGCTCGAATCCAACCAATCCCTACCCAGCTTGAACCGGACCGCACCAAATTCAATTCATGCCAGCCCGAAATAGTCTTATATTTTATTTATGTAGTCTTATGCAGAAAAAAAATTTCAAATTCCGATTATGCCTGGCCCGAACTCGGTCTATTCTGACCCAGATTCGGCCTAGCCCAAAATAGGCCTTGATTTTATTTATGTCGGCTTGTGCAAAAAAATGTTCAAATTTCAGTTATATCTGGTCCAAATTCGACCTATACTGCCCACAAGTTAATCCATCCCAGCCTGGCTTGAATCCGATCCATTCCTCCTTAGCCTAAACTCGGCACATACCAAATCCAACCCAACCTAAGCTGAAGTAGTCTTGTATTTTATTTATACAGAAAAAACCTCAAATTTTGATTAGGCCTAACCCATTTGCCTTGGCCGTACATTTTATTTGTGCAGAAAAAATCTTTAAATTTAGGTTAGGCCCGGCTAAATCTTTCCTGGCCCAGCCGGAACGAAACTCAGCTTGATTAGGCTTATATTTTATTTATACAGGTTTATACAGAAAAAATCTTCAAATTCGGATTAGGTCCCATTTCGACCCATTCCGAACTCTTTCGAGCTCATCTCAGCCTAAAGTAGGCCTAGATGTTATTTATGCATGTTTTGTAGAAAAAGAATATTCAAATTTAGATCAAGTTCGATCCATTCCGGTCCGACTTGAACGAAATCTAACTTAGTCTAGCTCGAAATAGGCTTGTATTTTATTTATAGAGGTTTGTGGAAAAAAAAAATTTAAATTCTGATTGGACACGATGTGAACCTGACCCATCCTGATTCGGCCGAATTCAGATCATCTCATTTAATATGTCGTAATTGCATAAAGAGTAAATTTTCATTAAGAAAATGGATTAAATGTATTAAGCCACATCTTTGTCCATTAGCTCTACCATGCAACCCATTTGGTGTCACCATATGCCCATTTAAACTATTATGCAATTCATTTGGGCCTCAATGCAATCCATATGAATTAACATGTAGTAAACCCATGTACCAATCCAAATCCGTCCAATCCATTTAAACATTGATCTATTTACGACTCATAAATTTACACATTTATGACCCACCCATTTATAATCGATCCACATTTGCCCAACCCGATCCATTTAGCACCTATGATATCAACTTAACAATTAAGTAGAACTTCATTTTGACGCTATTAATTCAGTACCTTATCAAGTGTTTGTTAATATTACTTGACTTTATAATAAATTGGACTCTTTTAATATAAGTAAATAGTTGTATTAGGTAAAGTGGGTAACATTTAAATTCTAATATGCTCTAAATCATATTATATATATATTGGATTTCCACAAATGTTTAATTTTAAATATTTGTACCTTTTATTTTCTGAGTATGTACTTAGTAGTAGTGTTGTAGACTAATAAAATAGGATTATTTTTTCTCATCTTGATGAGGGCAGATTAAATACTCTATTTCTATCTTCTATTCCATGATTTTCAATTAATTATATCTTTTTCATGATTTTCCTATTTTGTAATTTCTTATACTTTATTTTGTAATTGTTAGACCTATCAAACGGGTCAAGTTAGTTTCCTACCGAGTCAATTTTGGATCATTATTTTTAAATGGATTTTAGGTTAAATCTACTTTTTCAACATTAAATTGATTATTAGATTTTTAAATTATCTAATCAATTTTTAGTCTCATATATTTTTTAAAAAATATCAATATGTTTCAACTACTTTTAAATTATGGGTGTATATTATAAAAAAATTCAATTACAGTATCATTTAATATTAACTAATTTGTTAAAATAAAATAAATAATAATGATTTCTTATATATATATATCCACACACATGCATGTACCTACATGCTTGAATGCATTTATGTACATATGTATTCTCATCAACATCCATGTATGTACATGTTACACATGAATTTGTATTCATATGTATGTACATACATGCATACACAACGGGGAGCTACATGATGGTCCGAGGGGCCACCACTCCCCTGAATCTTTTAAAATTAAAATTTTACCTATAAAATTTAAAATTTTTTCAAAAAAAAATATTATTAGCCTCATATTATACTTTTATCCATGAGATTTATATATTTTTAAGTAAAATAGTATTGATCCCTAAAATTATATATAATTTCATTATGACCACTGTATATTTACTTACAAAATAAAAAAAAATATTTTATATTCATTTTTCACCCCCTCGGATATTAATTTTTAATTCCACCCCTGTGCATACATACATGTCCATGCACATGTACATACATGCATACATGCATGTTTGCATGTATATGTATGTATAAACACCCAAAACGACATGTTTCACAAAATTTGATGAGTTCTATTTTGAAAAAAGTGGTAAGAGAAGACCCTAAAATTTATTGCAATATAAATTCTTTATATATTAACAAAAAGAAGCAACACAGATAAAATTGGAAATTAGTTTTTTTAAAAAAATTTGATTTATCACAAAAATTGAAAAATTAAAAATAAAATTTATAAAAAAATCAATTTCTAATCGATACATTCAGGTTAAGGGTCGGATTTGGCCCTTAATTTTTTGTGTCGAGTCATGCACATTTTTCTAGGGTTGGATTCCCCTTGAATGTTCCTTGCGTTGGGTCGGGTTTTGGGTTAGAATGAAAACTTGACAGGTCCAGTAATTTTCCTATTTCCATAATATTTTTGGTATAACCATCTATCCGAAACCTCTAGTTCAGTAAAAAGAGATTTTTTCCGTTACATCTCATCTCTTGATGATTCCTATTTTCTTAAATTAATTGTCTAATTAAATTATAAGTTAAAAAGTTTTAGTTTTTATAATTTTCTTGTCTATTTAAATTATAAATTAAAGTTTTAAATCAATTTTTTTCATAAAGAGAATTGCACGTGCATGAGCAATAACTTCCGCTATAACTAGTGAAATAAAATCTACATATTTCTGAATATTGGTAGCTTATTTCCAAGGCAAAGATATTCTAAATCTAATTATAAATCACATATATTGATAACTGGATTATTTTATCTAGACTGTAAATTGCATTTGAGCTTCTTTATAGTTATTAAAAAAAATTATCTATAATTAGTAGACGTTACCTATAAATGAATAAATGATGTGTTGTGAAATAAGGACCGGATTAGAGCAAAACCGCAGCTAAAATAGAAATAATAAGGAACAAAAGATTTAACGAGGTTCGGCCAATATTGCCTACGTCCTCGGGACTAAGAATATTATTTCACTAAAACTGAACTGTGAAATAATACAAGAGAGAAAAAATATGCTTAACTAATTGACAAGCTAAGCAATCAAGGGATGATTAAAACTAAAACTAGGGGGTTGTATTTATAGTTACAAAATCCCCTTTCCTATCCTAATTTCCAGATGTGGGATTTGGGAATTTTTTTTTTTTTTTTAAATTCAGCCAACAATTGTTGGCTTTTGATATAGCCAACAATTGTTGACTAACAATCTCCCACTTGAAGATTTGATTGAGTATCAATCACATCTTCACACCATTCTTTCTCTCTTTCAAATCCTGTTGCTTGTGTATCTATCAGGCCGCTGGAAGATCGACACCAAACAAACTTGTCAGTATTAATTGCTTTTGTCATAAAATCTGCTATATTGTCTGTAGTATGGATTTTCTGCATATCCACGGTTCCTTCTTCCACTTTCTCACGAACGAAGTGATGCTGAACCCGAATGTGTTTTGTCCTGGAATGAAATGCTGGATTCTTTGCAAGATGCAAAGCACTCTGACTGTCACAAAATAAAGAAACATTCTCTCTTTTATGCCCGAGTTCCTCCAATAACAATTTCAACCATACAGCTTCTTTACTGGCTTGTGCAGCTGCCATATATTCTGCTTCTGTTGTTGATGTAGCCACAACTGATTGCAGTTTTAAAACCCAGCTTACAGCTCCTCCAGCAAGTGTAAACACATATCCCGTAGTGGATTTACTTTTATCCAAATCTCCAGCATAATCAGAGTCAACATATCCTCTGACAATAAAGTCTGATCCTCCATAACACAATGCAACATCTGCGGTCCCTTTAATGTATCTAAGGACCCTTTTTATTGTATTCCAATGCTCTCCACCAGGATTCGCCATGTATCGACTAACTGCTCCCACTGCATGTGCAATGTCCGGTCTTGTACAAATCATAGCGAACATTAAACTCCCCACTGCTGATGCATACGGTACTCGAGACATCTCCATCCTCTCTTCTTCATTGCTAGGACTCATCTTTGAGGATAACTTGAAATTAACAGGAAGTGGGGTAGAAATTAGCTTACAATCTTGCATGTTGAAACGTCGCAAGATTTTCTTCAAATAATTCTTTTGAGAAAGCCAAATCTTCCTATTATTTCTGTTTCGGTGAATTTGCATCCCTAGAATCTTGTTTGCTGGTCCCAAGTCCTTCATATCAAATTCCCTAGCCAACTGAGCCTTTAACTCCTTGATGCGATCTTTGTTGGGGCCTGCTACCAACATGTCGTCTACATACAACAGCAAGATAATGACATCATTTTCACCAAACCTCTTGAAATATGCACAAGGGTCTGCATTTAGCCTGCTGTATCCAAGGCTCATAATGAAGGAATCAAATCTCTTGTACCAACACCTTGGCGCCTGTTTTAGACCGTACAGAGATTTGTTCAACCTGCAAACCAAGTTCTCCTTTCCTTTTTCTTCAAAACCTTCTGGCTGGAGCATATAAATTTCTTCTTCAAGATCTCCATGGAGAAAAGCAGTTTTGACATCTAACTGCTCCATATGCAAATCAAAAGTTGCACATATTGCCAGGACTACTCGAATTGTAGTGAGACGAACCACGGGTGAGAAGATTTAATTAAAGTCCACCCCTTCTTTCTGAGCATATCCTTTTACCACCAATCTAGCACGATATCTCTCGACTTGATTATCACCATTCCGCTTGATTTTATAGACCCATTTATTGCCTATGGGTTTTCTCCCTTGCGGTAGTGACACCAGTTCCCATGTCTTATTCTTATAAAGAGCTTCAATTTCCTCTTGCATTGCTCCCATCCACTGAGATACATCTGAACTGTTCATTGCTTCTTGGAGAGTTGATGGCTCCCCATCCTCAGTTAGAAGACAATATGCAACATTGCCCTCCATAATATAATCTGAGTGCCAATTGGGCGACCTTCTTGTGCGAGTTGATCGCCTATTATTTGAAACTTCAGTTTCGACTGGCTCTTCTTTCTCGTACTCTGGTGCAGCTTCAGAAGAATTACTGGTTTCTGATTCTCCTTTTACACATACTTTTGTAGTCTCGGACCTTTCTTCACTTTCTGCTTGCACTGAATCTTTATCTTCTATAAAGATAACTTCTCTGCTGACAACAACCTTGTGGGTAGTGGGATCCCACAGGCGATACCCCTTTACTCCTTCAGCATACCCCAAGAATATACATTTTCTGGATTTTGGATCCAGTTTTGTAGTTTCTTGGGCATTGAACATCACATAAGCAGGACTTCCAAATACATGAAGGTTTGAATAATCCACCGGTTTTCCAGCCCACATCTCCATTGGTGTCTTACACTCAATTGCAGTTGATGGAGCTCGATTCACCACATAACAGGCAGTGTTGACTGCTTCCGCCCAGAATTTCTTATCTAAGCCTGCAGTTCTCATCATTGCTCTTGTTCTTTCCAACAGAGTTCTGTTCATCCGCTCTGCCACTCCATTTTGTTGAGGAGTGTATGCCGTAGTGAATTGTCTTTTGATGCCTTCTTGTTTACAAAATTCATCAAATTCTTTACTGGTGTATTCTCCTCCATTATCTGTCCTCAAACACTTGATCTTTTGACCAGATTCAAGTTCCACTCGCGCTTTGTAAGTTTTGAAAACTGGAAACACATATGCTTTCTTCTTGATAGGGAACACCCAACATCTCCTGGAGTAATCATCGATAAATGACACAAAGTAGTTTGCTCCTCCTAGGGATGACACCGGTGCTTGCCATACATCAGAATGAACTAATTTCAGAATGGCCTTGCTTTTGAAATTTGATGTGTTGAACTTCAATCGATGCTGCTTGCTTACAATATAATGCTCACAAAAGGGTAATGAGACCTTTGTGAGACCTGGAAGTAGATTTCTTTCGGCAAGAATCTTCATTCCTTGTTTAGACATATGCCCAAGTTTCTTGTGCCAAGTCATTGCACATTTTTCGCTTGGACTGGTCGTGGCAACAAATGTCTCTCCTTCTTGCAAAGTTTCTCCCATTATCATGTATAAATTTGCAGCTATCTTTTCTCCCTTCATCAGTACAAGCGCTCCTCTTGATATCTTCAAGATTCCTTTCTCACCATTGAACTTGCACCCCAAATCATCCAATTGTCCTAAAGACAACAGATTCTTCTTTAGGCCCTCCACATGCCGTACGTCTTGAATAGTACAAATTGTACCATCATACATCTTCAGCTTAATAGTTCCAATGCCAACAATCTTCAAGGCATGATCATTGCAGCTGTACACAGATCCTCCAGAGATGGGTTCATAATGATGGAACCATTCTCTTCGAGAGGTCATGTGAAATGTAGCTCCTGAATCAAGAACCCATATTTCAGCAAATCTTTTTCTGCCTTCATTAGTCGTTGCTGCTTCACAACATAGAGCATCTCCGCTATTGGAACAGCTTGCCACATTTCCTTGAGAATCAGAGCTTTTCTTTAAACTCCAACAATCCTTCTTCAAGTGACCCTTCTTGCCACAGTTGTAGCATTTAACATTCTTCTTACTTCTTGATTTTGATCTACCATGATTGTAACTCCCACTTGAGCCACGTTTCGTTGATCTTCCTCTCATCACCGTCAAGGCTTCCACATGCTGTGAACTTGCCTGCCTGTCTTCCTTATTTTTGCGCCGATTTTCTTCTTCTAGAACAGCAGCTGCAACATCATCGAAGACTAGAGCATCCGTATTATTTGTTAAATTGATGATGAGTTGATCATACGAATCTGGTAAGCTTTGAAGTAGAATCTCAGCACGTTCTACTAGCTCTATTTTATAACCCAACGATGTGAGTTGAGAAAATAGAGTATTCAAAGTATTTAAGTGCTCCGTCACTGAAGTAGATTCGTCCATACGAAGAGTATAGAGTTTTCTTTTAAGGAAAATTTTATTGTGGAGTGATTTGGCCTCGTACAATTTAGTAAGATGATCCCACACCTCCTTTGCCGTCTTCTTCTCTTCTATGCTAGACAACACCCCATCTGCTAATGCCAAATGAAGATTTGCCATAGCATTTCCATCCATCTCGTTCCACTTATTATCATCTGTGAAATCAGCCGGCCTTTGACTTATAGCCGCTAGGCAATTATCTTTTCTCAAGATAGCCTTCATCTTTAATTTCCACAGTGAGAAATTACTCCCGTTGAATTTCTCGATCTCATATTTTGCCGCCATTGCTTCTATCACGAACTTCTCTGCTCAAAAATCAGCTCCCACTATTTCACGTGAATAGTAACCGTATACGTGAATAGTAACCGTATACGTGAATAGTAACCGTATACGTGAACAATAACCGTATAGATGAACAGTATCGTATATGTGAACAGTACCCAAGGAAATATTTTTTCTGATGTGTAAGATCAGGCTATGCTGCAACCACAGAGCATATTAAGACAGAACCTCGGCTCTGATACCACTTGTTGTGAAATAAGGACCGGATTAGAGCAAAACCGCAGCTAAAATAGAAATAATAAGGAACAAAAGATTTAACGAGATTCGGCCAATATTGCCTACGTCCTCGGGACTAAGAATATTATTTTACTAAAACTGAACTGTGAAATAATACAAGAGAGAAGAAATATGCTTAACTAATTGACAAGCTAAGCAATCAAGGGATGATTAAAACTAAAACTAGGGGGTTGTATTTATAGTTACAAAATCTCCTTCCCTATCCTAATTTCCCGATGTGGGATTTGGGATTTTTTTTTTTTTTTTTTTTAAATTCAGCCAACAATTGTTGGCTTTTGATATAGCCAACAATTGTTGACTAACAATAGTTAACATGATGAACCGATATAAGCTCTCTTATCTTTTATATGTATATACTCTCGAGACTCTAAAATACTATCTCATTTATTTTCTTTTAAAATACTAATTTGACTATCAAAATTTTTATTCCGTGTTTTACTTTTTATGTGTATATATAAGGATCAGATAGAAATATGACTAATTTTTATGTATTATCGGAAACTTTTGAAAGAGAGAGATGACATGAATTGAATTCTTAAATCTTTTACGTTATTAATCAAATAATTACCCCTTTTGGCCTCATCAAGAATTAGGCGCAAGCAATCTTTCGATATAAAGTATTACCAATATATCAATATTTCAAATAAGTAGGACAATATAACAATCATTCTAAAATAATATTTTATTATGGGCCATGACAGTTTTTGTTTCCCCTAAGATATCTACCAGTCCACAGTTAGTATATAGTCAATTCCTATATTACCAATTCCTCTCTATGCTCATTTATTAATGAAGGTTAAATGATTGATGTGAAAACGATATAAATCTATTTTTAAAGTTTTTTTTAAATGCCTCTAAATATATTAAAAATAATATATATTTATTTTTATTTAATATTTTAATCAAATATTACCTATTTAATACTTTAAGAGTTAAATATGGATTATTTTCAATATTTTGAGGGTTAATATTATCTAAAAAATGATTCATATTTGCTTTTAATGTATTAAAAATAGTTTATATTTGTGCTCGTAAAGGCCAATCTGTATCATTTTTAATATTTTAAGTGTATTTTTTTAAAAAATTAACTTTAAGAACAAATTTATGCGATTCTTAATACTTTTAAAGCAAATATGACCCTTGTCCCATTAATTAAATCAAATAATAAAATATTATATAAGATAAGAACTAAGAAGGTAATTTTTATTTAATAATGTGTTATGATCTATAAACCAAAATGTCAGCTCCAATTGACTTGATTTGGTGCATTGTTTCTATTAATAATATTTTTTTAAATTTTGACTTCGTGTTTATATATATATATATTAGAGAATGAGAATTCAAGTCTTGAAGATTCTTCAATAGAGGTGGGTCTCATTCGGTCAAGTGTGTGTGTGTGTATATATATATATATATATATATATTGTGTGAGTGGAATTAGTGGTTCTTAATTAAAGTAGAATTGGGCATTTGTTGTATGGCCTTTTCATTGATATGCAATTATTTAAGTGGTGACCATATATATATTAATTAAATTAGTAATATCACTTTCAAAAATGCAATCCTTCTCATACTCTAATAACAGGATCATGCTGTGTCGTAGTGTGTTTGGACTTGTATTTCCACGTCGAATGCATTTTAGACATAAAAGCCATCATTTGTCAAACAATGGTTTTACTTAAATCCATGTCTTATTGCCCACTGTTACTTAATACACAAACATCACCTAAAACTTATGCCCCACCATCCTTTAATTACTTCTTTTCATGAAATTATAAGTGCTCTTCAATGTATTTATTTACGGTGGGTCTAACTGAAATTAGAACTCCGAAGCTCATAATTTCTGTTTTTCAGGTTAGTGCCATTCAGTTAAAGATTATGGTTGCTCTTGAGTTTTCTTTCGCTAAATCCTTTATTTGAAAATTAAACTTTTGTCAAATTAACATGTGATATATAACTGACCTAATAGTATCGGAACAAATCTCTACATTCATATATAATATACATTATCTAAACATTACTAGCATTTAATAATTAAATTGTAAAGGAAAAACATTACATTATTCAGCATTTTAATAGCCCCACTCGTCATTTAATAGCCTAAATAGACACTATGTATATATATATGCCCTTAACTTTATTAGGCAAATTACTTAAAGCTTTTAGCTCTATCAGGTAGGGGTGTACATGGGTCTGAATATTTCTGTACCGAATCGAAATATAGAAAAAAAAAAGATCTAGAACCGAACTGTGCCGTTAACTTTTTTACTAATTAAAACCGAACCGAATTGTACCGTTGACTTTATTTAAAACTGATCTGGATATTTTGTCTAGAACTGGATCGAGAATCGTATTGAACTGTACCGAACTGTTTTAGAACTGAATTGGACCAAAAGAACTGATATTTATTAATTATTATATATAATACTAATAATTTATATGTTATATTATTTATAATTTCTATTCTATATTTATTATATAAATTTAACTTCATAATTATTTGTATTAAATATTTTAATGCATGAAATTAAGTAAATAATTAGTTAATAAATTAAAATGAATATTTTAATTATTAATAAGATAAATTTAATTATTATAATAATTATTATATTTATATGAATATACAACTAAAATAATTTCTATTTAATTTAACTCTAATGTCACTCAACAACTACTTAATTTTTTTTTTGTACAAATATTTATATAGATATGCAAATTGAACAATTTATTACATAATCTCTTTACTAATTAATTTTATTTACTTGTAGTGTCACTTAATTAATACTCATATATTTTTATCACAATACCTATATGAGTAAGTAAATTAAAAATATAATTATAAATAGTTATTATTTATAATAAAATTTTACCAATTAATGTAAATATATGTGATAGAGTCTGGATACGCCCATATCTCCCGATATGGACCCGAATCCATATCAATATGGGAATTACACAGGTATGGAAAATGTTCTATATTAGATCCTTTAATTAAAAGTTTTTTCCCTTAATTAATTAAATGTAGTAAATAAGGGAAGTTACATATTAATTCCTTAATTAATAGTTGTAACTGTCCATTTAATTCCCATTAATTTCGTAACTTCCATTTCTTATTAATTGCCTTAATTAATACCCCTCCTAATTAAGAGCATAAGGTTCTCTATAAATAGGGCTAAGGTAAAGATAAGAAAGATAAGAAAATGTTCTTATACTGAAACTCTGTTAGATTCTCCCCTCGCCTGCTTATCACTCCAAGTGGCTTTTAGACTGTGGTTTAGTTTCCGTCATCTCACTTGTGGATATCAGACAGACCAGTGATGTCAGAAGGGATCCTTGTAAATGCTTCCGCCAAAGTATCTGCGCTACAAGAGGTTGGTAGTATATTATCCGATTATATTACCTCTAAATATGCATATGGCATGCTATTTTTCCCTTCATTGATATAAGAGCCAACATTTTTGGCTTCCTGGCATGTGGCTAAAAATGGATCTGAAATTTTATATGTAAAATTGGTAGATCTAAGATGGATGAACACAATATATTTATTTTTGTGTTAAAATATATATTTGTATATATTTTTCGGGTTTAAAATCGTGCATGTGTACACTGTAATTCGAGGGAATGAATATGGGTGTTCAAAATGCTATACTAGAAATTGGAATTTGTAATTTTTTACCATACCATTGAAATCATAGATCCCGAAAATCCCCCACCGGAAGAAATCCGGATCCCTGAATATCTCGGGAAGGCTGCGCGTGGCATTCACGCGCCAAATACGTTGGGCACACGCGCGCAAACACGGATCCATAGTGATGCATCACTGTGGACATATGGCCCAATCGGATTACGCCACGTGGCTGACCCAGATCAAGCTACGTGGTAGTGACATGTCCACAAGGTGCCACGTGGGCGCTAGGTGGACCAGTCAGGGGTGACACGTGGACGAGCCAGGTTGTGCCATGTGTCGGGTCATATTAGGACAGTGACGTGTCACTGCTGCCACGTGGCAGGACAAGTGGAAGGCGCATGTTGCGCGTGATCGCGCGTCAGCCCTCCCCCTGGTGGCGCGTGCGGCCTTCTACGGCCACCGAATCAGTTTCGATTTTTTACAGAATAATTTTTTAAAATATTTTTGATTTTTTGGTTATTTTTCCAAAAATTTTTAATGATCAGAAAATACATTTTTATTTTTAAATTATTAAAAATATTATAAATTTGTGGAAAATGTGTTTTCTGCCTTTAAATAATTTTGAAAAATTTTGAGGATATGTCCTTATTGTTGATTGAACTATGTTTCAATCATATATGTTTATACATGAGTGTATTAATTATATTATGTTTCTGTAATGTGTTATAAAAATGGTGATAATAAGGACACCTATGGTTCCTCGCACTCCGTTTGGGATTGCTTTAAGAAATGCAAAAGTGCATTTAGTAAGTAATATAAGAATGCGAAGGAAAATCCGAGCTGATGACATTGATGCAATAGTGCATCACATAATATTTATGCATGAAGAAATGCAGGAGTGCATTTGGTTAGTTGGTTTAAGTATGGGAAAGGATGATAGAGTCTTGTTCAAAGCGTTGATTGACTCCTTTATATATCATCTAGAACTCAGGGAGTATTGCAAACTACCTGGTACATTGGAGATAGGATTTATAGAAAATCTATCATCCACTGTTTGGCTAGAGTTGCCAAAAGAGGAGTGTTGAGGCGCAACACTACATCTGTGATGAAATTGAGAAGTGGACGTAGTGTGCATCATCTATGGCTTCATCAACGAACTTATTAGTTACATAATGAATTGATGAAGATGGTTAAAGAATCAGTCCCAGTGTCCAGAAAGATTTTGCGAAAATTTAGACTTCTAGATTAGTTGATAGGAGTGTCAATTTTGGTTAGCGTCTAATTTTATTTAATATGATTTATGTTTTCTATTGTTATTTGACATGAGTGTCTTATTTTGAGTTATTGAATTTTATTTATTGGATGAATAAATATGTTTATTTATTATGATGGCATTTTACTTTATAATAAATATGTTTATTTAACTGTTAATTGCCTTGCATTATTTTATGAGTAAAATAATTGCATGTTTATTAAGTAGAGGCTTAATAAATTTGAACCAATATTATTCCCCTCTTAAGTTTGAGAACTTAATAATCTAATAATTTATATTTACTATGTATGAAATTTTAACTTGTAATGATGGATATTAGGACTAAGAGGGTAATTGGATACTATTAGTAGCCTTTTCGAATTGAAACCTAATAGAAAACTTTACTAGGTTATTATTTTAGATGCGTAATAAATAGCATGTGTTGCCTTATCTCCTTTAAAATTGTGCAACATTGTTCCATTTGAAATCATAGGATCCTAATGGATACTGCTTCTAAGTCAATTGTTGCCAAACTTGATAAAGATATTAAGATGAATGGTGACAATTGTGAAATCTGGAGTATGAGAATCCAGTATGTGCTTAAAGAGCAAGAGGGTTTTGAACCCTTAAGTTCGGTTATGGCTGAACCTGAGAATGGCATTACATCCCAGTATAGGCGAGACTGAAATGCATATGTGGCATGGAGAAAGAAGGATTTCACTGCTCGTATCATCTTGCTAAGTGATTTAGATGATGGTATCACTAAGCAGTTCAACAAGTATCAAAATGCAACAGATCCATGGATCGCTTTGTGGGAGAAGTTAAGAGGTGTGTCTCTGATTAAGTTTCGATCATTAGTGATCAAATTTGATACTAATTAGAAAAAGTCTGATCATTCGATGCGAAAACATTTATGAGAGATGAAAATGATAAGTGAGCTTAGTGAGGTTGATCATAAGTTGACCGATGAGCAGCAGCTTCAAACTGTTATCCGTTCCTTACCCAATAGTTAGAAGCATGTGAGATGCAACTAACTCATGTCGACAAGCATTAAGACATTTAAGGATGTGGCTTGTCATTTGGAGCTTAAAGAGGACTAACTAACAGCGATTAAGGTCAATGTCGAAGTGCATATGGCACAGTCCCATTTTGATAAAATGAGTTCTAATTAGAATAATAAATGAAGCTGCAAATGTAGGATAGGGAAAAGCCTTAATAGCCCTAAAAAGCAAAAAGTAAAACAGAATCACGAAAGGTCAAAAGGCAAAAAGAAGAAAAACGTTTCAAGAGTGAAATATTTTAATTTCCTACAGAAAAGACACTATACAAGAGGCTGCACTGTGCCCAAATAGGTACCCTATTCTGACTCAAGAGTGAGTGAAATTTGTGTATCTAGTTCTAGATTTCATCCTTTATGGATGATAGATTCAGAACCAATGGACCACGTAACAAAGGATTGAGATGCCTTTATTGAATTCCGACGAATACCAAGTGGAGCAAAATGGATTTATGTAGGAAATTATGCCAGAGTAGCAGTACAAGGGATTGGCACATGTAGATTAGTCTTACATAAAGGCCGAACCCTACTGTTACATAATCTGCTCTACGCCCCAAACATTCGAAGGAATTTAGTTTCTGTTCTTATTTTAATAAATCTTGGTTTTGATTTACATTTTAAGGATGACAGTGTAAGCTTATGTTTGGATGGTATTTTTTATGGATCTGGTTAAGTGCTAAATAATTTTATTATTATGGATGTGCACCATGACTATTTAAAGAAACAAGTTTTTTCTTTAAATTCCTTCCTCTTCATATAGTTATGAGAACAATGTGAAAATATGGCATGCTAAAATTAAATCAAATCGGACAAGACCGAATGAGTCAGTTAGTCAAAGTAGGTTTAATAGATGATTTAAATAAGGTTGAATTGCCTACGTGCGATCATTGCCTAAAAGAAAAAATAGTTAGAAAATCATTCGGAAAAGGAACTAGAGCCAAAATTCCATTGCAGTTAATTCATTCTGACGAATGTGGTCAAATGAATGTGAGGGCAAGGCATGAGGCCTACTATTTCATCACGGTTATAGATAATTATACTAGGTATCGTCATGTCTATTTGATTTCTCACTAGTCAGAAGCATTGTATTGCTTCAAGACTTTTATGAACTTAATTGAGAATCAATTAGACATAAGTATTAAAGTTTTAAGAACTGACAGAGGTCAGAAATATCTTTCAGATATATTTAAAGTTTCATGTGATGAAAGAGGGATTAAACATCAGTTGTCCATTTTCAGAAATCCACAACAAAATAATATTGCGAAAAGGAAAAATAAGACTCTCTTAGATATGGTTAGATATATGATGGCAGAGGCAGATTTGCCAATTTCCTATCGGGAAGATAATTTATTGACTGCCACATATGTTCTAAACTAAGTGCCCTCCATATCTATCACTTTCATAACTTATGAGTTGTGCACTAGTCGACAAGTTGACTTAAGCTATTTACGACCTTGGAGTTGTACTGCTTACATCAATGATGCCTTAATTTGGTAAATTGAGACCAAAAGAGTATCTATATGAGATATTCTGAAGTATCAAAAGGACACATTTTCATGGGCGAGCAAGAAAATGGCAATATGACAGAATTTAGATCACGAGATGCCATATTCTTAGAGAATGAATTTTCAAAGTTGGGCGAACTGAATTAAGATTTTACTTTATATGAAACTTAGAAAAAATGAACTATCAGGATCACTCCATCCGAGTGGGAGAGAGTTAGAAGAAAAAGGTTAAGACCCTCATCCTCCAAATGATCCGGATGTTCGAGACCCTGATTTAAAAGGAAGTATTCTTGACTCCAGTGAGAGTAAAGAATAAGGTATTTCTAACTCCAGTGGGAGTAAAACACATAGTCCTAGTGGGAGCATTCTGAATCACGATGAATATATAAGACATGTTTATCAAGATTCAGAGCTATGAAAATCTAAAAGAAAAAGTGTTCCACGCCAATGATTTAAGATCGAAGGTTCGAATGAAACCATTTTGGTTACCCCACAAGATGAGGAAGAGCCTAAATATGTTCAAGAAACTCTTTTATGCCTATATAAGGAAAGTGGTTTAAAGCAATGGAAGAAGAAAACGCATCAATGAGATCAAACCAAGTTTGAGAACTGGTTGATCTATTGAAAGGACACAAACCAATATTCAAAGTAAAGCGATAAGCTAAAAGAAGTATCAAAAGATATAAGACTCGGCTAATTGCTAAGGGGTTCACATAATAGGAAGGGATTGACTACGAGGAGACTTTATCACCTATTGTAAAATTTACGTCCATAAGGTTAATTCTGGCCATAAGGGCAAGTTTAGACCTAGAGCTACATCATATGGATGTAAAGACTGCTTTTCTCAATGGAGAATTGGATGAAGAAATCTACATAGATCAACCTGTAGGTTTCATTGAAATAAGCAGCGAATATAAGATTTGCAGATTGAAGAGATCAATTTATGGCCTTAAACAGTCTTTAAGATAATGGTACTTGAGATTTCACCATATAGTCATGTCGAATGTGTTCAACATGATTGATAAAGACCATTGTATTTATAGCAAAATCTCTAAAAGTGATTTTGTCATTTTAACATTGTATGTAGATGACATACTGTGACGCGCGTTGTACCCCGGGGCGCCCCAAACTGCCCGCTTTTAGGGACTTCGGGATGAGGTTCATGAAAACTTGTAAGAAATTACAAGTGCGTCCATTTTGGGCAACAAGCAGGTTTCTTGGAGTCGCCACCCAATAGAATATTGAAAAAGATCATCTAGCCTCAGTGAGCCTAAAATAGCGTTGTTATGTCCATTATAGGCAAGCCGGAGGTGTCTTGGAGGCTTCCACCCTAATGATAGGATGGCCCTCTAGCCTCACGCTTGGGCAAACCAGAGGTGTCTTGGAGGCTTCCACCCTAATAAAATATTAGAATGGCCCTCTCGCCTCGTAGCGCCTAGGACTGTGCAATTTTAGACCTTTTACGGGACACAAGAGGTGTCTTGGAGGCCCCATCCCAATAGAATATTGAGATGGTCCTCTACCCTCGTTGAGCCCAAAGACCAGAGAAGGTTCGAGACTTTTCATTTATTCATACCTTGGCTAATTTTATAATTGAGTTTTGAATTTAGCGTTTTATCCCTTTTCTCATTCAATTCGGTGTAGTTTAATTAAAGCGCAAGTTATTCATTCAAAGGAAACGATAAATAAAAGTATAATTAAAATGAAGCGTATGAAAATAAATTACAGCAAAACTAGGGGCGGAATACAACCCCCATTGTAAATAAAATACAAATTATACATAAAACGGGATATACATTAAAGATGAGAACATTGATCCTCGCATGCATATTTATTATAAAACAATTTTGATGTGACAATTTTTATTTTGGATAGAGAAAATTGGGACATTGGTCCCATTTTTATTAGAAAAGATTTCAAGTTAATTAATAAAAATGTTTTTGTGATTTTCTTTTTTAAATGTGCATAAAAATAAATAATTTTACCTAAAATACACAAATACGACAAATAAATCGAAATAAAGGAAAACGAGGAATTTAAATATGCAAACCAAAGTGAGATTCCTAATATCTCGATCTCGCATCTTCGTCCATGGACAATGCTCAAATAAAAAGACAAGTGTTATAGCCAAAAAGAAAAAGAAATTAAGGTTAGTAATTAAATCAAATCAAATAAAATGCAATAAAATAAAATGGAGCATTCAAATTAAATTAAATAAATAAGACTAACAAAAATATTAATTAAGCCAATCAAGTGAGTAAAACAAATAAATAAAAAGGATAAAAAACACATAAGTGTGAGTAATGAAAGGAATTAAAGTTACAAAATTGATTTAATTAAATTAACCATTTACATGTTATCAAGATTAGCATAATATTATTAAATGGCAAAGAAAATCAAAGAAAATTAATTAATTACATGTTAAAAATAATAAGAAATCAAAGCAAAAATAAATTAATTACATGTTAAAAAAATAATATATAAACATATTAAATAAGATAAATATACAAACAATAGAATAAATAAATAAAAACAATAAAAATATACATGTTAATTAATTTAATATGAACAAAAATAAATAAAAGAGAATAAAAAAGTAATAAAAAAATCAAGTTTAAAATATTTACCCTCAGAGTTTCGAATTCGATGAAAGTAAAAATAATGATTGATTTTCTTGTTTGTGATGTGCAAGATTAGAGTTGAATATGATAAAATGTTGAAATTTTATTCCAAAAAAAATAAATTGCAAAGAAAATAATGAAAGAAAATAAAAAAATTATTTATGAAAAGAAATTTATTTTTTAGAAAATCAAATGAAAAATTATATTTCAAGAACAAACATTTATTTTGAATGTCTCAAAATCTATTTTGAATTAAAAAGGAATTCAAAATAAAAAAAACCTTAAAAAAAGTTTAATTGAAAACAAATAACAGGTTAAAAAATGAATTTTGAGAACAAATATTTATTTTATTTGTCTCAAAATTAAATTCCATCAATAAAAACTTTTTCTAAAAATATATTTAGATGAAATTCTATTGGAAAAAGAAGAAGAATTGATTATTTTTTTTTTGTTTTTGTTGGGAAAAATGAAAAACCTAGAGAGAATTTGTTGAAGAAGAAGAAGAGAAAAAATCTAAAGAATAAACCCTAAAAAATTCCCCCCTCCTTTCTCTTTCCATCATTTTATTTTTATATGAAGAAAAGATTAAAACCTAACTAATTAATGAAAAAAAGTTAATTAAATCAGATATGAATTATTTTAAATTTTAAAAATGGAAAAAAAACCTTTAAAAACCCTAAAAAATGGGATAGGAAATCAAAATTAAATGAAAAATCCAGAAAAAATTCGATTTTGGGCGATTTTGGCCATTTGCGGCGGAACAGGGGCGATCGATGCCCGTCGGCGCACGCGGACGCGCGCTCCATGCGCTGCGCGTCGCTTGCGTGCGTGCGAGCGACGAGAGCCGCGCAATGTGCGGGGCGCCGCGCAGCGCCCGCGTACTGACATTCGCGAAAAATATATTTTTTTTTCAAAAAAAAAAATTAACTAAAAAATACTATAATTTCTGAACCCCAAAAAATTATTTTTTATTATTTTTTTTTATTTTTCATTGTAAAATGAAAATTTGACCAGGAAATCATCACTTTTAACCTTTTTGCCTGCGAACAGGCATTTTATTATCATTGGATAACTTCGATCTGAGCTGTCTCAGGACCCGGTGTCTACATATACTAATAGCTGGAAATGACAAAAGGTATGTAAATTAAATCAAAGAATGGTTATCGTCCAACTTTGAGATAAAGGACATAGGTCAAGCATATTACATTCTTGAAGTTAAGATTTCAAGAGATCATTCAAGAAGATTATTGTTCTTTTTTGAGAGAAATATATCAACAAAGTCATTGAATGATTTAATATGCAAAACTGCAAACTCGTACATAACCCCATTGTCAATAATCAGTTTCTTAGCAATGATATGTGTCCTAAGATGCCGAAAGAGATAGAACGTATGAAGAATGTTCCATATGCCAATGCCGTGGGTAGTCTCATGTATGCTATATTGTGTATAAGACCTGATATATGCTATACTGTGGGCATGGTAAGTAGATATCAATTTAATCCAAGCGAAGCACATTGAAAAGCAGTTAAAAGGATACTTAGATACCTTAAAGGTACAACAAATTATTCTCTCTATTATCAAAAAAATGATCTGCATTGAGAGAATACATAAACGTTGATTAGGCAGGAGATGTGGATGAGAGGAAATCCACGTCATGTTTCATATTATTGCTTGGCAAGAGTGCCATCTCATAGAGTAGCAAGAAATAAACTTGTGTAGCCCTATCAACAATAGAAGCTGAATTTATCACTTTCTCAACTGCAGTACAAGAGACAGTTTGGCTAAATGGTTTGTGAGCCATTTAAGTGTAATTACCTCAAAAGAACTAGTGACAGTCTATACTGACTGTCAGTTGTCGATAACTTATAATAGGGCTAAGCATATCGACATTAAATATCAATATACGAGAGATATTTTTACACGAGGAGAAGAGAACTTACAGTATGTTTCTATGCATGCGGATCCATTGAGTAAACATGTAATGAGAGATAAGTTATGAGAAACACATTAGATCTCGAGGTTTGCATAGAATTTAATTAGTGCTGTTATATTTTTTATAATCCCTTAACGTTATTATTTGTGAATAATAACCCAAGTTCATTATTGGCAATACATGAGTGTGAACGTTTATGTGTAAACGTTTACTGTTATTTGCATGAGATTGAGCATGTCGGACAGAGAAGTAGCTCACTTACACAGGTGTTTACTTTAGTTTTGTTAATGAGTTGGCAAAGATTAAGATGAGTCGAATTTTGAACACATGAGATTGCTCGAGAGCCTATTTGAAATAAAAGTACCGTCTTGCAGAAATTATAAGATTTATCTTGTTAAGGTGTGACATAAAGACATACATAAGGTTGTATGCTTTGGATTAAGATCCAAAGAATAATTGAGTGTAATCCCATGGTGAGTTAAATGTAACTACCATATTCTGTCTAAAAAACTAGAAGTAGTCCTTAAGTAAGTGGCCTAAAGTTGGATGCTGTGCATCGCAACCTTACGCTTCTGTATGGTGTTTTTTGTAAGACATGCGCTCTTTTAAGGGAAGGAATGAACACCATAACAGATGTTTTATACCATGTGTGTTTATGTGACCAAGGGATGGGAAGTTAATATTATTGATCTCAACTTTTCCTATTATGAGACCCTACCATATTTCGACCCTTAGAACCCTTAACTTATCCCTGAAGTAGGGTTCAGTGTGGCTAGCTTAGTTAATCTCGAAGAGGCCATGGAATAATTTGGGCCTGGCAGACCTAGCTGGAAAAGCAAACTGAATCTTGATGGATGGCATATAGTAAGAGGGGAAGATAGCCTTTAGATCACATTCAATTGTTTCGTGGTTCATCGGCTAGCCTATTATGGTCTCTATAAGTAGAGATATAATAGTGAACACGAAAATTATTTTATGAGATCATGAGTTAAAATAGTGAATGTGAGAAAGCAATCTAGGGTTGGGCATATGTGAATAAGAGGATCTCGTCTTTTCGAAACACTATATATCCCTAACAGGTGTATAGCACTAGTGCTTTCGATGTATGCTGGTCACACGGTCTATCTGCCTGTATAACTGGAAAACTCGACTAGAAATCGTTCCGTCATGTGCGAGTGAGAGATAATAGAGTCTGGATATGCCCATGACTCCCGATATGAACCCAAATTCATTTCAATATGGGAATTACACAGGTATGGAAAATGTTCATATTAGGTCCTTTAATTAAGGGTTTTTTCCCTTAATTAAATGTATTAAATAAGAGAGTTACATATTAATTTTTTAATTAATAGTTGTAACTGCCCATTTAATTCTCATTAATTTTGTAACTTTCATTTCTTATTAATTACCTTAATTAATAGCCCTCATAATTAAGAGTACAAAGCTCTCTATAAATAGGGTTAAGGTAAAGATAAGAAAGATAAGAAAAAGTTCTTATATCGAAACTCTGCTAGATTCTCCCATCGCCTGCTTATCACTCCAAGTGGCTTTTAAACTGTGGTTTAGTTGCCGTTATCCCGCTCGTGGATATCAGCCAGACCAGTGACGTCAGAAGGGATCTTTTTAAACGCTTCCGCTAAAGTATATGAGCTAGAAGAGGTAGGTAGCATATTACTCGATTATGTTACATTCAAATATGCATATGCATGTTATTTTTCCCTTCAATATGAATATATAATTACCTAACCAATAATTTCATTTATTATAGGGCCATTATCTATTCTCTATATAGATGGATTAGCTAAAGCTATTTATATAACTAATTATATGAGTATACAATTATCTAAGGCTATATATATAACTAATTATTCTCTATATAATTAGCTAAGGCAATTTATTACATAATTACTTATTCATTTTATCAATTAATTTCATTTACTTTTAATGTCACTTAACTAATAATACATATCTATTTTTATCACAATACATGTATGAGTATGTAAATTAAAAATAAAATTATATATAATTATTATACATAATGAAATTTTAGTTGTGCATTTAAAAATAATAATGAATCAGTTAATTATTATATTTGCATAAATTTTTAAATTGTGTATTTAATATTTAGATTTTTTTGGTCTAATATTTATTTTTTTTGTTATTGCTTTTAAATATTACTCAAGATCCTCAAATCAATTTGAGCATAATGCAAAGAAAAACTGTTGAGCGTTAATTTTCAAAATTTGCATGTACTTATTGAGATATTTTAATTATATTTGTATTTATTATTGTATATTTGCAATTTTTTAAAAATATTGAATTATCCGAAGTACCGTATTGTATTATATTATTTTGTTTTATATCAAAAAAACCAAAGAATTGAATCGAACTGTACCAAAAATTATAAAAACTGTATCGAACTGTACTGAAATTTATAAGAACCGATCTGTACCGAAAATTATAAGAACCGAAATTTCAATACAAAATAGAGATTTGTAAATTTCCGAACTGTACCGAACCATGTACACCCCTACTATCAGGTATACTCTTTAAACTTTTACATTAAAAAATTGTGAACAAAATGGGTTTGAATCTAATTTAGCCCTAAAATCTAGTTTGTGAGGTAAGTATTGTTCAATCTTTTATAAGAAGTATTTTTTTTTATAACCAACCGATGTGTAATACTTAACACCCCTTATACTCATGGCCGAACACATGCGAAAAATTTGAAGCGTGAAGTTTACAAGAGAGGACATTTGTGGGTGGCCAACATCGCAGGATTGGTAGATTTGATACCATGTGAAAAAATGTGTTTAGACCTAATTCATTCCAAAAAGTAATTTGTGAGGTGATAATTGCCCGAACATTTATAAACAATATTTGATTTTTATAATTAGTCGATGCATAATACTTAACAAACTTTATAAATGGAGATTTGTAAATTCCCGAACTATACCGAACCATGTACACCCCTATTATCAGGTATACTCTTTAAACTTTTACATTAAAAAATTGTGAACAAAATGGGTTTGAATCTAATTTAGCCCCAAAATCTAGTTTGTGAGGTAAGTATTGTTCAATCTTTTATAAGAAGTATTTATTTTTATAACCAACCGATATGTAATACTTAACACCTCTTATACTCATGGCCGAACACATGCGGAAAATTTGAAGCGTGAAGTTTACAAGATAGGAAATTTGTGGGTGGCCAATATCACAGGACTGGAAGATTTGATACCATGTGAAAAAAAATGTGTTTAGACCTAATTCATTCCAAAAAGTAATTTGTGAGGAGATAATTGCCCAAATATTTATAAACAATATTTGATTTTTATAATTAGTCGATGCATAATATTTAACAAACTTTTTTTTCCTAACATAGGAGTTTCCATTGACAAAAATATTTTGATTGTTTATTTTCTAGATATAAGGTAACTGAAATTTGCTTGGCAATAGAGGTGACAAATTTTGACTCCACCCACGAGTCAGACCAAACTCGTCAATATAAATGTGACACAAATCCAATCTGCAAAATGATTCAACCTAATTCGATCCACTATGTGGCCTATATGAATCAATCTATTGATGACCTTATTGTGACCTATGTATAATCTGTTTATATTATTTATAATTTAATAACATTTTTATATAATTTAAATATAAAAATAATTATTTTTATAGGTTTATGTGAGTAATTTTTATTTTTAATGAAAAATTTTAAAAAGATAAAAAAATAATATCAGCTCCCCGTTAATAACCCAATTCGATTTAGAATCTGTTTAATAATAATATATTTGGGTCATGACTAAATTCGTATATAATCCATAAAATTCTAATATATTTATAATCCAATTCCATTTATGACAAAATTTGTTACGATACTATCCAAATCTATCTTATATGTCCTGTTTGCCACATGTACCTAGGAGCCATCAGTAAGGGTTTTGAATCTAAATAAAAGTTTCATCAAAATATATTTTGCAAAATAGGCATAAAAAAATATTTGTGTGATAAAATGGAGATAAAATAGCTACGATTTTCAAGAGGTTTCAAAGTAATAAAAAATCCTTTTCCTTAATCATGAGTCTTTAAGTCTCTCTTCTCTTTCATGAGAATACTCTTATTTTTTAGTCAGGGATCCTGCTATTAAAACATCTTGATCCATGAAATGATTCTCAGTGTCCTTATTGTTTCACCTAAGAGGACAGTCTACCAGTCAGGCCAGAAGAGCCGTTTTTGACAGTCATACCTGGTGTTCAAGAAGCTCAGTTCGATGTGTTTCATGGGTCTCGGTGTCCTTGGTATCAGAGCCTTCTGACTATAATTTAAGGTATTCATATAAAAGAGAACTTCCATAATCATGTCTTTATCTAGTTTATCTAGTTCATCTCCTAGTTCTTCTCTTACTCAAACCTCTTCATCCAGATCTTCTTTCTCTTTATCTCCCTCTACAGTAAAAAAGTTTGATTACTTTTATGAGCTTAATTTCCTTGATGAAAGTCAGAAAATTCAAGACTCTCACTTACCTTTTCTCAATCCTTATGATGCCTTTACTAAAACTCCTAAAGCTAATGTTCTTTCAAATATTAAAACCTTGATTCGCCAACCAAAATCCCAGGCTAAGGAATATGTTCAGTCCTCCTCTTTTCAACAGCATCCAATAAAAGCCACAGGACAAGAACAGTTTATCTCCCTTGATATTCCATCTGAATCCATTCCATATTGGGTTAATCATGGTTTATCTCACCTTCACTTTGGAGCTGTTAGAATTGCAGTCACCTATCATGGACGCAAAGGACTTCCTGTATTTGCTAGGATTGCACTATTGGATACCAGATATCTGGATTATTCCCAACCTGTCATTGGAATAGTCCAGACTTCTCTTAATGCTGGTACTGTTATGTTCACCTTTTATCCCAACTTCAATATGAGGTTGGATGATCAGTATATTCTTGACAACCTAAAAGTTCAGATCCAGATCACTGGAGCAGATCAAGTCAAGACAACTGATGTAGCAACTCTTCATTACCAGATGATCTATAGGGTCCAAAACCATGCTATAGACATCTCCCTTCCATGCTCAAATAATGCTCTCCTTATCAGTGCTGATTCTAATCAGGTTCCTACCTGTGTACAGATTCCAAAGCAACTCACTCGAGAACAGCTACTTGATATTTTTCCAAAATCATGGCTTACCAGCTATAAAATTCTCCATGAGCAAAAGAAGCATGTTCAGTCTACTACTCCTGTCTTTGTCAAAAGACTAGATGGCATGATAGAAACTCAATTTGTTTCTCCCAAAGATGCAGATCCTGCTGATTCCACTACAGCACCTGTTTTTTCCACACAATTTATGTTGCAACCTTTTCCTCAGGAAGATAATATCCCAATCAAAGCCTTTGATGCTGATGGCTGCCCTATTTATGCCTTTAAACAGGATGGTCACTGTTACTGGGATTTATGTGACTGTGATGATTGTTACTATGCTTCACTTGAAGATGAATTAGATGATGAAGATCTTCGTCGACAGAAATGAAAAGGAAAAAAGAAAACTTCTTCTGAAGCTCGTTTTCAAGATCATCTTGATGAAGATGACGACCCTACAGTTGGAACTTTGGGTCAACCTTCGGGAAAATATGACTATGCTGTCAGTTATACTCCTCCTTCCTGGTACAACACTCCATCAACACCAACACCTACTCCAGAAAAATGCAAGCCACACCTAAAATCCTTACCTAAAACACCTTGCTCTGTGCCTCCTTTGGTATGGAAACCCAAACAGACACAAACCCCTATAATCCCAGCTGTCTGTATGTATCAACCTACTGGTACTTTTACAGATGAATTCCCTACCCTATCTGAAACTATAAACCCAACCACAAAAGTTCGAACCACACCTTTTGTTAAATCTCCTAGAATTTCAACAGAAGGAACTCCTCGATCAGTTTCTCCTGCTGAAGCTGTGCTTAATTGGCAGTCTGAGAACTCTCTTGCTCAGAATAAGCTCTTACATCGTCTGGAAACCAAAGTTGATCATGTTTCTACTAGAGTAAACACACTCCATTCACATATCACAGATCAGAATGCTGCTACATACCAACTTTTGTCCAAATTACAAAACAAAGTTGCTGATCTGGATACTCAACTTATGACATCTATTACCAATCGGACATATGATGCTCATTTCCAGCAAAAAGCTTCTGAAGTAACTCGACTGAAATCAGAAATTGAGACCATTAAAAGAAAATCAGCAAGAAAATCACCCCCACAATCCTATCAACCATCACCATATTCACCACTTCCCTTTTATGAGTCTACCTTAACCCCTTACACTCATCAGCCTTCCATACAGATTCCACCGTATGTAGAACCTTCTTTGGACGAACTCAATGCCCTTGGTTATGCTCATGAACTATTCATGAGAGAGCAATTTTTTACTCCATCCAAAAGATCTCATAGTCCCATCACTACCCAAGAAACACCTGCCTCAACTTCTCAAACTACCATCATTCCACCAGTTTCCCTTCCTGATCATAAACAAAAAGGTGTAATGATCTCTGAGCCACCCTCTTCCCATATGATCCAAAACCCTTCAAATCCAAATTTGCTTGTTACAACTTTAAAGCAAAAGGTTTCATAGGATCTACCTACCATCACATCTATTGCTGATAATGATACTTGTAGCTTTACTAGTTCTGATAATGATGCAGATGATGAACTTAATCATGAGGATCTAGATCCAAAACATTTTCCTCTTTTTATGGCAGATCCCCCTGCAGCAGAAAGCACTACTACTCAGTTCGCTGAGGAACCAGATGATGAAGATATGGCCACTGCTGAAAGTATTCCTTTTCCTGTAGATACCAGACCAACAACTGGACCATCAAAAAAATACATCAACTATATACTTTTGCATGAAAAGTCATTTTGATTGAAAAATACTTTAAATTCTATCAGAAATCGAATATCACATGCCACTTCAACTCTATACTTTTAGAGAAGATGACATGTAGTAGTTCACGTCAACAGATATTAATGTACTTGCTCCGTTTCTTATTATCTATCATTTTTGTTGTTTTCACTAGAATTAAGAAATATTAATTAGACTTAAATTTGAGATAAAATTGAGTATTTCAATGCACAAACTTAAATCTAATTAGTCAACTTGCATTGGAAAAAACAGCTTGCATTGGAAAAAATAATTAAATTGAAAAAAAAAATTAATTTGCATTGAAAATTTAAAAGTGACAGATAAATAAAATTTGGATTTTTTTCAAAAGTGACAGATAAAAAGGAACTGAGCGAGTAATTTCTACTTAATTAAATAAATAGTTTATCTACTATTTAATCATGTTAACTCATTATATGAATCTATATGTTAACTCATTATATGAATCTATCTATACTGCTATGTGTAACTTTTTAGAAGGTCTGGAGCTCAGAGGCATGCCGTATTTGATTCATAGCAAAGTTTGAAGTGTTTTCTTACAGTAGATGATTAGTTATAATATTGTTGTTTAATTGTTGTTGTTGTTTTTGCTTCTCTTTCATAAGAAGAAGAAGAAGAAGAATCTCTTAAAGTACTCGTCACAAGGATAAAGTTTTTTAAGCATTAATGATGGCTGAGGAAATATAATTTAATAATAAATTGTTGGAAAATTATCATTTCCAATAATTTTGTGGTCAATATATTATTAATATCAATTATATTAGCTATTTAATTATGTGGGCTATTTTAAGTGATTAAATAAAGGGTCTAGAAAAGACTGCTTGTTGCGATATGGGCCTGAATAAGTGGAGACCGACTACTGGCCCATTAGGGTTTAATGGGAACCCTAATGTGACAGTATATATACATAATTTAGGTCATGGTCTCCAATACACCAAAATTGCATATAGTTTTCTTTCTCCCATCTAGAGAGAATTCATTAGGATCTCATTGAGGAATAAGGCATTTTGGTTGAGGAAGATCATTGTACCGTATAATCAGTTTTCACATCAGGTTTATAATTGTTACAATGAATTTAGGTATATTTGTGCATCAATTTTATTCTTGATGATTTGACATGAATGATTTATGGCCTATTATATATTTAGGATTTATTCTAACAATTGGTATCAGAACTTAATTCATGTTGATTCATGGAGAATTGATTAAAGTTATTAACAATTTTATAAATCCACAACGATTTCATTGCGGTTAAAGAATATTGGCATATATATATATATATATATATATTATTCGGTTTCCCTTTGACATGTCGTCGGCTCTATTTGTACAGCAGTTGCCGTTTTTTTTTAATTACCTAAATACAGTATGCTAAAAGGTTACATGGAATTTTGAATTTGGCCACTTTGTTTAATTTCAAGCTTCATGATTTTGTTTTTTCCGTGTAATCAATATTGTTGGATCAAATATCAATATTATTTTATTTGTTTGCATGTTGTGCCTCTGATGGCTCTCTCGGCACACATCTTTTTTTTTAATTGATTTTGATTTCACATGTTTTGGGTTCTTGGCATGTTGTGCCTCTGATGATAAATCTGTTCTTTAATAGTTTTGGCAAATTTATATATATTTGAGTAACTTATTAAAGTTTCCAAAATTGTAATTAAATTCCTAAAGTTTCAAAATATAAGATTTAAAAGTTTCAAGAATTAAATCTTAATTCGTCTACATTATGAAATTCAAGATTTAATCCCTATGGTTTTGGATTTGAAAATCTTGACTCATAAAGTTCTTGTGCTATGGCCCTAATCCCATTTAGTCTGTGCAATTAAATTATGCATTTATCTATGCATAAAATAATTGGCCCAAAGGTAGATTATTTTTTGGCAAGATATTCGGCGAATTTTATTGCATAACCTGTCTTATATTTTGAATCAAATAAATTAAAATAGATTAATCTTTTTTAGTAAATTTATTTATTCTATAAAATTTAAGGCATGTATGATTGTCACTTATGCAAATAATTGATCGGCCCAAAGGAAGGTCACTATTTGGCCATTTGACAATTCATACCTGTGATAATAAATGTGTGATAATTATCAAATGTTTATCCATGTGAACAATAAGTCAGCCCAAAGGTAGACTGTTGTTTAACGGGACTTATTATCAATATTTGATTACTACATGGAGAGTACCACTTACAGTTAATTTCTTTGTCCAAAGACGAGGGATTAATGGCGTGCTAGGTATCTTGTATGGACCCTCCCAATATTTAATTATTTTGTGTCATGCCTTAATTTTTGGTTGACATGTTTCTTAAATGTTAGTATGCTCATACATTCTGTTTTGAATTCAGCTTCCATTGCTAATTATGCCAATCCTTTTGCTCAAGTTAACAACATCCCAATGCTAAATGATGCAAACTTCAAGTCCTAGAAAGAGACCCTTGAAATTGTTCTTTGTTGTATGGACTTGGATCTAGCACTTCGGGAAAGTCGACCCATTGCTACTCCAGAAAACCCCAATGAGGTTAAAATAGAAAAGTGGGATCAGTACAACCGAATGAGCCTTTAATTATGAAGCGCTCCATTCTAGAGGCATTCAGGAGCTCTATTACTAAGGATAAGGATGCCAAAATGTTCCTTGAAAAAATTGAACAATACTTTGCCAAGAATGAAAAGGCGGAGACAAGCAGTCTTTTGACTAAACTTGTTTCCATGAAGTATAAAGGCAAAGGGAACATAAGGAAGCACATTATAGAAATGCCTAATCTCGTATCAAGGCTCAAGGCACTAAAGTTAAAGCTGTCTGAAGACTTGCTCGTGCATTTTGCCTTGATTTCTCTTCCTGCAAATTTTGAACAATTTAAAGTGAGTTATAACACTTAAAAGGAGAAATGGTCATTGAATGAACTTATTTCTCACTGTGTACAAGAGGAAGTGAGGTAAATGCGAGATAAGACTAAGAGTGCTCATTTGGTCACAATCCCAATAAAAGGAAGAAAATTAAGAATTTTGCAAAAAACACTTCTCAAAAGAAGTAGAAGAAACAGGATACGGTATTCACCTATTATTTCTGTAAGAAAAGTGGTCATATAAAAAAAGAGTGTACCAAGTACGCTAACTGGCGTTTAAAGAAGGGTAAGCCACTTTCTTATGTTTGTTCGAAAGTTAATTTAGCTTCTGTACCTAAGAATACTTGGTGTGTAGATACTGGTGCTACTACTCATATAAGTATGGTTGCTTCTATGTAGGGTTGCCTGTGGAGCAGACTGCCAAATGATGCTGAAAGATTCATCTATATAAGCAATGACAGTATAGCTCCAGTAAAAGCTATTGGGACTTTTAGACTTCAATTAAAGACTGGTTTTCATTTGGATTTATTTGAGACTTTTGTTATACCGTCTATAAGAAAAATTTAATTTCTGTTCCTACTTTGGACAAATCAGGTTACACTTATTCATTTGGAAACAATAAATTTTGTCTCTATTTAAATTCTACTTTGGTTGTTACTGGTTCCTTAATTGAATGTCCCAATAATGAAATCTTGCAAACAAGTTCACGAGGTATAAAGTGAAAGTTAACTGATAATTCCGCTATTTTATAGCACAAGCGCTTAGGTCATATCTCTAAATAGAGAATTCATAGACTTGTGTCAAATGGAATTATTGAACCCTTCGATGTACCAGACTTTTAAGTCTGTCTTGAGTGTATCAAGGGAAAATAAACGAACAAAAGTAAATTAGGAGCTGAAAGAGCTAAAGATGTCTTAGAACTAATACATACTGATATTTGTGGTCCATTCCCTATGGCTTCTTGGAATGGACAACAGTATTTTATTACGTTCATAGATGATTATTCAAGATATAGCTACCTATATCTAATACATGAGAAGTTATAGTCCTTAGACGTTTTCAAATCTTTCAAATCTGAAGTTGAACTTCAACTTGGAAAGAAAATTAAGACTGTCAGATCTGATCGTGGAGGTGAATATTACAGCAGATATGACGGATCAGGAGAACAATGTCCTGAACCTTTTGCACTTTTCCTCAAAGAGTGTGGAATTGTTCTGCAATATATAATACTGGGCAAACCTAGCATGAACAGAGTTGCAAAACGATAAAATCGAACTCTTAAAGATATAGTTAGGAGTATAATTAATCATTCTACCTTACCAGAATCACTTTGGGGAGAAGCCTTAAAGACTGCAGTGTATATACTCAACAGGGTACCAAGTAAAGCAGTTTCCAAAACCCCATATGAGTTGTGGATAAGTAAGAAGTCTAGTATTAGGCACTTGCGCATTTAGGGTTGTCTAGCTAAAGCGCACCCTTATAGGCCGCATGAAGGAAAGTTGGATTCAAGAACAGTGAGATGTTATTTTGTTGGTTATGCCAAATGCTCACGGGGTTATAAGTTTTACAATCCCACATCTAGATCATTTTTTGAAACGGGAAATGCAAAGTTTCTTGAGGATGTTGAGTTTGGGGGGAGAGAGAAAATAAAGAATGTTGTCTTTGAAGAAGAATCTACTACTGATAATGATCAGGTTTCTATACCTATTGCTGTCCAAGAAACAGTTGCAGATAACAATGTTCAGATTCCTAATCTTGACATTGTTATAAATCAAGACAACAATGAAATCCTCAATCTAACACCACCTGTGGATCCAATTCAAACTCAACAACCTCAAGAAGTGCCATTAAGGAAATCCATTAGAGAGAAAAGAAGTGCAATTTCAGATGATTATTTTATTTATCTTCAAGAATATGAAGATGGCATTGACTGTGATGACCCTATCAATTTTTGCCAAGCCATGCAAAGTTCTGACTCTCAAAAATTGATTGATGCCATAAAGGATGAGATGAAGTCAATGGAGGACAATGACGTTTGAGATCTTGTCGAATTGCCTGAAGGAAATAAACCCATTGGTTGTAAATGGATATTTAAAACCAAGAGGGATTTAAAAGGCAACATCAAAAGATATAAAGATCGTCTAGTTGCCAAAGGATTCACTCAAAAGGAAGGTGTGACGCGTCGGAACTTGCTCGTTGTGTTTTTCCCGAAAGGCCTTCTTTTAGGGTCCGAGGAGGGTTCGCGTCTAGATTTTGGGTAACATGAGATATTTTGGAATTCCTTTCCAATAGAACATTGGGGAAGTTCATCTAACCTCATGAAACATTTACGCACCTTGGAGTTATTTTGAAATCGCCACCTAATTTAAAAGAAATTAGGAAAGTTCGTCTAATTTTAGAGGTCTAAACCAGAGAGTGGTTCGGAACTTCACTCTTATCAATGCCTTGGTTAAGTTATAAGTGAGTTTATAACAATTAATTTTCCATCTCTTTTCTTACATGTCATGCAAATCAATTTAAGCGCACATCAAGCAACGAGAAAAGCGGTAAAGAAGCGATAAATAAATAACAAAATAAATTACAAAAATAAATTAAAAGATAAAATTGGGAAAAAATACAATCCCCCAAAATATAAAATTAAATAAACAAAATCAATTAAATAAACAAGCATATATAAATCGGGACATTTATTTGGAGTAGAAACATTGATTCATTTATATATACTTAAAAATGGAGAATTATTTTAGGCATTTAGTGAGAAAAAGGGGATGAGTGATCCCATTTTATAAGAATTAATTCTCATTTTGAAAGTGACATTTTATTGGTTGAAATTAGGACATTGGTTCTATTTTATTAGAAAAAATTCTAATTTATTAATATAAATATTTTTGTAATTTTTTAATTAAGCGTGCATGAAAAATAAATTAAGTACTAATTACATGACAAATAAATTAAGTAAAGACAAATAAAAAAAATAATACAAATAACAAAAATGATAAATTAGCCAAAATAAATCCACGGATCTTAACCTCCACGTGCAAATGTGCTCAAACATGACGAAAATAAGTATTGAAAAAAAATAAGCACAAAAAAATTAAAGTTAGTAATTAAATTAAGAAAATTAATTAAATATATAAAATAACAAATAACAAATTAAAATAGATAAAAAATGCATTATGGGTAATAAATAAATTAAATGACATATTAAAACAAATAGATTAACATATTAATAGATTAATACATAAAAACATGAAATAATAATCATAATAACAACAACAACAACAATAATAATAATGATGATGATGATGATAATGATAGAAAAGAAGAATAAACAATTAAATAAGATAAAGTAAAAATAATAAAAAATATTAAATCTATATCTAAAATCGCATAAAATAAATAAATAAATGATAAATTAAAAGATCTACATGATTGCTAAATAAATATAAATAAAAAAATAAAAATAAAAAATAATAAAAAAAAATCGAGTCTAGAATGTTTAACCTTAGATTTCAAATTTGATAGAATGAGAGAAGATGATTGATTCCTTGCTTTGATTTACAAAATATTAGATAAAAAATCTAAAAACTTTTCTCTAAAAAATAATTGTAAAAATCTTATTTTTACAAAATCAAATAAAAAATTGGATTTCAAGAATAAAAAATTATTTTTTTTGTCTCAAGATCAATTATTCTTCCAAAAATCCATGTAGAGTTTTTGAAGAATAATTTAATTGAAGATAAAATTGATTAAAAAACAAGTGAGAAAATTGGAATTTTAAGAATAAAGAATTATTTTATTTGTCTCAAAATCAATTATTTTTCAATAAAATTCAATCCAAAATATTTAGAAGAAATTTTATTGAAGTAAAAGAAGAAAAGAATTAAAGAAGAAGAACAAAAATGCTCAAACTCAAGAAAGAGAAGAAAAAAATGCCCCAAAAGAGATTTTCCTTTTTTTCTTTTCATAATTTTTTATTTATATCAATAAAAATGGAAAACCTTATTAATTAAGGAAGATAATTAATTTTTTATCAAATTCCCCTTAATTTAGGTTCAAAAATAGGAATTGTTATTAAAAATTCCGGAAAATATGGTGAAAAGTAAAAAAAAAAAAGAAAATCCGGAAAAAATGGCGAAAAACGCGTTTCGGCAGCCTAAGGGCCGAGCGACAGGCATCGGCCGCACGCGCCCCGCACGCAACTCGCTCGCGGGCGAACGACTCCCCCATGCGCGCTGCGTGACGTGCGGGGGTGTCGCCCCTTGCGCCAACGCGCGCGGAGGCCAGCCCCTCCGCACGCCAACTACCGCAAACTCCAGAAAATATATTTTTTTTAAATAAAAATTTTGACTAAAATACTATAAATTTCAAAACTCTTTTTTTTTAAATTTTTTTTTCATTTTTATTTCTAAAAAGCAAATTTTCACAAGTAAATCATGATTTCCAATCTTTTTGCCTGTTAACGGGCGTCTAATCATTATCGGGTAACCCTGAGCTAAGCTGTCTCGGGATTCGGTGTCTACAGAAGGCATAGATTATAAAGAGACTTTCTCTCCAGTATCTTTGAAAGACTCTTTTAGGACTATTATGACACTTGTAGCTCATTTTGATTTAGAGCCATAACAGATGGATGTTAAGACTGCGTTTCTTAATGGTGACATTGAAAAAATGATTTATATGCAACAACCAGAAAATTTTGTATCTGGAAATTCAAAGTCTATAGTTTGCAAATTAAAGAAATCCATCTATGGTCTTAAACAAGCATCCCGTCAATGGTATCACAAGTTTCATCAAATAATTAGCTCATATGGTTTTGAGGTAAATATTGTTGATAATTGTGTTTACCACAAGTTCAGTGGGAGTAAATATATTTTTCTAGTTTTATATGTCGATGACATTCTACTTGCTAGTAACGACATAGGTCTGTTACATGAGACCAAGAAATTTTTATCTAATAAATTTGAGATGAAAGATCTTGGCGATGCTTCTTTTGTATTAGGAATCCAGATACTTAGAGATCGTTCTCGAGGTATTCTTGGATTATCACAAAAAAGTTACATTGAAAAAGTCTTAAGTAGATTTAGCATGAACAATTGTAAACTAGGGGACACACCCATGGCTAAAGGAGACAAATTAAGTCTCAAATAGTGCCCCTCTAATGATTTTGAAAGAAATGAGATGTAAAAAATTCACTATGCCTCGGTAGTAGGAAGTCTTATATATGCTCAAGTTTGTACTCGTCCAGATTTGGCATTTATCGTGGGAGTTTTAGGAAGATACTTGAGTAATCTTGGCATTCAACATTGGAAGGCCGCCAAACGTGTAATGCGTTATTTGAAGAGAACGAATGACTGTATGCTAACATATCGGAGACCAGACAATTTGGAAATCATTGGATTTTCTGACTCTGATTTTGCGAGATGCCAAGATAGCAAATGCTCTACATCAGGATACATCTTTATGATGGCAGAAGGAGCTATTTCATGGAAGTTTGCCAAATAGACTATCATAGCTTCTTCGACTATGGCAGCAGAGTTCATTGCTTGTTATGAGGCATCAAATCATGGAATCTGGCTGCGAAACTTTGTCACGGGATTGCATGTTGTGGATGGCATTGAGAGGCCATTAAAGATTTATTGCGACAATAACTCAGCAATACTTTACTCCAACAACAATAGGAGCTCAACGAAGTCAAAATTTATTGACATAAAATACCTAGTTGTTAAAGAGAGAGTTCAGGACAAATAGATCGCTATAGAACATATAGGAACAAATTATATGTTAGCAGGTCCACTAACCAAGGTCTTGCCCCCTAAAGTCTTTCATGAGCATATTGCTCATGTGGGTGTAATTTCAGATGATATCTTAGTTTAGTGGGAGTATTGTATACATGCGCATTCTATATGTTCTATCATTATTTTGATTGATTTTCTACAAAATAAAGATTATGGTTTTTTATTTTTTGTTCTGTCATTTAGTGCAAATTTTTGCAATAAAGTTTTGATCTTATTAAGGATCAAAGTTTGGACCAGTTGGAAATAGATATATTTTAGATCACATTACATGAAATTTTCATGCTACTCATCCATATTTGATCTATGTCATTAAGTATGTTGGTATGGTGATTGGCGAGGTTTAGTCACAAATATAATATGATAAAAGCCGCGATAGTTCCTTATTGACACATGAGATGGACCAGATTGTTTAAGGAGTAGTCTAAAGATAAATAGCATCCGGATGCGCGCTTAACGAATCTTGTGATATAATTGATTCAGGAATAATATCTTGACCAAGTGGGAGACTGTTGGAAAATTATCGTCTCCAATAATTATGTGGTCAATATATTATTAATATCAATTATATTAGATATTTAATTATGTGGGCTATTTTAAGTGATCAAATAAAAGGCCTAGAAAAGATTACTTATTGCGATATGTGCCTGAATGAGTAGAGACCAACTACTTACCCATTAGGATTTAATGGGAACCCTAATGTGACAGTATATATACATAATTTAGGTCATGGTCCCCAATACACCAAAATTACATATAGTTTTCTTTTTCCCATCTAGAGAGAATTCATAAAAATCTCATTGACTAATAAGGCGTTTTGGTTGAGGAAGATCATTGTACAGCATAATCAGTTTCCGTATCAGGTTTATAATTGCTACAATGAATTCAGGTATGTTTGTGCATCAATTTTATTTTTGATGATTTGACATGAATAATTTATGGACTATTATATATTTAGGATTTATTCTAACATAAATAGCCAGCTGAGTATCATATAAGGGTGATAAGTTTAAATTAAATAATGTTTTGATGTGAATTTAGAGATTATTTCTTAGTCTAAAAGCTGTTATTTGTGTTAATTTTTGATAAAATGTCATTTAATGTTAGTTGGTGCACTAAATGAAGATTTATGTTAATTTTGGCATTTTTAGGTAGTTTACACGGCGGTAAGGTTATTCCTCACAGCCGTGTGAAACGAAAGTTAAGGGAGAGCATCAGAAGGGCAGCACACGGCGGTAAGGAACATCCATACCGCCGTGTACCACGAGAATCATCACATACGTAAGGTGTTACACGGCGGTATGGAAGTCTCATACCGCCGTGTGAGGCGTAAAAATTCCAGAAATTGCGGCACGGGACAAGGGGAGCAAAATGTCAAGATTGATGACCAGAAGCAAGTTACACGGCGGTGAGAGACTCTCATACCGCCGTATAACCTATTTGTGAACCAAATCTGAACAAAATCAAAGACTTTGAAGGCCGCCTTTGGACTTTGAACTTTGAACGGTTACTTAGAGACTGAAATTAGACAAGTTAAGGGGGGAGTTTTCTGAAAAAAAAAAAGAAAGGAACATTTATTTTCTGCAACTTAAATTAGGATTTTTTTTTATATAGTTTTGGGGATTTTAATTTAATCTGCTGTTATTTTTAAATCTGAGAGGAATAATGAGAGATAGTTGAAGATCTGGAAATTCTTAGAAGTGAGAATTCAATTCTGTAATTTAATTTGGAAGTTGGAATAGCTGATTCAATTGAAGAACATCGTTTGGTTTACTGTAAGATTTTCATTTTCAGATTCAAATGGGTAATATCGATTTCTCTCTATTTAATTCAGTCTTTATTTCAAGTATGAGTGAGTAATTTTAATTCTTGTTAAGGGATGCCTTAAATCCCCAGTAAATCATGTGAATATTTTGTATGGATTATATTATGCATATATTTCAGTTTTATCTTCTCTGATTTTATTTGTTGTTGCTGAATTGAATACAAGTTAAGGGGAGATCTACCAAGATAAACTTTAATGGTAATTAGTTCAAAAATACATACAAATATACTTCAGTTTTATCTTCTCTGAAATTATCTGTTGTTGCTGGTTTGAATGTAAATTAAGGGGAGATCTACCAAGATAAACTTTGATTGCAATCAGCCCATAAAAACGTACACATGTTCTGTTCTATTTTAATCAACTTTCATTGATTTGATGAATCCGAATTGGTAGTTAAAATCTGTGAATTTTTATTTTAATAGGTTCAGAATGGTGGAAGATAAATGAGTTTGATATCTGAGTCCGTAATGGTAAGATTATTTAACTTAGAACTTAAGATCTGTAATAATGCTAATTTATGTGTTGAATCCGGATTGGTAAGTGCATATTTTAGAGAAGCTGGATCCGAAAGGCAAGCTATGGTATAGGCTAGATTATTCACTGATTGTATATGAAATTGTTGAATCAAGTATTCGCATGATATTATTGGGGAGAATGGGTATTCCTTAGCAAGATCTCTTAGTTATTTTATCAAATTGCTGTATTATTAAATCGTTAATATTCTTAGACATTAATATCATCAGTTAGATTATTAATTCTTCTGCATTAAACAATCACCAAATCAAAATAATTGGGAATTCTTTAGCATATAATTAATTATCAAACACTTGCACAACACAGTCCCTTGGGTTCGACAACTTGTGGTCTTAATTATATTCCACTATATTACTTGCCGATTCAGTACACTTGCTGAGGTCGCGTCAAGTTTTTGGCGCCGTTGCCGGGGAAATAGCGTTGTCAGTAAGTTTTGATTTTTATTTGTATGTGTTTTCATTTTTCTGATTTTATTATTTTTATTCTTTTCAGGTAGTTGTGGTGTATGAGCAGAGTTAGACAAGGATCATTAGCACCCTACGACCCTGAAATCGAGAGGACTTTGCGTCAACAAAGGAGAGCCAACAGAGACAACAACATGGAAAATGATCCTCTCCCTATTGATGAAGTTCCTCCCGAGAACGAACACATGCCAAGGGCACAAGAAGAGGTACCAAGAAATTATGGAGGAGAAGTCCCTAGGCAGCGAACGATAAGGGACCGTGCTGTGCCAAGATGGACTGAAGATCATAGGACAATTGTGCTGCCCAGAGGAGTACAATTTTAACTGAAACCAGCAACTATCAACATGGTGCAAAGAAATCAATTTTCTGGAACAGAAGTGGAAGATCCTGCACAACACCTGGATTTATTTTTGGAGATTAGTGACACAGTGCAGATTCCAGGAGTGACACCTGATGCTGTAAGACTGAAATTATTTCCTTTCACCTTGATTGGAAAGGCAAGGGAGTGGTTGCAAATGTTACCAAGACAGTCAATTACATCGTGGGATCAAATGCAAGAAAGGTTTCTGATGAAATTTTTCCCACCTAAAAAAACAGCAAATATTCGCAACAGCATTTTTCAATTTAGCCAATTGAGTGATGAGCCTTTTTATGAGGCTTGGGAAAGATTCAGAAGATTGTTAAGAAGCTGTCCGCATCATGAAATACCAATCTACCATCTGATGCAACAATTTTATTCTGGTATTTCACCACAAACAAAATCTTTGTTGGATGCATCATCAGGAGGTTCTTTTATGAATAGAATACCAGAAGAAGCATTCCAGCTGCTGGATGAAATGGCATCAAATGACGCTCAGTGGGCTAATCCTAGATCAGTCCCAAGAAGACAAGGAATACATAGTGTAGATGAAGTGTCAATGCTGAGGGCACAGGTGGAGTCAATGCAGAACGAGATGAAAAACTTAAGAGTGAAAAATGTAGCCTCTGTTTCTCAAGAAGATGAGTGGTATGAAAGTGGGCAATATGCTCAAGAGAGTGCAGCAATGGGAAATGTTAATGCTGTAGGGGATTATCGAAGGAGTGACCCTTATAGTAACTCATACAACCCGGGCTGGAGAAATCACCCGAATTTTTCTTGGAAAGATGGAAATCAGAATACCTCATCCTCACAACCACCAACAAGACCACCTTTCAACCAAAGTACTCAGCACAATCAAGGACATTCATACCAACCCCAACCAGCCAACCAATACCAAATGCCATATCCACCCCATCACAACCATGGACAAAACTTCAATCAACCACAAGCTCAAACATACCATCCACCGGGATACCAACCTAGACCATCTATGCAAGAGAAAAAGCTAAACCTTGAGGATATGGTGGCTAGCTTCATAAACAGTCAGCAGCAATTCATGACAAATCAAGAAGCTAGGTGGAAATCTCAAGAACAGTGGAACCGAAACCAAGATGCTTCTATGAGAAATCTGGAAACTCAGTTAGGTCAGCTCGCAAATTCTGTATCCCAAAGGCAGCCAGGAACATTTCCATCAAATGTGGATCGGAATCCAAAAGAGGAAGCAAAAGCAATTACACTGCGAAGTGGAAAGGATGTTGCACAAAGAGAAGATCAAGGTAAAAATTCTTCATCAGAAAAGGAGGAGCCAACACGGACGGTAAGTAATTCTAACTCTAATTTAGAAATGAATGAAAATGCTCATAAAAAGGATAAAGGTAAAAGTATAGTGAATCCAAGGGTAGAGGATCTCGATATAAATAGACTGCCATTTCCTGCTGTTGCTAGACAGGAAAAGAAAAATGAGCAAAAAGCTAGGTTTATAGAAATGTTTAAAAAATTACACATTAATTTACCATTTGCTGAAGCTTTAGCTCATATGCCCAACTATGCTAAATTTATGAAAGAACTATGTTCTAATAAAAAGAAATTAGAAGGGCATGGAACTGTTCAACTAACAGAAAATTACAGTGCTATAATCATGAACAAAATCCCTGAAAAATTGGAAGATCCAGGTAGCTTCACTGTACCTTGTGCTATTGGTGAAAATTTTTATGGTAATGCTTTGTGTGATTTAGGTGCAAGCATAAATCTAATGCCTTATTCAATTTGCAGGAAGCTAAATCTTAGTGATCTTAAGGAGACGGGAATGAGACTCCAACTTGCGGATAGGTCGGTGAGGAGACCCAAGGGAGTGATAGAGGACCTGTTAGTGAAAGTGGGGAAGTTTATTTTTCCAGTAGACTTTGTGGTGATGGAAATGGAGGAGGATAGGAAAGTACCACTTATTGTGGGGAGACCATTTTTAAACACAGCAAAAGCTTTGATTGATGTGCATGGGCAAACCGTTACCCTGAGATTCAATGATGAAAAATTAGTTGTTGATATGAACAAAGCTCAAAGGTATCCATCAGATGATATAGAAGAATCTGCTTATTTTGTGGATACAATGGACAAGTGTGTAGAAGAGGTGCAAGAGGAAATGTTAGAAGCTGATCCGGTGAATGAGGATTTACTGCATTCTTTGGAGAATGAAAAATTGGAAGATGAGGAAGTGATTGCAGCTGTGGAGCAAGAGAGTGAAGAAGAAAGCACACAGGAAGAAGGACTGAACCTGAAAAAGGGGGATACACATTCTGAACTTAACCCTCTTCCTTCACATTTAAAATATATATTTTTAGAAGATAATGCAAAACCAGTAATTATTTCATCTTTATTGACAGGTTTGGAAGAAGAAATGCTTATTGAAGTCCTCAAGAAGCATAAAGGAGCAATTGGCTGGTCAACTTCAGATTTAAAAGGAATCAGTCCCAGCTATTGTACACACCGGATACCTATGGAAACTGACTTCAAACCGGTGGTGCAACCACAAAGGCGGCTAAATCCAGCAATGCAAGAAGTGGTGAAAAAGGAGGTACTCAAGCTCCTTGATGCAGGTATTATCTATCCCATTTCTGATAGCAATTGGATAAGTCCAGTCCAATGTGTACCAAAGAAAGGAGGGATGACAGTTGTAGCCAACGAAAAAAATGAATTAATTCCCACACGCACAGTGACAGGGTGGAGAGTGTGCATAGACTATAGGAGGTTAAATAATGCAACCAGAAATGATCATTTTCCTTTACCTTTCATTGACCAAATGTTGGAAAGATTGGCAGGAAATGGATTCTATTGTTTTTTAGATGGATATTCAGGTTACATGCAAATACCCATAGCTCCAGAAGATCAAGAAAAGACTACATTTACCTGTCCCTATGGCACCTTTGCATACAGGAGAATGCCCTTCGGGCTGTGCAACGCACCGGCTACATTTCAGCGGTGTATGATGGCAATTTTTCATGACTTCATAGAGAAATTTATGGAGGTGTTCATGGACGACTTTACCATTTATGGGAGTGATTTTGAGAGCTGCCTTAAGCATTTAGATTTGGTGTTAGAAAGGTGTAAGAAGACCAACTTGGTGCTGAATTGGGAAAAATGCCATTTCATGGTAAGGGAAGGCATTGTACTTGGCCACAAAATTTCTGAGAAGGGGATAGAGGTCGATAAGGCTAAGGTAGAGGTAATAGAAAAGTTACCACCCCCAACTAGTGTAAAAGGCATTAGAAGTTTTTTGGGACATGCAGGATTTTATCGCCGGTTTATCAAAGATTTTTTAAAAATTGCTAAACCTTTATCCAATTTGTTGATGAAAGATGCTCCTTTTAATTTTGACGATGAATGTATGCTGGCTTTTCAGACTTTGAAACAGAGGCTCATTTCAGCCCTGGTGATTATTTCCCCGGATTGGAATTTGCCTTTTGAATTAATGTGTGATGCTAGTGATTTTGCAGTTGGTGCAGTACTTGGGCAGCGAAGAGAGAAGGTATTTTGTGCGGTTTATTATGCAAGTCACATTTTGACAGGAGCTCAAATGAATTACACCACAACGGAGAAGGAACTTCTTGCAATCGTGTATGCATTCGAAAAATTCAGGCCATATTTGTTGGGAGCAAGAATTGTGGTGTGGTCTGTGGTGTGGTCTGACCATGCTGCCCTGAGACACTTATTTGCAAAGAAGGAATCCAAACCAAGACTGATCAGATGGGTACTTCTACTGCAAGAATTCGACCTGGAAATTAAAGATAAGAAGGGAGCAGAAAACTTTGTAGCAGACCATTTGTCAAGACTGGAAAATGCTCACATTGAGAAAGGGGAGATTTCAGATTTATTCCCTGATGAACATATTTGTGCTTTGTTTGAAAATGAGATTTCTGTTCCTTGGTTTGCTAATTTAGCTAATTTTCTCGCAGGGGGATTTATGCCAAAGGATTTCACATGGCAACAGAAAAAGAAGTTGAAAGCTGATGCAAAATATTATATTTGGGATGATCCTTATTTATTTCGTTTTTGTGCAGATCAAGTGCTGAGAAGATGTATTCCAGATGAGGAGAAAGGTGAGATTATCACAGCCTGTCATAGTGGAGAAACTGGTGGACATCATGGACCAAACAGAACGGTAATGAAAATTTTATCTTCTGGGTTCTTTTGGCCTACAATGTTTAAAGATGTTCAATCTTATGTGAAAGCTTGTGATAGATGCCAGAGAGTAGGGAATATATCAAAGAGAGATGAGATGCCTTTGACCAATATGCTTGAGGTAGAGCTTTTTGATGTATGGGGAATTGACTTCATGGGACCCTTTCCGGTTTCCTATGGTTGTGAATATATTTTAGTGGCCGTTGATTACGTAAGTAAGTGGGTAGAGGCTGTGGCCACTAAAACCTGTGATGCCAAAGTGGTGCTTAAATTTTTGAGAAAGCATATATTTACTCGATATGGAACCCCGAGAGCGATCATTAGCGACGGTGGAAAACATTTTGTAAACCATCAATTTAAAGCTTTATTGAAAAAGTTTGGTGTTAGACATAAGGTTACAACCCCTTATCATGCTCAGGCCAATGGACAAGTTGAGGTATCCAATAGAGAGTTGAAAGCCATTTTAGAGAAAACAGTCAGTGTATCTAGGAAGGATTGGTCCCTTAAGCTAGATGACGCTCTTTGGGCTTATAGAATAGCTTTTAAGACACCCATTGGAATGTCCCCATTTAGGCTGATGTTTGGAAAGTCATGTCATCTTCCGGTCGAGTTAGAACATAAGGCATATTGGGCTACAAAATTTTTGAATTTTGATCTTGAAGGTGCAGGAAAATGTAGGTCCCTACAGCTGAATGAATTGGAGGAGTTCAGATTTTGGGCATATAATCATGCTGATAAGTACAAGAGCAACACAAAAAAATGGCATGATCGAAGGATAGTAAGAAAAGAATTTGTTCCAGGAATGAAAGTTTTGTTATATGACAGCAGGTTGCGATTGTTCCCTGGAAAATTAAAATCAAGGTGGACAGGTCCTTTTGAAGTCGTGGCGGTCGAAAAGTTCGGAACTTTTACCATCAGGAAGCAACCTGGGAGCACGGAATTTAAGGTAAATGGTCATCGTCTAAAACCTTATTTTGAAAACCACGCTGAAGGTGCAGCAGTGGCTATATTATTGGACGATGAATAAGGTGAGTTCAAAGTCTAGCTGAGACTAAAAATCAGAACTAAATTAATTTCTATTCTTATTCTCTTTTGTTTTAATTTATTAAGACTGGTTATTTTTAGTTTGTAGGTCATTTGTATTTTTATTTAGTGGTCTGTTGATTTTTGAACATAATGTAAAAATGTTTTGGAGTACTTGGTGTAATTATTGCTTATTTAAAGGGTTAGTTTTTCTCAAAAACTTGTTTTACACGGCGGTGAGGAACCATCATACCGCCGTGTGAAACGAGCATTTTCATAATTGGGACAGTGGCGTTTTACACGGCGGTGAGGAATCCTCATACCGCCGTGTATATCGGGATTTAAGATAACGAAGTTCCAGTGGCGCTGTTACACGGCGGTATGGAATTAGCATACCGTCGTGTAAGAAGTAAATTAAAAATCCCCATTTGCAGTCAAGTTGTACACGGCGGTATGGAATTAGCATACCACCGTGTAACACGTTAAAATCTGTTTTTTTTAAAAACCCCTGTCGTCAGTTTCTTGTGCACAAATTTTTGAAAACAAAACTTCCCTCTCTCATATCCCTTTAACCCAAGTTCTGCGAACACAATTTTCAAGTGATAAAATCGATTCTAAACCTAGCTTTTGCACATCAAGTCTGCATTCTTCGATCCAAGTAAATTTCTTTCATTCTTTTCTTCTTCTTTTTCATTTCGTACCATCGTTCTTCTTTTTGGTTTTGTTTCTCTGTTGTTCTAGGGTTTAGGTAATTTTCAGTTCCTCTTTTCTTAATTAATTCTTTCTTTAAGAAATAAGTGGATTTTATGTGTTAATTTTCAAATAATGGTTAGATTATGTGTCTTAAATTGTAATGGTTGGTTGGATTGATGTCGAATTCTGTGGATTTGTTGTTGGGTTTGTAAATTTTTTTTTTTGTTTTGTGGCTGGATTTAGGCGCATTTAGTGATGTGTATGTTCTGCTCTGAATTGATAATTGAATCAGTGTTTTTATTCTCTTAAATCATGTTGCGTTGGTGAATATATGGATTACTGGATGATATTTGAACGAATTTTGGGTAACAATTGATTGAGAGATGCTGTTTTTATCCACAAAAAGTGGTGCTCACCAAGTGTTTGACAAAATGCCTAAATGAGTGTTCATTAACCCTTCTCTGTCATATAGTTGCTGTCAACCATGGTTTTCTTTTGGGCTTCCATACACTCTGAAATATGTTTGTCTCGAGCTGTGATTACCGTTGAGTGGGCATTTAAGCATGTAAACATTAGGGCAGCATGACAATTCATTGAGAATGCTGTAATTTTTCACAATCTATTTCTTTTGTGCATTGGTTGCTAAGGGAACTAGGGAGTGTTATCATAATTGCTAGCCTGTGTCATTGTTGAAGTTTATCATTTTAGCATTACTGTCTCATTGATCTGCAAATTGTTTTAAGCTTAATTACGGCTCGCTTACTATTTTGTTGCAAAATTAAGCCATTGTTCTCCTCCCTCTAATTGTGTTTATCTATTGCTACAGTGGCTCCAAAAAGATCAAGAACGGACCAGGCATCGTCTTCTAGGGATAGCTCCATACCCTCGTGGGTCCCAACCAGATGCCACACCGTATACGAATGTCTAACAGCGGCAACCTTCCTACCATCTACATTTCTTGATTTTGATTCACTACAGAGCTTGGGTATACGTGACGAAATCAATGAGTTGATTGAGGGGATAGGATGGACATATTTCTTTCAGAAAAGGGAGCGAGTTCACCCGAAGCTGACTCGGGATTTCCTTGCAACCGTAGATTGCAAGATTGATAATGATGATGAGAAAGATCCCGAAGAGGTAACATTTTGGTTAAACAAGAGGAAACACACACTGACTTTCAATGAATTCGCAGATGCATTGGGTTTTCCATTGGATGGAGCTCGCTATGTGCCAGATTTGGATAAACAAACTATTTGGGAGACAATTCGAGATCCAATCACGGCTACCTGATATATCACTGGGCAATCAAAGGCGCATCACCTTAGAGATCATGCTTTGAGGATCTTGCATCGATTTTTTCCCTTTCTTTTTATGGACACATTGAAGCTGCTGGCGTGGTGAACCAGGCTGAGGCATTATTTTTACATTGTATGATCAACCAGATCCGGTTAAATGGAGCTTATTTCTTATGGAAAAAATTTGAGGACTTGCAGGCTAATCCCAGGAAAGTAAAGAAGATAGCGATCGGATGGGTGGTCACAGTATTGGCTAAAAGAATAGGCCTTAGCTCATTGGGACCAGATTTAGGAGATAGTAATTCCTTAGACTTCAAGATGTTGAAGAATTTAAGGATCATTGTGGATGATCATCAGTTTCATGAACAAGTCAGATTGTCCACAAGGGAAGAATACTTGCGCCTCATTGAAAGGGGTCGAGTACAGTTGCCAGTGGAAGGGGCTGAAGATGAGGATGAGCAGCCAGAGGAGGCTGCAGGTGCAGCTGCTGCAGGACCCGCCCCAGCCATGCCAGCCTATGATTTCTCCCAGTTTACTGCCCATTTTGAGGCTTTGCAGACTGGACAGGCTCAGATCAATTCTCGCTTAGACCAGTGGGAGAGCTTCATGGAGGATACCCATGCTGAACATGTTCAGCTTATGGGACGATTAGATATGCATGAGCAGCAGTTAGCTTTGCAAGCACAGAGTCTGTCAAGGCTGGAGCGTTCCATATATCTCTCTCGGCAGGAGCAGGAGCATTTTTACCAGACCATGAGGGATCATTTCCCTCCACCTCCACCTCCACAGGACTGAATTTTCTGGGAGTTCTCTGATCTTTTATTTTGCTACTTTCGTTATTTTTGGTTGACTGCATTACTTGCTGGGGACAGCAAGCTTTTAAGTGTGGGGTAACTAGTTTTTGTAACTTGGATGTGACTAACCCTGCAGTACTTTAGTAAGCTTAGTTTTATTATTTCTTTTGAGTAAGTTTAATTTGATATTAGTAAGTTTAATTTTATCAAAGCTGAATATTATTATTTCTTTTGCCTTTATATTTTAGAAGTTATATTTTCTGCTTTTTGATAATGGCTACTTTAGTTAGTTGTTTAAGTTTTATTTTGTGATTTGAGCTCATCAATTTGACTCATGCTTAGTTTAACAAATTTTTAAGTTGTTATTCCAGCTCAATTATTAATCTTGAAAAGGTCATTCAGAGCACTTAGTCTGCAAGAGAGTAAGATTCTGTCTTAAAGTTATTTTTCTTAACAATTTTCAAAGTAGAAATATACAATTGCAATTTCCATGAATTATGCACTTAGGCCAGTTTTTACAAGTAAAGAAAAACCAGCATGAAATCTTTTGATCAGAAAATTTTTAGAATACTAGAACCTTCCTCATTGCCCTTCGAAACGATATAGCAATTAAGGCATAAATGTTGACATGATTTAGGCATTAATTCTTTTGAGAAGCTACTTAAAATAAACTTTATCCCACCTATTGAATTAAATTTCCATTGCTAACCCCATTGAGCTGAATTGGTATGCTAAAAGCGTACTTTGAAATTTTTCTTGTTGCACACTTAATATGCCATTTAACTTAAATACTTTTGCCTATCCCTTCTAAGAATTGACCACTCTAGGATTGGGTTGGGAAGACATTGAAAGTTGAAATAAGGTGTTTAGTATTAAATAAGTGAGGGTAAGAAAAAAAATTAAAGAATTTTGGGATATTGCTTGACAAGTAAGTTGCAAGAAAATAGAGAATATAAGTATCCCACTAAGTACAATTCTCTCTATTTAATTCAAATAAAAAAAATATGTATATATATATATATATATATATATATATATATATATATATATATATATATATATATATATATATAATATTTAATTCTGAGTATAGCAAAATTCAAGTGTGGGGTATCCTTTATTAGCTAGACAATATTGGGGTATAATAGGGACTAAAAAAGAAATTGTATCGTATTATTTCTCTTGTGATAAAAATTTTTTCATATTTGGGAAAATAGCTAAGTCCTGGAAATTGTTGTTGAAGTAGAAGCAGGTGATGGAAAATTTTTGGGTAGCAGTGTTAGTTGGTAGAGTGGCTGAATCTTCATTTGATTCCTTAAACTTTTCTTGTTAACCATCACTGATTGAACCGTACATTACAACCTGCTTAAGACCTAATGATCATGTTTATGTTTTAATTTGTTCAGTGGAGATGACCTTCGGGTTCCGGTACTAAAGGAGAGGCATATGGTGTTTCTAGAGTTTCAAGTGAGAAACCAGAAGTGCATTTATGTACTGATTTAATCTGCTCTTGATTGATTGATGCTGGAAGTTTTAAGTTTTGAAAAATATTAAAACATTGGTTTTGGCCTTTGCACACACACATCAGAAATTCGATTGTATTTTCTTCCTTTGAAACTTGTTTGAGTGAAGATTACTCTAAAGTGGAATTTACTAAGTGTTTGCTTGGCATTCTGAATTTCCATTTTCCTGGTTGAAAATTGAGATGGCTGGAATTGAAGAGTTATTTTACTCGAGGGCGAGCAAAAGCTAAGTGTGGGGTATTTTGATAAGTTTAAATTAAATAATGTTTTGATGTGAATTTAGAGATTATTTCTTAGTCTAAAAGCTGTTATTTGTGTTAATTTTTGATAAAATGTCATTTAATGTTAGTTGGTGAACTAAATGAAGATTTATGTTAATTTTGGCATTTTTAGGTAGTTTACACGGCGGTAAGGTTATTCCTCACAGCCGTGTGAAACGAAAGTTAAGGAGAGCATCAGAAGGGCAGCACACGGCGGTAAGGAACATCCATACCGCCGTGTACCACGAGAATCATCACATACGTAAGGTGTTACACGGCGGTATGGAAGTCTCATACCGCCGTGTGAGGCGTAAAAATTCCAGAAATTGCGGCACGGGACAAGGGGAGCAAAATGTCAAGATTGATGACCAGAAGCAAGTTACACGGCGGTGAGAGACTCTCATACCGCCGTGTAACCTATTTGTGAACCAAATCTGAACAAAATCAAAGACTTTGAAGGCCACCTTTGGACTTTGAACTTTGAACGGTTATTTAGAGACTGAAATTAGACAAGTTAAGGAGGGAGTTTTCTGAAAAAAAAAAAGAAAGGAACATTTATTTTCTGCAACTTAAATTAGGATTTTTTTTTATATAGTTTTGGGGATTTTAATTTAATCTGCTGTTATTTTTAAATCTGAGAGGAATAATGAGAGATAGTTGAAGATCTGGAAATTCTTAGAAGTGAGAATTCAATTCTGTAATTTAATTTGGAAGTTGGAATAGCTGATTCAATTGAAGAACATCGTTTGGTTTACTGTAAGATTTTCATTTTCAGATTCAAATGGGTAATATCGATTTCTCTCTATTTAATTCAGTCTTTATTTCAAGTATGAGTGAGTAATTTTAATTCTTGTTAAGGGATGCCTTAAATCCCCAGTAAATCATGTGAATATTTTGTATGGATTATATTATGCATATATTTCAGTTTTATCTTCTCTGATTTTATTTGTTGTTGCTGAATTGAATACAAGTTAAGGGGAGATCTACCAAGATAAACTTTAATGGTAATTAGTTCAAAAATACATACAAATATACTTCAGTTTTATCTTCTCTGAAATTATCTGTTGTTGCTGGTTTGAATGTAAATTAAGGGGAGATCTACCAAGATAAACTTTGATTGCAATCAGCCCATAAAAACGTACACATGTTCTGTTCTATTTTAATCAACTTTCATTGATTTGATGAATCCGAATTGGTAGTTAAAATCTGTGAATTTTTATTTTAATAGGTTCAGAATGGTGGAAGATAAATGAGTTTGATATGTGAGTCCGTAATGGTATAAGATTATTTAACTTAGAACTTAAGATCTGTAATAATGCTAATTTATGTGTTGAATCCGGATTGGTAAGTGCATATTTTAGAGAAGCTGGATCCGAAAGGCAAGCTATGGTATAGGCTAGATTATTCACTGATTGTATATGAAATTGTTGAATCAAGTATTCGCATGATATTATTGGGGAGAATGGGTATTCCTTAGCAAGATCTCTTAGTTATTTTATCAAATTGCTGTATTATTAAATCTTTAATATTCTTAGACATTAATATCATCAGTTAGATTATTAATTCTTCTGCATTAAACAATCACCAAATCAAAATAATTGGGAATTTTTTAGCATATAATTAATTATCAAACACTTGCACAACACAGTCCCTTGGGTTCAATAACTTGTGGTCTTAATTATATTCCACTATATTGCTTGCCGATTCAGTACACTTGTTGAGGTCGCGTCAAAGGGATTAAGAATAAAGAAGCAACAATATATACAATCTTAATTATTATTATTATTAATCTTCTTTAGTTACTATTGTTAGCCAAGAAAACTAGAAAGGTTCAATATTATCCTAATGCCATATTAACTTGGATTAAATTAAATAGAATGAACAATAAGAGGACACCTACACCGCCATCTATAATATTATGAAACTAAATCTATATTATTTGTCTTAATTAAACTCATTCTCCTGCAGTTTCAAATTTCTGGTACTTACATTTAATTCCAATTGATCACTTTATCACTTAATAATAATAATAATAATAATAATAATAATAATAATAATAATAATAATAATAATTAGTTGGCCTCGCTTCTATAAAATTTTCATTTTAATTTACATAAATATTCTTTTACTAATTTTTTTAATACTATAAAGGGAATTATTGTACCTATGATTCAATAAATAATGAATCAAAGGTAAAAATATAATAAATTCTTAAAAATATAATTTAATACATGTCATGCTATGCCTAATGATTTATTTTTTTCCTGTGAAAGAGTGTCTAGACTAGAAATTTTTATTACTAATTTATAGAGGAAGACAAGTTAATGGTTTTTGAGCTAAAATTAATTACAAATAATTAGGATAAAGTTGGTTAATGGTGACTATGTACACCTCCATTAGTAATTATATTTTAGTTTTATGGAATAAGACAAATGGGAGGGCTGGCTGGCTGGGTGCTGACTCGGGTCTGTAACCCTTTTTTTAAAACATCTACACTCAATTTGATTACAGTTTTAATTAATTGAACTTGAAACTCTTTTTTACATGTCTGAATTGAATTCTACTATATAATTTTTTGTTAATTACAAATATATTTTAAAGGATTAAATGTTTAATCATTACTTACTTTAATAGGTATTAAAAAAAAAAGGCAAATTAAAAGCTACATTTGAAATAGAAGCGAGCAATTATTATGCTTTAGGCCTTATTTATAAGGAAAGAATCAAATTTGTCATTAAAATATTAAAAATGATACTTCAATTTCGTCTCACTTTAAGTATTTTTTTTAGAATTTTACGAGTAACATTTACATATTTGTTCATTTTTATTATGTATCATTACATTTAATAGAGTGAAAAATTTAGTTTTAATTAATTATAAATTTATTTTTAATCATGTAAAAATTAAATGGAGATTTTTTTTTTAAAAAAAGACAATTTAATTAATTTCTAATACATTTTTTTATAAAATCAAGGTTTTTCAATATTTTTATAATTTTTTTATTAAAGTGAGATTCATCACTTAAAGTGGAGCCGATGAAGTGCAAATTTGTGTTTCTTTTAAAAACAATTCTTAAAATATTAAAAATAGATCATATTTGCCTTTATTCAATATTTTGAGAAGCAATACTTTGAAGACAAATATGAACCCTACTTTCATATTTTCTGTCAATAAAAAATTTATAATTAATTTCAAAATATTTAAAATGTTCCATATTTATACTCGCATGATAAATTTATATCATTTTTAATATTTAAAAACATTTTTCTAAGAAAACAAATCTAAGGACAAATTTATGACATATTCAATGAATATTTTAGAGGTAAATCTCTATCTTATTTATAATTTTGAATTTGTTAAAAAAAATGATTTTGTTTCTTTTTATTATCGTTATTAGATGGCATCATGTATGGGTGTTCAAAAAACCGATGGACTTGGTTAACCGATAAACCGAACTGATCCGAAAGATAGGTTAACCGAACCAATTTTTATGGTTAATGGTTAGTAGTTTAATTGAATTTTAGTTTCGGTTAACCGACCGATTTTATCTAATTATATCTATATTTCCGTTTCGGTTAACTAATCGATTTTATATAATTTTTCACATGTATTTTCGGTTTCATTTTTCAGTTAACCAATCGATTTTATATATATTATATATATATATATATATAAAGTTTAAAAAAAATTAAAATGAAACCCTAAATTAAATTATATATATATATATATATATATATATATATATATATATATATTACAGGTTTTGAAATATAATAATTATAAAGTTTTCTGGAGATAACCACTCAACTCAAGATTATAGGGGTTGATGCTTAACACATGAGCTACCTAAAATCTTTCTAAGTGTGAGAGAGTTTAAAAACTGGAATTCCTCTCCAAAATAAGTCTTGGCCTTCAACTGGGAAGAAGGGATCCTTAAATAGCGAGCTTCCGTCAATTAAGGGAGCCTGAAGTGACTGGATGAGCTATAAAGAGATTCTTTCACATGCTGAGTTCCTGTTCGTCAATCATGGCTGTTTGAAAATTTAAAAAAGTAGCCGACAGAATAAAGTTTTACTGTTTGGCTTCTTGACTTTTCTTACTCTTTTTTTTATATATATATATAAGCTGGGCCTTTTATAGAGTTGTGGGCTAAGCCTATGTTTAAAATTTAAAGGGAAATAAATGGGCTAGGCCCATGTTTACAAAATGTCTTGTTTATGGGTTTAAACAAGAGTTTGGAAAAATGTTGTAGTAGTCATCTCCGTTATCGTCGCCCAAGTCAACTATGGGCTCAGAACCTGAGGAAGAGCCTGCTTTTGAGGGGCCTGAGGAAGCTTTTGAAAATGAGGCCTTACTTTAGAGGAGTTGGGCCATTATTTTAAAGTATTCTTCTTCAATTTTTGCTGCCGCCAATTGGGTCTGAGCAAAGGACTTTTGGGCCAAAAACTGTATCGTTGCTGGTTCTGGTTTGAGAAGGCCTTGACTTTGGAGCCACAAGTTTACGGCTGGTTTTCTGTTGGAGTCCGGAATGGAGAATTTCGTCCACCATCTGATTTTAAATCTTCTGACCAAGTTTATTTGTGCTTTCTGCTGATGGTAATCTAAATACCAGGCTGTTACCCATAGTAAGAAGAATCTTGTTGCAAAAAGCATTAAAGGATGGGACCTTTTTTCTTTGTCAGAAGGTTTGTAAGAGGTTTTGAAGAGGTTATAGCTTTACTGAATTTGGGGTTTTAGGATTTCGGGAGAAGCTCCATACAATTTCCACCAATGGGCGAACCAAACAGGGATTTTGGAAGGCTCTTGTTTGACATTGAAATAAAACAACCAGGTGTGGGTGAAATTTGTATTTTGAAAAAGAAAGGCATTGTGACGGGTCCTCGGCAAGTGTACCGAATCGACAAGTAATAAAGTGGGGTATAGTTAGGACCCCGAGTTATCGTACCCAAGGGAAAAAGGATTGTTCAGTTAAATATCTATGAGTGAATTTGAGATGTCCCCGGTGTGATTGGTGGAGAAGATTAAACTAAACCAGAAAATAAATTAACAATTGAAAATAAAACTGTTCATCAAGAAATTATTCAAAGATGAAATTAAATACTTGGGAAATTCTATCCTCATATATGTAACTGAAAATTGGTAAAATAATATAACATGAAATTCTGGATAACCTATCTAAACCCAAGCCTACCTTTCGGACTCAGCTATTCTAATTAATGAACCTGCCTTTCGGATTCAGCACATATATTAGCATTATCACATGTTTGTAAGTTCTAAGTCAGATAATCCTACCAGTTCGGATTCAGATATCAAACTCATTTATCTTCCACCATTCTGAACCTATTAAAATAAACATTCACAGATTTAAATACCAATTCGGATTCATCAAACCAATGAAAGTTGATTAAAATAGAACAGAGCATATGTATGTATTTATGAACTGATTACAATCAAAGTTTATCCTGGTAGATCTCCCCTTAACTTGCATTCAATTCAGCAACAACAGATAATTTCAGAGAAGATAAAACTGAACTATATGTATAATATGACCAATTCCTAGATCTAAGACAACCTACCATCCCTGGATTAAGTTATCTCAAACCTATTTATTCCTCACTATTCTTAATCTAATAACATCAACACCCACAACCCAACCTACCATATCCATGGATTAAGCTGGAAATATACATGTTAATATTAAAAGAACAGAGCATTTGCACAAACAACAATTTTCGGATTTAGCTCCAATCATCATTATAGTTGCAAACAATATATAACAAGAGGAATAAAAGAAAACATGAAAATATTTATTAAATCCAAATATCCAAAATACACATATGATTCAAGAACTCCCAAGTATGAACAACTACCTTAACATCAAGAATATAAATATAAAAGACGAAAAATTAAGTTTAGAATACACCCTTGATGAAAAGAGAAAATGGATCTTGAAGTTCTTGTTCATCCACCATTGAATTTCCTTAAATCCCAAAATACAAAATTAAAATAAAAATAATCTAAATTAAATTGGAATAAAAGTGCAATTTTTTATGAAATCTAAGCTAAAACAAAGTTTAAAAGAAGAATTAAAACATGAAAATTAAATAAAATATTGCTGGAATTTAATGGAAAAATAAATCTAAGTCTACTGCCTAAAAGGGCAGAAAATAAAGGAAACAAAAACTAAAACTAAAAACTAAAACTAAGCTTTTCTTTAGAATGCAGCGGCGTTCTTTTTATTGTCTGAAGAAAAGCACAGCTGTGCTTTAAGAAGCACAGCTGTGCTGTACTAGGGTTGCGCATCTGCTGGCGAAAAAAGGCGAAGCACGGCTGTGCTTCTCGCTGAAGCACAGCTGTGCTCCTGGGCGAAAAACGCGTGACCTGCTCCGTATGCGCGCGCCTCCTACTGCGTGACACAGCTGTGCTTTGCGAGGAAGCACAGCTGTGTCGCCGTGTTGTTCCGTGTGCGCTGCGCAGTCCCTTCAAAAGCACAGCTGTGCTATTGAAGAGCACGGCTGTGCTTTTGGCTAAAATTGCCCTTTTTCCACAATTTCTTCTAATATCAGCCCCAAACCTCCAATTTAGCTCCGGATTAAAATAAAACACCTGAAAACATCCCAAAACTTATTAAAAATTATAAAAACATTATAAATTAATAAAAACACAAAAACTAATTAATTATTATTAAAATTAAATAAATAAAACATATAATTAGGCCAATAATTAATCTAAAATATTAATATAATTGCAACTTATCAACTACCCCAAACTCAAACCTTTACTCGTCCTCGAGTAAACTGAATGAACCACATTCTCAATCATCTCAATCTCAACAAAAGAAAATAAGGAGTCATTCTCAATTAAGGAACAAGAAAATAGGTTTGCAAATACCAATGCTCACTAAATAACAAATAAACACAAGAACATACTAAACAATTTATGTGTGTGTGTGCAATAGGCCAAAACAGAATTTTTATCATTTAAAAACAAAACTTCTAGATACAATGTTGGGAAAATGAATCAACTCGAATGCATGAATGCACTCATGGCTTTTCACTCAAAGCTCAAGAAACACCATATGCCTCTTCTTACGTACCAAACCTTACTAGAAGGTCATCTCCACTAAATAGAACAAGACAAAACCAAGAATCAAGAGGTCTTACATTTTGGTTGTAACGTTAGGCTTAGGTAAATTTGCTAACAAAGAAAGATCAAGTCACTAGAGAAAAATAGCCACTACCTAAACAAAACACAATCACCCAACTGTACTAATAAATATTCCCAACTCAATTGCATATAATCAAAATAAAATTGGCCTAAAAGACACCTTAGCATCATCAAACTCAACTCACAATAACAAATGCCACATAATATGCAACCCCAATTTTCACAAGGCACTAGTTCAAGTCTCACTAAATTTTGTACCCCAAACTCACATTTTGCCCAATTAGCTAGGAAAAACTTACAATGCTTCTTCTTTTTCAAATTTTTTTTTCTTTATTTATTTATTTATTTATTTATTTTTTTTTTTTTTAGAAGCATAAAAACCAACTAGCCATTAACAATAAATAAAGTACTTAATTCGTCTATAAATCCCAACAAGAACTACAATTGAGCTTTAATTTTAAAAGACCAATAAACCACTTAAATCACATTCCTCTATATCAACCCCAAACTCATTTCTTTAAATGGGCTCAACTCTCCATCACACACACCAATCAATTCTCAAACAGAAATTTACACCAAGAATTGACAAAATCTAAACTCCCTTTTACCCAAAATAAAAACCCAACCTTACTAGAGTGGCCACTCTTCTAAAGGAAGGCAAAAATCATTTAAAGTTAAAAGTAGTTTTAATATGTGTAACAATAAAACGAGCACGCATTTAGCATACTAAATTGATAGGCTCAACGGGCTAACAAGAGACAATGAAATTAAGGTAGGAAAAGTCATTTAAAGTAGCTATACAAAGAAGGGTTGCCTAAATCATTTTCTAAGTTGTGTCTCATCTGAGGTCGCTTCGATGGGTAATCAGAAAGGTTCTAGTGCTCTTAGTGAGTTTTCATCTAATCCCCTAATTGCAACTAGATTTTTCTCAATTTTTGAAAACTGGCCCAAAGTGCTCAAAATTTAGAAATTGCAAAGTATAATTAAGGTTTACATGCAGTCTAACAAACAAAGATATAAACATAACTATTTCTCACTCAACTTAATATTGAAAGAAACACAAATTTCTAAACCTGAGATCAAAATCATTCACAATTGAGAACTATTAGGACGAAATAAAAATTTAAATCGAAGGAAAATCAAAAAGAAACAACCATAAAAAATATTTAGACACAAACTTGGCACAAACACGCCACAAACAAAACAAAAACAAATTAAAAAGCCAACAAAACAAACTTACACAACCAAACAAAACTGACTTTAATTTTAAAAACTAAAAAGGTACTCCACCCCAAACTCAAAATGTTGCACTGTCCTCAGTGCAAGGAAGTGAAGCACAAATTGATTGATTAATTAATTTATTTATTTATTTATTATTATTATTATTATTATTTTTTTATATTTTCTCTCAATGCTGCACAAATGCTTTTTGCAATTTAAAAACTTTTACAATTTTCTCAACTATGGCAATATCAAATTATTACTATGCACAACTAAAAACACTGCAAAATTTCTGCATACCACCTGTGCAAAATGAGAAACTCGAAACCTGTGCAAAAATTCAATAATCACTGTGCAAAATGTAATACTCTGAAACCTGTGCAATTTCATAGCCAACACAAAATACTATATATCTATCCTATCACACGGCATTGGCTCAGCCACACAATTTCAAAATATAACAAAGTAAACTAAATAACATCATACATTGCCAAACTCATCAATTTCATTAACTAAATAAATAAATAATATACAAAAAAAAATCTGTTATGTAAGAAGTACTTCCTGAAATATATATACAATAGTCTATGGTGGTGCTCGTCTGAGGTGTGGAGGTAACACAGTGGAAACAGGCGTGAAAAATCCACGAATCTCACTGCCCAACCTGTCCAACTGTGCCATAATATTATGCTGGAAGGCACCCAAAAATGTATCTCTCTGCTCTGCTCCCAGGATCATATCTCGGCGCACCTGCTCTATCTGTGTCTCAATGGAAGCCAGTCGCTCCCATACTCGCTGCACCGACAGGTCCAAGCCTGAAATCAGCTGATCACTCTGAGAGGTAGCTGCCCTGACCTCCGCCAGCTCTCTGCTCAATGTATCCAGTCTCTCCCACACCCTCTCCTGGAAGGCTGCCTGCTCCCTCCTCGACTCACTGAATGACTCCTGAAGCGTGCCAATCGCAGTCTCAAACCTCATCATCATAGCAGTCATGGACCGCATCTCCGAGATCAATGTCTGGACCTGCGAGGCATCTAACGATGGAGCTGAGGGTGGAGGTGCTGTGGAAGATGACGGCTCGTCATGTGCCTGAGCATATCGACTCATGTCTGGAGGGGAGAACGGTACATCAATCCTCTGTCTCACCCTCCTACTGTATGTACTGAATACCGGTCCCTGTGGCGGTGGTGGTGGTGGTGGAGCATCATCATGATCAACTGGCGCTGGGGCGTCATCAGAATCACCCTCTCCATCATCACCCAAGTCCTGAGCCTCCTCCTCCGCTCTCCTAACTCTATAGCCACACTCAGAAGAGGGATCCTCTATAGCTATCCTACATCTAAGCACTACCTCCTCATCAATAAAATAAGACGACGTCAAGTGTCTGCCCATGTCGGCAGTAGGTAGATGCAGGGCCCTCATAATAACGGTGATCAACCCACCGATCCCAATCCTCTTTCCTGAGGTGGCTGCAGCTCTCTTCAGCTGCTTACACAACCAAGGTACTGCATTCACTCGTACCCCAGCCTCCATAGCATATAAAAAAAATAGGTCAGATGTACTCACATTGCTAGGGCACTCTGGTCGCATAAACGCTGATGATGTCATAACTCTATGCAAGTACTGATATACCGGAGAGCGGAGTTTGGTAGACTTGGTGTTTCGCGCATTAAATTCCATGTTGGGTTTCCCAACAATAGCCCAGTGCGCAGTTGATTCACCCACTATATGTACTTCCCCATCCACTGGCAGTCCTAGATATGTGGCTAAGTCTGTAATAGACAGATGGTAGGGTATCTCACATACTGTAAACTGAATGGTATTCCGATCATCCTTGGATAACCTTGGAGAGTACTTAAAAGTACTAAGGAACTCCAAGGTTATCTTAGGATGAGTCGGACCATTCAGAGAAAAGAATTCCTCCCATCCGATATTTCTTAGCAGTGATAGCACCCTCTCCTCAATGCCTAGATCCATGAGTGTTTTCCTACTCATGAACCTGCTGGATATGATAATTTTTGCAGCTAATTTGTTGAACAGTGTGCGTTGAGCTGGAGTCAACCACTCAGGAGGCTGAAGAGGTGCTGATGGTTGCTCCTCTCTATTACGTACCATGGTGCCTGAGAAAGAAAATATAAATTCTATGCACAACATTCTTGGTTTCATTAAGCACATATCACAACCATAACTAATTTGAAAGAATAAAAGCAGGACTCACCAAGACTTCACAACAGAAAATTGCAATTAAATAAGATTTTTAGCTAATGAAAAAGCAAAATATAAAACATTAAGCATAAGGCAAATATATAAACATATTCAAGCACAAAATCAATGCACAAAAGAGTAAAAATTGAAAAATTGCACAAATTAGAATTTAGAGAATTTAAAAATGAAAAGCACAAGGTGGAAACTAAAATAAGCATAAGTAATTAATCAATGAAGTGCAAATGCCAAGAATAAAATAGATGCAATCGATGAAAAATAATAGAGAACAATGCACAGTTTGCTTAATCGCGGCTCTATTCAGAGCAAAAGTATGTAGGAAAAACTCAAAGCTGCATGTACATAAAACCATGAAAATTTGGCATCAATTGCAACTTATCCTAATCCCATCAAGTCGGGAACTAACAAACATGCATTTGTCTCAACACAATGAAGCATAATTACAACTTACATCTGAATTAAAAAGCTAAAGGCAAAAGCAGCTATTTCTAAACCAAAATAATAACAAGCATAATCTCAAGCAATCCCAAATTAATCCTGCAAAATCTCCACATTCATGTTATGCCTCACATAAATCAATTCAATTGAGACATTTCATTTCCCCAAGTGAAGTACAAAATCCCATTTTCCATTATTCTTTTCTTTCAAAAGACAAATTAAGAACAAATGCCAGCTAGATAATTGAAAAATAAACTCAAGTAACATGACAGCCTCAAAACTCAGCAAAGAATGACACACAAATTAAGCTCAGAACAATGATGATTCCTAAACAAACTGCTCCTACAAAAGTTGGCCAGACTCTCATCACAGCAGCCGTTAAATCAGCTCCAACAGTGCCACGATTAACACAATTTCATGACAATTAAGCACAGAGTTCATGCCATCAGTTCTCAAAGCAGTTGAACCTAACTGTACATATGAACTAAACTCAATAATATAATTACTCAGCATACAACATCCTCAGACAAATTCCAGTTGAGGGAAGTTTCCAAATCAACAGCGCACATGCCACTGTCATAAATTTGCTTATTAAAAATCTGAATCATGCACACAAAATTGAAAACAACCTCAACAGATCATATTGGCACAAGCTGGTCAAAACAAATGAAAATTCTGTTGAATTAATCACACTTTCAGTACTGAATTTACATGGATATCTCATTCAGGCATTTCATCGAACAGATAGTGAGTATAATTTCAATTAGTTTTTCAAGCACAATATTTCTAATTCCAAACACCCATTCTGTCAACATTGGCCCAAAGAAGTATAACACCTCAAAAATTCACAACAAACTCAACAAAATCAACGTTAAAAATCAGGCACAGCATACTTAAAATGAGAAGAAAATTGCGTGAGAGTAGGGAATTGACATACCTGGGTAGAATTTAGCTACTGACTACAGAAATGTTTGAAGATAAACAACGGAAAAGAGGGATAGAGTTCTTGATTCCTCTTACCCAAAAATTCTGGAATTTCACGCAGGGAATTGGGGAAAAATTCAGATTCGAAAAAAGAAAAAAAAAAGATGAAAAATTAAGTTTAGAATACACCCTTGATGAAAAGAGAAAATGGATCTTGAAGTTCTTGTTCATCCACCGTTGAATTTCCTTAAATCCCAAAATACAAAATTAAAATAAAAATAATCTAAATTAAATTGGAATAAAAGTGCAATTTTTTATGAAATCTAAGCTAAAACAAAGTTTAAAAGAAGAATTAAAACATGGAAATTAAATAAAATATTGCTGGAATTTAATGGAAAAATAAATCTAAGTCTACTGCCTAAAAGGGCAGAAAATAAAGGAAACAAAAACTAAAACTAAAAACTAAAACTAAGCTTTTCTTTAGAATGCAGCGGCGTTCTTTTTATTGTCTGAAGAAAAGCACAGCTGTGCTTTAAGAAGCACAGCTGTGCTGTGCTAGGGTTGCGCGTCTGCTGGCGGAAAAAGGCGAAGCACAACTGTGCTTCTCGCTGAAGCACAGCTGTGCTCCTGGGCGAAAAACGCGTGACCTGCTCCGTATGCGCGCGCCTCCTACTGCGTGACACAGTTGTGCTTTGCGAGGAAGCACATCTGTGTCGCCGTGTTGTTCCGTGTGCGCTGCGCAGTCCCTTCAAAAGCACAGCTGTGCTATTGAAGAGCACGGCTGTGCTTTTGGCTAAAATTGCCCTTTTTCCACAATTTCTTCTAATATCAGCCCCAAACCTCCAATTTAGCTCCGGATTAAAATAAAACACCTGAAAACATCCCAAAACTTATTAAAAATTATAAAAACATTATAAATTAATAAAAACACAAAAACTAATTAATTATTATTAAAATTAAATAAATAAAACATATAATTAGGCCAATAATTAATCTAAAATATTAATATAATTGCAACTTATCACATTGTACCAGGCCTGTTGATAATCCCAATAGGAATAAGTCTGGCAATGGTTATAAGTGATTTTGAAATCAACGGGAAAAGTTCTGGGTTGGTGAAGATTTTATCCCCACTCGAGAGGAAAGAGAACTTTATGGATTTTTTTCATTGCATAATTAACTTGTCCAGTTTTTGAATTATCTACAATGGACACAGAACCCGTCAATTCTAAGATTGCCCTGTAATAAGGCTGGAGTTTTGTTAAATCCCAAGGTTTAAAAAGCCAGCCTTTAGGGAAAACGTTTGAAATGACCATCTGAGAGTTTTGAAGATAAAATCCTTTCTCCATGGTCCATATATATTGAAAATCCGTTTTAACAAAATAATTTAAAATATTTTTTGATTGAGACAAAACAATTTTAAAACTATTCTGGGTTAAAATAATTTTTGAAAATTCCTCTTGAGAGGATTTTCAAAAAATAACTCTGAAGTTGGAGGGTTTGACAAGAATTCTATCACAAGATGTTTCTTGTATAGGTTTTGAAACTTGTTTAGAGGAGGGTTTTGAGGATGAAGATCCTTGCTCTTGTTTTGAAATGGATTGAGGGATTTTACCTGATTACTATTCTGCCAGTATTTTGAAAAGTGAGCCAAGTTCTGGCTGTTTGGAAAGAGTTTCGATCCATTATTGGACCTGGGACTATTTGGCAAGGGCCTCCTCATTTTTTTCGACAATTTGGGCCTATGATTTTATTTCTGTGACAGACGAGGCTGCTACAGGTTTTGAAATCTTCTGGTCCTCTTTCCCGACCTCTTTTCCCTTTCCTTTGAATTTTTTTGGCATTTTTAAGTTCTTTTTTGAAGGAACTCTCTAATTAGAAAATCAAGAATCGAGTTTTTATCTCTTTTAATAAATTCAATTTCAAAATTAAATATACTAAAAATAGGTTGCCATCGGACAAAAATTTATTTTGATGCAATATTTTGAACATTTTTTTGTAAAACTTTATTGGCAGATTTACAATCAATGCGAAGTAAAAACTTTTGATTTAGTAAATCGTTTTGGAATTTTGAAATGCACATGACAATTGAAAGAATTTCTTTTTTAATTGTAGAATAATTCTTTTGACAATCATTCCAATGTGCAGATGTGAACTGGACTATGCATTATTTTCCGCCCATAATTTATTTTAAGATGCCTCCATAACCTAAGTTGGACGTGTCAGTTTCAACAATTTTAGGTGCTAATGGGTCAGTTAAATGCAGGCATGGGATTGTGTCTTAATTTGTTGAACTATGCATATATATTCATCAGACCAAGCTACAGAGTTTTTCTTCAACCTATCATGCAAGGGTTTTGCTAACCGGTTAATGTTTGGACAAAAATCTAGAACATAATTCAGACTTTCTAGGAATCTCTGAAGCATGATTTTATCTAAAATTTTATCCGAAAATTTATCAGCAAAAACTAAAGATCTCTCTATTGGAGTAATTGTTCCCTGGGAAATGTAATATCCTAAGAAATGAATTTTAAGTCTGGAAAAGAGAGATTTTTATTTTAGAAACAAGTTCATTTTTCTTTACCATATTGAAAAAGGTCCTGAAGTTTTTGAAATGTTGTTCGATTGACTCTCTAAATACAAGAACATCATTTATATAAATAATACAAAAATTTGAAAAAAAATTAAAAATCCCATTCATAATTTTTTGAAATTCTAAAAGAGTATTTTTTAAATCAAACGGCATAACCGTTCACTCATACTGTCCAAATGGAACAGTAAAAGTAGTTTTGTAACGATCTTTTAGTTCAATTTGAATTTGCCAAAGTATTTAAGCCATCTTTGGTTAAAGATTTGATTCCCACCTGGACAAGACCTATGTGAATATAGATGTATTTTTTGTCTCGGTATTTTTGTAAAGTTTTTTGGGAAAGAAGTTGGATGGTTTCAAAAAGTTTTTAAATTTGAACATCCCTTTCTTTCGTTTTAATGACATAGTCAGTTTTAAAAAGATTTTGAAAAAGACCAGTTTCATAAACTTGATCTTTTTTTATTTTTGAAATTTTTCAGTTATTTAAAGATTTTTGAAAATTTTCAATAGTGATTTCTTCACTATTGGTTGGATGTTTTAAACTTGATTCCGTGGAATCTGAAGCAAGAGAGCTTGAAAAAGAAGTGGTTCTACAAAATAAATTATTCATAATTTTGAAAATTTAATTAATTTTTTGTAAAATATATTTCCTTACCTGGATAACTATGTCCTGAAACCTTACGGCCCTAAACGCCTATCAATGGTCCAAACGGGACTTACTTTCTCGCATCTAACATTACTCAGATAATATTTTAGTTTTTCAAGAAACAATTAAATTTTTAAAACTATAATTAACCTATTTTATATAATCACTATCCCCCCAATGGCTCTGAGACCAAGGACGCCGCAGGATATATATATGTGTGTGTGTGTGTGTGAAATTTTTTTGTTTAACTAGTTAGATCATTATATTTTCGGTTTGTAATTTTAATTTTCAAATATTTTTTAGTTTGAACATTATATTTAATTACTATATTGAATTATATTTGTTTTCTAATTTTAATTTTTAAGTAACTTGAATATTTTAATTTTTTTATGAATGTATTTTATAATTATAGTGGTTAATCGAAAAATATTAACTAACCAATCCGAAACCGATAGACCGGTTAACAGATAGTAATGGACTGGTTAATGGTTAGTGTTTTCAAAAAATCGAATTTAATGGAAATATTTTTTTTTTTTGGAATCGTTGACCGATTAACCGATTTATGAACACGCCTAGCGTCATGTCATATAGATCTATTAATTTTAAGGTCTAGAAAATTAGAAATGTATTTTAGACATATATATATATATATATATATATATATATATATATATATATATATATATATATATATTATAGTTAACTCCCTTTAATTCCAGACATAACTAGCATAGTTGACGTATGAAAATGTATGAATTAACATAACTCAAAATATAGTTGAAAAGGCAATAAAGTATTTCCTTAAAAGGCATCAACACCAAATCTCATTATTTCTTATACTGTTAGGATTCATAATTACACTTGTCGATATTAAATATCTTTAAGATTGAAAGCCACATAATTTAATTTATGGATTGGGGCAAATTTACATTTAAAGTATTAAAAATCGTATATATTTATAGTTTAAATATATGTTGGGACAATTTTATCTCTAAAATATTAAAAATGATATAAATTTATCTCTTAAATATGTTTTTGGGCCAAAATCTTACCATTATATATATATATATATATATATATATATATATATATATATATATATATATATATATATATATATATATATATAGCTTAAATTTGCCACATGACTCAAAGTAAGCAAACAAAAAAAAAATATAACAGGCTTATTAAAGTCATATAAATTTGACACATGTACACTATAAAATAATATTCTTATTAAACACTCAAAAAAATGGCTAAAATTTATAGTATTAAGTTTGTCAAAATAATTCTAATTTCAGGTAAGTAAACAAAAACTATCTAATGGTAAGAAATTTTAACATTTTTTTGGAGTTAAAATAGGTTAATAATTTACAGTATATACATGACAAGTTTATATCATTTCAACCAGTCTAACATGTATTTTTTTGTTTGCTTATCTGCAGTTCCATTAGTTCTAGTAGTAAATTTGACCCAGATATACAATAGTAAGGTCGTTTTGCCCAAAAAATATACTTAATGAATAAATTTGTATCATTTTTAATATTTTAGGAGAAAATTGACCTTAAAACATATTTAAGTGGATAATATATACTTTTTAAAAAATTTAGGAATAAATCTGTAATAGTCCCATTCGGCCATTCCCATATGTTGAAGTGCTGATTTTGGAATTTTGCATATGTATCACAGCTCAATCCCAGGACAAAACGATTTCCTTTTTTGGCCAAATCCAAATTCAGTGATCAAGGATATTTTATTTTCACATGCTGGTTTGTTATGCTATGTGACAATTTCCCTTTAGGAGAAAAGGAAAATTAAATCATGCAACAAAATAAATTTGGGGGATTTGTTGTTTCCTCTTAGAGTTTCTGATCATTAGAAAATTATTTAAATTTACTTTATAACTTATTTCAAGGGAATTGGGTAGAAAAGAAATGAAAACAAATTCAATAACAAACTACCTTCCCATGACTCCTGAGAAAAAGGAAATAACATGAACATTAACTAAAACCCAAAGATTAGGAACCACAAACTACGGATGAGCACAGTTCTATTCAATGCCAAAATTGCAAAATCTCTAAAATTGTATTGAATTTAGCTCTTTAAAAAAAAATTGAAGGATAAACAATTCGGTTCAGAATTTCGGCCATTTCAAGAAAATTCAATTTTATACAGACCTGATAAGATTGGAAATAGCAAAGGAGAGGCAATAGAAAATCCGACCAGATAGAAAATCGATTCTTAAAAATAAAGAAAAATAAATTTCTTGGTAGAATTTTAAATTATAAATTTGAGAGAGAGAAAGTATAGAAATAGAAGCTATGAGGGTTCAAAAGTGTTTACAATTGCGAGTCTTGAACATTTTATAGGCAGCATATTGCATGCAATTCAAGTAGTCACTTTAATCGAGTGACAAGTCGTGTAAGGTGTAGCATGGGAGCCAATGAGAGTGAAATCCGATCAGAAGAAATGACACTTGAGTGTGTTGAAGGATAGGTTTGCGGGCCATAAATATCTGACTCGTGGGTCTCACCTGTTGGTTTTGAGAGATTAGAACTTTTAACCATAAAAAGGGGTCTGCTTATTGGACCTTCAAAGTCTTTTACTTTAGTATTATCAAGTCCAATTTCGAATTCCTGGCATGCAATTAAAAAAAAAAATAACAATTTTAAGGTATACGTGAAAAAATAATTATATTAAATTTAATTAATATAAAAATTTAAATAGTATAATTTTTGAAATTAATTACAAAAGATTTCTACTTAAGCATGCTTGCTTGTAATAAATAAATAAAATCAGCTTGTATTTTATGGTTTTCCAACATGCTTTTTAACTGGTAAAAAAATAAAATAAAAGAAGAGATGTGAAAAGGGTGGACTCCGTAATTTGTGCAAATTTATATATATATAAAAAGAATTGTAATAGAATAAAATATGAAAAAATGACATTTAATTTAATAATGGTCCATTAAAAATTAATATACCACATATAGTCACCTAATTGGAGTAAAATTAATGTGAAAAGATTATATGATTTATTCAATAGCTTTTGGTTGCCAATTGAAATCTGTAAAATAGTGTAAAATAACAATCAATGACTATAATAAATATTGTCAATTAACTCATTTTAATAATGATTGAAAAAATAATAAAATTAATTAAGAAGTCTAATTAATTTAGTCATAAAATAGTTAAATATAATTATATATAATTTAAATAGATAAAATATAATTATAAAACGCATGTTAAAAATTATATATGTGCATCAATCTATTCATATTATTCAAAATAAAATAAAAAAATATTTTTATATCTCAATTATTTCAATTCAATTCAGTATAGTTCGGTACAATTCAATTAAATTCTCGATTCGGTTGTAGCTAAAAATTTAGAACCGTACCAAATAAAAATCAACAATTCAATTCAAAGTGATTCTAATTAAAAAAAAAAATTAAACAGTACAATTCAATTTTTGTTATTTTTAACTAGTATTGGCTAAAAGTGCATTTTTGCCCCTATCGTTTGGCAAAATGGGCAAATTTACCCCTAACGTTTATTTTGAGACAAATTTGCCCTTAACGTTTGTAAAAGGGGATATTTTTGCCCCTACCGTCAATTGCCGCTAACTTTTACCGTTAATACGTTAGTTGATTATTAGTGGGACACGTATTATACATCCATTGCACATATGAATCAAACGTTTGGGTGCTAAAAGTGTATTTTTGCCCCTAACGTTTGTAAAATAGGAAATTTTTGCCCCTACCGTCAATTACTGGTAACTTTAACCGTTAAAACGTTAGTTGATCGCTGACGGCGGGGGCAAAAATCTCTAATTTTACAAACGTTAACGGCAAATTTGCCTCAAAATAAATATTGGAGGTAAATTTGCCCATTTTGACAAACTATAGAGGCAAAATGCACATTTGGCCGCTAATATTTAGTCTGGTTCAGTATTTTCAAGTTCCGTGCTCACCCGTGCCACTAACACACGTTTCTAAAGTAGAGAAATAAACTAAAAGTAATGGAAAATTATTTTCTAAATCAGGTGCTAATTGTTAGTGTTATGCCTTTAAACATATGTATTTATAGGGATGATTTCATATACATTATAATTTCGGTTATTAATAAAAGGCATTCTTTATTATATTGTGCTATGTTTATTACATGTGTATGTTATAATCTTAAACTTTATAATGAAATGTCAGGTATACAAATATTATGTAAAAAAAATCATGAAAGAGTTCATGATATGAAATTTCTATTGCATGCAATTATGTTAATACATAAAATATCCATAATCATAACATTAACAAGATGGGACATTGTTATTAACACATGTTATATTAACAAGTTGGGATATATTAACACATGTTATATTTCTTGTAGGGGTGTGCACAACCCAACCCGACCCGACCCGAAATAGCTATTCAGGTAGGGTTGTTTGGATTATATGGGTCGGTTCGGGTATTAATATTCATAATATTTCGGGTCGGGTTAAATCTTGCCCAACCCGAACCCGACCGACATGCTATAAATACTATTTTTTTTCCATTTTTACCCATACCCATCTGCATCTTTGGCTCTCTCACACTCACCTTCTCTCTCTCACTCTCCTTCTCTCTCACGCTCACCTTCTCTCTCTTTCCTTCTCAAGCATATTGATCTCAAGCAAGCAAATCTCTCTCCCTCTCAAGCAAAATCTCTCTCTCTCTCTCCTGATCGAAATCGAGATCAAGATCGATCTACTAGATCTCTCTCCTTCGACATCCATCTCCGTCGCATGCTTGTTCCGGCGTTCTCCTAGCAGCGAGAAGTAGAGAGACAAGCCAATCTTGATTCTACTAGCAGATCTGTTCTCTTTTTTTAGATCCGTTTTTGCTTTGGTTTATGATATATTAATATTTCATACTTTGCTTGTGACTTTTTTTTGATCCTTGTTGGTGGGTGTTGGGATAGACTTTGATTTCTTTTCTTTTTTGGCCCCTACTAGTAGTTAGGGTTGGTTCGAGGTGGAATTTTATACATATTTCGAGTGTCGGGTTATTCGGGTTCGGTTCGGGTTGGCCCGAACCCGCCCGATGCACACCCCTAATTTCTTGACTTGGCCAAATAGTACCTCTCTCAAACTACAAGTATTGTGATATTTATAGTTAACACGTGGATACTTGTTTTTAAAAACAGATACATTGAATACCTGATCAGAGAATTTTAATATGGATACTCTATCTATGTCAAGTTGAGAATCTTTGCATTTAGTAGTGCAAATATCATTAGAGTTGAGGTTATTTGGTAATCTTAAATGGAAATTGTTGTACTTTGACTCCTATGTATTTACTCTTTACTCGGGGTACGATGATTGGGTATAACATGAACTATTTGGAGATTTGAATGACCAACAAAAAATTCACCACCTCATATTAGAGTGAGTATAACATGAACTATTTATCTCATTATTCTTAGGTATCTTTATTCAGAAATCATTGGCCAAAGTGAAATCGCAAAGTGATAGTGATTACAAGGGCATTTTGAAAATAAAAATAAAAATATAATAATGAATATGTTTTAGTTCACATAATTTGATATTCATCTATACTATGAACTTAAATGAGATATAAACATGATAAAATGAGTGATTGCATGGTAACTAGATGTAGAAGTGAATAAGTCAGTAACCAACAACTTTTTGGTCATTTGGGTAGTCATGATAGTTGACTAGAAGCCTCCCATAACTTGTACAGTGATATGTGTAAATATCAATATAGATTGATAAAATGATTTAAAAAGTTTAAATAAGACAAATTAGAATTTGTCGGTATATTTTATACTGCCAATATTTACAGAATTTCATAGGGACACACATATAACAGAACTAAGTTTTAGATAAAATATAGTGAATAGGTCAGACAAGTGATGTCGGGGAACTCATTATATCAGAAAAAAAAAATTTTGGGGTAAATTGAATAAGCTATAAGAGTTATGGGCCTAATGAAATACTTAATAAGAGTTATGAACTTGATTGAATAAATAATAAAAGTTATGGACTTAATTAATTAAATTATTAAGCTGAAATTAATATGGGTAAGTAGCCCATATTAATATAAAGATAGATCTAACTAATTATCTGGGTTGGGTTTATGATAGTCACTTAACTCATTTATAATTAGGAGTCCATCTTATAAATAAGCCCAAGCCTAAACCTAATGAGATTTATTAAAGGCTACATGTCACAATTTCACTAAAATCCTCAAACATATAATTAATTTAACGACCTGTATATTAATAGCATGGCATGCGAGCGAGACACACGATGGAGGAAATTAAAAAGACTAATGTAATAGTTAGAATTCTATCAAATTAAACGAAAACTAGATTACATAATGATTTGCAAATTGCAATTGAATCGAGAAGAAATGAGTGAAGAAAAATTGAGTTGAATCGAATCCAACATTTCAAATTAGTATGATCAGTTTGGAACATTTGTAATTGACCATTTTGTTTTGCACTTCTTTTTGGAATTAATTAGACTCAACTGATTAATTCCAGCTTCTAATAAAAGAAAGCACAAGCTGCAGTTAAGGAATGTTATGTCAACCAAATCATAATCACTTAGCTCATTGAATAAATTAGTAGGGAGGGTTGATTGGTGCAGGCTGCAAGGCTAGCTGAACAAGTTGAAGCTGTTCGTCTTTATGCATTGAAAAAAAGCCAGTTGCTGTGGAAGCAGAAGGACCTCTACCTGCGTATTTAATGTCTTCAAAACATCCTCTTCCCATAGCTTTCATGGTGGTGTAAAGACGAGGCGCAATGTAACTGTATGCACCCATGTTCATTGGCTCTTCCTGGCACCAAACTACCTCAGCATCTGAATCAAACAACAAAACATCTGGTTAAATTGAGCTCACCTTTAATTCAACGACAAAAAAAAATTATTGATAGAATACAACTGTTCTATTCAGACACTAGCATACAGCTATTATGTTTAGACAGAACGTGTATTCTATCAACTAGAAACTTTTAGTTTCCAGGCTTGGAACTATACTTGGATAGCGCTTCAGTTCTCGCTGGATGAGGTCATATGGAAATGGACATAGTTGTTCCACCCTACAGATAGCAATGTCTTTAGCGCAAATCCTGCCTCGCTCTTCATCAAGCTCGTAATAAATCTGCAATTACATAAAAATATGTAATAGTTCTAATTAGTGATGAGTTCAGAGACAACAAGCAGGTTGCAATTAACCCGTCTTGAAAGGGATATATTAAGAATAGAACCTTTCCCGAGCAAAGAACAAGTCGCCTAATGCCCTCCTCGATATCAGAATGATCATTCTGGTCCTTTATGAGTCGTTTGAATCTGGTGCCTTGTTTGTCGAAACCTGAATGGCCTTGAACATCATCAAATTCAGATAGATTTGATTTGCAGGACTTTAGGCGAAGCAGGTTTTTTGGTGACATCACAACTAGAGGCTTACGGAAATCCCTGTGTATCTGTGCACATAAGTATCAAAAATCAGAATAAAGCTTCTAATTCCTGACAGGTATTCATATCCTGACTCAAGAACTCTCACCTGACGCCTCAAAACATGGAAGTAATTGGCAGGAGTAGTAACATTCACAACCTGCCAATTGCATTCCTGTATTTGCTTTCGCAGCGAGGAATCCATCTCTGGCACAGCATAAGGATCACTATCACTCATCTGTCATCACATTTAGAATTATCAACAGCTTTGAAAATAATTGAAGAACAAGTTTATGTGTGTATTGTACACTTAACGCTATTAGTAATACCTGAAGGAAACGCTCTAATCGTGCACTTGAATGTTCGGGACCTTGGCCATCATAACCATGTGGAAGCAGCAGAACAAGCCCGCTTTGACGTAGCCACTTTGATTCCCCTGAACTCAGGAACTGATCAAACATCACTTGAGCCCCATTGGAAAAATCACCAAACTGAGCCTCCCACATAACCAAAGCATTGGGACTTTCCATTGAGTAACCCATTTCAAATCCAAGCACACCAAACTCAGAGAGAGAGCTGCATAAAGAACATCTGTTCATTTAGAAATCACATATTGCAACAGATTACCAACTGCATGAGAAGCTTGAATCTCCTACTCATTAGAAAGCTACCGAATGTTACCTGTTGCTGACAGTAAACATCTCCTCTTTCTGGTCAGTCATGACATGGTCCAGAGGACAATACTTCTCCCCTGACTCCTGATCATGAACCATAGCATGCCGATGACTGAAAGTACCTCTTTCGACATCCTGCCCACTGAGTCTAACATGGTTACCTTCCACTAGCAACGTTGCGAAAGCTAGTGCTTCAGCAAGTGCCCAATCAATGCCTTCCCCTGACTCAATCATCCTTGCACGGTCAGCATAAATCTTTTTCACTTGTTTGTGAGCCTTAATATGATCAGGGAGCACTGTGATTGCTTTGCTAACTTCCTTCAACACTTCCGGTGTTACCCTGTGTAATATCAGGATCTTTCAGCTCATCAACCAAACATTTTAGAGACATGACAAAGACTTATAATCGATTGGCAAGCTACCATACCCTGTGTTTTTGATGCGGGAAAGCTGTTCAGGTGACTTAAAACCAGACCAATGAGATGAAAGCCAATCTCTTGTCTTGGGAATATAATTTTTGCTGTTTGAGAATTCATTGTTAAGTATTCTATTAACCTTTTTGTGTATCTTATCAATGTCTTCTTTTGTAACCACCGCAGACTCTAAAAGCTTATTTTGATATATCTCAAGAGAAGAGGGATGATTCCGAATGACCTGTTGCAACAAAATTGTCATAACTGGAACAAGTAGAGAAGCATTTTGAAGAAAAAGCATAAGGATAGAGATATGCTTTAAATCTAACAACAGACTAACCTCGTACATTTTTGGTTGTGTGAAAAATGGCTCATCAACCTCATTATGCCCAAATCGACGATAACATATTATGTCAACTACAACATCAGAATGGAAAGTCTGGCGCCATTCTGCTGCAAGCTCACAAACATGAGCTACTGCCTCCATGTCATCTCCATTTACATGAAAGATAGGGGCATTCAATGCAATTGCAGCATCAGTGCAATACCGTGAAGACCTCCCTGCACTTGGGTCTGTAGTGAAGGCCACTTGGTTGTTTACTACAATGTGTATAGTCCCACCGGTTGTGAAGTTAGGAAGTGCACTAAGATGCAGAGTTTCATAAACTACTCCTTGCCCAGCAAAGCTGCCATCTCCATGGATCAAAACAGCCATATTCTTAGTCCTGTCAACATCATCAGAATAATATTGCTTTGCTCTAATTTTCCCTAGAACAACAGTATCTACAGCTTCCAAATGGCTCGGATTCGCTACCAGAGATAAATGAATTCTCTTCCCAGCTCTAGTTGGTCTATCATAAGAAGTACCTAAATGATATTTAACATCACCGGTACCTGTATAAAGCCCAACCTCATCAGGAACTTTCGCGTCCTTGTCAAACTCACTGAATATCTGGGCAAGTGGCTTGCGAAAAACGTTGCCTAAAACATTGAGTCTTCCTCTGTGAGGCATTCCAACAACTATGTTCTCTACACCAAGATCAGAGGCCTTATCAAACATCTCCTTCATTCCAGGGATGAGACTTTCACCACCTTCGAGCCCGAACCTCTTTGCTGCCCTCATTTTAGTAGCCAGAAAGTTCTCAAATTCTGTACTCCATGTTAACCTGTCAAGAAAAACCACACACCTATCCTTATTGTATGTCATTTGTACAGGGGTTTCAATCTTTTCTCTTAGCCAGTTACATTTCTCGCGGTTGTTGATGTGCATATACTCATATCCAATGTGTCCACAGTATGCTTGTTTAAGTCTAGCCAATATAGACCTAAGGGTCAATACTGGCCGATTCTCAGACAAAATCCCAGACATATTCCACACTCCAATGAAGAATTCTCTATCAAGATCAGCTTCTGTAAAGCCATAAGTTGCAGGATCCAAAGTATCAGAAATCTGTCTTTCTTCCAAGCCTAATGGATCTAACGTTGCTTTAGTATGGCCATTGACCTGGTAAGATCTAACCAACAACAATAAACGCATACTTTCTTTTATTGTTTGGCTTGAAATACCTTCAGATTTAGCTACCTGACCAACAAAATTCCTGAAGAAGTTGTCCCAAGATTCATCTACACTAGAAGGGTCAGCCTCCCAGGATCTTTGAAGCTGTTCTATGTAAACACTGCTTGTAGAATCTAAGAAGTTATCAGTCGGCCTCGAGAGAGGCACAGACTGAGGGGTAGCTGCTGATTGTGCTTTTGGTCGAAAAGTTGTAGCATGATATCTAAAATTCTGCGAAGAATGGCACTGTATTCTGGCCACATATGATCCATTGTGTGATAAAGCTTTCTTGATGCCAATTCTTGCTGCATTACAGCCAGCTCTAAGCCACGCCATTGCTATCAGCCAAAAGTATCAATGAATTGAACAAGATTCACTCAATCTTTAACATCTCTTTCCACTCGAGTTCCAAACCTTGAGCAGCATCAATTAAAGTCTTAACTTAATACTAATTTCTTTTGCTATCAAAAACCTGATAATGAAATAAACATGAACAAAATCAAATACATAAAAAAAATTGCAATGAAACCACCAATTGCAAATGACTAATACAAGAGAAAATAAAAGAAACCCAAGAATTCTATTCTTTTGGCCACAAATTTATCTTCAAGAACCCAAGATTATATGTATTATATGTACAAAGCTTAATAAACCCAACATTGTTTGATTCAAGAAATACTTATTTAGTGCAATTAAATTCATCAGAAACAAAAGCAGATTGAATATAGCAGATGCAAAATGCAGAATTCTTATTCTTGTTGATACAGAATTAATGCACACATATATACAACAATATCCCTATGTGAAAAAGAATACAATTTATCCATGCAGATTTAGAAATAAAAAAAAATAAAAACACATACATACATTCCATGTTTCACTTGATCAAAATCAAAATAATAGGAAGAAACATTAGAATAGGCATTGGCTTTGTCAAGAGAGAAACGGAGGAATTTGGGTAACTGACTAGAGAGAGAAGTGAAAGAGTCTCTGTAGCTGGAATGGCAAACTATAATAACGGAAAATCCATTGGTGCCATGTGTCCCGCCAGATCTTTTGCCTTGCCTTTAGTTAAAATAAATCCAGAGTCATATGTGTAAACTTGTAATTCCTTATCAATCCTTTTATAATCATTAATATTCCGAAAGATAATAAAACAAATATAAATGCGCTGGATAGAGCAAGAAGAAACAAGGCAAATTTGGAAGGAGATAATTTTCCTTTTCTTATAAAAAAAATGGAGATAGTAGAGATTAATGGATTTTTATTTATCTAAATGGAGTTCATAAATTTATTCAGTAATTAATAAATACATTCCATTTTATGATTTGTTTTAGCAATAAATATTTAGGACTATTGCATAGGTATTATTTTTCAGTTTTGTACCATCCTTAGTTATATCATAATGCAATATCTAATTATGTATATAAACATAAATACCCACCCAAGTAACAACCGGACTTGGAAATCTCAATCCAAATTGACCTAAGAACAACATTTTCTCCTCTGTGAAAAAGGCAAAAAGGTCCTTTCCAGCAAATGCTAAAGTCGCAGTTGTTATAATTGTTCCAAGCCAAGCAATTCTTAAAGAACCATTTCCTGGATGAATGAACAATTTTACAGAAACTATGCACCTTTAATGGGAAAAAGAATAAATAAATAAATAAAAATAATCGTGAAAAATTGTCTATCTATTGCCATTTGAACTGAAAGGATGAGAGCACCTGATAATTGCATCAGAGTATACCTTAATGCGACTTGTATGAAGTACAAAGATTGCCTTGGCTAAATGAAATGTACACCAAAAAAACAAAAACCAAAACAAAAGCATTTATGAACAAGGCATGTAAACCATATTCAACATCCGCAAAAGCAGACTTATCCTACGGATGCGCAATTATTTGTTCTTTGAAATGTATATTTAGCGCACTGCAAGGGCTTCAGAAGGGATAGTTTATTGGCTCTGGTTGTATGGCTTTTTGCAAGAGCTCAGTCTGTTCCTTCACATGCACCTGGTAGAAACCTGTGGCTGTCGCAGCAGATGGAGCACGTCCGACATACTTGATGTCCTCCAGAACTCCTCTTCCCAGCACTTTCATCGTAGTGCAAAGGCGGGGTAAAATGTAACTGTAAGCACCCATGTTCATTGGCTCTTCCTGGCACCAAACAACCTCGGCATCTAAAAGAAACCAGAAAATATGGTGTCAAATCAAATAAACAACAGTACCTGAAATAAACCAGTCATCATATTAACCATGCTAAGAATTTAACAAAAAACATCATGTTTTATTGACCGGACAATCGTAACAGTATGAAATGAAGTTTTCAACTTTTTTTTTTTGGGTCCAATACGTGCACAAAAAGGGACATGTCACCATTCATCATAGCCTTTTCAATTAACTAACAAGTGTGGAAAACATACTTGGATATCGCTTAAGCTCACGCTGAATGAGATCGTATGGGAATGGACACAACTGCTCCACCCTACAAATTGCAACATCCTTTGCATTGTTCTTTTTCCGCTCTTCATCAAGCTCATAATAAACCTGCAAGCAAGAGCTTCAAATTTTAAGCACCACAGTCTTCTGCATCTTCTGCGTGATAAATTTAGAAGGAAGTATTAGGCACCTTTCCAGAGCAAAGAACCAAGCGTCTTATACCCTCTTCAAGATCTGAGTGGTAATTCTGATCCTTTATTAGACGCTTAAATCTTGTACCCTGTTTGTCAAAGCCAGGGTGGCCTTTGACATCATCGAACTCAGACAAATTTGACTTACAGTCCTTGTGACGAAGCAAATTTTTGGGAGACATCACAATGAGGGGCTTACGGAAATCCCTGTGTAGCTGAGATATGAAGAAGAAAAACATGAGAAACAAACTCATCTATAAACTTGAGGTTGTTTTATGAAGCAAGTAATAAATCTGCCTCACCTGACGACGCAAGACATGGAAATAATTCGCAGGGGTTGTGACATTCACAACCTGCCAATTACATTCCTGAATTTGCTTCCGAAGGGTTGGCTCCATTTCAGGAATGACAAAAGGATTGTCATCACTCATCTGAAATAAGACGCAAAAGCTGAATTAGTTGCCAAGGGTGAAATCCTGATAACAGTAGATGCAAATCATGGAATAAAAAACTATCTCCTACAAGCCAATAAAAATCCTACAAACAACAGAATCGGGATGGACAAGTGCACAATAGATTCCATACATTGATTAGCTTCAAACTATTACTGATCGCACTAACAGACATGCAAAAAAGCAAATGTTCAATCTCTTATAAGACCATTTTATCTAAGGCTACATGAAACTACAATGGAAGTTCCTTTTATATTCCCCTAGACAACCTTCAACAAATCCCAACCTTGGGTTATCGAATCAACACTTAAGATGAAGCAAGAAAATGTAAGCCCAGTTAGGAATGCAGAAGTTATACTTCCAGAAAGAACCAATAACCATACAATTCAATAAATTTTTCTTCCAACAACATATACTTTTCCAGGGAATACCTGAAGGAAACGTTCCAATCGTGCACTTGAATGTTCAGGACCTTGACCATCATATCCATGAGGAAGAAGAACAACCAGCCCAGTCTGACGCAACCACTTTGACTCACCACTGCTAATGAACTGATCATATATCACCTGAGCTCCATTTGCAAAGTCACCAAATTGAGCTTCCCACATGACCAATGAATTGGGATTTTCCATAGAGTACCCCAATTCAAATCCAAGCACACCAAATTCTGAAAGAGAACTGTAAAAAAGAATATGCTGCTGTTATTACTGAAAAAAAAACATTAACTGTAATGCACCCAAAAAATAAAATTCCTGCGTCTCAATCATCATATTAAAGCCGCTTTCCGTCAAAAAACACACTTTAAAGAAGAACCACAAATTATTGGTTATTCCTAGTGATGCCTGAGCACTGAAAACATGAGATACAGCACAAGAAGTGCTTCTACAGCAGTTTCTATGTGTTTCAGAGACTCCCCCAGGTTCTAGCTATAAACAAGCCCTAAACCTTAATCTTATGAATTGGTAGGAACAACTATTTTTCAAGGTAAAGTGACAGAATGATGATCATACCTGTTGCTGACAGTAAACATCTCCTCATTTTGGTTCATTATAACATGGTCAAGAGGGCAATACTGCTCCCCAGTTTCTTGATCATGAATTACTGAATGCCGGTGACTGAATGTACCTCTTTCAACATCCTGACCACTCAATCGAACATGATTACCTTCCACAAGCAAAGTGGCAAAAGCAAGAGCTTCTGCAACTGCCCAGTCAATTCCTTCCCCTGTTTCAATCATTTGAGCACGTTGCTCATAAACCTTCTTTACACCTCTGTGAGGCTTAAGATTATCTGGAAGAGTTGTGATTGCTTTGCCAACATTCTTCAAGATTTCAGGTTTCACCCTGCATAAAAGCACAACTGTCTCAGTAAAAAATGTCTAAGTCAGCAGCAGCCCTAATATGCAAGACTGATTAGGTGCCAGCATACCCAGTGTTACGGACACGTGAAATCTGTTCAGGTGACTTAAACCCAGCCCAATGAGATGAAAGCCAATCTCTCCTCTTAGGGACATAATCTTTGCTTGCCAAGAATTCTTCAGTTAGTATCGAATTGACCTTCTCTTGTATCTTTTTAATATCGTCTTCACCCACCTGAGCAGATTCTAAAAGTTTCTTTCGGTATATCTCAAGAGCTGAGGGGTGATTTCGAATGACCTGCCACCCAGTCAAAAAAGAAGCGCGAGAACTGAGACGTTAGTTAAATGCATCTGAGACAGCAGTTAAATAGATGGTACTAATGGAAAACCAGGATATATAGCCACGACAACAAGATAAAGAACTCGACACAAAGAGAGGACAAGTTGATTGCATAATTCTAACAGAATGGGACAGGAGGGAAGGAGTGAAGGTTTTCAGTGACCTGAAAATTGAAGGCTAACCTGATACATTTTGGGCTGTGTGAAAGACGGTTCATCAATCTCATTATGCCCAAACCGACGGTAACAAACCAAATCAACAACAACATCTGAATGGAAAGTTTGGCGCCACTCAGCTGCAAGCTCACAGGCATGAACAACTGCCTCCACATCATCTCCATTAACGTGGAAAATAGGGACATTCAAAGCCTTAGCAACATCAGTACAATATTGTGAAGATCTGCCTGCCCTTGGATCAGTGGTGAAAGCAACTTGGTTATTCACCACAATATGGATAGTTCCTCCAGTAGTGTAGTTTGGCAGTGCACTAAGATGTAGAGTTTCATATACGACACCTTGTCCAGCAAAGCTACCGTCACCATGAATTAGAATACCCATATTTTTTGTCCGGTTCTCATCACTGGAGTAATATTGTTTAGCTCTAGTCTTCCCAACTACAACAGGATCGACAGCTTCCAAGTGGCTGGGATTTGCAACCAGAGATAAATGGATTCTCTTTCCCCCTCTAGTCGGACGATCATAAGAAGTTCCCAAATGATACTTGACATCACCAGTTCCTGTGTAGAGACCAACTTCATCAACAGGCTTTGTGCCACCACTAAACTCACTAAATATTTGGCGGAGTGGCTTCCGAACAACATTGCCAAGAACATTTAATCTTCCTCTGTGAGGCATTCCAATAACTATGCTCTCAACACCAAGATCCGCTGATCTATCAAACATCTCCTTCATGCCAGGAATCAGAGTCTCCCCACCTTCAAGCCCAAACCTCTTAGCTGTTGTCCACTTCGTGGCCAAAAAGTTTTCAAATTGTGTACTCCATATCAACCTATCAAGGATAACCTCACGACGCTGACGATTGTACTGCATAGGAGTCGGTGTTTCAATTTTGTCTCTTAACCAGTTACATTTTTCACGATCAGCAATGTGCATATACTCAAAGCCAATGCTGCCACAATAAGCTTGCTCAAGCCGAGTCAATATAGATCTAAGAGTCTGCACAGGACGATTTTCAGACAAGAATCCAGCCATTCTCCACACGCCTAAAAAGAACTCTCTATCAAGGTCAGCTTCAGTGAACCCATATAGAGCTGGGTTTAAATCATCAGGAATATCTCTTTCTTCCAAGCCCAATGGGTCCAACTTTGCTTTCATGTGACCATTAACCTGGTAAGCTCTCACGAGCAACAACAGCCGCATACTCTCTTGAATGGTCTGGCCTGAAATTCCAGGGGATGTAGCAGCCTGACCGACAAAGTTCCTAAAGAAGTTGTCCCATGACTCATCCACACTATTAGGGTCAGCTTCCCAAGCGCGTTGTAGCTCCTCCAAGTAAACACTACTGGTTCCATCTAAGAAACTATCAGTTAGCCTGGATAGGGGAACAGGGCGTGGAACAGGAGTAGCTTGTGCCTTTGGCTTAAAGACAGTGGTATGGAAATATCTACTCTGAGAAGGAATGATCCGTGTTCTAGTTGTGTATGTTCCACTCTGGGATAAAGTCCTTCGGATGGCAAGCCTTGCCACACTAGTACCAGCTCTGAACCACGTCATAGCTACTGATGCACACTATCTAATATCACCTAATTGTCAATGATTGTAACTCTCAGGATCCAACCACAAGCATAAACATATGTATATTTCTCTTATGGAACAAAACCTGTTAAATAAATAAATAGCAAGTTTAAAGATTACATATGCAAGAATAGTTCACAGGCAACAAAAATGTCAAGCAACATCAGAACTCCCTAAACAGTTTCCAATTTATGCACGGAAAGAACTAACCGGATAACACTAAATAAATAGAATCAAATTGGAATAAATAAATAGAATCAAATTGGAATTCAGTCATAAAATTTCAAATCGAAAGAACAAGCAGCACAGATGCACGCACAGATAATAGAAACAAAGTTCTCGTACGCAGCGATTAAACAAATCATGTCTCAAAATTTACAAAATTAAACACTAAATAAGGAATGAAATCCCCATCTTCGACTGAGCATAAGAAAGGAAATCACATTTTCCATTGTCTTCAATGTAATCAACATACTTGATCACAAAGCGCATCTGTACTCGCAAAATCAAATAAAATCGCATGCATAACCTACGGCGAAAACAAAGAAAATACTAAACAGGGAAAAGGAAAAGTTCATATAATTAAGAAAGCAAATTCGGTAATGATTTAAGTATGATTGAGCAAGATTTGAGCAGAAGAAGTAGATTCGAAATGAAAAATACAAAAACGCAAAACTTAAAGGAGTGTTTGGAAAGAAGAAAAAGGAAACATTACCGGTAAGAAAACGAGTGAGAGAGAAAGAGAGAATTGTAAGAGAAAAACCTAATCGCTATAAAGCGATGCGGTGGCGTCTATGCCTGTGCTGGTCTTAAATCCATCTGTGGTGCGCTCTCTCTTTTTTATTCTCCCATTTTCTGGAAGCCATCAATTTTTTATTATTATTATTTATTTGACTCTTGAAACAGGGGATATGTTAAAAAGAAGGCGTCATTTGGTGGTTTATCAAGTGCGCGTATTATTATTTCCTGTGTAAACGGCATAAAATTAAATTGTGTATTATATAATACATGTATTATTTTTTAAAAAAATTAGTCAAATATATTTTACTGTATTAATTAGGATTATTTTATACTACCCGATATGTTATACGAAAAAGTAAACGTGCCTTTAGTGCATTATAATGCAACTAGTTAAAAATATATATTAAACGAATTACCATCAGATTTTTGACTTAATTTATTTAAAAAAATTAAATGATATATCATTTCGTAAAATATATTATACAAATTAAATTTAAAATTTAAGTGATCCATCCAATTTATTTTTAAACACTACCATCTTGAAATTGACCATTTAATTAATTCGCTTAAAAATCTAAATTCCATCCAATTACCTTTCTTTAATTTTTTTTAATTTTTATTAGTATGAGAAAAATCAATTGAATCGAAAAACGAACCAAAACAAATTCAATTTATCAGTTAATCGAACTGTTGGTTTCTATTTATTCTTAATAAAATTTAAACTTTTTTAGCTTCAATTCACAATTTGAAAAAATCTGTAGTTTCGATTAACCGACCGATTAAATTATTTTTTTAGTTATTCTTTTTTCCTTGCAAACTAATTTATAAGTGTATATCTTACAAGGCACTCAGAATTTAATATATCCCCTATTATACTCCAATAATAAGTGTGTATATATATATAGTCAAAATGAAAAACTAAATTTGAGATCTTGTATGCTTTTAATTGAGTGTTAAAATCAAAAGGATTAATGACTTATTGGGCAAAGAATATTTCCTGAACTTTCTTTCTTCTTCTCAACCAAAAATTAACTTCAAATGAAATTCTCTTCCGAAATGGTTAAAAAAAAAAAAAGGCTAGGAAGTTTGACTATATATATATAAGCTTGTAGCTGCCATGCTTGAATGAGGCATACAACAATAAAAGCTGGAACAAGTTGGAAGAAAACAATAATAGAGAACCTGAACCGCAGCTTCCTTCTATAAAGAATCTCATAAATATTGACCATGAAATAGGGAATTTTGTTTTTTTAAAAGAAAAAAAATATTGAACTTTCAAATAGAGAAAATTTCAATGCCAAGGTCAATATAGAGGCATGCAAATTCTATTTAGAAATATTTTTAAGAAATTCATTTGAGAGATCTTCAATTCAAATTATTTCATCATCTTACTAGAAATGTTTGCCGCTCCGAAGGCACTGGCATTTTACATGATGCACCTATCCTAAGCACACGGTCATCGTATAATTTTCTCGTGTAATTTTCTTCGGTTACAATTTACTATCCTATAATCTATGACCCTCTATCTACATTCACTGGTTCATTAATCAGACCAAATTTAAAACATCCATTCCTTGTTTACATTCATCAGTTTTTCATAGACCATGAATCGATATAGTTCAATTCGATTTTCGGTTCTAATTCAGGATTCATATAGCACCAGACAAAAGAACAAATAGCCTAACCAAATGCACAAAACAAAAAGGAACTTGTATACTTTACACACCAAACAAGAAGCACAAACAATACTAAATGTTTTATATCAAAATAAATGATCTAAACTTGAATAATTTATCTACATCAACACTAGTCAGTCAACGAGTTTCAAGCCCCAAAGGAAGTGAATACCATAAAATCCACATATTGTGTGAATAAAATACTGCCTTAAAAACACATTTAAGGTTTGCTGATTCAGAAAAATAATAAGATCACAATGTCGTAAGAACCAATTTTACACTCCAATGGGTGCCACTAGGATCATAACTTTTCCCCCATTTACTGTATTTTGTTTTCCCCTCTTTTATGAACCACAGCATGCTGACTTTTGCGCTGCTTGGCCACCACCGGCGGCCTGATCTGGTTGGTTAATTTTGATTGTTTGAGGCTGCTAATACCAAGAAGAAATAAAGAAATATATCGTCATCTGAAAAGAATTATGAAATTGAAGGAGAAACATAAAAGCAAAAGAGCGAAGGTTTCCTTATCTGAAATGGTTTCAGGAAGGATAAATGAAATGCAAGAAAATTATATGCCAAACGGAAACCAAAAAGAATACCTCAGCCCTGGAATCAGTTTCTGCAAGCCTTTGCTTGATGTCCCTTGCAATTGAAAAGAAAACCTCCTCCACATTCATATTCGTTTTTGCACTCTGTAAAACATAAACTTTTAGTACAACAGTGAAAACCAGAGGTAGTTTAAAAAGTTCCATCGTGGCATACTCACAGTTTCGAAGAACTTGATACCATACTCATCAGCAAGAGCTTGACCCTTGGAAGTGGGCACAGCCTGTGGAAATAACAAGAATATCTTCCTGATTTTTAGTGGAAATCACACGAAAAACACAAACACAACCATAGAAAGGGAGGGATTAAAACGGGATGCCAGTTTAACAACCCCAATTTCATGGCCATCACGGTTACAGTACCACCAGTACAATTGGATTGCTGCCTAATAAATGACCTCAAGGTCCACCCTACCGGGTAAAGACCCTAGCATTAAATACAAAACCTACCCTCTTGCTTTCATCCATGTCAGCTTTGTTTCCTACCAGAATCTTGTTGACATTATCAGATGCATGTTGTTCAATGTTACGAATCCAGTTTCTAATATCTGAACACAGAGAAGCTACATTGATAAGAATTCAAGAAATGAAAGCCTAAATATAGAAGAAAGTTTTACAGAACAAAGGAGAAGCTCAAAGCGATATTTTCCATCATCCATCTCAAGTAAAAACAAAATAAAAACAAAAAGAATTAAAGAATAGATTTCATGGCTATAAAAAAACAGAGAAACGATGAACGACTAAAGCAAAAGACATGGCAATGAAATCAAAGTCATGGTAGCAAATCCAACAAAGATCTTCAAGTTCAACTGCTCAACAACATATAAAAAGTGAACTTACTGTTGAAAGATGATTCATCAGTAACATCATAAACTAGCAAAATCCCCATGGCTCCACGGTAATAAGCTGCAAGGAATATAAAGTACATAAGCAGTGGAATAACAAATTCAGGATAAAAATCACTTTCAAAGTGTTATAATCATCTTAACTTCAAGCCACCCGCCATATGGTACCTAACACAAATGTCTAGCACAAGCAACCGACAATTTGATAAAACCTGATGGTGTAATCCTCATATACTAGATTCTACAATTTTCACTTCATTTTTTCTTCTTTTTGCTGTGTTGTTTTTTGAGAATAAAAAATTGCTTCTGGATTTAAAATTATCCTGTTTAATTCTTCATTACATTAAGTAGGTTCAAAAACAGAGCAACCACAAGACACCCAATGACATGCAGTGTGCAATCCCTTCCATCATATAAGTCTTACAAATGCCAGTCAGAAGAGCAGCATCGAGAAAACCACCCAAAAATTTTAATAACAAAACCCAATTTCTAGAAGTTGAAACACAAACCTGTTGTGATAGTTCGGAAACGTTCTTGACCTGCTGTATCCCAGATTTGCAGTTTAATCCGCTTCCCATCAAGCTCAATAGTTCTTATCTTAAAGTCAATGCTGTTTGAAGGAATAAAAAATAGAATGAGCAAACTAGATCAAGAATGACTTAAATGAAGCTCTTTAATCTTTTGCCAGCATCTCAACTACTCCAGTATGATCAGCTAGATTCTGGAGCTCATTATGTAAAATTATTATACCCAATATCAGATATGAACTTAGCTAAATGATTCAACTACCATCACATTTCTGACTTCATTTGCATCACCAAAATGCTTTTGAAGCATTTCCGCACTCAAATGCCATGAGATTAAATTGCAAACTCTAATTCAATCATCAAAAAACTTTACTGGTAAATCACTTTAGAAATATGTAATTAGTATTAACATAATTCTATATATTCACACCCTAATACTTATTATCGCTGACCTGCTTTCAATATCAAAATGCAAAAAATAAAAGAAAAGAAAAGAAAAGAAAAGAAAAAAAGAAGCTATAAAAGCTTTATAAAATAGATATAGCAAAGTTCTGAAGATATAAACCCAATAGTGGTAATGAAACTGGTTGTAAATGAACCATCAGAGAATCGCAGAAGCAAACAACTCTTCCCAACACCTGCAAAGATAAATGCATAAAATGTCATACAATCACAATCAGACAGACTAAGAGCAAACAATAAATCAGATGAAAGGCATGGAAGAGAGTACAAAATTCTATTAGATTTCACATATTCATTTAAACTCCTACAGTCGTAGAGAAGAAAAAGCGATGAGGGAATGATGAGACTGTGAAAATATTCTTAGTTAATCTGCTATTCAACATGCATCATCCTATCTCTGAATCCTATTAATTTAACAACATAGATGAGCTTGGAATATGGCTAATGGATTGCTACTCAACCTCAGTTTTGTTGGGAAATTAACTACTTCATTTCCTTTATAAGATTAAACTTCCTTCTTACCTTCAGCCCAAAGCCTAACATTATAGGATGTGCCAAGATCAAACACAAAACTAGGCCAAGCTCAGCTCGACCTCCTGGAAAACAATCCATCATGAATCCATTCTCTTAATCAAAACATAACCTAATTGACCTTGGCAAGATTAAATGAGCAGAGATAGTAAGCCTCAGTTAATCCAGAATTGCTGAGCCAAGATCTCACACTATGCACATTTTTCAAACAAGCTTGATTAGCCCAACATTCAATCTAGCATGATTAGCTATGTTCCCACCTATGAGTTTACATGGCAAGCAATTTTCCAGAGAAAAATTGCAGAGACCAATAACCTGATTATCAGGCAGCACATTGGCAAAAGTTGTTTCAAATTAATGCAAGTGTCTAACATGACAAACAAGCATTATCACTTAGCAATTTAAAACTTCCCTAAACTGAAATAGACAAGCTTCTTCTTTATGGTTTGTATAAAAGAGGTAGTGTCAAGGGATCATGCATACATTATTAAAACTTGGTCAAATGTTTGACGAATCAACACATTTTTCTATTCATGTCGTAAAAAAATCAGCTTTTCGACATCACTCAATTCAAACCACAATCTACTCGCATTAAAATTATGCAGAAATTGGAACACGAGATTATCAGATTTCTTTGACAAGGATGAGAAGAAGCTGCAACGCCTTAAGACTAATAATAAATCTTTTAAACACATGTGGTTGAAAAAGGAAAAACAAGATTGAAATGCCAATCCAGATAATGGAGCTTTCTTAGTGTTTTTTCTCCTGCCTGAAATCCAGTAAAGCACCACATATTACAGACCTCATAATAGATAAAAATATTTGTGCTACTAGCAGCTAACCTGAAGGGTTTTTAAAGCTTTAAACTAAAGTAGCACGTCTATATGGGTCAACTAGCAACTAAACAAAACTTTCTTTCCATGAAATACATTCCAGAATCCCACACCGTCCAATTAAAAAAGATATGGCATATAAAGCAAAGACCAAGATTAAACCAAATAAAGCAGTTCCAAAGCACATTAACGCCCAAAGAAAAGCCAAACACCAGTCTATAAAATAAGCTCTTAAATGTGGCATCCAACAATAACAAAACTTAAAATTGACAATAACCCATTTGCTGAAGCAGCGAGAAAAGAAAAACCCCTAAAAAAGATCCCTGCATTACATTCTAAATCAAAAAAAAAAACAAATTAATTGAAATAGAAAACCAAAAACCAGATAGGTGAAACGAGAAATGAGAGTCACTGACCGCTATCTCCAATCAAGAGAAGCTTAATCAAGTAATCATAATCAGCACGTGCCCTTGCTGGTGGTGCGGCCATCGTTTCTCCTCCGGATCAACTTAACCCACAAATCAAACTCCCTCTCTGTATTAACGAAAGCTGGATATATTTATATGTATATACACTGCAAAAATGAGCAGCACAAGATCAAAATTAGAGAGATCGGGAAATAAAGAGATCGGGGAAGATTGAAATGCAGAGATTGTCCAACGAGTTCAGTTATATTTATATCTTGCCAATTGGATTCGGCCTATAGTTTTCTTAAAGTACATATGAGTACATCTGATAGTTGCCCCTTAGGAAATTATTAGATTTTAGAGATTTTTTTTTTCTTCCTTTTTCATTTTTCATTATCAGATTTTCTGTCATAAATTTATATGGATAATAATATAATAAATTGGAAGGCTGATTTAGATGGTAATCACAGCTAAGACTGTTGCTTCTTCAACCAATGATTTTCAAATTATTACTTTGTTATTAATATACTTGTCTTATAATTTTAATTCATTTTTTTATTCATTTCAAAATTATTTGGGTATATTCGGGCAGGCAGCTTTTACCGGCAAAAAATATTTTCACTGTTTTACATTATGATTAGTATGCAAATTTTTTATTATAACTCAATTTTATTTTATTAATTGCAATTTAAATTTTTATATTATGTTATTAATCATATTTTTTATTATTTTAATTATATTTAATTATGTAGAATGGATATAATAGAAAATTACAGGAAAATTTTGTTTTTTAAATATAATGACTATTTTTTTTTAATTTGTGTGAAAAATGATTAAAATTATGAAAGGAACGGTATACAAATTAATGGTTTTTATATATATATATATATATAAAGGATCCAAAGAAATAGAAAGAGAAAGCTGGAATTCGATACCTCATCTTAAAATCAAGTCAGCATGCTAATTTCAATTAATATATATTTAAAAATTAGTGGATTTGTTTACCCCATCAATATATAGCCTTTGTGGAGGTTTTTTTTTTTTTTAAAAAAAAAAAAAAAGTCCAGGTATACAGCTAATAGCTTACAGGAATAGTTAACCTGTGGAAGAAGTATTTAAATGAAATCCAAAATTTTCTTGGCATATTATTGTTCATTGCTTTAATTGAATAAGTACAAAGAGTTGCAGTCTTCTAGCCTTGTAGTTATAGATACTTCTAACTTCATTTCAACACCAAGTCAATGGATTTTATTCAAGGGACATGTATATGAAAGTTTTTTTTTTTATTTTTTTATTTTTTTATTTTTTGCAATAGATGAATGGTCAATTGGCCATTTGCGTGTATGTTTTTTTTTTAATCAATTTACTATTCTGAATTATTGCTTAGACTCCATTATATTTTGTGATTGAATTTCCCCATTTCATTAAAAAAAAAAAATCATTGACTAGCACCAATTTTATTATATGTCTATAATTTTTTTTTAAAAGTTGATGGATGTTTATAGGTGTAACAGTCCGAATATTTGGGCGTCATGAATTACCTAAAAATTTGCGAAAAGTCAATTTTTAACCCCAAAAATATTCAAATTTTTTCTCGGAATCTATGTAATTAAGTGTTGAGATAATTATAGTCAAATAAATAGATAAATAATTTTAATTAAATAAACAAATATATATAATATGTACATAAAATTTGAGTAAGTAAATAAAAATAAAAATAATAATAATAATAATACATAATTTTATGAGCCTGGATTCATCTAGAATAAGGAGAAAAGAGGGAGTAAAAAAAATGAGAAAGAGAAACGAGAAAGACAGAAACACGGGGAAGAACAGGGGAGAGCAAACCAAGAGAGAGAGAGAGAGAGCGCACGGCGACGGGAGCCTTACTCCGGCGACGACCGCACCCTCCGCTGCAACGGCCAGCCCACCGTCTTCGCCCTCCGTTCTACCACTCACCTTCGCCGTTCCTGCCCTGTTTTGGAGAGAGGAGCCGAACGTTCTTTTCTGTTCACCGGTCAGCTCCGACATCGGACTGCCACATGCACGTCATCGGATGACAGAAGAGAATGTGACGAGTCTTCTGGTACCAGCCGATCCTCCTCACTCGCCAGTAGTAGTTAGATCGGAGTGGAGGAACCTGTGAGCTTCCGGCGACGTTTTCGACTAAACGGCTCAACGTATCGACGCGTAACCACCGGCAAAGGAGTCCCAACCTCTGGAGCTTCATTCTGGTGATTGCGGTGTGCTCTGGTGGAGTTCCAGCGAGCTTCCGGTGACCGGCAATCCGACCACAATTTAGAAAAAATCAAGCAAAAATTTTTGAAAAAGAATCGACTTCAGTTTTGTTAGTGATCTATTAAATTTACTTTCTTTCTCAATTTTTACATATTATACTGAATTAGGAGTGATTAAAAGTTGAATTTTGCCTAAATTGGTTTAAAGAAAATAAGCAATATAAACAGAATAGATAATCTGACTTGAAAATAGGATGGATAGAATCAAGACAGGAGAATTGGTGGTTTGAGGTTTGTTAAAGAAATCTATTTATGTTTATTAGGGGTAACGTAGTTGGTTTATTTAATTGAAAATGGACATGATATATATAATTAAATTAAAAATCGAAGAAGTTTAAAGGATTAGACTTATAAAATGCTAGAACTAAACAAGTTGAATAGGTATAATTTGTAAAAGGTTAGAAACTAATTGAATTTCCTTTAATTTAGAAAAATTCTAACAAATAAAATGGAGTTGTGAAAATGCTATTTATAAGATGTGTGATAGTAGGATGACTATATCCATATAGATATATGCAAGTGGTTGTGTAAATTCGTTTGAAAGATTATGCATCTGGAGTCATGATTATGGGTAAATACGTTAAATGGATATTAGTGAACACAAGAATTGAGATGACAAGATGACGCATGAATTTGGGAAATGTTTATAATCTTAATTATGCTTGCATAAAGAATGAAATGTATAGGATAGAAAGTGCATGAGTTTACTTATTTTGATAAATTTTGTAAATAAAAGATAAAAAAAATGTGCGTCACATGTAATTATGCACATTATTATGAAATTTTGATGTATTATGTGATGAAGTTGAGTATACATGTGTATTTTATATGGTATAACATGTGATTTCATTATGTAAGGCTTAATAAATGAGACTAATGCCATATTAGTAAGCTTTATAAGTTTTACACGAGCATTATATGTAAATGCAAGTTTATACTCATTTTATGGATCTTATGTGAAAATGGTCATGAATATGGTTGTGTGTGCATTATGAGCGTGAATGAATATATTGATGAAATATGTCATGATCTTGAGCATGAATTGAAAATGAGATGCACATATGGTGCCATGAAATATGTGAGTCACATATTATGTAAATGAGAAAGATTTAATTGCTCAAAAGGCCATATGGTGTCGTAAAATGAATGGGAAAATTAAAATACAAAAGCGAATTAAATTTAGTAAACTGTGATTATATTTGCGAATGAAAAATGCAGTTGATAAATATGATTAAAAGATCACCAATGCCCTTAGTAAACGATAGGAAACATAGGTTGGATATAATTGGCTGGTCGTAGAAATGTAATTTATTTGGAGTGTCAGATGGATTTTGAATACTATTTGGAGTGTCGGATGGATTTGAATATTATTTGGAGTGTCGGATGGATTTTGAACACTTTTATACGGAGTGCATGACGGAAATTTGATTGATATGTTGGGTAATTTATTTGGATACTGTTGATTTGTATTGTAGGTTACTGAGAACCTACAAATTAGGATTGAAGTGTAGTGCCCAGTATAGGCCACTTCAATCCATAGTCTCATGTATCCCCTCGATGTGTTCCATCGGATTACTTTGGACAATAACTGTAACAAATAATTAAGTGAAATAAGGCATGTTTGGTTATATGGTTTTAAAGAGTTTATAAATTGTAAGTGTATTGAATGCATAGGAATTGATCTTATGCACGGACTGAGAATTTGCTAAATAATATGGTTATGGTGAATCTTAAATCAATTATTATGCATTGTTATTTACATCAGTATTGTATTTGTCCATCAGATGTTATGATGAACCTATGATGGAATATTAAACAAATTCTTGATTTTGCTTAAGCTGAACCTTAGTATAACAAATTGTATTCTCATATTGATTATATTATGTATATAATTATGTTAACTTATTAAGTGGAGAGATAATTAGTATTATGGTATGTATTAACTCGACTGTGTGCAAATGACTTTTTACACTGTATTAAAACATATAGAACCACGTGGTTCTGATTACCAAATTTCGGAATACGTAGGAAGTTTGTAATATCATTCCAAGTCCGAACCAAATTATAGGAAACTGAGAAGTATATAAAAGCTCTAAGAGGCACTATGTATGAAACTTGACATAGAGTTTCGTGGAATTATGTTTTGGAAAGAATAAAATTCAATAATTTGCGTAAGTTGACAGATATAAATGCATAAAATATTATAAAATGTATAGTTATGTGCTATACTGTTTAAACACTAATTTTTTTAGGTAGGTATAGAATAGGAAAATGCTAAAAAGAAGTGAGTATTAATAAATAAATCAAGATCTTACATAGTAATATAAGAAGGGTATTGCCACGTAAAATAAGTAAAAGAATGGTTTAGCTCTGGAATAATTGCTTGATTTTGTAATCTGAATGAGTGTGATGTGAATGCATGCTTATATATTTAGTTGTTACATCTTACTATGTCAAGATAATGGATTAATCCGTTTATGGATCGATTTCTCTTAATTTCTTTAGATATTTGCATTTAACTATATTCCTTATTTTGACAAATAATAGTGACAGTTAAATGGAAAATAAAAGTAGAATGTACACGAGTAAAATCCTGTTATAAATAATATATATATATATATATATATATAGGGTCATGGTTAAGGCACAAGCCGAATTTGAAGCTAAGTTGTAAACTCATTTTATTGATTGACAGCATGAGAATGTTTAAGGACAAATGTAAGTATATGCTAGATGTATGTTATAGTTCTTGATTACGAAATATGTATGAACTAAAAAGGATAAATTCACACATGTTCGTGAATTTATCTTCTTATATTGATGCTTTGAGGAGGTTGGGATTTGTAAATGATGTTATAGAAGCGAATTGTTGAATGTCTGTTGGAGATAAAGTCTGTTCCTATTAATTAGGATAATTTTATTTAAACTTAAATTACTGTTAACTATATTATCTCTTAGTTATTTCCTTATTTTCTGCAACTTGATGTAACTAATTGTCGTATAAATACTGTAAACATATCAATAGAAAGTGAAGAGCATTCCCTCAACGTTTATACTTCTAATATGGTATCAGAGCTAAATATGGGAACAAACTCTCAAGACTCAAACCCAAGTTCTCCTTCTTCTGCTTCCTTTTCATCCATGTTAACCTTAATTTTTTCTACGCTACCTCATGCTTAACTCACTTTCTCCATTAAGCTCAACACTACCAATTATCTTACTTGGAAAACCCAATTTACTCCTATCATCAAATGCTACAACCTCTTCAATCATATCAATGTTACACCAGCACCTATCTCCATCATAACCAATACAACAACAAATCAACCAGAATCAAATCCCGATTATTTAAAATGGCTATAGGAAGATTAGCTTTTGTTAAGCTGGATTTTATCATCTCTAACTGAAGAGATTTTTCCCTATGTGACAGGTTTAGACACTGCTCATGAAGCATGGAAGGCTCTCTCAGATGCATTTGGCACAAGTAATAGTGTTAGGAGGGCACATTGTATTGCAGAACATGTCTCTTGGGGATAAACCAATTGCCAAATTCTTACGTGAAGCTAAAGCTATCACTGATGAACTTGCTACTGCTGGAACACCCATTTCACCTGATGTCTTCAATGCCACCATCTTCAGATTGCTCCCATCAGAATATCATCCCGTGATTACCACTCTATCTGCAGAAAAATCATAGGTCTCTTTCTCTGATCTCTCTGGTAGACTAATGGCTCATGAGATTCTTTTGCAGACCTCTTCCAAACCCGTCTCTATTGTTGCAAATATTGCTCGTCAAAATAATTTTTCTCCACGTCAGTCAACTCTAAAAGTGCTTTCTCCAAGGGCACTAAAAAGTGGTTTCCTCATCCTTGTCAAATTTGTGGTCTCGATAATCATCAACCAAAATGGTGTCGCAAATGTTATGATCAAGATAATTACACAATCACTACTAATGCAGCCCATGTTTATAACTCTCCCTCTAGTGATTGGTTTCCTGATACTGCTGCTTCTCATCACATGACCCCTGACTTATCTGCTCTTGAAATCTCCGAATAATACAAGAGGCTTGACAAGGTTACCATAGGTAATGGGCATGGTTTGAATATTACAAATATTGGTCACACTTCCTTCTCTACTAATCATGCACAGCTCTGTTTGAAAAATGTTTTACATGTGCCCTCTATACAGCATCAGTTATTATCTGTTAACAAGTTTGCAATAGATAATAATTGTTCCTTTGAATTTGACTTTGTTGGATTTACTGTTAAGCACAAGGAAAATAACATGGTGTTGTTCAAGGGACCCGCTGAAGATGGAGTTTACAGATTTTCCATTGCAGCATTAAAGCGGATAACCAAGAATAGCAAAGCATTTCAATCAGTTCGTACCTCCTCACCTAACTGGTATGCCCGACTTGGTCATCCACAACTCTTTACCGTTTCTTTCATTGTTAATAAATTCAGTTTGCCAAGTCCTTCAATAAAACACTTTCTCGTATTTGTGAAGCATGTTGTTTAGGCAAACATAGTCAACTTTCTTTATCTATAACTGGTTCTATTGCCAGTAAACCTTTGGAATTGGTTCATGATGATGTATAGGGACCTGCTCCCAATTTATCATTTTATGGAGACAAGTTCTTTATTCTATTTGTTGATGATTTCTCTTGCTACTGTTGGTTATTTCCAATTAAACAGAAAAATGAGGTGTATTCCATCTTTGTTGAGTTCCATAATTGGTTGAAAGGCAGTTTAATACCAAATTAATTAATTTTTAATCAGATTGGGGAGGCAAATTTCACACAGTCAATACTTATCTCAAGAACAATGGCATTCATCATCGTATTACTTGTCCTTACACACACCAATAAAATGGTATGGTTGAGAGAAAAATCAGACATATTGTGGATACTTGTCTCACTTTACTTGCTCATTCAGCTGTTCCTTCTCGATGTTGCCTAGATTATATGTGCAAATTATGGAAATCCATTTATGGTCTCAAATAAGCCCCACGGGCTTGGTATCATCGGCTTAGCTCTTATCTTCTCAACATTGGTTTTGTTGGTTCTCACACCGATTCCTCACTCTTTATCAAACAACATGATGCTGATGTTCTCTACATTCTCATATATGTCGATGATATTATCATCATTGGCAGTAATAGCAATGCTGTCCGCACATGCATCAATCAATTATCCAAGGTATTCAAGTTGAGCGATCTTGGTCAACTGCATTACTTTTTAGGAATTGAAGTTCAATATCTCAACAATGGCATTCTTCTTACTTAACATAAATATCTTCAAGATCTCTTTGCTCATACTCAAATGGATAATGCTACTTCGATCAAGTCTCCTATGGCCAGTACATGTAATTTACAACTTCACGATGGTGAACCTTTGACTGATCCTCAAGGTTACAAGCGAATAGTTGGCGCATTGCAATATGCTTGTTTAACTTGACCAGACTTAGCCTTTACTGTCAACAAATTATGTCAGTTCATATCTGCTCCCACAACTGCTCATTGGACAACTTTGAAACAGGTTATTCGTTATGTTAGAGATATCGTGCATCAAGGACTCTTTTTCACTCCCTCAAAAAGTTCTCAGCTTCAAGCTTTCTGTGATGCGGATTTGGCAGGTAACACTAATGATAGGCGCTATACTGGTGGTTTTGCAATTTATTTGGGTCCTAACTTAATTACTTCTTGGTCTGCCAAGAAATAATCCATAGTAGCTCGCTCTTCAACTGAAGCTGAATATTGATCAGTTGCCACACCACAGCTGAGATAATTTGGCTTCGTTCACTTCTTCAAGAACTCAAGCAACCACTTTACAATCTAACTTTCATTTGGTGTGATAACATTGGTGCCTCCTATCTTGACATTAATCCATGTTTCAAAGCACGTACAAAGCATATTGAAGTAAATTTTCATTTTGTTAGGGAACAAGTCAAGGCTGGTCATATTTCTGTTCAGTTTATCTCTTCCATTGATCAATTGGTCGACATCTTCACAAAGCCACTATCCACCAGCCGGTTCAAATTTCTTAAAAGCAAGCTCATAATTTTAAATAAATATTCTTAGCTTGAGGGCGGCTATTGGAGATAAAGTCTGTTCCTATTAATTAGGATAATTTTATTTAAACCTAAATTACTGTTAACTAAATTATCTCTTCGTTATTTCCTTATTTTCTGCAACTTGATGTAACTAATTGTTGTATAAATAATGTAAACATATCAATACAAAGTGAAGAGCATTCCCTCAATGGTTATACTTCTAATAATGTCTAACAGGGGGATAGAGACCCGTATAGAGGAAATTCTGTCCATTTTTTCGCAGAAATTTAAAAATTTTAAATTAATAAAAGTAATGGGAGCTAAATAAAGTAAAGTGTGAATTCAGTTTTTAAACCCGAGGATAGAACAAGTTTGGTAACATTTGACACCTGACCCTTATTGGATTGGGTATGGGTGTTACATTTAGTGGTATTAGAGCAAAAATTTAGGCATTTCTGGGCATAGAAGAATAGAATGTGGATAGAAAATGAATGAGTGGTGGTACTTTAGGTACTTGTCAGTAATCCTTGATAGCAGGGCAATTACTTGAACATTTAATGCATGGGATGGGTTAATATGCATTGCCATTACGTGAGATGTGTATTTGCATACATTGCATCATCATCATCATCATCATCATCATGTTACCACTCATGATAGACACCAGGTTATATGCATATGCCCCAATTGAAAGGAAACTGACATGATATATAGTAAAAGTAAGGAAGTGGGATGAATGTACTTATGGAAAAGTGATAGTAGAGTTAGTAGCAACAAGAGGTAATTAAGGATTAAGGAAAATAAATAATAGGTCAGGTACATGCCAAATTTGGAAAGTTAAGAGATGATATGGCTTTGAAATATTTATGTTACTTGTTAAGTATGATGCAAGATGTTCGACTCACGAATAAAGTTAAGAAGTACAGATTTGATACTTGAAAGACTTCTCAAATGTTCGACAAGGTCATCTACTAGCTTTTTAATTCCAAGTTGGATGATTATTTGTTGAAATAAGGTTGGAAAAAGAAGTTACTATCTGGAGATGATGAAATGTTGTCTCCTAAATCCAATAATTATAATTGAAATCTCTACTATTTTAAAGGTTGCAACTTATAGAAACACTTCCAAAGGTTGTGTTTAGACCACCCTACTTTTGTTATATGAATGTAGCACTTGCCCCAAAAAGGGTATGCACACGACAGCTTTTCCATTTGGAAAAGCTGCATCTTTTTTTTTATTTTAATTTTTTTGTTTTGGATAAGAAAATTTTTTTAGTTTAATTAATACAAGAAAAATATTTTTCTTTTATCCAATTTGATAAATGGGGTAATCTTTTATTAATATGGAAAAAATATTTTTATTTTACTCAATTTGATAAATAAGATAAAAAAATATCAGTTAATAATAATTTATTAAAATATGAAATTAGTAATATTTTGTGCAATTAAAATAACTCAAAATAGAAATAATACATTTATTATATACATAATCAAAATTAAATAATATTTTGGTTCAGTAGGAGGAACCGGACACTCTGACCGTGTGCCTGTTGAAGAATGAGCCGGCAACTCATAAGCAGTGGCTTGGTTAAGGGAACCCACCAGAGACGTAGCAAAAGCGAGTCTTCATAGGGCAATTGTCACTGCTTATGAACCCGAACCTGGGTGATCTATTCATGACCAGGATGAAATTTGGGTGAAACTAAATGGAGGTCCAAACCGACTGATATTGAATAATCAGCGGATGAGTTGTGGTTAGGGTTGAAATGCCACTCGAACCCAGAGCTAGCTGGTTCTCCCCGAAATGCGTTGAGGTGCAGCAATTGACTGGATATCTAAGGGTAAAACACTGTTTCGGTGTGGTCTGCGAGAGCGATACCAAATCGAGAGAAACTCTGAATACTAGATAAGACCTCAAAATAACAAGGGTCAAGGTCGAGAACCAAAATATTATTTAATTTTTATTTGTACATAATAAATGTATTATTTCTATTTTGAGTTATTTTGATTGTAAAAAATATTATTAATTTTAAATTTTAATAAATTATTATTAATCTACAATTTTTTTATCCTATTTATCAAATTGAGTAAAATGAAAATATTTTCCTCCTTACCCTATTATCAAATTAATTAAAAAAAAAAATTTATTCGTATTAATAAAATTAAGAATTTTTTAATTTTATTCATAATAAAACAAGAAAATTAAAAAAAAAAAGAGGCAGCTTTTCCATTTGGAAAATCTACCTAGAAAATATATATTAAAAAAAAAAGAGGTTCCATTTCCGCAGCTCTGCGAAAATGGGTAAAACACCTTAACTCTCAAAATATTTTTCTAAACACCCTAAAATTTTAATTATTTTTTAAAAAATATTAATTATAAAAAGTCCCTAGTTTTTGTTATATCTATTTTTTTTTATTATTATGTGTTTTTTTTAATACTAATTCATAGGTATGTTGTATCATTACATAACTTAATAAAAGTACATTAATTTATCATTTTATTGATATATATTCTCTTTTTCTATAAATAAAAGAACTAATATATATCTTAGTTTTACACCTAAAATATAATTAAATATACTAAATTTATTAGTTTGTGAACACTTAAATATAAATTTAACAAATTTTGATCCAATCCTCAAATTCGATTTATATATGATCCATAATTTTATGATTTAAATATGAATATATGTGTATAAATCATATTATCCAAAAATATTTGGATCAGATTAAGGACCATCCATAATAACCCATTTGGATCCATCTCTAAAAATTAAATTAGAAGACACTTGTGTACAGATTAAAGAATTAAGTAATCTAATCGAATTAAGATTGTAAAATGACAATGTTATCTAAGTGGGCAATTATTATTATTATTATTATTAACTTTTTTTTATATATTTTAAGTAATATGAGAATAATTTTATACCCATACTTATAAAATTTCTTAAATATATAAATTTACTGGACTAATCCAAAATTAAAGAAACGGCTACAGATTATAAACAAAATGATAGAAGTTGGGGTATTTTAGTAATTTCAAATCTCCGAGAATCGGCACCGCAAATTATTGTGACAAAATATTCCTTACGCATTTGAATTATATAAGTGGCGATTCTGATTTTATTTATTTATTTTTATTAAGTTTATGAAAAATTTAGATAATATGAAGTTAATTATATACTCATAAATTTAACTCCAATTTCAAATAAATAAAAGATAAGAAAGTGGAAAATTTTTAGTTTTTTTATATATAATTTATAGATAGAACATAAAGTAAAAAAGAACTAAAAATAAAAATATAAAATGGACAAAAAATATAAAACGTAGAAATAATAATAAAAAAAAATAATGCTAGCAACATTGACCACGAATAACAAAGGGTAAAATTGAAATTCAATGGCCACCAAATTTATAATCAAAAACAGAAACCACAATTCATCAAAACATGGGGTTACAAATTTAAAAAACGGTTTACAAATTAGTTAAGTAGAAAACAGCAAGCTAATAACGAACTTGTATACTTCACAGTCACACACCAAGCAAAAAGCACAAAACAATACTAGATATTTGATATCAAAAGAAATGAGCTAAACTTGAATTATCTATCTACATCAACACTAGTCAGTCAAAGAGTTTCATGCCCCAGACGGAGGGAAAACCATAAATTCCACATATTGTGTGAATAAAATAATGCCTTAAAAACACATTTAAGGTTGCTGATTCAGAAAAATAATAAGAGCACAGAATCAATTTTACACTCCAATTGATGCCACTAGGATCACAACTTCCCCCCATTTTCTGTATTTTGTTTTCCCCTCTTTTATGAACCACAGCATGCTGACTTTTGCGCTGCTTGGCCACCACCGGGGGCCTGATCTGGTTGGTTAATTTTGATTGTTTGAGGCTGCTAATACCAAGAAGAAATAAAGAAATATATCGTCATCTGAAAAGAATTATGAAATCGAAGGAGAAAAATAAAAGCAAAAGAGCGAAGGGTTCCTATCTGAAATGGTTTCAGGAAGGATAAATGAAACGCAACAAAATTACATGCCAAATGGAAACCAAAAAGAATACCTCAGCCCTAGAATCAGTTTCTGCAAGCCTTTGCTTGATGTCCCTTGCAATTGAAAAGAAAACCTCCTCCACGTTCATATTCGTTTTTGCACTCTGTAAAACATAAACTTTTAGTATAACAGTGAAAACCAGAGGTAGTTGAAAAGTTCCATCGTGGCATACTCACAGTTTCAAAGAACTTGATACCATACTCATCAGCAAGAGCTTGACCCTTGGATGTAGGCACAGCCTGAGGAAATAACAAGAATATCTTCCTGATTATCTGTGGATGGTGCAGAAAAAAATACAAACACAGCCATAGAAAGGTAAAAACTAAAATGGGATGCCTAGTTTGGTGACCCCAATTATATGGCCGTCATGGTTACAGGCCCACTAGAACTAATTCTTACTTGGTTGATGAGAATAACTGTGCTTCAACACTCCACATGTCACATAAGAAAGGACTGATACCTAATTGATGACCTCAGGGTCCACCCTACCTGGTAAAGAACCTAGCATTAAATATGAAACCTACCCTCTTGCTTTCATCCATGTCAGCTTTGTTTCCAACCAGAATCTTGTTGACATTATCAGAAGCATGCTGTTCAATGTTGCGAATCCAGTTTCTGATATCTGAACAAACAGAAGCTACATCGATAAGAACTCGAGAAATGGAAGCCCAAATATAAAAGAAAGCGTTGCAGGACACAGAAGAAGCTCAAATATTCTCCATCATCCATCTCAAAAAGATAGAGATTTGTGAAAAAAAAAAAGGAACAGTGAATGACTAGAGCAAAAGGCATGGCAATGAAATCAAAATCACGGTGGCAAATCCAACAAACCACTTCATGTCAACTGCTCAACAACAGATAAAAAGTAAACTTACTATTGAAAGATGATTCATCAGTAACATCATAAACTAGCAAAATCCCCATGGCTCCACGGTAATAAGCTGCAAGGAATATGAAGTACATAAGCAATGGAATAACATATCAGGATAAAAATGGCATTCAAAGTGTGATAATCATCTTAACTTTGAGCTTCCCACTATATGGTACCTAACACAAATATCTAGCACAAGCAACAAACAACCTTATAAAACCTGATCGTCTCATCCTAATATATGAGATTCTACAATTTTTGCTTCATTTATTCTTCTTCTTGCTGTGTTTTTTCTTGAGAATTTTTACCTTGCTTCCAGATTTTGAAATTATCCTGTTTCATACTTAACTACATTAAGTAGGTTCAAAAACAGGGCAGTCACAAGACGCAAACATACTCAATGGCATGCCTTTCCACCATATAAAACTTTCAAATGCCAGTCAGATGCACAGCATCAAGAAAACCACCCAAAAATTTTGATAACAAAACCCAGTTTCTAGAAGTCAAAACACAAACCTGTTGTGATAGTTCGAAAACGTTCTTGACCTGCTGTATCCCATATTTGCAGTTTAATCCGCTTCCCATCAAGCTCAATAGTTCTTATCTTAAAGTCAATGCTGTTTGAAGTAATAAGAAATAGGATCAACAAAATAGATCAAGAATAACTTAAATGAAGCTTTAATCTTTTGCCAGCATCTCAACTCCATCCAGTATGATCAGCCGTATTCTGAGTTCATTATGTACATTGCTATAACTTAGCTAAAAGATTCAACTACCATCAGATTTCCGACTTCATTTGCATCACCAAAATGCTTTTGAAGCATTTCAGCAGTCAAATGCCATGAAATTAAATTGCAAATTCTAATTCAATGATCCAAAAAATACTGATAAATCACTTGAGAAGAACCTAACTATTATCAACCTAATTCTATATCTTCATACACTGATAATTATTATCATTGATCTGTTCTCAATATTTAATGGCACTAAAATAAATATAGCAAAGTTCTCAAGATATAAACCCAATAGTAGTAATGAAGCTAGTTGTAAATGAACCATCAGAGAATCGCAGAAGCAGACAACTCTTCCCAACACCTGCGAAGATAAATGCATAAAAATATCATACAATCACACTTAGACAGGAGCAAACAATAAAGTAGGCGAAAAGGCATGGAACAGAGTATAAAATTCAATTAGATTTCACATATTCATATAAATTCTACAGTCATGGAGAAGAAATAGCAATGAGGGAATGATGGGACTGAAAATATTCTTAGTCAATCTGCTATGCAACATGTATCATCCTATCTCTGACTCCTATTAATTTAACAACATAGATGAGCCTGGCATATGGCTCATGGATTGCTACTCAGACTCAGTTTTGCTAGGAAATTAACTACATTTCCTTTATGAGATTAAACTAACATCTTACTTTCAGCCCAAAGTCTAACATTATAGGTTGTGCCAAGATCAGACACAAAACTAGCCCAACCTCAGCTCGACCTCCTGGAAAACAATCCATCATGAATCCTTTCTCTTAATCAAAACATAACCTAATTGACCTTGGCAAGATTAAGTTACAAATCAAAGTTCATATGCCAACCTCAAACTGGCCAGCTATTCTGACCAGAATACTGCTTTTATTTTGCCCAAAATAATATGCTGAACCAATTTCAAACACATTAATAATTTACCAACTGCTGCTTAGCAAAATCAAATACAACTCAGCTTGGATCACTTTCTTTACCAAGCTCTAAGAAGCTTAAATGAGCGGAGATCATAAAGCTCAGTCAATGCAGATTTGCTGAGCCAAGATCTCACACTATGCACATTTTTCAATCAAGATTGATTAGCCCAGCGTTCAATCTACATGGTTAGCTAACATTCCACCTGCGAGTTTACATTGGAAGCAATTCTCCAGAGATAAACTGCAGAGACCAATGACTTATTATCAGGAAGCACACTGGCATTGATTGTTTCAAATTAACTCAAGTGTCTAGAGTATGACCACTTACCAATTTAAAACTTCCCTAAACTGAAATAGACAAGATTCAGCTTTGTGGTTTGTATAAAAGAGGTAATGTCGAGGGATCATGCATACATTGATCAAATAGATTGCCGAATCAACACATTTTTCTATTCACGTCATAGAAAAAACAGATTTTCAACATCACTCATTTCAAACAACAGCCTACTCACATTAAAAATATGCAGAAATCGGAACACGAGATTCCTGGATTTCTTTGACAAGGATGAGAAGAAGCTGCAAGGCCTACAGGCTAAAAATATATCTTTTAAACACATGTGGTTCAAAAATGAAAAACAACATTGAAATGCCAATCCATAAAATGGAGCCTTCATAGTGTTTTTCTGCCGTTGCAAATCCAGTAAAGCAGCACATATTGCAGACCACATAAATAGATAAAAATATTTATGTTGCAAGCAGCTATCTGAAGAACCTTTAAGCTTTAAACAAGCCCATTAAACTAGCATGACTCTAATGGGTCAACTAGCATTCAAACAAAACGTTCTTTCCATGAAATACACACTAGAATCCCACACCATCCAATTAAAAAAGATAAGCCATATAAAGGAAAGACCAAGATTAAGCCATATAAAGCAATTCCGAAGCGCCTTAACGCCCAAAGAAAAGCCAAACACCAGCCTATATATACAATAAGCTCTTAAATGGGGCATCTAACAATAACAAAACTAAAAATTGACAATAACCCATTTGCAGAAACAGTGAAAAAAGAAAAACCCCTAAAAAATCTCTGCATTACATTCTAAATCAAAAAACCAAATTAATAGAAATAGAAAACCAAAAACCAGATGCAAAAAGGCGAAACAAGAAATGAGAGTTAACTAACCGCTATCCCCAATTAAGAGAAGCTTAATCAAGTAATCATAATCAGCACGAGCCCTTGCTGGTGGTGCGGCCATAGTTACTCTTCCAAATCAACTTACGCTCCAAATCAAATTCCCTCTCTGCACAAACAAAAAATGAATCTCTATATATATACACTACACAAAAGGCCTACACAGAATCAAAATTGAAGAGAGAGATCGTAGAAGAGAGAGATTACCTTTAGGTTAGGAAGAGGGAGAGATGCAGAGACAGAGACTGTGTCCAACGACTTTGGGAAGGACCCCTTTGGCTCTCGCTCTCTCCGCGTATATTACGTGGCCGCATTTCTCCTTCCTTGCATTTGGATTCGGCCTCTATTTTTCTTAAACTACATTTGGGTACACCTGATAAATTTCCCAGCTGGGCTCAACCGGAATTACATTTAAAATCATAATTTCCAAATCGTTAAGCCCGAAAAGGAAAATATTATTGGTCCGACCCGCACATTACATCAATATTTCATAAATTAAAAGGAGGTCTTGAAGTTTTTTAATTTTTACTATTAAAGCTAAATTTATATACATTAAATCTTAAAAGATAATAAAAATAAAATTAACTAGTATGTCACGTTTTACATATTTTTAATATATGTATCTCAATCTCAATTTAATATATTTTCACTCCAAAAATGATTTCAAAGGTCCTTAGTCTTTTAATAACCATTTGTTGTTGATTCATAAACGCTTAAAAAGGTGAAAATCTGGAGGATGTAGAGTTTTTTAGAGTGCATTTACTTACAGAAAATAGTTTTTTATTTTCTGTATTCTATTTTCTTAGAAAATTGAAATATTTATTTTCTGTATAAAATTTAGAAAACACGTTTATTTATCAAGAAATAAAAAATTAGATTATTTATTTTCTATATATATGTGTATGTATGTATATATACATATACATATTTATTTGCGTATGCATATCAATAAATGGAAAATTAAAATAATTATTTTCTATATATATGTATATGTATGTACATACATACACATATATGCATATGCATATGCACATACATATCAATAAATGATAAATTAGAGTATTTATATTCTATATATATGTGTATGTATGCGCGCGCGCACACACACATATATATATATACATGCATGCACATGCATGTGCATGTGCATGTGTACATATATATATATGCACGTGCATGTGTATATATATATATATGCATATGCATGCGCATACATATGTGTGTGCATTTGCATGTATGTGTATATGTATATGCATATGCCCATATGCATATGTATGTGCATGCATATATATATATATATATATATACACACACACACATGTGTGTGTGTGTGTGTCTACGTGTATATATACATACACACATATACATACATACATATGTATATACACACACACACACACACATAGATATATATATGTATAAGTATGTGTATGTGCATGTATATGTATGTACATACATATGTGTATATATATATATGTGTGTGTGTGTGTGTGTGTGTCTATGTACATATATATATAATTATGTAGATGTATATATGTATATACATATGGATATAAGTACATACATACATATATGTATATGTATGTATGTATGCATATATGTATGTATGTACATATATAAGTACATACATATATGTATATGTATGTATGTACATACATACATGTATATGCATACGTATGCATAGACATATATATGTATGTACATACATACATGTATATGTATGTATGTGTGAATATATACACACACATGTATATATGTATTCAAATGATTTAGAAAATTTAGAAAATATTTTTTATTAGTTTTCAAATTTCTTCTTTATTTTAGAAAATAGAAAAATTTATTTTCTATTTTCTATTTTAGAAAATTGACTAAAATAAACATGATTTCTGTTATTTGTAGAAATTTTTTTTGAAAAACTGGACCTGTTTTCTGTAAGTGAACAGGCGTTTAACTTTGTCGGTCCAAATTTCTGACCGGCCTTTAGGTATAATTGCAAAAGTCAAGTCGACTCGAAGGAAAGGCCTCATTGTAATAAGGAAGGGAAGATCGTTAGGGTGCCAACTAGTGGGAATGCTTCTTTTTCTATTAATACTAAACTTTCCACTAACAGTATATCAATAGGAATTGGCCAGCAAGCCTAATGGGAGCTATGAATTGCGGGGGGCATTGACAATCCCCATGCAGTCTTTGCTCTTAAGGAGCTTGTAAAATCAAATATAAGCGGGGGCGTAGGAGCATGCAATGAGTGGGGTCAACTTAGAAAATTTTTTAAAATATCCTTGAATTTTTTTTTTCAAAATTGACCCCACTAAATGACCCCATTAACAATTAATCTTATTAAAAATTGACCCTACTAATATATTTAAATATTTTCATTAAAAATTAATCCACTAAAATATTTAAAATTTTAAAATTATTACTTGTATTGTACAACAATAATAATTGAAATAAATTGTACAATTGGATAGTAAAGTGGATAATTAAATTATATATATATATAAAAGAACATAATTGTTTTTGATGTTGGAAGGAATCAACAATCTTGATCAATTGTTAATTAAAACAAAAAATTTTGTATATCCTTTAATTTATTTGTTTGTCAAATTAACTCTGATATTAGCAGTCGCGATAGCAACCGTTAAAATGGCATTTTTTTGCTATGAATATAATAAAAAGTCATCTACAAAATTGGAGATCAGTTATTTAATGATTGTTTAATTATTTATATTGAAAATGATGTATTTGAAAGTATTAATAATGAAATCAATACTTTTAAAATATGAAAACTCGTAGAGTATAATTGTAATATTATGGGTATTGTTATATATATTATTATCATATTAATAAGTTATTTTTTATTTTTTTATGTGAATAATTTTTTTTATTTGTAATAATTTTTGACCCCACTAAATTTAATTCCTGACTACGCGACTGAATATAAGTCGAGTGTAATTTTTTACGTGAAATGTTAGTTCAGTCTTCTAGGACTAAGAAAATATGTATTCCATTTGGTTATGACTCTTGTTTCTATATTGATAAACTTGGGAATGGTGGTGGATTTGCTATCTGTTGGAACTATAAAAATCATATATCTATTTTGGTTTACTGAAGTAATCATAATGATATGATTGTGGATAATTCGGGCTGGTCTAGATGGAATGGATTTTATGGTTATCTAGAGGCATCACATAAGCATTCTACAAGGGAGTTACTCAACTCTTTTAACTCGTATTAACTATCTGTTGTATTATATTTTAAAAAAAAAAGAAAAGAAAGTCAAAAATGGAGGAAGTAAAAATTGGTGGCCAGCAGATGAAGTCAACAATAGAGGCATCAAATTTGGGAGCGTCAAATTTGGAGGCGGGGCCAGCAAATGTTTGGTTGGCAACGCGGGTACCTCCTGTCTATATAAGGCAGGAGATTGTTTTTCAAAAAAAGTGGATTCAATGTGAGTATTCCAATAAAAACTTGTTTGTAAGGTTTAAAAATTAGATAATTTGTGGGAAATTCTCTTGTGTTTGTATCTATTTATTGGGTGTATTGAGAAAATATTAGAGGGGATGAATGTAAAAATTATTCAAACACTTAGTGAAATTTTCTTGCTTATTTTCGGATAACAAGTGGTTTTTCTCCGATTTGAAGTTTTTCACTATAATTACTTGTGTTGATATTGTTATTTTGATTTCTCCTGATTTATTCCGCATTTATTAGAAAGATTATTTTTTCCAACAAGTGATATCAGAGTCTTGATTCGGCTATTTTTCGACAATGCATCAAGATTATTGTCCGAAAAAGTAGCGAATTTTGGAAAAATAATTATATTATCAGGAAGAGAAAAATATAAAAAAATTTTCGGTACGATCCGTTTCGAAAATGGGTGTAAAATGAGAAATTTAGTTAATAGTGGTACTGTTTAAAGTGCAAATTTTGTATTCAAAATTTGCATGGTACCGTAGTTTTTTGTTCAAAAGTACTGTAAGTGGGCCAAATGTACTGTTCATGCTACTGTAACTGGATACTGTTCATACAGTACTGTAGCTAGATACTGTTCATACAATACTGTTCACGTATTCTAATATGTCGGGATTAAGGTTTGAGGTGGAGAAATTTGACGGAAGAATTAATTTTGGTTTGTGGCAAATTCAAGTCAAGGTTTTGTTGATCCAATCCAGGTTACACAAGGCACTGAAAAAAGAAATTGTCGAAAAAGTGGAGCTGGCAACTCCAGTCTAATTTCGTTGGTTAGTGAAGCTGTGTCTACTTCGGATGAGATAAATTTTGCGGATGTTCTCTAAAAAGAACATGAATGTCCTTATGGCATGTCGTTGGTCTCCACAAGTTGCTATGATAGAGGATATGTTACCACTAGCGGGTTTTCCACACGGGCATTTGCTTGATCAAGATGCAAGGTGTGAAGTAGATTTATGTTGATGGTTGAGAAACTCTCGGAAAAATCAAATATGAGAGTTGCATCATAATTTCAATAATTTTGTTCGACATGTTGCCAAAGGATCAACAACTTAAAATTTCTTAATTTTAAGTGAAATACTTTGTATGATAGAGTATGTATTTTTAATTATCGGTTGTAGATAATTGTTTCATCAGTATAGGCGATGGTAGTTTTTTTTAAAAAAAATTAGGTGGAGATTGTTGTATTAGATTTAAAAAGAAAAGAAAAGAAAGTCAAAAATGGAGGAAGTAAAAATTGGTGGCCAGCAGATGAAGTCAACAATAGAGGCATCAAATTTGAAAGCGTCAAATTTGGAGGCGGGGCCAGCAAATGTTTGGCTGGCAACGCGGTACCTCCTGTCTATATAAGGCAGGAGTTTGTTCTTCAAAAAAATTGGATTCAATGTGAGGATTCCAATGAAAGGTTGTTTGTAAGGTTTAAAACTTAGAGAATTTGTGAAAAAATTTCTTGTGTTTGTATCCATTTATTAGGTATGTTGAGAAAATATTAGAGTGGGTGAATGTAAAAATTGTTCAAATATTTAGTAAAATTTTCTTGGTTATTTTCGGACAAGTGATTTTTTTTCGATTTGGAGTTTTTCACTATAATTTATTGTGTTGAAATTATTATTTTGATTTTTTCTTATTTATTCCGCATTTATCAGAAGGGTTATTTTTCACAACACTATCTTCGTTGGGCTTGTTTAGGAGGTTTTAATAATATATTATCTTTAAGAGATTCCATGACAACCCTTTTAGCTCCAAGCTCATCCCTAACATGCTACAAAACCTTGGGGCAAATTGTGCTAGTACCATTGATGATTTTTATTGATTAAATGCTGAAATTTTAGCAATTGCATACAAGCCATTTATTTTATATCAAAACAACACAAAATTACATCAGAAGGAAAAACAAATATTGCATAGTGTAATCCTCTAATTCTTGAGGCGCAGAGTGAAGTCATGCAAGGCAATAAGAATTTCTTTCAATTTCACTTTGGATGATTCGTCGATTAGGTTACCATCATGGTCAAACTTTGCTGGAGGTTGGAAAGCATTCAAGGAAAACTCAGGCTTGTTGATGAAATGAAGATCAAGATAAACTCCGATTTGCCTGAGATGGTATTGTGATCTCCCTCCACCAAATCCTCCTCCAGCACTTACCATGGCTGCTGCCTTATCTCCCCAGCAGTTCGGAGCAAGAGAGGCCCAATCTATGGCATTCTTTAATGGAGCTACAATTATTGTTACATTAATTAATTACGAGTGTACATTAATAGAATAACAAAGTCACTAATAAGAGAAAATATGGATAATTACCAGAAATAGAGTAATTATTTTCAGGAGAAGCAAAAAGAATGCTATCAACTTTCACAATTTGTTCTCGGAATGCTTGAACCACCGATGGATAATTTCCATTCACGATAAGATCAGTGTTCAGCATTGGTAATGAGGAAATGTCTATGTGCTCAATTTCTATTCCAGTCGGCGATTTCTTGCTCAACTCCATTGCTACAATACAATCCAACCAACCTATTAATTAATTAAATGAAATGCAATTTCTTATCTAAATATATTATATTACACGATCATTTACGAACTAAGTAAAAATTAATTTTTAGTTTACAAAAATGCAATTGTAAAAACTACTAAAACAATGGATTTGAATAATAAAATGTGTTTCATTGTAATTAAGGAGAGAAAAGAATACCGGAGCGAATGAGACCGGTGTTAAATGAAGCTTTACGGAGTGAACCGCTAACGGCTGCAATTTTGATTATAGAATTAGCAGATGCCATTTCCGATATTAGATGATTTCTCTTCTTTAGTTAATCTGTCTATAAATTGATGAATATGCGAAATGCATACAATTGTAAACCATATATATATATATATATGTAATGGTCAAATGTTGGTGATCTAGAATCCTCATTCTTTTCGGGCTGCCAATTACGTTTTCTCATTAAACTTTAGCTCTTTATAGTTATGGCTTGTATTTACTTATAGAGAATTTTCACGAGTCAACAATGGCATTTTTATTTTCTTAGTATTATCAGCATAATCAATCACGTGGGTTACTCAAAAGGAGAATGAGGCAATCATCTCGTAACCATTACATCCAACATTAGGAAGGGTTAAAGTTGGAATTTTATTTAGATTTAGCACATAATTTTGTGATAGAATAGAATGTTATATAAGAAAAACATTTTTTTAATGTTTATATATAATTAAACATCAATACAATTAAAATAAGAAAATTTTTGCATGAACAGCGTCCATGAAATTATTAAATAACGACATAAAAATTTTATTTTATATAAAACATTATATAACTAAAAGTTAAAAAAATAATATACTCTCTATATATATACATATATATGAATATGCATAGTCTAATTGCAAGTTTTTCTCATCACTACTTTGCGCAAGACTACTAATTATAAAAACAAATATGTTTAAGAGTATGCAAAATAGAGAGAATATATTATCATCATTCCGCGAATAAGTTATTTCCAATAGACAACAATAATATTATAAGTCTTTCATTTAATTATGTAATCTAAGTTTTGTGTGATGTTATTGGGCCGAATAAAATTATTACCCAATTCACATCTAACTAGAGTTTATAATATGTATTTTGTAAGAAAGTAAACTCTATTGATTTTTTTTTTTTAAATAAAAAAACAGAGACTTATTAAATACTACTTCCTCTCTTTCTTCTAACAACTTGCACTACAAAAAAACAGTCTATTAGCGACGGACAATTCCGTCGCTAATTCGTCTATTTCCGTCGCTAATTGGTTTTAGCGACGCGGCGACTAACAGTCGCTATTGGCTCCGTCGCAAAAAATTTGCGACTAAATCAGAAAATCGTCGCTAAAAACAGCGACTGCAAATTCCGTCGCTAAAAATAAAATTTTCGTCGCTAAATAATCCCTAAAAAAAGTCGCCACAAAGATTTAAAAACTATTAGCGACGAAAAATCCGTCGCTATTCCGTCGCTAAAAATATTATATTTTAATATTATTTATAATTTAATTTTTAATTGTAATTTTCAATTTAATTTTTTATTATTATTATTACATCCAAAATTTAATTTATTTTATGTAAATAATAATTATATAATATTTTTAATATTACTATTAATTTAAAAAATAAAATATCAAAAAAGTACAATTAAACTGTACAATACTTAAAAAATACTGTAAAAAATATTAATTCAAATTAAATAGTGCTATTTACAAATATATAAAAGTTCACAATAATTTTGTACAATAAGTTCACAATAATTCAAATATAATAAAAGTATATTCAAATGTACAATACTTAAATTAAAAATACATATTCTCGTTATTTTGAGCAGCATTTTATTCAATTCCAGTACCTACAAGTCACCAATAAAATTTTCAAATTAATATATACCAAAATTAATAAATTAAAAATCAAAATAAGAAAGACTGATTCTAGTTCATATATTACAAGGCAGTATCTACCATTTTCTAAATTACTCAAATAAAGTATTTGAATAATGAGTTCTACTTACCTGCAAAGTGCTAACCCAATAAATCTACCACCAAATAAAAATAATAACTGAAAGAAAGGCAAGAAAACACGAATTAGACAATTGACATTAAACAAATGCAAGAAAATGTGAACTACATAGTGATATCTATTCTAATGTATAAATCAGTTGAAAAAACTACCAACTCTGCATTCATATATTAAATTTGGAATTCATAGTTTAATGCAAGAAAATGGATAATCAAAACAAAGAAAGAAAAAAAATACTTTTTTTTTCTTCTTCCTGCAATTTTGTATCCTCGATCAATACAATAGTTATTTGTTGGATAAATTGAGTGGATCAACTCATCCACCAGGCCTTTCTGTAAGAAGTTAAACACAAACTACAAGCCAATAGAATGTAGAATGTGAATATCTGTTCACTGTTGTTCATTGATATTTCACAGTCCAGTGATAATTAATCAGACTTGCTCACACCGTAAGAAATTTATGAAAGTATAATTTGGACATTGGTGGCAACCAATTGATCTTGAACTAAACTAAAATGACACATACCAAGTGTTTTTTGCAGTCATCTAAATGGTGTTCTTGTACTTTTGCAGTCATCAAGTAAAAGTTAAAGTAAATGGACAAATAAAAGAAAAAAATCATGGACCAAATGGCTTACTACAGCAGAGCAATATTTGCACATTTTAGCAAGAGTGTACAAGTACGCAATATAACTTAATTTATATCAGAAAATTCATCAGTACTTTAGTCCCTCCAATTCCAAAGTTACACATTTGGTATGAATCACTTACATCAATTTTTTTTTGCTCTGATTTTGGTTAAGCTTTTCTCAAACAGGTCGCTCGTGCCTTGGAGATCTTCAAGGGAACAGGAAGTTAAATCTTGTCCCAAAAGCTTTCTGGAAAAAAAAAATTCAAAGCATTTAGTAGGATGTGTTCTATATGCTCAAGACTGAAACATAAAATCTCAAACTAAACTCGGGCACCGTTGTGATATTTCAAGCTGCTCAATATTCTTCAATATCTCCGTTGAATCTTGTGCTAATCGCTGCGTGAAAACAAAGTGAAATGGGAAAATGTGACCAAAAATAATCTTACATGATGGCAATATACTGATTAAGTAATGCAGAAATATTGACAACCTCATTTAGTTTCAGAAAAAGAAAAAAGAAAAAGTATAATCCAACAAAATATGTGACCATATTGCAAAAAGATCTATGTGAAGCTTAACTAAATTGCTTAGTTAAGAGATAAATAAACAGTAACCTGAATTTCTTGTTTTGCATCTGAGTTGCTTGGTTGTGCTTCTCTCACATATTGACAGTACCATTTCATAGTGTTTTGCATGCTGAAACATCCCAAAAGCAAAAAATTTGATTAATATGTAGTTTTGTTCAAAAGGCCAAAGTGCAATAATATAGTTTTGTATTGTCTGAGGAAGATTTTCTGTGGTGCAGTTTATATCCCTCACTTTGCCGTGGGATTAAAATAGAAGTGCTAATGACCTTTGATAGATATACAAGTAAGAATCGTTGCTAAAACAAAAAGACAGATAATTAAAAGGTTATTATTAATTGAATGTCAACCTGATAATTAACTACACTGCTGATTGAAAATCACAAAAGCATCTGAAGAAGTTCTGTACAAAATCTCATTTTCTATTAGATCCACTTTAACAGTTACCAACATATAATTCTCCTATTTCCTTCTCCTACCAATTAAGATAAGACATATAAGTTCCACAGACCAAGTTTTGTGCAAGTCTCATAATTTTTAGAAATATATTCACGAGTTGGTATTGAGCTTTCCAAAAATAAATAAATAATTGGCACCATTCATGGAATATTACAAAACTAGAGCTATGCTTAAACAATATCTTAATTAGAGGATGAAGAAAAATCTGAACCAAAACATCTAAAAAAACTTAGAAAATTTGCTGAAAAACAACAAAGCAGGATCCCTAATTTCATAATTAATCTAACAAAACTCAGAAATAATACCATTTAAACTAACAATTAATTCCTAAAGGGATGAATTTAACTTACCCAATCTCTTATCCTAAGAAAATTAAACTTAAAATCCTAAATCCCTAATTTAGATAAATCTGCCACTCTCAAATCTCCCAACAATTTTAGATTAAAGCTCACCTTACATCTGCCGTTTGAAGAAAAGGGGGCTGGTAGCATGACCGGTGGTCGGCGACGGCAAGAAGACGCCGGCATGGAGCTGCAAACCCGGAGCAAAATGCAGTAAATGGAGGGAATAAGTGGAGCTGTTGTCGCACGCAAAGAGGAAGAGAATTAGGGAAATGCCGGCAACAGCGGCAGTGAACGGAGAAGAGGGCAAAGATTGTGGAGACGGCGAGGGGAGGTGGCTGGATCGATGGCGAAGGAAGGAGAGAAGCAGATGGGGCGGCTGGAAAAAAAAGGGTGAGATCGGGGCAGAGACCACAAGAGGGAAGGGAAGAAAAAGAAAAGAAAAGAAAGAGAAAAAAGAAAACAAAAAGTCCAAAACGACGTAGTTTTGGGTTAGGTTAAGGCAAAATTTTAACAATTTAGCGACTATATTAGCGACGACAGATTTAGTCGCTAAACCGTCGCAAACCAAGCTTTTAAAATTTGCTTCCAGTTTTAGCGACCAATATGTTCGTCGCTGTTTCGTCGCTAAATTTTTAACGACTACTATTCAGTCGCAAAATTATTGACAAATTGAATAGTATTTAGCAACAAAAAAAATCGTCGCTAATTTAGTCGCAAAAAAAGAGCGCCATTAATTGCCGCCAAAATTTAGCGACGGTTTATTTTTCAGTCGCTATTTAGTCGCTAAAGTCAGCCCCAAATTGAAAATATGCATTTTCACGACGAATTCACAAAATGGTCGCTAATTCGTCGCTAATTAGCGACTGAAAATATGCCGTCGCTAATTTTAGTCGCTAATTCGGGATTTTTTTGTAGTGTTGTCACAAATCACTAACACTAAGATAATAATTGATTTCTGTTATAAAATATGAAAAACTATATAAAATAGTATATAAATAGATTATAAAAATAAATGCAATGGAATGAGTTTAGAGAAAATTGAGAGAAAAGTAAGTATTCTATCTCCACTCAACCATCATTTTATTCTATGGCACTACAAAAAAACATGCAATTAGCGACGGAAATTTCCGTCGCTAATTCCATATATAGAATTAGTCGCTAATGACTTTTAGCGACAAAACGACTAACCGTCGTTAATCCGGCCGTTGCAAAAAATTTTGCGACTAAAACATAAAACAGTCGCTAAAAATAGCGACAGCACTTTCCGTCGCTAAAAATAAAATATTCCGTCCCTAAATAACCTATTTATAGTCGCCATTTAAAATATTAGCGACCACAAGTTCCGTCGCTATTCCGTCGCAAAATTTAATATTATTTTCATATTATTATTATTATTATTACATCAAAATTTTAATTTACATAAATAAGAATTATGCAATATTATTAATATTATTAATTTAAAAAATATAATATTTGTACAATGCTTAAAAAACACTAATTTAAATAAAATTGTGCTACTACAATACTATTAATTTAAAAAATATAATCTTATAAATTACATTAAATTATACAATAATTCACTAATTCAAACTAAACAGTGCATTCCCTGAAGAATCTCCACCTTCTTGGGTATTGCTGAAGACCTGTGCGGAAACAAACACACAAGCAAAGTAAATACAAGGAAACCTGGTATAAAAAAAAAAATGGACATTGCCATACGTACTTCTGTCCATTAGGACCATATCCTAGTTCACCATACACAGCATGGCCCGAACTTATGCTAGAATTATCAGTGCCAACAAAATGGTGCATGTTGCCTGAATCCATGCAAAGTAGATTCCAACAACTGTACATCAAAATAAAAAGGAATACAAAAATAGAAATACAACAATAGTCAGCCAAAATTTCAATTTGCATGTTGAAATCAATTAATTAAACTCCTCACATAAAAATGATTGGTTGCACCTAGAACTTTCCTGTGATTGATCTTATTTTTGGATAGGCATGTAAAGAAACACTAATATATGTATTCTTGATATTTTACTCATTCATACACAGTGAATTTTGATGAAAAAAAAAATAAAGTATTTGAATAATGAGTTCTTCTTACCTGCCAAGTGCTAACCCAATAAATCTACCACCAAATAAAAATAATAACCACAAGAAAGGCAAGAAAACACGAATTAGACAATAAAATTTACATTAAACAAATGCAAGAAAATGTGAACTACATAGTGCAGATCTATTTGTTTCTTCACAATTTCTGGTCAATTTGGGAGCAAAAACATCAAATTAAAAACATGCATACTTAACACTTTTGACGATTATTTATTTATTTGGCATTCTTGAACATTAATAGAAAGTAGAAATTATGATAAATTGAGCATGTGGCTTGGAAATGAAATGTGTTATTATAATTTTCAATTACAATATCTCAGGTAAATACTTTATGCATGCATCACACTTTTTTCAAAAGTTTCTTAACTAATCCACAGTAGCCTCACCTGTCAGCATTGATGAGCCAATCAAATACAAAATTTTTCAGCCTAGACCACAGCCTCTCTGCAATGAAAGCAAGCTATCTTATTTCTCTAGTTTGAACCAAATAAGCAATGAAATATATATATATATATATATATATATATATATATATATATATATATATATATATATATATTTCATAAATTTAACAAATATAGTATTAACAGCAAACTACTGCATTGTATAAACTTACAGAAAAAAAAAAACAATAACAGAATTGCATCAACTAGAGACTGTTGCAGGTTTCAACAACACAAATTTGCTAACAAATATTAAAATTAAATAGCAAAAGCAACAAAGCTGAAAACAAAAGTACATCAAAGGGGAACAAGGGAACTCTACCACGCTGGAACATTGGATGACTACAAATAGAAGTGAACAAATCTAATATAAATTTAAAATTTTGGAAATGATACATAATTAAGGGCAACATTTCACAACTAAGGTCATACACCAAACAAGTCTGAAGTTGAATTTATGTCTCTCTGTCTTGCCATAGATAAATCAGATGAGCATGGGTGTTTAAAACACCAAAAAGTTATGTCACACTTATCTGCAGAGTCATCTGATGTAACTATAAATGGCACCAATCTATGGAGCAATAACAGTGCAAGATATATTCAAGCTAAAAAGATACGCATCAGAAATCTACTACTCATTCCAATTAAATTGTTAGTGCTTCTACTTAGTAAAAACTTACAATCTCAATTAAAGTCCTAGAACCAGTAAATAAATGCTATATTTCAAGATAAAGAGCAGTTATATCCTCAGTTACTCACAATCTGCAGCTTGATTGTCTTGCAATCCAGCTCCACGGTTCTGATTTTCTGCAATCCAGCTCCACATAAGAATCATCCTGAAAAGTTACACGCCAGTTACATAAAGATCAAAACTTCAACTCATTTTTCTGACCAAAACTTCTCAATGGTTCTCTCTACTTGACCACCATTATTTACAAGGATATAAACATACAAATTTAACCCAAAAATTAAATTTTATTTTTCTAACAAGTTCCCAGAAATGAAAAAAAAAGATTAAGATAGAGAAAAGCGGAGATTCAATTTTTAATAATCTCTCTCACTATTGGAACCAGCGACAATAGGAGGAGCGGCGACGGGCAGCAGCGACGTCTACAGGAGCGGTGACCGGCGAGGGAGGAGCAGAGACAGGTAGCAGAAGCTTGCGTCAGAGGAAGGAGCACATCTGGCACGCGTGAAGGAGCCTTCGCAGATCTGGCTCACGGTGAGAGAGGGCAGAGAAGGCAGTCACATCTGGCGCGCGGCGAGAGGGAAGGGAACGCCAGAGGGGCTGTTGTCATGCGCGGAGGGAAAGAAAAGAGAGAAAAATGACTGATCGCTCACGGTGGATTGAGAAGTGATGACGGTGACGGGAAGAAGAAGAAGAAGAGCAGGTGGTGGCGGGGAGGGAGAGATTGCGGCAGAGACCAGAAAAGAGACCAGGAAAGGGAAGTGAAGAAAAAAGAAAAAAAAAAGAAAGAGAAAAAGCAAAAGGTAGTAAGGCCAAAACGACGTAGTTTTGGTTTAGGTCAGATTTTTATACTTTTAGCGACTAAACCAAATTCGTCACTACAACCGTCGCAAAAAAGGCTAAATATTCAACCCAAATTTAGCGACTAAAACTTCAGTCGTTATTTAGTCGCTAAATATAATAATCAATTAGCGACAATAATTATGTCGTAAAATTATAGCGACAGAAAAAACCGTCGCTAATTTAATTGCAAAATAGGGCGCCAGCAATTGCCGCCAAATTTTAGCGACGGTTTTTTTTTCTGTCGCTAAAATTACCACAAAATTAGAAAAATGAATTTTCGCGACTAAAAATGAAAACTGTCGCTAATTAGCGACTGAAATTCGTCCGTCGCTAATTTTGATTTTTTTTGTAGTGTGGAAGAAACCTCTATTTATAGGGTTTAGTGACATAAATTATATAAGAAAACATAAATATACAAGTTACAAACTAAATGCATGAGTTACATGAGTTGAAGAGTTGGGGAATTGGAGAGTTGAAAAATTGAGGAGTTGGAGAGTTGGAAGGACATTCATAAATTATTTATTTACAATACTCCCCCTTAAATGTCCGTAAAGCTAAAAATTGAGAAATTGCGCCTCGTTAAAACCTTACTAAGAAAAACCCAATGGTATAAAAACCTAGTGAAGGAAAAAGAGTACACAATATTTACAATATACATAGTAAACTGCCTCATTAAAAACCTTGCCAAGAAAACCCAGTGGGATAAAACTTTGGTTAAAGGAAAAGAGTACAGCGCACTGTATATTACTCCCCCTCATACAGACATATCTTTAAGTCTACGCATTCCAATACCGTATCTCAACTTTTCGAATGTTGTAGTGGGTAATTTTTTGGTAAATAAATCTGTCAAATTCTCACTTGAACGAATTTGCTGAATATCTATTTCACCTTTTTTTTGAAGATCATGAGTGAAGAAAAATTTTGGTGAAATGTGTTTCGTTCTATCTCCTTTGATGAACCAACCTTTTAATTGAGATATGCATGCTGCATTATCTTCATACAGTATTATTGGAATATTTTCTCCAAGATGCAAGCCGCACATCTTCTGGATATGATGAATTAATGACCTTAGCCAAACACACTCTCGGCTTGCTTCATGCATTGCAATTATTTCTGCATGATTTGAAGAAGTAGCAACTAAAGTTTGCTTTGTAGATTGCCATGATATGGCTGTATTTTCATAAGTAAATAAATAGCCTGTTTGTGATTGAGTTTTATGTGGATCAGATAAATATCCTGCATCTGCATATCCAATTAAATGTGATTTGGATTTATTAGAATAAAATAAACCCATATCAATTATTCCCTGGAAATATCGAAAAACATGCTTAATTCTATTCCAATGTCTTCTTGTCGGAGAAGAGTTAAATCTTGCCAGTAGATTTACAGCAAATGCTATATTTGGTCTTATATTATTAGCAAGATACATCAATGCACCTATAGCACTTAAATATGGTATTTCAGGACCAAGAAGTTCTTCTTCATTCTCTCGAGGACGAAATGGATCTTTATTTACTTCTAATGATCTTACAACCATTGGAGTACTCAATGGATATGCTTTGTCCATATAAAATCGCTTTAAGATCTTTTTCGTATAACTTGATTGATGAATGAAAATTCCATCTTTTAAATGCTCAATCTGCAGGCCAAGACAATATTTTGTCTTTTCAAGATCTTTCATTTTGAATTCTTTCTTTAAATAGCCTACTGCTATTCTAACCTCTTTAGGAGTTCCAATGATATTTAAATCATCAACATATACAGCAATTATGACAAATTCTGATCCTGATCTTTTTATAAATACACATGCACAAATTGGATCATTATTATATCTTTCCTTTAACAAATATTCACTGAGACGATTATACTACATTCGTCCAGATTGTTTTAATCCATATAATGATTTTTGTAATTTTATTGAACAAATTTCTCGAGAATCTTTATATGCTTCAGGCATTTTAAATCTTTCAAGGATTTTCATATGAATTTCACTATCAAGTGAGCCATATAAATAGGCTGTAACAATATCCATTAGACGTATGTCAAGCTTTTCACAAACTGCCAGGTTAATTAGATATCTAAAAGTAACTGCATCCATTACTAGATAATATGTTTCTTCATAATCAATGCCAGGTCTTTGCGAAAATCCTTGTGCAACCAATCGCGCCTTATATCTTACAATTTTATTTTCGCACAAATACCCATTTATACCCCACTGGCATTACATCTTTAGGTGTTCGGACTACAGGTCCAAATACTTCACGTTTTGAAAGTGAATTCAATTCTGCTTGAATTGATCTTTCCATTTTGGCCAATCATTTTTATTTCTACACTCTTCAATAGATGTAGGTTCATGATCCTCATTTTCTTTTAAAATATCACTAGCAACATTATATGCAAAAATATTGTCGACAACTATATCTTTTCGGTTCTATCTTTTTCCTATGTTAACATAACTTCTGGATATCTTTTCATTATTATTTTCAGGTACCTGGACCTCTTCTGGGATTTTATGATTAGTTATGTCTTGTGTCTCTTCACGAGTGTCCGCTTCTATGATATGACCATCTTGGTTATTTGCTCCTTTCCTTTTTCGAGAATTTTTATCTTTGGAACCGACTGGTCTACCACGCTTCAGGCGCGGGTTGCTAGTGTTTGTAGTGTTAGATTGTCCTACAGAAACATCAATTCGAATAGGAGCATTTTCAGCTGGTATATGAGATTTAGTAACTCTTCTTAAATCAGTGAATGCATCTGGCAGTTGATTTGCAATATTTTGCAAATGTACTATCTTTTGAACTTTCAGTTCACATTGTTTTGTTCGAGGATCTAAATGAGATAGTGGTAATGCATTCCAAGTAACTTCTTTTTTCAGCTATTTATTCTCTCTCCCTAATATTGGGAAAATTATTTCGTCAAAATGGCAATCGGCAAATCTTGCCGTAAATAAATCTCCAGTTAATGGTTCAAGATATTTAATTATTGAAGGAGATTCATACCCAACATATATTCCTAACCTCCTTTGAAGACCCATCTTTGTGCGTTGTGGTGGAGCAATTGGCACATATACTGCACAACCAAAAATTCTAAGATGAGCAATATTAGGTTCTTGACCAAAAGCTAATTGTAATGGAGAGAATTTATGATAACTTGTTCGCCTAATGCGCACAAGTGCTACTGCATGTAAAATAGCATGCCCCCAAGCAGAAATGGGGAGTTTTGTTCTCATAAGTAATAGTCTAGCTATTAACTGGATGCGTTTAATAAATGATTCTGCTAAACCATTTTGTGTATGAACATATGCAACAGGCCTTTCAATTGTTATTCCAATTGACATGCAATAATTATTAAAAGTCTGAGACATAAATTCACCAGCATTATCAAGACGAATTGACTTGATTGTGTAATCTGAAAACTGTGCTCTCAATTGAATTATTTGAGCAAGCAACCTTGCAAATGTCAGGTTGCGAGTTGATAATAAACACACATGTGACCATCTTGTAGATGCATCAATTAATACCATAAAATACTTAAATGGTCCACATGGTGGATGAATGGGCCCACAAATATCACCCTGAATGTGCAGGAGATTCAGTTCCAATTTTAGCTGGTGATGGTCTAATAATCAATTTTTCTTGAGAACAAGCAGCACATGAGAATTCTTTGAATTGAAGAATCTTCTGGTTCTTTAATGAATGTCCATGTGAATTTTCAATGATTTTACGCATCATTATTGAACCGGAATGGCCTAACCGGTCATGCCAAATTATAAATATTTTTGGATCAGTAAACTTTTGATTTACTGTAGCATATGTCTCAATTGTATTAATTTTTGTATAATACAAGTCAAAGGATAATGTTGGCAATCTTTCTAAAATACGTTTATTACCTGATGTATTATTTGTAATATACAAATATTCAATATCATTCTCATTTTCAGTCTCAACATGATATCCATTGGAACAAATATCTTTAAAACTTAACAAATTTCTTCGAGATTTGGAAAAAAATAATGCATCATTTATGGTAAGTTTTGTTCCTTCAGGTAATAATATAGTAGCTCTTCCAGAGCCTTGAATTAACTTTGTATTACCCGATATTGTATTAACATTAGCATCTTTTAATATCAAATGATAGAAATATTTTTTATTTTTTAGTATGGTATGTATTGCAGCACTATCAACAAGGCAAACATCTTCATTATTGAGTATGCGCCCAAATAAAGAATTTGAAACATCCATTCCTTCATTGAAAATAAAAATAAAAAAACATAACATATAATTAGAATATGACAAATATTTAAATATATATATATATATATATATATATATATATATATATATATATATATATATATATATATATATAAACCACTCAAATAAGGAAAAAAAACTTAAATAAAACACTTAAATAGACACTATTGAAATATAGAAATAAGATAATAATTTCAAACTTTCTTATCTTTTATTTTCTTCATTATTCTTCATGACTCTTAAAAAAATCTGAAGTATCCAAATGAGCAATATATGCAAGATCTCCAAAATCGTCATCATCATTATAAGCCAAATTTGCCTCAATATCATTATTTTGGTTAACTGAATTTATTTCCACATTTTTTCCTTCTCTTTTAATGGAGGCTTGATAAAGTTTAACAAGATAGTCAGCCGTACGACAGGTACGGGACCAATGGCCTTTCATTCCACATCGATAACATAAATTTTCTTTAGTTTTTGAAGAGCTATTATGGTCGACCTTATTTTTTCCTTTTTCTCCATTATTGTTCCATTTCAGGTGGTGGAAAAAATTATTGTCATTATTGCCACTATAATGACGGTAATTATTTCGTCCTCGTCCTCTTCCTCTACTATGACTACGACCGCGACCATGACCGCGGCCTTGAAGTGAATGTAGCAAAACACAACCATAGCCATGACCGCGGCCATGGCTATGGTTGTGTTTTGCTACATTCACTTCAAGGACTGGAGCATATCCTGTAGGACGAATCTCATGATTTTTCATTAATAACTCATTATTTTGTTCAGCTACCAGTAAGCATGAGATTAATTCAGAATACTTTTTGAAACCCTTTTTTCTATGTTGCTGCTGCAGGAGCACATTTGAAGCATGAAAGGTTGAAAAAGTTTTCCCTATTAAATTCTCATCAGTAATCTTTTTTCCACATAATTTTAACTGAGAATTAATTCTAAAAACAACAAAATTATATTCACTTACAATTTTAAAATCTTGAAATCGCAAGTGTATCCATTCATAACGAGCTTTAGGTAATATTACCGTTCGTTGGTGGTCATATCGCTCTTTTAAATTATCCCACAATTCAAGCGGATCTTACACTGTCAGATATTCAGCTTTTAACCCTTCATGTAGATGATGACGAATAAATATCATCGCACTCGCTTTGTCTTGATTGGATGCTTCATTTCCAGTTAAAATTGTATTCCCAAGCCCTTTAGCATCAAGATGAATTTCAGCATCGAGAACTCATGGCAAATAATTTTTGACGGTTATGTCAAGAGCCTCAAACTCAAATTTAGTAATATTTGACATAATGTAAATTGGAAAAAAATAAAGGAAAAAATATTTTACTACGAACCGTGGAGCGAATTCGTACTGATAACGTGTTATAAAATACGAAAAACTATATAAAATAGTATATGAATAGATTATAAGAATAAAAGCAATGGAATGAGTTTAGAGAAAATTGAGATAAAAGTAAGTATTCTATCCCTACTCAACCATTATTTTATTCTATGGAAAAAGCCTCTATTTATAGGGTTTAGTGACATAAATTACATAAGAAAAGATAAATATATAAGTTACAAACTAAATGCATGAGTTACATGAGTTGAAGAGTTGGGGAATTGGAGAGTTAGAAAATTGAGGAGTTGGAGAGTTGAAAAGTTGGAGAGTTTGAAGAACATTCATAAATTATTTATTTACAACAGTTTCACTAATTTTTATGAAAAATTATATTGAATAGATTAAAATGTTCCTATTAATTTACGTTATCATAGTAAATTATGTAAAAAAAATAAGATATTAATTAAATTATTAAATATTTTATTGACATTATATGATGGGTAAAGATGAAAAATATGTATTAGATGCTATATTTGAATTACCAAATTTACAATTGATTTTTTTTTTTTAAATTCCAATTTTAAAAATACCACTTTTAGTAAGACTCATATTTTTACTCAACTTCTTCCTTTTTCCACTCCTATTTTTACTTAGTGTAAAATAAATTTCTCACATTTCAATTTTTTTTTTTTCAATCCACTCAAACAAATGGTTATTTTTCTTTTTTTCTTTACATTTCTGTCTTTTTTAAGCTGCATCTATAACTATGTTGGAGCAATTCCCTAAAAAAGAATTCATATATTATCAAAGATGATAAAATATATATATATATCAAGGATATAAAAATAGATTGAGATCCAGTATTGAAATCCATATAATGCAATTCAGTCTATTAATATATATCATCCAGTACATCAGTTTACATTTAAAAATTACATACTAATCAATTCAACATACCAATATATATCAATGTATACCCACAAGTATACCAATAAATGCATTTTTAAAATGCAAACCATGCACTTTGGTATACTGGTGTACCAATTGGTATAATAAATTGCCGAGTTGAAAATTCTTACCCACCACTTTAGTATATCTATGTATACTGCTAATAGGTATGTCAAATTGCATTCTTACAATTTCTAATAAACCGGTATACTGAAGTGAATAACATAAAATTTAATACTAGAATTTGGCATACTGAATTGCAAAGTAAAAATTTCAACAATATATACAGTAGGTATATTTTAGTATATATAAATATATCAAACTGAATTATAGAAAATTTAACATTAAAATTCGATATGTCAGTTGATATACATGGATAGACCATCCATAATCTCAAAAGATTAACATGGAGCAAAAAAAATAAAGAAAAAAGCATATCTTTGAATTTTCTACTATTCACTTCGGTATACAAATTAGTGTATTGAATTGGATTGTTTAAAATCTCATCTTGCAATTTGGTATGCCTAAATATATCATTATCTAATTTTAATTTGATTGGTGAAGTATCATACAAACTCATAGTGTTAAAAAGAATTCGTAATCTGCAGAGAAGAAAAGAAGAAGAAAAATGATTTTTTTGGTGAATTGTAGAAGCTACACAGAAAGAGAAAATGTTGCAGTCGAATGAGCGAAAATGGAAATCTTACTAAAAAGAATTTGATTGAGTATAAATGAGAGTTTTACTAAAAAAAAACATTAATTTTGAAAAAAAAAATGTATTTTTGAAACTAAAAAAAAAAAAAAACTATTTTTAAAAAAAGGAAAGAAAAAAAAAATTGGTATTTTATGCATTTTCTTTTATTTTTTATTTTCTATTTCTATGGAATCTGACGTTGCCGCTTTGTCCAGGATGAGGATGAAGCGTTAACGTGAATAAAATTGATGGTTTCAAGGAGTCATATGATTTCTGTCTTGTTGGGTGATTTTTAACTTCCAGTGTCATTTACTTTCCTTCTATGTGTAATACCTTAGCTGCTCTGCGGCATCCTATTGGTGGGGTTGCTGTTAAGGAACTTGGGGTTGAAGGGCCTGTTTGGCATTGCTTTTGGAATGCCAAAAAGCTGCTTATTAGATAAAAAGCTGATTATGGGACAAAAATAAGTGTTTGGTAAATGCTAATTTTAGAAAAATCAATTTTCTGAAAAGTGAAAAAACCTCCTATTAGAAAAAGCTAGAAATTGAAGCTTTTCAGAAAAGCTGATTTTCAGCTTTAAAGGGCAGCAGATTTAATATTTTTTTTAGACAAAAATATCCTTCATTTTATTTCATAATGACAATTATATCTAATATAATCTTTTTTTTTTTTGTTTTTTCTCTTATTCTATCACTAAAAATTATCCTTTTTTATTTTTTTATTCTAAAAAGCCATTTTTAATCATATCATTTACCAAACAGTTAATAACTATTTTTAATTTTATAAGTCATTTTAAATTTTATTTACCAAACAGTAATCTACTTTTCGACATACAGCTTTTTGGAATATAACTTTTTTCAATTGAAAAAGCTATTTTCATAAGTTTTGCCAAACTGGCCGAACGCCATTTGTTTAAGTTCTTTTACGAAGTGGACATCCAAAGGGTTATTGATGGTAGTCCTTGATTCAACAATCATCTCCTTATCATGCATAGGTTAAATCCTGATGAGAATCCATTAAGTGAGCTATTGGATTTTTCATAAATTTGAGTACAAGTTCATGATTTACCATCTGGCCTTATGTCGGAATCTATGGCTGTTCAATTAGGCAACTTTGTGGGTGAGTTCAAACACTATGATGCTAAAGCAATTAGCCTAGGGTGGTTCAAGTATATGAGGATTCGTGTTGTTTTGGATGTTAAGAAATCCTTGAAGCCTCGAAAGAAAATCCTGTTCTCAGAGGGCAATGCGGTTTACCGTATCTTCCAGTATGAGAGGCTATCTATCTCTCTTCTGTTTCTTGTGTGGCAAACTTGGACACTCTAATAGCTTTTGCAATGGGATGAATCTACCATTTCTTTGGGATATTAACTTACGAGCCACTACTCGGAGAAATTTGTCGTCGGTAACTTCTTGGCTTAGAGATAAAATGGGTGTTCGTTATCACGTGCTGGAATTGTGGAGCAGTCAACAGATGTTATGGTGGATTCAAATAAGGGTGAGAAAGTCACCTGATGTGGTTGTCTTGTCTAAAACTTTGGCATTTAGAGGATATTTGTCACGTGTTAAAATTTGATTTGAGTTTTGGGGTTGATCGGCAGGGTCTCAGCGGTGGGTATAGCAATTCTTTGAAAGGATTCAGTGAATCTACCTGTTGTGGGCTTCAACCAGAATTTTATTGATTCTGTTATTGTGGGTTCGGATGGAAGAGAAAATATGGTGATTAACTACTTATGATAGTTTTCTAGAAAGATCGCGCATGAGAGAGGATTGGAATTTACTTAGAGTCCTGTCAAGATCAAAATTGAGGTCACTTCCTTGGCTATTAGTAGGAGACTTTGACGATTTCTTGTCTATTGATGTAGTGATCCAAGTTTCTTAATTTCAGGTTTTACATGGGCAATCGAAGACTCTGGTCTATTGGATCTACCTCCTTCAGATTTTCAATTCACATGGGAAAAGAGAGTGGGTCATTTTCAAATTACTAGGGAGAAGTTTGATAGTGGAATGGCTAATGCTGCTTGGTTTGAGTTGTTCCAAATTCCAAATTCTTCCACTCACATGCTAGCAACAGAAAGAAAAATAATCAATTGTCGGCTGAAAAACGATGTCGGTACAAACAAGGAAGAATTGCTAAGAAAATAAAAACTATTCCATGGACAATACCGAAGATCAGATTGACCTTCATCATAACTCCTTTCAAGTAAATGCGGGTAACAGAAAATATCAATATTTAATTCAAGCAAATAAGAGCCAACACTAGCTTTCTGAAACCAGCATACATTCTAAATCATAAAGAAGTGGAGGACAAAGGTTCGACAAAAATTCCTCAAGGCAGAACAAATTTCCTCAACCAAAAATAAAGAAAAGAAGAAAATAGAAGCAGCTTAGCCTAGTAAAAGAAACCAAGCACTTTGCCACCGACATTCTTTCTTCTAGCCTCTTCATGGTCCATAATACCAGCAGAAGTTGTCAACACAATGTAACCAAACTGCAATTCAAAGTATATCCCGATATCAACACCAGCAGCAATTATGAATTTAATTAGACGTTTGAAATTAACAAATGTGCACTATAACACTTCAGCTTCCTATATCAAGATGTAACCGTATATTCTAAGAAAATCAAAGCCGGTACTATATTAACCCAAACACAAGTATACCTTCCAGCACACAATTTAACTACATGATCCTAACAAATTTTATGTAAAAGTTCATGATGGCAATGAAATCAAGCATAAGAAAATTATTCCCTAAAAAGGGGGGGGATCTAGATTTCTTTGCTGACCTGTCTTGAGGGAAGTAACCTTGCAGTCCATCCCTCAATCTCCTTGACACCGATGTCAAAACGAGGGCTGATAACCCCACATTTGTTCAACCTCCCATTCAATTCAACCACAATTTTACCAGACCTGTGATCATCTACATACTCAAACTCACCAATGTACCCTACGAGGCCAAATGAAAGATGTAAGCATAAATCAAGAACTCATTAAACTTTTCCAATGAAAAAGCAAAATAAATGTCAAAATGAAAAAGATACCGTGCTTCTGCATCACAAGCAGAAATTTGATGATCACTTTTGAGGAAGGCCTGATCATGACCTGGCGCTTCCCACGCTTTTCAGCATTGTAAATGCTCTTCAAAGCATCATTCAAAACACTAACTCTCACCATTGTTGCTGCTGCTACACATATTTCAAAAGCTCTAATTACAGCTCATAACATTAATAAGAATGATAGGATCAACTTGAATAAACTAATAGGAATCCCGAATCTCCAAGAATGTGACAAGTGCATAAAATTAAGCCGAAGCCCTAAATTTAGTGATCACCAATAAAGTAAACCACCGGAAAAAAATATAAATTACAGTGACTCAAAACCTAGAAGATTCAAAAGAATATCAAGGAATCAAACAACTACAAAATCAAATATATCAGCTTGATTTGATAATTTGACATTAACTTTGAATAACAACGAAAAAAGAAATCGAATAAAAAAAACCATCAAATCATTTACTAAGTTCTTCAGAGAAACGAGTAGAAGCATTTCCAGAAAATCAATCAACTGTGGATAATTATATAGGAGAGAAACAATGAGGTCAATATAAATTTGGATGGAAAGGAGCGTACTGCAAGGAGATAAATAGCAGAAACACTAAAAGAGCTAGGATTTCGGGAGAGGTTGAAAGAGCGCAAACCCTAACGCATACATAGTTAGGGAAGTATATATATTTACTAAACTGTCCTCGTACTGAAATTTATTTTCAACTCTTTTTAACTCGGAAACCCATAGGGGTGAGCAACAGTCGGGTCAGTAACCAAAACCAAACCAAAATTCTCTATCGTTTCAGTTCGATTATAACCAAATTTTGAATTTTATCATAAAAAGCTAGAAATTGTATTTAAAAATTGTACAAATTAGAAGACTAAAATAAAAAGATCTAATGGAAATAAAATTACAATCCAAATTGAAAAAAAATATATATATATATAAAAGTCCAAATCAAAGATACAACCCAAATATTACCTAACATTACTAATAATACTGCTCAAAAATAAAATTCAACTCAAAATACATATTCCAATACAATCCAAAAGGAAATTCTCATCTTCATTCAAGATCCATTCTATATCAACCTTCCTTCAATCAAATTATCAACTCCCAATTCATCAAAAATCATCACCTAAATCATGCAAGGTTGGTGCTTGATTGATTTTTATTCTTGTATGGTAAAAATAAATCATTAAAAAAAGAAGTTTCTGTGTTATTGGTTAATCAAATGAAAATTACATTAAGCTCAGTGAATGCCATAACTCATGCAAGGTTGACCCAGCACCTCAAATATATCTATTAATATATTAATCGATGTCTCAATAACTCAAATTAGACTTTTTATAGAAAGGACCCAACAAATACAGCTGGTTACAACACAAGAAAGAATCAAAACCATAGATTACATGATCTAGCAAATGTTAATTTTATGTAACAGCAACAGCAAGGCCATAACGAAACAAAGATTTCTGGGAGAAGGGACGGAATCAAATGTAACAGCAAGCACCAATAACAGCAATAACCTTTGTGCCTAGAAAGAAAATCGATATGTAATAGCAAGCACCAACTACAGAAGAAGATGCTAGAAAGAAACAAAAATTCAGAAATGGTACCTGTTGAAGAGAGCCCAGAACGAGAGAATCACAGCTACAACAGAACAAGAAAATTTCTGAAAGACAAAGGTAGAATCAGTGAATCAAATGTCAAAAGTTTGTCAAAATCATGAGAAAAACACAATTTCTGAAAGAAAATTCAGAACCATTATTTAAAGAAAAAAAATTACTGATAAAAGAAAATTGAAATCAATGAAATGAAGAATTGAAGAGACCTTTCACCGATTAAAGTCGCAACCGTCCACCGAGAACTCCGACGATCGGAGGGAGGGACGTGTCGTCGACTACTAGGCGGCGTCAGTTGAGAGTGGAGAGAAAACCCTGGCTCATATAAAGTTCAAGGTTTTGGGAAAAACTGTAAGAGGGCAAACCTAGAGCGCATATATATGTATATATATAGTTACTTAGGGAGGAAATGCATTTACTAAACTATCCTTCTACTAAAACGTGTTTTGAACTCTTTTTAACTCGGCCTGCACATAAACCAAAATAAAAAAAAAAAAAAAACTCTTTACATAATTATACACAAAAAAAAAAAAAAAAAAATAACAAAAAAAACAAATCATTTTTCACAATATTTCAAATATAAAACAGTTAAAATCTTAATTTCATTTATACCATTTCTTTAACAAAAGTATCATCTTTATCTCACTTTCCTATTTTCTATTTCTTTACTTTCCCGTTTCTTCTTGGCTCGCCTCGCCTCGCCGCCGCCCCTCACCTCTTCCTCGCTTCTGCCTCGCCACACCGCTGCCTCTCACCTCTTCCGTGCTTCTGCCTGGCGTTCGCCTCGCCTCTGCCACAATTATAGAGACTATCCAAATGAGAAAAAGAATCATAAGCTCCTTGAAATCAATCATGTTTATCTTTGAAAGTTTTGTTGTGTATAGATTGATTTGTATCCGTTTATATAAGAGAAGCCCTTTCTTGTAGAGGGATTCCAAATGATTGATTGCATAGAAAACAAAACAGATTTTTGAAAACTTTGTTCCCTTATGACTTGCAGTATTTGTTTTCTTCTATCATAACCATTTCAATATACTCAGAAGAAAAAAACTCAAAACAATTGTTTTGTTGACTGGTTCCATGATGGATATATTCATGCCCCTTCTGCATATTATATTGCAAATAGTAATTAGATTATACAATCAAGCAATGGGTTTTTGGCCGGCAACACTAATTTAGTACAAGGCTTGTGATCATTGGTTGGCCATAGAGTTGAAAGATATTTTGACAATGCAACCCTGGATATAATAGAATTTTTTGGGCATATCATAATTTTATTTTTTTGTACCAACTTGATTTGCATTTGTCTTACTTTCTGTTAATCTGCAAGAATATTTTAAATACTTGTTTTGCGGTCTGGAAATGGTTCAGGTCACCATTTATAAAATGTTTTATTATTTATAAAATGATGCTCTTTTCATGTGTGATCCCATCTGTTCATTCTCATAACAAATGGATTTGGCTTATCATTAACATCTCTTTATTCCAAATTAACTATATCAGAAGCTAACCAATTGCAGAATGATCCCTTCTTATTCTTCATTTTATGGTGAAAATTTTATGGTGAAAGGCTTGCTACATGGAGTAAGAATTTAGGCAGCAATTTCGGTGTTCCAATTAAAGAAATTAAGAACAGAATTGATCTGGCTCTCACTTCATTTGCTAATGACAATTTGATCGTTTCTTTGAAATCTGAACTTAATACTCTCTTAACACAAGAAATTATCTATTGGAAACAATAAATATATTAAGTATTCTTTTTTTTTTAGCTCTATTTTTTGGATACTGATGTTGTAGATCATACATATGTAGTTGTCATGGATTGTACACAGCACAAATATGCTTTAAAAATTAAGATTTTTCATGTAAATTTTGATAATTTTTGGTTTTGATTTCAACCAATTTTTACTTGCTGAACTTGGTTTGATATGGATGGTTGAGCTGTAATTGGCTGTAATGAATGTACAAGGATTTTCATGAGACCTGAAATATTTCAAATGGGTAGGTTATGCTGTTGTACGAATAACACCCTGTAGGCTAGACTTATATCTAAACAGACTAAATTGTTCTAGTTGATGAACCACAGTGTAAGCTTGACTCAAGTGACAAGATCTACTTGACTTTCTGCTGTTTGATCTATGTGAGCCTCATAACTTGTGGATTGTCATGCAATAAAAGATTAGGTGTTGTTTGAATCACACTATTAAAATAATTTGTTCTCCAAAAAGCTTGCAGTTGTGGTGAAATGCATACATCGTTTTATATGCACTGCCTTTCTGGCCTGAAACAGAATATTGAAATTTCTTTTTCAGTTATGCTTTTTCTTTTTTATTCTAGTTTATTTATTTTGCTAGGATGATAAAATAAGATCTGGAAGTTGATTTAACCTTATTCAATTTTCTTCTCTGATTTCCAAAATCAATTGAATAATATTTTTCATATGCTCAGTTTCCAGGCTTGAGGGGTTTCTTTCAAGTAGGGATCAGTCTTATCAAGATCTTATTGAGGAGTAAGGCAGCAATTACAGCAGATATCACTATTTGTTACCCATTGTTGTTCACTAGCAGTGAAGCTAAAATTCTTATGAAAGTAATTCCATCTTACATACTTTGCTCATTACTCACACTAAATTGATATTTTTGATATTGCTCAAAAAAAATTACTGAGAATAAATGTTTGGCCACTGATCTTGAAAGAATGGAGAATCAAACATTACATCTCAAGTTCCTATAAACGTGAACCGCATCAAGTTACCATAAATATGAGCCACAGTCAATGACCATACTATGAATATTATCCTCCAATATGATCCTTACATTAGGTTTTAACCAAGACAAACATTTGGATCTTCTTTATCAGAGTCAAATTCAACCTGCAAACATTTATAATCATAAATAGCTACATTAGATGCAGTTGATGTTTGGCACCTAACTGGCTTCTTGCACAATAGAGCCATGATACAAATGCTAAAACTGAATATTGCCTCAATATCCATAACAATATGAACGATCAATCTGGAAAGAACACTTACATTTTCATCCTAGTACCATCTTCCATAAGAATCACGTTTCCAACCAGCTTTTATAAACTTAAGTTCTTGCTCTCTAGGATCTCGGAAATCTAATTGCTCTTGTATATATATTGGAATTTCCTAATGTTGTATTCTTTAGCCCTGTCAATTCAAGCAACATATATGTTGGAATTTCCTAATTTTGGATTGTCAAATGACATTTATTTTAAGAACTATATATTTAAACAATCATGTTCTCGTTGGAATTTGTCTACTTCCTCTTGTTATGGAAGTATAATTCAAGCAGAATAACAACCAGCAATAGCAAAATTACTAATCATAATTTGCAAAAGTTGCTAGGGAAAGTAATTAACCAATTAGTATACATTTCTACTTATTCTTTTACAACTACTACTGTTCTTTAAAAGCTAACAACAACTAATAGCTATGGAAGTTAAGAATGATGTTTCTAGATCTCTAGTAACTTCTTGTTTGATTAACCCAATTGCATGTTCCATTAGCTCAGCCTTGCATTGCAATGTACGGTGGCCATTGCTTGACAATCTAGCTCTCTAATAATTTCACCATCACTATTTTTGACAGCATGAGATGCTGACAAATAAAGAAACAATGGAAGAAATAATACAACGAGAAAATGACAATTATATAGACAATTATCCTAGCAAAATGGCACTAGACGCCAGCAAACCCTTTGAAAATTCAAGCAAATCTAAGTAGATTATGCTGTGATGCAACCTGTGGTTCTATTTATATTAGAGTAATATCACAATGCAAGCAAACATCACAACTAACAAAAAGAAATACCGACAAAGCACGTATGAGTGATAACAAGTATTATATAAAATGTGACCAGTTTCACATCTCAAATTTAAATTTATAAAGCACAAATATATACAATAAGTACATGCACATTATATTATGTGTATATTAGATGTATATAGTACGTATATTGTGCGTATACTAGATATATATAGTGCATATATTAGATGTGTACTAGATGTATATTATGCGTATATTAAATGTATATAGTGTGTATATTAGATGTGTACTAAATGTATATAGTGCGTATACTAAATGTGCACTAGATGTATATAGTGCGTATATTACATGTGTACTAGATATATATAGTGCGCATACTATATGTGTACTAAATATATATTGTGCGTATACTAGTTGTTTACTAGATGTATATTATGCGTATATTAGATATATATAGTACGTATACTATATGTGTACTAGATGTACATTGTGCGTATAGTAGATATATATAGTACGTATACTATATGTGTACTAGATGTATATTGTGCGTATACTAGATTTTTACTAGATGTATATTATGCGTATACTAGATGTATATAGTGCGTATACTAGATGTATACTAGTTGTATATAGTACGCATACTATATGTGTACTAAATGTATATTGTGTGTATACTAGATGTTTACTAGATGTATATTATGCGTATACTAGATGTATGTAGTACGTATACTATATGTGTACTAGATGTACATTGTGCGTATAGTAGATATATATAGTACGTATACTATATGTGTACTAGATGTATATTATGCGTATACTAGATGTGTACTAGATGTATATTACGCGTATACTAGATGTATATAGTGCGTATATTAGATGTGTACTAGATGTATATAGTACGTAGATAAGATGTATATAATGTGAATACTACATGTGTACTAGATGTAAATTATGCATATATTAGATGTATATAGTGTGTATACTATATGTGTACTAGATATATATTGTGCGTATACTAGATGTGTACTAAATGTATATAATACGTATATAAGATGTATATAGTGCACATACTAAATGTGTACTATATGTATATTATGTGTATATTAGTTGTATACTAGATGTATATTGTGCGTATACTACATGTTTACTAGATATATATTATACGTATACTAGATGTATATAGTACGTATACTAGATGTGTACTAGATATATATTGTGCATATACTAGATGTATATAGTGCGTATACTAGATGTATATTGCGCGTATACTACATATATATAGTGCGTATACTAGATGCGTACTAGATGTATATAGTGCGTATATAAGATGCATATAGGGCATATACTAGACATATATTGCGTATATTAGATGTGTACTAGATATATATTGTGCATATACTAAATGTATATAGTTCGTATATTAGATGTATACTAGATATATATTATGCGTATATTAGATGTATATAATATATATACTAGATGTATATTGTACGTCTACTAGATGTGTATTAGATGTATATCGTACGTATACTAGATATATATAGTACGTATATTAGATGTATACTAAACATATATAGTGCGTATACTAGATGTATACTAAATGTATATTATACGTATACTAGATATATATAGTGCGAATACTAGATGTATATTATACATATGTTAGATGTATACAGTGCGTATACTACATGTTTATTATACATATACTAGATGTATATAGTGTGTATACTAAATGTATGTATGATAATATTATCTAAATGTTTTAAAATCTACAAATTATCTTTTCTGTATTTTATTTTCTCGTTTAAATTATTATGGATTCCATGAGTTGTTTGCTAGACTCAAAACGCCATGGTAACAAGGGAAGGCAAATTCTAACACGCAAAGCCCATTTCCAATTTTTCAAACTAAGTTGCCTATGATTTCGACAGCCATAGGCCTACATATAAATCCTCACTGTAAAGGATATTATTTCCATATAATGAATAATTTCAAAAATTAATTGAATATATATAGAATCAATAATAAAAAGAAAAATGCAAAGAGAGAGAGAGGGTGGGAGAGGGAGCGACCTGGTTTTGAAAAATGGTATTGGCATAGATAGAGAGGAAGACACGCAATAATCCAGCATTCACCATCACAAGCTCCTCTCTTTCTTTTTCGTCTTCATATTTATGTTGCAAAGCAGAGAAAAGGCCATAACTGTTCAGTGCTTCAAAATTTCTGGAAAAGCAGCTCAAATCTGCCGGAGAAACCGATTGAATACAGGAAAACGCAACAGCAGACGGTTCCTATCTGTTCCGATACAAAATTTTGACGGAAATTCGAATTGGCGGATTCACATAGCCTTCATGAGTCTCAAAGTAATGGAGTTAAAGCTAAGAAAGTGGCTAGCATCTCGCTGCTCTCGAATCTGCCAAATTAGGAATTCAAATATATGTTATTGTATTTGGTTTAGTCAAATTGAGTTTGGAAACAAAAGGAAAAGTTGCAGGGGTGAACTTACGGTGAAGCTTCGGTTTCCATGAATTGGAAATTTAAATTTTCTTGAGATTAGATGAAGACAGTTTGAACTGACCCTTTTTTTTCTTCTTCTTTGAAAATTTCTTATAAGTGAATTGAGTTGAAAATTTCTTAGTTTCAATTTCAAAAATTAGCATTGAATTGAGTTTTCAATTTCAAAAATTTGCATTCAATTGGTTTCATTTGGAATTCTAAAACAGGGGTAGAATGAAACTTATTAAATATATTTTCTCTCCAATTTTGATAAATAACACTTGAATTGGATAAAAAATTCCAAAACGGAGAAGGAGCGTGTGAAAAAAATTGACAGAAAGAGGGAGAGCAAGAAGTGAAGAGAAAAAGTTGTATTTCTGAAAACAAAAATTTAAAAAATGATATTTATGAAAAACTACAAGAAAAAGTTGTATTTTTGAAAATAAAGTTAAAAATGTGATATTTCATGTAATTTCCTCAAAAAAAAAAATTGAAAATTACATGGTGAGCCTAAGGCCCAACCCAAAGTTGTACAAATCCAATAATTTTATTGCATTTTTACTCCAAATATATCTCCAAATAGATAAATTTACTCTTACAGTTTATTATCTCAATATATATATATATATATATATTACTGATTAAACTGAAAATATAAATTCTAAAAAAATGATAATATAAGAAAATTAAAAAGAGACCAATTGTAATATTTTATTATAAAATTAATTTTAGAAATCCCTTGTTTTATAAAATAACATATTCTCGAAAAAAATAAAAATAAAAAATAACATAGTATTTAAATGGATTAAAATGAAAACTTATATATGTGCTACAGAAGAGAATCGAAAGGAAAAATTTGGAGTATTACATCTACATATACGCGGCATACGCTAACTGAAAAGCAACCATTTTCCATTGGAAAATTTTATGGGTTCTTCTTTGGGTTCAAACCCAAGTCTTACTTGGAGAAGTGTATGGTCTTCTGAGAGTTTGTTGATTAAAGGTGGCGTGTTAGTGAGGGAGTCAATATTCGAGTTTTTGTTGATCCTTGGTTACCAAGGGAAGAAAATTTATGTATGGTTTAGGTGAATCAGATTTGGATTTGCATGTTAATGAGTTAACAAGTAGCGATTGCAGGTAGTGGGATTTGGACAAAATTAATCAATTAATATCAACAAAAGATGCTGAGATGATTCTTAATATTCCACTTGGGGTTAGGAGGAAGCTGGAAGATATTCTTTGTTGGCATTTTGAGAAGAAGGGTATTTATACAGTTAAGAGTGGTATTATCCAGCTTTAAAGAACTAAGGGGTCGAGATACTAACATCAGTCTCGATTGGAAAATTTTATGGAGTCTTAACTTGTTATCAAAGGTTAAGAATTTATGTCTTTTCAGGCTTGTAAATTTTGTGGTTCAATTGAAGATAGTTTGCATGTGTTATATAATTGCCAGATAGATTGGGATGTGCGGTCTTTGTATGGGATTAATATTTTTGATTTTGGGAGTTCCTTTCGTGATATATTTGTGTCTACTTTTTATCAACTGGGTAAAGGAAAACTTGAAGATGGTTGTGTTATTTGGTGGCACTTATGGAAACATAGGAATGATTTTTTATGGAAGAATAGGTTAACGGCTTCTCATGTTATTGTGTCATCAGCTCTGAATTTACTGAGGGATTGGAGAGAGGCAAAGAATTTGCACCGGCTCTGTGTTGAAGGTGTGAGTTCGGCTGGATCTGAATTTTTGGATGCTGTTTCTTCAAATAATTTTTGCTGGAATGGCTGGGTCGATGATACTGTCTTTCAAGCGTTTTGGTGGCATTTTTAGGCTTATCCTTTAGCAGAGCAATCTCAGGTCATTATCCTGGTCGTTTTTATTGTGGAGGCTATGGCATTGAGATTTGCCCTTCTATGGGTAGATGTTAATCTCCTTCTTCCTAGTTTGATTTCTGGTAAAGCCTGAATTGCCTTTACCTGGAGAGGGAGGAAACGACCGATCGGGTGAGAGCGACCTGAAGCACTCCGAAGCTTAAGTCAGTAGCTTTAGAGAGAGAGAGCTTATAGAGAGAGAGTGCTCAAGGTTCAATACCTGAGACCATCGCTGGCTGGGCTATTTATAAGAGATGTTGAGGGGCACTTGAGTGCCTAGGGGGGTGATCTCTGGCTGTCAGAGTAGGTATCCGGCGAGGTGACAGCGAGCAGGAGGTTGAGGTGAGCACTGCCTTGTGTCAGGCGGCTGATGGGACGGGATGTCTCATCGTGCGATCGGTCCTCCTTGGGGCTCGTGCCTGTTTGCTCCGCCTTGTGGACCTTGGGCCTTGCCAACGTTTGGGCCGACTCCGTGGGTCTGAAGGCAGGCGATATTTGCTGTGTTACCACTTGTCCCCCCTCTCAACAGGTTCGATCGAGCGTGAGGTTGCCTTTACCATTCCGCTCGCCGCTTGAGCTGTCCCAATCTGAGGACATCCGTTAGCGGGACTATGGACTCGGAAAGGCTGCCAACTGAAGGGATACGTCTGTTCACAAAGTTATTTTCATTGATTGCTGTACGCGTATCGAGGACGACGCTTGGTTCTTCGTGTAGCCGTAACGTCTCTGGGCACGTGGCGGGGTTTTAATGGTGGAGCCACTGGGCTCAGGCCTATAAATAGGCATTTTTCTGATACTTTGTCCCCTTACTTCTCGTTGCCCTTAGTGCTACTCTGTAAAAATTTCTTCTCAATTCTTCGCAACTCAGCAATCCTTTTTGCTTTTCTTCGCGGTTCCTTCAGACCTTTTTGAAACAAGTAAGTATTTTCTCTCTTTATTTTCCCCGGATTCCTTACTTCGTGATTGCGCGTCATTCCTTGCGCATCTTTCCTGATAAAGCCATTGTTTCCAAAGAGTAGCTCTCGTTACCTGAGATGATAGGTTTTTAACACAACAACTTATCTTGTCTGGTGATTGTATGCAGTTGAAATGGCCGGTGGAAAGGATTTGAAGCAGATGCTGGCTGAGCGGGCCGGGCTAAAACGCGAAGCCGACTTAAAGGCCAAGCAGGAGAGGAAAAGACAAAGGTTAGCGGCTATTGAAGGTGCCCCAATTCACGCCGTACCCCTGTCTGCTATGGCCCCAGGAAGCGCTTCGGCTTCGGCCCCGCCCCGATCGGATAGGGAGACACACCGTCCTGGCCCCTCTGCTGTAAACCCCTCGAGGGGAGAGAGCCAAGAGGAGGGGGCTCTGGTCATTGCTGGTGGCGCCGGCGCTCATCAAGGTGAGTCGCGTCAAAGGTTCAGCAAATGCCCTTCCCACATTGGGGGGTTTCTGGAGGAGCATTTTGGCAAAGACTAGTCTTCAAGCCAGGTGGCAAGCTTTATTTTTCGGGGTTTGCTTCGAGAGAGTGACTATGCAAAGATCGCGGACGATAACCAGCTGGTCCGGGAATACCGTGTGCTCAGCCAGCAGTTACTAGAGGTAGGGTCTCCTCTATCGTATTGTCAGTACTTGCTGGAATTGGCTCATTGAGGTCTTTTCCTTGTCTGCTCATCTTCTTCCCTTTCCTCTTGTTAGGTATGCTGGAGGACTCAGCGACTCCATCTCATGGCAGGAGTTTGGAAGGGAAGGGCTGATGTTGTGGCGAAGAACACGACAGAGGTGAACTCTCGCTATGAGGCCGTCCGGAAGGACGCTTCGACCCTCCGTATGGAAGTGGCTGAACTTCAACGGGAGTATGCCACCCTTCGATCGGAAGCACAAGCCTCTGCCGAGAAGGCGGCCCAAACCGCTTAGGAGTTGGAAGGGTGTCGGGCCGAGGTGGACAGGTTGAAGGGCGACAATGCCCGTTTGGCGGCTGAAGGCGCTCAGGGTCGAAGGCTGGAGCATCGGGTAACTGCGCTGGACGCCGAGTGCCATGAGTTGAGCGGTGAAAATGCCAGCCTCAAACTGGAGTGGGCTAGGCTTCGAGGGGAGCGGGATCAAGCTCGGGCCGAGTGCATTCGCTTGCGCAATGAGCGGGAGGCATTGAGGGTGTCAAGGCAGGAGAGGGAAGCTACCTGGAGGGTCGAACTGGATGCAGAGCTCACCTCTCAGAGGGAGCAGCTTCTTAAGGAGTTAGCGGAGGCGCAGGCAGGGGTTCTATCATGCCTGATCCGTGAAGCCGAGAGGCATTTCCCTGATGCCAACTTCAGCTGGATGGGGGATCCGGCGGCCTTGCCCGAGCCTACCGCTAGCGATGATGAAGCGGATCTCCGAGCGGAGCTTTCGCCTGCTGGGGCTTCCCAATCCTTGCCTCCCGGTGAGATCACTCGGCCCTCTCTGCCCATGGGACCTGTCTCTGAGGGGGAGGCTGCAACTCACCGAGTTGCCTCCGGCTCCTCTCAGGCCACCGACGGGGCTCTGATGTCTTCAGGCGTCGATCAGCCGCAGGCATCTAGATCGTCGAACTCGAGAGCAGCCGACGGCCGCTCCGTAGCTCCTGAAGAAGGCATTGTACATATAGAAGATTAGAATTTTTTGTGCTTGCTTCTTCTTCCTTTTTTTTTTGTAATTATAAGCTGTACAAGTGAAATTGAATTCAATAAAACTGATTTTTTCCTCCTATCTTTGTGAGGTGCTGTGCCTTAGTAATTTCTATTATTTATGTGACAAAATAATATATGTGCTCTACTTATGGATACTTCCTGAATTGGAAGGAGTCAGGCAATCGGTGAGTAATCGGGAATCCTGCAGTCCGATGCCATGGTCTTCACTCGCATGTTGGTCCGTGGCTGCTGCATAAAATTGCATCTTGGCCTGGGACTGCTGCGTGAGTATCGCGTGTTGACCCGTGGCCTTTGCATAAAATTGCATGGTGGCCTAGGGTCGCTGCGTGAGTATCGCATGTTCACCCGTGGCCTTTGCATAAAATTGCATGGTGGCCTGGGGTCACTGCGTGAGTTTTCGCCTCGCGTAGTATTGCCGCACCCGTCGATAGATCCGAACGGGGAGCGGTGGCCTGCCTTTGGCTAGACGTAGTGTGTAAGCTTGGGAGAAGATCGAGTGTTGCCACACCCGTCGAAGGATCCGAACGGGGAGCAAGTGGCCTGCCATTGACCAGTTTTGGCATCAGTGGATCGGGAGCCTCTTTGATCCGGACGCTCACGATCGACCATTTCCATAATTAAGATCGGATGGGTCGTCGGGCGTGCGATGAGCTCATCATTTTTGCATATTAATGTTGCGACATTCACTAGGTCGCTTCCATATCTTCGGACCGAGAAGAGTATCGGTCCTAATGGATTGACGTCACCCTCAAAAGGGGGGGGGCGGGGGGTACCCTCCGTGCTTTGCACCTGGACAAGACATCAAATCTAGTACACAGGTCAGATTATGCATGCAATAAACAAAATAAGAGATTAAGAATTTTTTGCTAATTGGTGAATGCGGGTACGTTACTACAAATGGTACTTTTTGAGTACGTCCACATTCCAGCTCCTCGGGATATCTCGACCTTTGATGGTTTGAAGTTTGTATGTGCCTGGGCCTAGGACTTTGGAAACCTCATAGGGTCCCTCCCAGTTTGGCATAAGTTTGCCGACCCCGGCATTTCCCGAACCTAGCTCTGCTTTTCTAAGCACGAGGTCGCCGGCGTTGAAGGTTCTTGGCCTTACTCTAGCATTGTGGTATCTGGCTATCCTCTGCTTATATGCGGCTATTTCAGTGTAGGCGTTTTCCCTCCTTTCTTCCTCTAGGTCCAGGTCATGGCATCTTTCCAGAGCATTGGCCTGCTCAGTATAGAGTGCCGATCGGTAGGATGGGAGTCCGACCTCTACCGGGATCATTGCCTCGGTGCCATAGACCAGAGAGAATGGAGTCTGACGGGTGCTTGTCCTCGGCAAAGTTCTATACGACCAGAGAACGCTTTGCAGTTCCTCGGTAGAGCTCCCTTTGGCCTGACCCAGTCGCTTTTTCAGCCCTTGGACGAGGGTCCGATTGGAGACCTCGGTTATCCTGCTGCTTTGGGGATGAGCGATTGACGTAAACCTCAAATTGATTTTCAGGCCTTGGCAGAAATCTCTGAAGGTAGAGCTATCGAACTGTTTACCATTGTCTGCAATGAAAACATTGGGCAAGCCATACCTGCAGATGATGTTTTTCCATGCAAAGCTCTTAACCCTCCTGGCTGTGATGGTGGCCACAGGCTCGGCTTCGATCCATTTGGAGAAATGGTCGACCGCGACTATAAGGAACTTCATCTGCTTTTTTCCCAGGGGGGAAGGTCCCAGGATATCAAGGCCCCACTAGTCAAATGGCCAGGCGACTCCGATCGGCTGCTGATCCGCTGCGCTCTGTCGGATGATTCTCCTATGCACTTGGCACTGCAGGCATCTTCGCACTTTTTCCTGGGCATCTTTGAGCAAACTGGGCCAGTAATATCCCGTCTGAAGGGCTTTCCTGGCTATAGCTTTGCTTGCCTCATGTGCACCGCAAATGCCCTCATGGATTTCCCTGAGGATGTAATCTCCCTCCTCCTCTGTCACGCACCTAAGCCAGGGATGACTAAAAGCCTTTTTGTACAGATCACCGTTGATGATGGAGTAGTTGAGGGATCTCCGAGATGTCTTCCGGGCTTCATCCTTGTCCTTCGAAAGCTACCCCGTTTGCAGGTATCGCTTGATAGGGCTCATCCAAGTTTCATCCGCCCGATCGATTTCCATCACCTCTAACTCATCCAGGGAGGGAGAGGTTAAACTCAAGACGGCGACGTCTCCCTCAACCGTGGTTCGCTCAGAGGCTGAGGCTTTTGCTATCCTGTTGGCTTCTGATGTCTGATCTCGTGGCACCTTCTGGAGGTCCCATTTGGAGCCTGCTTCCTCAAGCGCTTTGAGGGCGGTCTTAACCTTCGCTAGGTATTGGACCATTGTGGCTTCCTTAGGCCCGAAGGTGCCCAAAACTTGGCTGGTGACCAACTGGGAATCACTTCTGATGACCACGGATTCCGATCGGATAGCGCGTAACAGCCTTAACCCTTAAAGGAGCGCCTCGTATTCTGCAACATTGTTAGAAGCTTTGAAATCCAGTTTTATTGCGTGCCTTATGATGATGTCCAGGGGCCCCTTGACCACTATGCCTACTCCTCCTCGAGCATCATTCGCGGCTGCATCTACCGTCATTTCCCAGAGTCGCCGTCTGGGTTGACTTTGCGGTTCTTCGCCAGCGAACTCAGAGACGAAATCGGCCAAGGCTTGGGCCTTTACCGCCTTTCTGGGCTCATGCCTCACGTCCCAAGATTGTAGCTTGATTGCCCAACCTACTATTTTTCCTTCCAGGTCGGGGGTTTGTAGGATTTTTTTGAGCGGGTGGCCCGATCGGACAACAATGGTGTGCGCCTCAAAATATGGTCTGAGCTTCCTTGCACACATCATAAGGGCGTAAATCAGCTGCTCAATCGGTCCTTTCTTTAGATCTGCCCCCCTGAGCACCTCGCTAACATAGTAGACAGGTAGCTGTTGCGTTCCTTCCTCCCGAACCAGGGCTCCTGCAACAGCTTCGCCAGAGATAGATAGATAAAAATATAGGTTTTCACCTGGTATCGGACGGCTGAGCAGAGGCGGCTTGGAGAGGAATGCTTTTAGCCCTTCGAAGGCTTGTTGGCAGTCTTCCCCCCAATTGAAAGTCTCGCCCTTCCTCATCTTTTTAAAGAACGGAGTGCATCACTTAGCCGACGAAGATATGAATCTCCCCAGGGCAGTAATTCTGCCGTTCAGCTTCTGGATGTCTTTTACGCTCCTGGGAGGCTGCATTTCCAAGATGGCTTTAATTTTCTCTGGGTTTGCTTCGATTCCTCTTTGGGAAACCAGGAAACCTAGGAATTTGCCTGATGGTACTCCAAAGACGTACTTCTCAGGATTGAGCTTCATTCGAAACTTGTTCAGGGTGAAAAAGACTCTTACGAGATCGGCGGGGTGTTCCTCGGGGCTACGGCTTTTGACAATCATGTTGTCGACGTAGACCTCCACGTTTTGTCCAATCTGATCTTTGAAGATCTTGTTCATGAGGCGCTGGTACGTGGTCCCAGCATTTTTTAAGCCGAACGGCATCACCCTGTAGCAGAAAGTCCCATTATCTGTAATGAAGCCGGTCTTCTCCTGATCGGCGAGCCACATCAGGATCTGATGTTAGCCGGCATAAGCATCAAGAAGGGAGTATATGGCATGACACGTTGTGGCGTTTACCAACTGGTCTATGTTCGGGAGGGGTAGCTGTCTTTGGGACACGCTTTATTGAGATTAGTAAAATCCACACACATCTGCAGCTTTCCAGACTTTTTCTTGATCGGGACTACATTAGCCAGCCATTCGGGATAGTCTACCTCTCGGATTGTTCCGGTCTTCAGTAGTCTATCCACTTCCTCGGAGATAAATTTTCTCCGATCGATGGCGTGCCTTCTGAGCTTTTATCGGACCAGCGGGTGATCCGGGTCCACGTTCAGCTTGTGTGTGATGACATCGGGGTCTATCCCTGGGATGTCCTCCGGCCTCCATGCGAAAGCCCCTTGGTTCTTTGCCAAGACCTGTACTATAGCATCTTCTGTCTTTTCTTCCATGCTGGTGCCAACTTGGATACTTTTGCCTGGGGCCAAAGCCCTTGCTTTTATTTCTTCGGCGGGGTCCATCCTTGGTCTCCCTTCCTGCTCTGGCCGTTCTAAGCCGAGTTCCATTGTTATAGCCTCTCGATGCAGCTTTATAGTGTTGACATGCGCTTCTCGTGACGCCCTTTGATCGCCCCTCACTATCGCGATGCCTTCCCGTGTTAGGATCTTCATTACCAAATAACGGATGTAGATGATAGCAACGGTTTGGGAGAGTAGGGACCTGCCAAGTATTGCGTTATAAGCAAAATTTGTGTCAACAACTATAAAAGTTACCTCGCATTTGTGCATGACCGTCTCCTGGCCCAGCGCTACAGAGAGCTCTACAGAACCCACCGTCGGGATTCTGCCTTTACCGATCCCGACGAGTGGCGCGGCAGTCGGCCTGAGCTTGCATATAGGCAGACCCATCGCCCGGTAGGCCTGTAAGGTGAGGATGCTGACGGCGCTACCATCGTCCACCAGAACTCTTCTGATATTGAAGTCGTTGATTCTGGCCCTCACGACGAGCGCATTTTCATGAGGAAATGTGACATCCCGCGCATCCGTGCTAGATATGATGACTTCTGGGAGTCACTCGGGGAGGTGAGAATGCCTTTCTCCTGTCTTCTCCTGGCTGCCGGAGGGATCCGCTTGATAGGCTGGCTCATGCGTGATCACATTGATGACTCCAGCATATGGTCTGCCCGGGTCCGAGCCTCTCCGATCCCGCTGGCCTTCGTTCGGGTCGGAATCATCCCTTCGTGGCTTTAGCCGTCTACAGGTGTCATCCCCTCTGGCCGTGCCTATGAATTTTCTAAGGGATCCTCGATGTATGAGCTTCTCGATTTCCTTTTTTAGGGTAGTGCATGTCGGTAAGGTGGCCAAAATCTCTGTGGAACTCACAGAATTTGCTACGGTCTCTTCTGGCCCGGCTGCTTTCAGACAGTTACCTCGGCCAATTGATCGGCTCTTGCTTTTCTTTTATCCACATCAGCACTGCGGACGGAGTGGCATTAAGGGGAGTGTATGGCCTTTCGCTCCGGTCCTCCGAGCGCCTGCGCCGCTCTGTCTCCGATCCCCTCCTCTTTCGCAAGCTTCGGGATCCGGATCCTTGTTATGGACTTCTTGCACTCCGATCGGATCTGGAGGCCCTACTGGAGTGGAGATTGCCTGAATGCTGTGACCTTTCCGTGCTGTGCGCCCTCCTTCCCCTGTTAGACCTGATGGAGTCATCGAGCCGAATGAACTGCCGGGCTCTCTCCATGAGGTCAATGAAGCTAGTTGGGGGTCTCATTGTTAAGGACTCGAAGAAAGGACGATCCGTAATGCCCCCGGCCAAGGCGGTGGTCGCCATTTCGACGCTAACGTTCCTCACCTCCGACATGGTGGATTGGAACCCGTCGACGTAGTCTCGTAGACTTTCATCGGATCTCTGATATAAGTTGCAGAGGTCGTTCACTATCCTCAGCGCGCGCTTTTGTACGACGAACCTCTTAACGAATAGCTCCCGTAATTGTCTAAAAGAGGTGATTGACCCCTCGGGCAGGTCATGGAACCACGTCAGAGCATCTCCGCCGAGGGTGGTGGGAAAAACCCTGTAAGCCACTTTCTCGTCATAGGTGTAGACCTGTACTTTGGTCAAGTATTCTGCCAGATGGGTGGCGGGATCTATTTTTCCTATGTACCTGTCCATGACGACGTCCCTCCACCTCGGGGGCAGTTCGAAATTGGTAATTTCCCTGCAAAATGGGGATGCGGTGTTACTGCACGTGTTCCCCTCGAAACTCCCTTTTCTGGGGATGAGGATGTCGCGCCGCTCAAGCCCTTGTTTGAGCAACTGATCCCCTTTACTCAAAGCCGTGGCGGAGGACTCGCTTTTGTGCTTCCTTGAGCGACTACGGCTCGGGGTGCACATGTAGGATATATCATCTGCTACGGTTTGGGTGCCTGACCTGCTGCGAAAAGGGGAGCTCAAGCACGCGGGAAGTGTCTGTTTGCCCTTGTCATGCCTATCTGGGGTCTTGACAGTGCCCTTGCGGTTTTCTTAGCCTCTTATCTCGCCAATGACAATCCCTTGGGCTGTCCTTCTCCTGAAGTCTTCGCCCGTGGGGCAATCCCCACGAACTCTTTCGGAAGTCTCCAGCACCTTACCTTTCTTCAACGCCTGGGCGACATTTTTGGAGAAATCAGCGAGGATGGTGCGTACATCCTTGAAGGTAACAGGGGTATTCTCAAGCTGTGCCGCGGCTGTGCCATCGAAGGCGGGGAGGAGATTGATTCCCGCAGGAGACCTGACGGGTCGTGAGGTACCGACCTACCGCTGCTACAGTCGTTGTGGTCAGAATTCACAGGGGTTGTATTCTCATTCGATCTGGAGTTCGCCATGCCTCTCAACGAAAGCACCAAATAGTAAAGCCTGAATTGCCTTTACCTAGAGAGGGAGGAAACGACCGATCGGGTGAGAGCGACCTGAAAAGAAGAATGTCCGGTTGGACCGGGCGTAAGCACTCCGAAACTTAAGTCAGTAGCTTTAGAGAGAGAGAGCTTATAGAGAGAGAGTGCTCAAGGTTTAATACCTGAGGCCATCGCTGGCTGGGATATTTATAAGAAATGTTGAGGGGTACTTGAGTGCCTAGGGGGGTGATCTCTGGCTGTCAGAGTAGGTATTCGGCGAGGTGACAGCGAGCAGGAGGTTGAGGTGAGCACTGCCTTGTGTCAGGCGGCTGATGGGACGGGATGTCTCGTCGTTCGATCGGTCCTCCTTGGGGCTCATGCCTGTTTGCTCCGCCTTGTGGACCTTGGGCCTTACTAATGTTTGGGCCGACTCCATGGGCCTGAAGGCAGGCGATATTTGCTGTGTTACCAATTTCCATTGATGCACAAGAGGTTTATAGAGTATTATCTTCTGATGCTGTTGATCGCACGGAGTTTGGTATCATCATAGAGGATTGTAAGGAACTTCTGGAGCGACGTTATAACATCTTAATTAGATGGGATCGGAGATAGGCAAATATATAGAAGCTCATAATATTGCTCGGGCTTCTATTATGTATGAAGATTTCCATGTTTCGGGTCATTCAAGTTGACCGAATTTCCGGTTAGTCAAAATTGACATGTCTAAAGTCTTATTTTCTTTTTCTCATCACTACTTTCCACAAGACTACCAATTAGCACTAGACATGTTCATTTTTGAGGTTGGATAAGATTCGGACTAGATTTGGACTTGAAATTTTTTTTCTTATTTAACTCTAGTTCAAGCCTATATAAATGAAAGGCAAGTCTAGTGAAAATTAGTCTATTGAAAATATATTTAAATAAAAAAAATTTAATGTATACAAATTTATAAAATATACTATGAAAAGGATAATTATTAATGATAATTAAATTTGCAAGCGATAGTGAAAAAGTCCAACATAAATTAAAGTGTTAAAGTAAAACCATTTTTTTTCAAACCAAGAAGTTCAATTTTATTAAATCGTTTTCTTTTTTAGTTCTAATGCGCTCATGGTGCATGCACATCATGTATGAGGACACGTGTTTAAATTGAATGGTAGTAATGTTTATAATTTTATTAAATTGAGACATATAATAGGACATTAAAAAATTTAGGTGTGTAATAATTTTTTTGGCCAAATTTAGGGTGTAAATTTTGTATTATGCTTTTTATAAAAAGGCTAGGAATAAATTTGTCTCTAATTTTTTTGAAGTTTACTCATAACATTTTAAAAATGGGAGATTTTTGCTATCACTAATACTTTTTTTTATATTTGACCATTTAGCCGTTAGTTGACCATTGACGTAGAACATGTGTCGCTTATACATTGGACAGCAAAAAGTAAAAGTGGATACGAAAATCTCTCATTTTACAAACGTTAGAGGCAAAATTGCTCATTTGAAAAAATGTTAGAGGCAAAAATACACCTTTAGCGATTTATCCATGCGTGACGTGTCCAATGCATGCGTGACACGTGTCCAAGTCGATCCACGTCAGCAGTCAACTAATATCTGAACGATCAACCTTAGTGGCAATTGACGATGGGCGCAAATTTCTCATATTTTTCAAACGTTGGGGGGCAAATTTGCCTCAAAACAAATATTAGGGGCAAACTTGCTCATTTGAAAAAACGATAGGTATAGAAATACAACTTTGCCTTTATAAAAATGAATATGTAATGACGCAAAATGTATGTTAGACGGATTTACACAAGTCTAGGGTATAATAGTGGTAGAAAATGTGTAATTGGATATTTAAAATGATTAAATATAGTGGAGGACGTATTCGGTATTTAATAAAAAGGTTGAGGGTACTTTGGTAAATTGATCTTTAGGGATTAAATGAATCAATTAAAAAGAATTGTATGCTGATGTGAAAGAAAGAAGTAGTTAAATGTTATATCTATGAGGATATAGTAATTGAAGGAGTAAATTGGAAGATTGTCATAAAAATCAAGTAAGAACCAATGGAAGCTTGACATGTTGAATTCATGATAAACATGAATTGAATGCGCATATTTAAGTCATGAGGAAGTGGCTGTATTAGGGAAAGAAGAGCCATCTCGTTTTTCCAGTTTCACTCTCCCAAAAATATTCATCTAAGTTTTGCTAACAGATTTTCTAAGGAAGAGTTCAAGTCATAGTGAAAGCTAAGCTAAAAAAAAGGGAAGAAATAGCTTATTTTTCCATTCTTCTTTCTTTTACACTTCTAAAGAGATAGAAAGTATGAGTTGGTAGGGATCTTAACTTGTATTTTTTGGTGTTTTGACTAAGGAAATTGGATGAAGTGAAGGAACTGAAATGATGAGAGCAAAGGAGGCATATAGAAAGAGTTTGAGCACAAAACAGGTTTGTGAACCTTTAAATTCTTATATATGTATGTGTTTATGATGAATTGAAGAGATTTTGTGTGTGATTTGGATATGGAAGAATTGCTGGAATAATGATTTGTGTGTATTTTGCATAAAAATGAATATTAGTGACATGAGATATCACTATAAGGAAAATGCAAATTAGAGACGGAAAATATAGACAGAATTCCATCTCTAAATACAAATAGAGATGGAAATAGAGACGGAAATTTTCCGTCTCTATTTTGGCGGTCTCTAAATTTAGAGACCGAAAATTTCCATCTCTAATTTTAGAGACGGAAATGAGCTTTCCGTCTCTATTTTTAGAGACGGAAAGAAATTTTTCGTCTCTAATTTTTAAATTTTATTTTTTAAAAAAATATTATTATTAACAAATAATAATAAGCATTAATTAAAATAATATTAAAATTATAATTGGCAAAATTAATATAAAGAAAAAAGCATTAATTAAAATAAATAAAATTGCTTAAAATGTAATTAATAAAGTATATGCTTCTATAGCCTTTTGCAAGGCAAGGATTGCATGACTCTAGAATTTCAAACCAATTTACATCCAAAATGGCAGCAACATACTTAGTAACAGCAATATAATTATTGTACAAGAATGGAAGCAAGTTTTAAGAAAAAGCATATTAGGGGCAATAGCAATATAACTAACTACAGCCAACCAATTCCAATACTTTTAAAAATCAAAATAAATGAACTGTAAATACATGGAATCACAAACTTTTAACATCCCCATCAAACAAATCTCAAGGGTAATGTATATCAAATCAATTCCAACTAAATAATACTTAATTTCATAAACCAAATAGGAGATATATTCAAAAGCAAAGAAAATTAAAGGGTACATGTATCAGCAGTATAAGCCTTGATCCTATTGCTCCAGCAGAGACCTATCAAAATAGACTCTTCAGCTCCTTATTTTATCAATTCCAGAAATTAAAGTCTTCAAATTTAAAATCAAAGTAGTTCTGTAAAAGAACAAAATCTATTCCCGTAAACATCTTAATTAGGATAAAATCATATTATCAAACCCAGACAAGACTCTATTACATAAAATTGACAAGTACTTTAAAGCTGTAACCATGTAATTAGAGCAAGAAACTAAAGAGAAGCAAAAAAAAAAAAAAAATCCAATTGGCATATGAACTACAACAGTAAATAAGATTAGATCACACTAATTAATCCATGAACTTCTTAAACTAGGACAGCAAAGCTAAACCATTTCTTAATGCAATTTTCATATGGAAAAATTAATAAATTTAAACAAAGATTAATGCATTTATTTATCGAATTAAACTTTAAGTTGAAGTATAGAATTATGAGTTAAGAAGATTTTCTTATAAAGAAGTAAAAAAAAAACAAAGATTAAATCTTTATATTCTTACTGCAGATCTCGCTAGAAGAAGAGATGTACCGGTGGTGGGCGACAGCAGATTGGCCGGAGAAGGGGAGCAGAAGCAGTGGCGGCACAAGGGAGGGAGAAAGAAAGGGAAATACTCGTGCAGGGGGGAGCCGAATGGCGGAGGAGGACCTGGAGCAGAGAGTGACGCCGGCGAAGACGACGCGGGAGCCGTGAGCAGGCGACGGGCCGGAGCAGATCGGCGACGTCGACTCGTCGGTAGCGCGGGGACCGGACAGCGAAGGGCACCGGAGTGGGGAGGGGCAGCGATCTAGAACAGGTGGAGAGGGGGGAAAGAAAGAAGAGGGGAAAAAGAAAGAGGGGGGAAAAGAAGAAGATAGGGATTTTATCCCGAAATTTAGAGATGGAATAATAATTCCGTCTCTAAATAGAGACGGAATTATTAATTTCGTCTCTATTTAGAGACGGAATAGAAGTTCCGTCTCTAAAAATAGAGACGAAATTTGTATTCCGTCTCTAAATTTAGAGACGGAATGAAAATTTCGTCTCTATTTAAAGACAGAAGGAGTTTCGTCTCTAAATAGAGACGGAGTTCTTATTCCGTCTCTATTTTTAGAGACGGACATTAGTTTCCGTCTTTAAATAGAGACGAAAATTGATTTTCGTCTCTATTTAGAGACGAAAAAATTATTTCGTCTCTAAATGCCATCTCCAATTCTGGAGGAAAATAATTTCGCCATTTTTAGCTATCAAATTTAGAGACGAAAATATTTTCGTCTCTAAATAGAGACAGAAAGCAATTTTCGTCTCTATTTAGAGACGAAAATTGATTTGTCTCTAAATAGAGACAAAAATTATTCCGTCTCTATTTTATCTTTTTCTTGTAGTGTGTTAGAGTATCAAAATTCTGTTTTATAGTTCACTTGATCCTGTCTCTGTGTTTTGGCCATATCTTGGTCTACAGAAATCCAAATGATGTGATTCTAGTGCATTTGAACCATGACTTACATACCTATAAATAAGCTAATTTTAGCTCTAAGTGATCCAAAATTGGCCAAAATCGAAGGGTATCTGTTCTGTTCGGGTCATAGGAGCAGATTGCATTGTTTTGAGCATATCTAGAGTTGTAGAAGTTCAAATGATGTGTAATTGGTACCATTAAAAAACTAAAAAATAGGAGATTTGCTAAAAATGCCTTTTGCTAGCTTAGATTAGACGTACAAATTGAGGGTCAGAGTCTGTGCTGGAGCAGACTCGGTACATCGTGCCGACTCGGCACGTATAAGTTCTGTGCCAACTAGACACAACTGTGCCAACTCATGATAGCCCCACTCTTTGTGATTTGTTTTCCTTTTGTCCAAGGTGTGTATTTCCTCATGTAAAGCCATGCCAAGCATGTATAATTTTAAAATGAAATGAGTAGAGGAATTTATTAATGAGTGGAAATGAATATGATTTTTAATAATAATAATAATAATAATAATAATAATAATATTATTATTATTATTATTATTATTATTATTATTATTATTATTATTATTATTATTATTATTATTATTATATTGTATATAATATAGTTGTAAATACTCATATATATATATAGGTATTTGCATCTAAATGGAATTTATGCAACTAAATATTATTTTATTAAATAATATTATTTATGGGATGTGCATTGATTTAATGGAATAAATTAGTGTATGTTACATGAAGTCAATTAGTCAATGTTGTGTAAAGTGAAATCTTTTAGTTAAGCCAGAATTTGATATAGATGTGGATATATATGGGATAGCGATTCGATACCTTCGGGTATCTAGTGACAACACCTCCCCGGTGTCGAGTGATTTAATACCTTAGGGTATCTAGTGACGACACCTCCCCAGTGTCGAGTGATCCGCTACCTTTAGGTATCGAGTGTAGACATCTTCACGATGTAGAGTGATCCGATACTTTCGAGTATCAAGTGCTTCCGATTGTCCACACCTATATTGAGTTCAAGCTACAAGTGATTGTATTGTAATTAAAGTAATGTTAGAGAAGAGTGTGATTTAAGGGATTATTAATGAATATTTTGATAACATGTTAAATAGTTATGACTAATGTATATGTATTGATGATATTACAAGACACATGTGCTATAAAGAAAAGGATGGGCGTGGTTGATATGTTTATTAAAGTTAAGGGTTCGTTATAGTTAGAACTACATGGTTCTAATTCCCACCTTCGGGATACGTAGGAAGTTTGGAATTCTATTTCAAGTCTGAACCAAATCAATGGAAACTATTAGTGCAGTTAAACTTTAATTAAGCAATAAGTGAAAGTGTCTATACCAAGTCATAGAGAATTGATTAATGCATGTAATCTTTGATGACTCAAGTTGCATGTTCTGTATTGTGCACTCGCATATCCTCTTCGGGGGATATGAGGGTGTTACAAAATATGTTTAAGAGTAAGTAGAAATAAAGATGTTTAAGAGAATGTATCACGATCATTCCACAAATAAGTTGTGAGAGTGATTTCCAAAATAATAGAATTTGTAAGTGATGGACCTCAAAATTTTGAGGTGAACCTTTTGTACAAGGTAGCAAAAAGAGAAGTCTCTGGTAGTGGACCTTAAACTACAAAAGGTGAACCACAGTGTTATGTTGTATTTACGTAGTTCTCTATTGGTGAACCATAAACACTACAAGAAAATTCATTTTAGCGATGGAATAATAGCAATGGACAGAATTCCGTGGCTAAAAGACATATCGTCGCTATTTTCAAAGTAAAACTGTGTATTTAGCGATGGGATAAAAAGTCTGTCGCTAAAAATTAGGGAAATTTATCCCGCCGATTTTAACGACAGAATTTAGCTACTGAAAATTTTTTTCATCGCTAAATTAGGCGCTAAAAAGTAGCGGGAGTAGTTGCTACGTAATTTAGCGATGGACATTCTATTCCGTCGCTAAATTTAGTGACGAAAACAACATGTCCGTCGCTAATTGTTTTTAGATAGCGACGAACAAATCAGGTCCGTCGCAAATGATTTTTAGATAGCGATGAACAAATCAGGTCTGTCGTAAAATATTTTTATGTGATGGGACAAAAAAGTCTGTCGCTAAATTTAGCGACGGGCCATTTCTACTCCGCCGCAAAATGGCGACGGACGTTTTTGTCCCATCACAAAATTGCGATCGAGTTCTGCATTTTGCCGTGACTAAGGGTATAAATACCCTATTTTCCCACCTCCTCCCTTCCCTCTACTCTCTCTCTGTCAACGTGCCCCCTCTCCCTCTATTCTCTCTCGAGCACACTCAAAACCGAAGTCTTACTCCTTCGCCCACCTCCGCCTGTCGCTCCCCCGCCTCCGCTGGGGCACCCCGCAATAGATCCCGGTGTCGCCCCTCCCTCGCGTGCATTCTCCCTCACGCACCAGCAGGCAGCCACCGCTTGTCGGTCTCCCTGGCTCCCAGCCACCGCGTTCGCTCCCCGTCGCCCCCACCATGTGCTCCCCTCACTGCCCCCTTCGATCTGTAGATCTCCCCTGCCGATGTGCGCTCCCTCGCTGCCGACCCACCCCTCGCCGTCCTCCTCCCTCCCTCACACACCAGATCTGCAGAATAGGTAAGCATTGGATTCAAAAAGTTTATTGTGAGCTTGAATAATTCTAATATGTTATGTTTTTGTTTTGAATATGTTGCATTTGTTTATTGAAAGCATTTTAAATAAGATCAACATAGGAGAAAGAAAAAGACTATATTTTTATAATTGTGATTATTTGTTTCAAGTTTTATGTTATTTTTCTTTATGCTGCTCCATAGGATTTTGGATTATTTGGTTTGTATAGCTTATGCTAATGTGCTGATATCTTTTTTTTTTCTGTTTCTTGACAAGAATGTAGTATCAATTAGTTAGGTTATTGTGTTTTGGTGTTTTGTTGGTTTACTGGGATGCCTGAATTTTGTTAAAAGTGATATTGAGATTCTTAATTTAATAATGAAGTTTCATTTCCTACTAATATTATATTCTGATTTTTTTTGATAAATTTGGACTGATTTCTTTTTTCTTTTTTTTGTTGATTTGGCCATCGGGTTTGTTTTTTTCAATGGAGTATAGTCATCCATTTTGCTTTGGTATATTGGCTGGTGTTTATAGATTCCCAATTCATGAATTAGTTATGCTTATGTATTTGTTAACTGCTACCATTAAGTTTCTATCATTTGTTGGATAAAGCAAAAGACATGATGGCTACTCAAGAGATTATGGAGCTATATTGTGAGCTTATATCTATGTGACTTCCGATCATTGAAGCACCATTTTGCATGACTAATGTGGGAGAGAGAGAAATTTAGGAATATAAACTTAGACAAATAGGTGTCTTTAGCTTTTATTCATCAAATTATGCTTTGATCTTTGTACATTCTCCAAAATTGAAGCAAATATTCTCATGTTTTTTTTTTTTCTGTTCATGATATCTTAGAGTTATAATAATGTATTTATACATTTTTAATTTATTTATTTGTCTAAATTTATTTATTTTTAATTAATACATTTTCAATTATATTATTTTTGTCCATTATAATTTTTATACTATTGTTGATTCTATCCACTAAAAATTAAATTAAAAAAAATCAAAAATTAAAATAAAAATTTATAAATTTTCCTAAATTTAGCGACGGAAACAGTATTTCTATGGATTCCATCGCTGAAATTAGCGACGAAAATACTGTTTACGTCGCTAAATTTAGCGATGAAAACTATATATCTGTTGCTAAAGTTTACGTTGCCGTTTTTAAGGTTAGCGACGAAAAAAATTTTCATCACTAATTTTATCAACGGCTTCAGTGGTGACGGATCGTCGCAAATTTCCGTTGCTATTTGCTATTAGCAACGGAATTTCGTCTCTATTTTCTTTCACTAATATGTTATTTTGTTGTAGTGAAAGTTATGTGATGGACAGCAAAGACAACATGAGCTTTTGAAGGTGAACCACAACTATATGTGGTGGACCTCTTGACATAGCAATTAAGAAATTGTAAATAAGAATATTACAACCAGGGGTGTACATAGTTCGGTGCAGTTTGATCATTTACAAATCTCCGTATTGTATTGAAATTTTGATTCTTATAAATTTCGATATAGTTCGGTTCTTATTAATTTCGGTACAGTTCAATACCGTTCTTATAATTTTTAGTACGGTTCAGTTCGGTTTTTCGGTTATTTCGGTATAAAATAAAATAAAACAATACAATACAATACGTTATTTCGGATAATTCAATATTTTTAAAAATTTATAATATAAATATACACAATAATAAATACAAATATAATTAAAATATCTTAACAAATACATACAATTTTGCACTTTATTTTAAGAAAATTTTTCAATTTATCCCTCTCGTTCCTGAAAAGAAAACAACATCTTCTAATAATAGTCACTCTAAATGAAATTTTAAATTTAGAACAAATTGCTTCAATAAATTTGCTAAAATCCTCATATTTAATAAAATTAAATGGTAATTCATCTCTAATGATCATTCTAATTAAATTTTATGTACAAGTCCATCGATCAAATTTTCAACTAACTAATAACGTACTATTAATGATTTCCACAAAATCCTAAATTATATGTGACTTATTCTTACTTTTAGATGCAGTCGCGGAGATAACAGTAGCAGCGACGAAAAATAAGAAACGCAAGTATAGGCTAGAACCAACGAAAAAGATAGGAAAATTGTGGGAATGCACACGATTTCGAGACAGAAAAGAAAGAGGCAGACACAATTTAGATTTTATTTTATTTTCTTATATATATATATATATATATATATATATAAAATCGGTCAGATTCCCTCCAAATATTTCAATTCCCTTCAAATATTTTAATTTTCTCCAAAACTTAAAATAAAAAATATTTCTACTAAAATTTTTCATATTTTGTTCTTAATTCACTCTAAAAAAATTTAATTAATAAGATAATTATATACTCATATAATTATATTATATTATATATTAATTAATAAAATTATATTAATATAATAATTGTATATAAATATATTATTAAAATACATCTTCAATTACTCACATAAATATGTGTTAAATACAAATGAGTATTAGTTGAGTAACGCTAAAAATAAAAAAAATTAAAATTTTATTATAAATAATTATATATAATTTTATTTTTAATTTATATATTCATATATTTGTTGTGATAAAAATAAATGAGTATTAGTTGAATGACACTAGAAGCAAATGAAATTAATTGATAAAATGATTATATAATAAAATATTCAGCTGTATACAATTACATTATTAAAATAAAATCATCAATTATTCAAATAGATATTGTGTGAAAAATAGATAAGAACTAATTGAGTGTCACTAAATATAAATAAAATTAATTAATAATATAATTATATATACAGTCTCGGCTGATTATCTGGTTAGTATCAATCCACATATATTATCTTGACTCAGTTATTATACTCAATTTTACTAAATTTGGCTTAACAGTTAAAAAATTATTAATTAATATTATAGTCAATAGCTATAAGTATAGGTGGCAAATGGGCGGATTGGGTAGGTTTGGGTTGGGTCATAAATTGGTCAAAAATATATGGGTCATAAATGGATCAATATCCAAATGAATTGGGTGGGTTTGGGTTGTTCCATTTTACCCTTTTTTTAATGAAAAATAATTATCGATATAATAATAGGATACTAAAAGTATTACTATAAAAATGTTGGTGCAAATGGGTTAGATGATTCAAATGGGTCAGCGAAAATTCAAACGGGTCAGAATGTCGGTTAACTTATAACTGCCCAATTTACTATTTATTTTGTAAAAATTTCGGCAGTATAACGGCTATATATATAACCTACCCTTCCTGCAATTCAAACAATCCACAGCCCACACAGGGGCACAACAACACAATAATTCATAAATCAAGTGACTCTTTCTCCATTTTTAAGCCCATTATATAATTCTAAATTATTTCGCTCACTTTCTAAGTGAAATTTCTCCCAAAATCAATTTTATAATTCTTAAAATATCTAAATTAGCCTCTGTGCAAAATTTCAGTTCAAAGAAAATCCGTTTCTCGATCTGATACATTTAAATCAGTCTATTTCGATAATTTTCAGTGTTACCAAAAAATTAATTTTTCAGTGTCAAAAATTTCTAAATATTAATATAAGTCTATATATAACATTAAAATAATTTTTAAAAGTCATTTGCTATTTTTAAAGATTTGGTCAAACCTGGTACCCTTTAAAACGGGCAGGGCTTTTTTTTTTTTTTAACTTTTGGGTACCTATTTGAGTTCATTTTTTCTCCAAATTTTACCCTCGACCTCCTCGTAACTAGTATTTTTCGATAGTCAAATAAAATATTTTTTTACTTTCAGATGTAATTTTTGTCCTGAGTGCACTATTTACCGTCGGGAAAATATTATTCACGACTAATTAGGTAACTCAGCCATGCAAATTTAATCAACAAAAAACGCATACACATTACACAATAATAATAATACAGATATATATTTGAATATATGCTCATCATATAAATAATTGTAAATATTATTAAAAAATTTACTTATTTTTAATTTGCGCAATCAACTAATAAGTCACTTAAAATCTCTAAAATAATAGATAATTTTCAAAAATATTACTTTTTAATACAGCGAGACAGTTCAAGAAAAAAATTTTGTGCATCAAATCAAAAGTTTTTAATGTCCAAGAAATAATGAAAAATAAAAGAAAAATAAAATAACAAGCATACATCCATTGATAAAAGAACAAACAAACACCCATTGGGTATAGGTAGAATGACCCAAATAGGTTGTGTTTTATGTGGTTAGATTTTGGGTGGGTTTAAATGGGTCATTTTTTATTTGGGTTGGATTTGGGTTAATTTTTTATCTGGGTTTGGGTGAATTGTTGGGTTATGGGTGTAAATAAAATTAATTGGTAAAGTGATTGTATATATAAATATTTGTACAAAAAGAAAAATTAAGTAGTGGTTGAGTGACATTAAAATTAAATTAAATTAAACACGAATTAGTAAAATTTAATTATATATAATTAAATTATTAACTTACAATAAATAAATACTAGTTGAGTGATATTAAAATTAAATAAAATTAATTGGTAAAGTAATTATATACTCATATAATTAAATTAATTAGTAAAATTTTATTGATATAATAATTATATTTGTGTGTGTATATAAATATTTGTACAAAATGAAAAATTATGTAGTAATTGAGTGACACTAAACGTAAATTAAATTAAATATAAATTATTTTAGTTGCACATTCATATAGATATAATAATTAAATTTATCTTATTAATAATCAAAATATTTATTTTAATTTATTAACTATTTATTATATTAATTTCGTACATTAAAATATTTAATACAAATAATTATGAAAGTTTCAAAAAAATACAAATAATTATGAAGTTAAATTTATATAATATATAATAGAAATTATAAATAATATTTATATATAAATTACTCGTATTATATATAATAATTAATAAATATCGGTTATTTCGATCCAATTCAGTTAAGAACAGTTCGGTACAGTTTAATACGGTTCTCGATTCGATTCCAGTACAATTCGGTTCGGTTCTAGTAAAAAACTCAATAATACAATTCGGTTCAGTTCTAGTAAAAAAAATCAGCGGTACAATTCGATCTTTCATCTTTTTTTTTTCGGTATTTCGGTTCGGTACAGAAAAATTCAGAACCGTGTACACTCCTAATTACAACTAACGATAAATGTCAAATTTGAAATGATTCCAACCTCTATTAACTACTATCAAATGTGGTTTATATGTACATATAGATCAGAGAAAGGAGAATTAAGATATATGAAAATGAAAAGAGATATAACACAAGAACTTCCCTAATCCCCTTCTATTCTACATATAATCTCAAATTCATGTTTACAGAGTTGTAAACAATTATCAGTTCTATAAACACTATTGTTGTTTGGGGTTAATAGTGTTAGTGCAAAACATATCAAGTAGATTTCATTATATCCTAAAGGAAATTTGCCATTGTCCACTTTGTAAACAATTATCACTGAAATTAATGAATCGAAATTAAAAATAGATCGTGAACTGATTACTCAATCAATGTCCACCTCTAATAATTTTATCTCATTTATTGTAACTATTGACTAATGTAAAAAATTTAACCTCAAATATGATTAAAAATAAAGGTTATATTTGATTGCGAAGTTAGTATTAAAGAAGATAAATAAAATTTAAATCTAAAAAAAAAGATATAAAAGGTAATTCAGAACAAATAGTGCATTGCATTAAGTGAAAAATCTAGGCAAGAAAGAAGGATTAAACAATAAACATGTATTGTTTTTAAGGATATATGTAAGGGGTAACAACGATAGTAATGTATTGAAAAATTTTAGATTCAAACTTTCATTCTCTTTTTTCAATAAAAAATAATAAACACATATTAAAAAAAAAAGGTAAATATAGTAATTGGCTCTTGAACTTATAAAATATAATATTTTTAGTACCTGAATTTTTTAAAAGTTGCATTTAACAATTAAAATTATACGACTAATTTTGGGCAAATTCAATAGGCATAGGCCCGTTGGGCATTGAAGGCAAACCCGAACGGGTCAAGGTTTTACTGGGTTAGTTTTGGGCGGGTTCAGATGGGTAGAATTTTAGTTGGGTTGAGTTTTGGTCAATTTTTTCTGGGCGGGTTGGGCGGGATTTTTGGGTCTGGGCCAAGTTTGACAGGCTTAGTATTTGGTATACAATATCATACTGTATTAATTTTATAAAAAAAATAAAAATAAACAAAATTAAATTATTTGTGTTGCTATTAATTTGGAAAAATAAGAAAAAGAAAAAGACAAAAATATGGCATCACAATGAAAAATATAAATAAATTAGTAATTTTAAGACTTGATTAACTAAAATAAAAATTATAGAAAGAAATAAAATGCAATTGTCCAGTAAGGTGTACCACTAAATTCATTTTTTTACTTATTTTTTTGAACCCAAAATGAATAAAAAAAAATCGAGGAAAAATTAATTTGAAAAATATATATGGCTTAGATGAAGGCTACACTGGAGATAGGAAGAAGGTGAAAATTTATCTTTCTATTTTATAATACAGTATTTACCGTATTACACAAACATAACGGTAAATTATATATTATCTTATTATATGGTGTATGTAGAATAAGAAAGCCATATACTGTATTATATCCATATTATTTTTTAAAAAACTTTTCAAATACCGTATTTGTATTAATTTGTTTTATATTATACTATTCTATATGTAATAAAGTGAACCAAATATGTATTTTAAGTATTAATTTGATATGTCAGTGCGATATATTGTGCGTTAATATGCATCATTGGATAAAAAATTGCATATGATAAGCATATCCAATTCCTGGTGCCAAGGAACACAAATAAATAAAAATAAATAAATAAAAATTAAGTAGAGAAGAACCACTAAGGCAAAGGATATCTTAGGTAGATTCCATTAATATTCTGCTTAATGTCTCATGAATAATTATTAAACAAACCGAATAAATAATTATAAAAGCAAAGAGGAACCAAATAAAGTTGTGCTTCAAAGCATATACTTAGAAGATCCTTTCTCTACTCTTAATCTATATTACTACTAAAATCCAGATGCTATTTCAACTTCTCACACCTTCAAGCCCTTTTGAGGGATCGATGAAGGTATGGGATCTTCTATAATATATATATAATGATTTCCCACAAATTTATATTCTTCCTCTAAATCCTACAAATGGGTTTTTCCAGGTGAAGACGGAGGAGGCGGAGATGGAAGAGGAGGAAGAGTTATTTTACCTAAGAGTAAGGTCATGATGGTTTTTATACCATTAGGGCAACTATGATCCTTTGGCAATGTATTATTATATTTATATTCCTAAATTAGTATCTTATGATTAAGTATTAATGAATGCTGAGCTTCTTTCATATCCTGGAATTGGAATTGGAATTGGAATTGCTCTAGATTTTAGATTTTTCATACTGAATATGCTTCGACCTCAGATGATGTTATGTTTTTTTTTTGTTAGTTATAAGCATAGTTATTTCGTGCTTGCCATCCGTATATTGGCCAAGAGTGGACATGGATTTTTTAATCATTTTATTAATAATTAATAATTTAATATAGAATTTTGAAAATTACAAACTATAACGGTTTACTTTTAGTTAACTGATTTATCGATTACAGTTGGATTAACAATTATTTTTTTCAATTCATATATAGTTGCATCATTAATATATAGTATTCTTGTGTCGTTTTAACTAACGTCTTTTTCGCTCTATATATCCGTCACTTTAATAAATTCAAAAGGGCACTAAGTTTATTTTTTCAGATTTATTATCATTAATTATCTTTTTCATTATCTAAATTTTCTCTCATTCCACTCATTATCTTTTCTTTTAATTAAGTGGTTAACACTAAATTAAATAAGGGTATTTTTAACAAAATATTACTCTATCCGTCCCAAAATATAAGACACTTGCTATTTTTAATTATCCATCTATTTGCTTGTGAAATACTTATAATGTCCTTATTTAATTTTTCAATAATCACAAATTTGCATTAAATTCTTTATCTCATTTCCAACAAAAGATTAAAAATACGTTTATCTCTGCATTATACTATTACTAGCCACTACTATCAAAAACTCAAAATTAATTTTAAGTTCATCAAAAACTCAAAATTTAATTTAAGTTCCACTTATCAAAATAATTTATGACAATTTATATTTTCAACCCTAATACACTACTAATAATTATTTTTATATTTACAACAATAAAGGGCATAATTGGTTTACCAATTATAAAATTATGTCTAAACAATAAAAACTAACTTTTCTAAAATAGTGTGAAAATAAAAATATATCTATTATTTTGGGACGTATAGAGCACAAATTTATTTAAAATCTAGTTATAATTAACATGGAGACTTATTAATTTGCCTAAAAAAACTTTAAATGACAAATAATTTGAGACACAGTGAATAATAGTTTTTTTGGCACATCTCAATTAATACTCAGAGCGAAGTATGTAAAATTCATGAAATTACTTCCTTTTTATTGAATTTCGGACATGTGGACATTTTCTTTTTCAATTAGAGGAATAAGCAACCGACACTATCAAAATGAATCCAACATAATGGGAAACACTCAATTCCCATTTATTTCATTTTAGTGTCATATTACGTGGTGGAACTTGAAAAGAAATGAAACTCTCTGCTCCAACCACGAGTCTTAAGTCTCACTTATGCTCCCACATAAAATTTTTATTAAAAAAGAAATTAACACATTTTAATAAATAATTTTTAATTAAAATTTTCCAATTATTTTAAAAAAATAAAATAATTTCTTTTTTATAATTCCAACAAATATGTATTTTTTTAATTTGGGATGCCCACATGGCAGCTTTCTATTGGGAGCCAATCAAGAGGAACCGGGCCCAAGTGTTAAATTGAGACATAAAAGAGTTTTTTGAGCACCGGAATGGCAAAACTTTAGGTGTTAAATTAGAAATGCTATCATGCTAAACAAATTTGCTATATCCAGGACATCCAACCACATCAATGATATGCTGCAGGAAAAAAAACATAAACACACCCTTAAAATTGGCAAAAAAATAAAAAATTAATTACACACATCAACTTTATTTGGTATTTTATATACCTGAAGTTGATAAAAATAACCAATTGTCTGCCTAAACTTGACATTGTGCACCTCTTAATCTTAAGAAAAGAAAAGTGTGACTAGTAAAGTGAGAACAATGACATGTTCATGTGGGCAATAAATTTTGCCAAACTCGTGTGCCGTTACATAGTATCCCTAATTTGCAGCTTCAGTACAAACACGCAAGAAATGCTAAGATAACAAATACCATGCATATGGATAAAACAAGAGATTAGACTGATCTTCATCAAAATAATTTTGATAACATAACTCCTTTCAAGTAAAAGTGGGCTACAGAAAATATCAATATTTAATTCAAGCAAATAAGAGCCAACACTAGCTTTCGGAAACCAGCATACATTCTAAATCCTAAAGAAGTGAATGACAAAGGTTCAACAAAAATTCCTCAAGGCAGAATAAATTTCCTCAACCCAAAAATAAAGAAAAGAAGAAAATTGAAGCAGCTTAGCCTAGTAAAAGAAACCAAGCACTTTCCCACCGACATTCTTTCTTCTAGCCTCTTCATGGTCCATAATACCAGCAGAAGTTGTCAACACAATGTAACCAAACTGCAATTCAAAGTCAATCCAGATATCAACACCAGAAGCAATTATGAATTTAATTAGACGTTTGAAATTAACAAATGTGCACAATAACACTTCAGCTTCGTATATCAAGATGTAACTATATATTCTAAGAAAATCAAAGCTGGTACTATATTACCCGAAACACGAGTATACCTTCCAGCACACAATTTAACTACATGATCCTAACAAATCGTATGAAAAACTTCCTGATGGCAATGAAATCATGCATAAGAAAATTATTCCCTTAAAACAGAGGGGATCTAGATTTCTCTGCTGACCTGTCTTGATGGAAGTAACCTTGCAGTCCATCCCTCAATCTCCTTGACACCGATGTCAAAACGAGGGCTGATAACCCCACATTTGTTCAACCTCCCATTCAATTCAACCACAATTTTACCAGACCTGTGATCATCTACATACTCAACTCACCAATGTACCCTACGAGGCCAAATGAAAGATGTAAGCATAAATCAAGAACTCATTAAACTTTTCCAATGAAAAAGCAAAATAAATGTCAAAATGAAAAAGATACCGTGCTTCTGCATCACAAGCAGAAATTTGATGATCACTTTTGAGGAAGGCCTGATCATCACCTGGCGCTTCCCACGCTTTTCAGCATTGTAAATGCTCTTCAAAGCATCATTCAAAACACTAACTCTCACCATTGTTGCTGCTGCTACACATATTTCAAAAGCTCTAATTACAGCTCATAACATTAATAAGAATGATAGGATCAACTTGAATAAACTAATAGGAATCCCGAATCTCCAAGAATGTCACAAGTGCATAAAATTTAGCCGACGCCCTAAATTTAGTGATCACTAATAAAGTAAACCACCGGAAAAAAGATATAAATTACAGTGACTCAAAACCTAGAAGATGCAAAAGAATGTCAAGGAATCAAACAACTACAAAATCAAATATATCAGCTTCATTCGATAATTTGACATTAACTTTGAATAACAACGAAAAAAGAACTCGAATAAAAAAAAAATCATCAAATCATTTACTAAGATCTTCAGAGAAACGAGTAGAACCATTTCCAGAAAATCAATCAACTATGGATAATTATATAGGAGATAAACAACGAGGCCAATATAAATTTGGATGAAATCGAACATACCGCAGAGATAAATCGCAGAAACGCCACAAGAATTAAGGTTTTGGGAGAGGTTGAAAGAGGGCAAACCCTAACGCATATATAGTTAGGGATCTACTAGAACTTTGTTTTGAACTCTTTTTAACCCGGCCCGTGCAGAAACCCAAATTAAAAAGCGGAAATTACATGGTAAGCCCAACGCCCAACCCAAGGCTGTACAAATCCAATAGTTTTATTTTTTCGAATAGGGAAAGAGAGTGCGAGAACTTAAATTCAAAACTTTCGAGTTCATCAGTTCTAATATTTACTGTTAAAATATTTTTTTAAAAATAATTTCAATAATTTTATTATTGATCATCTCAAAATAAATAGTTTTATTACTGATTAAATTGAAAATTATAATATAAGAAAATTAAACCAAACCAATTGTAATAATTTACTATAAAATTATTTTTAGGAATCGGTTGTACTTTAAAAAATGGCGAGTTTGATAACTTTTTTAATTTAATAGAGTTCTATTTACACCCCATGCCAAAAATATAAGTATCTTTTTCTTTTTCAAACGGTGCTCTAATTTATTTAATGGTAATCACAGGGATAAACAAGGTGAAAATTTGCTTTACTCGTATAGAAAAATAAGATTTGCTTTGCCATAAACTCATAATTTAATGACAGCGTATGCAACATAATTATCATTTTTTCTTATTTATAAATATTCATTTCTTGTATGCCATTGATATGTCTATCACTGTTTGGAGCAACGTGTCGAAATCAAAATTCCACAAACTTTGAAAGCAAAGAAATATAAGGAATATAAATAGTTCTAGGTTGAAGGGGATGCCTTAACAGGTTTCTTCCAGGGACATCCATAGACGCGAATTTTGTTGCCGATTTCCTCTCATCTTGCGTCCAACATTTTCCTGGTTCCCATGGCACAGGCTAATTAATTGGCTTCACCATGACACAGCCAAAATTTGCAATACTTGGCACACGCTACTTTAAAACTAATCGCCACAGAAGTCTAACCGCAAACATAATGGTCTGTTCATGTAGAATCCTTTGTTAAAGCAGACTCGCGTTCCTGGCGGCGGCGCTCTCTCTAAAGATTATCCAAGAGAAATAATCATCAATAAGATTATTGAACAGCTAAACATAATGCACACTCATCTAAGGAGGCATTTATTAATTATTCCTCATTCATGTCAATACATCAGTTAGAAACACGTTGCATGCTGCGTAAGTCACATTTATACTAATAAAAAGAGACATATTTCTTAATTTGTTCTCTTGATATGCCAAAACAATCAGCAATATACTTCAAGGTCATGCTGCTTTGTTTCCATTCACATGAACAGCGTCACTTTTGTAGCATGCCTTCAATGAAAGCACAAAAAGCAGCGTAGTTGAATATTTGCTTTTCATGAATATATACGTTCACTACATCATATCTAACCTTCTTGCATGGCACCTAGACCACAATAAAATCCTTCAAATCGTCAGGCAGCAAAAAAATTTGTGTTCCAAATGTTGATCACCTAACTTAGGCATCAGCAGGATATTTCTCCCTGATTCAAGAATTACATATTTCAGTTAAATGGACATTTTCCCTCAGGGGAACTTGTGTATTCACAACCCAATAGATTATAGTTCAGGAAAAAAACCAACAAAGCGATTGTTTCCTTATAAATGCAGAGCATGAACAATAAAATAATAGTCTAACATTTAAATTCAAAATAGTCTCTCTCTATGCTTAATGAGTTACACGTCCACTAGACTAGTAATCAAACTATGCATATTAACAAAAAAAAAGCAAACATGTAGGCTATGATCCCCTATATTTACTAGAACAGTGGCCACGTTTCGAATTGCTCAAAGTTCTCGCCCTAAAGGCATTTGCTTCATGGGTCAGCATACATATGCAACTGACACAGGCATCTATTTGTTTAGCGAAAATCAACATTTTAGAAGGTAAGCGATATAGTTTATAACCATTCAACCAGCATGCCCATGATTTAACTATGTTCAAAAAGATTAATAATTCAAAATATAATGTATTATACAGAAGAGAATATTTTTTTTTTCCTATTGCCCTATAGAAAAGAAAATTATAACATACCCTTCTTTCCCAGTACGGATGAAAGCACACAAAATCATAGACTGGATTGACTGTCTGCACCATGATGAAATTGATCCCAGTAAACAACACGAGAGCTGTCATAGGCCGTGTTCTATGTGGCATCTTTTTTGTAACTAAAACCGTTGAAGGTTTTTAAACTGCAACCAAAAGGTGAGAAAACACGCAATTAATCTCTAAAATATGAAATTGGAAATGCCAACCACAATAATTTCAGGCTACAAATATGCATTGTGATCATATAGGCACTAACTATGAAAAATAAACATGTAGACGAAGATGTAAAATAGACAAAAAGGGAGAGAGAAAATACATGGAAAAAAGAGAGGATAGATCACTTAATTGAATCAGGTGTTCTCTTTAATTCGGTTCATCTTATGCATTTCAAATAGTCATTTCTAATCTTCTAACACAGACAGCCTTCTATATTTGCAGCAATTCAACCACCGTATTATACATCTGACCAGCAACAACAGTCAAACTAACTTAAAAAGAAAAGAAAAGAAAAAAAAAAAAAAAGAAAAGAAAAGTATACTGCCCTGAAAATGTAGAAATTGAATAGATCAAGAAATTGCAATAACTGCAATGATAACATGTAAAGAACAATATTTGGACTACGAATTAGCAAAAAGTTATAATGAGTAGTAGAACATAAGGACTTGATTAGTGCTATCAGCTATTATTTTGATTTGCTATTCGCTGCTCCAGTGTTTCTTTATCAAATGAACAATCTGATTCTTCCATAAGCAGGTAATGAAATTGGAAAACATTTACCTAAATGCTATATAAAGCTGTATCAAAGCTAGATTGGGGCTCTACATTTAAGCAGCCAGGATCAACCAAGCAAGAGATCAAACTGCTGATTTTAAACCAAGCCAACTACTGTACAGATGTTGGAGGGAACCATACCAAGTAGCAAACTCATTAAAATAATGAATAGAGGAAATTCTTCTTATGGAGAGGACTACAAAATTGACATGGAAGTTCATGGGGCTGCATGCTCAAGGCGATTAACAAAGCAGGTCTAGAATAAAGAATAATTGATGAGAAACCATCAAACCAAAGGGGGAAAAAGCATCCAACAGTTTGGAAAGGGAACAGAGAGTTAATTCCGAAAATAATACAAAAAATGAATGGGAAAAGAAGAACAAATTTTTTAAACTGTGAAAATAATGGTTAGTTAACTGTCTTGATTTATTCTCAAAAAGAATTCATGATACAAGCATCATTTTTAGTTTTTTACTCATCTCAAAGAGTTGGAGAAATTACAATCATTGATGAACACTAAAAAAAAAAAAAGGAACAAGCAATTGTAAGACATGAATTACTAATTTTTATCTTCTACAGGATGAGTTACACCAATTAACTAATAATCTGAGACAAATAAGCATGAAGAAATGGCTATCATACTGCAGCAAAAAATTTAGACAGAAATTTCAGAAGTTGATGCTCCAATTAGGTAAAAATTCAAAATAATAAAAAAATAAAACTAATTTAAACACACAAGAAATTTGATGTTCTTTTGAATTAGTTTTCTAAACACTATCACCATCGTTGCTGCTGCTACATATACATATTTCAAAAGCGCTAATTATCACTCGTAGCTTTTAAGAGAATGCGATGCCTAATATAATAAGAAATGACCAGAAGGATCATATTAGCATGCTTGGATGCCTAAATAATCTCTCCTAATAAAAGCAATACAAAATCAGCCAGCCAGCAAAATGAGGGAAGAAAGCAGATAGGACTTAACTTGAATAAACTAATAGGAATGCTGAATTTCCAAGGATGTGATAAGTGCATAAAATTCCATTCTAGCTTGTTATAATAAGCCCAAGCCCTAAATCGAGTGATCACTACTACTCAAAACTTAAAAATACAGTGACTCAGAAAACATAGAAGATTGAAATAAAACAAAACAAAATAAAATAAAATAAAGCAATCAAATGACTGCAAAATCAATTATAACAGCTTAATTTGCTAATTTGACATTAATTTTGAATAACAAAGAAAAAAGAAATCATCAAATCAATTACTAAGTTCCTCAGAGAAACAAGTAAGCATTTTCAGAAAATCAATCAATTATGGATAATTATATATAAGAGAAACAATAGAGCCAATATAAATTTGGATAGAGTCAAACATTACGCAGGCAGATAAATTGCAGAAATGCAAAGAGACCTAGGATTTTTGTAGAGGTTGAAAACTCAACGCATATTGGGATAGAAAAATATGAAAAATGTGAGTGAGGTTCTAATGCAACACACTGCTCCTTGTTCTTCTATCCCACCATTAAAATTAGAATTGCGATTAAGGCTCATTGCAAATGCTCAGTACTTATGAAAAAGCAGATTTGCTGCTTAACCTAGCTTAAATCATACATCACCTACTACCTTAGCTAGAAAACACCATAAAAGAAGATGAACAACACACACATCTTTGCCACAAACAACTCAGCCTAATCCAATCAATTCAGGGTCTACCAGCAGCATGCCATAAAAAACAATTATAATTATAGTTCAAGCACAATTCTAACATAACTCAAATATTTTCCTTGCTAACAACAATGTTCCTTTTCTCCCAAGAAGCACAAACAATATTAATTCTGCAATTCTAGCAACTTAAGTACAAGATTCCATTCCCAAACATCATTGCATTCCATTAATCCACCTATTCCCATTAAAGTCAGAAAAACATTGTTAACTCACAAAAATCTTCTCATTTGATTCATATCTCAACGATGTCAAAATAATGGTAAAAGTCGTTTCCAATGAGCAAAATCCTGTTCTCAACAGAAATGTCACAGAATTTAGGTGAAATTTTTAATTGAAAACAAGATTTTCACACGGAAACCTAAATTAAGCATTATATCGAGCAGGTGGTGGGCAAACAATTTCTAACGAATATTGAAGTGGAATTAAATATTCAAATCCCTCGCTGCTATTCATCTTGCTAAATCAACTTGCTAAACTCCACGATATCAATAAAAGCACACAAGAAAGTGCAAAATAGCAAAATTCCGCAAGAAGGAAACAAGAAGAAAGTGCGAGAAATACCTGAAACTCTGAATATAGAAGAATAAATTGTGCAGAAGTGAAACTTGATCTTTTCACTGAGACTCTCCAAATCCAGGAATAAGGGAGAGATTTCAGCTCAAATCATGCTTCAAATTAGTTTGGGCATGCAAACTTAGAGGAAGAACAGAGAAAAATCGGATTCTAAAAACATTAGGGAACGAAGTGTGGGAAGAACAGGGTTACTATGATTTTTTTTGGTACATCAGAAATCGTGAATGTTGAAAAGGCACTGGATATTTTTCAATTTATCAAATTGGCCCCAATTTATGCTTATTTTGACATATTTCATCCAAACATTGGCTCCAATTGGCCCCAATGTTAGAAGCGTAGAAGAAAATCTAGTATAAGTTAATGAGGTTTCAGTATAAACTATAAACTAATATTCTAAACTTCAGTGTTACAAATAACAAATCTTTGACTATAATGTAATGAAGTTTTGAGTAGCCATGTTTTAACTATAAATTGCTCTTCCGTGAACTATCAAAACATGCTTAATTTGGAAAAAAAATTCATGTCTATAAATAAATTATACTACTTTTTGATTTTATTTATTTATTCTTCGATAAGGGTTTCAAAATTGCAAGAAATATTACCAGATTGTAATAGTCGGGATAAACTTGTAAGCTTCAATTTTTTTTTATTTTTTTAATTCATCCATTTCAGTTAGACTAATCGAACCAAATTTTTTTAATATTGAGAATCGAATAGAATATTCAAGTGGATTGAAATATTTCGATCTGCTTTTTCTATTTTGGCTTTCCAAAATGTAATGTTGCAAAAACCCAGCTGGACCTACCGGTCTAGCTAGAAAAAACCTATAATTTGAAAAAAAAAAATATAAAAACAAGCCGGTTGAACCATACATCGGCTCACTCCACCCAGTTTAATAGGTTTTTTTTCCGTGTCACATAGTGCGCGTTCTTATTTCTTTTAATTTAACAACACTTTTTACATTTTAATACCTAATTTTTTGTTTAAAAAAAAAAGATACCTAAACTTCAATTTGTTGCTTAAATTTATTAATTGTTAAATTATAGTCTATAAATAATAATAATAATAATAATTTTAATATTATTAAATTTTTGTGAATCATAATTTAGATATTATTATGTTTTGGATTGTCCTTTTTTCTCTTAAATCTTGACTATTATAATAATATGAATATATGATGAATATTAGTATTTTAAATATTTTATTAGGGAAATTATTATTTGAAACATATTTAAATAGAATATAATAATTATTTTTTAATCCCAGTTCGACCTCAGTTTAATCCTGATTAAACTTTTAACTACTGACCCACTATTCTTTTCGATTTTATATCTGGTTTGATATAATCAGTGATTCCCAATAAAAATAAATGTTATTTTTTATAAATTTCGATCGGTTTGGTTATTTTGCAATTTTTACACTTAAAACCAAATATAATTGAAATAACTGAATTTTTATAAAACTGATAAACAAAACCGAATTAAATAATTTATTTATGTCGTTTTTATTCAGTTATTCGGTTATAACCGAATTATGCTTACCCCCACCGATCATTACAAGTATTTATTTGGGTAGTGAACCAGTTTTCTGGTTTAATCCCAATATCCAAATATTTTTCTTATTATTGAATTCGGTCTATGCAATTTATATGCGAAGATTTCTTACAAATCACAAGTTTATTTGAGGCATAATGCATGCCTAGATCAAAAAATATCACTTCTTTTATATATAAAATTGTAATAGTTGTTTTACATGATCAGAAACTTTTGAAAACTAATTAGACAAAAGATTAATAACTAGTTACTAACTCTAAGTTCTGTTTGTTAAAAGGTAAACTTAAGAAATTAATTAAAAATGGAAGTGGAGAAGAATGAGCCACATATGAGTTGGACAATTGCACATGGTATTATTCATTTAATTAGTTGACAATAAGTTGGCTGCAATATTTGTCTAAGAAGAAGACATAATTAGTTGGCAAGAAGACATAAATTATTAGCAAGTATGAGTGATTTAGTGAGTTGGCAATCGTTGGCAAAAATTTATTGTTGTCATTTAAAGAAAAAATTGTGGTGTTAATTGTTTTTCTTGCTCTATAAATAGAGCAGAAATTTGTGCTCAAAGTGTGTGAAGTGTGAAGTGTGAAGTGTGAAGTGTTGGTAAAAACAATAATAAGAGTATTTAATTTCTCTTAGCAATTTTATTCTTCTTTCATTTAAAGTCCTTGTTCCTTCCAATAATTTTTTCAATTAAAGTCTTTATTTCTTCCAACAAAGTGGTATCAGAGCCCAGTCTTTTTTCTTAGTATGCTCTGTGGTTGCAGCATAGTCTGATCTTCCACATCAGAAAAGAATTTTTTCTTGGGTTATAGTGAGTGTTTGAGAGATCCTACAAAAAAATGAATGCCAATTCCAGTATCTCTTTTCAATTCCCTCAGCTTACAAAAACCAATTATACAAATTGGTGCATTCGGATGAAAGCTTTATTAGGATCCCAGGATGTTTGGGAAATTGTTGAAAAAGGCTATGAATTTCCGGCAGACGAGACAGGACTATCACAGGCAGAAAAAGATAGTCTCCAGAAAAATCATAGAAACGATCAGAAGGCACTTACTCTCATCCACCAAGGATTGGATGACGTGATGTTTGAAAAGGTAGCTGATGCTACTACCTCTAAAAAGGCATGGAAAATTTTACGAGTTTCTCTTCAAGGTGAAGAGAAAGTAAAAAAGGTTCGTCTGCAGATGCTGAGAGGAGAATTTGAAATGATGAAGATGAAAGAGACAGAAGGAGTTACCGATTACTCCTCACGAGTAAAATCTGTCGTTAATCAAATGCGACAGTATGGAGAAAGAATTGAAGAATCAAGAATAGTTGAAAAGATCCTGCGATCACTATTGCCAAAATATAACTACATAGTGGTAGCCATGGAAGAATCCAAAGACATTAGTACTATGACTGTTGATGAAGTCATAGGATCTTTGCAAGCTCGTGAAGAAAGAATTATGAAGCAGAGAGAAGAGTCAACAGAACATGTCTTGACAATAAAGACTTCGTTCAAAGATAGAGAAAACAACCAAGAAGGAAGCAATTCCAGAAGAGGACGTGGTAGAGGTCGAGGAGGAAATGGAAGAGGACGAGGACGAGGACGAAATCAACAACAAAGAAGAGGAGACAATAATTATGACAACAATGAAGGAGCCACTCAATTCACAAGAGGTCGAGGACATAGACGCGGACATGGAAGAGGAGCTTGGAGGCCGAATGATGGACGTGATAAATTCAACATCCAGTGTTACAACTGCTCCAAGTATGGTCACTACGCATCAGAATGTTGGAGTTCTCCTAAGGAGGTGGAGGAAAAGGCAAATAACATCCAAGATGAAGATGTTGCAGGCACAGTTCTGCTCACTTATGAAGGTGAAGAAAGTCACGAGAACAACATATGGTATCTTGACAACGCAGCGAGTAACCATATGTGTGGAGATAAGAAGATGTTCGTGGAACTTGACCAGTCCATCAGCGGTAATGTTGTATTTGGAGATTCCTCAAAGGTTCCCATTACAGGCAAAGGAACCATTCTTATTCGGCTAAAGAATGGTGCTCACCGGTTCATTAACAATGTTTATTATGTTCCAAATATGAAGAGTAATATTTTGAGTTTGGGACAACTTTTGGAGAAAAATTATGAAGTGCATATGGTGGACCGAAAATTGTTATTGTTGAACGAGAAAAAGGAGCTGTTAGCTAGAGTGCCCATGTCAAAGAATCTCATGTTCACACTCAACATTCAGACGGATGTGGCAAAATGCTTAAAAGCTTGTGTGAAGAGTTCTCATTGGCTTTGGCATCTGAGGTTTGGGCATCTCAACTTTGGAGGCCTAAAGTTATTGAGTCAGAAGAAGATGGTGCATGGCTTGCCACCCATTGATCAACCACAACAACTTTGTGAGGGATGTCTTGTTGGCAAACAATCTAGAACCAGTTTTCCGAAGGAGTCTATGTCAAGAGCAAAGGCACCACTTGAGCTAATTCATGCAGATGTTTGTGGACCAATGTCTCCAATGTCATTAGGAAATAATAAATATTTCTTGCTATTCATTGATGATTATAGCAGAAAGACTTGGGTTTACTTTTTGAAGGAAAAGTCAGAAGTTTTTGGAGCATTCAAAAAATTTAAAGCTCTCGTTGAAAAAGAAAGCAGTCATTACATTAAAGCCATACGATCTGATCGAGGAGGAGAATTCACATCCAATGAATTCAAGAGATTCTGTGAGGAGCATGGGATCCGTCATTTTCTATCTGTTCCCAGATCCCCCCAACAAAATGGTGTCGTGGAAAGAAAGAATAGAACGGTGCTTGACATGGTGAGAAGTATGTTAAAAAGCAAAAATTTGCCAAAGGAGCTATGGGCAGAAGCAATTGATTGTGCAGTTTACATTTTGAACCGATCTCTAACAGTAAGTGTCTGGGATAAAACACCCCAAGAAGCATGGAGTGGGAGAAAGCCAACCATTTCTCACTTGCGTATTTTTGGGAGTGTTGCACATGTTCATATACCAGATAAAGAACGAAAGAAGCTTGACGACAAAAGCAAGAAGTACTTGTTCGTTGGCTATTCGGAACATTCAAAGGGATACAAGATGTTTGATCCTGATTCCCGAAAGATAATCATCAGCAGGGACGTGACTATTGATGAAGAAGCAGTTTGGGATTGGAGCAGTGATAAGCAGAAGAACTATAGTTTTTATCCATTCACTATGGATGAAAATGATGATCGTGATCCAGAAGAAGCAACCACAACACCAGAGTCAAATACACCTCTTTCAAGTGCATCTCCTGAAGGAGATGAAGACCAGAGTGAAAGTCCAAGACAAAGGCCAAGAAAGTTGAGACGAGTTGAAGATCTATATGATGTCACAAGAGATCTTAGTGAAGAATTAACTCTTTATTGTCATTTTGTTAATAGTGAACCAATTGATGCAGAGGAAGCAATGAAAGATGAGCAATGGAGAAAAGCAATGGAGGAGGAGATTCAAGCAATTGAGAAGAATAAGACATGGGAGTTAACCTCACCTCCAGCTAACCAGAAACCCATTGGTGTCAAATGGGTGTTCAAAGCTAAGAAAGATGCAGCAAGAGAAGTTGTGAGATATAAAGCAAGACTAGTGGCAAAAGGGTTCAGTCAAAGACCCGGAATTGACTACAACGAAGTTTTCGCTCCAGTTGCTAGACTAGAAACCATCAGGATGGTAATTTCGATTGCTGCACAAAATGGGTGGAAAATTCATCAAATGGATGTCAAGTCAACATTTCTCAACGGATACTTGGAGGAGGAAATTTACATTCAGCAACCTCCTTGTTATGTTGTCAAAGGGCATGAAGATAAAGTGCTGAAATTGAAGAAAGCATTGTACGGACTCAAACAAGCACCACGAGCCTGGAATAGTCGCATTGACAAATATTTTCAGGAAAATGGTTTTGTCAAATGCCCCCACGAGTATGCCATGTACGTGAAAGTAAAAAATGGAGATTTGTTGATTGTTTGTTTGTACGTAGATAACTTAATTTTCACAGGGAACAATCCGCAAATGTTTGAAGACTTTAAAAAGACGATGGCTCGTGAGTTTGAAATGACTGACATTGGCCTCATTTCATTTATCTTGGCATTGAAGTGAAGCAAAATGATGATGGAATTTTTATTTCTCAAAGTGGCTTCGCAAAGGAGATCTTGAAGAAGTTCAAGATGGAGAATTGCAATCCTGTCAGCACTCCTGTTGAATGTAACCTGAAATTGACCAAGGATGAACATGGAAAGAAAGTCAATCCGACAATATTTCGAAGCTTGATTGGAAGCTTGAGATATTTGACGTGTACAAGACCCGACATTCTATATGCAGTTGGACTAGTAAGCAGATACATGGAGTCACCAACGGAGTCACATTGGAATGCAGCAAAAAGAATACTCCGATATCTGAAAGGTACAACTAATTTTGGTTTACATTATTCAAAATCTGAAGATTTCAAATTAGTTGGCTACTGTGATAGTGATTGGGCTGGTGACAAGGATGATCGAAAAAGTACTACAGGCTTTGTATTTTTTCTTGGTAACTCGGCGTTCACTTGGAGTTCAAAGAAGCAACCTATTGTGACCTTGTCAACTTGTGAAGCTGAATATGTTGCTGCGACTGCATGTGTGTGTCATGCAATATGGCTAAGAAGATTACTAAAGAAATTGCAGATGGCTCAACACAATCCAACGAAAATTTTTATTGATAATAAATCGGCATTGGCATTGGCAAAAAATCCGGTCTTTCATGATCGAAGCAAGCACATCGACACGAGATATCATTTCATTAGAGAATGCATCGAGCAGAAGGAGGTGATATTGAAATATGTGAAAACACAAGATCAAATTGCGGATATTTTCACAAAGTCACTCAAATCTGATGTGTTCAATCAATTGCGAGCATTATTGGGAGTTACCGAAAATTAAGTTTAAGGGGGAATGTTAAAAGGTAAACTTAAGAAATTAATTAAAAATGGAAGTGGAGAAGAATGAGCCACATATGAGTTGGACAATTGCACATGGTATTATTCATTTAATTAGTTGACAATAAGTTGGCTGCAATATTTGTCTAAGAAGAAGACATAATTAGTTGGCAAGAAGACATAAATTATTAGCAAGCATGAGTGATTTAGTGAGTTGGCAATCGTTGGCAAAAATTTATTGTTGTCATTTAAAGAAAAAATTGTGGTGTTAATTGTTTTTCTTGCTCTATAAATAGAGCAGAAATTTGTGCTCAAAGTGTGTGAAGTGTGAAGTGTGAAGTGTTGGTAAAAACAATAATAAGAGTATTTAATTTCTCTTAGCAATTTTATTCTTCTTTCATTTAAAGTCCTTGTTCCTTCCAATAATTTTTTCAATTAAAGTCTTATTTCTTCCAACACTGTTTCCATTAATGAACTACGTATAAACCATCATCCTAAATTCTGTTTCCTGAAAAGTCACCAATTATCACTTAGGAGCTCCTCAACGTTGAACGAGCAATCAAATGCCGGGTCCATCAACATATCGTCCAGATAAATCCCGTCCATCTCTGGTAATGCAATTGCTGAATTGGCTGTTTTAGTCAACAAATCTGCTTCCCGATGTTCCATGGAACCATCATAATCGGCCATACCATTCTGAGCTGATACACTTTCTATCTCTGTTGCTGCAATTTGAGATACTTCTCCTTGTTGAAATTGGCGATTACAGATAAGTCTGGACCCCGTCGAAGTATCGTAATCATCCACTGCAAGTCTTTTGGACTGGATAGGTTCAGCGAGTACACCGCTGGAAATTTCAAGCCTTCTCTTCTTCTTCTTCTCAGCAATGGCAGGAGATGGACAATTTTTCCTCAGCCGATAAAGAACTAAACAATCGCTGATTTCAGGAAGACTGTACTCATAAATTATCCACCCACAGTGATGGACTGATGATGGGTTTCTATAACAGAACCTTTTCTTGATTCCATAACTAATGGAGTAATTTCCAAGTTCCATTACAAACTCATGGCCTTTGTTCTCGCCATGCCATGTTCCGCAAACCCCAACTCGGCGACCGAAATTTAGGTTCCCTGTTGGCCTTTTCTCTTCAAGAGAGTGAAGAAATAGAGATCATCGTCCTGACGTAGATATTTGCCCCCAAAACTCTCCCACACTTCCCATGGCTCTTTATCCCCATACAAATTGCAATCATTTACCAAGAATTCCTCCTCTTTCATATTAAACTTGGCATTCTTGATTTTCTTGTAAAGATAGTAACCAAATAACTGCTCATCAGAAGGCCTAAACCTATACCCAGGACCACGAGCCATTGGCAATGGCGTTTCTTGCATCGTATTTCTGATGGCGGCTTGAAAATAAAGCAAATTAGCTGGAATTTATCAAAACACCCGGCACTGTGCTGTCATTAAAGCGGTCAGACCAATTACGATTTTAACGAGGTTCGGCCAATATTGCTTACGTCCTCGGAGACTAAGAATATTATTTCACTAAAACTGAAAAGCGAAATAATACAAGAGAGAAGAAATATGCTTAACTAGTAGACAAGCTAAGCAACCAAGGGATGATTAAACCTAAAGGTAAGGGGCTCTATTTATAGTTACAAAATCCCTTCCCTTTCTCAAATAATCCCGATGTGGGATTTGGGATTTTACTATTTTTTTATTTTTTATTTTTTAGCCGTTATGCCCTTTCCCCTTTTTCTTTTTTACTTTTTCTTTCCTTTTTCTTTTTCCTTTCTCTTTCGTTTATGACCGTTACTAACAATCTCCCACTTGAAGATTTGATTGAGTATCAATCACATCTTCACACCATTCTTTCTCTCTTTCTAATCCGTTGCTTGTGTATCTGTCAGGCCGCTGGAAGATCGACACCAAACAAATTTGTCAGTATTAATTGCTTTCGTCATAAAATCTGCTATATTGTCGGTAGTATGGATTTTCTGCATATCCACAGTTCCTTCTTCCACTTTCTCACGAACGAAATGATACTGAACCCTAATGTGTTTTGTCCTGGAATGAAATGCTGGATTTCTTGCAAGATGCAAAGCACTCTGACTGTCACAAAATAGAGAAACATTCTCCCTTTTATGCCCGAGTTCCTCCAATAATAATTTCAACCATATAGCTTCTTTACTGGCTTGTGTAGCTGCCATATATTCTGCTTCTGTTGTTGACGTAGCCACAACTGATTGCAGTTTTGAAACCCAGCTTACGGCTCCACCAGCAAGTGTAAACACATATCCTGTAGTGGATTTGCTTTTATCCAAATCTCCAGCATAATCTGAGTCAACGTATCCTCTGACAACAAAGTCCGATCCTCCATAACACAATGCAACATCCATGGTCCCTTTAAGGTATCTAAGGACCCTTTTTACTGCATTCCAATGCTCTCCACCAGGATTCGCCATGTATCGACTAACTGCTCCCACTGCATGTGTAATGTCTGGTCTTGTACAAATCATAGCGAACATTAAACTTCCCACTGCTGATGCATACGGTACTCGAGACATCTCCATCTTCTTCTCTTCATTGCTAGGACACATACTAGAAGATAACTTGAAATTAGCAGGAAGTGGGGTAGAAATTGGCTTACAATCTTGCATGTTGAAACGTCGCAAGATTTTCTTCAAATAATTCTTTTGAGAAAGCCAAACCTTCCTATTATTTCTGTCTCGGTGAATTTGCATCCCTAGAATCTTGTTTGCTGTTCCCAAGTCCTTCATATCAAATTTCCTAGCCAACTGAGCCTTCAACTCCTTGATGCGATCTTTGTTGGGGCCTGCTACCAACATGTCGTCCACATACAACAGCAAAATAATGACATCATTTTCACCAAACCTCTTGAAATATGCACAAGGGTCTGCATTTAGCCTGCTGTATCCAAGGCTCATAATGAAGGAATCAAATCTCTTGTACCAACACCTTGGCGCCTGTTTTAGACCGTACAGAGATTTGTTCAACTTGCAAACCAAGTTCTTCTTTTTATTTTCTTCAAAACCTTCTGGCTGGAGCATATAAATCTCTTCTTCAAGATCTCCATGGAGAAAAGCAGTTTTGACATCTAACTGCTCCAGATGTAAGTCAAATGTAGCACACATTGACAGAATTACTCTGATTGTTGTAAGTCTGACCACCGGGGAAAAAATCTCATTGAAATCAATACCTTCTTTCTGAGCATATCCTTTGACCACCAATCTAGCACGATACCGCTCCACTTGATCATCACTATTACGCTTGATCTTGTAAACCCACTTATTTCCAATGGGCTTTCTTCCTTGTGGTAGCGAAACAAGTTGCCAAGTTTTATTTTTATGAAGAGCTTCAATTTCTTCCTGCATTGCTGCCATCCACTGAAATGCATCTGAACTACTCATTGCTTCTTGAAAAGTTGATGGCTCTCCATCCTCTGTTAGAAGGCAATATGCAACATTGCTCTCCATAATATAATCTGAGTGCCAACCTGGTTGCTTTGCTAATCGGCTTGATCGACGAATCTCGGGTTCTTGAGATTCAACTGATTGGGACTCCTCTGGCTCATGATCCTCGTGCTCTAGTTCAGAAGAATTTTCTTGTTTGGATTCCTTTTCCACCTCTATAGTCATCATCTCTGAACTTTCATTCACCGTGCTATCATTTGCTTCTTTTATCTTATCTTCCATAAAGATCACATCTCTGCTGACTACAACCTTATGGGCAGTGGGATCCCACAGGCGATACCCCTTTACTCCGTCAGCATAACCTAGAAATAAACATTTTCTAGATTTTGAATCTAGCTTTGTAGTTTCCTGAGAATTGTACATCACGTACACCGGACTTCCAAATATATGGAGGTTTGAATAATCAGCTGGTTTGCCAGTCCACATCTCCATCGGTGTTTTCAACTCAATTGCAGTTGAAGGAACCCGATTTATCACATAACAGGCAGTGTTGACTGCTTCTGCCCAAAACCTTTTGTCTAAGCCTGCAGCTCCCAACATTGCTCTTGTTCTTTCTAACAGAGTTCTGTTCATCCGCTCTGCCACCTCATTTTGTTGAGGAGTATATGCTACAGTGAACTGTCGTTTGATGCCTTCCTGATTGCAAAAATCTACAAACTCATTGCTTGTATATTCTCCTCCATTATCAGTCCTCAAACACTTGATCTTCTTTCCAGATTCAAGTTCTACTCGCGCTTTGAATACTTTGAAGACTGGAAACACATCCGCCTTCCTCTTGATTGGATACACCCAACATCTCCTGGAGTAATCGTCAATGAATGACACAAAGAACCTTGCTCCTCCTAAGGATGAAACCGGTGCTTGCCACACATCAGAGTGAACCAATTCTAGAATAGATTTGCTTCTAGAATTAGATGTGTTGAACTTCAATCTGTGCTGCTTACTTGTAACACAATGCTCACAAAAAGGTAATGACACTTTAGTGAGGCCTGGAAGTAGATTTTGCTTCACAAGTATTTTAATTCCTTGTTCAGAAATATGCCCAAGTTTCTGATGCCACATCATTGCAGAGTTTTCACTTGGACTATTTGAAACAACCGATGCTTCTGCTTCTTGCAAAGTCTCTCCCTTCAATATGTATAAGTTGGCAGCTATCTTTTCTCCCTTCATTAGTACAAGCGCTCCTTTTATTATCTTTATAATTCCTTTCTCACCACTGAACTTGCATCCAAGGTCATCCAATCTTCCGAGAGATAATAAATTCTTTTTCAGCCCTTCCACATGTCGCACCTCCTGAATAGTGTGAACTGTACCATCATACATCTTTAACTTGATGGATCCAATGCCAACGATCTTTAAGGCATGATCATTGCAGCTGTACACTGGTTCTCCCGAGATAGGCTCATAATGATCGAACCATTCTCTTCGAGCAGTCATATGAAATGTAGCTCCCGAATCCAAGATCCATACATCAGCAAATCTCTTCCTGCCTTTATAAGTTGTTGCTGCTTCACATGATAGAGCATATCCATCATCTGAGGTACTAGCCACATTCCCTTGCGGATTGGAATTTCTTTTATTTAAATTCCAACAGTCCTTCTTCAAGTGACCCCTTTTACCACAGTAGTAGCATTTCAAGATCTTCTTACTCCTTGATTTCGATCTACCTTGACTTTGGCTTCCACTTGAGCCACGTTCTGTTGATCTCCCTCTCATCACTGCCAATGCCTCTGCTTGTTGAGAACTTGCCAATCTGTCTTCCTTGTTTTTGCGCCGATTTTCTTCCTCTAGAATTGCAGCTGCAATATCATCGAAAACTAGATTGTCTGTTTGGACATTGGTTGTCAAGTTAATGACGAGTTGATCATACGAATCAGGCAGACTTTGAAGTAGAAGTTCAGCACGTTCATTTGCCTCTATTTTATAACTCAAAGATGTGAGTTGAGAAAATAGAGTATTTAAAGTGTTTATGTGCTCCGTTACTGAAGTGGATTCTGACATGCGAAGAGTATAAAGTTTTCTCTTCATAAATATTTTGTTGTGGAGTGACTTGGCTTCATACAATTTGGCGAGATGATCCCATATCTCCTGTGCCGTCTTCTTCTCTTCTATGCTTGACAATACCCCATCTGCTAATGCTAAATGAAGATTTGCCATAGCATTTCCATCCATCTCATTCCATTTATTATCATCTATGAAATCAGCCGGCTTTTGACTTATAGCCGCTAGACAATTATCTTTTCTCAAGATTGCCTTCATCTTCAATTTCCACAGTGAGAAATTACTCCCATTGAATTTCTCGATCTCATATTTTGCCGCCATTGCTTCTATCACGAACTTCTCTGCTCAAAAATCAACTCCCACTATTTCACGTGAATAGTAACCATATACGTGAATAGTAACCGTATAGATGAACAGTGACCGTATATGTGAATAGTGACAGTATACGTGAATAGTGACCGTATACGTAAACAGTGTCCAAGGAAAAATCTTTTCTGATGTGGAAGATCAGACTATGCTGCAACCACAGAGCATACTAAGATAGAACCTCGGCTCTGATACCACTTGTTGTGAAAATAAGGACCGGATTAGAGCAAAAACGCAGCTAAAATAGAGAAAATAAGGAACAAAAGATTTTAACGAGGTTCGGCCAATATTGCCTACGTCCTCGGAGACTAAGAATATTATTTCACTAAAACTGAAAAGCGAAATAATACAAGAGAGAAGAAATATGCTTAACTAATAGACAAGCTAAGCAATCAAGGGATGATTAAACCTAAAGGTAAGGGGCTCTATTTATAGTTACAAAATCCCTTCCCTTTCTCAAATAATCTCGATGTGGGATTTGGGATTTTACTATTTTTTTTTTTTTTAGCCGTTATGCCCTTTCCCCTTTTTCTTTTTTACTTTTTCTTTCCTTTTTCTTTTTCCTTTTTCTTTCGTTTATGACCGTTACTAACAGAAGGAACATTACCACAAGGAGAGCTTGACGAACCAGTTAACGACCAGGACCTTTCAACCTTCGACTCTCTGCCGCAGAACCTCAAAGAAGAAAAGAGCAAAGAACCATATGAGACATTAGCTGGATATATATACATAAAGTTTCTATATATATATATATATATATGTGGTAAATAAATTGGATATAATATACATATATTTAGAAGAAATTAAAAGAAAATAACACTTCTGATAATTACCAAATAGCTTTTAATTCATCTAATCTTATCCTCAATTGGGTGAAGCATTTCAAATATTATTATTTCATTTAATTCCTCTGAACAATTTATTTTACAACTTTAACGTTTATACGTCTTTGATTGTAACAAATTATGAACTTGTCATTAATAATTTTTTCCTGATACGACACTTTAATTTTTCATCAACAAAATCCAACACAAGGTTTAAATTGAAGCAATAGTAAAATTGATGGGTGTATATATATATATATATATATATATATATATATTATTCAAGGTTTGTATTGGAATAAAAGCAAGAATTTCTAACTATTTTTTTTAATTTTAATTTTAAGTCGAATATATTAATAAAAATTTTAATATTAGTACCATTTTCTAACATATTCCGAAACAACCAGATTCGTTGATGACGTGAGTATTAATAGGACGTTATTTTCCTAATTCTTCGCTTCTTGATGCTAGTATTGGTCACAACCCAAGTTATGCTTGGCGAAGTATTTAATTTGGTAGCCAAAGATCTTATCAAATATGGTTGTCGTCAGAGAATTGGAGATGGGTCTTGAAACTTGTGTGTGGAATGATGCATGGCTTCCTTGCTTCGAGAATTCTTGTATTGCTTCTCCAATTAATAGCTTTAGTTGGTCCTGATTATAAAATTAAGAATCATTTCTTCAGAAATTCAAACATTCAAACATAAATTATTGTTTATGTAAACTGAGAGCTTGTTATTAATTAGAATGACTTATCATTAAATTTATAGATGAAAAGCTTATCATTAAATTCATCAGTAAATGCAAAATGGTATTGAAACTCCACTGATGGGCCACAGCCTTGCCATACCAATTTACAACAGAAGTTGCATTTCTCATATATAAAGGATGAAAAAGCAATAGAAATCTCAAAGTGCATAAGCATTTTCCAGAGAGGTACAAATAGCTAATCAAACATGCCTGAAGATGTGTACATTTAGCATATTTTTTTCAATCAACTCAAATACACAAACATCTTTAATTTTCAGTGAATTATCCTTAGCAACTGCACTCCAACCAGCAGCTAATTGAGCACTTCTCTTGTTTGCTTAAACATTCAATTTCAGTGGCCAAACTTTGTCTTCAACCTTCATTGTTACACTCTACGATTTGCCTTCCATATACTCTTGGAAAAACCCAATAGGTGCGTTCTACAAATTGTTGATAATTATAAATATTTAATAGGTAATTTTGGTAAACATAAGCAGAAAACTCCATACCTGCATATGAGTGAACTTGAAAACAACATTGAACCATGGGTTGGATGAAGTGAATTTTTTGGCAGCTTGAAGAGCTCCAGAAATATTCGATTCTGAACGCTTTCTGGTCTTCTTATCAGGATTGTTAATTTTCACTGTTACTAAATTAATTAATTTGTCTTATTGTTATGAACTAATCAGACAAGGCAGTTCACAAGTTCTTAGGGGTTAACCTGAAATTTCTATATATTTTTTAGTTGACCCTATCCGAATAACCCGACTCAAATTAAATTATTCAAATTTTTCCTGATTTCTCTGATTTAAACTGAACTTAAAATTCTAATGACAAATTACATTACTGTTTATATACAATTAGCCATCAAATTAAGAATAAGAAAATCATACCTTCAAGTTCTTGAACTGAGCAATATGAATCTTCAACCACAATAACTTGGGGTTGGCATCCATTTGGCTGACTAGAAAGCAATGGAGTTTCATTTGCTTTCATCTGAACTTCAACATTGCAATTGCTATTGCCTGGAAACTCAATCTCTACTAGATTTTTATCAAAAGTTAACACAGTAAAATGGGATTTCTTTTCATACCTAGAAACTAAAAAGTGGCCATTTTTAAGAGAGAATTCTTGCCAGCCCTTTTCAAGCCAAACTTCGTTTGCTGTTTTTGACAACTTTATTTTCCATTTGGTGCCATTAGGAACTCTAAGGACCATTCTCCAGATAAACAATTTCCATGATATTTCACAAACTTTCTTGGAAATGGTTTATCAGGGAGAATGGTCCTTTGAAGGTATGATTCAGATTGCTCAGTTCAAGAACTTGAAGGTATGATTTTCTTGTGAAAAAGAAGAAAATAAAGCTTACAAGTCTACCCTCACGAACAATGTCTGAAATAATGATCTTGAAAAACTGGGGCGGTTTTCCTGAACTCATTGTTGAAGAAATGGGTATGGAGTAATAAGTTTTAACAGATGTCGTGTATTTATGAACCAGAACTTGCTTTGGAGCCATCTTTATTAATCCAAACCTAACAGGATCGATCCGTAGTACTCTTAAATCTTAATTAGGAACAAAAAATATGCTGATCCTGTTCAGTAGTACTACAAGAAATCCTTGGAAATCATGAATAAGCTGAAAATGGTCACTGATTTTTTTTTTCAATTCATCAATAAAACATTAAAGTTTTAACCCAAAATAGAGGATATAAAATCGTCTTTTGTCCCATGGAAACTATATAAACTGTTGTTATCCAGGAAACTATAAGCTGTCTTCTGAAGAAGCAGCATGAATTGTGGTGTTAAACATTAATGGCACGTCTGTCTAGGAAATTGTCAATAGCTCTTGTCCCGTCCAACATAAAAACTGTTGAAAAAGTCAAATATATATTAAAGGAAAGGGGATTTGTTAAACTATAAATATAACCCCCTTTTCTAATTGAAATCATCCCAAAATTAATAATTTTTTCTAATGCAAAAATTCTCTCTTTCTTTTGTAAATATTTCACTTGTATTATTTTTTTAAAATAGTAAAATATGAGGATATAGGCATAATTGGTCGAATCTCGTTAAATTCTGATATTCTTTATTTATCTATTTAATAGTTATTGTCGGGTATATTGCTAGTAAATTATTGTGCTATTAAATTACTTAGGAAAATTCTGTCTAAAGAGAATGAATTTTAAGTGGGACCATTTGTGGTTCTTCCAGTTTTTCCGGTAAATTTTACCTTGTATGATTTTTCAGTATAATCGTTTATGTTTTATTCATCTGCTCAATAGTATTCGAGGTGAATTTGGTAAAAATTAACCCGAGTTTTCACAACAATTGGTATCAGAACCTAGATTCTTTCTTAGTATGCTCTGTGGTTGCAGCGTAGTCTAATCTTTCACACCAGAAAAGATTTTTTCTTGAGCTATTGGCATTCCGCATCGACAGCTATTGAATAGTAATTGTAGCAAAAATGATAAATCTATCCACTGCTTCTTCCTCATCCAATTTGATGGCAAATACAAGAGTTGCGGTGGAAATTTTTGATGGTACGGGTCATTTTGGCATGTGGCAAAGTGAGGTTTTAGACGCTCTCTTTCAGCAAGGTCTAGACATTGTCCTTGAAGAAAAGAAAACAGGTGATGTTGATGAGAAAGAATAGAAGAGAGGCATGTGATACAATTCGATCGTGCCTTTCTAGAGAGCAAAAGTATGCTTTCTCGAAAAAAACTTCTGCAAGTAAATTGATGAAGGCACTGGAGAAATTTTTTTTGAAAAAAAGCAGTCAGAACAAGCTCTACATGAAGAAAAGACTGTTTCGTTTCAATTATATTTCGAGTACCACATTAAATGATTACATCACCAGTTTTAATCAGTTAGTTGCTGATTTATTGAATATGGATATGACATTTAAAGATAAAAATATGGCTTTGATATTATTGGGATCCCTTCCTGAGGAGTTTGAGTTTCTTGAAATGACTCTACTTCATGGGAAGACTGCTATGACTCTCAGTGAAGTTTGTGATGCCTTATATAGTTATGAATTGAGAAAGAAAGACAAGAAAGAAAGCACAAGTGGAGCTACAGAAGCTCTAGTAGTGAGAGGTCGGTTGCAGAGCCAGACTAAAGGAAAAAAAGGGAGATCAAAGTCGAGGCCCAAATTGGACAAAGATGAATGTGCCTTTTGTCGAGAAAAATAGCACTGGAAGAAAGATTATCCTAAGTTGAAGAATAAAGGCAAAACTGATAAGGAAAAAGTTATTGCAGATTCAAATGTAGCTGAGTGTAATGATGAAAACTCAGATTTTTCACTTGCTGTTACATCGTCAACTAGCTTTTCTAGTGTATGGTTGCTTGATTCAAGCTACAGTCATCATATGTGTCCCAATCGGGATTGGTTTTATGACTTTAGAGAACTAGAAGATGGAGTTATTTATACAGCAAATGATGTCCCTTTCACCACACATGGGATTGGTTCCATTCGTTTGAAAAATCATGATGGATTAATCAGAATCTTGAAAGATGTTCGTTATGTGCCCAGTTTGTCAAAGAATCTCATTTTCGTGGGGGTTCTTGAAGAAAAGAGTTTCAAAATGTGATCAAAATATGGAGTAATGAAGATAATCTCTGGTGCACTTGTGGTGTTAAAGAGAATTCAAAAGAATAACAGATTGTTCCACTACCAAGGTACTACTGTTATTAGTACAGCAGTGGCTTCTACTAATAAAAAAGAGTTAAAAGCAATCAGGTTATGGCATATGCGATTGGGGCATGCAGGTGAAAAATTCTTGAATCTCTTGGTGAAACAAGGATTATTGAAAGGAGTTCAAACTTGCAAATTGGATTTTTGCGAGCATTGTGTCAAAGGAAAAAAGACAAGGGTCAAATTTGGACCAACAATCCACGTTACCAAGGGTATTTTGGACTATGTTCATTCTGATGTGTGGGAACCTTCCAAAACGGCTTCTTTGGGAGGAAAACACTAGTATATGACTTTTGTTGATGATTTTTCTCGAAGAGTTTGGGTGTATACTATGAAGACTAAGGATGAAGTGCTTGGAGTTTTTATTAAATGGAAAGAGATGATGGAAACTCAAACAGACCGAAGAATTAAGCATCTCTGTACAGATAATGGAAGGGAATACAGGAGTGATCCATTTATAAAGGTGTGTGAAGATAAAGGCATTGTCAGATATTTCACAGTAAAAAATACACCACAACAGATTGGGGTGGTAGAACGCATGAACCGGACATTGCTGAAAAAAGTTCGGTGTATGTTGTCTAATGCTGGGTTGGGCAAAGAATTTTGAGCTGAAACTGTTACATATGCTTTCCATCTCATTAATCGCCTACCATCTAGTGCTATTGGTGGTAAAACGCCATTGGACAAATGGTTTGGAAAACCTGCTACATATTATAATTCCTTACATGTGTTTAGTTCCACTGCATACTATCATGTTAAGGAATCAAAGTTGGATCCACGTGCAAAAATAGCAATTTTCATGGAGATCACCTCTGGTGTGAAAAGATATCGAGTTTGGTGCCCAGAGTCAAAGAAACTAATCTTCAGCAGGGATGTTACCTTTGATGAATCTACCATGTTGAGAAAGGTGACAAATGAAAATGTTGAGCAGACAGATAGTACTCCAAAACAGGTGGAGTTTGAAAGGAAAATTGTTAGCCCAGCAAATGATGAAGCAAATGCAGAAACTCCTATGGTAGATGATGAGTCAGATGAAGAATAGGTTTTAACCTAAGCACCTCAACAGCAACCTGAATCAATTGCATTAAGTAAGCCAAAAAGGACAATCAAAAAGCCTGCTCGCTATGCTGATATGGTGGCTTACGCATTCCAAATTGCAACTGATGGCATTCCTATCACTTATAATGAAGCAGTCAAAAGTTCAGAAGTAGAAAAGTGGAGGAAAGCTATGAATGATGAAATGCAGTCCCTTCATAAGAATCATACGTGGAAGCTAGCTAGTCTGCCTAAGAAAAAGAAGGCAATTGGGTGCAAATGGGTATATGCAAAGAAAGATGAATTTCCCGACAAGGATAATGTTCGCTACAAAGTAAGGCTGGTGGCTAAAAGCTACGCTCAAACGGAGGAAATTGATTATAATGAAGTTTTTTCTTCAGTTGTAAAACATTCCTCCATTCGAATTTTATTGTCTTTGGTAGCACAATTGGATATGGAACTAGTTCAGTTGGATGTAAAAATTGCATTTTTACATGGGGACTTAGAGGAGGAAATCTATATGGTTCAGCTTGAAGGATTTAAAGTTGCTGAAAAAGAAAATATGGTGTGCAAGCTTGAAAAATTATTGTACGAATTGAAGCAATCTCCGAGGCACTGGTACAAACGATTTGACAAGTTTATGATGGGGCAAAAGTACACAAGAAGCAAATATGATCATTGTGTGTATTTGCGCAAGCTACAAGACGGATCCTACATATATCTTCTTCTTTATGTTCATGATATGTTAATAGCTTCCAAGAGTCCGATAGAGATTGAGAAGTTAAAGACTCAGTTGAACAGTGAGTTTGAAATGAAGGATCTAGGTGAAGCCAAGAAGATTCTCGGTATGGAGATAAGTAGCGATAGGAAATTGGGAAGACTTTGTTTGACTAAAAAACAGTATCTGAGAAAGGTGCTAAAACATTTTGGCATGAATGAAAAGTGAAAACCTGTTAGTACTCCTCTTGCTCCTCATTTCAAGCTCAGTGCATCTTTGTTTTCAAACAACAAAGCAGAACGAGAATACATGGCAAAAGTACCATATGTAAATACTGTTGGTAGCTTGATATATGCTATGGTGTGTACAAGGCCCGATATTTCACAGGCAGTTGGGGTTGTGAGCAGGTATATGCATGATCCTGGAATGGAACACTGACAAGCTGTGAAATAAATTCTGCGGTACATTCTGAACACCGTAGATGTTGGTTTGGTATTTCAGCGGGATGATCAAGATGGTCAATGTGTAGTTGGATATTGTGATTCTGACTATGCTAGTGATTTGGATAAACGACGATCAACTACTGGTTATATGTTTACTCTTGCGAAAGCACCAGTTAGTTGAAAGTCTACTTTACAGTCAACAGTTGCTTTGTCCACTATGGAGGCAGAGTATATGACAATTACAGAGGCTATGAAGGAGATAATTTGGCTTCAAGGATTGCTTGGTGAATTAGGGGTTGAACAGAAGCACATCAAATTGTATTGTGATATTCAGAGTGCTATTCTTTTGGCAACAAAACCAAGTTTATCATGCAAGGACGAAACATATCGATGTTCGTTATCACTTTATACGAGATGTTCTGGAAGAAAGTGAAGTAACAATCCAAAAGATTAGGACCACTAAGAATTTTGCTGACATGTTCACAAAAATGGTGACTAAGGTCAAGTTACAATATTGTTTAGACTTGATCAATATTGTTAAAAGTTGAAGTTGGATACTTTGAAATGCATTTGGTGACACTACTAAAATTGAGTTTTGTAGGAGATTTGAAGATGTGAAATTGCGTCAAGGTGGAGATTTGTTGGAAAAGTCAAATATAGTGGCTTAATTTAGGAATTCCACATCGTAAAATATTAAAGGAAAGGGAATTTGTTAAGCTATATAAATATAGCTCTACTTTCCTAATTGAAATCATTCTAAAATTATCAATTTTTTCTAAGGCAAAAATTCTTTTTTATCTTTGTTAAATATTTTACTTGTATTATTTTTTTAAAATAGTAAAATATAATTTGGTAGTATCCGAGAACGTAAGTATAATTGGTCGAATCTCGTTAAATTCTGATTTTTTTATTTGTCTATTTAATAGCTATTGTCGGGTATATTGCTAATAAATTATTGTGGTATTAAATTACTTAGGAAAATTCTATCTAACGAGATTGAATTTTAAGTGAGACTATTTATAATTCTTCCAATTTTTTCTGAGAATTTTATCTTATGTAATTTTTTAATACAATAATTTACGCTTTATTGACGTTATCAATAGTATTCGATATGAATTTGATGAAAATCAACCCGAGTTTTACAAAAAAAACTGACGAGTTTCCGTTATTAAACCCTGTTTATCCTGAAAGGGATGGAGTGTAATACACAATGGTATAAAATGAATAAAATAAATTGTAGTCTTAATCTTTTTTGCAAGTGAATTCCTACGAAAATATAGGTTTCTAATGAGGTTTATTGCTTCTTCTTCTAAACAGATGTTAGATTTTGGGGTTTTGCTCTGTAAATTTGGTAGCTTTCGTTCATGAAATAACAACCAATTCAAGGAAAATACTGAAGAAATTCTTTCATGTTATCAGATGGATGCAGATTCCAAGAGAGAATTTCACTGACTCAGGAAAATCAGCTAACTTGTACCAGATTAATTATTCTTCAAAATACTATTCTTGACAAAAAGCTGGTAAGCATCCTCTTCCTTTTTTTTCTTCTTTAATTAGTGCTTAGGGGTTCCTACAGGTGATTCATGTGAAGTAGAGTTGTTGAAAATCGGAGATAAGATTTGGCTGGAAAGGGGTTGGAAAGAATTTTCAGAATATCACAACCTGAAACCTGGGCACTTGCTAGTTTTTGAATTCAAAGGAGAAAATCATTTCCATGTTTCTATATTTAATACGAGTGCTGTTGAGATTGATTACAAACAGAATGATAGTGAAGAAGGTGATGATCTAGAGGTTAAAGATTCATATTATTCTATTCAAGAATCTCAAGGTGCAAAAAAATATGAATATGATATTGGGATTGTTAAATCCGTCATTTTAACAACTCTACTTCCTATGAATCACCTGTAGGAACCCTAAGCACTATTGGGATTGTTAAATCATCTTCATAATTTGCTACAAACATGGAAGGAATTTCCTGTTCAAATTGAGTTTTGTTCTACTGGTTTAGAACCCTAGTGGGATTAAAGAAGAAATCAAAGAAAAAGGAAGGATGCTTTCCAGTTTTCTGTCAAAAGAATAGTATTTTGAAGAATAATCTGGTACAAGTTAGCTGATTTTCCTGAGTTAGTGAAGTTCTTCTCTTGGAATCTGCATCCATCTGAAGCCATGAAAGAATATTTGATACGAGTGCTATTTAGATTGATTACAAACAGAATGAGAGTGAAGAAGATGATGATGATCTAGAGGTTGAAGATTCATATTATTCGCTATTCAAGAATCTCAAGGTGCAAAAAAATAAAAAATAAAAATAAAAGAACAACTTTTGGATTCGTAGTTTATGCAAATCCTGATTTAATTGATTTGATTTTGTAGGTAAGTTGAAGGATAATAAGAGCAAATGTTGTGGAGATCTTGAAGCTACTAATAACTTCATCCCAAAATACCCTTTCTTCAAGAGTATTTTCGAGAATCAGCCCACCTGGTTAGTCATTTTCTTGCTTGTAACTACTCATTAGATCGATAATTTTGGTCTGATTTTTACAGCTTGTTACAGACTGTCATGATACGTGATTATAGGAGCAAATATAGGAGTAGTAGGAGCAGAAATAGTTGACAAATATAGTTGACTTCCAATACAATTTTTGTATATAAACATGTAATTGCTGAGTAATAAGATGAAGAACATTGTTTTCTTACATGGTATCAGAGCCTTAGGCTCGTTTAAAGTTTTCTGGGTTTCATTTTTGAGTTCTTCGTCAAAGTTGAATCTGCCATACTTAGATCATCAAGCTCTGGTGACCTATTCCCCACACCGCCGACTTTAGAAGGAGCGCCGGTGGATTTCCGGCAGTCGCACGAAGTCCGGTGACCAGAGGACCGGCGAGTGTATCTCACGCGCCCCCAAAGCATATGTCTACGTGTTCACGCGCCGGCGCGTGGCAGATTTTCCGGCGTCCGTTTGCTCTCCGACTCCATCTCCGGCGTCGCCTGGGTGTCTCCGATCGGACCGTGGTGTCAGTTTCCCCATTTGGTCTCTCCAGAAGATCAGGTCCCTCCTCCTGCTTCTCTGCTTGCGTCGTTTGAGCTGGAGGTCAGATTATAAGTTTTGCTTGTGCAGTTTGAAGGTCTTGCTTGTGCCATTTGAAGTGGAGATCGGGTTATCAGATTTTGCTAGTGCCGTTTGAAGGATCTGCCGTTTGAGCTGGAGGTCAGGTTTTCTAAGTTTAAAAGTTATATTTTCCTAAAGAAGTGGTCTTTAGTCTTGGGTGTTGAATATTTGCTGTGGTGAGTTTTATATTTGCTGAAGATATATTTGTTGAAGACACCTATTGGTTATTCTTGTTTTTAAATGGCAGAAACGGGAAAGTTGGTTGGTGAAAATAACAAATCCAACGTTACTGAAATTATGTCAGTATCCACTAAAATTACTGAGCATAAATTAAATGGGTCTAATTTTTTAGAATGGAGTAGGAGAATAAGAATTTATTTAAGAAGTGTTGAAAAAGATGATCATCTAATTGAGGAACCTACCACTGATAAAACTTGGCTTAGAGATGATGCTCGATTACTTTTACAAATTACTAACTCTATTGAAAGTGATGTGGTTGGATTAGTAGATCACTGTGAGTATGTTAAAGAATTAATGGAGTATTTAGCTTTTTTGTATTCGGGTAAAGGAAATGTTACTCGTATTTATGATGTCTGTAAAGCCTTTTACCGTGTTGAAAAAGATGAGGCCAAATCTCTCACTGCACATTTTATGGAGTTCAACAAAATATATGCAGAGTTAAATGTTTTATTGCCTCTCAGCACAGACATTAAGAAGTTACAAACTCAGCGGGAACAAATGGCTATTATGAGTTTCCTGCCCAGTCTTCCTTCAGAATTTGAGACCGCCAAATCTCAAATTTTGTCTAGCCCTGAACTTACCACACTTCAAGAAGTTTTCAGCAGACTGTTACGAATAGAGAAAAATGCTCAACCATCTCAACAGCCCAGTGTATTAGTTGTTAAAGGAGGAGAGGGAAATGAAGTTGGAAGAAATCACAATAGAGGAGGGAATGCTACCAGAAATCATGATTTTAGCAATGTTACTTGCTATTATTGCAAAGAACCTGGACACACAAAGCGATATTGTAGGAAACTACAAAATCGCAATCAGAGAACTCAAACTGCTAATATTGCTGTTTCCAGTTCAGTTTCTGAGAAGTCTGTTATTATTCCAGCTGAAGAATATGCTCGTCTTTTGAAGGAATCCACTCCAATGGATGATTCAGGTAAAACATGCCTTATTTCTTCCTCAAATCAATGGGTCATAGACTCAGGTGCTACGGATCATATGACAGGTAATCCTCGAACCTTTTCTACCTTTCAGCCTCATAAAGTAACCTCCCCTGTAACAATAGCTGATGGATCAACTTATCATGTTGAGGGTTCTGGAGTTGTTAAACCCACGTCCTCTATCACTTTATCTTCAGTTCTAAGTTTGCCTAATCTTGCTTTCAATTTAATCTCTGTAAGCAAACTTACTAAAGACCTAAAGTGTTGTATCTCATTTTTTCCTGACCATTGTCTATTTCAGGATCTTGTGATGAAGCAGATACTTGGTAGAGGACATGTATCTGATGGTCTTTATGTTCTGGATTCATGGGTACCTCGGTCTGTGGCTTGTTCTAGTGTTATTTCACCTTTTGAAGCTCACTGTAGGCTGGGACATCCCTCGTTGCCTATTTTGAAGAGAATAAATCCACAATTTAATAAAGTCTCATCATTAGATTGTGAATCATGTCACTATGCAAAACATCATCGAGGCTCATTAGGTCCTAGAATTAATAAACGAGCTGGGTTTGCTTTTGAATTAGTTCACTCCGATGTGTGGGGTCCATGTCCTGTTGTATCCAAAATAGGATTAAGATATTTTGTTACTTTTGTTGATGACTTTTCTAGAATGACTTGGATTTATTTTATGAAAAATCGTTCTGAGGTGTTCACTCATTTCTCTGCTTTTTGTGCTGAGATTAAGACTCAATTCAATGTTTCTGTGCACATATTACGGAGTGATAATGCTAAAGAGTACCTGTCAGAACCATTTCAAACCTCTATGACTCAACATGGTATTCTCCATCAATCATCATGTGTTGATACGCCCTCTCAAAATGGAGTTGCTGAACGGAAGAATAGACATCTCCTTGAAACTGCTCGTGCCTTGTTGTTTCAGATGAAAGTTCCTAAGCAATTTTGGACTGATGCCGTATCCACAGCATGTTTTCTGATTAACCGGATGCCATCTACGGTACTTAATGGTAATAGTCCCTACCATATCCTTTTTCCTCATAAACCTCTATTTCCAATCGAGCCAAGAATGTTTGGAAGCACGTGTTATGTTCGTGATGTACGGCCCCATATTACAAAACTAGATCCTAAAGCTTTGAAGTGCGTATTCTTAGGATATTCTCGTCTTCAAAAAGGATATCGATGTTATTCTCCTGATCTCAACAGATATGTGATTTCTACTGATGTAGCATTTTCAGAGCAAGTATCATTTTTCTCTACCAAGTCTACTTCTATCAGTCAGGGGGAGGAAGATGAATGTCTTATCTATAAATCTATATCAAGTCCTGAACAATCAGTGGAAGATGGTGTTTCTCATGATGTTTCTCATGTTGATCAGACTTCAGTTCCAGAAAAGCCACCTATTGTTCAAGTTTATTCTAGGAGAACAGTGCCTACTGATACATGTCCTACACCAGAATCAACTTCGTCATTGGATCCTCCACCAAATGATCTTGATCTTCCCATCAGCCTTCGCAAAGGTAAACGCAGTTGTAAATCTACTTATTCCATTGCTAACTTTATTTCATATAATCACTTATCTCCACCATCTAGTGCTTTCATTGCTTCTCTAGACTCCATTTCCATACCTAAAACAGTTAAAGAAGCTTTATCTCATCCTGGATGGCGCACTGCAATGCTTGAAGAAATCAAAGCTCTAGATGATAGCCACACTTGGGAGTTAGTAAATTTACCCCACAACAAAAAGGCTGTTGGATGCAAATGGGTTTTTGCAATTAAAGTAAATCCAGATGGATCTATTGCCAGACTTAAGGCTCGCCTTGTAGCCAAAGGATATGCACAGACATATGGCGTAGATTACTCTGACACTTTTTCTCCTGTAGCTAAGTTGGCTTCTGTTCGTCTATTCATCTCTCTTGCTGCTTCCCAACACTGGCCATTACATCAACTGGATATCAAAAATGCATTTCTTCATGGAGATCTACAAGAAGAGGTATATATGGAGCAACCACCTGGTTTTGTTGCTCAGGGGGAGTATGGAAAAGTTTGTCGCTTAAAGAAATCTCTATATGGACTAAAACAGAGTCCACGTGCTTGGTTTGGCAAATTCAGTAAGATTGTCCAAGAGTTTGGGTTAAAGAAGAGTCAAACTGATCATTCCGTATTCTATAGACAATCAGCAGCTGGTATTATTCTCCTTGTTGTATATGTCGATGACATTGTAATTACAGGAGGTGATTACGAAGGTATCTCTTCTCTTAAGTCCTTCTTGCATGATAAATTTCACACTAAAGATTTGGGTCAACTGAAATACTTCCTGGGAATAGAAGTTTCAAGAAGTAAGAAGGGAATTCTTTTATCCCAAAGAAAATATGTTCTTGATTTACTTGCAGAAACTGGAAAATTGGGAGCTAAATCATGTAGTACCCCTATGGCCCCAAATGTACAACTCACAAAGGATGATGGTGATCCTCTTGATGATCAAGAAAGATACAGGCGGCTAGTTGGAAAATTGAATTATCTTACAGTTACTCGTCCAGATATTGCATTTGCAGTAAGTGTTGTTAGTCAGTTTATGACAGCCCCAACAGTCAAGCATTGGGAAGCTTTGGAGCATATCCTATGTTATTTGAAGGGGGCTCCTGGACTAGGTATACTCTACAGTAATCATGAACATAACCGCATTGAGTGCTTTACTGATGCAGACTGGGCAGGATCTAAGATTGATAGAAGGTCAACTACAGGATATTGTGTTTTTGTTGGAGGAAACTTAGTATCTTGGAAAAGTAAGAAGCAAACTGTAGTGTCCAAATCGAGTGCAGAATCTGAATATAGAGCCATGTCACAGGCTGCATGTGAAATCTTATGGATTCGTCATTTACTTGCTGAAATTGGTATGAATCCCTCCTCTCCAGCCAAGCTTTGGTGTGATAATCAGGTTGCTCTCCACATTGCCTCAAATCGAGTGTATCATGAGCGAACCAAACATATTGAAGTGGACTGTCACTTCATTCGTGAAAAAATTCAAGATAATGTGATTTCAACAGGACATGTGAAAACAGCAGAACAATTAGGTGATCTATTTACAAAGTCCTTAAATAGGCCGCGAGTTGAATATTTATGTAACAAGCTGGGCATGATCAATATCTATGTTCCAGCTTGAGGGGGAGTGTTACAGACTGTCATGATACGTGATTATAGGAGCAAATATAGGAGTAGTAGGAGCAGAAATAGTTGACAAATATAGTTGACTTCCAATACAATTTTTGTATATAAACATGTAATTGCTGAGTAATAAGATGAAGAACATTGTTTTCTTACACAGCTAAAAGAAAATGGTAATGTCTGGTTTATGCAGACAGTACCCATTAGGTTTGTGAGGCAGGAATTGAAGTGCAAATCACAGAGCATGAAGCTTCAAATCCTGTAACGTTAAGTGTTTATCCAGGTAAGCGAATTTCAAGATTCACCCGCGGTTGGCCTAAATTTGCAGAGGAAAATTCTATTCAACTAAATGATGTTTGCTTATTTCAATTGATCAAAAGCAATGTACTGCTTGTATCTGTTTTCAGAAATGAAGGGTTGATCGGTTATCTATGTTTAAGATTGATATACATTGGAGCTTCACTTGCTTCCACCTATGAATGAAAAATAGATAATGACTTTGTTATTTATCTATGAAAAATCGATTATCTATGAAGTATGCTCAATCATGCTATATCTAATAAACATTTAAGCGATCATCGTCCTCACGTAGATATTTGCCCCCAAAACTCTCCCACACTTCCCATGGTTTTTTATCCCCATACAAATTGTAATCTTTTACCAAGAATTCCTCCTCTTTCATATTAAACTTGGAATTCTTGATTTTCTTGTAAAGATAGTAACCAAATAACTGTTGTCTAAACCTATACCCAGGAGACTGGCAATGGCAATTCTTGCATCGTATTTTTTATGGCTTGAAAATAAAGCAAATTACAACTGCCTAGAATTTATCAAAATACAGGTACATAAATTGCATATATAGTGTTTTTCAAAAACTGTATAGTTAGCGTAGAATCCATTCTACGAAAAAAAAAAATAGAAATTATATATATATTTTTGGAAGAAATTAAACGAAAATAACACTTCTAATAATTACCAAATAGCTTTTTATTCTTATCTTATCCTCAATTGGGGTAAAGCATTTGAGGCTGTTATTGTTGCTATGACACTGGAGGATGCTTTTGCGGCTGTTGACTCTATGCTTGTGAAAGGTGATTTTGGTTCTGCAGGTTGCCAGGTCATTGTTGAGGAATTCTTGGTAGGAGAAGAAGCATCTTTCTTTGCATTGGTGGATGGAGAGACTCCTATTCCCTTGGAATCTGCTCAGGACCATAAGCGTGTTGGATATGGTGATACAGGGCCAAATACTGGTGGGATGGAAGCAGACTCCCCAGCACCCGTATTAACAAAAGAACTTTAATCAATTGTTATGGAAACTATAATTCTTCCTACAGTGAAAGGAATGGAAGCAGAGGGTTGCAAGTTTGTTGGAGTTCTGTATGCTGGGTTAATGATTGAGAAAAAGTCGGGCTTACCTAAGCTAATTGAGAACAATGTACGTTTTGGAGATCCAGAGAGTCAGGTTAGATACAAACTTACAATCCCTAATAATGTAATTCCATATGTAATAAATGTCTTGATTGAATAACGATTAAGCCAGATGACCCATTACCTCCGTTATGCACTGCAGAAAGCTGCAAGATTTACTTAGAATTGAATATGGGACCTATTATGTATCAGTGTGTATGAAATTCAATTTCATGCATATACTTCCTTAAATAACTTTTTGTGCAATTGTTGGAAGTTGGCAATGAATTCTTTGTTTTAAATTTTTTCTTTGTACCTAAATTGATCACTGATAAAATCTAATCGATGAGGCAAGATCTCCTTCTTTATTATGTAAGAGAATATATAGTAAATAGGAGAGCCATGCCTTCTTGTCATCTACTACAAAAAAAATGCATTTTACCGACGGATTTTTTTATTTTACCGACGGAATAAATCCGTCACTAAAACGTGCGTAGGTACCAATTTACCGGCGAAAAATTCTGTCGGTAATGTTACCGACAGAATTGTTAATAATATTCCGTTGGTAATTTTATATAAAAAACCGTCACCTTTTTTTGTCGCATTGACTGTTTACCGACGGATTATTCTATCGGTAAACCGTCGGTAAATTTAATTAATAAATTATTAATTAATTTTAATATAAACAGCGACGGATTTGTTCCGTTGGTAAAGTTGTAGGCAAATAATATTTAGTAAAAATATTAATACAATTAAAATGAGAGTGGTGGATTTTTCCGTCGGTAATATTAATTTTTTTGTATAATTTTTCTCATAATTTCTTGCAAAAATAATATATTTTCTGTTTGCAAATCCCAAATTAAACACAATAACTTCAATAAAAAAAGTCTAAAATTTAAATTAAAAATATATATTAATTGATAATTTTAATATATAACAAAAATAATAGACATCATAACTATTGTGCAAATATATTTGTATAGTGCACAATATTTTACAGTTATACAAAAAATTATATATTTGTAACTGCAATGCAAGCAATACCAATATCGGTATTGTACATGAAATTTTGCAGTGCTATACAAAAAACATCTAAAATATTCTAACTGCATGCAAATAATACCAATATCGGCATTGTGCAGAAAGTTTTGCAATACTATACAAAAAAAATTATCTAAAACAGCCTATGTAAATTCAGAAGCACTAGCTAGGATGTACCATGGCTATCCATAATAGCAGAAGGGTCTGAGGTAGGTTGCTGATCCCCATTTGATAATTCTTCCCGTACTTTATTTGTTAAAACCGGTAGTAATTTGTCAGTCAATTTTTCTGTCAATTTATCTATGAGAACATCCATCAAGCTACGCATATATGTGTTAACTGCCTCTTGCACAATATTTTGTATGTTTTCCGCTGTTGTATGTTGTGCATGCAACGGTGAACTTGCACTATAAAAAAAACTTAAATTAGCGACGAAAATTTTCTGTCGCTAATTAGCGACTAATTTGCGACGGAATAAGGAATTAGTCGCGAAAGGCTATTTTTTTCAATTTTAGCGACTAAATAGCGACTGAAAAATCTGTCGCTAAAATTTGGCGGTACGTTATGGCATCTATTTTTGCGACTAATTTAGTTGTCGCTAAATTTTGCGACTAAAAAACTGTCGCTAAAATAGCGACGGCAATATAAGTCGCTAAATTTGAAGATAATTTTAGCGATTTTTTTTGCGACCAATTTAGCGACTAAATATATGTCGCTAAAATTAGTGACGAAATAGCGACTAAAATTTTGGTCGCTAAAAAATTTTCAAATTTAAAATAAATTTTCGCAATATGTTAGCGACGGAATTATCCGTCGCTATTTAGTCGGTAAAATTTAAAGTATGCTTACAAACATACGTTATGAATTATTTTTAATATTTTTGCTTTACACATAATTTTAATTTATTTAAAATAAATTTTATTTTTATTTTTAATTTATCTAAAATAATTTTTTTGTTATTCAATTATTTAAAAATTTAATGAAAATATTAGATAAATGAATTGAAATTAATACTAATAAAGAAATTTGTTAAGAAATATATATTGATAATCTTTTTGAATTTTGAATTAATAATTTTAACTAAATAATTAAATTAAAATAAATAAATTAACATTTAAAATCGAAATTCTATAATTAAAAAAAATTCAAATCAAAATTTAATAATTATAACATCCCAAATTAAATGATTAAATTAATACATACATACATACATATATATATATATATATATATATATATATATATATATATATATATATATAAACCCACAAAACCCTAGATCACTCATCCATTCTACCTCTCTTCTTTTTCTGTGGAAGGTTGCCTCCCCTCATCAGCCGCCACACCTCATCTGGATCCCCCTCTTTCTTTCGAAATCCACCGATTTGGCTCTCCCTTTTTCTTTGAAACTCGTCTCCACTGATCAACAGCCGCCACCCCTTATCTGCCTCTCCCTATTTCTTTCAAAATTAGTCTTCCCTTTGCTTCTCCCTTTTTCTTTTGAAACCTGTCTCCCCAATCAGCAGCTCTCCTGTCATCAGCAGCCGCCTAATTTCGGTGTTCCTTTTCCTCTTCCCCTCGTTAGCAGCCATCACCCTCAATCGGAGCTCAAGGTACCGATTTTGAGTAAGTTTCCTTTGTTTTTTAAGTGTTTGTATTTTCTATTCTGTGTTGTTCAAAGAGTTTTATGGCTTTTAGATTTTAGTTCTTTAACTCAAGGAAATGTATTGCTGAGTGTGGACCGAAGGCAACAAACTGATGAACAAAAATAATTAAAAATCACATAACTTTTACAATAATCACGGCCTAAATATACATGTTATTTTTTTTTTTAAATAGAAAAGCTAGGTCGGGGATGATGTTATCCTCATTTCCATTTGGATGTTTTATATTAATTAACTATACCTAAATTTTACGTAGTGGAAGTTCTTCAACCAATTATTTTCAATTTTGGAATGAATAGAAATTAGAAAAACTATGAATTTGAGAAAAAATGCAACTGGATTCTTAACTTTATAATAACTGTTGCTGGATTTAGAGCCAATTAAGAAAAGCTGCTGCTGGATTTAGAGCAAGAGATAGCAAATGTCCGGCATTGCATAGATAAGAATAAATCCGGAATTTAATGTCAAATGAATGATGATTGTGGTCCCAAACAAGATCTTGTACATATTTGCAGTTTTGATTTCATAGAAAAGTTTTTGGAATTTTTTTGTTTTTTGCCATCTAACTCTTTGTTAAGCATTGCTTATGTGAAATTATTGATATAGGAATGACTAAGAATCGTAAATTTCTGGAGCGTCTGCACATTTCAGGAAATATGATGAAATTATTGTTGTAAGTCTTTGAACCCAAAATCTTATTTGTTTTTGTAGGCTTCAAACTATATTATTTTCTGTTTCTGTTCATGGTTTTGTGTTGACTACCTGCTCTGTTTCAGGGTTGCCAGCTTGGGAAAAGGTCTATGATGGCTGCAACCGATCTTTTAGCCGCTGTAAGTACATTCTGCTATAGATTAAAAGGTTTTGATTAATTGTCATTTGGTAGATACAAACATCAATCTGGTTGAATATCAGACATCAATCAATTGCTTGATGAAAAGTTTGCTTTCAAGGCAAAAAAATGAATTGCTTGCTTGAATTACATAATGGTAATTTTCAAATATATGTTTCTTTCCATATCCGTTTTCATTACTCTTGTATTGTCTGTTCATAAAGTCTGAGTTGTTATTACATCTAATGGTCATTGAACTTTTCCATTAATAATGAACTGGTCATAAATGATTTGTTTATCATAAAAATAACTCAAGACTTTTAACTTTTTTCACTTAAAAAAAGTGCAGGCCTGCACTGGTACCCTTCTCATCATCTACCCTTTTCTTGTCCCTCCCTTAAAGGATAATGTTGCTAGTAAATTGGCTTGTATCATGTTTACAGTGTTAAAGCCTTTAAGGCTCATAATTCACTTGTCGATAGTTTTTTGAGCTTATATTTTTATAATTTCAGGTGCAAAAGGCCCTCCGTGAAGTAATTAAAAATTCAAAATGGTGGCGTTCCGTGGATGTTTCAAGATTTTGTAATATTTTTTTTGTTGTAATTTTTAAATATTTTATGATTGTGGGCAGAGTGTATTATTTAATATGGTTTTAATTATATGTAAATTAATTTTTAATTTAATTTTATTAAATAAATTTGGGTATTTTGAGTCTAATATTATATTTTTTAAATTAATAGTATTGTTAATAATATTGTATAATTATTATTTGTATAAATTAAAATTTGAATCTAATAATAATAATAATAATAAATTAAACTCAAAATAATAATAAAAACTTAAATTCAAAATAATTTAATATTTTTAGCGATGGAGATTCTGTCGCTAATAATTTTTTAACATTCATGGCGACTAATTTAAAGGGTTATTTAGCAACGAAAATTTTATTTTCAGCGACGAAATTTTTCGTCGCTATTTTTAGCGACCGTTTTATATTTTAGTTGTTAATTTTTTGCGACGGAGCAAATAGCCACAAATTAGTCGTGGCGTCGCTAAAGGTGATTAGCGACTAAAAATGTTATTTTAGCAACGAAAATTTCCGTCGCTAATTTGTTATTTTTTTGTAGTGCTGACTGTGCACTTGACCCGTGTGAGTCACGAAAATTAGAACCAAAGTAATGCATTCCTGCAGATCCGAGACCATAAATCCTACTCTTCTTCGATCCTCCAATAGCCTCATAATAAATTTGAGTCTCGTCAACTGAATTTCCTTGAGACAAATGTTGTTCTCTTAATTCAACAACCTTATCCTGCAATCAAATCAATATTAAATAACAAATCATGAGACAATCATCATCATCCCTTGAGAATTGAGTTTTACAAAGCAAAATGATCACAAGTAAAGTTTTCTATCATTCTAAAATGAAATGTGTTTAATAATTTCTCTTTACTTGCATCTAATAATGGTTATATCAACAAAAAAGTAGAAATTATTATCTTCAATATATATCTAACTAATATCCAAAAAAAATGACATCCCATGTTTGCTTATGCCATGTTTTAGTATTGTACAATGAAAACCTAAATATGAAACTCAACTTTGGTATATCTTTGCACGATCCCATAATAGACTAATTTCTGTGTCTACTCATCCCACACACAATTATATATGTACAATTTGCACTATTTTTTGTGGATATGTGTTTATGCTTATCTCTTTTCACTTTTCATTTAACAGAATAATTAACTAGGCATTGTTTAATAAAATTGCTTGGTTCCTTCATTTTCATAGACAGAGGCATTATATCATAAGCTCTCTTCAAGAATCAAATTAAAAATAAGACATAATTAAAAAAGGCTAAAACAGTTCCATAATGACTTACATGCACAACTTTGGCTTTGGTGCTCAAAAAGGAAACTCCATCATTCTTGTGTGTATGCATATGCAAATGCATCTCTGTTGGTGTAGGTTCTCGGCATAATTTTTTAGTCTGCACATTATTTGAAACAACAAAGAAAAATTGTTGAAGGATATGAATGCAAGATACTTATTTAAATCAAATCTATTAAAAATTTATGAACTAGGTAGTATGAATGGATTTTACCAAATTTAAGCGATGCTCATTAACCGATATAGAACCCCCAGTATGTGTACCAAGTGACCCACTTTCAACCATACATTTACGATTTGCAGCATTTTGATCACATCTCTTCTGTGTGTTAGGATCCTGCCACAGTAACTGCCAACTCTCCCAAACAGCATCTGGAATAAATTTCTTTTGCCTCTTACCTGTCTTTATATCAGATACGAAATCACTGTACCTCCTTTTTGCCTTCAATTCCCAAGCTTTCTTAACGTCATTTTCAATGGTAGGATTCCATGTAAATGTTTTCTTTAGCCACAATTTAATTACATTTACAAAGTTACACAGTGTTTAAGATATTATTATTATTATTATAAGTCATGGTATTGTCTCATTTAAATCTACTTCCAAGTTACTTAATTTTGTTTTATATTTAAGTTTTATTAGGTATCGTTAACTTGTTATTCAATTGGTAAAAATTTCGGCAGCATGACGGTTTAAAAATCATGCTACCCAAACCTGCAATTGTTCAAATTCACACTCCCAATAAATTTTCTCCAGCCCCAATACTCCTTTCACAAACATAGCACTTCAAAATTTCATACTCATCACATACATCATTCACTAGGTTCACTAAGTTTTTGAGTATTAACATAATACATGTGTAGACACCGGGTCCTGAGGCGGTCCAAGATCGGAATTACTCGATGATGAAAAACGATGCCCACAATTAAATGTGTCAAAAATGATGTTTCCCTTGTCGAGATCCTTTTTTTTTATTATCAAAAAAAAAATAAAATAATTTATTTTAAAAATAATATTATTAGAAGGTGTTATTTTTGATATTTGAAAAAAAAAAAAGAGAAATTGAATTAACTAATTAATTTAATTGAGTTAAATTAAATTAATTAATTGATTTAAAGAAGAAAATTAAGTTGGATAATTAATTGGATTGAATTAGATTAGTTAATTAATTTGATTGGGTTAGTTAATTAGTCTAATTAGGAAAAATAAATAAAAATATAAAAGATTAAAAAAAAAAGAAAATTAAAAGGTTTTTGTAAAAAAAAAAATAAAAATAAAAAAAATTAAAAAAATTAAAAAATTAAAAAACGTGGGAAAGTGGCATTTAAAGCCACTTTCCCAAATTGAGGTCGCGTGATGGCAATTGAGGTCGCGCGACCCCTTTTGCATTTTTGGCAAGGTGGCCGCGCGGTGGCCACTTGGCCACCGCGCGACCACCTGCCCCTCGCGTGCACTGTCCCCGCGTGCTGTGCCCTTCACCACGCGACCACCTGCCCCTCGCACGCGACTGTCCCTTTTTCCTGCGTTTTTAATCTGTTTTTCAGTATGATTTTTCCGTTTTTTTCACCCTTTCATGCTATTTTTGATTACCAAAATTAAAAAGTTATTTTGTCTTTCTCCATTTTGGGACAACACTGAAAATTAATAGGGATTTTCTTCTTCATTTTTTAGGGGGACGGCAACACTGGAAAAATAGAATTTTTGGCTTTCCTCTCCACCATTTTTTTTACTCTCCAGGAAGTTTTTTTTCTCTTGTTCAAAAATTTTTTCAAAAATCTTTAAACTTTCTTCTCTAGTTTTTAGTTTTGCTACTATAAAATACTTAACCTTGAGTTTGATTTGAGCTAGAAAAATTAATTTTCTTAGCTTTATTCATTCCACCAAAAATATTTTCTTGAACTAATTTTCTTAACACAATTTTTACATTCTATATTATTATCATCAAAAATCGACAAGGCGAACGGATTGAGACATCCTATTTCCAATCTAAAAATTCTGAGGGTAAACATTTTTGGACCCGTTCTCATTCATTTATTGTATAGTATTTATTGTTGTTAATATCATTTTTGCTATTATTATTCTTATTATTCATTTCTAGCAATTTAATGTGTTGGTACCACCATTAATGCATTATTTATTTGCATTGCTTTGGTTTTTATGCTCATTCCCCAGTATTATTATTATTAGTTGGTTAATGTGAATATTATTAGGTTGTGTCGTTTCCACTGTTGTACATATTCCTTCATCATCCATTTTCCCTATTTTCACATATTGTTATAATCATTCTTTTATCTAACTTCCAGTTCCATTATCGTTATTAATACATATTTTGAATTACTATCATATTATTAAACCTTGCAATATTATTATTATTATTATTATTATTATTATTATTATTATTATTATTATTATTATTATTATTATTATTATTATTATTATTATTATTTAATTCTCTATTTTACTATTATTACTATTTATTCGTTTACTAGTATTATTCTGTTTTAGTATTATTATTACTATTATTATTAACTAATTAATTAATTAGCATTATTATTATTGTTATTATTATTTAATATTTCGTATTATTTTTATTATTATTGTTAGTGCTATCATTTATCTCACTTATTGTTGTTATTATTATATTTTGCATTTGTTTGATTAATTTACTTGGGACATTTACTAATATTTTTTATGTTAATTTTTGTATGAGTTCAACTTGAATCGAGTTATTTGGGTGTCCCCGCGACTCCCCAGATGGGTCGCAACACGTGGAGGGTCATATCGGCTCGGTGAGATCTCTCTAATTCCCTATCCTTTTGTTGTGTTTATTTGTAAATAATTATTTTATTTATGCACGCGTGCGATAAAAAATCACAAAAATATTTCTATAATTAAATTACAATTTTTGCTAATAAAATTGGGACCAATGTCCCCTATTTTAGCCCAATAATAAAAACATCACAATTAAAACGAAGAGTCAACTTTTCTACAAAAATGGGATCACTCATCCCGGTTTTCCAACTCAAACAATCAAAAATGGCTCTTCGAACCCTCTTCGACTTAATACGAAGGAACCAATGTTCCTAAATTTCGAACAAGTGCGAAGGAACCAATGTTCCTAAAATAATGCCCCGATTTATGTATGTATTTTATTTTAACCTTGTGTGAGTATCTTAAATTCAAGTTTATTTATTTCGGGCCCTTGTAATTATTTTTGGGGTAACTTTATTTATTTTTGGGGATTGTATTCCGTCCCGTTTACATCTTTAATCCCCTTTTAATGGGGTTGTATTCTGCCCCTATTTTTATTGTAATTGCGTGCTTGCGTGTTCATCGCTTTTATTTATCGCTTTCTTTTACTGCTTTCTTTATTGCTTTCCTTTATCGCTTTTTGAATGCTTGCAATGCGCTATTTAATTTAAAATGCATCGATCGCGTGAGATGAGAGATATAATTTTAAGAAGTTAGAAACCCATTCATAATTAACCAAAACATAAATAAGAGGGAAGTCCCGGACACCATATCTCTGGTTTAGACCAATAGAGGTGAGAAACCTTTTCCCAATTTCACGCAAATTGGGTGGCGACTCCAAATACCTCAAAGGTGCCTTTAGGCATCAATAGGCTAGGTTGTTCTCCCCAATGTTCTATTGGGAGGAACATACCGATGATGTCTCATGGCGCCCATGATCAAAAGACGCGAACCTTCATACCTCGAATCCCAATGGCGGATTCATAAGCGAGGGCCCTTGCTGGGTTGACCGGGTTCCGGCGCGCGTCACAGTGGCGACTCCACTGGGGACTTTGTGTTTGAGACTTCACTCCGAAAGTGCTTTGGTTAAAATTTATAATTGGGTTTTTGAAACTTAAAATTCTATCTCTTTTCAAAAATTTGCATTGCATCTTAGAGCCTTAGAATTACGCTAGTTGGTCCCTAACTTCCCTCGGTGCGTTCCTAAAGCACGACCCTACTTTCACTCATTGTAGGGAAGTGTTAGGGATAATCACCAGCCCAAGCCTTGTGCCTTTTGGTATATCAAATGGTGACCCGATCGGTCGTTATGCTCGTGATGAGCTAGACCCGTCGGCAGGGATCATGCTTGGGTAGCCCTAAAGTATCATCGCCTTGACCAAAGCTCATGTACTGGCAAGTAGAAACTTCCCCTAGGCGGTATGTTCCTTAATACAATGCTTGTGATATGGGCCATCACGTATTAAGCAAAATCAACCGAATCAAATGGTCTTCATCAAAGGCTTTCATGCCCCATTGGGCCCACTTTGGTTTAATTGAATTGCCCAAATACGTAATAGCCAAAACCCATACGAATGTGTATTAGATTAAGACTGTTATGCTATCGGTTTTTCACCGAGCACCATACGTGTCCGATGGGTTCCCTGTTAACCCTCGGACGAAGCCCACCTAGGAAAGAGACCGCACGACCTCGCGTGTGGGAGTGATAAGGTTGGAAGGATTTATCTGCTTGTATGTGGTTACGAAATGCTGCATAACTCACGATCATGCATTATAACTGTCATCCATGCATCATGCTAACCATTTGAGCTTTTCAGCCATCATAGATTCATCCAAGTGGACTAAAAGTTCTGACGGCCGGCTAGTGAGAACAGACTCACCCTTCGAATTGCTAGAATTAGTGCCTTTTTGGGATTCTGAGTCATTCTCAACAAGTAGCGAATCATCCTCAATGACAGAAGAAACTGGAAACTTGACTACTCAAGACCTCGCTAGGAGACTCGAGGAATTCGAGCGAAGGATGTTGGACATGATGGGAGCAATGGCCGAAAGGATTGCTCAGCCCCCTGCTCCACAAGCACCAGTAGCTCCACCGGTAGCCCCTCCTCGAGGGCAAGCCGAACCACCTGCTGGTGGAGAGGCTCCCCTTATTGGAGGTGTTGCCCACCAACCTGTGGAAGAGCCTAAAGTCGCTGCTGTGCCCGTTGAGCCGAGAAGGGCAAGGGTCCCAAACCCTGATGAGGACTTTATGGAAGAAGAGGTTGAGGAAATAGCAGCCCATCAAGCCGTGAGGGTTCAAGCACCCAGGGGTGAAGGTGAAGCTATGAGGGGTATGAGGCAACAAATTGAGGCAATCACTCGCCTGCTAACAGCTGGTAAGGGAATTAACCCCGAGGATAGAGATTTGGGGGATGAGGAGCTGCTGCCCCAAAGGTTTAGGATGCCCGAGCTACCCAAGTTCGATGGGACGTCGAACCCGTCTGCACACATAAAGCAGTATACCCTGGTGATGAAAGGCACGGGACTGACTAAGAGGCAAAAGGTGGACTACTTCTGCCTCAGCCTAGCAGGTCCAGCGGTTGACTGGTATCATGGCCTCGATAGGAGATCGAAGGAGGACTGGGACCTCCTGACTGATGAATTCATGAGACAATATGACTGCAGCACCAGAATGGAGGTCACTCTAAAGGACCTCGAGCTTCTTCAGCAGAAACATGACGAATCATTCCACGAGTACCTCACCAGGTGGAGGAATCGGGTTATGGAAATGAAGCGTAAGCCCGACACTGCCGATCAAATCAGACTGTTCATCAGGAACTCCTGCCCCTACTTGAGGGATTTGCTTAGTTTCAAAGGGCTCAGGGATTGGGAGTCCCTCAAGGACATTGCTGTAGAAGCCGAGGCGGCCTACCTAGCAAGGAAAGCCAGCCAAAATAACTTCGCTGGGAGGAATTTCGGAAACCAGTCAGGCTACAAGTCAGGAGGAGCCGGGGGTAGCAGCAGCAGAAATGGTAAGACAGCCGAGGTCTCAGCCACTGGAGCAGAACAGGGCCAGCGGTACTTCTCTAACTTGGGTCGACCTCTATCCTGGGTGTTGGAAAGGCTAATGAAAGAGGGCAAGTTACAGCCATTGCCGTCCAGACCAGCCTTAAGCCAGGGACAGCCGGGGCACAAAAGTGATCAATACTGCGCCTACCACCAACACACCGGGCATCTAACTGACAATTGCCGAATCTTGAGGGGTAAGATCCAGGACCTCATCGACTCCAAGCAGATCACGGATCCTGAGAAGAGAGAGAGGAAGAAGAAAGCAGACTACAATGCGGTCCCTCCACCAGAGATGTGATCGGATCAATCCACTTGAGCGGCATGTTCCTCCAAAGCCGCAAGAAGAAGATTATGTTTTTCTAGATGTTTTATTACTTTTCAATTCCATAACTCTTTTAGGACAATTTGGTTATTGTAACATGTTGAACAATTCCTGTTTTGTTTATGTGATATTTCCTTGATTTCATTTCTCATGATCACGATGCATCCATTCATTTTGACATTAACCCAATTAATACGACTCCATCTAGTCTCGGAATTTTGGTGAATCCAAATAAAATCCTGATGGCATCTGTTATGACTCCTGAAGTGAGATAAAAATTTGAGAGATAATAATAAAAAAAAAGGAGCCTTTGCCCGGACCTAGTATGACACGCTGAAGATGGACAAGGACACTCTCAAGACCAACGCTACTTCCACATGCCAACATGACGATGAACCGAATTTTGAAAGCCATTTTTTTGCATCCACAACATCTAAGATGCATATGGTGCTGCCAAATAAAATCAAACTTCAAGAGCTACATCAGGAGTTAGACGAATAAAACTCAAGACTTTCACGAGAAATATATGACCCATCAGAACCAAACCGTATGACCCTCTTCTTCATGACTACTTGAAATGTGCACCCTCAAAACCAATTATGACTGACCCTTAACCATCCGAAACCCTCATTGCCAAATTTCTTACCAAAATTTAATATCCGACCAAATTGAACAATAATGGTCCCAGTGGTTGAGATGAAAAGTGCACGTATGTGTAAACTTCAGGATTCGAACAAAGTTTGCTAAAAGAAAATTGGGGTGCAAAAAAAAAAAAAAATTGAAGAAAAGAAAAGAAAAAAAATTTAGAAGAGAAGAAAAGAAAAGAAAAGAAAAGAAAAAATTTAATAAAAAAAAAAGAGAGAAGAAAAGAGAGAATTGATCAGGGGGCAAGGGAATGCTATTTGGGGGCAAGTTTTGTTCAAATCCCGTTGATCTACACATGCCTGCACATTGCCATTCTTCTTCTGCCACTGAAAAGGACCTAAAAGGCTAATTCACAAACCATCCATCCAACCCCGGCCGTTGAAAGGCCATTCCAAAGCTTAAACCACCAAAACCGATAAAAGTACCCCAGATCATCCAAGCCCAACCTGTCACCCTGTCTCAGCCATTGAAAGGCCATTCCAGGATTCGAACCGCCAAAACCAATACGGGCCAAACGTGAAACTTCATATTCAAGCCCCAAATAAGTAACCCATCAACTCAACTAGTCTGCACAAGCGATAAAACCAAGACTTTGATACCAAGAGTAACCACTCTCAGAAGCAGCGCAAATTCAACCAATATTGACGAACTGAAGGAGGGTCCATGGAAAATGCTAAATAAAAAAAAAAAGAGAGAAAATATTCAATCAAGAAAACCCGCGAGGGCTGATTGATAACAGGAGTTTGATGCTCTCAAGATCTATCCCGAGATTAGATGATGTCCCATATTTTTCGAGTTAATGCCAAATAGTGATCATGTGATATGAAATCAGATTGAAATATTTGCATTCATGCAAAGATGTATTGGTATGACCAGAGCAGTTCATCTTGCACACTCAAAGTTGTCTCAGTCAGATATGAAACCAACACATTGCTACCATCTACCCCTTGCCACTCTCGCCACTCAGGCACTTCAGTTAGCTCCTCCTGTTATGAACTGTGAAGCCAATTCTATAGCACCTTCATGATAGAAACCAAGCTCAGACAACCTTGACCTAAGACGCAAACACACGCCGATTATACCTGAAAGACCTTTTACAACAACTATCTACCCTCTACCATTCTCACCACTCAGGCACTTCAGTCATCTCATCCTGCTACCCACTGTGAAGCCAATCCTACAGCACCTTCCTAATAAAGAGCCAAGCTCATACAACCAATATCTGAGACATAAGCACATGCCAACCATACCCGAAAGACCTTTCGAAACAACTCCAACTTCTCTCGCAAAAAAAAAAAAAAAAAAAAAAAAAAGGGGCCGTTAGAGATGAAAACCGTGACTGGCGCTCTAAGCAAAAGTTAGGCCAAAGGGCAGGGTGAAAACCTGGCGACAGGCAGTCTGCCCTACAAAAAAATAAAATAAATAAAAGCCGCTGGATTGGGTTGGGTCCATTCCAGGCAAAAAATAAGGCACAGGGTTATGTGAAAATCCGACAAGGACGCATCTCCCGCTAAGAAAAGCTAGTGTGAAAATCCACGAGGGACGCACTACCTTCAAATAATGACTACAGGTACCAGAAGAGAACCTCATAATCCCCCAGAGGCATGAAATTCAAAAGCAATTCCAGAGGGCACCGATCCTACTACAAATCGCGACCAAACTAGCTGTCGCCTCCAAAATCCACTTAGACGAATTCTTGTCCTGCATTCCTGCATACATATGCATCTCACGTGCATGCTCACCACTTTTCCTGCATGTTTTGCTTTCTGAGTCTTGCAGAAAGAAAGAATCAAATGGCAACGCTAACGAAAGGGCAAGCTACAACATCGATCAAAACATCAATTCAATCCAAGTCATCAGCCAAAGACTTCTCAGGGAGCGTCAGCCAAAGACTTCTCAGGGAGCAGCAACCAAAGACTTCTCAGGGAGCATCAGCAACCAAAGACTTCTCAGGGAGCGTCAGCCAAAGACTTCTCAGGGAGCAGCAACCAAAGACTTCTCAGGGAGCAGCAACCAAAGACTTCTCAGGGAGCATCAGCCAGCCAAAGACTTCTCAGGGAGCAGTAGCCAAAGACTTCTTAGGGAGCATCAGCCAAAGACTTCTCAGGGAGCAGTAGCCAAAGACTTCTCAGGGAGCATCAGCCAAAGACTTCTCAGGGAGCGTCAGCCAAAGACTTCTCAGGAAGCAGCAACCGAAGACTTCTCAGGGAGCAGTAGCCAAAGACTTCTCAGGGAGCATCAGCCAAAGACTTCTCAGGGAGCAGCGAACCGAAGACCTCTCAGGGAGCGTCAGCCAAAGACTTCTCAGGAAGCAGCAACCAAAGACTTCTCAGGGAGCAGTAGTCAAAGACTTCTCAGGGAGCATCAGCCAAAGACTTCTCAGGGAGCAGTAGCCAAAGACTTCTCAGGGAGCATCAGCCAACCGAAGACCTCTCAGGGGGCGATCAACCGAAGACTTCTCAGGTAGCAGTTAATCGAAGACCCCTCAGGGGCGATCAACCGAAAACTTCTCAGGGAGCAGCCAGCTAATCGAAGAGCTCTCAGGAGGCAATCAAATGAAGACCTCCCAAGGGGCACCAGCCAGTCAAAGACCTCTCAGGGGGCGCCGATCAGCGAAAGACCTCCCAGGGGGCACCACCTCAGAAAGCATGACACACCAACAATCTCTCCTTGTTTGGGACAGCGACCGCCTCAGGTACGCATCTCTCCCTCTCTTTTCTGAATTTTGGCTCACTTAGGCACCTATGTCCTAGAGTTCCCCAAAATTGGGGGCAACTGTAGACACCGGGTCCTGAGGCGGTCCAAGATCGGAATTACTCGATGATGAAAAACGATGCCCACAATTAAATGTGTCAAAAATGATGTTTCCCTTATCGAGATCCTTTTTTTTTATTATCAAAAAAAAAAATAAAATAATTTATTTTAAAAATAATATTATTAGAAGGTGTTATTTTTGATATTTGAAAAAAAAAAGAGAAATTGAATTAACTAATTAATTTAATTGAGTTAAATTAAATTAATTAATTGATTTAAAGAAGAAAATTAAGTTGGATAATTAATTGGATTGAATTAGATTAGTTAATTAATTTGATTGGGTTAGTTAATTAGTCTAATTAGAAAAAATAAATAAAAATATAAAAGATTAAAAAAAAAAAGAAAATTAAAAGGTTTTTGTAAAAAAAAAAAAATAAAAAAATTAAAAAACGTGGGAAAGTGGCATTTAAAGCCACTTTCCCAAATTGAGGTCGCGTGATGGCAATTGCCATCACGCGACCCCTTTTGCATTTTTGGCAAGGTGGCCGCGCGGTGGCCACTTGGCCACCGCGCGACCACCTGCCCCTCGCGTGCACTGTCCCCGCGTGCTGTGCCCTTCACCACGCGACCACCTGCCCCTCGCACGCGACTGTCCCTTTTTTCTGCGTTTTTAGTCTGTTTTTCAGTCTGATTTTTCCGTTTTTTTCACCCTTTCATGCTATTTTTGATTACCAAAATTAAAAAGTTATTTTGTCTTTCTCCATTTTGGGACAACACTGAAAATTAATAGGGATTTTCTTCTTCATTTTTTAGGGGGACGGCAACACTGGAAAAATAGCATTTTTGGCTTTCCTCTCCACCATTTTTTTTACTCTCCAGGAAGTTTTTTTTCTCTTGTTCAAAAATTTTTTCAAAAATCTTTAAACTTTCTTCTCTAGTTTTTAGTTTTGCTACTATAAAATACTTAACCTTGAGTTTGATTTGAGCTAGAAAAATTAATTTTCTTAGCTTTATTCATTCCACCAAAAATATTTTCTTGAACTAATTTTCTTAACACAATTTTTACATTCTATATTATTATCATCAAAAATCGACAAGGCGAACGGATTGAGACATCCTATTTCCAATCTAAAAATTCTGAGGGTAAACATTTTTGGACCCGTTCTCATTCATTTATTGTATAGTATTTATTGTTGTTAATATCATTTTTGCTATTATTATTCTTATTATTCATTTCTAGCAATTTAATGTGTTGGTACCACCATTAATGCATTATTTATTTGCATTGCTTTGGTTTTTATGCTCATTCCCCAGTATTATTATTATTAGTTGGTTAATGTGAATATTATTAGGTTGTGTCGTTTCCACTGTTGTACATATTCCTTCATCATCCATTTTCCCTATTTTCACATATTGTTATAATCATTCTTTTATCTAACTTCCAGTTCCATTATCGTTATTAATACATATTTTGAATTACTATCATATTATTAAACCTTGCAATATTATTATTATTATTATTATTGTTATTATTATTATTATTATTATTATTATTATTATTTAATTCTCTATTTTACTATTATTACTATTTATTCGTTTACTAGTATTATTCTGTTTTAGTATTATTATTACTATTATTATTAACTAATTAATTAATTAGCATTATTATTATTGTTATTATTATTTAATATTTCGTATTATTTTTATTATTATTGTTAGTGCTATCATTTATCTCACTTATTGTTGTTATTATTATATTTTGCATTTGTTTGATTAATTTACTTGGGACATTTACTAATATTTTTTATGTTAATTTTTGTATGAGTTCAACTTGAATCGAGTTATTTGGGTGTCCCCGCGACTCCCCGGATGGGTCGCAACACGTGGAGGGTCATATCGGCTCGGTGAGATCTCTCTAATTCCCTATCCTTTTGTTGTGTTTATTTGTAAATAATTATTTTATTTATGCACGCGTGCGATAAAAAATCACAAAAATATTTCTATAATTAAATTACAATTTTTGCTAATAAAATTGGGACCAATGTCCCCTATTTTAGCCCAATAATAAAAACATCACAATTAAAACGAAGAGTCAACTTTTCTACAAAAATGGGATCACTCATCCCGGTTTTTCAACTCAAACAATCAAAAATGGCTCTTCGAACCCTCTTCGACTTAATACGAAGGAACCAATGTTCCTAAATTTCGAACAAGTGCGAAGGAACCAATGTTCCTAAAATAATGCCCCGATTTATGTATGTATTTTATTTTAACCTTGTATGAGTGTCTTAAATTCAAGTTTATTTATTTCGGGCCCTTGTAATTATTTTTGGGGCAACTTTATTTATTTTTGGGGATTGTATTCCGTCCCGTTTACATCTTTAATCCCCTTTTAATGGGGTTGTATTCTGCCCCTATTTTTATTGTAATTGCGTGCTTGCGTGTTCATCGCTTTTATTTATCGCTTTCTTTTACTGCTTTCTTTATTGCTTTCCTTTATCGCTTTTTGAATGCTTGCAATGCGCTATTTAATTTAAAATGCATCGATCGCGTGAGATGAGAGATATAATTTTAAGAAGTTAGAAACCCATTCATAATTAACCAAAGCATAAATAAGAGGGAAGTCCCGGACACCATATCTCTGGTTTAGACCAATAGAGGTGAGAAACCTTTTCCCAATTTCACGCAAATTGGGTGGCGACTCCAAATACCTCAAAGGTGCCTTTAGGCGTCAATAGGCTAGGTTGTTCTCCCCAATGTTCTATTGGGAGGAACATACCGATGATGTCTCATGGCGCCCATGATCAAAAGACGCGAACCTTCATACCTCGAATCCCAATGGCGGATTCATAAGCGAGGGCCCTTGCTGGGTTGACCGGGTTCCGGCGCGCGTCACAACATGCCATATATAAATTAGGCTATGTGCTTTTCCTTTTATTTTTGGCGTTTGAATTAGATTTGAGTTGCCTTGAACTCTCCCCAATAAAAATCCTTCAATCGTTAGCTCACTGACTTCCAATTGATCCCAATGGGATCAAGTTCAAACCTGAAAATTTCAGTTAGCTTCTCGGAACATTTCCTCGAAGGTTCCAACCTACAAGTAATCACATGTAACAATTCATGTTGTATCACAAGCATTAATTTAAAATCATAATAATTTATTTTATAATTTTTAAGAACTCACATTTTTCCATGAACGTAAACAGTATTTCCCCCAATAACTGCTTCATGTTGTTCCCCATCAGACATTGTGTTGTTAGGTTGATCATTTTGGACATTTGAACCTGAATAGTCATGGGCTGCATCATTTGATTCTTGCTCATCTCTTTGCAAGCTTGTTGAAGCTCCAGGTCCAATAGGCGCTGGTGCACAAGTAGGAACTGTACCTACTTCATTATCCCTTTGTATGGCCATTGAAGAACCAGGTACAGTAGGCATTGGTGGACAAGTATCTCTTGGACCTCCTCTGGTCAATGTAGATCTGCCTCTACCACGACCAGCACTAGCCCGACTTCTGCCTCTACCAGCCATTCTATGTAAGTAGCAATGTCAAATAAAAATATAACAGAACATATGTCACAAAATGAGTAGCAAACAGACCCGTAACAAGCATGTTTAGCAATTAAGAAAAAAGGCATATGTAATACAATATTGCATATAAAATAGACCTGCAACAACATAAAAATAATCATCCCACAAAATGAGCACCAAACAGAAAAAAGGAAACCCATGCCACAAAATGCTACATAATATAAGAGAACATCTATTAACACTAAATGGAAAACAATAAACACTTCAAAAGATGCTACATCATATGCCCTAATCACTCTCATTGTCTTCTTCAAATTCATCATCTTCTGTAGTTTCGTAGTCCTCGAATTCAGCCTCAATTTCCTCACTAAACTCTTGCTCTTCCTACGAACATCCAGTGTTTTCATCAATTTCCATAACCCCACCATAATGATCATGTAAAGTAATATGCTCATCAGCCATGACATTTGTATCTATCGCATGGAGCTCCACTCCATTTAATCGCATGAAATTATTTTGGTCTAAGAATATTCAATGGTGTAATAATAGCATGAAATATTAATTGAGGGGTTGATTGGTTAATATGTAAATTAAAGTCTTAATTATGAAATAAAGTAAGAAAAGGAGGGGTTGATTTAAGAGAATTAAAAAAATGGGAGAGGTCAATGTGTAACATGCAAAACTTGGAGATAATTTTATGTAACATGCAATAATTTGGAAGGACCAACAAGGGAATTTTCCCTACTATTATAAAAGCTGAATTTTAGTTGAAAGAAAGAGAAAGAATTAAGAGTGGATAGAGTAAGAGAGGGACGGCATTGCTTATGGGAGCAGCGAGAAATTTTTTTCATTCTTTACTTGATTTTTCAATCTCTCTAAGATTAATTGAACAACATCTCTTTCATGTTGGTTAATTAAGGGCAAAGTAGTGTTGATCATCAAGGTAATGGCTTTAAAACTTAATTCTCATCATCATCTTCTTCTTCTTCTTATTTTGTTAAGGCCATTCCAATTTCTGAAATTACATAAGATATATGTCTGAATAATTGTAGAAGGGACATGGAGATAATTAAGCCTATAAATTATCCTAATATTTTTTTTTGGAAATTTAATAGAGCTGTTGAATTGGGTTCTGGAACAGATTGTAAAAACTACTACATATCTCCTTGTATAGTGAACGAAATTCTATGAGGTTAATTTTTATGAAAAATAGACTTCTAAACCTATAAGTTTCATGAAGAAAGTAAAGCCTAATTCTTTCCTTAAGTTTGGCAAATTTTAGCTTAATTCCAGAACTGTTGACAGCACTGTTAATAGGAACAGTATTTAGTAAAATGTAAATATCTTGAGTTCTGATAGTGATATTGAAATGATTTTTAATGTTACAGAAACTAGAAACATAGGGGAACATGTTTGTAGAAGGACATTTTTGCTAAAACTTACGTTTTCCAGATCAAAAATGGCATATAAGTGGGATTTGAAATTCTGCCTCTGTGCAGAATTCTAAAGGCAGAATTTTAATATTTAATGTTAAATGTTGTTATGTTCTCTAGAGATACAAGGAATATATATATTGAGCTTATGGATATGAATTGAATATATATATATATGGAGCTTATGAATATGAATTGAATATATATATATATATATATATATATATATATATATATATATATATATATATTCAGCTTATGAATATGAACATTTAATGTTTAAATGTTGGTATCTTTACAAGGAATATACATTGAGATTATGATTACGAATTTTAATGTTTAAATGTTGTTATATTTAAATGTATAATTACATGGGAATACATTGATTTACATATAGCATGTAAAATGATTGATTGGAAAGTCATGTATATACATGTATGTTCAAACATATGTACATGGCTTGTTGAAAAGGGGTAAAGGTTGTCCTAAAGTATGCATAAATAACAAAAATAAATACAGAAAATAGAAACACTACAGCCACACCACAAAATCAAAGTTCAAGCAGAATAAAATCACGGAAAAGCTACTAATAGAAAAAAAAATAAAAAAAAAAAGAAGACTCTTTGTTACCTTTATAAGTGTATAAATCTGGCTGTCAGCTGCTGCTATGCATCTTCTGCAGCTAATTTACAAAACGATTCAGCATTGCTTCACTTGTGCATAATAATAAAAGCAGTCCATTAGCAATTGAAAGATTACTCAGCATTCCATTAGCAATTCAAAGATTACTCAAATCCAAGTTATATATTTCTACTTAATATCACTATCAAATGCAGAGTGCCATTTAGCAGATACACTTACAAATATTTAAGCTCTAGAAGTACTTATTTAAGCTTTGGTAAAGGACATCAAAACATGAATTAGTTTTTGCTAATTCAGTATGCTCAAAACTGACAATCCAAATAGACAATTGATGGAGTCTAATCATGAAATAAATAAAGCTAAACTTTATAATTCCAATCACAACTCAAAGCAAGAAAAACAGAGCCACTCAAAACGTCCTCAAACATTTCTACCCAGCCTAGGTAAAGGAAATAAGCATCACTTAAACACTTACCCTTATTCTACCAAATCAACTCAATGAATAAATAAACATAACAGCAGTTCAGTTCAAAAAGGTTCTAGCAAGTGTTGGGATAGCCAAAATAAATAACGATGAAATCCATTCTGAGTTGGAGTTTCTTTTAGAGGGAGGGTCTTTTCCAAGGTCCCAACCCACTCAAAAACCTCTTACCCAATCGCAATCACAAAATCCAGTGCAAGCTTCGCAAAAGAAGACAAAGAGAGAATCGATACAATATCCCTAATTATAAGAAAATTCCTACATAAAATGTAATCCTAAATTTCCATACAAATAGAATACGAACGCCAAAATAAAAAATACGTACCGCACGTCTTACAGTGGAAGAAGTTATCTTCACCCCCAATCTGTAGGTCACAGGTCACAATCAAACTTAAAGAATGTAGGAGCTTTGAAAAACAATGTTAGGGAGTGATGAAGGGAGATTATGAGTGCGAGGATGGGTGTTAGAGTAGCGGTGTGCGGTGGTGAACGGCCGGTGGTGTTGGAGCAGCTCAAGAGAAAGCTTGAAGACAAGGGTTGTTTACGAACTCAGACACAAGGGATTTCTTTGCCCCAAATTGTTTAGTTATATATTTTATTAATATTAAATATAAATTATTTTATTAATACTTATCGATGGATTACCGACGCAATATATCCGTAGGTAAAACAAAACCACTTAGACCTTAGAATTTTTCGCACTTAATTACCGACGGCCACAAATCCGTCGCTACATAAAAAATGCTTGCGTTACCGACGAAAATTCCGTCACTACATGAATTAATTGAAAAAAATATTTACCGACCGAAAAAACCGTCAGCAAATCAGTCGCTATGAATTGGCGCCAACATTTCCCGCCAATATTACTGACGACTTAATATTTCCGTCGGTACAAAATTTGTCATTTACCAAATTGATTTTTTTACCGACACATTTTATGTTTGGTCGGTAATCCGTCGGTAAAATATTGATTTTACCGACGGAATATATGTCCGTCGTAAAATGCATTTTTCTTGTAGTGATATATTTACATATACATTTAACTAGGTTGTGATCGGATGTCATTAAGTTGTTTTCAAGACTTTTTTGACATTGGACTATGTCAAATGTAGTTTTAGTAGTGTTTATGGGCGTCTTCTTCTAACTATGGCCATGTGAATAGAAGAACCAATTTGTAGTTGGTATGAATTTTATTATTTCATCATTCTGCAGTCAACCCATATTTATGCGGGGCTTGTTTTTGGGTGTTTTCCAATTTGGAGGTATTAATGGTTCGGTTGGAAACCGATCTGGCACAAGTTCTTCTTGCAGCTTGTAGAGCAGAGCCAAGTGGGGTGTCATTAAATTGGTCCCCAGGGTCTGCCATGGTGGTGGTAATGGCAAGTAATGGTTACCCTGGATCTTATGTGAAGGGCACTATAATTAAAAATCTTGACGAAGCTGAAAATGTTGCTCCAACAGTTAAGGTATTCCATGCTGGAACTGCTTTGGATGCGGATGGCAACTTCATTGCCACTGGGGGTCGTGTTCTTGGGATTATGGCCAAGGGAAGAGATCTTCAAGAGGCAAGGGATACATCTTATCAGGCAGTTGAGGAAATCAATTGGCCTGGAGGGTTTTACTGCTGGGACATCGGATGGAGAGCACTTCCCCAGAAGCAATTTGCTGAAAGAAAATAAATTTATCCTGTGATGCTGAGGTAGTGAATTTTGACAATTCAGAATACAACAATTATATATTATAAGTTAAGTGATATGCCCATGAAAGAGAAATGGTAACCCAGCTTAGGCCATACAGTCAAATAAACAAGGAAGAACAGAAATTTTTGTATGATTCTTGAATTTTAATGAGATTTATGTTTTAATGGATTAACTTGAGAAATCTTTCGGTCTTCATTATAAACTCGCTGCCATTTTCTTTTCCCTTCTTGTAGGTCAGAAATGTACCAGGAAATAGTTTGTTTTGATAAAAATGTATTGGAATGAAAGAAATCAGACTTTCCATAGTTTCTTTTGTTAGGACATCAGAGAAAGTAAATTAACAGAATCTCATTCCAAACCCAAAAACATTTCCCACCACATTTGGTGGGAAAGCAGGGAAATGAGTAAGAGATGGAGTTTTGAATTTACCCTTATAGCAGATGACATATCAAATTGTTCTAATGTTGACCTTAACTACTGCTTTTAAGTTTTCTTCCGGAAATAATACAACCCTCAGCTGCCGTTAAGAAAAGATATATCTGTGCAGCTTAAGATATATTGCCTCAATGGATGAAGAGTCAAAGCAGGTTTTTTATAAAGTTGTGGGAGACGAGAATGGCAATGTTAAGTTGGATTGCCCTGCTATTGGAAAGCAGTTTGCTGTTGAGGAGATTTCAACTCAGGTATTTTGATTAATGAGTAAGTGTATGAATTTTGTCATGTATTGGATATTTGTGCTACTTTTGTCACATAACGGTGGTTGCTTTTTCATTTATTTATTTTTACTCTGATCCAATTTACTCACAGAATTACTTAGATGTTGATTAATACTATTGATTGAGCATTCATTGGAACAATTTGGAAGGCGTCTTATGTGTCAGAGGAAGTTATTATCTGTGTGTCTGTTGTTGTGCTAGTATGGGTGCTTAATTTTAGTTGTGTTCGGGATTAACTTGAAGGTTTTGGAAATGGATAATTATTTCTATATGGAATGATCAGGTTCGTAAGATATGGTATCTTAGTTTTAGCAAAAACATTCATTTTGAAAGTCTTTTGACACGAGGTTGCTTTTCTGTTTTTTCTTGATGTTTCTTCATAGATGCAGGCTTGGTTATTATATTTGGAGCATTTGCTTTAACCTTTCAAGACTTGGAGTTTATCATGAGTTGATTAACGGCTGATTATTTGTTGCTGTTTTGAAATCAGGTCTTGAGGAAGCTTGTAGATGATGCATCCAAGATTTTGAGTGATAAAGTGACTAAAGCTGTGGTTACAGTGCATGCTTGCTTTAAATATTCCCAAAGGACAGCCACAAAGGATCCTGAAAGAATTGCTGGGTTGGAAGTCCTTGGAATAATTAATAACCCTCCTGCTGCTTCATTGGCATATGGATTTGAAAAGAAGAACAACTAAACCATCCTAGTATTTGACCTTGGTGGTGGTACTTTTGATGTTTCAGGTGCTGTTACTGTCCATTAATTACCTTTTATTTCAATGTTTAACTTGTGTTGACCTTTGGATGTTGTTTTTAAGGGGTAAACAGTGTCATCTGATGCTGCCACCACCTCCCCCTCCCAAAACAAGATTTTCTTTCCCCGTTTTTGAGTAAGATAGAAAATATACCTTTTCTTTGATTTTTCACTGCTGAGCTTGAGGTAGCTGATGGAGTTTCTGAAGTGCTCTCTACATCAGGAGATGCACATTTGGGTGGTGATGATTTTGGTAAGGTGGGGTTCTTGTTGGCCTATTGATCTTTTGGAGGACAAACAAGCACTTCAACGATTGACGGAGACTGCTTAGAAGGCCAAAATGGAGCTTTTATCTTTGACTCAGACAAACATCAGGTATAGTGGTTGCAGCTGCTATTCTCTCACTCTTTTTAACGATTTCTGTTCATATTTTAATTTTAAATCTCATAAAAATGAAATCTGCCTCTTCCAATGCAGAGAAAGGAAGGGGCTGTTTTGTTTTAGCATTCAGAAATAATAATACAGTCAAAAGTCATATGCTTTCAGTTCCTTCTTTAATCAAATTTTAAACTAAGAAACCCTACCACTATCAAATTCTTTAATCACCAAACAAGGGTTATAGTGTTTTCTTCAGTGCCTTTGAACTTAAAGGAAATGTTTCCTCTTATGTTAAAATTAGATTTTCATTGAAGAATATAAGTTGATCACTAATGTTATTATGCCTTGTGTTCCATTGAAATTTTTATCAGGAAATTCCATCTGGGTTCGTGAAATAGTTTGGAAATTGCTTATGGAGTCCAATGATTCTTAAGGTTCCTACTGGGAATGCATGGAAAGTAGAGCTGCCAAGGATTAGGGATGAGATTTGGCTGGAAAAGGGTTGGAAAGAATTTTCAGATCACTACTCCCTTAAACATGGCAACTTGTTAGTGTTTCAATATAAAGGAGATTGCCATTTCAACGTGCTTAAATTTGATATGAGTGCTGTAGAGATCAATTGTCCAAACAATGATGGCAAATCCCAGCCTAAGATGGAAGAGATCATAGAAATAAAAGAAACACAATCCAGAGATGAGAATATTTTACACTAGGATTTCCCCATTCAAGAATTTGGAGGTTTTCTTTTCTTGCTCATTTTAATGGATTGAAAGAAGCTTTATGGTGTGTTTTGATTCCATCATTTTAACTTTTCTTGTTTATATCGCACCAGCTGGGCTTAAATTCATAGACTCAGTAGGTCAGGAGATAATTCTCGTATGCATAAATCCAAAACTGATTTATGTTTAAAACAGAATGTCAAACGATACTCTATGATCTATTAGATGCTTGAGAACATGTACTTTTACGTGATTAAATCAACAGGAAGCATTCTTCACCTTCTGCACGTAATGTGGATTTCCTAGCAAACAGCATGCCTAACAGAGCTTGCTCTATTATGCAGCTCATGGTGTTTAGACCGATAGCACATCCTAAAATAAAACCTGTGTCATCTGAAGCACAATAATTTACAGAATTAGTCATGAAATCTGTAAGGAAACAAAAATGTTCACTTTATTATTACTTATCATTTACGTATTTATATACAAAACTTATGTATGAACACAAGTACCACACTTCAACTATGACTGCTCCTATAATTACGGGACAGTCTGTAACACTCCCCCTCAAGCTGGAGCATAGATATTAATCATGCCCAGCTTGTTACATAAATATTCAACCCGTGGCCCATTTAAAGATTTTGTAAATAAATCACCTAATTGTTCTGCTGTCTTCACATGTCCTGTTGAAATCACATTGTCTTGAATCTTTTCGCGAATGAAGTGACAGTCCACTTCAATATGTTTGGTTCGCTCATGATACACCGGGTTCGAGGCAATGTGAAGAGCAGCCTGATTATCACACCAGAGTTTTGCTGGAGAAGAGAGATTTATACCAATTTCAGTAAGCAAATGACGAATCCATAAGATTTCACATGCTGCCTGTGACATGGCTCTATACTCAGATTCTGCACTTGATTTAGACACTACAGTTTGCTTCTTACTTTTCCAAGATACTAAATTTCCTCCAACAAAAACACAATATCCTGTAGTTGATCTTCTATCACTCTTAGATCCTGCCCAGTCTGCATCCGTAAAGCACTCAATGCGGTCATGCCCATGATCATTGTAAAGTATACCTAGTCCAGGAGCCTTTCTTAAATAACATAGGATATGCTCTAAAGCTTCCCAATGTTTAACTGTTGGAGTCATCATAAACTGACTAACAATACTTACTGCAAATGCAATATCTGGACGAGTAACTGTAAGATAATTCAATTTTCCAACTAACCGCCTATATCTCTCTTGATCATCAAAAGGGTCACCATCATCCTTTATGAGTTGTACATTTGGAGCCATAGGGGTACTACGTGATTTAGCTCTCAATTTTCCCGTTTCTGCAAGTAAATCAAGAACATACTTTCTTTGAGATAAAAGAATTCCCTTCTTACTTCGTAGGACTTCTATCCCTAGAAAATATCTCAATTGACCCAAATCTTTAGTGTGAAATTTAGCATGCAAGAAAGACTTCAAAGCAGAGATTCCTTCACAATCACCTCCTGTAATTACAATGTCATCGACATATACAACAAGAAGAATAACACCAGCTGTTGATTGTCTGTAGAATACGGAATGATCAGTTTGACTCTTCTTTAACCCAAATTCTTGAACAATCTTACTGAATTTTCCAAACCAAGCTCGAGGACTCTGTTTTAGTCCATACAGAGATTTCTGTAAGCGGCAAACTTTCCCATACTCCCCCTGAGCAACAAAACCAGGTGGTTGCTCCATATATACTTCTTCTTGCAGATCTCCATGGAGGAATGCATTTTTGATATCCAGTTGATGTAAGGGCCAATGTTGAGAGGCAGCAAGAGAGATGAATAGACGAACAGAAGCCAATTTAGCTACAGGAGAAAAAGTGTCGGAGTAATCTACTCCATATGTCTGTGCATATCCTTTTGCTACAAGTCGGGCCTTAAGCCTTGCAATGGATCCATCTGGATTGGCTTTAACTGAAAATACCCATTTGCATCCAACAGCCTTTTTGTTCTGAGGTAAATCTGCTAATTCCCAAGTGTGGCTATCATCTAGAGCTGCCATTTCTTCAAGCATTGCGGTGCGCCATCCAGGATGAGATAAAGCTTCTTTAACTGTTTTAGGTATGGAAATAGAGTCTAAAGAAGCAACAAAAGCACTTGATGATGGGGATAAGTGATCATATGAAACAACATTAGCAATGGAATAAGTAGATTTACAGCTGCGTTTACCTTTGCGGAGGCTGATGGGAAGATCAAGATCATTTGGTGGAGGATCCAATGACGAAATGGATTCTGGTGTAGGACATGTATCAGTAGTCACTGTTCTTCTTGAATAAACTTGAACAATAGGTGGCTTTTCTAGAACTAAAGTCTGATCATCAGGAGAGTCATCAGGAGAAACACTATCATCTTCTACTTGTTCAGAACTTGATATGGATCGATAGATGAGGCATTCTTCGTCCTCCCCCTGGCTGATAGAAGTAGATTTGGTAGAAAAAGATGGTATTTGCTCAGAAAATGTTACATCAGTAGAGATCAGATATCTGTTGAGATCAGGAGAATAACACCGATATCCCTTTTGAAGACGAGGATATCCCATGAATACACATTTCAAGGATTTGGGATCTAATTTTGTAACATGGGGCCGTACATCACGAACATAACATGTGCTTCCAAACATTTGTAATTCTATTGGAAATAAAGGTTTATGGGGAAAAAGGACATGGTAGGGGCTCTCACCATCGAGTACCGTAGATGGCATCCGGTTAATCAGAAAACATGCTGTGGATATAGCATCAGCCCAAAAGTGCTTAGGAACTTTCATCTGGAACAGCAAGGCACGAGCAGTCTCAAGGAGATGTCTGTTCTTCCGTTCAGCCACTCCATTTTGTGAGGGTGTATCAACACATGATGATTGATGGAGAATACCATGTTGAGTCATATAGATTTGAAACTGTTCTGACAAGTATTCTTTAGCATTATCACTCCGTAATATGTGCACAGAAACATTGAATTGAGTTTTAATCTCAGCACAAAAAGAAGAAAAATGAGTAAACACCTCAGAACGATTTTTCATAAAATAAATCCAAGTCATTCTAGAAAAATCATCAACAAAAGTAACAAAATATCTAAATCCCAATTTAGATATAACAGGACATGGACCCCAAACATCGGAGTGAACTAATTCAAAAGCAAACTCAGCCCGTTTATTAATTCTTGGACCTAATGAACCTCGATGGTGTTTTGCATAATGACAGGACTCACAATCTAATGATGAGACTTTATTAAATTGTGGATTTATTTTCTTCAAAATAGGCAATGAGGGATGTCCCAGCCTACAATGAGCTTCAAAAGGTGAAGTGATACTAGAGCAAGCCATAGAACGAGGTACCCATGAATCCAGAACATAGAGACCATCTGATACATGTCCTCTACCAAATATCTGCTTCGTCATAAGATCCTGAAATAAACAATGGTCAGGAAAGAATGAGATACAACATTTCAGATCTTTAGTAAGTTTGCTTACAGAAATTAAATTGAAAGCAAGATTAGGCAAACTTAGGACTGATGATAAAGTGATGGAGGACGTAGGCTTAACAACTCCAGAACCCTCAACATGATAAGTTGATCCATCAGCTATTGTTACAGGGAAGGATACTTTATGAGGTTGAAAGGTTGAGAAAGTTCGAGGATTACCTGTCATATGATCCGTAGCACCTGAGTCAATGACCCAATGATTTGATGAGGAGATAAGGCATGTTTTACCTGAATCATCAATTGGAGTGGAGTCCTTCAAAAGACGAGCATATTCTTCAGCTGAAATAACAACAGACTTCTCAGAAGATGAGCTAGAAGCAGCAATGTTAGCATTTTGAGCTCTCTGATTGCGATTCTGTAGTTTTCTACAATATCGCTTTGTATGACCCGGTTCTTTGCAATAATAGCAAGTGACATTACTGAAGTCATTATTTCTGGTAGCATTCCCTCCCCTACTGCGGTTTCTTCCAACATCATTTCCTTCTTCTCTTTTAACAACTAGTACATTAGGCTGTTGAGATGGTTGAGCATTTTTCTCTGTTCGCAACAATCTGCTGAAAACTTCTTGAAGTGTGGTGAGTTCAGGACTAGATAGAATTTGAGATTTAGCAGTCTCGAATTCTGAAGGAAGACTAGCTAAAAAACTCATAATAGCCATTTGTTCCCGCTGAGTTTGTAGTTTCTTTATGTCTGTGCTAAGAGGCAATAAAACATTCATTTCTGCATATATTTTGTTGAACTCCATAAAATGAGCAGTGAGAGATTTGGCCTCATCTTTTTCAGCCCGATAAAAGGCTTTACAGACATCATAAATACGAGTAACATTTCCTTTACCCGAATACAAAAAAGCTAAATAATCCATCAACTCTTTAACACACTCACAGTGATCTACTAATCCTACCACATCACTTTCAATAGAATTAGTAATTTGTAAAAGTAACCTAGCATCATCTCTAAGCCAAGCTTTATCAGTAATGGGTCCCTCGATCAAGTGATCATCTTTCTCAACACTTCTTAAATAAATTCTTATTCTCCTACTCCATTCTAAAAAATTCGATCCATTTAATTTATGCTCAGTAATTTTAGTAGACATTGACATAATTTCGGTAACATTAGATTTATTTTCTTCAACAACAGTTTTACCCGTATCTGCCATTTAACTGATAATAAACCTTCAAAGAATTATCCAATAACCAACACTGTCACCGAAAGCAAATGTATTTTCCAAACCACAGATATTCCAAAACACCCAAAAGAAAACTAAAGACTTCGTAACTTAAAATTAGAGAAACCTGATCTCCAGCTCAACAATCCAGCTTGACCGACACAGGCAGAGAATCGGGGAGATGATGGAGCTGGCTTCTGGAGAGTCCGATCGAGACAACTGACACCGTGGATGGGCCGAAAACACTCAGGCGACGCCGGAGATGGAGTCGGAGAGCAATCGGTCGCCGGAAACTTCGCCACGCGCCGGCGCGTGAAAACGGAAGCAGAACCTTGAGGAGGCGCGTGAGGTCCACTCGCCGGTCTGATGGTCACCGGACTTTGTGTGAAGGCCGGAATCTCACCTGCGCACCTTCTGACACCGTCGGTGAAGGCAGTAGGTCACCGGAGCTTGGTGACTTAAGTGGGACAGATTTACCCAGTTCAACAAAACCTCCGGAAATGAAACCAGAGAACCCAGAAAAGCCAGAGAACCCAGAAAAGTGAAGGGAGCCTAAGGCTCTGATACCATGTAAGGAAACAAAAATGTTCACTTTATTATTACTTATCATTTACGTATTTATATACAAAACTTATGTATGAACACAAGTACCACACTTCAACTATGACTGCTCCTATAATTACGGGACAGTCTGTAACAAAATCATTGGCAGCTACAAGCATAGGAATTATAGATAATCATGGCATGTGCAAGAGACCTTCAAAATCACCAAACAAACGGAGGATTCATAAACTTTCTCTCTCTCCCCAAAAGCTAAAAACAGTCCCCCTTATTGTTGTGGGAATATGATTTTTTCTTAATACTAAAAATATTTAAATGGCATGGTTGAAGTACGTTGACTTTGTCTATCCATCTTTAAGACATTAAAGATCCATGTATCCGAACTAGATCAGTTTTGAGACTTATCCCTAGTTGAGTTGAATATGGCTAGAGAGGCCTGTTGAATATTGTTGGTCAGCTGTTAATATTAGCTGTTATGTTGAAAATAGCTGTAGGAGCAGATTTAGAAGATAATTTAGGAGCTGTTATTTTTTACTTTACTAACCTAATTCTTGTATAAATACCTGTTGTGTTAATGCAAATATAAGAAATCATACTCTAAATTTCTTCATGGTATCAGAGCTTCTGCCATTTCTAAAGGGTTGAGTTGCAGTAAGGTTCATGTTTTTTCAGTTCTTGGTTCCAGCACTCTTGTACTGGATTTTTTTTTCTTTCGACAATTTAAGAGGTCGAGTTATCTCCCTCTTTAAACGACGCTGCCCGCCTAGGAAGGAAGACAAGCCTTTGTTCGGTTTCTGTCCGGAATCACGCCGGCGTCAGACTCCGGCAACACTGTTCACATTAGTACGTTGAGCTCTTCATCAAGGTCGCAATCTGTCTGCTTATTATCGTCACTGCCCTCATCGAAAAGAAGCCCAGGCCGATTCCGGTCAGTGCACCAAATCTCGGCGCCGTCCGACCTTGCGCGTGACTACACGCGCCGCTAAGGCACTTCATTTTTGGCATTTCTTGGCAGCTGTAAAAACGGACACTGTTTCGTCCCTCTGCCGACGACACCGCACCTACCGGAGGAAGCGCCAGGTCAAGTTCGGCAGGTACCCTGATTTTCGGCGCCGTCAGACTCCGCGCGTGAGTGCACGCGCCAATTATTCAAATCTGTGCACTGTTCACTCGCCGGCGCGTGAATCGTCCTCCGGCCACCTGCGGTCGCCGATTTTTGCTCCGATCAAGTCCTCGGCTCTTTCCGACTCTGACCAGACCTTCTCCGGTCAGTTCTGAAATTGTCTCCTTGTTGAACCTCTTTGACCAGGTTCTGTTCTCCACTGTTCATAGTGCCTTTTTTAATCTCCCATTATGTCAGAAATTAAAATTAAGCAAGTTGAGAAATTTTATACGGCTAATGATGGTCAAATTAGCCCAATTAAATTAGATGGAAGTAATACTTATTTAGCATGATCTAGATCATGTTTATTATCTATTAAGACCAGAAGATTACAAGGGTATATTAATGGAGATAAAAAAATCACCACCTGTTACTGACCCTACTTTTAGCCAATGGGACTCTGATAACTCTTTGATTATGTCTTGGTTTCTAAATTCTATGCACCCTAAAATTTCTAGACAGTATTTACTACTTGACACTGCAGATAAGATATGGAAAGCTGCGAAAACTACTTATTCTCGTATGGGAAATGATGCTCGAATTTTTGAGCTTAAGAACAAAATTCATGACACAAAACAAGGTGAGCTGACTGTTGTGGATTATTTTTCTGAATTGAGCAGTTTATGGTAGGAATTGGATTATTATCAGAATTTTCAAGCCAAGTGTACTGATGATGCTATATTAATCCAAAATATGATTGAAAAAGAGCGAGTGTTTGATTTTTTGGCTGGTTTGAATTCTGAATTTGACTAATTAAGAGTTCAAGTTATTGGTAGATCTCCCTTTCCATCTCTTGAAGAGGCATACTCTTATATTCAGCAAGAAGAAACCGAAAGAGGTGCCATGCTATACACTGCACTAATTGAAAAGTCGGGTTTAACGGTCCATTTCACTCAAGAGCAGTCGAAGGGTGTTTCTTCTAATCAAGATCGTGTGCACTGTGAATATTGTGGAAAACTAAGGCACACAAAAGAAACTTGCTGGAAGTTACACGGGAGACCTACTAGAGGTCGTGGGGGAAAAAGAGCCAATCCAACTAGGGCTCAAGTAAATATGTTAGAAGCAGCTGAATTATCTAAGGAGATAGCCCCAGTCGAAAGTCTCTCCTCTGAAGAAGTTCAACATTTCAGACGCCTTATGTCGCAGCTCAATCTTTCATCCAGTGCTACCTTGAACTCCGTCCAAATAGGTAACACACTTGCTCATCATAACTCTTGGATTATTGATTCTGGTGCGAATAGACATATGACAGGCACTTCTGAAAGCTTTCTTAACTACTCTCCTTGTCTAAAACGGGATAGTGTCATGGTAGCTGATGAGTCATTTACTCCTATTTCTGGGACATGTTCCATTGTCTGTACTCCAAATATTAAGTTGTCTTTTATTCTTCACGTTCCTCAATTTCCTGTTAATCTTTTATCTGTCAGTGCTATCACTAAATCTCTGAACTGTAAAATTGAATTTTTTCCTGATTATTGTATCTTTCAGAACCTTCAAACAGGGAAGAGGATTGGTAGTGGCAAAGAGCATGATGGCTTATACATGATGGACCACTGTCAAGACTTAGCTTTATTTGGAGGACATAAGGATGTCAATTAGGAAATAATACAATGGCATAGGAGATTAGGACATCCATCCTTTTTTGTTTTAGAAAAATTATATCCCAGTTTATTTTCTAAAACTCGGTTTAAGTATTTATCCTGTGATGCTTGTGAGTATGCTAAATATACAAAAAATTCTTATCTTTTAAGTGATAATAAAACCACTGTTCCTTTTATGCTTATTCATTCCGATGTTTAGGGACCCACACAGACACCCTCTTTGACTGGAAATCGATGGTTTGTTATCTTTATTGATTGTTGCACCAGAATGACTTGGGTGTATTTGATTAAAACAAAAAGTGAGGTTTTCTCCTGTTTTCAATATTTTCATAAAATGATCCACACCCAGTTTGATGCTAAAATAAAGGTTTTAAGAACTGATAATGGGACAGAATACATGGATAGTAGATTTGGAACTTATTTAGAGTCTCAAGTATCATTCACCAAACTAGTTGTCCTTATACTAGTGCTCAAAATGGAGTAGCTGAAAGGAAAAATAGGCATTTGCTGGAAGTTGCTAGATCTCTTATATTTACTATGAATGTTCCAAAGCCATATTGGGGAGATGCAATGCTGGTAGCTGCCTATCTTATTAATAGAATGCCTCTCAAAACTCTTAACTTTAGGACTCCTTTAGATGTTTTAACTGAAAAAACTCGATATACTGTTCCACCAAAAATTTTTGGGTGTGTTTGCTTTGTCCATACTAGGAATATTGGGAAATTAGATCCGAAAGCACTAAAATATGTGTTCATTGGGTATTCTTTAACTCAAAAGGGATATAAGTGTTATCACCCCCCATCTAGGAAGTTCTATGTCAGTATGGATGTTACCTTTAGGGAGTCTAAACCTTATTTTGGCATTAATCAATCACCTCTTTAGGGGGAGAGTAGTGAAGAAGTGGTGATAAATGAATCTGTGGTGATAAATGAACCTGTGGTAACTCATGATCTTGTTCAGGAGGATAACATTGTTGATGTTCAGGGAAAGCAGAATGTTGTTGGTCGTTTAGATAGACCTGATTTGTTGAGATATTCGAGGAAAAATAGGTCTGAAGAAGCTATCATGCCTTCTACACTGCCAGAATCCTCGGGTGAGTCATATTCTGATCTTGATTTAAATTTGCCCATTGCTCAAAGAAAAGGAGTCAGGTCTTGTACAAAACATTCCATTTCTAACTTTGTCTCTTATGATTATCTGTCTCATTCCTATAGAGCCTTTGCCTTGTCTCTTTCCTGTATGTCTATTCCACAAGATTGGAGAGAAGCTATCACGGATCCAAAGTGGCGAGAAGCTATGGTAGAAGAAATGAAGGCTCTCTCAAAAAATGAAACCCGGGAACTTGTTGACTCTCCAGACAAGAAGTTAGTTGGTTGTAAGTGGGTGTTCACAATAAAACACAAAGCTGATAGTTCGGTTGAAAGATTTAAAGCCAGACTAGTGGCAAAGGGATTCACTCAGACTTACGGAGTTAACTATCAGGAGACATTTGCACCTGTTGCCAAAATGAATACAATCAGAATCTTGTTATCTTGTGCAGCTAATTTAGACTGGAATTTGCAACAATTTGATGTGAAGAATGCATTCCTCCATAGAGACCTAGAAGAAGAGGTTTATATGGAGATACCTCCTAGTTTTGATGATGAAAGAACTAAAGGGAAGGTGTGCAGACTCAAGAAAGCCTTGTATGGATTGAAACAATCTCCAAGAGCTTGGTTTGACAGATTCAGCAAAGCCATGATTTTGTTTGGTTATCAACAGAGCAATGCTAATCATACCCTCTTTATGAGACACTCCAAGGGTAAAATTACTCTTCTCATAGTTTATGTTGATGACATAGTGATGACAGGGGATGATAAAGAGGAAATGGTTCGCCTGAAGAAGCTTTTAGCTCAGGAATTTGAGATAAAGGATCTTGGAGAGTTACGATATTTCTTGGGAATTGAAGTTGCCAGATCAACTAAAGGAATCTTTATTTCTCAGAGAAAATACATCTTAGATCTCTTGGATGAGACCGGTATGCTAGGATACAAACCGGTAGACACGCCTATTGAGAGCAATCACAAGCTACAATCAGAAGTTGGAAAGCCAGTGGATAAAGAGAGATATCAAAGGTTAGTTGGGAGACTCATTTATCTCTCACACACTAGGCCAGACATAGCCTACTCAGTGAGCTTGGTGAGTCAATTCATGCATGATCCACGAGACTCTCACATGTAAGCTGTCTTTCGAATTTTGCGGTATCTGAAGTCTGCCCCAAGAAAGGGTCTTCTTTTCTCCAAATATGGTCACCTCCACACAGAAACTTTTACAGATGCAGATTGGGCTGGATCTTTAAATGACCGACGATCTACATCAGGATATTGTACTCTTGTAGGAGGAAACTTAGTTACTTGGAGAAGTAAAAAGCAAAGTGTGGTTGTAAGATCGAGTGCTGAAGCAGAATACAGGGCTATGGCACAAGGTGTTTGTGAACTTCTTTGGCTGAGAAAGCTACTAGAAGAACTGAGACTATCTGAGGGAAGAAGACTATCCTTATATTGTGACAATAAAGCCGCAATCAGTATAGCTCATAATCCTGTTCAGCATGACCGGACGAAGCACATTGAAATTGATCGACATTTCATCAAAGAAAAGCTGACTGAAGGCATCTTGAGTTTATTCCATATGAAGTCAAATAGACAGCTAGCTGATATTTTCACAAAAGGACTCAATAGTAGATATTTTCACACCATAGTCTGCAAGTTGGGCATGTGTACTATTTTTGCACCAACTTGAGGGGGAGTGTTGAATATTGTTAGTCAGCTGTTATGTTGAAAATGGTAGATGATATTAGCTGTAGGAGCAGATTTAGGAGATAATTTAGGAGTTGTTATTTTTGACTTTATTAACCTAATTCTTGTATAAATACCTGTTGTGTTAATGCAAATATAAGAAATCCTACTCTGAATTTCTTCAAGGCCAAATATCATTAGATGTATTAAAAGAGGTTCCAGATTACTCTGATCAAACCAATCACATTGGGGTTTCAATCCACACCAAAATCAACATTTGTGTATGAATTGTAAGAATTACTTCAATAATGAGCGTGGTTTCAATTCACCCTAAAGCTCCAACAAAATGCTGTAACCTCTATAGATGGCTGTTAACCATCTTCTGAAAAATCATTTTCAACTGTAAACGAACAAACAATTGGCACAGATAAGGAGAAGTTTGGAAATAATAGCAACATAAATACAATAAGCTAATTACCTTTTGAAAACAAGGGACATCATCACCTATCGCCTTGACCAACATATTCTTTAACAACTTTATAATAATTCTGTAAAACTTCGGCATAATTTCCTTTGGATTGAGCAAGCATTTGTCATGGTTATCATTCAATACAAAGAATCTCTGTTTCAAAACCATATGTTAGATTTTCATATCATAGGGCTCGTCCCTTACATGCATAATACTGCAGCAAGTGTTTCAGTAGGCATATCGTTAATTCCAAGTATATTGTCCATCTGTTTGCAACTCGAACAATTCATGAAACAAGAACAATTCAACATTCATCCAAGCAACTGGAACCTGTGTGCTAAACATGAAAGAGTCCCGTTACTAGCAAGCTTTTTTCATAGACATGCCATTTATAAGCAAAAGTATGTCTGTACTTGTCCATATGGCCATCCGTATTTCGCTTCACTCGCAGACTACTTGACCAAATGAGGGAACTAGCTAACTAGCAGTATCTCAACCATTGAGTTTACAGCTTGTAGCTTGGATTCTGATAAAAAAAGATGTCTGGTAATGTGAATATGTGAAAATATGAAAGTTCTTGAGCATCTGGACAATGGACTACAAGCAGGGAGAGCAAAATTTTATAGGGAAACATCACCTATGCTTTGAAAACAATTGTTATCCTCCATAACCTGTAAAAATCTCTAATTGGAAAAATATCATTTCTTTTCCCATGTTCTTAAATGTTCTGAAGGCATATCTCTAAATATTTAATTTGCTCACATCACTCCCTCAAAACCATTAAATCAATCTTTGTGCGCTGCCTCAAACCCCAGCTCAATCCTGGACTTTTCTTCAGACCTATCCTGATCATCTTTGATATTGTACTGCCTGCATCTCCCCACCTTCCAGAATTAGCATAGATATTTGATAAAGTAACATGATGAGTAGGATATGTAGGCTCAAGTTAACCAAGGTGATAAAGAGCAAATTCAGCTATCTGCACCTTAGAATGCATTTTGCATGCACCCAGTAAAGCCCCCCACACTCAAATGGCACTGTATTGATTATCTGCAAAATTTCATCAAATATCCAGCGTGACCTATTAAGTCCACCATGCCAGCATAATGTTCCTAACCTAGTTCAAGCTGGTGGTTTTTGTACATTGATTCGAATATTTACCTCCCTTCATCTATCAAACCCACATGCCTGCAAGCAGACAAGACATTGATGAACGACAGAGAGTCAACATTGATATGATTCTTTTGCATTGTTGAGAAAAGTTCAACAGCACGATTCCCTTGTCCGTGAACTGCATACCCTGCAAGCATCACATAATTCCATGTAATGGTGTTTTTGATTTTCATCTCGTGAAATAAGTTTTCTGAATGATGTAGCTGCCCACATTTTGCATACATATCAATAATACAGTTCCCAATTTGTAGATTATTCTGAAAACCCATTTGAATAACACAGGCATGAAGAGTCATGCCTTCCTCTAAGGCTGATAGATATGCTACTGCAGGAAGGACACACAATCGCGACTTCATTGGGCCGAAGTTTCTGTAATTCCATGCAGCAAAATGCAGAAATAGCTTCTTTGGCATGTCCATTGTGCACATTTCCTGCAATCAATATGTTCCAAGATATCTCATTTCCTGTGAACTCACTACTCTTGAACAAGCATTCAGCAGTGGTAAGGCTTCCACATTTGGCATACATTCCAATCAGAGCATTATTTACATGCCAATGAGAATCAAAGCCATACTTTATAATCTGTCCATGAATGCAGGTTCCTTGGTCTTTGTCATGTGTTACAGAATAGGAAATGTATATTTAGTTGATTAGCTTACCTTATATAAGTTGATTAGCTTACTTTATATAATATATTCCTAATTAGGCTAATTGTTTTAGTTTTCATAGATGTTAATACTATACTTGTATATATATATATCATGTAATTCTCGATAAGTATATAAAGAAAATTATTTTACCATTGTGTTTTGTTACATGGTATCAGAGCCTTTTAGGCTGGGTTGGTTTTTTCTGGGTATTCAAGTTATTAGGTTCAATAACAGTTTGTTGGGTCATTTGTTTCTGGTAACCTTTCTGCTTCACCGCTAATCAAGGAAGGGGCGGGATCTTAGATTGGCCATCTCCCAAATTCCAGTGGCCGGTTCTTCTGCGAGTGGGCTTCACGTGCCACTCTTGTGTTCGGCTTCTTCTTCACTCGCCGGCGCGTGGGAGCTCATGCCTTGTCCGATCGTACTTCGATTTCATCTCCGGCATCGACTGATAGTTTCCAGTCAGATCCTCAAGCTAGCTTCGTCATCTGGTCTCTTTTGAAGGCGGTTCCTTCTCTTAGTTCTTCTGTCTCTCGATTTTCTTTCGTGAGCTACTGCTGGAGTTGAGGTTCTTTAATTTTTGCATCCCAATTTTGATTCTTTTTTGTGATATTTATTTTTTGGGTTATACTTTGAGGTGGTTGGGTGGCTGCATTTGCTAGTGATTATTATTGGCTGTGTTTGTTGCTTTGGGGGGATATTTTTTTTTGGAGTTTGTCTCACTGTAAATTGTTATTATAGTTGCAATGGGTATACCTAGTGCTGAAAATATTATGCCTATAAAACATGTTTGTATTTTTGAAGATGAATATGCTAAATTCATCGAGTATCAAAATTCTTTACAAGTTCCATCTGTCACTACAACTATTGGGTTAGGAGAACGAAGTACATGCCTTTTGTCTTTTTCATCTAAGTGGGTCATTGATTCTGGTGCAACAGATCATATGACGGGTAATAAGAAAGTCTTTTCTAATTTTCGACCGCATACGTCAGCTTCTCCAGTTACTATGGTTGATGGTCAGCTGCTTAGGTTGATGGTGTGCGTACTGTTAATCCAACTTTATCCATATTTCTGTCATCTGTACTAAACCTGCCAAAGTTATCATTCAATTTGATCTCTGTAAGTAAACTTACTTAAGATCTTAAGTGTGGTATCACGTTCTTTCCTGACCATTGTATTTTTCAAGATCTTGTGACAACTTAGATTATTGGTAATAGATATGAGGCAGCCGGTCTTTATGTTCTAAAACAACAAGCATTAAGACTTGTTGCTTGTTCTACTGTCCTATCATATTGGGACATACTTCTTTACCGTCATTGAAGAAATTATGTCCTCAATTTGGTAAAATTTCTCATCTTAATTGTGAATCATGTCATTTTGCAAAATATCATCGCAACTCATGTGGACCCCGACTTAATAAACGAGCTAATTCTGAATTTGAGTTGGCTCATTCAGATGTTTAAGGGCCATGTCCTGTTGTGTTTAAACTAGGATTCAAGTATTTTGTTACTTTTGTGGATGATTATTCTCGTATGACTTGGGTATTCTTTATGAAAAATCATTCTGAACTATTTTCTCACTTTTGTGCCTTTTGTGCTTAGATTAGAAATCAATTTAATACTTCTGTGCGCATATTAAGAAGTGATAATGCAAAAGAATATCTCTCAAAATCCTTTACATGACTCAAAATGGCATGCTTCACCAAACCTCATGTGTTAATACACCTTCTCAAAATGGAGTGGCTGAAAGAAAGAACAGACATTTACTTGAAATAACTCGGGCTCTTTTATTCCAAATGAAAGTTCCTAAGCAGTTCTAGGCTAATGTTGTTTCTACAGCATGTTTTCTGATTAACCGGATGCCATCTTCGGTGCTTAATGGTGATAGCCCCATATCATGTGCTCTTTCCTACAAAGCCACTGTTTTATTTGGAGCCACGAGTATTTGGTAATACTTGTTATGTTCGTGATGTGCGGCCCTAAGTTACAAAATTGGATTCCAAAGCCTTGAAATGTATATTTTTGGGATATTCTCATCTTCACAAAGGGTACCGGCACTACTCTACAGATCTCAACAGGCATTTAGTCTCAACTAATGTAGTCTTTTTAGAGAAAATACCGTTCTTTTTTGTGGTGTCCAATCCTATGGGTCAGGAGGAGGAAGATGATTGGCTTATGTACAAATCTGTATCAAATTATGAACAGTTAGAGGAAAGTTCTAACGAGAAAAATGATAATGGTGATTCTCCTTGTGTTCATACGTCGATTTCAGATAAGCTACCAGTCCCTAATGATACATGTCCTGCTGTTCAGACTTCTATTCTAGACAAGTCACCAATTATTCAGGTTTATTAAAAAAAATCAGTTCCTAATGATACATATCCAGCACCAGAGTCTCTTTCGTCATCAGATCCACCATTAAGTGATATTGATCTTCCCATTAGCATTCGTAAAGAAAAATGTCATTGTAAATCTACTTATTCTATTGCCAATTTTGTTTCATATGATCACTTATCTCCTTCATCTAGTGCTTCCGTTGTTTTTTTAGACTCCATTTCCATACCTAAAACAATTAAAGAAGCTTTATCTCATCATGGTTGGCTTAATGCAATGTTAGAGGAGATAATGCCACTGTTTCCTTTGGAGCCACGAGTATTTGGCAATACTTGTTATGTTCGTGATGTACGGCCCCAAGTTACAAAATTGGATCCCAAAGCCTTGAAATGTGTATTTTTGAGATATTCTCGTCTTCGAAAGGGGTATCAACACTACTCTACAGATCTCAACAGGTATTTAGTCTCAACTGATGTAGTCTTTTCAGAGAAAATACCATTCTTTTTTGTAGTGTCCAATCCTATGGGTCAGGAGGAGGAAGATGATTGGCTTATTTACAAATCTGTATCAAATTCAGAACAGTTAGCGGTCAGTTCTAATGAGAAAATGATAATGGTGATTCTCCTTGTGTTCATACTTCGATTTCAGATAAGCTATCAGTCCCTAATGATACATGTCCTGCTGTTCAAACTTCTATTCTAGACAAGCCACCAATTATTCAGGTTTATTCAAGAAAACTAGTTCCTAATGATACATGTCCAGCACTAGAGTCTCTTTTGTCATCGGATCCACCATCAAGTGATATTGATCTTCCCATTAGCCTTCGTAAAGAAAAACGTCACTGTAAATCTACTTATTCCATTGCCAATTTTGTTTCATATGATCACTTATTTCCTTTATCTAGTGCTTTCGTTGCTTCTTTAGACTCTATTTCCATACCTAAAATAGTTAAAGAACCTTTATCTCATTATGGCTGGCGTAATGCAACGTTAGAGGAGATAATGCCACTGTTTCCTTTAGAGCCACGAGTATTTGGTAATACTTGTTATGTTCGTGATGTACGGCTCCAAGTTACAAAATTGGATCCCAAAGCCTTGAAATGTGTATTTTTGGAATATTCTCGTCTTCAAAAGGGGTATCGACACTACTCTACATATCTCAACAGATATTTAGTCTCAACTAATGTAGTATTTACAGAGAAAATACCATTATTTTTTTGTGGTGTCCAATCCTATGGGTCAGGAGGAGAAAGATGATTGGCTTATCTACAAATCTGTATCAAATTCTGAATAGTTAGCGAACAGTTCTAATGAGAAAAATGATAATGGTGATTCTCTTTGTGTTCATACTTCGATTTCAGATAAGCTACCAGTCCCTAATGATACATGTCCTACTGTTCAGACTTCTATTCTAGACAAGCCACCAATTATTCAGGTTTATTCAAGAAAATCAGTTCCTAATGATACATGTCCAGCACCAGAGTCTCTTTCGTTATCGTGTCCACCATCAAGTGATATTGATCTTCCCATTAGCCTTCGTAAAGAAAAACGTCACTGTAAATCTACTTATTCCATTACCAATTTTGTTTCATATGATCACTTATCTCCTTTATCTAGTGCTTTCGTTGTTTCTCTGGACTCTATTTCCATACCTAAAACAATTAAAGAAGCTTTATCTCATCATAGTTGGCATAATGCAATGTTAGAGGAGATAATGGCTTTGAATGATAATCACACTTGGGAGTTAGTGGATTTACCACAAGGCAAGAAGGCTGTTGGATGTCGATGGGTCTTTGCAGTCAAAGTTAATCATGATGGATCTATTGCTAGACTTAAGGCTAGACTTGTGGCCAAAAGATATGCCCAGACTTATGGAGTGGATTATTCTGATACTTTCCCTCCCGTGGCTAAGTTGGCTTCTGTTCGTCTTTTCATATCTATTGTTGCTTCTCAGCATTGGCTATTATATCAGCTGGATATCAAGAATGCTTTTCTCCATTGAGATCTTCAGGAAGAAGTCTATATGGAGCAACCACCTGGTTTTGTTGCTCATGGAAGTATGGGAAAGTCTGCCATCTGAAGAAATCTTTGTATGCACTAAAGCATAGTCCTCGTGCTTGATTTGGCAAATTTAGTGAGGTGGTTCAAGAGTTTGGATTAAAGAAGAGCCAATATGATCATTCAGTTTTATATGGACAATCACAAGCAGGCATTATTCTTCTTGTTATTTATGTCGATGATATTGTGATTACAGGAAGTGATTCTGCAGGTATATCTTCCATTAAGTCTTTCATATATAATAGATTTCATACTAAAGACTTGTGTCAGCTAAAATATTTTTTGGGAGTGTAAGTTTCAAGAAGCAAGAAAGGGATTCTTTTGTCTCAGATGAAGTATGTTCTTGACCTACTTGCAGAAACTAGAAAATTAGGAGCCAAGCCGTGTAGTACTCTTATGGTTCCTAATATGCATCTTACGAAAGATGACGGTGACACTTTAGATGATCCAGAGAGATACAGGAGGTTAGTTGGAAAGCTGAATTACCTCACAGTAACTCGTTCGGATATTGCATTTGCAGTAAGTGTGGTTAGTCAATTTATAACTGCTCCTACAGTCAAGCATTGGGAAGCTTTAGAGTAGATCTTATGTTATTTGAAAGGTGCACCTAGACGAGGTATACTATACAGTGATCATGGTCATTATAGCATTGAGTGCTTTGCTGATGCTGTTTGGGCTAGTTCCAAAAGTGATAGGAGGTCAACTACTGGTTATTGTGTTTTTGTCGGAGGAAATTTAGTGTTTTGGAGAAGCAAGAAACAAACTGTGGTATCCAGATCCAATGCAAAATCAGAATATAGAGCTATGTCACAATCTGCTTGTGAGATTTTATGGATTCGTCACTTGTTGGTTGAGATTGGTTTGGATCCTGCATCACCAGCAAAACTGTGGTGTGATAATTAAGCTGCTCTCTATATTACGTCTAATCTAGTGTATCGTGAACGGACTAAACATATTGAAGTTAATTGTCACTTTATCCGTGAAAAAATCCAAAATAATGTTATCTCAATTAGATATGTGAAGATAGGAGAACAATTAGGCGATTTGTTTACCAAAGCACTCAATCACTACAAGAAAATTATAAAATAGCAACGGAAATTAACAACCGAATTTGTTGAATTTCCGTTGCTAATCAAAATTAGCAACCGAAAATAGTAATGAAAAATTCAGTTGCAATTTTGATGGTTGATATTTTTTAGCAACGGAATTTAAATTCCATTACTAAATCTAACCAATATACATTCGGTGAATTGGTCAACATTACCAACGGAATTGATATTTCCGTTGCTAAATTAGCAACGGAATATAATTTCCGTTGCTATATTTACCAACGGCATAAATTTTTGGTTGCTAAAAATAGCAACCGAATTCATTTTCTGTTGCTATTTATAGCAACCAAATAACAATTCCGTTGCTAAAAATAGCAACAAAATTTAGTTCCGTTGCTATTTTTAAAATCAGAAATTGTAAAATAAATTATGCTAGCTTGACATAATATTTTAGTTTCAATCAAATTTTTTGTTTATACATAAATAAATATAATCCAAATTCATAATGAAATTTAAGAAAATATTTTTATTGACAATATAATATAAACACATTCACTATGAACAATTGCATTTAGATTACAAGTCATAAATAATCAATATTAAAAATTTACAAAAGCAACCCTAAAGCATATACAGAATATACTAATATCTAATTAATACGAATACCAAATCTATACATTACAAAAGGTAATACATATCAAAAACCAAAATAACTCTCATGGATCCGACTCCTAGTGGCTGACCCGTAGACCCGACTCCAAACCGAACCTGTTTAGCACATCATACGTATAACCAAACATCAGTGTACTATAATCATACTACCAATAGCTAACATTTAATTTCAACAATTAAAATGGAATAAAATTCATAATTTACGCAATGACTCAAAAAAGAACAATGAAAAATACACTCTCAAACCTATCTTTTAACATCCCTATAGTATAAACTATTATTACATTATATGTAATTGACAAAATTTAAGTAGAGGTGTGAAATTTCACTTAAACTATTATTATTAGATTCAATGTAACTAAAAAAAAAAAATAAAAAAGAATGGATCCAGACCAGACAGGCGAAAAAGTGGCAAAATTATGGGATTATACCAATTGAAGACACAATTTAAGAAAAAGTGAATCATTCATTTTATTGTTCCAAGGATTCATGGATGCTGTAACCAGGGCTCAATTAGAAGAAATATATAAAGAATTTCAAGAGAAAAGGTATAACCCTCCAGCCACTACCCTTAAAACACAAACACACACACGCACGCCCCCCACGCCCAACACACACACCAAAAAAAATAAAATTAAATAAAATTTGATAATAATATTAGTGAGATTGGTAAAAAAAATATATATATATATAATAAAAGTAACACGTTGACTAAACAAATATGATTATGCAAGTTATAGATTATATATATATGGGCTAAGAAAGGCATTTAGGTAAAACGTATGGACCTGATAACTGATAGAAATGCAAATTAAGATTATTACATTTCACAAGGAATTAAAAGTAACAAGATTATAAAATATGCATTCAGGGTTACATAAATTTAGCAAAGGTTAGTAACTAATAAAGAATAATAAAGAATTATAATATGTAAGTATACTAATAAAAAATAATGTAGTGCATGTGCGAACATGTGTATATATATATATATATATATATATATATATATATATATATACATGTTCGCACATGGACTACATTATTTTTTATCATGTTCGCACATGGACTACATTATTTTTTATTAGTATACTTACATATATATATATATATATATATATATATATATATATATATATATATATACATTTCACAAGGAATTAAAAGTAACAAGATTATAAAATATGCATTCAGGGTTACAATTTAGCACAGGTTAGTAACTAATAAAGAATTATAATATGTAAGTATACTAATAAAAAATAATGTAGTGCATGTGCGAACACGCACGTACGTACGTACATACATACGTACATATATATATATATATATATATATATATATATATACATGTTCGCACATGCACTGCATTATTTTTTATTAGTATACTTGTATATATATATATATATACATTTCACAAGGAATTAAAAGTAACAAGATTATAAAATATGCATTCAGGGTTACATAAATTTAGCACAGGTTAGTAACTAATAAAGAATTATAATATGTAAGTATACTAATAAAAAATAATGTAGTGCATGTGCGAACATGTATGTATGTATGTATGTATGTATGTATATATATATATATATATATATATATATGTAGAACTAAAATGTGTTACTGAGGAAGCAACACCTGATACTTTAATATAAGCATAATAGAATGAGCAAATGACAGAAAGTGGAAATATATATATATATATATATATATATATATATATATATATATGTGTGTGTGTGTGTGTGTGTGTGTTGCTTCCTCAGTAACACATTTTAGTTCTACATATATACATATATATATATATATATATATATATATATATATATGTAGAACTAAAATGTGTTACTGAGGAAGCAACACCTGATACTTTAATATAAGCATAATAGAATGAGCAAATGATATTTCCACTTTCTTTCATTTGCTCATTCTATTATGCTTATATTATATATATATATATATATATATGTAAAACTAAAATGTGTTACTGAGGAAGCAACACCTGATACTTTAATATAAGCATAATAGAATGAGCAAATGAAAGAAAGTGGAAATAAATATATATATATATATGTAGAACTAAAATGTGTATATATATATATATGTAGAACTAAAATGTGTTACTGAGGAAGCAACACCTGATACTTTAATATAAGCATAATAGAATGAGCAAATGAAAGAAAGTGGAAATAAATATATATATATATAGAGAGAGAGAGAGAGAGAGAGAGAGAGAGAGAGAGAGAGAGAGAGAGAGAGAGAGAGAGAGAGAGAGAACTAAAATGTGTTACTGAGGAAGCAACACCTGATACTTTAATATAAGCATAATAGAATGAGCAAATGAAAGAAAGTGGAAATAAATATATATATATATATATATGTATATATATATATATATGTATATGTATGTATATGTATATGTATATATATATATATGTAGAACTAAAATGTGTTACTGAGGAAGCAACACCTGATACTTTAATATAAGCATAATAGAATGAGCAAATGAAAGAAAGTGGAAACGTTGCAGGGAAAGGAAGTACACAGAGGCATGCAATGCATAATGAAGTACACGTGTGAGTGTGAAGAAACAAGGTTATAACCCTCAATTGAAAAAGAAAAAAAAAAGGTTAAGAATAAAAAATAATAATAAAATTTGTTGTGGTAAGGGTAATCATAATCCTATTAATGTTAATAATTGTAATAATTATAGTACTAATGATATTAATAAAGATAATAACAATAAAAGAGCTACATAGAATTATGGATATCTAAATATAAATACTAAAATATAATTGTAAAGCAAGGGTTTGTGAATTAAAATATAAATTAGTCAGGTGAATATAAGATGAAGCATTAATAATCCACGAGAACTACAACTCATTACAGATCATGGACAGCAGAGGAGAATTGTAGCTCTTAACCCACACAATTAATTTCAGGTTCCAATATGAGCTTTAAAACAATTTTACAAAGTTGGTGCAAAAGGAACTAAAGATGGCCCGTTCTTGCTAAATTTGAACATTTCATGTCATTTTAGGCATGGGACAAATGAAAACAAATCAACAATGAGCAGAATCATTTGGTATTAAATTCTTCTCTTAAAAAGTCATGCCAATTTAAAGATGCTTAAGTGCATCATTTGTTGCATATAATCATTGGAATTCTGATAACAAACTAATCGGATAAAATGAAAACCACAGAAACTAGAAAATAAACATTAAGGAGTAGCAGCATCACCTTCAATCTCTTCAAGCTTTCATTAGCAACTCTCTGTTTTTCTACAGTAGATGGATTAATCTATTTTTTGTGGAAAATATATTGTGTTCTTTTTCTTTGTTTTTGAAACCATAATTATCAGCAAATGGATTAATGAACTTGATAATTAGGAGAAAAAAATCCAATAAAGTCAAATTTTAAATTGTAATAGGATTTAGGAACGACAAATTTGACCTCTTCAGTTTCCTTAATTAAAGAATCATTTATATAACCAAAGCACAATACAGCATAGCACAATATAAGACAACGAATCTTTGAAAGATTCATGTAACTACATTGACTACATGCCTTACAATCAAACAAATTGAATTATTTTCCTATATTAAGCAAAGAAAAAGAATTCCTTGCTTAAAAACCAGGGATATTAACCATTGCCCCTGTAAGAACAGATAAAGTACTCATAACTTCTGAGTGAAAACCAATAACTAAGTCAAGGTATGTACTTCATCATTGCCTAGTAAATTGACATAAAACTCAAGCTTTAAATTTATTTAGGATTACACTAAAAATTAACGTTTATTATTGGCATAAGCCTGGCATGAGAAAACAACCAACTAGAAAGCTTTCGCACCTATATATCTTAGCACATATGAACAACATAAGTGAGAATTGGAATGACCCAGTAATATATTAAGGCCTATATAAACATCTTAACAGACCAGAACAAGTTGATGAAAATACTATTGAGATCACCAACTGAAGAAAGAGGGGAAAGAGATCACCAATCATTTCTCAGTCCAGTCACATTTGAAATAGTTTTCTCCATTTCAAGCACTTAAGATCTAGTTGTACCGATGCTTGTAATACTTAATAAAAGAAAAATAATCTAACATTTCTTCAAAGAAGTTATGGAATGCTAAACTTTCTACAGATCAAATCCCGTTCCATTTTTATTTGAGGTTGAGAGAAGGAAATGAGCCGCAAATGTTTTTGAAGGCAGCAAAAAGCACATATAGCATATCATTTACCTCACACAAGAGCAGTTTTTGCTGGCTGATGGCGGTGAAGGGCCTTCACGGTGGCATCTGGCAGCAACTGCAACAAGCCACGGTGGATAAGGAAGAGAGAAACGCTCGAGTTCATCAAACAGAGGAATGAGATTTTATTTTATTTTTTAGAAATAAATAAGTTAATTTTTAACCTGATAACCGGTTGCTTATATACTGGCGAGGGCGAGGTACAGAGAGAAGGAGAGGGCGAGGGAGAGGGAGAGGGAAGGCAGACGGCGAGAGCGAGGGAGAGAAATAAAAGGCGCTATTTATACCTAGGTTAAATAAAAAATACCAACGGAACCATTATTCGTGGAGACGTGTGCGGTTCTGAATTGTTTTGCATTGAACCGAAATATGGAAAAAAAATTTAGGATCGAATTGGACCGTTGATTTTTTTACTAGGATTAAATCGAATTGTACTGTTAATTTTTTAATTAAAATCGAACCGAATTATACTGCAATCGAATCGAGAATCGTATTGAACCGTACCGAACTGTTTTATACTGAATTGGATCGAAATAACCAATATTTATTAATTATTATATATAATATTAGTAATTTATATATAAATATTATTTACAATTTCTATTATATCGTTATTATATAAATTTAATTTCATAATTATTTGTATTTTTTTAAAATTTTTATAATTATTTGTATTAAATATTTTAATGTATGAAATTAATATAATAAATAATTAATAAATTAAAATAATATTTTGATTATTAATAAGATAAATTTAATTATCATATTTATATGATTGTGCAATTAAAATAACTTGTGTTTAATTTAATTTACGTTTACTCTTTTAGTGTTACTCAATTACTACATAATTTTTCATTTTGTACAAATATTTATATACACACAAATATAATTATTATATCAATAAAATTTTACTAATTAATGTAATTATATGAGTATATAATCATCTTACCAATTAATTTCATTTACTTTTAATATCACTCAACTAGTATTTATCTATTGTAAATTAATAATTTAATTATATATAATTAAATTGTACTAATTAATATAACTATATAAGTATATAATCATCTTACTAATTAACTTTATTTATTTTTAGTATCACTCAACTAGTACTTATATATTTTTTTATACAAGCATATAAATTAATAATATAATTATATATAATAACTATTATATATAATGAAATTTACCAATTCAATTCATGTAATTATATAAATATATAATCACCGTATCAATTAATTTCATTTTTTTTTAGTATCACTCAACTAATACTTATCTATTTTGGCACAATACATATATGAGTAATTGAGTTGTAACTTAATAATTTAATTATATATAATTAAATTTTACTAATTCGTATTTAATTTAATTTAACTTTAATGTCACTCAACCACTACTTAATTTTTTTTTGTACAAATATTTATATATAAAATTACTTTACCAATTAATTTTATTTACTTTTAATGTTACTTTTACATTCACTCTTATAGTTATTAACTATAATATTAATTAATAATCTTTTAAATATTAAGCCAAATTTAGTGAAATTGAATATAATAATTGAGCCAAAATAATATATATGGATGGATTCTAACCATATAATCAGCCGATACTGTATATATAATTAACTTATCAATTAATTTCATTTATATTTAGTATCACTCAATTAATAATTATCTATTTTGACACAATATATATTTGAATAATTGATTTATTTCAATAATTTAATTATATATAATTGAATAATTTATTATATAATCATTTTATCAATTAATTTCATTTGCTTCTAGTGTCACTCGACTAATACTCATCTATTTCTATCACAATACCTATATAAATATGTAAATTAAAAATATAATTATATATAATTATTTATAATAAAATTTTAATTTCTTTTATTTTTAGCGTTACTCAACTTATACTCATCTGTATTTAGCACAATATTTATGTGAGTAATTGAAAATATATTTTAATAATATAATTATATACAATTATTATATTAATAAAATTTTGTTAATTAATATATAATATAATTATATAAGTATATAATTATCTTATTAATTAAATTTTTTTAGAGCAAATTAAGAATAAAATTTGAAAAATTTTAGTAGAAATATTTTTTATTTTAAGTTTTGGAGGGAAAGGTTAATATTTGGAGGGAATTGAAATATTTAGAGGGAATCTAATGCGGACGAGTTGAGTTTTCAGTATTTGAAGTGAGTTGAACGGACCAATTGTCATTAATTATTGTTTTTGTTATAAATTTTGCTATAAGTGTCCGTTTACTTATTATTATATGTTTCCGGAAAGCTCATTTCAAGTCGGTCGATTTTTACAAAACTTAGTCTCCCGTAACAGCTCATTTCGTGCCTCAAAAATAACGTTTGAGTTTCCGTTTTTCAATTTGAAGTTTTAGGGGTATTATTGTAATTTTTTTTTCATATAAATTGTTTGTTACCTTAGTTTGGAGGGGACTTTTCAACTTGGAATGAAATTCTTTCATTTTGAGGTATTTTTGCTGCGTCAGAATCCGACCGGTTTTATAGTTTATTATATATATATATATATATATATATATATATATATATATATATATATATAAAAGAAAATAAATTAAAAAAAAAACCTAAATCGTGCCTGCCTCTTTCTTTTCTGTCTCGAGATCGTATCAAGCCTCACAATTTTTTCTATCTTTTTTATTGATTTTAGTTTATACTTGCATTTTCTTTTTCTCGTCGCTGCCACTGTCATTTCTACGGCTACATTTAAAAGTAAAGATAAGTCACACACAACTTTTGGTTTTGTGATATTCGTTAATAGTATGTCATTAGTTAGTTTAAAATTTGATCAATAGTCTTGTACATAAGCTTTAATTAGGATGATCATTAGAGATAAATTACCAATTAATTTTATTAAATATTAGAATTTTAGGAAATTTATTGAAATAATTTATCTCGAATTTAAAATTTTATTTAGAGTAATTATTGTTAAAATATGTTTTTCTTTTTTTTTTTATAAAGGAGAGGGATAAATTGAAATATTTTTTTAAAATTGAATGCAAAATTGTATGTACATTTTAAGATATTTTAATTATATTTGTATTTATTATTGTGTATATTTATATTGTAAATTATTAAAAATATTGAATTATCCGAAATACTGTATTGTATTGTCTTGTTTTGTTTTGTACCGAAAGAACCGAATAACCGAACTGAACTGTACTGAAAATTATAAAAACCGTATTGAACTGTACCGAAATTAATAAGAACCGAACTGTACCGAAATTTATAAGAAACAAAATTTTAATATAATACGGAGATTTGTAAAGAACTGAAGTGAACCGAACTGTGTACACCCCTAATTATTCAGTTGCTATTTTAGCAACGAAAAATTAATTTCGTTGCTATTTTTGTCTCAAAATTATTTTCCGTTTTTTTGGAACCAAAAATACCAACGGAATAAAATTTTCATTGCTAAAATTGCAACCGAATAATAATTCCGTTGCTATTTTAGAACCCAATTTTTTTTAAGTCTTATTATTTATCAACGGAAACTAAATTCAGTTACAATTTTAGCAATGTAATAAAATTTTTGTTGCTAAAATTGCAACCGAATAATAATTCCGTTGTTATTTTAGAACCAAAATTTTCAAGACTTATTATTTAGCAACGGAAACTAAATTCGGTTGCAATTTTAGCAACGGAATAAAATTTTCGTTGCTAAAATTGTAACCAAATAATAATTTCGTTGCTATTTTAGAACCCAATTTTTTCAAGGTTTATTATTTAGCAACGGAAACTAAATTCGGTTGCAATTTTAGCAACCGAATAAAATTTTCGTTGCTAAAATTGCAACCGAATAATAATTTTGTTGTTGTTTTAGAACTCAATTTTTTTAAGGCTTATTATTTAGGAACGGAAACTAAATTCGGTTGCAATTTTAGCAATGGGACGTTGCTAAAATTGCAACCGAATAATAATTCCGTTGCTATTTTAAAACCCAATTTTTTCAATGTTTATTATTTAGCAACGGAAACTAAATTCGGTTGCAATTTTAACAACCGAATGAAATTTACATTGCTAAAATTGTAACTGAATAATAATTCCGTTGTTGTTTTAGAACCCAATTTTTTTAAGGCTTATTATTTAACAACGGAAATTAAATTCGGTTGCAATTTTAGCACCGGAATCAAATTTTCGTTGCTAAAATTGCAACCGAATAATAATTCCGTTGCTATTTTAAAATTCAATTTTTTTAAGGCTTATTATTTAGCAACGGAAACTAAATTCAGTTGCAATTTTAGCAATGCAACCGAATAATAATTCTATTGCTATTTTAGAACCCAATTTTTTCAAGGTTTATTATTTAGCAACGGAAACTAAATTCGGTTACAATTTTAGCAACGGAATAAAATTTCCATTGCTAAAATTACAACCGAATAATAATTCCGTTGCTATTTTAGAACCTAATTTTTTCAAGACTTATTATTTAGCAACGAAAACTAAATTCGGCTGCAATTTTAGTAACGGAATAAAATTTCCGTTGCTATTTCTCGTTCCAAAATTTTTCCGACATCTGTTAGCGTCTTATTTAGCAACGGTATAGTGATTCCGTTGCTAATTTCCGTGGCTAAATTTTGGCGCTAAAATTTTCCTCCATTTTTAGCGATGGAAAATAACCAAATATATTTCCATTGCTAAATCTGCAAAGTTTAACCAATTTTAGCAAGAAAAACGGATTTCCGTTGCTAAATAGCAACATAATTATGTTTCCGTTACTATTTTTCCGTTGCTATTTTTACATTTTCTTGTAGTAAACGGACTTCGAATGGGGTATCTGTGTAACAAGTTGGGCATGATTAATATCTATGCTCTAACTTGAGGGGGGTGCTACAGAATAGGACATGTATATTTAGTTGATTAGCTTACCTTATATAAGTTGATTAGCTTACCTTATATATTATATTCCTAATTAGGCTAATTGATTTAGTTTCCATAGATATTAATACCATACTTGTATATATATATCATGTAATTCTTGAGAAGTATATACAGAAAATTATTTTACCATTGTGTTTTGTTATAATATGAAAGGACACAGGCTGAAAGCAAACCCACCATACTTCCTAAGTCTAGCTGTATTTCGGATATCTATAATTTGCAGAACATCTCCATTGCATAATAAGGGTCACCAATCTGCACATACCTATTAATCAAATCATTCCAGGTCACAATATCTTTGCATGACATTCTATTGAATATGGTCAGTGCAGAAGTAAAGAATCCACATTTAGCATACATGGAGACTAAGGCAGTTCTAATTGAGACATCTCAAAGACAATACTTATGCACAAGCAGGAAGTGCACTCATGAGGGTAATTTTATTCTCCTTCAAACCATCTTTTTGCATATCTTGAAATAAAGACAGTGCTTCTTCGGCATACCCTGATTGGACTAGAGCTGTTATAATTGCTGACCAAGCAACCAAATCCTTTTCTTTAAGCCCTTGAAGCAACTGTTTGGCTGTATCTATATCTCCACATTTTGCATACATACTAATCAAAGCAGTCGCAACTATAACATCTGAATCAATTCCTTTTTGTCTAGCAAAATCGTGAATTTCCTTCCCTCTTCCTAAATCTCTCATCTCTGCAGCAGCCAAAAGTGCACTTGCAATTGATAGGTTACTCAACTTATCAGTCTCTCTCTTCATGCAATCGAACAACTCCAAAACCTCAAGGAAGCATTCATTATGTGCATACCCTAACATCATTGTTCTCCAAGAAATATCACTCCTAACATTCATTCTTTCAAAAATTTGACAAGCGGCATCCACGTACCTGCACTTGGAGTACATATCAATCAAACCATCAGAAACAACCGCATCAAAACCTTTTCTGATCACATAACCATGAATGGATCTACAAGCACTAATCTCACCTAATCTTGAAACAGCTGGAACCAAATTCACAATAGTCACTTTATCAGGCTCCAGACCAACCAATTGCATACTCTTAACGAACCCCAGAGCCTTCTGAGGATCCACATTTTGTGACAAATTGCATTGCAACTTATAACATCTTTCTCAGACATTTTATCAAATACTTTTCTTGCCAATACCAAATCACCCATTTTGCAGTACATGCCAATGAATGCAGTCCCAACAAAAACATCACACTGTAGCCCTCTAAAGACTATATCCCGGATGAATAAAAAGACACTCTTTGAACTCCAATGCACCAGCGCAAGCTTTCAAAACAAAAGTAAATATATATTTGTCTGGCTCTAGGCTTTTGTGTAACATACAGTGATACATTTTTATAGCTTCGTGGCAGTCTATCGAACTTGCATAAGCTCGTATCATGGAGTTGTACAATATAACAGTGTGAGTTGGCATTGAATCAAACAAACAACAAGCAAAATTGCATTCTTTAAACAATAACAAAGATTTGAGGAGATGTGTATTCGTCAAATGATCTTTTTTAAGGCATGAGACTACCAAGCGGGCATGAACTTTAATAGAGACGAACTTGGATATCTTACAGTTCTAATAACTTGATATCCTGATAAAAGAATTCTAGCTAAGAAGCTAGAAAACCTGAAGATCCTGTAACGCAAACTCTCCTTTTATTCGATCCATGATCTGTGTTCTAAATTAAAATTTCAATCTCAAATATATATATATATATATATATAATGGTTTTGGTTTGCAGGGGGTTTGCACGAATCTTTCAGACTTTGCATAAAACTGTATATATGCCAAGAAAGATTTCTCAGAAATCACAAGTTTATTTGAGACATAATGCATGCCTAGATCAAAAAAATAGAATTTCTTTTATACATAAAATTGTAATTGTTGTTTTACATGATCAGAAACTTTTAAAAACTAATTAAACAAAAGATTAATAACTAGCTACTAAGTCTAAGTTCTGTTTCCATTAATGAACTACGAATAAAACCATATCTTAAATTTTGTTTCTTCAAAAGTCACCAATTATCACCAAGCAGCTCCTCAATATTGAACGAGCAATCAAATGTCGGGTCCATTAACATATCGTCCAGATTAATCACGTCCATATCTGGTGATGCAATTGCTGAATTGGTTGTTCTAGTCAACAAATCTACTTCCCGATGCTCCATGAAACCATCATAATCGGCCATACTATTCTCAGCTGCTAGACTTTCCACCTCTGTTGCTGCAATTTGAGATACTTCTCCTTGTTGAAATTGGCGATTACAGATAAGTCTAGACCCCGTTGAAGATCATAATCATCCACTGCCAGTCTTTTGGATTGGATAGGTTCAGCGAGTAGACCGTTGAAAATTTCAAGCCTTCTCTTCTTCTTCTTCTCAGAAATGGCAGGACATGGACAATTTTTCCTCAGCCGACAAAGAACCAAACAATCGCTGATTTCAGGAAGAGTGTACTCATGAATTATCCACCCACAGAGATGGACTGATGATGGGTTTCTACAACTAAACCTTTTCTTGATTCCATAACTAATGGGGTAATTTCCAAATTCCATTACAAATTCATGGCTTTTGTTCTCGCCATGCCATGTTCCGCAAACTCCAACTCGGCAATCGAAATTTGAGGTTCCCTGGAGGCCTTTTTCTCTTCAAGAGAGTGAAGAAACAGAGATCAACGTCCTAAGGTAGATATTTGTCCCCAAAACTTCCCCACACTTCCCATGGCTCTTTATCTCCACACAAATTGCAAACTTTTACCAAGAATTCCTCCTCTGTCATATTATACTTGGCATTCATGATTTTCTTGTAAAGATAGTAACCAAATAACTGTTCATCAGAAGGCCTAAATCTATACCCAGGACCTCGAGCCATTGGCAGTGGAGTTTCTTGCATTCTGATAGCTTGAAAATAAAGCATATTACAAAGACAGGAAAGATAGTAGCTAGAATTTATCAAAACACACCAACATATATATAACGTTTCTTTATATATGCATACAGTTTCGTAAAAAAAAATTGAATATAGTGTGTTTTTCAAAGAAGAATAAATATATTTGGAAGAAATAGCTTTTAATTCTAATCTTATCTTCAATTAGGATGATGCATTTCAAATATCATTATTTCATCTAATTTTTGAACAACTTATTTTACAACTTTAACCTTTACAGGTCTTTGATCCTAAAAAATTATGCAGGACTTGAACATCCACCAATTATCAATTGGAAAATGGCATAGAAGAAATTCCAAGTAGATAACTTTCACCAATTTAAATCAAATTGAAGACTAAGATATTTCTGTAACTTAAAGGAAGGCATCTATGACACCTGCCACAACCAAACATTATTTCTAGGAAATTATGCCTGCCACAACCAAACAACCCCTTTCTCTCTCTGCATTGGAAGAGGAAGATTTCATTTTTATGAGATTTAAAATTAAAATGTGAACTGAAATCGTAAACAGAGTGAGAGAATAGCAGCTGCAACCACTATACCTGATGTTTGTCTGGGCCAAAGATGACAGCTCCATTTTGGCCTTCTCAGCTGTCTCAGTCAATCGTTGAAGTGCTTGTTTGTCCTCCAAAAGATCAATAGGGCAACAAGAACCCCACCTTATCAAAATCATCACCACCCAAATGTGCATCTCCTGATGTAGAGAGCACTTCAAAAACTCCATCAGCTACCTCCAAGTCTTGAAAGGTTAAAGCAAATGCTCCAAATATAATAATCAATCATGTATATATGAAGAAGCATCAAGAAAAAACAGAAAAGCAACCTCATGTCAAAACACTTTCAAAAATAATGTTTTTGCTAAAACTAAGATACCATATCTTACGAACCTAATCATTCTATATAGAAATAATTATCCATTTCCAAAACCTTCAAGTTAATCCCTAAACACAACCAAAATTAAGCACCCATACTAGCACAACAACAGAAACACAGATAATAACTTCCTCTGACACATAAAACACCTTCCAAATTGTTCCAATGAATGCTCAATCAAAAGTATTAATCAACATCTAAGTAATTCTGTGAGTAAAATGTATCAGAGTAAATAAATAAACAAATAAATAAATAAGCAACCACCGTTATGTGACAAAAGTAGCAACAAATATCCAATACATGACAAAATTCATATACTTCCTCATTAATCAAAATACCTGAGTTGAAATTTCCTCAACAGCAAACTGCTTGCCAATAGCAGAGCAATCCAACTTAACATTGCCATTTTCATCTCTCACAACTTTATAAAAAACCTGCTTTGATTCCTCATCCATCTCGTCCATTGAGGCAATATATCTTAAGCTGCACAGATATATCTTTTCTTAACAGCAGCTGAGGGTTGTATTCTTCCAGAAGAAAACTTAAAAGCAGTAGTTAAGGTCAACATTAGAACAATTTAATATGAAAGAGGAGGAATTCTTGGTAAGATTGCAATTTGTATGGTGATAAAGAGCCATGGGAAGCGTGGGAGAGTTTTGGGGGCAAATATCTACGCGAGGACGATGATCTCTGTTTCTTCACTCTCTTGAAGAGAAAAGGCCCCAGGGAACCTCAAATTTCGATCGCCGAGTTGGGGTTTGCGGAACATGGCATGGCGAGAACAAAGGCCATGAATTTGTAATGGAATTTGGAAATTACTCCATTAGTTATGGAATCAAGAAAAGGTTCAGTTATAGAAACCCATCTGAAACCCATCATCAGTCCATCACTGGGCGTGGATAATTCATGAGTACAGCCTTCCTGAAATCAGCGATTGTTTGGTTCTCTGTCCGCTGAGGAAAAATTGCCCATCTCCTGCCATTGCTGAGAAGAAGAGGAAGAAGAGAACGCTTGAAATTTCCAACGGTGTACTCGCTGAACCTATCCAATCCAAAAGACTTGCGGTGGATGATTACGATACTTCAACGGGTCCCGACTTATCTGTAATCGCCAATTTCAACAAGGAGAATGTAATCGCCAATTTCAACAAGGAGAAGTATCTCAAATTGCAGCAACAGAGATAGAAAGTGTAGCAGCTGAGGATAGTATGGCCGATTATGATGGTTCCATGGAACATCGGGAAGCAGATTTGTTGATTAGAACAGCCAATTCAGCAATTGCATCACCAGAGATGGACGTGATTTATCGGGACGATATGTTTGGATCCGGCATTTGATTGCTCGTTCAACATTAGGAGCTGCTGGGGGATAATTGGTGACTTTTCAGGTTTCCAGTAAGGATTTTTAGTTTAATTAATGGAAACAGAACTTAGACTTCGTAACCAGTTATTAATCTTTTGTTTAATTAGTTTTCAGAAGTTTCTGATAATGTAAAACAACAATTACAATTTTATATATAAAAGAAATTATATTTTTTTGATCTAGGCATGCATTATGCCTGAAATAAACTTCAGATTTCTGAGAAATCTTTCTTGGAATATATATATATATATAGTTTAATGCAAAATCTGAAAGATTCATATCCACCTTCCCAATTCCAGCTCTCCTAATGACCACCTGCAAACCAAAACCATTCTTTTATATAAATATATATAAATATGATCTACAAATTGGAAATTGAAATTTTAATTATGAACAAATCATGGATCAAATAAAAGGCAGAGTTTGTGTTACATTAGTGCTTGTAGATCCATTCATGGTTATGTGATTAGTACAGGTCTGAAGAAAAGTCCAGGATTGAGTTGGGTTTGAGGCAGCGCACAAAGATTGATTTAATGGTTTTGAGGGAGTGATGTGAGCAAATTAAATATTTAGAGATATGCGTTCAGAACATTTAAGAATATGGGAAAAGAAATTATATTTTTCCAATTGGAGATTTTTACATGTTATGGATAACAATTGCTTTCAAAGCATAGGTGATGTTGGCCATAATATTTTGCTCTCCCTGCTTGTAGTCTATTACAAATTGTAGGCTTGATTGGCTGTTAAATTGTAAGATAGAATATTGACTTTCGTTTCCTTTACTTAGACTTTTTCACCTTTCCTTTTGTATAAATAGGTAGTGTAATCTTAGTGTTAATTAATTAAATACAAACAAATTCAATTCCCATTGTGTTTTCTTATATGGTATCAGAGTCTTACGCTCTTCTGAGAAATTTCTTTTTCTCTGGTTTATGTTCTTCTTGTGGGTGAGGATTCTGTTTCTCATTGGGTCACCATTTTCGACGATCTGCTTGTCTCACCGCTGACACTGGAAGGAGCGTAGGTGTGTTTTCGGCCTCTCCACAAAATCCGGTATCCATCCTGCTGGCAAGTGCGTTACACGTGCCGCCACAAGTTTCTGCTTTCTTCCTCAGGCGCTGGCGCTTGTGAGTGCGTGCAGTATCCGGTTGTCCTTCGATTCAACCTCTGGCGTTCGCCTGGTCATTTTCGGTCAGATCCCGGTGTCCTCTTGAAGTGATTCCCTCTCTCGGTGGTATTTGGTTTCTCATGAGTCTCTTTCCAACAAGGTTCTGCTCTTTTTGTTCCCTGTTTTTTATTTTTTGCTTTTGGGTGATTTATTGAGAGGTTTGGGCTTTGGGCATTTTGTTTCTTGTTGGGTGTATTGTTGCACTTATTATTTGTGGATATAATGGACGAAAATAAAGAAACTGTTAGGAAAACGGTTAGTGAGATTATTCCTTTGTCTAAAATTATAGAAGAAAAATTAGATGGATCCAATTATCTTGATTAGAGTAGAACTATTAGAATTTACCTTCATAGTATGGATAAGGACGATCACTTAACTGACGATCCTCTGACTGATAAAACTGAAACGCAAGTTTGGATGAGAAATGACTCACGATTACTTTTACAGATTAGAAATTCAATTGAAAGGAATGTGCTTGGTTTAATTTCTCATTGTGAACGTGTAAAAAAATTAATGAATTATTTGGTTTTTTAAAACTCTGGGAAAAGAAATGAGTCTCGCATTTATGATGTCTGTAAAGCCTTTTATCGTGTTGAAAATGAGGCTAAACCTCTCACCACCTATTTCATGGAGTTTAAGAAAATTTATGAAGAATTGAATATGCTCCTACCTTTTAGTGCAGATATTAGGGAACAACAAGCTCAGAGAGAAAAAATGGCAGTTATAAGTTTTCTGGCTGTTTTACCATTTGAATTTGAGACAGCCAAATCCCAAATTCTCTCTGATTCTGAGATTCCTACTCTGAAAGATGTGTTCAGTAGGCTATTACGTGCAGATAATCTTTTATCCAGTCAGCCAACACTACAAGAAAAATGCCCTTTAACGAAGGAAAATCTGGTCGTTAAAAGTGAAAATCCGGTCGTTAAAGACCTCTAACGATCGGAAAATCCGGTCGGTAAAAACCTCTTCGTTAAAAGTATAGACGACCGGATTTTAAATCCGGTCGTTAATGTCATTAACGACCGGAACGTTTCCGGTCGCTGATTACTGATTTTTAACGACCGGATTTTTCCTTCGTTGATTGTGTTCACTTTCAACGAAGGGAATTCCGGTCGTTGAAGATAGCTTTTAGCGACCGGCTTTTTCCTTTCGCTAATTGTACTCACTTTCAACGAAGGTAATTCCGGTCGTTAAAAATTCATTTTAGCGACCGGATTTTTCCTTCGCTAATTGTGTGCACTTTCAACTAAAGGAATTTCGGTCGTTAAAATTAAAGATTCCTTTTAGTGACCGAATTTTTCCTTCACTAATTATGTTTACAGCTAACAAACAACAATCACCAATATATTATGCCCTCTGATTTATCATAATACACCAGACATAAATACCAGAAAGGTATTTTAAAATATAAACTATTTTATAATATTACATGTAGGTACATATCATTCACATATATTTTATACAAAAATATAATAAACCCTTTTCATATATTAAAAAAAATTACAAAATATAGTCAAATTTACAAATTAAATAGCATTCTATTTGTCACAAGTCCAAATAAAATAAAAACTATCAATGACATGTAAGTTCAAGAAAACAACTCCTCTCTATATACAAATTCCTATACAAAAGATTTTTGAGAAAAATGTGAAAAATAAACCCCTAACTTTGCTGTCCAAAATTTTGAAAACCTGCAAAATGTATAACAAAAGTTAAAATTAATATTCACAAGCACAAATAAAAAAATCACATAAAAATATAAATAATAAAAAGTATGGACAATTAATAACCTTCGAGGTGCCATAATGACCATAAAGTTGACAAGTGATAATGAGTATATTAACAGATTAGATATTATACAATCTAAATGCTTGAAACGATTTATTTAGAATTTACTAGAAAAGAAAGAAGAAAAAAAATAGAATAATAGTTTTAATTAGAAAACTACAATAACTCATTGAAAATAAACAGGTACCGAAAGCTTACCTGTTCATTATGCAATTGCATTAGTTGAAATTAGCAAATTAAATTCCCAAGTTCCACATGTGATAAGCGCTAGAGAGAGCTTGATCCCACAGAACAGGAATTAAATCTATATCAGAAGCAGAAGATGAATGCTGCAAAAGTTAGGTAAAACGTTGCAACTATGGGGGTACATAAGTGACTTGAGATTCAGCCAGATAACATAAATGCTTGTACAGAAACATGTTGCTCATAACCTGATAGATTGCAATAAGGAGAGCCAACAATTAAACCAAAAGCCATATCTCGTCCCTATACATCAGCAACATAAATTAGACTACAATTTTGTAGCATCAGCATGTAACATAAAGGTAATTAATTTATCGAATTATGAAAAGTAAAATAAATTAATAGCCTTTAGAATAGCCATCAACTTTTCTCCACATACTTTAGCAAACACTGAAAGAACAAGGAACGTCAAAATAGATGCATAATATCATCACATGTTATGATTACTCGCAGATGTTGTCTTGAAAGCTTTTTGCAACTTACTAAAAAATTCAGGAGCAGAACAACTGCAACAACTACAACTTATAGTAGCACATCATTACAGGTAAATATTTGGTAATTTAGAAAACAAAGCAAAACCAAAAATTAAATAGCTTCAGAAGCAAAAAAACCATGAGAATAATTAAAGATTAAGCACAACCTTTTCTGGTTGTAGAGATCTTAAATAGTCCAGTAAGTCATTCTTTTCTTCACCTACAAACTGTTGCATTTGAAGAGCAGCACTTTTCCTCTTGACTTCATGAAGTTCCTTTAGCATTAACAAAACATATAAATAAAACACAGTGATTATGCATCCTGATCATGATATATGAGCTATTGAGGACACAAATAAGGAAACAAGAGAGAGAATGAGAACAAAAAATTAAACCAATACTTGCTGTTAAAGGATAGCGTGAGCATTGGGTCAAGATTATAGCATTAGTACAGCCCCATAAGTCAATAGTCTAGCTTAGCCACTAATGAGCATTTATCTAGAAGTCAAATCTATTAGCTGCATGCTGAATTATATTATATAAGACAATCATATTTGATAGAGAAATTACTGTACAATTTTCATTGCAAGGGAAAAGAGGGTAAAGACTGAACTAAAGCAAAATGGCCATATCATATGTCCTTCTTCTTTGACATGCAAGCTTAAAGACAAAATTAAATAGAGCTTCTGGACATACTTGGAAGAAAAGGGTCCCTATGCAACCCACGCTAACTTAGAGCCATCCATAGATAGCATATGTTTTCAGGTCTTTTTCTAATATCTAAGAACCCTCTGCCAGTTTAAACAATACCAATGCATACATGTAAATTCATGCTCAAAGCCTCAAACAAGGAATATTAGTTTGCAACAGTGCTCCAAAAAAACTATGACATATATCCTTGTGTAAATCAAAATAAGAAACAAGAAAACCACAATTGGCTTGTTCATGTACCCAGGTAATTCCTTAGAGCAATACCTTTTTCACAGAAGATAAACGAGACTGCAAATCAAGAATACATTGTTGAGCTTCAGGGGACATTTCACCAAGGCCTTCAATATTGATATTATTAGATAGGTCTTCAGTTACTTTTTCAGATTTGCCACTTACTCCATGGTAATTATTATTTTTCGCACTGTCTATTTCTGTCTCCTGTGAATCAAGTTTACCAGTTTCTAATTCTTGCTTTTCAATATTTCCTTCATCCACATCAAGGTTTCTTTCAAGGCAAAGTCTATACGCATCATTTCGTAATGTGTACCTACAATTCAAGAAGAAATACTATTTCTAAACATTTAATACCATACTAGGGAAATAATATGAAGAGCAAAACAAGCTACTGAAATTGCTATCTAGTATAAATTGCTAATGTTGTTACTTCTAGTTCATCATCTGAGCAGAATATCACAATTTCAGCTGAAGATTATGCCAAGTACCAAGAAATGTTAAAAGGATCCTCGACTTTGCTCACTGCTGAGACAGGTAACACATGTCTTATCTCCTCTACCAATAATTGGGTCATTGATTCTGGTGCCAGAAATCACATGACAAGTAATCATAATACCTTCTCTAATTTTCAATCTCATAAATCTTCTTAATTCACATGTTACTATAGCTGATGGGACATCATGCAATATTGTGGGGTCTGGGACTGTTAAACCAACTTCTTTTATTAATTTATACTCTGTTCTAAATTTGCTTAACCTAGCCTTTAATTTGATATCTGTGAGTAAACTTACCAAAGACCTCAATTGTTGTGTCTCATTTTTTCCTGATCACTGTCTTTTTCAGGATCTTATGACAAAGTATATTTTTGGTAAAGGACACGTATCTGATGTCTCTACATCCTTGATTCTTGGGTACCACGATCTATTGCTTGCTCTAATGTAGCCTTTCATTTTTATGCACATTGTCGATTGGGGCATCCTTCTCTGCCAGTTTTGAAGAAGTTATGTCCACAGTTTCATGATGTATCTTCTTTGGATTATGAGTATTGTCATTTTGCAAAACATCATCATAGCTCGTTTGGTCCTAGAATAAATAAACGAGCTGAGTTTGCATTTCAACTTGCTCATTCAAATGTTTGGGGTCCTTGTCCAGTTATGTCGAAAATTGGGTATATATATTTTTGTTACTTTTGTGGATGATTTTTCTCGTATGACTTGGATTTATTTTATGAAAAATCATTCTGAAGTTTTCTTCAATTTTTTTGCTTTCTGTGCCGAAGTTAAAACACAGTTTAATATTTCTGTAAATATATTGCGAAGTAATAATGCTAAGGAATACATGTCAGATTTAATTTAGAGGTACATGTCTCAACATGGTATTATTGATCACTTGTGTTGATACCCCTTCTCAAAATGGAGTTACTGAGAGAAAGAACATGCATTTACTTGAGACTGTTAGAACTTTATCGTTTCAAATGAATGTTCCTAAGCATTTTTTGGTCGATACTATTTCTACAACTTGCTTTCTGATTAATCGGATGCCCTTTACGGTGTTAAATGGTGATGTACCCTATAGTATTTTGTTTCCTAACAAACCACTATTTCCAGTGGAACCAAGGATATTTGGTAGTACTTGTTATGTTCATGATGTACGTCCTAATGTTACTAAACTAGATCCTAAAGCATTGAGGTGTGTTTTCTTGGGATACTCGTGCCTTCAAAAGGGATATAGATGTTATTCTCCTGATCTGCAGCGACATTTGGTTTCAGCTGATGTGGTATTCTCCGAAGATAAACCATTCTTTTTATCCCAATCTACTCTTACAAGTCAGGGGGAGGAAGATGAATGGCTCATTTATACTGTGACACATTCTCGAGAATCTGTTGGTATGTCTCCTTCTTCTATCGAGCCAACAACGATGGATGATCTTTCAACATTAGCCAAACCTCAAATTGTTCAGGTCTACTCTCGAAGAAAAGACACCAATGATACATGTCTTTCACCAGCACCTTTGTCATCTGTTCCCGTTTTAGCTGACCCCGATCTTCCCATTGCTCTTCGTAAAGGTAAATGCAATTGTAAATCCACTTATTCAAATGCTAATTTTATTTCTTATGATCATCTGTCTTCCTCGACCTGCTCTTTAATTGCATCTTTAAATTCTATTTCTATTCCTAAGACAGCTAAGAAAGCCTTGAGTCACCCTGGGTGTTATGCTGCTATGCTTGAGGAGTTAAATGCTTTGGATACAAATAACACTTGGGATTTGGTAACTTTACTAGAAGGGAATAAGGCTGTAGGTTGCAAGTGGATTTTTACAGTCAAAGTTAATCTCGATGGTTCGGTGGCTCTGCTTAAAACTCAACTTGTTGCTAAACGATATGCTCAGACTTATGGGGTAGATTATTCTGATACTTTCTTCACAGTCACCAAATTGAGTTCTGTTCATTTATTCATATCTTTAACAGCTTCCCACCATTGGCCCTTAAATCAGTTAGACATTAAGAATGCTTTCCTTCATGGTGATCTTCAAGAAGAAGTCAATATGGAGCAACCACCCGATTTTGTTGCTCGGGGAGAGTATGGAAAAGTTTACCATCTGAAAAAATCTCTGTATGGATTGAAGCAGAGTTTTTGTGCTTGGTTTGGAAAATTCAGTGAAGTTGTCCAAGAGTTTGGACTAAATAAGAGTCAGTGTGACCACTCAGTTTTCTACAGGCAATCAGGAGCTTGAGTTATTCTTCTGGTGGTTTATGTTGATGATATTGTAATTACAGGAAGTGATTCTGCAAGTATTTCTTGACTCAAGTCTTTCATGCGTGGTAGATTTCACACTAAAGACTTGGACGAGCTGAAATATTTCTTGGAAGTGGAAGTTTTGAGAAGCAAAAAGGGAATTCTTCTATTCCAAAGAAAATATATTCTTGATTTACTTGCAGAAACTGAAAAATTAGGAGTTAAGCCATGCAGTACTCCTATGGTCCCCAATGTGCAACTTACAAAGGATGATAACAATTTTTTTGATGATCCAGAAATACAAGAGATTAGTTGAAAAACTAAATTACCTCACAGTAACTCATCCAGATATTGCATTTGCAGTGAGTGTCATTAGTCAATTTATGACTGCTCTAACAGTTAAGCATTAGGAAGCTCTAGAGCAGATCTTGTGTTATTTGAAAGGTGCTCTTGGACTAGGTATACTATATAGTGATCATGGGCATACTCACATTAAATGTTTCACTGATGTTGATTGGGAAGGTTCTAAGATTGATAGGAGGCCAACCACAGGATATTGTGTTTTTGTTGGAGGAAACTTAGTATCTTGGAGGAGCAAGAAGCAAACAGTGGTATGCAGATCTAGTGCAGAATCTGAATATAGAGCTATGTCACAGTCTGCATGTGAAATCTTGTGGCTTCGTCATTTGCTTGCTGAAATTGGTATAGATCCCTCATCTCCAACGAAACTTTGGTGTAATAATCAAACTACTCTTCATATTGCCTCCAATCCAATGTTTCATGAACGGACCAAGCATATTGAAGTTGATTGTCACTTTATTCGTGAAAAGATTCAAGATAATGTCATTTCAACAGGACATGTGAAGACAGGAGAACAATTAGGTAACTTATTCACAAAGGCTTTAAATGGCTCTAGAGTTGAATATTTGTGTAACAAGCTAGACATGATTAATGTCTAAACTCCAGTTTGGGGGGGGGGGGGGGGGGGGGAGTGTTACAAATTGTAGGCTTGATTGACTGGTAAATTATAGGATAGAATATTGACTTTCGCTTCCTTTACTTAGACTTTTTCACCTTTCTCTTTGTATAAATAGGTAGTGTAATTTTAGTATTAATTAATTGAATACAAACAAATTCAATTCCCATTGTGTTTTCTTACATAGTCCATTGTCCAAATGCTCTAAGAACTTTCATATTTTCACATATTCACATTACCAGACATCTTTTTTTTATCAGAACCCAAGCTGCAAGCTGTAAACTCAGTGGTGAGATACTGCTAGTTAGCCAGGTCCCTCATTTGGTCAAGCAGTCTGCCAGTGAAACGAAATATGGATAGGCTTCTTATCAGGATTGTTAATTTTCCCCGTTACTAAATTAATTAATTAGTCACATTGTTATGAACTAATCAGGCAAGGCATGTAGCTCACAAGCTCTTAGGGGTTAACCTGAAATTTCTATATATTTTTTAGCTGATCCTATCCGAATAATCCGACTCAAATTAAATTATTGGTTTGATTTTTTCAAATTTTTCCTGATTTCTCTGATTATATAAAATTAGTCATCAAATTAAGAACTAGAAATTCATACCTTCAAGTTCTTGAACTGAGCAATCTCCACTAAATTTTTATCAAAAATTAACACAGTAAAATGGGATTTTTCTTTCATGCCTAAAAACTAATAAGTAGCCATTTTTAAGAGAGTAGTAATCTAAAAATTCTTGTCAGCCCTTTTCAAGCCAAACTTCATTTTCTGACTTTGACAACTCTATTTTCCATTTCGTGCCATTAGGAACCCGAAGACCCATTCTCCCTAATAAACAATTTCCGTGATATTTCACAAATTTTTCTGGAATTCCTTAATGCTTTGTTTAGATGAGAGTATATTGAATTTACTTTAATGAGAGAAAATGAATGGAAATAGGAGTAATGTAAATTGTATTTCCTTTAATTTTGATTTCCATTGTTTGGATAACTTAAAATATATACAGAGTAAATTGGATTTTTTTCTTATAATTATATATTATTTTGACATTAATACCCTTATAATATGAAAATATAATAATAAACTATGATGTTTTGATCAAGTAAAATGCAACCGTATGAAAAAAATTTCAAGCATGCAAGTGACAGCAAAAAAAAAAAAGATAAAGGTCAAAAAAACGGAACATAAATGGAAAATGTCGGAGGTGAAGAAAATTGTGATAATTATGCAAATGACAAAAAAACAAAAAAAGAAGAAGAAGAAGAATGCAAGGTGAAAAATAGAATATGAACGTGAAATACAGTGGTGAAGAAACTGCAGGAGAGGAAGAAAGAAGAATACAAGAGATGAAGCAAGAAGAATACTGGAGATGAAGGAAGGAGAATGCAAGAAGGAGAATTTTGACATTTCATGCTATTCTATCCCATTTTCCTCCTAAATTGGATGGAAATCAAATGCTGAATATGGAATAGAAAGTAGATTAAATCAAATTTACTTTCCACTCACTTACTTTCACTTCCATGGATCTAAATAAAGGGTAAAATATTCTCTTTATTTATCTTAAAATAAGCCCTATTTATCTTAAAATGGATGACGTGTAATACACAATAGTATAAAGTAGCTCTATTCGAATAAGTAAAGGTGAAAAAAAAAAGAGAAAAGATTTATAGAAAAAAAAAATGCCTTTATTCCATATAAAATACTCTCTTTATTCTCTTTGAGGTTTCTATTTTATAATTTTATTTTGTTTTTAAATAAGTTTAGATTTAAAAAACTTAGATATAATTATACATTCATTTACCTATTATTCCTGCTTTAATAAATAATTATTCAATTATTAAAATATTTCAAATACTTCCATGCTAGCTAGAAGCTACCAGTGCCCTTCTCCACTCTCCTCTAACGCTAACACCAGTCACGATTGCTGTACTAAAAAACATGTCTTCTGTTACTTTAAACCTTCTACCGTTTCTCTAAGTCCATGCCAACAGCTGCAAAGAGTACAGCTTTCGATTATCAAATAGCCACTTTTGTTTTTTCTCAAATTTTCTCCCTCTTCTTCGTTTTTTGATGCCCTCAACTGTGTTGCCCAGAAATCAGAGCCCTCAATTTCAATTGATGCCCCATGCCAACAGTGCTTCTTGTAAGAACTGAAAGCCTTTCCTTTTTTTTTTTTTTTTTTTTTTTCAGGTGAAAAGTTTTATTCTTTTCATTATAATTGGCTTCATTATGAAAAAATTTAAGGTCTTTGGGTTTTATATATTATGACGAGCTTTCTGTTGTCCAGAGAAGAGTGAAAATTTTGTATAAAAATTATGCTTAATGGGTTCAGAGGGCATACCGCTTACATGCTCTATATTCGCCTTGCACTATTAGGAAATATTATACATTGCATGCAAATTGGTGGAATTCTTCATTTACAGCAGATGATTGACTGACATTGCCTCTAGTTCTTGTTCCTTAGGGATGAACAGTAGAAGTAGAAAATAAAGGGGAAGTTTTCTTTTGCTTTGCTAATGTTAATACCTTTTCTTACATTACTACTTGAGTAGAAGAAGTAGCTGCTATAAATATGTTTGTTTGTAGATTGAAGTGGTTGGAATGATTTTGTCAATTATTGATCCTTATTTTTCTGCTAATGTTGCAGAAGAGAGGATGATTGTGTTGGTTATTGGTGGAGGAGGATGAGAACATGCACACTTTGCTATGCCTTGCAAAGATCACCATCCTATGACGCTGTCTTCTGTGTACCTGGCAATGCAGGGATTTCCAACTCTGGGAATGTGACTTGTATTCCAGACCTTGACATCTCTGATAGCTCAGCCGTGATCTCTTTTTGCCGCAAATGGGGTGTTGGACTTGTTGTGGTTGGACCAGAGGCACCACTGGTTGCTGGCATTGCGAATGATCTGTCAGGTTTGGAATTTCTACATTTGGAGCATCAGCAGAGGCAGCTGCTTTGGAAGGATCAAAGAACTTTATGAAGAGCTTGTGTGACAAATATGGAATCCCTACTGCAAAGGTGATTTTTCTTTTCAATCTCCACATTCGATTTTGACTAAATTATGATGCTGACTATTGCTTGTGCTAATTATTATTTTTTTCTTTCGCCTTGAAAGAGAATTAAATAGTAGTAGGATATGAAGGTGCTAGAACTTAGCCTTTTCTTCACCATAAGAAAGTTCTGAGTTTGAATTTTTTTTATTGCATATTATTAATACAAAACACCCTAATGTATTAATATTTTTGCAGTACCAAACATTTAGAGATCCATCTGCTGCAAAGAAATATATTGAGGATCGAGGAGCACCTATAGTTATCAAAGCAGATGGGTTGGCTGCTGGAAAATGAGTTATTGTTGCTATGACACTGGAGGATGCATTTGAGGCTGTTGACTTGATGCTTGTGAAAGGTGATTTTGGTTCTGCAGGTTGCCGGGTCATTGTTGAGGAATTCTTAGAAGGAAAAGAAGCATCTTTCGTTGCATTGGTGGATGGAGAGATTGCTATTCCCTTGGAATTTGCTCAGGACCATAAGCGTGTTGGAGATGGTGATACAAGGCCAAATACCGGTGGAATTGGAGCATACTCCCCAGCACCTGTATTAACAAAAGAACTTTAATCAATTGTATGGAAACTATAATTCTTCCTACAGCGAAAGGAATGGCTGCAGAGGGTTGCAAGTTTGTTGGAGTCTGTATGCTGGGTTAATGATTGAGGAAAAATTGGGCTTACCTAAGCTAATGGAGTACAATGTGCATTTTGGAGATCCAGAGTGTCAGGTTAGTTACAAATTTACAATCCCTAATAATGCAATTCCATATGTAATAAATGTCTTGAGTGAATACCGATTAAGCCAGATGACCCATTACCTCTGTTGAGCACTGCAGAAAGCTGCAAGATTTACTAAGAGTTTGAATATGGGACCTATTATGTGTCAGTGTGTATGACATTCAATTTCATGCATATACTTCCTTAAATAACTTTTTGTGCAATTGTTGGAGGTTGGCAATGAATTCTTTGTTTTAAATTTTTTTCTTTGTACCTAAATTGATCACTGATAAAATCTATTCGATGAAGCAAGATCTCCTTCTTTATTATGTAAGGGAATACATAGTAAATAGGAGAGTCATGCCTTCTTGTCATCTTTATATATTTATAAATACGTTTAACTAGGTGTGATCAAATGTCATTAAGGTGTTTTCAAGACTTTTTTGACATTGGACTATGTCAAATGTTGTTTTAGTGGTGTTTATGTGCCTCTTCTTCTAATTATGGCCATGTGAATAGAAGAACCAATTTGTAGTTGGTATGAATTATATTATTTCATCATTCTGCAGTCAACCCGTATTTATGTGCGGCTCATTTTTGGGTGTTTTCCAATAAGCAGGTATTAATGGTTCGGTTGGAAACCGATCTGGCACAAGTTCTTCTTGCAGCTTGTAGAGGAGAGCTAAGTGGGGTGTCATGGAATTGGTCCCCAGGCTCTGCCATGGTGGTGGTAATGGCAAGTAATGGTTACCTTGGATCTTATGTGAAGGGCACTATAATTAAAAATCTTGATGAAGCAGAAAATGTTGCTCCAACAGTTAAGGTATTCCATGCTGGTACTGCTTTGGATGCCGATGGCAACTTCATCTCCACTGGGGGTTGTGTTCTTGGGATTACTGCCAAGGGAAGAGATCTTCAAGAGGCGAGGGATACATCTTATCAGGTAGTCAAGGAAATCAATTGGCCTGTAGGGTTTTACTGCTGGGACATCGGATGGAGAGCACTTCCCTAGAAGCAATTTGCTGAAAGAAAATAAATTTATGCTGTGATGCTGAGGTAGTGAATTTTTCCAATTCGGAATACAATAGTTATATATTGTAAGTTGAGTGATATGTCCATGAAAGAGAAATGGTAACCCAGCTTAGGCCATACAGTCAAATAAACAAGCAAGAACAGAAATTTTTGTATGATTCTTGAATTTTAATGAGATTTATGTTTAATGGATTAACTTGAGAAATCTTTCGGTCTTCATTATAAACTCCCTGCCATTTTGTTTTCCCTTCTTGTAGGTCAGAAATGTACCAGCAAATAGTTTTTTTCGATAAAAATGGATAGGAATGAAAGAAATCAGACTTTCCTAGTTTCTCTTATTAGGACATCAGAGAAAGTAAATTAACAAAATCTCATTCCAAACCCAAAAAGATTTCCCTCCACATTTGGTGGGAAAGCAGGGAAATGAGTTAGTGGGGAAAATGGGAAGAGATGGAGTTTTGAATTTACCCTTATAGCAGATTATATATCAAATTGTTCTAATGTTGACATTAACTACTGCTTTTAGGTTTTCTTCTGGAAATAATACAATCCTCAGCTGCCGTCAAGAAAAGATAATATCTGTGCAGCTTAAGATGTATTGCCTCAATGGATGAGGTGGATGGGAGTCAAAGCAGGTTTTTTTATAAAGTTGTGAGAGACAAGAATGGCAATGTTAAGTTGGATTGCCCTGCTATTGGCAAGCAGTTTGCTGTTGAGGAAATTTCAACTTAGGTATTTTGATTAATGACGAAGTATATGAATTTTGTCATGTATTGGATATTTGTTACTACTTTTGTCACATAACGGTGGTTGCTTATTTATTTATTGGTTTATTTATTTACTCTGATGCATTTTACTCACAGAATTACTTAGATGTTGATTAATACTATTGATTGAGCATTCATTGGAACAATTTGGAATCTGTCTTATGTGTCAGAGGATGTTATTATCTGTGTCTGTTGTTGTGCTAGTATGGGTGCTTAATTTAGGTTGTGTTCAGGGATTAACGTGAAGGTTTTGGAAATGGATAATTATTTCTATATGGAATGATCAGGTTCGTAAGATATGGTATCTTAGTTTTAGCAAAAACATTCATTTTGAAAGTCTTTTGACATGAGGTTGCTTTTCTGTTTTTTCTTCATGCTTCTTCATATATACATGCTTGGTTATTATATTTGGAGCATTTGCTTTACCCTTTCAAGACTTGGAGTTTATCTTGAGTTGACATATTTACTGGGAAGTTATTCTTAGGATGATGATTAATGACTGACTATTTGTTACTGTTTTGAGATCAGGTCTTCAGGAATCTTGTAGATGATGCATCCAAGTTTTTGAGTGATAAAGTGACTAAAAAGCTGTGGTCACAGTGCATTCTTACTTCAATGATTCACAAAGGACAGCCACAAAGGATGCTGAAAGAATTGCTGGGTTGGAAGTCCTTGGAATAATTAATAAGCCTACTGCTGCTTCATTTGCATATGGATTTGAAAAGAAGAACAACTAAACCATCCTAGTATTTGACCTTAGTGGTGGTACTTTTGATGTTTCAGGTGCTGTTACTGTCCATTAATTACCTTTTATTTCAATGTTTAACTTGTGTTAACTTTTGGATGTTGTTTTTAAGGGGTAAACTGTGTCATCTGATGGCAGCCCCCCGCCCAAAACAAGATTTTCTTTCCTCGTTTTTGAGTAACATAAAAAATATACCTTTTCTTTGATTTTTCACAGCTGATGGAGTTTTTGAAGTGCTCTCTACATCAGGAGATGCACATTTGGGTGGTGATGATTTTGGTAAGGTGGGGTTCTTGTTGCCCTATTGATCTTTTGGAGGACAAACAAGCACTTCAACGATTAGTCAGAGAGGAAATGTTTTGGAGGACATAAGTCATATGCTTTCAGTTCCTTTCTTTAATCACCAAATAAGGGTTATAGTGTTTTCTTCAGTGCCTTTGAACTTAAAGGAAATGTTTCTTCTTGTGTTAAAATTAGATTTTCATTGAAGAATATATAACTTGATCACTAATGTTATTATGCCTTGTGTTCCATTGAAATTTTTATTAGGAAATTCCATCTGTGTTTGTGAAAAAGTTTGGAAATTGCATATGGAGTCCAATGATTCTTAATGTTCCCATTGAGAATACATGGAAAGTAGAGTTGCCAAGGATTTGGGATGCGATTTGGCTGGAAAAGGGTTGGAAAGAATTTTCAGATCATTACTCCCTTAAACATGGCAACTTGTTAGTGTTTCAAATATAAAGGAGAATGCTTGACCGATCCGTATTCCGCTTCACTGGCAGACTGCTTGACCCAATGAGGGAACTGGCTTACTAGCAGTATCTCAACCAATTAGTTTACAGCTTGTAGCTTGGATTATGATAAAAAAAGATGTCTGGTAATGTGAATATGTGAAAATACAAAAGTTTAGAGCATCTGGACAACGGACTGCAAGAAGGGAGAGCAAAATTTTATGGGCAACATTGCCTATGCTTAGAAAGCAATTGTAATCCTCCATCACCTGTAAAAATCTCCAATTGGAAAAATATAATTTCTTTTCCCATATTCTTAAATGTTCTGAAGGCATATCTCTAAATATTTAATTTGCTCACATCACTCCCTCAAAACCATTAAATCAATCTTTGTGCGCTGCCTCAAACCCAGCTCAATCCTGGACTTTTCTTCAGACCTGTACTGATCATCTTTGATCTTGTACAGCCTGCATCTCCCCACCTTCCAGAATTAGCATAGATGTTTGATAAAGCAACATGATGAGTAGGTAATCTCAAGTTTACCAAGGTGATCAAGAGCAAATTCATTCTTTCAAAAATTTGCAAGTGGCATCCACGTACCGCACTTGGAGGACATATCAATCAAACCATCATAAACAAACGCATCAAAACCTTTCCTGATCACATAACCATGAATGGATCTACAAGCACTAATGTAACACAAACTCTGCCTTTTATTTGATCCATGTTTTGTTCATAATTAAATTTCAAGTTCCAATTTGTAGATCATATATATATATATATATATATATATATATATATATATATATATATATATATATATATATATATATATATATATATATATATATATATAAAAGAATGGTTTTGGTTTGTAGGTCGTAATTAGGAGAGCTGGAATTGGAAAGTGGTGGATTTGAATCTTTCAGACTTTGCATAAAACTGTATATATATATATATATATAATCCAAGAACGATTTCTCAGAAATCACAAGTTTATTTCAGGCATAATGCATGGCTAGATCAAAAAAATATAATTTCTTTTATATATAAAATTGTAATTGTTGTTTTACATGATCAGAAACTTCTGTAAACTAATTAAACAAAAGATTAATAACTGGTTACGAAGTCTAAGTTCTGTTTCTATTAATGAACTAGTACAAACCATATCCTAAGTTCTGTTTCCTAAAAGTCCTTACTGTAAACCGGAAAAGTCACCAATTATCATCCAGTAGCTCGTCAATGTTGAACGAGCAATCAAATGCCGGGTCCATCAACATATCGTCCAGATAATTCACGTCCATCTCTGGTGATGCAATTGCTGAATTGGTTGTTCTCGTCAACAAATCTGCTTCCCGATGTTCCACGGAACCATCATAATCGGCCATACTATTCTCAGCTGCTACATTTTCTATCTCTGTTGCTGCAATTTGAGATACATCTCCTTGTTGAAATTGGCGATTACAGATAAGTCTGGACCCCGTTGTATTATCGTAATCATCCACTGCAAGTCTTTTGCATTGGATAGGTTCAGCGAGTACACCGTGGCAAATTTCAAGCCGTCTCTTCTTCTTCTCAGCAATGGCAGGAGATGGACAATTTTTCCTCAGCCGACAAAGAACCAAAGAATCGCTGATTTCAGGAAGACTGTACTCGTGAATTATCCACCCACAGTGATGGACTGAAGATGGGTTTCTATAACTGAACCTTTTCTTGACTCCATAACTAATGGGGTAATTTCCAAATTCCATTACAAATTCATGGCCTTTGTTCTCGCCATGCCATGTTCCGCAAACCCCAACTCGGCGATCGAAATTTGAGGTTCCCTGGCGGCCTTTTCTCTTCAAGAGAGTGAAGAAATAGAGATCATCGTCCTGACGTAGATATTTGCCCCCAAAACTCTCCCACACTTCCCACGGCTCTTTATCTCCATACAAATTGCAATCTTTTACCAAGAATTCCTCCTCTTCCATATTAAACTTGGCATTCGTGATTTTCTTGTAAAGATAGTAACCAAATAAATGTTCATCAGAAGGCCTAAATCTATACCCAGGACCTCGAGCCATTGGCAAGGGAGTTTCTTGCATTCTGATAGCTTGAAAATAAAGCAATATTACAGAGACAGGAAAGATAGTAGCTAGTAGAATTTATCAAAACATATATAACGTTTCTTTATATATGCATGCAGTTTCGTAAAAAAAATTGAATATATTTGGAAGAAATAGCTTTTAATTCTAATTAGGATAATGCATTTCAAATATCATTATTTCATCTAATTTTTGATCAACGTATTTTACAACTTTAAATTATGAACTTGTCCTCAATAACTTTTGACTTTAATTTTATCATATTTAGCTAATTGAATTCTGATATTGTATTTTATAATTATACTATATTCATTCAAATTCAAATTCACTTGAAATTTTAAATCTTTCTATAAATTTTGTGGTGGTAACAAATATATTAATAATTACCCATTAACTCATATTGAGCAATGATAAATAAATATTTAAATATGATTTAAATTATAATTATATTTAAATACAATGAATACCAATTTAAATTTATATCAGGAATCAGGATGTAATAATTGAAAATTTATATTGAAAATCTTTGCATTTCCAATATAATAATAATAATAATAATAATAATAATAATAATAATAATAATAATAATAATAATTTTAATATTATTAAATTTTTGTGACACATAATTTAGATATTATTATGTTTCGGATTGTCCTTTTTTCTCTTAAATCTTGACTACTATATTAATATGAATATATGATGAATATTAGAAGTTTAAATATTTTATTAGGAAAATTATTATTTGAAACATATTTAAATAAAATATAATAATTTTTTTTATAATTTCAGTTCAACCTCAGTTTAATCCTAATTAAACTTTTAACTATCGACCCTCTATTTTCTTCGATTTTATATCTGGTTTGCCCTAACAAGTGATTCCCAATAAAAATAAATGTTATTTTTTGTAAATTTCAATCGGTTTGGTTATTTTGTCATTTTTATAAGTAAAGCCGAACATAACCGAAATAACTGAATTTTTATAAAACTAATAAACAAAACCGAATTAAATAATTTATTTCTGTCGTTTTTATTCAGTTATTCGGTTATAACCGAATTATGCTCACCCCTGCCAGTCATTACAAGTATTTATTTAGGTAGTGAATCAATTTTCTCGTTTATTCCCAATATCCAAATATTTTTCTTATTATTGAGATCAGTTTATGCAATTTAATTTTTTTTTTTAGGAAAAACCCATATAAGAAAACTGATTAAAATTTTCATAAAATTATGTCATCTCAATTTATTTTATGGCAAAAAATGCATTTTTGCCCCTATCATTTGCCAAAATGGACAAATTTACCCCCAATATTTATTTTGAAACAAATTTGTCCCTAACGTTTGTAAAATGGGTGATTTTTGCCTTCGCCGTCGGCGGTCAACTAACGTATTAACGGTCAAAGTTACTGATAATTGATGGTACGGGCAAAAATCTCCTATTTTACAAACGTTAGGGGTAAATTTGCACGTTTGGTAAAACGTAAGGGGCAAAAATGCACCTTTGGCACCAAAATGTTTGATTCACGTGTCCAATAGATGCACGATGCGTATCCTATTAGCGGTCAACTAATATTTTAACGGTCAAAGTTAACGGTAATTGACGGTAAGTGTAAAAATTTTCAATTTTACAAACGTTGGGGATAAATTTGTCTATTTTGATAAATGATAAGGGTAAAAATGTACCTTTAACCTTATTTTATTTTATTTATATATATAAATATGTATATTTTTTTATGTATAAAAAAATATGAAAGCTATTATGATTTAATCTTATCCAAATTTTTTATTACTGTTGAGTTCAGTCTATTCAATTTAATTTGGGTTTTTAAAAAAACAAAAGCTACTGATTAAAATTTTGATAAAACTATATCGTTTCAATTTATTTTATTTTATTTATATATATAAATATATTTTTATTTATATGTATAAAAAAAATATGAAAGCTATTATGATTGAAAGCTGCCCATATCCATTAAATAAGCTTTCTCTAATTGTAATTGGAATCTTTACTTTGCTCCTTGTAGCTTCCGCAAGTGTTTCAATTCAAAAAATTCCTATCAAAATCAGAGGAAAAAAATTAAAATACTACTGAAATAGAATTTATTGAATTTTTCAACAGAGACGAAACTGGATCTTTTATAAAAAAAAAGTCTCTTAAATTCATTATTTATTTTCCTTTTTGGGAAAATAAATTCATCAGTAAATGCAAAATGTTATTGAAACTCCACTGATGGGCCACAGCCTTGCCATACCAATTTACAACAGAAGTTGCATTTCTCATATATAAAGGATGAAAAAGCAATAGAAATCTTACACGAGCATTTTCCAGAAAGGTACAAATAGCTCATCAAACATGCCTGAAGATGTGTACATTTAGCACATTTTTTTCTATCAACTCAAACACACAGACATCTTTAATTTTCAGTGAATTATGTTAGAAGGTGGAAGAGAGAATTTAGAGAGAGTGAATTAGAGAGAAGGATATAACACTAAAATATTTGGCTTGCATAAAACACTTGGTACAAGGGGTATTTATAGGGAGTTTGAGATTACAAATTATTAAATACCTAACACCTTTCTATCTAACTTAAATACCTAACCACCTTCTATCTAACTTATTTAATACCTAATCACTTTCCATCTAACTTATTAAATATCTAACCATTTTCTACCTAACTTATTAAATGTCACATTATAATTCTAGAATAAGATATTTTAAGGGAACTCTAAAAATTCTAAAATTCAAATTAAACATATTTTTAACACTCTCCCTTAATTTGAGTTTTTCTTCTTCATGCCGATCCTTGATCTTAATCTTTGAAAGTCTTCGAACTTGAGTGTTTTTGTAAAAATGTCCGCAACTTGATCATGTGTCTTCACGTACTTGAGCTCTACTTCTTTTCTTGCAATGCACTCCCTAATGAAATGATATCTTGTATCTATATGCTTGCTTCGATCATGGTATACCGGATTCTTAGCAAGAGCTTGGGCAGACTTATTTTCGATGTAAATCTTCGTTGCTTCATCTTGAAACAAGTGAAGTTCCTTTAATAGTCGCCTTAGCCAAATCGCATGACAAGTACAAGAGGTTGCCGCTACATACTCGGATTCACATGTAGAAAGCGTAACAAGTGGTTGTTTCTTTGAACTCCATGAAATTGCACAATTACCCATGTAAAATGTAAATCCGGTAGTACTCTTTCTATCATCAACATCTCCAGCAAAGTCGCTATCACAATATCCGATAAGCTTGAAGTCATTGGAGGAAGTATAAAATAATCCATACTCCAACGTACCTTTCAAGTACCGAAGTATTCTTTTCGTTGCCTTCATATGAGTTGTTGTAGGAACTTCCATAAAGCGGCTCACCACTCCAACAGCATAAAGAATATCTGGTCTTGTGCATGTCAAGTACCTTAAGCTTCCCACAAGGCTTTTGAATAAAGTGGGATCTTCTTTTTCGCCTTCTTCAAACTTTGAAAGTTTCATTCCACACTCCATGGGCGTGTTTACGGGGTTGCAATCATGCATCTTAAACTTTTTCAATACTTCTTTCGCATATCTTTCTTGAGAAATAAAAATTCCTTCCTCCATTTGCTTCACTTCTAGGCCCAATAGTAGGACATGAGCCCTATGTCAGTCATCTCGAACTCACGAGACATCTCCTTCTTGAATTCTTCAAATAATCTTGGATTGTTGCCGGTGAAGATGAGATCGTCCACATAAAGGCAAACTAGCAATATGTCTCCATTATGACAAGCTTTCACATAGAGAGCATATTCATTAAGGCAACGATCGAAACCATGCTCTTGAAAGTACTTGTCAATGCGACTATTCCATACCCTTGGCGCTTGCTTTAATCCATACAATGCCTTCTTCAACTTCAAGACTTGGTCCTCATGTCCTTTGACCACATATCTAAGTGGTTGCTCAATGTACACTTCTTCTTCAAGATCACCATTTAGGAATGCCGAGTTCACATCTAGTTGATAGATTCTCCATTTCATTTGAGCCGCCATTGAGATAAGTAATCAAATAGTCTCCATGCGAGCAACTGGGGCAAACACTTCTTCGTAGTCAATGCCACGCCTTTGCTTGTAACCTTTTGCAACAAGCCTTGCTTTGTGTCTTTCCACTTCTCCTTTTGCATTCTTCTTCACCTTGTAAACCCATTTGACTCCAATAGCTTTATGACCTTTAGGAAGATTTGTTAATTCCCAAGTATCATTCTTCTCAATCGACTTGATTTCCTCATCCATAGCTTGTTTCCATCTTCTCTCTTTCGTTGCTTCTTCAAAGCTTAATGGCTCGCCGTCGGCTAAGAGGCAATGCAAACTGAGAGTTGTTTCTTCGGTTTCATTATAAAGATCATCAAGACTTCTCATTCTTCTTCGCCCTTCATTTGAACTTTCACCTTGATCATTGGGAGTGGGTGTAGGAGGTGGAGTTGCATCTTGTGTTGGTGCCATGGCTTCCTCTTCTTCCTCGACAAAGTATGGAATGAAGTCATAGTTGCTTTCTTCATTTCTTTCCCAATTCCATGCTCCATCTTCATCGAACTCTACATCGCGGCTCACCACAACCTTGCCATTGTTTGGGTTGTACAACTTGTAGCCCTTTGAGTTTGCATTATAGCCAATAAAGATGTGTTTGACACTTCTATCATCAAGCTTGCTTCTCTCTTGTTGCGGGATGTGCTTGTAAGCAATGCACCCAAACACTTTCAAGTGATTCACACTAGGCTTATGTCCACTCCATGCTTCTAGTGGCGTACGATCCTTAATGCTTGATGTTGGTGAGCGATTAGATATGTACACTGCACAAGAGACAGCTTCAGCCCAAAACTCCTTAGGCATATTCTTAGCCTTCAACATGCTTCGTGCCATGTTAAGAATTGTTCTATTCTTCCTTTCCGCAACGCCATTTTGTTGTGGTGATCTAGGGACTGTTAAAGGACGTCGAATCCCATGAGCCTCACAAAATTCGTTGAACTCTTTTGAGGTGAACTCGCCTCCTCTATTGGACCTTAGAGCCTTGATTTTGTAGCCACTCTCCCTTTCTACAAGAGCTTTGAAGATCTTGAATGCAGCAAATGCTTCAGACTTTTGCTTCAAGAAGTAAACCCATGTCTTTCTACTAAAATCATCAATAAAGAGGATGAAGTATTTGTTGCCACTAAATGATGATGGATCAATTGGCCCACAAACATCGGTGTGAACAAGTTGGAGTGGCTTTGTTGCTCTTGATGTGGCCTCATTTGGAAAACTCTTTCTTGCATGCTTGCCAAGAAGACATGCGTCACAAATTTGATTGGGATAATTGATTAAAGGCATCCCTTTCACCATCTTCTTCTCCCCAATATCTTTGAGTGCGCCAAAGTTCAAGTGCCCAAATCTCATGTGCTAACGCCATGCTTCCTCCTTTATCGTAGCCTTCAAACACTTTACATCAAGTGTCTTGAGATTCAATGTGAACATTCTATTCCTCGACATAGCGACCTTGGCAATCAATGTATCATTTTGATCTCGAAGCCAAAGACAATTATTTTTCATGTGAATATCATACCCCTTTTCCAAGAGTTGTCCCAAGCTTAAAATATTGCTTTTTAACTTGGGCACATAGTAGACATCATTAACAAGCTTATGGCTACCATCTTTGGAAGAAATGATAATTGTACCTATGTCTTCAATTTGAATTTTTGATGAGTCCGCAAAAGACACATTACCCCGTGCATTTTCATCGAGTTCCACGAACTTTTCCTTTAGCCCACACATATGGTTGCTTGCACCATTGTCTAAATACCACGAGCTCTTGTCATCCTTCTCTCCCCCTTTGAGTGCTAGCAATAAAGTTGATTCATCTTCATCTTCTTCCTTGCCATCCATAAGATTAGCTCTTGTCTCACCATTATTCAAGGAACTATAGCATTCCCAAGAATAATGGCCCAACTTATGACAATTGTAGCACTCAATGTTGGATTTTTCATACCTCATTTCATTTGTCTTCAAATTATGGCCTCGCCCTCTACCTCTTGCACTTCCACGACCTCTACTTGATTGAAAATTTCTTGCCTCATTATTGAAATTGTATTGGCTACCTCTTCCTCTTCCACCTTGGCCACGTCCATGGCCTCATCCTCTTCCTCGTCCACGTCCTTGTTGGCTTTCTCCTCTATCTTCCTTCAAACAAGCTTTGGCTTTTAGAGCTTACTCTAATACTTCTCCTTGTCTTCTACTAATCTTATCTTCATGGCTTGCAAGGATCCCTCTAGTTGTTCAATAGTCATCTCCTCCAAATTCTTTGATTCTTCAATAGAGCAATCGAATTTTGGAGTGAGAGTTCGAAGGATTTTCTCCATCACACGAACATCCTCCACCTTGTCGCCATATCTCTTCATTTGATTTGTTATCGCCTTTACTCTTGAGCAATAATCCGAAATTGATTCGGATTCCTTCATCTTCATTGCTTCAAAATCCGTTCTTAGAGATTGAAGCCTTACTTTCTTTACCTTTTCTACTCTTTGGAAAGACTTCTGCAAGATCTCCCAAGCTTCTTTTGAGGTAGTTGCATCGGCCACCTTTGCAAACATTGAATCATCCAAACATTGGTGGATGATGGTGAGGGCTTGTTGATCCTTCTTTCTTGTCTTTACCAATTCATTTCTTGCATTTTGAGACAAGACTCCTTCATCGTGTGGCTTCTCATATTCTTTCTCTACTATCTCCCATGCATCATGTGAGCCTAGTAAGGCTTTGATTCGAAGACACCAACTCTCATAGTTATCTTTTGTAAGACGAGGGTATTGGAATGAAATCATATCAAAATTGGACATTTTTTTCACTCTCTCTCCTTTTTTTTTTTCTCACAACTTACTCACTCTATTTTTTTTTCACACACTCACAATAGCCCAAGAAAAATTCTTTTCTGATGTGGAAGATCAGACTATGCTGCAACCACAAAGCGTACTAAGAAAGAAACTTGGCTCTGATACCACTTTGTTAGAAGGTGGGAGAGAGAATTTAGAGAGAGTGAATTAGAGAGAAGGATATAACACTCAAATATTTAGCTTGCATAAAATACTTGGTACAAGGGGTATTTATAGGGAGTTTGGGATTACAAATTATTAAATACCTAACACCTTTCTATCTAACTTAAATACCTAACCACCTTCTATCTAACTTATTGAATACCTAATCACTTTCACCTAACTTATTAAATATCTAACCATTTTCCACCTAACTTATTAAATGTCACATTATAATTCTAGAACAAGATATTTTAAGGGAACTCTAAAAATTCTAAAATTCAAATTAAACATATTTTTAACAAATTATCCTTTGCAAATGCACTCCAACCAGCAGCTAATTGAGCACTTCTCTTATTTGCTTAAACATTCAATTTCAGTGGCCAAACTTTGTCTTCAACCTTCATTGTTACACTCTACGATTTGCCTTCCATGTACTCTTGGAAAAACCCAATAGGTACGTTCTAAATTAATAGGTAATTTTGGTAAACATAAGCAGAAAACTCCATACCTGCATATGAGTGAACTTGAAAACAACATTGAACCATGGGTTGGATGAAGTGAATCTGTTGTCAGCTTGAAGGGCTCCAGAAATATTTGATTCTGAACGCTTTCTAGGCTTCTTATAAGGATTGCTAATTTTCACTGTTACTAAATTAATTAATTAGTCTCATTGTTATAAACTAATCAGGCAAGGCAGTTCCCAAACTCTTAGGGGTTAACCTGAAATTTCTATATATTTTTTAGTTGACCCTATCCGAACAACCCGACTCAAATTAAATTATTCAATTTTTTCCTTATTTCTCTGATTTAAACTGAACTTAAAATTCTAATGACAAATTACATTACTGTTTATATACAATTACCATCAAATTAGGAACACGAAAATCATACCTTCAAGTTCTTGAACTGAGCAATTTGAATTTTCAATCACATCCATTTGGCTGACTAGAAAGCAATGGAGTTTCATTTGCTTCCCTCTGAACTTCAACATTGCAATTGCTACTGCCTGGAAACGCAATCTCTACTAGATTTTTATCAAAAGTTAACACAGTAAAATGGAATTTCTTTTCATACCTAGAAACTAATAAGTGGCCATTTTTGAGAGAGTAATCTGAAAATTATTGCCAACCCTTTTCAAGCCAAACTTCGTTTGCTGTCTTTGACAACTCTATTTTCCATTTGGTGCCATTAGGAAATATAAGGACCATTCTCTAGATAAACAATTTGTTGGGAGTGGGTTCCTCCACATGGTGGGGCCCACACACTTTTGAAAAAAAAAATTGAAAAGTCAAAAGAAAGATCAAAGTTGGTAGCAGTAAATTGTTGAATTGATTTTATCAAAAATCAATTGCTGCACGGCACTCTATTATTCAAAGTTAACTGCATGAATAACATACTAAAATGCGTATAAATAGTCATTTGTTCCTCAGTTTACAATTAATCCAATTTTCAGAAAAAGGATTGTAAACAGAGAGAAAAAAGTAATTTAGAAAAATATTTGAGATATTTTTCTAAAAGGGGAGTGACAAAATAGTGAGTTTGAAAAATACTTGTGTGCCACTATTTTGAATTTATCTCAAAATTATTGTGTTGCTTTTCTCTCTTGTACCCATTAATTTTATTAGTGGAAAAAATATTTTCGGAGTTTGTCCCGTGAACGTAACCCAAACGTTTTGGGTGAACCACGTAAAATTGCTGGTGTCAATATTTTACTGTGCTAATTTATTTTAATTTATCTGCTGTGCCCAACAACTGGTATCAGAGCCTGGTTATTTCTTAATATGCTCTGTGGTTGCAGCGTAAACTGATCTTCCACATCAGAAAAGATTTTTTCTTGGGTACTGTTTACGTATACGATACTGTTCATACATACGGCACTGTTCACGTATATAGTTATTATTCACGTATACGGGTACTATTTGTGAGTCCCAAATATATGATCTAGAGGGGGGGGGGTGAATAGATAATTTCATAATTTTTTCGTGATCTGGACAGATTAGAACACATACAGTTGATATACAAAATGCCATCATCATAATAAATCCATTTCATGCAATTTACTTTAAATAATTTTTTAATTATCCTTTACCATTAAAAACTACACATATGGACGAAATTATTAGTGGCAAAAAATCAGACTTTCATTGGATAGATTAATTTAGAAAAATCAATTTCATCCCGTTTTTCAGAACAGAGGTAATTTTCTGACTCTGTTCTATAGAACACAGAACAGATACAGAACAGTTAATTTCAGCATAAAAATTATAGAGCACAAAATAAAAAGAGAGTAAGGGATAGAGAATTTAACACCGGATTTATAGAGGTTCGGCCCTTGCCTACATCCTCTCCTTAAGACAATCCGTCTTAAGAGTTTCTCTCTTTCTAATGTGACTCTATTTACGGGCAAGAGTCAAAAGCCTGTTACATGTACCTACCCCAAGTTTTTCTTCCCAAGTGAAAACTCTAAAAACACTTAATCATTTTTTCCAAGTAAAATGATCAAAACACTTAGCCCTTTTTTCCCAAGTAAAAGAACCTAAACACTTGCTAGTTTATTTTCCTAGGTTCTAGCAACCTAACCTCACCATATTATCTCACAAATTTGATAAACCTCACTAACATGATTACAATATAAAAACTATAATCATATTGAGGAGATGTGATCGTGTAAGCACATGAAGGAATGAAAAACTTACAAGATAAAATACACTTTAGAACAAAAACGTTTTCCACTCACTTGTTTGAACACACCAACAACACTTATTTTTATAGTTGAAAAAATATAGCTATTAGGTGTGAACAACAATTCAAAAATGTTTCTTTGTTTGAAGAGATTTTTGTTTTTATGTTTATTTAGTCAATGAAGATCTGATTGAGAGATATTTCTACAGATTTTATGCTTCTTTAAATAAGAAAAATCAGATTCAAATAAAATAATTTCTTTCCATATTCAAAAATTATAATTGTGAAAAATTCATTTTAGGAAAGAAATAAATTTGATTTGAATGAAGATGTGATTTGTAAAATATGTTAAATGCAGAAAATAATGCAATTAACGTGCTGTGAGTGTGTGGATTCCTCAAAGATGATTTTACAAACTTTATTTCCTAATAAACCTTCATTGCTGTAGGTCTGTTCTGACAAATGTAGAACACGAACACGTCTGTTCTGTTCTTGATAGAATACGCTGCATCAGTATCTGAAACTTGGACCTGCAATATAAATTCTAAGGAGAAACCCAATTTTGTTAAGTGCAAATGTTTTGTTAATACATCAAAACTTATAAATTAGCCTTTTGAGCCAACATTCTCCCCCTTTTTGATGATGACAAAACATTTATTTAGTTAAACTAAAGCTCCCCCTAAATATATGCTCAAAAATAATTAATCAACAAGGTTTTAAATGCTTCCCCTGAATATATGCTCAAAAACAATTTAAACAAGAAGATAATCAAATAATGAAGCATAAATATTCAGATATCAATTTCATGCAATAAAGATCAATATCAATTTCATGCAATAAAGATCAACAATACATCACATATGCATTCAGATATCAATTTCATGCAATAAAGATCAACAATACATCACATATGCGTTTCTTCTCCTGTGCATATTTTCTCCCCCTTTTTGTCATCAACAAAAAGTGTAAGAATAGATCATATATATAAATCACTTCTTGCATAAGATAATTAGCATATCAGCCCTGCATATAATGTATTTTTTAATTTTAAGCACATCAGCATAATCAAGATCAAATAATCATTTTGCATCTGCACAACTTACCCATTTATTCTGCATAGTTGAATGCTCAACTAAAAATTTGATTAAAAATAATCAAGTTAAATAATTAAGCATCAAGTCATTATCAATCAATTATCCTCTGCATAAATAAAATCTTGTCCAACCTGCAAATTTCATCCTGCATAATCTAAATTATCTGATCAAAATAATCTGCATACTCAGTATCAAGACCAAGATCAAATAATTATTTTACCATTCTCCCCCTGAATGTATGCCTTTGAAAATATTTCACAAAATCAATATAATGCATAATTCAAAATTGATAGCATGTTGCATAATTTAAATCAATACAGCAGGATAATAAAAATCAAGCATTCTCACAAATTAAGCATATGTTTAATTCAACCTGCATAATGTCATCATTTTTACAATTCAACTTGCATAAGCATAAATCAAACATCTTCAAGCATATTAACAATCAAGCACACAAGATCACACAAAACTAAATGATCATCAATTATGCATAATAATCAAAATATTTTGCTTCAAAGAAATCAGAATCAGATAGGCTTCTAACTAAATATTCAAGATTAGGCATAATCGAAGAAGCAATTCATATTATTAATTATGCATAATATCAGCCTGTACAAAAGTAAGTTTGTATAATCTTAATATCTTTCAGCTCAACATGCAAAAATCAAGTCTACTGCATAATACAATTTGCTGCTCAATTAAAAACTTAAATTTGCACACTTCAAATTAGTTCAGCAGCATTTTGTACAAATCAAGCACATTTGATTGCATAACATTAGAATCATATATGCATATATTTATTTTTGCTGCATAATAACAAATCTGCATAACATATATTTTGCATTAAAATAAAAAATCTGCAGCATAATGTCAATATTCACACACAATTCTACACACAAAAATTCTGCATATCTATCATAAAAATTCTGCACAATTGCACAACTAAAATTCTGCATATAGTTAAAATATCACAACTTTGCACATATTAAATTTTCCCATCTGCACATTTAATTTTTTGCATAAACTAAAATATCATCACAACTCTGCATAATCAAATGAGTAATTCACAATTAAAATTAATCAAGCAAATAATCATTTTCCTCCATTATAATTCTGCATAATCAATTAAAATCAAAATCAATCAAGCCATACCTTAAATAGTACAACCCAATACTTTGTTACCCAATAATCAACTCAATTCATCAGACCCACATAATCAAGAAGCCATTTGAAGCAATCATTGCGCCTTTTCTTTACTGGAGAATTCAAAATAGATCTTATGGTTGGCCAAGAGAGAATAGAAGATGAAACAAAAAAAAAAAATCTGCTTTGACTCAAATTGGCTAGAGGCGACTGAAGTAAGAGGCACGACAGATGATGATCGCTTTGATTTGTGAGCGGCGTCGAAGTTAATTCCTCCAGCGAGCAAGTGATTGAAAGTAAATTGGGGTTTGAGGAAGTAAATCGACGAGAGAGAAAAAGAGATAAAAGAAGAGGTGGTAGGTGAAAAGCTGTACTTTTCAAATATTAAAAGATGGACTTTTAAAAAAAATAGGAAGTTATTTAAAGAAAAAAATGACTAAAAGGAAAGAAGTCAACTTTTCCTTTTTATGCCCTTAAAATATCTCCATTGAAATAGGATAAAAACTGATTTTCCATAACTGACACTTTTGAAGAAAAAGAGAGTATGAGATCAGTCTGTAAAATTAATTCAACACACTACATATAAAACACGAATAATGCAGACATTTAAAGCATATCATTTCTTCAAAACACAAAAATATTAAACACACGAAAGAAAAATAAATTTTTTGAAGAGAATATGATTACCTTTTTAAGATGAATTTTCTAACATACCCATGCCCAATTCTCTTCTTAACTTGTAAAATTGTTCTTCCTTCAATGGTTTGGTGAAGATATCAGCTAATTGATGTTCAGTTGAAACATAATTCAATGCAATGTCTCCTCTTTGAACATGATCTCGTATGAAATGATGTCTTATTTCAATGTGTTTTGTTCTTGAGTGCATCACTGGATTTTTTGTGAGATTTATCGCACTGGTATTGTCACAATAAATAGGTATTTCCTTAAGTTCAAAACCATAATCAAGTAGTTGTTACTTAATCCAAAGAATTTGTGCAGTACAACTTCCTGCAGCTATGTACTCTGCTTCTGCAGTTGATAAGGCAACAGAGTGTTGTTTTCTGCTAGACCATGTAATGAGAGATTGTCCTAATAATTGACATGTTCCAGAAGTGCTTTTTCTCTCAATTCTGCAACCTGCAAAGTCAGCATCTGAAAAACCAACAAGATCAAAACTTGAATCCTTAAAATACCATAAGCCAATATTTTGAGTTCCCAACAGATATCATAGAATTCGTTTCACTGCTGATAAATGAGACTCCTTTGGATTTGACTGAAATCGAGCACATAGACATACACTAAAGTGTATATCAGGTCTACTGGCAGTTAAATATAATAACGAATCAATCATTCCTCTATAAAGCTTCTGATCCACACTTTTACCTTTCTCGTCAAGATCAAGCTTAATTGATGGACTCATTGGTGTACTGATAATCTTTGCTTCCATCATTTTGTATTTCTTCAGTAATTCTTTTGTATACTTAACTTGACTAATAAAGATTCCATCTTTATTTTGATTAATTTGCAGTCCCAAAAAGAAGGTCAGTTCTCCCATCATACTCATCTCAAATTCTTCCTTCATTAATATTTCAAATTCCTTGCACATTGAGATGTTAGTAGCACCAAATACAATATCATCCACATATATTTGCACAAGCATGATATCAATTTCTTTATGCTTTATAAACAATGTATTATCAACTTTTCCTCTAGCAAAGTCATGCTTTATTAAAAAACTTGAAAGTCTTTCATACCAAGCTCTTGGAGCTTGTTTTAAACCATACAAAACTTTTGTCAATTTATAAACATGATTTGGAAATTCATTGTTTTCAAAACCAGGTGGTTGTGCAACATAGACTTCTTCATTTAAGTATCCATTTAAAAATGCACTTTTAACATCCATTTGATAAAGTTTAATTTTCTTAAAACATGCAAATGCACATAGGATACGAATGGCTTCTAAACGTGCAACTGGTGCAAATGTTTCATCAAAATCGATACCTTCTTCTTGATTGTAGCCTTGAGCCACAAGCCTTGCTTTATTTCTTGTCACATTTCCTTGTTCATCTAGCTTGTTTCTAAAGACCCACTTTGTACCAATAATTGAATGATTTTTCGGTTTGGGAACAAGAGACCATACCTTATTTCTTTCAAATTGATTAAATTCTTCTTGCATAGCAAGAGTCCAATTGTTGTCATCTTGAGCTTCCTCAATATTCTTTGGTTCAATTTGAGAAACAAAAGCAACGTTACCACAAAATTCTCTTAGTTGTCTTCTGGTCATCATCCCTGTTGATGGACTGCTTAGCAAATCTTCTTTTGAATGATTTCTATGAACATTCCATTCCTTTTGTAGATCAGTGTTCTGTTCTGGTTCAACGTGTTCTACTGCATCTAGTAGTTCTGTCTCATCAGCTATAGTCTGATCAGATCTCAGTTCTGTTTGATCTTTCTTCTGAATTTTCTCATCTTTATTTCCTGTCTCATCATCAGAAACACACCTTTCTCCAGTGTAGACATCAATCTCATCAAATTTAACATTAATTGACTCTTCAACCATGTGTGTTTTCTTATTATAGACTCTATACGCTTTTCTTTTATGTGAATAACCCAGAAAAATATCTACATCAGATTTAGCATCAAATTTTCCTAGATTATTTTTGTCATTTAAAATAAAACACTTACAGCCAAATGTGTGAAAATAACTGATGTTTGGCTTCCTCCCTTTCCACAGCTCATATGGAGTTTTATTTAGAATTGCTCTAATTAAAACTCTGTTGATAATATAGCTTGATGTGTTCACTGCTTCAGCCCAAAAATATTTTGGCATACTATTTTCATTTAACATGGTTCGTGCCATCTCCTGCAATGTTCTATTTTTCCTCTCTACTACTCCATTCTGTTGTGGAGTCCTTGGTGCCGAAAAGTTATGATCTATTCCTTCCCTTGAGCAAAAATCATCAAATTCTTTGTTAACAAATTCACCTCCATTATCACTTCGGATTTTGACAATGTGATATCCCTTCTCATTTTGAATTTTCTTTGCCAGCTTCTTGAAAGCCCCAAACGTCTCATGTTAATGTACAAGAAAGAGTGTCCAAGTAAAACGTGAGTAATCATCAACAATAACAAATACATAACTCTTTCCTTTTAAACTAGATGGAGAAATTGGTCCGAATAAATCCATATGCAACATTTCTAAGCATTTTTTAGTTGAAATTTCTTTCTTGGATTTAAATGAACTTCTAGTTTGCTTACCAAGTTGACATGCTTCACATATATATTTCTTATCAAAATTAATTTTAGGCAAGCCAACAACTAAGTCCTTTTTCGATAATTTTTCAATAGCATGTAAACTTGCATGACCTAGTCTTTTATGCCATATCCAATTTTGATCATTATTTGAAATTAAGCAACTTGAGTTATTATTATTTTCATTTTTATCCAAACTTACTTGATAAATATTTCCAGTTCTATGGCCAGTAAGAACAATGTTACCTGAGTTTGCATCCTCAACCTTGCAGTCTTTTATTTCAAAGATAACCCTTCTATTTTTATCGCATAACTGACTTACACTAAGAAGATTATATTTCAATCCCTTCACTAGTGAAACATCTTCGATACGTGGGTTGGTTCCAACAGTTCCAACACCAATAATTTTGCCTTTATTTTTGTCACCAAAACTGACAGTCCCTCCATCTTTCATAGAGAGTTCAGCAAACTTCTTTTTGTCCCATGTCATATGTCTTGAGCAACCACTATCAAGGTACCATTTGTTATTCACATTGCTCTTTAGACAAACCTGCAAAATAATGATTAGGTACCCAATTTATTTTGGGCCCTTAGAGGTTAGTGTTTTTGCAACAAGTGTTTCTAATTCAATCCATTTTACCTTTCCTTTCTTTCTGTGAAAATAATTCTTCGTAAAATGACCATTTTTACCACAACAAGTATAATCAACTTGGGATAAAAAAAAATGCAAATGAATGATCAGCTAACTTATTTAACCATTTTCTCATTTCTTACTACAGCCTTGGATGAATCTCTTAATATTATTTACTTTTGCAATCTTGACATTTAAATCAGCAACTTTCGTCCAAACTCCACACAATCATATAATTTAATATTAAGTTCATTTTCAAGTTCATTTAATCTTCAAGCAATTTTAGATAATTTTTTATATTCATCACGAGAATAATGCAAAAAAAATGACACATGAATCTTGCAAACTTTTATGATCTTATTTCGATGCATGATAGATAACAAAGATATTAAGATTCGTTTCCTTTACTCTATCAAATTTTATGCAAACCTCTTTAAAAATATCCTTTAAGAAAATCAAAATTAGAATCACTTACTACATTTTGGTTTTCTTCAACAAATTGATTCGTTCCAGCCATTTGAATGGATCTCTCTAGGTGGTTAAACCTGTAAATAAAGAGACCTGCTCTGATACCAAATGTGAGTCCCAAATATATGATCTAGAGGGGGGGGGGGTGAATAGATCATTTCATAATTTTTTCGTGATCTGGACAGATTAGAACACATACAGTTGATATGCAAAATGCCATCATCATAATAAATCCATTTCATGCAATTTACTTTAAATAATTTTTTAATTATCCTTTACCATTAAAAACTACACATATGGACGAAATTATTAGTGGCAAAAAATCAGACTTTCATTGGATAGATTAATTTAGAAAAATCAATTTCATCCCGTTTTTCAGAACAGAGGTAATTTTCTGACTCTGTTCTATAGAACACAGAACAGATACAGAACAGTTAATTTCAGCATAAAAATTATAGAGCACAAAATAAAAAGAGAGTAAGGGATAGAGAATTTAACACCGGATTTATAGAGGTTCGGCCCTTGCCTACATCCTCTCCTTAAGACAATCCGTCTTAAGAGTTTCTCTCTTTCTAATGTGAATCTATTTACGGGCAAGAGTCAAAAGCCTGTTACATGTACCTACCCCAAGTTTTTCTTCCCAAGTGAAAACTCTAAAAACACTTAATCATTTTTCCCAAGTAAAATGATCAAAACACTTAGCCCTTTTTTCCCAAGTAAAAGAACCTAAACACTTGCTAGTTTATTTTCCTAGGTTCTAGCAACCTAACCTCACCATATTATTTCACAAATTTGATAAACCTCACTAACATGATTACAATATAAAAACTATAATCATATTGAGGAGATGTGATCGTGTAAGCACATGAAGGAATGAAAAACTTACAAGATAAAATACACTTTAGAACAAAAACGTTTTCCACTCACTTGTTTGAACACACCAACAACACTTATTTTTATAGTTGAAAAAATATAGCTGTTAGATGTGAACAACAATTCAAAAATGTTTCTTTGTTTGAAGAGATTTTTGTTTTTATGTTTATTTAGTCAATGAAGATCTGATTGAGAGATATTTCTACAGATTTTATGCTTCTTTAAATAAGAAAAATCAGATTCAAATAAAATAATTTCTTTCCATATTCAAAAATTATAATTGTGAAAAATTCATTTTAGGAAAGAAATAAATTTTATTTGAATGAAGATGTGATTTGTAAAATATGTTAAATGCAGAAAATAATGCAATTAACGTGCTGTGAGTGTGTGGATTCCTCAAAGATGATTTTACAAACTTTATTTCCTAATAAACCTTCATTGCTGTAGGTCTGTTCTGACAAATGTAGAACACGAACACGTCTGTTCTGTTCTTGATAGAATACGCTGCATCAGTATCTGAAACTTGGACCTGCAATATAAATTCTAAGGAGAAACCCAATTTTGTTAAGTGCAAATGTTTTGTTAATATATCAAAACTTATAAATTAGCCTTTTGAGCCAACACTATTCACCATCAGAAATTTTTTTTGGATCGAAGAAGTCCATTGAATTCCGATCTAAATGGAGGCAAAAATTAGCAGAATGATCTACTTAAATGGCTCAAACTAACACATCTGGAGTAAAAAGATGAAAGATCTTCTAATTATAACGAAGATGCATTTGCCGGTTTTTGCCACAGCTAAACCCGAAGGTAAAACCGATGAGGAGTGGAAGTTTGACCACGAGCAGGTGTGCAGTTTTATCCGATAATTTATCGAAGACAATGTGTTCAATCACATTTGTAATGAGATAGATGCCGGAATACTGTGGAGTAAGCTGGAGACGTTGTATTCTTCAAAGACAGGAAATAATAAATTATTTTACTTGACCAAGTTGGTGCAAGTAAGCATTCATGTCGATGTGGTTATTTTGCAGTTTTTACACTTAAAGCTGAATAAAACTGAAATAACCGAATTTTTATAAAACTAATAAATAAAACCGAATCAAATAATTTATTTCTGTCGTTTTCGATCAGATATTCGGTTAAAACCGAGTTCTGCTTACCCCCTACCAATGATTACAAGTATTTATTTGGGTAGTGAATCGGTTTTCTTGTTTAATCCCAATATCCAAATTTTTTATTACTGTTGAGTTCAGTTTATTCAATTTAATTTGTTTTTTTTTTGAAAAAAAACCACTGATTAAAATTTTGATAAAATTATATCGTTTCAATTTATATATATATATATATATATAAAATATGAAAGCTATTATGATTCAATCTTATGATTGAAAGCTGCTCATTTCCATTAAATAAGCTTTCACTAATTGTAATTGGAATCTTTACTTTGCTCCTTGTAGCTTCCGCAAGTGTTTCAATTCAAAAAATTCCTATAAAATCAGAGGAAAAAAATTAAAATACTACTGAAATAGAATGTATTGAATTTTTCAACAGAGACGAAACTGGATCTTTTATAAAAAAAAAAGTCTCTTAAATTCATTAGTTATCTTTCCTTTTTGGGAAAATATATTTCAAATGCAAAATGTTATTGAAACTCCAGTGATGGGCCACAGCCTTGCCATACCAATTTACAACAGAAGTTGCATTTCGCATATATAAAGGATGAAAAAGAAATAGAAATCTCAAAGTGCATAAGCATTTTCCAGAGAGGTACAAATAGCTAATCAAACATGCCTGAAGATGTGTACATTTAGCATATTTTTTTCTATCAACTCAAACACACAAACATCTTTAATTTTCAGTGAATTATCCTTTGCAAATGCACTCCAACCAGCAGCTAATTGAGCACTTCTCTTGTTTGCTTAAACATTCAATTTCAGTGGCCAACCTTTGTCTTTAACCTTCACTGTTACACTCTGCGATTCGCCTTCCATATACTCTTGGAAAAACCCAATAGGTACGTTCTACAAATTGTTAATAATTCTAAATTGATATGTAATTTTGGTAAACATAAGCAGAAAACTCCATACCTGCATATAAGGGAACTTGAAAAAAACATTGAACATGGGTTGGATGAAGTGAATTTGTTGACAGCTCGAAGAGCTCCAGAAATATTTGATTCTGAACGCTTTCTAGGGGTTAACCTGAAATTTCTATATATTTTTTAGCTGGCCCTATTTGAACAATCCAAATCAAATTAAATTATTGGTTCGATTTTTTCAAATTTTTCCTGATTTTTCTGATTGAAACTCAACTTAAAATTCTAATGACAAATTACATTACTGCATATATACAATTAGTCATAAAATTAAGAACAAAAAAATCACACCTTCTAGTTCTTGAACTGAGCAATCTGAATCTTCAATCACAGTAACTTGGGGTTGGCATCCATTTGGCTGACTAGAAAGCAATGGAGATTCATTTGTTTTCGTCTGAACTTCAACATTGCAATAGCTACTGCCGGGATACTCAATCTCCACTAGTTTTTTTTTTATCAAAAATTAACACAGTAAATCGGGATATTTTTACATATGAGTAGCCATTTTTGAGAGAGTAGTAATCTAAAAATTCTTGCCAGCCATTTTCAAGCCAAACTTCATTTGCTGTCTTTGACAAATCTATTTTCCATTCAGTGCCATTAGGAACCCTAAGGACCACTCTCCCTGATAAACAATTTCCGTGATCACATTTTAGGAAAACTAGTCCTCCATTTGAAAGTGTAATTTTATTGGTTAAAATAAAACACTGGTCCATTTTATTAATAAAAACCTCAAATTATTAATTATATAAAAGACGTGATTTTCTTTAGCGCAGATAATTAAAATAATATATTTTTACATGCGAAATAAAATAACATAACGAGAGGAAATAAAAATGATAAAATAAAATAAAATAAAAATAATATGCAAACTCTAAGCCGGGTAGCCTTCTATCTCCCGATACTCCAACCCGGGCATGAATGCAATTCGCGAAGGCAAATAATAATTTTGAGACAATGAAAAAATAAAAATGAAATAAAATGTTAGTAATGTAAATTGAACAATTAATGTAATTTAAACAAATAAATTAGAATAAATAAACTAATAAAATAATTAATAAATCAATCAAAATAATAATAAGAAAGATGACAATAATACTAAAACATATATTAATAAAATAATATTAATAACAACATTTAAAACCTATTAATATAAAATGATAAATATAATTAGGCTAGACAAATAATAATAGTAAACTAAAATAAATAAAACAATAAACAAAAAGAGGAAAAAATAATATAGATAAACAATAATAGTAAATTAAAATAATATAAAATAATAAGATAAAAGAGGACCAAATACCTGAAAAGTGGAATTAAAGAATAAGAGAATTAAAGTATTCACGTGATTAACTTAGCTAAAAGACAAAGTTTGGCCCAAAGAAGATGAAAATGTAAATTGAAAAGGAAATGCAAATGGAAATGGGAAGGGAAATAAAAGAAAACCAGCGAAGGAAAAAAAGGGGAGCAGGACTCGTGCTCTCCTTGCACGAGTCGTGCAAGGGAAGCACGACTCGGACAGAGACAGGGATAGCGGGAAGCAAGAGCAGGGGAGCACGACTCGGACGAACATGACACGACTCGGACGGACAGACACAACACGGACAGAGAGGCAAGAACACGACTCAGACAAAATGAAGGCACGAACCAGACAATTAGAAAATAGGGGCAAACAGAGCATTTGAGCAAACCAAATAAACACGATGATAAATCATCCCAGCATGCATGATAAACATCAAAACACGTCTAACTAATCATGACAAACATGTAGAGCTCATACCTGATGACAAACACAACAAACATGCAATAAATAAATTAAAAGATCAAACTGTAAACATATGTACAATATGTACAAAGAAGAGAGGAACAGATAGAAAGAACGAGAAAGATAAAGAAAATAAGAAGAAGAAGAAGATAGAAGAGATGAACCCAGTATTTACCCTCAGATTTGTGATTCTTTGATCTGCAAATGAAGCTTCTGGTTCCCTCTTTTCTTTTCTTGAAAATGAAGTTAAAACCGAGATTTTTAAAAACTTCCAGCAAAACGTTGAAGAAAAAGAAGCAAAGTGATGAACTTTCACACCCCCAATTCCTTTCTTTTTTCACTCAAAACCAAACCCAAAATCCTTGTTTTGCTCTCTAATCTTCTCTCTCTTTTTTTTTCTGTATTTTCCCCCCTGTGTTCTTTCTTCAATAATGCTCCTCCTCCCTCAGTTTCCACTCTCTCCTTAAATGTAATATGACAGGATTAGATGGTTTTTTTGCCAAACCAGCCATAAGCATGTTTTTTCAAACCAACTCCCCGAAAACAAGGAAAAGAAAGACTTTGGAAGAGAGGGGAATACGTGAGGCAGGTGAGCCTTCTCACTAAAGTGAGGCTGGGCCTCACGCATCTCACATTAGTGAGATGGAGTCTCACTGCCCCAAGCCCAAAACTAATATATATATATATATATATATTAAATAAAGAAATGAAAAATATTTTTTCCGAGAAAGCAATCACTTCGATTTGCCTCTTGCTCGCGAACAGGCATCATTTTCATCATTGGATAACTTTGGTCTGGGCTGCCTCAGGACCCAGTGTCTATAGTTGCCCTCAGTTTTAGGGAAAGTAGTGCCTGGGTGCCTAGGTGAGCCAAAACTCAAAGAAAGAAAAAGATACGCGTACTTGAGGCAGCTGTCTTCTTGAACTAGGTGATGCTATTGTTGTGGTGGTTGTCCTTTCTGAGGTGGTGCCCCCTGAGAGGTCTTTGGCTGGACGATTGCCCCCTGAGAGGTCTTCTGTTAATTGGCCGCCCCCTGAGAGGTCTTTGTTTGATCGCCTCCCTGAGAGGTCTTCGGTTAGCTGCCCCCTGAGAGGTCTTCGGTTGATCGTCCCCCTGAGAGGTCTTCGGTTGCTGGCCCCTGAGAGGTCTTCGGTTGATCGCCCCCCTGAGAGGTCTTCGGTTAGCTGCCCCCTGAGAGGTCCTCAGTTGATCGCTCCCCTGAGAGGTCTTCGGTTAGCTGCCCCCTGAGAGGTCTTCGGTTGATCGCCCCCTGAGAGATCTTCGGTTAGCTGCCCCCTGAGAGGTCTTCGGTTGATCGCCCCCCTGAGAGGTCTTCGGTTAGCTGCCCCCTGAGAGGTCTTCGGTTGATTCCCCCCTGAGAGGTCTTTGGTTAGCTGCCCCCTGAGAGGTCCTCGGTTGATCGCCCCCCTGAGAGGTCTTCGGTTAGCTGCCCCCTGAGAGGTTTTCGGTTGATCGCCCCCCTGAGAGGTCTTCGGTTAGCTGCCCCCTGAGAGGTCTTCGGTTGATCGCCCCCTGAGAGGTCTTCGGTTAGCTGCCCCCTGAGAGGTCTTCGGTTGATCGCCCCTTGAGAGGTCTTCGGTTAGCTGCCCCCTGAGAGGTCTTCGGTTGATCGCCCCCTAAGAGGTCTTCGGTTCATAATTGTATTGGTATTTGGACTGATGTCGTCACCTGCCTTTCGTCAGTGTCCGCATCAAATCTTTCTTACTGCAAAACTAGAAAACCAAATATGCAGGAAAAAATTGGTGAGCATGTAAGTGAAATGCATGAATCATGCACGAATGCAGGATAAGAATTCATCTGAGTGGATTTGGATGCGATAGCCGGTTTGGTCACAATTTGCAGCAGGATGGATGCCCTCTGGAATTGCTTTTGAATTTCGTGCTTTTAGGGATTACGTGGTTCTCTTCTGATACCTGTAGTCATTATTTTAAGGTAGTGCGTCCCTTGTGGATTTTCACACTAGCTTTTCTTAGTGGGAAATGCGTCCTTCCGGATTTTTACATAACCCTGTGCCTTATCTTTTGCCTGGAATGGACCCAATCCAATCCTCTCTTTGGCCTAACTTTTGGAGAGCAAAACAAGGATTTTGGGAGAGTGCTATATTTGAGATATTTGAGATATTTTTCTAAAAGGGGAGTGACAAAATAGTGAGTTTGAAAAATACTTGTGTGCCACTATTTTGAATTTATCTCAAAATTATTGTGTTGCTTTTCTCTCTTGTACCCATTAATTTTATTAGTGGAAAAAATATTTTCGGAGTTTGTCCCGTGAACGTAACCCAAACGTTTTGGGTGAACCACGTAAAATTGCTGGTGTCAATATTTTACTGTGCTAATTTATTTTAATTTATCTGCTGTGCCCAACAACTGGTATCAGAGCCTGGTTATTTCTTAATATGCTTTGTGGTTGCAGCGTAAACTGATCTTCCACATCAGAAAAGATTTTTCCTTGGGTACTGTTTACATATACGATACTGTTCATACATACGGCACTGTTCACGTATATAGTTATTATTCACGTATACGGGTACTATTTGTGAGTCCCAAATATATGATCTAGAGGGGGGGGGGTGAATAGATAATTTCATAATTTTTTCGTGATCTGGACAGATTAGAACACATACAGTTGATATACAAAATGCCATCATCATAATAAATCCATTTCATGCAATTTACTTTAAATAATTTTTTAATTATCCTTTACCATTAAAAACTACACATATGGACGAAATTATTAGTGGCAAAAAATCAGACTTTCATTGGATAAATTAATTTAGAAAAATCAATTTCATCCCGTTTTTCAGAACAGAGGTAATTTTCTGACTCTGTTCTATAGAACACAGAACAGATACAGAACAGTTAATTTCAGCATAAAAATTATAGAGCACAAAATAAAAAGAGAGTAAGGGATAGAGAATTTAACACCGGATTTATAGAGGTTCGGCCCTTGCCTACATCCTCTCCTTAAGACAATCCGTCTTAAGAGTTTCTCTCTTTCTAATGTGACTCTATTTACGGGCAAGAGTCAAAAGCCTGTTACATGTACCTACCCCAAGTTTTTCTTCCCAAGTGAAAACTCTAAAAACACTTAATCATTTTTCCCAAGTAAAATGATCAAAACACTTAGCCCTTTTTTCCCAAGTAAAAGAACCTAAACACTTGCTAGTTTATTTTCCTAGGTTCTAGCAACCTAACCTCACCATATTATCTCACAAATTTGATAAACCTCACTAACATGATTACAATATAAAAACTATAATCATATTGAGGAGATGTGATCGTGTAAGCACATGAAGGAATGAAAAACTTACAAGATAAAATACACTTTAGAACAAAAACGTTTTCCACTCACTTGTTTGAACACACCAACAACACTTATTTTTATAGTTGAAAAAATATAGCTATTAGGTGTGAACAACAATTCAAAAATGTTTCTTTGTTTGAAGAGATTTTTGTTTTTATGTTTATTTAGTCAATGAAGATCTGATTGAGAGATATTTCTACAGATTTTATGCTTCTTTAAATAAGAAAAATCAGATTCAAATAAAATAATTTCTTTCCATATTCAAAAATTATAATTGTGAAAAATTCATTTTAGGAAAGAAATAAATTTGATTTGAATGAAGATGTGATTTGTAAAATATGTTAAATGCAGAAAATAATGCAATTAACGTGCTGTGAGTGTGTGGATTCCTCAAAGATGATTTTACAAACTTTATTTCCTAATAAACCTTCATTGCTGTAGGTCTGTTCTGACAAATGTAGAACACGAACACGTCTGTTCTGTTCTTGATAGAATACGCTGCATCAGTATCTGAAACTTGGACCTGCAATATAAATTCTAAGGAGAAACCCAATTTTGTTAAGTGCAAATGTTTTGTTAATACATCAAAACTTATAAATTAGCCTTTTGAGCCAACATTCTCCCCCTTTTTGATGATGACAAAACATTTATTTAGTTAAACTAAAGCTCCCCCTAAATATATGCTCAAAAATAATTAATCAACAAGGTTTTAAATGCTTCCCCTGAATATATGCTCAAAAACAATTTAAACAAGAAGATAATCAAATAATGAAGCATAAATATTCAGATATCAATTTCATGCAATAAAGATCAATATCAATTTCATGCAATAAAGATCAACAATACATCACATATGCATTCAGATATCAATTTCATGCAATAAAGATCAACAATACATCACATATGCGTTTCTTCTCCTGTGCATATTTTCTCCCCCTTTTTGTCATCAACAAAAAGTGTAAGAATAGATCATATATATAAATCACTTCTTGCATAAGATAATTAGCATATCAGCCCTGCATATAATGTATTTTTTAATTTTAAGCACATCAGCATAATCAAGATCAAATAATCATTTTGCATCTGCACAACTTACCCATTTATTCTGCATAGTTGAATGCTCAACTAAAAATTTGATTAAAAATAATCAAGTTAAATAATTAAGCATCAAGTCATTATCAATCAATTATCCTCTGCATAAATAAAATCTTGTCCAACCTGCAAATTTCATCCTGCATAATCTAAATTATCTGATCAAAATAATCTGCATACTCAGTATCAAGACCAAGATCAAATAATTATTTTACCATTCTCCCCCTGAATGTATGCCTTTGAAAATATTTCACAAAATCAATATAATGCATAATTCAAAATTGATAGCATGTTGCATAATTTAAATCAATACAGCAGGATAATAAAAATCAAGCATTCTCACAAATTAAGCATATGTTTAATTCAACCTGCATAATGTCATCATTTTTACAATTCAACTTGCATAAGCATAAATCAAACATCTTCAAGCATATTAACAATCAAGCACACAAGATCACACAAAACTAAATGATCATCAATTATGCATAATAATCAAAATATTTTGCTTCAAAGAAATCAGAATCAGATAGGCTTCTAACTAAATATTCAAGATTAGGCATAATCGAAGAAGCAATTCATATTATTAATTATGCATAATATCAGCCTGTACAAAAGTAAGTTTGTATAATCTCAATATCTTTCAGCTCAACATGCAAAAATCAAGTCTACTGCATAATACAATTTGCTGCTCAATTAAAAACTTAAATTTGCACACTTCAAATTAGTTCAGCAGCATTTTGTACAAATCAAGCACATTTGATTGCATAACATTAGAATCATATATGCATATATTTATTTTTGCTGCATAATAACAAATCTGCATAACATATATTTTGCATTAAAATAAAAAAATCTGCAGCATAATGTCAATATTCACACACAATTCTACACACAAAAATTCTGCATATCTATCATAAAAATTCTGCACAATTGCACAACTAAAATTCTGCATATAGTTAAAATATCACAACTTTGCACATATTAAATTTTCCCATCTGCACATTTAATTTTTTGCATAAACTAAAATATCATCACAACTCTGCATAATCAAATGAGTAATTCACAATTAAAATTAATCAAGCAAATAATCATTTTCCTCCATTATAATTCTGCATAATCAATTAAAATCAAAATCAATCAAGCCATACCTTAAATAGTACAACCCAATACTTTGTTACCCAATAATCAACTCAATTCATCAGACCCACATAATCAAGAAGCCATTTGAAGCAATCATTGCGCCTTTTCTTTACTGGAGAATTCAAAATAGATCTTATGGTTGGCCAAGAGAGAATAGAAGATGAAACAAAAAAAAAAAAAATCTGCTTTGACTCAAATTGGCTAGAGGCGACTGAAGTAAGAGGCACGACAGATGATGATCGCTTTGATTTGTGAGCGGCGTCGAAGTTAATTCCTCCAGCGAGCAAGTGATTGAAAGTAAATTGGGGTTTGAGGAAGTAAATCGACGAGAGAGAAAAAGAGATAAAAGAAGAGGTGGTAGGTGAAAAGCTGTACTTTTCAAATATTAAAAGATGGACTTTTAAAAAAAATAGGAAGTTATTTAAAGAAAAAAATGACTAAAAGGAAAGAAGTCAACTTTTCCTTTTTATGCCCTTAAAATATCTCCATTGAAATAGGATAAAAACTGATTTTCCATAACTGACACTTTTGAAGAAAAAGAGAGTATGAGATCAGTCTGTAAAATTAATTCAACACACTACATATAAAACACGAATAATGCAGACATTTAAAGCATATCATTTCTTCAAAACACAAAAATATTAAACACACGAAAGAAAAATAAATTTTTTGAAGAGAATATGATTACCTTTTTAAGATGAATTTTCTAACATACCCATGCCCAATTCTCTTCTTAACTTGTAAAATTGTTCTTCCTTCAATGGTTTGGTGAAGATATCAGCTAATTGATGTTCAGTTGAAACATAATTCAATGCAATGTCTCCTCTTTGAACATGATCTCGTATGAAATGATGTCTTATTTCAATGTGTTTTGTTCTTGAGTGCATCACTGGATTTTTTTTGAGATTTATCGCACTGGTATTGTCACAATAAATAGGTATTTCCTTAAGTTCAAAACCATAATCAAGTAGTTGTTACTTAATCCAAAGAATTTGTGCAGTACAACTTCCTGCAGCTATGTACTCTGCTTCTGCAGTTGATAAGGCAACAGAGTGTTGTTTTCTGCTAGACCATGTAATGAGAGATTGTCCTAATAATTGACATGTTCCAGAAGTGCTTTTTCTCTCAATTCTGCAACCTGCAAAGTCAGCATCTGAAAAACCAACAAGATCAAAACTTGAATCCTTAAAATACCATAAGCCAATATTTTGAGTTCCCAACAGATATCATAGAATTCGTTTCACTGCTGATAAATGAGACTCCTTTGGATTTGACTGAAATCGAGCACATAGACATACACTAAAGTGTATATCAGGTCTACTGGCAGTTAAATATAATAACGAATCAATCATTCCTCTATAAAGCTTCTGATCCACACTTTTACCTTTCTCGTCAAGATCAAGCTTAATTGATGGACTCATTGGTGTACTGATAATCTTTGCTTCCATCATTTTGTATTTCTTCAGTAATTCTTTTGTATACTTAACTTGACTAATAAAGATTCCATCTTTATTTTGATTAATTTGCAGTCCCAAAAAGAAGGTCAGTTCTCCCATCATACTCATCTCAAATTCTTCCTTCATTAATATTTCAAATTCCTTGCACATTGAGATGTTAGTAGCACCAAATACAATATCATCCACATATATTTGCACAAGCATGATATCAATTTCTTTATGCTTTATAAACAATGTATTATCAACTTTTCCTCTAGCAAAGTCATGCTTTATTAAAAAACTTGAAAGTCTTTCATACCAAGCTCTTGGAGCTTGTTTTAAACCATACAAAACTTTTGTCAATTTATAAACATGATTTGGAAATTCATTGTTTTCAAAACCAGGTGGTTGTGCAACATAGACTTCTTCATTTAAGTATCCATTTAAAAATGCACTTTTAACATCCATTTGATAAAGTTTAATTTTCTTAAAACATGCAAATGCACATAGGATACGAATGGCTTCTAAACGTGCAACTGGTGCAAATGTTTCATCAAAATCGATACCTTCTTCTTGATTGTAGCCTTGAGCCACAAGCCTTGCTTTATTTCTTGTCACATTTCCTTGTTCATCTAGCTTGTTTCTAAAGACCCACTTTGTACCAATAATTGAATGATTTTTCGGTTTGGGAACAAGAGACCATACCTTATTTCTTTCAAATTGATTAAATTCTTCTTGCATAGCAAGAGTCCAATTGTTGTCATCTTGAGCTTCCTCAATATTCTTTGGTTCAATTTGAGAAACAAAAGCAACGTTACCACAAAATTCTCTTAGTTGTCTTCTGGTCATCATCCCTGTTGATGGACTGCTTAGCAAATCTTCTTTTGAATGATTTCTATGAACATTCCATTCCTTTTGTAGATCAGTGTTCTGTTCTGGTTCAACGTGTTCTACTGCATCTAGTAGTTCTGTCTCATCAGCTATAGTCTGATCAGATCTCAGTTCTGTTTGATCTTTCTTCTGAATTTTCTCATCTTTATTTCCTGTCTCATCATCAGAAACACACCTTTCTCCAGTGTAGACATCAATCTCATCAAATTTAACATTAATTGACTCTTCAACCATGTGTGTTTTCTTATTATAGACTCTATACGCTTTTCTTTTATGTGAATAACCCAGAAAAATATCTACATCAGATTTAGCATCAAATTTTCCTAGATTATTTTTGTCATTTAAAATAAAACACTTACAGCCAAATGTGTGAAAATAACTGATGTTTGGCTTCCTCCCTTTCCACAGCTCATATGGAGTTTTATTTAGAATTGCTCTAATTAAAACTCTGTTGATAATATAGCTTGATGTGTTCACTGCTTCAGCCCAAAAATATTTTGGCATACTATTTTCATTTAACATGGTTCGTGCCATCTCCTGCAATGTTCTATTTTTCCTCTCTACTACTCCATTCTGTTGTGGAGTCCTTGGTGCCGAAAAGTTATGATCTATTCCTTCCCTTGAGCAAAAATCATCAAATTCTTTGTTAACAAATTCACCTCCATTATCACTTCGGATTTTGACAATGTGATATCCCTTCTCATTTTGAATTTTCTTTGCCAGCTTCTTGAAAGCCCCAAACGTCTCATGTTAATGTACAAGAAAGAGTGTCCAAGTAAAACGTGAGTAATCATCAACAATAACAAATACATAACTCTTTCCTTTTAAACTAGATGGAGAAATTGGTCCGAATAAATCCATATGCAACATTTCTAAGCATTTTTTAGTTGAAATTTCTTTCTTGGATTTAAATGAACTTCTAGTTTGCTTACCAAGTTGACATGCTTCACATATATATTTCTTATCAAAATTAATTTTAGGCAAGCCAACAACTAAGTCCTTTTTCGATAATTTTTCAATAGCATGTAAACTTGCATGACCTAGTCTTTTATGCCATATCCAATTTTGATCATTATTTGAAATTAAGCAACTTGAGTTATTATTATTTTCATTTTTATCCAAACTTACTTGATAAATATTTCCAGTTCTATGGCCAGTAAGAACAATGTTACCTGAGTTTGCATCCTCAACCTTGCAGTCTTTTATTTCAAAGATAACCCTTCTATTTTTATCGCATAACTGACTTACACTAAGAAGATTATATTTCAATCCCTTCACTAGTGAAACATCTTCGATACGTGGGTTGGTTCCAACAGTTCCAACACCAATAATTTTGCCTTTATTTTTGTCACCAAAACTGACAGTCCCTCCATCTTTCATAGAGAGTTCAGCAAACTTCTTTTTGTCCCATGTCATATGTCTTGAGCAACCACTATCAAGGTACCATTTGTTATTCACATTGCTCTTTAGACAAACCTGCAAAATAATGATTAGGTACCCAATTTATTTTGGGCCCTTAGAGGTTAGTGTTTTTGCAACAAGTGTTTCTAATTCAATCCATTTTACCTTTCCTTTCTTTCTGTGAAAATAATTCTTCGTAAAATGACCATTTTTACCACAACAAGTATAATCAACTTGGGATAAAAAAAATGCAAATGAATGATCAGCTAACTTATTTAACCATTTTCTCATTTCTTACTACAGCCTTGGATGAATCTCTTAATATTATTTACTTTTGCAATCTTGACATTTAAATCAGCAACTTTCGTCCAAACTCCACACAATCATATAATTTAATATTAAGTTCATTTTCAAGTTCATTTAATCTTCAAGCAATTTTAGATAATTTTTTATATTCATCACGAGAATAATGCAAAAAAAATGACACATGAATCTTGCAAACTTTTATGATCTTATTTCGATGCATGATAGATAACAAAGATATTAAGATTCGTTTCCTTTACTCTATCAAATTTTATGCAAACCTCTTTAAAAATATCCTTTAAGAAAATCAAAATTAGAATCACTTACTACATTTTGGTTTTCTTCAACAAATTGATTCGTTCCAGCCATTTGAATGGATCTCTCTAGGTGGTTAAACCTGTAAATAAAGAGACCTGCTCTGATACCAAATGTGAGTCCCAAATATATGATCTAGAGGGGGGGGGGGTGAATAGATCATTTCATAATTTTTTCGTGATCTGGACAGATTAGAACACATACAGTTGATATGCAAAATGCCATCATCATAATAAATCCATTTCATGCAATTTACTTTAAATAATTTTTTAATTATCCTTTACCATTAAAAACTACACATATGGACGAAATTATTAGTGGCAAAAAATCAGACTTTCATTGGATAGATTAATTTAGAAAAATCAATTTCATCCCGTTTTTCAGAACAGAGGTAATTTTCTGACTCTGTTCTATAGAACACAGAACAGATACAGAACAGTTAATTTCAGCATAAAAATTATAGAGCACAAAATAAAAAGAGAGTAAGGGATAGAGAATTTAACACCGGATTTATAGAGGTTCGGCCCTTGCCTACATCCTCTCCTTAAGACAATCCGTCTTAAGAGTTTCTCTCTTTCTAATGTGACTCTATTTACGGGCAAGAGTCAAAAGCCTGTTACATGTACCTACCCCAAGTTTTTCTTCCCAAGTGAAAACTCTAAAAACACTTAATCATTTTTCCCAAGTAAAATGATCAAAACACTTAGCCCTTTTTTCCCAAGTAAAAGAACCTAAACACTTGCTAGTTTATTTTCCTAGGTTCTAGCAACCTAACCTCACCATATTATTTCACAAATTTGATAAACCTCACTAACATGATTACAATATAAAAACTATAATCATAGTGAGGAGATGTGATCGTGTAAGCACATGAAGGAATGAAAAACTTACAAGATAAAATACACTTTAGAACAAAAACGTTTTCCACTCACTTGTTTGAACACACCAACAACACTTATTTTTATAGTTGAAAAAATATAGCTGTTAGGTGTGAACAACAATTCAAAAATGTTTCTTTGTTTGAAGAGATTTTTGTTTTTATGTTTATTTAGTCAATGAAGATCTGATTGAGAGATATTTCTACAGATTTTATGCTTCTTTAAATAAGAAAAATCAGATTCAAATAAAATAATTTCTTTCCATATTCAAAAATTATAATTGTGAAAAATTCATTTTAGGAAAGAAATAAATTTGATTTGAATGAAGATGTGATTTGTAAAATATGTTAAATGCAGAAAATAATGCAATTAACGTGCTGTGAGTGTGTGGATTCCTCAAAGATGATTTTACAAACTTTATTTCCTAATAAACCTTCATTGCTGTAGGTCTGTTCTGACAAATGTAGAACACGAACACGTCTGTTCTGTTCTTGATAGAATACGCTGCATCAGTATCTGAAACTTGGACCTGCAATATAAATTCTAAGGAGAAACCCAATTTTGTTAAGTGCAAATGTTTTGTTAATATATCAAAACTTATAAATTAGCCTTTTGAGCCAACACTATTCACCATCAGAAATTTTTTTTGGATCGAAGAAGTCCATTGAATTCCGATCTAAATGGAGGCAAAAATTAGCAGAATGATCTACTTAAATGGCTCAAACTAACACATCTGGAGTAAAAAGATGAAAGATCTTCTAATTATAACGAAGATGCATTTGCCGGTTTTTGCCACAGCTAAACCCGAAGGTAAAACCGATGAGGAGTGGAAGTTTGACCACGAGCAGGTGTGCAGTTTTATCCGACAATTTATCGAAGACAATGTGTTCAATCACATTTGTAATGAGATAGATGCCGGAATACTGTGGAGTAAGCTGGAGACGTTGTATTCTTCAAAGACAGGAAATAATAAATTATTTTACTTGACCAAGTTGGTGCAAGTAAGCATTCATGTCGATGTGGTTATTTTGCAGTTTTTACACTTAAAGCTGAATAAAACTGAAATAACCGAATTTTTATAAAACTAATAAATAAAACCGAATCAAATAATTTATTTCTGTCGTTTTCGATCAGATATTCGGTTAAAACCGAGTTCTGCTTACCCCCTACCAATGATTACAAGTATTTATTTGGGTAGTGAATCGGTTTTCTTGTTTAATCCCAATATCCAAATTTTTTATTACTGTTGAGTTCAGTTTATTCAATTTAATTTGTTTTTTTTTTGAAAAAAAACCACTGATTAAAATTTTGATAAAATTATATCGTTTCAATTTATATATATATATATATATATATATATATATATATAAAATATGAAAGCTATTATGATTCAATCTTATGATTGAAAGCTGCTCATTTCCATTAAATAAGCTTTCACTAATTGTAATTGGAATCTTTACTTTGCTCCTTGTAGCTTCCGCAAGTGTTTCAATTCAAAAAATTCCTATAAAATCAGAGGAAAAAAATTAAAATACTACTGAAATAGAATGTATTGAATTTTTCAACAGAGACGAAACTGGATCTTTTATAAAAAAAAAAGTCTCTTAAATTCATTAGTTATCTTTCCTTTTTGGGAAAATATATTTCAAATGCAAAATGTTATTGAAACTCCAGTGATGGGCCACAGCCTTGCCATACCAATTTACAACAGAAGTTGCATTTCGCATATATAAAGGATGAAAAAGAAATAGAAATCTCAAAGTGCATAAGCATTTTCCAGAGAGGTACAAATAGCTAATCAAACATGCCTGAAGATGTGTACATTTAGCATATTTTTTTCTATCAACTCAAACACACAAACATCTTTAATTTTCAGTGAATTATCCTTTGCAAATGCACTCCAACCAGCAGCTAATTGAGCACTTCTCTTGTTTGCTTAAACATTCAATTTCAGTGGCCAACCTTTGTCTTTAACCTTCACTGTTACACTCTGCGATTCGCCTTCCATATACTCTTGGAAAAACCCAATAGGTACGTTCTACAAATTGTTAATAATTCTAAATTGATATGTAATTTTGGTAAACATAAGCAGAAAACTCCATACCTGCATATAAGGGAACTTGAAAAAAACATTGAACATGGGTTGGATGAAGTGAATTTGTTGACAGCTCGAAGAGCTCCAGAAATATTTGATTCTGAACGCTTTCTAGGGGTTAACCTGAAATTTCTATATATTTTTTAGCTGGCCCTATTTGAACAATCCAAATCAAATTAAATTATTGGTTCGATTTTTTCAAATTTTTCCTGATTTTTCTGATTGAAACTCAACTTAAAATTCTAATGACAAATTACATTACTGCATATATACAATTAGTCATAAAATTAAGAACAAAAAAATCACACCTTCTAGTTCTTGAACTGAGCAATCTGAATCTTCAATCACAGTAACTTGGGGTTGGCATCCATTTGGCTGACTAGAAAGCAATGGAGATTCATTTGTTTTCGTCTGAACTTCAACATTGCAATAGCTACTGCCGGGATACTCAATCTCCACTAGTTTTTTTTTTATCAAAAATTAACACAGTAAATCGGGATATTTTTACATATAAGTAGCCATTTTTGAGAGAGTAGTAATCTAAAAATTCTTGCCAGCCATTTTCAAGCCAAACTTCATTTGCTGTCTTTGACAAATCTATTTTCCATTCAGTGCCATTAGGAACCCTAAGGACCACTCTCCCTGATAAACAATTTCCGTGATCACATTTTAGGAAAACTAGTCCTCCATTTGAAAGTGTAATTTTATTGGTTAAAATAAAACACTGGTCCATTTTATTAATAAAAACCTCAAATTATTAATTATATAAAAGACGTGATTTTCTTTAGCGCAGATAATTAAAATAATATATTTTTACATGCGAAATAAAATAACATAACGAGAGGAAATAAAAATGATAAAATAAAATAAAATAAAAATAATATGCAAACTCTAAGCCGGGTAGCCTTCTATCTCCCGATACTCCAACCCGGGCATGAATGCAATTCGCGAAGGCAAATAATAATTTTGAGACAATGAAAAAATAAAAATGAAATAAAATGTTAGTAATGTAAATTGAACAATTAATGTAATTTAAACAAATAAATTAGAATAAATAAACTAATAAAATAATTAATAAATCAATCAAAATAATAATAAGAAAGATGACAATAATACTAAAACATATATTAATAAAATAATATTAATAACAACATTTAAAACCTATTAATATAAAATGATAAATATAATTAGGCTAGACAAATAATAATAGTAAACTAAAATAAATAAAACAATAAACAAAAAGAGGAAAAAATAATATAGATAAACAATAATAGTAAATTAAAATAATATAAAATAATAAGATAAAAGAGGACCAAATACCTGAAAAGTGGAATTAAAGAATAAGAGAATTAAAGTATTCACGTGATTAACTTAGCTAAAAGACAAAGTTTGGCCCAAAGAAGATGAAAATGTAAATTGAAAAGGAAATGCAAATGGAAATGGGAAGGGAAATAAAAGAAAACCAGCGAAGGAAAAAAAGGGGAGCAGGACTCGTGCTCTCCTTGCACGAGTCGTGCAAGGGAAGCACGACTCGGACAGAGACAGGGATAGCGGGAAGCAAGAGCAGGGGAGCACGACTCGGACGAACATGACACGACTCGGACGGACAGACACAACACGGACAGAGAGGCAAGAACACGACTCAGACAAAATGAAGGCACGAACCAGACAATTAGAAAATAGGGGCAAACAGAGCATTTGAGCAAACCAAATAAACACGATGATAAATCATCCCAGCATGCATGATAAACATCAAAACACGTCTAACTAATCATGACAAACATGTAGAGCTCATACCTGATGACAAACACAACAAACATGCAATAAATAAATTAAAAGATCAAACTGTAAACATATGTACAATATGTACAAAGAAGAGAGGAACAGATAGAAAGAACGAGAAAGATAAAGAAAATAAGAAGAAGAAGAAGATAGAAGAGATGAACCCAGTATTTACCCTCAGATTTGTGATTCTTTGATCTGCAAATGAAGCTTCTGGTTCCCTCTTTTCTTTTCTTGAAAATGAAGTTAAAACCGAGATTTTTAAAAACTTCCAGCAAAACGTTGAAGAAAAAGAAGCAAAGTGATGAACTTTCACACCCCCAATTCCTTTCTTTTTTCACTCAAAACCAAACCCAAAATCCTTGTTTTGCTCTCTAATCTTCTCTCTCTTTTTTTTTTTCTGTATTTTCCCCCCTGTGTTCTTTCTTCAATAATGCTCCTCCTCCCTCAGTTTCCACTCTCTCCTTAAATGTAATATGACAGGATTAGATGGTTTTTTTGCCAAACCAGCCATAAGCATGTTTTTTCAAACCAACTCCCCGAAAACAAGGAAAGATAGTAGCTAGTAGAATTTATCAAAACATATATAACGTTTCTTTATATATGCATGCAGTTTCGTAAAAAAATTGAATATATTTGGAAGAAATAGCTTTTAATTCTAATTAGGATAATGCATTTCAAATATCATTATTTCATCTAATTTTTGATCAACGTATTTTACAACTTTAAATTATGAACTTGTCATCAATAATTTTTGCCCGTCCAATATAATAATAATAATAACTTTAATATTATTAAATTTTTGTGAAACATAATTTAGATATATTATTATGTTTTGGATTGTCCCTTTTTCTCTTAAATCTTGAATACTATATTATTATTAATATGAATATATGATGAATATTAGAAGTTTAAATATTTTATTAGGAAAATTATTATTTGAAACATATTTAAATAAAATATAATAATTTTTTTATAATTTCAGTTCAACCTCAGTTTAATCCTAATTAAACTTTTAACTATTGACCCTCTATTTTCTTCGATTTTATATCTGGTTTGCTCTAACAAGTGATTCCCAATAAAAATAAATGTTATTTTTTTGTAAATTTCAATCGGTTTGGTTATTTTGTCATTTTTATAAGTAAAGCCGAACATAACCGAAATAACTGAATTTTTATAAAACTAATAAACAAAACCGAATTAAATATTTTATTTATGTCATTTTTATTTAGTTATTCGGTTATAACCAAATTATGCTCACTCCTACCGGTCATTACAAGTATTTATTTGGGTAGTGAATCAGTTTTCTCGTTTAATCCCAACATCCAAACATTTTTCTTATTATTGAGTACAATTTAATTTGGTTTTTTTTGTTGAGGAAAAACCCATATAAGAAAACTGATTAAAATTTTCATAAAATTATGTCGTTTCAATTTATTTTGTTTTATTTATATATATAAATATATATATTTTTTTATGTATCAAAAAAATATGAAAGCTATTATGATTTAATCTTATCCAAATTTTTTGAATTAAAAAAAACCAATTGATTAAAATTTTGATAAAACTATATCGTTTCAATTTAATTTATTTTATTTATATATATAAATACATTTTTATTTATATGTATAAAAAAAGATGAAAGCTATTATGATTCAAAGTTGCCCATTTCCATTAAATAAGCTTTCACTAATTGTAATTGGATCATCTTTACTTTGCTCCTTGTAGCTTCTGCAAGTGTTTCAATTCAAAAAATTCCTATCAAAATCAGAGGAAAAAAATTAAAATACTACTGAAATAGAATTTATTGAATTTTTCAACAGAGACGAAACTGGATCTTTTATAAAAAAAAAGTTTCTTAAATTCATTAGTTATCTTTCCATTGTGGGAAAATATATTTCAAATGCAAAATGTTATTGAAACTCCAGTGATGGGCCACAGCCTTGCCATGCCAATTTACAACAGAAGCTGCATTTCTCATATATAAAGGATGAAAAAGCAATAGAAATCTCAAAGTGCATAAGCATTTTCCAGAGAGGTACAAATAGCTAATCAAACATGCCTGAAGATGTGTACATTTAGCATATTTTTTTCAATCAACTCAAATACACAAACATCTTTAATTTTCAGTGAATTATCCTTAGTGTTACAGACTGTCCCGTAATTATAGGAGCAGTCATAGTTGAAGTGTGGTACTTGTGTTCATACACAAGTTTTGTATATAAATACGTAAATGATAAGTAATAATAATGTGAACATTTTTGTTTCCTTACATGGTATCAGAGCCTTAGGCTCCCTTCACTTTTCTGGGTTCTCTGGCTTTTCTGGGTTCTCTGGTTTCATTTCCGGAGGTTTTGTTGAACTGGGTAAATCTGTCCCACTTAAGTCACCAAGCTCCGGTGACCTACTGCCTTCACCGACGGTGTCAGAAGGTGCGCAGGTGAGATTCCGGCCTTCACACAAAGTCCGGTGACCATCAGACCGGCGAGTGGACCTCACGCACCTCCTCAAGGTTCTGCTTCCGTTTTCACGCGCCGGCGCGTGGCGAAGTTTCCGGCGACCGATTGCTCTCCGACTCCATCTCCGGCGTCGCCTGAGTGTTTCCGGCCCATCCACGGTGTCAGTTGTCTCGATCGGACTCTCCAGAAGCCAGCTCCATCATCTCCCCGATTCTCTGCCTGTGTCGGTCAAGCTGGATTGTTGAGCTGGAGATCAGGTTTCTCTAATTTTAAGTTACGAAGTCTTTAGTTTTCTTTTGGGTGTTTTGGAATATCTGTGGTTTGGAAAATACATTTGCTTTCGGTGACAGTGTTGGTTATTGGATAATTCTTTGAAGGTTTATTATCAGTTAAATGGCAGATACGGGTAAAACTGTTGTTGAAGAAAATAATTCTAATGTTACCGAAATTATGTCAATGTCTACTAAAATTACTGAGCATAAATTAAATGGATCGAATTTTTTAGAATGGAGTAGGAGAATAAGAATTTATTTAAGAAGTGTTGAGAAAGATGATCACTTGATCGAGGGACCCATTACTGATAAAGCTTGGCTTAGAGATGATGCTAGGTTACTTTTACAAATTACTAATTCTATTGAAAGTGATGTGGTAGGATTAGTAGATCACTGTGAGTGTGTTAAAGAGTTGATGGATTATTTAGCTTTTTTGTATTCGGGTAAAGGAAATGTTACTCGTATTTATGATGTCTGTAAAGCTTTTTATCGGGCTGAAAAAGATGAGGCCAAATCTCTCACTGCTCATTTTATGGAGTTCAACAAAATATATGCAGAAATGAATGTTTTATTGCCTCTTAGCACAGACATAAAGAAACTACAAACTCAGCGGGAACAAATGGCTATTATGAGTTTTTTAGCTAGTCTTCCTTCAGAATTCGAGACTGCTAAATCTCAAATTCTATCTAGTCCTGAACTCACCACACTCCAAGAAGTTTTCAGCAGATTGTTGCGAACAGAGAAAAATGCTCAACCATCTCAACAGCCTAATGTACTAGTTGTTAAAAGAGAAGAAGGAAATGATGTTGGAAGAAACCGCAGTAGGGGAGGGAATGCTACCAGAAATAATGACTTCAGTAATGTCACTTGCTATTATTGCAAAGAACCGGGTCATACAAAGCGATATTGTAGAAAACTACAGAATCGCAATCAGAGAGCTCAAAATGCTAACATTGCTGCTTCTAGCTCATCTTCTGAGAAGTCTGTTGTTATTTCAGCTGAAGAATATGCTCGTCTTTTGAAGGACTCCACTCCAATTGATGATTCAGGTAAAACATGCCTTATCTCCTCATCAAATCATTGGGTCATTGACTCAGGTGCTACGGATCATATGACAGGTAATCCTCGAACTTTCTCAACCTTTCAACCTCATAAAGTATCCTTCCCTGTAACAATAGCTGATGGATCAACTTATCATGTTGAGGGTTCTGGAGTTGTTAAGCCTACGTCCTCCATCACTTTATCATCAGTCCTAAGTTTGCCTAATCTTGCTTTCAATTTAATTTCTGTAAGCAAACTTACTAAAGATCTGAAATGTTGTATCTCATTCTTTCCTGACCATTGTTTATTTCAGGATCTTATGACGAAGCAGATATTTGGTAGAGGACATGTATCAGATGGTCTCTATGTTCTGGATTCATGGGTACCTCGTTCTGTGGCTTGCTCTAGTATCACTTCACCTTTTGAAGCTCATTGTAGGCTGGGACATCCCTCATTGCCTATTTTGAAGAAAATAAATCCACAATTTAATAAAGTCTCATCATTAGATTGTGAGTCCTGTCATTATGCAAAACACCATCGAGGTTCATTAGGTCCAAGAATTAATAAACGGGCTGAGTTTGCTTTTGAATTAGTTCACTCCGATGTTTGGGGTCCATGTCCTGTTATATCTAAATTGGGATTTAGATATTTTGTTACTTTTGTTGATGATTTTTCTAGAATGACTTGGATTTATTTTATGAAAAATCGTTCTGAGGTGTTTACTCATTTTTCTTCTTTTTGTGCTGAGATTAAAACTCAATTCAATGTTTCTGTGCACATATTACGGAGTGATAATGCTAAAGAATACTTGTCATAACAGTTTCAAATCTATATGACTCAACATGGTATTCTCCATCAATCATCATGTGTTGATACACCCTCACAAAATGGAGTGGCTGAACGGAAGAACAAACATCTCCTTGAGACTGCTCGTGCCTTGCTGTTCCAGATGAAAGTTCCTAAGCACTTTTGGGCTGATGCTATATCCACAGCATGTTTTCTGATTAACCGGATGCCATCTACGGTACTCGATGGTGAGAGCCCCTACCATGTCCTTTTTCCCCATAAACCTTTATTTCCAATAGAATTACAAATGTTTGGAAGCACATGTTATGTTCGTGATGTACGGCCCCATGTTACAAAATTAGATCCCAAATCCTTGAAATGTGTATTCATGGGATATCCTCGTCTTCAAAAGGGATATCGGTGTTATTCTCCTGATCTCAACAGATATCTGATCTCTACTGATGTAACATTTTCTGAGCAAATACCATCTTTTTCTACCAAATCTACTTCTATCAGCCAGGGGGAGGATGAAGAATGCCTCATCTATCGATCCATATCAAGTTCTGAACAAGTAGAAGATGATAGTGTTTCTCCTGATGACTCTCCTGATGATCAGACTTCAGTTCTAGAAAAGCCACCTATTGTTCAAGTTTATTCAAGAAGAACAGTGACTACTGATACATGTCCTACACCAGAATCCATTTCGTCATTGGATCCTCCACCAAATGATCTTGATCTTCCCATCAGCCTCCGCAAAGGTAAACGCAGCTGTAAATCTACTTATTCCATTGCTAATGTTGTTTCATATGATCACTTATCCCCATCATCAAGTGCTTTTGTTGCTTCTTTAGACTCTATTTCCATACCTAAAACAGTTAAAGAAGCTTTATCTCATCCTGGATGGCGCACCGCAATGCTTGAAGAAATGGCAGCTCTAGATGATAGCCACACTTGGGAATTAGCAGATTTACCTCAGAACAAAAAGGCTGTTGGATGCAAATGGGTATTTTCAGTTAAAGCCAATCCAGATGGATCCATTGCAAGGCTTAAGGCCCGACTTGTAGCAAAAGGATATGCACAGACATATGGAGTAGATTACTCCGACACTTTTTCTCCTGTAGCTAAATTGGCTTCTGTTCGTCTATTCATCTCTCTTGCTGCCTCTCAACATTGGCCCTTACATCAACTGGATATCAAAAATGCATTCCTCCATGGAGATCTGCAAGAAGAAGTATATATGGAGCAACCACCTGGTTTTGTTGCTCAGGGGGAGTATGGGAAAGTTTGCCGCTTACAGAAATCTCTGTATGGACTAAAACAGAGTCCTCGAGCTTGGTTTGGAAAATTCAGTAAGATTGTTCAAGAATTTGGGTTAAAGAAGAGTCAAACTGATCATTCCGTATTCTACAGACAATCAACAGCTGGTGTTATTCTTCTTGTTGTATATGTCGATGACATTGTAATTACAGGAGGTGATTGTGAAGGAATCTCTGCTTTGAAGTCTTTCTTGCATGCTAAATTTCACACTAAAGATTTGGGTCAATTGAGATATTTTCTAGGGATAGAAGTCCTACGAAGTAAGAAGGGAATTCTTTTATCTCAAAGAAAGTATGTTCTTGATTTACTTGCAGAAACGGGAAAATTGAGAGCTAAATCACGTAGTACCCCTATGGCTCCAAATGTACAACTCATAAAGGATGATGGTGACCCTTTTGATGATCAAGAGAGATATAGGCGATTAGTTGGAAAATTGAATTATCTTACAGTTACTCGTCCAGATATTGCATTTGCAGTAAGTATTGTTAGTCAGTTTATAATGACTCCAACAGTTAAACATTGGGAAGCTTTAGAGCATATCCTATGTTATTTAAGAAAGGCTCCTGGACTAGGTATACTTTACAATGATCATGGGCATGACCGCATTGAGTGCTTTACGGATGCAGACTGGGCAGGATCTAAGAGTGATAGAAGATCAACTACAGGATATTGTGTTTTTGTTGGAGGAAATTTAGTATCTTGGAAAAGTAAGAAGCAAACTGTAGTGTCTAAATCAAGTGCAGAATCTGAATATAGAGCCATGTCACAGGCAGCATGTGAAATCTTATGGATTCGTCATTTGCTTACTGAAATTGGTATAAATCTCTCTTCTCCAGCAAAACTCTGGTGTGATAATCAGGCTGCTCTTCACATTGCCTCGAACCCGGTGTATCATGAGCGAACCAAACATATTGAAGTGGACTGTCACTTCATTCGCGAAAAGATTCAAGACAATGTGATTTCAACAGGACATGTGAAGACAGCAGAACAATTAGGTGATTTATTTACAAAATCTTTAAATGGGCCACGGGTTGAATATTTATGTAACAAGCTGGGCATGATTAATATCTATGCTCCAGCTTGAGGGGGAGTGTTACAGACTGTCCCGTAATTATAGGAGCAGTCATAGTTGAAGTGTGGTACTTGTGTTCATACACAAGTTTTGTATATAAATACGTAAATGATAAGTAATAATAATGTGAACATTTTTGTTTCCTTACACTTAGCAAATGCACTCCAACCAGCAGCTAATTGAGCACTTCTCTTGTTTGCTTAAACATTCAATTTCAGTGGCCAAACTTTGTCTTCAACCTTCATTGTTACACTCTACGATTTGCCTTCCATGTACTCTTGGAAAAACCCAATAGGTACGTTCTACAAATTGTTGATAATTATAAATATTTAATAGGTAATTTTGGTAAACATAAGCAGAAAACTCCATACCTGCATATGAGGGAACTTGAAAACAACATTGAACCATGGGTTGGATGAAGTGAATTTGTTGGCAGCTTGAAGAGCTCCAGAAATATTCGATTCTGAACGCTTTTTAGGCTTCTTATCAGGATTGTTAATTTTCCCTGTTACTAAATTAATTAATTAGTCTCATTGTTATGAACTAATCAGGCAAAGGCAGCTCACAATTAAGCTCTCATGGGTTAACCTGAAATTTCTATATATTTTTTAGCTGGCCCTATTTGAACAATCCGAATCAAATTAAATTATTGGTTCGATTTTTTCAAATTTTTCCTGATTTCTCTGATTGAAACTCAACTTAAAATTCTAATGACAAATTACATTACTGCTTATATACAATTAGTCATCAAATTAAGAACAAGAAAATCACACCTTCAAGTTCTTGAACTGAGCAATCTGAATCTTCAATCACAATAACTTGGGGTTGTCATCCATTTGGCTGACTAGAAATCAATGGAGTTTCATTTGTTTTCGTCTGAACTTCAACATTAATTGCAACAGCCACTGCCTGGATACTCAATCTCCACTAGATTTTTATCAAAAATTAACACAGTAAATCAGGATTTTTTTACATACCTAAAAACCAATAAGTAGCCATTTTTGAGAGAGTAGTAATCTGAAAATTCTTGCCAGCCCTTTTCAAGCCAAACTTCATTTGCTGTCTTTGACAAATCTATTTTCCATTCGGTGCCATTAGGAACCCTAAGGACCACTCTCCCTGATAAACAATTTCCATGATATTTCACAAACTTTTCCGGATTCCCCTAAAAAAGAAAAACGAAAAAAAAAAATTAATTTATAAGATGAAACTCTAATTGGATTGCATAAGAAATCTCAATGAAAGAAAAGAATATAATGAACAAGAAGAAGAAGAAGAAAATAAAACTTACAAGTCTACCCTCGCGAATAATGTCTGGAATAATAATCTTGAAAAACTGGGGCGTTTTTGCTGAACTCATTGTTGAAGAGATGGGTATATATGGAGCAATGAGTTTTAATAGATGTTGTGTATTTATGAACCAGAACTTGCTTTGGAGTCATCTTAATTAATCCAAACCTAACAGGATCTATCCGTACTCTTAAATCTTAATTAGGAACAGAAAATATGGTAGTACTACAAGAAATTCTTGGAAATCATGAATAAGCTGAAAATGGTCACTGAATTTTTTTCAATTCATCAATATAACATTAAAGTTTTAACCCAAAATAGAGGATATAAAATCTTCTTTTGTCCCCTGGAAACTATATAAAATGTTGTTATCCAGGAAACTATAAGCTGTCTTTTGAAAAAGCAACATGAATTGTGGCAAGTCAGTCGTTGGAGATTATCAATAGCTCTTGTCCCGTCCAACATAAAAACTGATGAGTTTCCATTATTAAACTCTGTTTATCGTGAAAGGAATGGCGTGTAATACACAATGGTATAAAATGAATAAAATAAATTGTAGTCTTGATATTTTTTGCAAGTGAATTCGTACGAAAATATAATGAGATTTATTGTTTTAAATTTTGTAGCTTTTGTTCATAAAATAACAACCAATTCAAAGAAAAGTCTGAAGAAATTATTTCGTGGCTTCAGATGGAAGCAAATTCCAAGAGAAGAACTTCACTAACAAGAGATCATCAGCTAACTTTTACCATATTATTCTTCAAAATACTATACTTGACAGAAAACTAGCAAGCATCTTCTTCCTTTTTCTTTGATTTCTTCTTTAATCCCACTTGAGTTCTAAATCGGTAGAACAAAACTTAATTTGAACAGGAAATTCGTTCCATGTTTATAGCTAATTATTAGAATGACTTGTCATTAAATTTATAGATGAAAAGCTTATCATTAAATTCATCAGTAAATGCAAAATGTTATTGAAACTCCACTGATGGGCCACAGCCTTGCCATACCAATTTACAACAGAAGGTGCATTTCTCATATACAAAGGATGAAAAAGCAATAGAAATTTCAAAGTACACATGCATTTTCCAGAAAGGTACAAATAGCGATTTTTTTTTTCCAATTCATCAATATAACTTTAAAGTTTTAACCCAAAATAGAGAATATAAAATCTTCTTTTGTCCCCGAGAAACTATATAAACTGTCTGTATTCAGGAAACTATAAGCTGTCTTCTGAAGAAGCAGCATGAATGGTGGCGTTAAACATTAATGGCAAGTCTGTCATAGGAAAATGTTTGAATCTGAACGCCTTCATCCCTTCTTACCAGGATTCTTATTGTCCTTTGATTTCTTGAATTTCCCTACTGTATTTCAACTAACAGCCAAATTAATCTCATTCTTTTGAACTAATAGTGTGAATTGTTTTTTCTTTCTTTTAGGTTTTCATTCTTTCGACAATAACAACTAAACCTTAACCTAAAATCAGATTGGATAAACAGTATAGATTCTCTCGTCCGTATATCTCATTGCTTCAATTGAGATTCTAAGTTGGGATCAGGGTTAAAATTCTTCCTGTTTAATTCTTGTTGAATTTAATGGCTTAAATCGACTAAAATAAATTGTAGATTCTATACTGATATTAAAAAGATGTTGATGTTTAAATCAACGTAGTAGATTCCATATTGATACTAAATAATATTGATTTTTAAATCAGCGTGCTGCCTTACCATTACAAGAAAATCAGAATTTTTCGACGGAAAATAAGAAATTTTTGTCAGAAAATTCAATTACAAATGAAAAATAATTCCGTCGGTAACTGACGCGTAGACTAAATTTGCTGACGGAAAAATTTTCGTCGACAAATTTGCCGACGAAAATCTGATTGGCGTTGACAAAATTTTTGATGGAAATCTGATTTTCGTTAGCATTTTTGCTGACGGAAAAGGTTTTTCCGTCGGTAAATTTGCCCACGGAAGGCTTATTTCCATTGGCAAAATAATATTTTTTTTAATTAATTCTTAAACCCTATAACACTATAACCTGTAATATTAATATCCAAATAATGAAAAAGATTAAGATAATATAAAAATTTAAATATCCGAAAATAATATAATATAATTTAACTTGTACTAATAATATAATTTAAATTGTATCAAGTATATAGTTAATAATTATTTAAAGGACATAATAGTAATAATGAATATCTATTACAAAATCCTAACTAAGCTGATGGCGGCGGCGGCTGACGTGTACAATCAGACTAATGCGACGATGATTGGACTATACTATCAAATTAGCCATCTTATTATGTAGTTAAGATATGAAGCTGAGTGCATCTTGCCATTGAGCCTGTGATTGTTGCAATTCAGATTGCAATTCACGTACAGTATTCCAAAATTCATATACTTTGCTAGAAGCAGACCGTCAATTAGATGCCGTTGTACTTGAGCTAAATGAATGCGAGTAACAGGTGTCGGCAAAAGAACCTACGCCAAATACCCGTTTTCGTTGGTCTCTTCCACCAACCATGTCAAAATAAATCTGAATTTTATCAATATTTTCGAAATTTTGTAAACGTTGTTGAATTGTCTCTTGCACTTATTCCTGTCATAAAACAAAGGTTTATATTAATTAATGATAACTAATAACTAATATCATCAAAGTATTAGTAAAATATAATAATTTTAACATACGTGTAAATGTCTGACTCGTGAATTGAAGAATATTTGACCATCATAATTTTTTGTGTAGGTGTGTAAAAAGACCTCACCTGGTGTAGGCGGTCTACCCATCAATATTTACTGCAAACAAATAAAAAATCATAATTGAAGTCATTTTTATTTACTAGTCCTATAAGTTTTTACTAAAATTTTTTCAGAATTTTCCCTAAATTTTGACCAAACCTCCTGTACACAGTCAAAAAAGCACTTCTAAATTATTTTTATACTGGCATCCAATAACAATTTAAACTCCTAACACAATTTTGTCTTTTTCATTAACCTCTATTTAATCAGGCATTATGTAAATTATCAACAGGTTGTAATAAGAGAATTTTTAAGTAAAACAGTAATATATTTTATTACTTACAAGTCTTTGTATATGCTCCCGATGGGATATCGATCCTCCAATATGCAGGCATGAACTGACTTCATCAGGTCCTCCCTGTCTATTATTAGAATTTCTCTTTGAAATGGAAAGTGACTTGGATGTTGTCCAATATTGTTGCCAGTGTGCCCATATATCTTCGGTTATATAACGGGCTCGTATACCATCATTGTGTAACCCGCACACAGAGTCTCTATAACGTAATCGGGCACGAGTCTCACATATACGATACATAATGTGATCAAATTTCTCATCCCAGTAAAATTGTTTCTTATGAAAAATGAAACAAAAAAACATATTGCAAGTATAAACAATAATTTGTTATATAATTAATATTATCATAATTTATTACCTTAAATTTTTCAAAATAAAATTTATTTATTTTTTGACACCTTCTTCTAGACATAACCATCGAAATTTATTTTGTTATTGAATGTCATCGTCATTGAGCGTGAGCACTTTCCTAAAGGATTCAAACTAATATACAATAATTTTTATAAAGTCACTAAAAGTAATCTCTATCATTAAAATGAATACAAACTTAAATTGTAATCACTTACTCCTCAGCTGTAAAGTCACTAAAAGGAATATTGTTAGCCTGATTGAACAAAAGGTTGAAACCCATCAGTGCTTAAACACAGCCGAATATTTTGAGATTCAGCAGCAAAATCAGGATGGATGTTATTGAAATATTTCCATGTAACTGCATCTGATGGATAGCTCATTATTTCATCTGTGTGTTCATGTTCATTATGCCATCTCATGTGAAGTGTAGTAATCTCAGAGGCATATAGTGTTTGCAATCTTAGGATTAGTGAAAAATAATACATACGCTTCCAAGGTACTAATTTCTGCTTCTTGGTACAAATTCTGGATTTATACCTAAGTTGATAACAAAATTTACAATCTTATAAATTCACATCATCTCCCCAAAATAACATACATCCCTACCTGCAATAGTCAATTTTCTGAACAGGCAAACCTAGACCTCTAATTAGTTTCTTCATATTGTAAAAATTATCCACCATTTTATGGTCAGGAGGCAAAAATTCATTGTACCATGCAAGAATTTTATCAAAACTTCGATAAAAAATATGACTTTCGAATTTTATGTTCAATATTCGAGCGACCGAAGATAATTGAGTCATACTATCACAGTCTGGCCATAATTTTTAATCGGCTGAATTTAGTAAGTCATAAAATTTTATCGCATTTGCTTTCAGTTCTTTGACGTGAGGTATATTTTCCTTAAAATCACGTTCAGCTGCATTATAAACCATTTGGACATATGAATTATCAGTAACACCTACATCATATGTTATAAATTCACCCCCTCCTTCAACCTCACCCACATTTACTGACATGTTACCCATATTACCCATCAAAGTGCTATAAATTAATGGTTCCCTATGTCGTGTCCACTCAAAATAATTTAAAACAAATTCTTTTCATAGCAAATGGAAATACACTTCATCAACAGAAAGATAACTAATATATTTGCACTTTTTACATAGACATCTAATTTTTTGGTCATCCATGTATGCAGGTTGAAAACTTGCATATTCTATAAATAATTGAACCCCTTTCACAAATTCAGAATTAATATAACCACCGGGTTTTTTTCTTCTGTACATCCAAGATCTATCAACGTTACTCATAATTATTGCAAATTTGTTATATGAACAAAGTGACCATGTAGTTAGAATTAACTATATCTAGTTACAAATTAAAAAAAAAAGACATATAAGATACAATGTCAGGCTCTAATAAAGTCTTAACATAATACAAAAATACGTTGATACCAATTTATTAATTTAGATTCAATCCAATAATAATTTATTTAATAAGATGTAATACAAAATTATTTGAGGCAAATGGTGGCCATGTTAAATTTAGTAATGCCATTTAATTTGCTAAATTAAAATAAATGCAAAACTTGAATTATAATATGTAGGTCCCAAAGACACACAAGAGGGGTAAATTGAGTGTCTCGAACTTTTCTGGCTGTTTTTCTAATGGAACAGAATTGTTAAAAAATACAGAATTCTAACTATGAACATAGAAATACAATGCAAGCAATAATTGGATTTTTACAAATTCTTTTATAATCAAAAACTCAAAGGATAACTTTGAAACAATATATGTGAAATTTGTTGTGAAAATTTTTTTGAATAATTTTAAGAAATAATTTTGAAATTACGTTTACCAGAATTTTAGAAACAAAGTAGTAGAAATGCATAGTATCAGAAAAGAGAGCAGAAAAACTAACACACAGAATTTATAGTGGTTCGGCCAACTTGCCTACATTCACTCCCTAAAATTCACTTTTTAAGCTTTTCTCTCCGCTCTTAACTCTTTTTAGAGTAAGAGTCAAAACCAATATACAATCCTAGATTTGTATATCTACCCACAATCTTTTTCTCAAAGTAAAAGATTAAAAATACTTACTAGAATTTTTCACTTAAGTTCTAACCAACCCAACTCATAATTTTTTACAAAAAAATTTTCTCACAAATAATTACAACACAAATCTATAATCAAATTGAGGAGAATATGTAAAGAATGAAGTGCAAAGATGTGAAAAGTGAGATAAACAAATTAAGCTTTTCTCTTAAAAGGTAGAAATTATTTTCAACTTTTCTCTAAACTTCTAATGAGTGAAAAACCATATATTTATACTTAAAAAATCAGTTTTAGGTGTTTGAAACCCAAACTAGCGGTTTGTAACCGTTGGAGGGCAAAACAGAAAAAACATAATAGAACTAGATGTTAACTAGCAGTTATTTTTGTCCTGTAGTGAAATTTTGAGTTTTATCTAGATATCTGATACTCACAAAAATTCAATTAGAAAATTGATGCAGTCAGAAATTCATTTTCTAGAGAACCATTTTCTGATGAAAATCAGTTTTAATCAAAAGTTTATTTTCTGACTTAAAAATATTTTTATGCAATTTTAAAACTATAATATGTATGCATGAGTGAGAGTAATTTGCCTCAATTTGATTTTACATTTTAATATCCTAATTCCTAACAAACTAAGGCATCTCACCAAATTTTCTTAAGTTCATGCTTGAAATATTTTGATCTCCAGAATTTTGATATTTCTCATCAGAAATATATGTAAAAAAAAGTTCCTGCAAAAATTATTTTAGAAAATAATTTATAATAGAGTTTATTTACGGTTTAATTATTATCAAAATTAGAATGTGGCCTTGAGCTAACAATCTCCACCTTTTTTATGATGATAAAATTTGAATAAACTCCACTTAAAAGTCTATCTAGGTTAGTCTAAAATACTCTCCCTGAATATGTGCATGGGGTATTTACAGAGATAATCATAACTAAAAAAAATATAAATCCCCTGAATAAAACTATAGAGAAGCATACCATTTAACAGTTAATCCATAATAATTCCAACCATGTTCAAGCATAATCATAGCAAAATATATGAGCATATAAGTATATATGTTTTTCTCCCCCTTTTTGTCATCAATCAGAAAGGAAGAGAACCTACATCATAAAAATAAAAGCATCCCACAAAGAAAAATAGAGCAGTCCATAGTTCTAAAAAATTAAGTACCAACATCCATGGGAAGTGAGCTACTGCCAGGTTGTTCAGGCTTAGGTGGATTTTTTGTGGGTAAAACAACATTCCTTGTTGAATTACGGCAAGCACGAGCAAGTGGAGAGTCATGGGTGACCAAATCAGGGTGCTCAGTTGGAGGCACAACAAGCAATGGAACTGACACAGGAGTATGCTCAATAGGAGCTACATAAGGTGTGAAAATAAAAAGGGGAATGGTATCAGAAAGCTTACCAAAGACTTCATCCAATTGATCAAAGTGCCCAGATGCAGATCTGATTTGAGTTTCAAACTCTTTGAGTTGATCAGAATTGAGATAAGTGGAGGTTAAAACTTTAGCTTGTGGAAGATCTGTGTCAACAGCAGTCTAGGTATTGGCAAATTTCTCAACAGTTGTAACAGGAAGACTTGAGTGTGCTGCCTCAGTAGAGGGAGTCCCAGACTGTGAACCAGTTGGAGTGGGCTCAGAACATTCACCAAAAATTTGAAGAAGGTTTTTCTCTAGCTTTATCTGCAAACTTAGTATCATTATTAGTAGAAGAATGAGCAGAGGATTCAGAATGGTTACCAGAATTCCCTTTGCTGAAAGATGAATTGGAAGAACTAGAATCATATTTCTATGGTGAAAGTTCAGATGGTGGTTCCTTAATAACAAGACCACCAGAAGTTTTCATCCAGGAAATGAATTCAAGATATTTAGAATGCAAAGCATCATCCATGTTTACAAATTCTTTACCCTTCTCAAACTTAGAACCAGTTGGACCTTCAAACTTATGCTTACCAGTTTTTGGTTGCTTCCTTGTGTCTTTGTAAAACACAAAATTCACTTTTTTAATCTTAGAAACCTCACCCACTATATCAGCATTGATTAACTTCCAATGCTCAAACAGTCTAATTAAAATCAACCCATATGGCTTCTTTTCATCAGCAGACCTAGTGGCCATATAGTTAAAAATCAAGTATAGTAAATTGAAAGGCTTACCATTGTGAAAATGCCATAGAAACATAATGTCAAAATCAGATAAATAGGACATACTTCCAACACGGGGAGTAATATATTGACTGATGCATTTGTATAAGATTCTAAACTGAGGCAACAAATTTGAGGCTGAGGGGTTTTCTGAAGCCCCACTACCATCATTTGAGATTTTGGATAGAAATTATTCTTTATCAAGATCAGAAAATTCAAGTAGTCTACTATCAGCCCTAGTGCAAACAGATCCACCAAGATTCATAGAGAATACCTTTGCAATCAGCGCTAGGATCATAGTATAGACGCATCTTCTTAGTATTACCTTGAATCTTTCAATACAAATATCAAATTTTGAAAAGTAAAATTCTTATAACCAAATTGGGAAAAAAGGAAATTCTGCGAAAAGAGCGAAATCGCTTCTATTTTTACTATTCGGCATACTGAGCAGCTCTAGGTGCGTCTTTCACAAAATCTTCCCAAATTATGATCTTAGATGGCAGCAAAATGAGGGATTTATAGGCAGGTGTGGTTGATTTTGGCAGATTAGAATAGGGAATCGGAGGCTGGTCTCGGATTGTGTTAAGGTTAAGTTCACCGGCAGTTATTTCAGTCAAAGTAGGGGTGGTTTAGGATGGCGATCACCGAGGATGCCTCTTGGCCAAAGAAATGGTTCGATCCTCTTATTTTTCTTTCTCGAACCGAGAGATCCATGAATTGGGATCCTAATGCATATAGATACAAATGGTCTAATGAGACCAAGAATTTCCAGGAACATTTGTAACATTTCATTTTTGAGCAGAAGAATGGATTTTGATCTACCCATTTGAGCGGCACTAGGGATTGTGCTTGGCAGAGAGAAATAAAAGCAAAAAAGAGATAACAGAGTGTCTATATAAAAGAATAAGTAATGCATTCTAAGGCAAATTCAAAATAAGATTTACGAGATAAGGCACTTGAAAAGACCAGATAAACACCAAGTACAGAGAAATAACTTGCATAAGGAAACTGCACTTTTACAGTTATCGAGAGGCGGGAAGAGTAAAAAGGCCATATTGCCACTTAAAATTTTAAATCAACACAAACAAATAGAGGAGCAAATAAGACTATTTACATATTTTATCAACTGCAACACTCAATCCATCATATCATATTCAATATTTGTCAGAAGATGGAGAAAAACCAAATCCGTATATTCAGGCACCAATAAATGATAAAAATATTTTGTATGACAAAGAGATTTTTATACAGATTTCATATTATACTACCAGATTTTCTTATTAGAATTTAGTTAGAAAACATACCTCATCAGAAAATTAAATATCTAATAATGTACCAATTCCTAACTTTCTTTTTAACTGACAGAATCTATCTTCTTTAAGAGGTTTGGTGAAGATATCAGCTATTTGATTTTCAGTAGGAACAAATTCCAGCAAACTATCTCCTCTTTGCACATGATCTTAAATAAAGTGATGCCTAATATCAATGTACTTTGTTCTTGAATGCAGTATTGGATTTTTGTTTAGATTTATAGGCACTTGTATTATCACAAAATATTGGAACATTGTCAAATTCTATTCCACAGTCCTTCAATTGCTGTCTGATCCACAGAATTTGAGCTACACATCCACTAGCTGCTATATACTCTGCCTTTGCTGTAGATAATGCCATAAAATTCTGTTTTCATATTATACTACCAGATTTTCTTATTAGAATTTAGTTAGAAAACATACCTCATCAGAAAATTAAATATCTAATAATGTACCAATTCCTAACTTTCTTTTTAACTGACAGAATCTATCTTCTTTAAGAGGTTTGGTGAAGATATCAGCTATTTGATTTTCAGTAGGAACAAATTCCAGCAAACTATCTCCTCTTTGCACATGATCTTAAATAAAGTGATGCCTAATATCAATGTACTTTGTTCTTGAATGCAGTATTGGATTTTTGTTTAGATTTATAGGCACTTGTATTATCACAAAATATTGGAACATTGTCAAATTCTATTCCACAGTCCTTCAATTGCTGTCTGATCCACAGAATTTGAGCTACACATCCACTAGCTGCTATATACTCTGCCTTTGCTGTAGATAATGCCATAAAATTCTGTTTTCTGCTTGACCACGTGACAAGCGAATTTCCCAGAAAATGACAAGCACCTGAAATACTTTTTCTGTCGATTCTACAGCCAGCATAATTAGTATCTGAATATCCAATAAGATCAAAGGATGTGTTCTTTGGATACCAAAGTCCCAATTCCTGAGTTCCATGTAGATATCTTAGAATTTTTTTTAACTGCAAACAATTGTGATTCCTTTGGAGTTGATTGAAAATGTGCACATAGACATACACTAAAATGAATGTCCGGTCTACTTGTTGTTAAGTATAGCAGTGACACAATCATACCTCTATACAATTTTTCTTCAACAATTTTGCCTTTTTCATTCTTATTAATCTTTATAGTTGAGCTCATAGGAGTGCTAGCATATTTTGCATCAGGCATTTTGAATTTCTTCAGCAATTCCTTTGTGCACTTTGATTGACTTATGAAGATATGATTTGCACATTGCTTGATTTGGAGTCCCAAAAACAACATTAACTCACCCATCATTCTCATTTCGAATTCCTTTTTCATAATAGCTTCAAACTCTTTACACAAAGAAACGTTAGTAGAACCAAAAACAATATCATATACATAAATTTGAACAATCAGAATATGAGATGATTTATGCTTTATAAAGAGAATAGTGTCTACTTTTCCTCTGTTAAAACCATGAGTAAGCAAAAAATAACTTAATCTTTCATACCAAACTCTAGGAGCTTGTTTAAAATCATATAAAGCCGTTTTAAGTTTGTAAACAAAATTTGGATGTTCAAAATTTTCAAAACCTGGAGGTTGTTCAACATAAACTTTCTCATTTAATAAACCATTTAAAGAATCACTTTTAACATCCATTTTATATAACCTAAAATCTTTGAAACATGCAAATGCACACAAAATTCTAATTGCTTCTAATCTAGCAACAGGTGCAAAAGTTTCATCGAAATCTATACTTTCCTCTTGATTATAGCATTGAGCCACCAATCTGGCCTTATTTTTAATAACATTACCATTACTCATCCAATTTATTTCTAAACACCCACTTTGTTCTAATAACTGAACAATTTGAGGGTCTAGGAATAAAATTCCAAACTCTATTTCTTTCAAACTGACTCAACTCTTCTTGCATAGCAATGATCTAATTTTTATCATCTTGAGCATCAGTACAATTTTTAGGTTCAAGTTGAGAGATAAAGGCAACATTACCACAATATTAACATATGGCTCTCCTTGTCATCATTTTCTGAGAGGGATCAGTCAATAGATTATCCTTTGGTTGATACTTGTGAAATCTCCAATCTTTAGGCAATTCTGTTGGTTGCTCAAATTATTGTTCTGTCTTATTTTCTTGTTCATTCTTTATCCGAACTTCTAAATCATTTTCAGTATCTTCATGTTGTTCAAGAATTCTATCATCTGGATCTGGTGACTTCTTTGTTTCATCATTCTATTGTTCTTTATCTTTTTCTTTCTTAAAACCTATTTCATCATCAAAAAAACTCATTTCTCCATAATTTTCGTTAGTAAAATCAAATTTAACATTTATTGATTCCTCTACTTTACGTGTTCTTTTATTAAAAAATCTGTATGCTTTAGAATTTAAGGAATATCCTAAGAATATACCTTCATCAGATTTTGCATCAAATTTAGCTAAATTATTTTTATCATTAAAAATGAAACACTTACAACCAAATGGTTGAAAGTAGCTGATATTGGGTTTTTTGCTTTTCTATAGCTCATATGGAGTCTTTTTGTTAGGATGTGGTTTTATAGTATTTTTATAGTTTGTTTAGGTTGTTTGTGTTTAAGTTTAATGTTATTTTGTTAATTTAATGTAGGTTTTTCTTATGTTTTTACATTTATTACAAATGGTTATGTTCATGTGTTAATTATGTGTTTTTGTGTTAGATTTGGGTGACTTGGACAAGTTTTCACATTGAAATTGCTTGAGGGACAGCAGCTGACCAAAGCTGGAACCAAAGCTGTCCAGCTTTGGTCAAGAGCAAAAGAAACAGAGGAAGAAATCAACAAGAAGGACAGAATTCTACCAAAGCTAGGACCAAAGCTGAGACCAAAGCAAGGTTCAGCTTTGGTCAGGAGGAAATCATGAGAAAGAAATCAACGAGAGGGGCAGAAGTTTACCAAAGATGGGACCAAAGATGGAACCAAAGCAAGCAGCAGCTTTGGTAGAGAGAAATTAACTGACAAAAGCTGAGACCAAAGCAAGACCCAGCTTTGGTCGCAGCTTTGGTCAGTTACCTGATGTGTTTTAAATTTTTTATTTTGACAGATCTCTAATTTAAGTGGGACTCTTAAGTAGGAATTAAAGGGGAATGACTGAGGATTAAAAGGGGAGATCTTAACCTAATTCTAAGAGAGAAAAACGCAAGAAAAACATAGTAGAAACGGGAACGGGATCATTGAAGATTGCAACAACAGAGAATTTGGAAAGCAACCCGCTAGTGGCCAACCATCTGCTCTGTTCTTCTTCTTTCTTTTGTTCTGGAATCGCTGGTGGCCAACCATCTACTCTGTTCTTCTTCTTTCTTTTCTTTCTTTATTTTGCTTTATTTTTCCTTGGATATTATGATGAACTTAATGGATTTTAGTTATGATTTGGGATTTAATTTTGGTATTATGAACTAATTCCATAGTTAGGGCTATGGTGGATCTTAATTTTGAGATTGTGTAATTTATTTTGGGTTTTATGCATATGAATGATTTTCTTATTTGAGATTATGTTTTTATTGTGATTAATGCTTGTTGGAATTGATCAATTCAACATGAACTTAATCAATTAATTCACTTGACCAATTGGATGAATTGATGGATCAAATGAAACATAATTTGGATTGAAAATATGCATGATCAAACTTATTTTTGTCCTTGTGGTTTTTGATTTTTGTCAAGGTTTTTCCATTGAACTTAATGCTTTCTAATTTTAGTTCTTTTACTTGATCAATTGGAAGAATTAAATTGAGATTAGGATCTAAATACCATGATCATTGGATTTTGATTAATTTAGGGAGAAATCACCATCTCATATAAAATATCATTCTTTTGCATAATAATCTGGAAAATTACATAGTTGAGAAGTTAAGTGAAACCTAAGTCCTAACATTCATCATATTTATTAATTCTTTTCTTAAAATTAGTGTTAGATTATTTAGTCATTTGTTAGCACAGTTTAGCTTAGTTTCATCTTCAAATATTGTCTGTCTAAATAACATAAGTATTTGAGAATTCTAGTAATTGTTAGGTTGTTCCCTTAGGACGATATCTGGACTCACTTCCTTTACTACTTGCACCGACAGAGTACACTTGCTCTTAGATTTAGTTTATTTTGCCTGTGTCACTTTTCAAACATTAATTTGATCAGAATTCTATTCAAAATACGGCATGCAGTGTTGATTGCCTCAGCCTAGAAATACTTATGTAGATTATTTTTGTTCAGCATAGTTTTGGCCATCTCCTAAAGAGTTCTATTCTTCCTTTCTACTACACCATTCTTCTGAGGTATTCTTAGAGCAGAAAAGGTGTGATTGATTCCAGAATTACTGCATAATTCTTCGAACTTCTTATTTTCAAATTCTCCACCATGATCACTTCTTATACTTGTGATCTTGTATCCCTTTTCATTTTGAATCTTCTTGCTCAATTTCTTAAATGCCTCAAATGCATCATCCTTATGAGCAATAAATAATACCCAAGTGTACCTAATATAGTCATCCACCATATTTAACACATACGATATTTCACTAATACTGGAAGGATTTATTGGATCAAATAAATCCATATGTAGAAGCTCCAAAGCTTTCTCAGTAAGCACGCCAACTTTAAATTTATGAGAATTTCTAGTTTGCTTTCCAAACTGACACGCTTTGCACATATGATCTTTATCAATCTTCATCTTTGGCATTCCACTTAGTAAATATTTTCTGACCAGCTTTTCTATTATGTGAAAGCTAGCATGACCCAAATTTTTGTGCCACGGAATACTTAAATTTTTCTTTGAAATAAGACATTTAGCCTCACTTTTCCTGATATCTTCTAGGCTAACTAAATAAATATTTTCAGATCTTTAACCCTTTAGAATAGATTTTCCTGTTTTGATATCTTTAACTCCACAGTGATCTATTTCAAAGATTACTCTTCTTTTCTTGTCACAAAGTTGACTAATACTTAATAAATTATATTTCAAACCTTCAACAAGAGAAACATCTTCAATAATTAGATTAGAACCAATAGATCCAGTACCAATAATTTTTTCTTTTCTATTATCACCAAAGCTGATAGAATCACCTTTAGATTTTACCAACTAAGAAAATTTTATTTTGTCCCATGTCATATGCCTAGAGCAGCCACTGTCCATGTACCATTTTTTGTTTTGGTGCTCCTCAGGCAAACCTGCAATGAATTTATGTATTTTTAGGTACCCAATCCTTCTTGGGTCCTTCATGGTTAGTAATAACAGTTTCAGATTTTTAATCACCCATTATTGTTTGACAGAATTAATATTCTTCTTATAATAACAAAATTTTGATATATGCCCTTTTTTACAACAGTAAAAACATGTAGCAGAAGAATTGATTGCTAATTTATCATAGGATAAAACTTTGTCAACCTTTTTCTGGGTGTAATTTTCTTATAAAAATTCTTTGATGAGCTTGCATAAATAGATGTTGTATTCAGATTTTCAACAGCATTATCATTGCAGAGTTCTATTTTTGCTTTTAACTACACCATTCTGCTGAGGTGTTCTTGAAGTAGAAAATGTGTGATTGATTCCATAATTGCTACAGAATTCTTCAAATTTCTTATTCTCAAATTCTCCACCGTGATCACTTCTTATACTTGTGATCTTGTATTCCTTTCTATTTTAAATCTTCTTACTCAATTTCTTAAATGCCTTAAATACATCATCCTTACGATTTTTCACAATTGCTGGAAGGATTTATTGGACCAATAAATCCATATGAAGAAGCTCTAAAGCCTTCTCAGTAGACATGCCAGTTTTAAATTTATGAAAATTTCTAGTTTGCTTCCCAAGTTGACATGCTTTGCATACATGATCTTTATCAATCTTCATCTTTGGCATTTCACTTACTAAATTTTTTCTGACCAGCTTTTCTATTATGTGAAAACTAACATGGCCCAATTTTCTATGCCACAAAATACCTAAATCTTCCTTTGAAATAAGACATTTAGCCTCACTTTTCTTAATATCTTCTAGTCTAACTAAATAATTATTTCTATATCTTTGACCCTTTAGAACAAATTTTCCTGTTTCGACATCTTCAACTCTACAGTGATCTATTTCAAAGATTACTCTTCTTTTCTTGTCGCAAAGTTGACTAATACTTAGTAAATTGTATTTCAGACCTTTAACGAGAGAGACATCTTCAATAACTGGATTAGAACTAATAGATCCAGTACCAATAATTTTTCCTTTTCTATTATCACCAAAGCTGACATAACAACCTTCAGATTTTACCAATTTAGAAAATTTAGTTTTGTCCCATGTTATATGCTTAGAACAGCCACTGCCCATGTACCACTTTTCTGTTTTGGCGCTCTTTAGGCAAATCTGCAATGAATTTATGTATTTTTAAGTACTCAATCCTTCTTGGATCCTTCATGGTTAGCAATAATAGTTCCAGAATTTTTAATCACCCATTTCTGTTTGACAGAATTAGCATTCTTCTTATAATAACATAATTTTGATATATGTCATTTTCTATAGCAGTAAAAATATATAGCAGAAGAATTAATTGCTAATTTACCATCAGATGAAACTCTATAAGCCTTTTTCTGGGTATAATTCTTCTTATAAAAATTCTTTGATGAGCTTGCATGAACAGATGTTATATTCAGATTTTCAACAGCATTACCATTGTACACACAAATCTTTTTTTCTTTAAGATTGCATTTTTCATGTAAAGATGAATATTTTCTTTGCAAATCAGAATAATCATTTTTCAATTTAATTTCTGATTGTTTATTATTTTCATGTTATAATTTTAATGCATCAAAATTCTTTTTCATTTCAATATGCGTCTTTTTAAGCATGCAATATTTATGATGCAATTTTTCAAAACAATCAAGTATTTTTTTCATATTCATTATCATCAGAATTGAAGTCAGAATCACTTATCTCAGATTTCTCTGAGTCATCAGCTGTAGTTTTCAGCTCTACATCAGAAGATGAATTTTGCTCTTCTCAATCAGAAATTGCCATCAGACTAATTTCATCAGAGTTTGCATATTCTGCTTTACTTGTGCTTGATTCTTCACTATCACTCCACGTAGCCTTCATAGCCTTCTTTTTAAATCTTTTCTCCTTTATTTTCAAATTTGAGCACTTGGATTTGATGTGACCTGATTTATTACATTTATAGCAGATAACTTCTCCAGTAAATTTTGAGAAATATTCTGCCTTGTGATGAGAAAATTTCTGATGCTATTTTCTGTAGGATTTCTTTTCTTTTCTATACAGCTTTTTGAATTTCTTGATGATTAATGCCATTTTATCATCTCCTATAAAATAATCACTTCCAAATTCTGCTTTGAGTGCAATAGCCTTTAATTTCTTGTCTTTTTTTTTTCTGCATCTTGAGACTTAATGTAAAGCTCATATGAAATAAGCTCATATGTAAAGCTAAATTTCCGTCGCTAATTTATCATTTTCTTGTAGTGATATAAGTACTTAATGTTTATTATATCAAACACAAAACTAAAAAATAAAAATAAAAATGAAAAGGATTAGAAGAAATGGCTTATCAAAAGAAAATTGCTTTGCTCTGTGTCTTGGCAACAATTATGGTGATGACGTCAATGGGAGATAGAAATGAAAAAATTAAGGCATGCATACAAGATTGCATACCTAAATGTGTGGAAGAGACATCTGGAGATCTAAATCAGTGTGATAATGTATGCCATTTCTTTTGCAATTCATTACCTCGCGGTGGTATTGGTTCTATTGGAGAACATTGACTCTAAATTAATTAATATTGAAATATTAATGCAGAAATATTAATATTGGCATTTTGCAACTTTGGTTATATATATATATATATATATATATATATATATATATATAATTAAGTATCGATAATAATGTACTTTGCTTGAATGAATAATAAACTATTGAGATTTCGTATTTTTCTTATTTTTATTTTTTCATTCATTACTATGCAATTAATTTTGGTATTTTAGAGTTGCTATCTAACTCCTATCTAGAGTGAGTATGGTTGGTTAACCGGTCCATGAACCCCAATCCATTAACCAGTCTATTAATATCGGTTTTTTGAAATTTCAGTCCATTAATCAGTCCATTATCATCGGTTAACCAGTCCATCGGTTTCGGATTTTCGGATCGGTCACTCAATATTTTTCAGTTAACCACTATAATTATAAATATATTCATAAATAAAATTAAAATGTTCAATATACTTAAAAATTAAAATTTTTTCACTATAATATAACATTATTGTTGTTAAAATAAAAATATTTGGTAGATATAAGCAAATTTGTTTTTAAAAATTAATATTTAATAAGTAAATATATTAACCGGTTCATAATCACTTTTAATTAGATAAATTGTTATACTTACTAATAGCCAATTAAAAAAACTTAAAAACTTAAAAATAATTTGTATAATGAAAAAAAGTACATGATCACATTTAATTAGGATAAATTGTTATAAATTGTTAAAAAATTAATAAACTAACTAAAAATTCAGTTTCGGTTCGGTTAACCAATCATATGAGTCAAAAACCATTAACCAGTTCATTAATATCGATTTTTTTAAAACACTAACCATTAACCAGTCCATTACAATCGGTTAACCAGTTTATCGGTTCGGTTTCGAATTTTTTTTTTGTTAGCCAAGTCCATCGATTTTTTTGCTCACCCCTACTCTTATCACCTATAGTTTTAAAAGAATGCTGCAAATTGAAATACATTCTTCACAATATTCAAAAGTGAAAGGTGCATATAAGCTTTTAAAATTTGATAAAATGTATAATTTCTATCCTTAATATTTATTTTTTTCACAATATTGTCCTCGATATTTCAAATTTAGAACAATTTTACTCCTGGTCAAATATTTCGTTAATTTTGATCAATTCTATTTATTAACGTGATAATTTGGTCAACTCACACTCAATTATTTATCGCTATGTGTCACATTTCAATATTTTTCTTTGCTATAAAAAACTTACAGCGTGCCATCACTACTCATTCCTCTCTTATTGTGATGGCATGCCATTAGATTCCATTTTTAATGGATCACCCACTATCTCGTGTCATCCTCTCTTTTCTCCTCCCTTTCCTCTTTCCATTTTCCTCTCTCCTCTCTTCTCCCATTTATCCCTTCTCTTTTCTCCTCTCTTTCTCATTTCCCTTTATCTCTTGTCTCTCTTCTCTTTCCTCCTCTTTTTCATTTATTTTTAATATAGTACAATAACATAAATTGAAATATCATTTTATTATTCAATAATTAAATAAAATTTTTAAAAAATTACATTAAATAATATAAATGCTTGTATATATGTCAAAAACTCCTAAAAAAATATTTATTTTTTGCACATTGTAAGTAAGCACTTTTTTAAACCAATTTAATATTGAAAATAATGAAATAAATAATTTCTAAGACAAAAATAAACAATTAAGCTTACAATCTTGCATTATTATTAATATTGTCTTCTTGTCAATGAATATAAATTAACAATTTGTTTTAATACACGTACACATATTGAAGTGGCAAACTTTGACTCAATTTGAAAATTTGATCCAATCTATTTACAAAAATGTGACTGAAATCTAACTCGATTCATTGCTAACATTATTTGTTTGACTTGCAAAATAATTAGATCTAGTTGGGTCTCATTTATGATCCATTTAGATTAAATGTGATTCGATAGTTTTATATATATATATATATATATATATATATATATATATATATATATATATATATATATATATATATATATATATATATATATATTGTGAGTATAAAAAGTGCTTTTTTGGGTTATACATGCATAATTTTTAAAAAAATAAAAAAATAATGTCATAAAAGTTGATCCATTTATGACTTAATTTGTTGATTATCAAATCCATTTATGGCCATCATAATCTATTTGAGTCGGATCCAATTCTATTTGATTTGATTTGCAAAATTTTAACATATTTATGATTTGATCTATCATGATGTGATCCTATCTACTCAACCCAATTTGTTTGCCATATGAACGCACATACGTCATATGTTAAAAAAAAAAAATTAAAGGTGTTTATTGAAATTTGAATCTATTCGATCCTATGTATATAAACTATAAACATATAAAAGACATGAATATTAGATCTAGAAAACGGGTCAAATTGAAATGTATCGTATCATAAAAGAATCAGTTTGGATCACATGCGGATCGAGAATTAATGTGCAGGATCATTTAAATGGATCAATCCATTTGTTTTACTCAAAATCTAAAAAAAAAATATTTTATCAATATATATATATATATATATATATAATCTATGGACAAGGACTAGCTATATGTTCAGACTTGAAATTAAAAGTTAAATTAAAAAGAGAAAATGTGAAAGGAAAGAATGAATTAGAAGATTTTTGTCAATAATATGGATATAAAAGAATTAGTGCACTATCAGTTAGAGCTAAAAGAAAAAATAAAATGAAAGGAAGATATCATCCTAGAAGAAGGACTTTTAGGCCCAACGTAGAGCAGGATAAGTCCAAAACCTTTCCTAAGAAAAAGCCCTATAAAGGTAAAAGGCCCAATAAAAGAGATATAATAATTTGTTATATATATATATATATATATGTATTTATGTACACACATATATATGTATACGTGTATATATATATATATATATGTATGTATGTATACATATATACATATACACACACATACATTTATATGTATACATACATACATACATGTACGTACACATATGTATGTATGTATGTATGTATATACTCATATATATATATATATATATATATATATATATATATATATATATATATATATATATATATATATATATATATATATATATATATATATATATGCCATGATTTTGCAGGAAAAACACCCCGGTTTTTCAAGATAATTCTTGAAAATACTATCAGAAAGGGAAGACTAGTAAGCTTCTTTTTTTTTTAAAAAAAAAAGTACTCTCTTTTCTTTTTCTTTTTCCTAGTATTTGGTCAGAAATAATAATACAGTCAGAAATCATATGCTTTCAGTTCCTTCTTTAAACGAATTTTAAACCATGAAACCCTATCATTATCAAATTCTTTAATCACCAAACAAGGGTTATAGTGTTTTCTTCAGTGCCTTTGAACGTAAAGGAAATGTTTCTTCTTATGTTAAAAGTTAGATTTTCATTGAAGAATATATAACTTGATCACTAATGTTATTATGCCTTATGTTCCATTGAAATATTTATCAGGAAATTCCATCCGGGTTCGTGAAAAAGTTTGGAAATTGCTTATGGAGTCCAATGATTCTTTAAGGTTCGTACTGGGAATACATGGCAAGTAGAGTTGTCAAGGATGAGGGATGAGATTTGGCTGGAAAAGGGTTGGAAAGAATTTTCAGATCACTGCTCCCTTAAACATGGACACTTGTTAGTGTTTCAGTATAAAGGAGATTGCCATTTCAGTGTGCTTAAATTTGATATAAGTGCTGTAGAGATTGATTGTCCAAATAGTGCTGGCAAATCCCATCCTAAGATCGAAGAGATCATGGAAATAAAAGAAACGCAATCCAGAGATGAGAATATTTTACACTCAGATTTCCCCATTCAAGAATTTGGAGGTTTTCTTTTCTTGCTCATTTTAATGGATTGGAAGAAGCTTTATGCTGTGTTTTGATTCCATCATTTTAACTTTCTTGTTCATCACGCACCAGCTGGGCTAAATTCATAGACTCAGTAGGTCAGGAGATAATTCTCGTATGCTTAAATCCAAAACTGATTCATGTTTAAAACAGAATGTCAAACGATACTCTTATGATCTATTAGATGCTTAAGAACATGTACTTTTACATGATTAGTTCATAAAAAATGAATCATTTATTTTGCCAAATGTTTCGTACAGGCAATCAAGGCGACATAACTTCGAGGTCAGAAGTTTCTAGAGCTCTCGACATTGCTAATAATTTCACTTCAGCAATCCATGGTTCAAGTTTCTGTTCAGGTCAACTCCTGTACATCGATGCGTTCTGGTAAGATATTGTGTCATAGATGCCTACATTTAACTTGCAGAAATATTGTTGAAGTTATGCTTCAGCTGCTTCAAACGTGGTCCAAGTGGAATTTTACTTATTTACTTCATTTTATTTTTACTGTGCTCTGTTATTTCAATTTTGCAGTTGTTTGAATTTTTCAATGACTTGATAAGTAGTGGTTGCTGTTTTTTTTGGGTAGTTGTTGATCGTGGGATTATGCTCTATGTAGTGCCCTATTTTTTCTCTTCTTCAGTTTGTATTTTTGCTGTATTTAAACTCCTTATTAGATAAATAAAATTAGAGCTGAGATACAGCAAATTGTGTGTTCCTTTTACTGTCACTTTGATCATTTGTTTATCTTAGTCTCTCATTCTTTTAAAATTATTCCAACAAATTGGTATCAGAGCCCTCTTCTTAAGGGACCTGTGTTTGAAAAAAAAAATATATTTTTTTTTGGCTTTCTTCTTCCATGGATTCAGAAACACCTTTTACTGCTTTGGCACCACCAGTCTTCAATGGTGATGGTTATCATGTTTGGGCAGCAAGGATGGAAGCTCATCTAGAGGCAAATGATCTCTGGAAAGCTATTGAGGAGGACTACGAAGATCCTCCATTACCTGCAAATCCAACCATGGCACAGATCAAGAATCACAAGGAGAAGAAATCAAGGAAGTCCAAGGCAAGAGCTACACTTTTTGCTGCTGTCTCATCTGAAATCTTTGTCAGAATCATGACAATGAAATCAGCCTTTGAAGTTTGAAATTTCATGAAGAAGGAGTACGAAGGAGATGAGAGAATTAAGGGGATGCAGATTCTGAATCTGATTAGAGAATTTGAGCTTCAAAAGATGAAGGATTCTGAGACAGTGAAGGAGTACTCTAACAGATTGCTTGGAATTGCAAACAAAGTAAGGTTACTTGGTTCTGAATTTTCTGATTCTAAATTAATTGAAAAAATCCTTGTAACTGTTCCTGAAGGGTTTGAAGCAACTATTTCCTCGTTGGAAAACTCTAAAGATCTGTCAAAAATTAGTTTGGAAGAATTGATGCATGCTTTGCAGGCACAAGAACAGAGAAGGCTTATGAGGTCTGAAGAGTCTGTTGAAGGTGCATTAGTTGCAAAAGTTCATCCAAACGATTGGAAAAAAGGAAAGAAGTACAAGAAGAATAATTCTAATTATTCAGACAATAGTGAGGAAAACAAATTTGATTTTCCTCCTTGTAAGCACTGTGAAAGGAAGGGTCATCCACCTCTCAAATGCTGGAGAAGACCAGATCAGCAATGTGAAAAATGTCAGGGGATGGGACATCATCAAAGAATTTGCAAAAGCAACATTCAACAAAAGACAGTGACAGAAGAAAATTTGCAGCAGAAAAATATTACTCAAGTTGCTGATGAGGAAGAGGAGGAGCAACTCTTTGTAGCTTCTTGTTTTGCAACCAGTCATTCAAGTGAGAAGTGGCTCATTGATAGCGGCTGTACCAACCATATGACTTTTAATTGCGATCTTTTCGAGGAATTGGACACTTCAGTAACTTTCAAAGTGAAGATTGGCAATGGAGAGTGCATTAAAGTCAAGGGAAAAGGCACAGTAGCAATTGAAAGCACTTCAGGTACAAAACTTATCAAAAGTGTATTATTTGTACCTAATATTTGTCAAAATTTGTTGAGCGTTGGCCAGTTGATTCAAAAGGGTTTCCAAGTTATCTTTGAAGCAAATCAATTTTTAATTAAGGATGAAGAAGGTAATGAATTGTTCAAAGTAAAAATGAAAGAGAAGAGCTTTGCCTTTGATCCATTAGAGGAGGAGCAGTCAGTCTTTTCTGCAACACAGAACAATAGGGAGATTCTTGGAGTTTGCAGCATCCAAAGCAAGGAGAAGTGTTGAAGTTATGCTTCAGCTGCTTCAAACGTGGTCCAAGTGGAATTTTACTTATTTACTTCATTTTATTTTTACTGTGCTCTGTTATTTCAATTTTGCAGTTGTTTGAATTTTTCAATGACTTGATAAGTAGTGGTTGCTGTTTTTTTTGGGTAGTTGTTGATCGTGGGATTATGCTCTATGTAGTGCTCTATTTTTTCTCTTCTTCAGTTCGTATTTTTGCTGTATTTAAACTCCTTATTAGATAAATAAAATTAGAGCTGAGATACAGCAAATTGTGTGTTCCTTTTACTGTCACTTTGATCATTTGTTTATCTTAGTCTCTCATTCTTTTAAAATTATTCCAACAAATTGGTATCAGAGCCCTCTTCTTAAGGGACCTGTGATTGAAAAAAAAATATATTTTTTTTGGCTTTCTTCTTCCATGGATTCAGAAACACCTTTTACTGCTTTGGCACCACCAGTCTTCAATGGTGATGGTTATCATGTTTGGGCAACAAGGATGGAAGCTCATCTAGAGGCAAATGATCTCTGGGAAGCTATTGAGGAGGACTACGAAGTTCCTCCATTACCTGCAAATCCAACCATGGCACAGATCAAGAATCACAAGGAGAAGAAATCAAGGAAGTCCAAGGCAAGAGCTACACTTTTTGCTGCTGTCTCATCTGAAATCTTTGTCAGAATCATGACAATGAAATCAGCCTTTGAAGTTTGAAATTTCATGAAGAAGGAGTACGAAGGAGATGAGAGAATTAAGGGGATGCAGATTCTGAATCTGATTAGAGAATTTGAGCTTCAAAAGATGAAGGATTCTGAGACAGTGAAGGAGTACTCTAACAGATTGCTTGGAATTGCAAACAAAGTAAGGTTACTTCGTTCTGAATTTTCTGATTCTAAATTAATTGAAAAAATCCTTATAACTGTTCCTGAAGGGTTTGAAGCAACTATTTCCTCGTTGGAAAACTCTAAAGATCTGTCAAAAATTAGTTTGGCAGAATTGATGCATGCTTTGCAGGCACAAGAACAGAGAAGGCTTATGAGGTCTGAAGAGTCTGTTGAAGGTGCATTAGTTGCAAAAGTTCATCCAAACGACTGGAAAAAAGGAAAGAAGTACAAGAAGAATAATTCTAATTATTCAGACAATAGTGAGGAAAACAAATTTGATTTTCCTCCTTGTAAGCACTGTGAAAGGAAGGGTCATCCACCTCTCAAATGCTGGAGAAGACCAGATCAGCAATGTGAAAAATGTCAGGGGATGGGACATCATCAAAGAATTTGCAAAAGCAACATTCAACAAAAGACAGTGACAGAAGAAAATTTGCAGCAGAAAAATATTGCTCAAGTTGCTGATGAGGAAGAGGAGGAGCAACTCTTTGTAGCTTCTTGTTTTGCAACCAGTCATTCAAGTGAGAAGTGGCTCATTGATAGTGGCTGTACCAACCATATGACTTTTAATCGCGATCTTTTCGAGGAATTGGACACTTCAGTAACTTTCAAAGTGAAGATTGGCAATGGAAAGTGCATTGAAGTCAAGGGAAAAGGCACAGTAGCAATTGAAAGCACTTCAGGTACAAAACTTATCAAAAGTGTATTATTTGTACCTAATATTTGTCAAAATTTGTTGAGCGTTGGCCAGTTGATTCAAAAGGGTTTCCAAGTTATCTTTGAAGCAAATCAATGTTTAATTAAGGATGAAGAAGGTAATGAATTGTTCAAAGTAAAAATGAAAGAGAAGAGCTTTGCCTTTGATCCATTAGAGGAGGAGCAGTCAGTCTTTTCTGCAACACAGAACAATAGGGAGATTCTTGGAGTTTGCAGCATCCAAAGCAAGGAAAAGTGTTGAAGTTATGCTTCAGCTGCTTCAAACGTGGTCCAAGTGGAATTTTACTTATTTACTTCATTTTATTTTTACTGTGCTCTGTTATTTCAATTTTGCAGTTGTTTGAATTTTTCAATGACTTGATAAGTAGTGGTTGCTGTTTTTTTTGGGTAGTTGTTGATCGTGGGATTATGCTCTATGTTGTGCCCTATTTGTTCTCTTCTTCAGTTTGTATTTTTGCTGTATTTAATTTCCTTATTAGATAAATAAAATTAGAGCTGAGATACAACAAATTGTGTGTTCCTTTTACTGTCACTTTGATCATTTGTTTATCTTAGTCTCTCATTCTTTTAAAATTATTCCAACAAATATCTTCATCTTCAATTTGATTTAAATTGGTAAAAGTTATCTCCTTGGAATTTCTGCTATGCCATTTTCCAATTGATAATTGGTGGATCTTCAAGTCTTGCTTCTGTAAATGATAATATGTCGGAGTATTCAAATTCCAACATCAACTAGATACATGTACATCAGGACTTTAGTCTTGAAAAGCCCCAGAAAACTTCTTCTTGTGAAGGGTATCCAGTCTTATACCTTTTTTCGATCATAATAATTTTTCTTTTCTTGCAATACTATCCTTGGACAGTGGATACGTTTTAGTTTTATCTAGAAGCACATGAAATGTAAAACGCAGTATGTAATGCTTTAAGGTTGAAGATAAATCATGGCATGTGAAGCTAACAGTGTACTTGCATAACAGCACAGCAGCATTAATTGCTGGTCGGTCTGCATTTGTGAGAGATAACTTTATGAAGAAAGGAGATGTTTGCATCTTTGAGTTGATCAACAAGAATGTGTTGAATGTATCTATTTTCAGGCATCTTGGTTGAATGGTTGATCGATAGTCTTCCTGTGTTGCTATTGAACTTTTCTGGAAGAATTTTGTGATGAACAAGAGGTGAATGTATGTTGAGACTATTTGTCATCTGACATGATATGATGGCAATTTCCTTGGCTCATCTAGTAATTAGCTGACTCGTAGATTACTCTTCCCTGTTGCAGCCATCAGTTTCTCGTCTTTTTTCACAGCCAGTTGGATCATATATAACAACTTGAACTTCTACTGCCAGAATAAAATTCAACTACAAGTTTGATATAAACAGCAAAGTACTCCAATATCAATTCATCACAACCTTAAAAAGAAGAATAATGCAAAAGCAAAATAGAAGACGTGAATTTTCTTTTTTCCAAAAATTAAATTGATTTGAGGAAAAAAATATAAGTTTCTTAGAAATTTCCAATCAAGCCACAAAGAATGAAGGTCTCTGTTTTGGCATAATGCCATTTTACATTTGCTTATGAACACATAAAGCAAAATGGTTCAAGAGTAAAGTGAACTGGTTAAGGTTTATAATGTAAAGACTAGAGTATATTCTATCATTGGGCTTTCTGCTTGTCCTAGTTGGCTCTAACCATGCGTAAACTCAGTTTTCAGAAAATAAATACCAAGTGGTAATCAAATTTTCTTGCTAGAGAACACCATGAGCCAAAGTAGTAAGTACATATTTGAACAGAAAAATCAAACATGAAACTAGGCATTCCTCACCTTTTGGTTACCACTAGAGCTGACTTAAGCACGCCATTGACTTCACATTGGGGTTTCAATGCACACCAAAATCAATATTTGGGTATGAAAACATCAAAGACCTAAGAATTACGTCAATAATGAGTGTCATTGAAACTGCATGTTTTTACCCGGAGGATAGCACATAAAATTATTCATCCTGAAGCTCCAAGAAAATGCTGTAACTTCTATAGATGGCTGTTAACCATGTCCAGAAAAATCATTTTCAACTGTAAACGAACAAACAAATTGACACAGATAAGAAGTTTGGAAATAATAGCAACATAAATGCAATAAGCTAATTACCTTCTGATAATCTCTCCCATTGGTACTGAAAACAAGGGGCATCATCACCTATCGCCTTGACCAACATATTCTTTAATAGCTTCATAATAATTCTGTAAATTTTCCTTTGGATTGAGCAAGCATTTGTCATGGTTGTCCTTCAATACAAAGAATCTCTGTTCCAAAACCATATGTGAGATTTTTATACAATATGGCTCGTCCCTTTTGTGCACAATACTGCAGCAAGTGTTTCAGTAGGCATATCGTTAATTCCAGGTTGATTGTCCATCCAGTTGCAACTCGAGCAATTCATGAAACAAGAACCAATTCAACATTCATCAACGCAACTGTAACCTGTGAGCTAAACATGAAAGAGTCCTGTTAGTAGCAAGCTTTTTTCATAGACATGCCATTTCTTGTTAGAAGGTGGAAGAGAGAATTTAGAGAGAGTGAATTAGAGAGAAGGATATAACACTCAAATATTTGGCTTGCTTAAAACACTTGGTACAATGAGTATTTATAGGGAGTTTTGGGATCACACTAGAATTAAAAAATTATTAAATACCTAACACCCTTCCACCTAACTTAAATATCTAACCACTTTCTATCTAACTTATTGAATACCTAATCACTTTCACCTAACCACTTTCACCTAACCACTTTCCACCTAACTTATTAAATATCACATTATAATTCTAAAATTCAAATTAAACATATTTTTAACACTCTCCCTTAATTTGAGTTTTTCTTCTTCATCCCGAGCCTTGATCTTAATCTTTGAAAATCTTCGAACTTGAGTGCTTTTGTGAAGATGTCCGCAACTTGATCATGTGTCTTCACGTACTTGAGCTCTACTTCTTTTCTTGCAATGCACTCCCTAATGAAATGATATCTTGTGTCTATATGCTTGCTTCGATCATGGTACACCGGATTCTTAGCAAGTGCTTGAGCAGACTTATTGTCGATGTAAATCTTCGTTGCTTCTTCTTGAAACAAGTGAAGTTCCTTTAATAGTCGCCTTAGCCAAATCGCATGACAAGTACAAGAGGTTGCCGCTACATACTCGGATTCACATGTAGAAAGCGTAACAAGTGGTTGTTTCTTTGAACTCCATGAAATTGCACAATTGCCCATTGAAAATGTAAATCCGGTAGTACTCTTTCTATCATCAACATCTCCAGCAAAGTCGCTATCACAATATCCGATAAGCTTGAAATCATTCGAGGAAGTATAAAATAATCCATACTCCAACGTACCTTTCAAGTACCGAAGTATTCTTTTCGTTGCTTTCATATGAGTTGTTGTAGGAACTTCCATAAAGCGGCTCACCACTCCAACAGCATAAAGAATATCTGGTCTTGTGCATGTCAAGTACCTCAAACTTCCCACAAGGCTTTTGAATAAAGTGGGATCTTCCTTTTCGCCTTCTTCAAACTTTGAAAGTTTCATTCCACACTCCATGGGCGTGTTCACGGGGTTGCAATCATGCATCTTGAACTTTTTCAATACTTCTTTTGCATATCTTTCTTGAGAAATAAAAATTCCTTCCTCCATTTGCTTCACTTCTAGGCCCAAATAGTAGGACATGAGCCCTATGTCAGTCATCTCGAACTCACGAGACATCTCCTTCTTGAATTCTTCAAATAATCTTGGATTGTTGCCGGTGAAGATGAGATCGTCCACATAAAGGCAAACTAGCAATATGTCTCCATTATGACAAGCTTTCACATAGAGAGCATATTCATTAAGGCAACGATCGAAACCATGCTCTTGAAAGTACTTGTCAATGCGACTATTCCATGCCCTTGGCGCTTGCTTTAATCCATACAATGCCTTCTTCAACTTCAAGACTTGGTCCTCATGTCCTTTGACCACATACCCAAGTGGTTGCTCAATGTACACTTCTTCTTCAAGATCACCATTTAGGAATGCCGACTTCACATCTAGTTGATAGATTCTCCATTTCATTTGAGCCGCCATTGAGATAAGTAATCGAATAGTCTCCATGCGAGCAACTGGGGCAAACACCTCTTCGTAGTCAATGCCATGCCTTTGCTTGTAACCTTTTGCAACAAGCCTTGCTTTGTGTCTTTCCACTTCTCCTTTTGCATTCTTCTTCACCTTGTAAACCCATTTGACTCCAATAGCTTTATGACCTTTAGGAAGATTTGTTAATTCCCAAGTATCATTCTTCTCAATCGACTTGATTTCCTCATCCATAGCTTGTTTCCATCTTCTCTCTTTCGTTGCTTCTTCAAAGCTTAATGGCTCACCGTCGGCTAAGAGGCAATGCAAACCGAGAGTTGTTTCTTCGGTTTCATTATAAAGATCATCAAGACTTCTCATTCTTCTTGGCCCTTTATTTGAACTTTCACCTTGATCATTGGGAGTGGGTGTAGGAGGTGGAGTTTCATCTTGTGTTGGTGCCATGGCTTCCTCTTCTTCCTCGACAAAGTATGGAACGAAGTCATAGTTGCTTTCTTCATTTCTTTCCCAATTCCATGCTCCATCTTCATCGAACTCTACGTCGCGGCTCACCACAACCTTGCCATTGTTTGGGTTGTACAACTTGTAGCCCTTTGAGTTTGCATTATAGCCAATAAAGACGTGTTTGACACTTCTATCATCAAGCTTGCTTCTCTCTTGTTGCGGGATGTGCTTGTAAGCAATGCACCCAAACACTTTCAAGTGATTCACGCTAGGCTTATATCCACTCCATGCTTCTAGTGGCGTACGATCCTTAATGCTTGATGTTGGTGAGCGATTAGATATGTACACTGCACAAGAGACAGCTTCAGCCCAAAACTCCTTAGGCATATTCTTAGCCTTCAACATGCTTCGTGCCATGTTAAGAATTGTTCTATTCTTCCTTTCCGCAACGCCATTTTGTTGTGGTGATCTAGGGACTGTTAAAGGACGTCGAATCCCATGAGCCTCACAAAATTCGTTGAACTCTTTTGAGGTGAACTCGCCTCCTCTATCGGACCTTAGAGCCTTGATTTTGTAGCCACTCTCCCTTTCTACAAGAGCCTTGAAGATCTTGAATGCAGCAAATGCTTCAGACTTTTGCTTCAAGAAGTAAACCCATGTTTTTCTACTAAAATCATCAATAAAGAGGATGAAGTATTTGTTGCCACTAAATGATGATGGATCAATTGGCCCACAAACATCGGTGTGAACAAGTTGGAGTGGCTTGGTTGCTCTTGATGTGGCCTCCTTTGGAAAACTCTTTCTTGCATGCTTGCCAAGAAGACATGCGTCACAAATTTGATTGGGATGATTGATTAAAGGCATCCCTTTCACCATCTTCTTCTCCCCCATATCTTTGAGTGCGCCAAAGTTCAAGTGCCCAAATCTCATGTGCCAACGCCATGTTTCCTCCTTTATCGTAGCTTTCAAACACTTTACATCAAGTGTCTTGAGATTCAATGTGAACATTCTATTCCTCGACATAGCGACCTTGGCAATCAATGTATCATTTTGATCTCGAAGCCAAAGACAATTATTTTTCATGTGAATATCATACCCCTTTTCCAAGAGTTGTCCCAAGCTTAAAATATTGCTTTTTAACTTGGGCACATAGTAGACATCATTAACAAGCTTATGGCTACCATCTTTGGAAGAAATGATAATTGTACCTATGCCTTCAATTTGAATTTTTGATGAGTCCGCAAAAGATACATTACCCCGTGCATTTTCATCGAGCTCCACGAACTTTTCCTTTAGTCCACACATATGGTTGCTTGCACCGTTGTCTAAATACCACGAGCTCTTGTCATCCTTCTCTTCCCCTTTAAGTGCTAGCAATAAAGTTGATTCATCTTCATATTCTTCCTTGCCATCCATAAGATTAGCTCTTGTCTCACCATTATTCAAGGAACTATAGCATTCCCAAGAATAATGGCCCAACTTATGACAATTGTAGCACTCAATGTTGGATTTTTCATACCTCCTTTCATTTGTCTTCAAATTATGGCCTCGCCCTCTACCTCTTGCACTTCCACGACCTCTACTTGATTGAAAATTTCTTGCCTCATAATTGAAATTGTATTGGCTACCTCTTCCTCTTCCACCTTGGCCACGTCCATGGCCTCGTCCTCTTCCTCGTCCACGTCCTTGTTGGCTTTCTCCTCTATCTTCCTTCAAACAAGCCTTGGCTTTTAGAGCTTGCTCTAATACTTCTCCTTGTCTTCTACTAATCTTATCTTCATGGGCTTGCAAGGATCCCTCTAGTTGTTCAATAGTCATCTCCTCCAAATTCTTTGATTCTTCAATAGAGCACACCACATAATCGAATTTTTGAGTGAGAGTTCGAAGGATTTTCTCCATCACACGAACATCCTCCACCTTGTCGCCATATCTCTTCATTTGATTTGTTATCGCCTTTACTCTCGAGCAATAATCCGAAATTGATTCGGATTCCTTCATCTTCATTGCTTCAAAATCCGTTCTTAGAGATTGAAGCCTTACTTTCTTTACCTTTTCTCGTCCCTTTTGTGCACAATACTGCAGCAAGTGTTTCAGTAGGCATATCGTTAATTCCAGGTTGATTGTCCATCCAGTTGCAACTCGAGCAATTCATGAAACAAGAACCAATTCAACATTCATCAACGCAACTGTAACCTGTGAGCTAAACATGAAAGAGTCCTGTTAGTAGCAAGCTTTTTTCATAGACATGCCATTTCTTGTTAGAAGGTGGAAGAGAGAATTTAGAGAGAGTGAATTAGAGAGAAGGATATAACACTCAAATATTTGGCTTGCTTAAAACACTTGGTACAATGAGTATTTATAGGGAGTTTTGGGATCACACTAGAATTAAAAAATTATTAAATACCTAACACCCTTCCACCTAACTTAAATATCTAACCACTTTCTATCTAACTTATTGAATACCTAATCACTTTCACCTAACCACTTTCACCTAACCACTTTCCACCTAACTTATTAAATATCACATTATAATTCTAAAATTCAAATTAAACATATTTTTAACATTTCTAAGCAAAGGCATGTCTGTACTTGTCCATATGGCCATCCGTATTCCGCTTCACTGGCAGACTGCTTGACCAAATGAGGGAACTGGGTAACTAGCAGTATCTCAACCAATGAGTTTACAGCTTGCAGCTTGGGTTCTGATAAAAAAAGATATCTGGTAATGTAAATATGTGAAAATATGAAAGTTCTTGTGCATCTGGACAATGGACTACAAGCAGGGAGAGCAAAATTTTATGGGCAACATCACGTCTGCTTTGAAAGCAATTGTTATCCTCCATAACCTGTAAAATTCTCCAATTGCAAAAATATCATTTCTTTTCCCATATTCTTACATGTTCTGAAGGCATATCTCTAAATATTTAATTTGCTCACATCACTACCTCAAAACCATTAAAACAATCTTTGTGCGCTGCTTCAAACCCAGCTCAATCCAGGACTTTTCTTCAGACCTCTCCCGATCATCTTGTACGGCCTGCATCTCCCCACCTTCGAGAATTAGCATAGATATTTGATAAAGCAACATGATGAGTAGGATTTGTAGGCTCAAGTTGACCAAGGTGATTAAGAGCAAATTCAGCTAACTGCACATTAGAATGCATTTTGCATGCAACCAGTAAAGCCCCCCACACTCTAGCATCAGGTTCAAATGGCATTTCATTGATTAACTGCAAAATTTATCGAGTAATCCAGCGCGACCTAATAAATCCACCATGCTAGCATAATGTTCCAAACCTGGTTCAAGCTGGTGATCTTTGTACATTGATTCAGATATTTCCTTCCCTGCCTTCATCTATCAAACCCACATGCCTGCAAGCAGACAAGACATTGATGAACGACAGAGAGTCAGCATTGATATGATTCTTTCGCATTATTGAGAAAAGTTCAACAGCACGATTCCCTTGTCCGTGAACTGCATACCCTGAAGTATCACATTCCATGAAATGGTGTTTTTGATTTTCATCTTGTGAAATAAGTTTTCTGAATGATGGAGCTGCCCACATTTTGCATACATGTCAACAAGACAGTTCCCAATTTGTAGATTATTCTGAAAACCCATTCGAATAACACAGGCATGAAGAGCCATGCCTTCCTCTAAGGCTGATAGATATGCTACCGCAGGAAGGACACTCACAATCGAGACTTTATTGGGCTGAAGATTCTGTAATTCCATGCAGCGAAATGCAGAAATAGCTTCTTTGGCATGTCCGTTGTGCGCATATCCTGGAATCAATATGTTCCAAGATATCTCGTTTCCTGTGAACTCACTACTCTTGAACAAGCATTCAGCAGTGGTAAGGCTTCCACATTTGGAATACATGTCAATCAGAGCATTATTTACATGCCAATGAGAATCAAAGCCATACTTTATAATCTGTCCATGAATGCAGGTTCCTTGGTCTTTGTCATATGAAAGGACACAGGCTGAAAGCAAACCCACCATACTTCCTGAGTTGGCTGTATTTCGGATATCTGTAATTTGCAGAACATCTCCATTGCATAATAAGGGTCACCAATCTGCACATACCCATTAATCAAAGCATTCCAGGTCACAATATCTTTGCATGACATTCTATTGAATATGATCAGTGAAGAAGCAAAGAATCCACATTTAGCACACATGGAGACTAAGGCAGTTCCAATTGAGACATCCAAGTCAAAATTTGCTTTAAAAGTATAACAGTGAACGCTTTTACCAAATCTCAAAGACAATACTTCTACACAAGCAGGAAGTACACTCATGAGGGTAATTTTATTCGCCTTCAAACCATCTTTTTGCATATCTTGAAATAAAGACAGTGCTTTTTCAGCATACCCTGATCGGACTAGAGCTGATATAATTGCTGACCAAGCAAACAAATCCCTTTCATTAAGCCCTTGAAGCAACTGTTTGGCCGCATCTATATCTCCACATTTTGAGTACATACTCATCAAAGCAGTCGCAACTATAACATCTGAATCAATTCCTTGTTGTCTAGCAAAATCGTGAATTTCCTTCCCTCTACCTAAATCTCTCATCTCTGCAAATGCCAAAAGTGCACTTGGAACTGATAGGTTACTCAACTTATCAGTCTCCCTCTAGCTTGATGCAATCGAACAACTCCAAAACTTCAAGGAAACATTCATTATGCCCATACCCTGACATCATTGTTCTCCAAGAAATATCACTCCTAACATTCATTCTTTCAAAAATTTGACAAGCGGCATCCACGTACCCGCACTTGGAGTACATATCAATCAAACCATCAGAAACAACCGCATCAAAACCTTTCCTGATCACATAACCATGAATAGATCTACAAGCACTAATCTCACCCAATCTTGAAACAGCTGGAACCAAATTCACAATAGTCACTTTATCAGGCTCCAGACCAACCAATTGCATACTCTTAATGAACCCCAGAGCCTTCTGAGGATCCACACTCTGTGACAAACCCAAAATCATTGCATTGCAACTTATAACATCTTTCTCAGGCATTTTATCAAATACTTTTCTTGATAATACCAAATCACCCATTTTGCAGTACATGCCAATAACTGCAGTCCCAACAAAAACATCACACAGTAGCCCTCTGAAGACTATATCCCGGATGAATCAAAAGACCCTCTTTGAACACCAATGCGCCAGTGCAAGCTTTCAAAACAAAAGTAAATGTATATTTGTCCGGCACTAGGCTTTTGTGTAACATACAGTGATATATTTTTATGGCTTCATGGCGATCTATTGAACTTGCATAAGCTCGTATCATGGAGTTGTACAATCTAACACTGTGAGTGGGCATTGAATCAAACTGAAACTCCTGCAACGCACACTCTGCCTTTTATTTGATCCATGATCTGTTCTTAATTAAAATTTCAATTTCCAATATATATATATATATATATATAAGAATGGTTTTGGTTTGCAGGTGGTCATTAGGAGAGCTGGAATTGGGAAGGTGGATATGAATCTTTCAGATTTTGCATATATATATATATATATATGCCAAGAAAGATTTCTCAGAAATCACAAGTTTATTTGAGGCATAATGCATGCCTAGATCAAAAAAATATAATTTCTTTTATATATAAAATTGTAATTATTGTTTTACATTATCAGAAACTTTTAAAAACTAATAAAACAAAAGATTAATAACTAGTTACTAACTCTAAATTCTGTTTCCATTAATGAACTACGTACAAACCATATCCTAAATTCTGTTTCCTGAAAAGTTACCAATTATCACCCAGCAGCTCCTCAATGTTGAACGAGCAATCAAATGCCGGGTCCATCAACATATCGTCCAGATAATTCACGTCCATCTCTGGTGATGCAATTGCTGAATTGGTTGTTCTCGTCAACAAATCTGCTTCCCGATGTTCCACGGAACCATCATAATCGTCCATACTATTCTCAGCTGCTACATTTTCTATCTCTGTTGCTGCAATTTGAGATACATCTCCTTGTTGAAATTGGCGATTACAGATAAGTCTGGACCCCGTTGTATTATCGTAATCATCCACTGCAAGTCTTTTGCATTGGATAGGTTCAGCGAGTACACCGTGGGAAATTTCAAGCCGTCTCTTCTTCTTCTCAGCAATGGCAGGAGATGGACAATTTTTCCTCAGCCGACAAAGAACCAAACAATCGCTGATTTCAGGAAGACTGTACTCGTGAATTATCCACCCACAGTGATGGACTGATGATGGGTTTCTATAACTGAACCTTTTCTTGACTCCATAACTAATGGGGTAAGTTTCAAATTCCTTTACAAATTCATGGCCTTTGTTCTCGCCATGCCATGTTCCGCAAACCCCAACTCGGCGATCGAAATTTGAGGTTCCCTGGCGGCCTTTTCTCTTCAAGAGAGTGAAGAAATAGAGATCATCGTCCTGACGTAGATATTTGCCCCCAAAACTCTCCCACACTTCCCACGGCTCTTTATCTCCATACAAATTGCAATCTTTTACCAAGAATTCCTCCTCTTCCATATTAAACTTGGCATTCGTGATTTTCTTGTAAAGATAGTAACCAAATAAATGTTCATCAGAAGGCCTAAATCTATACCCAGGACCTCGAGTCATTGGCAAGGGAGTTTCTTGCATTCTGATAGCTTGAAAATAAAGCAATATTACAGAGACAGGAAAGATAGTAGCTAGTAGAATTTATCAAAACATATATAACGTTTCTTTATATATGCATGCAGTTTCGTAAAAAAATTGAATAAATATATTTGGAAGAAATAGCTTTTAATTCTAATTAGGATAATGCATTTCAAATATCATTATTTCATCTAATTTTTGATCAACTTATTTTACAACTTTAAATTATGAACTTGTCATCAATAATTTTTGCGCGTCCAATATAATAATAATAATAACTTTAATATTATTAAATTTTTGTGAAACATAATTTAGATATATTATTATGTTTTGGATTGTCCCTTTTTCTCTTAAATCTTGAATACTATATTAATATGAATATGTGATGAATATTAGAAGTTTAAATATTTTATTAGGAAAATTATTATTTGAAACATATTTAAATAAAATATAATAATTTTTTTATAATTTCAGTTCAACCTCAGTTTAATCCTAATTAAACTTTTAACTATTGACCCTCTATTTTCTTCGATTTTATATCTGGTTTGCTCTAACAAGTGATTCCCAATAAAAATAAATGTTATTTTTTTGTAAATTTCAATCGGTTTGGTTATTTTGTCATTTTTATAAGTAAAGCCGAACATAACCGAAATAACTGAATTTTTATAAAACTAATAAACAAAACCGAATTAAATATTTTATTTATGTCATTTTTATTTAGTTATTCGGTTATAACCAAATTATGCTCACTCCTACCGGTCATTACAAGTATTTATTTGGGTAGTGAATCAGTTTTCTCGTTTAATCCCAACATCCAAACATTTTTCTTATTATTGAGTACAATTTAATTTGGTTTTTTTTGTTGAGGAAAAACCCATATAAGAAAACTGATTAAAATTTTCATAAAATTATGTCGTTTCAATTTATTTTGTTTTATTTATATATATAAATATATATATTTTTTTATGTATCAAAAAAATATGAAAGCTATTATGATTTAATCTTATCCAAATTTTTTGAATTAAAAAAAACCAATTGATTAAAATTTTGATAAAACTATATCGTTTCAATTTAATTTATTTTATTTATATATATAAATACATTTTTATTTATATGTATAAAAAAAGATGAAAGCTATTATGATTCAAAGTTGCCCATTTCCATTAAATAAGCTTTCACTAATTGTAATTGGATCATCTTTACTTTGCTCCTTGTAGCTTCTGCAAGTGTTTCAATTCAAAAAATTCCTATCAAAATCAGAGGAAAAAAATTAAAATACTACTGAAATAGAATTTATTGAATTTTTCAACAGAGACGAAACTGGATCTTTTATAAAAAAAAAGTTTCTTAAATTCATTAGTTATCTTTCCATTGTGGGAAAATATATTTCAAATGCAAAATGTTATTGAAACTCCAGTGATGGGCCACAGCCTTGCCATGCCAATTTACAACAGAAGCTGCATTTCTCATATATAAAGGATGAAAAAGCAATAGAAATCTCAAAGTGCATAAGCATTTTCCAGAGAGGTACAAATAGCTAATCAAACATGCCTGAAGATGTGTACATTTAGCATATTTTTTTCAATCAACTCAAATACACAAACATCTTTAATTTTCAGTGAATTATCCTTAGCAAATGCACTCCAACCAGCAGCTAATTGAGCACTTCTCTTGTTTGCTTAAACATTCAATTTCAGTGGCCAAACTTTGTCTTCAACCTTCATTGTTACACTCTACGATTTGCCTTCCATGTACTCTTGGAAAAACCCAATAGGTACGTTCTACAAATTGTTGATAATTATAAATATTTAATAGGTAATTTTGGTAAACATAAGCAGAAAACTCCATACCTGCATATGAGGGAACTTGAAAACAACATTGAACCATGGGTTGGATGAAGTGAATTTGTTGGCAGCTTGAAGAGCTCCAGAAATATTCGATTCTGAACGCTTTTTAGGCTTCTTATCAGGATTGTTAATTTTCCCTGTTACTAAATTAATTAATTAGTCTCATTGTTATGAACTAATCAGGCAAAGGCAGCTCACAATTAAGCTCTCATGGGTTAACCTGAAATTTCTATATATTTTTTAGCTGGCCCTATTTGAACAATCCGAATCAAATTAAATTATTGGTTCGATTTTTTCAAATTTTTCCTGATTTCTCTGATTGAAACTCAACTTAAAATTCTAATGACAAATTACATTACTGCTTATATACAATTAGTCATCAAATTAAGAACAAGAAAATCACACCTTCAAGTTCTTGAACTGAGCAATCTGAATCTTCAATCACAATAACTTGGGGTTGTCATCCATTTGGCTGACTAGAAATCAATGGAGTTTCATTTGTTTTCGTCTGAACTTCAACATTAATTGCAACAGCCACTGCCTGGATACTCAATCTCCACTAGATTTTTATCAAAAATTAACACAGTAAATCAGGATTTTTTTACATACCTAAAAACCAATAAGTAGCCATTTTTGAGAGAGTAGTAATCTGAAAATTCTTGCCAGCCCTTTTCAAGCCAAACTTCATTTGCTGTCTTTGACAAATCTATTTTCCATTCGGTGCCATTAGGAACCCTAAGGACCACTCTCCCTGATAAACAATTTCCATGATATTTCACAAACTTTTCCGGATTCCCCTAAAAAAGAAAAACGAAAAAAAAAAATTAATTTATAAGATGAAACTCTAATTGGATTGCATAAGAAATCTCAATGAAAGAAAAGAATATAATGAACAAGAAGAAGAAGAAGAAAATAAAACTTACAAGTCTACCCTCGCGAATAATGTCTGGAATAATAATCTTGAAAAACTGGGGCGTTTTTGCTGAACTCATTGTTGAAGAGATGGGTATATATGGAGCAATGAGTTTTAATAGATGTTGTGTATTTATGAACCAGAACTTGCTTTGGAGTCATCTTAATTAATCCAAACCTAACAGGATCTATCCGTACTCTTAAATCTTAATTAGGAACAGAAAATATGGTGATCCTGTTCAGTAGTACTACAAGAAATTCTTGGAAATCATGAATAAGCTGAAAATGGTCACTGAATTTTTTTCAATTCATCAATATAACATTAAAGTTTTAACCCAAAATAGAGGATATAAAATCTTCTTTTGTCCCCTGGAAACTATATAAAATGTTGTTATCCAGGAAACTATAAGCTGTCTTTTGAAAAAGCAACATGAATTGTGGCAAGTCAGTCGTTGGAGATTATCAATAGCTCTTGTCCCGTCCAACATAAAAACTGATGAGTTTCCATTATTAAACTCTGTTTATCGTGAAAGGAATGGCGTGTAATACACAATGGTATAATGAGATTTTTTGCAAGTGAATTCGTACGAAAATATAATGAGATTTATTGTTTTAAATTTTGTAGCTTTTGTTCATAAAATAACAACCAATTCAAAGAAAATTCTGAAGAAATTATTTCGTGGCTTCAGATGGAAGCAAATTCCAAGAGAAGAACTTCACTAACAAGAGAATCAGCTAACTTTTACCATATTATTCTTCAAAATACTATACTTGGCAGAAAACTAGCAAGCATCTTCTTCCTTTTTCTTTGATTTCTTCTTTAATCCCACTTGAGTTCTAAATCGGTAGAACAAAACTTAATTTGAACAGGAAATTCGTTCCATGTTTATAGCAAATTATTAGAATGACTTGTCATTAAATTTATAGATGAAAAGCTTATCATTAAATTCATCAGTAAATGCAAAATGTTATTGAAACTCCAGTGATGGGCCACAGCCTTGCCATACCAATTTACAACAGAAGGTGCATTTCTCATATATAAAGGATGAAAAAGCAATAGAAATCTCAAAGTACACATGCATTTTCCAGAAAGGTACAAATAGCGATTTTTTTTTTTTTTTTCCAATTCATCAATATAACTTTAAAGTTTTAACCCAAAATAGAGAATATAAAATCTTCTTTTGTCCCCGAGAAACTATATAAGCTGTCTGTATTCAGGAAACTATAAGCTGTCTTCTGAAGAAGCAGCATGAATGGTGGCGTTAAACATTAATGGCAAGTCTGTCATAGGAAATTGTCAATAGCTCTTGTCCCGTCCAACACAAAAACTGACGAGTTTCCATTATTAAACCCTGTTTATCCTGAAAGGGATGGCGTGTAATACACAATTGTATAAAATGAATAAAATAAATTTTAGTCTTGATCTTTTTCGCAAGTGTAATACACAATGTACTACTTGTATCTGTTTTCAGAAATGAGGGCATTAAATATACATTAGAGCTTCACTTGCTTCCACCAATGAATGAAAAATAGATGATGACTTTGTTATTTATCTATGAAAAATAGATTATCTATGAACTATGCTCATCAATTGCAAATATATATGTATATATATATATTTATATATATAACATTTCATGCTATATCTAATAAACATTAAGAAATGTGTACGTTGTGCATAGTTCTTTTAATCAACTCCAATATACAGACATCCCCACCTTTTAAAGAATTTTCCTTCACAAATGCAGCCCAGCCTACACTAAATGCACCATATAACTCCAACGTTCATAAAATTTCAATTTAACCTCCCAAACTGAATCTTTAACTTCTAGCATAACTGTCTGATTTGCAATAGGCAAATTTTACAAAATTCGAAATTTTAAATAATAATTTTATTTTAATAACATATATATGAGCAAATAACTGATTAGCAGTTTGATTTTCCCCTCACAGTTGTGTTTCAGAATAAGTTTGACCCATGGATTGGTTGAGCTGAATTTGTTGGCAGCTTCAAGAGCTTCAGAAAATGTTTGAATCTGAACGCCTTCATCCCTTCTTACCAGGATTCTTATTGTCCTTTGATTTCTTGAATTTCCCTACTGTATTTCAACTAACAGCCTAATTAATCTCATTCTTTTGAACTAATAGCGTGAATTGTTATTTCTTTCTTTTAGGTTTTCATTCTTTCGACAACAACAACTAAACCTTAAGCTAAAATCAGATTGGATAAACAGTATAGATTCTCTCGTCCGTATATCTCATTGCTTCAATTGAGATTCTAAGTTGGGATCAGGGTTAAAATTCTTCCTGTTTAATTCTCGTTGAATTTAATGGCTTAAATCGACTAAAATAAATTGTACATTCTATACTGATATTAAAAATATGTTGATGTTTAAATCAACGTAGTAGATTCCATATTGATACTAAATAATATTGATTTTTAAATCAGCGTGCTGCCTTACCATTACAAGAAAATCAAAATTTTTCGACGAAAAATAAGAAATTTTTGTCAGAAAATTCAATTACAGATGAAAAATAAGTCGGTAACTGACGCGTAGACTAAATTTGCTGAAGGAAAAATTTTCGTCGACAAATTTGCCGACGAAAACTGATTGGCGTTGACAAAATTTTTGATGGAAATCTGATTTTCGTTAGCATTTTTGCCGACGGAAAAGTTTTTTCCGTCGGTAAATTTGCCCACGGAAGGCTTATTTCCATTGGCAAAATAATAAATTTTTTAATTAATTCTTAAACCCCTATAACACTATAACCTGTAATATTAATATCCAAATAATGAAAAGATTAAGATAATATAAAAATTTAAATATCCGAAAATAATATAATATAATTTAAATTGTACTAATAATATAATTTAAATTGTACCAAGTATATAGTTAATAATTATTTAAAGGACATAATAGTAATAATGAATATCTATTACAAAATCCTAACTAAGCTGATGGCAGCGGCGGCTGATGTGTACAATCAGACTAATGCGACGATGATTCGACTATACTCTCAAATTAGCCATCTTATTACGTAGTTAAGTTATGAAGCTGAGTGCATCTTGCCATTGAGCCTTTGATTGTTGCAATTCATGTACAGTATTCCAAAATTCATATACTTTGCTAGAAGCAGACCGTCAATTAGATGCCGTTGTACTTGAACTAAATGAATGCGAGTAACATGTGTCGGCAAAAGAACCTACACCAAATACCCATTTTCGTTGGTCTCTTCCACCAACCATGTCAAAATAAATTTGAATTTTATCAATATTTTCAAAATTTTGTAAACGTTGTTGAATTGTCTCTTGCACTTATTCCTGTCATAAAACAAAGGTTTATATTAATTAATGATAACTAATAACTAATATCATCAAAGTATTAGTAAAATATAATAATTTTAACATACGTGTAAATGTCTGACTCGCGAATTGAAGAATATTTAACCATCATATTTTTTTGTGTAGGTGTGTAAAAAGACCTCACCTGGTGTAGGCGGTCTACCCATCATTATTTACTGCAAACAAATAAAAAATCATAATTGAAGTCATTTTTATTTACTAGTCCTATAAGTTTTTACTAAAATTTTTTCAAAATTTTCCCTAAATTTTGACCAAACCTCCTGTACACAAAGTCAAAAAAGCACTTCTAAATTATTTTTATACTGGCATCCAATAACAATTTAAACTTCTAACACAATTTTGCCTTTTTCATTAACCTCTATTTAATCAGGCATTATGTAAATTATCAATAGGTTGTAATAAGAGAATTTTTAAGTAAAACGGTAATATATTTTATTACTTAAAAGTCTTTGTATATGCTCCCAATGGGATATCGATCTTCCAGTATGCAGGCATGAACTGACTTCATCAGGTCCTCCCAGTCTATTATTAGAATTTCTCTTTGAAATGGAAAGTGACTCGGATGTTGTCCAATATTGTTGCCAGTGTGCCCATATATCTTCGGTTATATAACGGGGTCGTACACCATCATTGTGTAACCCGCACACAAAGTCTCTATAACGTAATCGGGCACGAGTCTCCCATATACGATACATAATGTGATCAAATTTCTCATCCCAGTAAAATTGTTTCTTATGAAAAATGAAACAGAAAAACATATTGCAAGTATAAACAATAATTTGTTATATAATTAATATTATCATAATTTATTACCTTAAATTTTTCAAAATAAAATTTATTTATTTTTTGACACCTTCCAGACATAACCATCGAAATTTATTTTGTTATTGAATGTCATCGTCATTGAGCGTGAGCACTTTGCTAAAGGATTCAAAGTAATATACAATAATTTTTATAAAGTCACTAAAAGTAATCTCTGTCATTAAAATTAATACAAACTTAAATTGTAATCACTTACTCCTCAGCTGTAAAGTCACTAAAAGGAATATTGTTAGCCTGATTGAACAAAAGGTTGAAACTCGTCAGTGCTCAAACACAGCCGAATATTGATGTGTGTTTAAATTTGCATGTTTTGGTTTATTTTTCATATTTTTATTGTACTTTATTTTGGCTTAAATTAGTACTTTTCATTTGTTTTTATGATTTTTGTTATTGTAGTGTCAAAGTAATGGAAATGCAGCAATTAAAGTCAAAAAGAGCAAATGTGGAACAGCCATGAAAATCTAAGGAATTTTGAAGTGAAAAGCAGATTTTGGGCTTAGCCTTGCCCAAGGCTAAGGGGCAAGGGTAAGGACCTGTCTTGCCCAAGGCTAACAGACAAAACGCGTCAGCAGATGCAGATTTTGAATTTTAATCTGAAAGTTGACCTAGCCGCCAGCTTTTCTTCACCAGATTTTTAGGGATGATTGAGCTGTAATTCAAGGGATATTAGGCAGCCTTTTTAGAAGAATAATATTTTATTTATATTTGTAATTTATATTTCAAAGTTTGGTAATGTTTGGTGAGGATTTGGTGACTTTTCTATCCCACCAAGTTTGAATTCCTCTATATCTAGGGAAAAACGTGAAGAAGGACAGATCTTCTTCTTCTTCTTCATCTGGGTTTTCTCAAGGCTGTAACAGGGAGTTCATTTTCTGTTTTTAATTTTATTTTGATTGTTATTTCAATTATGTGTGGCTAAAACTCCAATTTCAGTTAAAGATCACTTCAAGGCCAGGTTTTGATTCTCTGTGAGATTGTTATTCTTATTTATTGTTCTTAATTTCATATGATGTTCATGTTATTTACTGAAATTTAGAGAAACTATATCTCAATTATTATTTATTTTATGTTCAATGAGGCGCCGTTGTTCATCTTAATAGATAATATATTGCTAGATTAATTTTGCTGAATCCGTAATTGTTTGGTGAAGTTAACAACAAGTGGCAATCAGCATAGCTTCCTCACAAGGGCTGTTATGTTGAGTAGATGCATGATTGTGTCTAAATTGATCTCGCGTGAGGTTGGTTGGCTTAGGTTAGGTCTTTCTATTTCATTAATGCTGTCAATAAATTAAATCCTTGCGCGTGTTTTGGGTTATTTATTGATTAGGAATTAATTATAGTCTTACTTGATTAATTCAATAATACGGAGAGATAAGGTCGGGAGCGCGAAGCCGACGGCTATAACTGGCGCATTATATGATTTTTAGAGTTATTCTTTCGTCAATGATCAGTTGAGTTAAACCTGTGCTGCGAATATCTTTAACTGGAATTTATCACATATTGAATTTTTTTTAATTAATTTACTGTTTATTTTATTTGTTTATTTGAATTCAGCAATTGTTAGCTTTTGATTTATGAAAATTCCCCCTTTTTATATTTTTATTGTTAAAAATCTGGTTATTTAGAATTATTTCAGTGCTAGTCTCTGTGGATTCGACCCTTTCTTACCCTATTTGCAATTTATTTAGTAGGATAATTGAGGTATTTATTTTTGGTGGCTTCGACACCCATCAAATTTTGGCGCCGTTACCGGGGACTAGTCTAATTTGATTTAATTTGTTAATGACCAGGTCTGAAATTTCGGAAGAAATTTTATTCGATTCGGAGATTGAAAAAACAGCCAAGAGATTGAGAAAAGAAACAAGGATACGCAAGGAACTTGCTGGAAATTCTTCTCGACAGCAGCAAGAAGAGGAAGAAACTGATCTTACTGACTTTTCAGCAGAAACAGAAGAGGAAAAAATGGCAGAACGGACCTTGAGAGAATTAAATGCACCCCCTTTGAACCAACAGCCCCTGTGCATAACTTATCCAGCCTTGGACACTGCTTTTGAACTAAAATCGTGGCTGATTCACTTATTACCCACATTTCGTGGCTTAGAGAATAAAGATCCTGACAACCATTTGAAAGAATTTCATGTGGTGTGTTCTGGTATGAGGCCACAAGGAGTTACTGAAGAACAAGTGAAATTAAGGGCCTTTCCATTCTCATTGGCTGATTCGGCAAAAGAGTGGTTATTGAATTTACCATCAGGAACGATCACAACGTGGACTGATATGTTAAGAATGTTCCTGGATAAATTTTTTCCAGCCTCTAGAGCCGCTGTAATTCGGAGAGAAATCAGTGGAATTAGGCAAAAGGATGTGGAGTCACTTCATGACTATTGGGAAAGATTCAAGAAATTATGTGCAAGCTGTCCCCAACATGGAATTACAGATCAGTCCCTTATTCAGTATTTTTATGAGGGTATGTTGAGCATGGAAAGGAGGATGATAGATGCAGCAAGTGGGGGAAGCCTCAACAATAAAACCCCTGCCCAAGCACGTGAGTTGATACAGAATATGGCAGCCACTTCCCAACAGTTTGGAAGATATCAGGATCCCCCAAGAAGAGTACATGAGGTAAGCTCTTCTTCCATTGAAGATAAACTGAATGCTCTAACTGTTCTTGTACAAAATATGGCTTCAGGTACATCCTCACAAGCAAGGGTGTGTGGAATATGTGCATATGCTGGACATCCAACAGATATGTGTCCAACACTTCAAGATGATTCACAAGAGCAAGTAAATGCAATGGGAGGATATTCTGGACAGCCCTACAAGAAGTATGATCCTTATTCCAACACATATAATCCAGGATGGCGAGATCATCCCAATTTCAGCTATGGAGCTAGGCAACAAAATTCACAGCAATAATTTCCACCTAGACAACCACAGCAACCTGCTCAACCAGCTCCTAAACAGGGTATGAGTCTTGAAGATATTGTCCATTCTTTAGCTAATAATATGCAGGATCTCCAGCAGCATGCAAAGAAATCAGATTCAAGGTTTCAGAATTTGGAGACACAAATGAGCCAAATGGCACAATCCTTGAGTAGAATTGAGTCCCAAGGACGTTTGCCTTCACAAACCATAGAAAATCCAAGACAAAATGTGAGTGCAATTATTTTAAGAAGTGGAAAAGAGGTCGAACAGCTCCTGCCCAAGAAAAGTGACCAGAAACTGGTAAGAAAAGCTGAAAAAGAGGTGAAAATTGAGGAAAATGAGCAACCAAAAGACAGAAATTCAGAACAGCCGCCAGCTATAGTCATCCGACCCCCGTTTCCTGAGAGATTGGCCAAATCTAAGAAAGAGAAAGAGGAAAAAGACATCTTCGAGATATTTCGTAAGGTTGAGGTAAATATTCCTTTAATAGATGCTATTAAACAGATACCTCGATATGCAAACTTTCTTAAAGAGCTTTGTACTAACAAGAAAAAACAGGTTGGCTATGAGAAAATAACTGTGAGTGAGAATGTTTCAGCTGTACTTGAAAGAAAATTGCCAAAAAAATGCAAGGATCAAGGTATGTTTGCTATTCCCTGTCAAATAGGTAATGTTAGCATTAAGAAAGCAATGTGTGACTTAGGTGCATCAATAAATGTTATGCCTCTGTCAATTTATTCTTCTTTAAACGCTGGGCCTTTAGAAGAAACAGGAATAGTAATTCAGCTTGCTAATAGGTCAATTATTTATCCTGAAGGATTATTAGAGAATGTTTTAGTGCAGGTTAATGGCTTAATTTTTCCAGCTGATTTTTATGTTATTGATATGGATGATGATGACAAATCTTTGGAGTCATCTGAAATTTTATTGGGAAGACCTTTTCTTAAAACAGCTAGGACCAAAATAGATGTGTATGCAGGTATACTTACTATGGAATTTGATGGTAAGATGGAAAAATTTAATGTTTATGACGCCATGAAAAATCCTGGTGATTTACCTTCTGTTTGTGGTGTAGATAAAATTGAGCCTTTGACTCCTCCAATGTTTGAATTGAATAAGGATGACAAGTTACAGGTAACTTTGGGTGACAATGTAAATATGGATAGCACTAATACATTGGAAAAGAAGCTGGATTTGGAAGCAAATTTACAAAAAATAGTGCATGAACTTGCAGCCTTAAAGGAAACAAACAATTCTCCTCCTTGGGGCATTGATCAATTTTATGTTTATAACTCGAAGAAGAATGCTGATTATGTGTCCAATATTTTTGAAGTAGATGTTACTGCACATTCAGTAAATGAATCTTTTGAATTGGGTGATAATTCAAACAATTTAAATTTTTCATATTATTTGGACTCTACTTTCAAAAATCCTAACAGTTTTGAGAAAAATTTGGTAGTTGATACCAATTTGCAGGAAGTAATGAATGGAAGGACATTGAAATGGGATTTGAGACCAGTTTGAGAGACATTGAAGCTCAGGAACATCTGGCCAAAGACGTTAAATAGAGGCGCTTTTGGGAGGCAACCCATTACTTAGCCTTGTTCAAGGCTAAGCAGATATCTATTTAAATTTAATTGCAATTTTATTTATTTTATTTTAGTTTACTGCCTTTTTCTTCCTATTTTTCTTCTCATGGTTAATTTCATTTATCCCTAAATTCACATGTATGTTGGAAACAAATTTGCAATTTGGAGTGGTAGCGTGACAATTATCTTTGGGCATTTAGAACTTAATAGTTAAAATAATTTAATTAAGTTGTTCATGGTGGTTTTAAAGAAGTTTTCTATGGGTTTTGATTTAATATTTGAGTTGCAGGTTGTTCTGGGTTTATTTTATTATGTTTGTTGGGTTGCTGAGTTTTCATTTTGGGGCTTTTATCCTTCAATGGGTTTTAATTTTAAATTTTAATTCAATTGTATTGTTTTAATTCAATTGGGTTAATTTATTTTTTTCACCCATTTGCTATTATTCGGAAGTCTGTGTTATTTTTACATGAATTTTAATGGTACCTTGATTAATTTCCTTCAATTGAGTTATTTTTAACCCATTTGATATTTCTTTTTCTTTTAACCTCAATTTTTACTCCTTTTACTTTTCCAGCCATAGATCACCACCGCCCACCACCGACGGCCACCGATCCGTCACCGTCGACCGACCAACCGCCCCGACGCCACCAGCTCACCGGCCTCCACCGCGCGCGTCACTACTCCGCGCATCAGCTCTCCACCCGCCGATCTCCGACGACCCAAGCACCCCCCAGCCCTCCAGCCACCCCGATCCGCCGGCCAATCGCGCGTCAGAACCACCGCCACTCATCTCCAACAGCCACCCGATCTCCTCACCGCGCGATCTCCAATGCGCGTTCCCACCTCTCACGCGTCACCACCTCACCACCCCGACGCCAACCACAACCCCGTCGCGAGTTGCCGTCGCACCGCTCCTCCACTCCAGATCGCGCTCACAGTAGCTCCGCCAGCCACCACCGTCGCGCAGACCCATCCCACAAGCTGCTACGTCCAACCAACACCAACCCACCTCAAGTCTCCACTCTCAAATCTCCACACTTAGCCCGATCTCTTCGCCCACGACCAGTCACCAGTCACCGCCGCTCACCAGCCCACTCTCCTCTCCCAGCCACCGTTGCGACGATCTCCACAAAGCGACATCAGATCCTCGCAAGCGCAACTCTCTCACAGAGCGCATCAGACCTCCGCCAACTACGATGCTTCATCACCACCACGCGCAGATATCCAGTTCCCTTCACGCAAGTTGCTCCTTCAGCCAATGAGTCCAATAGCAGCAAAACCAAAAACAGAACCTACTCCAGCAAAAACAGGGCAGTTTCTTAACTCCCTTTTTTCTTTTATTGATTTATTTCTTTTTGTGCTGCTGTTCGCCCCACGTTGTTGTGTCATTCCGCATTGGGGACAATGCGAGGATAAAGTGTGGGGGAGGAGTTTGATTTAGAAGTGTCAATTTTGTGACTTTGCTTTTGAAATTGTGATAAAATTGCTGGTTTTGCTTGCTGCTGATTTTGACGGTGATTTGAAGTTGATTTTACTGTTAGATTTTTGCATCTAATTGGTTAGATATGTGCATATTTTAGTCGATGCTGAAAAATAATTGTTTTGGAAAAAAATGTGCATATATAGGTTGATTTGCGTTGATTTGCCATTTTGATGGCAATCGGCTGCTGATTGTTGTAAAAATCTTGAGTTGTCCTGCTATTTTAATGCTTAATTATCAACTTCTTATGCTTCAATTTTGTCTCTTAGGCTAATTTTGTGCAAAACTTTCTGATATATATACTTATGGAGTATTTTTGGATAGCCATTTTGAGCAAATTTGAACACAAGTTTAGGTTGCCATTTGACCTTTGCTAGTTCGATGTTTTGGCTGTGAATTCTATGAAAATGTGTGCACATATAGGTTGATTTGCCATTTTGGTAGTAGTTGGTTGTTAATTATTGTGCAAATCTTGAGTGGTCGTGCCATTTTTAGTGCTTAATTGTATATGCTTGTGTTGTGATTCTGTTAATTTGGTTGATTCTATGCAAATTTGTGATATATCTACTTCTATAAAGTATTTCTGGTAACCATTTGTGGCAGAATTGTGCATAAGTTTTGGGTTAGAGTTTAATTTAAGAGTTCACCTGGAAATGGCTTAAATTGATGCATTGGGCATGATTTTTGTGCATAAATATTATCTTCATCGGAATTTTAGCTCTTGCCCCCTTGTTTAATGTTGTATCCATCTTGTTTTTAAATATTTGTTAAGTTTCATTCACGATGCTAGGGAAAAGTGTTCGCCTAAATCAGTTCCAAAATCATCTAGTTTTTTATGAATCAATTTGTTAGGCAAAATTTGAGTAGTATTCATGATTGTTTACTCATTTTCATGCAATTTATGGTGGTCTTAATTACCTTTTGAATGGAAAATGTCAAGGTTTAATTTTTAAGGTGGAATATAATTTTTGCATGACCTATAAATTGATTCTTTGCATTTAAGAAACTTGTTAAAACCTTGTTGGACACTTGTTTGATATTGCAATTATTTTAGATTGATGGAAAAGGTTATCAGGAATATATATATATATATATATAAAAAAAGAAAAGAAAAAAGAAAAGAGAAAAGTGAAATTGTAATAATTTTTACTCCGCTGTCCGCTTAAAAGGTGGTTATGAGTAGAGCTAGTAGCCGCTTTGAATTGTGTGATCTGAGTAACCGGGTGTATGCGGGTCAGAACCGGGTACCCTCGCGTAAAAAGGATCTCTACATTCATTGTAAGCAGTTTTATCTTCCTTAGGCTGAAAAAACCGGGTGTATGCGGGTCAGAACCGGGTGCCCTCGCGTCTATTACAGTTTAAGTTAAGAAAACATATAAATAATTATATGCAATAAATTTCTTGATTTCTCTTGTTCCTTCATCTAATACAAATGTGAAGTTTGGTGTCTAATTTGGTTTGATAAGTTTTCTTTTATGCACTGATTTAATATTGAATTGAGATATAAATTTTTGTGTGCTTAATATTTAAAACCTTGATGTTTTTTTTTTGAAAAAGTAGTTGAGAAATCCATATCTTGATATGATTTTGTGGGAAATAATCTTGGACTTCTATCCCTATTTTGCCTTGCATTTTGATTTAGTTGAAACTTATGAAATTAGAATTTGATATTTGGGTGAATGAACTTTTGAAATGATTGTGCTTGAGATTTAATTTATGCTTGAGGACAAGCATGGAATAAGTGTGGGGGAATTTGATGTGTGTTTAAATTTGCATGTTTTGGTCTATTTTTCATATTTTTATTGTACTTTATTTTGGCTTAAATTAGTACTTTTCATTTGTTTTTATGATTTTTGTTATTGTAGTGTCAAAGTAATGGAAATGCAGCAATTAAAGTCAAAAAGAGCAAATGTGGAACAGCCATGAAAATCCAAGGAATTTTGAAGTGAAAAGCAGATTTTGGGCTTAGCCTTGCCCAAGGCTAAGGGGCAAGGGTAAGGACCTGTCTTGCCCAAGGCTAACAGACAAAATGCGTCAGCAGATGCAGATTTTGAATTTTAATCTGAAAGTTGACCTAGCCGCCAGCTTTTCTTCACCAGATTTTTAGGGATGATTGAGCTGTAATTCAAGGGATATTAGGCAGCCTTTTTAGAAGAATAATATTTTATTTATATTTGCAATTTATATTTCAAAGTTTTGTAATGTTTGGTGAGGATTTGGTGACTTTTCTATCCCACCAAGTTTGAATTCCTCTATATCTAGGGAAAAACGTGAAGAAGGACAGATCTTCTTCTTCTTCTTCATCTGGGTTTTCTCAAGGCTGTAACAGGGAGTTCATTTTCTGTTTTTAATTTTATTTTGATTGTTATTTCAATTATGTGTGGCTAAAACTCCAATTTCAGTTAAAGATCACTTCAAGGCCAGGTTTTGATTCTCTGTGAGATTGTTATTCTTATTTATTGTTCTTAATTTCATATGATGTTCATGTTATTTACTGAAATTTAGAGAAACTATATCTCAATTATTATTTATTTTATGTTCAATGAGGCGCCGTTGTTCATCTTAATAGATAATATATTGCTAGATTAATTTTGCTGAATCCGTAATTGTTTGGTGAAGTTAACAACAAGTGGCAATCAGCATAGCTTCCTCACAAGGGCTGTTATGTTGAGTAGATGCATGATTGTGTCTAAATTGATCTCGCGTGAGGTTGGTTGGCTTAGGTTAGGTCTTTCTATTTCATTAATGCTGTCAATAAATTAAATCCTTGCGCGTGTTTTGGGTTATTTATTGATTAGGAATTAATTATAGTCTTACTTGATTAATTCAATAATACGGAGAGATAAGGTCGGGAGCGCGAAGCCGACGGCTATAACTGGCGCATTATATGATTTTTAGAGTTATTCTTTCGTCAATGATCAGTTGAGTTAAACCTGTGCTGCGAATATCTTTAACTGAAATTTATCACATATTGAATTTCTTTTAATTAATTTACTGTTTATTTTATTTTTTTATTTGAATTCAGCAATTGTTAGCTTTTGATTTATGAAAATTCCCCCTTTTTATATTTTTATTGTTAAAAATCTGGTTATTTAGAATTATTTCAGTGCTAGTCTCTGTGGATTCGACCCTTTCTTACCCTATTTGCAATTTATTTAGTAGGATAATTGAGGTATTTATTTTTGGTGGCTTCGACACCCATCAAATATTTTGAGGTTCAGCAGTAAAATCAGGATGGATGTTATTGAAATATTTCCATGTAACTGCATCTGATGGATAACTCATTATTTCATCTGTGTGTTCATGTTCATTATGCCATCTCATGTGAAGTGTAGTAATCTCAGAGGCATATAGTGTTTGCAGTCTTAGGATTAGTGAAAAATAATACATACGCTTCCAAGGTACTAATTTATGCTTCTTGGTACAAATTCTGGATTTATACCTAAGTTGATAACAAAGTTTACAATCTTAAAAATTCACATCATCTCCCCAAAATAACATACATCCCAACCTGCAATAGTCAATTTTCTGAACAAGCAAACCTAGACCTCTAATTAGTTTCTTCATATTGTAAAAATTATCCACCTTTTTATGGTCAGGAGGCAAAGATTCATTGTACCAAGCAAGAATTTTATCAAAACTTCGATCAAAAATATGACTTTCGAATTTTATGTTCAATATTCGAGCGACCGTCAGTTCTTTGACGTGAGGTATATTTTCCTTAAAATCACGTTCAGCTGCATTATAAACCATTTGGACATATGAATTATCAGTAACACCCACATCATATGTTATAAATTCACCCCCTCCTTCAACTTCACCCACATTTACTGACATGTTACCCATATTACCCATCAAAGTGCTATAAATTAATGGTTCCCTATGTCGTGTCCACTCAAAATAATTTAAAACAAATTCTTTTCATAGCAAATGAAAATACACTTCATCAACAGAAAGATAACTAATGTATTTGCACTTTTTATATAGACATCTAATTTTTTGGTCATCCATGTATGCAGGTTGAAAACGTGCATATTCTATAAATAATTGAACCCCTTTCACAAATTCAGAATTAATATAACCACCGGGTTTTTTTCTTCTATACATCCAAGATCTATCAACATTACTCATAATTATTGCAAATTTGTTATATGAACAAAGTGACCATGTAGTTAGAATTAACTATATCTAGTTACAAATTAAAAAAAAAGACATATAAGATACAATGTGAGGCTCTAATAAAGTCTTAACATAATACAAAAATACGTTGATACCAATTTATTAATTTAGATTAAATCCAATAATAGTTTATTTAATAAGATGTAATACAAAATTATTTGAGGCAAATGGTGGCCATGTTAAATTTAGTAATGCCATTTAATTTGCTAAATTAAAATAAATGCAAAACTTGAATTATAATATGTAGGTCCCAAAGACACACAAGAGAGGGATAAATTGAGTGTCTCGAACTTTTCTGGTTGTTCTTCTAATGGAACAGAATTGTTAAAAAATACAGAATTCTAACTATGAACATAGAAATACAATGCAAGCAATAATTAGAGTTTTACAAATTCTTTTATAATCAAAAACTCAAAGGATAACTTTGAAACAATATATGTGAAATTTGTTGTGAAAAATTTTTTGAATAATTTTAAGAAATAATTTTGAAATTACATTTACAGGAATTTTAAAAACAAAGTAGTAGAAATGCATAGTATCAGAAAAGAGAGCAGAAAAACTAACACAAAGAATTTATAGTGGTTCGGCCAATTTGCCTACATTCATTCCCTAAAATTCACTTTTTAAGCTTTTCTCTCAACTCTTAACTCTTTTAAGAGTAAGAGTCAAAACCAATATACAATCCTAGATTTGTGTATCTACTCACAATCTTTTTCACAAAGTAAAAGATTAAAAATACTTACTAGAATTTTTCACTTAAGTTCTAACCAACCCAACTCACAATTTTTTACAAAAAAATTTCCTCACAAATAATTACAACACAAATCTATAATCAAATTGAGGAGAATATGTAAAGAATAAAGTGCAAAGATGTGAAAAGTGAGATAAACAAATTAAGTTTTTCTCTTAAAAGGTAGAAATTATTTTCAACTTTTCTCTAAACTTCTAATGAGTGAAAAACCATATATTTATACTTAAAAAATCAGTTTTAGGTGTTTAAAACCCAAACTAGCTGTTTGTAACCGTTGGAGGGCAAAACAGAAAATACATAATAGAACTAGACGTTAACTAGCAGTTATTTTTGTCCTGTAGTGAAATTTTGAAATTTTGAGATTTATCCAGAAATCTGATACTCACAAAAATTTAATTAGAAAATTGATGCAGTCAGAAATTCATTTTCTAGAGAACCATTTTCTGATGAAAATCAGTTTTGATTAAAAGTTTATTTTCTGACTTAAAAATATTTTTATGCAATTTTAAAACTATAATATGTATGCATGAGTGAGAGTAATTTGCCTCAATTTGATTTTACATTTTAATATCCTAATTCCTAACAAACTAAGGCATCTCACCAAATTTTCTTAAGTTCATGCTTGAAATATTTTGATCTCCGGAATTTTGATATTTCTCATCAGAAATATATGTAAAAAAAGTTCCTGCAAAAATTATTTTAGAAAATAATTTATAATAGAGTTTATTTAAGGTTTAATTATTATCAAAATTAGAATGTGGTCTTGAGCTAACAATCTTCACCTTTTTTATGATGATAAAATTTGAATAAACTCCACTTAAAAGTCTATCTAGGTTAGTCTAAAAGACTCTCCCTGAATATGTGCATGGGGTATTTACAGAGATAATCATAACTAAAAAAAATATAAATCCCCTGAATAGAACTATAGAGAAGCATACCATTTAACAGTTAATCCATAATGATTCCAACCATGTTCAAGCATAATCATAGCAAAATATATAAGCATATAAGTATATATGTTTTTCTCTCCCTTTTTGTCATCAATCAGAAAGGAAGAGAACCAGCATCATAAAAATAAAAGCATCCCATAAAGAAAAATAGAGCAGTCCATAGTTCTAAAAAATTAAGTATCAACATCCATGGGAAGTGAGCTACTGCTAGGTTATTCAGGCTTAGGTGGATTTTTTGTGCGTAAAATAACATTCCTTGTTGAATTACAGCAAGCATGAGCAAGTGGAGAGTCATGGGTGACCAAATCAGGGTGCTCAGTTGGAGGCACAACAAGCAATGGAACTGACATAGGAGTATGCTCAACAGGAGCTACATAAGGTGTGAAAATAAGAAGGGGAATGGTATCAGCAAGCTTACCAAAGACTTCATCCAATTGATCAAAGCGCCCAGATGCAGATCTGATTTGAGTTTCAAACTCTTTGAGTTGATCAGAATTGAGATAAGTGGAGGATAAAACTTTAGCTTGTGGAAGATATGTGTTAACAGTAGTCTAGGTATTGGCAAATTTCTCAACAGTAGTAACAGGAAGATTTGAGTGTGCTGCCTCAGTAGAGGGAGTCCCAAACTGTGAACCAGTTGGAGTGGGCTCAGAACATTCACCAAAAATTTGAAGAAGGTTTTTCTCTAGCTTTATCTGCAAACTTAGTATCATTATCAGTAGAAGAATGAGCAGAGGATTCAGAATGGTTACCAGAATTCCCTTTGCTGAAAGATGAACTGGAAGAACTAGAATCATATTTCTATGGTGAAAGTTCAGGTGGTGGTTCCTTAATAACAAGACCACCAGAAGTTTTCATCCAGGAAATGAATTCAAGATATTTAGAATGCAAAGCATCATCCATGTTTACAAATTCTTTACCCTTCTCAAACTTAGAACCAGTTGGACCTTCAAACTTATGCTTACCAGTTTTTGGTTGCTTCCTTGTGTCTTTGTAAAACACAAAATTCACTTTTTCAATCTTAGAAACCTCACCCACTATATCAGCATTGATTAACTTCCAATGCTCAAACAGTCTAATTAAAATCAACCCATATGGCTTCTTTTCATCAACAGACCTACTGGCCATATAGTTAAAAATCAAGTGTAGTAAATTGAAAGGCTTACCATTATGAAAATGCCATAGAAACATAATGTCAAAATCAGATAAATAGGACATACTTCCAACATGGGGAGTAATATATTGACTGATACATTTGTATAAGATTCTAAACTGAGGCAACAAATTTGAGGCTGAGGGGTTTTTTGAAGCCCCACTACCATCATTTGAGATTTTGGATAGAAATTATTCTTTATCAAGATCAGAAAATTCAAGTAGTCTACTATCAGCCCTAGTGCAAACAGATCCACCGAGATTCATAGAGAATACCTTTACAATCAGCGCTGGGATCATAGTATAGATGCATCTTCTTAGTATTACCTTGAATCTTTCAGTACAAATATCAAATTTTGAAAAGTAAAATTCTTATAACAAAATTGGGAAAAAAGGAAATTCTGCGAAAAGAGCGAAATCGCTTCTATTTTTACTATTCGGCATACTGAGCAGCTCTGGGTGCGACTTTCACAAAATCTTCCCAAATTATGATCTTAGATGGCAGCAAAATGAGGGATTTATAGGCAGGTGTGGTTGATTTTGGCAGATTAGATTAGGGAATCGGAGGCTGGTCTCGAATTGTGTTAAGGTTAAGTTCACCGGCAGTTATTTCAGTCAGAGTAGGGGTGGTTTAGGATGGCGATCACCGAGGATGCCTCTTGGCCAAAGAAATGGTTCGATCCTCTTATTTTTCTTTCTCGAACTGAGAGATCTATGAATTGGAATCCTAATGCATATAGATACAAATGGTCTAATGAGACCAAGAATTTCCAGGAACATTTGTAACATTTCATTTTTTAGCAGAAGAATGGATTTTGATCTACCCATTTTGAGCGGCGCTAGGGATTGTGCTTGGCAGAGAGAAATAAAAGCAAAAAAGAGATAACAGAGTGTCTATATAAAAGAATAAGTAATGCATTCTAAGGCAAATTCAAAATAAGATTTACGAGATAAGGAACTTGAAAAGACCAGATAAACACCAAGTACAGAGAAATAACTTGCATAAGGAAACTGCACTTTTACAGTTATCGAGAGGTGGGAAGAGTAAAAAGGCCATATTGCCACTTAAAATTTTAAATCAGCACAAATAAATAGAGGAGCAAATAAGACTATTTACATATTTTATCAACTGCAACACTCAATCCATCATATCATTTTCAATATTTGTCAGAAGATGGAGAAAAACCAAATCCGTATATTCAGGCACCAATAAATGATAAAAATATTTTGTATGACAAAGAGATTTTTATACAGATTTCATATTATACTACCAGATTTTCTTATTAGAATTTAGTTAGAAAACATACCTCATCAGAAAATTAAATATCTAATAATGTACCAATTCCTAACTTTCTTTTTAACTGACAGAATCTATCTTCTTTAAGAGGCTTGGTGAAGATATCAGCTATCTGATTTTCAGTAGGAACAAATTCCAGCAAACTATCTCCTCTTTGCACATGATCTTAAATAAAGTGATGGCTAATCTCAATGTACTTTGTTCTTAAATGCAGTATTGGATTTTTGGTTAGATTTATAAGCACTTGTATTATCACAAAATATTGGAACATTGTCAAATTCTATTCCATAGTCCTTCAATTGCTGTCTGATCCATAGAATTTGAGCTACACATCCACTAGCTGCTATATACTCTGCCTTTGCTATAGATAATGCCACAAAATTTTGTTTTCTGCTTGACCACGTGACAAGTGAATTTCCCAAAAAATGACAAGCACCTGAAATACTTTTTCTGTCGATTCTACAGCCAGCATAATTAGTATCTGAATATCCAATAAGATCAAAGGATGTGTTCTTTGGATACCAAAGTCCCAATTCCTAAGTTCCATGTAGATATCTCAGAATTTTTTTAACTGCAAACAATTGTGATTCCTTTGGAGTTGATTGAAAATGTGCACATAGACATACACTGAAATGAATGTCTGGTCTACATGTTGTTAAGTATAGCAGTGACAAAATCATACCTCTATACAATTTTTCTTCAACAATTTTGCCTTTTTCATTCTTATTAATCTTTATAGTTGAGCTCATAGGAGTGCTAGCATATTTTGCATCAGACATTTTGAATTTCTTCAGCAATTCCTTTGTGCACTTTGATTGACTTATGAAGATACGATTTGCACATTGCTTGATTTGGAGTCCCAAAAACAACATTAACTCACCCATCATTCTCATTTCGAATTCCTTTTTCATAATAGCTTCAAACTCTTTACACAAGGAAACGTTAGTAGAACCAAAAACAATATCATATACATAAATTTGAACAATCAGAATATGAGATGATTTATGCTTTATAAAGAGAATAGTGTCTACTTTTCCTCTGTTAAAACCATGAGCAAGCAAAATATAACTTAATCTTTCATACCAACCTCTAGGAGCTTGTTTCAAATCATATAAAGCCGTTTTAAGTTTGTAAACAAAATTTGGATGTTCAAAATTTTCAAAACCTGGAGGTTGTTCAACATAAACTTTCTCATTTAATAAACCATTTAGAGAATCACTTTTAACATCCATTTTATATAACCTAAAATCTTTGAAACATGCAAATGCACACAAAATTCTAATTGCTTCTAATCTAGCAATAGGTGCAAAAGTTTCATCGAAATCTATACTTTCATCTTGATTATAGCCTTGAGCCACCAATCTGGCCTTATTTTTAATAACATTACCTTACTCATCCAACTTATTTCTAAACACCCACTTTGTTCTAATAACTGAACAATTTGAGGGTCTAGGAATAAAATTCCAAACTCTATTTCTTTCAAACTGACTCAACTCTTCTTGCATAGCAATGATCTAATTTTTATCATCTTGAGCATCAGTACAATTTTTAGGTTCAAGTTGAGAGACAAAGGCAACATTACCACAATATTAACATATGGCTCTCCTTGTCATCATTTTCTGAGAGGGATCAGTCAATAGATTATCCTTTGGGTGATACTTGTGAAATCTCCAATCTTTAGGCAATTCTGTTGGTTGCTCAAATTATTGTTCTGTCTTATTTTCTTGTTCATTCTTTATCCGAACTTCTAAATCATTTTCAGTATCCTCATGTTATTCCAGAATTCTATCATATGGATCTGGTGACTTCTTTGTTTCATCATTCTATTGTTCTTTATCTTTTTCTTTCTTAAAACCTATTTCATCATCAAAAAAACTCATTTCTCCATAATTTTCGTTAGTAAAATCAAATTTAACATTTATTGATTCCTCTACTTTACGTGTTCTTTTATTAAAAACTCTGTATGCTTTAGAATTTAAGGAATATCCTAAGAATATACCTTCATCAGATTTTGCATCAAATTTAGCTAAATTATTTTTATCATTAAAAATGAAACACTTACAACCAAATGGTTGAAAGTAGCTGATATTGGGTTTTTTGCTTTTCTATAGCTCATATGGAGTCTTTTTGTTAGGATGTGGTTTTATAGTATTTTTATAGTTTGTTTAGATTGTTTGTGTTTAAGTTTAATGTTATTTTGTTAATTTATTGTAGGTTTTTACATTTATTACGAATGGTTATGTTCATGTGTTAATTATGTGTTTTTGTGTTAGATTTGGGTGACTTGGACAAGTTTTCACGTTAAAATTGCTTTAGGGACAGCAGCTGACCAAAGCTAGAACCAAAGCTGTCCAGCTTTGGTCAAGAGCAAAAGAAACAGAGGAAGAAATCAACAAGAGGGATAGAATCCTACCAAAGCTAGGACCAAAGTTGAGCAAGGTTCAGCTTTGGTCAAGAGGAAATCATGAGAAAGAAATCAACGAGGGGACAGAAGCTTACCAAAGATGGAACCAAAGCAAGCAGCAGCTTTGGTAGAGAGAAATTAACTGACAAAAGCTGAGACCTAAGCAAGACCCAGCTTTGGTCGCAGCTTTGGTCAGTTACCTGATGTGTTTTAAATTTCTTATTTTAACAGATCTCTAATTTAAGTAGGACTCTTAAGTAGGAATTAAAGGGGAGCAACTGAGGATTAAAAGGGGAGATCTTAACCTAATTCTAAGAGAGAAAAACGCAAGAAAAACATAGTAGAAACGGGAACGGGATCATTGAAGATTGCAATAACAGAGAATTTGGAAAGCAACCCGCTGGTGGCCAACCATCTGCTCTGTTCTTCTTCTTTCTTTTGTTCTGGAATCGCTGGTGGCCAACCATCTACTCTGTTCTTCTTCTTTCTTTTCTTTCTTTATTTTGCTTTATTTTTCCTTGGATATTATGATGAACTTAATGGATTTTAGTTGTGATTTGGGATTTAATTTTGGTATTATGAACTAATTCCATAGTTAGGGCTATGGTGGATCTTAATTTTTGAGATTGTGTAATTTATTTTGGGTTTTATGCATATGAATGATTTTCTTATTTGAGATTATGTTTTTATTGTGATTAATGCTTGTTGGAATTGATCAATTCAACATGTACTTAATCAATTAATTCACTTGACCAATTGGATGAATTGATGGATTAAAAGAAACATAACTTGGATTGAAAATATGCATGATCAAACTTATTTTTGTCCTTGTGGTTTTTGATTTTTGTCAAGGTTTTTCCATTGAACTTAATGCTTTCTAATTTTAGTTCTTTTACTTGATCAATTGGAAGAATTAAATTGAGATTAGGATCTAAATACCAAGATCATTGGATTTTGATTAATTTAGGGAGAAATCACCATCTCATATGAAATATCATTCTTTTGCATAATAATCTGGAAAATTACATAATTGAGAAGTTAAGTGAAACCTAAGTCCTAATATTCATCATATTTATTAATTATTTTCTTAAAATTAGTGTTAGATTATTTAGTCATTTGTTAACATAGTTTAGCTTAGTTTCATCTTCAAATATTGTCTGTCTAAATAACATAAGTATTTGAGAATTCTAGTAATTGTTAGGTTGTTACCTGAGAACGATATCTGGACTCACTTCCTTTACTACTTGCACCGACAGAGTACACTTGCTCTTAGATTTAGTTTATTTTGCCCGTGTCACTTTTCAAACATTAATTTGATCAGAATTCTATTCAAAATACGGCATGCAGTGTTGATTGCCTCAGCCTAGAAATACTTATGTAGATTATTTTTGTTCAGCATAGTTTTGGCCATCTGCTAAAGAGTTCTATTCTTCCTTTCTACTACACCATTCTTCTGAGGTGTTCTTAGAGCAGAAAATGTGTGATTGATTCCAGAATTACTGCATAATTCTTCGAACTTCTTATTTTCAAATTCTCCACCATGATCACTTCTTATACTTGTGATCTTGTATCCCTTTTCATTTTGAATCTTCTTGCTCAATTTCTTAAATGCCTCAAATGCATCATCCTTATGAGCAAGAAATAATACCCAAGTGTACCTAATATAGTCATCCACCATATTTAACACATACGATATTTCACTAATACTGGAAGGATTTATTGGATCAAATAAATCCATATGTAGAAGCTCTAAAGCTTTCTCAGTAGACACGCCAACTTTAAATTTATGAGAATTTCTAGTTTGCTTTCCAAGTTGACACGCTTTGCACACACGATTTTTATCAATCTTCATCTTTGGCATTCCACTTAGTAAATATTTTCTGACCAGCTTTTCTATTATGTGAAAGCTAGCATGACCCAAATTTTTGTGCCACGGAATACTTAAATTTTTCTTTGAAATAAGACATTTAGCCTCACTTTTCCTGATATCTTCTAGGCTAACTAAATAAATATTTTCAGATCTTTAACCCTTTAGAATAGATTTTCCTATTTCGATATCTTTAACTCTACAGTGATCTATTTCAAAGATTACTCTTCTTTTCTTGTCGCAAAGTTGACTAATACTTAATAAATTATATTTCAAACCTTCAACAAGAGAAACATCTTCAATAATTAGATTAGAACCAATAGATCTAGTACCAATAATTTTTCCTTTTTTATTATCACCAAAGCTGATAGAATCACCTTTAGATTTTACCAACTTAGAAAATTTTGTTTTGTCCCATATCATATGCCTAGAGCAGCCACTGTCCATGTACCATTTTTTGTTTTGGTGCTCCTCAGGCAAACCTGCAATGAATTTATGTATTTTTAGGTATCCAATCCTTCATGGGTCCTTCATGGTTAGTAATAACAGTTTAAGATTTTTAATCACCCATTATTGTTTGACAGAATTACCATTCTTCTTATAATAACAAAATTTTGATATATGCCCTTTTTTACAACAGTAAAAACATGTAGCAGAAGAATTGATTGCTAATTTATAATAGGATAAAACTTTGTCAGCTTTTTTCTGGGTGTAATTTTCTTATAAAAATTCTTTGATGAGCTTGCATAAATAGATGTTGTATTCAGATTTTCAACAACATTATCATTGCAGATACAAATCTGTTTTCTTTTAACATTGCATTTTTCATGTAAAGATAAATATTTTCTTTCCAAATCAGAATAATCATTTTTCAATTTTATTTCTGATTGCTTAGAAATTTCATGTTCCAATTTTAATGCATCAAAATTCTTTTTTATTTCAATATGCATCTTTTTAAGTATACAATATTTATGATACAACTCTTCAAAACAATCAAGCATTTTTTTCATATTTATTACCATCAGAATTGAAGTCAGAATCATTTACCTCAGATTTCTTTGAGTCATCAGCTGATGCTTTTAGCTCTTCATTAGAAGATGAATTCTGCTCTTCACAATTAGAAATTGCCATCAGACCAATTTCATCAGAATTTGCAGATTATGCTTCACCTATGCTTGATTCTTCACTATCACTCCATGTAGCCTTCATAGCCTTCATTCTAAATCTTTTCTACTTTCTTTTCAAATTTGGACATTTGAATTTGATATGACCTGGTTTATTATATTCATAGCAGATAACTTCTCCAGCAGATTTTGAGAAATTTTCTATCTTGTGATGAGAGAATTTCTGATGCTATTTTCTGTAGGATTTTTTCCTTTTCTGTACAGCTTTTTGAATTTCTTTGTGATGCTATTTTATCATCACCTATGGAATAATCACTTCCAAATTCTGCTTTGAGAGTAATAGCCTTCAATTTTCTGTCTTTTTCTTTTTTTGCATCTTGAGACTTAATGTAAAGCTCATGTGACATAAGAGATCCATAAACATTATCAAAATTAAGTATGCTGGGTTCCTTATCTAATAGAATTGAAGCTTTTGATCCCTACCTGGGTGTGAGACTTCTAACAAGGTTTCATTTTGAATCCTTCATAATCAACCATGAGAAATCGAAGCCTGGTATCTTTGACTTGATTTGTACCTTTATAAGTTACTTATAGTTTGTCTCATATCTCTTTAGCTATATCACATCCAAAGACTTTGTTAAACTCATTAGTTTACAATGAGCAAAATAGAATACTCATTGCTTTAGATTTCAGCTGCATTAGCTTCTTCTCTACTTCAGTAATTTTTATTTTTATTTTTAGCACAGTAGTGGCATCAGAAGCTCCTACTTTAATTGATTATTTTTGGGAGGCTCATATCCATTTTCAATAATATCACAGCAATTCACGTCTTGCGATTGAATACAATGCCTCATTATGACTTTTCAGAAAGGATAGTTCTCACCACTGAACATTGGAGGATGATGAACAAAGTGTCCTTCCTTAAATGGAGTAGCTACTAGAGTATCAGTCATTTATAGGATCACTCAAAGAGGTTAAGCTTTAGAAAAATTGAGTACTGCTCTGACACATAAAAGGGGAGTGAATTGAGTGTCTTAAACTTTTCTGGCTATTTTTTATAATAGAACAGATTTGTTAAAAAATATAGGATTTTGACTATGAACACAGAAATACAATTCAATCAATAATCAAATTTTTGCAAATTCTTTTACAATAAAAAACTCAAATGATAACTTTGAAACAGTATGTGTGAAATATATTGTGTAAGAATTCCAGAATAATTTTAAGAAAAAGTTTTGAAATTAAGTCCACCAAAATTTCAATAATAGAGAAGTAGAAATGCAGAGTATCAGAAAATAGAGCAGAAAAGCTAACACACAGAATTTATAGTGGTTCGACTAACTTACCTATATCCACTCCCCAAGATTCACTTCTTGAGCTTTTCACTTTACTCTTAACACTTTTAAGGGCAAGAGTCAAAGCCAATACACAATCCTACATTTGTATATCTGCCCACAATCTTTTTTTCAAAGTAAAAGTTTAAAAACACTTACTAGAATTTTTCTCTTATATTCTAGCCAACCCAACTCACAATCTTTATAAAAGAATTTCCTCACAAATAATTATAATCAAATTGAGGAGAATATGTAAAGAATGAAGTGTGACGCGATCTCAGCAAGTGTACTGAATCGGCAAGTAATATAGTGATGTATAATTAAGACCACAAGTTATTGAACCCAAGGGACTGAGTTGCGTAAATTTTAGCAATTAAATGTATGCTAAAGAATTTCCAATTGTTTGATGTGATGAATTATTTAAGGTAAAAATTAAGGACTGTAATTAATAAAATAACTAATTCAAGAATATTAAAAGACTCAATACCAATACAGATTTGATGAAATAACTAAAATATCTTGCCAAGGAATACCCATCCTCCCCAATAATGCCATGTAAATACTCAAACTCATCAATCATATATGCAAATCAGTGAACAACCTAGCCTATACCATAGCCTGCCTTTCGGATCCAGCTTCTCTAACACATGTACTTACCATCCCGGATTCAGCACATATTTTAGCATGAAAACAGGTCTTAAGTCCTAAGCTTAGATGATCCTACCATCCCGGATTCAGATATCAAAACTCAATTATCTTCTACAATTCTGAACCTATTAAAATAGAGATCCACATATTTGACTACCATCCCGGATTCATCAAATTAATGAAAATCGATAGAAATAGAACATAGTATGTGTAATTTCATGAAATGAATACAATCAAAGATTATCACAGCAGATCAATCTTAAACTCGCATTAAATTCAATGACAAACAGATCTACTAAGAGAAGATAAAACTAAAGCATATGCATAAATCAATCCACACAAGCATTCACATGGTTATTGGGGATTCAAGGCATCCCCTAACAAGAAAAATAACTACTCACTCATGATTGAATTAAAAACTGAAGTAAATAGAGAGAAATTGATATTACCCATTTTAAATCCGAAAATGAAATTCTTACAGTAATAAAATTGATGTTCTTCCCGTTCAATCTGTTCTCAAGACTTCAAAAATAAATAATAACCTCCCACAATCTCTTATTATTCCCCCAGATTAAATAACAACAGCTTAAATTAATTCTAAAAATATATGAAAAATCTCAACTTAAGTTGCAGAGAAAATAAATCTGACTTCCGTTCCCAAAAAGATCCATTTTTTTCCTCTAATGTCTAACTTCAGTCCCTAAATAACCATTCAAAGTCAAAAGGTGGCCTAAAAGTCTTCGATTTTGTGCAGATCTTGTTTACATGCAGGTTACACGGCGGTATGAGAATTCCTGACCGCCGTGTAAATGGCCTCTGGTCAACAATCTTGAATTTTTGTTCCCCTTGTCAAACGCCGCAAATCTTGGTAAATCACGCCTTACACGGCGGTATGAGAATACCTTACCGTCGTGTAACTTCATACGTAAACCATATTTCCCGATATACACGGCGGTATGGGAGTTCCTTACCGCCGTGTAATGTTCTTTTGCTTGCACTCCTCCTTTTTATTATACACGGCGGTATGAAACTTCCTCACCGCCGTGTAAGCCACCTAAAACACCAAAAACAACTTAAAAATTCACTTTAGTGTATCAAATAAAATCTAATAATACTTTAACAAAAACACACTGAAATAGGAACTTCTCAACTCAAAAGTAAGCTGGAAATTCATATAAAAACAACATACATTTTGAGCTTATCAAAATACCCCACACTTAGCTTTTGCTCGCCCTCGAGTAAAAGACCTCTTCAATTCCAACTTTCTCAATTTTCAAGCAAGAAAATGGAAATTCAAAACACCAAGAAAACACTTAGTAAATTCCACTTGAGAGAAATTCTTGCTCAAACAAAACTCAAAAGAAGAGAATACAATTAAATTTTCAGTATGTGTGCGCAAAGGCCAAAGTTTTAATAATTTTCAAAACTTAAAAATTTCCAATACCAATCAATCAATAACCAAATGAGTCAGTGCACGAATGCACTTCTGGTTTCTTTCTTGAAACACTAGAAACACCATAGGCCTCTCCTTTAGTACCAGAACCCGAAGGTCATCTCTACTGAACAAATCAAGACATAAAAATGATCATTAGGTCTTAAACAGGTTGTAATGCAAGGTTCGACCGGTGATGGCTAACAAGAAAAGTTTAGAAAATCAACAAAGATTCAGCCACTCTATCGACTATTACCGCTACCCGATAAAAAAATTTTCATAACCTACTTCCAAATTAACCAAAGTTGCCAAGACTTAGCTATTTCCCATGAAAAATTTCAAATCACAAGAAAATGAGAAGATGAAATTTCCTTCTTAAACCTGACCATCCAAACATATTATTTTACAATAGAGGGTAACCCACACTTTAATTTTTCTATAAACTTTATTTGTTTATTTATTTATTTTTATTTTTATTTTTATTTTTTTTTATATAGAGAGAAGATAAATTACCCCACACTTGAATATTTCAATGACTTATAATCAGCTACAAATTCCATACCAAATCAACAAAGGTATTATCTTCATTTTCTTTTCCTTCCAACTTACTAAAACATTCAATCTAACTTGTTCTCTTGCCAATTAAATTGAGACTCCCTCACACCACTACATGAAATTCAATCACCCAAACTTCCCAACAGCAACCCCCCACAATCCTAGAGTGGCCAGCTCTCCTATAAGGGTAAGCTAAAGGCTTTTTAGGTTTTAATGGCAACAATAAGTTGTGCAAACAAGAAAGTTCTCGAAATACGCATTTAGCATACTTAATTAGGCTCAAAATTGGCTAACAAGGGTAATTAATTCCATAGGTAGGAGAAAGTTTGTTTAAAGTGACTTAACAAAGAAAGATGCCTAAATCATGTCAAAATTCATGTCTTAATTGTTATATCGTTTCGAATGGCAATGAGGAAGGTTCTAGTGCTCTAAAGACTTTCTGATCAAGAGATTTCATGGCTGATTTTTCTCGACTTGTAAAAATTGGCCTGAATGCAAAATATTGGAAATTTTAATTGTATGCTCTAGTTTGAACAATGTTAGGAAAAAAAATTCTTAAACAGAAACTTACTCTCTTGTTAACTAAATGCTTTAAATAACTTATTCAAGTTTGAAAATTAAACTTGAATAACACTTAAGGGCTTACTAAACTAATCATGAGAGAAATCAACCAGCTCAAATCAAACAACTTAAATAATTAAAACAAAAACACACAGCATGACACAGAGCATAACTAAAGCAAAAATAAAGTGAAAGCATAACTAAAGCAAAAATAAAGTGCAAAAGTGTAAATAAATTCAACACAAATAACTAAAATACTAAAGTAATACTAAAGGTTAGACACATTCAGTTATAATTTCACAGCAAGTTCCCACCCCACACTTACGAACTTGCTGTCCCCAGCAAGTAATCTAACCAAAAAGAAATCCAAAGTAAGAAGTACTGAAGTAACCAAATGTAAGATCAGAAAAACTCCCAGAAACTTGTTTCACTCTTGCGGAGGTGGTGGTGGAGGAAAGCGATCCATCATGGTCCGGTAAAATTGCTCCTGCCCCTGCCGAGAAAGGTGTATGGAATGCTCCAGCCTCGCCAAACTCTGTGCTTGCATGGCTAACTGCTGCTCATGCATGTCCAAACACCCCATAATCTGAATATGTTCAGCATGGGTATCCTCCATAAAGCTCTCCCACTGATCTAAGCGAGAATTAAGCTGAGCCTGTCCAGTATGCAAAGCCTTTAAATGGGCAGTAAGCTGGGAGAAGTCGTAGGCTGGCATGGCTGGAGTGGGTCTTGCAGTAGCTGCATCTGCAGCCTCCTCTTGCTACTCATCCTCATCTTCAGCCCCTTCCACTGGCAACTGTACTCGACCCCTTTCAATGAGGCGCAAGTATTCTTCCCGGGTGGACAATCTGACTTGATCATGAAAATGATGGTCATCCACAATGATCCTCAAATTCTTCATCATCTTGAAGTCTATTAAATTAATATCTCCCAAATCTGATCCTAATGAGCTATGGCCTACTCTCTTAGCCAAAACTGTGACAACCCATCCGATCGCAATCTTCTTTACTTTTCTTGGATTACCCTGCAAGTCCTCAAATTTCTTCCATAAGAAATAGGCTCCATTTAATCGGATCTGGTGGATCATGCAATGTAAAAATAACGCCTCAGCCTGGTTCACCACGCCAGCTGCTTCAATGTGTCCATAAAAAGAGAGGGCAAAAAATCGATGCAAGATCCTCAAAGCATGGTCCCTCAGATGGTGTGCCTTGGACTGTCCAGTGACATATTGCGTGGCTGTGAGTGGATCGCGGATTATGGCCCAAATTATCTGTTTATTCACGTCGGGAAGATGTTGGGCCCCATCCACCGGAAAACCAAGGGCTTCTGAGAACTCATTAAAGGTCAATGCGTACTTCCTCTTGTTCAACCAAAATATTACCTCCCCGGGGTCTTCCTCATCATCATTATCAATCTTGTAATCTACGATTGCAAGGAAATCTCGTGTCAACTTCGGATGAACTCGCTCATTTTTCTGAAAAAAGTCTGTCCATCCTATCCCAGCAATCAACTCATTAATTTCTTCAATTATCCCCAAGTTCCGTAGTGAATCAAAATCTAGAAAGGTGGAGGGTAGGAATGTTGCCTCTGTTAGACACTGGAACATAGTGTGGCAACTGGTTAGGACCCAAGAGGGTATCGGGCTATCCCTAGAAGATGATGTCTGGTCCATTCTAGATCTTTTTGAAGCCACTGCATCAAAACACAATTAGAAGGGACAAACAAAGGCTTAAATTTGCAACAAAATAGTAGGCTAGTCGAAATTAAGCTAAAAACAATGTGCAGAAACATTGAGAAATCAATGTTAGAATGGTAAAGTTCAAAAATGACAAAGGCCAACAGCACTTATGATCATAATGCACCCACAGGTTTCATTAGTAACAAATGGAACAAAAAGAAATAGAATGGAAAAATTACAGCATTCTTACTGCATCATCATACCGCCATATCGTTCACATGCTTAAATGCCCACTCAAATGTTAATCACAGCTTGAGACAAACATATTGTATAGTATATGAAAGCCAAAAGATTGACCAATGTTGACAGCAACTATCTGACAGAGAAAGGAAGAATAAGATATGCACTCATTCAGGCACTTCGTCAAACACTTGGTGGGCAACAATCTTTTTCATAGAAAACAGCAGCTCTTATATAATTGCTACCCCCCAAATATTTTTTCACTCATCATAAACAAACCACCAATTCAACAATACAATCAAAATTCAAGGGAATAAAACACACTTCCAGTCACCAATTAAAGGCATAACACACAAATAAAAAAAATGCAACCTTAATCCAGCCACAAATCCAAAAAATTCAACATAATTCCAGCCAACAATTTCAAATTAAGACACAAAATCCAGCTATTAATTGAAAATTAACACACAAAATCCACTCAATTATTACAGAAAAGAGGAACCGAAAATAATAAAACTGAAAAATACCTAAAACCCAAATCAACAGTAAAAGAATAAAAAGAAAAGAAAGAAGAAAACTCACTTGGATTGAAGGAATGCAGATCAGATGCACAATAGATGCTCTTGAAATGTGATTTAACTAAACAAGAATGGAGAATTTCAAGAACTTTGGATTCTGGGTAGAGAGGGACTCGAGAGAGGGAATTTTGGTGTTTAAAATGCCAAAAAGAAACTGGCGACTAGGGATTTTAAAAACAAGGTTTTGCGTTTTACACGGAGGTATGGAAATACCATACCACCGTGTAAAACGCTATTGGAATCAGTCATTTTAAAATCACGATTTACACAACGGTATGGAAATACCATTCCGCCGTGTAAAACGCTACTGGAATCAGGCTATGAAATGTAAGTTTTACACGGCGGTATGAGTATTCCTCACCGCCGTGTAAAATTATTTTTCAAGAAAAAATCATCCTGAAACAAAGCAGCACTTACTCTAAACATTACAGAACATTTTACACTATCCCCAAAACCTAATTTGACCACTAAATGAAAAGAAAACTGACCTGAAACTGAAAATAACTAGGTCTATAAAAACAAACTCAAACAAAAGAGAATAAAATTAGAAATTGTTTTAGTTCTAATTTTTGAGTCACCTCATTCGTCCTCTAAGGTAATGGTCACCGCTGCAATTTCAACGCGGTTCTCAAAATAGGGCTTTAATCGATGACCATTTACCTTAAACTCCGCACTCACAGGGTGCTTTCGGATCGTGATAGTTCCGAAATCAGTCACACTTACAACTTCAAATGGTCCCGTCCATCGCGACTTCAATTTTCCAGGAAATAACCTTAATCGACTGTTATATAAAAGAACTTTCATACCTGGAGTGAATTCCTTCCTGACCAATTTCTTGTCGTGCCATTTCTTTGTATTTTCCTTATACTTCTCTGCTTGTTGATATGACCAAAATCGTATTTCTTCCAACTCATTCATCTGGAGAAGTCTCTTCTCACCTGCACTCTTAACATCAAAATTCAGAAATTTGGTTGCCCAATAAGCCTTGTGTTTTAGTTCGACAGGGAGATGGCACGACTTACCATAGACAAGCTTAAATGGGGATAATCCTATAGGTGTTTTGAATGCAGTTCTATAGGCCCACAAAGCTTCATCCAACCTCAAATACCAATCCTTTCTAGATGAATTTACAGTTTTCTCTAGGATCGATTTGGGTTCTCTATTAGATACCTCAACTTGTCCATTAGCTTGAGCGTGATATGGGGTGGTGATTTTGTGCCTCACACCAAATTTTTTCAATAGGGCAGTAAATTGATGATTGACAAAATGCTTGCCCCCATCACTGATTATGGCCTTTGGTGTGCCGAACCTAGTGAAAATGTTCCTCCTAAGGAATTCTAGCACAATTTTTGCATCACAAGTTTTAGTAGCTATGGCCTCTACCCACTTACTCACATAATCCACAGCCACTAATATATACTCAAATCCAAAGGATATCGGGAAGGGCCCCATAAAATCTATCCCCCATACATCAAACAATTCTACTTCAAGCACATTAGTTAACGGCATCTCATCTCTCTTGGAAATATTGCCTACCCTTTGGCACCTATTACATATTTTCATAAAAACCTGGACATCCCTAAACATAGTATAAAAACCAGAAGATAAAATTTTTGATACCGTTCTATTTGGCCCATGGTGCCCACCGGCTTCCCCACTGTGACATGCCTTGATGATCTCACCCGTCTCTTCATCTGAGACACACCTTCTCAGCACTTGATCAGCACACAAACGGAATAGGTAGGAGTCATCCCAGATGTAATATTTGGCATCAGCTTGCAGCTTCTTCCTTTGCTGCCACGTGAAGTCCTTTGGCATAAATCCTCCTGCAAGAAAATTAGCTATATCAGCAAACCAGGGGACAGAAAGTTCCTTTGCAAATAGAGCGCATATATGTTCATCAGGGAATAAATCTAAAATCTCCCCTTTCTCAATGTGTTTATTCTCCAGTCTTGACAAGTGATCCGCTACAAAATTCTCCGCTCCCTTTTTATCTTTGATTTCTAAGTCAAATTCTTGCAATAGGAGTACCCATCTGATCAATCTTGGCTTAGATTCCTTTTTGGCAAACAAATGTCTCAAAGCCGCATGGTCCGACCACACCACAATTTTTGTACCCAGCAAATACGGTCTGAACTTCTCAAAAGCACACACAATTGCAAGAAGTTCTTTCTCAGTTGTGGTGTAGTTAACTTGAGCTCCTGTCAAAATATGACTTGCATAGTAAACCGCACAAAATACCTTATCCCGCCGCTGTCCAAGCACTGCCCCAACTGCAAAGTCACTAGCGTCACACATTAATTCAAATGGCAAATTCCGATCCGGAGATATAATCACCGGGGTTGAAATGAGCCTTTACTTCAAAGTTTCAAAAGCTAGCATGCATTCACTATCAAAATTAAAAACAGCATCTTTCATAAGCAAATTGGACAAAAGCTTAGCAATTTTCGAAAAATCTTTGATAAAACGGCGGTAAAATCCTACATGTCCTAAGAAACTTCTAATGCCTTTCACACTAGTTGGGGGTGGTAACTTCTCTATTACCTCTACCTTGGCTTTGTCAACCTCTATCCCCTTCTCAGAATTTTTGTACCCAAGCACAATGCCTTCTCTCACCATTAAATGGCACTTTTCCCAATTTAGTACTAAATTAGTTTCCTTACACCTCTTTAGCACCAAATTCAGATGCCTTAAACAGCTCTCAAAATCACTCCCATAGATGGTGAATTCATCCATAAATACCTCCATAAATTTTTCTATGAAGTCATGAAATATCGCCATCATGCACCGCTGAAATGTAGCCGGTGCATTGCACAACCCGAAGGACATTCTCCTATATGCAAATGTGCCATAAGGGCAGGTGAAGGTTATTTTCTCTTGATCTTCAAGGGCTATAGGGATTTGCAAATATCCAGAGTACCCATCTAAAAAGCAATAAAACCTATTTCCTACTAACCTTTCCAACATTTGATCAATAAATGGCAATGGGAAATGATCTTTTCTGGTGGCATTATTTAATCTTCTATAATCGATACAGACTCTCCAACCCGTAACTGTATGAGTAGGAATTAACTCATCTAGCTCATTCCTTACCACTGTCATCCCCCCTTTCTTGGGGACACATTGCACTGGACTAACCCATCTGCTGTCGGAAATAGGATAGATTATACCTGAATCAAGGAGCTTAAGTACTTCCTTCTTTACCACTTCTTGCATGGCTGGGTTAAGTCTCCTTTGTGGCTGAGCTACTAGTTTGCATTCTTCCTCCATGAGGATCCGGTGGGTGCAGTAGCTTGGATTTATCCCCTTTAAGTCTGATGTTTCCCATCCAATAGCTTCCTTGTGTTTTTTTCAGTACCTCCAGCAACATTTTCTCCTCATCACCTGACAACAAAAAAGAAATGATTATCGGTTTTTTTTCATTCTCCAGAAATACATATTTTAAATGAGAAGGAAGAGGTTTAAGTTCAGAATTTGACTCTCCCTTTTTTGGATCAAGTTCTTCTTGTTGTTCTTCCTCTACAACTACTATCGCTTTTCTTTCCATCTCGTCTTCTAATTTGTCATCATCCAATGAATGCACCACAATTTCTTCTAGTGGATCAGCTACCAACACATTTTCCTGAGTTTCCTCCACACATTTATCTACTGCATCCACAAAATAAATAGATTCCTCCATATCGTTCAATGGATATTTTTGAGCTTTATTCATATCCACCACTAGCTTTTCATCATTGAATCGTAAGGTAACAATTTGACCATGTACATCAATCAAAGCCTTTGTTGTGTTCAAAAATGGCCTCCCCATTATAAGTGGTATCTTATGGTCTTCCTCCATCTCCATTACTACAAAATCCACCGGGAAAATGAATTTTCCCACTTTCACTAGCAAATCCTCTATCACCCCCTTAGGTCTTCTTACTGATCTATCTGCAAGTTGGAGCCTCATGTCCGTCTCCTTAAGCTCCCCAAGACTAAGTTTTCTGCAAATAGAATATGGCATCAGATTTATGCTAGCACCTAAATCACATAGAGCACTCTCATAAAAATTTTCTCCAATTTCACATGGTAACGTAAAACTACCTGGATCCTCCAATTTTTCAGGAATCTTATTCATTATTAAAGCTCTACAATTTTCTGTAAGTTGCACGGTTCCATGCCCTTCTAATTTCTTTTTATTTGAGCACAATTCTTTCATAAATTTTGCATAATTGGGCATGTGAGCTAAGGCCTCTGCAAATGGTAGGTTAATGTGCAGTTTCTTAAACATTTCTAAAAATCTAGCCAATTGCTCATTTTTCTTTTCCTTTCTGGCCACAACAGGAAATGGCAACCTATTAATATCAAGATCCTCTGCTCTGGGATTCACCAGACTTTTACCTTTATCAACTGTAGAAGCATTTTCATTTACTTCTAACATAGAGTTAGAATTACTTACCTTTTGTGTAGGCTCCCCCTTACCTGAAGATGATGAAGATGTTTTACCTTGGTCCTTGCTTTGTGTTGCCTCCTTGCCACTCCTCAATGTAATTGCCTTTGCCTCTTCCTTGGGATTACGATCCACATTTGAAGGAAAAGTTCTTGGTTGTCTATTCGACATTGAAGTTGCAAGTTGGCCCAATTGTGTTTCCAAGTTCCTCATGGACGCATCTTGATTTCGGTTCCATTGTTCTTGGGATTTCCATCTTGCTTCTTGATTTGCCATAAATTGTTGCTGGCTGATCACAAACTGTTGTTGACTATTCATGAAGCTAGCCAATATATCTTCCAAATTTAGCTTCTTTTCTTGTACAGGTGGCCTTGGTTGATAATCCGGTGGGTGATAAGCTTGAGAATGGGATTGGTTTGGGCCTTGCCCTTGATGATATGGTGGATAAGGGTTTTGATCATTATTGGAGGGTTGCAGTTGGTATGACTGGTTGTTTTGGTTGAAAGGGGCTCTTGGTTGTGGTTGGGAAGATGAAGCATTCTGATTTCCATCCCTCCAAGAGAAGTTAGGGTGGTTCCTCCAACCTGGATTATAGGTGTTACTGTAAGGGTCATTCCTGCGGTAGTCTCCTACAGTATTTACATCTCCCATTGCTCCACCTTCTTGACTATATTGACCGCTTTCATACTGCCCACTCTCTTGAGAGACTGAGGACACATTTTGAACCTTTAATCCACTCATCTCCTTCTGCATTGATTCTATTTGTGCCTTCAGCATTGATACTTCATCCACATTATGTATTCCTTGCCTTTTTGGAATTGCTCTAGGAGCAGCCCATTGAGCATCATTTGCTGCCATCTCATCCAACATAAGAAAAGCTTCTTCTGGCAGCCTATTTAAAAATGAACCTCCTGATGATGCATCCAAAAGTGACCTTGTCTGTGGGGTGACTCCAGCATAAAATAAAGTCATCAATTGATGTACAGCTATCTCGTGATGCGGACAGCTTCTCAATAATCTCCTAAATCTCTCCCAAGCCTCATGGAAAGGCTCTTCATTCATTTGAGCAAAACCCATAATACTGTTACGAATTCTTGCAGTCTTGGTGGGAGGGAAAAATCTCGTTAAGAATTTCTCTTGTAATTGCTCCCATGATCTTATTGATTGACTTGGTAACATCTGCAATCAATCCCTTGCTTTTTCAATCAAAGTAAATGGGAACAATTTCAACCTTACTGCGTCAGAAGTGACACCCGATATCTGAACTGTGTCACTGACCTCCAAAAATATATCTAAATGCTGTGCAGGATCCTCCAATTCTGATCCTGAAAACTGGTTTCTTTGTACTATAGTAATGGTTGCTGGTTTAACTTCAAACTGCATTCCCCTAGGCAACACAATTGTCCTGTGATCCTCATTCCACCTTGGTACAGCATAGTCTCTTATTGTCCTCTGCCTTGGGACTTCTTCTCCATAATTACCCGGCATCTCTTCTTATGCTCGTGGCACTTGTTCGTTCTCGGGAGGAAATTCATCAATAGGGAGAGGATCGTTTTCCATATTGTTATCTCTGTTGGCTCTCCTGCGTTGATGCAAAGTTCTCTCGATCTTAGGGTCGTAGGGTGATACTTTTTCTTGCCTTAATCTGCTCATACACCACAACTACCTGAAAAGAATAAAAAATAATAAAATCAGAAAAATAAAAATACATACAAATAAGAATCAAAACTTACTAACAACGTCACTCCCCGGCAACGGTGCCAAAAACTTGACGCAATCTCAGCAACTGTACTGAATCGGCAAGTAATATAGTGATGTATAATTAAGACCACAAGTTATTGAACCCAAGGGACTGAGTTGCGTAAATTTTAGCAATTAAATGTATACTAAAGAATTCCCAATTGTTTGATGTGATGAATTATTTAAGGTAAAAATTAAGGACTGTAATTGATAAAATAACTAATTCAAGAATATTAAAAGACTCAATACCAGTACAGATTTGATGAAATAACTAAAAGATCTTGCCAAGGAATACCCATCCTCCCCAATAATGCCATGTAAATACTCAAACTCATCAATCATATATGCAAATCAGTGAACAACCTAGCCTATACCATAGCCTGCCTTTCGGATCCAGCTTCTCTAACACATGTACTTACCATCCCGGATTCAGCATATTTTAGCATCAAAACAGGTCTTAAGTCCTAAGCTTAGATGATCCTACCATCCCGGATTCAGATATCAAAACTCAATTATCTTCTATAATTCTGAACCTATTAAAATAGAGATCCACATATTTGACTACCATCCCGGATTCATCAAATTAATGAAAATCGATAGAAATAGAACAGAGTATGTGTAAGTTCATGAAATGAATACAATCAAAGATTATCACAGTAGATCAATCTTAAACTCGCATTAAATTCAATAACAAACAGATCTACTAAGAGAAGATAAAACTGAAGCATATGCATAAATCAATCCACACAAGCATTCACATGGTTATTGGGGATTCAAGGCATCCCCTAACAAGAAAAATAACTACTCACTTATGATTGAATTAAAAACTGAAGTAAATAGAGAGAAATTGATATTACCCATTTTAGATCCGAAAATGAAATTCTTACAATAATAAAATTGATGTTCTTCCCATTCAATCTGTTCTCAAGACTTCAAAAATAAATAATAACCTCCCACAATCTCTGATTATTCCCCCAGATTAAATAACAATAGCTTAAATTAATTCTAAAAATATATGAAAAATCTCAACTTAAGTTGCAGAGAAAATAAATCTGACTTCCGTTCCCAAAAAGATCCATTTTTTTCCTCTAATGTCTAACTTCAGTCCCTAAATAACCGTTCAAAGTCAAAAGGTGGCCTAAAAGTCTTCGATTTTGTGCAGATCTTGTTTACATGCAGGTTACACGGCGGTATGAGAATTCCTCACCGCCGTGTAAATGGCCTCTGGTCAACAATCTTGAATTTTTGTTCCCCTTGTCAAACGCCGCAAATCTTGGTAAATCACGCCTTACACGGCGGTATGAGAATACCTTACCGTCATGTAACTTCATACGTAAACCATATTTCCCGATATACACGGCGGTATGGGAGTTCCTTACCGCCGTGTAATGTTCTTTTGCTTGAACTCCTCCTTTTTATTGTACACGGCGGTATGAAACTTCCTCACCGCCGTGTAAGCCACCTAAAACACCAAAAACAACTTAAAAATTCACTTTAGTGTATCAAATAAAATCTAATAATATTTTAACAAAAACACACTGAAATAGGAACTTCTCAACTCAAAAGTAAGCTAAAAATTCATATAAAAACAACATACATTTTGAACTTATCAAAGTGCAAAGATGTGAAAAGTGAGATGAACAAATTAAGCTTTTCTCTTAAGAGGTAGAAATTCTTTCTAACTTTTCTCTAAACTTCTAATGAGTGAAAAATCATGTATTTATACTAAAAAAAAATCAATTTTAGGTGTTTGAAACCCAAATTAGTTGTTTCTAATTGTTGGAGGGAAAACAGAAAAGACATACTAGAACTAGCCATTATTTTTGTCCTATAGTGAAATTCTGAGTTTTATCCAAAAATCTGATACTTACGAAAATTCAATTAGAAAATTGATGCAGTCAGAAATTTATTTTCTAGAGAACCATTTTCTGACGAAAATTAATTTTGATCAAAAGTTTATTTTCTGACTTAAAAATATTTTTATGCAATTTTAAAACTATAATGTGTATGCATGAGTGAGAGCAATTTGCTTCAATTTGATTTTACATTTTAATATCCTAATTCCTAACAAACTAAGGCATCTCACCAAATTGTCTTCTTAAGTTCATACTTGAAATATGTTGATCTCTAGAATTTTGATATTTCTCATTAGAAATATATATAGAAAAGTTCCTGCAGAAATTACTTTAGAAAAAAAATTCACAATAGAGTTTATTTAAAGTTTGATTATCATTAAAATTAGGATATGGCTTTGAGTCAATATAATAATCATCATCACTACAACAACAACAACAACAACAACAACAACAACAACAACAACAACAACAACAATAATAATAATAATAATAATAATAATAATAATAATAATAATAATAATAATAATAATAATAATACTCAGGGAGAGTTTTTTAGATTAACCTAGATAGACTTTAAAGTGGAGTTTATTAAGGTTTTGTCATTATCAAAAGGGAGAGATTGTTGGTTTAAAGCCACATCTTAATTTTGATGATAACCAAACCTTAAATAAACTATATTGTGAATTCTTTTCTAAAATAATTTATGTAGAAACTTTTCTGCATATATTTCTGATGAGAAATATCAAAATTCTGGAGATCAAGATATTTTAAACATGGACTTAAGAATACAATTTGTGAGTTGCATTAGTTTATTGGGAATTAGGTTACTAAAATATGAAGTTAAATTGAGGCAAATTACTCTCACTCATGCATACACATTATAGCTTTAAAACTGCATAAAAAAATATCTTTTAAATCAGAAAATAAACTTTTGATCAAAACTAAGTTTTGTCAGAAAATGGTTTTTTATAAAATGAATTTCTGTCTGCATTAATTTTCTAACTGAATTTTTGTAAGTATTAGATTTGTGGATAAAACTCAGAATTTCACTATAGGACAAAAATAACGGCTAGTTGGAATCTATTTTCCCTGTTTTGCCCTCCAACAGCTAGAAATGGCTATTTTATGTTTCAAACACCTAAAACTTATTTTTTAAGTATAAATACATGAAGGTTAGAAAAGTTCTTGCAGAAATTACTTTAGAAAAGAATTCACAATAAAGTTTATTTAAGATTTGATGATCGTCAAAATTAGGATGTAGCTTTGAGCTAACAATCTCTCCCTTTTTGATGATGATAAAATGTTAATAAACTTCACTTAGTAATCTATTTAAGTTAGTCTAAAAAACTCCCCATGAATATGTGCATGGGGTATTTACAGAGAAAAACATAACTAAAAGGCTTAGAAATCTAAACTGGCATGTCTACTGAGGCTTAATCTCCTTGATTAATCCTATAAATAGATGATACTCTAGTAGCAACTCCATTCAAGGAAAGACACTGTTCATCGTCCTCCAATATTTAGTAGTGAGAACTATCCTTTTTGAAAAGTCGTAATGAGGCATTTCATTCAATCGCTGCGCAAGACATGGACTGTTGGGATATCATTAAAGATAGATATGAGCCTCTCAGAAAGCAATCAACTGAAGCAGGAGCTTCTGACGCTGCTACTGTGTTAAAAATTAGAAAAGAATTTTCTAAAGCAGAAAAAAACTGGTACAACTAAATTTTAAAGCAATGAGTATTTTGTTTGTCTCATTATAAACGAATGAGTTTAATAGAGTGTTTGGATGCGATACTACTAAAAAGATATGGGACAAACTACAAGCAGCTTATAAAGGTACAAATCAAGTTAAAGATACTAGGCTTTATGTTCTCATGGTTGATTATGAAAGATTCAAAATGAAACTAGAGGAATCAATTTCTGAGATAATTGAAAGGTATGTAAAATTAACCAATGATATTAAAGCACTTGGTAAAAAATTAGATGAGTATAATAAAATTGCAAAGCTTGTTAGAGGTCTCAATCTTAGGTGGGAATCAAAAGCCTCAATTCTATTAGATAAGGATATTAGCACATTTAATTTTGATAATATATGTGGATCCCTTATTTCATATGAGCTTTACATTAAGTCTCAAGATGCAGAAAAAAAGACAAGAAATTGAAGGCTATTGCACTCAAAGCAGAATTTGGAAGTGATTATTTTATAGGAGAAGATAAAATGGCATTAATCATCAAGAAATTCAAAAGGCTGTATAGAAAAGAAAAGAAATCCTATAAAAAATAGCATCAAAAATTTTCTCATCACAAGGCAGAATATTTCTCAAAATTTACTGGAGAAGTTATCTGCTATAAATGTAATAAATCAGGTCACATCAAATCCAAGTGCTCAAATTTGAAAATAAAGGAGAAAAGATTTAAAAAGAAGGCTATGAAGGCTACGTAGAGTGATAGTGAAGAATCAAGCACAAGTGAAGCAGAATATGCAAACTCTGATGAAATTGGTCTGATGGCAATTTCTGATTGAGAAGAGCAAAATTCATCTTCTGATGTAGAGCTGAAAACTACAGCTGATGACTCAGAGAAATCTGAGATAAGTGATTCTGACTTCAATTCTGATGATAATGAATATGAAAAAAAATACTTGATTGTTTTGAAAAATTGCATCATAAATATTGCATGCTTAAAAAGACGCATATTGAAATGAAAAAGAATTTTGATGCATTAAAATTATAACATGAAAATAATAAACAATCAAAAATTAAATTGAAAATTGATTATTCTGATTTGCAAAGAAAATATTCATCTTTACATGAAAAATGCAATCTTAAAGAAAAAAAATTTGTGTGTACAATGGTAATGCTGTTGAAAATCTGAATATAACATCTGTTCATGCAAGCTCATCAAAGAATTTTTATAAGAAGAATTATACCCAGAAAAAGGCTGATAAAGTTTCATCTGATGGTAAATTAGCAATTAATTCTTCTGCTATATATTTTTACTGCTATAGAAAATGACATATATCAAAATTATGTTATTATAAGAAGAATGCTAATTCTGTCAAACATAAATGGGTGATTAAAAATTCTGGAACTATTATTGCTAACCATGAAGGATCCAAGAATGATTGGGTACTTAAAAATACATAAATTCATTGCAGATTTGCCTAAGGAGCGCCAAAACAGAAAAGTGGTACATGGGCAGTGGCTGTTCTAAGCATATAACATGGGACAAAACTAAATTTTCTAAATTGGTAAAATCTGAAGGTTGTTATGTCAGCTTTGGTGATAATAGAAAAGGAAAAATTATTGGTACTGGATCTATTAGTTCTAATCTAGTTATTGAAGATGTCTCTCTCGTTAAAGGTCTGAAATACAATTTACTAAGTATTAGTCAACTTTGCGACAAGAAAAGAAGAGTAATCTTTGAAATAGATCACTGTAGAGTTGAAGATGTAGAAACAGGAAAATTTGTTCTAAAGGGTCAAAGATATAAAAATAATTATTTAGTTAGACTAGAAGATATTAAGAAAAGTGAGGCTAAATGTCTTATTTCAAAGGAAGATTTAGGTATTTTGTGGCATAGAAAATTAGGCCATGTTAGTTTTCACATAATAGAAAAGCTGGTCAGAAAAGATTTAGTAAGTGAAATGCCAAAGATGAAGATTGATAAAGATCATGTATGCAAAGCATGTCAACTTGGGAAGCAAACTAGAAATTTTCATAAATTTAAAACTGGCATGTCTACTGAGAAGGCTTTAGAGCTTCTTCATATGGATTTATTGGTCCAATAAATCCTTCTAGCAATCGTGAAAAATCGTAAGGATGATGTATTTAAGGCATTTAAGAAATTGAGTAAGAAGATTTAAAATAGAAAGGAATACAAGATCACAAGTATAAGAAGTGATCATGGTGGAGAATTTGAAAATAAGAAATTTGAAGAATTATGTAGCAATTATGGAATCATTCACACCTTTTCTACTTCAAGAACACCTCAGCAGAATGGTGTAGTTAAAAGCAAAAATAGAACTCTTCAGGAGATGGCCAGAACTATGCTGAACGAAAATAATTTACCTAAGTATTTCTGGGCTGGGGCAATCAATATTGCATGCTACATTCGGAATAGAATTCTAATCATATCAGTGTTAGAAAAGATTTCATATGAGCTATGGAAAGGCAGAAAATCTAACATTAGCTATTTTCAATTATTTGGCTGTAAGTGCTTCATTTTTAATGATAAAAATAATTTAGCTAAATTTGATGCAAAATCTGATGAAGGCATATTCTTACGATATTCCTTAAATTCTAAAGCATACAGAGTCTTTAAGAAAAGAACACGTAAAGTAGAGAAATAAATAAATGTTAAATTTGATTTCACTAACGAAAATTTTGGAGAAAGGAGTTTTCATAATGATGAAACAGGTTTTGAAAAAGAAAAAGATAAAGAAGAACAAAATGCTAAAACAAAGAAGTCACCAGATCAGCAGATAGATTCGGATGATAGAATTCTGAAACAAAATCAAGATGCTGAAAATGATTCAGAAGTTCGGATAGAAAATGAACAAAAAAATCAGACAGAACAGTAATCTAAGCAACCAACAGAATTGCCTAAAGATTGGAGATTCCACAAGTATCACCCAAAGGACAATCTATTAACTGATCCCTCTCAGAAAATGATGACAAGAAGAGCCATGCGTGAATATTGTGGTAATGTTGCCTTTGTCTCTCAACTTGAACAAAAAAATTATACTGATACTAAAAATGACGAGAATTGGATCATTGTTATGCAAGAAGAGTTAAATCAATTTGAAAGAAATAAAGTTTGAAATTTGGTTCCTAGACCCTCAAACTGTTCTATTATTGGAACAAAATGGGTGTTTAGAAATAAGTTGGATGAGTAAGGTAATGTTGCCAGAAATAAGGCCAGATTGGTAGCTCAAGGCTACAATCAAGAGAAGGGTATAGATTTCGATGAAACTTTTGCACTTGTTGCTAGATTAGAAGCAATTAGAATTTTGCACGCATTTGCATGTTTCAAAAATTTTAGATTATATCAAATGGATATTAAAAGCGTTTTTTTAATGGTTTATTAAATGAGGAAGTTTATGTTGAACAATCTCCAAGTTTTAAAAATTTTGAACATCCAAATTTTGTTTACAAACTTAAAAAGGCTTTATATAGTTTGAAACAAGCTCCCAGAGCTTAGTATGAAAGATTAAGTTATTTTTTGCTTGCTCATGGTTTTAACAGAGGAAAAGTAGACACTACTCTCTTTATAAAGCATAAATTATCTCATATTTTGATTGTTCAAATTTATGTAGATGATATTATTTTTGGTTCTACTAACGCTTCCTTATGTAAAGAGTTTGAAGTTATTATGAAAAAGGAATTCGAAATGAGCATGATGGGTGAGTTAACGTTTTCCTTGGGACTCCAAATCAAGCAATGTAGAAATGGTATCTTCATAAGTCAATCGAAGTACACTAAAAAATTGCTGAAGAAATTTAAGATATCTGAGGCAAAATCTATCGGCACTCCTATGAGCTCAACTATAAAGATTGACAAAGATAAAAAAGGCAAAAATGTTAAATAAAAGTTGTATCGATGTATGATTGAGTCAGTGCTATACTTAACAGCAAGAAGACCTGACATTCATTTTAGTGTATGTCTATGTGCATGTTTTCAATCAGCTCCAATGGAATCACACCTGTCTACAGTTAAAAGAATTCTGAGATATCTAAATGGAACTCAGAAATCGGGACTTTGGTATCCAAAGAATACATCTTTTGATCTTATTGGGTATTCAAATGCTGATTATGCTGGCCGTAGAATTGACAGAAAAAGTACTTCAGGTGCTTATCATTTTCTGGGAAATTCGCTTATCACGTGGTTAAGCAGAAAATAGAATTCTATGGCATTATCTACAACAGAGGTAGAATATATAGCAACTGGTGGATGTGTAGCTCAAATTCTGTGGATCAGACAGCAATTGAAGGACTATGAAATATAATTTGACAATATTTCAATATTCTGTGATAATACAAGTGCTATAAATCTAACCAAGAATCCTTTTCTGCATTCAAGAATAAAGCACATTGAAATTAGGCATCACTTTATTCGAGATCATGTGCAAAGAGGAGATATTTTGTTGAAATGTGTTCCTACTAAAAATTAGATAGCTGATATCTTCACCAAGCCTCTCAAAAAAGCTAGATTCTGTCAGTTAAGAAAGTTAGAAATTGGTATATCAGAAATTTAATTTTCTGATGAGATACGTTTTTTAACTAAATTCTGATAAGAAAATCTGGTAGTAATATATGAAATATGTATAAAAATCTCTTTGTCGTACAAAATATATTTATCATTTATTGGTGCCTGAATATATGGATTTGTTTTTCTCCATCTTCTGACAAATATTGAACATGATATGATGGATTGAGTGCTGCAGTTGATAAAATATACATATATATCTATATCTACATACATACATACACACACATATATATTGTGAGAAGCATGAAGCTTGAAGTGGAAGACATGGGATTTTTGATTAAGTAGAAGTGGCAGCGAATACAGTAGCACAAACATGGCATGTATATGGTCATATTGGATGACGAGGATTTATGCCTTATGTAAGATAAGAATGAGTTTGTAATTAAACTAGGTATTAACTATTGTATTATGATTGAGTGTCTTACTGTATCATTGAATGTTTAAATGCAAAAAATTTTTACTGAATTGCGTATTGTAGCTTAACATAGCGACAGTAGTTTAACGGGATAACTGAGATATCCAATTACTGTACGTATAGTGTAGTATTATAAGAGTGTTACAATATCCTTTTGTTGATATATGATATTTTTATGATACATTATGAGAAGTACTTGTTTAAAAGTATTAAAGAATGATTTACGAATATGATACCGACTCGATAAATTATAATTTTTCTAACTTATTTATTATAATATTTATATGTGGATTAAACATTTTTCTTGTTTCCTTCCATAATTTCTTTATCTCCTTATTTTAGTATTTGTACTCACCCATTTAAATTTAATATTTCAAATGTAGATAATTTATATTATTTTGATAATACATCTTTGTGGGTAAAGGATGGTGGAGTTTGAATTATGATCAAATGAGAAAATAGCAAAACTCTCAGCCAGTTGAATTACATGTAATTGGGTGGTCGAATATTAATGTATTTTCAAATGCAACTAAAAATTATAATTCACACAAAATATTAGTTTACATTTTAATCAATGGCACCTAAATAACTTACATGATTTAGTTATTTCTTACTGGTTATCTAGAATTACTTCAATAATTAATTACTACTTATCACATCATCATTGGTTGGATTCTAATGTTTTGAATCGTTTTAGAGGTTGTAACTTGCAATTGCCATTATTTAGATATCAAAGTTTGTTTAATAAACATACACGTTATTTGTGTGGTTTTACAAGCATTAGTACCTTATTTTTAATCGTATATAAGTACTTAATGTTTATTATATGAAACACAAAACTAAAAAATAAAAATAAAAAGGATTAGAAGAAATGGCTTATCAAAAGAAAATTGCTTTGCTCTGTGTCTTGGCAACAATTATGGTGATGACGTCAATGGGAGATAGAAATGAAAAAATTAAGGCATGCATACAAGATTGCATACCTAAATGTGTGGAAGAGACATCTGGAGATCTAAATCAGTGTGATAATGTATGCCATTTCTTTTGCAATTCATTACCTCGCGGTGGTATTGGTTCTATTGGAGAACATTGACTCTAAATTAATTAATATTGGAATATTAATGCAGAAATATTAATATTGGCATTTTGCAACTTTGGTTATATATATATATATGTAATTAAGTATCGATAATAATGTACTTTGCTTGAATGAATAATAAACTATTGAGATTTCGTATTTTTCTTATTTTTATTTTTTCATTCATTACAATGCAATTAATTTTGGTATTTTAGAGTTGCTATCTAACTCCTATCTAGTGGTGAGTATGGTCGGTTAACCGGTCCATGATGCCCAATCCATTAACCAGTCTATTAATATCGGTTTTTTGAAATTTCAGTCCATTAACCAGTCCATTACAATCGGTTAACCAGTCCATCGGTTTCGGATTTTCGGATCGGTTACTCAATATTTTTCGGTTAACCACTATAATTATAAATATATTCATAAATAAAATTAAAATGTTCAATATACTTAAAAATTAAAATTTTTTCACTATAATATAACATTATTGTTGTTAAAATAAAAATATTTGGTGGATATAAGCAAATTTGTTTTTAAAAATTAATATTTAATAAGTAAATATATTAACCGGTTCATAATCACTTTTAATTAGATAAATTGTTATACTTACTAATAGCCAATTAAAAAAACTTAAAAACTTAAAAATAATTTGTATAATCAAAAAAAAGTATATGATCACCTTTAATTAAGATAAATTGTTATAAATTATTAAAAAATTAATAAACCAACTAAAAATTCGGTTTCGGTTCGGTTAACCAGTCATATGAGTCAAAAACCATTAACCAGTACATTAATATAGGTTTTTTCAAGATACTAACCATTAACCAGTCTATTACAATCGGTTAACCAGTTTATCGGTTCGGTTTTGATTTTTTTTTTGTTAGCCAAGTCAATCGATTTTTTTGTTCACCCATACTCTTATCACCTATAGTTTTAAAAGAATGCTGCAAATTGAAATACATTCTTCACAATATTCAAAAGTGAAAGGTGCATATAAGCTTTTAAAATTTGATAAAATGTATAATTTCTATCCTTAATATTTATTTTTTTCACAATATTGTCCTCGATATTTCAAATTTAGAACAATTTTACTCATGGTCAAATATTTCGTTAATTTTGATCAATTCTATTTATTAACGTGATAATTTGGTCAACTCACACTCAATTATTTATCTCTATGTGTCACATTTCAATATTTTTCTTTGCTATAAAAACTTACAGCGTGAGAAGCATGAAGCTTGAAGTGGAAGACATGGGATTTTTGATTAAGTAGAAGTGGCAGCGAATACGGTAGCACAAACATGGCATGTATATGGTCATATTGGATGACGAGGATTTATGCCTTATGTAAGATAAGAATGAGTTTGTAATTAAACTAGGTATTAACTATTGTATTATGATTGAGTGTCTTACTGTATCATTGAATGTTTAAATGCAATAAATTTTTACTGAATTGCATATTGTAGCTTTACATAACGACAGTAGTTTAACGGGATAATTGAGATATCCAATTACTGTATGTATAGTGTAGTATTATAAGAGTGTTACAATATCCTTTTGTTGATATATGATATTTTTATGATACATTATGAGAAGTACTTGTTTAAAAGTATTAAAGAATGATTTACGAATATGATACCGACTCGATAAATTATAATTTTTCTAACTTATTTATTATAATATTTATATGTGGATTAAACATTTTTCTTGTTTCCTTCCATAATTTCTTTATCTCCTTATTTTAGTATTTGTACTCACCCATTTAAATTTAATATTTCAAATGTAGATAATTTATATTATTTTGATAATACATCTTTGTGGGTAAAGGATGGTGGAGTTTGAATTATGATCAAATGAGAAAATAGCAAAACTCTCAGCCAGTTGAATTACATGTAATTGGGTGGTCGAATATTAATGTATTTTCAAATGCAACTAAAAATTATAATTCACACAAAATATTAGTTTACATTTTAATCAATGGCACCTAAATGACTTACATGATTTAGTTATTTCTTACTGGTTATCTAGAATTACTTCAATATTTAATTACTACTTATCACATCATCATTGGTTGGATTCTAATGTTTTGAATCGTTTTAGAGGTTGTAACTTGCAATTGCCATTATTTAGATATCAAAGTTTGTTTAATAAACATACACGTCACTACAAGAAAATCAATTTTTAGCGACGGAAATTCAGCGACGGAATATATACCGTCGCTAAATAGCGACGGTAAATATATTCCGTCGCTAAAAATGGCGGGAGTATTTTCCCTCCAAAATTAACGACGGAAAATTTTTGCATCGCTAATTGTTGGAATTTTTCCGTCGCTAAAAAAATATATTATTAATAATAATATATTTTTAGCGACGGAAATTGTACTCCGTCGCTAATTTTAGCGACGGTAATTTTTTTCCGTCGCTAAAAAAATATTATTAATTATAATATATTTTTTAGCGACGGAATTCATATTCGTCGCTAATATTAGCGACGGATATTCAATATCCGTCGCTAAAATTAGCGACGGATTATATTTCCGTCGCTAAAAATTTCATGTATAATAAAAACTTCTGACTTTTCTTTTTTCCTTCCTCCCTCATCTCTCTCGCGCGCTCAACCACCCCTCTCCGCCGACCTCGCCGCCCCCTTCGCCCCTCTCTCTCTCTCTCGCGCGCTCGCCCACCCCTCTCCGCCGCCCCTCTTCGCCCTTCTCTCTCGCGCGCGCTCGCCCACCCCTCTCCGCCGCCCCCCTTCGCCCTTCTCTCTCTCTCGCGCGCTCGCCCAAGCTGCCCTCGCCGCCGCTCTCGGCCCAGCGGCGCTCGCCGCCACCCTCCTCCCCTCTCTCTCTCTGACGCTCGCGTACCAGATCTGCTTCGCCTCCCTCACGAGTCAGATCTGCTCCGCCTCACTCGCAAGCCAGATCTGCTCCACCTCCCTTACGCGCGTCAGATCTGCGCCACCTCCCTCTCCGCGCCCTCGCCGGTCGCCGCTCCTCCCTGGCCATGGCTGCTCTTCACCGGTCAGTGAGTCTGCTCTCCCATATTTTTATTTATTTATTTAATCATTATATATAATTGATTATTTGTGTAGTTGATCCACAAATTGCTCAAAATCTTGTTGGTTTCTGGAAATTGGGATAAATTGACCATAAGTCCATGTAGTGTGCTAATTTGGTCATCTGTTCTTTATTTAAAATTCACAAAATTAACAAGAATATGGAGAGCAACAAAATGACACTATTAAATATAGAATTGAAAACCTAAATGCTCTACACCATTTGCTAATAATAATACTAATTTTTTGAAGTTGATGTTGAATATTGTGGTGGCTTGGTACTCGATATTGAAACAAGATTGGAAGTTCAAAATCTTCCAACGGATATGGTGGATACAAATTCAGGAAAGCAACTAAATGCTGAAGGCACTGTTGATTTGCAAGAGCAGAGGAATGAAGGAAATACAAAACTTGGTATGTATAAATGTATACTGATTTGGCTTTTATATGCACGTGCTGTATACGCTTTCCAAATTATTACAAGGCATAGAATGCATTCTGGATAATGTTATAATCCATCCTTATTATGATAGGTACACTTAGATTGTGAAGTTTCTAATGAAATGCAGATTGTGAAATAAGCATCCAATAAAATACTGTTTAATTTTGCTTTAAACCATTGTTGCTGTCAACATCATTAAGGCTATTTGATCTGAATGGTGTAAAACACATGGACGGATGTGTGTGTGTATATATATATATATATATATATATACAGTTCATGTATTTAAATGGCTATGGTTCGTATACTTATTATATATGTGATATATCTATATGTTTATCTCATTCATGAAATTCGGAAAAGAGTTGGATTTTATTTCTCTTCTATCTTTGTACCAAACTATAACACCATAGGCCCACCTAAATTCAAATTATTAATTTTGTGGGTGAGAGAGCTAAATCAAATTATATTTATATTAAGTACTCTATTTCTAGGAAGAAAATAAAATAAATGGCAAGGAACAAAATTTTGCAGTTTTTATAGGTTGATATTGATGTACTTTCCATGGCAATCATATTTACTATAAGATAAGATACATTCCTCATTCCAGACCCATTTTTAACGTATTAGAAACAAGGTAGTTGATATTTTGATAGAATAATACAAATTAAAATTTCATGACAGAAGGCTTGCAATGAGTTTGATGTATTAAACTATATGCTATTATTATGATGTACATATGATAACCACCTCTCTTATTAACTCGTTTTTATTATATTGATGGGATTAATCAACAGCTAGCTCTAATTGTGTTGGATGTTTTATTCAGTAATCAGACAATATGTGGGTTGTTTACGTAACATAATAATGCGGACGTTTTTTAATTAATTTAGATAATAATTAATTTCACATGCTCTTGATTGTTGTTATTAGATATACATACATATCATACTGTCTTACGAGTTTCAAACTCTATACATGCTGAGAATTGAAAGTTGTGGGTTACAATATCTTCTTCTGTATCTGTACCCTTAATTTTATCAAGTGTATAACAGTGCTGACATTTTCAAAAATATTAATAGAACTTTCATAAACTTCCAGTATTATTCTGTCAAATGTTCTGATTTTGGAGAGGAAAGTAAATTGCATTATTTTTCCTTTGTGAAGTTTGTTATATATAATAAGTTGTTAATTAAGGTCTCCATTTCTATTAGAAAAGGATAACTTTAGGACTTAATAAATTATAATTGAAATATTTAGGCACAATACAACAAATACAAAAAGTTTAGAGGTTAAGTCTGATATAGTATTTTGTATGATTTACATTATCCGTTTTTTGAGAATATAATGCTAGATTTTAAAGGTTTAATTTAATTTACTTCAAAAATATTTCACATCATTCTATATTTGATTAATTTTTTGTTTCTGTCTTTGTTAATTTTGTCACTTGTGTGTGTGCGCGCGCTTATCCCTGTATTTGTCATTATCTATATTTGTCACTTATGTATATGCATGAATTGGTTTGTGAAGTTTTGCATGTTAAATGCATATGGGAATTTAAATTAGATAACAAATTACTGGAATATGAGAAATGGGATTTTTTTTTATTAGCATTTTTAAATTACCGACGGAATACCGACGGAAACTTCCGTCGGTACAAAAAAAATATCGAATTTTTCCCGACGGAATAGTAATTTCCGTCGGGAAATTACCGACGGAAATTACTATTCCGTCGGGATTTTTTTATTAGCATTTTAAAATTACCGACGGAAACTTCCGTCAGTAAAAAAAATATCGAATTTTTCCCGACGGAATAGTAATTTCCGTCGGGAAATTACCGACGGAAATTACTATTCCGTCGGGAAAAATAAAAAAAAATCTAAATTTTCCCGACGGAATTTAACTTCCGTCGGTAATTTCCCGACGGAAATTACTATTCCGTCGGGAATTTTTCCGACGGAATATGATATTCCGTCGGGAAAATTGCCGACGGAATATCATATTCCGTCGGAAAATTTTGCCTACGGTCATTTAATTTCCCGACGGAAATTCTTGACTTTCCGTCGGGAATTTCCGTCGGGAAACTCCGATTTTCTTGTAGTGCGTTATTTGTCTGGTTTTACAACCATTAGTACCTTATTTTTAATCGTATATAAGTACTTAATGTTTATTATATGAAACACAAAACTAAAAAATAAAAATAAAAAGGATTAGAAGAAATGGCTTATCAAAAGAAAATTGCTTTGCTCTGTGTCTTGGCAACAATTATGGTGATGACGTCAATGGGAGATAGAAATGAAAAAATTAAGGCATGCATACAAGATTGCATACCTAAATGTGTGGAAGAGACATCTGGAGATCTAAATCAGTGTGATAATGTATGCCATTTCTTTTGCAATTCATTACCTCGCGGTGGTATTGGTTCTAGTGGAGAACATTGACTCCAAATTAATTAATATTGGAATATTAATGCAGAAATATTAATATTGGTTTGCAACTTTGGTTATATATATATATATATATATATATATATATATATATATATATATATATATATATATATATATATATATATATGTAATTAAGTATCGATAATAATGTACTTTGCTTGAATGAATAATAAACTATTGAGATTTCGTATTTTTCTTATTTTTATTTTTTCATTCATTACTATGCAATTAATTTTGGTATTTTAGAGTTGCTATCTAACTCCTATCTAGTGGTGAGTATGGTTGGTTAACCGGTCCATGAAACCCAATCCATTAACCAGTCTATTAATATCGGTTTTTTGAAATTTCAGTCCATTAATCAGTCTATTACCATCGGTTAACCAGTCTATCGGTTTCGGATTTTCGGATCGGTTACTCAATATTTTTCGGTGAACTACTATAATTATAAATATATTTATAAATAAAATTAAAATATTCAATATACTTAAAAATTAAAATTTTTTCACTATAATATAACATTATTGTTGTTAAAATAAAAATATTTGGTGGATATAAGCAAATTTGTTTTTAAAAATTAATATTTAATAAGTAAATATATTAACCGGTTCATAATCACTTTTAATTAGATAAATTGTTATACTTACTAATAGCCAATTAAAAAAACTTAAAAACTTAAAAATAATTTGTATAATGAAAAAAAAGTACACGATCACCTTTAATTAGAATAAATTGTTATAAATTATTAAAAAATTAATAAACCAACTAAAAATTCGGTTTCGGTTCGGTTAACCAGTTATATAAGTCAAAAACCATTAACCAGTATATTAATATCGGTTTTTCTAAAACACTAACCATTAACCAGTCTATTACAATCGGTTAACCAGTTTATCGGTTCAGTTTCGAATTTTTTTTTTTTGTTAGCCAAGTCAATCGATTTTTTTGTTCACCCCTACTCTTATCACCTATAGTTTTAAAAGAATGCTGCAAATTGAAATACATTCTTCACAATATTCAAAAGTGAAAGGTGCATATAAGCTTTTAAAATTTGATAAAATGTATAATTTCTATCCTTAATATTTATTTTTTTCACAATATTGTCCTCGATATTTCAAATTTAGAACAATTTTACTCCGGGTCAAATATTTCGTTAATTTTGATCAATTCTATTTATTAACGTGATAATTTGCTCAACTCACACTCAATTATTTATCTCTATGTGTCACATTTCAATATTTTTCTTTGATATAAAAACTTACAGCATGCCATCACTACTCATTCCTCTCTTATTGTGATGGCATGCCATTAGATTCCATTTTTAATGAATCACCCACTATCTCGTGTCATCCTCTCTTTTCTCCTCCCTTTCCTCTTTCCATTTTCCTCTCTCCTCTCTTCTCCCATTTATCCCTTCTCTTTTCTCCTCTCTTTCTCATTTCCCTTATCTCTTGTCTCTCTTCTCTTTCCTCCTCTTTTTCATTTATTTTTAATATAGTACAATAACATAAATTGAAATATCATTTTATTATTCAATAATTAAATAAAATTTTTAAAAAATTACATTAAATAATATAAATGCTTGTATATATGTCAAAAACTCCTAAAAAAAATATTTATTTTTTGCACATTATAAGTAAGCACTTTTTTAAACCAATTTAATATTGAAAATAATGAGATAAATAATTTCTAAGACAAAAATAAACAATTAAGCTTACAATCTTGCATTATTATTAATATTGTCTTCTTGTCAATGAATATAAATTAACAATTTGTTTTAATACACGTACACATATTGAAGTGGCAAACTTTGACTCAATTTGAAAATTTGATCCAATCTATTTACAAAAATGTGACTGAAATCTAACTTGATTCATTGCTAACATTATTTGTTTGACTTGCAAAATAATTAGATCTAGTTGGGTCTCATTTATGATCCATTTAGATTAAATGTGATTCGATAATTTTTTTTTTTATATATATATTGTGAGTATAAAAAGTGCTTTTTTGGGTTATACATGCATAATTTTTAAAAAAATAAAAAAATAATGTCATAAAAGTTGATCCATTTATGACTTAATTTGTTGATTATCAAATCCATTTATGGCCATCATAATCTATTTGAGTCAGATATTAGAAATGCATAATATTAGATCTAGAAAACGGGTCAAATTGAAATGTATCGTATCATAAAAGAATCAGTTTGGATCACATGCGGATCGAGAATTAATGTGCAGGATCATCTAAATGGATCAATCCATTTGTTTTACTCAAAATCTAAAAAAAAAAATATTTTATCAATATATATATATATAAAATCTATGGACAAGGACTAGCTATATGTTCAGACTTGAAATTAAAAGCTAAATTAAAAAGAGAAAATGTGAAAGGAAAGAATGAATTAGAAGATATTTGTGAACAATATGAATATAAAAGAGCTAAAAGAAAAAATAAAATGAAAGGAAGATAACATCCTAGAAGAAGGACTTTTAGGCCCAAGATAAGTCCAAAACCTTTCCTAAGAAAAAGCGCTATAAAGGTAAAAGGCCAAATAAAAGAGATATAATAATTTGTTATAAATGTGTATATATATATATATATATATACACATATATGTACATATATATATACACATACAAATAGATATTTGTATGTGTATATATATATGTACATATATGTGTATATATATATATATATATATATATATATATATACACATACAAATAGATATTTGTATGTGTATATATATATGTACATATATGTGTATATATATATATATATATATATATATGTACACACATATATATGTATATGTGTACACACATATATATGTATATGTGTACACACATATATATGTATGTATGTATACATATATACATATACACACACATACATTTATATGTATACATACATACATACATGTACGTATACATATGTATGTGTATATATATATATATATATATATATATATATATATGCCATGATTTTGCAGGAAAAACACCCCGGTTTTTCAAGATAATTCTTGAAAATACTATCAGAAAGGGAAGACTAGTAAGCTTCTTTTTTTTTTTTTAAAAAAAAAAGTACTCTCTTTTCTTTTTCCTAGTATTTGGTCAGAAATAATAATACAGTCACAAGTCATATGCTTTCAGTACCTTCTTTAAACGAATTTTAAACCATGAAACCCTATCATTATCAAATTCTTTAATCACCAAACAAGGGTTATAGTGTTTTCTTCAGTGCCTTTGAACGTAAAGGAAATGTTTCTTCTTATGTTAAAAGTTAGATTTTCATTGAAGAATATATAACTTGATCACTAATGTTATTATGCCTTATGTTCCATTGAAATATTTATCAGGAAATTCAATCCGGGTTCGTGAAAAAGTTTGGAAATTGCTTATGGAGTCCAATGATTCTTTAAGGTTCCTACTGGGAATACATGGCAAGTAGAGTTGTCAAGGATGAGGGATGAGATTTGGCTGGAAAAGGGTTGGAAAGAATTTTCAGATCACTACTCCCTTAAACATGGACACTTGTTAGTGTTTCAGTATAAAGGAGATTGCCATTTCAGTGTGCTTAAATTTGATATAAGTGCTGTAGAGATTGATTGTCCAAATAGTGCTGGCAAATCCCAGCCTAAGATGGAAGAGATCATCATGGAAATAAAAGAAATGCAATCCAGAGATGAGAATATTTTACACTCAGATTTCCCCATTCAAGAATTTGGAGGTTTTCTTTTCTTGCTCATTTTAATGGATTGGAAGAAGCTTTATGCTGTGTTTTGATTCCATCATTTTAACTTTCTTGTTCATCACGCACCAGCTGGGGCTAAATTCATAGACTCAGTAGGTCAGGAGATAATTCTCGTATGCTTAAATCCAAAACTGATTCATGTTTAAAACAGAATGTCAAACGATACTCTTATGATCTATTAGATGCTTAAGAACATGTACTTTTACATGATTAGTTCATAAAAAATGAATCATTTATTTTGCCAAAGGTTTCGTACAGGCAATCAAGGCGACATACCTTCGAGGTCAGAAGTTTCTAGAGCTCTCGACATTGCTAATAATTTCACTTCAGCAATCCATGGTTCAAGTTTCTGTTCAGGTCAACTCCTGCACATCGATGCGTTCTGGTAAGATATTGTGTCATAGATGCCTACATTTAACATGCAGAAATATCTTCATCTTCAATTTGATTTAAATTGGTAAAAGTTATCTCCTTGGAATTTCTGCTATGCCATTTTCCAATTGATAATTGGTGGATCTTCAAGTCTTGCTTCTGTAAATGATAATATGTCAGAGTATTCAAATTCCAACATCAACTAGATACATGTACATCAGGACTTTAGTCTTGAAAAGCCCCAGAAAACTTCTTCTTGTGAAGGGTATCCAGTCTTATACCTTTTTTCGATCATAATAAGTTTTCTTTTCTTGCAATACTATCCTTGGACAGTGGATACGTTTTAGTTTTATCTAGAAGCACATGAAATGTAAAACGCAGTATGTAATGCTTTAAGGTTGAAGATAAATCATGGCATGTGAAGCTAACAGTGTACTTGCATAACAGCACAGCAGCATTAATTGCTGGTCGGTCTGCATTTGTGAGAGATAACTTTATGAAGAAAGGAGATGTTTGCATCTTTGAGTTGATCAACAAGAATGTGTTGAATGTATCTATTTTCAGGCATCTTGGTTGAATGGTTGATCGATAGTCTTCCTGTGTTGCTATTGAACTTTTCTGGAAGAATTTTGTGATGAACAAGAGGTGAATGTATGTTGAGACTATTTGTCATCTGACATGATATGATGCCAATTTCCTTGGCTCATCTAGTAATTAGCTGACTCGTAGATTACTCTTCCCTGTTGCAGCCATCAGTTTCTCGTCTTTTTTCACAGCCAGTTGGATCATATATAACAACTTGAACTTCTACTGCCAGAATAAAATTCAACTACAAGTTTGATATAAACAGCAAAGTACTCCAATATCAATTCATCACAACCTTAAAAAGAAGAATAATGCAAAAGCAAAATAGAAGACGTGAATTTTCTTTTTTCGAAAAATTAAATTGATTTGAGGAAAAAAATATAAGTTTCTTAGAAATTTCCAATCAAGCCACAAAGAATGAAGGTCTCTGTTTTGGCATAATGCCATTTTACATTTGCTTATGAACACATAAAGAAAAATGGTTCAAGAGTAAAGTGAACTGGTTAAGGTTTATAATGTAAAGACTAGAGTATATTCTATCATTGGGCTTTCTGCTTGTCCTAGTTGGCTCTAACCATGCGTAAACTCAGTTTTCAGAAAATAAATACCAAGTGGCAATCAAATTTTCTTGCTAGAGAACACCATGATGCCAAAATATTAAGTACATATTTGAAAAGAAAAATCAAACATGAAACTAGGCATTCCTCACCTTTTGGTTACCACTGGAGCTGACTTAAGCACGTCATTGAATTAGCATTGGGGTTTCAATGCACACCAAAATCAATATTTGGCTATGAAAACATCAAAGACCTAGAATTATAAGAATTACTTCAATAATGAGTGTCATTGGAGGATAGCACATAAAATTATTCATCCTGAAGCTCCAAGAAAATGCTGTAACTTCTATAGATGGCTGTTAACCATCTCCAGAAAAATCATTTTCAACTGTAAACGAACAAACAAATTGACACAGATAAGAAGTTTGGAAATAATAGCAACATAAATACAATAAGCTAATTACCTTCTGATAATCTCTCCCATTGGTACTGAAAACAAGGGGCATCATCACCTATCGCCTTGACCAACATATTCTTTAATAGCTTCATAATAATTCTGTAAACCTTTGGCATAATTTCCTTTGGATTGAGCAAGCATTTGTCATGGTTGTCATTCAATACAAAGAATCTCTGTTCCAAAACCATATGTGAGATTTTTATACAATATGGCTCGTCCCTTATGTGCACAATACTTCAGCAAGTGTTTCAGTAGGCATATCGTTAATTCCAGGTTGATTGTCCATCTAGTTGCAACTCGAGCAATTCATGAAACAAGAACCAATTCAACATTCATCAACGCAACTATAACCTGTGAGCTAAACATGAAAGAGTCCTGTTAGTAGCAAGCTTTTTTCATAGACATGCCATTTCTAAGCAAAGGCATGTCTGTACTTGTCCATATGGCCATCCGTATTCCGCTTCACTGGCAGACTGCTTGACCAAATGAGGGAACTGGGTAACTAGCAGTATCTCAACCAATGATTTTACAGCTTGCAGCTTGGGTTCTGATAAAAAAAGATATCTGGTAATGTAAATATGTGAAAATATGAAAGTTCTTGTGCATCTGGACAATGGACTACAAGCAGGGAGAGCAAAATTTTATGGGCAACATCACGTCTGCTTTGAAAGCAATTGTTATCCTCCATAACCTGTAAAATTCTCCAATTGGAAAATTATCATTTCTTTTCCCATATTCTTACATGTTCTGAAGGCATATCTCTAAATATTTAATTTGCTCACATCACTACCTCAAAACCATTAAAACAATCTTTGTGCGCTGCTTCAAACCCAGCTCAATCCAGGACTTTTCTTCAGACCTCTCCCGATCATCTTGTACTGCCTGCATCTCCCCACCTTCGGGAATTAGCATAGATATTTGATAAAGCAACATGATGAGTAGGATTTGTAGGCTCAAGTTGACCAAGGTGATTAAGAGCAAATTCAGCTAACTGCACATTAGAATGCATTTTGCATGCACCCAGTAAAGCCCCCCACACTCTAGCATCAGGTTCAAATGGCATTTCATTGATTAACTGCAAAATTCATCGGGTAATCCAGCGCGACCTAATAAATCCACCATGCTAGCATAATGTTCCAAACCTGGTTCAAGCTGGTGATCTTTGTACATTGATTCAGATATTTCCTTCCCTGCCTTCATCTATCAAACCCACATGCCTGCAAGCAGACAAGACATTGATGAACGACAGAGAGTCAGCATTGATATGATTCTTTCGCATTATTGAGAAAAGTTCAACAGCACGATTCCCTTGTCCGTGAACTGCATACCCTGAAGCATCACATTCCATGAAATGGTGTTTTTGATTTTCATCTTGTGAAATAAGTTTTCTGAATGATGGAGCTGCCCACATTTTGCATACATGTTAACAAGACAGTTCCCAATTTGTAGATTATTCTGAAAACCCATTCGAATAACACAGGCATGAAGAGCCATGCCTTCCTCTAAGGCTGATAGATATGCTACCGCAGGAAGGACATTCACAATCGAGACTTTATTGGGCTGAAGATTCTGTAATTCCATGCAGCGAAATGCAGAAATAGCTTCTTTGGCATGTCCGTTGTGCACATATCCTGCAATCAATATGTTCCAAGATATCTCGTTTCCTGTGAACTCACAACTCTTGAACAAGCATTCAGCAGTGGTAAGGCTTCCACATTTGGAATACATGTCAATCAGAGCATTATTTACATGCCAATGAGAATCAAAGCCATACTTTATAATCTGTCCATGAATGCAGGTTCCTTGGTCTTTGTCATATGAAAGGAAACAGGCTGAAAGCAAACCCACCATACTTCCTGAGTTGGCTGTATTTCGGATATCTGTAATTTGCAGAACATCTCCATTGCATAATAAGGGTCACCAATCTGCACATACCCATTAATCAAAGCATTCCAGGTCACAATATCTTTGCATGACATTCTGTTGAATATGATCAGTGAAGAAGCAAAGAATCCACATTTAGCACACATGGAGACTAAGACAGTTCCAATTGAGACATCCAAGTCAAAATTTGCTTTAAAAGTATACCAGTGAACGCTTTTACCAAATCTCAAAGACAATACTTCTGCACAAGCAGGAAGTACACTCATGAGGGTAATTTTATTCGCCTTCAAACCATCTTTTGCATATCTTGAAATAAAGACAGTGCTTTTTCAGCATACCCTGATCGGACTAGAGCTGATATAATTGCTGACCAAGCAAACAAATCCCTTTCATTAAGCCCTTGAAGCAACTGTTTGGCCGCATCTATATCTCCACATTTTGCGTGCATACTCATCAAAGCAGTCGCAACTATAACATCTGAATCAATTCCTTGTTGTCTACCAAAATCGTGAATTTCCTTCCCTCTACCTAAATCTCTCATCTCTGCAAATGCCAAAAGTGCACTTGGAACTGATAGGTTACTCATCAGTCTCCCTCTAGCTTGATGCAATCGAACAACTCCAAAACTTCAAGGAAGCATTCATTATGCCCATACCCTGACATCATTGTTCTCCAAGAAATATCACTCCTAACATTCATTCTTTCAAAAATTTGACAAGCGGCATCCACGTACCCGCACTTGGAGTACATATCAATCAAACCATCAGAAACAACCGCATCAAAACCTTTCCTGATCACATAACCATGAATAGATCTACAAGCACTAATCTCACCCAATCTTGAAACAGCTGGAACCAAATTCACAATAGTCACTTTATCAGGCTCCAGACCAACCAATTGCATACTCTTAATGAACCCCAGAGCCTTCTGAGGATCCACACTCTGTGACAAACCCAAAATCATTGCATTGCAACTTATAACATCTTTCTCAGGCATTTTATCAAATACTTTTCTTGATAATACCAAGTCACCCATTTTGCAGTACATGCCAATAACTGCAGTCCCAACAAAAACATCACACAGTAGCCCTCTGAAGACTATATCCCGGATGAATCAAAAGACCCTCTTTGAACACCAATGCGCCAGTGCAAGCTTTCAAAACAAAAGTAAATGTATATTTGTCCGGCACTAGGCTTTTGTGTAACATACAGTGATATATTTTTATGTCTTCATGGCGATCTATCGAACTTGCATAAGCTCGTATCATGGAGTTGTACAATCTAACACTGTGAGTGGGCATTGAATCAAACAAAAAACGAGCAAAGTCGCATTCTTTAAACAATAAATGAGATTTGAGGAGATGTGTATTCGTCAAATGATCTTTTTGAAAGCCTGAGACTACCAAGCGGGCATGAACTTTAATAGAGACGAACCGGATCTCTTACAGTTCCACTAAGTTGATATCCTGATAAAAGAAGTCTAGCTAAGAAGCTAGAAAACCTGAAACTCCTGTAACACAAACTCTACCTTTTATTTGATCCATGATCTGTTCTTAATTAAAATTTCAATTTCCAATATATATATATATATATATATATATATATATATAAGAATGGTTTTGGTTTGCAGGTGGTCATTAGGAGAGCTGGAATTGGGAAGGTGGATATGAATCTTTCAGACTTTGCATAATATATATATACATACATATACATATGTATATATATACATATATATACATACATATACATATGTATATATATACATATATATATACATATATATATACATATATATATATATATATGTATATACATATATGTATATATATACATATATATATGTATATATATATATATACCAAGAAAGATTTCTCAGAAATCACAAGTTTATTTCAGGCATAATGCATGCCTAGATCAAAAAAATATAATTTCTTTTATATACAAAATTGTAATTGTTGTTTTACATGATCAGAAACTTCTGAAAACTAATTAAACAAAAGATTAATAACTGGTTAAGAAGTCTAAGTTCTGTTTCCATTAATGAACTACGTACAAACCATATCCTAAGTTCTGTTTCCTAAAAATCCTTACTGTAAACCGGAAAAGTCACCAATTATCACCCAGCAGCTCGTCAATGTTGAACGAGCAATCAAATGCCGGGTCCATCAACATATCGTCCAGATAATTCACGTCCATCTCTGGTGATGCAATTGCTGAATTGGTTGTTCTCGTCAACAAATCTGCTTCCCGATGTTCCACGGAACCATCATAATCGGCCATACTATTCTCAGCTGCTACATTTTCTATCTCTGTTGCTGCAATTTGAGATACATCTCCTTGTTGAAATTGGCGATTACAGATAAGTCTGGACCCCGTTGTATTATCGTAATCATCCACTGCAAGTCTTTTGCATTGGATAGGTTCAGCGAGTACACCGTGGGAAATTTCAAGCCGTCTCTTCTTCTTCTCAGCAATGGCAGGAGATGGACAATTTTTCCTCAGCCGACAAAGAACCAAACAATCGCTGATTTCAGGAAGACTGTACTCGTGAATTATCCACCCACAGTGATGGACTGACGATGGGTTTCTATAACTGAACCTTTTCTTGACTCCATAACTAATGGGGTAATTTCCAAATTCCATTACAAATTCATGGCCTTTGTTCTCGCCATGCCATGTTCCGCAAACCCCAACTCGGCGATCGAAATTTGAGGTTCCCTGGCGGCCTTTTCTCTTCAAGAGAGTGAAGAAATAGAGATCATCGTCCTGACGTTGATATTTGCCCCCAAAACTCTCCCACACTTCCCACGGCTCTTTATCTCCATACAAATTGCAATCTTTTACCAAGAATTCCTCCTCTTCCATATCAAACTTGGCATTCGTGATTTTCTTGTAAAGATAGTAACCAAATAAATATTCATCAGAAGGCCTAAATCTATACCCAGGACCTCGAGCCATTGGCAAGGGAGTTTCTTGCATTCTGATAGCTTGAAAATAAAGCAATATTACAGAGACAGGAAAGATAGTAGCTAGTAGAATTTATCAAAACATATATAACGTTTCTTTATATATGCATGCAGTTTCGTAAAAAAATTGAATATATTTGGAAGAAATAGCTTTTAATTCTAATTAGGATAATGCATTTCAAATATCATATATAGTGTTTTTCAAAGAAGAATAAATATATTTGAAAGAAATAGCTTTTAATTCAAAATTCTGATATTGTATTTTATAATTATACTATATTCATTCAAATTCAAATTCACTTGAAATTTTAAATCTTTCTATAAATTTTGTGGTGGTAACAAATATATTAATAATTACCCATTAACTCATATTGAGCAATGATAAATAAATATTTAAATATGATTTAAATTATAATTATATTTAAATACAATGAATACCAATTTAAATTTATATCAGGATGTAATAATTGAAAATTCATATTGAAAATATTTGCGTGTCCAATATAATAATAATAATAATTTTAATATTATTAAATTTTTGTGAAACATAATTTAGATATTATTATGTTTCGGATTGTCCTTTTTTCTCTTAAATCTTGACAACTATATTAATATGAATATATGATGAATATTAGTAGTTTAAATATTTTATTAGGAAAATTATTATTTGAAACATATTTAAATAAAATATAATAATTTTTTTATAATTTCAATTCAGTTTAATCCTAATTAAACTTTTAACTATCGACCCTCTATTTTCTTGGATTTTATATCTGGTTTTCTCTAACAAGTGATTTCCAATAAAAATAAATGTTATTTTTTGTAAATTTCAATCGGTTTTGGTTATCTATGAATCAGGATTTGGTTTCGCGCCATCTTAATTAATCCACACCAAACTCTTCAATCTTTATTAGGAAACCTTAGAAATCATGAATGTTGAATAAGTCACTGGATTCTTTTCAACTTATCAAATTGGCCCCAATTTATGCTTATTTTGACATATTTCATTCAAAATTCTATTTTTCTTTTCAAGCACCATCCCACATTTCAGTACTAAAATTTAATTTTAATATATTAAAAGATTTTAATTTTGAGCATTTACTTTCTGTTTTTTTTATAAAAAAAATTTCAAAAAATTTGAAAAACATTTTAGTAATCTAAATTAATAAAAGCATTCAATTTATATTGAAAAAAATATTTAGTTACGCATCACAATTTTATACAAAATTTTTTACAACCTGCACTTATCAATTCCTTGATATTGAGATACTACTTCTTTATATTGATAAAAATGTGCCTATTACCCCGAAATTCTTTTGGCGCTTGAATTTTCTTTATTAAGTGTATTTTTATGTATTTTTCATGGAATGTTATTTAACCTTGTATTTGTCTGGAAAAAAAAGACAAGAATTTTATTTCTATTTGGCTAATTAACAATATAATAAACAAGTGAGATCCAATGTTAGAAGGGTAGAAGAAAATATAGTATAAGTAATGAAGTTTCAGTATAAACTATAAACTAATATTCTAAACTCCAGTGTTAGAAATAAAAATCTTTGACTATGATGTAATGAAGTTTGAGTAGCCATGTTTCAACTATAAATTCATCAGCCATAAAATTTAGGCAATCCTAATACTTCCATCATACCGAGCACTATGTCATTAAACTCTTGAGAAACATTAGAATTATAGCTAACTAAATCAGTAGAAAACAAGGTGTTTGATATTAAATTTAGGGCAGTAGTGTAGAACAGAGTAACAAAGTATCTCACAAATAATAAAAGAAAGAAAAGTGCAACTGAAATATTTTTGAAATGAAGCTTGAATTCAACTGAACAAATTGGCCTTAATATAGGCATACATATCCAAAAGTTAAGGAAACGTGATGTTACTGATAAGATCCACTAAGAACTAAAGAATAGGACAAAATAGAATTTTAATAAACTGAAAAATAGCAACTAACTACAGACTTTTTCAAAACAAGAAGGCTTTCAATAAATTGGACACCTGGACACAACCTTCATGAACTAGACAGCTAGACTTCCATAAGATGGTGTTGAATTTTAACACTCCCCCTCAACGCCAGCTTATGTCCTTCTCACCATGCTAAGCCTATAACGAAAATTCTCAACCTTGTTACCACTCAGGCCTTTAGTGAACACATCTGCAATTTGGTCTTCTGTTTTAACCTTCTTTAACTCAATCTCTTCTTGCAAAACTTTCTCTCTGATAAAGTGATAATGGATTGCCACATGCTTGGTCCTTGCACGTAAAACTGGATTTTCTGCCAAACATATTGCTGATTGGTTATCGCAAAATAGTGGAACAACATAATTTGTTATACAATTAAGAACCTTTAGCAACTGTATAAGCCACATACTTTCTTGAGCTGCCATTGCCGCTGCTCGATATTCCGCCTCTGCTGTAGACAGTGATACACTTTGTTGTCTTTTACTGCACCATGAAACCGGTCCTGCTCCTAGCATGAAAACATACCGAGTGGTTGAACGACGAGTATCATGATCTCCAGCAAAATCAGCATCACAGTAGCCAATCAACTAGCAATCTTCACCTTTTCTATAGAAGATACTAGGGCTGTGCAAAACCGAATAATCCGAATAACCCGACCAGAATTAACTATTCGGGTAGGGTTATTCGGGGTAATAGGGTCGGGTCGGTTCTTCAAATCTGAGATAGTTCGGGTTCAGGTCGGGTCGGGTTAAAACAGTTAAAACCCGAACCCGACCGATGAGAATATATAAACCCCTCTCATTTTTTTTCCCTTAGTTGTCCCTCCTCCTCACCCTCACGATTTGCTCCTCTGCCCCTCCCTCTCTCTTCCCTTCCCCTTCCCCCTCCCCCTCCCCCTCACCCTCACGATCTGCCCCTCCCCCTCCCCCTCCCCCCCTCCCCGTCGCATTCTACCCCTCCCTCTCCCCCTCCCACTTGCGATCTGCCCCTCCCTCTCCTCCGTCGCTGCTGGATCCCTCTCTCTCTGTCTCTCCTTCTTCTTCTTCTTGGCCGACGATTCTGGTTTGTGGGTTTTTCATTTTTTTCTCAGATCTGATTGTTCCCCTCCCACTTTTCCGTCGCTGCTGGATCCCTCTCTCTCTCTCTCCTTTTTCTCCTTCTCCTTCTTCTTCTTCTTGGCCGACAATTCTGGTTTGTGGATTTTTCATTTTTTTGCTCAGATCTAATTGTGTGTTTGATTTTAATGTATTTGTGTTTATGTGTGTTTGATTTTATTGGATTTGAGTTTAGTTAGGGTTTGATTTGTGTGTTTTAAAAAATGGTGAAAAAACACAGAGAAGGGGAGGGCTGCGAAGGGAGGAGAGAATGCCCGGGTTAATCGGTTCGGGGCCCGAAAATTACTAGCTTAATCGGTTCGGGGCCCTATTAATACATAGGTTCGGTTCGGTTTAGAATATAGGTTATATTTCGATTTTCGGATTGGTTCGGTTCGGGTTGACCCAAACCCGACCGATGCACACCCCTAGAAGATACCATAATCAAGTGTACTTTTTCACATACCGCAAAATCTGTCAACTCGTTCTAGATGTGACTTCTTTGGACTTTGCATATAACGGCCTATCATACCCACTGCATAAGAGATATCAGTCCTGGTTAGAGTTAGATAGATTAGACTACCTACCAATTGTCGATACATAGTCGCATCTTCTAAATCTTTCCCTTTAAGAGAACAAATATTAGCATTTGGCTCCACTGGAGACGCGATTGGCTTGCACTCGGACATTCCAAACTTTTTCAATAAATCTCTGGAATACTTTTGTTGATGGAGAAGAATTCCTTCTGATGTGTGATCAACTTCCAGGCTGAGAAAGTGCTTGAGTTGTCCTAATTCCTTCATTTGAAAGCGAATCGATAAATTCTCTCTTGTTTGCAGAATTTCTTCTTCACAATCTCCTGTTATTATTAAATCATCCACATACGCTAGAACAATAACTAGCCGCCCTCCTTTGTTTTTAACAAACAGACTTGGATATGCGAATGCCACTAAGAACCCATCATGAGTAAGAAATTCTGAAATCTTACTATACCAAGCCCTCGGCGCTTGCTTCAATCCGTAAAGTGCTTTTCGAAGCTTACAAACATAGTCAGGATGAACTGCACATTGAAACCCAATTGGTTGATTCATATAAATTTCACGATCCAACTCCCCATGCAGAAATGCATTATTCACGTCCATTTGCCACAAACACCAATTTTTGCTAGCTGCTAGTGCAAGTAAGACTCGAACCGTAGTAATCTTAGCAACAAGACTAAACGTTTCATCGTAGTCTTGTCCATATTGCTGAGAGAACCCACGAGCTACCAATCGAGCCTTGTGTCTTTCAATTGATCCATCGGTTTTAATTTGTAAATCCACTTGCAGGAAATTGGTTCTACATCTTTCGGCTTTGGTACAAGCTCCCAAGTCTGGTTGTGTTTAAGTGCAGCAATTTCCTCTTCCATGGATTTAATCCAATTTGCATTTTGAGTTGCTTATTCAAACGTCTCTAGCTCCATTGTATCTACTTCTTGTACTGTGGCAGCATTAGCATATCTAGGATTTGCCTTTTTGATTCTTGTTGATCTTCTCAATGGAGCTGGTGTTCTCGCTTCACCATGTTCAGCTGTTGCATGTGGTTGTTGATACATACCAGTTTGCCATGGATTCTGAACTATTTCACCTTCTCTATCACAAGCCTCATCTCTATCTTTAGACTCATCAAACCTCAACTGAATTTGAGAAGGTTGTGCATCATTAAAAATCTCTGAATTCGGCAGCTCATCGTTTTCCAAAGTCCACCAAGAAGAAGCTTCATCGAACACCACATTTTGAGATGTGTAGCATTTGCCACTTATAGGATCACAACATCTCCAACCTTTTCTTTGGCTGTCATATCCTATAAAAATACATTTATAGCTTTCTTGTCCATTTTACTACGCAAATGGTCAGGTATAAACACATAGCACACACATTCGAAAACTCAAAAATAACTAACCGAAGGTTTTCTATTCCATAATTTTTCAAAAGGTGATAGAAAACCCGACCTTTGTTGAGGGAGACGATTGATAACAAATGTAGCAGTCCTTATTGCTTCTGCCCAAAATCTACCTTGTACATTCTTTGCATGAAGCATACTCCGACAAATTTCAGCCAAGTGTTTGTTCTTTCTCTCGGCTACGCCATTTTGTAACGGCGTATTAGCACATGTAAGCTGATGATGTATTCGACAATCTCGAAGATACTGAGCAAATTCATTTGAGCTATATTCTCCACCATTATCCATTCGTAAGCAACAAATTCTTTTCTCAACCTCTGCTTCAGCCGTCTCCTTGAACTCTTTAAATTTTAAAAATGTGTCAGATTTTTCTTTTACAAAATAGACCCACACATACCTTGAGAAATCATCAATGAAGGTCACCATGTACTTCATTCCACCATTTGATGCCTGTTTAACAGGTCCAAACACATCAGAATGCACCAACTCTAATGGTTCTCTCGCTTGAAACTTAGAGTCTGCATATGGCAATTGATGGGCTTTTCCATATTGACAGCAAGCGCAAATCGCATCAGTTCTCACTTCAAGTTATGGAAGACCCCTCAACATCAATTTCTTCATCATCACATTAAGCTTAGAATAGCTTACATGACCCAATCGCATGTACCACAAATCCGCTGTCTCGTTCCTCCTGGTCTTGTCTACATATGCAGCCTCCGCTGACATCATATAAATCGATTCTGATCTTTGCCCCTCCATTATTGGCTTTTCTGAAATCTTGAGATCTCGATATACCTTCACATCTTGTGGGCCAAATAAAACAAAGTGACCCATAGATGTTAATTGTGCTACTGAAAGTAAATTTTTCTTCATACCTAGAACATGATAGACATTTTGAAGTGATACATCATTATTATTCTGCTGCGGAGAAATTATTGTGTTGCCAATATGGGCAATTGGTAGCTATGTGTCGCTTGCTGTCACCACAACACGACTTCCCTTGTACTTCGATAAATTTTACAGCTTTTCTTTATCACCCGTCATATGATTTGAGAAGCTCGAGTCAACGATCCAATCCTTCTTATAATTAATTTGTTTTGTTGTTATAGTTAGAGCTGACTTCTCTTCTTCTATCGCAACAAGAGCCTCAGCATCCCACTCTTCTTCACTTTTGGATGTAGCAGCATTGCTCTCAATAGGCTTTTTCTTTGACCAGCAATCTTTTGCCATGTGGCCCTTTTTTTTGCAATTGTAATATTTTCCTTCAAACTTCTTTGTGTTACCATAATGCTTTGATGCTCCCCTTGCAGGATTACCCTTTTTTTCTTGATTTCTTTTTGATCCCCAGGCAGCATTTTGCTTGGAATTTCGTTTACTCCTACCGGCATACAGTGCTTCCTCTTCACTTTTCGATGACATTCCTGCCATTTGCTTAGCCAGTGCTTCTTGACCAGCCAATAAATTCTCGAACTCAACAAGTGATGGTTGATTTTGCCATCCTTGTACGGCAGTAACGAAGCCTCTATATTCAGGTCTCAAACCATGAATGATTACTCTTTTCATTCTAGTTTCACCGATTAGAGCTTGTGGATCCAACATAGAAATTTCTCGACATAAGGATTTCACCTTGTGAAAATACTGAGCAATCGTTATGTTACGCTGCATTATTGACAATAATTCACTCTCTAGAAGTTGGAGTCTTGTCTCATTTTTTTTTTTAAAACAGATCAGCAAATGTATCCCAAGGTTCTTTTGGGGTCTTTGCATTCCGAATGTGTTCCAACACATCTTTTGCCACTATTGTCTTCAAGGCAAACATGGCTTTATCTGCCTTAATCTTCCATTTCCTCAGAGCACCATTTTCGTCTTCTTCTGGTTATGTACTTTCATACCCCGTTAACTACTTCCCATAGATCTTGGCCTTGCAAATATGACATCATGCACGTAGACCATGAATTATAATTTTGATTGCTCAGCTTTTTAATTCCACCGATGACTTGTAGATCAGCCATCTCATCGATAACAAGAACAAGTCTCAGGGAATTAGTACGCAAGCTCTGATACCAAAATGTAGAACAGAGTAACAAAGTATCTCACAACTAATAAAAGAAAGAAAAGTGCAACTGAAATATTTTTAAAATGAAGCTTGAATTCAACTGAACAAATTGGCCTTAATATAGGCATACATATCCAAAATTTAAGGAAATGTGATGTTATTGATAAGATCCACTAAGAACAAAAGAATAGGACAAAATAAAATTTTAATAAACTGAAAAAAAGCAATTAACTATAGACTTATTCAAAATAAGATGGCTTTCAATAAATTGGACACCTGGACACAACCTTCATGAACTAGACAACTAGACTTCCATAAGCTGGTGTTGAATTTTAACAAGTAGTAAAAGCCGCTCCACCAATATCAATAGCTGGACCATTCTTGCAACTTTCCTGCACAAAATCTAACAATTCTTGTATTTTTTTTTTGTGCCGAAGATCTTTGCTTTCCTCCATTTCCTGTAAGCTGTGTTGCAGTAACTTTCCTCAAGTTTCGCCAGTGAGCCGTAACCGATAGCCATAGCATTGAATTCTTATGGTGGCCACACGCACGGCTAGCATCTGGGACTATTCTACTGGCTAGGAATTGGTCATGTTTTCTTTGGCAAATTCTGGGGAGGACATGACTAGGGTGGTTATGCTACCTAGCTTTAGGGTCATTATAGGCCCATAAATTTTTGAGAGATTAATGATTGATAGGTGAGGATTGTTGCCTAGCTGGAACATCTTTCCGACCACCGGCAAACCCCTCAGACTTAGCGAAAGAGGAAGGGAATTCCGGCCAAGGATTTTGGAAAATGATGCTTGCCACTGTCAAGTAAATCTCTAATAGGAAACTCAACTGTTCAACCATGTTGAAGGTGATTCACTACAAAAAAATAGTCGATTAGCGACGGAATAGCGACGGACAATTCCGTCGCTAATTGGGTTTTTTCGTCGCTAATGAAGTTTAGCGACGCCGCGACGAATAGTCGCTATTAGCGCCGTCGCAAAAAATTTGCGACTAAATTCAAACAGTCGCTAAATATTGCGACGGAATTTTTCGTCGCTAAAAAATAAATTTTCAGTCGCTAAATAATTCTCAAATTAGTCGTATAAATATTTATTAGCGACGGAATATTCGTCGCTATTCCGTCGCTAAAAATTTTATATTTTTTAATGTTCTTTTTGTTTTAATTTTTTATTACAATTTTCAATTTAATTTTTATTATTATTATTATTACATCCAAAATTTAATTTAATTTATGTAAATAAGTATACAATATTTTCAATATTACTATTAATTTAAAAAATATAATATCAAAATGTAAATTAAAATGTATAATAATTAAAAAATACTAATTCAAACTAAATAATTCTATTTAGCAATATATAAAAGTTTACAATAATTTTGTACAATAAGTTCACAATAATTCAAATATAATAATTAATATCGTAAATTATACAATATTTAAATTAAAAGTACATGTTCTCCAAATATTTAGCAGCATCTCATCTGATTTCAGTACCTACAAGTCATCAATAAAATTTTTAAATTAATATATACCAAAATTAATGAATTAAAAATCAAAATAAGAAAGATTGATTCTAATTCATCCACCAGTAAGTTTACATACAGTAATTTACAACCTTTTTAATCCACCTAGCCATCCACCAGTAAGTTTACATATAAACTAACTACATCTACTATTTAATACATCAGCAGCCAGCATAACCACAAACACACGATAAAAGAAAAGATTATTCAGAGAAGAAAAGACATAAAATCTTTAAATGGCCATGCATATCCAAATTGAAACATAATAAAAGAAAAGAAATAGGCACTGTGGACAAAATAAGAGACAGGCATACAATCTTAGCCACCATGGTGACTCCCAACACACTAACTACGTTAATCAAAATTATAATAAATTACAAAGTCTAAATCAGTTTATCATAATAACAGGCAACAAATAAAATGCTAATGAAATGCCAGCTGCCATTGCACTACTGATTTGGAAGAATACCTTCAGTTTTCAGTTGATTAAGAACTCTAATTGCATCATCAAGTATGGCTGGCTTATCATTTCTGGTGGGTCTCCCAGGTTCCAGCACAGAGTTCAAATCCTGAAACCTGCCATTGTTGTACATTCATCCTGTTAGAACATATGCATTCACTTTTTTCGATTAAAAACCATGCAAGTTTTGTCAACTTTTCAATTTTAGCAACATGACACTCAAACACTATTCAATAAGAAGCAAACATAAACTCGTTGTTACCTAACCTTATTAGGTTACAACAAATTCTCTCTGTTATATATTAAAATTGCGGGATTAATTGCATTCACTAGTGTATTATAAATCAAAATGCTTTCTTCAGAACCAAAAGAAGCCATAAAATAAACAAAGAATGTTATCAAACAAGAAGCAAAATAATATGCTTCAAATAAACAAAGAATGTTATCAAAATTCAGGATTCTTTATGTATGTTGGATTCATAATTCAACCAAAATTTATACCCAACAAAAGTTGGATTTGCATTGCAAAAGATTCTATTAGACAGATGAATATGTATGACTCCAAAAAGCTCATCAATAACAGTGTCTCACTCATCATCATCATCATCTGGCTTTGTCGAAATGGACTCCCTTTCTGGGCGGTGCTTCTTCCACTTCACTTTGGGCAAAGCCATGATCCATGAGGGAACCTCACACCCTAAAGATGCCATTACATTAGCTATGTTACGCAAAACTGGAACATCATTCTCTGTGTAGAAAGTAATAGCTTCTCCGGTCCTTCCTGCTCTGCCCGACCGACCTATTTACAAATTTACAATGTTTTAGGTCATGAAAATCACTTGGTTTTTCCAATGCTTGAAGACTAGGTCAGTAGCCATCAGAAAAGTAAAGGAAATTAAACAATAACTCAAAGCAAAGTTAAGTTAGTTTGATCAAATTGATTTAGGAAATTGATGCCAAGAACAGACTCATGTGGCTCCTCAAATATTTACTTATTGGTCAGAGAAAAATTCGCTCATCTTAATTATTATCGTTCATCTCCTAAGAAATATTAAGGCTAAGATACTGGAATGCTTCAATTCACTTCTTTCTATCTTCCATTGCTATTCATCACGTTCTACAGCAGATACAAGAACAATAGAAACATGCTTGTAGGTGTAAGATACCACCATTAACGCACTAATACACAAACTAGATTCAACCGCAAAATTGAAAACACAAACTAGATTAAAACTCACCTAATCTCTTAGCCTAAGAAAATTAAACTTAAAATCCTAAATCCCTAATTTAGATAAATCTGCCACTCTCTCAAATCTCCCAAAAATTTCAGATTAAAACTCACCTTACAGCTGTCGTTTGAAGATGAGGAGGCTGGTGGCGTGACCGGTGGCCGGCGGTGGCAAGAAAACGTCGGAATGGAGCTATAAATTCGGAGCAAAATGCAGTACATGGAGGGAAGAAATGGGGCTGTTGTCGCGCGCAAAGAGGAACAGAATGAGAGAAAGGGCAGCGAAAGCTGCAGTGAAAGGAGAGGAGGGCGAAGATGGGGGAGACGGCGGGAGATGGCTGGAACGACGGCAAGGGAAGGAGAGAAGCAGATGGGGGCGGCTGGGAAAAAATTGGAGAACGGGGCAGAGACCACGAAAGGGAAGAGAAGAAAAAGAAAAGAAAAGAAAAGAGAGAAAAAAGAAAAATATAAAGGCAAAACGACGTAGTTTTGGGTTAGGTCATGGCAGATTTTTTATAATTTAGCGACTAAATTACCGACGACAGATTTAGTCGCTAAACCGTCGCAAATCAAGATTATAAAATATATCTCCAAATTTAGCGACCAATCTTTTAGTCGCTATTTAGTCGCTAAAAATTTAGCGACTAATATTCAGTCGCAAAATTATTCATAAATGGAATAGCTTTTAGCGACAAATAAAACAGTCGCTAATTTTGTCGCAAATAAATGGCGCCATCAATTAGCGCCAAAATTTAGCGACTGCATAATTTTTCGTCGCTATTTAGTCGCTAAACTCGACGCCAAATGGAAAATATTCATTTTTACGACGGATTCAGAGAATAGTCGCTAATTAGTCGCTAATTAGTCGCTAATTAGCGACTAAAAATTTTCGTCGCTAATTTTTGTCGCTAATTCGCCTTTTTTTTGTAGTGATTTACTAAATTTCTTTAATTAAGAACTATAATTTTATGGCAAAGATCATTAGTTTTATGAATTTAAAATTTTCCAATAAATTCGTATTCGAAAGGATAAGGTTTTTGCAATTACGAAACCAATACTTCTTAAAACAGAAATATATAGATGATTATTAGTTTGTAGAGATTTAGTGGAGTGTTAATTGTAGATTTGGACCCTTTCGTGCATTTATATATTTTCAAGTAAGTTGAAACATGGAAGGAATTATTTTTTCTAATATCAAAAAAACTCCATATTTCATCATATAAAAAAATGTTATTTAATTTAAAAGAAATTTCTTTTTCCTACAAAAGAAAACTTCATTTCACGTACGAACAAGCTTTCTTCTATAATATGAATTATTTCCTGGTTTTGTACTTTTGTTGACTGTGGTCAAAATATTTGGTCTTAGTTTTCATTATCACATCCCTTATTATTCTTCTTATTCAAGTTATAACAATTAGCAATAATCTTCTTCAAGTTATCACGATTAGCAATAATGAAAATCTCAAATTGGATAGCAATTTTTTTCTTGTAAGGGAGATGTATAATACTTACTTACAACTCTCAATGTATTTAGAAGAAAACAAACCAAAAATCTCACACTTTTAATTGAGCTCTAACTATCATACTAACTCCTAATAGTTTAAATTAGATAAAAATTTGTTCACAACATATTCAATTTTGATCATGGGACTGGATTTTACCTAATTCACCTAAAATCATGAGATCAACATATATTCCATCTTGAATGTTTGTTGGAAAAAACAAATACATTGGAGATATGCCAAGAAAATCCTCATATGAATTTTAAATCTATGTTAGTGAGGAATCTTTTTATAGTAGTGGCGCAAGTATTCTCAGACTTGAGATCACCAAAGTTATTTTAAGTAGTGAGTAATATAATTTGACTCCGCAACTACTTACCTCCATCGAGAGGTGTATATAGTTAGGAGGTTGGACATATCATGACTTACTTGAAGATAATTGAGTGATCAGTAAAGAATTTATCATCCCAGATTTATTAAAAGAATTATCTCACATATTCTATAATATCCTTGTTCAGAGAATCTTCGGCCATGGTAAATTGCTAAAATGGATGAGATTCATAAGGGACATTTTAGGAATAAAGGTTATATTATTAGAATAACTACATTTAACTTTATATCAGTTGACATTAATCCATACTCAAAAGTTAAATAAGATAAAGTGAGGTTAAAAAAGTAATTATACAGTAACTATTTTATAAAAGGGTATAGTCAAACCACTTGACTTTTCTATCACTTAAGTAGTTATGATACTTGACTAGAAGTCTCTCATGATTTGCATATGTATATATGGACAAATATGAATTGCCGAATTAATGCAATGATTTAAAAAGTTTAAATCATGCAATTCCATAATTGTTGTTATATTTATACTGTCAAATAGACCAGAAAATTCAATAAATCACACACCTATAGAGAAAGAAAATTTTGTTAAAATGAAATCATTAATAATATTTGATATTATTATGGACTAAGAAAAATAAGAGGAAAATAATTAATTAAAAGGGTTTAATTAATTGTACATGCACATAGACATCCCAAAGGAGTCTGTCCATGATCTAGAAAAATGGGAAAGAATTGTCCATTTTAATCCTGAATGAAATATTATTGGACTGTAAGTATTATAAGACTGATATAATAATTATAGCTCATTTATTTGGAGAATTAAAGTTGGGCTCAAAATGGAAGTGATATGAGCATAAGCCTTCTAGACGTGTCTTCTGCGCAGACATATATAAAAGGCCTTAGAGGCCGGTTTTTGGGTCAAGCCAAATTAAATATGTTCTATAATAGTTATGGATCTTATATATTTAATTTGAATATATTTGAAATTGATTTGGATATTTAAATCCAAGTCCGGTTAGAAAAGCCCAATGGGGAGACTTTGTGCATGGCCTTTTCAAAAAAAGTCTAGACTGGATTTCATTAGAGCCCAAATTAATTGAATAATTAATAAGTCTATCTAAATTAATTCTTCAAACTTTTTAGAATCCTAAACCTATTAGACTTATGGTTTTAACTTAGGATACGAAAGACTAAGACTACTATTGGAATAAATGAATTTAAATTACATAATTCATTTATAAATGAATTTCACATGAAATTTATTTGCAAATGAATTCTTCTACTTAAAATAAAATTACTAAAATATAAAATTAAAAATTAATTCCTTATTTTTGTGCTTAGAATAAATAAATAAATAAATCATTTCTATTTTATTTTCTAAAATATCCTCAATGCCAATTTTGATGTTTTCTCCCAATTATTTACAATAAAAAAATTTAACAACCATTAATCATCATTTTACAATTTTCGACAAATACTGAATCAATGATAAAATAATTTTTTTTTCTTAAAAAGTCATATATATATTAACATTAGTGCAGAATAGTGGTAGGAGGGGGAGAAAAATAATTGTAGGTAAGGAAAAAGAACAGACTACGTTAGTTGTATAAGGATAATTTATTTTTAACAAATGATCAAAAGAGTATTATAGTTTTTTTTAAATTCAACCCTTAAAAATATGGAATTCATTTGTAAATTTCACCTATTTTAGTGGAATTTGGTGAAAGTATGATGAATTTCATGTTCAATTCCTATTTTTTTTGTATACCAAGCATAAAAAATAATAATTACAAATAAATTTCATAAAATTTTATAAAATTCATTTGTTCCCAGCGGAACCTAAGTTTTGTGAGATTAGAGAGAAGTTTTCTCTGCTTCCTTTTCTTTTTCTTTCACTACAAGAAAATCCAAAAATAGAGACGAAATTCTGTCTCTAAATCCAAATAGAGACGGAAATATACCGTCACTTCATTTTTTCTTCTTTTTGCTGTGTTGTTTTTTGAGAATAAAAAATTGCTTCCGTATTTAAAATTATCCTATTTCATTCTTCATTACATTAAGTAGGTTCAAAAACAGAGCAATCACAAGACACCCAGTGACATGCAGTGTGCTATCCCTTCTACCATATAAGTCTTACAAATGCCAGTCAGAAGAGCAGCATCGAGAAAACCACCCAAAAATTATAATAACAAAACCCAATTTCTAAAAGTCGAAACACAAACCTGTGGTGATAGTTCGGAAACGTTCTTGACCTGCTGTATTCCAGATTTGCAATTTAACCCGCTTCACATCAAGCTCAATAGTTCTTATCTTAAAGTCAATGTTGTTTGAAGGAATAAAAAATAGGATGAGCAAACTAGACCAAGAATGACTTAAATGAAGCTCTTTAATCTTTTGACAGCATCTCAACTACTCCAGTATGATCAGCTAGATTCTGGAGCTCATTATGTAAAATTGTTATACCCAATATCAGATATGAACTTAGCTAAATGATTCAAAAATTTATATAATACCCACAAATATTATACAGTATAATACAAATGTAAAATAATACACAAAATACACTTAATAACAATTTTTAGTATTACACAACATACATAAATATCATACAAATTTAAAATACTAATTTAAATTAAATTAGTAACAATTTTTAATAATGCTGGAAAAAAATTACCTAGATTGCAGATCTGGCCGGAGAAGTAGCGGCGCCAAACGGTGGAGATCCACGGAATGCGGCCAGGAGAAGAAAGATCCGCCGGAGAAGAAACATGCGACAGTGGAAGGGCCGCCGGAGAAGAAAGAGACGGCCGACGTTGATGTCCTTCGGTCCTTGCAGGTGGACGCCTTCGACGACGGAGGAGGGGGTAACCAGAACAGATCTGTCGGTGAGAGGGGAGAGGGGAAAGAGGAAGCCGAGGGAAGAAAGAAAGTTGCCTTAAATACCCCATTTTTTAGAGACGAAAATTGGTTTCCGTCTCTAAAAATAGAGACGGTTAATAATATCTATCTCTAAATAGAGCCGAGAGAAGAAAGAAAGTGTGCCTTAAATACCCCATTTTTTAGAGACGGAAATTGATTTCCGTCTCTATCAATTTTTGTCTCTAAAAATAGAGACGGTTAATAATATCCGTCTCTAAATAGAGACGGATATCAATATCCATCTCTATTTAGAGACGAAAATTAATATCTGTCTCTAAATGAGGAGGGAAATGAATCCCGCCATTTTTAGCGACTACATATATCTTCCGTCGCTACATGTACCTATTTGCGACCGAATTTTAGAAACGGAAATATATCCATCTCTATTTAGAGACGGAATGACATTTCCGTCTCTATTTAGAGACGGAAAAAAATTCCATCTCTATTTTTAATTTTTCTTGTAGTGTTTGGCCAAAATCCACTTCTAGTCACTGTGGATTTTTGGCTATTGTTCTCTAAAAATTCTTTGGTTATTTGCACTTCTCTATTGTGTACTTAACATTGGATGTGTTTTTTTGGATACTATGATTTACGACAATTCGGTATGACGAAAATCAACTATTCAACAATTTTCAAGATGATTTACAAAATTCCTTAATTAGGAACTAAGGTTAATTTTACTTATAGTCACTGAACTTATACTCAAATAACACTAATATAATGGAAAAAAAATTATTCTTACAAAAATCACTGAACTTAGAACATATTTACAAAAAAATTATTTCAACATTTTTTTAGTAAAACAAATCGCTAAAAATTACAGTTGGCGTATACACTCAGCACCTCCATGCATAAATAGCTTGACACGTGTCATGTTTTATGAAAAAAAATGACATGTAAGTATGCCATATGACAAACTGACTTGTCGAAATGTTCATGTAGTATGCTACATGACATGCTCACATGTTATTTTTTCCATGTAGTATGCCACGTATCAAGTCATGTGTATACATGGAGGTGGTGAATGTACGCGCCGGCTGAACTTTTCAACAAAAAAATCGTTAGAAACCAATTAAAGTAATTTTTCTGTAAACATATTCTAAATTCGATGATTTTTATGAGAACAAAAATTCTTTCATTATATTAGTGTTATTTGAGTATAAGTTCAGTGACGATAAGTGAAATTAACCCTTAGAAACTATAATTTCACAACAAGATCATTAGTTTTATGATTTTAAATTTTTAATTTTCTGCCTTATACGTGATGCATGAACTAATTTAAATCCCAACAAATTCATATTGGAGAGGATATGCATTTTGCAACTACGAAACTAGTACTTCTTAAAACAGAAATATATAGATTATTAGTTTCTAGAGATTTGGTGGAGTGATAATTGTAGATTTGGATCCTTTCATGCTTTTATATATTTTAAAAAGTAAATTGAAACATTGACGGAATTATATTTTCTAATATCGGAAAAACTCCATATTTCATCATATAAAAAAAATGTTATTTAATTTGAAAGAAATTTCTTTTTCCTTACAAAAGAAAACTTCATTTCACGTACGAACAAGCTTTCTTCTATAATATGAATTATTTCCTGGTTTTGTACTTTTGTTGACTGTAGTCAAAATATTTGGTCTTAGTTTTCGTTATCACATCCCTTATTTTTCAATTTATCACAATTAGCAATAATCTTCTTCAAGTTATCACAATTAGCAATAATGAAAATCTCAAATTGGATAGCAATTTTTTTCTTATAAGGGAGATGTATAATATTTACTTGCAACTCTTAATGTTACTTGCAACTCTAAATGTAATTAGAAGAAAACAAACCAAAAATCTCACACTTTAATTGAATTCTAACTATCAACCAACTCCTAATAGTTTAAACTGGATAAAAATTTGTTCACAACATATTCCATTTTGATCACGGGACTGGATTTTACCTAATTCACCTAAAATCAGTATTGTATCCACATAATAATAATAATAATAATAATAATAATAATAACAGCATGGATGGTTGTTGATTCAAGTGATAAGAAATTCAAATTTTCTTAAATAAGATTTTAGATTAATTTCTTACCTCATGTATGGAATATATGCTGTTAGAAGGGCCATCTTCAATTATAGATCCGATAGTACTCGATTTTGGATTAATAAGTTCCATAATTTTTTAAAAAAAAAAAAAGCCGACGAGATACTAAGGCTTATAGACTAAAATAATAATAATAACAACAATAACAGCAGCACTTCAATATTTACCTAAAAATCATGCATGATTAATTGATGTTTTCTAATCATATATATTTGATCTTTTTTTCAATAATGCATGCAGTAGTTTGTAACAGCAAGTAAATCTATTTCAATTTTTAACTATTTCCTTAATTTTCTCAACTTCTAAAAACGGGTAGGGTCACATGCGGATCAAATGGGTCACTAGTCAACTTGAGGGTTTACCTATGCGGGTCGGGTCACTGGTCAATCTTTTTTTTTTTTTTCAAAATAAGCAGATTTTATGTAATTATTGGAGATGGTAATGAAGAAGTTGTTTGTTGTGGTGTGATATATATGCAGGTAAGTGTTCATATACTAGTTAGGCACAGAGCCATTTTTATACATAACGTACGGACCCAAAATCCCTTAAAAGAATGTCTACTGGAGCTATGGGCAAGACTCGGGGGAAGCCTAATTTCTTTAAATGACAGAAAACCTATTAATGGCAATGGCTTTGGTAAATTAACTTGTGTTAATTAAAATCATGATTGTTAATATATTATACAAAATTAATACATTATAATTTATCATTATATTATAAAGAAAAGTTGCCTGTACAAAATTAATATATTGTAATTTATAATATATTAACTTACTGTAGCCATTTTCTAATTTTTCCGCATGTTTGTTAGTTATAGACATCTATTGGTAATTTTAAATAGAAAAGTTGCCATGAACCGTAATAACAGGTAAAACATGTTTTCAACCTCAAATTAAGGGATATTTGGATTTGTATATATAGTTATTAAACCAAACACCCTCATAATTTTAATTTATTTAAAGTGAGATGATTAGCTAAAAAAATTGAGTCTGAGTAAGAGTAGAAATCAACGTCAATTAATCCGATAGCCAATACTCAATTAAAACTGCAATTCCTACATTTATAATTGGATTATATTTCTCTCTCATTTAACTAATAAAGAAATTTTAAAATTTTGTAACAACTCTAGCTATTTCTTATATTAATTTCAAATAATTGATATAGGTCCAATACTATTGGAGGACTATCATTTGATAGAGAAACTAGAAAATTTTGATAGGGAGAGAATACCAGAGAGAGTTGTGCATGCAAGAGGAGTAAGTGCAAAAGGGTTCTTTTAGGTCACACATGATGTTTCTCATTTTACTTGTGCCGATTTCCTGAGAGCTCCTGGTGTTCGGACTCCTGTAATTGTTCGTTTCTCTACTGTTATTCATGAGCGTGGCAGCCCTGAAACCCTTAGAGATCCTCGCGGATTTGCTGTCAAGTTTTACACTAGAGAGGTACATACATTTCTCTTCCCCTGTCAATTATTTATTTGAGACATTTCAGATAATTTTTTTAATCGTAATAGCTGACATGATTTGTCCGTATGTATCTTATATTTAAAAACTAAAACTGTCATATACTGACTATACTGGGGGTGTTACAGCTGATGTTTTAGCATTCGTTCGATTTCTTTTAGTGAAATTTAAAGTTTTAATTAAATATTATATGTCGATCATGTCATCCAGAAGAACAACTTCTTTCTAATCCTATTTCTGTGGCTATGAAATCAGGGAAACTTCGATCTTGTGGGGAATAACATGCCAGTATTTTTCATAAGAGATGGGATGAAATTCCCAGATCTTATACACGCATTTAAGCCAAATCCCAAATCTCACATCCAAGAAAAATGGAGAATCTTCGACTTCTTATCCTACTTTCCAGAAAGCTTGCACATGCTAACTTTCCTCTTCGATGATTTGGGTATTCCACAAGATTACAGACACATGGAAGGCTTCGGTGTGAACACCTTCACCTTAATCAACAACCTTGGAAAAGTAAACTACGTTAAATTTCACTGGAAACCCTGTTGCGGAGTCAAATGTCTGCTTGATGAAGAGGCAATTATGGTTGGAGGATCAAATCATAGCCATGCAACGAAAGATTTATACGATTCAATTGCAGCACGAAATTATCCAGAGTGGAAACTTTATGTTCAAATTATGGATCCTGAGGAAGAAAATAAGTTTGAATTTGATCCACTTGATGCGACAAAGACATGGCCTGAGGATGTTTTGCCATTGATAGCAGTTGGGAGAATGGTATTGAATAAGAACATTGATAATTTCTTTGCAGAGAATGAGCAATTGGCGTTTTGTACGGCAATTGTGGTTCCTGGGATTTATTATTCCCATGATAAATTGCTTCAGACAAGAATATTTTCTTATGCTGACACTCAAAGGCATAGACTTGGTCCTAATTATTTGCAGCTACCCTGTTAATGCACCTAAATGTGCTCATCATAATAATCACCATGATGGTTTCATGAATTTTATGCTTAGGGATGAGGAGGTACGTCTACCAGTAATTTGAAGTGCACATGCATATGTTACGCGCACATTTGTACCGTATCTATCTTATCGATGATTCAAATGTGTGAACGCGTACCGTATTTTACCCCTATTTCTCTAAGTTAGTGCATATGTTAAGTTTGGATTGTATTTCTCAGGTTAATTACTTCCCATCCAAGTTTGATCCAGCTAGAAATGCAGACAAATATCCTATTCCTCCTGCAACCATCATTGGAAGGCGAGAGAAGGTTAGTCTCCTCTTTTGGATAAAGGAGAAGGTTAAATACTATACTTGTTAATATGAATTTATGAAGGAGGACAAATTGCTGTTGCTTATTAATGCAGGTTGTGATAGCAAAAGAAAACAATTTCAAGCAACCTGGAGAGAGATATCGATCCTGGGCACCTGATAGCTAGGTCAATCAATTCAATTCTTAATTGATCCTGAAAATTAATAATAGTTTTTAAACTATTATTTATAATTTTATAATTTTCAGGCAAAAGCGATTTATTCATCGAATGGCTGAGGGTTTATCTGACCCTCGTATTACCCACGAGCTTCGTACGATTTGGATATCCTATTGGACTCAGGTTCCACTATCTGACTAAATTTATCACAAATTTTCTGAATCTGAATGGTTATTTTTGTGTTTAATTGAAATGCAGTGAGACAGATCCATGGGCCAGGAGATAGCATCTCGGCTCAACATGAAGCCTATATGAGCCCAATTGCAAGGTGGGCCGGACCTACTCTTTTGGGTTGGATTCATATCAGTGGGCCCACTACTCAACTTGAAAAGTATTAGGGTGCGTTTACTTACAGAAAATAATTTTCTATTTTCTGTATTGTATTTTCTTAGAAAATTAGAGTATTTATTTTCTATATATATTTTTATATATGTATATATACATATGCATATCAATAAGTGAAAAATTAGAGTAATTATTTTCTATATATATGTGTATGTATGTACATACATACACATAAATACATATGCATATGCACATATATATCAATAAATGGTAAATTAGAGTATTTATATTCTATATATATGTGTATGTATGTAGACACACACACACACACACACATATATATATATATGTACGTACGTATATAAGTACATACATATATGTATATGTATATACGTACATACATACATACATGTCTATGCATACATATACATATACATATATATGTATGCACATACATGTATATGTATGTGTGTGTGAATATATACACACACATATATATATATGTATTAAAATGATTTAAAAAATTTAGAAAACATCTTTTATTAGTTCTTCAATCTTTTTTTTTTTTATTTTAAAAAACTGAAAGATCTATTTTCTATTTTAGAAAATTGACTAAAATAAATATAATCTCTATTTTTTGTTTTCTATAAAAAAATTTCTAGAAAATTGGATCAGTTTTCTGTAAGTGAATAGGCTCTTAATATTTCAGTGGAATAAATTGTTAGCATAATGCTGAATGCAATTAGTTTACTTCCCAACATGTTCTAAATCCTAATATGTATATATATTTTCTTTACTTAGGAAACTCTAAAATAAGGGTGTTCAAAATTTGTTGATGGGTTATAATTGAGTTTCATCATTATCAAAATATATATATATATATAAATTAAAAAAAAATTATTTTGCACAAAAAACAATATATCTAACGAAAGTAACGGCAGCCAATAAAAACGAACGATTCATCGACTTCTCTCCTGTAAAGATCCAGGTCCCCATCTATCTTGTAATTTAATAAAGTCAATAAATTTGAATAGCTCTAGTTGGAATGACTAAAACATTTTACAACTCAATAATTTAATTAAATTTATATAAATATAAAATTTTATTTTTTATAGCTATTATAGTAATTAATTTAGCAACTAATATGAATTTTTGTAATTATTAAACTGTAATTGTAGATATAAAATGTTAAAGTGTACATTCATCTAATGCGGTATAATATCTAATGACAAAGAGGAAAAATCAAACTAAAAAACTTTTTATCGAGCATTGGCCATCAAACTAACTCTTTTTTTTTTCTTCTAAGATGCTAAATTAAAAAGTGATTATTGACTAATATAGTGTAGATAAAGAAGCATAGCTGCAAATAAGAGTGAATAATATTGTAGTGGTGAGTTAATATATATTAAAAATTTGTGGGTTGGATTTGGATGGGATTAGTTGAATAAGCTGCATTAGAAATAGCAAAATAATAATGATCTTAATACAATTTCTGCACTACTGATATGGGAAACAAGCATAGCCCTCTACTTTGTATCTCTTGCATTTTGCCATCAATTCTCTCATTCTGTCACGACCCAAATTTTTAAAAATTAATATACCAATATAATTAATAATGTCGTGGTAAAAAAAATAATCATAATAGTAAAATTATAAAAAAAAAATTAATTTCACCAAAACTAAAATTTATTAGACCATATAATAAATTATATATATATATGTATATAATTTGACTGATGTTTACCTGTAAGGGGGATGGCTTAATCAACATTTGAAATAAATTCTAGCACAGGAAAAAAATAATAATAATAATTAAGAATATTAGAGAAGAATTAAGAATGACCATAAATTTCTTTCTTTTTTTCAAGAGTTCATTTTGGGCGAGGGATATATATGTATACCTGAATCTGTTCTTGAAGAATCTTGATGTAAAGAGAAGCCTCTTCAAGAACAGAGGCAGTATCTGTCTGCAAATTTATATTACAATTAGCTGAAAATGTAGGCAAAAATAAAATCCAATTTAAGGTATAGAAAATCAAAGAATATTATTATTCAAGACAAACCTTGCCATATGGGGAGACCAATTTTTGGAGAGCTGTAATTTTATCACTGAGCTTTTGACTTCTCCTCACAGGTACCTTCAACTGCAATTTTTGCATACTAAACTAATTCATTCATTCAATAATTCCGTCATTATATTATTAATAAACTCAGATGTGGCTAATTTTGGCATCCAATCCTTATCTAAATTCGATCCGATTTTCAATGATCTCGAAAAGTCATGTGATTCAATTCTATTCATTATGTGATCCATATATGATCGGACCGTTAATGACACATGCATGCCTTTATTTTATTAGTGATTTCATAAGTTTTTTAGTGTGAATATAAAAATAATTATATAAATTTTTATTTTTAATTACAAATTAAAAAGACAAAAAAAATAGTATGATAAAACTCGATCCATATTTATGACTCGACATATTTATGATACAATCTGATTCATTTATAACTCAATCTATTATGACCTGACCTAAATTCACTGATCCGACTTATTTGCCATCAATAATAAGACCTATAATTTTATTGTTAATTATTAGTTAGTAAAAATCAAAATAATGTTCTTGATCAATCTCACATTTTCTTGGTAATGGGATTGTTCTAAAGAGGATGGAACTTTCATTCTCTTGCTTTTCTTCTCTTCATTAACATTTTGAATTAGAGTCGTCATCCCTCTTTCACAATTTGACCTAATATCGTTAGTTGATCGTTTTCTCCTTGTGGATTGAAATCCCTGACCCTGAGGATAAAAAAATAATAATAAGTAAAACTAATAGGAGAATTAATGTTTTCATGATTAAATATTTATACTTTCAAAAATAAAAATATATATATACACTTAATTTTGTTCTTAAACGATTTTTTATTTTTTTGAGTAAAAAAATTAGAAAAAAATGTAAAAAAAAACAGCCTTAAAATTATTTTCTTAACATGAAAACAAATTATTGAGTGAATTGATGGATGGAATTTGTACTCATTAATTAAATTAAAATTTTAAATAAAGAGAGAAATTTCTTACAGCATCCTGGGGAGCAGGAACCTTGTGTCTCTGTAGCTGTGTACTATTATTTTCCCAGTTAGAGGATATAAGTTGATAATCTGAAAATTAATTAAATTTATTATTATCGTAATAGAATTAGAAAACTCTTTTTATAGGATAAATTATTATGGTAACAGAAAATAGAAATTTACTGAACCTGATTTGTAATATTGTTGATGAGGAAATACAAAAATTTCACCACTTAGCTGCTTTTTGTCATCATCCAAAGAAGAGCTACCACCGTACATTCTTCAAAATTAATAATAATAATAATAATAATAATAATAATAATAATAATAATAATAATAATAATAATAATAATAATAATAATAATTAATAATAATAAAAAGAAGGAATTCTTACAATTTGCTGTCCATGGAGACGTCCAAATTTGTTATGTTAATTTCATTGTTCCCTGAAATAAAATATATATATTATATTTGGTTGAGATAAATTCTATATTATTTATTATTGATGATAATGAATAATCATAAAATCATAAAACAAAAAATTGAAAAAGATGATAATTAAGTTATACCGAAGGTGTAAAATTGTGAGGATAGAGGTGGAAGAACAGCATTCCTCATTTGGAGCAAATTAATAATATATATTAAGAAAATTAGAGAGAAATAATGAAACAGCAGGCTGCAGGTTTCAACCTTCTGCAGAAGAGAAATTAAGCAGAAAATTAAATATTTGAAAACAACAAAGATAATCTCCAATGAATTATGATAGATAAATAAAATTATAAATTTCTTTCTCATAATCGCAATTTAAATGTAATTAAGTAATATTTAAAAGTTTCTATCTGCTAAAAAAAAGGATCAAATTCATAATTCTGCTAGAAAATAGAAAGACGAAAATTTTCTTACCTCCTATATATATATATATATCAAGCACATCAGAGAGTTTTTCGATCTCTTCTTTACTTTACAATCTTTTATTCTTAAAACACAAATCAAGAAGTTAAATGTGAAAGAGAAACGAGAATTTTAGGGTTTCTCTGAGTCTTGCAATTAATGGCTACCTTAGCTATTTTCCCTGTTAAAGAGAGTACTCAATTTTACAGTCACATGCTATATATATATATATATATATATATATATATATATATATATATATATATATATATATATATATATATATATATATATATATATATATATATATATATATATATATATATATATATATATATATTATTTCTTAATTCAACGTATGTTTAACGTCTTAGATGAAGGTATATATATATATATATATATTATTTCTTAATTCAACTGTATATAGTATGTTTAACGTCTTAGATGAAGGTATATATATATATATTATTTCTTAATTCAACTGTATATAGTATGTTTAACGTCTTACATGAAGGTGTATATATATATATATATATATATATATATATATGGCTTGAAAGGAACATATAAAACGTTTATGTGACTCATCACAAGACGAAAAATAGCTTTTTAGGGCGGCTTTTTTCAAATGGCAATTTATCTGTTTTATTTCACTATCATTTAATATTTTTATATATTATTCTCTTATAATTAGTTTAAATTAGGTGATTGATTTTATAATATATATTTATGTTTTGACTAATTAATCATGTCAAACTTTAACAAACATTTGATGTGGACTTGGTCGGATATATATGTTTGCAAGCTAGTCTTGATTTAATTATTATCATTTGTTTTTGTTGAGCTAAAAATTATTAGTCAGAACTTAATTAATTGTTATATAAATTAAAGTGGAGAATATATATAATTATTGAATTAACAAAGGGATGGATGCCTTTTCTAGTACAAGACATTCCAATAATAGTATACTAGGTGCATAGTTAATTTAAAGATAACTATTTATATGCAGGCTAGATTATATATTAATTGTAGCAACCTAGCATAAGCATGATGTAGCTTTTATTTTCTTAATCGATTATGGAAATAGTCTATAAATTCAATTGGCATCAAACAAGAACATTTATATCATATTAGGTTAATAAATGAATACTCATTTAATAGTTCTTAAAATTGAAGTATCCAATAGAAATTCTATTAAGCACTTTTGTGAAAAAAAATGGAATTTAACTTAACTCAATTCTAAAAGTTAGCTTGTGAGATAAAAATTGTACAAATCATTATAAAAAATATTAAATTTTTATAACTAGCCGATATGAGATACTTAACAGTTTTGCTTCTTTTTATTGGCCTGTCTAATGTATTTTATTGGCCTATTTAATGTAAATTTGAATTAGTTAAATAAATTGCACTTTGGATAAAAAAAAATATATATATATATCGAATGGAAATGGAATAAATTGTTTATCACATTTGGAAATATGAATGGTTGTACACCGGATGTCTAACGAAATAATGATATACACATCATGAATTGTTATGATAATCAGCACTTTAAAAATGGGGAAAATTTTGAGTTAGATTTTTTCTAGTAATATAATTGTAATTAGGCATTATAACTCTGTTGGAATAAATTAAAAAAAAAATACATGGATATATAATGATAATATTAAGCCTCTGCATACATATACTTCTTCAAATTCATAAAGTTTTATTGATAAAACGAACTTTTATATTGCAATTTTATGTTGTGATGAGAAATTTATGAAAAAAAAAAAAAAAGACTAAGAACAATACAATTAACGTTTTTAATGCATATTATTATTAGACGGCAAATGTATATCAAGTGGAAATTTTTTAAGGATTAACTAAAAATTAATAAAAATAAAAATAAAAATAAATAATTGAAGAATATCTAGGCTCTTGATTTTGTCTTTCCTTGTATGGTTTTTTGCTGTTTGTTGCCTGTCCAACACCTCAGCTTAATTTTTGACCCCTTCGTATCTTCTGTGATATTTTATCTATCTATATATATATATTCTCACCCAATTATTTTTTTATAATTATATATGTGATTGTATAATTAATCAATACACTATTTTTTATTCCATTCATGCTATTTGATTAATTAAATTGAGGATCACACACGCATATATATGTATGTATGTATATAATTTGATTGTCCTCAAGAAAATAAAGTTATGTTTTCCTTAATTTGAAATTATATATATATATATATATATATATATATATATATATATATATATATATGCGCGTGTGATATTTTGCATGAATTTAGGTTTATCATTTTTACGTAATTTATCATAAATAGTTGGATTTATTTAATCTAAAAAAAATTAAATGGTTCAAATAGAAGAAATAAGAATTATTAATTTTGACATTTTTAGTGGTTAGGAGCATATTTGAAATTAGATTCACATCTAGTGGGGTATAGAGTAATATTTTTAGTTCCTGGTGGCCATATAATATGTAGTTCTAATATAATTTGCAATATATAATAATTCATAACACAAATATTATTTCTATTGTGTTAAAAAGGTTGACCATAAGTCCCCGTCGTCAACACGCATGGTTACTTGCTCCTCGTCTTATATACTATCATCCACGAAACTAGAAATTTAATTCAGTAAAGTAAAAATTTGCAATTATTAATAAAAAAATTATTTATATAGAAAATTAAAATTTCATTTAAATTATTATTTGTACAAGAAAGATATACTTTTCAAATTGAAAAATGTCAATAAAAAAAAAATTAAAATCACAAATTTTCACACTATTAATTAAGTGCTAATCATAGAATCAAATGGTTAATATATTATAAGCTCAGCATATAAATCAAATCATACATTGAATCTAAACAAGTAAGTCTTCATCATATATCAATCAATATGCATTAGAATATATAGAAGGCTATGAAAGTTTTCTTAACGTATTGAGCAATAATATATATATATTCTTTTGTCTTTGCTTTCGGTATAATTTAATAGCAAAAGTCAACTTGGTTTTAGCATTTATAGTTAAAATTATATTACTGAGAACCAACTGTGATGACAAGTGGAACCCAAACAGTAACTCTTAAGACAACATGTGAATGTTTTAAGTCCCCTGTTGCTATTACAGATTTAGTGGATGTTTGATACTAAGTTACGTTGAGAGTCAACTAAATAATAATTGATTTTATGGGTTTCAATTTTGAGTTGAAAGTCCAACTAAATAATTTTGGAATCAGATAACAACTGAAAAAGTCTATGTAACAATTGACATGCTCACAATAACAATCAAATAAAAGCTTAATGCCCAAATGTTATTCTTAAATTTAATTCAATACAATTAAACTTCTGAGGTGAACTTGATAACCCATTAATCCATTCAAGTACCAAATATAATTTTAAAGGAATATTAAATCTGAAATCTCAGTTTTTAATAATCTAATCAATTTTTTATTGTAAAAACTACAATTAACAATAATAGATCTATTACTCACAACTCTCAAACACGGTAATGGATAATTACTTAAGCCCAACAGGCTAACAAACGAAAATAATAACTACTACTTTATAACTAAAATTGGACAGGGGCCGCGCGAACGCAGGCCCCCACTGCCACAAATTATGACATAGGCTCTCCCAACTTGGGGAGACCTTAGATCAGCACCCCTCCTAAGTGCAATGGAGGTCACTAACCTAGGCCATGAGCCTTCTTGATCGCCCATTGACCCTGTCCAGGTAAGTATGTTTTGCCGTTGGATTATGCTTCTCTTTTATACCCACATTTCTTTTCTCCTTCCTGGTGTTTGTCCGATGTGGGAATATGGTTATTCTACTACAAAACGCATTCTCGCCTACAAAGATTCGGCTGCCAAGTACCAGAAGCGATACATAGTTCGTATAAGAAAAGTTTGAAAAGCTTTACATATTTTAATCTTATACTATGAGAAAAATCATAAATTTAGAAAAACATATCATTAAATTATCAATAGATCAAACAAATTTTAGTTTAATTGATAGTATAATTCTTTGATTTTTCCATGAGGGGGGCATAAAGAGTGGCGATTCGTGGGTCTTAATATATTTTATTTTTACGGAGAGAATAATATAACTTTATTTTGAGTAATAGAATAATCCAATATCCCACTTGTAAAGTCAATTTAGAAAAACAAATTCATTTTGATTTTTGCAATAGGAGATCATAACAAAGAGGACCACTAGCACATGCTACAAAATGATGAAGAAATAAAATAATATTCAAAGACAAATTTAAAAATTTCATAAAAATGAAAAAGTCAAATGCTTACATAAAAAAAAAAAAATTAGTTTCCCTTCAAACGTATTTTCAAGTCAAGAAAAAAAAATCAAACTTCAATTTTAATGTATATAAAAAAGAATAGCAATCTCGCATTTTGAATAAAAAAGTGAATCAAAATTTTCAATACAAAATTATGATAATTTACAATTGCAATAAAATCTTTAACATTTGAATTATTAAGGGATTTATTCATAAATGCCAAAGGAAAAAAAAAAACAAAAAAAAGCGTTGCATTTCCGCATTTCCCAACTTTCTTAAATACTATTTTTTTTTATTTTCTCTTTCATAATTTTCATCTCTTAAATTTGCTTTTTCAAAACTGCTCCATATTCAAATTTAAAAGTCCATCTGTTCTCATATGTATTCTATTTTCTCTCAATTTTCTTTCCATTATTCAATTTCTATTCAGATTTACTTCTTCAATCCTATAATGCTACCATTTTCTTTCATTTTTAAAATCATAAATTACAAATCGTAAGTTCAAGATCTAAATCCATATGCTATTTTCCATCCCTTCTATATCGTAATTTTCTTTTCAAATTTTATTTTTATTTCTTACCCAATCCATTTTTTTATCATTAATTTCTAACAATTACAAACATGCAATCTTTTTACAATTGACTTCTAATTGACATTCGATGTTATTAATAATTATTATTACTATAGTTATATTATGTTGAGACTTTTTAGATTTTTAATTTTCATCTAATTACTATTTCTTCAATCCTATAATGCTACCATTTTGTTACGTTTCTTAAAATCATAAATTGCAAATCGTAAGTTCAAGATCTAAATCCATATGCTGTTTTTCATCCGTTCTACATCGTAATTTCTTTTCAAATTTTGTTTTTATTTCTTACCCAATCCATTTTTTATCATTAATTTCTAACAATTACAAACATGCAATCTTTTTACAGTTCACTTCTAATTGACATTTGATGTTATTAATAATTATTATTACTATAGTTATATTATGTTGAGACTTTTTAGATTTTTAATTTTCATCTAAAACTTACAGCACACCACTTGTTTGATTAAATGTTTATGTGAAAATAGATGCGTACTACTTTAATATAGTATTTACATAAGGTGTACAAAGAGTATACAATGTATACACAAAGTGTATACGCAGGGTATATACACATATACACCCTGTATACACTTTGTGTATATACACAAAGGGTATAAAGTATATACACAAAAGTGTATACAATATATACACTTTAGTTATATAGATTATATACAAAGGATATGCAATGTATACAAATTATTTTGTTAATAATATATTGAATTATTAATTATTCACATTCAGAAAAATGATGTTCTTTGATTGAAAACAACCAATAGACAACATAGCAATATTAATTTAATATTAAGGAAACTAGAATGTGAATAAAGATTTCGAGAATTTTGAAATTAATGAAATTTTAATTCTATCTTGGAACTTTCAAAACTACCGAAAATTTGCTTTTTCAAAAATCCTCCATATTCGAATTTAAAAGTCCATCTGTTCTCATATGCATTTGATTTTCTCTCAATTTTTTTTTCATTATTCAATTTCTATTCAGATCTATTTCTTCAATCTTATAATGCTACCATTTTCTTTCGTTTCTTAAAATCATAAATTGCAAATCATAAGTTCAAGGTCTAAATCCATATGCTGTTTTCCATCCGTTCTACATCGTAATTTCTTTTCAAATTTTGTTTTTATTTCTTACCCAATCCATTTTTTATCATTAATTTCTAACAATTACAAACATGCAATCTTTTTACAGTTGACTTCTAATTGATATTTGATGTTATTAATAATTATTATTACTATAGTTATATTATGTTGAGACTTTTTAGATTTCTAATCTTCATCTAAAACTTACTGCACACTTGTTTGATGAAATGCTTATGTGAAAATAGATACGTACTTTAATATAGTATTTACATAAGGTGTACAAAGAGTATACAGTGTATACACAAAGTGTATACAGGGTATATGGTATATACACAAACAGCGTATATACTTTGTGTATATTGTACAAAGTGTATATAGTATATACACAAAGGGTATACAGTATATACACAAAAGTGTATACAATATATACACTTTAGTTATATAGAGTATATACAAAGGATATGCATTGTATACAAATTATTTTGTTAATAATATATTGAATTATTAATTATTCACATTCAGAAAATGATGTTCTTTGATTGAAAACAATCAATAGACAACATAGCAAAATTAATTTAATATCAAGGAAACTAGAATGTGAATAAAGATTTCGAGAATTTTGAAATTAATGGAATTTTAATTCCAACTTGGAACTTTCAAAACTACCGAAAATAATATCAAAGCAAATGAAGGTTAATATAGAAGATAACATCCTTGACATAAAGTACAAAGTTAAACATGTATACAGGGTATACACTATATACATAAAGAATATACAGTGTATACCTTTACACAAAGGGTATACAGTGTATATATAAAATGTATACACTGTATACACTTTACACAAAGTGTGTACAGTATACACAAATGGTATACACAATATACATACACAAATGAATCTAACCCGACAGCTTTTGTAAAGTATATTAACGTAACACATCAATAGCAAGAAAGTGTTAACAAATATATACATTCAATAGAAATATTATCAAAATTATATAAAAAGAAAAAAAAAATTACACAATCATTGTACATATATAAATTTGCCAAAGCTAATCTACTTCTACTTTCTTTTGAGCCTTCTTCTTATTGAATTGCCTTTTTCTCTCATTTCTTTCCCTTTTTCCATTATATTTCTCAGTATCAGTTTTAATATTTTCATTTTGCTAATCCTTTCCATAATAATATAACAACATAGCTAATCTACTTCTATGATTCTTTGTATTAAATTTCATTAGAATTGGCTTTGTTTCAATAAAATATTGAATAAAGGCAGCTGCAAAAACCCTACAATCACTAACAAAAAAAGCATAAAAAGAAATGCAGCTGCAAAAACCCTATAATCACTAACAAAAAAGCATAAAAAAAAAAAATTAACATCACAATCAATTCTATTTTAATAAATAGTAATACAACATATGAACTCAAGATATAAAAACATAAAAGAAAAGAAAATAATAATGTAAAGTAGTTCCAATTATATTAATAAGGAGGAAATGGAATCCAGACTACTAATAAAAGACTAAAATTAAGAAACTTTATCAAAACTATTATCATATTTGATTCAACTAATTCAAGCCAAAAATCTAGCAATTCATGCCAAAATCAACAACAAAAAAAAGACACCAATTTCTCTTTTAAGCATTATGTCGAACGCTTAGTGGGCATACATTCTCCTTAACTTGATTTCTCAACTCTAATTGTGCAAAAATCTAAATTCTCAAGCATTTATTTTAAATCAAGTCATAATATTGAAGAAGAATAAAAGAAAAAATTTAAAACTTGCCAACAAAAACTAGCACTGTGTAAGATCTCAAAGAATTGCTCATAAACATATGGTTGACGTCTTTGATTTGAAAGTGAAACAATTTGAAGTTTTATACAAATAAAAGTAATTTTAAGTGTTTTACATTAGAATTAGCAGTAGTGGACAAGCTAAGCCAGAAATAAAGCAAATAGCAAGACCGTAAAGCCTTTATTTATAATAGAGTTGCCTTAGAATTAAAATAAATTGGGAATGAAACACCCCATTTAGCCATAAAAACCAAGCAATTAAACTTCTTTGCTTTAACTGAGTGATAGTTAATGGAAAAAAGAAAGCTAATTTAGAAAAAAATTAAGTGCCAAAAAAAAAGAGAAGGAAAAATCTACTTAGGAAGAGGATATAACTGCAGTTGAAATTGTTGATGAGAGAGAAGGAGGTAGTGTCCTCATCTGAAACTTGCTCTTCGTCTTTCACTTCCATTCCAATTAACATTTTCATCTTCTTCATTATTTTGAAGTAGAGAAACAAATAGAAATCAGTGAGATCTCCACACCTCAATAAGTACTATCTCTGATTGTTAGATCTTCTATAACAAATTGAATGAAGAGTTTTGTTTCAATTATAAGTGATAACCCAGCAAATATCATTTGCACCAAGGCATATCTAGTCGGCCCAGTGAACTTGCAAGGTCCAAGGACCAAGAGCCAAGAGTGAACAGATATGAGCTTCTAGACAGCGCACCCAGCCGATCGAACGATGTGACAGCCAGTCCCATCAATCGTCTGACACAAGGCAGCGCCCGCGTCAGCCACCTGCTCCCTGTCACTTCGCCGAAAACCTACTCTGGCTACCAGTAATCACTTCCCTAGGCACTCGAGTGCCCCTCAACCCTTTCTTATAAATAGCACAGCCAACGATGGCTCTAGGTATTGAATCCTAAGCACTTTCTCTCTAAGCACTTTCTCTCTCTAAACTACTAACTTAAGTTTCGGAATGCTTATGCCTGGTCCGACTGGGCATTCTTTCTTGCAGGGTCCTTCTCATCCGATCGGTTGGTTCCTCCCTCTCCAGATAAAGACATCCAGGGCTTTATCATTTGGTGCTCTCGTTGAGAGGTATGTCAAACTCACGATCAAACGAGAATACGACCCCCATGGACTTCGACCAAGAAGGAGATAGATATGCCAATTTAGCCACCTCACAGGGGGGGAAGAGCCTGTCAGGTCTCCAATGGAGACCACCCCCCTCCCTGAGTCAAATGACGCCGTCTTAGAATACTCCGAAGATTCTCTTGTCACTGTCCGCGACATGCGTACTATACTCAGTGATTTCACCAAAATCATAGTCCAAACGCTCCAAAAAGGCAAAATGCCCGAGATTCCCTAAAGAGTTCATGGGAGCCATCCCATGGACGAAGACTTCGGAGGAAGAAGAAGCAAAGGGATCTCCATTAACGAGCCAAAAGCTCAAAATACAAGGAGACACGACGCCGAGATCCCGAGGCACCGCGATAAAGGAAAAGGAATAGCGTTATCCGGCAAAGGCTCTGCCTACCACCACGCTGAACCCTCCACTTCGAGCGACGAAGACGACTTGTCCTATTTGTGTGCACCTACTCGCTCTGTTTCAAGGAGCTCACGTCAGGACCCCGGCTCTGTGATTTTGAGTAAGGGGGACAAGTGGCTGAAACGAAAACTGGAGCAGTTTGGCCTGACAAGCTCCAAAAAGGACATACCCAAGACAAGAACTCGCAAAAGCCAGGCATCCCCGTTTTGCAGAGAAATCATGGAGTTTGAGATGCCTCCCAGGTGGCGAGACGTCGGGATGAGTAGATACACGGGTGAGATTGACCCCACTACTCATGTGGCTAAGTTCTTGTTGAAAGTGCGGGCGTACGCCCGCGACGAGAGGGCTATTTGCCGGATTTTCCCCACCACCCTTGGTGGACAGGCCTTGAGATGGTTTCGAAAACTCCCACGGGAATCGATCGTCTCCTTCTGGCAGCTCAAGGAGCTCTTAGTCTCGAGATTTGAGGCCAGAGCACCCACATCGAGGTCGACAGGTGACCTGGGTGGCTCCTATGGGCGAGCCAACAGAAGCTTTAAGGACTACGTCGACCGTTTTCAAGAAGCCGTGGGACAGGTGAAGAGCCTAAGCGAAGAAATGGCGATGACCGCCTTAGCGAGATGCCCGGCCGACCGTCCTCCATCCCAATTTGCGGAGATAACAAGCCCCCAGGACTTTCATGAACTGATGGACTGGGCCAAGCGACACGTTCGGACAAATGAGGATCAGAGAACTGGTAGAGCCAGACCAACCAGCGTGCTGAGCAGGCTTCAGTACCCTGATGGATGACCCTTCACGAAAAAGAGAGTGACCGGCTTGGAAACATTTCGGATGAGCTCAAAAGCACGCAGCACCGGAGAGAAAGGAAGATATCCAAGAGTGAATCCTCGAGTAAGGCGAGTGATTCGGCACCTCAAGGCTTTACCCCGCTCAACACTAGCCCCTCCAAAGTGCTGACCTGGATTAAAAAGAACCACCACACAATCCACTGGCCCAAGAGACTGTCCGGTCGGAGCAGGCACCGAAGGGATCAGAGTCTGTACTGTGAGTTTCACAGAAACGTCGGTCATTCTACCGACGAGTGTCACTTGCTACTCAAGGAAATTGAACGCCTGGTGCAAAGAGGAGCCCTCCAGAGATTCATCCGACCGGCCAGAGGGGCAAGTCCCTGTAAATGGCTGGATCCTGAGCAGGCCAACTATAGCTCAGATGAGGACGGGGAGCGGAGAAACCCCAGGAGTGCGGGCTCGAGTAGGTCAAGCGCAGGAACGATAAATGTGATCTCAGGGGGATCGACTTACGCAGAGGAGCTCCATAGGAAGAAGAAGGGGAAGGGAGTATATCTCTCTCAGATGACCGAGCAGTCTATGCCTGTCACGGTGTCCAGCGACGATGCCCGAGACCGTGTTCCCCCACGAAGATGCGCTCGTCATCAGAGCACGCATCAACAATTTCGATGTAAGGAGGATCCTAGTGGATAATGGCAGCGCAGTCAATGTGCTCACCTTGCAGGCGTACAAAGCGATGGGACTGCTGATTGAGGAGCTAAAGCGGAATGCAATGCCTTTGATCGGATTAGGCAACGCCACCATCCCGGTGATCGGATCCGTCGAGTTTTTCGTGGAGCTCGGATAAGAGGCGACGGTCCACACCTGCAAGGTAAGTTTTATGATAATTGACTTAATATTTGCCTATAAAGCCATCTTTGGCAGGCCCTTGCTTGTCCAAACAGGAGCTGTCACCAGCGTCCGGTATATGGTGATGAAAATTCCCACCGGAGAGGGCGTGGCTATCGTGAGAGGGGACCAAAAAGCATCCCGAGAGGCTTATGTCACGATCATCAAGCAACAAAAGGAAGCCTGTTAATCGAGCACCAAGGGTTAGAGGGTTGGTACACCCGTAGATGACCCAGAGAGGCTGAGCTCTGGATAGACGAACGCCTCCAGTAAGGCTCACGTCTCCAGTTAGGCGCACGTCTCCAGTTAGGCTCAGGCTTCCCCCAATCTTTGTAATATTGTATTGATCACTCTTCATCAATAAAAGAATCTTTTTATGAACTCTTCTTATTATCCGCGAAGGCTCTATATGTCATGACTTATACGCTAGACTTGACGTGCATCCCAAGTCAAAAATGCGAAAGTCGAACTCTCTCGAAGACCAAATTCACCGTGTATTAACGTATAGAGGTCTCTCTTCTCTCCTTATTTAAATTGCATATAAAGTATATATAACCCATGACCATTTCAGATCATAAGCACGGGAATTCCAACCCTCTCTCAAGGATATATCCATCAAGTCTGATGCCTTTCCCGGTCCGAACACATCATGATGATTATGTGCCCGACGGCCCATCCGATCTGATGTACAGAAATGGCCGATCGTAGGCACCCGGATCGATGATGCTCCCGATCCGACGCCGTCAATTGGCCAATGGCAGGCCACCCGTGCCCGTTCGGATCTACCGATAGGCACGGTGAAGCTCGACTCTTTTACGAGCCTAAGTTTTATGCAGCGGTCACGGGCCAATATGAAATATTATGCAGCGGCCCCCGACCAATATGCAACTTTATGCAGCAGTTACGGGCCAATATGCAATATTATGCAGTGGCCCCCGACCAGCATGCAACTTTATGTAGCGGCCACGGGCCAATATGCAAACTTATGCAGTGACTGCGGGCCAAAACGCAATCTTCAGGAAGTATACACTAATTACTCAAAATCTTGCGAATTAAATTCAGTTAATGCCAAGTTAATGCAACTTTATGCGTTTTTGATTATGCTAATAAGCAGATATGTACATTACGCAGAAAAAAGAAGAACTTTATTATAACGGTTTCGAGTATACAATTAATACATACAACTTGCAAAGAATCGTTACAGAAAATAACTTACAAGAAGAAAGAAAGGCTAAGTACAAGCCCCTACGTTTCTATATCTATAAACTCTGCGTCACCAAGAGGACCAGCGGTCTGCTCAATGCCCGGCTCGGCGGTGGCTTGAGAAGGGTTGGAGCCAGGCAAAGAAGGCCCCGCTCCCCCTTCAGAGACAGGCCCCCCTGAAGGAAGGGCCTCGGGCTCGGCTTCAGGAGGTGGAGGAACGATAGGATCGACATCGGAGCGGATTTCTGGGCCTGTCCTCAAAAGTGAAGGGTCCCCGCCTTAGCTCTCTTGGACTGCCTCCCCTTCGGGAGCGTCATCTTCATTATCGCTTGATGGCAGGTTAGGCAGTGCCGCCGGATTATCCATCCACTTGAGATCAGCACCCGGAAAGCGCCTCTCGGCTTCATGCACTAAATAGCCAAGCACTTGCGCCTGAGCCTCAGCAAGCTCATCAAGAAGATGCTCCCTCTGAGCGGTGACCTCGTCCTCAAGTTTTTCGGCCTAGGAGGCCTCCTTCTCCTCCAACGACAGCTTCAAGGATTCTGCTCCCCTGCGCGCCTGATCGACCTCCAACTTCAGGTTGGCGTTCTCGGCAGCCAGACCCTTGCACTCAGCATCCAACTTGGTTGCATCTGCCTCGAAACGCCTGTACTGAGCGATTTCAGCAGAAAAACGGGCAGTGTTACCCTTTAGTTTGTCCACCTCGCCCTGCCGAGCCTTCAGCTCCTGGGTCTTCTAGTGGACCTCCTTCCTCAAAGCCACCGTCTCCGAATGGGAAGCAGTGGACTGTTTCTTCGCCTTGGCCATTTCAGCTCGTAGAGCGGAGGCCTCTTTTTGGGCAGCCTCCGCCTCCGCCCTAGCCTTGGCCCCTTCTTCGGCCTTCAACCGCCAAGTTACGGCCATCAGATTTAGCCGTTGAGCCCTCCTCGTAGCCTAGGGGGAGATGAAAAAAGGGAGGGAAGCCAATCAAACTTCACACGAACGAATGAAGCAAACAAACAAAAGGAATAGAAGAGAAAGGGCCTTACATCTATCAGTTGCTGGCTAATAGCCTGTGTCTCCCGGTTGAGCTGGAGGACGTCCCCGAGCTCCCTACGGTCCTCATCCCAAAGGAAACCACGGCAAATGAAACCGGCCACTTGATGAGGTGACCAATCCTCACCGAAGCTGTCCCTCAAGTAGGGGTGAGTAAAATTCGGTTAAAACCGAACCAAACCGACCGATTTTTTAAATTTGGTTCGGTTATTCGGTTCGGTTTCGGTTTTAAATTTATAGGTACATCGGTTATTTCGGTTCTGTTCGGTTTTGAAAGGCAAAAACAGAAGAAAAACCAAACCGACCGAACTTTTAAATTTATATATTATTTTATTCAATTTTACATTAAAAAAATTATTTTTGTATTTTTTTTATCAATTTAAGGGGTTTGAAATTAAATTATATATGTACATTTTTTTAATTTGATTTTTTTTAATTTTAATTTTATGATTTATAATTTTTTAGATAATTTTTTTAATTATAATTTTGGATTTTCGGTTTTTCGGTTAACCGAACCAAACCGACCGATAAATTCGGTTCGGTTTGAATTCGGTTATTATACAAATTCGGTTCGATTTCGTAAAATATTGTAATTTCGGTTATTTCGGTTCGATTATTGAACCGAACCGACCGTTGCACACCCCTACCCTCAAGAAGTCCCCCAAAGGAACGAGACGCCCACTGGACCGCCTCGGTTCTCCTCCCTGCTGAACGGCCTTCCCCTTGGCTGCCACCCGAGCGTCTGATTCAGACACCAGCTCGCTCACCTTCTTTCGGGCGCTCTCCTCCATCTGCCGCTGTGCAGCCTCATCCAAGCGTGTTGCCCTCCCCTGCACCATCTCCCTTAGAGTTCGAATTTCGGGAGGGCATATCACCCCGGTCGCCTCCTCCTCCTCCTCAAGCTCACTCCCTACCACATGCCCTCTGCGAGAAACCCGAGCTGAGGGCTCTGTGACGATCGGGTTTGGGAGTGGCATCAAAGCAGCTGCTGAGGTGAGAGTGGGAACCGACCCGACCAGAGCAACAGATAAAGGCACAGCAGCAGAGGAAGAGACCGGCGGCCTCCTCATAGCTTCAAGTTCGGACTGTTTCACGAGCCTCCTCCTTTTGCTGCCCGCCTTAGCCTCCTTAGCCTCCAGCTTGGCCGTCCTCTTGGAGGCAACCCGATCGGCCAACTCGCTGGCAGTACTGCTTCTTCCGGCAACAAAAAACAAACAAGCAAGATAAGTTCTCAAGCAAAATGTTTTTTCATGCAAATGCAAAGACAATGCTTTATAAATCGTGGCTAGTCCAATCCTAACGCTCACGTTCGGTAGCTGCGGCCGTTTCAGTGTAGGCCCCCTGGAGCAGCTCTTTGTACTCATAGGGCCCTCCCTTCCGAGCCACAGCATCCATCAGTTTCTGGATGTCGGCCTCGTTCAGGGACTGCCCAGCGGCCTGGTCTTTCAAGATCTTCACCTCAGCCGACCTGGCGAGACTCACCTCGAAGTCGCCCTCCTTTCCCACCAGGAAATACCTATCTCTGAAGCCCTTCATGGAGGTGGGAATGTTTATCAATTTCTTCTTCGGTAGACTGGTGAAGAAGAACTCCGACCCATCACTCTGGGAAGAGACGTAGAAGAAGTGGGTGAAGAGGTCGAGGGTCAGAGCTACTCCTTCCAGAAAGTATAGTATCCTGAAGCAGGCCACTGAACGCCACCCGTTCGAATGAAGTTGGTAGGGGGCGATGTCATACCCCTCCAGCACGGCAATCTCAAAGGCGCCGAAGGGGAAATGCATTCCGGCGTCCATACTCCACAGGTGGCAGATGAACCACTCGCTGCCACCCTCTCTGAACGGCCCCTCCCACACCGCCATGGAATCTGGGCAGACCGCCACAGATACATCGTCGGGAAAGCCGTATTTGGCAGGCACCTCGGCCACCTCCTCCGCCATTAAGCGGGAGCATAGCTCAACCGCAGGTTGACCCTTATACACGTCCAAGAAGGACTCACTTGGTGTCACATTGCTGCTAGACACCATCACCGACTAAAGAAAAGAAAGGGGAATGCGAACTGAAAATGCTAGAAGGATGAATGCAAAAGAAATGGAAAGCAAAGAAGGCTAAAAGGGAGGAAGAAGAAATTACTTACTTGGTAATGTGGGGTGTTTTTGATGAGAAAGAACTGGGAAAAATCTGTCAGAACTCAAGGAAAGTTGAGAAAATTTTTTTACAGAGCTTCGCTAGGGATTGCAAAAAGTAAAAGGAAAAAGACTTAGAAAACGCCTATTTATAGGCCAAAGATTCTGGAATACGCCAACAGTCCCGCCACTGAGACAATGCCACGCGTCAAAGGCATTATGGCTACGCGAAGAACAAAGCGCCATCCTTGGTATACGCGCAGCAATTAATAAAAATAACTGTATGAGCAGGCGCGTCCTTTCAGTTGACCGCCTTTCAAAATTCAAAATCCCGCCAACGGACACCCACGGATCGGAACAACTCAAAGCAGTTTCCATCCGAACGGGACTTTCAAGGCGAATCAATACCCGATCGGACCTGTTGAGGGGGGACAAGTGATAACCCAGCAAATATCATTTGCACCAAGGCCCGTCTAGTCGGCCCAGTGGACTGACAAGGCCCAAGGACCAAGAGCCAAGAGTGAGCAAATATGAGCTCTTAGACAGCGCACCCAGCTGATCGGACGATGTGACAGCCAGTCCCATCAATCGTCTGACACAAGGCAGCGCCCGGGTCAGCCACCTGCTCCCTGTCATTTCGCCGGAAACCTACTCTGGCTGCCAGTAATCACTTCCCTAGGCACTCGAGTGCCCCTCAACCCTCTCTTATAAATAGCCCAGCCAACGGTGGTTCCAGGTATTGAATCCTAAGCACTCTTTCTCTAAGCACTTTCTCTCTCTAAGTTATTAACTTAAGTTTCGGAATGCTTACGCCTGGTCCGACCGGATATTCTTTCTTGCAGGGTCCTTCTCATCCGATCGGTCGGTTCCTCCCTATTCAGATAAAGACATCCAGGGCTTTATCAAAAAGAGAATATGATTTACATTTCTAACCAACAAAGAACACATTTCATGACGCCTTGAGCTTACCCTTTCTAACTTGGGGGCATTTTTGAAATAGTAACAGTTTAAAATGTATTTATGAAATAAAAAAATGCATTAATGGAATTTTGTAAAAGCGATACAGCACTTTTGAAACTCGATGTTACTAAAATTGGACCGGATAAAGAACCAAATAGGCAAATGGATCGTGGTTTGACAAGTTCGATGGGGTTCCGTCGGATTTTTTCTTTTTTCTTTTTTAAATAATATTATTTTTAAAATTTTATATAAATAATATGAAAATATCACTATATAAAAAAAATAAAAATACTTTAAACAAATACATTCATCATCAAACATTAATTATAAGATAATATTTTCAAGTTATTCAATATTTATAACAAAAATTTAAGATAAATATAGTAAAAAATTCACCAAATATAAATTATAGTTTTTATTTTATTCATAATAATTAATCAAAATTGCCTAAATGTCAATTATTTTGTATTTATATTTATATTTTATTTTTTCAGCAAAAAACAATGTTATATGAATATTTTGGATAAAATTTGGTTTTTCTAGTTCAAACTGATTTTTTAGTTCAATCTAATTTTTATTTCGGTTCAACTCGATTTTTTAACGGTTCAATCGATTTTTTGCCAATTCATATGGATTATATCTATTTTTTACCATTCTAGTTTTATATATTGAATTGAGTCGGATCAAATGCCGATTTGCAGTGCAATTTTAGTAGCATTGTTGAAACCTAAAATTGAAAAAGGAGCAATTCATCGTGTAATTTCCTCAATTATTAATAAGTCCAGCCCATTGGCTAAGTCTATTTTTAAACCATTTCCAATAAAAACTATATAGATTCAGTTAAAATTCGGTCCATGTCTAAATTTAGTTAAAAGTAATTTTTATCTACAATTGTATGAGAAAAAAAATTTTTTTCCACTATTTTTTTTAATAAAAAATTGCTTGTAAAGTCAATAAAATGGAAAAAATAAGCCATTTTGGGACACTTTTGCAAAATTGAATAATTTTGTTCACGTATTTATTAAAATAAAGCAATTTTACCCCAAAAACAATTGATTTTTTATTAGTGCCATTAAAAAAAAAAAGTCATTTTTTATACCACTTGATATGTCCTTAATAATTTTTGTTAAAAAAAATTGGAAAATAAACTATTTTGCTATAATCGATTTGTCATATAGTTCTATTTTGCTACTCAAATTATCTTTTGAAGCAAAAATACCACTATAATTATTGAAAATTCTGTTAAAATATCCTTAATAATTATTGAAAATGGTGTAAAAATGCACATATAATTGTTAAAAATAATGCTAAAATGCTCTATTTGTGGCATTTTTTTTTCAACACCTATGTGTACATTTTAGCTTAAAAAACAATTTAAAGAATAAAATAATTATCCGAGACAAATGCTAATGACAAAATAATACATTATGGTTTGGGTTGTGTCGCTATTGGGTTTGGGCCATTAATTTTAGGTCATTCTCAAGTGGATGATTTTCATAATTGGGAAATTTGAATTTCGAGTCGAGTTAGACCAACTTTTTGAGTTAAATCTATACATTTTTTTGGCCGACATCGAATTGCAAGATTGATTTTTAAATTATGAACTAAATTTTCAAATTTTATTATTTTAATAACATGTACAAATATATTTTTTTAAAAGAATATTGCCAACACCTATTATAAAAGATTCTATTAAAGTACTATTTTATATTTAACTTATTTGTCTGAATACATTATATAATAAAAATGGTTTAAAAAAATTTTAAATTCTTAAAATTTAAAATAAGAAAAGGTGATTTATACTAGTAAAATATGTGATAATTCAAAAGTCAAATTTTAAAAAATACTAAATATTTGAGTAAAACATGATATACAACCAATATATTATACTTTTATGAATTTATTTATTTTATATAATTTATATATATTAAATATAAATATAAATTATATTAAAAAAAAACAAGTCAAACCGTTTGGGCCATCCCATCTATTTCGCGTGTTCTTATAATATTTTTATTAGATATTTATTATTATTGCGTTGGGTAGGAGTCTAAAGATTACATAAAAAAAATTATACTAAATTTTGAAAATCAAATTAAAATTTTAAATTCATGAGTCTGTCAAATCCGTTCAATCCATTTAGACATTTGACTCATTTATCACCCGTTTATTTATGACACGCTCATTTATGATCCAATACAAATCCGTCCAATTTTTTACCTCTAGTCAAACGGCTTATTATGTAATTCGATCCGTTTAATTTCATTTTAGATCGATCCATTTCATCAATGGATTGCCCATTATTCAATCTTTAATTTTTCATATCAAGTTCGGATCGTGCGTCTTTTTCTGAATTAATATTGTCAATATCATAGAACGACGTCGGACGACTCAATTTACCCCGCTGTGAGGCAGCCTCATGAGACATGACATGACACACATGCCAATATCACCGCACGAGACGTGGCAGGCATTTCATTACAAGGAACACGTGGCAGAATATAAGTGGATTAAAGACCTTTACTAGCCATTTAATGTTGACTGTGACCGTGATATTAGCTAGACAGCGCCACCACACATACCAAACGTGAAAGAGAGGACAGGGCATTTTCGCATTTCAAGTAAAAAGCAAGTCTATCTTTTATCATCACCTTCTCTCTTCTAGCCCTAGATTTTCTCTCTCTTTCTCCTCCGTTTTTAATTTTCTCGAGAAAATGGTGCGCAACTTCTTTTCCTTTCTATTCTTTAAGATTTCAATTTTAGATCTCTTTTATTCTATAGTTTTTTTTTGTTGATAATTTAGACTAAATATTAAAATCTGTGTTTTTTTTTTTTTTTTTATTTTGTATTTTAGACTTTGATCCGTGATAGTTTATAGTAGATGATTTTGTGAAATTTCTCGCTAGATTATAGGTTATAGGTTTCGATTAATCTTATAGTTCAACGATCTGAATTACCCTTTGTTTTTTTAATATTAGACTTGACTCTGATTCTACTGTTCGAGGTTGTATTGTACTCTATGACATGGTTATTAATCTTGTGTATTTTCTCTGATTTTTTTAGTGTAGTATGTGGGCTGATGGTTAATTTTGGAGTTGACTTTGTTCTCGTGTAACTTGCTAGTTTTTGCTAAATATAGTGATTTGGGCAATGGTTAGTTTTAGGTTTTGCTGAATGCCTTTTTTAAGTAGTAGTTGTTTTAGTTTCAACAAGCATAAGGAAATTGTATTGACCTTTTTTCTCTGACTTCACCAGGCAGATTGATTTGTTGTCGCCGGGGATGATGTTATTGTTTTATCTTATGATGATTTAGACTAGACAGGCAATTTCTAAGAGAAGGGAAAGATTTCCTTCTCTCTTTCATTGTTTCACCTGCCTGGTTAAGTTTTATGAAGGTTGAGCAATATAGAGTTTTCCTTCTCTAGAACAGGGAACGTTATGGGATAGAATAAAAAATTCAACGATGAATTGGAAATGAATAGCTTTGAATCGAGTATGTCCCAAAATTCTGAACTGTGAATGGCGCAAAATTCTGAACTGTGAATGGCGTGCTTTTTTAGTTGGGTTGACTCAAAAGGTTAAATCTGTGTATATATTTCAGGAATGCACTTTCATTATTGTTTTGTAATATGCCTGTGGATAATGTTTATTGGTTATAGATTTTATATTGCATACAGTTTGGTGGACTTGGTGGCATAAATTATTTAAGATGAAGAGGGAGTGTATTTCAAGTATTTCTATAGAGGGATCCGACTCTTGTTTTAAGTCATTTTTATGAGTCAAACATAACTTAAAAAAGACAAATATGTGCACATCTATTTCATTCATCACCAAGAGTAAGCAAACTAATTTGCAAATTATGCTGATTTGGTAAACAGAAAGAGCATCAAGCTTTCCCTGTGAGGGCAGAGTTTAAGTTATTCATTGTACCATTTGCAGCTAGCTTGAGGACATGATAGTTAGCTTGGTCGATGACTAAAGATGGAGAAAGAAATCAATTTCATGATTTGTTTGGATCATGTACCTTCACAGCCACTTTTGGCACTCATGGGTTCTAAAGGAGCAACTTTTCAACAATGTTTTTGTAGTAATTCCTTGACTAGTTTGTAGACTTGTAGGTGTTCTGCATTATTGGGAATATGCAAATTTCCACCCCTTGTGTGGTGTGTTTGGGTTGTTGCCAGGTGATTAGTTGATGCTTATCACTATCTATTTTCATGCACAGGCCAATGCAGCGTCTGGGATGGCTGTGCATGATGACTGCAAGCTGAAATTTTTAGAATTGAAGGCAAAAAGGACTTACCGCTTCATTGTTTTCAAGATCGAGGAGAAGCAGAAACAGGTAGTTGTGGAGAAGCTTGGTGAACCTAATGATAGCTATGAGGCTTTCTCTGCAAGCCTTCCTGCTGATGAGTGTCGATATGCCGTCTATGACTTTGATTATGTAACAGATGAGAACTGCCAGAAGAGTAGGATCATTTTTATTGCATGGTAAATGCTTAATATTGCTAAGTGCATCAATATTCCTGATTATCGTTCGTCAAATTTTCTTCTGTGATTTTAACATTTGATTGTTATTTCTCTCATTTATTGTTGATACATGTGAAGGTCGCCTGATACATCCAAGGTGAGAAGCAAGATGATTTATGCCAGCTCCAAGGACAGGTTCAAGAGAGAGTTGGATGGTATTCAGATAGAGTTGCAAGCAACTGACCCTACAGAGATGGGTCTTGATGTTATGAGGAGCCGATCAAATTGAATGTAAGGATACATATAATGTGATGGAAGGTTTATATTATCGGGTTCGCTAAAATGTAATGTTTATATGATTTGAAACTAGAATTCACTTCATTAAGCTGTCTTTGATATATTTGTGGATTCATGGGGTGTTATCCCCCTTCCAGTGTGATGTTTACGCACAATTTATATGATGTTTTGTGGGTTATAATTATCATCTTAATCTGGTCTCTTTTTCTCTGGTGGTAAAGACACACATAATTAGTGATTACAGTAAATTAATATGGCCAAAGAGAATCAATGATTCATGGTCAGTTGTTATAGTACATTCTTCAATCTAGATGGATTAGGGAGTTGGGTTTTGGGATGGAATTTACCTTGCTGTATGTTTTCAGTGTTATTCTCTCCCTCTAAATGTGGATTTGAATATACTGTTATTTGAAAGGCCAAAACATGAATAGATTTATCCAATATTGCAGTTAAGGTACTCGGTTGTGGGTAAGGTTTGTAGCATTTAGTTGTGTTTGTTGAAATTAGTTGAAAGAGGTTCAGTCTCGGGGTTATATACTGATATTAAATGATATTAGTGTAATATCGTCTTGCTGCGACTTTGTAGCACGTTGAGTTTGTAAATAATGTGCTGCGAAGTCGCACGCAACTTCGTTTTCGGCTGGGGCCTTGACTCTAATGCCCCTTGGCATGTGGCGTCAATTTATCTCCAATTCATAGAGGGTAATTACTTAGAAAAAAGTTGGAACTTCAATTCAAGTACTTATGTTTTGTTGAGCTCTGCCATATCATTTGTTGGAAAGTTGTGGATTTTATTTTATATGGAAGATTTTTTCACGTTTGAGGCAGTGGCGTTAATCATTAGATCTGTTAAAATATTCAATTATTCGAAAATTATTTGTTCAAAAAGGAATACATTTTTACTTTTTCTCAAGTGTATTTTGCCCATTTTTACTTTTCTTCTTAATAATATAAATAAGATCCTTTTTTTATTATTAATAAAACAAAATCTTCATCAGCAGTCGCTGTAGATTTTTTTTTCTTTTAGTAAAGATTTATTTATTTTTTCTTCTCTTGAGGTTAGTAAAGATTGATTGTTATATGTCAGAAGTGCAAAAGTTCTGAGAAAATAATTCAAATAATTACATTTACTAAATAATGATATCCGACACTAGTATTTTCATTGTTTCTAATTGGTTAATAATTTACACCAATAAAATAATAAATATAAAGTTCAGGTTTCATTAAACACAGGATAAAAAGGTGGGGAGAATGATCATATTTTGTTATTTTTCTAGAAAATAATGTAATGTTTAAATAAATGAAATTTGATTGTGGTCTAGGTACTTGATTGTTAGTAAATCTTATGGGTTTAGACATGTATTCGAATTCTGTCAAAAGCCTGCTTATTAAGAAATGGAGCTTCAATTTTGCATATAAATTATGGATTTGATCAAGTTAGATCATATATTATTTTTATATTTTTTTTATTAATTATACAATTTAAAATATTTAAAAATAAATACAAAATAAGATTTTATATATTTGTTAATGTATTAAATTATTTTACATTATATCTTTATAATTTTGTATAATATAAATATATCATTCTATACATCAAAAAATATTTCTTCCTTAAATATTATTTTTAAGGAGTGGCTCAATACCTCAAGTAGACCCACCTTTCTTTTATTCAGGCTTAGAAAGGTTGAATAGGAAAAAAAAAAAAAAAAATTAAAGGTCGATTAGGTATGGTACAAATCCAATCCAAAACCGAAGATGAACACTGTAAAATGTGAGGACAAAGAGCTCTTCATCCCAAATAATTGTCATTTTTTTATTAAAAAAATTCTATTCTATTTAAAATGTAATTTTATAAAATCAAAACAATTTATTATATTTATTTTAACTTTTGTCTTTTTTTAGAAGCATCAACACTGAATTAATATTTTTATTAATTTATTTTATATGACAGAAAAGGAAAAAAAAGCGAAAAATTCGAACTCGAAATTTTCTATTATATTGATATCAATATTTATCACTGATACCAATCTTTTTCTTTTTCATAATTTTTCATGACATTTGTCTTCTTATATTATTAGAAGGGATATCTTAATTTCTATAAGATTAATAAAAATAAATTATTAACTTGATATGGTTGAATGAGCAAAATAGTGATATGGCATGGGATTGTTGTGTAACCATTTAGTTTTCCTCAATTTGACTATTTTTAAGGTTTTCTTTTTTCATTTAACTTTATAATTCTCAAATTTCAAAGATTATGATTTACATATATATTTTTTATTTTTTACCTTTAGGCTTTGTTTGGATGGGGGGTAGGGATGGGTAAGTAATGGAAGGGTAAGGGAAGGTAGACATTTATCCTTGTTTGGGAAGAAGTGAGCTAAAAAATGGAAGGGATTGGAAGGGTAGCCCTTACCCCTCTCTTCCCTTGGTTTTTCTTATTTTAGCTACACCCCGATTTGGGGTGTAGGGAGGGGGTAACTAATGAAAAAAAATTTTCTTCCAATTTTATCCTCTTCTATTTTATTTTATCTATTTGTCGTACAGTAACATACCTAAACTGTTCTTTCACTCGATTTTGTCAAATTTGAGCTCGCAACCGCGCTCCGCCTCTCATCACTGCCATCCGCCTGTTTGCCATCGCTCTCTTCCGTTCTCCTTGGTGACAGGTGAGTCACTGGTCATTTGTTCTTCTATTCATTTCTTTTTTTCATGGTTTGATTATATAATTTGGACTTTTGATTTTGATTTTTCTTTTATATTATGTTACCCCTGATTCTTCAATGAAAGCCTTGAGTTAGGAATTCAAATTTATTTTGTTGTTCTTTTTTCAGTTGTTCTCTTTCCCTTTCCAAATTTATCTTCAATTCAAGAATTGTAAAATAGGTATGCTATTGGTGAATTTTCTCCACTTCAATTTGCAGTGATTTTTCTTCACAAGTCACATTGTGATTGATGTTTGTATATTTGCAGAATCTTCACTTGGCTTCTACCCAAAACTGCTCTTTCATCAGAACAACTGGAATTTACGTTTCTGTTTCTCAGGTATTTTTTTGGGTGTATTTATGCAAAAATTTAAGCTTCTAAATAAATCAGCTTTTTATTCCTGAAATATTAATATTGGCTTTGATTATATATGCATTTAGTTGTTTATACTTGATTTTGTATGTATTTATTGTTGTGTACTCATTGCCAATTTTTTAAATCTTGATTTAATTATAGATGGATCGAGAAAAAAATTAAAGAAAATGCTTTTTGCAAGTTGCAACGCATTCAACATTTATCAGTAGTAAAAGTTGTTTGCATCATTGTGTATTGGCTTGGATTGCGAAGACATGAACTTAGAAACAAAGTTGATCGCATTTTGAGATTAGAGGGAGAAATTGTAAGGTCAGAATTAATGAATAAGATTGTCAGTCATGATTTAGGCCGTAAAATGATAAGAATGGGTCCTGCAGCATTTACGGGACTATGTGATCTTCTAGTTAGAGAAGGTGGTCTTCGACCTACAATACGTGTAAGTGTAGAAGAACAAGTGACAAAAACGATTTATTTGTTAGGACATAATGTTAGTAACCGTGAAATTGCTTTTTTCTTTTATCGTTCTGGAGAGACAATTAGTCGTCATTTACATAATGTATTAAGAGGTATATTGGAGTTGGAAGATAAATTTCTCGTACAACCTGATGGGTCTCAAGTTCCTCCAGAAATATACAACAGCAATAGTTTCTATCCATTTTTTAAGGTGAAAAATTCATCTTCTTTTAATTTTGAGATCTTATATACATATATGATTCAGCATAATTAATAATAAATTTAATGTCAGGATTGTATTGGAGCAATTGATGGAACACATATTCGTGTGAAAGTTCGTTCACACGAAGCTCCTAGATATCGTGGTAGAAAAGATTACCCAACCCAAAATGTTTTGGCTGCATGTACATTTGATTTGAAATTCACCTATGTCTTACTTGGATGGGAAGGGACAGCATCTGACTCTAGAATATTGAAAAATGCATTAACTAGAGAATATCCTCTTAAAATTCCAGAAAGTACATATGTCACTTTAATTTATAAAAATAATTACTATACATATATATATACACACACACATATAAAGTTAATAACTAATATACTTGTTTATAGGAAAATATTACCTTGTTGATGCTGGATTCATGTTGAAAAGTGGTCTTATTACACCATATAGAGGAGAACGTTATCACTTGAAAGAGTATTCCCGAAATCCATCACGAAATGCTCGAGAGTTATTTAATCATCGACATTCTTCTTTACGGAATGCAATTGAACGTGCTTTTGGTGTACTTAAAAAGGTTTTTCCCATTTTAAGTTCAACAGAACCTAATTATTGTATTGAAACTCAAAAAAAAATTATTTTGGCTTGTTGTATTTTGCATAACTACTTGAGGGATGTAGATCCAGATGAGGAAATACTTGCTGAGGTTGATGATGAACTTGCAAATAACAGTGCTTCACAAGAAAGGCATAATAATGCAAATGAGGATACAATTGCTGGAGAATTGATTATGAATTCTATAGCCGAATCAATGTGGGTTGATTACAATGTGTGATGTTTCGATTTTTTTTGAACCTTGTGTATTTTCATGTTTGTAACCTTTAATTTCAAATATATGTCAATGTAATGTTTCATGGTATTACATTTTAATTACTATGGTGGCAATACTTTTTTTTTTAATATATAAATTTTAATATGTTGTTTTCTTCTTATATGTAAATTTGTATATAATTTTTTAACATATTATAATTTTTTTAAAAAAATAATTAGTTTATGTTTAATTTTATTTACCAAGTTTTTTATTATTTTATTTTCTTAAAAGAAAAAAAAAAGCAAAGTTCCAGTGGATTTCATGAAATTGCCCCGTGAAATTGAATTGTTTGTTTTAACTTTATTAAAATGTGACATAGTGGACAGTGTATTCCACTATGTCATCCCGTGAAATGGAACAACAAAAAGAACCACTTTGAATTCCACGGTAAGTATAAAAATAGTATTACTATAATGGCAATTTGGTCATTTTATATACTTACCTTTCCTTTAATTACTCTTCTATTTTTATTCTTTCCCAAACAATGGAAAGGTAGTCACGTACCGTTCCCTTTCTTTCTCCTTCCTTTCCTGTCTCTACCGTTCCCTACCCTTTCATTAATTACCCCTCTCTACCCCCCATCCAAACAAAGCCTTATGCACTAAAAAAGAGATAAGAGTGAGAATATATAATTTTAATGAATTAATGAAAATATATTTTAATAAATTAAATTTTAAATAATTGAAAATAATTAATGATCTTTTTAATATGCGAGAAAAATAAAAGTCCAATTGAGTGAAATGAGAGACGGGACAGTAAAAAATACTTCTTCTGTGAGTTTATTTTTCTTTCCGAAATGTTTGGTTGGCGAGAAAAGGCAGTAAGGAAAGGAAAATTTTTCCTCTGTATGACCCGAAATTTAACAATATTAACACTAAGACTAGTAATCTAAGGCAATAGTACCATTCTTCACAAATTACAATGGGCAAAATTGCTCCCTCTCTTTACAGATTGTTTCACACGGTAACAGCAAACGATAAAATTTCTGTTTTAGCTGTAGATACGATTCAAAATCATCACAATTATCTTGCTCTGCTCTCATGCAAAGACCTGAACTTTCTCCTTAAAGTTCATGCCCGCTTGGTAGTCTCAGGCCTTCAAAAAGATCATTTGACGAATACACATCTCCTCAAATCTTATTTATTGTTTAAAAAATGCGACTTTGCTCGTTTTTTGTTTGATTCAATGCCAAATCACAGTGTTAGATTGTACAACTCCATGATACGAGCTTATGCAAGTTCGAAAGACCACCATGCAGCTATAAAAATGTATCACTGTATGTTACACAGAAGCCTAGAGCCGGACAAATATACATTTACTTTTGTTTTGAAAGCTTGTTCTGGCGCATTGGAGTTCAAAGAGGGTCTTTTGATTCATCGAGATATAGTCTACAGGGGGCTAGAGTGTGATGTTTTTGTTGGGACTGCACTCATTGGCCTGTACTGCAAAATGGGTGATTTCGTATTGGCAAGAAAAGTATTTGATAAAATGTCTGAGATAGACGTTATAAGTTGCAATGCAATGATTTTGGGTTTGTCACAGAGTGTGGATCCTCAGAAAGCTCTGGGGTTCGTTAAGAGTATGCAATTGGTTGGTCTGGATCCTGATAAAGTGACTATTGTGAATTTGGTTCCAGCTATTTCAAGATTGGGTGACATTAGTGCTTGTAGATCCATTCATGGTTATGTGATCAGGAAAGGTTTTAATGCGGTTGTTTCTGATGGTTTGATTGATATGTACTCCAAGTGCGGGCACGTGGATGCCGCTTGTCAAATTTTTGAAAGAATGAATGTTAGGAGTGGTATTTCTTGGAGAACAATGATGTCAGGATATGCATATAATGAATGCTTCCTTGAGGTTTTTGAGTTGTTCGATTGCATGAAGAGAGAGACTGATAAGTTGAGTAACCTATCAGTTGCAAGTGCACTTTTGGCTGCTGCAGAGATGAGAGATTTAGGTAGAGGGAAGGAAATTCACGATTTTGCTAGACAACAAGGAATTGATTCAGATGTTATAGTTGCGACTGCTTTGATGAGTATGTATGCAAAATGTGGAGATATAAATACGGCCAAACAATTGCTTCAAGGGCTTGAAGAAAGGGATTTGGTTGCTTGGTCAGCAATTATATCAGCTCTAGTCCAATCAGGGTATGCTGAAGAAGCACTGTCTTTATTTCAAGATATGCAGAAAGATGGTTTGAAGGCGAATAAAATTACCCTCATGAGTGTACTTCCTGCTTGTGCAGAAGTATTGTCTATGAGATTTGGCAAAAGTGTTCACTGTTATGCTGTTAAAGCAAATTTTGACTTGGATGTCTCAATTGGAACTGCCTTAGTCTCCATGTATGCTAAATGTGGATTCTTTGCGTCTGCACTGACCATATTCAATAGAATGTCATGCAAAGATATTGTGACCTGGAATGCTTTGATTAATGGGTATGTGCAGATTGGTGACCCTCATTATGCAATGGAGATGTTCTGCAAATTACAGATATCCGAAATACAGCCAGACTCAGGAAGTATGGTGGTTTTGCTTTCAGCCTGTGTCCTTTCATATGACAAAGACCAAGGACCCTGCATTCATGGACAGATTATAAAGTATGGCTTTGATTCTCATTGGCATGTAAATAATGCTCTGATTGACATGTATGCCAAATGTGGAAGCCTTACCACAGCTGAATGCTTGTTCAAGAGTAGTGAGTTCACAGGAAACGAGATATCTTGGAACATACTGATTGCAGGATATGTGCACAATGGACATGCCAAAGAAGCTATTTCTGCATTTCGCTGCATGGCATTACAGAATCTTCAGCCCAATGGAGTCACGATTGTGAGTGTCCTTCCTGCGGTAGCATATCTATCAGCCTTAGAGGAAGGCATGGCTCTTCATGCCTGTGTTATTCGAATGGGTTTTCAGAATAATCTACAAATTGGGAACTGTCTTATTGACATGTATGCAAAATGTGGGCAGCTCCATCACTCAGAAAACTTATTTCATGAGATGAAAATCAAAAACACCATTTCATGGAATGTGATGCTTGCAGGGTATGCAGTTCACGGACAAGGGAATCGTGCTGTTGAACTTTTCTCAATTATGCGAAAGAATCATATCAATGCTGACTCTCTGTCGATCATCAATGTCTTGTCTGCTTGCAGGCATGTGGGTTTGATAGATGAAGGGAGGAAAATATTTGAATCAATGTACAAAGACCACCAGCTTGAACCAGGTTTGGAACATTATGCTAGCATGGTGGATTTATTAGGTCGTGCTGGATTATTTGATGAAATTTTGCAATTAATCAATGCAATGCCATTTGAACCTGATGCTAGAGTGTGGGGGGCCTTATTGGGTGCATGCAAAATGCATTCTAATGTGCAGTTAGCTGAATTTGCTCTTGATCACCTTGGTCAACTTGAGCCTACAAATCCTACTCATCATGTTGCTTTATCAAATATCTATGCTAATTCTGGTAGGTGGGGAGATGCACGCAGTACAAGATCAAAGATGATCAGGACAGGTCTGAAGAAAAGTCCAGGATTGAGCTGGGTTTGAAGCAGTGCACAAAGATTGATTTGATGGTTTTGAGGGAGTGGTGTGAGCAAATTAAATATTTAGAGATATGATTTCAGAACATTTAAGAATATGGGAAAAGAAATGATATTTTTCCAATTGGAGATTTTTACAGGTTATAGAGGATAACAATTGCTTTCAAAGCATAGGTGATGTTGCCCATAAAATTTTGCTCTCCCTGCTTGTAGTCCATTGTCCAGATGCTCAAGAACTTTCATATTTTCACATATTCACATTATCAGACATCTTTTTTTATCAGAACCCGAGCTGCAAGCTGTAAACTCATTGGTTGAGATACTGCTAGTTAGCCAGTTCCCTCGTTTGGTCAAGCAGTCTCCCAGTGAAGCGGAATACGGATGGCCATATGGACAAGTACAGACATGCCTTTGCTTAGAAATGGCATGTCTATGAAAAAAGCTTGCAACTAACTGGACTCTTTCATGTTTAGCTCACAGGTTCCAGTCACATTGATGAATGTTGAATTGGTTCTTGTTTCATGAATTGTTCGAGTTGCAAACGGATGGACAATCAACCTGGAATTAACGATATGCCTACTGAAACACTTGCTGCAGTATTATGCACATTAGGGATGAGCCATATGATATGAAAATCTCACATATGGTTTTGGAACAGAGATTCTTTGTATTGAATGACAACCATGACAACTGCTTGCTCAATCCAAGGGAAATTATGCCGAAGGTTTACAAAATTATTATGAAGCTATTAAAGAATATGTTGGTCAAGGCGATAGGTGATGATGCCCCTTGTTTTCAGTACCAATGGGAGAGGTTATCAGAAGGTAATTACCTTATTGTATTTATGTTGCAATTATTTCGAAACTTCTTCTTATCTGTGTCAATTTGTTTGTTCGTTTACAGTTGAAAATGATTTTTCTGAAGATGGTTAACAACCATCTATTGAAGTTACAGCATTTTCTTGGAGCTTCAGGGTGAATAATTTTATGTGCTATCCTCGAGGTAAAAACTTGCAGTTTCAGTGACACTCATTATTGAAGCAATTCTTATAATTCTAGGTCTTTGATGGTTTCATACCCAAATATTGATTTTGGTGTGGGTTGAAACCCCAATGTGATTGGTTTAATCATACTCCCTCCATATCAAAATAGATGACGTTTAAGAAATTTTTTTTTGTTTTATAATACATGACGTTTTGATATAATTAAGAAATATTAATTAAGTTTTATCAAATAAACCCTTAAGTGCTTTTAGAAAAAGACAAGAGTTTGTTAGTGAATGCAATGAATATAGTAAGGGTAACAAAGTCTTTTAATAGTGGAGTAATTACATTTCTTAATTACTGTGCATTCTCCTTAAACGTCATCTATTTTGATATGGAGGGAGTAGTAATCTAGAACCTCTTTTAATATATCTAATGATATTTGGCCTCTCTAACCATATTCAACTCAACTAGGGATACGTCTCAAACTGATCTAGTTCGGGTACATGGACCTTTAATGTCTTAAATATGGATAGACAAAGTCAACATACTTCAACTATGCCATTTGAATATTTTTAGTATTAAAAAAAATCATATTCCCACAGCAATAAGGGGGACTGTTTTTAGCTTATGGAGAGAGAAAGAGAAAGTTGATGAGTCCTCCGTTTGTTTGGTGATTTTGAAGATCTCTTGCATATGCCATCATTATCTATAATTCTTATGCTTGTAATTGCCAGTGATTTCATGACTAATTCTGTAAATTCTTGTGCTTCAGATGATAGAGGTTTTATTTTAGGATATTCTATCGGTCTGGAAGGCATGAGCTGCATAATAGAGCAAGCTTTGTTAGGCATGCTGTTTGCTAGGAAATCCACATTACGTGCAGAAGATGAAGAATGCTTCCTGTATAACAAATTGGTAAAGTTTTTAGTATGCTATATGACAAATTGATTATGCCTATATCAATTCAATGGCGTGCTTAAGTCAGCTCTAGTGGTAAAGAAAAGGTGAGGAATGCCTAGTTTCAAGTTTGATTTTTCTGTTCAAATATATACTTACTATTTTGGTATCATGGAGTTCTCTAGCAAGGAAATATGGATGCACAAAAAAATCAAATTTGATTACCACTTGGTATTTATTTTCTGAAAACTGAGTTTATGCATGGTTAGACCCAACTAGGGGAAGCATATAGCCCAATGCCAGTATATACTCTAGTCTTTACATTATAAACCTTAACCAGTTCGCTTTAATCTTGAACTGGTTTGCTTTATGTGTTCATTCTTTGTGGTTTGATTGGAAATTTCTAAGAAATGTATACTTTTTTCTCAAATCAATTTAATTTTTGGAAAAAAAAATCACGTCTTCTATTTTGCTTTTGCATTATTCTTCTTTTTAAGGTTGTGGTGAATTGATATTGGAGTACTTTGCTGTTTTCTTATATCAAACTTATAGTTGAATTTTATTCTGGCAGTAGATGTTCAAGTTGTGATATACGATCCAATCAGCTGTGAAAAAGACAAGAAACTGATGGCTGCAACAGGGAAGAGTAATCTACAAGTCAGCTAATTACTAGATGAAGCAAGGAAATTTAAGTTGCACAAGAATTCTTCCATAAAGAATTGCCATCATATCATGTCAGTCTGAGAAACCTCAAGTTTATTAAGAAAACACAAGAACATGTAAGCTCGTTTTATCTGGTATGATCTGAATCTAACTTGGCTAGAAGCTTACCTCTTATTTTAATTATTGCCAGGTGAAAATGGTAAATGGGTATAGTTTGTGAGAAAGTATTAAAACCAGCAGAAGTGGCTTAATCAATCGATTGGTCTGACTGAGACATCTTGTTTTGATAAAGTTTAACCAAGATCTCCTCTACAATTCAATTTTTAATGATTCTGTTATGTCACTCTGAAAGATTCTATTATCTTTAGTGTCATTCTGAACATCTTTTTACCAAAACTTAGAAAGTCGCAAAGTTGAAACTTTGCCACGACCAATTTAGAAGTGAAAGTCGCAAATTTAGAATGAAAGACAACAGATATCTAATGACAAATTGTCTCAGCATAGATACATTCTTCCAGAAAAGTTCAATAGCAACACAGGAAGACTATTGATCAACCATTCAACCAAGATGCCTGAAAATAGATACATTCAACACGTTCTTGTTGATAAACTCAAAGATGCAAACATCTCCTTTCTTCATAAAGTTATCTCTCACAAATGTAGACCAACCAGCAGTTAATGCTGCTGTGCTGTTATGCAAGTACCCTGTTAACTTCACATGCCATGATTTATCTTCAATCTTATGCATTACACTCTGCGTTTTATATTCCATGTGCTTCTGGATAAAACTAAAACGTATCCACTGTCCAAAGATAGTATTGCAAGAAAAGAAAAATTATTATGATTGAAAAAAAGGTATAAGACTGGATACACTTCACAGAACGAAGTTTTTTGGGGCTTTTCAAGACTAAAGTCCTGATGTACATGTATCTAGTTGATGTTGGAATTTGAATACTCTGACGTATTATCATTTACAGAAGCAAGACTTGAAGATCCACCAATTATCAATTGGAAAATGGCATGGCAGAAATTCCAAGTAGATAACTTTTACCAATTTAAATCAAATTGAAGAATAAGATATTTCTGTAAGTTAAATGTAGGCATCTATGACACAATATCTTACCAGAACGCATTGATGTGCAGGATTTGACTTGAACAGAAACTTGAACCATGGATTGCTTGAAGTGAAATTATTAGCAACGTCAAGAGCTCTAGAAACTTCTGACCTTAAAGGTATGTCGCCTTGATTGCCTGTACGAAACATTTTGCAAAATAAAAGATTCATTTTTTATGAACTAATCATGTAAAAGTACATGTTCTCAAGCATCTAATAGATCATAAGAGTATCGTTTGACATTTAGTTTTAAACATAAATCAGTTTTGGATTTAAGCATACGAGAATTATCTGAGTCTATGAATTTTAGCCCAGCCGGTGCGATATAAACAAGAAAAGTTAAAATGATGGAATCAAAACACAGCATAAAGCTTCTTTCAATCCGTTAAAACGGGCAAGAAAAGAAAACCTCCAAATTCTTGAATGGGGAAATCTGGGTGTAAAATATTCTCATCTCTGGATTGCGTTTCTTTTATTTCTATGATCTCTTCCATCTTAGGCTGGGATTTGCCATAATTATTTGGATAATCAATCTCTACAGCACTCATATCAAATTTAAGCACATTGAATGACCCATGAAATTAATTGAAATTTCAAAAAAAAAAAACACAAGAAAAGAAACGAGTAAAATACAATTGAAATTGACAAATTTAAATTCCGTGAGAAGGTTGGTAATTTGTATTAGGTTCAGATATGATAAGAGTAGATTTTTGGTATAAGAGAGAAAGGTACCCCTTATATTAGGCAATAAGAGTAATTAATTCACATTTAAGATGGGTTCTCTAAGATTATGAGTTCTCTAAGATTCTACGACGACGACGACGACGACGACGATGATGATGATGGCTTCAATGTTGCAGGAGAAACAACAAGTTTTTTAAGATTATTATTGAAGATGTTATTAGTGAGGGGAAGACTTGTAACTTTATTTTCTTTTTTCTTAATTACATTTCTGCATAGTTCGTCGTATTTTTTTCTCTAGAAATGACTAGTAATGTGATTAATATTTCTTATGTAATCCAATTTCTTGTTAGATTGCAAAAAATTGTTTTGCTGATGTTTTTTCTTTTACAGGGAATTCCAAAGAAGTTTGTGAAATATCATGGAAATTGTTTATCAGGTAAAATGATCCTTAAAGATCCTAATGCCACAAAATGGGTAATGGAGTTGTCAAAGACAGCAAATGAAGTTTGGCTACAAAAAGGTTGGGAAGAATTTTCAAAGTACTTAAGTATGAAGGGAATTCACAGTTTATTGTGTTAATTTTTGATAAAAGTTTAGTAGAAATTGAGTATCCAGGCACCACCAACATCACTAAACATTCAGGAAACCCTAACCCCAATGCTAAGATACAGGACCCTGAGATGAAAGAAAAAGAAGTTATTATGATTGAAGATTCAGATGGCTCCATTGAAGAATTTGAAGGTATGTTTCTCTTTTAATAATTGATGTTCTCAATTTGGTGCCTAATTAAATATCAGCATAATGCAGTTGCCATTAATTCATAATAATCAGACTAATTCACCTGTTTACTGATTTACTTATAGGGAAATTTAATAAATCAATGGGCGAAAAGAATCAAAACATTTCTGAAGCCCTTGAAGCTGCCAACAAATTCACATCAAGCGATTCATGGTTCAAGTATGTTTTGAATAATAATTATCGGCAGGTGAGGAGATGTCTGCTCATATTTATGTTATTGCGTTTACCTTTTTATTTACAGTTTTGAACATTTTGCAGAACGTTCCTATAGGATTTATCAAAAAGTACATGGAATCGAAAGCGCGAATGATGAAGCTGAAGGTTGAAGATAAAATACGGGAAGTGAAAATGAATGTTTATCCATGTTGGAGTTGTGGTTCATTATCTGGAGGTTGGGCAGCTTTTGTGAGGGGAAATTCATTGAAAAACGATGTTTCTGCATTTGAATTGATAGAAACAAATATGCTGAATGTTCACATTTTCAGGCATAGATCTTCATAGATAGTGGCTTCAATTAGCTAGTCTCTTTCCTTTGTGGAACATTTAAATGCTGTATTTATGTTTTGGGATTAATTTTGCTATAGAGTTAAGTTTGCTATAGAGTTCTAGTATTTTCTTTCATCCTCAACATATCAAAAAATGCAGCTGCTGGTGTATATTTAATATTTACTATATTATTCCTCCATCATAAAGACAATCTGAATAAAATGCCAACATACCTTACTATTGTTTCTAGATAGACACTTGGCTATGAACAAAATTTTTAATTAAAATAAACACTTGAGACTTAATGTAGTATTATTTTAATATTGCAATAACGAAGTACAAATCCCCAAATTATTTTCTTCTTGCCAATTATCAGTGTCCAAGTGGAGCAACTCAGAATCCAATGTGGTATGCATTTAATTGAGAAAGGAGAATTGTCTCGTATCTCCTGCTTCTCAGTCCAGTTGCCAACAGAATCTGCCTGGTTCTTTGTGTCAATAGCACCTCTCTTCTCCCTAATTTTCTGCTTTTGCAAACTTCTCAGCTTCCTCTCAACCTGCATAAATTCATTTCCAAATCCATTTAGCACCATCCCCACATGAATTTGTTTGATCAATTCAGTTGTACAAGAGTAGAACTCAGAGTTTGGTTGGTAATAAAGGTGTTTGCCCATGAGAGATTCTGGCGCAAGTTTTGGCCCAACTCCATTAACCAGACATTCTGAAGAGTAATAATTATTGCCAAAACATACCTTATCGCTAGGTAAGGTGCTAGCACCAGTAATCTTCCCAGTCATTTTCTTTACAAGTTCCTGTACAGCTGGGATACGATTTGGTCCACCAACAAGAATCACCTCGTCGATATCTTTAATGGATAATTTTGCATCCCTTGAGGCATTCTCAACTGGTGTTTTAAGCCTTGGAAAAATAACAAATTGTTATCAACAAGTGACCATTCCAATTAACAGCTCTTAATACTCCAGAATTGAAGACTATAAATCAAAAAGAACAGAAGAATAGAAAATGAATGTAAAGAGTAATGACACAAAAGCATTAAACAGCAGATTAACCAGGTTGTTCAATACTAGGTACCTGTCAAGGAGGTCAAAACCCAATTCCTCAAACTTTGCTCTTGTATGGAGTGGTTTCAATGTGCTTGGCGCCATCAGCAGGGGCAGTGATGAAAGTGATAGAGAACAATTTCAAGGAAATCAATAAATCAACCAAACAATGAATTAAGAAGAGAATAAAATGAAGTAAGAGAATGATTTCATTGATAAAATGATTGCAACACAGCATTACAATCCCCAGGAAGATAACTTCCCTATCCAAAAGGAGCCCTGCTCAACCGCAGCTAAAACAAATGATTTTATCCAGATCGTTTTTCCTCCCTCTGTTCCTAGCTTATAACAAAATAAAAGAAATGAAACCGTTTCCAGCCTGGCACTAGATGCACTCTATTTCTGTCTCCTGCCCCTGGCCGAATTATTCCAACCCATTTGGTAGTGTCCAGCTAAATTCCTTCGATGCCCCTGCTGGTGCTGCTGATTTCCCCAACCTCATGTTGCTTTTGCTGTTTCCTTGAGCAGCAGCCTTGGCCCAAGTAAATCTGGATCCATGAGCTTTACTTGAGTAGCAGCCTCTCTATCAATGCCACCCTCTTGAAATAAAGTCTTGTCCTCAAGACTTAGCTGAGGGTACTCATCCTGCATTACAAATTCGTCTTTCCATGTTGCCTCGTCGATGCTCTTCAACTGCCATGGCACCAGCCATTGGGTCACACTTCCACTTTCTCGTTGGTTCTCTCGAGGAGCAAGCTCCTGCTCAAGGACATGATCTTCCGCAGTCTCCAACTCTGAATTAGGTGGCAGCTTGTTAGAGCTAGTTTGGAGCCCTTTGGCCTTGGCTTCGAACTGATTGGGTCCAAGATAGGGGAGTTGGTCAGTAGATGCAAAATGAAATTCATGGTACCCATCACGTGTCTTGGGGAACCCAGAGGTCAAGTCCAACAGCTAGAAAAAATCAACCCCGTTTTCAGTTTGAGCAAGGACTTGAAGACGTCCTAAATCACCAAACTTTATCTTCAACTTGAAATGATGCTTGCTTGCTGTTATCCCTTTCAGTTTTAGCAAAGATTTTTGTTCTACTCCATGTAATTCACACAGTAAATGGACCCAAATATGCCTAACAAGACCCAGGGTTTTAAGCCATTCAATTCCCCATACGATATCCAATGGACTGAAATCAAGCAAGAATGCATCCATATATAGCAAGACCCAAATCAATCGCAATTTAACACTTGGACACTCCTCATGGACAGTAACATGGTAGCCATCCCATAATTTGATCATCTTAGATGAAATAGAAGCAATAGGAGGGTTTAGGGACCTCACCTGCCTGTCTAGATGGCACAATTGATAAGATGAATGTTCACTCGCTCTTAATTTCTTGAGTAAGCCCGTTAATTCTCCCGACATCTCAGTACCATGCTCTCTGAAAGTAACCTTTGATAATTCGACTGCAGCAACTAGCCCAAGTAGTCTCTGTATAGCGATTTCAAGCGAGAGCATCCTTCCAAACCATAAAACCAAGTGGAAACCATAGTCATACGTACAAAGGCTTCTAGAATCTAGGCTCTCTGTAGTCAATGGTAGTCTCCTTATATTTTTACTGAACTCATCTGCTTGGGCAAAAGGCTTCAATAAACGAACACCTACTCGAATCAAGCTAGGGTACAAAAATTTCCAATTTTTGACAGGTGATGCCATCTTCGTCAACCCCACAACACACCATTCATTAAGCTTAACATCAGCAGCCCCTGAGTCAATCTGCCAAAAAATCTGTAGCTTCAACTTCCGGGGTGCCGGATCCTCTTCCCGTGCCCCGAAAAAAAACTCCATAGCAGTGTATTTTCCTTTCGCCCCATCTTCTTCTTCTCCTGTTTTTTGCCCTGTATCCACGGATAATTGGTTCTCCAAGATGGAGATCCGAAGTTCTCCGATGTTGCAACGTTGTTGGGGATTGAAGCAAAGTCCCAACCGACGACGTTCGGCGATCTTTCGCGGCACCAAAGGACGTGGTCCCCTCTCTCGTGAAGCTTGCTGAACTCGGTTGGGAGAAGGAAGCGTTCTTGATAATGGAGAATCAGCTGGGTTTAATGGTGATGGGCCTGGGCTTTTACTCTTGAGTTGTGGGTCGGGCTGTCCCATATCCTTGGGAATAAGGGAGCGAGCAACCGGCGGAGAAGCGTATGTTGCTTCAGTCCGACTCCAACCTCCTCTGTCTCTCTCCCTTGCGATCACCGCTCGACTCCCTGATGGGCTGAAGGTAAGTTCGGCATCCCTTGCTAGTTCGGCACCCATAGCTTCTTCGCAAGACTCTGGTTTCGCCATCGCTCCTGGTTCCACCTGAGAGTGAATGTTGGCCCCTTCAGTCCGACTCCTGGTTCCACCGCCTCTCTCCCTTGCGACCGCCGTTCGGCTTCCTGGGGGCCTGAAAGCGAGCTCGACATCCCTAGCTAATGCCATAGCCTCCTCACAATTTTGAGGTTTCAGGAATCTAACCCATCGTGCTACTTGTCCCTGCAATCCTCCCACGAAATACCCTACGTATTGAGCCTCGGATGTCTTCGTTATATACCCAATGATTGCTTTGAATTCCTCAATATATTCAGCCACTGTGCCGATCTGGGTCAAGGTTTGTAACTTCTCGTAAGGGTCTTGGATATCTTTTTCATTGTTTGCTTGCTGGTCATTTTCCTCAGCATCTAATGGTTGGATTTCTCGGTGTTTGGTTATTTTGGCGTCCAGAGATTCGAATTTTTCTTCTACAGATTTCTGGATTGTAGCAAAGGACTTCTGCAATGCAGCAATGGACTTTTGCATTGCAGCCAAGGTTTCTTCATGATAATCAATTCGTTGTTGTAAAATAATCTCAGCCTGCAAGTGTGTTTGGAGTGGGTCATTCATTTTCGATTTGTTTTGTGTGAGAAAGATAGATGTCGGTTTCCCACAGACGGCGCCAATTGATAGAGAACAATTTCAAGGAAATCAATAAATCAACCAAACAATGAATTAAGAAGAGAATAAAATGAAGTAAGAGAATGATTTCATTGATAAAATGATTGCAACACAGCATTACAATCCCCAGGAAGATAACTTCCCTCTCCAAAAGGAGCCCTGCTCAACAGCAGCTAAAACAAATGATTTTATCCAGATCGTTTTTCCTCCCTCTGTTCCTAGCTTATAACAAAATAAAAGAAATGAAACCGTTTCCAGCCTGGCACTAGATGCACTCTATTTCTGTCTCCTGCCCCTGGCCGAATTATTCCAACCCATTTGGTAGTGTCCAGCTAAATTCCTTCGATGCCCCTGCTGGTGCTGCTGATTTCCCCAACCTCATGTTGCTTTTGCTGTTTCCTTGAGCAGCAGCCTTGGCCCAAGTAAATCTGGATCCATGAGCTTTACTTGAGTAGCAGCCTCTCTATCAGAAAGGCAAACAAGAAAGAACATAGTTTAATCAGTGAAACTTAAAATAAAAATATGAACAGAAATCGTTAAACAGAGTGAGAGAATAGCAGCTGCAACCATATACCTGATGTTTGTCTGAGTCAAAGATGACAGCTCCATTTTGGCCTTCTCAGCTGTCTCAGTCAACCGTTGAAGTGCTTGTTTGTCCTTCAATAGATCAATAGGGCAACAAGAACCCCACCTTATCAAAATCATCACCACCCAAATGTGCACCTCGTGATGTAGAGAGCACTTCAAAAACTCCATCACCTACCTCAAGCACAGCAGTGAAAAATCAAAGAAAAGGTAAATGAATATCTTCGCAGTACTTTAATATGCAGAATATATTTTCCATCTTACTCAAAAACCAGGGAAGAAAATCTTGTGCACCAGTAGGGGGGGGGGGGCATCAGATGACACAGTGTACCCCATAAAAACATCATCCAAAAGTCAACACAAGTTAAACATTGAAATAAAAGGTAATTAAAGGGGCAGTAACAGCACCTGAAACATCAAAAGTACCATGTCAAATACTAGGACGGTTCAGTTGTTGTTCTTTTCAAAACCATATGCCAATGAAGCAGCAGTAGGCTTATTAATTATTCCAAGGACTTCCAACCCAGCAATTCTTTCAGCATCCTTTGTGGCTGTCCTTTGGGAATCATTGAAGTAAGCATGCACTGAAACTACAGCTTTAGTCACTTTATCATTCAGAAACTTGGATGCATCATCTACAAGCTTCCTCAAGACCTGATCTCAAAACAGCAACAAATAATCAGCCATTAATCATCATCCTAAGAATAACTTCCCAGTAAATATGTCAACTCAAGATAAATTCCAAGTCTTGAAAGGTTAAAGCAAATGCTCCAAATATAATAACCCAGCATATATACATGAGAAGAATCAAGAAAAAACAGAAAAGCAACCTCATGTCAAAAGACTTTCAAAATGAAGGTTTTTGCTAAAACTAAGATACCATATCTTATGAACCTGATCATTCCATATAGAAATAATTATCCATTTACAAAACTTTCAAGTTAATCCCTGAACACAACCAAAATTAAGGAACCATACTAGCACAACAACAGACAAACAGATAATAACTTCCTCTGACACATAAAACGCCTTCCAAATTGTTCCAATGAATGCTCAATCAAAAGTATTAATCAACATCTAAGTAATTCTGTGAGTAAAATGCATCAGAGTAAATGAATAAATAAATAAGCAACCAACATTATGTGACAAAAGTAGCAACATATATCCGATACATGACAAAATTCATACACTTCCTCCTATATCAAAATACCTGAGTTGAAATTTCCTCAACAGCAAATTGCTTGCCAATAGCAGGGCAATCCAACTTAACATTGCCATTGCCATCTCTCACAACTTTATAAAAAACCTGCTTTGACTCCTCATCCACCTCATCCATTGAGGCAATATATTTTAAACTGCACAGATATATCTTTTCTTGGCAGCTGCTGAGGGTTGTATTCTTCCAGAAGAAAACTTAAAAGCTGTAGTTAAGGTCAACATTAGAACAAATTGATCTATCATCTGCTATAAGGATAAATTCAAAACTCCATCTCTTCCCATTTTCTCCAATACTCAATTCCCTGTTTTCCCACCAAATGTGGTGGGAAATGTTTTTGGGTATGGAATGAGACTCTGTTAATTTACTTTCTCTGATGTCCTAACAAAGAAAGTATGGAAGGTCTGATTTCTTTCATTCCTATCCATTTTTATCGAAACAAACTATTTGCTGGTACTTTTCTGACCTACAAGAAGGCAAAAGAAAATGGCAGCGAGTTTACAATGAAGACCGAAAGATTTCTCAAGTTAATCCATTAAAACATAAATCTCATTAAAATTCAAGAATCGTACAAAAATTTATGTTCTTGCTTGTTTATTTGACTGTATGGCCTAAGCTGGGTTACCATTTCTCTTTCATGGACATATCACTCAACTTATAATATATAACTGTTGTATTCTGAATTGGCAAAATTCACTACCTCAGCATCACAGGATAAATTTATTTTCTTTCAGCAAATTGCTTCTGGGGAAGTGCTCTCCATCCGATGTCCCGGCGGTAAAACCCTCCAGGCCAATTGATTTCCTCAACTGCCTGATAAGCCGTATCCCTTGCCTCTTGAAGATCTCTTCCCTTGGCAGTAATCCCAAGAACACGACCCCCAGTGGCGATGAAGTTGCCATCAGCATCCAAAGCAGTTCCAGCATGGAATACCTTAACTGTTGGAGCAACATTTTCAGCTTCTTCAAGATTTTTAATTATAGTGCCCTTCACATAAGATCCAGGGTAACCATTACTTGCCATTACCACCACCATGGCAGACCCCGGGCACCAATTCAGTGACACCTCACTTAGCTCTCCTCTACAAGCTGCAAGAAGAACTTGTGCCAGATCGGTTTCCAACCGAACCATTAATACCTGCATATTGCAAACCACGCAAAAACAAGCCCCACATAAATACAGGTTGACTGCAGAATGATGAAATAATATAATTCATACCAACTACAAATTGGTTCTTCTTTTCACATGGCCATCATTAGAAGAAGACGCACATAAACACTACGAAAACAACATTTGAGATATTCCAGTGTCAAAAAAGTCTTGAAAACAACTTAATGACATCTGATCACACCCTAGTTAAATGTATATATAAATATATAAAGATGACAACAAGGCATGGCTCTCCTATTTACTATATATTCTCTTACATAATAAAGAAGGAGATCTTGCCTCATCGAATAGATTTTAACAGCGATCAATTTAGGTACAAAGAAAAAATTTAAAACAAAAATTTCATTGCCAACTTCCAACAATTGCACAAAAAGTTATTTAAGGAGGTATATGCATGAAATTGAATTTCATACACACTGATAAATAATAGGTCCCCTATTCAAATTCTCAGTAAATCTTCTGCACAGTGCTCAACGGAGGTAATGGGTCATCTGGCTTAATCAGTATTCAATCAAGACATTTATTACATATGGAATTACATTATTAGGGATTGTAAGTCTGTAACTAACCTGACACTCTGGATCTCCAAAACGTACATTGTACTCAATTAGCTTAGGTAAGCCCGACTTTTTCTCAATCATTAACCCAGCATACAGAACTCCAACAAACTTGCAACCCTCTGCTGCCATTCCTTTCACTGTAGGAAGAATTATAGTTTCCATAACAATTGATTGAAGTTCTTTTGTTAATACAGGTGCTGGGGAGTATGCTCCCATCCCACCAGTATTTGGCCCTGTATCACCATCTCCAACACGCTTATGGTCCTGAGCAGATTCCAAGGGAATAGCAGTCTCTCCATCCACCAATGCAAAGAAAGATGCTTCTTCTCCTTCCAAGAATTCCTCAACAATGACCCGGCAACCTGCAGAACCAAAATCTCCTTTCACAAGCATAGAGTCAACAGCCTCAAATGCATCCTCCAGTGTCATAGCAACAATAACTCCTTTTCCAGCAGCCAACCCATCTGCTTTGATAACTATGGGTGATCCTTGATCCTGAATATATTTCTTTGCAGCAGATGGATCTCTAAATGTTTGGTACTGTAAAAATATTAATACATTAGGGTGTTTTGTACTAATAAAATGCAATAAAAAAAATTGAGACTCAGAACTTTTATATGGTGAAGAAAAGGCTAAGTTCTAACACATTCATATCCTACCACTATTTAACTCTCTTTCAAGGCAAAAGAAAAAAGCAATAATTAGGACAAGCAATAGTCAGCATCATAATTTAGCAAAATCGAATGTGGAGATTGAAAAGAAAAATCACCTTTGCAGTAGGGATTCCATATTTGTCACACAAGCTCTTCATAAAGTTCTTTGATCCTTCCAAAGCAGCTGCCTCTGCTGATGGTCCAAATGTAGGAATTCCAAACCTGACAAGATCATTTGCAAGGCCAGCAACCAGTGGTGCCTCTGGTCCAACCACAACAAGTCCAACACCCCATTTGTGGCAAAAAGCAATCACAGCTGAGCTATCAGAGATGTCAAGGTCTGGAATACAAGTCGCATTCCCAGAGTTGGAAATCCCAGCATTGCCAGGTGCACAGAAGACAGCATCACAGGATGGAGATCTTTGCAAGGCATAGCAAAGTGCATGTTCTCGTCCTCCTCCACCAATAACCAACACAGTCATCCTCTCTTCTGCAGCATTAGCAGAAAAATAAGGATCAATAATTGACAAATTCACTCCAACCACTTCAATCTACAAACAAACACATTTATAGCTGCTACTTCTTCTACTCAAATAGTAATGCAAGAAAAGGTATTGACATTAGCAAAGCAAAAGAAAATTTCCCCTTCATTTTCTACTGTTCATCCCTAAGGAACAAGAGCTGCATCCCTAAGGAACAAGAGCTACAGGCAATGTCAGTCGATCATCTGCTGTAAATGAAGAATTCCACCAATTTGTAGGCAATGTATAATATTTCCTAATAGTGCAAGGCCAATATAGAACATTTAAGCGGTATGCCCTCTGAGCCCATTAAGCATAATTTTTATACAAAATTTTCACTCTTCTCTGGACAACAGAAAGCTCGTCACAAAATATAAAACCCAAGGACCTTAAATTTATTTCATAATGAAGCCAATTATAATGAAAAGACTCAAACTTTTAACCTGTAAAAAAAGAAAAAAGGACTTTCAGTTCTTACCAGAAGCACTGTTGGCATGGGCATCAATTGAAATTGAGGGCTCTAATTTCTGGGCAACACAGTTGAGCAAGGAGTAGGAAAACCGTCTGGAGCCCTTAATTGAATGGCACAAATCCCAAGGATTCTTACTGCCATTGAAGCTCAAGTGCCCAGCATCCAAAAACGAAGAATAGGGAGAAAAATTGCGAAAAAAACAAGAGTGTCTATTTGATAATCGAAAGCTGTAGCCTTTGCAGCCGCTGGTGTGGAGTTTGAGAGAGGGTAGAAGGTTTAAAGTAACAGAAGACATGTTTTTTTGGTACAGCAATCGCGACTGGTGTTAGCGTTAGAGGAGAGTGGAGAAGGGTAATGGCAGCTTCTAGTCAGCAAGGAAGTATGTTCATTCTAAGTTTCTTACTCCCTCCATTCACTGTACATTTTTACTATTTCACCGATTAAGCAATTGGTTAATTAGCATAATAATTTACTCAATTAACTCTAAAATAAGTCAAATATTGAAAAAGTAAGATTTGAAATATTTTAATAATTAAATAATTATTTATTAAAGCAAGAACAATAGGTAAATAAATGTATAATTATATCTAATTTTTTTTAAATCTACACTCATTTAGAAACAAAATAAAATTAGAAAATAGAGACCTATAAGAGAATGGAGAGAGCAGTTTATATGGGATAAAGGGCAATTTTTTCTCTAAATCTTTCTTTTTTTTTTTTTTTACCTTTAATTATTTAAAATAGAGTAATTTTGCCTTTATCCCATATAACAATCAATCATATAATATAAAAGTGTACATCCGACCCAATCCAAATAAATCGAGATTCAAAGTTTTACCATATACATAATCCCAACTGATACTAACTAAAATCTGGAATCCGAACCGAGCAATTCAAAAATTTTAGGTTGATTCGAACAATCCATCAAATCTAAAATTTAATTTTTTGAAATAAAAATAATTTTTTATTTAAAAATAAATATGCCATACTGCTAAATGTCTAAATTCTAATCGACACGCAAATAATAAAATGAAAATCCAACCAATACGTAAGTAACAAATTGATATGGTGCTCATACCTTGCGTGGCTTAGTGGGTTGTTATTAGTGTCCTATTAGTTCTGATTAATAAGCTAATTAAATTAGTCTTTGCATGTTTTATTCTGTTTGTTAGTGTGCAGTTAAGACAGGTAGAATGGCTTTGTGCTTCCTAATTGTTAGTTTTGTTTGTTATTTCCAGCTGTAAGACTGTTATAAATAGTCACTTTTCGGTTGAATCAAATTATGCCAGATATTTTCTCTGTCTCTTATCCTTCCCTTCTCTTCTAAATTCCCACATATCAATTGGTATCAGAGCCACTCCCATGGACGCACGTGGCAAAACAAATGTTGAATTTCACAATGGCGTCAATGAAGCACTGGCTCGCCATGAATCTAGTTTCGACCAAATCAACGCCACCCTACAATCAGTATTAACTGAGATCCAAAGCATGCGAGTCTCTCGCACTCATCACCTTACCCAAACTGATATTAACCCCTTTTACCAAGGAGAGACCTATAATCCCCCAAACACTAATAACACACGTCACCACCTCAAGTTATACTTCCCAAAATTCAATGGAAAGGACCCAAGTGGCTGGATTTATAGGGCAGAACAATACTTTGAATTCCAGCAGATCACTCCAGACCAACAAGTCCAACTTGCCTCTTTTCATTTTAAGGGAATTGCTCTATAATGGCATCGATGGTTCATGAAATTTTGAGGGCCACAAAATTGGGAAGAATTTACCATAGCTGTTCTTCTCCGTTTTGGGCCAACTGATTATGAGGATCCCTCTGAAGCTTTCACTCGTCTCCGATAAACTTCTACGGTGGTAGCCTATTAAGATACCTTCGAAAAAATTTCTCACCGTGTTGATGGGCTACCCGAGACTTTTCTTGTTGGGTGTTTTATTGCAGGTCTTCGCGACGATGTGCGTTTGAATGTGAAAATCAAATAGCCTAAGTCATTGGCCGAAGCCATAGGTGACGCACGGTTGATTGAAGAATGAAATCAGTTACAGAAGAAGTCAACTGAATTTGGTCACCCCTAACCAATTTCAGCAGCTCCAAAGTCCCATTCTAATGCTCAGCCTAGAATACTAGGCCCTCTACCAATCCAGCACGAAAACGGAAGTACCAATCCAACCAATTTTAGGCGCATTACTAATCAGGAAGCAAGAGAGCAAAGAGAGAAAGGATTATGCTATTACTGTGATGAGAAGTTTGCTATTGGTCATCGATGTCAGTGTTCGTAACTATTTTTGATCGAAGAGTCCACCCAATCAAGCATTGACAAAGATGAACCAGATGAAACCGAACTTGATAATCCAGAAATCATGCCTGAGATTTCTTTTCATGCCATTTTGGGGGCTAGTCACCCTCAAACCATCCGTTTATTGGGTAAATTGAGAAAAAAATGTAGCTGTACTCATCGATGGGGGCAGCACTAACAATTTCATCGATCAAGCAATTGTCACTAAGTTTGGGTTACCAGTTTTGTAGAATATAAATTTTTAGGTCACAATAGCCAATCGAGACCAATTCGAATGCAAAGGCCTATGCAAAGCACTCACCATCTATATCCAAGGTAAACCCATAACTGCTGACTATTATGTGCTTCCAGTGGCAGCTTGCCAGATGGTATTAGGTGTGCAATGGATGGAGACACTTGGGCCAATAGAGACGAATTACAGGCAGTTGACTATGACCTTCAATGTTGGAGGAGAGTCGTATAAGTTCCAAGGTCTCAAACCAGTAGCTTTGGAAGCTTTATCGGTGAAGGAATTTAATTGTATTCAAGGTACTGGGTTCCTTTTCACAATCTCACTCTCTACTATAATCTCTCAACCAAATTCCCCAACCCCATCCATATCCCAACTTTTAATAGAATTCTCTAAAATATTTGAAACACCCTCTAGCTTACCTCCAAAAAGACCACATGACCATCGTACACTGAACCAATAAGTGTAAGACCATATCGATACCCTTACTACCACAAAATAGAGATAGAGAAGATGGTGAGGGAACTGCTGCAATCAGGATTGATACGGCCTAGTAGGAGCCCATTCTCATCACTTGTTCTACTGGTGAAAGAGACAGATGGCAGTTAACGATTTTGTGTCGACTATCAGGCTCTCAATCGCATTACGGTCAAGGATAAATTCCCAATTCCAATAATTGATGAAATTCTTGATGAGTTACATTGGGCCAAATTCTTCTCCAAATTAGACTTGACTGCGGGGTATCATCAAATTCGAGTCCACGAGGAAGATATTCATAAAATAGCCTTTAAGACACATGCAGGGCACTATGAATTCATGGTGATGCCGTTTGGCCTTCCTAATGCACCCTCAACATTCCAAAGCCTCATGAATGACATCTTCCACCCATATCTCAGAAAGTTCATCTTGGTTTTCTTTGATGACATCTTGGTATACTCACGGACATGGGATGATCATATTTCACATCTCTGAGTGGTCCTCAATATTTTAAAATCTAACCAGTTGTTTACTAAAGAAATAAAGTGCAGGTTTGGTGTCTGGGAGGTGGACTATTTAGGTCATATTATTTTAGAACAAGGAGTGGCTGTAGATCCAGCAAAAATACAAGTTGTTCTTGAATGGCCAACTCTAACCACAATAAGAGAAGTGCGTGGGTTCCTTGGGCTGGCTGGGTATTATCACAAATTTATTCATCATTTCGAATGTATAGCAGCTCCCTTAAATCAACTCTTATCCAAGGAAGATTTAAATGGAATGAGGCAACCGGGCTTGCTTTCAACAGGCTTAAGGAAGTATTAACATCACCACCAGTTCTATGTCTTCCGGATTTTTCTCAAAAATTTGTGATTGAATGTGATGCACGTGGGAGTGGAATTAGAGCAGTCCTTACTCAAAATAATCGACCAATAGCTTACTACAATGAAGCTTTAAAAGGGTCAGCGTTGTTGTTATCCACTTATGAGAAAGAAATGCTAGCCATCATCAAGTCAATTAGAAAGTGGCGACCATACCTTCTTGGGAAGCCATTTACTGTCCGTACTGATCAACAAAGCCTAAAGTATTTGCTTGAGCAGCGAATTACCACTCCAGCTCAGACTCGATGGCTCCCAATAGATATGATTATGAAATTGAGTACAAACGTGGGTCTGACGACCAAGCGGCAGATTCTCTTTCTCATATGGTTGAATTTCAGTTCATTTCCCTTTCAGCACCACGTGCAGATTGGTTGCCAAAATTATAAGAGGAGGTGTGATAAGACTCTTTTTATGAAAGGCTAAAATAAACAGAGTCACCCCATAGGCTAGCTCAACGAGATGGAGTTTGGTTTAAAAATGACAAAATCTACTTGAGCCCCATGTCGACATTAATCCAACAGATAATTGTAGATTGCCATTAATGTAACAACCCGATTTGGCCCTAGTAGAATTTCGAAATTTTGTTCGGGAATTCAAAAGTTTGTGTGTATAAGAGAGTGTGTTTGAGTAAGTGGTTTGGTGTGGGTTCTGTCGCGAGCACGACTGTGTCGCGGGCACGACAGAATGCTTCACGGGAAGTCTATTAGAGTTGGATTAGTTGATGTGTATCGGACACGTGGCGGCATAGGAGAGTGACACATGGCAGCGTAGGAGTGAGACAAGTGGCAAGAGATATACATGTATTTGATTAAGAGATATACATGTATTTATGAGGTAAGTGGCATTTGTTGGGCATTTAATTTGTTAGATGAGGGAGTGGAAAGCACAGCTGTGCTTTTGGATTTACACAGCTATGTTTTTGGCACATTAATTGGTTTGGATGAGGATTAACCAAAAGGGACTAGCTGCCTTGCTTCTTTTTTTTTTCCATGTTGGTTTTGCCTTTAGCTTTGGTCTTTCCTTTCTTCTTCATTTGAGCTGTTCTTAAGAGAATTACTTGAAGTGGCTTAAAGAGAGTATAGTAGGGCTTGATTAGATCCCTTTAAAAGGTAAGCTTGATTAGTTTTCCGATCTGATCTCCTTTTTCTTTTTGTTTTTGATTTAAAGTGAGAAGAAGTTTAACTCAAATGTTTTCTATGTGATTTATGGGAGCTATGAACAAGAGATTGAATAAAGGCAAGGAGAAGGTTGGAGTGGAGTGGAGTAGAGAGTGGAGTTCGAGCTCCCTAGAGGTAGGGATCGAGTGTGATTTTATTATTCTTGCATGTGTATACATGTTTATAAGTATGTAACTTGATCATTTAAGTGTGTGTTGGTGTTGTTAGACGATTTACCATGTAGATGTGATGAAAAAGCTTGGTTTTGGCAAATTCTGTTCATTTTGCATCTGACCTCTGTGAAGTGTTTTTGTCATAAGTAGAGTTATAGGGCTCCAATTGTGTTGATCAAATTGCATCTGAAAGCTAAGATCCATAGCTATAAATTTCTAAGAGGGCGTTGGAGCTAATTCTGGCTCTATGATCCTCGAAAATGTATAAAAACCGGAGTGTCTCTGGTTGGGTCGGGTTACTGGAATAGTATAGATTGTTTAGCTCATATCTAGAGTTATAGATGTCCAATTTACCTGATATTTGTCTCATTGAAAATTTAACATCCTAGGGAACAATTGTTAAGAAGAAGGTGTTGCCTGAAAATGACGTTTAGAGGTCGGTTTAGATGATGCAAGTTAGAGGTAAAAAGCAGTCTCCTAAAGGTTCCTGACGGACCCTTCTGTCGTGAACGCGACAGTGGTCGTGATCGCGATAGAGACACATTTTTCAGTAAGTGGGATGTTGTCCTAGTCGTGTTGTGTAGTGTGACTCGTAGAGAAAAGGAAGCGAGAGCACGAGTCATGCTCACAGAGAGAGGAAAGTGAGAGCACGTAACGTGCTCCAGGGAAAAGAAGGAGTGAGCACGAGTCGTGCTCACCAAGAGAGAAAAGTGGTAGCATGAACATGCTCCAGTTGAGTGAGAGAGAGTGAGCACGAGTCGTGCTCATGCCCTCTCATTTTTTTTTGTTGGTCCTGTTTTGATCTTTTGCTTCTGTTTTGAGTTGTTATACCATTTGGTCCGTGTTTGGTTTAAAATTATCTTTTAAACCTCTAGCATGATTAGTATTATTAAATGTACATGATTAATAAAAGTTGTACATGAATTAAATGCCTCTAAATTTGATAAATGCATTTGAATTATCTTGATGAATTGATATCTGTATATAGTGGGTGTGAGTGGTTTATTGAGCCTGATTACCGTTATAGTAGATAAATAAGCATGCTTATAAAGGGATTATCGAGGGCAGATGCCATGATTCCGCCCCGTTTGGGCGAAGCGAGTCGACCCCCGAGAATGGTCATTTAATAGAGATAGATGAAAATGTTTTGTGACTTCGGTCTAGCGAAAATATTTTTTTTATAGAGTGTCCCGTATCCACGATGAAAGGAATTCAGGCTTATTAATGTTATGTAGTGAACTTGAGATGATTAAGAGTAGTGTTCTGAATAAATGCTATAGTACAAGAGAGTAATAAGTACATTATAGTTCTGTATACAAGTGTATGATTACATGAATGTGAACACATGATAGCGTATATTTGAATAAATGATATGTACAAGTTGTAATGTATATGAATAAGTAAAAGAATAGATGTTATATGCATGTGAATTCATAGTATTTGATAACTGAGCTATTTGATTTTGCTATATGAAATGTGTGATTTATTTGTGACTTCGTAAAGAAGTTCTTTGCATTATTTCATCCCCACTAAGCGTTATCGCTTAGCACGTATGTTTGTTTCCGTGTAGGTTGACAGGTTCGGATCAGTGAGCGGGCATCTGCGGGTCAAGGCCACTAGGAGTTTTGTTTTGATCTCTTTGGTATAAGATAGAGACAGAGTTTGTGATGTTTTGAGTAACATCACTATGCAATTAAAGTAAAGGAATCACATGTAAATGTATATGTAAAGCTAAATGAAAACAGAGTGTAATATGGACAGGTAATAAGAGAAATATGTATATATGCATAGTTAATATGAAATACATGTTGGGCCCAAGTTATTTCTATTTATTTATTTTATCGCTTCCGCTAGTGTATGTATATGTACATGCATACGTATGAGCCCGCGTGGCACCCCGATATTCCTTCCCGGGGGTATGGGGGTGTTACAATTCAACACCAATTGGGGGACATTTTGGGTTCCATAAGACTCTTGCTCGCATTAAGCTCAGTTTTTGGTGGCCTAATATGTGACAGGCGGTGAAGAATTTTCTGCAGCAATGTGACATTTGTCAGAGGTACAAAACAGATTGCATGAAACCCGCAGCCTTACTCCAGCCGTTACCAATTCCGACCCGGATGTGGAATGAGGTGTCAATGGATTTTATTGCAGGACTACCACTGTCAAATGGGTATACAATCATCATGGTAATTATTGATCGCTTAACAAAATATGCCCATTTTGTTTCTTTAAAACATCCATACACGGCACTTACTGTAGCTAAAGCATTTATAGCCAATGTAGTTTGCCTTCATGGTTTTCCCACATCCATCGTCAGTGACAGAGATAAGGTGTTCATCAGTGCTTTTTGGCAGACATTATTCCAGTTGCAAGGCACTAAGCTTTATATGAGCTTAAGCTACCATCCTCGGACTGACGGCCAAACTGAGGTAGTGAACTGCACTTTGGAATAATATTTGAGATGTTTTGCAGGTGATCAATCACGAAAGTGGGCTGAATTTAGCTATAAAACATCCATCCACTTTGCCACCAAGATGACACCATTTGAAGCTGTCTATGGTATTCCGCCGCCGCATCTCCTGACCTACATTCCAGGTATAACTCATCTTCAAGCTATTGATGAGTATCTTTGTGACCGTGATACTATCCTGCGTGAGCTTCATCACAATCTCTCCATGGCTAGAAACCGAATGAAGTGTCAAGCAGATCAAAATCGCCATTAAGTTTTTTTTAATATTGGAGATTATGTGTATCTTAAGCTCCAACCTTATCGCCAAACATTTGTGGCCTTCCATGCTTCAGTGAAGCTGGCTCCCCATTTTTTTGGTCCTTTTCAGATAATTGAAAAAGTGGGTACAGTAGCATATAGGTTAGCTCTTCCTCCAAATTCTCAAATTCATTATGTGTTTCATGTCAGCATGCTACGTAAACATATGGCTCCTTTACACACTCCAATTTCAAGTCATCTTTCGCCATTATTAGAAAATTCAAATGTTCTTCCAGAACCTAAGGCTGTGCTGGACAGGAGAGTCATTCAAAAAGGAAAATATCGTCCAAAGTCTAAAAAATTGATCAAGTGGAAGGGTGCTCCAAAGGAAGATGCAACATGGGAAAACGAATGACGCTTCTCCAAAGCTTATCCAGAATTTTCTCCTTGCGGACAAGGAGCTTCAAGGGGGGAGGAATGATACGATGCTCGTACCTTGCATGGCTTAGTGGGTTGTTATTAATGTCCCATTAGTTCCGATTAATAAGCTAATTGAATTAGTCTTTGCATGTTTTATTCTGTTTGTTAGTGTGCAGTTAAGCCAAGTGGAATGGCTTTGTGCTTCCTAATTGATAACTTTGTTTGCTATTTCCAGCTGTAAGACTATTATAAATAGTCACTTTTTGGTTGAATCAAATTATGCAAGATATTTTCTTTCTCTTATCCTTCTCTTCTCTTCTAAATTCCCACATATCACAAATTCAAACCCCAACCAAGAAAAAAAAAAACAGATCTTTGCTTTTCAAATAAAAAAATACAGATTTCAGGCAAAAAAAATCTAAATCTTTTGCTTCTGAATGCAAAAATAAAAAAGCTCAGATCTCCACTTCTTTTTTCTCACTAGATCTTGATTTTTTTCTTTTTTCTTGTGGGAGAACGGCAAGTGATTGGAGTGGCAATCTCTGGAGAAGGAGAAGGAAGCAGAGAAAGAGAGTTCGGATGGAACTAGTGAGAGAGATGAAGGAGAGAGGTGGTACAAAGATGAAAAAAAAAATCACGGTACATATAGTATTTTCAATTAAGTTGGATTGAGAAAGGTTTTAACCTGATCCAAACCTGAAATAATCCTTATTCTCTAATTCGACTCAAATAGCCCCAATTGAATGCAATTTTTGGATTGAATTCTTTGGGTTGGATTTTGCACTCCTAAAATAATATTAGTTATTATCCATTTTAGAATAAATATATGTCCATTTTGAAAAATTTAAGGTTAAAAGGCAAAAAATTTTAATTTTAACATTTTAAAAATACAAATCGACAAAAAATAAAAAGGTTTATGGCAAAATCACCCTATTTCAAAAAGTCAAAGAGCAGGAAAAAAACCCAATTTATTGTGTTAATTTTTGATAATAGTCTAGTAGAGATTGAGTATCCAGGCAGTACCCGTTTAGAAATTCCTAGTTCTAATGCTGGATTAAATGAACCCAAGGTGGAAGAAAAGAAAGAAGAAGTTATCATGAGTGAAGATTCAGATACCTCCATTCAACAATTTCAAGGTATGCTTTTTGTTTAATTGATGTTGTTATGGTACTTAATTGTAGTGGTCAATAGAACTTAATTTGGAGTGTTACGTACTACCGTAATTACAGTTAGGCAGCACCCCGATTTAAAGATCAATATTACTTAGTACTAGTATGGAATCTACGATTTATTTTAGTTGACTAAGCTGCTAAATTCAAGGAGAATTAAACAGCAAGAACTTTAACCCTGACCTTAACTTAAAATCTCAATTGAAGCAATGAGATATACGGACGATAGAATCTATACTGTTTATCCAACCTGATTTTAGGTTAAGTCTTAGTTGTTGTCTAAAGAATGAAAATTAAAAGAAAGAAAAAATAATTAATACTAGATTAGTTTAAGAGAATGAGATTAATTAGGCTGTTAGTTGAACTATAGAAGGGAAATTCAATAAATCAAAGGGAAAAAAGAATCCTGGTAAGAAGGGGAGAAGGCGTTCAGATTCAAACATTTTCTGAAGCTCTTGAAGCTGCCAACAGATTCAGCTCAACCAATCCATGGATCAAGCTTATTCTGAAACCCACAATCAAACTGGTAATCAGTTATTTGCTCATATATATGTTATTAAAATAAAATTATTATTTAAAATTTTCGAATTTTCCAGAAGTTGCCTATTAAATTTATTCGGAAGTACATGGATTGCAAATCACAGACAGTTATGTTGAAAGTTGCAAATTCAATTTGGGAGGTTAAATTGAAATTTTATGAACGTTGGAGTTATGGAGCATTTAGTGCACGCTGGGCTACATTTGTAAAGGAAAATTCTTTAAAAGGTGGGGATGTTTGTATATTAGAGTTGATTGAAAGAACCATGCTCAACGTACACATTTTCAGGCATGAACCCTTAAATGTTTATTATTATATATATATATATTTGCAATTAAGTATAGTTCAGAGATAATCTATTTTTCATTTATTGGGGGAAGCAAGCGAAGCTCTATTGTATATCAATCTTATGTTGGAGGAAAGAGGACAATTAATACAATAAATACACTAATTATATTTCATAATAATAACAATAAACACTAAAAATAAAACACTTTTCACATTAATAATATTCTTCTACTACTCGATACAATCCGTAAACAAATTTGGGTTCTATTTATAAGAATACAAAACAAATTTAGACCACAAATTGCTTATCTTTTGTCTGCACAATTTGCTCCACAAATGAAATAAGGCCAAAGGAAATGCATGTGAGCTTGTCAAGTGTCATATGTGGCCTTCTTTCCATCTTTCATTTAATTAAAATTAAGTTTATTTTATTATTTCAACACTCTCTCTTAAACTTAATTTTTGGTAACTCCCAGCAATACTCGCAATTGACTAAACACGTCAAATTTCAGCGGCTTTGTGAAAATATTTGCAACTTGATCTTGCATCTTCACATACTGAAGCTTCACTTCCTTCTACTCACTGCATTCTCTGATGAAATGATATCTCGTGTTAATATGTTTGCTTCGATCATGAAATACCGGATTTTTAGCCAATGCCATTGCCGATTTATTATCAACAAAATTTTTTGTTGAATCTTGTTGAGCCATTTGCAAACCCTTTAACAATCTTCTTAGCCATATTGCATGATAGACACATGAGGTTGCAGCAACATATTCAGCCTCACAAGTTGACAGAGTCACAATAGGTTGCTTTTTGAGCTCCATGTGAATGTTGTGTCACCTAGAAAAAATACAAAGCCCGTTGTATTTTTTCGATCATCCTTGTCACCAGCCCAATCACCATCGCAAGAACCAACTAATTTTAAATCTTCAGATTTTGAATAATGTAAACCAAAATTAGTTGTACCTTTCACATAGCGCAATATCTTTTTGGCTGCAATCCAGTGTGACATAGTGGGTGCTTCCATGTATCTACTTACTAGCCCAACTGCATAGAAAATGTCTGGCCTAGTACAAGTCAAATATCTCAAGTTTCCGATCAAACTTCAAAATATTGTCAAATTGACCTTTTCTCCATCTTTATCCTTAGTAAGTTTTATGCTGCATTCAACATGAGTATTGACAAGATTGCAATTTTTCATCTTGAACTTCTTTAAGATCTACTTTGTGAAGCAACTTTGAGAAATAAAAATTCCATCATCATTTTGCTTCACTTTAATGCCAAGATAAAATGACATAAGGCCAATGTCAGTCATTTCAAATTCACGGGCCATTGTCTTATTGAATTCCTCAAACATCTGTGGATTGTTTCCGGTGAAAATAAGATCATCCATGTACAAGCAAACTAGCAACATGTCTCCATCCTTCACTTTCACGTACAAATTTGACAAATCTATTTTCTTGGAAGTATTTGTCAATACGACTTTTCCAGGCTCGTGGTGCTTGCTTGAGCCCATGTAGTGCCTTCTACAGTTTTAGCACTTTATCTTCATTGCCTTTGACAACATAACCAGGTGGTTGCTGTATGTAGATTTCCTCCTCCAGATATATATCCATTCAAGAAGGCTGATTTTACATCCATTTGATGAATTCTCCATCCAGTCTGAGCTGCAAATGAAATCACCAATCTGATGCTTTCCATTCTTGCAACAGGAGCAAAAACTTCATTGTAGTCAATGCCGGACCGTTAGCTAAAACCTTTTGCCACCAATTTTGCTTTATGTCTCACCACTTTACCATTTGCATATTTCTTTGCTTTAAACACCCATTTAACACCAATGTATTTTTGACCTGTTGGAAGTGAAGTCAACTCACATGTCTTGCTCTTCTTAATTACTTGAATTTCTTCGTCCATGGCATTTCTCCATCATTCATCTTTCATGGCTTCATCATCATCAATTTGCTCACTATCAACAAAATGACAGTAAAGAGTTAATTCTTCGTTGGTATTTCTTGTCACGTTATAGAGATCTTCAAGTCGTCTAAATTTTCGTGGCCTTTCTCTTGAACTTTCACTCTGAGCTTCTTCTTCTTCAGGCAATGTACTTGAAATTAGTGTATTTGTCATTGATGTTGTGGTTGGTACCTCCGGATTAAGATCATTATTTTCATCCATGATAAAAGGATAAAAATTATATTTTTGTTTCTTGTCACTGCTCTGATACCACTTTGTTGGGGGAAAGAGGACAATTAATACAATAAATACACTAATTATATTTCATAATAATAACAATAAACACTAAAAATAAAACACTTTTCACATTAATAATATTCTTCTATTACTTGATACAATCTGCAAATAAATTTGGGCTTTATTTATAGGAATACAAAACAAATTTAGACCACAAATCACTTATCTTTTGTCTGCACAATTTGCTTCACAAATGAAATAAGGCCAAAACAAATGCATGTAAGCTTGTCAAGTGTCATACGTGGCATTCTTCCCATCTTTCATTTAATTAAAATTAAGTTTATTTTATTATATCAACATCTTAATCATAGATAACCAATTAATCCTCATTTCTAAAAATAGATACAAGCAGTACATTGCTTTTGATCAATTTAAATAAGCAAACAGCATTTAGTTGCAGAGAATTTTCCTCTGCAAATTTAGGCCAACCACAGGTGAATCTTGAAATTTGCTTATCTGGATAAACACTTAACTTTACAGGCCATGTTTTATCTTCAATTTGAATCTTCATTCTCTGTGATTTGGACTTCAATTCCTGCCCCACAAACCTAGTGGTGTGACGCGCCCGAACCCCGCTCGCGATCCGGATGGCCCTCGGAAATCCGCTTTTAGGACCCGAGACCGAATGGAGGTTCATTAAAACTCGTGAAAGCTGATCGCTTCGCAATGGACAAAAATATATCCAAACCCATTGTTGGCAATCAACTTACGAGAGCGTCTATTGGGTTATCATAAGGCAGGATCACGGAGTCGCCACCCGATAGAACATCGGGAAATAAATCTAACCTTATGAGGCCAAAACCAGAGAGAGTTCGGGACCTCACTCTTATTCATACCTTTGGTTAATATTATGTAAAAGGGTTTTTGGGATCAATTATTTTATCTCTCTTCTCACACGAGTTATGCCATAAATTAAAGCGCATTCAAACAAGTAAAAAATAATAAAATAACAAATAAAGCGATAAATAAAATATATTTACAGTTATCCAGAAATAAGTATGAAATCATAAAAGGAAGATATAATAATAAGAATACATACATAAATCGGGCTATCCTTTTAGGTGGGAACATTGGTTCCCAATTACTTTTTATGAAAAGTATAAAATTCTTGAATCAATTTAAATCTTTTGGTTTTGGAATGAAAACGTGGACATTGGTCCAGTTTTATTGACAAATTTCATTTTGTAGAAAACATTTGTGTGGTGATTCTTTTTAATGCGGTCAAAAAATCATTTGTTATTACAGACCACAAGCGAATAAAATAAAATAAAATAATAATTACATATTTCATAATAATAAATAAATCCTAATCTACTCACCTCGACCGTGCTCCGCCTAACTCCGTGAGCGAGTCACATGCCACTCGCATCGCGGTAAAGACAGAAAACAATATTGGTTAATAATGAATAAATAATTGAACGAATAAATAAACAAATAAATAATTAATTGAATCAAACAAATTGAGAGGATTAATCAATGTAAAACACAATGGCAATTATAATAATCAAATGCAATAAAAATGATGATGCTAATAATAATACCATAAAATGATAATAATGATAATAATAAATAATAAATAAACATAAAATGACAATAATAGATAGGTAAAATAATAATAATAATATAAAATAAATAATGATATTAATAGCAATGATATAATATAATAATAATAATAATAATGCTGTAAAATAATATAATAATAATGACCATGACAATATTAATTAAAGCAATAAAATAATAACATCAACAATAATAAACATAGTAATAATATTAACACAATCCTAATAATAATAATAATGACATTAAAATAATAATAACTAACCACAATAATAATAATAATAATAATAATAATAATAATAATAATAACAATAATAACAACAATATGACATCAACAAACATAAAATAAACATATAATACTAATAATGGTAAAAACAGAATAATAATAATAATAATAAACATATAATAATAATAATAATAATAATAATAAAAATAATAAAAATAAACAGAATGTTAAATAATTACAAATAATAATAATAATAATAATAATAATAATAATAATAACAACGGAATATTAATAATAATGAATAAGTAATAATAATAATAATAATAATAATAATAATAATAATAAAATAATAATAGTAATAAGATGAACACAGAATAATAATTAATAATAAATAAGTATAATAATATTAATAATAATATACATAAAATGCATAAATATATAATAATAACAAATAATAATGATAATAATAATAATAATAACAACAAATATAAAAACAGAAAATAAATAAATAATAATAATAATAATAATAATAATAATAATACAGAAGTTAATAATAATAATAATAACAGAAATTAATTAAATATATAATAATAATAATAATAATAATAATAATGACAGAAATTAATTAAATATATAATAATAATAATAATAATAATAATAATAATAATAATAGGGACTTACCTCGCCGGAGCCGCCGTCGGAGGGGGTGGTCGACAACACCAACGCCGTCTGATGGATCGTCGCCCGGGGAAGACGGCGGACTGGTCCACGCGCCGGAAGGGGGTTCGGCGGAGCCGGAAATCGCCAAAAACCGTGAATGATGCCTCGCCGGAGATCGTCTACACGCGCCGCCTACCTGGGTCCGTTGGAGGATCTGCCGGTGCCGTCGGAAGCGTCTGGGGGTGGTGATGCCGGCGGTTGGGTGCGTGTCGTCGCCGGTGACGGCGGTTGGGCGGCGAAGCCTCCGCCTCTCTCCCCTCTTTTTCCTTCTTTTTCTTTCTTTCTCCCTGGTCCGGCGGTCTGGTTTGGTTTCTTGGTCTCCGTTGGCCACTCATTTATTTCTTTTCCTTATTTCCTTTGATTTGGTTCTTTGATATTTTTCTTACCCTCTTCTTGCTCTCTATTGTTCTCTATTTCCTTTCTATTTTCTTTCTATTTGGCCCTCAGCTCCTGTGTCTTCTCTTCTTGCTCTCTCTGTATTCTCTTTTCTTTGTTTTCTTTTTTCTTTTGTTTCATTTGTGTTCCAGCCGACCCCCTGCTCTCTCTCGTTCTCTATTTTTTTCTTTCAATTTTTTTTTTGTCCAGCCGAGAGAGCCCCCTTCTAATTTCCTCATCATTTTCATTTTATACCCCTAAATTAGGGCTAAGGGCACAAGGATAATTTCCCACTCAATTCCCTCCTTTTCTATTTTCTTAATTAATCTAACTTAATTAAAACTAATACACACATACTAATTTAATTAAACATTACATACATTAATTAATCTACTTAATATATAATTTATCTAATTAATTAAACATTCTACATTTTAACTAATTAATTAACTAATTAATCTTTAATTTTACATGCATCTTAATTAATACAATAATATTAACTAATTAACTAACCAATTAACTAATTAATTGACAAACAACATTAACTAATTAAATTTTACACACACATATTTATATATTATCACATATATTATTATTTTTTTTTTCGGAGGGAATTATTAAGGATCCAAAATTATCATTGACATTTTATGCCGGACTCGGGACCCGGTGTCTACAGTTGCCCCCAATTTTGGAAAAGCTAGTGCATAGACACCTAGGTGAGCCAAAATTCAAAGAGGAAGAGAGAAGGGATTACATACCTGCCTTCTTGCCGAGAGTCGGATAGAGAGATGCCTCCTCAAAGGATTTAGAGATTTTGCCTCCTCAGAGGACTTTGAGAATTTACCTCCTCAGAGGACTTCAAGATTTGCCTCCTCAGAGGACTTTGGGATTTTGCCTCCTCAGAGGACTTTGAGGATTTTGCCTCCTCAGAGGACTTCGAGATTTTTGCCTCCTCAGAGGACTTTGAGATTTTGCCTCCTCAGAGGACTTGGAGATTTTGGATTTTGCCTCCTCAGAGGACTTTGAGATTTTGCCTCCTCAGAGGACTTTGAGGTTTGTGCCTCCTCAGAGGACTTTGAGATTTTGCCTCCTCAGAGGACTTCGGGATTTTGCCTCCTCAGAGGGCTTCGGGATTTTGCCTCCTCAGAGGACTTGGAGAATTTGCCTCCTCAGAGGACTTGGAGATTTTGCCTCCTCAAAGGACTTGGAGATTTTGCCTCCTCAGAGGACTTGGAGAATTTGGATTTTGCCTCCTCAGAGGACTTTGAGATTTCGCCTCCTCAGAGGACTTGAGATTTGCCTCCTGAGAGGACTTCACGTTTCTGATAACTGCCCCCTGAGAGGTCTTGGGTTGATTGTGTGCCCCCTGAGAGGTCTTTGGTTGAGAACTGCCCCCCTGAGAGGTCTTGGATTGATTGTGTGCCCCCTGAGAGGTCTTTGGTTGATTGAAGTGGTAGTGCCGTGGTCGTGCTAACCCTCCTCAGAGTGGTAGTGCCGCCATCGTGCTAACCCTCCGTTTGGTGAAGTGGTAGTGCCGTGGTCGTGCTAACCCTCCGTTTGGTGAAGTGGTAGTGCCGTGGTCGTGCTAACCCTCCTCAGAGTGGTAGTGCCGCCATCGTGCTAACCCTCCGTTTGGTGAAGTGGTAGTGCCGTGGTCGTGCTAACCCTCCTCAGAGTGGTAGTGCCGCCATCGTGCTAACCCTCCGTTTGGTGAAGTGGTAGTGCCGTGGTCGTGCTAACCCTCCTCAGAGTGGTAGTGCCGCCATCGTGCTAACCCTCCGTTTGGTGAAGTGGTAGTGCCGTGGTCGTGCTAACCCTCCTCAGAGTGGTAGTGCCGCCATCGTGCTAACCCTCCGTTTGGTGAAGTGGTAGTGCCGTGGTCGTGCTAACCCTCCTCAGAGTGGTAGTGCCGCCATCGTGCTAACCCTCCGTTTCGATGAAGTGGTGCTGTCTATGAGCCCTTTGAGAAGCGGTTGCCCCCTGAGAGGTCTTGGGTTGAGATCTGCCCCCTGAGAGGTCTTGGATTTGATTATGTGCCCCCTGAGAGGTCTTGGGTTGATTGTTTTGATTGATGGATAGAATGATGTCGTCACTCGGGTTCTACCGGTGTCCGCATCGAGTCTCTTTTTCTTTCTGCAAGACTTAGAAAGGCAAATATGCAGGAAAAAATAGGTGAGCATGCAAGTGAAATGCATGTGTATGCAGCAATGCAGTATAAAAATTCATCCAAGTGGATTTTGAGGCGACAGCCGATTTGATTGCAATTTGCAGTAAGATCAGTGCCTTCTGGAATTGCCTTTGAATTTCATGCTCTTTGGGGATCATGAGGTTCTCTTCTGAAACCTGTAGTCATTATTTTAAGGTAGTGTGTCCCTTGTGGATTTTCACACTAGCTTTTCTTGGCGGGAAATGCGTCCTTTCGGATTTTCACATAACCCTGTGCCTTATTTTTGCCTGGAAGGAATCCAACCCAATCCAGCGGCTCTTCTTTTTTTTCTTTTATTTTAGGACAGACTGCCTATTTTCAGGTTTTCACCCTGTCCTTTGGCCTAACTTTTGCTTAGAGCGTCAATTACGATTTTCATCTCTAACGGCCTTTTTTCTTTTTTTCTTTTTTCTTTTTTTTTCTTTTTTCTTTTTTCTTTTTTTTTTCTTTTTTCTTTTTTCTTTTTTTTTTGTACATCAGATGAACTATTCTGGTTACATCAATACCATTGCATAAATGCACATATTTCAATTTGATTTCATAATATATAATCATTATTTGGCATTAATCTCAAGATACAAAACCTCATCCAATCTCGGGATGGATCTTGAAAGCATCAAACTCCTGTTATCAATCTGCTCTTTTTTTGATTCTCGTGATTGAATATTTTCTCTCTGCTCTCATTTTATTTTTTTGAATGCGAATTCTAGAAGCAACGTCGGAGACAAGACTTAACTTGAATGCATGAATGCACTCATGGCTTCTCGCTTGAAGCTCAAGAAACACCATAGGCCTCTTCTTACGTACCGAACCTTACTAGAAGGTCATCTCCGCTAATTGGATAAAACTGAACCCAGAATCAAAAGGTCTTACTTTGGTTGTAATGTCAGGTTTGGGTAGATGGCTGTCAAAGAAAGATCAGGTCGCTAGAGAAGAATGGCCGCGATATTTTCTCGACTGATGGATGAACCGTTCTCGGCTCAAAAGTATTCTTGAATTTGGACTCGATAATATTCTAGCTCCTTAAGATCAGAACAAAAAGGGTAATCATTGAAACTAGTCAATTGGTTACCATTTTGAGCTCTCTTTTTTATTATTCTTTTTTTTCTTTTCTTTGCTTCTTTTTCTTTCTTTTTTTTTTTGAATTTTTCGCTTTTCTTTTTCTTTTTCTTCTTTTTGCTTTCGCTTCTTTTTTTTTTTTTTTTTGAGCTCATGCCTTTCGTGCATGACTAAACCCTCTTTTCAAAGTCTGAACTTACTCTTATCGAGGTAATCTTTAATAGTCCAAAGAATTGTTCAAATGTACATCCATCAGTTTTAGAGCGGCCACTCTTCTAAGGGGAAGCCAAAATCATTTTAGGTGAGGGGGTAGTTTTAATGTGTGTAACAACAAAATTGGTACGCATTCAGCATACCTGCAAAAAGGCTCAATGGGCTAGCAAGCGATTGTAGAACAAGGGTAGGAAATAGTCATTTAGAGAGCTATACAAAGAATGATGCCTAAATCATTTTCCAGGTTCTGTCTTATCCAGAGATCGCTTCGACGGGTAATCAGAAAGGTTCTAGTGCTCTTAGTAAGTTTTCATCCAATCTCCTAATTGCAACTAGTTTTTTTTTTTCTGTCTTATCTTTATTTTCTCTCTGACTCTCTCTCTTCAGGAGTTATATCAGATGCCATCAAGATTTTCTTTGAATTTTCCAAAGTTCCAAGATTAAATGCAGTAGTATTAATTGAATTAATGTCAAAATGAATGAATGTATCATGATCATAAAAAATGAAATCATTAGAAATAATATACAAATACACAAAAACATTGTTCATCTATCATCAGTTTTTATTTTCCCTTCTTCTCTGGGTCAGCAATTTCTTTATTGTTGATAAGATCTTGAATTCAATCCCTCAGAATTTAGCATTGATCCGTTAACAGGCCAGCGTTGGTGGGCTGCTATGTCCTCAATCTCATCTTCTTCCATAAAATCCTCATCGGGATTATGAACTCTTGCCCTTCTTGGCTCAATAAGTGTCGCAGCTTCATGCTCATTGACAGGTTGACAGTAGCATTGCCAATAAAAAGAGCCTCTCCACCAGCAGGTGGTTCGGCTTGCCCCCAGCATGGACTATTTGTTGTCGTGGATCAGCAAGTGGTTGTGAGATAGTAGGTGCTCGTAAATCATGAGAATGAGGTACTAGATGCTGAGAGTGGCTCAGGATCCCAATCAAGCACTAATTCGAGCGATCCCAAAGGGCGAGTCCTTTCTTACTAATCAACCGTCAGAACATCTAGTCCACTTGGACGAATTTATGATGGCTAAAAATTTAAATTGTTAGTATGATGCATGTATGATAATATACAATGCATGATCGTGAATTGTGCAGATGGTCCTTGGTGAGTGAAAAAATCAATAAATTGTAATTATGTGATGGAATGCATGAAAAAGTTATATATATGATGGTATATGCACATGAAAAATAATATGTATGCAAAAGGATATATACAACATGAAATGTATTTTTTTTTTTTTTTTTTGTATTTTATTTTTTATTTTTTGATTGATTTTTTTTTTGACATGAATGACATGTGATGTACATGCATGTTGTGCAGCATTCACAGCCACATGCAAGCAGATGTATCCTTCCGACCTTATTTCTCCCACACACGGGGTCGTGCGGTCTCTTTCCTAGGTGAGCTTTATCCAAGGGTTAACAGGGAACCCAATGGACGCGTATAGTGTGCGGCGAAAAACCGACAGCACAACAACTCTTACTTTAAAGCACATGCGCATGGATGTTTGGCCATTATATATTTAAACAATTCGATTAAATCAAGATAAGCCCATCGGGGCATGAAAGCTTTTGATGAAAATCATCTAATTCAATTGATTTTGTTCAGTACATGACGGCCCAAATAGCAAGCACGATATTATGGTACATGTCACCTAGGGGAGATTTCTATTGCCATTACATGAGCTTTGGTCAAAAGGTGATGTTACTTTGAGGCTACCCAAGCATGATCCCTGCCGACGGGTCTAGCTCATCACGAGCATAACGACCGATCGGGTCACCATTTGATATACCATTGAGGTACGTGGCTTGGGCTGGTGATTATCCTTAACACTTCCCCAAATTGAGTGAAAATGGGGTCGTGCTTCGGGAACGCACCGGGGCTAATAGAGGGACCAAACTAACATAATTCTAAGGCTCTAGCATGATGCAATGCAATTTTTCGAAAAGGGATAAAATTTCTTGATCCTACACCCATTTACATTAGATTAACCAAAGGTACTTTCGGAGCAAAATCTCATGATATCCCCAGTGGAGTCGCCACTGTGACGCGCCCGAACCCCGCTCGCGATCCGGATGGCCCTCGGAAATCCGCTTTTAGGACCCGAGACCGAATGGAGGTTCATTAAAACTCGTGAAAGCTGATCGCTTCGCAATGGACAAAAATATATCCAAACCCATTGTTGGCAATCAACTTACGAGAGCGTCTATTGGGTTATCATAAGGCAGGATCACGGAGTCGCCACCCGATAGAACATCGGGAAATAAATCTAACCTTATGAGGCCAAAACCAGAGAGAGTTCGGGACCTCACTCTTATTCATACCTTTGGTTAATATTATGTAAAAGGGTTTTTGGGATCAATTATTTTATCTCTCTTCTCACACGAGTTATGCCATAAATTAAAGCGCATTCAAACAAGTAAAAAATAATAAAATAACAAATAAAGCGATAAATAAAATATATTTACAGTTATCCAGAAATAAGTATGAAATCATAAAAGGAAGATATAATAATAAGAATACATACATAAATCGGGCTATCCTTTTAGGTGGGAACATTGGTTCCCAATTACTTTTTATGAAAAGTATAAAATTCTTGAATCAATTTAAATCTTTTGGTTTTGGAATGAAAACGTGGACATTGGTCCAGTTTTATTGACAAATTTCATTTTGTAGAAAACATTTGTGTGGTGATTCTTTTTAATGCGGTCAAAAAATCATTTGTTATTACAGACCACAAGCGAATAAAATAAAATAAAATAATAATTACATATTTCATAATAATAAATAAATCCTAATCTACTCACCTCGACCGTGCTCCGCCTAACTCCGTGAGCGAGTCACATGCCACTCGCATCGCGGTAAAGACAGAAAACAATATTGGTTAATAATGAATAAATAATTGAACGAATAAATAAACAAATAAATAATTAATTGAATCAAACAAATTGAGAGGATTAATCAATGTAAAACACAATGGCAATTATAATAATCAAATGCAATAAAAATGATGATGCTAATAATAATACCATAAAATGATAATAATGATAATAATAAATAATAAATAAACATAAAATGACAATAATAGATAGGTAAAATAATAATAATAATATAAAATAAATAATGATATTAATAGCAATGATATAATATAATAATAATAATAATAATGCTGTAAAATAATATAATAATAATGACCATGACAATATTAATTAAAGCAATAAAATAATAACATCAACAATAATAAACATAGTAATAATATTAACACAATCCTAATAATAATAATAATGACATTAAAATAATAATAACTAACCACAATAATAATAATAATAATAATAATAATAATAATAATAATAACAATAATAACAACAATATGACATCAACAAACATAAAATAAACATATAATACTAATAATGGTAAAAACAGAATAATAATAATAATAATAAACATATAATAATAATAATAATAATAATAATAAAAATAATAAAAATAAACAGAATGTTAAATAATTACAAATAATAATAATAATAATAATAATAATAATAATAATAACAACGGAATATTAATAATAATGAATAAGTAATAATAATAATAATAATAATAATAATAATAATAATAAAATAATAATAGTAATAAGATGAACACAGAATAATAATTAATAATAAATAAGTATAATAATATTAATAATAATATACATAAAATGCATAAATATATAATAATAACAAATAATAATGATAATAATAATAATAATAACAACAAATATAAAAACAGAAAATAAATAAATAATAATAATAATAATAATAATAATAATAATACAGAAGTTAATAATAATAATAATAACAGAAATTAATTAAATATATAATAATAATAATAATAATAATAATAATGACAGAAATTAATTAAATATATAATAATAATAATAATAATAATAATAATAATAATAATAGGGACTTACCTCGCCGGAGCCGCCGTCGGAGGGGGTGGTCGACAACACCAACGCCGTCTGATGGATCGTCGCCCGGGGAAGACGGCGGACTGGTCCACGCGCCGGAAGGGGGTTCGGCGGAGCCGGAAATCGCCAAAAACCGTGAATGATGCCTCGCCGGAGATCGTCTACACGCGCCGCCTACCTGGGTCCGTTGGAGGATCTGCCGGTGCCGTCGGAAGCGTCTGGGGGTGGTGATGCCGGCGGTTGGGTGCGTGTCGTCGCCGGTGACGGCGGTTGGGCGGCGAAGCCTCCGCCTCTCTCCCCTCTTTTTCCTTCTTTTTCTTTCTTTCTCCCTGGTCCGGCGGTCTGGTTTGGTTTCTTGGTCTCCGTTGGCCACTCATTTATTTCTTTTCCTTATTTCCTTTGATTTGGTTCTTTGATATTTTTCTTACCCTCTTCTTGCTCTCTATTGTTCTCTATTTCCTTTCTATTTTCTTTCTATTTGGCCCTCAGCTCCTGTGTCTTCTCTTCTTGCTCTCTCTGTATTCTCTTTTCTTTGTTTTCTTTTTTCTTTTGTTTCATTTGTGTTCCAGCCGACCCCCTGCTCTCTCTCGTTCTCTATTTTTTTCTTTCAATTTTTTTTTTGTCCAGCCGAGAGAGCCCCCTTCTAATTTCCTCATCATTTTCATTTTATACCCCTAAATTAGGGCTAAGGGCACAAGGATAATTTCCCACTCAATTCCCTCCTTTTCTATTTTCTTAATTAATCTAACTTAATTAAAACTAATACACACATACTAATTTAATTAAACATTACATACATTAATTAATCTACTTAATATATAATTTATCTAATTAATTAAACATTCTACATTTTAACTAATTAATTAACTAATTAATCTTTAATTTTACATGCATCTTAATTAATACAATAATATTAACTAATTAACTAACCAATTAACTAATTAATTGACAAACAACATTAACTAATTAAATTTTACACACACATATTTATATATTATCACATATATTATTATTTTTTTTTTCGGAGGGAATTATTAAGGATCCAAAATTATCATTGACATTTTATGCCGGACTCGGGACCCGGTGTCTACAAGTGGGTAATGTATGCATAAACCAGACATTACCATTTTCTTTTAGCCGTAAAAATCAGACCAAAATTATCAATCTATTGAGTAGTTACAAGCAAGAAAATGACTTACTAGTTGGGGCTGATTCTTGAAAATACTCTTGAAGAAAGGGTACTTTGGGATGAAGTTGTTAGTAGTTTCAAGATCTCCACAAGATTTGCCCTTATTATCCTTCAACTTACCTACAAAATCAAATCAATTAAATCAGGATTTGCATAAACTATGAATCCAAAAGTTGTTCTTTTATTTATTTTCTTTTTTTTCGCCTTGAGATTCTTGAATAGAATAATATGAATCTTCAACCTCTAGATCACCATCATCATCATCATTTTCTTTACTATCATTCTATTTGTAATCAATCTCAACATCACTTGTATCAAATATAAAAACATGGAAATGGTTTTCTCCTTTGAATTCAAAAACTAGCAAGTGCCCAGGTTTCAGGTTGTGATTTTCTAAAAATTCTTACCAACCCTTTTCCAGCCAAATCTTATCTCCAATTTTTAACAACACTACTTCCATGAATCACCTGTAGGAATCCTAAGCACCATTGGGATTGTTAAATTATCTTCATAATTTGCCACAAACATAGAAGGAATTTCCTGTTTAAATTGAGTTTTGTTCTACTGGTTTAAAACTCAAGTGGGATCAAAGAAGAAATCAAAGAAAAAGGAAGAAGAGGCTTACTAGTTGTCTGTCAAGTATAGTATTTTGAAGAATAATCTGGTAAAAGTTAGCTGATTCTCTTGAGTTAGTGAAGTTCTTCTCTTGGAATTTGCTTCCATCTGAAGCCACGAAAGAATTTCTTCAGAATTTTCTTTGAATTGGTTGTTATTTTATGAACAAAACTACAAAATTTATAACAATAAATCTCATTAGAAACTTATATTTTCGTACGAATTCACTTGCAAAAAAGATCACGACTATAATTTATTTTATTCATTTTATACCATTGTGTATTACACGCCATTCCTTTCACGATAAACAGAGTTTAATAATGGAAACTCATCAATTTTTATGTTGGACGGGACAAGAGCTATTGACAATTTCTAACCACTGACTTACCATTAACGTTTAACACCACAATTCAATGTTGCTTTTTCAGAAGACAGCTTATAGTTTCCTGGATAACAACAGTTTATATAGTTTCCAGGGGACAAAAGAAGATTTTATATCCTCTATTTTGGGGGGTCAATTTCACTCATGGTCACTCAACTTATCATTTATCGCACAAAAATAACCAACTTTTTTTTTCTTACTTAAATGTCACTGAACTTCTAACATTTTTGCAAAAAAGTCATGTTGACCGGAATCCGACGAGAACTCTTACCGGATTGATGACATGGCATATGACACGTGGCAACGAATAATAAATATATGACTTTTTTGCAAAAATGTTAGAAGTTCAGTAATATTTAAGTTGAAAAAAAAATAAAATTGGTTATTTTTGCGCGATAAATAATAAGTTTAGTGACCGTGGGTGAAATTGATTTAGATGTAGCATTTGTTGTAGATATTGTTAAACGACATATATTTTCTAATATGGCATGCCATGTCATCAATCCGGCGAGGGTCCTCGCCGAATTTCGGTTAAAATGACTTTTTTGAAAAAATGTTAAAAGTTCAGTGACATTTAAGTAAGAAAAAAAAGTCGGTTACTTTTGCGCGATAAGTGATAAGTTGAGTGATCGTGAGTGAAATCAACCCCTATTTTGGGTTAAAACTTTAATGTTATATTGATGAATTGAAAAAAATTCAGTGACCATTTTTAGCTTATTCATGATTTCCAAGAATTTCTTGTAGTACTACTGAACAGGATCAGCATATTTTCTGTTCCTAATTAAGATTTAAGAGTACGGATGGATCCTGTTAGGTTTGGATTAATTAAGATGACTCCAAAGCAAGTTCTGGTTCATAAGTACACAACATCTGTTAAAACTTATTGCTTCATAACCATCTCTTTAACAATAAGTCCAGCAAAAATGCCCTAGTTTTTCAATATCATTATTCCAGACATTATTCGTGAAGGTAGACTTGTAAGTTTTATTTTCTTCTTCTTCTTCTTGTTCATTATATTCTTCTTTCATTGATATTTCTCATGCATATCCAATTAGAGTTCCATCTTATAAATTAATTTTTTTTTTCGTTTTTCTTTTGAAGAAACTTAGCAATTTCAACAAGCTCTGTAACTTGAGCTCAAAAGCAAGAAAGAGAGGAAAGAAAGAATTGAGAAGAAAAATGAATACTTCATATGAAAAGTGCCAGATACATCCATCTATTTATAGACAAAAAAGAAAAGAAAAAGAAAAAGAAAAAGATAAAAACTAAAACTAATCCAGCCAGCTCAGCAACTAATAAATAATATATTTCTTCATCCCCTCCTTAAGGTGGAGATTGATGAAAATCCTTCAGTCCCAACTTGAATAATAGATTGTGAAATTGAGGAGCTAAGAGACTTTTAGTAAATAAATCAGCGGGCTGCATGGAAGTACGAATACGAGAAGGCACGAGGAATCCCTCTTTATACTTATTCCGAACCAAATGACAATCTATTTCTAGATGTTTGGTCCGTTCATGGAAGACGGGATTAGTAGCGATGTGAATCGCAGCTTTATTATCACACCAAATCTGAATCGGAAGCTCAACCTTGCAGTACAAATCTTGAAGAATATAACAAATCCATTGCAACTCACAGGTTATGGCAGCTAAGCTACGGTATTCAGCTTCAGCAGAAGATCAAGAAACTGTGGTTTGTTTCTTTGTCTTCTAAGAAATCAGTGAATCATTAAGGAAAACACAATAACCTGTTACCGATCGTCTGGTATCTTTATAAGTAGCCCAATCAGCATCACAGTAGCCTTCGACTTTCATTAACGCATTAGCAGGAATAGACTGAAACGGAAAAAATAATCCTTTTGCTGGAGAACCCTTTAAGTACTTAGGAATATGAAGAGCAGCATGCCAGTGAGATTCACAGGGAGATTGAACAAATTGACTAAGTTGTTGTGTAGCATATGTAATATCTGGTCTGCTAAAACCAAGATATAACAATCTACCAATGAGCCTTCTATATTGGCCAGGATCATCCATCTTCTTTCCAGCATCTGAAATTAATCGGCAGCCTTTTACCATCGATGTAGGGGCGGGTTTGGCACCTATTAAACCAGCTTCATGAATTAAATCAAGTGTATACTTCCGTTGATTAATATACATGCCCTTCTGAGATCTAGAAATTTCCAAACCCAGGAAGTATCTTGCTGGACCTAAATCTTTTATGGTAAAAGCATCATGCAAAAAACACTTGACTTCTGTAAGCGCTAACTCCGAATTACTAGTGAGTAGGATATCATCCACATAAACCAATAAAGCTACAAAAATAGAATTAACATCCTTAACAAAGAGACAATGGTCATGAGCACTTTGAAGAAAACCCAACTGTTGTAACTTATCAGTAAGTTCAATATTCCACTGTCGGGACGCTTGTTTCAAACCGTACAAGGACCGTTTCAACTTGCAAACTTGTCCAGCAGTAGCTTTGGGGTAACCTTCTAGTGGTTGCATGTACACATCCTCATTAAGATACCCATGTAAGAATGCATTATTAACATCAAGTTGATGTAAAAACCAGCCCTTGGAAGCAGCAAGAGCTAGAAGAATCCTTACAGTCACAGTTTTAGGCACTGGAGAGAAGCTATCAACATAATCCACGCCTTCAACTTGATTATATCCTTTAGCGACTAATCTACCTTTATAGCGATCAACAGAGCCATTAGCATGCAACTTGACTTTGTATACCCATCTACTGCCAATGGGCTTCACTCCTTTAAGTAAATCAACAATCTCCCATGTATGATTATCCTCTAAAGCTTGAATCTCCTTCTGCATAGCCTGCATCCAAGCAATATTTGTCTTTACTTGATTATAGGACACTGGTTCTTGAATGTTAGAAACATTAGCTAAAAAACACATGTATGCAGTATTGAAACACTTAGGATTGATGAAAGGGAAAGCAGGTGGTACGTGAGGAGATGTATGGGTAGAGTTAAGGACATAATCTGTCATCCAAATGGGTTGTTTTTTGTGTCTATGGGTCCGGCGGGAAAGAACAACCTCTCCTTGATCAGTAATGGGAGGACTCCCTACTTCATGATCACATTCTGGTTCTTGAGGAGCAATGGCAGTAACCATAGTATTAGTAGTGTCATTGACCGCAACTGGTGGATTTAAATAAGGTTTGTGAGGTATTTCATCTTCAGATATGGGTAAAGGTAAAGGTGTATGGCTGGGTGGTGTAGCATGATTTCTGTATGGCATAATGGATTCATGAAAAATTACATCCCTCGAAGTCATAATGGTTTTACTAGCAATATGATATAGTTTATAAGCCTTTTGGTTCATGGCATATCCAATGAAAATACAATTGTGGGCTCTAGTATCAAATTTCTGTTTATGAGTGAATACATTGGTTGCAAAACACAAAGACCCAAAGGTTCTTAGATGGTTATAGTCAGGAGGTTTATTAAAAAGCATTTCATGGGGAGTTTTCTAAGATAAGACCGATGAAGGTAACCGGTTTATTAAGTATGTGGCTGTTAACATAGCCTCTCCCCAAAAGATTTTTGGTAGACCAGATTGGAAAAGCAAAGCTCGAGCCTGTTGCAGTAGATGCCTATGTTTCCTCTCAACTACTCCATTTTACTGAGGAGTATAAACACAACTTCTTTGGTGTATAATCCCATTTTTAGCAAATAATTTTTGGCACTCTACACTTAAAAACTCAGAACCATTATCACTTCTAATCTTTTTAATACTGCTGTTCAATTGATTTTGGGTAAGAAGGATGAAGTTTCGAAGAAGAAGTTTGGTTTTAGATTTATGGTTCATAAGATAGGTCCATGTGCATCTAGTAAAATCATCTACCAAAGTGAGCATGTATTTTGCACCAGTAACAGCAATTGTACTATATGGTCCCCATATATCTGCATGAACAAGTTCAAAGGGTAGACAAGAAGTAGTGAAGCTAATTGGAAAAGTGAGTCTGGTTTGTTTAGCAATAGGATATATTTCACAAAAACAGTTTCATTAAAAAGGATAGGTACATGATTCATTACATTTTGGGAAGGATGACCTAATCTTTTATGCCACAAAGAGTAATCACTATATTTGCCTTTTGTATTAACATAGGCATTATTACAAATGGATAAGGGCACAGTGCCTTTATTACAAACTGCTTCAATGACCTTAGGATCAAATGAATCATTGTCTAAGACATATAAACTTCCAATCACTTTTCCAATAGCAATCACTTTATCACTTAGCAGGTCCTACAACTTGCAATGAGTAGGATAAAATAAGCAAGCAACATTTGCAAACTTAGATAGCCTATTAACTGACAACAAATTGTATTTGAACGTTAGAGTGTACAGCACATTTTGGATATTGAGTTGCTCATGTAGTTTAACTTCGCCAAGGATAGTTACATTTTTGATTGACGAATCAGGCAAAGAGACTTTGCAAGGTGGATTTAAGGTTTTAATATGGCTAAAATGTTTCAAGTCTGCACACATATGTGATGAAGCATCTGAATCTATAATCCAAGCACCAGCATTCATACAATCAATTAAAGTACAAGCATGTTGAAGGAGCATACCTGCAAAATCTGTAAAATCTGAGAAATGAGTGGCTGTATTTGCATGATGTTTTACTTCAGATAGATTTTTATTTTTCATCAGCTTCATTAATTCTTGTTTTATAATCTCAGATAATGATTTTGCTTCAAAATTTTTCGGTACTGCTTCTTCCTGCTCATCCATAGGTGAATCAACCATATTTGCATAACTTGATTGATGACATTTCTTCTATTTCTGTTTCAACTCTTTAAACCACTCAGGATATCCATTTTTCTTAAAACGCGTTTCCGCTAGGTGTCCACTAGCATGGCAGTAGGTACAAAACCTATCTGCCTTATCAGATTTCTTAAAAAACTCCTTCTTCTTCCCAATGTTCTTTGATCCTTCTGCATTCTTGGTTTGAGAAAAGTTTTTGGCAAACATAGCATTACCTTCAATATTCTCGCCATATCCAGTATGTATTAACCTCTGTTTTTCTACTTTGCTCACCATAGCATATACTTTGTTCATATTAGGTATTGGATCCATAACAAGGATCTGGTTTTTAATATGATCATATGTATCATTTAATCCCATCAGAAACTGCATTATTCTATTAGAAGCATTAATGTCCTCCATTGCCTTCATAGCACCACACTTACAACCACAAGTACACTGAGGTACAGGTTCAAAATAATTAAGTTCTTCCCATAATTTTTTGACTCTGTTAAAATAGATCACAAGAGATTCATTACCTTGATCTATCGAGGCTAGTTCTCTTTTGATTTGATACTTCTATGGTCCATTACATTCCCCATACATTTCGCGTAATTCATCCCAAAGATCCTTAGATGTTGTAATGTACATGAAGGAATCAACTATCTCCTTCGCAATTGAGTTTAGAATCCAAGCAATTACCATTGAATCAGCTCTACTCCATTCTTCGTAATCAGCAGAATTTTCCTCTGGCTTCTTAAAATCTCCAGTTATAAAACCTATTTTGTTCTTTGCCTTGAGTGAAATAATAACAGATCTACTCCAAAGCAAGTAATTATTTCCAGTTAAATGATTCGAAACCAATTGCATTCCAGGATTATCTGAAGGATGCAATTGGAATGAGTCTATTTTTTTTTATTCTCAACCATTGCAAGATCTAATCCAGAAGAAATATAGAGATCAAAATCAAAAAATGTGAGCTAGATTACCAAGATCTATGCTCTGATACCATGAATAAACTTAGCAATCTCAACAAGCTTTGTAACTTGAGCTCAAAAGCAAGAATGAGACGAAAGAAAGAATTGAGAAGAAAAATGAATACTTCATATGAAAAGTACTAGATACATCCATCTATTTATAGACAAAAAAGAAAAGAAAAAGAAAAAGATAAAAACTAAAACTAATCCAGCCAGCTCAGCAACTAATAAATAATATATTTCTTCATCTTTTTTAGGGGATTCCGGAAAAGTTTGTGAAATATCATGGAAATTGTTTATTAGGGAGAATGGACCTTAGCGTTCCTAATGGCACGTAATGGAAAATAGAGTTGTCAAAGACAGAAAATGAAGTTTGGCTTGGAAAGGGGTGGCAAGAATTTCAGATTACTACTCTCTCAAAAATGGCTACTTATTAGTTTCTAGGCATGAAAAAAAATAACTCATTTAATTTACTGTGTTAATTTTTGATAAAAATCTAGTGGAAATTGAGCATCTAGGCAGTAGCAATTGCAATGGTGAAGTTCATATGAAAGCAAATGAAATTCCATTGCTTTCTAGTTAGCCAAATGGATGCTAACCCCAAGTTATTGTGATTAAAGATTCAGATTGCTCAGTTCAAGAACTTGAGGGTATGATTTTTTTTTCTTAATTTGATGAGTAATTGTATATAAACAGTAATGTAGTTCATCATTAAAATTTTAAGTTGAGTTTAAATCAGGAAAATTTTGAAAAATTCGAACCAATAATTTAATTTGAGTTGGGTTGTTCTGATAGAGTCAACTAAAAAATATATAGAAATTTCAGGTTAACCCCTAAGAGCTTGTGAGCTGTCTTTATTAGGATTCATGGACAAATACATTATATATATTTAGATTATAATAATTATATGTCATAACTATCATTTAAAAGACTTGGCCTAAGTATTAAAGTGATCTAATTTAATTGAAATTAAAGTGGGCCACAATAATAATATTATAAGTATGGGTTAAATGTATAGATACTCTTTTATAATTTCTAATTTTATGATGGATTAAATTAGAAATAAAGGAAAATCTTTTGAGATAAAAGGGCTATGGTCCCCAAATTACAGGTATAGAAATATCGTTTTCTGAATTCCCATCTGCAGAACACAGTTTACATCTTACCTATCAATTTGGAAGATCATTGGCCGCAAAACTTTAGTATTTTCAACCGAAATTATGAATTCAGGTACGCTTCCGCTATAGATTTTATTTTCTTGATGATTTAACATTGTTATTATTGCTTGGATGAATTCTAGGGTTTCCTACATTTGGTATCAGAGCCAATTTCATGTTGAATTATTAGGAATTGATTAAAGTTTTCATGAATTCAATGTCGATTTCATTAAGGTCTTTATTTATTTTTCGCTGCTTTGATCAATTTTGGGCAATTGGTTAATCCTGTTCGGCAAAAGTTCTTTATTATTTTGGCTAAATCGTAAGTTGTGTTTATGGCTTTATGATTCGTGGTTGTATTTATGGTTTCGTCGGTATATGGCTTTGGGTTTTTTGGCATAATTCTCTTTTTTTTTATTCCAATATATGTTTTGCGACAACCATGAATTTAGGTGTTCATGCAATATATGTTTTGCGGCAACCATGAATTTAGGTGTTCACGGAGTACTGTTATTTGGATTCTATGTATATATAATGATTTTGGGTTTGTCTTTATGGTTTTTTGGCATTTTGTGGCTGGGGCTTTTCTATATATATATATATATATATATATATTTTGGTTGAGTATGCAAAGTCATGTTTACGTGGCCATGGTATTACCATTTATTGATGTTTCTGTTGAATGAATTATGCAGCATCTCTTTTGTTTTATTGGATAAAATCAATTGGTATGACTTTTGGAATTATGCTTTGGATAATATATCACCGTACTGTTTGCTTGATTGGGCATGTTTATGATTTAATTGATATTGCACAATTGTAATTGCTTTGGTTGGTCTTTTGTTTATATATATATATATATATATATATATATATATATATATATATATATATATATATATATATATATATATTAAGTTACTGCCAGTATGTATAAATAATTTGATATTAAGACATTTTATTCTTAATTTTATTTTTAAGTTTTGTGGAATTTAAATTTAAATTACAGAATGGCTATATATATATTGAGATGGGTTAATTGAACCAATATGTTGCCAAAGTGACCTCTATGGAAGTCAATTGATTTATTTCAAAATATATAATTGGTTATGTGTATGTAATTACATAAATATTGATTGGCCCAAAGGAAAGTCGATGTTTAATATGATTACCTATACATTTGTGGCAATTAGCATGTGATAATTATTTGGTTTTACATGTGAATAATAAATCAGCCTAAAAGAAGAATTATCATTTGACATGTTATTTTATTATTTGTGTTTAATTGCTACACCAAGATATCGCTTACAAGTTAATATTTTATCCAAAAATAAAGTATTAATGGAGTGTCAGATGTCTTGAGATGGGGTTTAACTGTATTTAAATTTATTATTCAATTTTGGTATTATTTTTGATACTTATGTGAGTTTGTTTTATATGTTTTGTTCTGAATTCAGTTTCTACTCCTACTGCTAATATTACTGCTAGTATCAACTCCATTCCTATGCTGACTGGCACGAATTTTAAGGCATGGCAAGAGAGTGTATTGATCACTCTGAGAGTCATGGACCTAGACCTTGCACTAAGGGAACCTAGACCTGCTAATCTCACTAATGAGAGTACCTCTGAACAAAAGAGGGAGATGGAAAAGTGGGAAATGTCTAATCGCATAAGTCTTATGGTCATTAAGCGTGCCATTTCTGAAGCTTTTAGAGGCATAACGTCCGATCAGGTGAAAACAGCTAAAGCTTTCCTTGAGGACCTTGAGAAAAGATTTGCTAAGAATGAAAAGGCTGAAACAAGTACAATCTTAGCAAAACTCATCTCTATGAGGTATACGGGCAAAGGAAATATAAGGGAATATATTATGAAAATGTCTAATCTTGCTTCAAGTTTAAGGGCACTCAAGTTGGATTTATCTGAAGACTTGTTAGTGCATTTGGTTTTGATCTCTCTTCCTGCACAATTTGGTCAAATTAAGGTGAGCTATAACTGTCAAAGGGACTCATGGACCCTTAATGAGCTCATCTCTCACTGTGTTCAGGAAGAGGATAGGTTAAAGCAAGAAAAGACACCAAGTGTTCATTTGGTTTCCACCTCAAAGGACAAGAAGAAAGAAAATAAGAAAAGAAAGAATAAAGAAGTTGTGGTAACAGCACCACAAAAGAAACAACCTAAAGGACAAACTAAAGATGGTTGCTTTTTTGTGGAGCTACAGGACACCGGAAGAAGCAGTGTACCAACTATCACGCATGGCGTGCTAAGAAAGGTATGCTTCTTAACTTATTTGTTCTGAGGATAATTTGGCTTCAGTACCTAGACACACTTGGTGGATTGATTCAGGTGCCACAACTCATATTAGTGTGTCCATGCAGGGTTGCCTGAATTGCCGAAAGCCTAATGATGCTGAGAGATACATCTATGTTGGTGACGGCAAATCAGTAGAAGTCGAAGCAATTGGAACTTTTAGATTATTATTAAGAACTGGTTTCTATTTGGATTTGTTTGAGACTTTTGTTGTATCGTCTTTGAGGCGAAATTTGATTTCTGTTTTAGCATTGGACAAATTTGGATATTGTTGTTCATTTGGAAATGGAAAATTTAGTCTTTTTCAAAATTCAAGTTTGGCTGGATCTGATTTTTTATCAAGTTATGATAATCTATATTTAATTGATACAATTGCTTCATTTAATGAATCCTTGCATGTTCATTCAATATGTAAAAAGTGCAAATTAACTATTGAGAATTCTTCTTCATTATGGCACAAGAGATTAGGTCATATCTCTAAAAAGAGAATTGAGAGACTTGTTTCTGACGGTATTCTCGATCCCCTTGATTTTACAGACATTGACATGTGTGTGAATTGTATTAAGGGGAAACAAATAAAGTTTAGGAGATTTGATGCCAATAAGAAAACAGATGTGTTAGAACTAATACACACAGATATTTGTGGGCCATTCCCTATGGCTTCTTGGAATGGCCAAACATATTTCATAACGTTCATTGACGATTTCAGTCGATATGGCTTTCTTTATCTCATTCATGAGAAATCTCAGTCACTGGACATGTTCAAAAGTTTTAAAGCTGAAGTTGAAAATTAACTAAATAAAGGTATTAAAAGCGTTAGATCTGACCGTGGTGGTGAATACTATGGCAGATATGACGGTTCAGGTGAACAACGTCCAGGTCCATTTGCTAAATTCCTAGAGGAAAGTGGTATCGTACCACAGTACACCATGCCGGGTTCACCCAATATGAATGGTGTTGCTGAAAGACGAAATAGAACACTTTTAGACATGGTAAGAAGTATGATCAGTCACTCTACCTTACCTGAGTCACTCTGGGGAGAAGCATTAAGGACTGCAGCTTATATACTCAACAGGGTACCAACAAAGGCAACTGGTAAAACCCCTTATGAACTTTGGACAGGTAAGAAACCTTGTCTAAAGCATCTTCATATTTGGGGATGTCCAACTGAGGCAAGGTCTTATAGGCCAAATGAAAAGAAACTGGACTCTAGGACTATTAGTTGTTATTTCATTGGATACTCTGAACGCTCTAGGGGTTACAAATTTTATGATCCCACAAGTAAGTCTATTTTTGAGACTGGTAATGCTCGGTTCTTTGAGGATGTTGAGTTTGCGGGGGGAGAAAGAGTTAAGGACTTTGTCTTTGAAGAGGAATATGTTGATATTCCTTTAATTGCTATGGACAATAATCAGGAATAGATTATTATACCAGATATTGTTCATGATGCAATTTTAGATCAAGATAATGTCATTGATCCTCCTATTCAAGCTCAAGGAGATGTTCCTGAAGAACAAACTCTACAGCCTCAAGAACCATTGCCATTAAGAAGATCCACTAGAGAAAGAAGAAATGCAATTTCAGACGATTATATTGTGTTTCTCCATAAACATGATGTTGATATTGGAGTGATGCAAAATGATCCAGTTAATTTTCATCAAGCAATGGAAAGTTCTAACTCTCAAAAGTGGATAGATGCCATGAATGAGGAGATTAAGTCTATGAAAGACAATGACGTATGGGACCTTGTTCCATTGCCTGAAGGTACAAGATAGATGCCATGAATGAGGAGATTAAGTATATGAAAGACAATGACGTATGGGACCTTGTTCTATTGCCTGAAGGTATAAAACCCATTGGTTGTAAATGGATTTTTAAAACCAAAAGGGATTCAAAGGGCAATGTGGAAAGGTACAAAGCACGTCTTGTCGCTAAAGGCTTTACACAGAAAGAATGCATTGATTATAAAGAGACTTTCTGTCCAGTTTCATCGAAAGACTCTTTTAGGATTATAATGGCATTAGTAGCACATTTTGATCTTGAGCTACATCAGATAGATGTCAAGACAACGTTTCTCAATGGTGACATTGATGAAATAATTTATATGGTGCAACTAGAAAACTATGTATCAGAAGATACAAAGTCAATGGTTTATAAATTGAAAAAATCCATCTATGGGCTTAAGCAAGCGTCTCGTCAGTGGTATTACAAATTTCACCAGATTATTATCTCTTATGGTTTTGAGATGAATTTGGTTGATGATTGTGTATATCACAAATTTAGTGGGAGTAACCATATTTTTTGGTTTTATATGTTGATGACATATTGCTTGCAAGCAACGATATAGGCTTGTTGCATGAAACCAAGAGATTTCTAGCTATGAATTTTGAGATGAAGGATCTTGGAGATGCAAATTTTGTATTAGGGATCAAAATACATCGAGATCGCTCTCGAGGTATTCTTGGATTATCACAAAAGGCCTATATCGAAAAGGTTCTTAAGAGATATGGCATGCAAGATTGTAAATCAGGAGATACCCCTGTGGCTAAAGGAGATAAGTTTAGTCTTCAACAGTGCCCCAAAAATGCTTTTGAGGAAACAGAAATGCAAAAGATTCCTTATACATCAGCAATAGGAAGTCTAATGTATGCTCAAGTTTGTACGCGTCCGGATATTGCGTACATAGTTGGAGTATTGGGAAGATATTTAAGCAATTCAGGAATGGTTCATTGGAAAGCAGCCAAACGAGTCATTCGATATCTTCAAAGAACAAAACATTTCATACTCACTTACAGGAGATCGGATAAGTTAGAGAACATTGGGTATTCGGATTTTGATTTTGCTGGGTGCCAAGATAGCATGAAATCTACATCAGGCTATATTTTTTTGCTTGCTAAAGGAGCTATCTCTTGGAAGAGTGCTAAGCAATCTCTTATAGCCTCTTCTACCATGGCAGCAGAGTTCATATCATGCTATGAGGCATCAAATCAAGCAATATGGTTACGAAATTTTGTCACTGGGCTGCAAATTGTTAATGGAATTGAAAGACCACTTAAGATCTTTTGTGACAATAAGTCAGCAGTCTTGTATTCTAATAACAACAAGAGTTCGAGTAAGTCAAAGCATATAGACATTAAATTCTTGGTTGTTAAAGAAAGAGTTCAAAGTGGACAGGTGTCTATTGAGCACATTGGTATAAACTCCATGGTTGCGGATCCGCTTACTAAATGATTACCACCCAAGGTCTTTAATGAGCATACTGCTCATATGGGTGTCATATCTTTTGAGGATATTTAATTTTAGTGGGAGTTTGTAATCTTGCTTTCTTATTATAGACACAATTTTAGTTTTGGTTAATCTATATTTTCTGCAGAAATGAAGTTGAGTTATTCACACTTTGATTCAGCTATGGATTCATCTCACTAAGTTTATAAAATGGACCAGTTGAAAATAGACATGTTTAGATCACATTACATGTAATTTTCATGCTATGCATCCATACTTGATCTGTGTCATTTGGTTGTGTTTGGTTGTGTTTACATATGTGATCAGGGATGGATTTGGTTACAACATATAAGTAACAAAAGTCGCCTTGGTTCTATGTATGCATGATTGATGGACGAGATTGTTCAGAAATGTCTTTGGTTATGATAGTAAAGTTTAGAGCTCATATAGTTGACATATAATTATAAGGTAATATGCTTATATATATATATGTATAGTCCAAGTGGGAGATTGTTAGGATTTATGGACAAATACATTATATATATTTAGATTATAATAATTATATGTCATAACTATCATTTAAAAGACTTGGCATAAGTATTAAAGTGATCTAATTTAATTAAAATTAAAGTGAGCCATAATAATAATATTATAAGTATGGGTTAAATGTATAGATATTTTTTTATAATTTCTAATTTTATGATGGGTTAAATTAGAAATAAAGAAAAACCTTTTGAGATAAAAGGGTTATGTTCCCCAAATTATAGGTATAGAAATATCGTTTTCTGAATTTCCATCTGCAGAAAACAGCTTACATCTTATCTATCAATTTGGAAGATCATTGGCCGCAAAACTTTAGTATTTTCAACCGAAATCATGAATTCAGATACGCTTCCGCTATAGATTTTATTTTCTTGATGATTTAACATGATTATTATTGCCTAGATGAATTCTAGGGTTTCCTACAGTCTTGCCTGATTAGCTCATAACAATGAGACTAATTAATTAATTTATTAACAGGAAAAATTAACAATCCCGATAAGAAGCCTAGAAAATGTTCAGAATCGAATATTTCTGGAGCTCTTCAAGCTGCCAACAAATTCACTTCATCCAACCCATGGTTCAATGTGGTTTTCAAGTTCCCTCGTATGCAGGTATGGCCGTATGGAGTTCTCTGCTTATGTTTACCAAAATTACCTATTAATTTAGAATTATTAACAATTTGTAGAACATACCTATTGGGTTTTTCCAAGAGTATATGGAAGGCGAATCGCAGAGTGTAACAGTGAAGGTTAAAGACAAAGTTTGGCCACTGAAATTGAATGTTTATGCAAACAAGAGAGAATTGCTCAATTAGCTGCTGGTTGGAGTGCATTTGAAATATATTTTCCCAAAAAAAGAAAGATAACTAATGAATTTAAGAGATTTCTTTTATAAAAGATCCAGATTCGTCTCTATTGAAAAATTCAATAAATTCTATTCAGTAGTATTTTAATTTTTTACTCTGATTTTGATAGGAATTTTTTGAATTGAAACACTTGCGGAAGCTACAAGGAGCAAAGTAAAGACTCCAATTAGTGAAAGCTTATTATTTAATGGAAATCGGCAGCTTTGAATCACAAGACTAAATCATAATAGCTTTTATATTATATATATATATATATATATATATATATATAAAAATTGAAACGACATAATTTTATGAAAATTTTATCCAGTTTTCTTATATGGGTTTTTCCTCAAAAAAAAAAATCAAATTAAATTGAATAGACCGAACTCAATAATAAGAAAAATATTTGGATATTGGGAAAACCGATTCACTGTCCAAATAAATACTTGTAATGACAGGTAGGGGTGAGCATAATTCAATTATAACTGAATAACTGAATAAAAACGATAGAAATAAATTATTTGATTCGGTTTTGTTTATTAGTTTTATAAAAATTCAGTTATTTCCGTTATATTTGGATTTAATTGTGAAATCAATTGAAATTTACAAAAAGGACATTTATTTTTATTGGGAATCACTTGTTAGAGCAAACCAGATATAAAATTGAAGAAAATAGAGGGTCAATAGTTAAAAGCTTAATTAGGATTAAACTGAGGTTGAATTGAGATTAAAAAATAATTATTATATTCTATTTAAATATGTTTCAAATAATAATTTTCCTAATAAAATATTTAAACTTCTAATATTCATCATATATTCATATTAATATAGTAGTCAAGATTTAAGAGAAAAAAAGGACAATCCAAAACATAATAATATCTAAATTATGTTTCACAAAAATTTAATAATAGTAAAATTATTATTATTATTATTATATTGGACACGCAATGATTTTCAATATAAATTTTCAATTATTACATCCTGATATAAATTTAAATTGGTATTCATTGTATTTAAATATAATTATAATTTAAATCATATTTAAATATTTATTTATCATTGCTCAATATGAGTTAATGGGTAATTATTAATGATATTTAGTATAATATTTAGTAAAATAAGTTGATCAAAAATTAGATGAAATAATGATATTTGAAATGCATTATCCTAATTAGAATTAAAAGCTATTTCTTCCAAATATATTCAATTTTTTTACGAAACTGCATGCATATATAAAGAAACGTTATATATGTTTTGATAAATTCTACTAGCTACTATCTTTCCTGTCTCTGTAATATTGCTTTATTTTCAAGCTATCAGAATGCAAGAAACTCCCTTGCCAATGGCTCGAGGTCCTGGGTATAGATTTAGGCCTTCTGATGAACATTTATTTGGTTACTATCTTTACAAGAAAATCACGAATGCCAAGTTTAATATGGAAGAGGAGGAATTCTTGGTAAAAGATTGCAATTTGTATGGAGATAAAGAGCCGTGGGAAGTGTGGGAGAGTTTTGGGGGCAAATATCTACGTCAGGACGATGATCTCTATTTCTTCACTCTCTTGAAGAGAAAAGGCCGCCAGGGAACCTCAAATTTCGATCGCCGAGTTGGGGTTTGCGGAACATGGCATGGCGAGAACAAAGGCCATGAATTTGTAATGGAATTTGGAAATTACCCCATTAGTTATGGAGTCAAGAAAAGGTTCAGTTATAGAAACCCATCGTCAGTCCATCACTGTGGGTGGATAATTCACGAGTACAGTCTTCCTGAAATCAGCGATTGTTTGGTTCTTTGTCGGCTGAGGAAAAATTGTCCATCTCCTGCCATTGCTGAGAAGAAGAAGAGACGGCTTGAAATTTCCCACAATGTACTCGCTGAACCTATCCAATGCAAAAGACTTGCAGTGGATGATTACGATAATACAACGGGGTCCAGACTTATCTGTAATCGCCAATTTCAACAAGGAGATGTATCTCAAATTGCAGCAACAGAGATAGAAAATGTAGCAGCTGAGAATAGTATGGCCGATTATGATGGTTCCGTGGAACATCGGGAAGCAGATTTGTTGACGAGAACAACCAATTCAGCAATTGCATCACCAGAGATGGACGTGAATTATCTGGACGATATGTTGATGGACCCGGCATTTGATTGCTCGTTCAACATTGACGAGCTACTGGATGATAATTGGTGACTTTTCCGGTTTACAGTAAGGACTTTTAGGAAACAGAACTTAGGATATGGTTTGTACGTAGTTCATTAATGGAAACAGAACTTAGACTTCGTAACCAGTTATTAATCTTTTGTTTAATTAGTTTACAGAAGTTTCTGATCATGTAAAACAACAATTACAATTTTATATATAAAAGAAATTATATTTTTTTGATCTAGCCATGCATTATGCCTGAAATAAACTTGTGATTTCTGAGAAATCTTTCTTGGAATATATATATATACAGTTTTATGCAAAGTCTGAAAGATTCAAATCCACCACTTTCCAATTCCAGCTCTCCTAATTACGACCTGCAAACCAAAACCATTCTTTTATATATATGTATATTGGAAATTGAAATTTTAATTAAGAACAGATGATGGATCAAATAAAAGGCAGAGTTTGCGTTGCAGGAGTTTCAGATTTTCAAGCTTCTTAGCTTATTAAGAGACTTCTTTTATCGGAATAGCAAGTTATAGGGACTGTAAGAGATCCAGGTTTGGCTCTATTGAAAAATTTTGTAAGTTTTATTTCAGTAGTATTTTAACTTTTACTCTGATTTTATAGGAATTTTTTGAATTGAAACACTTGCGGAAGCTACAAGGAGCAAAGTAAAGATTCCAATTACAATTAGTGAAAGCTTACTTAATGGAAATGAGCAGCTTTCAATCATAAGATTGAATCATAATAACTTTCATATTTTATATATATATATATATATATATAATAAAATAAATTGAAACGATATAATTTTATCAAAATTTTAATCATCGGTTTTTTTTCAAAAAAAAAAAACAAATTAAATTGAATAAACTGAACTCAACAGTAATAAAAAATTTGGATATTGGGATTAAACAAGAAAACCGATTCACTACCCAAATAAATACTTGTAATCATTGGTAGGGGGTAAGCAGAACTCGGTTATAACCGAATATCTGAAAGAAAACGACAGAAATAAATTATTTGATTCGGTTTTATTTATTAGTTTTATAAAAATTCGATTATTTCAGTTATATTCAGCTTTAAGTGTAAAAACTGCAAAATAACCACATCGATCGAAATTTACAAAAAATAACATAAATTTTCATTGGGAATTACTTGTTAGACCAAACTAGATATAAAATCAAAGAAAATAGAGGGTCAATAGTTAAAAATTTAATCAAAATTAAACTGAGGTTGAACTGAGATTAAAAAATAATTATTATATTCTATTATAATATGTTTCAAATAATAGTTTCCCTAATAAAATATTTAAAATACTAATATTCATCCTATATTCATATTAATATAGTAGTCATGATTTAATAGAAAAATGGACAATCCAAAACATAATAATATCTAAATTATGATTCACAAAAATTTATTATTATTATTATTATTATTATTATTAATATTTATAGACTATAATTTAACAATTAATAAATTTAAGCAACAAATTGAAGTTTAGGTATCTTTTTTTTTTAAACAAAAAATTAGGTATTAAAATGTAAAAGTGTTGTTAAATTAAAAGAAATGAGAATGCGCGTCATGTGATGCGGAAAGGAAACCTATTAAACTAGGTGGAGTGAGCCGATTTATGGTTCAACCGGCTTGTTTTTTATATTTTTTTGTTCAAAGAGTTTTTTAGCATATTTGAAGATAAATCAAGATCAAATTCTAGGTTTTTTCTAGTTAAACTGGTAGGTTTAGCTCAGTTTTTGCAACATTACATTTTGGAAAGTCAAAATAGAAAAACCAGATCAAAATATTTCAATCCACTTGTATATCCTATTCGATTCTCAATATTAAAAAAATTCGGTTCGGTTAGCTTAACTGGAATGGATAAATTAAAGGAATCAAAGAAAAAAAAAATTGAAGCTTACAAGCTTATCCCAACTATTACAATCTGGTAATATTTCATGCAAGTTTATCCCGACTAATTAAGCATGTTTTGATAGTTCACGGAAGAGCAATTTTATGGCTGGTGAATTTATCATGGAAGCATGGCTACTCAAACTTCATTCCATCATAGTCAAAGATTTGTTATTTGTAATACTGAAGTTTAGAATATTAGTTTATAGTTTATACTGAAACTTCATTTCTTATACTCTATTTTCTTCTACCCTTCTAACATTGGGGCCAATTGGAGCCAGTGTTTGGATGAAATATGTCAAACTAAGCATAAATTGGGGCCAATTTGATAAATTGAAAAATATCCAGTGCCTTTTCAACATTCACGATTTCTGATGTACCAAAAAAAAAAATCTTCACGAGTTCCAAGATTTCCTAATAAAAGATTGAAGAGTTAGGTGTGGATTGATTAAGATGGCGCGAAACCAAATCCTGGTTCATTGATACACAAAATCTGCAAAATACTTCAGCAATGAGTTCAAGAAAAACACCCCAGTTTTTCAAGATCATTATTGAAGACACTATTCGTGAGGGTAGACTTGTGAGTATTACTTCCTTCTTCTTCTTGTTAATTATATCCTTTTCTTGCGATTTTGCTTAGCCATGCTGATTTCTTTGATTAAGATTTCTTATGTAATCCAATTACTTATCGGTTGAAAAAAAAAAACAAAAGAAATTTCGCCTAAATTGAATTATCTAAAGTAAATTTTTCTAAATTATATTTCTTGTGTTGATGTTTTTAGGGGATTCCGGAAAAGTTTGTGAAATATCATGGAAATTGTTTATCAGGTAGAATGATCCTTAGGGTTCCTAATGGACCAAAATGGGTAATAGAGTTATCGAAGACAGCAAATGAAGTTTGGCTTGAAAAGGGTTGGCAAGAATTTTCAGAGTACTACTCTCTCAAAAGTGGGTACTTATTAGTTTTTAAGTGTGAAAAAATATCCCAATTTACCGTGTTAATTTTTGATAAAAGCCTAGTAGAGATTGAGTATTCAGGCAGTAGCAATTGTAATGTTGAAGTTCAAATGAAAGAAAATGAAACTCCATTGCTTTCTAGTCAGCCAAATGGAGGCCAACCCCAAGTTATTGTGATTGAAGATTCAAATTGCTCAATTCAAGAACTTGAAGGTATTATTTTCTTGTTTAATTGGTGATGCTATGATTTTCTTCTTAATTTGATGAATAATTGTATATAAGCAGTAATGTAATAAGAGAAATGTATGAATCTGAATAGACAATTGAATAAATGCATGCTTGTGAACTTCCCTGACTGATTAGTTCATAACAATATCGCTAATTAATTCGTCTGTTAATTAATTTACTAACAGGGAAACCTGATAAGGAGTCTAGAAAGCGTATTTCTGGAGCTCTTCAAGCTGCCCACAGATTTACTTCATGTAACCCATGGTTCAATGTTGTTATAAAGTTTACTAATTTGCAGGCATGGACTTTCCTGCTCTGGTTAATCTGTTTATGTTTCCCACAATTACCTATTTATTTAGAATTATTAACATTTTGCAGTGTGTACCTATGCGATTTATCCAAGAGTATATGGAATGCAAATCACAGACAGTAACAGTGAAGATTGAAGACAAAGTTTGGCCACTGAAATTGAAGGTTTATGAACATAAGAGTACTGCTCTATTATCTGGTGGTTGGAGTGCATTTGTGAGGGACAATTCTTTGAAACTTAGAGATGTTTGTGTATTTGAGTTGATTGAAAAAAATGTGCTAAATGTACACATCTTCAGGCAAGGGTCCAAGAATGTTTGATAGATATCGACTTTCATTAGCTTACCTTTCTGTAAAATGCACGTCTGCTTTGAGATAAGATTTGCTATTAGAGTTCTGTTTCTTTTTCATCCTTTGTATATGATAAATGCAACTTTTGTTGTAAATTGGTAGGTTGAGCATTCGGTTTGTTAGGTCTGAAAATTGAACAATGCCAATCACTGGAGTTATAACGAAGGTTTCATTTAACGAACGAAACATTTTGCATTTGAAAGTAGATATTATCTGAAATAATAAATTTGCAATTTTATGTTCTAACCTCAAGATTGAACCATATTAAGTCCAATGTTAAATGGAAGAATGATGAATGACATAATGAAACACTTTGTAATTCATTGATTGAAAGCAAAGAAAGCTCTAATGTGTTATGTATATCAGTCTTAATCATCTATTTGCTACACAAAATTATACCAAAACATAGATGATAGAGGATTTTGCCACTAATCAACCAATTAATCCTATTTTCTGGTTATAGATACTCGAAGCACCTTCGGCTTGATCAACTCAAAGTAGCAAACATCTCTTGGCTGAAGAGAATTTTGCCTTGCAAATACAGGCCAACCAAGACTGAGTCTTGCTACGCCATGATTTGAATACACACATAATTTTACAGGCCATGATTTATCTCCAACTTGAAGCATCACTGTATCAGTATGTGTTTGCCAATTCATATTCCTCTTGACAAATCGAAAGGGTATCCTCTGCATAAAATTGATATCACCATTAATAAATCATCGCCAACTTCTTCAAGAGCATAATAGTAGTGATTGATGATGCAAAAATATTCCCCCTAACTTTGAATAGGAGGTAGGAGAGCATGTCAATTTGGTCTAAAAATTGGCCCAACTGAACATCCTGAAGTTGCCATAAAAAAGAAAAACGAACCAACAGAACATGTAAAGAAAAACCAAACCGAACCAAATACTTTGATCAACTCCCAATGTTATTTCGGTTTTACCATTATATGTTTATATATACAAAATAATTTATAAATATTTATATTTATATTGTTTTATCAAAAGTTCAGTTGGGTCGGTTATGTTCAATTTCCCTCAACAAAAACTGAACCAAACCGAACTCACCCAATCCAAAATATTGAATTTCTTTTGGTTCTGTTTGGTTTTGGACACCCCAAATAGCAGGACGGCATTCAAAGTGCAAGACTATACACTATAGGAGCTGATTTTCTCCCCTCCAATTCATTTTTCCCAAAAGAAAGAAGGCTCTCTTTGATTTTGATCAAAGACCTCTCTGTTGTGTCTTTGAGCTTGGACTGTGTAACTCAGACTAGATTTGCCAATCCAACAAATTAAATTCGAAATCAATCTAATAGCTAGTTTAGTTAAATTCCATTAATTTGTCCCATAATCTATCTATTTATCTAATTGCAAGTCTAAATCTTTTGGTTCATAAGTAGTAATATAAGCAATAAATGACCTACCACATTGCTCTGACGATTAAAAACAATCTTGAAGAAAGGGTAGTTTGAGATGAAGTTCTTATCAGCTTCAGGATCATCTGCAAAACCCTTCAACTTTCCTACAAATTAAGATCAAATCAGAAAACAACAAATAACCAAATTATGAGCATTTGTTTGATATTAAGAAGAAGGCCAAAGATTTACTTTTACCACAATCAGAATCCTCAAATTCTAGATCATCATCATCATCAGTAGTTGAATCATCCAAGATTTGCAAAGAAACATCATCTTCTTCACTTTCATTCTTTCTGTAATTGATCTCAACAGCACTCATATCAAATATAGAAACATGGAAATGGCTTTCTCCTTTGAATTCAAAAACTAACAAGTGGCCATGTTTTAGGTTATGATAATCTGAAAATTCTTGCCAACCATTTTCTAGCCAAATCTCATCTCCATTCTTTACAATCTCTACCTCCCATGAATGGCCAGTAGAAACCTTAAGAACAATTGGACTTGACAAGTCATCTCCACGATCTTTTACAAACTTGGAAGGAATTTCCTGAAAGAAAAGGCAAGATTTTTGAGAAAAACACAAATTGGGTATTGGGATTAAACAAGAAAACTGATAACAACTGGAATGGATAAATCAAAGAAAACAAAAATTGAAGCTTACAAGTTTTCCCCGACGATTACTGTTTTCGAGAACAATCTGGTAAAAGTGGGTTGATTTTCCTGCAATTTTGAAGCTTTTATCCGGGAATGTGCTTCTATGTGAAGTCATGATCGAATTTCTTCAATATTTTGTATGAATTGCCAGTTAATTTTCGAAGAAAAAGCTGCTTCTGGTTCCTTTAATGGAGGAGCAGTAAATTAATACTGCACACTGATTAAAGAAAAAGGAAAAAAACCCAAAACCCCAATACAAAATTTTAGGAAAGCCCCCAATTAATCCTACTTGCAATTGGAGAAGAAACAATAAATAAATAAAATTAAGGAGAATAATTTATTTCTAAAACATGAAAAAAAAATTCCTAACTTTGTAATATTTTTTACTTTATTTTATTTATAGAACAAAGTATTTTAGTTGTAACATTAAAGTTTTGAATATCCTTTGAAAAATAACTACTCAAACTTCATTATTGATATTTTTTCTATAAAATTATATTTAAATATCCAAAAAGAAATTTCTCCTTGTTCGTCATTTTCCTCATTATAAGAAGACCAGAAAGGGGACTTTTTTTTTTTTTTTTTTTGAAAGGGGACTTTTTTATAAATAATATTTTTTTAAAAAATTAATTTGAAATTTAGGGTATTTTAAAAAATATTTTGAGAATTGAGGCATTTTACCCTGATGCGGAACTGGATTACGTTTTTTAAATTGTTGGCATGAGCTACCGGTTGTTTAATTAATTAATTAATTAATTAATTAATTAATTAATATTTTATTAATTTTTTAATTTAATAAATAAATATTTTAATTTTTAATTTAATTAAGTAAATATTTAATTTAATTTTTTATTAACATGTAAAAAAAAATTTACTCAATTTGATAAATATGATAAAAAAATATAAATTAATAATAATTTATTAAAATATAAAATTAGTAATATTTTGTACAATCAAAATAATTCAATATACAAATAATACATTCATTATATACATAATCAAAATTAAATAATATTTTCGTTTTAATGAAATAATAAATATATATATGTGTGCGTGTGTTGGATTAAATCCGATTTAATCCAACACACGCACACATATATATATTTATTATTTCATTAAAACGAAAATATTATTTAATTTTGATTATGTATATAATGAATGTATTATTTGTATATTGAATTATTTTGATTGCACAAAATATTACTAATTTTATATTTTAATAAATTATTATTAATCTATTTTTTTATTATATTTTTCAAATTGAGTAAAAAAATATTTTTTTCAAATTAATAAAAATTAAATTAAATATTTATTTAATTAAGTTAAAAAATTAAAATATTTATTTATTAATAAATAAATTCAAAAACCGGCAGCTTTTCAAAGGAAAAACTATTGGTTGATGGAAGTGCAACTCATGGAGCTGAAGCTTCCCAACAATTAAAAAAAAGTAGTCCAATGCTGCGGGATTGAAAAAGACACCATCTATCAAAATATTTTTCAAAATACCCTAAATTTCAAATTAATTTTTTTAAAAATATTATTTATAAAAAAAGTCTCACCAGAAAGAGAGAGAAATGAGTGATGAAATTCAGCTATAATTTGCTCATAAGTATAATCTATTTTTTTGTAATTTTAGATCTATAAGATGGAAAACGTAAAATTTAATAGTATGTTTCGTTTTATGTACCATTTGATATATGTATCTCAATTTGATGAGTCATCATTAATATCCTTTTGAATTTCATATTAGAGTACTGATAGAAAATGTTGATTAACTAAGTTGATGAGAAATACACATAACATCATATTAAGATGTAGATGTAGATACTAAAAGCGTGTTAAATGAAACGTATAATTCAATTTCATATTGTCTATCCACTAACAAATTAATGCATACAAAAATAAAAGTTCAAAAATCTAATACCATAAAATAAATGTTCATATATTTAATAAAAAAACTTTGAAGAGTTTGTAAATGCATTTTGCCAAACTTGTTTGATAAGTAGAGATGATCATGGGGTGGGAATTCCGAGACCCCCGTGGGGACTCAACTCAAACAGAACGAAAAATCTCCGAATTTTTCTTCCACGGGAATGGAGACGGTCTGTCTCTCACTCTCGTTGTCCCTTAGTCAATTTCTTGGTTTTAGTAAAGATGGTCAGTGTCTGTGGTGGCAATGGTGCCCATTTTGGCAAAGGCGAAGCATTTATGGTGATTTTTGTCTATTTGTCTATTTGGTTGCTGAGGAAGTCGTGGAAAAGTGAAAGAAAGTATTGTTTGGTTGCTAAGAAAGTGGTGGGAAAGTGAAAGAAAATATGTTTTTTCTATTTTTAACTGGGGGTGGGGATCCCCTCCAGAGCGGGGATGGGGGGGAATTTTTCCTCCGTAATCCTATCGAGGGTGGGGATAAGGAATCCCCGCTTTTGGGCGAGGCAATAGGTGGGGAGCCATTCCCCGCCCCCATCCTACCCCGTGATCATCTCTATTAATAAGTTGTCTACCTTAAATGATTTTGCATTGTGGCTCATTTTTCTTCTTCAGTTTTAATTTTATAATGGAAATGCGTGGTATTTATGATTTTATTTTGGAACTTGTTGATAAATACTTTTAATTTTGAGATTAATTTCATCCATAATTATTAGACCATATCATAATAACAATCCAGCCATAAAAAAAATCCACAAAAATATTTCAAAAAATGCCATATAAAACCTTCCAGAACATATCATATGGATGTGTAAAATTAATTTGACTTTTCACTTTAGTGCTCCGATACTGAATTCATCATTTTTCGGAGTGACTCTAGTGATAATATTTCAAAAGTTAAAATTTCTATTGTTATTGAATTGTTAATATGGTATAAATTCAAGGATTATGAATGAAATTTACCCTTAATTTTACAGAGGTTTACATAAAATCTAGTTAAGAGTGCATATAGATCCAAAATGGATTGACTGAGATTAAAATGCAGCAAATAGTTGCACAATCAATATCTAAAAACAATCATACAACCAAGAGAACTCACATCAAATAATCAATCTGAATGATTATAACTATAGGTGGCAAATTGGGTAGATTTGGATTGGATCATAAAGGGGCGGGTCATAAATGGGCCAAAAAGTATGGGTCATAAATAGGCCAAAAAGTATAGGTCAAATGTCCGAATGGGTTGGACGGGTTACTGACGGGTCCTCGGCAAGTGTACCGAATCGACAAGTAATAAAGTGGGGTATAGTTAGGACCCCGAGTTATCGTACCCAAGGGAAAAAGGATTGTTCAGTTAAATATCTATGGTTGAGTGAATTTGAGATGTCCCCGGTGTGATTGGTGGAGAAGATTAAACTAAACCAGAAAATAAATTAACAATTGAAAATAAAATTGTTCATCAAGAAATTATTCAAAGATGAAATTAAATACTTGGGAAATTCTATCCTCATATATGTAACTGAAAATTGGTAAAATAATATAACATGAAATTCTGGATAACCTATCTAAACCCAAGCCTACCTTTCGGATTCAGCTATTCTAATTAATGAACCTACCTTTCGGATTCAGCACATATATTAGCATTATCACATGTTTGTAAGTTCTAAGTCAGATAATCCTACCAGTTCGGATTCAGATATCAAACTCATTTATCTTCCACCATTCTGAACCTATTAAAATAAACATTCACAGATTTAAATACCAATTCGGATTCATCAAACCAATGAAAGTTGATTAAAATAGAACAGAGCATATGTATGTATTTATGAACTGATTACAATCAAAGTTTATCCTGGTAGATCTCCCCTTAACTTGCATTCAATTCAGTAACAACAGATAATTTCAGAGAAGATAAAACTGAACTATATGTATAATATGACCAATTCCTAGATCTAAGACAACCTACCATCCCGGATTCAGTTATCTAAAACCTATTTATTCCTCACAATTCTTAATCTAATAATATGAACACCCACAAACCAACCTACCACATCCATGGATTAAGCTGGAAAGATAAATGTCAATATTGAAAGAACAGAGCATTTGCACAAACAATAATTTTCGGATTTAGCTCCAATCATCATTATAATTGCAAAACAATATATAACAAGAGGAATAAAAGAAAACATGAAAATATTTATTAAATCCAAATATCCAAAATACAAATACGATTCAAGAACTCCCAAGTATGAACAACTACCTTAACATCAAGAATATAAATATAAAATATGAAAAATTAAGTTTAGAATACACCCTTGATGAAAAGAGAAAATGGATCTTGAAGTTCTTGTTCATCCACCGTTGAATTTCCTTAAATCCTAAAATACAAAATTAAAATAAAAATAATCTAAATTAAATTGGAATAAAAGTGCAATTTGAAATGAAATCTAAGCTAAAACAAAGTTTAAAAGAAGAATTAAAACATGGAAATTAAATAAAATATTGCTGGAATTTAATGAAAAATAAATCTAAGTCTACCCTAAGGAGAAGAGAGAAAAATAAAACTAAAAACTAAACCTAAAATTCTGCTCCCTGGAATGCAGCGGCGTCATTTTCTTTTTATACTGGAGACAAGCACAGCTGTGCTTTGAGAAGCACAGCTGTGTTTTGGCTAGGGTTGCGCCGTGTGCTGGCGGAAAAAGGCGTGACACAGCTGTGCTTTGCGAAGAAGCACAGCTGTGCTTCTGGGCGAGGGGGCGAGATTTGCGTGACGCTGCTCCGTGTGCGCGCCGCGCTTGCTGCGTGACACAGCTGTGCCTTGCGAGGAAGCACAGCTGTGTCGCCGTGTTGTTCCGTGTGTGCTGCGCGGTCCCTTCGAAAGCACAGCTGTGCTATTGAAAAGCACGGCTGTGCTTTAGGCCAATTTTGCCTATTTTCACCAACTTCTTCTAAAATCAACCCCAAACCTCCATTTTAGCTCCGGATTAAAATAAAACACCTGAAAACATCCCAAAACTTATTAAAAATTATAAAAACATTATAAATTAATAAAAACACAAAAACTAATTAATTATTATTAAAATTAAATAAATAAAACACATAATTATGCCAAAAATTAATCTAAAATATTAATATAATTGCAACTTATCAACTACCCCAAACTCAAACCTTTACTCGTCCTCGAGTAAACTGAATGAACCACATTCTCAATTATTTCAATCTCAACAAAAGAAAATAAGGAGTCATTCTCAATTAATGAACAAGAAAATAGGCTTGCTAATACCAATGCTCACTAAATAACAAATAAACACAAGAACATACTAAACAATTTCTGTGTGTGTGTGCAAAAGGCCAAAACAGAATTTTTATCATTTAAAAACAAAACTTCTAGATACAATGTTGGGAAAAGGAATCAACTCGAATGCATGAATGCACTCATGGCTTTTCACTCAAAGCTCAAGAAACACCATATGCCTCTTCTTACGTACCAAACCTTACTAGAAGGTCATCTCCACTAAATAGAACAAGACAAAACAAAGAATCAAGAGGTCTTACATTTTGGTTGTAACGTTAGGTTTAGGTAAATTGGCTAACAAAGAAAGATCAAGTCACTAGAGAAAAATAGCCACTACCTAAACAAAACACAATCACCCAACTGTACTAGTAAATATTCCCAACTCAATTGCATATAATCAAAATAAAATTGGCCTTAAAGACACCTTAGCATCATCAAACTCAACTCACAATAACAAATGCCACATAATATGCAACCCCAATTTTCACAAGGCACTAGTTCAAGTCTCACTAAATTTTGTACCTTAAACTCACATTTTTGCCCAATTAGCTAGGAAAAACTTACAATGCTTCTTCTTTTTCAAATTTTTTTTTTTTTATTATTTTTTTATTATTTTTTTTATTTATATATATATATATATATATATATATTTTTTTTTTTTTTTTATTTTTTAGAAGCATAAAAACCAACTAGCCATTAACAATAAATAAAGTACTTAATTCGTCTATAAATCCCAGCAAGAACTACAATTGAGCTTTAATTTTTACAAGACCAATAAACCACTTAAATCACATTCCTCTTTATCAACCCCAAACTCACTTCTTTAAATGGGCTCAACTCTCCATTACACACACCAATCAATTCTCAAACAGAAATTTACACCAAGAATTGACAAAATTTAAACTCCTTTTTACCCAAAATAAAAACCCAACCTTACTAGAGTGGCCACTCTTCTAAGGGAGGCAAAAATCATTTAAGGCTAAAGGTAGTTTTAATATGTGTAACAATAAAATAAGCACGCATTTAGCATACTAAATTGATAGGCTCAACGGGCTAACAAGAGACAATGAAATTAAGGTAGGAAAAGTCATTTAAAGTAGTTATACAAAGAAGGGTTGCCTAAATCATTTTCTAAGTTGTGTCTCATCTGAGGTCGCTTCGATGGGTAATCAGAAAGGTTCTAGTGCTCTTAGTGAGTTTTCATCTAATCCCCTAATTGCAACTAGATTTTTCTCAATTTTTAAAAACAGGCCCAAAGTGCTCAAAATTTAGAAATTGCAAAGTATAATCAAGGTTTACATGCAGTCTAACAAACAAAGATATATACATGACTATTTCTCACTCAACTTAATATTGAATGAAACACAAATTTCTAAACCTGAGATCAAAATCATTCACAATTGAGAACTATTAGGACAAAATAAAAATTTAAATCGAAGGAAAATCAAAAAGAAACAACCATAAAAATATTTAGACACAAACTTGGCACAACCACACTACAAACAAAACAAAAATTAACTAACAACTACTCAAACGCAACAAACTAAAAAGACAATAAAACAAAACAAATCTGGTTTTGGTTTGAAAAATTGAAATGGTACTCCACCCCAAACTCAAAATGTTGCACTGTCCTCAGTGCAAGAAAGTGAAGCACACAAAGATATTTTTCAAAAAATTTCCCCTATGCTGTGCTAAACTCATTGCAATTTAAAATCAATTGCAAGCACCTCAAAAATGGCAAACATAAATTAATTATTGTGCAAAATTAACAACCATACAAAATTTCTGCATGCCACCTGTGCAAATTGAAGAAAATTCAAAACCTGTGCAAGAATCCAATAATCACTGTGCAAAATGAAATACTTTGAAATCTGTGAAATTCATAGCCAACACAAATAATATCTATCCTATCACACGGCATTGGCTCAGCCACACAATTCCAAAATATAATAAAGTAAATAAAATCATACATTGCCTGACTTCATCAATTTCATTAACTAAAATAAATAAATAAATATATACAAAATCTGTTGTGTACGAATCACTTCCTGAAATATATATACAATATATTACTGTGGTGGTCGTCTCAGATGTGGAGGAAACACAGTGGAAACAGGAGTGAAAAATCCACGAATCTCAACGCTCAACCTGTCCAACTGTGTCATAATCCTGTGCTGGAAGGATCCCAAAAATGCATCTCTCTGCTCAGCTCCCAGGACCATATCTCAGCGCACCTGCTCCAGCTGAGTCTCAATAGAAGCCAGTCGCTCCCAAGCTCGCTGTACCGATAAGTCCACGCCAGATATCATCTGGTCACTCTGAGCGGTAGCTGCCCTGACCTCCGCCAATCCTCTGCTCAGCTCATCCAATCTCTCCCACACCCTCTCCTGAAAGGCTGCCTGCTCCCTCCTCAACTCACTAAAAGAAGTCTGAAACTGCGTCATCGATGCTGTCATAGACTGAATCTCAGATATCAAAGTCTGCACCAAAGAAGCATCTAGATGTGGAGCTGAGGATGGAGGGGCTGTAGAAGAAGATGGCTCATCATGCCCCTGAGTATACCGACTCATATCTGGAGGGGAGAAGGGAATATCACTCCTCCGTCTCACCCTCCTACTGGAAGTAGCTCTCTGTGGCGGAGGTAGTGGTGGAGCATCAGTATCGTGATCAGCTGGCGGATGGGCATCATCAGAATCTCCCTCTCCATCATCACCCAAGTCATGGGCCTCCATCTCCTCCACTCTCCTAAGTCGATATCCACTCTCGGAAGAAGGATCCTCTATAGCGATCCTACATCTGAGCACTACCTCCTCATCAATCAAGTACGATGACCCTAAAGCTGGTCCCATGTCAGGAGTAGGCAGATGCAGGGCTCTCATGATCAAGGTGATCAATCCACCAATCCCAATCCTCTTCCCTGAAGTAGCGGTGGCTCTCTTCAGTTGCTTACACAACCAAGGTACGGCATTAACTCTGGTGCCGGTCTCCATAGCATATAAGAAGAATAAGTCTGGTGTGCTCACATTGCTAGGACACCCTGGTCGCATGAACACTGATGAAGTCATCACTCGGTGTAAGTACTGATAGACTGGAGAGCGGAGCTTCGTTGACTTGGTGTTTCTCGCATGAAAATCCATATTGGGCTTCCCAATAATAGCCCAATGCACAGCTGAATCACCCACAACATGCACCTCCCCATCCTCTGGCAACCTCAAGTATCTAGCCAGGTCAGAAATAGATAGAAAATAAGGGATATTGCGTACTCTAAACTGAATGGTATTCCGATCATCCAGAGATAACCTAGGAGAGTACTGAAACGTACTAAGGAACTCCAATGTTATCTCAGGATAAGTCGGACCATTCAGAGAAAAGAACTCCTCCCATCCGATGTTCCTCAGCAAAGATACTACCCTCTCTTGTATGCCCAGGTCGATGAGTGTCTTCATACTCATAAACCTACTCGAAATAATAATCTTCGCAGCTAGCTTATTGAACAGGGTGCGCTGTTCTGGAGTCAACCAGTCAGGAGGCTGAATGGGCGCTGATGGTTGCTCCTCTCTATTGCGAACCATGGTTCCTGAAAAAGAAAGCAAACACTTTGTTCAAAACATTCTTGGTTTCATTAAGCGCATACCACATCTATAACTAAATTGGAAAAATAATATCAAAACTCACCAACACTTTACAACAGAAATTTGCAAAATAAATATACTTTCTAGCTAATGATGATGCAAAACTTGAAACATTAAGCATAAGGCAAATGTATAAACATGTTGAAGTACAGATTCTATTCACAAAATAGTAACAATTGGAAGATTGCACAAATTAGAATTTAACGAAATTAAAAATGAAAAGCACAAAGTGGAGAATGACAATAAGCACAAGTAATCAATTCTTGAAGTGTACATGCCAAAAATAAAATAAATGCAATTATTAGAGAATAATAGAGAGAAATGCAAAGTTCACTTAATCACTGCTTCATTCACAGCAAAAATATGTAGGAAAAATTCAAAGTTGCATGTAAATAAAAATGTGAAAAATTGGCATCCAAAACAACTTATCCTAATCCCATCAAGTCGGGAACTAGCAAACATGCATTTGACTCAATTCAATCGAGCACAATATTCAATTGCATCTAAATTAAAAACTAAAGCAACAGCAATATCATTAAAACGAGATAATACCAAGCATAATCTCAAGCAATTAGAATTTAACTTGCAAAAATTTTCTTTCCATATTCATACAATGCATAATTGCCCCAATTATCTCAAAGCCATTCAATTCAGAATTTTGAAGTCCAAACTCCCCATTTCCAGCAGCTATATTTCAAGGCAAAATGCACAATATATCCCCATCTAACACAATGAGTACTGAGTTCAAATTCAATTCAAATGGCATCCATCAACTCAACACTGCTATAATAGCAATTTAAACACAAACACATATGAAATTAGGCTCAAAATGCAATTGCTCAGTGTACAATATGGTCAGATAAAGCTCAATTAGTTAAAGTTCCAAATCAGCAGTGGACATGCCAACAGTGACCTAATTGCCTGTTTACACAACCTAATTTATGCCATCTAAATATGAACATTATCTCAAAATATCATATTAACAGAGTTGGCCAGGATAAATTAACAAATTGCTGAGTTAATCACATTATAAGTCCATTAATGTACATGCATTTCTCATTCAGGCATTTCATCAAACAGTTGGTAAGCATGATTCTAACTAGATTTTTAAGCACAATCTTTTCAATCCTAATTACCCATTTCTGTTCACGTTGGCCCGAAGAAGCAACACACATCAAAATTCACAATTAACACAACAAAATTTCCATTTGAGAATCAAACCAGTCAATTAAAATGAGAAATTAAAAATGCGAAGAGTGGGGAAATTAAATACCTGGAAATGTTGAATTTAGCTACTGACTTAAGGAAATTGGAAGATAAATAACGGAAAAGAGAAAGAGAGCTCTTAATTCTTTTAACCCAAAAGAAATCTGGAATTTATTGCATAAAAATTTGGGAAAGATCAGAATCGGCAAATAGGAAAATTGAAGAAAGAAAATGAAAAGAATTCCTTTTAAGCTCTATACAATCGCATAAAATTAAAATTACCTGAGATTAGCTTGGATTGTCAGTGAAGATCAAAGAGAAATTGAGAGAAAATTTTAATTTTTGAAGAACAGGGGGGAAAAAGGGAAAAGAAAAGAGAAAGGAAGAAGAAAGAGTAGGCTGTGCGTTAAAGGGCGCTGTGCGAAAACGCACAGCTGTGCTTTTGAATTAAGCACAGCTGTGCTTTTGAAAGCGTTGCGTTTCGGCGTGCGTTTAATTGAAAGCACAGCTGTGCTTTTGATTGAAGCACAGCCGTGCTTTACACTCAGCGCTTCGCACTGGCGTGTTTTAAATGAAAGCACAGCTGTGCTTCTGTAAAAGCACAGCTGTGTCCTCTGCACTATACCTGATGCTACTGCCCTGTTCCATTTTTTCCACTTCTTGCTCCTTTTGAATTTTTCTTCCTTCTCAACTGTTAATTTCCAAAACAATTAAACAAATCAAAACCAAATACACAAAATTAAATCCAACAAATTAAACATTAAAAATAACAAATTAACATTCTAACACACTAAAAATTTAAGGAATATTATTTTATAAAAATATATATAATAATTTTATTTTATTATTATTATTATTATTATTATTTTTTTTTTTTAGAATACTTTATTATTATATATATATATTTATATATATATATATATATATATATATATATTTTTTTTTATTATTTTTTTAAGAAAAAATAAAAATACAAATACAAACAACTAGTAATTAAAAATTAAAACATAAACACAGAAAAATGACAGATAATTAAATAGGAAGGGTTAAGAAAAATATAAGTTCTGGTTTATTGAGTCCCAGCTCGACTCATTTCACTCTCGGGTGGACAAGCTTGTGAACCAAATAATGGTCTTTCCGGTTTTTGCTCTTCATTTTTCCCCATCAGTAGGAGAAAATCATCGAACGCTACCAAGGTGGGAAATTCCATGTCTTCGATAAAGTATGACTCCACCTTGGGTTCACTGTAAACGAACTCCACCGGCTCTTCAAGCCTAAATAAATCCTTCAAATGGACTGAATTCAGTGTTTCCATTTGAGAATCATTCAACTCTTGCTCCTTTGGTGCACTATCCTGCACAGAAAAATTGAAATTAGTTTCCAAAAAAACACAAGATTTATCTTCAACAATAATTGGCTCCTTTTCTTCTTCATGCAACCCATCCTCAAAAGTTTCAATATTCTCATTAATCTCTATAGGTGCATGACTCATTTCACCACCATCTTTTTGATCACTCGGAGAGACAATTAAAATTTCTAACTTGGATTCCAAATTTTGGATCTCCAATGCTTGACTCTTTAATAAATCCCCTTGAGCCTTGATCCTCTCCTCTTGATAGTTGATTGTAGCATGCAACTCTCTCCTTTCTGCTTGGTATTCCCTCTCTCTACAATAATTGTAGGTTGAAAGACGTTCGATATGGGCAAAGTGATACTCTTGTGATACACATGAAGAGTGAGGATCTTCAAAAGACGGTGAATAGGTGACTGGTGAAGTTGAATACATTTGTCGTAACTCTTGCATCTCCCTCATCATATCATTCACTTGTTCTCGCAAAAGGAACAACTCATAATCTTGATCACTATCTTGCATCATTTTGAAAATGTCTCAACATTTTCCTGCAAAAATAAACACCAAATTAAAATAAAAAGAAAAATAAAAACCTCAAACTAACTCAACTAAAGATATAAAACAAACAACACCGCGATCCCCGGCAACGGCGCCAAAAACTTGACGGGTCCTCGGCAAGTGTACCGAATCGACAAGTAATAAAGTGGGGTATAGTTAGGACCCCGAGTTATCGTACCCAAGGGAAAAAGGATTGTCCAGTTAAATATCTATAGATGAGTGAATTTGAGATGTCCCCAATTTGTTTGGTGGAGAAAACTAAGCTAAGCAAGAAAATAAATTAACACTAAAATATAAAATTGGTCATCAAGAAATTACTCAAGGATGAAATTAAATGCTTAGGAAATTCTATCCTCATAAATGTAACTGAAAATTGGTAAAACAATATAACATGAAATTCTGGACAACCCAACTGAACCCAAGCCTACCATATCCATGGATTAAGCTATTCTAATTAATAAACCTACCATATCCCTGGATTAAGTCTATTAATAAGTTGCAATTATATTAATATTTTAGATTAATTCTTGGCATAATTATGTGTTTTATTTATTTAATTTTAATAATAATTAATTAGTTTTTGTGTTTTTATTAATTTATAATGTTTTTATAATTTTTAATAAGTTTTGGGATGTTTTCAGGTGTTTTATTTTAATCCGGAGCTAAAATGGAGGTTTGGGGTTGATTTTAGAAGAAGTTGGTGAAAATAGGCAAAATTGGCCTAAAGCACAGCCGTGCTTTTCAATAGCACAGCTGTGCTTTCGAAGGGACCGCGCAGCACACACGGAACAACACGGCGACACAGCTGTGCTTCCTCGCAAGGCACAGCTGTGTCACGCAGCAAGCGCGGCGCGCACACGGAGCAGCGTCACGCAAATCTCGCCCCCTCGCCCAGAAGCACAGCTGTGCTTCTTCGCAAAGCACAGGTGTGTCACGCCTTTTTCCGCCAGCACACGGCGCAACCCTAGCCAAAACACAGCTGTGCTTCTCAAAGCACAGCTGTGCTTGTCTCCAGTATAAAAAGAAAATGACGCCGCTGCATTCCAGGGAGCAGAATTTTAGGTTTAGTTTTTAGTTTTATTTTTCTCTCTTCTCCTTAGGGTAGACTTAGATTTATTTTTCATTAAATTCCAGCAATATTTTATTTAATTTCCATGTTTTAATTCTTCTTTTAAACTTTGTTTTAGCTTAGATTTCATTTCAAATTGCACTTTTATTCCAATTTAATTTAGATTATTTTTATTTTAATTTTGTATTTTGAGATTTAAGGAAATTCAACGGTGGATGAACAAGAACTTCAAGATCCATTTTCTCTTTTCATCAAGGGTGTATTCTAAACTTAATTTTTCATATTTTATATTTATATTCTTGATGTTAAGGTAGTTGTTCATACTTGGGAGTTCTTGAATCGTATTTGTATTTTGGATATTTGGATTTAATAAATATTTTCATGTTTTCTTTTATTCCTCTTGTTATATATTGTTTTGCAATTATAATGATGATTGGAGCTAAATCCGAAAATTATTGTTTGTGCAAATGCTCTGTTCTTTTAATATTGACATTTATCTTTCCAACTTAATCCAAGGATGGTATGTACCGAATCGACAAGTAATAAAGTGGGGTATAGTTAGGACCCCGAGTTATCGTACCCAAGGGAAAAAGGATTGTCCAGTTAAATATCTATAGATGAGTGAATTTGAGATGTCCCCAATTTGTTTGGTGGAGAAAACTAAGCTAAGCAAGAAAATAAATTAACACTAAAATATAAAATTGGTCATCAAGAAATTACTCAAGGATGAAATTAAATGCTTAGGAAATTCTATCCTCATAAATGTAACTGAAAATTGGTAAAACAATATAACATGAAATTCTGGACAACCCAACTGAACCCAAGCCTACCATATCCATGGATTAAGCTATTCTAATTAATAAACCTACCATATCCCTGGATTAAGTCTATTAATTAGCTTAAGTGCAGGTTACCAAATCCTAGATCTAAGACAACCTACCATCCCTGGATTAAGCTATCTTAAACCTATTTATTCCTCACTATTCTTAATCTAATAACATCAACACCCACAAACCAACCTACCATCCCTGGATTAAGTTGGAAAGATAAATGTCAATATTAAAAGAACAGAGCATTTGCACAAACAATAATTTTCGGATTTAGCTCCAATCATCATTATAATTGCAAAACAATATATAACAAGAGGAATAAAAGAAAACATGAAAATATTTATTAAATCCAAATATCCAAAATACAAATACGATTCAAGAACTCCCAAGCATGATTAACTACTCTATCATCAAGAATATAAACATAAAAGATGGAAAATTAGAGTTTAGAATACACCCTTGATGAGAGAGAAAATAGATCTTGAAGTTCTTGTTCTTCAATCTTGGAATCCACTTGAATCCCCAAAATCTAGATTTAAACTAAATTGATCTAAATTATTTAAGAAGGAAATTGCAATTCAAAATTAAATCTAAGTTAAACAGAATTTAAAAGGAAAATTAAAACATGAAAATAAAATAAATTGTTGCTGGAAATTAAAAGAAAATAATCCTAAGTCTAGCCTAAAGGAAAGAATAAGAAAATACAAACTAAAAACTAACTAAAAAAAACTATCTTTTAAAATCTAAATCTCCAGTTCTTCCTTTTTCGTTCCAGCAAAAACTCTCTCCGATCTCGTATTCTTTCTGACTTTTTATTGCCAAAATTCTTTTCGGTCGGTAAATGGGAAAAGGATTCTCTCTTTTCTTCGGAAATTTGGTAGATCTTGAATTTATGAAAACGCTGGCAGTTGATGAAAAAGTCATCAAAATGCGTGTTGAATTTTCTAATTGCAAATGCACGGCCATGTGAAATTTTGCACACCCGTGCATTAAGCAAATATCACTCACTTGGCCATGTGAGAATTTGCACTCCCGTGCATTATGCACATGCACTTTATTCCATTCTTTGACTTCACAAATCTGAGAATTACCAAATTGATCCAAACTTAGCATTATTTTCAATTAAATCCTTTTTCTTTTATTTTAATCCTGAAAAATACCAAAATCAACAATTAAACTCTAAAATATAAAATTAACTAATCAACTATAATTCAACCAAATAAATACTAAATTAACTTAAATAAATAAATAAAAACACACTAAAAATATCATTAATTTCACAATTATCAGTTACGTCAACCCATAGGCTAAAAACTTTGATTTTATGTAAACCGCTGTCTACAGGGATCGTCCCCTCTGGTCGGGCCTATAAACTTTTTTAGGGACTCTCGGCATATTAGCCTTTCGATTTTCTTTTTCAGCGAGGTGCACTCGTCGGTCAAATGACCAACGTCTCTATGGAACTCGCAGTACTTGCTAGGGTCCCTCACAACCCTGCTCCTTTCTGATAGCTTCCTTGGCCAGTTGATTTGGCGATATTTTTCTTTTATCTACATCAGTACTGTGGACGGAGTGGCGTTGAGGGTGGTGAAGGTTCTCTCGGGCCGATTGTATGAACGCCTAGGTCGATCTCGCCCTGACTCCTTCCTCTTGCCCATCCTTTTGGAGCCATCTCCTCCGTCTAGGCTTCTTGCTGTCAGATCGAAAGCGGAGGCTCTGCTAAATGAGCGACCGTCCGGGTGCTGCAGCCAATCCATCACGTTGGTCCTCCTTCTTCTATTGGACCTGAGGGCATCATCCAGTTGGATGTGCTGCCTAGCCCTCTCCATGAGCTCGGCGAAGCTGGATGGGGGTCTTGTTGTTAGAGATTCAAATAACGGACGGTCAGTGATGCCCCCGGCTAAGGCATTAGTCGCCATTTCCACACTGACACTTCTCACCTCAGACATTGTGGCCTGAAACCTGTCGATGTAGTCTCGTAGACTTTCATCGTTTCTTTGATAAAGGTTACACAGGTCGTTCACCGTCTTAGGCGCCCGCGTTTGCATGATAAACCTCGCAACTCCTTTAGTTGTCCGAAAGAGGTGATTGATCCCTGGGGCAGATCATAGAACCACGTTAAGGCATCACCTCCCAAGGTGGTGGGGAAGACCCTGCAGGCTACCCTCTCATCATAGGTGTATACCCGTACCTTAGTTAGATACTCCGCTAGGTGAGTGGCAGGATCAGTCTTACCAGTGTACTTGTCCATGACTACATCTCTCCACCTGAGAAGCAGCTCGCAGTCAGTGATCTCCCTGCAGAACGGGGAGGCAGTGTTCCCACCTGTGTTTCCTTCAAAATTGCCTTTTTTGGAGGTGAGAAAGCCAAGTCGTTTGAGCTTCTGCTTGAGCCACTGGTCTTCTTTGCTCATGGTTGTGGCGTTGGACTCGCTCTTATACTTTCTCGAATGGCTACGGTGTGGGGTGCACATATAGGATAAATCATCCCCTATGGAGGGGGTAACTGACCTGCTGGCGTAGGGGGAGTTCCTGCTTGCAGAGATCATTTGCTTCCCTTTATCATATATGTCCGGGGTTCTGACTGCACCCTTTCAATTTTCTTGGGATCACGGCTTGTTGATGACAATTTTCCTATTTTTCCTTCTTCTGAAGTCTTCGTCCATAAAGTAATCCTCATAAACTCTTTCAGAAGTCTCTGGCATTTTGCCCTTTTTGAACGTCTGGACGATGTTCTTGGTAAAGTCGCTGAGGATAGCACGCATGTCTTTAATGGTGATGGGGGTATCCTCAGATTGCCTCAAAGCGGCATCATCAAAGGCGGGAAGGAGGTTGGTCTTTGCTGGGGACCTGATGGGTTCCCTTCGTGAGGTGCCTGGTTTGGCACGTGTGTTGCTATTGTGATCAATATCCATGGGGGTTGTGTTCTCATTAGATCGTGAGTTCGCCATTCCTCCCAACGAAAGCACCAAATGATAAATCTTGAAATGTCTTTATCTGAAGAGGAGAGGTAGGACCGATCGGATGAGAAAAACCCTGCAAGAAAGAGTGTCCAGTCGGACTAGGCGTAAGCACTCCGAAACTTAAGTTAGTAGCTTAGAGAGAGAAAGTACTTTTTAGAGATAGAATGCTGGAGATTCAATACCTGGAGCTATCGTTGGCTGGGGTATTTATATGAGATGGTTGAGGGGCACTTGAGTGCTTAGGGAGTGATTACTGGCAGTCAGAGTAGGTATTCGGCGAATTGACAGGGAACAGGTGAAGGCATGGGCGCTGTCTTGCTTAGGGAGTGATTACTGGCAGTCAGAGTAGGTATTCGGCGAATTGACAGGGAACAGGTGAAAGGCATGGGCGCTGTCCTGTGTCAGACGGATGATGGGACTGGCGATCACATCATCCAATCGGGCATGTGCGCTGCCTAAGAGCTCGTGCCTACTACACTTTGCTGTTGGGCCTGGGGTCTTACCAGTCTATTGGGCCGACTAGACAGGTTTTGGTGCAAATGATATTTGCTGGGTTATCAATTCTTGTTGATTATATCACTCTCCATTCATTATTTCTGCTCTTAATTAAATGATAACACTATATTATATAAGGATATTTTTTTAATCTTTTGTAAATTTCTCCAAAACCATGATTGTTAATTACTCCCCATTTCCTTTTAAGTGTCCATTTTAAACTTTTTACTAAGATTAAAAACTTATTAATTTATTTAGTGATTTACTAAATTAACCTTTTATAAAATATTATACTTTTTTAATGCACCAATAATTATTTATTAAAGTAATATTAATATAATAAAATAATTTATAATTATATCTTATTTTTTTAAATGAATATTTATTTAAAAATAATAATAAAACTCAAAATGAATGCTCATAAAAATTACAGGGAGGAAATTCTTTTGGCGTGGACATAGAAACCTTAAAAGACTGTTATTTTAAGACTGATAGGAGTATCATCATCTCTTATTCTAAAATATAATTCTGTTATTATTTTAATATACAAGCATAAGAAGAAAAATTAAAAACTCCAAATCCTACGAGATTAAAAATTATTTTTGGGGTGAGGTTTTAATTGTTTCAACGTTAATGTTTATTTAAATGTGCAAATTTACGTATAACGTTTGTAAAATAGGAAATTTTTGCCCTTACTATCAGCAGTCAATTAAAGTATTAATTGTTAAAATTACCTGTAATTGATGGCTGAAGTAAAAATCTCTCATTTTATAAACGTTAGAAGCAAAAATGCACATTTGTCACTTAAACGTTTAATTCACGTATCCAATAAATACATTATGCGCACCCCACTCGATCAATATTAACTATTAACGATTAAAATTAGCGGCAATTAGCTGTAGAATCTTCTATTTTATAAAAATAAGTGATAAATTTATTCCAAAATAAATATGGATGGCAAATTTACACGTTTAAATAAATATTAAGGCAAAAAATCACAATGTTTCGATCAAACTTGTGAGTTGTGACATCTCTTTGTATTACGGTGCTACTGGCGGATTACACCTGGCAAACATGAACAGAGTTTTCTTACGGTGCTTCCGTAGGAGGCTGTATATATTTATACATCGAAATCCCAACACTGATTAACCCAAATTGAATAATAAAAAATGGTTTCGTCTTCATCCTTTCTCATTCTCTTATCCTCTATAAACTTGCTTTTATTGTTCAATCCATCGCCCGTTTCAGCAAAATCATGCCATGCCGATGAAATCTTTGCCTTGTTGCTATTTAAGCAGAGTTTGACAATTGATAAGCAATCTTCAACACACCCTCTTGCTTATCCAAAGACTGAATCATGGAAGCTCAATGGAAGTGATAGCGATTGCTGTTCATGGAATGGAATTAGCTGTGACATGCGCACTGGTCATGTCATAGGCCTTGATCTCAGTAGTAGCTGTCTTTATGGTTCGATTAACTCCATCAGTAGCCTCTCTGGTCTTGTTCATCTTCGTAGCCTCAACCTTGCCTTCAACAATTTTAATTATTCACAGTTACCTTCTGAGTTGGTCCAATTTCAGGCTCTAACTTCGCTCAATCTCTCTTCCTCTTCTTTTTCCGGCCAAATCCCTTCAAATATTTCTCAACTTTCAAACTTGTCTCGCCTTGATTTGTCCAATAATGACCAGTTATTGCTCAAGAATCCTGATTTTGGAACCTTAATTCAAAATCTAACCAGCTTGGAAGATCTCAGACTTGATTTGGTGGATATATCATCCACCGTACCCAGCATTTTGGTAAATTTATCTTCTCTGAAAACCCTAAGCTTGTGTTACTGTAATCTATATGGTGAATTTCCAATTGTGGTTTTTCAAATTCCTCACCTACAAACTCTCAGATTAGCAGCGAATTGGAATCTAAAAGGTCATCTCCCTGAATTCAATGCCACTAGTAGTTCGCTTGAGAAACTAGTGCTTGGAGGAACGAGTTTGTCTGGGAAGCTACCAAATTCAATAGGAGACCTTGGTTTCTTGAATACTTTGGGCATCGCTTATACCGGCATCTCCGGGCAGCTTCCGTCTTCACTGGGAAACCTTACACAACTTGTAATTTTGGATCTTAGATCCACCAGCTTTAAAGAACAAACATCCTCTTCCTTGCCATGGCTTCCTAAACTAAATAAACTCCGTGGATTAGGCCTTTCCTCAATTACATTTAACCATCCCATCTCTACCTATTTTGCTAATCTAACTCAGCTTGCTACCTTGTCTCTATACCACAATTCAATCAACTCGCCAATCCCATCTTGGCTTGTGAATTTGACCCAACTTGCGAACTTGCACCTGGAACATAATCAACTGCAAGGCCAAATCCCAGATTCAATCTTCCAACTTGGGAACCTCGAATCCCTTAATGTTGCGTATAATAACTTGAGTGGGACCGTGGAATTAGCCAAGTTCCTCAAGCTCAGAAAGTTAGCCCAATTATTTTTGACAGGAAACAGTTTATGGTTGCTCCATGATGGTGTCAATTCTAATGCTACCGTTCATAAGTTTACTGACTTGGAATTGGGATCATGCAATTTAACGCACTTTCCCAATTTTCTTCGACATCAAGATCAGCTGGTGTCGCTGGATTTCCGCAACAATTTCATTCATGGCCAAGTACCCAAATGGGTATGGAGTAAAAGCAAAGGCAGTTTAAAGATTGTTGACCTTTCCAATAATTTCCTCACAAGTTTTGAGCCTAAAACAACCTTTTCTTTATTCACTAACTTATTATATTTGGATCTAAGTGATAACAAGTTGCAAGGATCACTTCCAATGCCGCCTCCATCCATCCAAATGTACAGAGTGGCAAGCAACAACTTGAGGGGTCATATTTCTCCAAATATTTGTTCCTTGAATGCTCTGCACAGTCTTGATTTGTCCCATAACTACTTCAATGGAAAGCTTCCTCAATGTTTGGGGAATTTAAGCAAGTCTATTGAATATTTAAATCTTGGCAGCAACAATTTTCAAGGCAAGATTCCTAAATCTTTCACAAAGGGGTGCAGCATCAGGATTCTTTTCTTGGATTCAAATAAGTTAGGAGGACAAGTACCAAGATCATTGGCCAATTGTAAAAAGCTTGAGTTTCTCATATTGGGAAATAACCAAATCAATGATACATTTCCATCATGGTTGGGGAAACTACAAGAGCTGAAGGTTCTGATTTTGCGTTCTAATCAATTCCATGGTGTGGTGAGAGATCATTTAAATTCTGGTGAATTTTCCAATTTGCAAATTGCTGATCTCTCTCAGAATCAGTTTTCAGGCGCATTGCCAACCCAATATTTCCTTGGTTGGAACAAAATGAAGGAAGTGGGTGCAGACCAATTAAAATATGTTGGTACTGCACCCATTCTTGTTCAATCAGCAGAGTTCCAGATGTTATTGAGGAATTACTCATATTCTATATCAATAACAAACAAAGGAGTATTGCTAAACTACTCTAAGATTCTTGAAAGTCTCGTGGGTCTTGATTTTTCAAGTAACAGATTTGAAGGAGATATTCCTAATATCATTGGGAGCTTAAGTGGTCTTCGGTTTCTCAATCTTTCCAACAATAATTAAGCGGTGGAATTCCTTCTTCATTGGGGAATCTAACAAAGCTTGAATCTTTCGACCTTTCTCAAAACAATCTCTCTGGAGTCATTCCTCAGCAACTAACACAGTTAATCTTTCTTGCTATTTTCAATGTGTCCAAAAACCATCTTGCAGGTCCAGTTCCACAAGGAAAGCAATTTGTGACATTTCAAGGCAATTCATACGAGGGCAATCAGGGATTGTGTGGCAATCCATTGTCAAGGAAATGTGGAAATTCAGAAGCATTACCCCCAGCACTTTCTATGACTGATCCGGGAGATTCTTCATTTGATTTTGATTGGAAACCAGTGTTGATTGGGTATGGAAGTGGATTGATGATTGGAGTAGTGATTGGCCACATTGTAACCAAACGAAAAAACAAATGGTTCTTGAAAACTTTTAGACTACGACAGCCAAGAAGGAGAAGGACAAAACTGACACACATAAGGTAGAATTAGAGGCTCAAAATAATTGAGATAACAGCTGGGATGGCTTGATTTCACTCACGTTCACTGAACTTATCACTTATCGCGTAAAAATAACTGACTTTTTTTTTCTTACTTAAATGTCACTGAACTTTTAATATTTTTGCAAAAAAGTCATTTTGACCGGAATCCGGCGAGAACTTTCGCCGGATTGATGACATGGCATGCCATGTCAGAAACTATATGTCGTTTAACAATATCTATAACAAATGATACATCTAAATCAATTTCACTCACGGTCACTAAATTTATCATTTGTCGCGCAAAAATAATCAATTTTCTTTTTTTTCAACTTAAATTTTACTGAAATTCTAAAATTTTTTCAAAAAAGTCATATATTTACTATTCGTTGTCACGTGTCATATGCCATGTCATCAATTCGGTAAGGGTTCTCGTCGGATTCCAGTCAACATGACTTTTTTTGTAAAAATGTTAAAAATTCAGTCACATTTAAGTAAGAAAAAAAAATTCGGTTACTTTTGTGCGATAAATGATAACTTGAGTGAAATTGACCCCAGCTGATATCTCAAGTTACTGTTAATTTTGTTCCCAAAAATCACTATCAAGATTGTCTTTTTCTTTTTCTAATTAATTCTTCCTCTAGGATAATATACGTGTAACATTACTAGAGTTCAACAAGCTTCTCTCACTCTGAATTCCGCGTTGCTTAGACCTTGACTCTGAATTCCGCGGCAGATTCTACATTTCTTGCTAAATACGGCATCTATTATTAGTAGTTATTTTCTTGCGTAGACATTGACTTTCATTATTTAAGGGCTAACTCTCCAATTTAGTAGGACCATATATTTGGAAAGAAATAATTAAGTAGCAAATGCTGGAATTTCTTGGTCTTTGTGGTATATATGGAATAAATCATTTCAGTTCTTGGAAAATAACCATTTTCCTCCGTTTTTGTTGTGTTATATTAATTTTTTAAAATGTTATAACACATTAAGTCTGAATAATAATTTAATGAAACAAAAAAAAAGATAGTATTTAACAAATCTGTCAAAATTTGATCCGATTTGATTCTTTATGTGACGGAGCAATTCATTTGGATCACTTTATATTTTTATAAATTTTAAATTTTTTATGTAACTTAAATATAAAAACAGTTTATTATGCATTTTTTGTAATTTATAAATGCATAATATTTTTTATTTTTAATGAAACAAATTTTAAAAAGATAAAAATATAATTTGACCAAATCCGTTTATGACATGACTCAGTACATATGAAGAATAATACATAAAGCTTATACAGGCTCCATTTTATATTATATGTCTTTTTAAAAAGATGACTTTTTTTTTTCAAATTAAACAAATATTTAAACAAAATTCCAAAAGTAAAAATTAATTAAATTTAAATATTAGTATACAATTAAAATTTGAAAAAAAAAATATAAGGTTACATAATTGGATTTTAGGTAGCAAAAGGTAAAGTAGAAGCCCTTCTTCATCCAGGTCGGTCGAATAATAAAATTACTACCAAATCTATTTATCACTGCCCAATTGCTGCTGATCACTGCTGGGTTGCCGTAACAAGCTTTCTTATTTTGTCATATTAAGCACGCTGCTACCAAGCTACCATATAGCATGCAATGTACTGATCTTCTATTTTCTGCAATGCAGTGGTCCCAATGTACTAGAAAATTTCTAATTACTGCTCTCTCTTTCCCCCTATCAAAAAAAAAATGGTGTTGTTGTTGGCTTTGTTTTGGAAGTTGCAGCTCTAAGTAATGCTGCATACAGAAAAGGAGTTTTCTGAAAAAATATATTGGAGGCCAGAGCTTGATGATAATGGAACAAAACCCTCATTTTTTTAAGATAATTCTTGATGATACTATCCGTGAGGGTAAACTTGTAAGCATTTCTTCTCTTTGCCTCTTTATCTTTTTCATTTTCTTTTCTTTTTAATATTTTCCTTTTGTTCTTGGTTTTTGGCAAAGTGTTGGTAGCTTTTTCTTGAAATAACTAAACAAAAGACTGGACCTTTATGGTTCATTTCTTTTGCCATTCTTGTATTCTTGTTGGATTTAGGGTTTTGAACAGAGAATTAGATTTGAGTTCAAGACCTTGAAACTCTAGAAAAGACTTCACTGTACTAGCAAATTTTAAGCCATTAGACAACAGATTTCAACTGGATTCTGTTTATTATTATTATGCATTGGTTTGAATCTGGTATGTTTTATCTTCAACTTATATCAGAGGCTACCAAGAAAGTTTGCAAAGAAATATGTGAACAGTCTTTCAAGCCCTGTAACCCTGGAAGTCCCTAGTGGTGCTAAATGGCAAGTGGAGTTGTTGAAGTGTGATGGTGAAGTTTGGTTAGCAAAAGGTTATCAAGAATTTTCAGGATATTACACTTTGAAGTTTGGCCACTTTCTAGTGTTTAAATATTTGGAAGACTCCCATTTCCATGTGATCATACTCGACACAACCGGTTCGGAGATTGAATATCCATTTGAAGCAGAGCCAAATCATGACAGATCACTGGAAAATCACACACCGGAGGAGAGTGAAGATGGCACATCTGTTGAAGTGTTCCATAATCTATCACCGTGCCAGAAAACGAGAGACCAATCCCTACCCCCACGGTCTAGTAAGAATGCCAAAACTAATGGGAAAGTCAGGGGTGAGTACGGTCCAACTAATTTGGTTCGGTTTGATATTAGTAGCTTATGTAAATTTTGGTTTATTGGTTCGATTCGGTTAATAATTAAAAATCCAAAACAATTGAAAATTTTAAAATGGTTTTATTTTTTTCTAATAAAATTTCAAAAATTGTTAATCAAATCTATTCTAATTAAATTCTAGTAAACTGTTCAATTTGAATTTTTTTTTTTTTTGTCAAATTTCAATTTTTATTATTTTGATTCGATTTAGTTATAATTGAATCGCGTTGACATTAACTCGTAACCATTACCAAGTAGGAGCACAAGAACATTTTCCACATAATTGGTTGTGGAAAACAAAGTCCATTTATGAAATTGTTGATGTAATGTAGGAATACAGAGAAGAAGTAGGGGTTCATCAAGTTTGAGAACTTCTAGAGCTCATGAAGCTGCCAACCAGTTCACCTCAAAGTATCCATTCTTCAAGGTTGAATTGCTGCCATCCCATTTTAGGAATAGCAATGTGGTAAGGTCTCTTTAGCCCCAGATTATTTCATGTTTGATTTCAACTTGGTGGTTTCTGCATTACTCACAAATTTACATTATTCTGCTATTATTGTTGCTAAATCCTAAATTAGGCTGAGAAATATTATTTTCCCAATTTTACATGCAGACCATTCCAAAGCAATTTTATGTTAGGCACGTTGAGCAGATAGCCGCAGGAAATGCAATGCTTGAGATTGGAGATAGAATGTGGGGTGTGAAGCTCATACACAGTTTAATTACAACTGTGTTCGGTGGTGGTTGGCGTGCATTTGCGAATGAAAATTCTCTAGAAGTTGGAGATGTTTGTGCTTTTCAGCTGATAAAGACTAATGTATTTAAGGTCTGCATTTTTAGAAATGTCAATTGAATTTTAGAATGTTTTGGAGTTGCATTGTGCCAACTATACATTAAATTGCTTATGATTATGTTTCAAGGAACTCTTGTGCTTCAAAATAAACAAAAATAGGGAGAAAAAAAAAAAGATTTCCAAATAATTACTGCTTTAAATTTTAGCTAGAAAAAAAAAAAATTAAATTCCAAATCTATCAAGAGGAGGTTTGGGCATTTCCCAACTTGTTTGAACGGTGTGTCGTATGATAAAGGAGACGGGAAAATAAATGCTTTCGTTGAGAGTCGAACTCAAGACCTCCCGCTTACTAAACGGGTGCTCTAACCAACTGAGCTACGAAAGCATCTTGTTGCGTTTCTGCGTACTTTAGTATGTAGTACTATGTTATTACTTTCGTTCCATTTCGCATGGCCGGAATGCAATTTGATTATTATTTGTTTTTTTTCAGAGAAAGGACAGATGACAAGTATGGTTTTCTGGTTGCAGGGAGCTCTGTGATAATCTTCAGGTTCAGGATTTTGTCTCAAGAGTGAAAAAAAAAACAATTTCATTAACATTAAATGAAAGGAGGAAAGACTATTATTACTCATTTAAGAAGAATCAAATAAATCTTGACGATTTTCTATAGTTACGGAGAGACAAGGGAGTTCTGCAGGTTTGAGCTTTTCTTTTGCTCTGTATCTTCTCCCATTTTCTTTTTAGCATATGTAACTTTAAACTTCGTTCTGTTTGAGTTTTACAAGATAGATAATCCGAGTAAAACCAGAAAAAAAAAAAAACAACTGATCAATTCATTCATATTCTTTTGCTTAGGTAAAAAATCTTGGCTTATGAGAAAATTCTCTGTTTCCTTAAGAAAAAAACCAGTGGAGATGTTAAAGTTAGTAACTTTCAGCCTCTCCAAAACACATCTTGGCTTAAAGTTAGAGAAAGTTGACTGCTTTTTCTTCCTTTTATTTCTTGTTTCTTAGCATTAATTTTTTAGCCTTTACATGATTTGTTTTCCATTGAAAGAGGTTATCATGATGATTTTTTACTTTGTGTAAACAGTTGAAGAAAACCAGCAGAAAAGGTGTCTGTTTGCTTTTCCTTGGAGCAAATTAATCTAGGTGGGGTTTTTTCATTTTCTTTTTGCTTTCAGAACTGAAGCAAAGATTTATAATGTGATGCCCTTTCAGATCAAAGCCAGAAGCTTGAGTAATTTAATGATATGGGCATACGTTGTTGAATCTTGATTTGAATAGTTGTACATTTTAATGTTATAGATTATGCATCTGGCTCTGGCTAATGATTTCAAGTTTGCCCCTTTACCTGCTTAAATGTTCTCTTGTTTCAGAAATTGCTATATGGGTTACAATCTTGAATAAATTTTTCTGCTTAAATGTTCTTTTGATGCATATTTTCTCTGAATCTAATTAACAAGTTAAACCCTTGTGTTATTATTCACATGATCTTGATCACTTTTGTTTCTTTTTCTACGGACTATAGAGATATCAAAGGTTTGAACTTTTCTTTTCTCTGTTCACAAATAAGCTGAACTCTTAAGGTGTTTGTCCGTTTATTTTCAGGCACAAATGGCGAGTTCGGCTTTTGCAGGAAGTGGACATCGTTTTTACGAATTGATTAATGAAGATGTCATCCATCTAGGCAAACTTGTAAGCATTCTTTCTCTTTGAAATCTCCTCATTGCTTATGCATACAACTTTCTTGCTTCTTTTCTTTTCTTCTAATTCAATTTTTTTTACTGGTTTCTTCATTCTTGCATGATTTACCGGATTAATCTTGGGATCCCTGCAGCATTGATCATGGTGTTGTATATAACTTTGGCAATTGTTTACATACGCATAATGGAACTCTTAACTAAATAAAAAGGCCATTAATCAATTTCCTTGTCCCATCATAAAAAAAAAAAAAAATCATTTTGCTTGAATTAGGGCTTAGCAAAATTCGGTTCAAACTGAAAAAACCGAACCGACTAGTTTTTTTTATTTTGGTTCGATTATTCGGTTATTTCGGTCTTGGGTTTATCAAAAATGTATAATTTAGTTTATTATTTAAACATAATTCAGTTTTTTTCAATTAATACACAGCTTTACCCTAAATAGAATTGAGCAAAATTTGGTCAAAACCGAACCAAACTGGCAGAATTTTATTTTGTTTCGGTTCAGTGTTTTTCAAAAGTTGATTTTGGTTTTAGTTTTAACACAATTCAGTCTCAGTTATTGAATCTAACCAACCGGAATCACAACTTAGCTTGAATTTCTCTTCTTATAGTGGATAATATATGAGTCTTTCCTATCAGCTGCTTCCAAGAAAATTTGGGACAAATCATGGAAACTGTTTGCCAAGTATGGTAACCCTTGAGGTCCCAACTGGGGCAAGGTGGCCAGTTGAGTTGTTGAAAGATGGAGCAGGCATTTGGTTTGATAAGGGTTGGAAAGAGTTTGCTGGCCATTACTCTCTTGAACTTGGTCACATGTTATTTCTCAAGTATGAAAAAGACAGTATTTTTCATGTGATAATATGTGATGGAAGTGGATTAGAGATAGACTATCCAGACAATTCTAGTGTTGAGGATGAATTCCTAGAACTTAACTGGGATGCAGATGACGATTATGTTCGATATTTGTCGGAATTGGGGGTCGATATTCAGTCCAGGAGGCTTCATATCTGAAGAATTCATTGGCCTAATTATCCATATCCTTGAAGAAGCTTCGAGTTTTCTGTAACAAGTTAATTAGCTAAGCAAAGACATCTTGTTATGTTTCGAGTTGTATTTCTTGTTTATCAGAGTCAATGAAATTATGGCCGGACTGATCCTAATTAATCTATTAATCACTGCTCTTTCCTAGTGGAAAAACACTACAATGTTTGTTTACCAGTTTATATTGTTGTATGCATTTTCATTGTTGACCCTCTGTATTCTTCATCGGAATTCTTTTTGCCGGTAACACCAGTTTTTACGGACGGATTAGTAGCTTCTAATTAGGATTATAGGTTGATGATTTCAGCTACAAGAACTGTGAAGATTTTTCCTTTGCAAGTGCTCCAATAGGAGATCTTGATTTTATAAACACTCTTTGAGGAGTTAATTAATGGATTGTTACTATTCCTTCAAACTCACTTTTCATGCAATTTCTTTTACAAGTAGTTGCCTAAAGTAGAGTCCGTCTAAGTTTGATTCGTTGCAGAGAATCTATGATGTGCTAATTGATAGGTGAATATTATTCAGTATTATTAAGGAACCTATAATTCAAAAAATGGATATTATTTCTTTTACTTAATTTGAGCCGTTAGATCTTACTTATTAAAAGAAATTAACCGATGGCCTAAAGTGAAAATTTTATTTTTGGTATGCACAATTTTTGGAATTAATTTCAGTCATGACCATACAATTATGGTCAATTTAACGTTGCAATTGGAATAAAATTATTTGTATTAATAAAATAATAATTATTACTTTGTAACAATAAAATCACAAAGGACAGATTTTAAGGTTTTCGGGCACTGGAATGATATAATTTCATAATGAATTGTGATTTTTTGGCAGAGAAACTCTTGGTTCAAGTTCACATCCTGATTTTGATGATTATCAAACTTTAAATAAACTCTATTAAAAAAAATTTTCAAAGCAAATTTTTGCAGGAACTTTTCTATATATTTGTCTAAAGGAAAGTATCACATTTCTGGAGATCAAGCTACAACAAGCATGGATTTATGTTGTAAATTTATTTATTACCTTAGTTTGCTAGAAATTAGGTTATTAAAATGTAAGATCTAATTGAAACAAAATATTCTCACTCATGCATACACATTGGCTTTAGAATTGCACAAAAAATGTTTTTAAGTTAGAAAATGAACTTTTGATCAAAACTGATTTTTCGTCAGAAATTGGTTTTTGAGAAAATGAATTTCTGTGTTCTAGATTTCTAAAAGAATTTCTAACTTAATTTCTGATCGTATCAGAATTCTGGGCAAAATCCAGAATTGCACTACAGGACAAAATAACGGCTATATAACGGCTAGTTGATTTTTATCTGGTCTGTTTTGCCCTCCAACAGCCATAAACGGCTAATTTTTGATTTAAACACCTAAAACTGATTTTTTAAGTATAAATACATGATATTTTACCCATTAGAAGGTTAGAGAAAGTTTGAAAAGAAATTCTAACTCTTAAGAGAAAAGCTTAAATTTTTATCTTACTTTCCACATCTTTGCACTTCACTCTTTATACATTCTCCTCAATTTGGTTATAGCTTTTGTTGTAATCTTAGTGTGAGAAAATTCTATTGAAAAAGATTGTGAGTTGGGTTGGCTAGAAACCTAGGAAGAATTCTAGTAAGTGTTTTAATCTTTTACTTTGGAAAAAAGATTGTGGGTAAATATACAAATCTAACATTGTATATTGGCATTGGCTTTGACTCTTACCCTTAAAAGAGTTAAGAGTGGAGAGAAAATCTCAAAAACTATATCTTGGGGAGTGGAGTAGGCAAAGTTGGCCGAACCACTATAATTTCTGAGTGTCATCTTTTCTACTCTCTTTTCTGACTCTCTACATTTCTACAACTCTGTTTTTGAAATTATGTCAAACGTGATTTCTAAGTTATTTCTTATAAAATATTCTGAAATTGTCACAACAATTTCTGCATACACATTTCTGAAGTTATTACTTGAGTTTTCAGTTACAAAAAAATTTACAAAAATCTGATCCTTGCTTAATCTGCATTTCTGTCCTTAAGTCAGAATTCTGTATTTTTTATCAAATCTGTTCCATAAGAAAATCAGCCAAAAAATTTTGAGACACCCAATTCACCCCTCCTCTTGTGTGTCTTTGGGACCAACATTTGGTATCAGAGCGGTTCTCAATATCCCTAATGCTTAACATCCTTGAGTGATCCTACAAATGGCTGATACTCCTGTAGCAACTCCATTCAAGGAAGGGCACTCTGTTCATCGTCCTCCTATGTTCAGTGGTGAAAATTATCCGTTCTAGAAAGTTGTAATGAGGCACTTCATCCAATCACAAGACATGGACTGTTGGGACATTATTGAAAACGGATATGAACCTCCCAGGAAACCAGCAACTGAAGCAGAAGCTTCTGGTGCCACTACTGTGTTAAAAACAAGAAAAGAGTTTACGAAAGCTGAGGAGAGATTAGTGCAGCTAAACGCCAAGGCAATAAGTATTTTGTTTTGTTCATTACATACAAATGAGTTTAACAGAGTCTCTGGGTGCAACACAGCTAAGGAGATATGGGACAAACTTGAAGCTACATACGAAGGCACTAATCAGGTAAAGGATACCAGGCTCTATGTACTTATGGTTGATTATGAAAGCTTTAAGGTGAAACCTGAGGAATCCATATTTGAGGTAATTAACAGGTACATAAAATTAACAAATGATATTAAAGCTTTGGATAAAAAATTAGATGAGCATGACAAAATAGTTAAGCTTGTTAGAGGTCTCACTCCTCGGTGAGAATCAAAAGCTTCAATTTTATTGGATAAGGATCTTAGCACACTTAATTTTGATAATGTATGTGGATCTCTTATTTCGCATGAGCTTTACATTAAATCTCAAGATGCAAAGAAAGAGAAAGACAGGAAATTAAAAGCTATTGCTCTTAAGGCAGAATTCGGAAGTGACTATTCTACAGGTGATGATGAGATGGCATTGATCACCAAGAAATTTAGAAAGCTGTACAGAAAAGGGAAGAAATTCTACAGAAAACAGCACCAAAAATTTTCGCATCACAAGGGAGAAAATTCCTCCAAATCTGCTGGTGAAGTTATATGATATGAGTGCAATAAACCAGGACATATCAAATCTAAATGTCCAAACTTGAAAAGAAAGGAGAAGAGATTCAAGAAGAAGGCTATGAAGGCTACGTGGAGTGACAGTGAACAATCAAGCACAAGTGAAGCAGAATCTACAAATTCTGATGAAATTGGTCTAATGGCAATTTCTGATCATGAAGAGTAGAATCTATCTTCTGAGGAAGAGCAGAGAGCATTAGCTAATGATTCAGAGAAATCTGAAGTAAGTGATTCTGACTCTGATTCTGATGGTAATGAGTATGAAAAAATGCTTGATTGTTTTGAAGAATTGTATCATAAATATTGTCTGCTTAAGAAGACGCATATTGAATTAAAAAAGAATTTTGATGCATTGAGTTTGGAACATGAAAATACTAAGCAATCAGAGATAAAATTGAAAAATGATTTTTCTGATTTAGAAACAAAATATGCATCTTTACATGAAAAATGCAAAGGAAAACAAGTTTGTGTGTGCAATAATAATACTGTTGAAAATGTGAAATCAGTTCATGCAAGTTTATCAAAAATTCCTTATAAGAAAAATTATACCAAGAAAAAGGTTGACAAGGTTGTATCTTATAGTAAATTAGCAACTAATTCTTCTGCTACATGCTTTTATTGCTGTAGAAAATGGCATATTTCAAAATTCTGTTTTTATAAGAAGAATGCTAATTTTATCAAACAAAGATGGATGATTAAAAATTCTAGAACAGCTACTGCTAACCCTGTAGGACCCAAGAAAGATTAGGTTCCTAAAAATATTTAAAATTATTGCAGGTCTGCCTAAGGAGCACCAAAACTGAAAAATGGTATATGGATAGTAGCTGCTCCAGGCATATGACGTGGGACAGAACCAAGTTTTCAAAATTGGTAAAATCTACTAGTGGTTCTGTTAGTTTTGGTGACAATCGGAAAGGAAAAATTATGGAACTGGATCAATTGGTACTAATCCTGTTATTGAAGACGTTTCTCTAGTTGAAGGTTTGAAGTATAATTTATTAAGTATCAGTCAATTGTGTGATAAGAAGAGAAGAGTAATTTTTGAAGTGGATCATTGTAGAGTTGAAGATGTTAAAACAGGAAAATCTGTTTTAAAGGGTTAGATATCAGGAAATATATATCTAGTAAGCCTAGAAGACATTAAGAAAAGTGAAGCAAAATGTTTGATTTCAAAAGAAGACTTAAGTATTTTATGGCATAGAAAATTGGGGCATGTAAGTTTTCACGTGATTGAGAAGCTGATGAGAAAAGATCTGGTGAGGGGCATTCCAAAGATGAAAATTGATAAAGATCATTTGTGCAATGCGTGTCAGCTTGGGAAGCAAACCAGGAATTCCCACAAATTCAAATCTGGCGTGTCTACTAAGAAAGCATTAGAGCTGCTCCACATGGATTTATTTGGTCCAACTAATCCTTCAAGTATTGGTGGAAAGTCTTATGTTCTGAATGTGGTGGATGATTATACGAGGTACACATGGGTGTTATTTCTTGCTCATAAGGATGATGCTTTTGAAGCATTTAAGAAGCTAAGCAAGAAGATTCAAAACGAAAAGGCGTATAAGATAGCAAATATCAGAAGTGATCACGATGGAGAATTTGAGAACAAGAAGTTTGAAGAATTTTGCTGTAATTCTAGTATCAATCACACCTTTTCTGCTCCACGAACACCTCAGCAGAATGGTGTAATAGAAAGGAAGAATATAACTCTCCAAGAGATGGCCAGAACTATGCTAAACGAGAACAATCTACCTAAATATTTCTGGGCTGAAACTATTAACACGGCTTGTTATATTTTGAATAGAATTTTGATCAGGTCTGTGCTGGAAAAGACTCCATATGAGCTATGGAAAGGAAGAAAGACCAACATCAGCTACTTTCAACCTTTTGGCTGTAAGTGTTTCATTTTTAATGATAAAAGTAATTTAGCTAAATTTGATGCAAATCTGATGAAGGTATATTTTTAGGATATTCTTTAAATTCTAACGCTTACAGAGTTTTTAATAAAAGAACACATAAACTAGAAGAATCAATAAATGTTAAATTTGATTTTACTAACGTAAATTCTGGAGATAAGAGTTTGTTTGATGATGAAACAGGTTTTGAGAAAGAAAAGGAAAAGGAAGGACAAAGTGCTAAAATAGAGAAATCAACAGAACAACAAACAGTTTCGGATGACAGAATTCTGGAACAAATTGAAGATGGTTCAGAAGTTCGGACAGAAATTAAACAAGAAAATCAGATAGAGCAACAATCTGAGCAACCAACTGATTTGCCTAAAGATTGGAGATTCCATAAATACCACCCAAAGGATAACTTATTGACTGATCCCTCTTAAAAAATGATGACAAGAAGAGCCTTGCGTGAATATTGTGGTAATGTTGCCTTTGTCTCTCAACTTGAACCTAAAAATTATACTGATGCTCAAAATGACGAAAATTGGATCATTGCTATGCAAGAAGAGCTAAGTCAGTTTGAAAGAAACAGAGTCTGGAATTTGATTCCAAGACCCTCAAACTGTTCTGTTATTGGAACAAAATGGGTGTTTAGAAATAAGTTGGACGAGCAAGGTAACGTGGTCAGAAATAAAGCCAGATTAGTGGCCCAAGGCTACAATCAAGAGGAAGGTATAGATTTTGATGAAACTTTTGCACATGTTGCTAGATTAGAAGCAATTAGAATTTTGTGTGCATTTGCATGTTTTAAAACTTTCAGGCTATATCAAATGGATGTTAAAAGTGCTTTTCTAAATGGTTTATTAAATGAGGAAGTTTACATTGAACAACCTCCAGGTTTTGAAAATTCTGAACATCCAGATTTTATTTACAAACTTAAAAAGGCTTCATATGGTTTAAAGCAAGCTCCTAGAGCTTGGTATGAAAGATTAAGTTATTTTTTGCTTGCTCATGGTTTTAATAGAGGAAAAGTAGACACCACTCTCTTTATAAAGCATAAATCATCTCATATTTTGATTGTTCAAATTTATGTAGATGATATTGTTTTTGGTTCTACTGACGTTTCCTTGTACAAAGAATTTGAAGCAATTATGAAAAAGAAATTTGAGATGAGCATGATGGGTGAGTTAACATTCTTTCTGGGACTTCAAATAAAGCAGTGTGCAGATGGTATATTTATAAATCAGTCTAAGTATACAAAGGAATAATTAAAGAAGTTCAAGATGTCTGATGCAAAAACTGCCAGCCCCTATGAGCTCAACTATAAAGATTGACAAAGATCAGAAAGGGAAAAATATTGAAGAAAAGTTGTATCGAGGTATGATTGGGTCGCTACTATACTTAACAGCAAGTAGGCCTGACATTCATTTTAGTGTTTGTCTCTGTGCTCGCTTTCAATCAGCTCCTAAGGAATCTCATTTAGCTACAGTCAAGAGAATTCTGAGATATCTATATGGAACACTAGAATTAGGACTTTGGTATCAAAAGAACACATCTTTTGATCTTATTGGGTATTCAGATGATGACTACGCTGGTTGTAGGATTGACAGAAAAAGCACTTCTAGTGCTTGCCATTTTCTGGGAAATTCGCTAATCACGTGGTCAAGTAGAAAACAGAATTCTGTGGCATTATCTACAGCAGAGGCAGAATACATAGCGGCTGGTGGATGTGTAACTCAAATTCTATAAATTAGACAGCAATTAAAAGATTACGGGATAGAATTTGACAATATTCCAATATATTGTGATAATACCAGTGCCATTAATTTGACAAAGAATTCTATTCTTCATTCAAGAACTAAGCATATTGAGATTAGGCATCACTTTACACGTGATCATGTGCAAAGAGGAGATATTCTACTGGAATTTGTCTCTACTGAAAATCAAATAGCCGATATATTCACTAAGCCTCTCAAAGAAGAAAGGTTCTGTCAACTGAGAAGAAAATTAGGTATGGGTGTATTAGAAATTTAAAATTCTGCTAAGGTACAATTTCTGAACTAATCTCTATTAAAAGAAACTGTTGCTCATTATTATGAAGATCGTTCAAAGATACAATTTTTTTTTAAATGCCTGGAGATTAAAGATTTGTTTTTTCTTTATCTTCTGACTATGATTAAACATGATTTGATAGATTGCGTATTACAGTTGATATAATTTGGTGTAAAAGTCCTTTTTGCTCCTATCAGCTATTTGTGATGACTTAAAATTTCAAGGGGTAATATGGTCTTTCTGCTTTTCCCGTCTCTCGATAACTGCAAATGAGCAATTTCTTTGTGGGAAGTTATTGTTCTGAACACGATGTCCATCCAGTCTTTTCAACTTCCTTACTGTAAGTTATAATTCCCTAAGCTTCATTTATTTCTTTATATTACTTACTCTGTTTTATCTTTTCTTTCTTCATCTTCGTTCTCTCTCACAAAACCAAATCCCTAGCAACTCAAAGATGGGGAGATCGAAATCCATGGCAAGGAGACACCCTCGCCATTCTCCTTATCGCACCGTGTCTGACCCATCGGAAAAAACCACAGAAAATCCAAACCCTAGCGCCGCTCTTAATCCATCTCCTCTCGCGACCCCAGTATAACCAAACCACCCTCTGAGCCCGAAAAATCCTTCACCTTGCTACCCTTCAAGATTATTGTTTGGGAAGAATTCGTAAAGGCTGCTCCTGATGTCGCTCACTATATTGAATCATAAAAATGGAAGAGGTTTCTTTCATTTCGAAGGAGCTGTTTCTTTCCTGATTTGGTAAGGGAGTTCTACTGCTCATGATCTGACATCAGTGCTGAAAGGTTCAAAGTTACACTCCAAGGAAGCATTCACACAGTGACTCCTGTCCTAATCGCTAAGGTATTTTCAATGTCTCTTGAGGGATCTATGTGCACTAGATCTAATAGCAAGTTACTGGAATTTCAGGACCTAAACAAAGATGATTTTTTGGCAAAAATATCTAGTGATGGTAGTAGGACATCGAAAAATCCTTTAGCTTCAAATCTTTTGCCCTATTATCGGATCTTATATAAATGCATAAGTCAGTATATCACACCAAGGGTTGGGAGCATGTCTTATCTTTCAGATTTTGATATTGTCTTTCTTTGGCACTTCTATACTCGAAAAGATTTCAACTTGCCTTTTTTGATTTTCAATTACATGGCCACACGGTCTGTGGATGAGAAAAAACCTTATAGGCTGATCTTGACTAGATTATTTGAGCATTGGAAACTGGTCAATGATAACTCTAAAGGAGAAAATTTTAAGCTTGAAAAGGTGAATTTTGTGTTTTACAAAGAAATGGGGAAAAAAACCAAAGCTGGGAAACGTAAGCTTGATGAAGCATCTGTCCCTGGGTCTGCTAAAGGCAAGGAACTTGTTGAATTTGTTAAAATGGATGATGATCTACACTCCAAATACCTAGAGTTTATGACGTGGATGAAATCTAATACTGGCCTGAACATTAAAGAACCTCCTCCTGTCCAGCAATCATCTGTCCCTAGTGCTTCATCCAGTAAAACCTCATCTGGTAAGTCCTCTAGCTCATCTGATTCATCTGCTACTAATGATGTTCCTCAGTCTGCAGACAAGTCACAAATCAAGACTTCTTCTGAGCACACCCTCATTGGTTCACGGTCTGGAAGCTCCTCTGATGAGCATGCATGCCCATTCAAGTCCTCCTGCTACTGCAGTTGAGAAATCTCCAAGTGTCCAGACACCAGCTGCTTCTACAGAAGTTCTTCCATCTACCTATTTGAATGAAGATGAGCTAAAGACATTTGAGGCTCATGTTGCATTTGCTTCTGCCCTCTTTTATGAGTTGGGTGAGGTCTTCAGCAAATTGGCAGCCACTGTTCCTCTTCTCGTTTCAAAGCCTACTGAAGTTCCAACGCCTATTGAAGCTCCACAGCCTTCTCCTGTCCGTGTGCCACCATCTTTGCCAGCATATGAGTCTCCACCTTTTCATGCTAGGCGCAAGTTTGCCCGCAATGCTGTGTTGAGGACTCAGAATCCACCAAAGCCTGGCCAACCAGGTAGCAGTTCCCTTCCAATGAATGTTGACTCCTGAACTGTTTTTGATTATGGTATTCTGTTCTCTTTGTTGCTGAACACTAACTTTGCTTTTGATTCTGGCTCTTTCCTTTTTGACTGATGACAAAAAGGGGGAGATATATTTTGGATATATTTTGGTGTTAGTTTTTGGTTTACTGTCTGATGTGAGGATTTTGCATATTGATGATCCTTCTTGTTGACTGAGATTTTTATGGATGAATGACTTGTTTGATCTTAAGGCTATGAATTTGTTGTTGTTTATATTGTTGTACAGGGGATATAATTAAGTTTTTTTTTACCCCCATGCATATATTAAGGGGGAGCATACTTTACTAACCTAGATAGATTTCTAATTGGAGTTTATTAAGGTTTTGTCATCATCAAAAAGGGGGAGATTGTTGGCCCAAGGTCACATCCTGATTTTGATGATTATCAAACCTTAAATAAACTCTATTAAGAATTCTTTTCTAAGCAAATTTCTGCAGGAACTTTTCTACATATTTGTCTGAAAGAAAGTATCACATTTCTGGAGATCAAGCTACAAAAAGCATGGATTTATGTTGTAAATTTATTTATTGCCTTAGTTTGCTAGAAATTAGGTTATTAAAATGTAAGATCAAATTGAGGCAAAATATTCTCACTCATGCATACACATTGGTTTTAGAATTGCACAAAAAATGTTTTTAAGTTAGAAAATAAACTTTTGATCAAAACTGGTTTTTCGTCAGAAATTGATTTTTGAGAAAATGAATTTCTGTGTTCCAGATTTCTAAAATAATTTTCAACTTAATTTCTGATCGTATCAGAATTCTGGGCAAAATCCAGAATTGCACTACAGGACAAAATAATGGCTATATAACGGCTAGTTGATTTTTATCTGGTCTATTTTGCCCTCCAACAATCATAAACGGCTAGTTTTTTATTTAAGCACCTAAAACTAATTTTTTAAGTATAAATACATGATATTTTACCCATTAGAAGGTTAGAGAAAGTTTGGAAAGAAATTCTAACTCTTAAGAGAAAAGCTTAAATTTTTATCTCACTTTCCACATCTTTGCACTTCACTCTTTATACATTCTCCTCAATTTGGTTATAGCTTTTGTTGTAATCTTAGTGTGAGGAAATTCTATTGAAAAAGATTGTGAATTGGGTTGGCTAGAAACCTAAGAAGAATTATAGTAAGTGTTTTAATCTTTTACTTTGAAAAAAAGATTGTGGGTAGATATACAAATCTAGGATTGTATATTGGCTTTGACTCTTGCCCTTAAAAGAGTTAAAAGTGGAGAGAAAATCTCAAGAACTATATCTTGGGGAGTGGAGTAGGCAAAGTTGGCCGAACTACTATAATTTCTGAGTGGCATCTTTTCTACTCTCTTTTCTGACTCTCTACATTTCTACAACTCTGTTTTTGAAATTCTATCAAACGTGATTTCTAAGTTATTTCTTATAGAACATTTTGAAATTGTCACAACAATTTATGCATACACATTTCTGAAGTTATTACTTGAGTTTTCAGTTACAAAAAAATTTACAAAAATCTGATCCTTGCTTAATCTGCATTTCTATCCTTAAGTCAGAATTTTGTATTTTTCATCAAATCTATTCAGAAAATTTTGAGACACCCAATTCACCCTCCCCTCTTGTGTGTCTTTGGGACCAACAGAAACATCCAGCTCAATTTCGTAAATGTCAATTTGCAACTCAATGGCAGTTTATATGCCAAAATCAAAACTTAATTTGCAATTCACAACATAATTTCGGTGACAAAAATTCTCAAAATTCGGCCACTATGACTTTATTGATACAAAATAATAGTTGTATTATTTTATTATAACTACAGCGTTAAATTGACTATAATTATATGACAATGGATGAAATTATCCCTTGTGGTTTTGTGAATGATCCTATCAAAAGTGTAGTCAGGAATTCAGCTAAATATGGTCAAAAATTACAAAAATTTTAAAAAAATATATTTACATAAAAATATGAATACGTGAGAAATTTTTCTTTAAAATATTGAAATTGGTACAAAATTTATTTTTTTAAAATGTATTAAAATATTAAATATTGTACATATTTACTTCTATGAATGCAAATATGAACATTTTTATTGATTGGTAAATGAAAATATAGTTCGCATTTATCTCAAACTATTGAAATGATTTATATTTGTCCCTCAAAGTATTGCATAAGAGCACGAGCTTTTTAAAAAAAAAATGAAATAAATTTTTGAGACAAATATGCATTATTTTTAATAATTTAAGAGCAAACTTAGATTTTATTACTAAAAAATAAGAACTCATTTAAATATTTTAATGTGATCAATTTAAAAAATATTAAACTTATAAAGTGATTTTAAATTTTTTTCATAATTAAGTGAGATCACTTTTTAAAAAAAAAATCGAAATTATAAGGGTAATTTTGAAATTTTTTATAGTTAAGTGGGTCAATTGAGCCAACTCAACATGGGGTGGCTACGCCTCTAGATCCAATAATATGCACACAAACTTTACAGGAACTAATTAAATGGATAATTATGTCATATGGGAATTTAAAATTTCTATAACTCTTAAATTTGATGGAGGATGAGGAAGAGTAAATTAGGGTTGTTTATGGACCGATTAAGCAGTTTATAAGTCAAAAACAATAGTTCATTAATATTGATTTTTCCAAAACGCTAACCATTAGTCAGTCCGTTACAATCGGTTAACCAGTCCATCGATTTCGGTGTTTCGGATCGGTTAATCAATATTTTTCGGTTAATCACTATAATTATAAAATGCATTCATAAATAAAATTAAAATATTCAAGATACTTAAAATTTAAAATTTTTTTCACTATAATATAATATTATTGATGTTAAAATAAAAGCGTTTAGTGAATATGCGTAACTTTATTTTAAAAAATTAAGACTTAATAAGTAAATAAATTAACCGGTCTATGATCACCCTAATTAGATTGAAGGTTATACTTACTAATCGCCAATTAAAAAAACTAAAAATTTCAAAATAATTAGAATAATGAAAAAAAAAGTATAGCAAAAATACTTAAAAAATACAAAATTATTAAAATGAATCAATCCAATGCTAATAACTCTTTTTTTATTTATTTTTTTTAACTTGATACACATTATTTTCACATATATTAAAAATTTAATTTTTTTTTAAAATTTTAGTTAATATATTAATATTATATAACTTTTCGAACATATTTTGTTTTTCATTAATAAAAAAATTGATAAATCAAGAAATAATAAGAAATACTAAATATAGACATATTGAATAATTAATAAATTAACTAAAATGTCTTTAAAAAAAACTAAAATGAAATTGAAATATATTTTAAAGTAAATGAAAATTAAAGAAATATAAATAATTAAAAATAAAAATAATGAAATGAAAAATTATAATAAAAAGAAAGAAATAGTGAAAAAAAATTAATAAACTATAGGGGTATTTATATATCGATTTCGGTTTGATTAATCGGTACATGAGCTAAAAAATAAAAACAGTCCATTAATATTGATTTTTGTAAAATACTAACTATTAACCATAAAAATCGGTTTGGTTAACTTATTTTTCGAATATGTTTCGATTTGATTTTTCGATTAACCAAATCTAACGGTTTTTTTAATACCCCTAAAATAGATTTCATGTCAATCTTTGTTATTAGGTTTAGAACTTAATTTTAAAAGTAGGTGGACAATTTAACAAAAGAATGGAAAAAAGCCCTTATGTAAATATTATTCTTGTTTTTTTGGTATTCTCTTTCCTTAAGAAAAATAATAAAAGGTTATATTTAGGAATTATGAGGGTCGACTATCAGTATTCTTGGTGGACTAGAACTATAATCATTATTTTAAAACTGCTATTGCTAGAAATTTTTAGCGTATATTATTATTAAGGTCTAAATAGCAGACAAAGGGGTCCATAGCTCAGTGGTAGAGCATTTGACTGCAGATCAAGAGGTCACCGGTTCGAACCCGGTTGGGCCCTTCTTTCTACAAGTTTTTTATGCCCTTTAAATTGTTTTTTATTTTAACATTAAAAAATAAAAGAAAAAAGAAAAAATTCCCACAAATCATGAATTTGATCCCAGATCAGGAGGCTATGAGTATGACTTAGAAATTTTGACATCTAAGGTAAAAAGTTCATTTCCTTTTAATTGGAATGCTTTTCTAAACTTCAATTTTACCTTTACATTACATTATATTATTTCTTTTCTTTTCTTTTCATTTCCTTCCAATAGGATTTTCATTTTTATTCCTTTAACGCAGTCCATTGCTCTTATTATTTTTCTTAAAAAAAAAACATACAGTTTATTTTTAAAAAATGAATAACAATTCATCAACCTATGAATCAGTTGTCCTGTCACCAAGTTCAAGCATTTACATTCAAAAACCCTAATGTTATTGGAACTAGAGACTTAATTTGCAAATAGTAGAAGCAAAAATGTGATTGATAAACCATTTATAGGCAGCATTTTGCATGTGAACATGTACTACAGTTGCTCATTGGCAATGCCATGAAGGCAAGTTCATTGTTTCATTCTAGCATTTGAAACAAGTCATTCAAGTCATTTTCACCGTAAAATGGAAACAAGTTTTGGATTAGCGATTAATTATAAAACTGTTTCTAGCTGAACAATAAGGGCAAATATTGTGAGATGGGTGCCGATAACGTCTCAAGGCAAAAATACACTCAGGATGATGGCAAGAAAACCCTAAATATGATAACAAAAATTGTTCCCCAATAATCTGCTAAGCACCAAGAGCAGTTGAGAAAATGGCAAATACGAAAAAGAATAGATGTATTTCTGACATTGCTCCTTTGATAATCCAAGGCTTCTGCGGCCTGCATAGGGTAACACCATTTTGAACTTTACTGCAGACACAGCAGTCTGTATGAATGTGATTTTGAGTTTCATTGATCACAAACCAGTATGAATATAAGCATACAAATCCAAATAAGAGAAAATGTTATATGTATATATATGTATATATGCGCCGGCGCAAACAATATCCAAACCTTTCATTCATTTCTCATTTTAATAATGGCTAGTGCACATAGATCATGCAGCAATATATAGCACCATGGTTCAAACAGAGGAAAGAAGCAAGCCTAAACCAAACTCGCATATATTATTTTTGGTCAAAATACTAAACTAGACTCACCTCTTAAGGTGAAACAAACATTTTGGGCCGCCAAGATAAAGCCTCTAAATTTACAGGATCAACTCTCATTTTATGTACGTAATTCTCCAGACTATGTGCCTGTTCATTTATACTGTCACTAGACAATGTCTCCTCAGCAAGCTTGACTGCAGCCATTTGAGACAACTGAAAATTCTCGCCCACACGATGCAACTTTCTTGCAATGTCCTCTTCACCGAGCATTAAAAGGGAAGTCAATAAAGATCTAAGCTCACGCTTTGCTCCATCTGTTAGACACATGCCTTTCAAGTGCTCCACCAAAGCCAACTCCTCACCAGGACTGCAATGTCAAGAAAGTAACTTTGATAAAATGCAGACTGCAAAGAAAATTAAGAGACAGAAAAGAAGAGAAGCAATGTAAATCTCAGAAAATGAACAAGGAGACCTTCCAGGGCGAATTTTTCCTCTATTTCTCTGACGCCTCGCGTCTCTTGCCTTGCTGGTACCACTTGAGCTCACAGAAGCAGCAGAGCCCTTCCTTGTCCTGTTCATGACACAAAACAAACTCTTAAAGGGACCCAGATAAAAAAGAACACATTCGTACTTGTGCTATATCTTGGGGCAGCAGATCAAATGTGCCAAATAACAAACTATATTTTCCAAAATGACCTTTCAAAAAAAAAGGCAGAAATAAATTGATGAATTAAAGAACCACGCAAGGATAAAATGGGCTATGTAACAAAAGCCACAACGAAGCATGATGCACTTCCACCAATATAAAACTTATGATTTTGCTTATTCAGAAGCTGGCAATAATGATTTCATAATATTCATGGGCATAAAAATCAAACAACTAACTCCATGAGTGTGCATCTTATAAAACAATAATAAACTCTACAAAGTGCAAACTATAACAAAACAAGGTAAAAGAAATACCCAGTAGTGTAGGCACTCATTCCACTAAAGTTACTGCTACCTTCTGAAACATTATCATCATCTAGGTCATTCACTGATTGATCCTCTGACTTAAGCTTTGCTGCAAGCAGTAACCTTCTCTGGCGGACAGCTAAGTACCGAGTCAAGTACTTCCCCACTTTCTCTAAACCTTCCTCGTATTCAGTAATTAGAGTCTTAGCACCTTCAAAAGAGGCATTCTTCACATTTGAGATTAAAACTTCTTGCATGTGCATAAATGCAATCCTTAAAGCTTCCTCCCAGTCCCTTGCATCAATTAACAAACACATCCCGCCATTAACATCTCCACAATACTCGAGAGCAATTTTTGCAGCTTCTCCTGGTCTACCTAATGCCTGGAGTTCTTCACGAAGTTCATGGGCAAGTTGCAATATGGCATCCTTCCCCATTTTAAGAAGCCCAGCAACTGTAAGCACTCCTCTCCAATTACCACAAGCACGATATGCCTTCAAGGCCTTTTCCAAACTAGAACAACAAAGATAAGTAGTAGCAGCATCGTCAAAGCATTTTTCATCACTAAGATAATCACCCCAGGCCTCAAGGACCTCCATTCTCTTGGCAGGATCAGTAATCAGTTGGTGTCCCAAGGGAAAAAGTTGAGGATTTTTCTTTAAGAGGTTCATACAGTCCAAATAATAATCATCACCTGCTGAAATGATATGCTTCAGAGCTTTCTCAAACCTGTGCAGCTTAAGGTCAATATTGTAGCGCATTATGAGACTGGGCATGCATTCTAGTTCTTTTAGATAGGGAAGAAATTCCTTTGGGTCTCGTTGAGAGTTTAGAGCCACAATAGCTGCAAGGTGCAAATCATAAAGGCCCAAGGCAGCCTGAAATACTGCCTCGGAATCAGATAGCCATAACAGATGCCTCAGAGCCTCTTCAGCAGAAGGGCAGGAAATTCTCCTAGGGTCATCAGAACCTAATAGTTCCAATTCGCGAATAACTTTTATTCTCTCTAAAGCTTCCTCAAGAGCAGGTGGATCGCTACGTGCTAGAGTAGTCAAAATGCAGAGCTCCCTTGCAGGACTTTCAGGTACCTGTTCCTCAAGACCCTTCCTCATGGCCAGGAGGACAGAAGAAACCTTATTATTAGCATCCAAACCTTTGAAATCTTGTCCTTGACGAACTTCAGCCCCTCTTTGCCAAGGTAGAGAGATGTAATTTCTGTATAGCTTCTCCATGATGTTCTCATTCTTTATGGAACAGACAAACTCAGTTATGTAGCTCAAATTGTTAACCTGTTTTACAAATTCTGAGGCTGACTGAAGAAATTCTTTCCATCCATTATGGTCAACAATGATATTGAAATCTATTCTATGCCGTCTAACCATAAACAGTGCATCTCTAAACCGCCTTTGGTTCAAAGCATTGATGATTGATGCCAGGACCAATTTTCTGGGGTACATGCATTCTAGATTTCCCCGAGCTGTTTGGAAAATGACAGCAGCAGCATCACCATGCAAGACACCGATAATTTTGGCCCCTCTTTCCCATATATGGATGAAGTTCATATTTTCTTCTTTTCTTTTGTTACCAGGGTGAATAAAATTCTCATATTTTGACTCTATTTCTTCATTCAGTATATCACTCATATCAACAATAAATAGGAAATCTTGTTTGGTTGCAAGAATCAGATGCGTGATCACTTGATCAGCGAAATTTGAGTAGAATGAGAAACTACTACAGTTGTTGCATAGTATTTTCCCACCAAAATGGAGCCTACCAATGTCATCAAGTCCAAAGAATAAAGGCTTTAATGAGTCACTATTAACTATACTCATCCAAGGGCAAGATGATGAAAAACTCGTACCATCATCTTCTATTCCTGTGATGCCAAAGCCTAATGATGATGTGTACTCATAGATTCTTCCACCGCTGTATTGAACAAAAGCAGAGCATTTTTTAGCAGGATTAGGAGCAATGCCAATTATTGATCCATCTAAATAGGTCTTCCGGGTAACCTTTGCATGCCAACCTGAGCTTGTTACCAACCCCGGAACGTGATCCTCAGAACATGCAATCTCAATCTCCTGCAAATAAAAACCATTAAGTCCATTCTCTCCCAATGAGCGTTGGGAGATGCAATTACCATGAGTGAAACCGTAGTGCGAAACAGCAAGAACTACATGTGGATCCAACCAAGTAAGATGTGCAAGGGTTCCAAATCCAATCTCAAAAGAGCAAGTTTCAATGATAACTTCTTTGCCTTCAAGTTCGTCCCATGTATCAAATTCAGGAAGATCTACAACACAAAAACTACCATCTGAGAGAGATGCAGCCACTAGATTCTTGGAATTCTTGGAATAAAAACCCGCATCTCGCACAGCACTTGGAAATTTCAGGTTGAATAAATGCAGAGGAGGAGGCATTAAGGACGAAGAGAGTGGAGTGACAAGTATCTTGGAGTCATCAACAACCAACGCAGTTGAGTTATCCATGACAGCAGTGACCCAAATGAAGTTGTAAACTGTAATCTGGCCCCTAAGTGTCCAACAAATCAACTCCAGAGGCTTTACTGGATCCCACATAAATCGCACTCCATCCTGTCTTGGGTATCTAATCTCATGTTTTAAGTACCAATGGTTGTTGCTGAAAAACCAAACCTTAACAGAGTCATATTTGTCACATCTGAAAACAGATGCAAGAAGATCTGAACTACAGTTCCACTTGAGCAACTCTATTGTTGCATCCACCATTTCATTGATGCTAAAAGAGCTTCTATACAGTCCATTTCTCTCATAAAAAACTATTCTTGGACATTCATTCTCGGATTTTCTATCATAAACAGCTGCAATTTTTGCTCCACTTGGCATCCAATCCAAAACTGCTCCCATAAATGGCTTAGAATCAGAAGACGCATGCAACACGCCTGAATCTCGTTCCCAAACTTTAAGTCTCTTATGCAAGGAAGACAAGTCGCACGCCTCACTCAGTGTTGCAAAGTATTTCCCATCGCCTCGCCATGATACAGAACTCTTTGACATATTTGTGGAAGGATGAGTAGGTGCATCTGAAACCAAAACACAGTTAAGTCTCCAAATTAACCTATTTGTATCCTACGTAAAAGACAGCCTTCCTACTGCTACGATAATATAAAGATAATGACAAGGGGGCAAAACATAACCCGAGCAATGTCCACAAAAAGTTGCATGCTATGTAAATGGGGATATTCCTTTCAAGTACATATATCAGGGAGAGCAATGCATGCGACGTATACAAAAGTGAAAAATAAATGAAATGAACTTTCATTTCTTCAACTTAAGAAATGCATACCAAAGGGCATAATAGTACTCTGCCAAGTTATGCATATATATTAAAAAGAACTATAATTTAAATCCATCCAAGTAGTTAAGCAAAAATTGAATTCCAAATTCCCCTTTCAAACACTACCAAAAAGAATAATCGGGAAGGTCCTTACGTACGTCAGCACCATCAGGCCGATCATCCTCAATTGCATTTTCATACAACAAATCCCAATCATGAGTCATCACCAGCATCTGCCCTAACCCAGTAACAATTCCAAGCAAGTCACCATCCGGACTAGGAGCAACGCACTTCACACCACCGTCCACTTGACCAACAACCTCTGTGGAATTATCATCCACATTATAAAGCAACAAAGCTCCATTACAAGTTCCCACTATCAGCGCTTCCTTCTCCATAATATAATCAAAAGAAGTAATGAAATCCCCATCCTCCAATTCAATAGGATAAACTTCTGCAGGCAGTGATGGCTTTCTCCACGCATTCTGATTCTGCAAAACACAATAGTTCAGCGTTAGAAATACAAATTCCATAACAGAAACAAACATAAATCCACATGATATCTAAAAACTCCAAATTTCGACAACTATACAAATAAAAAAAGGACATACATGGAAAGAGGAGATCTGAGCAGAGTAGATGAAGTTAGCAGAAGTGGCAAAGAACAAACGATGACGGTCGATATCGAGAGCGGAGAAGAGAAGAAGTTCTTGGTCTGATTGTAATTCTAGACTAAGAGTTGATTCCGAATATAGCTTCAGGTTTTTCATTTTCCAATCGGGTCAAATCTAAGAGAAAAATATGAAAAGGAGGAGGATTAGAGGATAAGTTAACGTTGGAGATAGGGTTTTCAGGAGGTTTAAGGTTTCCAGAGAAGGAAGAGAAGTGTTGAAGCTGTAAAAGTGGCGGTTAACCTAGTGAAGCCTAAATTGAGTTTCTTTTTTTTTTTCCTAAAAGATGATGGAATTTAAATTTTTATTAATTTTTTTTACAACCATGCATGCAACATAATATTCTATCTATTTTACTTTTAATTTTTTTACATAAATTAAAAAAAAATATTAATTATCATCAAATTTATAAAATGATCGTTTACAAATTCATTAAAATTCCATTTTTTTAATTTTTCAAAATTATATCTTGTCTATTAGTTTTGTTATTTTAGAGTAAACTAGAAACATATTAAATAAAAAATACTTTTTGAAATTTGAAAAGAGAAACTTCAAAAATGAATTCAATAAAGAAAAAAAAAACCACTAGAAGTGTAATGAAGAAACCATTCTTTTTTTTAGACATCATCAACGAATAAAAAGGATCAAAATTCAATTTTGTCCATAATATTTGACAAAAACGACAATTGTATTCATAATATTTCAATTGATATAATATTACTCTTTATATTTTAAAATTAAGGAAAAATAGTGTATTTTGTGCCACAATATACCACATATCTATTTATTCGAGTATTAAGTGTCAAAAAAGTATTAAAATAATAATAAAATTTTTTCAATTTTAAAATATTAAAGATTAAATTGCACTTTTTTAAACAAACATTAAGGATAAATGCACTTTTTGCCATGAATAAAAATTAATGATAGAAGCTAAATGGAATAAAATATCAATTAAAAGGTTCGATTTTTTTTTTTTTTTTTTTGGCAAATTCAAGAGCAAATTTCGTTAATTTTACCATTGTACATAAAATTATAATCTCAAAGGTAAACGTAGGATAAGTGGATAAAAAAAAATTACAAAAATTGTAAACTAACAAAAAAAGTAAGGAAAAAAAAGGGAAGATAATCTCTAGCATTCCAAAGAGAGGATTTTGTCTTATTTTTGGATAACTTTCATTTCACCAACATTCAATCAACCAATTATTAGGCTGCCCGAATGGTGTTCTTTTCCAAGCGGAAATTGGCCAAATTTTCCAATGAATCGAACAATTGAGGGATTACACTCACTATGCACCAAAGATAGTCCAACGAAGCTTACAAACATACTGTTATTTTATTTCATTTCAACTATTTCCATTACTGTTTATTTACAATGTGTTACTAAATAGTAATTTCTAAATCATTAAAGTATTAAAATGGTAATTACAGGTGCCAGTAACGGATAGAAGTGTAGTGTCAACAGACTGAGGAGAGCCAGCTAGTACAGCACAAGGAAAGTCCAAATAAAGTGAAGCTGCTTAACCGAATCATTGGGAATGCAAAGTGAGACTGCTTGTCACTTGGCAGTAGGAACATAATTTGATAAAAATAAATAAAAGAAGTTTAGATATTTATCTTTACCAAGTTCATCCTACCAGCAATAAGAATCAGAAACCAAAGAAACACATGCCCCCCCAAAAAAAAAAATCAGAGAGCGAAAGAAGTGGATTTAATTCATCTTCCTGCTTGATACAAGATACCCAAAGAAATTTTATTAATAATTATGCTAAAATAAATTACAGGACAAACTACAATAATCAGAAATGTTTTTAGACAAAACAGAAGTGGCAATTGCCACAGTAAAACAATGGACGGAAGAAAAACAACAACAGTATATGACGAGGTCCAACAAAACAGGGCCAAGATCTAACCTGACTGTTTGTTTCATCATCTTTCTATCCTTTGTATTCCTGTAGTATAACCTAGTTTCACATCTCAAAAACATCTCTGTAAATAATTAATGATTTATACTAACCAGGGATTAACATTACTCCATCTGTACAATTGATGTCTCCCTCACTATCAACAAAGCAAAACTGGGCATCCGACATCTTCCTGGCAGACCCAGTTTTTACCAGCCTAAAGCCATCTGCTTCAAGAAAATCTCAATTTAATGTGATACCCTTTCCTCTCGCAGCTTCTACAATGGAGTTCACATCTCCTCTGGTTTTTGATAGGTTATAATAGCAGTTCCACAGCTTAACGGAGAATGGATACACAGTTATAGCTCTCTTGTAAAACCTCTCAGATATCAATTCAATTCCTGCAATCCCATCCAAAATATTTGCAGCTTCAACCCATACATACTCCGGAGCTATTGGGATAGCATGAAAGATTGCATCGACCAAGTTTGAACTTGCCCAGTACAACATGCAGCTACGAAAGGTAACATCAACAAAGTATTCACCTCTCTTCAGCAGACTACAGACTGAAATTGCTAATCTGCAGTTAGATGGCACCATCTGAAAGATGGCTTCAACAAAATCAACCAGTTCCTTTGTGTTCCCAAATTTCTGAGGTAAAAGGGATGGTCCATACCATACCTCAAGGACCAAGTTCACTACAGACAAGTCAGGTGGGACTGGAGTTAGTATGTTACCAAGTAGCTGCTGAACTCTTGGCTTCTCAATTTTGTTTATAAATCGTGTAGATAATGGTTCACAGACAGGGAATGTTTGGGCAGCATCCAAATAGCCCTTCAAAACATTCAGTTGCTCACTGAAAAATGCATCCTTTAATACTGATTCATAGGTAAGCAAAAACATGGCATGTTCTTTCAAGCAATGCTTGAAGAATAGTGGACCTGCAGCCTTCAATGCTTTGTCAATGGCATTGCGGGCCTCAATGAGATCATTTTGCAATAATTTACCAAGAGAAAGATTAAGATATCTAAATATTGTATCCATCTGAATTGAATTGTGTGCAAGCAGATCTGGATTTGATGTCAATGCCAATATCAATGATCCATGTGAGCCACCACTACCTACAGCATCTGACTTTTCTTTTTCAAGATACAGAACTTCAGGAAATGAGTCAAACCAACGGGCAATCAGTTCTTTTGCAAAATCCAGATCTCCCTTCAGGAGAGCACATTCAATATATTGATTCCAGATACAGTGGATCCCTGGTGTTTCCTTTGGGCAGTTTCTAAGGGCTTCCTCAAAACCTTCAAAACTCAAATCCTCAAAATAAGTCATTTGAATCCTTGCTGATATAAGTGCAAATTCAATGCTAGATGGGTACAACTTCTTATATTCATCCAACAAACTCCTGCTGGACTCTAAGCCATAAAGTGCCACCATACACCTTATATGGCAAAGACCAAGGTATTGCACTGATCTCAGATTGATGTCACTTAAAATCGATTCACTACCGACAGACAATTTAACAGAATTCACAGCTATTTCCACCAATTTAACAGCCCTTTGCTTGTCTTCATCTAATATATGAACATTAGGCCACTCAATGGCAAGGAATTCTTTGTCAAATTCAAATTTGTGTACGATAGCATCTGGTAGCTTCCTGTAGATAACTAAGTACACACAACAAACCCAGAACATACATTTGTCAGATATTGTTAGGCATGCAAGGATATCAGAGATCAACAAAGAATGATGCTGATCGGAATTAGTTCCCACATGTAAGAGTCCACTAATTTTCTGAATGGCCTTCTCAACATTCCCGGACATACACAAACAATCCATCATCTGCAAAAATAAGTCTAAGATGCATGCACTCACATACATGTCATCCCTTTCATGAGCAGATGAGTGGTGGCAAAGTGCTTTGAGGGCAGCATCATATGCAACCATTCGATCATCTAGACACATACGACTGTTAATGTACATGAGCCAAAGTCCATAAGATCTGTCATTATGCTTAACCTGAGGAACAAAAGGAAAATGGTATCCATACAAAAATTTGCATTTAAGAGAGGGAGAAAAAAGATTCAGAAAATTCAAGATAAGAGCACCCTCTAATAACGATATAAAAATAAAAAACAACTAGCACACTAGGAAAAACACAGGCATATCTCATACAGAAATGGAGACTCCGGCACCAATTTGTTACCATCTTTTATAATCAACTGCAAGTTCAACACCTCTTAATAGTGAAACAGTTATGCAAATTTTTCAAAATCAAAATTAGATCATCCTCTTAGACCTCATAAACACAAGTGAATAATGGAAATTCAAAGAGAAAAATCTCGGCTACACCAGCTTATCAATTAAACCAAGAAATTTCCAGGTGCCTCCTCATGTTCCTGAAGTTTTCAATAAAACCTTCTTGTAAAAGTATCTCTAAAATGTTTTTGCTGAAGTTAGTAGATGCTAAGAAGCTGGCATATACTTCCCCTACAACTCTAAGCAATTTGCTTCTCATCTGTCATCTAAAATTACTATTTGGTAGCCATATCATGATACTAAATCAAGAGAGGTGCAGACAATCTCAAAAAAAGGAACTCATATAGAGAATAAGAAGTTTAACTCAATTACTCTCAATAACATACCGCATGGGAGAACATGTCATCCTCTGAGACCAATTTCACAATCCCATAGTAAATAAGCAGATATGTTATCCACAGAACTTCAGATTTAGGATCAACCTCAATAGCTCGTGACAGTATAGAGAGAGCCTGCTAAAACAAAGATTTGGGAGGATAAAATAAGTCTGAACAGAACAATGATGTTGCAGATTAAGAAGAGACAAAGCTCACCTTTTTCATGTCGCCTAGTTTGTTCACCCCCTGAGTAAGCATAGAAAAAGCCATTTCCAGGGCTTGCACATTTGTAGGTGTCATTTGATTCTGATGATTCTAAGCATATTAAAAGTAACTAAAATAAGAATGTGACAAACACCACCAGAGGTCAATTATGCATCAGTAACGCGAAGCAATAAAAACCTTTTAGATAAAAAAGGCACAAGCAACAAGCATAACTATGTTGAGAAAAAAAAATGTAATGTGGTAGAAGCAAGAGCAACAGTATGAAGTAGCTTGACAAGAAGATATGAACTCATGCCTTAATCTCCATCTTGGGGTAAACTCAACTAATATGGGAGTCACACACAAGAACTACCAAATAATTCCATCGACTCAACTAAAATAACAAAGGAGATGCTGATTCCCCTAATTTCTTACAAAGGTAAATTATTGAAGTCCCATGTGGTCCAGCGAAATATAGATGTACATCTCAGCTGTTTTAAGAAGAAAATTTAGTCCCTTAAGAGTTTCTTGAACTACAACACTTTAATCCTTTTTTCCAGTTTTCTCGTTAGAGTTCAGTCAGAGATGATAACCATCCCAAATTTTCTTCATTGACAAAATTGATCATTCTGTCACAATTAGAAGTGCTTTTTCTCACTAACTTTTACATTACCAAGTACTCTGCCAAAGTGATCAAAATATTAACTTGCAACTGAGACCTTTTTGGCCCAACTATGTAAGTGAGGCATTACAGAGTTACCTGAACATTAAATTGCAAGCCTCCTAGACCAATGCTCTAGGCTAAATACATTCTACCAAAGATATTTAATCATCTCTAATCCATCAAATCCCAAAAAGACTGGAAAATTTGAATCTCCTCTGTGCACCAGGCACCTTGAAGAAAATTCTTTTCTACCTCCTTCCTTAAGCCAAAAATTTTAAACATTGATAGATAAAGAAGAAACTTCAGAGGAATAAAGTTAAAGACATAATTTCATAGATGTAATATGCAATCCCAATTAAATAACTAGAGCTCTGATTCACAAAATGTCACCAAATATTCCTACCACTACCACTATGCTATTAAAAGCGACTAAAGGCATACACCAAAGACTTGAAGGCACCTTTGAAGTCGTTAGTCCAAACTTGTCTTAATCCTAGGCCAGATACATGGCAAGGATCACATGAGAATATTACACGCTACAAACTAGAAATTTATCCAATATGATTCTTAATCACAGAAAGCCATTAAGGAAAAAAGAAAAAACACATTCCATTCAAGGTGAGTAAAATTTGAAGCCCCAGATAAGAACTTAGCAGTTAAAAAACTAAAGCTATCAAATATAAAATTCTAAAAGGCAGCATTGCAACTAAATATGATAACCAAGCAGCAAAATAGACCAGTAAGTAAAATGATAGAAATAAACAAACCGCTTTGCTGTTTCTACTCTGGAAGTATGATAATTGCTTGCCCCAACTCCCATGGACCTCGATACGACCATCACTGCTGTGTGAAAAAGGCACATCAGGAGGCAAATCTTTTTGCAGCGCATTCGACAAAGCTAAGCAGATGCTAAAGCATTTCTGCCAGCCTTGTCCATTTTTCTGTGTGATAAAAGACCCATAAGAACATGCATCAGCTCTCAAAATATCTAAGCCAACAAGATAAGTTGGTGGAGTCAAAACATTCTGACAATTATGAAGTTTCCTCGCGCTCTGGCATTTTTTTTGATGTAATGTCATTCCACCCTGAAAGTCTGCACAATTGTTACTATTGAATGTAAGCAATGACGAACAGAAATATCCATAACTTAAAAATAGTAAAAATGAAACAAATGAAGTAATTGTAAGTTGTACCAGCACTATCAGAATCATCAAGTGGATGTTGACCCACTTTCTCATTGGAAATGTCCCTTACATGCTGCCAAGGGCATTGATCATTGTTGCACTTCCCTCGGAGTTCATACATGCAGAGTGGCCAAAATGGATCAACTGCAACATTGCAAGTAAATGAGCCAATTTCTTTACTGCATACGGCACTAACACTCTCTTCCATAGGGCTTGCTTTGAGAATGCCATGCTGTATTTCCCCAGGGTTTATGGAGCCAGTTTCATTGTTATAATCACATGGATAAACATTTTTATTTTCTCTGCATTGCAATGAGGAAGTGAATGGAGCAATAACTTTCACATGACAAAACACACTCCTCAAAACTGAAGCAGGTAAGAATTCTACAGTTGTTAACCGACGGCCATTAGCATAAGACTCATCGCCTTGAGTTTTGCCGTTATGAATCTCGACTGGATCCCCAGAAATTTCTCTTTCAGACTGATCATTACCTAAATTCAAGAATGGAAATCAGTGACAGGTTTCAAAAGAAAAATAAAAAACATAAATGATGACAAATGGTTACATATTTGAATTATCCAAAATGATACTTCCTTCAACCATGTGATACCCCTTTATTCTTTTCTCATCATCCAAATTTATGTCCATAGTCAAAAACTTCAAATTAGTTAACTTTTTTTCCCATATTACCCTTTGGCTCTTGCTGAGTTAATGAGTAATTTAGGAAAAATGAGATAGAGGAGCATGAGATATCATGCCCTAATTGCTGCCAACCAAGTTCAAGAACTGTTCACACATCTCACTGGACAGAGCCTAATTAACAGATTCTATGTAACACAATACTCCCATCAATAATACATCCCAAATAGATAGGCACATTTTCTATTCAAAAGAAATAAGAAAAATTAGTTATTTTTGTTAAAAATGTAAACTTACATTTATTTTTCATATTACACCCCTACTTAGTAAATATACCTCAAATTTAATTATGCTGTGTAAATCCAAATTCTCTTATTTGTTTTCCGAATCAATACATAATGGCACTGGAAAATGGAGTAATTGATAAAAATAAGAAGTTACTAACATTAAATAGGGGTAAAATAGAGACTTAACAAGTCGACCAAAATTGGGAAGTGGGCTATAATTTGAAACAAATAAAAAAGAAAATGTGTCCATCTATTTGGGACAGAGACTCTATTAAATTGATCAAACTTTTTGTCAAGAGTCATTGCCGTGTGTCAAGAACAAAGGTACAACTACTACATGCCATGTGGGATATAGAATTCCATACTTGAATCACTTAGATCTATCAACCAAATAATAAGCATGGAAATGTGGAATGAATTTCCAACATCAATACATTACATGAGTTGCGAGAACAGCATATAACATCTACATGAAATTTTCTTAAGTATGCATGCACACAAGCATCAAAATGCACAAGAAATTGTAATATACAAAGATGATAGCAGTATGTCTTGAATGACCAAATGATTTTATTCCCTGACAACGATTTATCAGCTCAAAAGTTTCCAAAAGCCAGACATTTATACAAAGCAAACTACTCGAGTCAATATACCTTTCAAAGAAATTACCTTCAAAATCAAATTCTTGATTTTTTTCCACCTCTGATAATAAAACACTGCCATTGCTTGTTTGTGTTCTTTCACTTCCATTGTCATTTTCAGTCACCAATTCATCAGCAGGATCTACATTGGCTGAACCACTATTCTTGGACAAAATTCTTTTCCCTAATCGTGCAAATAGTTCAGACCTTAATGTTGCCTCAAGAACCAAAGAATCCGCCGAACCATTAATGGATGTATTGCTGTTTGAATGACGGTTCACATCCTTTTGCCTTTCCCCAACATCTTGTTCTCTTTGCTGAATTTTATAGTTAGGTAGCACAGTTGCATGGTCTATTGGAGACGTCTCCTCATCTTCATCTGCTGAAATATTAGGATCATTTGATGGAGAGCTTACCATAGTAGCAGCTCCTTTGCTGTTACAATGCATTGGCTCTGATGTACTAGCATCTGGTTCACTGCATGGTTCAGACCCCAAATTTTGCCCATCAGCATGCCTATAAGGTATATTCAGCAGTACACCACTAGCATTTTGAATGTTTGAGTCATAGCATGGTTGGTCAGGAGCACTGTACTCAGGCCTCTTAGGATGGGTTGATGGAGGCATTAGTTCTAGATTTCTAGATGCAATATCTGTATGCTTCAAACCAATTTCAACATGTTCAGGCTTTTTCAAGGACCACAACAAACTTGAATCATTCAAAATAAGAGACCGAAAATGAGCTGAGTACAATTCCCTTTTATGATAAAGTTCAGAACATCTGGCATTAGCTTCCACCAAAGCCCTCTGTGCTTTTCGATAAGCTCTAAGAGCATTTCTTTCTTCAATTTCACATATGCGCCGCTGCTCTTGTGCTTCCTCCAACTCCTTTTCCAATGAATCCTCCATTTCAACTAATGAATGCATATCTATGTTGCTATTGTGCGAGTCATTCAAAGAACCCAGATAATTCCAGAGGCTTAAGTTGTTCAAAGGTGCCTGACCACGAAAATAAATCCTAACAAAAATCAGGAGGAAACAGAAAGAGAAAAGTATCAATCTATAATTGGTAATACAGGCACCTATCAAGAGGCACCTATCAAGGGCCTCCAATTTGATACCAAAAGCCAGGACCAACCTGACAAACATTGTCTAATGATGGTTCATTTGTCCTGTTATTTGACATTCCTTCAAGACGCTCACAACAATTCATTGAATGCTGTTCACCAGTTGAAGTCTGTAACAAAGAACCTGGTGGCTTGTGCCCACTATTCCTAGCTGGATGATTAAATTCACCACTGTACTGTAAAGTTGCAATAACAATTATGGGAAAATGTACACAAAAAAAGGATGAAGTTTGACATGAAAGAGCACTAAACTTCAGAAATTATTTCAATCAAACTTACAATATGTAAATATACTAACCTATGTATTTAAATAGGTACATGTTTCATAACTAAAAAAAACTTCAACATCCAAGATACAATGAAGCCAATGACAAGTTTGGAGTTAAGCCCAAACCAAATCCATTCACATAAGCCAGACAACAGTAGCTTTCCAGCATAAGAAAGAAAGCCTAGTATAACAAGTAAATAAATATATCCCAGAGCAATCAAATCACTTGATGCTCCTACAACTAAATTCGACTAAGCCTTAATCCATCTACCAAAGATTGGCTCTAAAAAATGCTTCCTTCCAATTGATTTAAGGCCATTTATATATATATATATATAAAGAAAAAATAAAAACTTTTTCTCCTGTCTGTTTGGTTTAGGGCTACATCTATAGAAGAACTCCTTTTGCCTATACCAATGGAAAATTACAGCAAAAACATAGCACAATTATTTGGAAATTTTTAAAGCCCCTAACTTGAGATTACTTAAAGATCACCCAAGCCATAGAAATCTAAGAGAGTGCAGCCCAACAAGGGAACTTTAGATGGTAATAAATAGAGAAACTTGAAGTGCAACAAAAAGCAATAAATATGCCCCATATTCTAAGCTTTTAACTTACTGTATTCTTTAATAACAAATTCGAGTTCATATTTCTTTCAGGATTGGTTAGATTCAATGAGGCACAGGGATCCACTAGCACAGTGCTCCTATCAGTCTGAATGTGATTATGGCTGATGTTGAGCCCTGAAAAGCATAAAAATTTTATCTATTACAGCATCTTAAATAGAGACAGAACAAGATTTAGGCAGAAACAAACAAAAACATTCACCATCTCTCAAACCATTAGGCGGATTCTCTGATGAAACATTGACTTCCTTATCATCTTGTTTTTTCCATTTAACATTTGATTCTGTCCTCCTTGTGGGACTTTCTTTTTGGCTCTGATCTGCCCTATCCTTGTATTGCAAATTACTGCTGTCAGATGCTTGTTCTTTCAATGGTGCAGAAGAGTTTACAGAAGGTAATTCATGGCGCCTGTCTGATGCTACTATGGTAGAATAAGAACCACTAACTTTTAAGCGCTTGCTGTCTGGCTCTTTTACTTCTACTTTACTACTGTTAGGGATTGCATTAGATTTTCTCCCCGCATCAGTACCTTGGTTCATAGCAGTGTACTCCCTGCCTGAAACTGAAGCAGATTCCTTATTATATTGGGCAGCTTTAAGCTTCAGTTCTCTTTCTCGAAGAGCAATCTGCTGCCTCAAGTCCCAAAGTTTAGTATTGTTTGAAACTTGACCTCCATTTTCTTGGCTCACAAATTTTCTGCTCATGGTACTAAAATTTCTAACTCGAGATCCTTGATCAACTGATGAGGACCCAGCAACCTTAGACTGTGCTCCTCCTTTAATTTTGGCTGTTGATGGGACAAATGTGCGACTAAGTGATAATTTCTTGGGCATTACTTTGCTTACATTTCCAGCAGTTGGTTGTAATTTACTTGATTTTGCCAATAAATGAGGAGGCATTCTTTGATTACCATCCATCCCAAATATGTTTCTTTTAATCTTTAAAGGGTTTTCAGATCTCTGATCTTCAGATTCACTTCCAGTGTCATCATCTGAGAAGCTTATCACTAAGTTGGCATTGGCCCCTGAAGGCGCATGCCAACCAGGATTAGCAGATTTAACAGATTTCAAGGGCGCTTGATTCTTCTTAAAGCTCTTGTCACTATTTGGTTGCACAAATGTTTGGGTCTGAAAATCAACAGAGATTGTAGGACTTGCGCCAGAACTAGCCTTCCCTGTAGATAAGATACGAATATTTTAGAGTTTTTTATACCAGTATCTGACTGCTTCCTGTGAAATCAAAGCATCATATATCTGCTAACTTGAATATGTAACCAATATGAATATCATACCTTTTTTTTTTAATCACTGCATGTTACAACTTTGGCAAAACAAATCCGTTATGTATGCAGCCCAAGACATACATATAATATGAAAAATCATTTTCTGATGTTCTGATATGCACCAAATCATTATAAGGATTACCAAAGAATCTAATCATGAAATGAAAAAGAAAAGGCAAAAAAAAAAGTTGGGCCAATTTGCTGGTTAGAAAGTCAGAATTAGCAGAGCCATGGCCAGAAATACCCAAGTGAAGTCATTAAAAACTCACACATGGGATAATTGAGAAATAAATAAATTAATAAAGCAACGAGTGCTCCTTTGTATCTTACATCTATGTAGGTCTATTTATATATCAATTAAAGTATACTAACACATATTAAGGAAGTAGAGACACAAAATATATCATCAAGCAGCGCCCAGGTACAGCTTAGTGAGCTCTCTGCTAGGAGAGTAAATTTTCAAACCCATCCTCCTTACAATATCACTGTGTGTGATGTGGATGAGAGATAAAGAGGTATCTTTTGCAGAACTTGCTTCAGGTGCAATAGCAGTATAATCTCAAACAGGTCAATAAAAGGTATGACACCTCAGCTCAGGGCGAAAAGTGGCAAACAGGGAAAACATTAGTCATAGTGGATGATGCAAAAAGCTGAGGCAGTAAGTACATGAAATGCAGACACAAGAATGAATATCAGTTCCATATAATTAAGAATTTGGAAGCAATCCAAATGAAAAGGCCAGCAAGACTTACTAGCCTGAATTCCTTCAGTGGCTTTGTTCGATGGAGGAAGAGATATGGGCACTGGAGGAGCAAGCTGGTTAACTGAACCAGCAGGACGAGTTGCAGAGGAAATAGGATTTTCCTGTGTGACAGCAAATCATTGGTCAACACAAGTTTAATCCATGAACAAACTTAAGCAAATAATTTCCCATAATAAAACATCCTGATTATTGGAGATAAATTACTGGCTTCAAGTTGAAATTAAGAAAGCATCATGGATGCCAATGAAATCATACCCAGATACATTGTTAATACATTCACACAAATCATTTACCCCAAACACACTCAAAGGAACCCTAGAATCCAATTAAGGCAGTTAGAAAGAATTAAGATATATAGTGACCCTTAATACAAAATTAAAGCAGACTTCTATAACTAAAACCACAAGCATATGGCTCGTCAAAGGTAATCTTCATTCTCAGAAAACCAAAGCAATTTAAAAATAAAAAAATAAAAAACTTTATTTCCTTTTTTTTTCTGTAGTAAAAAACAACAATGACGAATAATTTCGCTAGACCTTTCATTCAACAAGGAACCAAAGAGGCTCAAACTTGCATAACAAATTACAATTTAAAACAGATAAGAAACCCATCTTGTAGACAAAGCACAAAACAAAACAACTACCCTGAACACACTCATTTTATTTTCCAATTCCATCCATTATTTCCTCGGCAACCAAACAGAATCAAGCACGAAGTATTAAAAGAAGAATAACGCAGGCACAGCTTCTATAAATCCACCAAAGAAAAAAAAAAAAAAAGCCAAGTAGAAGTAAGAATAAGATAGGGTTTTAGAGAAGCAATACGTCGCCGTCGGACGAAGAAGAGAGCTCGCCTTCTTCCCTGATCTTAGTCTGGAGTAGAGATGGGTTAGGATTTAGAGGATTTGATTTGGACGGGTCGAGCTCAGCTGTGGTATCCATCTTCTTTCTCTCCCTAAAAACAGTAGTTAAGAGGCGTTTGGATTTTGGGTTTCCCTCTCTGCAAAAATAAATAAATAAATAAAATTGAGTAAACGCTTAAGAAATAGAATGAATCAAATCGAATTGTGCAGAATCAAGCTAAGGCGGCACTCACAGAAACGACAAAAATACGCAACTTCCCTTTTCCTCATTATTAATTATTACCACCCCCCTCTCATATCCTTCTTTTTTTTACTCTCTTTTCCGGGGTAATCAACTAATTACTAATCATTAATGAAAACTTCAAAAATCCTATAATATCCTTTTTTTCATATTTAATAAAAATATTAATATAGTATTAATATCAAAAAATGGCAAAATTAAAATACATATAATTAGTACTATTTTAATTTTATAAAACGATATTTTCAATGGAACAACTTTTAAAAAAATAACAATTTATCTAAAAAAAAGTAATTAATTAGTTTTATTTTTATACAGACTTTGCGGTAAATTTAAATTTCCTCATTGTTTATCTTCAATTTGACAATGTCTATTTCCATATATATATATATATATATATATATAATGGTAAAATTCATTTTCAGATTTTTTAACTTTTAAAATTTTTTTTATTAGAATTCTTTATTAAAAAAATTTCGATACTTTAATATAAGATAATACGCACTCTCTCAAAACAACACATTAGTATAAATATCCTAATAGCCGTTAATAGTACCTCATACTGGTAAAATCTATTTTCAATTGGATTCCTGAATTTCTAAATTTTCTATATTAGATTCCTAAATTTTTACAATTTTTTTTACGTCGAATCCATTTAAAAAAAATGATACATTTTTTAACATCGATTGAAATACATTTGTGTTAGTTCTATTAATAAGGAAATATGTATTCTTCATATTAAAGTATAAAAATATAATTAAAAATACTTTTTAAAAGGATCCAATTTTAAAAATTTTAAAAGTTCAATGACCTGAAAAATGAATTTTGCCAAAAAAAAAAAGTTCATTGCCCTATTGTAAACTATTATTATTAATTATTAATATATTATCATAGTTATTGAAACCAGACTGGACCGGCCGGTTGAACCGCGAACCGATGGTTTAACAAGTTGGTTTGACTATATAAAATCGGATTGAAAAAAACCGGAAAGAACCGGAGAAAACCGAAAAAAACCGGATTGAAACACAATTTTTTTTCAAACACAAATTATTTTTAAAATACCCCAAAACTCAAATTATTTTTTAAAACACGTTATTTATAAAAAAAAAGTCCCTCAATTCATCTCCTTCCATCTAAATAATATTTTTTTCTTTTTAAGTAATACACAATATAATTTAAATAGAAATTCATAATTCTAATAAAAACATATTGTACATAAAAAAAAAATTTATTAGAAATAAAAAACATATATTTCTGCTAATGACATAATTAAAATAAAAAAATTAAAAATAAAATTAAAAAACAAGAAAACCTCCAAATAAAAAAAATAAAACAAAATATTTTTTTAAAATATACCCTTTATAAAAAAAAAGTCCGATAAGAATGACGATGATGATTAGTGATAAAGATGACTTTTTTTTAAATATATATAATGTAGAATGAATTTGTTTGAATGTTTAAAACTTATATTTGGTAAATATTTAATATGTTTTGTAACTTATTATTAGTATATTTGTGGCATATATTAAATGTTTTGAAAAATTTCGTTTTTGTTTGAGTATTTATATAGTAATATTTATAAAAATTATACTAATTAATAATATTTTAAAAAATAGTAAAAATTCGATTGAACCCGGTCGAACCACGAACCATCAGCCTTACCGGTTCTTTATCCGGTCCGGTTTCAATAACATTGTATATTATTGATGTAAACTTATATTATTTTACCATTCATAAGTTTCAACTCATGGAAATTGATAAGTATTATAAGATTAGGTAAATTAATATTGATTTCACACAAAAAAAAATTGCTTCATTTATTCCACAAATATATCTTATTGTTTTTTCAAGCATATTAAAAAATTGACTAATATAGTTTGAAGACAAAATTATATATTGAGACATATAAAAATAGAAAAGAAGTATATATTTATGAGACTAAGGGAATTATATATTAAAAATAAATTAGAATTTTATAGGTTGGTGTAAGTCCAAAACTAACAAAGGTCTGAATTTTCTAAGGTTAACAAATTTAACCTTGATCTACTTGGAAAGCAAAATTAGGTATTGCTTACAGAATTAGATTCATTTATATGACTCGAATTCTTGTTCTTGAGGCGAGATATTTGTTGTGAAAACTCGGGTTAATTTCCACCAAATTTATCTCGAACACTATTGAACAGGTGAATAAAACGTAAACGATTGTACTGAAAAATCACACTAGATAAAATTCCCAGAAAAGACTGAAGGGGTTACAAATGATCCCACTTAAAACCCAATTTTCTTAGACATAATTTTTCTAAGTAATTTAACAGCACAATAATTCACTAATAATATACCCGACAATAGCTGTTAAATAGACAAATAAAGAACACCAGAATTTAACGAGATTCGGCCAATTATGCCTACATTCTCGGACACTACCAATATTATATTTTACTATTTCAAAAAAATAATACAAGTGAAATATTTATTAAAGAGAAAAAGAATTATTGCCCTAGAAAAGATGGCAATTTTGGGATTGATTAGATTAGGAAATGGGGGCTATATTTATAGTGTTACAATTCCCCCATTCCCTTCAATTTTCCTGATGTGGGATTCCTAAACTAAGCCATTTTATTTGACTTCTCAAGGGATATTGAATTTAAGCCAACATTTTTGACTTTCCAACAAATCTCCACCTTGGCGTAATTCACATATCTTCAAATCTCTCACAAAACTCGATTTAGTAGTGTCACCAAATGAGCTTCAAAGCGCCCAACTTCAACTTTTAACAATATTGATCAAGTCCAAACAATATTGTAACTTGACCGCAGTCACCACTTTTGTGAACATATCAGCAGGATTATCAGTGGTCCTAATCTTCTGAATTGTTACTCCACCTTCTTCCAGAACCTCTCGTACAAAATGATAACGAAAATCGATATATTTCGTCCTTGCATGGTAAACTTGATTTTTTACCAAAAGAATAGCACTCTGACTATCACAATGCACTTTGATGTGCTTCTGTTGAACCCCCAATTCACCAAGCAACCCTTGAAGCCAAATTGCCTCCTTCACAGCCTCTGTAACTGCCATATACTCTGCCTCCGTAGTGGACAAAGTAACTGTTGACTGTAAAGTAGACTTCCAACTAACTGGTGCCTTTGCAAGAGTAAACACATAACCAGTAGTTGATTGCCGCTTGTCTAAATCACTAGCACAGTCAGAATCACAATATCCAACTACACATTAACCATCTTGACCATCCCGCTGAAATACCAAACCAACATCTACGGTGTTCAGAATGTACCGCATAATTCATTTCACAACTTGCCAATGCTCCTTTCCAGGATCATGCATATACCTGCTCACAATCCCAACTGCTTGTGAAATATCGGGCCTTGTACACACCATAGCATACATCAAGCTACCAACATTATTTGCATATGGTACTTTTGCTATGTATTCTCGTTCTGCTTCATTCTTAGGAGTCGAAGATGCACTGAGCTTGAAATGAGAAGCAAGAGGAGTACTAACAGGTTTTGACTTTTTATTCATGCCAAAACGCTTTAGCACCTTTCTTAGATACTGTTTCTGAGTCAAACAAAGTCTCCCCAATTCCCTATCTCTGCTTATCTCCATACCGAGAATCTTCTTGGCTTCACCTAGATCCTTCATTTCAAACTCCCTGTTCAACTGAGTGTTTAACTCCTCAATCTCTATCAGACTTTTGCAAGCTATCAACATATTATTAACATAAAGAAGAAGATATATGTAGGATCCATCTTGTAGCTTGCGCAAATACACACAATGATCATATTTGCTTCTTGTGTACTTCTGCCCCATCATGAACTTGTCAAATCGTTTGTACCACTGCCTCGAAGATTGCTTCAATCCGTACAATGATTTTTCAAGTTTGCACACCATATTCTCTTTTCCAGTAACTTTAAATCCTTTAGGCTAAACCATGTAGATTTTCTCCTTCAAGTCTCCATGTAAAAATGCAGTTTTTACATCCAACTGAACTAGTTCCATATCCAATTGTGCTAACAAAGCCAACAAAATTCGAATGGAGGAATATTTTATAACTGGAGAAAAAACTTCATTATAGTCAATTCCCTTCGTCTGAGCATAGCCTTTAGCCACCAGCCTTGTTTTATAGCGAACATCATCCTTGTCAGGAAATTCATCTTTCTTTACATACACCCATTTGCACCCAATTGCCTTCTTTCCCTTCGGGAGACTAGCTAGCTTCCACGTATGATTCTTATGAAGGGACTGCATTTCATCATTCATGGCTTTCCTCCACTTCTCTACTTCTAAACTTTTGACTGCTTCATTTTAAGTGGTAGGAATGTCATCATTTGCAATTTGGAATGCGTAAGCCACCATATCAACATAGCGAACAGGCTTTTTGATTGTCCTCTTTGGCTTACTTAATGCAATTGATTCAGGTTGCTGTGGAGGTTCTTGGGTTAAAACCTCTTCTTCATCTAACTCCTCATCTACCATAAGAGTTTCTGCATTTACTTCATCATTTGCTGGGCTAACAATTTTTTTTTCAAACTCAACCTGTTTTGGAGTACCATCTGTCTGCTCAACACTTTCATTTGTCACCTTTCTCAACATGGTAGATTTATCAAATGTAACATCCGTGCTGAAGATTATTTTCTTTGACTCTGGGCACCAAAGTCAATATCCTTTCACACCAGAGGAGATCCCCATGAAAATTGCTATCTTTGCACGTGGATCCAACTTCGATTCCTTAATGTGATAGTATGCAGTGGAACCAAACACATGTAAGGAATTATAATCTGTAGCAGGTTTTCCAAATCATTTCTCCAATGGCGTTTTACCACCAATAGCTCTAGATGGTAGGCGATTAATGAGATGGCAAGCATATGTAATAGCTTCAGCCCAAAATTCTCTGCCCAACCCAGCATTGGACAACATACACCAAACTTTCTCCAGCAATGTCCGGTTCATACGTTCTGCCACCCCATTCTGTTGTGGTGTATTTTTACTGTGAAGTGTCTGACACTGACAATGCCTTCATCTTCACACACTTTCATAAATGGATCACTCTTGTATTCCCCGCTATTATCTGTACGAAGATGCTTGATCTTTCGGCCTATTTGAGTTTCCATCATCTTTTTCCATTTGAGAAAAACTCCTAGCACCTCATCTTTAGTCTTCATAGTATACACCCAAACTCTCCGGGAAAAATCATCAACAAAAGTCACATAATAGTGTTTTCCTTCCAAAGAAGTCGTCTTGGAAGGTCCCCACACATCAGAATAAACATAGTCCAAAATACCCTTGGTATCATGAATTGTTGTTCCAAATTTTACCCTTGTCTTTTTCCCTTTGACACAATGCTCGCAAAAATCCAATTTACAAGTCTGAACTCCTTTCAACAATCCTTGTTTCACCAGGAGATTCAAGGATTTTTCACATGCATGCCCCAAGCGCATATGCCATAATCTGGTTGCTTCTAACTCCTTTTCACCAGTAGAAGCCACTGTAGTTGTGCTAATAACAGTAGTACCTTGGTAGTGGTACAATCTGTTATTTTTTTGAATTTCCTTCAACACCACAAGTGCACCAGAGATTATCTTCATTACTCCGCCTATTGCTCGCACCTCGAAACCCTTTTCTTATAGGGCGCCCACGGAAATGAGATTTTTTAACAAACTGGGCACATAACGAACATCCTTCAAGATTCTGATTGATCCATCATGATTTTTCAAATGAATGAAATCAATCCCATATGTGGTGAGAGAGGTATCATTTGCTGTATAAACAACTCCATCTTCTAATTCTCTAAATTCACAGAACCAATCCCGATGGGGACACATATGATGACTGTAGCCTGAATCAAGCAGCCATACACCAGAAGAGCTAGTTGACGATGTAACAGCAAGTGAGAAATCTGAGTCTTTATCATTACACTCAGCTACATTTGAATCTACAACACCCTTTCCTTTGTCAAGTTTGCCTTTATTCTTCAGCTTAGGACAATCTTTCTTCCAATGCCCTTTTTCTCGATAAAAGGCACATTCATCTTTACCCAATTTGGGCCTCGACTTCGATCTCCCTTTCTTTGCTCTAGTCTGGCTCTGCAACCGACCTCTCACTACTAGAGCTTCTGTAGCTCCACTTGTGCTTTCTTTCTTGTCATTCTTTCTCAGTTCATAACTATACAAGGCAGCACAAATTTCACTGAGAGTCACAACAGCCTTCCCATGAAGTAGAGTCATTTCAAGAAACTCAAACTCCTCAGGAAGCGATCCCAACAACATTAAAGCCAGATCTTCATCTTCAAATGTCACATCCATATTCAATAAATCAGCAACTAACTGATTAAAACTGGTGATGTGATCATTTATTGTGGTACCCGCAAAATAATTGAAACGAAACAGTCTTTTCTTCATGTGGAGCTTATTCTGACTGCTTTTTTTTAAAAAAATTTCCTCCAGTGCCTTCATCAATTTACTTGCAGAAGTTTCTTTCGAGAAAGCATACTTTTGCTCTCTAGAAAGGCACGATCGAATTGTACCACATGCCAAACGATTAAGTCTCTTCTATTCTTTCTCATCAACATCATCTGGTTTCTTTTTTTCAAGGGCAATGTCTAGACCTTGCTGAAAGAAAGCGTCTAGAATCTCACTTTGCCACATACCAAAATGACCCGTACCATCAAAAATTTCCACCGTAACTCTTGCATTTGCCATCAAATTGGATGAGGAAGAAGAAGTGGATGGATTTGTCATTTTGCTACAATTACTATTCAATAGCTGTCGATGCGGAATGCTAATAGTCCAAGGAAAAATCTTTTCTGATGTGGAAGATCAGACTAAGCTGCAACCACAGAGCATACTAAGAAATAACCTAGGCTCTGATACCAATTGTTGTGGAAACTCAGGTTAATTTTCGCCAAATTCATCTCGAACACTATTGAACAGGTGAATAAAGCGTAAACGATTGTACTGAAAAATCACACTAGATAAAATTTCCAGGAAAGACTGGAGGGATCACAAATGGTCCCACTTAAAATCCAATCTTCTTAGATAGAATTTTTCTAAGTAATTTAATAGTACAATAATTCACTAACAATATACCCGACAATAGCTATTAAATAGACAAATAAAAAATACCAGAATTTAACGAGGTTCGGCCAATTATGCCTACGTTCTCGGATAGTACCAATATTATATTTCACTATTTCAAAGAAATAATACAAGTGAAATATTTACTAAAAAAAGAAAGAATTATTGCCTTAAGAAAGATGACAATTTTGGGATGGATTGGATTAGGAAATGGGGGCTATATTTATAGTGTTACAATTCCCCCATTCCCTTTAATTTTTTCGATGTGGGATTCCTAAACTAAGCCATTTTATTTGACTTCTCAAGGGATATTGAATTTAAGCCAACATTTTTTACTTTCCAACAATATTTACCCAAATTCTTTGTTTTAAAGTGTAAAAATTAGTAGTAACCCAAGTTATTATTAGCGAAGCGTTATGGTAATGGTAACTCAATATTTTATCCATGAGGTTGTGTCATAGAGTTGCCAATGGACTCTACGACAACCTTTCAGCTCTTGTTTTAGATTCTGTTGATTTTAAAGATTCAAATCTAAAGAAAATGGAATTTTGGAGTGATGAACTCTACTTTCAATGAAAGAGATGTTGATCTTATTCGAAAATAATAATACTAATAATTCTAGAAGCTAAGTAATAATTGATGATAGCTGAAAATGGAGTTTTGATAGGGTTGTTTACTCAATAAAATTCGTTTTTCTAAATGGTTGTTTGCTAGCACAATTTTTGCTAATCATGTTCATGTGACTTCTTTCTATTGAAAAAAGTCTAAGAAGATCCATTTACCAAATTTTTAGTGATGTATCGATGAATGTTTCAAAAAATTTGAATCTAAAACTAGATATATGTATAAAGAAAGAAGAACTTACATAATTATAAAACGCTTTAACGGTTAATTTAGATGCGTTAAATAAGAAATTGATATAGGAATGATCATGTAACATGAATAATATGATATAAATATATAAGAGATTTTCTTGTTTTTAATAAATTAATATAGACTTTAATGTGTTCTAACGATTAGATTGATGAATAACTGTAAGAATAATTATTTGTAATGTTCATCCATTTATCTATTTGGCTAACCCTGTCCCGATATTATATGTTCGGATTCAATTAGTTTTGTTATTGATACACCATAATTTAATATTTTTCCTAAATGATGAATCATGATTTGATCCTATTCTAAATAGGAGAAGGATTATAAATCATTAAAGAGATCTAAATTACAATATAATAGGAATCCTAATTAGGATTGTAACCTCTATAAAATGAACCCTGGAATTTATTTAGGCAATATTAATTATGTTAAATCATCAAGAAAATAAAATTTATAGCGGAAGCATACCTGAATTCATGGTTTCAATTGAAAGATAAAAATCTTGTGACTAATGATCTTTCAAATTGATAGATAAGGTGGAAAACTGTTTTTTGTCGATGAAAATAGAAAGACAACTCTGTTAATCTATAATTTGGGGACCATAACCCTTTTATATAAAAATAAAGTTTTTCTTTATTTCTAATTTAGCTCATCATGAAATTAGAAATTATAAAAAAGTATCTATACATTTAACCCATACTTATAATATTATTATTATGGCCCACTTTAATTTCAATTAAATTGGATCACTTTAATATTTAGGCCAAGTCTTTTAAATGATAGTTATGATATATAATTATTATAATCATAATATATATATATATAATGTATTTGTCCATAAATCCTAACAATCTCCCACTTGGATTGTATGTATATATATATATACATTTTGCTTTATAATTATATGTCAACTTTATGAGTTTAAAACTTTATTATCATAATCAAAGACATTTATGAACAATCTCGTCCATCAATCATGCTTATATAGAACCAACGCAACTTTTGTTACATATTTATCATAACTAAATCCATCCTTGAACACATATATAAATACAACCAAATGACACAGATCAAGTATGGATGCATAGCATGAAAATTACATGTAATATGATCTAAACATGTCTATTTTCAACTAGTCCATTTTATAAACTTAGTAAGATCAATCCATACCAAAATCAAAGTGTGAATAACTCAACTTCATTTATTCAGAAAATATCGATAAACCGAAAAAATGAAAAAAAAAACGTGTCTAAAATAAGAAAGCAAGATTACAAACTCCCACTAAAATTAAATATCCTCAAAAGACATAACATCCATGTGAGCAGTATGCTCATTAAATACCTTGAGTGGTAATCCTTTAATAAGCGGATCCGCAACCATTGAGTTTGTGCCAATATGCTCAATAGATACTTGTCCACTTTGAACTCTTTGTTTAACAATAAAGAATTTAATGTCTATATGCTTTGACTTACTCGAACTCTTGTTTTGCTGACTTATTGTCACAAAAGATCTTAAGTGGTCTTTCAATTCCATTAATAATTCGCAGCCTAATGACAAAATTTCGCAGCCATATTGCTTGATTTGATGCCTCATAGCATGATATGAACTTTGCTGCCATGGTAGAAGAGGCTATAAGAGATTGCTTAGCACTCTTCCAAGAGATAGCTCCTCCAGCAAGCAAAAAAATATAGCTTGATGTAGATTTCATGCTATCTTGGAGCCCAGCAAAATCGAAATCTAAATACCCAATGATCTCTAACTTATTCGACCTCCTGTAAGTGAGTATGAAATGTTTTTTTCTTTGAAGATATCGCATGACTCGCTTGGATGCTTTCCAATGATCTATTCCTGGATTACTTAAATATCTTCCCAACACTCCGACTATGTACGCAATATCCGGACGCGTATAAACTTGAGCATACATTAGACTTCCTATTGCTGATGCATAAGGAATCTTTTGCATTTCTGTCTCCTCAAAAGCATTTTTGGGGCACTGTTGAAGACTAAACTTGTCTGCTTTAGCCACGGGGTATCTCCTGGTTTACAATCTTGCATGCCATATCTCTTAAGAACCTTTTCGATATAAGCCTTTTGTGATAATCCAAGGGTACCTCGAGAGCGATCTCGATGTATTTGGATCCCTAATACAAAATTTGCATCTCCAATGTCCTTCATCTCAAAATTCATAGCTAGAAATCTCTTGGTTTTATGCAACAAGTTTATATTGTTGCTGGCAAGTAATATGTCATCAACATACAAAACCAAAAAAATATGCTTACTCCTACTAAATTTGTGATATATACAATCATCAACCAAATTTATCTCAAAACCATAAGAGATAATAATCTGGTGAAATTTATAATACCACTGACGAGACGCTTGCTTAAGCCCATAGATGGATTTCTTCAATTTGCAAACCATTGATTTTGCATCTTTTAATACATAATTTTTTGGTTGCACCATATAAAGTATTTCATCAATGTCACCATTGAGAAACGTTGTCTTGACATCCATCTGATGTAGCTCAAGATCAAAATGTGCTACTAATGCCATTATAATCCTAAAAGAGTCTTTCGATGGAACTGAAGAGAAAATCTCTTTATAATCAATGACTTCTTTCTGTGTAAAGTTTTTAGCGACAAAACGTGCTTTGTACCTCTCCACATTGCCCTTTGAATCCCTTTTGGTTTTAAAAATCCATTTACAATTAATGGGCTTTGCACCTTCAGACAATGGGACAAGATCCCATACGTCATTGTCTTTTATAGACTTAATCTCCTCATTCATGTCATCTATCCACTTTTGAGAGTTAGAACTTTCCATCATTTTCCATCACTCCGATGTCAACATCACGTTCTTGGAGAAACACAACATAATCGTCCGAAATTGCATTTCTTCTTTCTCTAATGGATCTCCTTAATGGCAATGGTTCTTGAGGTTGTAGAGTTTATTCTTCAGGAACATCTTCTTGGGACTGAATCGGAGGATCAATGATATTGTCTTATTCTAGAATTGCATCATGGACAATGTCTGGTATAATAACCTATTCTTGATTATTGTCCATAGCAATTAAAGGAATATCAACATATTCCTCTTCAAAGATAAAGTCCTTAACTCTTTCTCCCCCCTTAAACTCAACATTCTCAAAGAATCGAGTATTACCTGTCTAAAAAATAGTCTTATTTGTGGGATCATAAAATTTGTAACCCTTAGAGCGTTCAGAGTATCTAATGAAATAACAACTAATAGTCTTAGAGTTCAGTTTCTTTTCATTTGGCCTATAAGGCCTTGCCTCAGCTGGACATTCCTAAATATGAAAATGCTTTAGACTAGGCTTTTTACCTGTCTAACGTTCATAAGGGGTTTTGACAGTTGCCTTTGTTGGTAACCTGTTGAGTATATAAGCTGCAGTCTTTAATGGCTCTCCCCATAGTGACTCAGGTAAGGTAGAGGACTGATCATACTTCTTACCATGTCTAAAAGCGTTATATTTCGTCTTTTAGCAACACCATTCATATTGGGTGAACCCAGCATAGTGTACTGTGGTACGATACCGCTTTCTTCTAGGAATTTAGCAAATGGACCTACACGTTGTTCACCTGAACCGTCATATCTACCATAGTATTCACCACCACGGTCAGATCTAACACTTTTAATACCCTTATTGAGTTTATTTTTAACTTCAGCTTTAAAACTTTTGAACATGTCCAATGACTGAGATTTCTCATGAATGAGATAAAGATAGTCATATCGACTGAAATCATCTATGAATGTTATTAAGTATGTTTAGCCATTCCAAGAAGCCATAGGGAATAGCCCACAAATATCTGTATGTATTAGTTGTAAGACATCTAATTTCTTATTAGCATCAAATCTCCTGACATTTATTTGTTTCCCCTTAATACAATTCACACATATGTCAAAATCTAAAAAATCAAGGGGATCGAGAATACCGTCAGACACAAGTCTCTCAATTCTCTTTTTAGAGATATGACCTAATCTCTTGTGCCATAACGAAGCTGAATTCTCACTAGTTAATTTACGCTTTTTACATATTGAATGAACATGCAAGGATTCATTAAATGAAGCAATTGTATAAATTAAATATAGATTATCATAACTTGATAAAGAACCAGATCCAACCAAACTTGAATTTTGAAAAAGACTAAATTTTTTATTTCCAAATGAACAACAATATCCAAATTTGTCTAATGCTGAAATAGAAATCAAATTTCGCCTAAAAGACGGTACAACAAAAGTCTCAAACAAATCTAAATAAAAACCAGTTCTTAATAATAATCTAAAAGTTCTAATTGCTTCGACTTCTACTGATTTGCCATCACCAACATAGATGTATCTCTCACCATCATTAGGCTTTCGGCAATTCAAGTAACCCTGCATGGACACACTAATGTGAGTTGTTGCACCTGAATCAATCCACTAAGTGTGTCTAAGTACTAAAGCCAAATTAATCTCAGAACAACAAAGTTAAGAAGCATACCTTTCTTAGCACACCAAGCCTGATAGTTAGTACATCGCTTCTTCAGGTATCTTGTAGCTCCACAAAAGGAGCAACCATCTTTAGTTTGTTCCTTAAGTTGTTTTTTTTTTTTTTTTTGTGGTGCTGTTACTACAGCTTCCTTATTCTTCATTTTCTTATTCTCTTTCTTCTTATCCTTTGAGGTAGAGACCAAATGAACACTTGGTGTCTTTCCTTGCTTTAACCTATCCTCTTCCTGAACACAGTGAGAAATGAGCTCAGTAAGGGTCCATGAGTCCCTTTGACAGTTATAACTTACTTTAATTTGACCAAATTGTGCAGGAAGAGAGATCAAAACCAAATGCACTAACAAGACTTCGGATAAATCCAACTTGAGTGCCCTTAAACTTGAAGCAAGATTAGACATTTCCATAATGTATTCCCTTATATTTCCTTTGCCTGTATACCTCATAGAGATGAGTTTTGCTAAGATTGTATTTGTTTCAGCCTTTTCATTTTTAGCAAATCTCTTCTCAAGGTCCTCAAGGAAAACCTTAGCTGTTTTCACCTGATCGGACGTTGTGCCCCTAAAAGCTTCAGGAATGGCACGCTTAATGACCATAAGACTTATGCGATTAGACCTTTTTCACTTTTTCATCTCCCTCTTTTGTTCAGAGGTACTCTCATCAGTGAGATCAGCAAGTCTAGATTCTCTTAGTGCAAGGTCTAGGTCCATGACTCCGAGAGTGATCAATACACTCTTTTGCCATGCCTTAAAATTCATGCCAGTTAACATAGGAATGGAGTTGAGACTAGCAGTAATATTAGCAGCAGGAGCAGAAACTGAATTTAGAACAAACACATATAAAACAAACTTACATAAGTATCAAAATAATACCAAAATTGAATAATAAATTTAAATACAGTTAACCCTATCTCAAGATATTTGACACTTCATTAATATTTTATCTTTGGACAAAACATTAACTAGTAAGTGATATCTTAGTGTAACAATTAAACACAAATAATAAAATAACATGTCAAATAATAATTATTCCTTTGGGCTGATTTATTATTCACATGTAAGACCAAAAATTATCACGTGCTAATTATCACAAATGTATATGTAATCATATTAAACATCAACTTTCCTTTGGACCAATCAATATTTATATAATTACATACACACAATCAATTATATATATTGAAATAAACCAATTTATTTCCATAGAGGTCACTTTGGCAACATATTGGTTCAATTAACTCATCTCAACATATATATAACCATACTGCAATTTAAATTTAAATTCCACAAAATTAAAAAAATGAAATTAAGAATAAAATGAATACCAAATTATTTATCCTATGGCATAATGCACAATGCAAAAAAAAAAAAAAAAAAAAGAAAATTGTGCCAAAAAACCCAAAGTCACGTAGTGATTGAACCATAAAGCCAAACAAACAATTGCAGGTAAACTATTTAGCCACAACTAAATAAAAGGATTAATAAAAATAATATAAATAAAGTAAACTTGATGGTACATGGAGACAGAGCCGAGAAAAGCAAAATGTTAACTTGTAAAACTAAAGTCTCAAAGCCTTATGTTCTACTAACCTTCCTTTTATTATAATAATAATTAATATTATTATACCATTCAGAACATAACCCAATGGCCATCCATTAAATCCCAATTTTGAATCCATTCGGCCATAAATAACAAAACACCAAAATTAATAAATAATATCGATGGCCAAACATCCAAACATATATAACTCAAATGATGGCAACCATGAAACTGCACTGCAGCGCAAAAAAAGAAAAAAACAATATTGCAATACAATTGGCCGCAAGATTAAACAAACCAAAGAACAATTCAATTGCGCCGAAAAACAATTCAATTGAATATCAAAAAACAACGAAAAAATAAAGATTTGTGCTAATAAACCCAAAAATAAAGATTTATGCCGAGAAAATCATCAAAGGCATATATGCAACCGAAATTAAATAAAAAGGTACTATAATGCCCTTATAGTTAATTTTGAAACAAAAATATCCCTGATGTTAATAAAAAGATACTATAATACCCCTGAGTTATCACTAATTTGTCACGTCAACGCTTTTAACACCTGAGTTAACTAGACCTAAATAGAGAGATAAATTTATCCGGATTTTATAAGTTGAAGGGCATTTTTGCTCTGAAAAAGCGACACGAGTATATCAGCTCATTTCAAACAAATTTAGGGGTAAAATAGTATCTCTTCCCACTATATATATATATATATATATATATATATATATATAACAAATTCGAGCTCTAAATTAAATTGGACCGCCTAGGATTAAGGATTAAATTAACCCAGACAGACATTCGTTCAACATGTAGCATGATTGGGCCAAATAACCCGACCCGATGCGTGGGCTCCCTAGTGAACAATCAGTTGGAATGGGCCATATGGATTTACACGTGGCATACAGATAAGCATGTTCCAACAAAAAGTGCATGTTTTCATGAAACCGCTGCATTCTCCTTTTTCCTCTAAGCTATTAAACCCTGCAACCCAGTAGCAGTACTATAGTATAGGCAGTACCCACACGATCCTTTCTCCTTCACCCTCTCTGCTCTTCCATTCCCCGAAATCCAAGACCCTAAAAATGTCCACCCCTCTGGACATGTCTCTCGATGATATTATCACCATTAACAAGCTCACTGATGGAGGACGTTGCGCCTGTTTCAGAGGTAGAGGCAGGGCCTCCGGTTCTAGCTCATTTCATGGACCTTTTCGCCGGTTCGCACGATATCACCATATCGGACCCCAGCCTTACACAGTGCGACCGGTGAGCTTACTTCTAAAACAACAGAAATTTTAATTACTCTTTGTTTCTTTTTTCATATTTAATGAAGATTTTTTACTCTCTACTTGGGTTTGATTTTCATGTTATTGTAGCGGATGATATCGCCGGAGCCGGTGATGATGCGAAGCGAAGGGCCTAGGGCGCAGACAGGGACTAAGTTGTATATATCGAACTTGGATTATGGTGTTTCTAATGATGATATTAAGGTGTATTTCCTCATCCTGTTTTTCTTTTCTAGTGAATGTAATTTTATGCTCCTGTTTTAGAACAAAAAATGGGCGACTTATCTATTGCTTTTATGAGCTAGGATCACTGTTCTTAAGCCTGATCTTTCTGACGAGTAACTTGGCATTTTGATTTTCCACAGAGTCTGGTCCGAAATATGTTTTGATGTTGAAACTGCTTATCTCCTTTGGATTTGAAGGATATGGTTGTGATTAAATGTCGATAATAGAAGGTTAGGGTAGACATGGCTTGGTGATTGGTGGTACAGGATTGAGAGTGTTTGTTTTTCTATTGCCCTTTCTTATAATTATTTGATTTGCTTCTTGGCATGTTCTAGTCCTTCAGTGACCTACAGGCCATGTTCTATTTTAACTAATTTTGTCATTTGTTCAATACTGCGGTTTGCCAATTTCAGTTTTAATGGAGTGGATCTGATCTGACCATTTTATTTGCTGTGGTTGCATTGGGTGAAAATCTGGTTCTTAGCAACCTTGTGATAGTCTCTACTACATCCTGCTAGGGACAATCCCTTGTAATATAAACTAGCTTACAATATTGGAGAGTATTAGTTCAGATTGCTCTATTAGAAAGCCAATATTTTACTTTCTTTGGGCATGCCTTTTTCTTATGATTTATCGTTGGCTTACTTTACACCAGTCATATTAGATGCAAAAATGCAAGAGTGAAGTACTGGATGCATATATAACAATAGCACATGTTTGGCTCTCTGCAGTTGCTTTTTTCTGATGTGGGTGAATTGAGAAGGCACTCAATTCATTATGATAAAAGTGGAAGATCAAAGGTATGTGCTCTGAATAGGTTCTACCTGGCATGTTTAGCCATGGCTCATTCAGATTCTTTCTAATAGGGAACAGCTGAAGTTGTCTTTGCATGTCAAGCAGATGCTTTAGCATCCATTGAGAGGTACAACAATGTTCAGCTGGATGGGAAGCCAATGAAAATTGAGCTTGTAGGAGTCGATTTGCTTACTCCACCTGTGCTTGTAACATCAACTAGCAACTTAGGAAGGTATATTGGTGTTTTGGTTCTATTTCATTGTTTTTGCAAAATAATCACTTACAATATGACATGTGAAGCCATTGACTCCTCAACACTTCTGATAAATCACTCAAAAGTGAAATGCATAACTGCATGTCAATAATCAAATCAACTCTAGTACTTAATTTAGGCAGCATAATTCTCTTCTTTAGTCACATAAGCATTGTGCCCATGCCAATATGAAGCGTTGCATATCACAACTTCCTTAAGAGCGTATAGCCAAGTCTGACTGCCTTGTTGATCTTGCTTTCTGAAATAGTGGGTAATCAGTCATCATTTTTCAGCAGGTATCTCATTTTTAATAATTTTGTTCAATTAACATGAATTGTTAGGATGTTTAGGCCCTTTTATGATCGGAAACCTTTAACTGAAAGAAAATGTGACCCACAATACAATAAAAATCAAAAGAAGTGAAGAAGCGCCCTCCCTACTGTTTCTCTCGTCTGCTAACTATAATATTAAAAACAAATTAAAGGATTTGTCCACCCTTGGGGTCAAACATGCAATCACATGCAATTAATATGGACATTTTGGCTTCTCATTTTTTGGAATATAAATAAGCAGAAAAGGACAAGTAAGTATTTCCTGAATGTAAGTGTCCAATTGCTGTCTAGTAATGTTAAGAGCTAATTTTGCATTGTTTCCTTCTTTCAACCAGACGTCTCCCTAGCAAGGAAGCCTTCAGGATGATGTACCATAAATTCCATGGAAATGGCTCTAGCAAGATTAAGCAGTGCCAGGAAAAACTGAAGCAATACCAGGAAAAGCTGAAGTAGAAGCAAATGAAAAATTTAGATGCACAATCACTGTTTGTAGAGCGGATGAGGTAAGTGCAGGCTCAGTTAATGACACCCTACCTTGTTCTTAATGATCATGTTAATATGACATTTCAAATACAATTTGTTGTTAGTGAACTGCAGAGTTTCTAGGGAATGGGAATAGTTGAAAAAAGAAAAGCAAACAAGTAAATAACCTTATATAGTTTTTTATTGCTTAGATCAGCACTAGATTGCATTTGATATTGCGAACTCGACAGGGAATTGGATTTCAACTTTCCCCCTTACGCTACTTCAATGAGGTTTCAGTTGTTTTTCTGCTTTTCTTTTGTTTCTTTTATAAAAAAATAAAAAGATAAAAGATTTAAGCTGAATTCATTCTTGGGGATGAATACTATGCTGGGATCAATTTGGATGTCTATGATGCAAGTGTAACTTCAAATGCAGTCAAGAAAGCATTCATCTGTCGCATCTCGTTTTACCTTAGTTCAAGGGTCGAAACCTTTCTTTGATTCTTATTCAAATTAAAACCTCATGTCCAGACTTAGGGATCCAGATTTCATATCCACAGACCACTTAGAAACTGCAGGATGGATTTATCCAGCGAACATGGATTCAAATTATTATCACCCATGTTTCCCTGCAGATTATTATATGCATGCTGCACGCACGCCCATGCAACTGAATAAACTTTGTTTTTTGAGATAGACAAGTGAGCGAGTGAGGTTTCTTGTAATAGCTTTTCTGAATATTACGTGTTATCCATTCTTTCACTCAATAGGAGAAAATGTTTTTGTGATGAAAAAGGGTCTAAAGAATCCTTTCACGCAATTGGACCAAAAATTGTTTTGAAGGGCCTATCTAAAATTTTTGTCTTTTCAGTTGGCCTTGGCCTTGTTCTAACTTAGCTCGTAGCTTATGAAAAGGGAAAAAGAAAGTTGCTAGTGCGTCTTTGTTTTTGATGTTTCAATTTGTTTCTGCAGTCTTGTAGCATCTAACAGTATTACACTTCACATCAATCCTTAATAAGCATATTGTCAATTGTCACTTGATAGTTGTCAAGGAGGTGTCAGTGTTAGAGGCCGTGGATATGGTGCTGTTCATGGTCGAGGATTTGCCAAGGGCCAGTGGCAAGGGAGGCGTGGTGAGAAGGTAACTGCAGAAGAGCTTGATGCTGACCTTGAGGAGGTATCATTTTGAAGCCATGAAGATAAGTTGAATTCAGTCATTCTGGAATGGTACCTGCATCAAGTGTTTCTTCAGAGGCTCTGGTAGTTTTCGGGGTAACAGAAGTTATGGATTACGAAGTTTTAATCAATAGGATTTTTGGTAGGTGGCATTCAGGGGATATCCTTTTGACGGTAGCTTAATTCCCTGCATTTGATACAAACTTTGAGGTTGGGCAGCTGCTCAATAGAATGTCATATATGTGTCAGTATTTACTGATATTATATTGACTAGTTAAAGGTCTTCTTCAGGACCCAAGAAGTACTATCATGCATATACTGTAAACGGTATGTTAGCTTTAGCATTTTATTGCAAAGGAAAGTTGACTTGAGACGCACTCACGTACACATTATTTTTTCCTTGAGAAGCATAATTAATCAAAGGTGAGCAAATTGAGTTTGAAAAGATTAACTAGTCATATAAGAACATTTATTTTAGATAATAATCACTATAGCTTAATACTGGAAGATTTTGAGTCCATCGTGCCTATTAAGCCAGATCTCCAAGGGATCCGTGTGATGGAATGCAGCAGTGCTATACATTCAATCTGCATCATATGTGGAAACAAGCCCCGAACGAAGGATCAAATAAAGGAGCTAAACGGAATACGAATATTGAATTTTAATATGGCTAAAAAACAGATTCGATCGATGCTACAATTAATCACATCAGTTAGCTAAAATATGTTAAAAGCAAAGAGACAAAAAAGCAGGAGGAACGAAAATTCTGTTTATTCCAAATCAGCTCACATTCAAATGTCAAAACAAGAATGATCTCAAACCCATTATACAACAATCGCAATAGCTTAAAAAAGTGGTGGAATTACATATTTACAACGTCAAAAATAAATAACGAATTACATATTCCAAAAATCAAAAAACATATTAGCTGCACTTGGAAGATGTCTTTAGTCTCTAGTTCCAGACATCCACCAACTCAATGCCCCAAAACACAAAATTGGAGAGCCTTATGAGTTGAGATCCCACAACCCAGCCAGCTTCATTTAGGTCCCCTATTTCACTAAACATACAAAATCCTAGGTCTGTCTTGTCAATAATAGACTCGACAAACCTCAGCAAGTTAGACAAAAAAAAAACTCCACAGTTCTTATTATGCAAAGATGGCTGTTTAAAAATGAAGCCAGAATCAATGCCTTCTTCAGCAATTAAAATTAAAAAAAAATATATATAAGGCCAAGAGGAATTACAATTCTGTACAAAGTACAAACGCCAGAAAGGTTCTCCTGATATTTGCCAGGGAAATCGCCCGATATATATAATGCATCACACCAAATCACTGCATCCACATGGAATAGAAACTTTAATTAAGGTACATCACAAGAGTGACAACAATTTTATTTTATTTTTCAGAAAACGTAAATGGCTTCATAGGAGAACCTTATCCTTTCAGACTAGACAAGAAGTTAAGAAAGCATTTTTGAATTCTTTTCTACAAAGAATATTGAAGAGCTTGAGCATCTAAAAGCAAGACCTAGTAGTTATAAAGTATATTGTTTTGTGAATTGCAATTTCACCTCATCCTTCTAGTTTTCTTGAAACTATCCTAGTATGACAGCCTGGTTCATGCATCAACTTTTCTCTGCCCCCACTTTCCAATTTCTAACTTTGCCAAAAAAGTCAAAAAGCCAAGTAATTTTGTCCATAAACCCCAATGGGAATTTAAGGTAAAAAACCACAAGAATGTTTGTCAAGCACATAGAAACCACCTATGCCGAACTTTTCTACCATGTGAGTTTTCTTCAAAACCAGGCATCATTCAGCAATAATTCACATAAGAAATCCAGGAAACTTTATTGATCATGATTACTGAAAAGTTTGCTAGTTGGGAGAGAGGCTGAGGAGGGTGTTGAAGCTAGAAAAAAGCAGGAATTAAAAAAAAAAAAAGAATCAATAGTCTAGTCTAACCGGCAATGCAGAATGTGTCATTTTCTAATTCGACCAACTGGATAAAATAGCAACCGAAATTTCATATAACTTGATTAAAACAAGGATAAAATTTAATCAGGATCAAGGTTTAGACTTCTTAATCGTTTGACCAAAGAGTATCGGGTGTGGAAGTGGGCAAGGATGTTACTGAGTTATGGACCTATCAGAACAGAGAAAAAAAAAAAAATCTAGAGAGCCCTACACTTTAGCAGTTCTTACTTCTTACAATTGAGCCAATTAGGGCCAACAACTTCTTAAAACATATCTGGATGAAGTGTGACGAGAGGACAGTAATAGATATATCCCCTTCATGATGATTTACTAGGGAAATAAGAGGACAATCACATGTTAAAACCCTTTAATTGAGAAACTGACAAAGAAACAAAAAAGAGGGAGGGGGAAGGGAGTGCTATAACATTTGTCTTATCCTCTATTTTATGCCTAAGGTTCCTTGAATTTCAATATTTTATTTCATGCATTTTACTGATGAATTCCGACCCCACAACGGCCCGCCCCCCCCCCCCCCCCCCCCCCCCCCCCCCCTTCCTTCTCTCTTTCTTCCTCTCCAACTTTTACACTTCATTCTCTAAACAAAATGAAGGAAAGATTTTCTATTCACTTTTTTTTCCGCTCTTTTTCACCTACTACTATTCACCGACCAGTGTCATAGGGAGAATATTCTCAACTTCCCTTTCACTTCCTCTTGTGCCCTCCCCAATCCCCTGCTCTTCACTTCATTTTATCCCCTACATTTTCCTATTCTTTTCAAATTCCAAATACATATTACATTGCAAGTCCTAAGTTTCTTTCCTCTAGGAAAGACCATAGTCCCTAAATTTGAACTAATAAAAAAAAATACATAAAATGAAAAGCTCAGTAAATTAAAAGTACCTGAAAATTGGTTGAATTCCAGAATCTGCATCAGGAGGGAAATGAAGGATGGCTGAAGCAACAAATAGTTTTTAACTGCAGAAGGTTTCCTTAGGACATCATAGTCTGGCTTTGCAATAATTATCCAGACATTTTACCTTCAGATGAATGCCAATGCATGTTATTACCATTATGAAGAATCTTTGGTGCTCCAATCAATGTCGTTGGAGATACAGATGGTGGGCATCATCATTCTCATCATTTTTTACTAGAATTTTACAAAAAAATAAAAAATAAAAAATGAAGAGGCAGCACTTATTAGAGTGAGAAATGCAGACTTTTCCAGATTGATCCAAATTCCCACATCATCTTGTACAATCAGCCTTTTTCTCACTTCATTTGAGGAGGCAAGAGTCGGAACCCCATTATCTGCTAAATCAAAACTCCTTTTCCTGGTTGAAGCATTTCCAAGGATTTCTGTAACTATTCTACTTGTGCCTTCAAGTATAACTCATTTAAAGGCCCTTGAGAGCTCGGTCAAATGTTGCCAAAGGATATGAGGGTCAAGAGCAAAGAAAATCAAGTTATGCATCAGCATGCTGTCTCTAGGATCAGGAGGAAAAGATTTAACAAGAATTATTACACTATAGCCCATCATTTGATAGCTGAAGTATGCCAAGCATCTGAAGGTATGGATTTTCCAACAGTTTTTCATTGTTGCTCTGCACAGCAGGACACAGGAAGATTTAGTCACTAATAACACATGCAGAAGAACAAAAATTGTATTGTACCATGATAACTAGATAAAGTCCTAATGAAGACTGGAATGTAACTAGAGGACATCTCAATATTCTCAAGCAGCACTGAAAGATCATAAAATGATGCTATCAGAAATCTTCATAGCATAGTCAGTCAATCATGCTAGTATAACTAAGAGCATGCTTAAGAGAGACAAACATGGGTCATACTTGCACCTTAGAAATTAACTATTCCCATTGTGTCATGGTTCATAATAAGATTGAGCGCTGTTTCTATTGAACAGTAAATTTACCTGCTGCGCCTTAAAGATGAGATTTTGAAGCATGTGTTGGTATTTGTCAGGCTTTTCTGTCATCATTCTCTGCAACATCACAGATTTAAATAAATAAGCAAAGATTCAAAATGAAAAAGTTCATGGTCATTAGTTTTTGTGTTGGGGGTGGGGAAGAAACTATCTTGCCTTCAAAAGGAAAGCTGAAGAGTAATATGCCACCCTTGAATCTCTGTCATCTAAAAGCTCCCTGCTAATGACCAAATGCAGAAGATGTTAACATAACTCATAAAAACAAAGGTCAAAAAATATCATACTTGAAGAGTAGAGAATGAGAAATCACCGAAAAAATTCTTCTCCGTCCACTTCTTGAAAAGCAGCAGGATCAGCTGTACATTTACCAATTAAAAGCAACAGAAGAGTGGCCCTAATATCTGATGCACCGCCAGGAAGGTTTCCTCTTCCTTTACTTCCAACAGCAACACCCAGTGCAATATTGTCTGTTGCCGCACCAGCTAGCTGAATCAATGGCCAATAAAACAATGCAACAGGAACACGTGCAACTAATTGCATTGGAACAATAGCCTGCCCTTGGAGAAGCATTGCTGCCATTGATGCTGTTCCACATGTTAGAGAACCGCTTAAGTTATTGCTAGTTTTGCCCTCAGTTTCCTCCACAAATTCATTCCAAGGGCTGTTGTCTTGCCAAGAGACATGCTCAGTACCATCACTTTTTTTATCATCCATGGCACTATATACTTTTCCCTGATGGGTATTCTCTCCATATGGCATAGCAGTTGACTGAAGAACTTTCAGGCACAACTGAGAGAACAGTATCTCACACATCTGCTTACAGAAACCATTGGAATGTGAGGTGTATGCTCATTATTGAAACTTACCGAACAAGTTAGATAGACACAGATTCAGAAGGTCCTACAATTAAAACAAACAATTCTAACCCTAGAATCAATAATTTCAAAAAAGAAAAAGCAAACCGATGGAAAATAGATAGAAGTCTGTTGTATCCATAGCAGATTCTTATTTTTTAAATAATCTTTTGAGCACAAGTAAAGATGCTTCCTGGACAATATTACCTACCATAAATTATTCTGCATGATATTCCCCTAGATATAATTGAAAAAATATAATAAATAAACCAGCAACAATGCCATGAACATGCAGATATTATCCCATAACACATCAGGAGGAATTAGTATTTCAAGCTGGAAGAGGCAGATCTAATTTTCACAGTATGCCTATAATCTCGATATTAGACCTCAGGGTCTAATCAATCAGTTTGGGATATCCAAAAAATTACCTTCAAGATGTTAATGCGATCTGTTTCATTTTCTACCAAGGATAAAGCACTGCTCATAATGTCTATCACTGCATTTGCTTTCTCAAGTCGAGGATCAACATGTTCTGCACCAGCATTCCCACTGTTTAGATGTTGCATTTCATCCTCATCCAACAAAAATTTGCATCGCATGAGAAGCCTCTCTAGGACAAATAGGAAGCCCCATCTGATAATGGAGTTTTTAGACTTCAGAAGTCCACACATAAGCCAAATAGACAAAGGAACATCTGAAGCAATTGAGGAATTATGAACACCAGCAAAGGCAATTTGATGCTGCAAGTCTTTGATATTTGACCAAATACTCGCATCCCTTCCATCACTAATTTCTGCAATAAGCAAATCACCAAGCCAGGTATAGCCATTCTGGCGGTAAGCAGTTCTCTCCGAATGAAGAAGAGAATGCAAAGTAGCCCAAGCAAGCTTTGCTTTAATGAGAACACTATTTCTTGCACCCGCACTCTCAATGCTTTCAATGAATTTGTAAGACTTTGTTATCTGCATCAGATGGGTAAATTCTTTGTCCAAATGAGTGAATGCACCAATTATTGCATCCAATTTCTCCGTGATATTTTCCAAGAGCTACAATATATAAAATTTAATTCAGAAAGCAGTGGTGATTCAAAAAATTGCAATTTACTCAACATTACAAGGGAGGATAAATTTCCCATAAGAAGCCTATGAGATGATACAACATTTAACAAAAATACCTCTTACATCATAGTCAAAAAGCTTTTCTAAGAACAAGGGACAAGCATGCAATTTGCGCGTGATAAAGAAAGTTTACATCAATAATACAATAATCAAATTATTGCAGCCAGATTCAGACAAAGTTCAGCATTTGCATAGTGCTATTGTACTTGTATTCTCTCTCTAGGGCCCCATAATTTTTTGCTTGGATTTTCTCCTTAAAAGCCCCCAAGAATACAATCCAAGATTCAGAAGGGAGGGGGAAAAACATTACATGATTAATCGTGCTACAATGCATACAGAGAATGATACTGCCAAAGATGAACATGTAAATAATCAACTCAATTTACCTGTAGCGAGTGTATCACCTTCAACAGAATGCCAGAAACCCAAAGGCATTTAGTGTCTAACATCAGTCATTTGGTTAATCATTCTTTAGACAATTACAGGTAAAATCATAAGAATTGACTAACTTAGCAATGATGTTGGGCATCTTAGCCCTGCAACCTAGTTCTTTAACAACAAAATGCAAATTAAAAGAACAAAATATTACAGACAGTTGAAAATTTGTAGAAGTACAAATAATACAGAAACAAAAATATATACAAATTTTATCATATCATCCTCAACAGATATTCTAGGCTCACCATATTTAGTCGCTCATTGTTGGAATATCTTGACAATGCAGCAGAAATTGATCTTCTCAGAAGCTCTACAATGCCTTCCACCCCAAGTTTAACAGAAATATAAAAAGCTTCAGGGGCATCAGCAAGAGAAAGCAGGGCAGCCAAAGGTTGAATCTCGTCATCAGTATATTCAGAAACTCCAGCAGCAAGGCATGATTCATTTATTTGATACAAAATGAAGTCAAGAAGAACCAAAAATAAATTTCTCCTGTCTTCTCTCAAGGAAGTAAGAGAATACTGCCAGAGAGAACAAAAACATATGGGTTCACATGCATGGATTCATTACACCTGCTACAGACAATTAATTGCACTTAACAGATGCAAATGTGTGTGGATAATCATTGGCATACCTCATGGAAAATAAAGTTAATTCCTCCAATCAGGTCAACCTGATCCATAAGAAAGATTGGGCTCTTTGAGACGTCCAGAGCAGGGCCATCAGGAACTTGATAAAACATGTTTGTTAACATGCAAATAAGCTTGCTATTAACTAATTCTGCCCAAGAATTCTTCCTACTAATCTCTAGGAGTGTCATAATGACCTGAAAATGGATGCAATAATTTGATCAAACACTACTTACAGAAAAACCTGACACAAATAAACAATATAACTGACATTTGACTGGAGCTCAGATATTACTAGATGGTACAAGACAAACAGACAATCCAAATCATAAACTAAACTAACACTGTGATTTAGAAATTTGACAGCTTATAATGTTAACAAGATAATGAAATTGTCCAATTTAATCATCCAAGCACTAGCAAACATGGATCAGTTCTCGGAATACGCGGAAAGAAACAAAAACAGAAAGAAATAAAAGTTTTCATTTAGATATGTCATCTTTTTCTCTTCGATTCCCCATTTTCTCAGTTGTAGCATGCGCTGCAATTTAGTAAAACAGTCCTTGACAAAGATTCTTTTAAAAGAGCTTATCTAAAACTACAATGAGGGTCAAGTGTCCAAGTCTTTCATCACGATCTTTGGGCAATGCATAGGCACTCCCTCAGTTCCTCTTCAAATGGTCATTATCAAATTTTTTTATTTTTATTTATTTTTTTATTTTTTATCTTTTTGCGTTCCATTTCAAGTGTCCTTTTAAAACATAGAGGGTATTTATTACTCCCTCAGTCCTTTTTTGTCACTTTTGAGAAAAATTCAAATTCTATTTATCTGTCACTTTTAGATTTTCAATACAATTTAATTTTTTTTTTTCAATTTAATTTTGTTTTTCAATACAAGTTGACCAATTAAATTTAAGTTTGTATATTAAAACACTCAATTTTATCTTAAATATAAGCTTAATTAATACTTCTTAATTCTAGTGAAAACAACAAAAGTGACAAATAATAAGGAATGGAGGAAGTATCTTCTTTTCTAATTAATTGCAATTAACTGAAATTTAGAAAGCTGTTTCTATCAGCATAACCACCAAAAAATAAAGTTTGAGAACTATAAATTGCATTTCCTGCTCTGAGGAAGGCATATTCATCAGCAAAATGACATTGTTTATGCAAGGGAAACATCCAAAGGAGTCAAGATCTCTGTAGGACCTAGTTGCCAGTATTAAAAAATTTATTTCCTCTCCAAGTTACTTGCCACATATTGGCAATAACAATAAAGAAAATTGGGAGTTCCCGCTAGTTAAAGCAACATAAATAAATGGGTAGGGAAATTAAGATTAAGTTGAATAAATGTCAAGAAAGTATGAAAGCAGAATAATTTTTGCCCCCCAATGCTGCACAAATTAGAGGGGAAAAAAAGGAAATTGGATTCAAGTAAATAAACCGAAGAGTAGGATGGAAACAGAAGCTCACCCTTATATCGAGACCTTCTAATCGTTTTCTCAAGATTTTGCCCCTATCACAAACAAAGTAAAGCAAACAACTCAAAGCAGAGGCCCATACAGATTCTTCTTTCTCCTCTGTCTGCAAAAAAACCTTTGGGAATCAGATAGAAACCAATTACGAGAACAATCATCACAGTACCTCAAAAGCAATGACAAATCACAGACAGTATCAAAGCAAAATGTTTTTGCTTATTGATTTTCAAGAAAAATCACTTGAGGTACTTCGCCAACACAAATGCATGTTTTAAGCTGTATCATTAGTCATGATATTATCACTTCAAGAAGTGAAATTCTTAGCTTACCTTACTTCAAAAGTACCGTTCTGAAAAGACCAGATTAGCAATAGGAAGAACCATGACATCAGATTCAGTTTAAAAAGAAAGAAAAAAGAAAAAAAAATCAATATTAACCAAATAATCAAGTTGCTCAAATGATTATTCAAAAAACCTGGACAAGAAGTAGAAGTATTTCGTATAAAATGTTTAAAATCCAAGATTCGAAGCGATCAATGGCTGAAGCGCCCAACTTGTTAACAGAATCAGCTTTAATGTTCCCCTGTGCTGCGAATTGCCCATCAATATCAGCAAATGGTTCTTGTGAATACTCTTCTTCAATTGTGGAAGTATTATCCACCATCATTGGTTCCAACAAATGACCATGGACTCCAAGGTTCAGTATCAAATCAAAAGCACGAACCCGACAAGCTGCTTTTGGAGAACTAAGCATTTCCTGAAACATAAGTTTCAAATTAAAATTTAGAAGCACTCACCATACACAATCATGAAAAACCACAAAGTTTTGTCAGTGCACCACCTCAAGCATAGAAAGTGTGAGTGGAGCAGCTGTCCCAGGGTCCAATACATACCTACAAAATTTTTCAAAGGCCATACATAACCATAATAAGAAAGGAAGAAGAAGAGAGAGAGAGAGAAGAAAAGAAGAAAAGGAACCCACTAATCAATTAAGTCCAAATGCATTAAGCCTTAAGCATCTGAGATCTTCCCCTTTTTTTCATTCTTTCTCTAGAAGGAACCTACAATTGCATGCTTATGATCATCTGTTTCTATTATAACAGTTCTTGGTTCAATTAAAATCTAATGTCACTCTTAACTGCCATGAATAAATAAAGGATGTCACTATTTGCATCTTTTGCAGTAGAACAAGATAACAAAGATGATTAACAGTCAGCGAAAAAAGATTTTCAAATAAAAGTAAAAATATTTCTATTAGGGCATTTTTTTCAATTTCACTAGGAATATATTAAATGTGGAGTGCAAATAACAAGTTATGGAAGGCAGATAGTACCAGCCTAAATTAGATTATGACAATGAATCTAAGAAGATATTTCAAAAATTTATGACAATCCTTCCCATCAAAACATCAGCAACTGACTTTGATAGCACAGATGACGATTACAAATTGAAATATTTATCCATGGGACAGAAAATGAGACGTAAAATACTCAAGCAAGACACCGGTAGCAATGATGGACATATATGATCTCTGGACTCGAGCACCTGATATTATTTGTTAATACTACCAATTTATAATAATCAGAGTCTCCAACTGCCTTGGCAAAGAGGGGTTTGCACAGCCTCTCATGATTAGAATGCCTTTAATCCAAATGAACTAAAGTTGCCGACACAAAGCTTCTCCAGTTCCTAAACTATGATACTGTATATGGCATATTTGACCACATCCACTTATGACTAGATAAACTATGATACTGTACGTAGGGCCAACCCCTGAAATTGCATGTTGCTTAGTTGCATTAAGCTAATATTGCACATCACGCAATCACAGTTCACAGTCAAATATCTAAGGCCCCAGCATTGGATCAAGAAAAGGGAGTAAACAGGTGCTTTCTGATTTACAAAATCACGCAATCAGCATTGCAGGTTATCTTCCGCTGACTAGCACAGCAAGCTACATATGAAATAATCAGAACAAATAATCCTTTATCACTGACCATACATTTCTATGGCGCTAAATCAATGGATGCAAAACGATAACCAAGTACAATGGAAGCAAAACGATAACCCAGTTAAGAAAGAAAAGTTATGCAACAGAGAGAAATAATAACATACAAGAACTGCAATGCAACTTACATGTCAATTACAAGCTTAATGAGGACACTAACAGCTACATCCATTGATGGCTTTCCACTGCTGTTACTTAATCTAGATGAGACAGTAAAATTATTTGAACTTGGAGAATATGTCTCTGAGCTAACTGCAGCAATAACTTCACATACTTCAGCAGGATTTAATCGCAAAGGCTGCTGTTCACTGGATCACATTTATTTGAAAAAGGCAAAGTATGAGATAGAGACAAGGAATTAAAGCATGATACAAAATATTTTAACTTCTATTCATATACAGAAACGAAACAGATAATGATTCAAATTGGATAACTTCCCTAATCCACTATATTAAATGAGCAAACAAAAGAGTGTCTCACGTTCAATAGTTCCATAGAAGTATCTATTTCTTGCTTATACAAGCCTATTTTGATGAGGAAATTTCTCTCCCTTCAATCCTTGTATTTACTATTTAATGTCTCAACCAATACTCTAGAAATATATGCAGAAAGTGAAACAATTTCACATAACATTGAAAATGAAGATAAAGCATGTCACTGACAGGAGATGCAAAACTGGGCCGAAGAATTGTAAATGGCCATGAAAGATAAAGAATAAAAATGTGAACCATCTAGACTAATAGATAAAACCGGGACCACATTAAGAGAGATATCCCATTTTGTACCTGTAGTGACGATACTGGAAAAGTGGTCGAGCACGTGGTCGGAACGTGCTTGGAGGAGAATCTTCCCTGCAAAATGGAGATAGAAAATAGTTAGAAACATAATCAAATTATTCCAAACCTCTTACAACAATATAAATTGCATAGATTGGATCATCAGAATTATCAAAAAATAAAGCTTGACAAAAGTTTCAATTCTATGCCAAATCTGAAACAAACCCCAAAAGATGAAGAAAGGTTGTAAAGAAACATGACTAAACCCTGTGCTTCTGTTTCAAACTTTTCACTCGCATTCTCCAATGATTAATAGCAATATGATAAGATGAAATTTGCTTTATTATTACATTATATGTTTGCTTCTTCATCCAGCAGTATTTCATCCTGTCTACAGTTATTCCAATGGACCAAGTAGTATTTTGTCTTTAGTTTCCAAGCTTCCAGAGTTGATGCATGATAGTGTTTAAGCAAAGAAAAGAATGCATTGCAGAATCAGATAAATGAAATTAACCAACTCCATCACTCGTGTTGTAATTTGATCAAGCTCCCTTAGCTTGCTAATTGGTTGAAGTACGTTAGCTATCCCAGTAAATTTTGGATGAACTACACCAAACTTACAAAGAGCACTCTGCAAACAAATCTTGAAATTTTGAAAATAAAGTTTTCATAGGCATAATAAACAAGGCTGGGAGTAGAAAAAGTACTTTCGGACTTAACAACACAAGCATCACCTAATCCTCATGAACTCAAATACTTAAATATCAGAACCATCTCAACCACATATTTCAGCTTAGTTCAGACACAGTACCTGCTTAGAGATCAAACCATTTATGCATAATTTACAATAATAATTCTTAACAGAAACAGAATTCTCCAAGTATAAAAAAGCAATGTTCCAGTAAGAAAAACGTGCCAAATTTGATGAGGTCCTGCTTTACTGCGTTTAGATGATGTAATTGCTCTCAAATGGGAGCGAGCAGAGGCTGAATTGGTAATAGTTGTAAACATTGAGGGCTGCAACAATTGATCAAGAAACGGCATGTCTGCAGTTCCAAAATATTTCCAAGGCTGACCCTTCATTTTGGCTTCCAAATCACCTATGAGTAGAGCTGCAGCACCTAGCTCCAGAAAATTATTTGTGCCCACATCTTGGAGGTCCACAGCACGGCCACTGCATTGCAAAACATGGCCCAAGTTCAATTTAATTCTTTCACAAAATATATTTTAAGAATACATGGCTGAACTGAATAGTAAATTCGAATGGAGATGGACAAAAAGGAAGAAAGATCCAAAATTCAATTACTTTTCAGTAGAGATATATGACAATGGATGTTCCCCAACCCAACGCCAGTTCAGAGCATCAACTGCAATGTAATCCAGGTCCTCTCTTGCATCAACTTTTTCAATATTTGATAAGTTTGAAACAGGTAAGGAGATAGCCTCTTTCTTCTCCGAAACTTCTACAACATTTGCAGGGCTTAGTTGAGAATTAAAGGATCTACTCAACATTGAGGACAATGATGGAAGTGACTGTCTTGATGGCGCTCCAGTAAAAGCTGCTGGTTGGAATGACCTCTTTGGAACATGTTTACCTACTAGAGAACGCACATAATTTAATGATTTTACAAGTGCCCCAGAAGCAAAACTACGTACAGGCAAAGAAGGGGAAGAATTTGCTGAAGCTGTTGATTGAAAAGATTGTTGATTCAGAGACCATGACCATGGTGATAATTGTCGATTTGGGCTTGTATCACACTCAGCAATTGTGCACAGACAAAATCGATCAATCTGTAGTAATGTCTCTTCACTGGGTTTGTATCTGCAGCACAAAATAAACTCATAAGGCCATATGGAAGATTCTATCATAGCACTATCTAGAGGCAGAGTGGAAAATGCATTAGTTGCCAAAAAATTTCAGGAGAGCCTTTGAAGAGACCTGAATTTCTTCATGTTAACTTCAATTAATGCTAATATAATTGAAAACAGAAAAATTGTCCTTGCAAATTTTCAAAAAAAAAGAAAGAAAAAACTAATAAAATAAGCTTTCACTAGGTTGCTTGAGGATCAAGAGAAATAATCGTGGGAAACCAAAAAAAATTAGAAGAAGAAAAGAGAAAAAAGATATGTCATAATACTCCAATGTTATGACAATTTAGAGGATCACTATAAAAAGCATACAGCTATGAAGACTTCCATTCTCTGTATATAGTTATACAAATTGCAACGACATCCTTCACTGCTTAAACTCTATTTGGAATATCTAAAGTAAACCCACAGGGATTCTCAAAGAAGATATAAGCTTAAGAAGCAAAATATTATCTTCTCATACAGTTCGCCATATGTGTCAAGAGCACTATATTTTACTAGAAACATATCTGCAAGTAAGGTTTCGCATACAGTTTTAAGGACACGAAGATGCACAAAATAGAAAAAGAAAGAGTACAAAATTACAGCTAGGTATTCAGCAAAAGAATACTTAGAGCAAACCAAATTCTTTAATTAAAACAAAATGAAAAGAACAAATAAAGGGAACAAAGACAATTCTGTGCAAAAAAAAAGTAAAAGAAAAAGAAATCGAGTGCTAGCCTAAAAGACAACTGGAACTTTATCTGGCTTCTAATTGTACACTCATGGTTCCCAAGGAACTAATCAACTTCCTAATTATCTAATCTAGGAGGTAAGTATGCCGACGTATCCCGGGAACAGGTCAGAACTCCCTAATGATCATAACTACCCCTATCAGATTGATCATGACTTGTATAGTAACTTCAGTAACATAAATTGCAAGTTAGATGGTTGCCAATGTTATATTCAACAAGCACACAGGTAAAACAACATGGTGAAAGAAGACATACCGTAGAAGGTACCGCTTCAGAAGTGCCACACATCTTGCAACAACTGCTGGGCTGGTGCAGATTAAAGCCATATTAGCAGCAAAAGACTTAACATTATAATGCAATACATGCTCAGAGAAGAAACAAAACACAATAAGAAAAACTAAATTGTAGCATTTTTAATGAAAATATATTAAGGATTAATGTACAGAATATAGGCAGCAGTTACATGTATCATGTTCATCTTCTATACTACAAGTCCTGTGGACCATATCAATGGAAAAAGAATACTATAAGCAGCATTAAATAAGTGTCTTCATGTAAGTAAGATCTGCATATGGAAGCTTTAAAAAATTAGGCAACTGCTAAGCTTAACATTATTCCTAATACAATTGTCTATCCCTCAATATTCGTTAGACCACTAAATTTTAAACTGCAGAAATATATCTAAAGACTAGAAGCTACATAATTACTGGGTCAGTAGGGCTCAGTAACCTCTGCACATAAGCCTGGTCTTTGCAAGCTTAAAGTTGAAAGTTTCCATCCCCAAATATTCCAATTTAAGTTTAATAGAATGCGAACCACATGCCAGGAACAGCATTCTAGTATTGTGTGTCAAATAAATCATGTGAAAAGAGGTTTTTCTTGAGGTTCCTTTTTGTGCAGGAGGTCTTTCTTATTCTCCATTTCAGCATGTCTAATTTCCTATGGTAAAATATGAGCCAAGTAAAGGTGCGAGCAAGACAAAGGCTGGAAGCTTACTAGTTTTCCTACAATTATTATCACCGTTTGTTTTTTTTTTTCGGTTTCCAATTCTTTGATTTAATCTAAAGCATGGTCGGCACTAGAACATCCTTTCAATCATTCTCATAATTTGAATCACCTATCAGAAATTTAAAGAAAATAGCTATTAATAAAAGAACACTGTTAACAGACAGCCAGTAGCCAGCAGACTTTAGGTTACGTCATACAAAAATAAAAGAAACAAGCATTTGAATGGTGATCTCACATGAGATCAACAGTCCAGAATAGAATATAAAAAACAATATTACATTTACCTTCGCTCCCTTTCAGCAATTGTATGTTCTAAAATTACAGAATAAGCTAGATCAGTTGTTGCAGGGGAAGCAAGATAGTCCTGCCATTTGTAAACAGAAGATGCTTAAGATTCAAAGTAGAATCCCAAGTGCACTGACATGTAAAGATTGCCATTTTATCAGTAATCATAGCACTTATACTTGTTTATAGAACCAATGAATTTATGCATTATTACATATAGACCTAGGGCCAAGTATGAAGTGCATTACATGGAAAGAGTATCAAAAAGGACCAGATTTGTTGGATGAGGAATGAGCTTTACCAGTAAACAAGCTTACCTTCTCAATCAAGCAAGATAATGATGCTAATTACAGGCCTCTAGATTTTCAATATGATCATAAAAATGAAAGAGCCTCTACCCCTCATACAAGTTCTAGAACTAAGACAGAAAAAGAAAGGAACAGGTAAAAAGAATTATTATATTAAGCATGTTCAAGATTCTCTTTCCCATTCCCAATTCCTTCTACACCTTCGACATAGTTTACTGCATTGCAGAAACATACTTGCCCAGCTAAATTACAAGCCACAATCAAGTAGTAAATGATCTTTCATAAGAACATGCAAAGCCCAACAAATATTCTTATCCATGGCATACCATAATTACTTAACGTACCTTCCTGTTCTGACCTGTCTATCATGAAATACAGAATGAATGCCACAAGAAGCAAAATCCAATTTAATATTAACTTTCTCATGGAGCAAAAAAGGCCATTTCAGAATTCAAATAAATATAGCAAAATTAAAAATTAAAAAATGAAAAAAAAAATAATAAATAAAATAAACAAAAAAGAACAAGAGGACCATTTCATTCATAAACAAGGAAGAGCGAATTATAGAAAAATAATAATTGCTTTTCAGGGGGAAAAAAAAAAGAGGACCAACTTCACGTAGATGACAACACAATTTCAGCTACAGAAGACAAACCAAAGCACTAACAGCATGTCTGTAGCAGAAAAAGAATGCAAAAATAAGCTAAATTGAATCAAATTCTTAAAGCTAACAAAACTGTAAAGTTCAGCTTAGCCTAAGTACTCTCAAATTCCTCAATTGCCCCAGTTTGTCGATATTTAAATGCTACACATCTCAAAATTACAACTTTAAAACTCTATAAAATCATCAAATTAAAACCAACCAAGCACACAAACTCAAAATTTCAAATTCACAACTCCAAGATCCAATTACAATCCAAAACAAACAAAACCGCAAAAACAGCAGAATGACTCACACGGAGAGTTCTAGAAGCTTCAGTGACAGAAGGAGAGGGATTCCCATGGTGGGAGCTGGCAGCAGCGGCAGCCGAAGAGAGGCAATCAGCGATGGCGCGGCGAAGCGGCTCCGGCGGTTTTTTCAGAGAAGAAGATCTCAACCGAGAGACGCAACCAATAGCGCCAAGCTGGTGAAGCTGTAACCTGGAGCTCCCAGGACTGTTTCGAGAAGGACTGAACGTAGAAGACATGGAAAGAGGCAAGAATTGGTGCAAAAAATCTGTGTGCAAGTAGGAGTTAGAGTTTTTAGGGCATAAAAAGGGAGAGTGAGAGATAAAGATTCGACATTTGAAGGAAATCGGAATTGGGAAGTGACGTCGCGTGCTGTGTGAAAGAGGCTGTGAAAAAGAGAGAGAGAGAGAGATGGAGAAAACTGGAAGTAGAGAGAGAGAGAAAGAGAGAGAGAGAGAGAGAGATTAGATTAAAAAAAATATAACAATAATAAATAAGTAATTAGTATTAGCTGTAAGTATAAGCGTAGATTTATGGTTTGTATTAGCTGGCAACCGCTAATTCATGTTTTCACTTTTTAAGAAAAACAGGGGGGCAAGAGAAGAAATAATGTCAAAACTCCAAAACAGATTTAGAATTTGAGGATCCGAAGGATAATTTATGGAAACCCATTAAGATTTCTTCCTTAGATTTTTATTGTCCGACCAAGATATTTTTACATATTTTTTTTTTAAAAAATAATAGAAGAGTAAAAATTTGAATTAGATACATTTTAATTAGACATATCAAAATTGACGTAAATTCAATAACTCATCCAAATTTATTTAAAAAAAATTAATTTAAAGTCAATTCAACTAAAAAATTGACCTATTTAAATCAACTCAAAATCTATTCACATAAAATACAATACATTTGGGTTATTATTTCTAAATCCATGGCTGTTTTTTGTTATTTTCTTTTTATTTTTTCCATTATTTTTTGAACATTAAAAACTTTTGTCTTAATGCACAATATGTTTTGCTTGGCCTGTCTCGCTGTATGATTATTGTGTAATATGTATGCGTATTTTGTTAGTTAGATTTGTAATTGCCGAATTATCGGGTTAGTCGTGAATAATATTTTCCGACGGTAAATAGTGCACTCGAAACAAAAATTACATCTGGAGGTAAAAAAAAATTGTTTGACCATCGAAAAATACTAGTCACGAGAAGTCCGAAAGTAAAATTTGGAGAAAAAATGAGGTCAAATAAGTTTTAAAAAGTCAAAAATAAAAAAAAGCTCGGCCTGTTTTAAAGGGTACTCAGTTTGACCAAGATTTGACCGGATTTCTAAAAATAGCAAATGACTTCTAAAAATTATTTTAATGGTATATATAGACTTAGATTAATATTTAGAAATTTTTGACAGTGAAAAATTAATTTTTCGATAACATTAAAAATTGTCGAAACGGACTGATTTAAATGTAGCAGATCGAGAAACGAACTCTTTTTGAGCTGAAATTTTGCAGGGAGGCTAATTTATATATTTTAAGAATTATAAAATTAATTTTGGGAGAAACTGAGCTTAGAAAGTGAGTGAAATAATTTAGAATTACATAATGAGTTTAAAAATGAAAAAAATTGCCACTTGATTTATGAATTATTGTGTTGTTGTGCACCTATGTGGATTGTAGATTGTTTGAATTGCAGAAAGGGTATGTTATATATAGCCATGTGCATCGGTCGGTTCGGTTCAATAACCGAACCGAAATAACCGAAAACCGAAATTTTAATATTTGGACAAACCGAACTAAACCGATATAATACAATAACCGAATTCAAACCGAACCGATATTTTCGGTCGGTTTGGTTCGGTTAACCGAAAAACCGAAATTTTAAAATTATAATTAAAATAATTCTCTAAAAATTATAAAAAATTACAAATTATAAAATTAAAATTAAAAAATTCAAATTAAAAAATATATATATGTTTAATTTGAGTTAAATCCACTTATATTAAATTAAAAAAATACAAAAATATTGTTTATTTTAGTAAAAAATGAAAAAAATATATATATAATCAAAAGTTCGGTTTTTTATCGGTTTTTAACTTTCAAAACTGAACCGAACCGAAAAACCGAAATTACATTATTTTGAAAACCGAAAAACCGATTAACCGAATTAAAAATTTCGGTCAGTTTGATTCGGTTTTTCGGTTTAAACCGAAATTTGCTCACCCCTAGTTATATATATAACCGTTATACAGGAAAAATTTTTATCAAATGAATAGTAAATTGGACAATTATAAGTCAACCAACATTACAAACCGTTTGGATCTCCGTCGATCCATTTGGCACACCTAACCTATTTGTGCCAATATTTTTATAATAATGTTTTTAGTATTCCGTTATTATATCGATAATTATTTTTTATTAAAAAAAATGGTCAAATGGGTCGACCCAAACCCATCCATCCCATTTGGGTATTGACCCATTTATGACCCATATATTTTTGACATATTTATGATCCGACCAATTTTTTACCCATTTACCCACCCAACCTGCCCATTTGCCACATCTATTTTCAATACAATAAGGCTTTAAAATTTAAATATTAATTGGTACTTTGATATCACTAAATCGAAATTGGATAAATCTAATATGGCGATCCAAGCCTAGTTTAATATATGGACAAGCATATAAAGGAAATGTTGTGGCTAATTGCTTAGCCAATTTAGGTCTAAAATGTTGTAAGAGGCTTCATATTCTGCCTTTTGCTCCATCTGGAAGTGCACCAATTGCTCCTTCGAGATGCCACACAACTTGCCTCTCCTAGGAATGTAATTGTTAATGCTTAAAGGTTTTGCCCCGTGTCTTCTTCACACAGAGAAATTTGGTGTTGTACTATATCTTTTCCTGTAATTCAAGATTTTAGAGTTCAAAACCTTATAAAAACTATCAAATCTATTGCTTCATGAAAGATTGCATTTAGCCTTATATGCCCCTCTAAAAATATTACTCTCTCTATTTCAGAATACTTGACGTTTTTAAGAAAATTTTATATTTCATTTTATTTATTATTTTTAAACTTTAAATATAATATTAATTTTCTTTTTTCAATTTTTAATGCAATATTAATTCTATATTATATTTACAATATTATTCAAACTATTAGATTTAAGTCACAATTTTTGAAGTAATAAAAATAAAAGTAATTTAGTTATTATTTATTACATTTAATCATATATTTAAGTTTAATTAATGTTTTTTAATTCTGATAAAAATAACAAAAGTGACATATAAAATAAAATGGAGGGAGTACGAGTCTGTCTCTTTTAGAGTACTCAACCTTCCTAATTAAGCTTATGCCAAAAATGAATAACAAATTTTATTATATACTTTACCTAGCTAATTTTCAACCCTTCCCAATATATTATATCTAATGGGAAGAAAGAAAAATTCAACTTTCTTAATTTTTCATTTTTGTATTATTTCCTATTTCCCATCCACCTAGGCAAGGCCACAAGCATTCACTTTTTTTTTCTAATTTTCTTAAAAATTTTTGTAAATTTTCTCTCTTCTTTTTCATTTTTTTACTATTCTTCTCACAAAATTTGGTAAATTTCCTTTTTTTTCATGGAAAAATTTGGTAAATTCCCTATCGTCTCTTTATTTGCAATTTTTCTTTCACTAATTTTCTTATACAAGTTGGTAAATTTTCTCTTCTAATCCCATTTTTTTTTTCTATATGTATATGCATGTATGTGTAAAGTGCACAGTATATAATATAGTATGAATTTTAATCTCATTAAAACACATTTTTGTCTAATGCACCTATATGTCGAGTATCTTCAATTCAATGCAACACTAGAAGCAATTGCTTGTCAAAAGCAAAAGTTGACACTGAAAAGACATATACTCTATCGCTAATGGATAAAATGAGACGTAAAATTCTTTTCATTCTTACTAAAATGTATAATGTTGGAGTTTTGAATATATAATATTTTTAAGGCGAAATGTGCATTTTTGCCCCAATCGTTTCGCCAAAAGTGCAATTTTTCTCCTAACATTTTGTTTGGGATAAATAAGCCCTTAACGTTCGTAAAATAGAGCAAATTTGCCCCTACCGTCAGTTGAGGTTAAATTTGACTGAAAATCTGTTAGTTGATTGCTTAGTTGGCTCTAGCGGGACACGTGTCGCTATTTTACTGGACACGTTAGTGCCACGTGTCCTGCGATTGTAGAGCACGCGCTACTAAAAAATTTTCCACTTTTCTCTCCTGCTGCTCTCCTCTCTCTCCAGCCCTTTCTCTCTCTTGTTCTTCCCTTACTCCATCGATACGAGAGGTAGAAGATGGGTTCTTAGCAGAAAGAGGGCACAAGTTTTCCTCCATAAGAGCCAATTCTTTGCACGAACGGGTGTGGCATTTTTAGGACAACGACGAACATAAACCTCTGCTCCAAGTGCTACTGCGACCTCTGTGTTGAGGAAGAGAAGACCGCCTCTGCCAAGGCAGCAATAGAGAAGAATATTAACATTAATCTGAAATAAGATCTTGTTGCTGCTGATACCCTTAACTTGGGGGTTGCTCCTAATCCCTTTGAGGTTGTCGTGGCCTCTGAATCTTTATTGTCTTCATCGGAGCCGCCAGTGGCTAGTAATATTTCGATGCTGTAACAAAAAAGGGGGAGAGAAGGAGAGACCGATGAGCCGCAGGTAGCCGGTGGTGATTTCTCCTTGTAAATTTTCTCTCTTTTTTTTCCTAAAAAATCCAAATAATTTCATCCACAAATCACTTCTAATCGACAAAATTACAAAAGAAGCCTCCAATCACATTTAACTTTGTTAAATTCCAAAGGGAAATAGAAGATTTCAAAATAAATTTGCACATAAAAGTGTAAATATTTATATAGCCACATAATATGTAAACGTAATGGACAACCTTCTCCAATTTCTCAATAGCATCAGCCTTAAGTGAGACCCATCCCTGAATTGATTCACCGGCGACGGCGCTAAAGCAACCTATTTATTTCTTTGATCTATTTATTTAACTATACAAGAATCATAATTTCAGTCTTATCCTTATCTTAGCTCCCAATTATTCTTATGATTGGTATTGGCATAACTCTTGTGGCCACTCTCTTCATTCTTCACCCATATCCAGCCAGAATTAAAGCCGTCGGAGTGGTCAAAAGCTGAAGCAACAGACAGTTTATTTTTTGTAGCTGATGCAACCCTTGAGAAAGTGGGTTGGGTAAGTGGTGAATCCAGAGGGATAGAAAAAAAGGAAGTAGAAAATGGGATTTTAGGGATTATTGGTGATTTTGATACTGTAACAATAAAAGGGAAGAGTAAGAGAGTTCGATGGAGCAAAGGAAGAGCAGGGAAGAACAAGAGAGAGAAAGGGCCGGAAAGAGAGAAGAGCAGCAAGAGAGAAACGTGAAAAATTTTTTAGTAGCGCGTGTTCTACAATCGCGGGACACGTGGTGCTAACGTGTCCAGTAAAATAGTGACACGTGTCCCGTTGGAGTTAACTAAGCAGTCAACTAACAGATTTTCGGTCAAATTTAACCCCAACTGACGGTAGGGGCAAATTTGCTCTATTTTACGAACGTTAAGCGCTTATTTGTTCAAAAAAAAAGTTAAGGGCAAAATTGCACTTTTGGTGAAATGATAGGGGCAAAAATATACTTTTCACTTATTTTTAACTACTTGATAATAAGCATCTTGTTTTTTTTTTTATAAGTTTAACCAATGCAAATTCAAATTACAAAAGACTTAGGATCGACTTATAATAAGGAGATATTAGTATCTTGATAAAAATGCTAGTAATAAATCAATTAAACTTTATCTAATATAAAAATTTTGACATCGCAAAAACCTTCTAAATGCAATTATGTATGTTCTTGTAATAAAAACCTTTGTAAACTCAATAATTATTCTCTTAAATATAATATTTTTTTATTATTAGAAAAATCTATGGCGGATAAAGAATCAATAAATTTTTCTACAAAATGGCTCATGATTAGAATAAAATCCCTAGTATCTTATTAACTTTTGTTAAAGAATTACAAAAAGAGACCGGAAGGGTATATGAACAAATTTATGAGAATACAAGTTGCAAATCTAAAGACTTATAACACAATGAAGTGGAAATTACAATGGGTTTTTTCTGGTCTCTATAATCTTTGTGTAGACACCGGGTCCTGAGTCAGTTTAGATCGGAGTTACCCAATGATGATAAAGCGCTCTTGTAGGCAAAAATAGTTGAAAGTGACGATTTTCTTGTCAAATTTTGCATTTTTTAATAAAAAATTAAAATAACAAAAATATTTTAAAAAATTAATTTTAAAAATATTTTTACCAATTTTAGTGTTTTTTAGACATATTTATAAAATAAAAAAAATTAAAAAAAAAGTGTCGCGAGCGTCGGGCGCGGCGGGGGTCCTGCAGCAGCGCGGGAAAAGGCGACGCGCACTAATGCGCGTCGCTAAAACCCACGCAGAGTGCTACGCGCGCTGTGCGCCAACGCCCCCAGGATCGACGAGAAATCTCGCCGATCCTGCCCAGATCCCCGCCGCAAGTGCCATTTTCCGCCGATTTTCGATTTTTTCGATTTTTAGGACTTAAAAATAATTTTTTCTTGTGTTTTTTTTCAGATTTCATTCAAATTTGAGAAATATTAGTCAAATTGGGTGGGAATTAAAAGTCAAAAAATGACAAAAAATAATTAAAAATAAATAAAAATATTAATTGTCCATATTTGACTTTAGGGTTTTTACTTTGAATTTTGGAGTGTTTTTTGTTGAAATTAGGGAGATGGAATCTTGAAAAAACCTGTTAGGGAGCTTGAGGAGGACAGAGTTTGAGGTTTTGACGGGATAATTAATTTCATTAAAAGGAGAAGGAAATTGGTTTTAGGAGTGAGTAAGAAAATTCTCTCTAAAAATACATTTTTCTAAGTCATTTAGAAGGGGATTTTCTTGAGAGGAGTTAGTGGGTTTTGCTGGAAAAACAAGGGATTGAATGTTCTTGGAGTTCATCTTTTCTCATTCTTAAAAATTAAAATCATTTTCTTCCATTTTCTTAATTCTCTTCTTTCTAATCTACAAGTTTTCATCTTAAATTCCATTCTAGTTTTTTATCTATAAAAAATTCTTGATTGATCTTGAAAACTTTGAGAAAGGAAAATTAATTCCTTGACTTGAATTTTCAGATCATATATCAAACACGAAAAAATCAAATCATTTTCTTAGTATTAATGTTCTTGAGTTTTTTAGACATAAACTCAAGATTTACTTGAACTTGTTTTTTTGAGTTAATTTTCGGATCTTGACAAGAGATCAGATCGGGATATCATGCTTCAATATCATTTAAATCTGAGGGTAAATATTCTAGGCTTGATCTCTTAGTTTTTTATTTTTATTTTATTTTATTTTATTTATATTTAATTGTTAACCATGCAGATCTTTACATTTGTTTGGTTTTATTTATTTTATGTGTTTTTATACATAGATTTAACATTTTTAATATCATTTTTACCCTTGTTTCATTTAATCGTTCATCATCATTATTATTATTATCACTATTACTATTATTATTATTATCATTATTATTACTATTACCATTACCATTATTATTATTATTATTTATCATCACATATTATTATTATTATTATTCTTGTTGCTGTTGTTATTATTACCGTTTATTTATTATTATCATCATCATTATTATTATTATCGCTTTATGTTTTAAATAGTGATATATTAATACGTTAATTTATTTTAACATGTCATTTAATTTATTTATCCCATAATATGCATGTTTTATTTAATTTATATATTGTTATAAATGTTTAATTTATTTTCTCACTTCGATTACTAACATTAAGTTTATTTGTGTTTGTTGTTGGTGTCAAATACTTGTGTTTCCCTGTTTGAGCACCCGTGCGAATGAACGAGGAGATCCGAGGAGTTGTTATTTTTCATTGTATTTGTTATTTTTTCCTTTATTTGTTTTATTGAGTTATTTGGCATGTAATAATTAATTAAACCATTTATTTTATGCACGCTTAATCAAAAATCACACAAAAATATTTCTACAAATGAAATTGGGTTTTCTAATAAAATGGGACCAATGTCCTAGTTTTCCATCCAAAATAGATTGTCACTTTAAAATGATTTTCTTTAATTATGCATGAGAGGACCAACGTCCTCAACATTAATAAATATCCCGTTTTATGTATGATTTATATTTTATTTACAATGGGGGTTGTATTCCGCCCCTAGTTTTGTTGTAATTTAATTTTGTCTTTATTTTTATTTTTATTTATCGTTTCATATGTGATTGATATGCGCTTTAATAAACTGTATTAATTGTGTGAGATGAAAAATAAAATTTTATAATTTAAAAACTCATTTATAATTAACCAAGGTACCAATAAGTGTGAAGTTCCAGACACCATCTCTGGTTTAGACCGATAAGAGGTTAAACTTTCCCAATTTCTTATAAATTGGGTGGCAACTCCAAAATATCTCATAAGTGCCTAAAAGTGTTATGGTGATAGATGGTTTTTTTCAATGTTCTATTGTGAAATGAGGTGCCGAAAATATCTCATAACACCTAAGATCAGAAAAGACGCGAACCTATCTCTCGAATCCTAAAAGGGGGTTCAAAGAGGGCCTTGCTGGTTCTGGCGCGCGTCACACTTTGAAGAAGTCTATAAAGAAAGTATGCATTCTTCTATAAACATTGCCTGCTTATATAGATGAAAAAAGTAAACTTGAATAATTGTTGTTGATAATCTTTTCTGCAAATGAACAGTTCTTGCTATAATGGAAAATCTTTACTGTTTATAAATAGTGATGACCATAATTGAGAATCTTACTGTTGATGAATAACAACAGTGATTGAAAATCTTACTGTTGATGAATAGTATGACCATAATTGAGAATTTTTATTGTTGATGACTTTTCTTCTGAACAACGTCTATTTATGCTGATAGTTTTTGGAGTAAGTACCTGCAAAGAATTTTGTTAGTAAAATACTTTTTTTTACAATATATGTGAATGGATATTGAAAATCATTAAAGTGATGATGAGAAGGTGACACCCTATCATCAGTAGAATTACTTTTTTCTGAAGAGACTCTATCGAGAATGACTGTGTAACATCCCGAAAATCACCTTAGTAGTATTGAGTGTGATTTGTATAATTGAGTAAATGAGAAACTAGGGTTTACAGATTTGGATTAAATTGTAATTGAAAATGTGCATTTAAGGACTCGACTGCGAGAATTAAAGATAATGTAGTGACCAAAGTGTAATTGTGTGTGATTAGTGTAAGTGGAAGATTAAGATTAATTAAGTGGGATTAATTAACCTTAATCTTGGATTAGAGGAATCCAAGTGTTGCCTTGCATAAGTGACACCTAGCCAAGGTTAATTCATAGCTTGACACCTCATAATTGCCATGTATATATATGTGTATTGGAGAGAGAGTGAGTGGCAAAAATCTGGTTTTGTTCTTCTCTTGAATTCGGCCTCCCTTTTTCTACTCCTTTTCTCTTCATTCTTCAATCCTTTTTCTTTTCCTCTTTGCTCCATCTGCATCTTCTTCACTTGTATGTTGAGATTGGGTTGCATTAACTAAGAAGGTCAAGTGTTAAGCTATAAAGGTCAAATGTTTATCATCTCCTTCTCCTTCTTCTTTTGATTGAATTTCTGTTCATAGTGTTAATTCTATTTTGAATGTATTTGCATGTGGCTGTAAGTTGGAGAGGCTAGTAGAAAAGATAAGGGTAAAGAAAAGGTCACCTAGTGTGAAGTGAAGGAGTGCTCCAAGAGGTTTGGGATTTACTTGAAATTTTAAGTGTATTGTATGTGTGCTTTGTTTCGGATTGTTTTGAATTGATGCATGTTTAATATGTTTGTATAGTTTGGAGATATTGTATATGTTAATTAATATTTAATATAATTAAAAAGTTAAATGGATGTGTGTTGAAGTGTTAATTGGATTGCCATGAGTATAGTATAGTAATCATGTATGAAACCTAGTTGTATGGGAAAATTCTGTTCAGATTGTATCAAACCTCCATGTGATATTTTGGTAATAAGTGGAGTTTTAAAACTCTAAAGTAAGTGATTTTTATGCCATTAGAACCATGACTTTCATACTTTTAAATGTCTCAGAAATAACCTTGAGCAAATTCTGACTAAAAGACCCATAAAAATGGCCAAACAATTAGTATCTTTATTCTGGCGGGTTCATTGGAACAATATACCTTGTTTAATTCATACTGTTGATTTAGAAGTTCAAATGACCTCAAATTGTTCCATTTCAAAGATAAGACATAGGGGAACAATTGTTAAGAAGGAAGTTTTGCCTAAAAATGTCTTTAGCTATGTGAAAAATGCAGTACAAGATTGGACCTGTAGTCTGTCTAAGATCTGTCTCATGCTTTTAGGCAGAATAGGTTTACTCAGCGGTAAGAAATTTCTCACCGCCGTGTAAAAGCATTTTGCCCCTTTTAGACCCATTTTTAGTGTCCCACACGGTGGTAAGGAATGTATTACCATCGTGTGACCTCAACTTTTAGCCTAAATTGTACTTTTTCCTTCCCGAATTGAACCCGAACTTTACCGGAAGTTCTTATCACTTGTCCAACTCATGTCTAACATTATAAAATGAGTATATAGATATTTTTCAATTGAATTATATGTAAATGATTTTATGGCATAGTAATTTAATAAGGGAATTAAATGTATACATGATTTTAATTATTGAACATGACATGGCATATGATATTGATTATATATGAATGAACATTACTTTGTGAATAAATATATATTTAAGTGAATTAATTGTTAAGTCTGTAATCGAGCCGTGGATAGATAAGCATGCTTATAACAGGCTAGTGATTCGCAGCTGCTAGTGTGGCACCGACGGGTGTCTAATGATTGATACCGACGGATATCCAGTGATCTAGTGTCTCTAGTGTTTAATATCTATTGTACCCATATCCACTTCTGTATGATTCAGGCTAACTATAAAGAACATGTTATGGTATGTTTATTGATAATGTTGTGTACTTATGTGCAAATATAAGATTGTTCTATGATGATCGGTGTTAGTGTTGGCTGTGCCATAATGTAGTGATAATGTTATTGTATTGCATGCTATTATGGTTATGTTATCGAAGCCTTCCGCTGCCAGTGAATATTAGTGTTTGTTATTGAAAATAATGAACTATTGAATACTGCTATTGTGTGGCATGGAATATTGAATAGTTAGCGTATTATTGAACTAGTGTATGAGTGCTTATTGTTTGATTGTAACATGTTATTACTAAATAATTGTATGTGAATGTTTGTATTAGAATTGTTTTATTTATATCCCCACTAAGCGTTATCGCTTAGCACGGGTGTTTGTTCCCGTGTAGGTTAAAGCTTGGAATTCGTATTTTGAAGACGGTTTTCTGCAGGCCACTATAGGAGTTTGAAGTTGTCTGTCTAGGTTTATAATTTTGTAATGTTAATGTTTAGTTCGAGCTCCAATTTTTGTATAAGATAAGCATAAATGTATATGAAATTTTTGTATTGTAATATGTAACCATAATGAACTAGTGCAAGTGAATGGCTTAGTGATTATTAATGTATGCTAATATGAATAGTGATCTAATAGTGGAAGTGAATAGAGATAATATTATTGATTTAGTGATAATAAGTAGATATATGATTTCAATTGGATTTAGTTATAGCATGTTTGTCGCGTAGTGCTCCCTTGTCCTCCTAAGGGGCATTGGAGTGTCACAAGTTGTGGTATCAGAGCATAGGTTTAAGCGGTTCTGGATAATAGGATGCATGATAGGTAGAGTTGTTATGAGTCTATTTAGAGTGTGGCCTTAATGCAAATATTGTTTTTTTTTTTGTTTTGTAGAGTGATATGGAGTCTGACCCTAGTGAAGAGATAGGAGAGACTACCGGAAGTGTTAACCCAGTTCGTCCTAACCGTAATCCATTTGTACCTGAACCTCCACTGGTAAAGAATCCACCCTTAGTGATAGAAAATCCAGTGTTAGTGCAAGGGCTAATGCAGATGTTAGATAGATTAACTGTCCCTAAAGCACTGTCAGATTTAATTAGAAAAAGAGGGGCTGAAGAATTTAAGGAACTTCGGTAGATGAGTTAGATATAGCGAAATACTGGTTAGAGACGACAGATAGAATATTACAAGAAGTGAATTGTCCACAAGAGCAGCGAGTGGCATGTGCTGTGTCTTTGTTGCAAGGCCCGGCATACGATTAGTGAAAGTTGGTATTAAGGAATCCCCTAAGACCTGTTAATTTGACTTGGGAGTTCTTTGTGCAAGAATTTGAAAAGAAGTATGTTACTAAGGCATACCGTGAGGCTAAGTGGAGAGAGTTTTTGAGCCTCAAGCAAGGAAGCTTGAGTGTTGCCGAATATGAGAAAGAATTCAGTCGCCTTAGTAAGTATGTACCGAATGCCCTAATGATGGAAGAGTTCAAGTGTCGGCAGTTCGAAGATGGGTTGGATGAAATGATTAAGGGATTGCTAGCGGCAATGACATCTATGCAAACAATAAGCTACTATCAATTGGTGCAAGCTGTTTTAAAAGTAGAAAAGTCAGAAATAGTTCAAAGAAAGAATCAAAAGAGAAAGTCGTAGGATAGTGAATTTGGATTCAGTTTGGGTACGAAAGTTCATGGGACTCGAGACGATTAAGGTTTACATAGTAAAACTTCGAAAGCAGTGGGCCGTGATAAGTCGAGTAAGCGAACACATGTTTATGAGGTTGGAGTTACAGCTACATCAAACAGAGGAAGTGTTCCGGCAGTTTGTGAGCATTGTGAAAAATCCCATTGGGATGTATGTCGGAAGCTCACCGGAGCTTGTTTCAAGTGTGGTGACTCTGATCATTTGGTAGCAAAGTGTTCGCAAGCGCAAGAGAATGTGACTATGCAATCAAGAAGAGATAGTGTACTGAATCCTGAAAATGAAAGAAGAGGACGAGTTAGAAGTGGAACTGGTCAAATCGGACAACGGTCTGGTGTAATATCTGAAACAGTAAAGAGACCTAAATTTGATGTGGGTAGAGTGTATTGTATGACCTTAGAAGAGGGAATCAAGGATCAGGATGCTCAACATGGTATGAGTTTAATTCATTGTTTGTGTTTATGTGAATTAATGTCGTGCATAATGTTTATATGATTAGAGTCATAGTATGGTTAGAGTGAATTTCGCGGACGAAATTCCTTAAGTGGGGGAGAGTTGTAACATCCCGAAAATCACCTTAGTAGTATTGAATGTGATTTGTATAATTGAGTAAATTAGAAACTAGGGTTTATAGATTTGGATTAAATTGTAATTGAAAATGTGCATTTAATGGCTCGACTGCGAGAATTAAAGATAATGTAGTGACCAAAGTGTAATTGTGTGTGATTAGTGTAAGTGGAAGATTAAGATTAATTAAGTGGGATTAATTAACCTTAATCTTGGATTAGAGGAATCCAAGTGTTGCCTTGCATAAGTGACACCTAGCCAAGGTTAATTCATAGCTTGACACCTCATAATTGCCATGCATATATATGTGTATTGGAGAGAGAGTGAGTGGCAAAAATCTGGTTTTGTTCTTCTCTTGAATCCGGCCTCCCTTTTTCTACTCCTCCTCTCTTCATTCTTCAATCCTTTTTCTTTTCCTCTTTGCTCTTCTGCATCTTCTTCACTTGCATATTGAGATTGGGTTGCATTAACTAAGAAGGTCAAGTGTTAAGCTATAAAAGTGAGAATAAGTCAAGTGTTTATCATCTCCTTCTCCTTCTTCTTTTGATTGAATTTCTGTTCACAGTGTTAATTCTATTTTTGAATGTATTTGCATGTGGCTGTAAGTTGGAGAGGCTAGTAGAAAAGATAAGGGTAAAGAAAAGGTCACCTAGTGTGAAGTGAAGGAGTGCTCCAAGAGGTTTGGGATTTACTTGAAATTTTAAGTGCATTGTATGTGTGTTTTGTTTGGGATTGTTTTGAATTGATGCATGTTTAATATGTTTGTGTAGTTTGGAGATATTGTATGTGTTAATTAATATTTGATATAATTGAAAAGTTAAATGGATGTGTGTTAAAGTGTTAATTGGATTGCCATGAGTATAGTATAATGATCGTGTATGAAACCTAGTTGTATGGGAAAATTCTGTTAAGATTGTATCAAACTTCCGTGTGATATTTTGGTAATAAGTCGAGTTTGAGAACTCCAAATTAAGTGATTTATGTGCCATTAGAACCACGACTTCCATACCTTTAAATGTCTCAGAAATAATCTTGAGCAAATTCTGACTATAAGACCCATAAAAATGGCCAAACAATTTGTATCTCTATTCTGGCGGGTTCATTGGAACAGTATAGCTTGTTTAATTCATATCTGTTGATTCAGATGTCCCAATGACCTGAAACTTGTTACATTTTAATTATAAGACATAGGGGAACAATTGTTAAGGAGGAAGTTTTTCCTAAAAATGTCTCTAGCTATGTGAAAAATGCAGTACAAGATTGGACCTGTAGTCTGTCTAAGATATGTCTCATGCTTTGAGGTAGAATAGGTTTACACGGCAGTAAAAAATTTCTGACTGCCGTGTAAAAGCATTCTGCCCCTTTTATACCCATTTTTAGTGTCCCACACGGCATTAAGGAATGTCTTACCACTGTGTGACCTCAACTTTCAGCCTAAATTGTACTTTTTCCTTTCCGAATCGAACCTGAACTTCACCGGAAGTTCTTATCACTTATCCAACTCATGTCTAACATTATAAAATGAGTATATAGATATTTTTCAATTGAATTATATGTAAATGATTCTATGGCATAGTAGTTTAATAAGGGAATTAAATGTATACATGCTTTTAATTATTGAACATGACGTGGCATATGATATTGATTATATATGAATGAATATTACTTTTGTGAATAAATATATATTTAAGTGAATTAATTGTTAAGCCTGTAATCGAGTCGTGGATAGATAAGTATGCTTATAAAGGGCTAGTGATTCGCAGCTGCTAGTGTGGAACCGACGGGTGTCTAGTGATTGATACCGACGGGTATCCAGTGATCTAGTATTTGAGACTTCGGTCCCTAGTGTTTAATACCTATTATACCCGTATCCACTTTTGTATGATTCAGGCTAACTATAAAGAACATGTTATGGTATGTTTATTGATAATGTTGTGTACCTATGTGTAAATATAAGATTGTTCTATGATGATCAGTGTTAGTGTTGGTTGTGCCATAGTGTAGTGATAATGTTATTGTATTGCATGCTATTATGGTTATGTTATCAAAGCCTTCTGCTGCCAGTGAATATTAGTGTTTGTTATTGAAAATAATGAACTATTGAATTAAATAGTTGGCGTATTATTGAACTAGTGTATGAGTGCTTATTGTTTGATTGTAACATGTCATTGCTAAATAATTGTATGTGAATGTTTGTATTATAATTGTTTTGTTTACATCCTCACTAAGCGTTATCGCTTAGCACATGTGTTTGTTCCCGTGTAGGTTAAAGCTTGGAATTCGTATTTTGAAGACGGTTTTCTGCAGGCCACTATAGGAGTTTGAAGTTGTCTGTCTAGGTTGATAATTTTGTAATGTTAATGTTTAGTTCGAGCTCCAATTTTTGTATAAGATAAGCATAAATGTATATGTAATTTTTGTATTGTAATATGTAACCATAATGAACTAGTGCAAGTGAATGGCTTAGTGATTATTAATGTATGCTAATATGAATAGTGATCTAACAGTGGAAGTGAATAGAGATAATAATATTGATTTAGTGATAATAAGTAGATATATGAGGTTAATTGGATTTAGTTATAGCATGTTTGTCACGTAGCGCTCCCTTATCCTCCCAAGGGGCATTGGGGCTTCACAGGCTGTAAGCTCTGCTTCAGTAGAGGCTGATGATAATAGGTTTATAATTTGGCTTTTACTAGCCAAAAGTTATGTTTGTTGAGTTGGAAGTTATGTGGTGATAATATTATTAGAATAATGGGTGACAACAACTTGAGAATTGGCCTTTTTAGTACAAAATTAATCCCATTGATATTTTCGGTAGAGAATGGGCAAAGAATTTTCCTGATTTGCGATATGGTAGGTTCAGGCTATAATCCAGGGAATATTAAAGGTGACCGAGAATTGTAGAAGCTTGTCTGGTAACGTAGAATGATAATAACTTAAAAAGTTTATATGTCCTTAGTGAATTGGCCGAGGAAGGACATCTTCAATAAACCCAAAATATTTAAACCATCTTATAAACTAGTTGGGAAAGTTTGTTTAAATTTATTAGAGAAATAGAAAAATCAAGAATGATTAAAATTTCTTAACAAAAATGCTTTGTACCAAGCTTTCTTATAATCACAATAGCTATAAATCATTCGAGCAGGGTATCCTGATAGAGTCTTCAAAGAATGTGGCCTTTGTCCCTATTCAAACAAGATCAAAACTTGAATAATCTTCACTTTATTATAACTTATCTTTTTTTGGATCCTGATTGTCATAGTTATGCTCTATCTCAACTGATCCAGAATTAACCAGAACTGCTTCGTAGAATAAAATCACACTAACTCTTCCTTACTTCTTTTCTTTTTTGCTCGAGAATACCCTATAACCTAAATCATTTGCATTTGTTTCTACTATTAAATATACTTCCGAATGAGGAATGCTAAGATAAGAAAGACTCTTAATTTTTTCTTTTATTTATTTAACTATCTTAGTATGCTCTTTTATCCATGGTTTAGGATTCTTTTTTAATTTATTATATAACGGCTTGCATAATTTTCCTAAATCTTGAAAAAAATCATGAGCATAATTTAAACATCCTAAAAATCTTTGCAATTGTTTCTTTTCTTTAATCTCATCAAGAAATTTAATGGTAAACTCTAGACTTCTATTAATGGGCTTATTTGCTCCTTGATCTATATCATAACCTAAAAATCTGATATTTGTTTTGGAAAAGTTTCATTTTAGTCGGTGAAACTACTAATCGATTCGTAAAAATAGCATTAAAGAATTTTCTTAGATGACTAATATGTTGATTAATAGTTTGAAAATATTAATATATCATTTATATATACTATAGAAAAGTCATTTATAGGTTTTAATATATCATTTATAATATTTTGAAATTTTGATGGAACATTTTTTAAAGCAACTGGCATAATATTTCATTCAAAATGCCCAAAGAGTATGTTAAATCTTGTTTTATACTTGCCGTTTTCACTAATTTGAATATGCCAAAATCTTGATTTCATATCAAATTTTAGAGAATATTTTTGCATTATAAAGTTTATTTAATAAATCCCTTTTATTAGGAATGGGGTACTTGATCTATTGCAATACTTTATTTAAAGGCTTATAATTAATAACTAATCGAAGGGCTTCTCTTTCAATCTCTGCTGCATTCATAACATAAAAATCAGAGCAACTTCAAGGTGACTTAGAATCACAAATTAGATCATTATCTTTTAAATCTTGAATTTCTTTTTTATAATTTTTTTTTAATTCTTCTGACATATGAATAGATTTAGACTTAGTAGGAATTTTCTTTTCATCAAAATTTTTAATATAAGGAAGTTTTATTATATGTTGTCTTCTATTCCAAAAAGTATTTGGCATAGGAGAGCAAATTTCCTTAGAAAAGGTATCTTCAATTTCTTTTTTGTTTAATATTCCATTATCACAAACTTGAAAAGGATAAAGCATAATAATAAAAGGCGTTCCAAGAATCTTTTCGAGGAATTTTCATAGTATTTAGTTGATATTTATCCTTCCTGAATATAATTTTAGTCGGCACCGCTGTCTATTAAAGCTAAAGTTGAAAAATGAAAATCGTCATTAATTACTATTTCTAGCTTTACATACCATTTTTGATAATTAATTTAAGAAATATTGTTTATATATTCATTTTTTTTGACTCTTTGATAATTAAAGAATAAGAAGCTTGTTCTTTATTTTTCCCCTTATTTTGGATAAGATTACTTAAACTAGTCTTAAAATTTTCGAGGATTTAATATTTGAACTTTTCCTTTTAAGACATTTATTTCTTTTTTTTAAATTCTAATTTCTTCCTGAAAATCTTGAATAGATGACTCTTTTTTAATATTGAATCTATCACATATCTCCTTAAAATTATAGGTTGTTTGATTAAGTTTATGCTAGAGAAAGAAAGCAGGAAGATGTTTTTGGAGCCCTGAAACGTTGGTCAGTCCTAAAAGCTTAGCATTGGTTAGCCCTGAAAGCTTAGCGTTGGTCAGCCATGTGATGCCAAGAGCAGGCGAGGTTATCCCGCATAGCTGGGTGGTCGTGCGATCGCACATGTTCTATCTTACTATTTATATCTTTAAAAAAACATAATCAATATAACTTTAAATGAATAAACTATCAAGAATTTTCTCTGTTAAAGAACCAGGTTCAAGTTTTAATTCTAATATTGATGATAATAATAATAATAACAATAACCCTTTAGATATGAATTCTATTGAAGTAAATATTGCTAAAATTTAAAATGATTTATTTGATTGGACTATACCTAAGCAGGATATTAGGACTATTTATTCCATTGGTTTTACAAGATTATTCTATAAAAACAGCAGAACAAACTATAATTATTAATCAAGAACATAAAACTATCTAATTGTTTTCAGATAAAATAGTTACTGAACATAAAAAGAAAAAAATATAGGTTTTTGCATATAGGATCAGTTCAAATTTCTATCAAACCTTTATTTAGATTAGGATTAAATATTCTTGTTTTAATGTGTTAAGGAATGTTAAGCATTAGCAATGATATACAAAATATATTATAAAGTTATTTGCAATTTTTCTTTTACTAATTTTCTCATGCAAGTTGGTAAATTTTCTCTTCTGATCCTCTTTTTTTTTTTTTTTTTTTTTTTTTTTTATGCATGTATGTGTACACATGCATTCTGACTTAGTATAGTATAGTATGAATTTTAATCTCACTCAATTACATTTTTGACTAATGCACCTGTACGTTCAGTATCTTCAATTCAATGCAACACTAAAAGCAATTGCTTGTCAAGAGCAAAAGTTGACTCCAAATAGACATATAATGTGTGAAATAAGTTGTAAAATATTTTTTCATTTGTAATAAAACATCTAAAGTTGGAGTTTTGGATATAGAATATTTTCAACTATTTGATAATAAGCGTTTTGCTTTCTTTTATAAGTTTATTTAATGCAAATTTAAATTACTCAAATTAATGACTTTAAATAAAGGATGGTTTATAATATACATATACAGACACACGTATGTATATATATATATATATGTGTAAATAAATACGCGCACGTATATGCACGCACACATGTATATATATGTGTGTATGTATATGTATATATGTATTCATTTTAGACATAAAATTTTTTATCTGATCTGAATAATCCAAAAATTTTAAGCTTGGTCCAAAAAATTAGAGCCAAAATTTTCTAAACGTTTTGAAAAAAAATTTATACAGAGCAAATTTGAAAATTATTTTCTCAATAACATGGAACTTTTGGGCTTAATAGCAAGTTTTCAATATTTTAGTAAATATAAAAAATTAAATAACATTCAAAATTTTAGAATTTAATCTCCAAAATAATTTTATAGATTTTGGAGTAGCTCTATAATCTCGTTTAGGTGACTTAAAACTTATATAATAGAATGATACCATACCCTTGAATTAAATATGTTAAAGTGATTTTATAAATATTAAATGTGTCTGAAAAAAAGTTTTAGAAAGAAAAAAAATAGGTATATATATAGTTTTCAAAATGTAAATATTCAATCAGTAAAAGTCCAATAGTTTAGAGTTCGAAATATGAATTTTGTCTTTAACATCTTTTATATATATATATATATATATATATATATATATATATATATTGGTTTCCAACACGGTACAAACATATCATAGGAAAATGGGAAAATATATTTTATTAGACATTTCGAGAATTATTATTTGTCTTCTTTGGTTTTTTGGAATACATTTTGAGAAAATAGGCAGTCTGTTGAAAGAGAAATAAATAAATAGATATTCGTAGACAAATATTTAATATCAATTCTTAAATTTTTATAAGGAAAAAAAGAAAAACAAGACAATTGGCTTTTAGCCATCTGTAATTTTTAAGATCGATACTTTTCCAGGCAAAGCTATACCTGTAAAGAAGAAGCAGCAGCAACAAAATGTGCACGTTAGAGAAGCGAGGCCATATCTACATCCTCACACTCACTGGCCCTGGTGAACACAGACTAAGCTCTACTCTCCTTGATTCTATTCAATCCGCTCTCCGCCACCTCCATGCCCAGCCTCCCTCTCCTTCTTCCGCCCTCATCACCACGGGCCACGGCAAATTTTTCTCCAACGGCTTCGATCTCGCTTGGGTTCAATCCGCTCCTTCCGCATCCACTTTTCAATCCCGTTTCAAGCTCCTCTCCTCAAAATTCCGCTCTCTAATTGCCGATCTAATCTCCCTTCCCATGCCTACTATCGCCGCCGTCACCGGCCACGCCTCGGCGGGTGGTTTAATACTGGCTTTAGGTCATGATTATGTGTTAATGAGAAAGGATAGAGGATTTCTTTACCTGAGTGAGCTTGATATAGGGCTTGTGATTCCGGCTTGGTTCATGGCGATTTTGAAATGCAAGATCGGGGATGCGAATGCTAGGAGAGAAATGGTGTTGAAGGCGCCGAAGTTGACGGCGGAGATGGCAGTTGCAAGGGGGATTGTCCACTCTGCGCACGATAGCGCGGAGGCGACTGTCGATGCGGCGGTGGAGCTCGGAGAGGAATTGGTGAGGAGAAATTGGGACGGACACGTGTATGCAAAAAATAGGTTAGTTGTTTTGGGTGAGGTGATGGATAAGATTGGAAACGACGAAAATGTTGAGGGGCAAAATGGGAATACCATTAAATCTAACTTGTGATTCTGTAAGAAGTATTGAAGTAAGAACATTTTATCCTATTTTGTTGCTGTTATTTATGATTGTAAAGTTTTATTAAGAGTGATAGGTTGATCTATTGCTTTGTTTTGTAGGCGAATAGAAAATTTAGCTGTCCATAATTTAGTTAAAATAGTTAGGTTTAAATTTGTTCGGAAAGAGTGACGTTGTCCATCTCTATTTTTATTTGATGTATTAAGTTTCAATTCAGTTTAATAAAATACTTACTTTTTTTTTAAAAAAAAAGTTAAGAACATTTTATAAGAACTATTTTTTTTTACAAAAAATGCAACAATAATTTTTAATAAATATATTCTCAAAAAATAATAAATATAAAAATTCTATATCTTCAAAAATATGAAGTTGGGTTTGCAGTCCAAACATATTTTTTTCAAGTCATTCACAAAAAAAAAATAATTATACACAAAAATTATTTATTTAAGATAATTTTATGATTTGTCAATAATTTAAAAAATAAATTATATTTTTGTCTAAAATAATTTTCACCTGCTTACTTCTTTAGATAGAGGTAGAATAATTAATTATTCAATATTATTTTATTGAATAAATGAAGTATAATTTTGGACTGGGGCTAAAAAAAACCGGTAAGATCGGTTAAATGCACAATCTGAGAACTGGGACATAAATGGGACGGCATTGTTTTTCTTTTTTTTTTTTTGGAACCGGCAGGAGAAAAGACCCTAAGAACAAAGAGGAGCCAAAGCAAAAGTATGACCATCCAAGGGATAACGAAAACCAAGCGGAGCTAGCCAATCAACAGGCATGTTGGCTTCACGGTAAACGTCCCAGTCCCTACGAAGGAAATCTTTGATAGCACGGACCCTTTCCACTTTTGCCATTCTCTACAAATGGCTCCCACAAATTGGGCCGTCCCATGTTACTGAGCAAAAGGAACCGAGACCCAATTTGTTTGTACATTATAGATGCTCTTAGAAATCACCATTCTAGATGCTCTAAAATAAAATAATTCACACAAAATTTTTTCATTAATCAATTCAATAATATATTGATACGTAAAATTATTAACCATTTACCCACTACTTTTTTAATATCTTTCAACTATTTTATCTCATGTGTCAATTTTTTATTGGTTCAGTGTAGGAATTTATTTATAGGTTTAATTTAAACAACTGTTGTGTTGTCGCGGACATCACCAAAAATTGACAGTTTACAAACCTATGGAATCGGTTTAACGAACTAAATGGCCATGAGTTATTTCAATCCATGTAGTTTAGTTGTGTTGATTTGAATTTGTTCGACTTTTCTTTTTATTTTCATTTTGACAAGTCATAAAACGGATCACTTCTCGGATTGAATTAGATTTGAATAAATTTTTTTTGAGTGGACGTGGATTGGACTAATATATGGGGACTAATTTTTCCACCTCAATACTCCAGTCAGTAATTCTTATAACCCTGTCGGTGCCTTCACTTTTATATATACTTCTTCCTCTAAATATGGAACTAAAATAAGAGCAACTACTGTTATGATTATTATTGGCCAGCTCTGCAGTGGTTTTAAATTGCTCATCCTCATATCTTTGTGTAAGGTAGCAAGAAATGAATTGATTAAACATGAAGCCAGAATCTTGATTACTGCAAAAGGAAACAAATGCTTGACATAGCTTTATGTTCATTTTAGCTTATGGAAGCATTAATTGCCACGTTATTCTCCTGGAATTGATGGGAAAAATGACCAACAACGGAAACACTTAATTTGCGGAATGAATCTTCGTTGTTTATCTTTCCCTACTTGAATGAACCTTTTAGGTAAACCAACAAATAGAATAATATCCAAAACAAATAATCCAGCAACAAAATCTGAACTCCACACCCACAATCAGCACAAGAACACGCAAGACTTTTACGTGGAAAACCTCCTCGATGTAAGGAGTAAAAACCACGGGACCCTTAGGCCGCTTAAATCTTTCACTATCAATTAATGGGCAAATACAACATATATTCTGTTTATTACAGTAAATTTTCTCTATACTGAACTAGAGGCATATCATCATCATCATCATCATCATAATCTTGGAATGAACATCAAGATATATGGAATAAATCAAAGACAAAAGCAAGAGAGTTAATACCCAGAAACTGAATTCTGTTTCAGCGACGAACTGACCTCTGGATGTCAGAATCTGATCTTCACCGTTGATAATAAAGATCAAGATGTAAGTAACAAGCTATCAAAAATACAGCTCAATCCAACGGTTCAATCTCTGGAAAATAGATGATTCGTCAGACTGGTTTGTTGTAGAAGAAAGTTCTGTTGTCTCCACCACGAAATAACTTCTGGACTTCAGAATCTGATCTGCACCGTTGATAATGAATATCGACGTGTGAGTAAGTTTCGTTTAAAATTTCAGCCCGATCCAACGGCTGAATCTCCGGAAAACGGAAAAATCGTGGGACTGGTTTTGTGTAAGAAAAATCAGATTTTTCTTCTTCTTCTTTCTTCAACTCTCTCACTTTCTTTCTTCTTATTTTTACCAACTCTCTGCCAACTCCTTTTGTTTATTTCACACACACATATTCAAACACACAACTGTAAAAATACTACCTAACACAAATGGTCAATTTGTTAGACTCTTCCCTCATATGGAAGAAAAGTCCAACAAATCTCCCCCTTTCTGACTATGAGGAAGAGTCTGCCATCCCGGCAATAGAGCAACACACTTTTAGCTTCTTCTTAACTAAAGCTTTTGTCAACATATCGGAACCATTATCATCAGTATGAATCTTATCAAGTTCAAATAGCTTCTCTTCAAGAGCATCTCTAATCCAATGATACCTCACATCAATATGTTTTGTTTTCTTGTGGTAAGTCGAGTTTTTAGCAAGATGAATCGCGCTTTGATTATCACAAAGCACCACATAACGTTGTTGCTTGAAGTCTAACTCTTGCACAAATCTTTTCAACCATAACATCTCTTTACCTGCTTCTGTTGCTGCTATATACTCGGCCTCTGTAGTAGAAAGTGCAACACACTTTTACAGTCTTGATTGCCATGACACAGCTCCCCCTGCAAAAGTCATCAAATACCCAGAAGTTGATTTGTGACTATCCTTGTCTCCTGCCATATCAGAATCTGTATACCCAGCTAGCACTGGCTTTCCATTTCCAAATGTAAGACCCAATTTGGAAGTACCTCGAAGATATCTAAATATCCACTTAACTGCTTCCCAATGCTTCCTACCCGGATTTGACAGAAAACGACTAACAACACCTACTGCATGAGCTATATCAGGCCGTGTGCACACCATAGCATACATCAAACTTCCTACCGCTGAGGCATATGGAACTCTATCCATCTCTTCCTTCTCTTCCTCAGTAGAAGGGCAATCTTTTTCAGTTAGCTTAAAGTTGGTTGTAAGAGGAGAACTAACCACTTTAGCTTTATCCATGTTAAACCTGCAAAGCACCTTTTCAATATACTTTTCCTGTGACATGTGCAATTTCTTAGCAGCCCTATCTCGATTAATTTTAATGCCAAGAATTTGTTTTGCTGGCCCTAAGTCTTTCATAGCAAAAGACTTACTCAACCGTTGCTTCAACTGGGCAATCCTTCCAGTATTCTTTCCAACAATTAACATGTCATCAACATACAGCAACAAAATGATAAAATCATCACTACCAAACCTTTGAATAAATACGCAGTGATCTGAAGTAGTCTTCCAGTAGCCTTGCTCCCCTATAACAGACTCAAACTTTTTGTACCACTGCCTTGGTGCTTGCTTCAAACCATATAGACTTTTCTGAAGTCTGCACACATACCTCTCTTTGCCTTTCATCTGAAACCCTTCAGGTTGCTCCATGTAAATCTCCTTATCCAAGTCACCATGAAGAAAAGCGGTCTTGACATCCATCTGCTCAACCTCCAAATCAAGGCTAGCTGCTAAACCGAGAACAACACGAATAGATGCCATTTTCACAACTGGAGAAAAAATCTCATCAAAATCAATACCTTTCTTCTGGCTAAATCCTTTGACCACCAATCTAGCTTTGTACCGTGGCTGTGAAGAGTTCTCATCATGCTTCACTTTGTACACCCACTTGTTCTTCAAAGCTCTTTTGCCTTTAGGTAACTCCACCAACTCAAAGGTGTTATTCTCATACAAGGACTTCATTTCATCTTGCATGGCATCAATCCACTTTTTCTTGTGCTCATCTTCCATGGCTTCTGCATAACTTTCAGGTTCTCCCCCATCAGTCAACAACACATACTCATCAGCAGAATACCGTGTAGAAGAATGACGATCTCTAATAGACCGCCTAAGTGGAACAAATGGTGGTGCATCTGGTACTGGTAACTCTTCATGGATAATCTCATCCATATCAACTTGTTGTGGAGCATCAACATCATCAGTAACCTGCTGGTCAGCATTCTGATCATCATCTCCAATCTGGGTATCAGCATGCTGAGGAGGAACTGGATCCAAATCAATAAGATCATCAGTATGCTGAGGAACTGTCTCTGCCTTCTCAACATCTTTCAAAGTCTGATCTTCCATAAAGATAACATCTCGGCTTCTCACAATTTTCTTCATAATTGGATCATACAACTTGTAACCCATCTCATCTTGTCCATAGCCAATGAACACACATTGCCTAGTCTTCACATCAAGCTTAGATCTCTCATCTTTTGGAATATGCACAAAAGCCTTGCATCCAAAGACGCGCAAGTGATCATAAGAAACATCTTTGCCACTCCAAACCCTGTCAGGAACATCAAAATGCAAAGGAACACAGGGTGTTAGATTTAAAACATGTACCACAGTACTCAAAGCCTCACCCCAAAATGATCTAGGCAATCCTGCATGTGATAGCACACATCTGACTCGCTCAACCAATGTCCTGTTTGTCCTCTCTGCTAAACCATTCAGCTGCGGGGTCTTTGGAGGAGTCTTTTGGTGCCGAATACCTTGTTGTCTGCAATATGCATCGAAAGGGCCTATGTATTCCCCTCCATTGTCTGTCCGGATACACTTGAGCTTCTTCCCAGTCTGTCTCTCAACTAGAGCTTGAAATTGCTTGAATGCATCTAACACTTGATCTTTAGACTTCAAGGTATAAACCCAAATTTTCCTTGAATAATCATCGATGAATGTAACAAAATAAAGAGAACCACCAAGTGTCCTTATAGACATAGGACCACAAACATCGGAATGCACTAAATCAAGTATTTTCTCCTTCCTGGAAGGAGGATGACTCTTAAAAGAGACTCTTGTCTGTTTACCTGTCAAGCAGTCAGAACATTTATTCAAGTGAATATCCTGCACACCAGATAGCAATTTCTTCTTTGACAATATAGACATGCCCTTTTCACTCATATGGGCAAGTCTCTTATGCCATAAATCAATCACATCAGTATTCTCCACCACATTAACAAAGCTTTTGGAGATCTTTGGATGCACAGTGTACAACTTTGAATGTTTGCTACCTCTTGCCACAATTAAAGAACCTCGAGTGAGCTTCCATTGTCCATTACCAAGGCCGCTGTAATAGCCATCATCATCAAGCAAGCCTGTAGAAATCAAATTCAATCTCATATCTGGAACATGTTTCACATTATGCAAAACCAACTCCATCCCAGTGTCAAATTTCAAACAAACTTCTCCAATACCAATAGCCTTTGATATCCCATCATTACCCATCTGTACATCACCAAAGTCACCTGGAGTGTAAGATGAAAAATAATCCCTTCGTGATGCAACATGACACGTAGCACCACTGTCAATTGCCCAACTCGACTCATCATATGCAAGGTTAACAATATCACAATCACAACAAACATGATAGTTATCAGTAGTAGCATTAACCATAGCATTTTCATTACCACTGTCAGTATTCTTCTGATTGTTGTCAGCCCGTTGTCTGTTATCAGCATGTTGTTTGTTCTCTCTCTTCAGCTTTCTGCAAAACCTTTTAGTGTGCCCCTTCTTACCACAATGAAAACACTCAATATCAGCAAGCTTACCCTTAGAACTGCTACGCTGATTTCCTCTATTCGGACCTCTACTCTTACTTCTCCCCCGCCTTTCTGTGACTAAGACTTCTGAATGTGAGGAGGAACCTTGTGACTTTCTTCTAATCTCTTCATTCAAGACACTTCCCTTAGCCAATTCCATGGTAATAACCCCATCTGGTGCAGAGTTAGACAATGACGTTCTAAACGTCTCCCAAGAGTCCGGTAAAGTACCAAGAACCCACAAAGCCTGTATCTCATCTTCAAACTTGATCCCCATTCCTTCAAGCTGATTTATAATTCCTTGGAAGGCATTCAAGTGATCTCCCATAGGAGTTCCATTTCGGTACTTCAAATTCATCATTTGCTTAATCAAGAATAACTTGTTATTCCCTGTCTTTCGAGCATACAACTGCTCAAGTTTGTTCCATAACTTGCGTGCATCTATCTCACCACTAATATGGTTCAAAACATTATCATCCACCCATTGCCGTATATACCCACAAACCTGTCGATGCAAAATAGTCCATTCTGCCTCCTTTTTATCATCAGGCTTATTTTCCATAAACACCGGTAGATAATAATCTTTCACATAAAGAAGATCCTCCATTTTGCCTTTCCAGACATGGTAATTTGAACCATTTAAATTAAGCATTCTACTTGTATTAGCTTCCATTATTCAAACAAGTCTAACAACAACAATAACAACCAAATGCTCTGATACCAATCTGATGGGAAAAATGACCAACAACGGAAACACTTAATTTGTGGAATGAATCTTCGTTGTTTATCTTTCCCTACTTGAATGAACCTTTTAGGTAAACCAACAAATAGAATAATATCCAAAACAAATAATCCAGCAACAAAATCTGAACTCCACACCCACAATCAGCACAAGAACACGCAAGACTTTTACGTGGAAAACCTCCTCGATGTAAGGAGTAAAAACCACGGGACCCTTAGGCCGCTTAAATCTTCCACTATCAATTAATGGGCAAATACAACATATATTCTGTTTATTACAGTAAATCTTCTCTATACTGAACTAGAGGCATATCATCATCATCATCATCATCATCATAATCTTGGAATGAACATCAAGATATATGGAATAAATCAAAGACAAAAGCAAGAGAGTTAATACCCAGAAACTGAATTCTGTTTCAGCGACGAACTGACCTCTGGATGTCAGAATCTGATCTCCACCGTTGATAATAAAGATAAAGATGTAAGTAACAAGCTATCAAAAATACAGCTCAATCCAACGGTTCAATCTCCGGAAAATAGATGATTCGTCAGACTGGTTTGTTGTAGAAGAAAGTTCTGTTGTCTCCACCACGAAATAACTTCTGGACTTCAGAATCTGATCTGCACTGTTGATAATGAAGATCGACGTGTGAGTAAGCTTCGTTTAAAATTTCAGCCCGATCCAACGGCTGAATCTCCAGAAAATGGAAAAATCGTGGGACTTGTTTTGTGTAAGAAAAATCAGATTTTTCTTCTTCTTCTTTCTTCAACTCTCTCACTTTCTTTCTTCTTATTTTTGCCAACTCCCTGCCAACTACTTTTGTTTATTTCACACACACATATTCAAACACACAACTGTAAAAATACTACCTAACACAAATGGTCAATTTGTTAGACTCTTCCCTCGTATGGAAGAAAAGTCCAACAGGAATATGGCTGAGTTTATTATTATCATATACTCAAAGTTCCTAAATTTGCACTCTGAAGGAATCATTAATCATCTCCATCTGATTCCACAATCATCGAAAGCAAATTCATGCTTCAAATATGAGATTGTTTTAGATTAAATGACAAGCTTCATTGGAAAATATTTCGAAAATGACAATTAGAGAATTAGAAATTCTATAAATAGTGGCAGAAGAAGTGAGTTACAGCATCAATCGGCCTTGCGTAATTTCCTTTCTCGTAAGAGTTTAAAGAGAAGAACATAAGAATAAGCTAAGCATGAAGAGTTTGATATTGATTAATGTTGTGGTAGCATTATTATTAATTGCAGGCATTAAAGAGGGAAATGCAGGATCTGTTTATTGCACAAACCAAGCAAGCAGATGCTATGGGAAGTATGTAGAATGCCCAGCAGAATGCCCAGACACTTACTTAAATGACCCCAAAGCTAAAGTTTGCTATGTTAACTGTTATTCCCCACATTGCCTGGCTGAGTGCAAGTGTAAGATTTTCTACAATTTTTAATTAAAATGGTATTGGAATTTGAAATCTAAGTAATGTGTTTGATAATTTTCAGATCGCAAAGCCAATTGTGACACCCCTGGTTCAGCATGCTATGATCCTCGATTCATCGGTGGAGATGGTGTTGTATTCTATTTCCATGGCAAAAGCAATCAACATTTCAGCTTAGTATCAGATTCCAATCTCCAGATCAATGGACGATTCATCGGGCACAGGCCAGCAGGCAGAAGCAGGGACTTCACTTGGATTCAAGCCTTGGGAATCCTTTTCAACTCTCACACTTTCTCTCTTGAGGCCACTAAGGCACCAACTTGGGATGCTGAAATTGACCATTTAAAGTTCAGTTATAATGGTGAAGATTTAGTTGTTCCTGATGGCTCACTTTCCACGTGGTATTCTCCTGAGAAAGATGTGAAAGTAGAGAGAGTATCAAGCAAGAACAGTGTGATTGTGACGTTGAAGGATGCTGCGGAGATATTGGTCAATGTGGTACCAGTGACTAAAGAAGATGATAGAATCCATAACTATAGACTCCCATCCCATGACTGCTTTGTCCACTTGGAGATTCAGTTCAGGTTCTTTAGCCTTTCACCTAAGGTTGATGGAGTTTTAGGCAGAACTTACAGGCCTGATTTTCAGAATCCGGCAAAGCCTGGTGTGGCTATGCCCGTTTTGGGAGGCGAGCAAGAGTACAGAACCCAATCTCTTGTTTCATCAGATTGCCAATCTTGCATTTTCTCTCCGGAAGCCATGACCGAGAACCAAGACACCTCATCATCCCTGAAAAATTATATCACACTTGACTGCACCCGTGGGGCATCTGCTGGCTATGGAATTATTTACAAGAAGTAACTTAATTAATTAATTATGGGGTCCCCAAGTCTAAGAATAATTGAAACTTCAGCTACATATAGCAAGCTTCTACCTTTCCTGTCAGTTTCATGTAGTATTTATTTTAACATTTTAATACAATTAAAGACTTCAAAAGTATTGTTGTTGTGTTGTTCTGAGTTAAATTACTAATTTAGTAGTCATTTTTCTTGTGTTTAACTGCCAATTGAGCTTACTGCTATTGGTGTGCTAGCAGTAAATGCAATTTGATCAAACAAGATGCTGCAATCTAGTCGCATAATATAGCACCAAACTCACTTTAGCTTGCTAAATCCACAGATTTGCTGATGATGTACTCAATAATTTTCAAGTTTCTGAATCTATTCGGAGACTAAATTTGTGAAAGCATCAATAATTGGCTGTCTCCCGTCCTACACTAACCAAAAAAGTAGATGTCCTACATTAATCAACTTTTTCAAATCAACTTAAGAAATTGGCAGATCAAGTTATGGCCTGCAACTTGCTTTGGCACTCTCTTATGGCAGAATCAGATTGCAAGACAATTGTTGATCTTCACAAGTACTTCTTTGAGAAATGAGCTAGGAATGTTACTAATGGACTGCTGTTTGTTAGTCTTCTCCTTTATTTGCTGGTCTTGGAATTTTGTTCATTGGAGTTGTAATATACATAGAGTAGCGCACTTTGATGCTAAACTTAGATTTTCTCAATGCATTGCGAGCTGGTGTGGGTCCAAGAATTCCTATCTGAGATCCGTTCTTTCTAGATTTGTTTTTGATAGGAAAATAGGGAATGAGATCTCAAATTTAAGACATTATCCTTTTGATTCGTGGAACTCATATTCATGAGACAGAAAGCGAAAACAGAAAAGGAATCTAAACTTGTTAAAGAACAAGACTAGACAATCACTCGTAAAAGACGAGACTCAATCAAAAACTTGTTAAAGAACAAGACCAATATTTTCTTAGGTGTTTGTTAAGACATTATCCTTGTAATGTATTTTGAATAAAATTGCAGGATTAATTAAAATAAAAGAAGTTAGATAAATTGTTATTATTATTATAAATTTATAATTAGAAGTTAGATAAATTGTTATTATTATTATAAATTTATAATTATCCTAAACTATTTACAGTAACTTGCATCTGGACTCCGAAATAAATATGGCCAAGTACATCATCTTTACTGCTTGGAGCTTTGATATGGAAATGGCAATGCGACGTAACATTTACCGAGGTGGCTCCCCAAATTCACAACAATGCTCATATTTTAACTCAATAATTAACTGCAATTTTTGGTCAGTAGTTATTGCTTTTAACATATCTATAAATAAGAATTAATGATGTTTGTATCCGCAGAGTTAGCAAGCCATCATGGGTTCTGTTGTTGATGATGCAGAGGTATACATAGTTTCTGTTCTTCTGCCTTATTTTCAGCTTTATGTATTGCTATATATCATCATGATTTTGCAGTAAACAAATCAGATTGCTGTTCCTCATCAGAATGAAGAAGAAGAAATGGCTAAGTTTGAGAAAAAGTATACTGTTGTTTATGTTTTGGGTAAGCTATTATTTTCCTACGAAAACTATGTATAAAATGAAATATACTATAAAACGATCAAAGTTAATTGGTTTGATGAACAGGGGGGCCTGGGGCTGGAAAAAGCACACAGTGTTCTAACATATCTAAACAAATTGGCTTTAAATTCTGAGAGAAGCCAGTAAATGTGATGCAGAAAATGGGTATGATGCCACTAAATTTTAAACTGAAAATTATATGAATTCTGATTGTTTCTGTGATTTACAGTTCAATGATTGAAAGAATGAAGAAGGAAGGAGAGAGTGTACCGACAGACCTGACCATGGCCATACTGATGAAAGCCATGGATCAAAGTAGAAATAACAAGTTTCTACTTGATGGTTTTCCAAGAGATGGGGAAATTAGAGCTGCATTTGAAGAAGCTGTAAGTTATTAAATACATGCATTGCCTTCATAAGATGGTATTAATTAATTACTGTAAATTTCGTGGTTCTTCAGACTAACACACAGCCTGAACTGGTGCTGTTTTTTGATTGTTATGAAGAAGAGAGGGAAAGGAGAATTTTGAGCAGGAATCAGGTTTATTTTTTATTTTTATTTTTTTCCTTATAATTAAGGATTTAAAAAGTATTTTAATTAATTTAGGGAAGAGTAGATGATAACCCTGAAAGATTAAGGAAGCGTTTTAAGAAATTTGAACAGCGCATAGTACCTGTTATTGAATATTATCGCTCCAAAGGAAAAGTTTATCAGGTAATAATTTTATTTTATGTTTATTTTTTTTTTTTTTAATTTTCAACTATAATCTGCTAAACATAGCGATTGGTTCTTACAGATTGATGCTGGCAAGTCCAAGGAAGAGATATTTGAAAGCATTAGAGGCATCTTAAGATTATTTGATGCTGAAGACGGAGGATTGGACACAGCAAGAAAAAGGGAAATAGCTACGACAAAATAGGGACAGGAAAGAAATTTTGTTACTAAATACTGACGAAATTGTTATTTCGTCCCTATAGTTGTAAGCTAAATTGTTTTTTGCTAAATCGCAGCAAATTTAGGCTCAGGAAAAATACAACGAAAATTAGCTATCGATTACTTTCATCTCTAATTAATTCTATTACTAATATGTTGTTTTCTTGTAGTGAGAAAAAGAGATGTTGAAAATTAAACTATAAGTTATATTTCACTTTTAATCGACTTCAGGCTGATCGGACATATCCAAGTTCGCAAAAATTACCGAGCAGGTTCCTGATTTTATGCTCAAGTCCACTCCTAGTATTATTGTAATAATTAGTATAAGGTGAAATTATTAGTTGGCAGAAGCAATAGACTGATGAGAAGCTTGATACACTGCCTTTAATATTGTGGCTGATATTGAGAGAGAGCATGGTGGTTCAATACATGAGCATTAGGTGTTTAGTTTTCTTTTTCTTTTTTTGTCTTTTTAATATGACAAACTTTCCTATTTATAATATAAGTGGCAACCCCTTCCCTTAAATTAAGAAATTTGAATAAAATCAGTGTCTATCATTTTTACGAATGGAATATCTCCTAAAATATTCTCTTATCTAATATTAAACAAATAATTATCACTTATATCGGATCATAAATAAAAAAATTCAGATTAACTCATCATAATCTGTTCAATGGTTTATTCAAATTCATAATCCGATATCTCTCACTTGCACGTAATGATTATATAATCCCCATCATTCAAAATTTTAAAAATTGTCATAAAGACACCACCATCGTACTAATTCATAAGTTATGGCAACACGCTAAGCGAGCGAACATTAAGCTGGAAACTTAAGAATCACTTGAAAGTTAAAAAAGGGTATTATTAAGATTTATGAATCTCATGTCTCACACTCAACAAGTAGAAACCATAACTTTGCTTAAATCCTATTCGTTCGTAGTTAGCACAAGTGGTATGAAACACTTGCTACTGTCAACGGTAGCTGGCAATTGTGGTCAACTAATTTTGTAAATTTTGTAATTTATTGTTATAACTAATGTTGAGATTCTTTCCTTTTTTAGTTTGATATTTCAGCTGTATTTTAGGATGTAATAGAGAGAATCAGGGCTTTAAATATGTTGTACATATCCTATATATTGGATATAGAAAACAGAGGAAGGACAACTTGTTCTGAACAGCTTTTTTCGAATTCTGTCCCTATTTTGGATTGTTATGGTATCAGAGCCACTAGGGTTTTCTTGCTAATTTTTCTGAGTTTTCTTCTCGTGTTTCTTCTTGGTTCAAAGATTCTTGGAGTTTTTTCTTGCTTTGCCATCATGGAAAAATCAGATATTGCTTGCATTAAGTTCGCTGGGAAAAACTATTTTGCTTGGGAATTTCAATTTCAGATTTATGTTCAAGGCAAAGAATTGTGGGGTTACATTGATGGTTCATAACCTATGCCAAAGGATCGGACTAAAACTGCTAAATGGACAGTAAAGGATGCTCGTGTCAAGAGCTGGTTGTTGCAGACTATGGATCTTTTCATTGTTGTTAATCTGCGACCTTATAAGATAGCCAAGGCTATGTGGGACTATCTCAAGAAGGTTTATGATCAGAATAGCTCGGCTCGAAGGTTTCAATTGGAATACGAGATTTTCAATTACAGTCAAGGGAATCTATCAATCCAAGATTATTATACAGGTTTTATTGCTTTATGGACTGAATATACTAATATTGTTTTTGCCTCCCTTCCAGCTGCTTCTTTATAAACCGTTCAGCTTCTTCATCAAACAAGTCAACGAGATCAATTCTTGATGAAACTCAGACCAGAATTTGAATCTGTTCGATCTAATTTGCTATTACGAACGCCTCCTCCATCCTTGGACATCTGTTTGAATGAACTTCTTGGGGAAGAACAACGCCATTTGACACATGCTATTTTGGACCAACAAGGGAAATTCAATGTCGTTGATGTAGCTTATGTTGCTCAAGTGAAACGAGCTAAAGACATGAGTAACATTCAATGTTACAGCTGCAAGGGGTTTGGTCATATTGCAAATCTGTTCTCAAAAAATTTGCAACTATTGCAAAACTAAGGGGCATATTATTTCGGAATGTAGGAAGCGTCCAAAAAATTGAAATCCAAGTGCTTTACATACTTCCACAATTAATTCGGTTGCTGCATCTTCAACAGAAAATGCTCCGCCTCAATCACTAGCTTCTTCCATTACTCAAGAAAATGTTCAGCAAATGATTATATCAGCTCTTTCTGCGTTGGGTCTTACTGGTAACATTTCCTCTCTTTCTCGGAACTAGTTTTTTGATTCAGCAGCTTCTAATCACATGACTCCCTCTGTTGATAATCTAATTAATCTAAAAAAATATGATGGAGACTTGCAAATTGAGACTGCCAATGGTAATCTTATCCCTATCACTGCAACTGGTGATATTTCTTCTTTTCCTTCGTTTAAACATGCATATGTTGCTCCTGCATTATCTACTAATTTGCTGTCGGTTGGTCAATTGGTTGAGAATAATTGCAAAGTGGTTTTTTCTCCTTCTGGTTGTATTGTGCAGGAGCTGGTGTCGGGGAAGACAATCGCGGAGGGATCTAAAATGGGCAGAATATTTTCTCTCCAAATCACGAGACCAATCAAGCCTATCTTCCATTGTTCTTTTCATTCTAATTCTGTTATGTCTAATTTCAAACTATGGCATATTAAGCTAGGTCATCCTAATGACAGAATTCTCTTTTCTATGTTAAAGTCTGGGGTGTTAGGCAATAAAACTCAAGTTTCTTATCAAGATGTTATTTCAGATTGTCATAGTTGCAAATTGGGTAAAAGCAAAACTTGTCCTTTCCCCACTCATGAAACTCATTCCTCTCAATGTTTTGATCTAATTCACAGTGATGTTTGGGGAATCTCTCCTGTTGTATCTCATTCCCAGTACAAATATTTCGTTACCTTTATTGATGATCATAGTCGCTGTACCTGGATCTATTTTTTATGTCGCAAATCTGAAGTTTTTGATGCCTTTCGAAAATTTGTAGCTTTAGTTGCCAATCAATTTTCCAAAAGCATCAAAATTTTTCGTTCGGATTCTGGTGGGGAATACATGTTAAAACCATTCCAAGAATTTTTGCAAGAAAAAGGAATCATTTCTCAGCGTACTTGCCCTTACACCCCTCAACAAAATGGAATGGCTGAGAGAAAAAATCACCATCTTCTTAATATGGTTCGTTCCTTACTCATTCATTCTTCAGTACCCTCAAAATTTTGGGTTGAAGCATTGACTACAGCTGTTCATCTCATTAATCGTCTTCCCTCACCCACTATTGATCACCAAATACCATATTCTCTGTTACATGGTCGATAACCTGCATACACTCATTTACACCCATTTGGTTGTGTCTGTTTTGTTTTTCTTCCCTCCCATGAAAGACATAAACTCTCTCCCCAATCTGTTAAATGTGCTTTCCTTGGCTATGCTCCTCAACAAAAAGGTTTCATGTGTTTTGATCATTCCACTGGTCAGATAAGAGTCTCCCGTAATGTTGTTTTTTTAGAACACCGGTATTTTTTTCCATCTTGTGCTAAAGGTTTTGATCATCCTACTCACTCTTTTTTGCCCCCTTTTTCACAAGAGTCCACCTCTTCTTCTTCCAAATCTATACAGCCTCCCACTCGTTTCGTCCTCTTTTGGTTTACACAAGACGAAATAGGAATGACCTCTGCCCTCAAGATCCTCCGCCAACGTCTACTCCTTCACCTGCTCACGCTACTGAGTTACTGCATATTGCTCCAGATCTATCTTCTCTATCTCTTCCCGCCATAGAACAGCCACCATTAAGGAGATCCACTCGCACATCCAAACCACCTGACAGGTACGCCTACTCCCCAGAACGGTTTGGATTCCATACATCTTTAGCTGCAACCTTATTCCCTGTTGAGATTCCTAAATCATATTCCGAAGCACTGAAATATGATTATTGGCTACAAGCTGTACAAGAAGAACTTACTGCTTTACAGATTAATGACACGTGGGATATTGTCCCATGCCCACCTTCAATAACTCCAATTGGTTGCAAGTGGGTGTTCTCTGTCAAAAGCAAATCTGATGGGTCATTTGATCACTGCAAGGCTCGCTTGGTGGCTCTTGGAAATCGCTAGCAATATGGGGTTGATTATGATGAAACTTTTGCACCAGTAGCAAAGATGAAACGCCTTTCTCCATGGGGACCTCAAAGAAGTAATTTATATGAAACCTCCTCCAGGCTTGCCTACTGCTGCCACCAATGTCTGCAAATTGAAGCGCTCTTTATATGGGTTAAAACAAGCACCTCGTGCTTGGTTTGATAAATTTCGCCAAACTCTCCTTAGCTTGTCCTTTGTGCAAAGTCAATATGATTCTTCTTTGTTTTACAGGAAAACCTCTATGGGTATTGTCATCTTACTTGTCTATGTAGATGATATCCTCATTACAGGTACTGATATTGGTGAACTTCAAACTCTAAAAGACTCTCTTTATGCTACATTTCATATAAAAGATCTTGGCTCCCTTGCTTATTTCTTAGGCCTTGAAATCCAACGGATGAACAAAGGCATCTTTGTAAATCAACACCAGTATATTAATGATATTGTTCAGATAGCTGGTCTGCAGAATTTTGCTCCTGCTCATACCCCCACGGAACTTAATGTCAAATTGAGAAAAGATGAAGGTGATCTTCTTCCAAATCCCACTCTATACAGGCATCTTGTTGGCAGTTTAGTTTACTTGACCATTACTAGGCCGGTCATCTCTTTTGCAGTCAATTTGGTGAGTTAATTTATGACTTCACCACGTCATTTACATATGGCAGTTGTTAAACGGATTATTCGTTATCTTCTTGGCACTCCTGGGCATGGAATTTTCTTCCCCATAGCTTCACCACTTAATCTTGTTGCCCATAGTGATTAGGATTGGGCTGGATGTCCTGATACAAGACGTTCTACAACTGGTTAGTGTGTGTATTTGGGTGATGCTTTGATTTCCTGGAAATGCAAGAAGCAAGATAGAGTCTCGAAGTCCTCCACAAAGGCCGAATATAGGGCCATGTCTTCCACTTGTTCCGAAATAGCTTGGTTGCGAGGTTTGCTCTTTGAGTTGGGATACTCTTAGTCTGCTCCTACTCCTCTACATGCTGACAATACAAGTGCAATTCAGATTGTTGCCAACCCTGTCTACCATGAGCGAACAAAACATATCGAAGTAGATTGCCATTACATTCGCCAATCTTTTGAAAACGCAACTATCTCTCTTCCTTATGTCTCTATAGACCAACAAATTGCAGATATTTTTACTAAAGCTCTTCCTTCTGCTCGGCATCAGTTCTTTGTTAACAAATTGATGCTGTTTGATTCACCACCATCAATTTGAGGGGGGATGTCAACGGCAGCTGGCAATTGTGGTCAACTAATTTTGTAAATTTTGTAATTTATTGCTATAACTAATGTTGAGATTCTTTCATTTTTTAGTTTGATATTTCAGCTGTATTTTAGGATGTAATAGAGAGAATCAGGGATATGTTGTACATATCCTATATATTGGATATAGAAAACAGAGGAAGGACAACTTGTTCTGAACAGCTTCTTTCGAATTATGTCCCTATTTTGGATTGTTAGCTACGATATTCTCTCATTGTCTCAAAATATTGTATAGTTTATAGTTCAAACATTCTTGATGTTTAACTTGGATCCACCACTCTACATTGATTAATAGGATCCTACCTAACTTATTACGAGTCTTAATGGATATTATGAATTATTTTTTCATCCTATCGGGATAATTAGCCTTGTACACTTGCCTTTTTGTTATAAAAAACTTAATGAAAGTTCGATATGTTGTTGGAAATCGAGACCTCATATACAGAGACATATATAATGAAATTTTCAAAATCTAGAATCCCAAACAACAAAAAGTTCATCAAAGGAATAGACATAAACAAAGAGAATTAGAAATTCTCATCGCGTTTCATTTTGAACAGTTGCAATTGACTCCACTCAACTAAAAAAATTTAAAAAAAATCCTTTAATTTTAACTTTTTTTAAAAAATTGACCCCACTAAAAAATTAAAAAAATACCCTTATAGTCTTAATTTTTTTGAAAATGACCCTACTAAAATATTTAAATAATTTATTTTTATTTTTTTGACTTCATTATACTAATTTTTTGGTTACGCTTCTGAACAGTTTATTTTCACGTTACCGAGTTGCCACAAACTACAGTGATCCAAAACATGGGATAACACCTCCAAGACAGTCCACAGTAGGAGAGATAACGAAGAACTCTCTAAGAGCTATAACAATGAAGGCCGAAATCTCCAAAGAATATTAAGAGAACCAGCACACGCAGAGAAAGAGAAAGGGTGGCGTAAAAACTAGTTTTTCGGCCTATACTCGTAGGGCTTTTTCATAATCCAGTTAGGTCAAGTCCAATCCCATTTAATAATTAAAAGGGCTGACGAATCAATTGGATCAAACCTATTAAATATGCCCTTAAGCCCTATGCGCAGAAGGCTTCCTTTCGGCCTTCCTTGCGCAAATCCATAAGCCCATGGCTCTCTTTCTTTTCTTTTATTTTTCTATTTCAAGTAACTAACACCTTTTAGAAAAATAGAGTTCCTTCTTTTCTATCTGAAAATTTTGATGGAATCAATTTTGAGTGACAAATGTTGCTATGTATCATTGAAAATTATTTTAAGATTCGTCAATAATAATTGAATATTAAATCAATGAAACTTTTTTTTATCAATTATTTTAAATAATTTAGGATTACATGTACTTATAGGTGGCAAATGAGTGGGTTGGGCGGGTTTGGGTTGGGTCATAAATGGGTAAAAAATATATGGGTCATAAATGGGTCAATATCAAAATGGGTTGGGTGGGTTTGAGTCGACCCATTTGATATTTTTTTAATGAAAAATAATTATCGATATAATAACGGGATATTAAAAAAATTATTATAAAAATGTTGGTTCAAATGGGTCGGTGAAAATCTAAACGGATCGGGATATCGGTTGAATTATAGCTGTCCAATTTACTATTCATTTGGTAAAAATTTTGACAGTATAATGGCTATATATATAACATACCCTTCATACAATTCAAACAATCTACAGTCACACACAGGGGCACAACAACACAATAATTTATAAACCAAGTGACTCTTTTTTTATTTTTAAGCCAATTATATAATCCTAAATTATTTCACTTACTTTCTAAACTCAATTTCTCCCAAAATTAATTTTATAATTCTTAAAATATATAAATTAGTCTCCCTGCAAAATTTTAGCTTAAACAGAGTCCGTTTCTCGATCTGATATATTTAAATCAGTCCGTTTCGATAAATTTCAATGTTACCAAAAAATTAATTTTTTGCTGTCAAAAATTTCCAAATATTAATCTAAGTCTATATATACCATTAAAACAAATTTTAGAGGTCATTTGCTATTTTTAGAGGTGTAGTCAAATTTTGGTTAAACCGGCTACCCTTTAAAACGAGCCGGCTTTTTTTTTTTTTTTTTTGACTTTTGGAGATCTATTTGACCTCATTTTATCTCCAAATTTTACAGTCGGGCTCCTTATGACTAGTATTTTTCGATGGTCAAATAAAATATTTTTTTACCTCCGGGTGTAATTTTTGTTCGCAGTGCACTATTTACCATCAAAAAATACTATCCACGACTAACCCGATAACTCGGCCATTACAAATCTAACCAACAAAATATGCATACAAATTACACAATAATAATACAGCGAGACAGTATAATCAAAAAATTTTGTTCATTAAGACAAAAATTTTTAATATTCAAGAAATAATGAAAAAAAAAAAACACCCATTGGGTCAAGGAAAAATGATCCAAATGAGTTGTATTTTATGTGGGTAGATTTTGGGTGGGTTTAAATGGGTCAATTTTTTAGTTGGGTTGGGTTTGGGTCAATTTTTCTTGGGTGGATTTGGGTGATTTGTTGGGTTTGGGTTAATTTTGACATGTCTACATGTACTTGATCAAACAATTTAAATAAAAGTTGGCAGCTCTTTCAAATTGATTATATTTTGAATTCCACACTCTCTTCAATGATTTAATTATATAAAAAAAATATTTTAAATAGTTGAATATTTAATTATATATATATGGGGACAATTTTTTAATCTGTTTTACTATCAAAGATTGCAAATTTTTATCTAAATTAACTCAATTATGAAAATGGCCCATTCGTTCCTTATTCTCCTATAATAAAATCCATCTTACTCATGCAATTTAATCCATTTATAATTAGTTTAACAATATATTATTTCTTAATCTATATAGTAGAGTATAAAATAATTAGTAAATTTAAATGTTGAAGGGTAAAATTGAATTTTTTGAAGAAGTTGGGTTGGAAAAAAACTAACTCATTAACTTGTATATATATTTGACCAAACTAATGTATGTTAAAGTTTATTTTTTAGTAGGAGTGAGCCAAAAAAACCGTTGAACTTGGTTAACCGAAAAATCGAACCGAAACTGATCAGAAAAATAGATTAACCGAACCGATTTTAATAGTTAATGGTTAGTCTTTTAAAAAAATCGATATTAATAGACTGGTTTATTTTTTTAGTTCATATACCGGTTAACCGAATCGATAACCGATACATAAATACTTATATATATATATATATATATATATATTACAATTTTTTTCATTTCATTATTTTCATATTTAATTATTTATATTTCTTTAATTTTCATTACTTTAAAATATATTTCAAATATATTTTATTTTATTTTTTAAATATTTTAGTTAATTTATTAATTGTTCAATATATCCATATTTAGTATTTATTGTTATTTCTTGATTTATCAATTTTCTAATAATAAAAATCAAAATATATTTGAAAATTTATATAACATTAATAAATTAACTAAAATTTTCAATAATTTTTAAAAAAACTATAAGTTTTAATATATGTGAAAATAATGTGTGTCAAGTTAAAAAAAAAATAAAAGAAAAGAGTTATAATTATTAGATGGATTTATTTTAATAATTTCGCAGTTTTAAGTATTTTGTTACATTTTTTTCATTATGCTAATTATTTTGAAGTTTTCAAGTGTTTTTTTTAATTAGCTATTAGTAAGTCTAATCGTTTATCTAATTAGAGTGATTATACACCGGATAATTTATTTAGTTATTAAGTCTTAATTTTTAAAAATAAAGTTACTTATATCCACCAAAAATTTTTATTTTAACAATAATGATGTTATATTATAGCAAAAAGATTTTAATTTTTAAGTATTTTGAATAATTTAATTTTATTTATAAATGCATCTTATGATTATAGTGGTTAATCGATCCAAAAAATCGAAATTAATGGACAGATTAACCGATTGTAACGGATCGATTAATGATTAGTATTTTGAAAAAATCGATATTAATGAACTGATTTTTTTGGGGTCTCATGAACCGGTTTAATCGGTCTATTCTCACTCCTATTTTTTGGTCTAGCGGAAAGTTGAAGTCTATATATATTAGCCTGAACAAAATTAAAATATCCTAATGATTAATAAATATTTACTTTTACTTAAGAACTTTTTTTTTTGTTTTAATTTCTTTCTTCTTACCATTCAATAAGAGATTTCAAAAGTTAAGCCATTTTTAGAATTTTTTTATTTAATATAATCTCTACTTTTTGGTTTTTTTCATTTGTATAACTAATTAATTTTTTGAGCATTTTTTTTAATTTTATTATATTTTATTTGTGTAACTGATTATCTCTTCATTTCTGTAAAAGTTGCTGATCTAACAACTTTATATAAAAAATTAACAATTTAAAAAAATATATAAAATTTCAGATAAGGTCTTATAGCCTCCGTTAGTAAAACAGGTTAAAAAAAAGTAATTTAAAAAATTAAATAAAATAAAAATGTGAAATCTATCTCAAGGGTTAATTTCATCCGTGATAACTAAGTTTTTGCAATTATAAAGTTATGGTCACTAAACTATGATTTGTAATGAAAAAATAATCCAACTTTTATTTTATAACAGCAAATTCACAAATGACTGAAAAATACGCAATTCGACCACCGACGCGTGAAAATTACGGTGCGACCCATTGCCATGTAAGAAAAAAATGTCACGTTGGATCATGATTGGATCCGATGTGGCATGATTAAGAAAAAAATAAAGAAAATAAAAAATATTTCTTAAGAGGTTGTCTTCAATCTCTGTCCATAAGAGGAACCGGACTCGTCACCGACCAGTCCAACAGCCGTGCCAACCTCCGTAATGGCCACCACGGAGCGATTTTACTGCCGCCACTACCATCCATCTCGATCAGCTGCTGCACCACCATCGAGTTCTTCTTCCTTTTGCCATTTTCTTTCCCCTCCAAACGTAAACTTTAGATCTAATTTTCAGCTAGTTCCGGTGGAGTTTGGTGACATTAGGGGTGTGCAAATGGTCGGTTCGGTTTTGGATCGAATCGAACAGACAGAAAATCGAACTTTAATAATTTTCAGAATTGAACCGAGTATTGAAGTTATTAGGACTTAAACCGAATAGACCAAAATAATTTCGATCGGTTCAGTCCAATAGGTTCTTCCCAAACATAAGCTTTTTTTTTTTTTTTTTTTTTTTTAATTTTTAACTTATATGAGTTCATAAATTAAATTAACTTATATTCAACAAAATAAAACCATTTAAAATAACTACAAGGCAAAAAACATACATAAAATTTTCATATTATGTTCCTAATAAATACTAAAAAAACATACATTAAGAATAAATACAACATAAGTTTTGATTAATAATACATTCAATGTTCTTTAATTAAAAAAAAATACATGTAAATAAATATAACACAGCTTCCTATATATAACAATGTCCTTTAAGCTCTCTTAGACCGCATTCCATACAAACAAACAATGATTAAATAAATTCAACTAAACTGTGAAGACACAATACAAAACAAAATACATGGACAGGGAACAAAGTATTATGCAGCATATCCTAGAATATAGTAAATAACCTCAAGAATCATAACTTTATGGATAATAAACAACTAAACTCACGAAATCTTTCCTTCGATATAATGCCACAGCTTTTAAGCAAGTTTTTAACCTTTTTTTTCCACATAAGCGTAAAATCATCAATGAACCATGTCATTCCAAAACATCACAGTTTAGCACGATAACTCAATAGCTTCCCTCAACAGCAAAGACTCTACAGAAAAAAGCTCATACTAAAAAAGTCTCAGGCTTAAAATAAAATAAAAAAATAAAAAAAGCAAGGATTTTAAGTCTAAAATAAAAATAGCAAATTTTGATTTGTAACAAAAAATAGACAATTTAAAATCTAAAATTGCAGCTCATTCTTTTGATTTAGATAAGAAACTAAAAACTAAAAGACTAAAATTGCAGCTCATTCTTTTGATTTAGATAAGAAACTAAAAAGCCTAGAAACTAAGAGTTTGGATTTGCAGAAGAATAATCCATGAATAAAAAATCATGACAAATAGTGTGCATATAATATTATAGAAGTTAGGACCAAAGTTTAATAGCTACTTAGATTTACTAGATATTAAATAAATTGCTAGAAACAGTATGTAAGCAGAGCACGCATTGGCGACATTTAGTGATTGTTTTCCAATAAAAGAAAAGAAGTAAAATGCATATCCAAAGATATAAAAAGAAATTTCTTATTTATTGATAAAATCCTTCTAACTTCATCCATATCAACTAAATAACGTTTTTAAACAAAACCATTTCCGCATTATTTATTCTTAATTAAATTTAATTGTATAATCAACAATTCCTTCAAGACTTCTTAATCATGCTTCCATTAATATTATGTCAGATAACTAAATGACATTATTCCTGATTACCACTATGAATGAATGGATAAACTAGGATTTAGTAAAGCATTGAAGAAAATCATTTTTTCTTTTATCTTCTGTACTTAGAGATTATTAAATCATAGTTATTAATTCTCCGCGAATAACCATATAAAATACATGTTATTTCATATATTTTGAATGCCTGCAAATTAATTATAAAAAACAAAGGTTTGCAAAGACTGGTTTGGAACAGAAAACAGGGATCAACAAGAGACAAAATCTTGTGTACAAGCTGTAAATACATCTACATAAAAGTAAACAGATACAAGCGGCATTTATCAAGGCTACAACTGCTAAAAAAGTTCAACAAAGAAGGTTTCTCAATAGTTTCCCAAACTACTTTAGTAAGCTAATATTATCCAAATGCACCCTCACATTGAATCAAACAAAAAATGGTTCTACAACCATTAGAACATCGTCACTGATTCAATAGTCTATATATATAATACAATCCGCAGCTAAAACATGTCTTTCTAACTAAAATATGTGCCAGTAGGATAAACAAAAAAAAAAAAAAAATTAATAATAGATCAAATCAACGTAAAATTAAAAAAAGTAAGCTGCATACTGCAATACTGCAAATTTTTCAGTAATTCAATGTTCAGAAATCAAGGAGACTAGAAGTAAAACCAAAAGAATTAGACGAAAATAAAAGCTTAATCAGCGTAAAAAAAAATTCAAACAAATCAGCCGAAAATAGAAAAGCAAAGAGAAGAGTAGAAAAGAAAAGATACTAACCATAGTCGTAGGAAAATCGCAGAGGAAGAAATGAAGAAGAAGAAGAAGAAGAAGGTGCACAAAAGAAGCTGGGGTTCAGGTAAGGAAAAAGAATATATATATATATGTGTATATATATGTATATGTATCTATATGTATATATATGTATATGCAAAACGGTGAGGTTTATTAAGTTCGATTGGTTCAATTCCTTCGATTTTACAGTTTTAACAACTGAACCAAATCGAATTAACCGAAATTAAATTTCGATTTAGAACCAAACGAACATAAAATCGAAAAAATTGAACTAAACATACCAAAATTCATTCTGTTCGGTTCGGTTCGATTTTCGATTCCGCTTCATTGTTGCACAGCCCTATATGACATGGGGACCCTCGGGAGATTCTTGATGCCGAGACGAACCCGCAGATACCCGCCATTGATCATCACTTGCCAGGAATCAGTAGATCGGCGACGTGAATGACGAGACTTTCGAGCCTGATCTAGGCCATTTTCTGTCACCATTTAGTGCGTGATCATTGCCGTTAGACTCCTGGAGATGGCAGCTTCCCTTTAGTGCACTCGGTTTTCCCTCCGGCGAACATCCGATGGTGGCCCCTGCTTCTTCTCTGGTGACCCTAGGTTTTACCTTTCTTTTTTAATTTTTTTAATTTTGTTTTTATTTGTATTATTGTTATTGAGATGTTATTGATTACATGTGTAATTTAGTTTTGTTTAATAGAGAATACATGAAACATTTGTATGATTCAAATCAAATTTTTATTATTTTTTTAATCATACCACGTTGGATCTAGTCATGATCCGATGTGGAGTTTTTTTTTACATGGCAATAGGTCTTGCCATGATTCTTATGCGCTAGTGGCTAAATTATGCATTTTTTTGTTATTGTGATTTCCTTATTACAAAATAAAAGTTGGGTTATTTTTTCGTTATAAATCGTATTTTAATGACCACGGCATTACAATTTCGAAAATTTAATTACTGCGGATAAAATTAACCCCTATCTCAAAGAACTTCCTGTTACCCACTTAGCCACGTTTTCTTTTCTAATTTTGTTTAGAAGCAAAAGTTTAAAAAAAAAATTGAAAAAGGTGCCAGACTGGCAAACCAGCAACAACTTTTGCCAAAAAAAATAAAAAAAATAAATAACAATAAAAACATAGTAAAGCTATCTATAGCTTTTGAAAAAAAAAGTTGCAAAAAAATATGAAAAAAAAAAGAAAATATCATGTCTGAAATTGCAGCTGTTAACTCCAAATCCGTAAATATTTCTCTGTACAGCCTAAATTATAATTTTTTTAAAAAAAAAATATTAATCAAAAAATTGTCCATATATATATATATATATATATATATATATATATATATATATATATATGATTGAATAATGTAAATTTTGACTTTTGAGTGAAAATTAATTTACTTATTATCAATAATTTTAATAACATCACTTTCCTTATCAATTTTCTTTTTCTTTACTCAACTTTTTCCATGTATTTTCAATGACAAATATTAATTTATCATTAATAATTGATCCCTATATTAACTCCATCAAAGCTAGGTGATGGAAAAGTTCCTGCTAACTGAAAGTTAAAAAAAATACCAATCCCATTCTTGACCGTTGACTTGGCTTCATCAGCTTCTTCTATAAAAGCTCAACACGACCAAACAGAATATTTCAAGTGCTTGCTTGAGGAGGGAAATTCAATAACAATGTGTAGCTTAGAGAAGAGAGGCAACATCTACATCCTCACCATCACCGGCGACGGCGAGCACCGCCTGAACCCTACACTCATTGACTCGATCCGATCAGCTCTGCGCAAAATCCAATCGGAGCCAGACTCTTCTTGCTCAGCTCTTATCACCACAGCCAAAGGCAAGTTCTTCTCTAATGGCTTTGATCTTGAATGGGCACAATCCTCTCTACCTCGTTTCAAACTCATGGCCTCAAAACTCCAGTCACTTGTGTCAGAATTAATCTCTCTTCCTATGCCAACAATAGCTGCAATCACCGGCCATGCATCGGCGGCTGGATTGATCTTGGCTCTAAGCCATGACTATGTTCTGATGAGGAAAGACAGAGGGTTTCTTTACATGAGTGAGATGGATATTGGACTTGTGATACCCAAATGGTTCATGGGTTTGTTGGAGTGCAAGATCGGTGATCCTAAAGTCAGGCAAGAGGTTGTTATGACGGCGGCGAGATTGACGGCGGACATGGCGGTGGCGAGAGGGATTGTGCACTCGGCGCATGGTAGCGCAGAGGAGACAGTTGATGCAGCGGTTAGGTTGGGAGAAAAGCTGGTGCAAAGACAGTGGAACGGTGCCGTTTATGCCAGAAATAGGATGGTGCTTTTGAGAGAAGTGGTGGAGAAGACTAGCATGGAGGATGACAGTATGGAGGAGGAAATCAAAAGAATCCTGACTCGGTCTAAACTTTAAAGGTAAGCTTGAAGAGTTGCTAGCCGCCGAGAATAATAAAATTTCTTAAAGTCAAATTATGAATAATCTTATGATATGTTTTGCATAAAAGATAATATAATTATGATTATATTATTATATTTGGTTGTTGTATTTGACTTAGACATGTGATTACTTTATTAATTTGTGTTTTTTTTTTAATTGAGCATATGACTAAACTTGCTATATATCATTACCATTCACTATTCTATTGGAAACTCTTTTCCTATAAAAGCAATTCAGACTATCAATAATACATAATCTCCTTTAATTTATTATTCAAATATAATTTCCTGAAATCTGACTATAATAAGTGTTTTTTTTCTTATATATATATATATATATATAAATTGCAGCCAGAATATTAAATTTTGTCAGTTTCTATTGCTTGTTCGAGTTGGCATTGCTTATATGTGAGTTAATTTTACTCATAATCACTTAATTTATGCTAAAATTATAAAAAATAATAAATATTTTTTTTTCAAAAAAGTCACTGAACTTAAAATTTTTATAAATAAAAATAACTATGACCGATTTCCGGTTATTATCCTTGCCGGAAAGTCCACCTGGAACGTCATGTCAGCAAGTTGTGCACACGTGGATTCACCGTTTATTCCATTTCATCAGCTGACACGTCAGTTGGCAATTGAACAGATAAAAAATTGACACGCGTCAAAAGTAATGTGTCACTTGATGAAGTGGAATAAAAAGTGTGTCAATGTGTGCACAAATTATTTACATGGCGTGCCAACTGGACTTTCCAACTAGGATCATCATCAGAAACCGGTCATAATTATTTTTGTGTATAAAAATTTTAAGTTCAGCGACTTTTTTGAAAAAATTTTTTTTTATAATTTTTGCGTAATTTGACATAAGTTAAGTGATTATGAGTGAAATCAATCCCAAATCTCCAGCTCAATTGTCTTGGGACAGCTCAATTGTCTTGGGATAATTCTATCGATGCTAGCCATTATAACAACCTGCGTTGGTCAGATTGTATTTTTTTTTTTTACAACTAATAATTTTCAAGTAAAATTAGGCATTTCAATGTTTAATTCATTCCATAAATACTTATTTAAATCAAATTCATAATTTTATTAGTGAATTTAATCAATGAATTTTACATATTACAATTTATTGTTCGTTTGATTTAAAAATAAAGTTATAAATTTGGTTCAAGTTATTTATTTTTAAATTAATTATAAATTGCTATGTAAAATATTAATTTTTAAAGTCAACCATTCTTTCACGGCTAGAAGATTAATTTAGAAGTGATTTTTTTGAATAGATGAAAAAGGTAGAGGGCTGAAGTTTGAAGAGAAAAATATTAAAATAATATTTTTTAATTTAGAGAATTGGATTGTAATGGTAAATAAAATATCAGCTAATTTTAAGGATTAAAAAATATATTAGTAAATGTATTGAAAATTACCAATGTATTTAATATTAAATTACAATATAAAAATTTTAGATTAATAAACAGAGATTAATTACATTTTAAATTACATTATATTACATTTCTTTATATCAAACATACTCTTAGTGTGGTCTCCATTTGCCTTGTGTTCATGAGTTTGAATTCCAACTATTTATATATAAAAAAAAATCTCCATTTACTTAATAATTTTTAGGTGAATACCTACACAAAGTTAGATCATATGCTCTCAATCAATCCAATAGTGTATTGCACATGCATAGAATTACAACTTTTTTTTTGTTTTTTTAAAAATTATCTTATTAATGTATTCTATCATATATATATATATATATATATATATATATATATATATATATATATATATATATATATATATATATACACGGCAAATAGATTGGATCAGTTAGTGTTTAATTAGATCATGACAGATTGGATTATAAATAAATTGGATCATTAATTTAAATTGATCACTGTTAAATATATTAATTATATCTTAAACGGATAAAGTTTTATAAAATTACTAATTTGTAACTTTTTTTAATTTTTCATTAAAAATAAAAAAATATGCATGTATAATATAAAAAACAATTATTTTTAATAATCACATTAAACAATTGTTTTTGATATTCATATTAATTAAGCCATCTCATGGCTCGAGTTCAAAACTCTTCACCCGAGCAAATACCACGTCAGCCTTTCTAAATTGTTTATGATTTACATATATTTTTAATATAGATTATAAAAAAAAAAAGTTATAAAATCAAATCATATAAATGAATCGGAAATGAATCACATAATGAGTTGGATAATTTTATAAACAAAATATATCAGATAATAAATGGATAATTGACAGATCAAATTTAAACGTGTAAAGGAAGAAGAAACGGAGCATACTCTCTTCAAAATAGAATACAATTCTACAGACAGTGATGATGATTTCCAATATTGTATAGAAGAAGTTATTGCAATAAAAAATCAATTGGTTCCACAAGCCTTGGTACAGATCTATCCAGAAAAATATGAAAGGTCAATCAAAGCAATAGCCTTTTGTGGACACTGGAGCAAAAACAACTATTCTACCCTCTAGATATTGGAAACTTTCATGAAGAGTATTTCAGAGCCGCTGATGGGAAAATTTTCTCTACCAAATTAAAATCTGTTCGGCTCATTAAAATCCAAATCTTTTCAGATTGTTTTGTTTGGCTACCAGTTCTTGGCTCTTCCTTACCGAGAAGAGATATTTTCCTTGGCTTCGATGCCTTATCCAAAATGACAAATCTCCAGATTGGTGCAGAAGGATTGAAATTGAAAAATCAATTTCAACCTTATACTGACATCCCTTCTCTTTTTCATTACAGCCAGCCCATACCACCATCCAAGAAGAACTCATAGCACTTTGTGCGGCAAATTCCCATAGAGAATTCCTTCAAAAATGTCCCAAACCTCTTTGGAAAAATCTAGATTTCTTCATTTCTTTACCCTTTAAGAAAAATGAAGATATCAATCCCACTGAAGCCATTCATCCAGGAATGTCACCTACTGACATTTCTTTCGCTCTAGAAGAATACAATAAACTCATTCAACAAGGAATAATTGAAAATATAAGTTCAGATTGGGCTTGCCAAACATTCTATGTTAATAAACTGTCAGAACAGGTCCGAAAACAGAAAAGACTTGTTATTGATTATCAGCTTTTGAATCATTTTCTCAAGGATGATAAGTTTCCTCTCCCCAAGATATCCTCCTTATTTACTTTTCTGTCTCATGCCAAGGTCTTCTCCAAGTTTGACCTTAAAGAAGGATTTTGGCAGTTAGGCATCCATCCGGAAGATAGATATAAAATTGCATTTTGTATTCCAAACCACCATTATCAGTGGACCGTTATGCCTATTGGACTAAAAGTAGCCCCATCACTATTTCAGAAGGCCATGATAAAGATCTATGAGCCCATTCTTCACTCAGCTTTGATCTACATCGATGACATCTTGCTATACTCAGCCTCTGAAGAAGCCCATTACAAATTGCTTCAACAACTCCAAAATCTTACCCGGCAATTTGCCGTTATGCTTTCACCATCAAAAATGCATTTAGGAAAATCAAAAATTGATTTCTTAGGAATGCATTTTGCAAATGGGACTTATCAATTTAGTGAACACCTTGGAGCTGAGTTACACAAATTTCCAAAGACAAATCTTTCTGTTAAACAATTATAGTAGTTCTTAGGAATTGCAAATTACCTGAGAGATTTCCTTCCCCATTTCACTAAAATAGCTGATCCTCTCAGACAGATGCTTAAAAATAATCCATCACCGTGGTCAGATGATCAAACCAATGCAATCCAGCAATTAAAGAAGAAAGCCTAGAATTTATCACCATTACAAATTTCTTCAAATGGAAAGAGAGTTCTCTAAACTGATGCAAATGAATATTTTTGGGGAGTTATTCTTTTTGAAAAAGTTAAAGGGAAAAAACGATTATGTGCTCATGCCATTGGAAAGTTCAAAGAAGGAGAAAGTCATTATCATTCCAGTTTTAAAAAAATTTTGGCATTCAAATATGGAATTAAAAAATTTGAGTTCCATTTGATTGGTCACTGTAAGGGAAGTCAAAGTTGTACCAAGTAGAGTAGAGTTCTATTCTCTGTTATATTCTATTCTCTGTTTCATACCTCTGTATAGGAGCTGTTATTGTATCCTACTTGGAGACATACTCCTCATGTATATATACTTTACAAACATATCAATATAATTACGTTTTGCAGTCTCTACATGGTATCAGAGCATCTAGGGTTTAAAAACACCACAAACTCTAAAATGTCTACTGACATCACTGCAGCCGTCTCTAGTTCCACCGGAGCTATTGTAAGTGCTGGAAGCAGTCAGCTTACTACAGCCCCACTCTTTTCATCTTCTCTTCCTAACAATTCAACCTTCTCCACTAAACTAAATACATCTAATTTCTTACTCTGGAAAACACAAATTACACCCATTCTCAAGGGTCATGGTCTTATGGGTCATGTTAATGGCTCTCTTTCTGTTCCTTCCAAATTATTGGCTACTGGAGACATCAATCCAGATTTTGATATCTGGGAACGCAGGGACCAACTGGTTCTCAGCTGGATTTTATCTTCCATTGATCACACACTCTTGCCACAACTTGTAGGTGCTTCTACAGCCAAGGCAGCTTGGGACAAATTGATTTCCTCCTATGCTGCAGGTTCCAAACCTCAAATTCGCAATCTGCGATCTCAGATCCTTTCTCTTCACAAAGGTGAGGACTCCATTGCTACTTATGTTCAACGTGCCAAGGCGCTTTCGGATCAATTAGCTGCCTTGGGTCATCCATATCATGAAGAGGATTTAGTTGATGCTATTCTCATGGGATTAGGTCCTGATTATCGGCCTTTTAATCGCTCTTTGGATTCACGAATGGAAGAGCACTCTTTGGATCATGTTTATGGTCTCTTACTTAATGAGGAACGTCAAATAGCACGCGATCGTGCTCTTGAAACTCAGAATGCCCAGATCGCTCCCACCGCTCAGTTAGCTGCTCGTAGTGTGGCGGGTCAGCAGCGTGGTCGAGGTCGTGGCCGTGCTAGAGGAGGCCGGTCACGTGGTGCATCTGAACAGTTTTCATCCCCATCCTTTTCTACTACCAAACAGCCTTCTTTTGGTACTTTTTCTCATGAAGTTACTTGCTACAACTGTAGGGGTCTTGGTCATTTAGCTAATGTCTGTCCCTCTCCCAAAAACAAACACCGAACCAGTCCCTCACCTTCTTTCCACATTGCTGCCACCAGTGCTCCCTCTTCCACATGGACTGTTGATACTGGCGCCACTCACCATCTGACAGCAAACTTGGATAACCTCGCCCTCCACTCTGAGTACCAGGGTCCGGAGGAGGTTCAAATCGGCAATGGTATGTTTCTTCCTATTTCTAATATTGGTGAAGCTTCATTTTCTATTGGTTCAAATTCTTTACAATTTCAGAATATTTTGCATGTCCCCTCTGCTCAACGTAATCTTTTGTCTGTTTATGCTCTCACCAATTCTAACCGTGTGTCTGTTGAATTTTTTTCTGATCATTTTCTTATCAAGGACTTGGACACGAAGGAGACTTTGGTCAGAGGCCGGAGTAGTGGTGGTTTATACAATCTTTGTCTCAATAAAAGCAGCTCTACTGCTAGTGCTTATGTTGCTTCTTTAAATATTTGGCATGCCCGTTTGGGCCATTCTTCTATTCCTGTAGTTAAACGTACTTTGCTAAATAATAAAATTTCATTCTCTCCTTCTTCTACTTCTCTATGTAATGCATGTGCTGTGAGCAAAAGTCATAAACTGCCATTTGTTCCTTCTGATTCTGTTTCTTCTTGTCCTCTTGAATTGATATGTGCGGATGTTTGGGGGCCTGCTCCTGTTCCCTCCTTTGATGGGTTTCAATATTATGTATTGTTTTTTGATCACTATACGAAATATTCTTGGATTTATTTTCTTCGACAAAAATCTGAGGTGCTTCAAGTGTTCATTCAATTTCGTACAATAGTTGAAAAATATTTTAATCGACCCATTAAAATTTTTCAATCTGATTGGGGGGGCGAATTTCAAGCCCTTACTACCTATTTGCGCACCAATGGTATTACCCATCGTGTTTCTTGTCCTTATACACCTGAACAAAATGGACATGCTGAGCGCAAGCATCGGCACATTGTTGAAACTGGTTTATCTTTGCTTCATCATAGTCATCTACCTACTGCTTATTGGACTGCTGCTTTTGATTGTGCTACCTATAGCATTAATCGTCTTCCTTCTCCTACAATTGCCAATGATACTCCCTACCATAAATTATTTGGTCTTTCTCCGAATTATGAGTTTCTTCGTGTGTTTGGATGCTTGTGTTATCCTTGGTTGCGACCCTATTCTAAACATAAACTTGATTTTCGCTCTCGTGCTTGTGTTTTTCTGGGTTATGATAAAATTCACAAGGGTTATAAATGTCTTGATGTCCCTTCTGGCAAAGTCTTCATCTCACGTCATGTTATTTTCGATGAACAGGTATTTCCATTTGCTAGGATGGTTCCTCATGTGGCGCCTGCTTCAACAGTTCCAGCCTCCCTACCACTCAATGTTATTCCTTTTGTTTTACCCACCACTCCTTTACCCAGCAATCAAACTCACATCACCGACACCACATTGCCTTTACCCACTCAAGTTGCCACCTCTGGTACACCTGTCAACAGCACCGTCCCCTCTTCCCAAACTATTGCCAGTCATATACCCCTTGGACCCACCATGGTTGCTGAACTGGAACAACACACTGCTGTTCCTTCCACTACCCCAGCTGGCTCTCGCCATTCGATGGTGACCAGGAGCAAAACGGGCAGTCTAAAGCCTCACCGAATTATGTCTTTACTTGCTGATTCTTCTACTGCTCTTCCACCTACTTGCTTTTCTCAAGCTGTCAAGAATATTGAATGGCGTCATGCCATGGCTGAAGAGTTTAATGCTCTTCTATCTAACGGCACATGGGAATTAGTTCCACCTAATCCTAAACAGAATGTTATTGGTTGTAAGTGGGTTTTCCGGATTAAGCAAAAATCGGATGGTTCTATTGACCGTTACAAGGCCCGTCTGGTTGCAAAAGGTTTTCATCAACGTCCTGGGATTGACTTCAAGGACACCTACAGTCCAGTTGTTAAACCAACCACCATTCGCATGTTACTCTCATTGGCTGTTTCTCATGGATGGTCGGTCACACAATTAGATGTTTCTAATGCCTTTCTTCATGGTACTCTTGATGAAGCTGTCTTTATGCACCAACCCCCAGGGTTCATTGACACTCACTTTCCGGATTATGTTTGCAAACTACGAAAATCTCTTTATGGTTTAAAGCAAGCTCCTCGCCAATGGCATCGTTGCTTGACAAGTGCCTTACTCAAATTTGGTTTTCAAGGTTCCAAATCGGATTCTTCCTTGTATTTTATATCCACTGCTACCATGAAAGTTTTTTGTCTCATTTATGTTGATGACATTTTATTGATGGGTGATAATACCGACTATATAGCTCGTGTTATTAAGTTTCTTCAGTCTCAATTTGCAGTCAAAAATTTGGGGAAGCTTCACTATTTTTTGGGTATTGAAACAGAGTGGCTACCAACTGGACTTCTTCTTCACCAACGCAAATACATCACTGACTTGTTGGTTAGAGCTCAAATGCATACTTGCAGTTCTATTGCCACACCCGTCAACTGTAGTGACAAGTTAACTTCTTCGGGTGGTGAATCGTTTAAGGATCCCACTCTATATCGCTCTATTGTGGGTGGCTTACAGTATCTAACTTTCACTCGACCAGATTTATCGTTTGCGGTCAACAAAGTTTCTCAATATATGCATTCTCCCACCCTTCAACATTGGGGTGCAGTCAAGCGTATCCTTCGATATCTTCAAGGCACTAAATCCCATGGTCTCTTGCTTCGCAAATCTTCTTCTATGCTTACTGGGTTTGCTGATTCTGATTGGGCAAGTTGCCTTGACGACCGCAAGTCCACCACAGGTTTTACGATCTATCTTGGTGACAATCTTATTTCTTGGTCTTCTCGCAAACAGCGTGCAGTTTCTCGGTCTTCAACTGAGGCTGAATATCGTGCACTAGCTACAGCCACCTCGGAGCTCCAATGGCTCCAAATATTTCTAAGGGAGCTTGGCTTTTTCAATGTCTCACCCCCTCGCCTCTTCTGTGATAATCTTGGGGCCACTTATCTTACTCTCAATCCCATTTTTCACAACAGGAGTAAGCATTTAGAAGTAGATTTTCATTTTGTACGGGATCGTGTTGCTCAGGGCCTTCTTCGAGTTGCCTATTTATGCTCTTCGGATCAAATTGCTGATGCTTTGACCAAGGGACTTTCTAAGCAACGATTTTTGTGGCTAAAGGACAAGTTGACTGTTGTTCCTAATCCAGTTCAACTTGAGGGGGAGTGTAAGGGAAGTCAAAGTTGTACCAAGTAGAGTAGAGTTCTATTCTCTGTTATATTCTATTCTCTGTTTCATACCTCTGTATAGGAGCTGTTATTGTATCCTACTTGGAGACATACTCCTCATGTATATATACTTTACAAACATATCAATATAATTACGTTTTGCAGTCTCTACAGTCACCATTTTACTGTGGTCATGGATTGCTCATCCTTTTTGAAGATGTTGGAATTTAAAAGGAAAAATGTTCCCCATCCTCAATTACTTCGTTAGAAGGAATGGTTTAGCAAATATGAGTTTGATGTTAAGCATATCAAAGGAAAGGAAAACCTGATTCTTGATTTATTAAGCAGGTGCAGACCAAATCAGATATTCCTCTTTTCACATTCTATTCCAGTAATCTGCATGCGTTAGCCTGTTTTCCTTCAAGAAGGGTATCTTCTAGATGTTTCAGAAAATTTTTCCCCAGTTAGACTGAAAGAAATTGCTAAGGTGCAATTACGAATTTATCAGTCTTTACTGATTAAACTCTATGGTCCTTTATACTGTGGTCAATTGAGTTTATCATCCACAATACCCTTTTACAGCTCTCATGAGTTTTCACCACTTCCATAAAGAAGAACCCATTATATGGCCCAAAGAACTTCTTGGTTTCATGTGGTACCATTGCCATCTTCATCCTATAGCTTTTGAAATTCACAACAGACTTATGGCATGTTACCTTTAGGAAATTATTAATGGAATTCGAGACAATCCTCATTGAGAACCTTTTTTACGTGGTTTCACACACCTGAGCAATGGAAGATGCTCTCATTAGAGTTTCTCATTCATGAGAAATTAGATAAACTTATATTTTCTATAGACCTAATAATGTTTAGTTAAATGGAAGGTATAAGTCTGTTCATTCATCTTATCTTTTCAGAACATTGCCTTATTCACTTAAGGAAGCCTGTATGAACCACAATCCTCAGTTTATTAGCAAATGGTTTGAACTCATGCATCACTTGTTCGAAAAAATGGAGTTATTCCCAAATACATTTCACTACAAGAAAAATAGCTTTTCCCGACGGAAATTCCCGACGGAAAATAAGGAATTTCCGTCGGGAAACTAAATTGCCGACAGAAATTCATTCCGTCGGCAATTTAGTCGTAGGCAAATTTCCCGACGGAAAAAATTCCGTCGGAAAATTTACCGACGGAATTTTTTTCCGTCGGGAAATTTTACAAATTAAAAAAAAAATTAATAATAACAATACAATTAACATAAATAAATAATAATAATAATAACAATACAAATTAACATAAATAAATAATAATAATAACAATACAATTAACATAAATAAATAATAATAATAACAATACAATTAACATAAATAAATAATAATAATAATAACAATACAAATTATAAATAAATAATAATAATAACAATACAATTATCATAAATAAATAATAATAATAACAATACAAATTATAAATAAATAATAATAATAACAATACAATTAACATAAATAAATAATAATAATAACAATACAAATTATAAATAAATAATAATAATAACAATACAATTAACATAAATAAATAATAATAATAATAATAACAATACAAATTATAAATAAATAATAATAATAACAATACAAATTAACATAATAATAATAACATGTTGAATAATAATAATAATAACTTAATAATAATAATATGTTGAATAATAATAATAACTAAAATTAACACTAATTAACAATAATAATCATAATTATTAATAAATTTAATAACAATAAAGTTTTAAGAAATATAAATTTAAACAATAATTAAAATTTACCAATATTCATCTAACATAAATAAAATAATAATAATATTAATAATAATAATAATTCTTATTATATACCCAATTAACAATAATAATAATAATAATAATAATAATAATAATAATAAATAAAAGAGAGGCAGATCTGTACCTGGCACCGGAGGAGGAGGAGAGGTGGTCGGCGGTGGTCGGCGGCGACTGGGCAGAGGGCAGAAACGGGGAGAGGAGAGGGAGGAGAGGGAGGAGAGAGAGAGAGAGAGAGAGAGAGAGAGAGAGAGAAAGAGAGAAGGGAAGGAGGAGCGGGAAAAGAGGGAGGGAGGGGAGGGAGGGTGCGCCGATCGGCGCCGGAGGGAGGGGGAGGGGCGGTGGTCGGCGGCGGCTGGGCAGAGGGAGGAGAGACGGGCCGAGGAGAGGGAGAAGAGAGAAAGAGAGAGAAGAGAGAGAGAGAGAGAAAAAAAAAAGAGGGAAATGAATTTAATTTATCTTTAGCGACGGAAAGCATCTTCCGTCGCTAAAAAAAGAGAGGGAAATGAAATTTAATTTAACTTTAGCGACGGAAAGCATAATCCGTCGCTAAAAAGAGAGGGAAATTAAATTTTTTTATCTTTAGCGACGGAAACCATAATCCGTCGCTAAAAATAGCGACAGATTATTCAAACCGTCGCTATTTTTAGCGACGGTTTTTTTAACCGTCGCTAAAAATACAATTAAGTTTTTTTTTTTTATTATTTTCAGCGACGGAAACGAATATCCGTCGCTATTTTTAGCGACGGTTTATAAAAACCGTCGCAAATATCGGTCGGCAATTTTGGTGGGAAATCTTGGCGCCATTTTTAGCGACGAATTTAATTTTCCGTCGCTATTTACCGACGGAAATTAAATTCCGTCGCTAATTAGCGACGGAAATTAAATTCCGTCGCTAATTAGCGACGGACAATAAAATTCGTCGCTATTTAGCGACGGAAATGACTCCGTCGCTAAATTTCCGTCGCTAAATTTCCGTCGCTAAATTTCCGTCGCTACTTTACCATTTTCTTGTAGTGTTTGGCCCAATTAGAAAGATGAAGATATACCTTATGAACAATACCCTTCACTATTATTATTGTTATTATTATTTTTGTTGTTATTGTTGTTATTATTATTACTATTGTTATTACTATTATTATTTGTTATTTGTCATTATTATTAATGTTTTTATGCATGTTGAATTGTTAATATATTAAGTTACTTATTTTATTATGTAATTTAATTAGTTTGTCACTCATAATGCATTTTATTTTGTTTATTTTGATTCATTTTTATATGTTATATGTTTAATTCATTTTTATTACTAACATCACTTTTATTTGTGATTTTTATTTCAATACTTATTTTTTATGTGTGAGATTTTTCAGTGGCAAGTGGGAGACCATGGAGATTTGAAGACACTTTTTTGATTGATTTTGTCATTTTTAGCTTTTTTATTATTTTTTATTATTTTGATTTTATTTGTTTTTATTATGTAATAAATTTAGTTTGTTTTATGCACGTTAACTAAAAATCACAAAAATACTTTTATTAATAAATTGGAATTTTTTTCTAATAAAATGGGACCAATGTCCTAATTTCAACCAATAAAACTCACTTTAAAAAAAGAGTTAGTTTTCTCGAAATGGGATCACTCATCCCGATTTTTCTAAGTATGTATAAAAACAACTCTTCAATTTTTTAAGTGAATATGAAGGAACCAATTTTCCTATCTTAAATAATATCCCGATTTATGAATGTTTATGTATTTACTTTGAGTTTTTATTTATTTATTTATTTATTTATTTATTTATGTTTCGTTTGATTTTATTTGGAGGATTGTATTTTTTGTCCCAAATTTTAATACCTTTTTATTTTAGGGGATTGTATTTTGTTCCAATTTTATCTTTCTTTGTGTGGTTTACTTTATTTTACCGGTTTCTTTACTGCTTTCTTTGCGCTTTATTTTTGATGCATAATCTGTGAGAAGAGAGATGAAATTTTAAAACTAAAAACCCATTTATAATTAACCAAGGCATTAATAAGAGTGAGGTTCTGAATCTTTCTCTGGTTTAGACCCCCGAGATTAGACGAACTTTCCAAATTTCTTATAAATTGGGTGGCAATTTTAAAATACCTCAAAGGTGCCTAAAGGTTTCATGGGATTAGATGATCTTTACAGTATTTTATTGGAAGGAGGTGTCCAAATCAAAAGACGCGAACCCTCTCGGGCCCTAAAGGTGGGTTTTCGGGAACAAGTCGGGTCCAGCGCATGTCACAGTGACGACTCCACTGGGGACTTTTGCTCCAAAACTGTTTTGGTTAATAATATAATTGGGTTTTTTATGAATTAAAATTTTATCTCTTTTCAAAAATCGCATTTGCATACATACTAGAGCCTTAAAATTATGCTAGTTTGGTCCCTTTCTTAACCCTGATGCGCTTCCGCACTAACTTACGTTCACTCAATGTGGAAAAGTGTTAACGATAATCACTAGCACAAGTCTCGTACCTTATGGTATATCAAATGGAGACCCAATCGGTCGTTATACTTGTGATGAGTTAGACCTGTTGGCAGGGACCATACTTGGATAGCCCTAAAGTATCACCACTTTTGACCAAAACTCATGTAATGGCAATAGATACTTCCTGTAATGGCCTGCATATCACCTTAGAATTATTTTTGAATTTTCTGAAATTTCTGTTGTTAGTTTCACAGCATTAGAGTGTGCATGAGTGAATTTTTGTGTTTTGGGCCAAAAATAACAACTTCAATGAATAGTGAAATTGGGGCCCACTTGAATAGTGAATAGTGAGCGTGAACAGTGAATAGTAAATAGTAAGTGGGACCCACGATGACATCAGCATGACGTCATGATGATGTAAGCGCTTACATCATCGATGACATAAGCGCTTACATAAGCATGACATAAGCGCTGATGTCATCAATGAACAGTACTGTGTGGCCCATGAATAGTGATATGAACAGTAACTGTGGGTCCCATGAATAGTGAATTCAGGGGTGAATAGTACTCGAAAAATTTTCATTTTTATGATCAGAAAGAGAATAATGAGTGCAGTATACTGGTATAATTTGGTGTAAAAATGAGGTCATATAAGCCCCTGAAAAGTCAGTCTGAAGTTCTCTGGTTCGGTTCAATAGGATTAAGCGTTGACTGAAATTTGACCGAATTTTTAAAAATAGTTAGAGTGGATAAATGAGTCTACTATAAGAGGATAAAATGTTTAGAATAATATTTAGAAATTTTTGACAGCTTTATAATTTTATTCTACGGCAGACCGGATTGAACCGAATTAGACCGGTTTAAGCGAGCCGGATCTCAAACGGACTCGGATTGAGCTGAAATTTTGTGGGTAGACTATTTTTAATATTTTAAACATGATGGAATTGGTTTGGAGTGAAAATGAGGTCAGGAATAGTCAAAATATCAAAAACACTGCAAAATATGCATAAAACTTAATGGTTGGACCAAACCGGTTGGATCACCTTGGTTGGACCGGTTCGGTTCATTATCACTTATGGATAAAAGTGGGAATATGTTCTGAAATTCAGATTTCTTCTTTGTAAATCGTTCTCTTCTTCCTAAGTAAGGCATAACTCACTTTTCTCTCTTTTACTCCATTTTTCTTCCATTTTTCCTCCATATCACCCTAAAATCCAGCTTCCCCACTAAAGTTCAGCTCCTCTACTTTCTATTGGTACCCTTGAAAGTCCGGTTGGTGAAGGAAAACTTGGTGAAACCTAGGCTTGAAGGTTTAGGTGTCATTTTGAGGTATGTGATTTTGAGATTTTTATTTTGGTTTTAAAGTTCCTAAGGGTACTTTAGGATGTGAATAAGGCGTTTATGAAGTTTTTTTGGGGAAAGGAAGCTTAGTTTTTGATAAATCTACGTTTTTGTGTATGACACCTATTATGTTTAATAGGTGAAGGTGTTTCCAATCAAGCTAAAGGGAAGGAAAAGGAAGCTTGAGAAGTGTGTTTCAAGGATATAAGGTTTGTGATTGCAAATTCCAACTATTTCCATGTGTGAACATGTGATTTAGGTTATGTTGTTAACAAAGTATGTGTTTAAGGCATGTTTGCTTGAAAATAACCTTATATTCATGCTTAGGGATGTTGAAAATGGTAGAATGAATGATTAAAATGAAGAAAATAAAAAGATATGGAAAGATGTATGTATGGCCAAATGTATATCATGTGAATTTCATGTGTTTACATGATATTTTATGTATATTTAGGATGGATCTATGGTATTTGGCATGTAAATTAATAAATAGTATGTGTTAGAGCATGTGGAACATCATATGGTATGTGATATATGTATGACCAAATGTATATTATGTGAATTTCATGTGTTTACATGATATTTTATGTATATTTATTATGGATCTATGGTATTTGGCATGTAAATTAATAAATAGTATGTGTTAGAGCATGTGGAAACATCATATGGTATGTGATGTATGTATGGCCAAATGTATATCATGTGAAAAGTCATGATTTTTATGTGTTTGCATGGTAATTAATGGTATGGTGATGTTATTTGACATGAAATTGACCTAAAAGAATTATAAAATTGAGTAAAAGAATTAATGGTGAAAAATTAATGTGATGGCCGAATGGTATATATGGTATATACATGTGTACCATGATGGTATCATGTGTTAACATGATATGTGATGATGTATACATGATGATCACATGTAAAATGATGAAATGACATGTAAAAGAATGAGATAAAATGATGTTATGGCATGAAAAATATGTATGACATGTTAATGATATGGAAAATAATATTATAATGCCCTATGTGATGTGCTGGTAGTCAAGTCTAGTTCAGGATATAATGGCTAGCCATAGGGACATAAGACCGCGGGAGTGAGCATGGCGTCTCACTATTTTTATAGGCCAATGATGGTCCTATTTAATGTATCTATATTGGAATGTACCGGAGTATCCTTCGGGATTCTTCGGGTTGGAATGTACCGGAGTAATCTTTCGGGATTCTTCGGGTTGGAATGTACCGGATTGATCAATTGTGGTCTTTTCGGGTTTATGTGAGCCTATTGGGGTTCACGTCTCGTTTATCCTGTGTTTAGAATATGCCAGTGTTATACAGGGGCAAAATGGTAATAACGTGATTAAAATGATTAAATTGTGATTAAAATAATATTTATGTGGAAAAAGGCATAATTAGAATTATATAAAAAGTCTAAGGGTAAAATGGTAATTATGTGCTTATGCGTGTGTAAAATATTAAATAAGGGTAAAAATATCATTAAATGGTTAAATATGTAATTTGGTAGCTTTTTAGGGGTAAAATGGTAATTTGGTGTGAAAGATGTGATAAAAGGGTAAAATAGAAATTTTGCATGATAAATGGTGAAAAAGGGTAAAAAGAAGTATATTGAAGGGTATTTCAGTCATTATATATAAAGAAATATTTAAAAAGGGCAAAATTGTAATTTTGATGAAATAAATTTTGAACTAATGGCAAAATTGTAAATAATGTGAAAAGTTAAAATGAACTAAGGGCATAATTGTCATTTTGAAGAAGTTTAAGGGTAATATTGGGAAGTTAGTATAAAATGAGGATAAAATGGTAATCAAGGTATTTGACGTATGGTACGCATACTAATGACTTTAAATAAGTAATTTATGAGTGACTAATGGAATCATGGTATGTGTAATTAATAAAATAAATAAATTAAATGTTATTTGTTAATATTTATTCTATGGCACATTTTAATTATATTTATGCATATGACTTAGTTTAGTGGAAATCTTTGGAATTGCAATCACCACTGGGCATTATTAATGCTCAGCACGTAGTTTGTTTAACTGCGTGCAGGTTCGCTTTAGGATCGGAAGCAAGGCATCCTCACATTATCTTGAGAGCTTACTTGGAGATTAATTTGGGAGATTAAAGTATGTAAGAGTTGGCATGTACCTGTCTTATATTGGAGTCAGTATCTAGTAATTATTTTCAGGATCTGTATAACATATAATAAGTGTGTAGAGATTTCGCATGTTTAATGTATGTATGTTTGTGTGGTATATCAAGCAATATGTCAGAAAAGTAAATGAACGAGATTTGTAATGGTAAATGCATGATATACGATAAAGCAAAAACTGATCAAATGAATAGTAATCTGGACAGTTATAGGTCAGTTTAGGAAATTGTAAGTTTGATATAATGAGTTTGGTAACTCCGTTTTCTAAATATTTTTATCGTTTTAATTGATTAAATAACTTCTATTTGTATAATACAATTCACATATATACGGTACTATTCAAAAAAAAAAAAAAAAAAAAATTCCCTGACTTTTAACTAATAAGGTTAAGTAACTTAACATGTTTTCGTTAAAAGTTCTGTAAGTAATACATTAGGGTGTTACACTTCCACTAGGTGAAATGTATCGTAATACTGTATTTGCTACGTGGGCCATTATATATCAAACAAAATCAGTTAAATTAAATGGTCTTTCATCAAAGGATTTCATGCCCCGATGGGCCCATCTTAATTCAATTGAAGTGTTTGAATACATAATGGCCAAAACCCATATGTATGTACATTAGGCAAGAGATGTTATGCTGCCGATTTTTCACCGTGCACCATATGCGTTCAATAGGTTCCTTGTTAACTCTTGGATAAAGCCCACCTAGGAAGAGACCAATTGACCTCGTGTGCGGGAGTTAAAAGGTTGAAAGAATTTATTGGCTTGCATGTGGTTGTGGATGTTGCATTGCATATTCATGCATTACGTGTCATTCATGCACATAAAAACATAAAAAGACATAAAATATTAATTTCCTTCGTGTGTGTATATATCCTTTTGTGTACATATTATTTTCACATATACATATCATCCTATGTATAATTTTCTCTATGCATCACATATGTCATTGTAATTCCTTGATCATCTAATCGTTGAGGATCATTCGCATAGGACAATCATGCATTACAAGTCATTCATGCATCATTTTAACTCCTTGATTTTTGAGGCCATCGTAGACCATTTGCCTAAGTGGTTTTGGGGTTCCAACAGTCATCTAATTAAAAGACCTTTTATCTGAGGCCAGGACCAGGATCAAGGGCAGTTAATAGAAGTTCAAATATTCAAAGTTGGCCAGTTCTTCACAACAGACTGAAGAGACTCGTACCCTAATTGCCCAAGAGATAGATGGAAGATTCGAAGAGCTTGAAAAGAGTCTGTTGGCCATGGTTAAAGAGAGAATGGATGCCATGGCACTCATTTTTCAAGCCCAGCTTATAGCGACTGCTCTTAACCAAGTTGAACCGACCACGGTCCGGGAGGCTCGTACAACGATGGCTACAGTGCTTCCATTTCCTTTCGAGGCCAGAGGCAAAGAACCACTTGATTCACCAGTTGAGCAAGAAAGAAATACGAGACCTACTCTAGAATGTAACATTATGCCTGAAGTGGGTGAAGAACTAGTGAGGAAGCATGCTCTGAAAAATGAAAGCTCAAGTATCCACAACAACAGTAGGGGCAATGTTAAGAGGATAGAAGCGTCAACCATGAAAATGAATCAAAGGCATTATTCTAATTTGGATAGATCCTTGTCTTGGGTTCTTAAGAGGTTGATGAAGGAAGGTAAGCTACAACCGCTGCCTGCTAAGCCCACTAAAAATTAGGGACAGTCCAATCACAAGGCGGATCAGTATTGTGCCTTCCACTAGCACATCAGGTATACCACAGACGATTGTAAGACCTTGAGACATACTATTCAAGATTTGGTTGATTCCAAATAGATCTCTAACCCAAAAAGGCGAAAGATAAAGAATAAGATAGATTAAGGGCCTAAGTGGGAAAAGAAGATGGTTCCTAAGGATAATAATGAACCATTGGCCACAATATCCGTGTTGGTGGAAGCAAAAAGAAAACAGCTATTTAGATACTCTTTTTGTTCTAGAACTATTTAATAATGGCATTTTTAATCTAGCTTTTATGAAATGAATAGTTTTGCTTATTTGTGTGATATTTCTTGTGATTTTACTATGCATAATCATGACACGTTCATATTTGATATTGATTCAATTGATGCCATTCCATCTAATCTCGAAACTTTGGAAAACCCAAAAAAAATCTTGATAGCATCTAATGAAACTCTTGAAGAGAGATTAAAATTTGGGAGAATAAAAAAAAAGTATGAAAAAAGTCTTTGTCTGGACCTATAAAGACATGCCGGAAGATGATCGTGAAGGCCACCGGACACGCTATGCTGACATATCCCAATCATGGACCAATCAAGTAGAAATTCAGAAGACTCAGGCCAGAAGGGGCAGAAAAGGTTAAAAGGAGAGATCCACAAGCAAAAATGGGGCCAAATTTCTTATCGAACTACAACGCGTGACTGGCTTGGTCAACGTTGTCCCTAATAGTTAAGAAAAGAAGTGCGTGTATGTGTGAACTACTAGGATTTGAACAAAGTTTATAAAAAAAAAGAAAAATAAAAAATAAAAAAAATATATATAAAAGAATAGAATTGATGTGTAGATATGGCCGAAAACTGTTGACATAGAGCAAAAGAAAGTCATCCTTAGGGCAAGTTTTGTTCAAATCCCGTGGATCTACACATACCTGTACTTTGCCCTTCTTCTTGGATACCATAAAGGACCAAAAGACTGATTAACAAAGTTACGATGTGTGGACGAGAAAGAAGCTAAGAAGGTCATGGAAGAAGTTCATGTCGAAATCTGCAGAGCCCATATGGACGATGAAATGCTGACGAAAAGGATCATGAGACAAGGATTCTATGGACTTACAATGGATACGGATTGCTCGAGCTTGGGGAATAGACATCATAGAGGAAGTGCGCCCTACGGCCTCTAACGGACATAGGTTCATCATAGTTGCTATCGCCTACTTTACCAAGTGGGTAGAAGCCGAGTCCTTCAGGAAAGTCGACGCTTGGGATATGGACAAGTTCATCGAGAGAAGTTCATTGAGAGGAATTTGATATGTCGATGTGGTCTCCCGCACCACGTTGTGTTCAAGGACGGGGGGCAGTTTATGGCTAAAGTTAAGAAGGTGCACCAGAAGTATGGCACTGAGTATCACAGATCCTCTCCATATCACCCTTAAGCCAATGGGCAGTTGAGGCGGCCAATAAGAACGTTAAAAAGATTTTGACCAAAATGGTTCAGAACTATAAGCGTTGGGCAGAGAAATTACCTTTGGCACTTTATAGCTATATAGCCACCATCAGAACCTCTACGAGAGCCAACACCTTATTCCTTGGTGTACAGGATGGGAACAGTGTTGCCTGTTGAAGTGGAGCTCAAGCCATTAGGGGTAGTCATGGAAGCCCGAATTTTAAAAATTGATTGGACGTAACAACCATTACTGCAGTCGAACATGTTAGACAAGAATAGGTCATGGGCTTATTATCACCACCGGATATATCAGAAAAGGCTTGCTCAGAAAGTCAGGAAGCACCCGCTGAAAGAGAGAGATTTAGTCTCCAGGCAAATGAGACCAGATGTTCCAGTCATACGAGGTAAATTCAGGCTAACATGGGGAAGGCCATTTGTTCTGAAAAAGTTGCTGTCCAAGGGAGCAGTAATTTCGACAGACAGTGATGAAAACGAGTTCGAAGAACCAATTAGTATCGACAAACTCAAGAGGTTCCATGGCTAAAGACTAAAAATCAAAAGAAGAGAATAAATGCACTGCGGGTTAAAACCAAAAAAAGGAGGACTTGCTAAAAATGGGTGCCTCGTCAGGATGAAAACCGAAAAAAGGCATCCTGGGCAAAAATTAGAGGCTTGAGAGAAAATGTTCAATCAAGAAAACCCGAGAGAGCTGATTGGAAATAGGAGTTTTGATGCTTTCAATATCCATTTTGAGATTAAATGTAATTTTGCATTTTGAATCTATGTTTAATAGTGATCATGTGTAGAGAAATTATACTGAAATATACACAATTTTGAAGAAAGATAGAAAACAAAGGCAATTCAACTCATGTGTTCATTATTTTCTAGTTCTTTTATAAGAAGAGAAAAATTGTTCATTATTGAATGCATCTAATCTAAATAACTATGCTTTGCTACTGCTTTTGCCGGCCAGATGCCTAAGTCAATGGGCATTATTATCAACCGTAGGACTGGGCCCTCACATCTTGTATGCACTTGTAGAAGTAAAAGGGCAATCTCCGATTAGTGATATAACAGTCTTTGCAAGCAGCTATATCCGAATGATATGGTACTTAGAGGTAAAACTCAAAGATGAAGGACCACCTTGAAAGGATAGAGGATGCCTCACAACATCTTGAATCCCTCCGAACTATCGAACATAGCGGGCGGTAATGTAAAAGGTAGCCTCACGAATCCCACACAATAGGGTACATCCTAAAGAACCATCTAGAGTTACATCATGAGGGAGGAACCAGGGGTACATGAAGCTGATATCCTCATCTGCTGCCTCACTCAATCTAGTAGCACCTTCGTTGAGAGATGCAAACGAATACAACCGCTGTCAGAAAAGGAAATGCCTCAATGGATAGCTACTGATTGCCCTAGGGGGTGACCCTGATAGAAGCTTCAGCTTTTTCTTATAGCCCCACCTGGAGGACAAGAGGAAAAAAAAAAAAGAAAAAAAAGGCCGTTAAAGATGAAAATCGTGATTGGCTCTCTAAGAAAAAGTTAGGCCAAAGGGCAGGGTGAAAACCTGGAAACAGGTAGTCTGCCCTAAAAAAAATGAAATAAATAAAAGACACTGGATTGGATTGGGTCCATTCCAGGCAAAAATTAGGCAAAAGGTTATGTGAAAATACCTAAAGGGGCGCATTTCCCATAAAGAAAAGTTAGTGTGAAAATCCACAAGGGGCATACTACCTTTAAAACAATGACTTCTAATGCCTGGAGTGATAAGGCGGCATTACCTCGGATAATCTCCCTTTAGGCAGATAGTGCATGATGCAGAGACATGAGTCAGAATCTTGGGCGTATGGTCATTGACCGGAGGGCAAAGATGCACACCTGACGACTCTCTCTGAAAATTTTACGGGCCAGAGTCCCTAAACCAAGATGACACTCTTATAGATTCTCGGGGGACATCATACAATACGAGCGGCCAAGTCGTATCCTCAACGGACCCCTAACCACTTAGGACACGGTCTATCCATTTTTGCATGCATTTCATACCAATATTTAGCAAACATATGCATATGGGCCAGTTACACATGCATGCACAATCTCTTGTATATATTCCTGTGCGCACAGCTTTGCAAGAAATGTCCAAATGAAGGTTGCATACGCAAAGGCTCATCAAGAATAGCTTCAACTCAACATTAACATTCACCTGCACTTTGTAGTCTTGTCAACGACTCAGTGCAATTATTTTGTAGTCTATTTAACGGCTCGGTGATATTCACTGCAATTTGTAGTCTTGTCAGCAATTCGGTGCAATCACATTATAGTCTATTTAGCGGCTCGGTGATATTTATTTCTCACACTTTGTAGTCTCGTCAGCGACTCGGTACAATCACTTTATAGTCTATTTAACGGCTGGTGATATTCAATCCCTTCAGTTTGTAGTCTTGTCAGTGACTCGGTGTAATCACTTTGTAGTCTATTTAACAGCTCGGTGATATTCATTTCTCGCACTTTGTAGTCTTATCAGCCACTCGGAGCAATCACTTTGTAGCCTATTTAACGGCTCGGTGATATTCAATCCCTGCACTTTGTAGTTGTGAGAAAACATCCCGTATTATTTTCCATATCATTTCTTAGTAATTACAGACATTTATACACAAAAGATTGTTACAAATTCAACTATTACTGCTACCTACTACTTACTTACTTGCTACCTACTAACACTCCCCCTCAAGCTGGAGCATAAATATTAATCATGCCCAGCTTGTTACACAGATATTCCACCCGAGTCCCATTCAAAGCTTTTGTGAATAAATCACCTAGTTGCTCTTCTGTTTTCACGTAACCAGTTGAAATAAGATTTTCTTCAATCTTTTCACGAATAAAGTGACAATCAACCTCGATGTGCTTGGTTCTTTCATGATATACTGGATTCGAGGCAATATGAATAGCCGCTTGATTATCACACCAGAGTTTTGCAGGTGACAAATACTTCAACCCAATTTCAGCCAAGAGATGTTGGATCCACACTATTTCACATGTGGATTGTGCCATGGCTCTATACTCGGATTCTGCACTGGACCGAGATACAACCCCCTGCTTCTTGCTTTTCCATGACACCAAGTTTCCACCAATAAAGACACAATAGCCAGTAGTAGACCTTCTATCAATTTTAGATCCAGCCCAATCAGCATCTACAAAACATTCAATGTGAGTGTGCCCATGATCGCTGTACAATATGCCACGTCCTGGAGCTCCTTTCAAGTAGCGCAATATTTGTTCCAGAGCTGCCCAATGTTTGACTGTAGGGGCAGACATAAACTGACTAACAATACTCACTGCAAAAGAAATATCTGGACGAGTCACTGTGAGGTAGTTTAGTTTTCCAACTAACCTCCTGTACATCTCTGGATCATCAAAGAGGTCCCCATCATCTTTTGTAAGACGTGCATTAACATCCATCGGCATGCTGTATGGCTTGGTTCCTATCTTTCCAGTTTCCTTAAGTAGATCCAAAACATACTTCCTTTGAGATAAGAAAATTCCTTTCTTGCTTCTCATCACTTCTATTCCCAAGAAATATTTTAGTTCGCCCAAGTCTTTTGTAGAAAACTTGGCATGTAGAAATGACTTAAGAGATGCAATACCTGTACTGTCGTTTCCAGTAATAATAATATCATCAACATAGACAATAAGAAGGATGATACCTGTTGATGATTGTCTGTAGAAGACTGAGTGATCACACTTGCTTTTATTCAGTCCAAATTCTTGAACTGCCATACTAAACTTACCAAACCAAGCACGGGGACTTTGCTTCAAACCATATAAAGATTTTTTCAAAAGACAAACTTTCCCATACTCCCCCTGAGCAACAAACCCAGGTGGTTGCTCCATATACACTTCTTCCTGAAGGTCTCCATGAAGAAAAGCATTCTTAATGTCCAACTGATATAAGGGCCAGTGCTGCGAAGCAGTTATAGAGATAAACAATCTAACAGAAGTAAATTTAGCCACTGGAGAGAAGGTTTCTAAATAATCCACCCCATATGTTTGAGCATATCCTTTTGCAACAAGCCTGGCTTTAAGTCTAGCTACAGAACCATCTGGATTAACTTTAACGGCAAAAACCCATTTGTATCCCACAACCTTCTTTCCTTTAGGCAGATCAACCAAATCCCAAGTGTGATTTCCATCCAAAGCATTTAGTTCCTCCATCATTGCATTACGCCAACCGGGGTGAGACAATGCTTCTTTAACAGTTCGAGGAATAGAGATCGAGTCAAAAGAGGCAATAAAAGAACATGTAGATTGAGATAAATTATTATAGGAGACAAAGTTGCTAATAGGATAAGCACACTGGCGTTTGCCTTTCCTTAAGGCAATGGGAATATCAAGATCACTTAAAATTGGATCTGATGATGAATCCGATTCAGGTATTGTACTGAAGGTTCCATGTTTCTGAGAATAGACCTGTACAATAGGTGGCTTTGCTGGAGCCAGATCAGAGGCAGGTGGAGCTGAATCATCTGAAATAGGAACCAGATCACTTGGAGTAGGGGGAACAGAATCATTTGGCATAATAGGAACAGGATCATTTGATGGCCGTGTAGTAACATTGTAGACCAACCAATGATCATCCTCCCTCGGGCTTGCAGAATCAGAAGCTGGGAAGAATGGTTTATGTTCCCAAAAAGTGACATCAATAGACACAAGATACCGGTTGAGTTCTGGGCAATAGCATCTGTACCCTTTTTGCAAACGAGAATACCCCAAGAAGACACACTTCAGTGACTTTGGATCCAATTTAGTGATATGAGGCCGAACATCACGAACAAAACAAGTGCTCCCAAATATTCGTGGTTCTATAGGAAACAACGATTTAGATGGAAAAAGAACAGAGTAGGGAGTCTCACCAGTGAGCACTGACGATGGCATGCGATTAATCAGGAAACAAGCAGTAGATACCGCATCAGCCCAAAATTGTTTAGGAACTTTCGCCTGAAATAAAAGGGCCCGTGCTATCTCCAGTAAATGTCTGTTTTTCCTCTCAGCGACTCCATTTTGAGACGGTGTGTCTATACATGAGGATTGATGAAGTATACCATTCTGAGTCATGTATGTCTGAAAAGCATCTGAAAAATATTCTTTTGCATTATCACTTCTCAAAATGCGAACAGAGGCATTAAATTGAGTTTTGACCTCAGCACAAAAAGCACAAAAATGAGTGAATAATTCAGACCGACTTTTCATAAAATATGTCCGAGTCAGACGAGAGAAATCATCCACAAATGTTACAAAATACTTGAACCCAGGTTTGGCTGTCACAGAACACGGTCCCCAAACATCTGAATGAACCAATTCAAATGCAGAATCAGCTCGTTTATTAATCCGAGGACTCAAAGAGCCACGGTGGTGCTTGGCATACTGACATGACTCACAATCAAGAGAAGAAACATCAGAAAATTCAGGACAAAGTTTCTTCAGAGTTGGCAAAGAAGGATGTCCCAACCGACAGTGTGCTTCAAAATGAGACAAAACACTAGAACAAGCAACTGGCCTTGGTATTTTTCTATCAAAAATATAAAGACCTCTTGAGACGTAACCTTTACCAATGATTTGTTTCGTTACAAGATCTTGAAAGACACAGTGATCAGGAAAGAAGGAAATACAACAATTAAGATCAAGTGTAAGTTTACTTACAGAAACCAAGTTAAAAGCAAGCTTCGGTATATGTAGAACTGAACCCATAGAAATTGACGAAGTTAGGTTTACCGTACCAAGACCGTTTACGTGAGAGAGTGATCCATCTGCCATTGTAACTGTAGAAGAAGATGCATGAGACTAACAAGTAGAAAATACATTTCGATTGCCTGTCATATGATCTGTAGCACCAGAATCAATAACCCACTGAGATGAGGAAGAAAAAAGACATGTATTTGGATTCTTTACCCCAGTAGTAGTTGTGGTGGAAGACATTTTCAAAGAATTCTGATACTGGATAAATTTTGCATACTCATCTGCAGAAATCATAACATACTTTCCAGAAGTGCTGGTCGTAGCCATGTTTGCTAATTTGGGCTTTTGGTTATGTAATTTTCTACAAAACCTTTTTATATGACCAAGTTTATGGCAATAATAGCAGGTGATATTTTTGTTCCAACTCATATTAAATAATACCGAGTGAAAAAGAATATCACCTCACAAATATTCAAAGAGCAAACCAATAAAAAAGAATATCACCTCACAAATATTCAAAGAGCAAACCAATACACAAGTACTGTTGATAATAATACCCGCCAGCAAAGAATAATCCAACTAAACAGCAGCTTAATATCTTAATTATTAAAACAGCAACCAAGCCTTAATTGTAGCAGCCCCTCAACATTAACCAACACTTCAAATGCCAAAACACCCAAATATTTTCCTTAAACAACATACACATCAACTAATTTACCAATTTCTGCCATTTAACTGCTAATAAGCCCTCAAAAGAACACCCAACAACTAATGAGTACCACTGCCAGCAAAATATATCTTCCCAAATAAAAGAGCACCACAGATAAACACCCAAAACTAAAAAACCACTTTTAAAAATTAGAAACCTGATCTCCAGCTCCAACGGCAGAACCTGGTTTCCAGCTCAAAGAGCGCAAGCATAAAATCTGATCTCCCGCTTGACCGACACAAGCAACAAAACTGATCTCCAGCTCAAAACGACAAAATGAAACTTGATCTCCAGCTTAAACGGCACAGGCAGAGAAGCGGGAAGAGGGAGCTGAGCTTCTGGAGAGTCCAAGTGAGGAAACTGACACCACGGTTTGGCCGGAGACACCCAGGCGACGCCGGAGATGGAGTCGGAGAGCAAACGGACGCCGGAATCTTTCCCACGCGCCGGCGCGTGAAGACGGAGGCAGAACCTTGTGGAGGCGCGTGAGATCCACTCGCCGGTCCTCTGGACACCGGACTTTGTGCGAAGGCCGGAAACTCACTGGCGCTCCTTCTGACGCCGGCGGTGAGGGCAATAGGTCACCGGAACTTGGTGACTTAATTAGGGCAGATTTACCCACTTTGCCAAAGAACCCGAAATGAAAGCAGAGAACCCAGGAGCCTAAGGCTCTGATACCATGTGAGAAAACATCCCGTATTATTTTCTATATCATTTCTTAGTAATTACAGACATTTATACACAAAAGATTGTTACAAATTCAACTATTATTGCTACCTACTACTTACTTACTTGCTACCTACTAACAGTAGTCTTGTCAACGATTCGGTACAATCACTTTGTAGTCTATTTAATGGCTCGGTGATATTCATTTCTCGCACTTTATAGTCTTATCAGCGACTCGGCGCAATCACTTTGTAGTCTATTTAACGGCTCGGTGATATTCAACCCCTACACTTTGTAGTCTTGTCAACGACTCGGTGCAATTATTTTGTAGTCTATTTAACGGCTCGGTGATATTCAACCTCTACACTTTGTAGTCTTGTCAGCGACTCGGTGCAATCACTTTGTAGTCTATTTAAAGGCTCGGTGATATTCAACCCTTGCACTTTGTAATCTTGTCAGCGACTCGGTTCAATCAGTTTGTAGTTTATTTAACGGCTTGGTGATATTCAACCCCTGCACGTTGTAGTCTTGTCAACGACTCGGTGCAATAATTTTGTAGTCTATTTAATGGCTCAGTGATATTCATTTCTCGCATTTTATAGTCTTGTCAGTGATTCGGTGCAATCACTTTGTAGTCTATTTAACGGCTCGGTGATTTTCACCCCTGCACTTTGTAGTCTTGTCAGCGACTTGGTGCAATCACTTTGTAGTTTATTTTACGGCTCGGTGATATTCAGCACCCACACTTTGTAGTTTTGTCAGTGACTCGGTGCAATCACTTTATAGTCTATTTAATGGCTCAACGATATTCAAGAATTACCGCACTTCATAGTCTTGTCAGCGACTCGGTGCGATCCGAAGGAATAACATTCACAGTTCAAGTCACAACACTGTTCTCCAGGGACCAGCTGGAAGGAGGCAGTCTCAGGTAGGCGTCTCTTTCTTTCTCTGAATTTTGGATCATTTAGGCACCCATGTACAAGCCTCCCCAAAATTGGGGGCAACTATAGACATCGGGTCCCGAGGTAATTCAGATCAGGTTACCCAATGATGAAATTAATTGTGTCTGTTTATAGGCAAAAAAAAAGTTAGAAGTGAAAGTTTTCTTGTCAATATTGATTTTTTTTTTAAAAAATATATTTTTAAATATTTTTTTTTTGTATTTTAAAATAAAAAAGCGAGTTTTGAAATTATAGTGTTTTTGTCAAAATTATTTAAAAATAAAAAAAGAAAAATTTCGGTCATCGGGGCGCATCGGCAGTGCCCGGTGCGTGGCGCGTGTGTGCGACGCCCGCAGCCCGCACGAGCGATGTGCAGGGCATCGCCCACATCGTGCGCACGCGCCGGCGGGCGCCGCTCGCCCCTGTTGCGCGCCCGATGCCCCCAGCAGCCCCTTATGCGTTTTTTGACCTAAATTTATGTTTTTTTCCATTTTTTGTAGAATTTAATTTTTAAAACATTTTGTCTTCTAACCTTTCAAATTATTCAGTTTTTTTTTTTTTGTATTAATGGGAATTAAATTGTTTTAATTTTTTCAACAAAAATCTGATTTTTTTGGGAGGTATAAAATATTTTTTAGAGAGAGAATTGGGGGGGAGGGGGGGGGGGGGGAACTTTTATTAAGAAAAATATTTTCTTCTTCTTCTTCAAGAAAAATTCTCCTAATATTTTAATTGAATTTTTTTAAGTTAATTCTTGAGACAAAAAGAAAAATTCTTTGTTTTTAGAAATTTTCTTCTTCTTTTTAACAATTTTTCCCTTGAGACAAAAAATTAATTCTTTATTACTGAGATAAAAATTTTCTTATATATTTTATTTTTCTAGTTTTATTTTTTTTGCAAATCAAGACAAAGAAATTGATTATCTATTTTCACTCATCAAATCGAAATCTGATGGTAAACATTCTGGGCCTGATTTCATTTTTTTCATTATTATTATTTTTATTTATAATTAATTAGTAAACATGTAGATTTTTAGATCTATTATTGTTTTTATTTTTGGTGTGATTTTGTTCATAGACTTAATATATTTTGATATATTTTATTTATTTTATTTGTTTTTACTTACTTGATTGTTCATCTTCCCCTTTTTATTATTATTATTATAGTTACTATTACTTTTACTATATTATTATTATTATTATTATTATTATTATTATTGTTATTCTTATTTATTTATTTGATTGTTGTTGTTTTATTATTACTATTATTATTATTGTTATTGTTATTATTATTATTTTGGTTGTTATTATTACTATTACTATTATTATTGTTATTATTATTTTTGTTGTTATTATTGTTATTATTATTACTATTGTTATTACTATTATTATTTGTTATTTGTCATTGTTGTTATTATTATTATTATTATTCATGTTTTTATGCTTGTTGAATTGTTAATATGTTAAATTACTTATTTTATTACATAATTTAATTAGTTTGTCACTCATAATGTATTTTATTTTGATTCATTTTCATATATTATGTGTTTAATTCATTTTTATTACTAACATCACTTTTATTTGTATTTTTTTTGTTTCAATACTTATTTTTTATGTGTGAGTTTTTCCAATGGCAAGTGGGAGCCCATGGAAATTTGAAGACACTTTTTTGATTGATTTTGTCATTTTTAGAATTTTTATTTTTTTTTCATTATTTTGATTTTATTTGTTTTTATTATGTAATAAATTTAGTTTTTTTTATGCACGTTAACTAAAAATCACAAAAATACTTTTATTAATAAATTGAGATATTTTTCAAATAAAATGGGACTAATTTCCTAATTTTAACCAATAAAACTCACTTTAAAAAGAAGAGTTAGTTTTCTCGAAATAGGATCACTCATCCCGATTTTTCTAAGTATGTATAAAAACAACTCTTCGATTTTCTAAGTGAATATGAAGGAACCAATGTTCCTATCTTAAATAATATCCCGATTTATGAATTTTTATGTATTTACTTTGAGTTTTTATTTATTTATTTATGTTTCGTTTGATTTTATTTGGGGGGTTATATTTTTTGTTCCAAATTTTAATAACTTTTTATTTTAGGGGATTGTATTTTATTCCAATTTTATCTTTTTTTGTGTGGTTTGCTTTATTTTACCGCTTTTTTTACTGCTTTTTTTGCTTCTTTCTTTGCGCTTTATTTTTGATGTATAACCGTGTGAGAAGAGAGATGAAATTTTAAAACTAAAAACCCATTTATAATTAACCAAGGCATTAATAAGAGTGAGGTTCCGAATCTTTCTCTGGTTTAGACCCCCGATATTAGACGAATTTTCCCAATTTCTTGTAAATTGGGTGGCGATTCCAAAATACCTTAAAAGTACCTAAAGGTTTCATGGGATTAGATGATCTTTTCAGTATTCTATTAGAAAGAGGTGTCCAAAATATCTCATGATTGTCCAAGATCAAAAGACATGAGTCTCGAGCCCTAAAGGCGAGTTTCCGAGAACAGGTCGGGTCCGGCGCGTGTCACATAGGCAGAACCCGAGAATAGACACTGCCTTAGTTTTTCAATAAAAATGTTTGCTTAAATTATCTCTCTTTTTTTCTGAAGGTAACTTAAGATTTTATGTGGTACCTTAAAATATCGTAGATCCTGATCTATATTGTACGTGTTGTAGTTTATAATATGCAAAGAGAAGATAACTCCTTGATTATGGTCTGATATTCCGAACTTTTGTGTTGAGCACATATTTGCTACATATTATGAGCTATTTCATGTCCATAATTGGTATTAGAGCCTTGATATTTTAAGTACTATGATATATTCTTAAGTTATTCTAAGAGAAGACTTATCTTTAATTACGAGTTCAACTTTATCCTCTAAACTCTCTACTGTTTGTAACTATAAATACAGCATATCAAACCCAAACACTGTTACTTTAACCCCAGCAACAATTGAAAAAACCCACTCTTTATATGAGCTTTCTTATCTTGTTGAAGATAAAAAAAAAAAGGTGAAACTTATGCCCCTCTCTTAAATCCTTATAATGCTTTCACTAAATCTACTACAACTTGGACCAAAAATATTAGAGCTCTTATAAAAAAACCTAAAAAAGCCATCAAAGAATATGTCAAGTGTTCTAGCTTCAGTCAGTACACTATTACTACCGACAAAATGGAACAGTTTATTTCTCTTGAACTTCCAAAAGAGTTATACTTTTCATGGCTTCGTCAAGGTTACTCTCACATTTATTATGGTGCCATCAGAATCAGACTCACTTGCCATAGTAGACAAGGACTTCCTATTTTTGCTAGAATTGCTTTGGTTGATACCAGATACATGAAGTACCAGCATGCTGTGATTGGTACAGTTGAGACATCGTTAAATGCAGGATTTGTGACCTTCACTTTTTATCCCAACTATAATATGTCTTTAAAGGATCCTAGTGTCTTGACAGCTTTACATGCACAAATTCTTATTGTTGTAGCAAAGCAAGTCTCAGATTCGATAGTGGCAACTTTGCACTATCAGATGGCTTATCGTTTGCAGAATCATGCTTTGAATCTAGCTCTTCCTGTAGAACATAATATTGCCTTGTTAATTCGAGCATATGCATCTAATACACAGTCGTGTATTCACATCCCTCGTCAAATCATGAGAAATGAATTGCTTCAATTGTTACCTGAAAAGTTGATTACAAATTATAAGAAAATGAAAGATTATTAGGATCCTATCCAGTTTTTCCAGCCTACTTTCATTAAGAAGGCTAATGGGATTTTTGAAATTATTTTCAAAAAAGAAAAGCAGTTGCTCAGCCTTCTGTTGCACTTTTTTTACCCAGTTTATGATATGTCCAATCAAGCCTGAAAAGAGTATTCCTGTTGTGCACTTTGACCATGATGGTCTCCCAGTCCATGCTTTTAGAAGAAATGGACCTTGCTATTTTGATACTTGCTATTGTGATGATTGCATGGAAGATGTAGAATGGTACGAAGAGAACATAAAAAAGAAAAGCAAGAAGAAAGGTGCATTTGAAAAAAGTTTCAAAAAAAGGTACTGTAGACACCGGGTACCGAGTAGCCTTGATCAGAATTATCTAATGATGAAATTAAGTATACCGATCTATAGGCAAAAAGAATGAAGTTGGAAGTGACGATTTTCTTGTCGATTTGTTGTTTTAAAATTAAATAAAAATGTATTTCAAAATATTTTTAAAGTATTTTAAAAATCATTTTGTGATGAAAAAAGTGAGTTTTTAAATTATTATATTTTATAGAAATTTTAAAAAAAAAAATTCGCGCGAGTGTCGGGCTGCGGCAGCGCTGGGTGCGCGCCGCAGCGCCCCGGCGCGCAGGCGGAGCGCGCTCGCCCGCGCGCGCGGGAAGGCCGTCGGGCACTCCGATGGGGCGCCCCGCGCCCCTGTGCGCCCATTTTCCCCTGTTTTGGTCTTTTTGACCTTTTTGGCCATAACTTTTTCATTTAAATACTTTTTAACTCATTTTTTTTGCATAATTCAATTCAAAAAGCTTTTTATCTTCCAACCAAATAAATTTAGTTGTTTTTTGTAGTTATGGGAATTAATTTCTCAATTAAAAAATCTGAATTTTGAGGGGAATAAAAATGGTTTTTTAGTGAGAATTGAGGGGGATTTTCTTTAGAAAATATTTTTCTTCTTCTTTTTTCTTTCAAGAACAAATTCTCTCAATTTCTAAAGGAATTTCCAGCAATTTTTAATGCAAAAAATAACAATTTTTGTTCTTGAGAATTTTCTTATTTTCAATTGACAATTTTTGCTTTGAGACAAATAAATAAATTATTTGTTCTTGAGTAAAAATTCACTTTCAATATTTTATTTTCTAATTTTATTCCAACAATACAAGACAAGGAATTGGATCTTACCTTCTTTTCATCAAGATAAATTTTGAGGGTAAACATTCTTGGCTCAATTTCTTAGTTTAATTTTTAATTTGATTTTTTATTTCTAATTAACTAGTTAACATGTAAATTCTTTTAGTCTTATTATTTTCTTCTTATTTCTTGTTTTTGTTTTTATTTGATTAGTTAACAATGTAAATTCTCTTAGAACTATTTTATTATTTTTATTCAATTGTTCATATTATTTTTATTTAATTGTTCATGTTGTTCATGTAATGGCCCAAAATAGCTACTTTTGTGAATAGTGATTATGGGCCGTGAATACTGATTCCGGGGTAAATAGTGCCACCCGTTGGCGAAAAATATTTTATTGCACCAATAGAAAGTACAAGTTATAAAGAGTCTGTTGGTAAATTTTGGAATAAAAATGAGATCAAATAGGTTTTCAAAAGTCAAAAATAAGAAAAAGTCTGGCCCATTTAAAATAGTAAAAGAGTTGACTTTTAATTTGACTGGATTTTTAAGATAGTAAATGACCTCTGAAAAATTATCTGAAAGCATGGATGAAATCAGAATGATGAGTAGAATAATTTGGTGATAAAAAGTAAATTTTATGACGACACTGAAAAATGAGTGAATTGGACCGATTTAATTGAACCGGACCAATAGTGGGCCATAATTGAGGTGAAATCAAAGGCAAATGAGTTATGAAAAGTAAAAGGAAGTTAAGGATGAAAAGTAAATCGAACTGGTCCAACCAAGGAATCGAACCGATCGGACCAATTTCACAGCAGTTGACCGGTTTGACTAAAAGTTGACTGAGCTCTAATTAGTATTGCAGAGTTCAGAAAAATTATTTGAAAGTATTAATTTATTAGAAAAATTATGAAGAATTAAATGGTATTGAAAATTAAATTTTACGGTGAGACGAAAAACTGAATTATCGGATTGGTAGAAAATTACCAGACCGAAAAACAGTCTCCGATTGGGCTAAAATTTTATATGGAGCTTAATAAATATATTTTATGAATTATAGAATTGATTTGGGGAGGAATTGAATTTGGAAAGTGAAGAAAATAATTTTTGGAGTGAAAAATGGGCTTAATAACTAAATGGGCCTAATTGGGTTGGCTAATTAGTTGAACTAAGCCTAAGTCCATCTAAGAACCCTTAATAAGGCTGAAAAATAATCAGATTTCCAGAATTCTCTCCAGCCCTCTCCTCTCTTCTCTTGGCCGTATAGAGCACTGTCCATTTCTCTATGAATTTCTTCTTTCTTCTTCTAAATTCTCCCCAAATCTAACCTTCCTAAGTAAAATTCAGCCCCTCTCTAACACTATTGCACCCTCTAATTTCTAATTGAGTGAAGAATTTGGAAATTTCCAAGGGGTTCAAGTTTAGAGTTTGAAGTGAGGTAAGAGAAATTGAAGGTTTTAAATTTAATTAATGGTCCTAATAGGTAAATTAGGGTATGTAGAGTGCAATTATGAAGTTATATTGTGGATAGAATGTATGGTTTTTATGGTAGCTCAATTTTAAATTTTGGCCATACTTAGGAAATAAAGAAGGTGAAGGTACTTCAAGAGGTTTAAGGCAAAAGAAAGGGAGATTAAGGAGTGAAGAAAATGAATCTAAGGTTAATGGATACAATATCCCATCCATTCCATTTATTTTGTATGTTTTTAGTTTATGTTTATAAGGTGTGTGTACGATTTATGTATGTTTAATTGAAATAAATTTAATGGACATGTTTATGGAAGTTAAATATAAGATTTAGAATGATTGAAGTGAAGAGAAATGAATTGTATATTCAAAATACTATGTTGGCCGAATAGAATACCTTGAGTATATTAAGGTATACATGATATTTTAGGTGAATTAATGGTATATTCAAAATTAATTATAAGTAATATAACTAAATTAATAATTAAAGAAGTGAAAAATAATATTTAGAGGAAGGACATAATGTTAGCCGAATAGATTGATGAGATTAGATTGAATATATGTAGGATATAAAGGTAATTAAAGTGTATACTTAGGCTAAATGAAATGAAATATAAGGAAATAAGAGAAGAAAGAATGAAAAGAAGAGAAAGATTAATTGAACCGAATGGATTTCTAAAGATAATTTAAGTAAAATTGATGATTTAATGAAAATTAAATGTAACTATATATTAATTTGTATATATTGTAGTTAAATGAATGATAATTGAGTGAAAAAGAAAAAAAAAATAGAATATAAAGTATAAGTGTAGGCCAAATGATAACCTTAGGGTTATTATAGTGTAAAATGAAAAACTGTTAAATATTTAGACATAAAATGAATATATAATGTAAAATGAGTGAATGTTAATTTATTTGAAATTAATTGAGTAAAATGAATATTTTAGAGTATAACAAAATATTATGTTAATAACTGAAAGTATAACATATGTAGTATACTATGAAATTATGACATGAATGATATTTGAATTAATGAAATAATGAAATGAGAATGTATTAGTAAAAGAGTGAATTTCATGTTATGGGAAATGTTGGTTGAATAGAATGTTTTGTTAATTAAAAGTATAATTTATTTTAAGTGATTGTTATAATAGAAATTGAAGAGAATGAATGATTTAATTGCCCTTAGTAGTGGTCTGGTAGTTAATCTAGTTCAGGATATAGTTGGCTAGCCATAGGAATTCCACACCGCGGTACGAGTCATGGCGACTCACTTAAGTAGGCCAATGATGGTTTACTAAATATTGAAATGTTCAAATGTTGAAATGTAAAATGAAATGAAATGGAATGTATGGGTGATTCCTCGGAATCACTCTAAAATGTATGTAGTGGATCTGTGGGGTCCATGTCCCGTGTTTCGGTTCAGAGATTTCTACTGGATTGATACTAGGGGCAAAGTTGTAAAAATAGATTTTAAAATGGTCAAGAATTGAATTGAAGTAAGTAAATGGAAATTAAAATGAGAGATAGAGTAATAAAGGATTTATTTGTAAATAATTAAGAATATTGAGGAATTAAATGCTAGAAAGAGGAAAAGTGTAAATTTAATAATTAATAAGGTTAATAAGAGAGAATAAACAAAAAAATGAATTGGTAAAGTAAATAATTTGGTAATAGTATAGGGTTTAAAGCGTAAAATGGCGCAAAAATAGTATTTAAGGATTAAATAATAAATTGTATGTCAAAATAATAGAAAATGAATTCAAATGAGTGAATGAATATTAATAAAGGAATATAGAGTAAAGAAGGACTAAAATGTAAAGATTTTAAGGTAATAGGGGTAAAATAGTAATTATATAAAAGAATGAATTAAAAAGAGAAATATAAATTTATATGAGTCCGAATATTAAATTAAGTAAAATATTAATGAATTAAGGACTAAAAGGTAAATTGATACCAAAATGACATTTAGGGATTAAATGGGAATTTTACATATAAGAAATGGAATTAATGTGAAAAGTAAGAAATAAATAATCTTAATGGTATGCTTGTAAATATATGGTAATTGAAGGGTAAGATTGTAATTAAAAAGAACTTAAGAGTACATTAGCATTAGAATAATATTGTAAGGACTAATTGGTAATTTGCATGCTAGATAATGAAATAAAGGTAATAATAAAGTTATTGAATGGTATGATTATAAATAAGAGGTAAGAAAAGGATAATATGTTAATTTAATGAAAAGATAGAGGTTAAACAGTAAATTGATGATGATAATATAATTTAAGGGATTAAAATATATTTGACAAGTATTATAAATATTAATTGAATAAATGAGTGAAGATGGAGAAATTAATGACATAATAATAATAATAATAATAATAATAATAATAATAATAATAATAATAATAATAGTAGTAGTAGTAGTAGTACAATAATAGAAATATTAATAAGCCATGTAAAAGAAAATAAAAGAGAAATTTAAAATGTATTTAATAATAAATTGATCATTATAGATTTGATGATAATTTACATGCCAAAAATCGGACTGGGAATGAAAACTAATAAAATAACGACAAGGTGTTAATAAAAGGATGGAAATTGGAATATTAATACAATAGAAGAATTTAAAATGTAGATTGATTGTATTAATGTTAATAAAAGAAATAGAAAAGATAGAATGAATAAATATGTAATAATTAATTTAATGAATGGTAATACTGTAACTGTAATAAAAGTCCAGAGATTAAACTGTAAAAGAAAAACACAAAAATGTAAATAGAAATATTAAGTATAATTTCTAGGTAAAATAAATATTAAATTTATGATGAAAGGTAATTGAGGAAATTAATGGTCTAAAAATGATAAAAACAATATTAGTATTAATATCTACGTTAAGGTAAATATTTATGAAAATGTTAATATTAGCAATAAATGATAATAATAGTAATTGTTTATATAATATTGCAAATTATAGTACTGTTAAATGTAAGAAAAATAATGATAATGTTAGTTATTTAATGTGACGCATATAACCTATTTGATATAAGTAATTATACATATAGAGTAATAAATAATCATACAAATGGTAGCCTTAATAATGATAATAGTAGTAATATAGTAAATGTTAACAATAATGCAAATTGAATTTTAATTGCATACTGGATCAAATTAAGTAACTTAACAGAAATAATAATACCAATGTTAATAGTAATAGAAAATATTGGTAATATTGATTGAAAATGAATTAATTAAAAATGAGGGAAATGAGCATAGGAACAGAGAAAATGGACAGGCATGTAAATAGTTATTGTGAAAGGAAATATTGGAAGTAAATAAATAATCATAATAATAAAATAAGAGTATAGATAATAATAATGATTGTTCTATAAGTAAAATGATAAAGCAAGTTCTATATCAATAATTATAATTAACTAATGAACATAGATGTATGAAGAACATAATCAATAAAAAGTAAATAAATTATGACAGAATTGACAGTGATAAAAAGGAAAATGAAATAATGAAATATATTAGAAATTATACAAGTGAAATGATTAAGGAAATTAAAGTAATAGAAATAGTAATTTAAGGATGAATAATGAACAAATGTTACAAGTAAGTAAGTTACAAAGTTAAACTATAGTTAAAATGAAAATGTTTAAATAAAGATGTAAAGGTAAAAATAGAAAAAGAAATGACAACTGAATAATTATAATGTTAGTTGTCGTAATAACGATATTAATAATAAAAGTATTTATGATAGTTAAAATTGTAATAATAATAGTAAAAAGGTAAGAAACTGAAGTAAATACAGACAATTATGGATATAAACTAAAATGGGTAAAAAGTAATCTGAAGTGTGTATGCATGCATGAGTGACTTTAGATGGAAAGTTTAGGATATGTATTCACCACTGGGCATTTTAATGCTCAGCACGTAGTGTTGTAACTGCGTGCAGGTTATGAGTAAGCGGAAGCGTGAAGTGGCCGACATATGAATATTTATTGGGAAGAATTGGCAGGTAGCGAAGACAGTAGTATAGACATGGCATGTATATGGTCATATCGGATTGGTATAATTTATATTTTGTGTATGATAAGTATGGTTTGTAATAGACCTATGTGTTAACTATTGTGTTATGATTAATTATTTTACTGTATCGTTAAAAGATTTAAATGTGAAAAATTTTTACTGAACTGTGTACTGTAGCATACCATGGTGTCACTAGTACAACAGGATAGTTGAGACATCTGGTCACCATACGTACAGTATAATGTTATAAGAGTGTTACAGTTCATGTTGTTAATATTGTTCATCTTCTTTTATTATTATTATTATTATTATTATTATTATTATTATTATTATGTTTGATTGTTCATATTCTTTGTTATTATTGTGTTATTATTATTATTGTAGTTATTAACATCATTAGTATTATTATTATTATTATCCTTATTCTTGTTTAATTTTATTATTACTATTATTATTTATGTTTTATGCATGCTGATTTTTATTATTACTTTTACTTTTTATGCATGATTGGGTGTTATTGTTGTCATTTTATATTTTTATGCATGTTAAATTCTATCATCATTATTTTATGCTTGTTTTTGCTTGTTGAATTTTATTATTATTATGTCATCTTTTATGCATGCTAAATTGTTAATTAATTGGGTTGCATATTTTTATTATGTCGTTTTAATTGGCTTGTCATACATGATGCAATTTTGATTGATTTAATTTAATTATTTTCATGTTATATGTTTAATTAATTTTTTTTACTAACTTCACTTTTATTTATTTATTTTTCTTTCATTTTTAATACTTATTTTTATGTGTGAGTATTTTCCATACCAAGTGGGAGCCCATGAAGATTTGAAAATCCATTTGGGAGCTGATTTGTTATTTTTTTATTTCTTTCGCTTTCGCTATTTTATTTCTAATATGTAATTTGTAATAAGTTTATTTAATTTTATCTTTATGCACATTAATTAAAAAAAAATCACAAAAATATTTTTATTTAATTAATTTGGTTTTTCTAAATAAAATGGGACCAATGTCCTAGTTTCTTCCATCCAAAATAAATTGTCATTTTAAAATTATTTTCTTTAATTATGCATAATAGGACCAACGTCCTCATTTTTAATAAATATCCCGATTTATGTATGAATTGTATTTTATTTACAAATGGGGGTTGTATTCCGCTCCTAGTTTTGTTGTAATTTATTTTTCTTTCATTTATTTTATTTATCGCTTTTATTATGTGATTGACATGCACGTTTAATTAAATTGCATAAAAATTGAATGAGAAATGAGATGAAATACTAAATTTAAAATTCAATTATAAACTTAACCAAAAGTATGAATAAATAGGGAGTCCTGAATCATCTCTGGTTTTTGGGCTCAACGAGGCGAGAGACCCATTTTAATGGGATCTCCAAAACACCTCTTGTGTCCCGTAAAAAGGCTTTAACTTGCACAGTCCTAGGCTCCACGAGGCGAGAGGGCACTCCTAATGTTCTATTAGGATGGGACCTCCAAGACCCCTCTGGCTTGCCCAAAATGGATATAGCAGCGCCGTCTTAGGCTCACTGAGACGAGACGAACTGTCCCAATATTTTATTGGGTGGCGACTCCATGAAACCTCCTTATTGTCCAAAATAGACGCACTTGTAAATACCTTACAAGTTTCAATGAACCTCTCCTGATAGCCCTAAAGCGGGCCTTCAGGAAGATACGAGGTACTGCGCGCGTCACAGGTACGATAATGATGATCCTGACATTGGCCCTCTTATCCAACCTTCTAGTAAATATGATTATTTAGTTTCTTATTCTCCACCACCCTCTTGGAAACCACTTTCACCACCTTTAACCCTATATAAGCCATATAAACCCTCTCTCCCTCCTGGAGAAGATTATCCACCAACACCTCCACCCACTAAACCTGTACAAAATAAAAATTCCTTACCTTGTTAAAAACAAACACTTAAATAGATTAAGAAAGAATCAATTTCTAATCCATCACCATTACCTCTTACCTCTCAGATTTGCATGTATCAATTAGCTTCTTATTAAGAGGATTTTCCTCCTCTTAAGGAGTTTACGAATCCTAAAACCTCCATAAAAGCTACCATTTTATAAAGAAACCAAATATTGTAGACCCATATGGCCATAAAAGATAGATTTCTCAAGTTGAAGCAGTTTTAAATTGGCAAACTAAAAATTCTCTTGCTCAGAACAAAGTAATAAAGACAATTAAGAATAAAGTTAATCATATATCGCACAAAGTTGATCAGCTTTCAAACCAAAATAAAATAGTTGTCATTGCTATTGGCACTCTTCAGTAACAGGTGGAAGTAAAGATATAGGAATTGACAATTATGTTTGAGCAGAGTGATTATTTATCTCAGATCAATCAAAAAGAGGCAGAAATCATCCCTCTCAAGAAACGGATTGAAGAACTAGAATGAATCTCACATCATCATCAATCTCCTCTAGTCAAACTATCATTTGATTCGATGGATATGTTTTTTACACGGTTTTATACTCAACCTCCTTTTACTCAGCCAACATCAGCTGGTTATGGCTTGAAACCATTACCTCCTAGACAAACAGATATTTTTGGACCTCTCCAAAAGGACTTTATGTCTCGTTTGAAAGAAGGAAAATTTCCTGCATAAACCTCAACCCAACCACTTGCAGCAAAAATTCCCAAACAAACTTCTCAAGCTCATAGTCACTTTACCCCTTCACAAATAAAATAACTTTCTTCTTCTTCCATAGAATCTATGGAAATTGAGCCTGAGCCTAAGCCTGATGAGACAACGATGATCAATCCCATGGTCTTTTTTTTTTATTAATGTGGAAAAAAAACCCCTGCCTCAATTGTCAATTCAAGAAGAAGCCTTAGTCAACTCTAAAGATGTTATTACAACATCTAAAGAGTCTTTTGTTTCTGATATACTAGACACATCTTCAGATTCTGACGAAGCTACTCAATTCATGTATCAAGCCCCTTTTAGGGGATCCTAAAGGCCTGTTAGAACAACAGTTATTAATTCCGATGATGAGGAAGAAGAAGTTATAAGTCCTGCAAATAAACCTAGGTCCAAGCCTCCTCGTTATATTCAATTCACATTAGAAGACATTTCTCCATCCAACTACAGAGATCATCTTCAAGAGTTCTTAGCCTGGATGCAGACTCAAATAATCCAGGAAGCAGTACTTAATAATATCATATTGGAATTTTGCAACCGATCTGTTGGCCGATTGTATGATTGGTTTCTTGAACGGTTGCTCCTGGAGTGACCAAAGAGGGCTTAGCTGATCTTATTACTACAGAATCAATGTGAACAATTATAACTTGACCCGATTTTAGATGTGGTCCACTTTTTTCCATACATACATTTTCACGAAAAAATTATCCCAATCTAATTATTGGGAAAAAAGATTCACAATAATTATCATTATAATTATAATGGAATGAATGGAAAAAACAACATATTGTATCAATGGAGAATTAGGAGAATATTTCGTTTTTTACCGAATCGATCCAACCCTTATTTGAATTCTTGGTACGGAACATAAAAAAAATTAATTCAAAGTTGGGTCGAGTGAATAAATGGATAGAGTCTTACGGTTCCAATTATAGGAAAATAAAAAAGCTCAAATTGTCAACCTTCCAACTTAAGGAGATTTCATGGCATACATTTACAGAGAATTTTTTGGAGGAGTACAAGATGATATTGAGCAAACCAAAATTTTTTTTCTAAATGAAATGTTGTTCTCCGAAAGGAAAAGATCTTGATCTTCATTTTGAAAGAATGGCAAAAAAATTATATATTCTTAATGGCACAGAAAATCCTGATATGCAACAGGAATTTGTGGTTTCTTTGCCTGATATTTTATCCACCAGAATGACTTCTCTTATTCAGGCAGCTAACAAAAAAATCAATGATTTCACTTTCGATGAACTCCATCAACTCAGGCATAGTGGTCTTGTTCATCTCTGTGAACAGAAAGAAATTGACAAACTTTATACAAAGAAACACCCTGCGCTAAAACCAGCTTGTGTCAGACCTGATTTGCAGATCAAATGTAAAGCTACAAAAGACTCTTGTGCTTGTAAACCAAGAAAGCAGAAGCATTTCATTCCATTTCGAAAGAAACATAGATACAAGAGACCCAGTCCTAGAAGATGGAGATTTTTTAGAAAAAAGAAATATCCTGGTTCTGGAAAATCTACTAAATGGTATCTATATGCAAAAATAGGACACTATGCTCGTGCCTATCCCAACAAATCCAAACGTACTCAAAAGATGATTGCACAGATATGAAATTTCCAATATAGTAAATGCTGACTTAGAATCTATCTTCTCTGAAGATAACTTAAGGTTATATGTGGTACCTTAAAATATTGTAAATCTTGATCTATATTGTACGTGTTGTAGTTTATAATATGCAAAGAGAAGGCAACTTCTTGATTATGGTCCGACGTTCTGACCTTCTGTGTTGAGCACATTTTTGCTGCATATTATGAGCTATTTCGAGTTAATTTATGTGGTGATCACTCAATTTTGTGACTTGAAACGATATGGCCATTAAATTTTAATTTGTAATGAAAAAATAACTCATCTATTATTTTGTAACAAAAAAATTATAATGACCGAAAATTGTGTTTCCTGGCAACCGGTGCGTGATCTGCACAGTGAAATCCAATGTCAAGTCAGAAATTTTGCCACGTCGGATTAAGAGTTAATTTCTGTGGTGGTCACTCAACTTTGTGACTTGTAACAATGTGCTCACTAAACTTCAATTTGTAACGAAAAAATAATCTATCTATTATTTTGTAACGAAAAAATAACAATGACCAGAAATTGTATTCGCCGGCAACCGATAAGTAATCTGTACAGCGCAGGCTAATGCCACATCAGAAATTTTGCCATGTCAGATCTGACTGGATCCGACGTTGGTACATCGCACTTATTTTGATGCATATTCACTAGTGGATTTCTATAAAAGAGTAAGCAGATAAATATTTTTTCATAATTCTTATCTAATAAATGCTTTTGCATTGTTGAAAATAATAATAAATTATGATATTTGGTCTCGCTGAGCAAATAGAGATTGCTGGGGTCCTTGTTGATGTAGTTATGAAGAAGATGAAGACACTAGATGATCATAAAACTTATTTGGCCCCGCTAAACAGATAGTGAGAGAGACAAAGGCAAGATAGGTGGAGAGAAACCGAGAGCAGTATAAACATATTTTTTTCCATACTGCCACGGCGGATCCAGTCAGATCCAACGTGACAAAATTTCTGATGTGGCATTGGGTTTTGCCGTATAGATCACGCGCCGGTTGCTAGCGAAAATAATTTTTGGTCATTGTGATTTTTTTGTTACAAAATAATATATGGATTATTTTTTCGTTACAAATAAAAGTTTAGTGACCACATCGTTACAAGTCATAAAGTTAAGTGGCTACCATAGAAATTAATCCCTAATCCGATAAGGCAAAATTTTTGACGTGGCATTGAGTTTCGTTGTGCTGATCACGCGCTAGTTGCCGGCGAACACAATTTCCTATTATTGTAATTTTTTCATTACAAAATAATAGCTGGATTATTTTTTCGTTATAAATTGAAATTTAGTAATCATATGGTTAGGAGCTATAAATTTGAGTGGCCACTGTAAAAATTAACCCAATTATTTCATGTCCATAATTTTTTAAATAATGTGAATATTAGGTATTTCCCTATCGATGGAATCGCTTTTCAGAGTTATTTTGTGAAGTAATTGGCTTTTCTACTCTGCTACACTTTATGACTCATCACATAAAGACGACCAAGAATTCACAATAGCCGCCACGAAATTAAACTTTCTTAGAACGGGCTTATATGTTCCCTCGTATATTGCATTAAGTTACTTTTATCCATATCACTAAAGTTATTATAATAGCCATTTGATTAAAAAAAAATAATTATTTCACAAAACTAGTATGAGTTTTAAAATATTATTATTAAAGTTATTTTAATTGAAAAATTATGAATTTAACGTCAGATTCTCTTGAAAGTTACATGGAACCATTTAAACCATCTCGTGTGGATGTTTTAATATGATATGACTTGCCATTTCAGTATTCCGATAGTGAGTTCATAATTTTTCAACTAAAGTAATTGTAATGATAATATTTCAAAAATTGAGTTATTTTTGTAATATATATATATATATATATATATATATATATATATATATATATATATATATGTATGTGGGGTCTTTACACAATTATACACAAAAAAAATTAAAATAACAAAAAAGTAAAACCCTCTTCTCATTCTTTCAAAAATACAACTTTTTAAATTTCTATTTCCAAATATACCAGTTTATTAGTCTTCGCTTGGGTGGCTATATAATATATATATATTTTTTTATCAACTGATCGACCAATGATCAAATCAAATCTCAATGTTTTGGATTTTTACCGCATTCTTAATTTGGCAGGAATCGCACTGAGATCTCTTATTTGTTTCTGCCTAAGAGATTATTTAATTTTTATCAAGCAGATATGCATATTTCTTTTTCTGGTTTCGTATTCAAAAAATTGCCACCCAAGTGTTTGTTAAAAAACCTAATAGAAGTTTTGCCAGTGTTTCTGAGACCCTTCACTGTTAGTTTTCTTTTGCTTTAGAAAAGAAAAAAGGAAAACTTTAATGGTACAAATGCTCCAAATGCTCAAATCATAACGTATGGCATGAAGATGGCCGTTATGATTAGATTATTGACAAGCGGTTTTGGATTCTGCATCATTTTGTTTGTGCAGATGAATGAAGATGGAGTAGAACTCAGAGTATTTTGACAAATTGGTTGAATGGTATATAATTGATTCTTTTGTTCTTGATTTTAAAAACAAGAGTTGAAATGTAAAGTTGTTTGACAATTAGAATTTTAGTTTCTACGTGGATTGATTACTAACGGAAGTATATTAAACTAAATTTCTGAAGTTTAACTGCATTATTCTATTACTTTGTTGATGAATTTTCTTTGGTGGCATTGCTTGGAAATGCGTCATTTCACGTGTTTATTCCCCATGTATGTTAATCGTCACTGATGGCCATTACATATACATATTAATACAGAACCACATCATCATATTAGGCAGCATTAAACAAATAATTTTTGTCATGCATATATGTATAGATTTGTCTAATTGTTTAGTAAGCAAATTAATCTAATACTGGTTTGTAGCAAAACTAACGTTAAGACAATTGGTCATGGATAAACTTTTACTCAAGACCTTTAACAGAGTAAATTATCTTTTAGGGTAAACTAACCCTACCATTTAAACTTGATTTCTATCCTTCTAACTCCAATTAATCTCTCTCTTATTTAGTCTTTAACTATAATTAGGCTTTGTCCATCATCTCTTGAATTACTCCTTTAAATTAATAAAGCTTTGATTGAATTTTTAGGAAGAATTTTCTAAAACGGAAAGTGCAGGGGTAAGTTTCAACAAGAAGAAGAGAATAATACTAGTACCGTGTATGTATATATATATATATATATATATATATATATATATATATATATATATATATATATATATATATATATATATATATATATACGGGTTAGGTACACTTAGTTGTACCATAGATATTCCTTTGTAAATTAATTATTACAAAATTGTTAGTTTGTTAGCTTATTTTTTTTAATTAGCTAACTAATCCTTCCTTAATTTGATTTATAATTAATTATGCTAAAATTCCCTTGTAGTCCCTATTCAAAACTTTTCTTTCCATTTAGTCCATAGAGTTTTTTTTTACTCTTATTTTTAGACTATTATTAATCATGCGTATATTAGATGTGTACTAAATATATATTATGCGTATACTAGATGTATATAGTGTATATATTAGATTTGTACTAGATGTATATTATGCGTATACTAAATGTGTACTAGATGTATATTGTACGTTTACTAAATGTGTACTGCATGTATATAATGCGTATTAGATATATATTATATTTATACTAGATGTGTACTAGATGTATATTGTGTATATTGTGCATATTGTGCGTATACTATACGTGTATTAGATGTATATTATGTGTATACTAAATGTGTACTAAGTGTATATTGTGCGCATAGTAGATGTATATAGTGTGTATACTAGATGTGTACTATATGTATATTATGCGTATACTAGATGTAAATTGTGCATATACTAGATGTGTACTAGATGTATATTGTGCGTATACTAAATATGTACTAGATGTATATTATGCATATACTAGGTGTATATAGTGCTTATACTAGATGTAAATTGTGCGTATACTAGATGTATATAGTTCGTATACTAGATGTATATTGTGTGTATACTAGATATGTACTAGATGTATATTGCATACACTAGATGTATATTAGATATATATTATGCATATACTAGATGTGTACTATATGTATATTGTGCATATATTAGATGTGTATAAATGTATATTGTGCGTATATTAGATGGATATGATAAGTATACTAGATGTATATTGTGCGTATACTAGATGTATATAGTGCGTGTACTATATGTGTATTAGATGTATATTATGCGTATACTAGATGTATATAGTGTGTATACTATATGTGTATTAGATGTATATTATGCGTATACTAAATGTATATAGTGCGTATGCTAGATGTAAAATGTGTGTATGCTAGATGTATATTGTGCGCATACAAGATATGTACTAGATGTATATTATGCGTATACTAGATGTATATAGTGCGTACACTATATGTATACTAAATATATATAGTGTGTATATTAAATGTGTACTAGATATATATTATGCATATACTACATGTATATAGTGCGTATACTAGATGTAAATTGAGTGTATATTAGATGTGTTCTAAATATATATTGTGCATATATTAGATATAAGATATTTGGAGCAATTTCCTCAAACTCTTATGCCTATCCAGTCTAGCACTGAAAAAATAATTAGAATAAGAAAAGTCATAAAAAGTCATGCAAATCATCAAAGGGATTTAATAATAAAAAAAGAACAATTTTTGGTTTCAAAAGAATAAAATAAAAGACCAATGTAGAAATTCAATATATACTAAAATAATATTTTGTTTTATTTGATCAGTCAAATTGTTTTACAAATGTGCTAAAATAATTATTTAAAAATCCAAAAAATTATCATAAAAGAAAATATACTAAAAGCTGGAGTACAAAGTAATAATAAAAAAACGGGACAATTAATTAGTTGGCCTTTACAACAAACTTACAAAGAGCTCATCAAACCACCCTTGTTGACCTTTACATAAACAAGAGCAAAAGTAGCACATTAATAATCATGGCAAAGGAAGAAGATTTTAAGCCGTATTTTCCATAAGCAATTAGAATAATCATCAAACATTAGATTTAAGGATGAGAACTACTGCTTAAGGTTACAAATGAGAAGAATCCAATTCCATTCTCAATTCTTACTGCTTGAACTTAGTATCAGGTAGCATCATTCTAAAGTTCAAAGCAAACAGCAATTTCCAGTCCACTGCATTTATTCAGGCAACAGTTTTGCAAAACTACATGGAATAACTTGTAAGCAAATTACTTCACCTATCAATTACATGAACCTTTTATGAAAAATCATGTCCTCAAGTCCTGGTTGCATTCATGATCATATAGCATGAGTTAAAAATTAATCATGCCATCCCAAAATGCTGAGCTGCCAAAACAAAAATTGTTGTCAGCTAACATTACCATTCAAAAACTTCAAATTGTTATTCGTTGGCGACTACGACAAAACTAGCAGATTGAATACAAGTAAATTAGCCATTTCTAAAGCTATTAATTACTTTGAGTTTATCTTATGTTGTTCACTTCTCCTAACTTCTTCCTTGACATCTCTGAATCCCTGCAGCCAGATACTGATATCTGTTCCAACTTCCAACTGCTTTTATCATGCTTTATTTGTCCTGAGAAATAATGCGAAAAGAACCAAAATTGGTCAACTCAGAATTATAGTCTTGGTAATGGAACCTACTTCGATGAACTAAAACCCGCATTCCAATTCAGTAATTAAGCAATGCCTGTGAATTGTACATTACGAAGATAAGGTTTCTAATTTTATAGACTCAGCAAGAGTAACATTGTTATTTCTTACCCTTCCTGAGCATTGGTGCTAGTGCGCTGTCCTATGCATGGTAACAGGCAAAGATGATTATATCCTCTGTAGGACTGAATGTCTATCAATCTCTTTATGTCTCTTTTAAAACATCGCTTCTACAGTAACCAAATCCAGATCAATTAGAGAAAGAGAACGGAGAAGGAGCAGATGAAAGATAATGACAGAGAGAGGGAGAGCAAAAAGTGAAAGGAAAAGTTGTATTTCTAAAAACAAAAATTTAAAAAGTGATATTTATGAAAAACTATTAGAAAATGTTGTATTTTTGAAAAGAAAGTTAAAAATGTGATATTTCAAGTAATTTCCTCTATATATATTGTGATGGAATTATACTTGTCAAACGTGGCCCAGGTCTAAAAATTCCACTCAAAAAAAATTAACCCAAATTCAACCCAATTAAAAATATACCCATTCAGACCCGATTAAATGAGACCCGCATAAAAAGTAATCCGTTTGGGTCTGCCCACAAATGCCCAATGGGTCTTTGTTGTGCCCCTCTCTTTCTCGCTCTCTAGCTCTCTCCATCTTTGCCTCTCCACCATCCAGTCGTCGCCGCTGCCACCCTCGCTGCCTCTCTCTCCCTCGCTCGATGCCATTCGTTCATTTTCTTTTGGCCGGCCTCCGTCAGCAACCAACTGTCTCGTTCTTCGGTAAGGTTCTCTTCTTCCCTCTATATTTTTTTCAATCTAACACCAAATGTTTTGCATTTCGGAAACCCTATTTTCTCTTCAATCTTAAATCTTCAATCTTTTCTCTTCAATTCAGGTAACTTCTATTTTCTCTCTCTTACCGCAACTTGTTCGGTTAATTGATTGTTTTGTTTCGATCCGGGAAACCCCCATTAAGAAAAACCTGCATTGATAGTTCAGATATAACATACTTAGGAGCAGCAGTGATGTTAATGCTTCTCCATGAATTCTTGCCTAATACATAAACTTGTACTTGAGGTCTAACATCAACTCTACACCCATTATTGCTCATAAAATAAACAACTCTAATCACTTTGTGCTTATTGGTCTTAAAATCGAATCCAAACCCAAGAACAAACACATAAATCTGATCAAAAGTTATGCAGGGTAAAGGCAGAGTTAATGATTTTCTAATTGTGGGATTCCACTATATGATTGTGTGAGAATTGAGATGAAGTATCAGAAAGACAGAGCAACCCATTACAAGAACCAACAATCTCAAAGTACTGAGAGTGACTCTTGAAAGGGAAAACAAGTTCTTGATAGTGTTCAAATGAGGTGCCATGAATTGTGTATTTTTCTTGATTGTGAACCCAAGAATAGTGCCTAAGTAGTGATTTAGTAGCAGAAGTAGAGATTGAGTTGGTGAATTTAGAGTGTATAGAAATGAAAGATGGATTGGTGATTAAAGAGTACCATGATTTGGCTACACACCTGAATTGTATAAGCACTTTTGCAGGTAATCTTTTGAGGATTTCTATCAACAATTCTTGATTTCACTGGATAATGATTTGATTGTCTACCCACAGTTTGCCCCTTACCATTTTTTTATAGTAAGCTCCATATACCATGGAAGACTATTGTAACAGTATGAAAAGCTCAGTATTTACTACTAAAATGATGATTTCTTTGTTTGAGCTTGTGGCGGAGTGTGTGTGTATATATATATATACCTGATGTTGGTTTTATCAAGTTTCTTTTCAATATAATTAATCTCTAATTACACTCAGTATGGATGACTATTTCTAGATTGGTTTGTAATGCATGGTATACCCTCAATTATGTTTAATGATAATTTATCAATTATAATTTATTAATAAATTTGAAGGAAAATTATATCTTATAAATTTAGTATCTCGTTATTATATCGATAATTATTTTTCGTTAAAAATAGGTCAAATAAGTCTACCAACATCTTGGCTTGTTTGAGCCTTCATCCGATCCATTTGAGCCACCCGACCCATTTACGCCAATTTTTTTTTATCATTATCATTTTCTTATCCCGTTATTATATCGAGAATTATTTTTCGTTAAAAATGGATCAAATAGGTCGATCCATATATTTGCCGTTTAGGCCTTCATCCGGCCCACTTGAGTCAACAGACCCATTTGGACAAATTTTTTTTTTATAATAGTCATTTTAGCATCCCGTTATTATATGAAGAATTATTTTCCGTTAAAAATGATTCGACCCATATTTCAGCCCGTTTGGGCCTCCACCCGGCCCGTTTGCGTATTCTTATAATATTTTTACCAGATATTTATTATTATTGCAGCTGATGAGAAGTCTCGAGATCACATGAGAAAAAATACTAATTTTTCAAAATCATATCAAAGTTTTCAGCGCATAGGTCGATCCAATCCGTCCAACCTATTTGGACATTTGACCCATATTTTTTGGTTCATTTATGACCTGCCAATTTATAATTCGCCCATTTATAACACATCCCAAACTCGCCGAATTTGCCACTTCTAGATGGAATCATTATTAACGATAAATTTAGTAACTATGAATAATTAACTCAGAACTTCTTATTGCCGCTGACTGATAAAATATATTTTTATAAAATTATTGTAGGCTTTTTTTCCGTATAGTAATGGATTCCGACAATACTAAAAATTTCAAACCACATGAGATTGAACTGTGTTCCTATTCAGTTGCAGAATTAAGGCAAAGATTTTTGTTTACACGTTCTGCTGTGCTTTTTGTTTTTTTTTTCACTAATATCATATATTTTATACATTGTATCAGTATCTTGTATTTGCATAAATTAACAAATGCAGTATACACATACAAAAACCAGACAACTAAAAGGACGCGGAAGGACAGAACTCAGTGGCTTCTTGAAAGAAGGGACTCGGCTACAGAAGTTGAATGTGGAAATGCGTCGATGGAAGATGGATAGGACATGACAAAATCATCAAAACCTTGGCTGCCTGCAGATGATAGGCCACTCGCGGAGAGGCCAAGTAATGACAATTCTGGTAGAGGAAAATCCCCCTCCAAAAACTGCACAACTTGTCTCATGCTTGGCCTAGTTTCAGGGTCCGAACGTGAGCACAATAATCCTAATTTCAACACCAACTCCACTTCCTCTGCTATATAATCACTACCCATATTTGGATCCTTAGCCTCAAGAATTTCACCTTTAGCCCAGCAACCAAGCACCCAATCCACCAAGATTTCATTTTCCTCGGGTCTGCGCTGGATTGGCCTTCTACCAGAAGCAACTTCAAGCAGAAAAATACCAAAGGCAAACACATCAGTTTTTGTTGTTGCCTTTCCGGTTCGAATATGTTCAGGTGCAAGATAACCAAAAGTACCAATAACATCTGTTGTTTGGGGATCCGTACCATGATCATATAATCTTGCTAGCCCAAAATCTCCTAATCTTCCATTCAATTTACTGTCTAGCAAAACATTGCTGGCCTTCACATCTCTATGTATCACAATTTGCTCCCATTCTTCATGTAAATAAAACAGACCTGATGCTACGCCTTTTATGACTCTAAATCTCTGTTTCCAATTCAGAGTCACTTGAGGTTTGTCATACAGATATCTGTCTAGACTTCCATTAGGCATATAATCATAAACCAGAAGTAGCTCTCCTTTTCGCCTGCAATAGCCCAACAGTGAGACTAAATTCCGGTGGCGAAGTCTACCAATACTAACAATTTCTGCTACAAAACCCTTCATTCCTTGACTTGATTCATGATTCACTTTTTTCACTGCAATCTCAAGTTTTGAACTTGGTAATACTCCTCTGTATACTCTGCCAAATCCTCCTTTACCCAAAAGTTCTTTGTCCTTGAATCCTTTAGTGGCAATATATAAATCTTTGTACTTGAACCTGTGAGGCCCATACTCAAGTTCCCAATCTTCAACAACTTCAGCAAATTTTCTTTTCCTTCTTATGAAATAAACTAAGCCTGAGACCGCAATCGAGATCAAACTTACAGAAACCAATGGCAACCCTATGGTTAGAAGTTTTGATCTCTCCTTGGGTCCAATTCGGGGAAGCTTAGGCAATCGAGAAAGATGTAATGGTTGAGCTTGGCCATTCATCTTATAGCTCCAACCCAATACATAATGATATGATGAGACAGAACCAGTAGCTGCTGAGAAGCCAACATACATAGTATCTTCCATGATCTGTGACAAATCATAAGTTAATGACAAAAGTGGAATACTGGGCTTAGCTATACTAATAGGAGCCAAAGTGACATTAACTTTCTTATCCACACCATCATATTCCACCCATACTTGCATCGGTTTACCACTTATAAGGCTCAAGTTTGTGAGCTTATCATCTCTAGGATTTGCATAGTATCCTGCTGGTTCAGATCTTTTAGACCTTAACCCATTAATATCAATCCCGACATGATTATTATTAATATCACCGAATTCGCTGCTGAAGATGGTGTCAAGCTCCACTGCAAAAACATGGTTGGTGGCATTGCCGTTGTTGGTTTCATTAAAAAGACCAAGGTATTGGCTTGGAAGAGAACCAGGGAGGCTTGTGGTTGGTGATATTACAAAGGCAATTCCGTGGCCACTAAGAGCTGGATAGTCAGGTACAATAGCAAAGACAAAGGTTGTAGAGAAGCTGAAAGCAGAAGAATTTGATGATTTTTTGAAAGTTATTGGGTTTGGATAAAAGGCATGGCCTATTTGTTGCATGGTGCGATTGGTTAGTTGCAAAAGACCATTAGAAGTGATCTGAGCTATACCATTAAGGCTTAGATTAGTGGACCGGAAGCCATTGTAGGTGAAATTAAGATCTTGGGAGTGTGTTAATAAGGGAACTAAAAGAGATAACAAAAACAAAAGCTTCTCACACATGGCTTCTCTTTTGCCGAACAACCTTAATTTTGATTCTTTTTGCTTTATTAAGGCATATTAATCACCACTATGCAAATTTAGAATATTTTGCATATAAATAAATAAACAAATTTAGAATATTTTGCAGTCAAATTCCACCTTCTCCTGAAAAAAATCAACGCCACTAGAGACAATTTGATGACTATACCATGAATTGTGCTTGCCTTTGTCCTTCAGGTTTTTATTTTTTATTTTTTCATTAATTTGGAGTGTACTTAATTTGCAAGTAATTAATGATAATTATTTTTTAGAATAAAAAATTAAAATTATGAATGAAAATCCTCAAATACATAATTTATAACTCTTTTTTAGTAATGTTCAAAAAGAGTTTTCACCCGCTAGCTATTTACTTTTTCACGTGATAAGTTACTTTTGATAAATATTATAATTATATATCTTTATTCATGATTTAAGAAAATCAAATTAAAAAATTATTATAATAATTAAATTAAAATATAAATAAATATAAACGTGCGAACATATGATAAATTGTTCTTAAATTAAAATAGTTTTTATATTTCTTTTATTTATCGAAATATTTTATTTAAAATATAATTAATAATAAAAAATCATAAAATAGGAAGGCTAGGAAGGGTGGATACGTTGTCCACCTTTCAAGTAAAACATGAGTACCGAGATGGACCCTGAGAATTTGATAGTTACTTTTGCTTGCCTAATAATTAAAATAGAATAAAAAAATATCGCATATGTGGTTTGAAAATTTGATTGCAATATGAGATAGAAACAAGTTTAAATGTAATATTATATCTTCTATATAAGAATGAACAATGACGAATATAATATAATATTTTTAACAAATTTAAAGAATAATATATATTTTTTTAATATTATAGAAAAATTATTTTCATTTTTTATGAATACATAAAAATATTTTAACACTCAATTAGTTTCAAAAGATAATATGGTAAATGATTATAATTTAGAAGAAAATGTATCACCTCCATATATAATCGATCCTTTTGCTTTTAAAGGATAAGACATAGAATGACATACTGGTGGTATATCTGGCCAATGGAGCAGATTTAGACAGCAAAACTGTTTAAAAAACTATGCAAGTCTGATTAAAATGCAGCCGAAATATGAACAAAACTCAGCCATGCCCAGGTGCCCAGGTCTAATTGGTGGTGAGACATATTATTCAATGAATCAATAAGAAGATAAGGAAGAGGTTTAAGAAAGATAAGGAATGTGAATGCGACTAGTTAGTGCGTGACTCATGATTATTGTTTGTTGAAGTTTCTTCTCTAAACTTCCAATTCAGTTTCCTAGAAATTACTAGAGTTTGATTTTTCTTTTCGAACTAAGAAGGCAATTTGGAATGAAATAACTGATCTGAAAATATTAATTGACAGTTGATAGTTGATTCAACTTGAATCAGCTGTCGATTCTATTAGCTCCATTTTAGAGTCTTTTATGGATTGTTTGTTGAATTTCGTTATTTGTGGCGCACATGTTTATATATATATATATATATATATATATATATATATATATTTATTTAATATTAAATATACTATCTTAGATTAATAATATTAAGTACAAAAATCTTATTGATCAATGGGAGATATTTATTATTTTTTAACTGTAAATTAATAAAATGTCAGTTAGAAAGGTAATTAAAATAAAATTGATCTTCTTTTAAACTAGTTATCGTGACTTTTCTCTTTATCAGAAAGTATTATGTTAAAAACAAAAAAGGATTAGAAGGTAAAGAAACATAATTTTTCAAAAAGAAATTTGTGGTGATTAAATATTAATTTATATGTATTGTGAAAATCACAAAGTTATGTGATTTTGAGAATTAGAGTTTATGCATAATTGATTTGCATAAATTAAGAAAAACCCAACATTTGGTATAAGAGCAATGTTTAAGAACTTGTGATTTTCCTATCATTGTATATTTCTCTCTTATGATATTGAATTTTGAGAGAATTTAATTTATCGTTTCCGGTTTCTGACATTTGATAATATATTTGAGAATGAATATGTGATATAGACATTATTGTTGAAGTTTGTGTTGTATCATAATTGACCATTAAAAAGGCTTTATCTTTTAGTGATTTTGCCAATTTATATGATCATAACTGTTAGGTTTTGTTTGGTTTGTGGTATGTTTTGATTCATTAATGTATTATTTTTTGCAGAATAATATTTATTTTGATGATTTTTTGCGTGTTATCGTAATATATAATTTTTATCAATAATTTTTAAATCATGAAAATAAATTATTTTGGTAATCACCAATTCGGTGATTGTCCATAATTTTCTTAAACTACTTTTACTGTTATAATTTTGTAACTTTTACTTTTTATAATATTATTTAATTTTTTAACAACTAATATTAATTAATTACCTATCAAATTAATTTTTTAACGGCTCACGTTAATTATTTACCTACCAATCATTAATTAATTACCTACCAATTTGCTCATGCTCATTTAAAATCAAATTATGCACTCATTCAAAGTCATTTTGCCGTTTCTGCACACATGTATTCTCCTCTTTCTTTTTAAGGGATGGATTTAATAAGTATTATTATGTTTTTAATTTATATTTTGTGATTTTTCATGTCAGGTTCACTTCTCATTTTGCAAGGTATGATTTTGAAAAAATAGTGTCCTCATTTTTTTCTCTTTAAGCTTTTTTTCTTTTTATATATTATTATTTATTTTGTATATGTATTTTTTTATACAGTCTTTTTCAACTGTTGTTGTTATTATTATTATTATTATTATTATTATTATTATTATTATTATTATTATTATTTTGTTTTTGTTTTTTTTGTTAGCTGTTATTGTCAATTTGGACTTTTCAATTGCTGTTTATGTGACATTGAATTTTCCTTTTGTTTTATGTTATACAGTGTTTATACTTTTTGGTGTTTGTTTCCCGGTAAAATTCTAAGATTTGGAGAGAAGAGGCAATCTAAAATTAATAATGGCATGCAATTATTAGTATTATATATGTGATGATTTGGAACTTAAATTTATTTATTATGATAATAGATATATTTATTTAATAATGTGCTTGAATTATTTATTTATTTTTTAAGTTAATATATATTATGCTAAAATAAATATTTATTTAATTATTTTAAAAATATTAATATCATCTTAAAATATTAAAAGTTATAAAAATAATTAATATTTTTATAAATCGAAGGACAGTTAGGTCATTTTTATAATAAAACTGGATAATACCATACAATTAAATCAAATAAAAAATATTATAAAATCACATTGATGAAAAATAAATAAATAAAGTAAAACAAAACGTACTTGTTTGTAGCGCGATAATTACGTTGCGGAAGCGGTACAAGGATCTTCCTTTATTGGTTACCGGTCTGGCTTTTATCCACTCGATATAATAGCAGTTAGATCACAATCTAGAAGTCCCTGAAAGATTAACACAAAATAATCGTGAGTGGCAACGAGCAGCCTTGCGGCGTATAAGTTTTCTCGTTACCAAATTATGAGGACCTCGCCTCTATTTATAGAGGTCCTATAGGCTAGAGTTTTAAGCCTACTCTAACTCAAAATCCTTTCTGAGATAGGATTTGGTAATTTAATTTAGATTAAATAACTCAATTTAATCTTAATTGGAACTCAATCCAATATAGAGTCATGGGCGTATCCCAACTCTATCATCTCCCACTCGCATATGACGGAACACATTCCATATATAATCTTCAGTTATACAGACTAATAGATTGTGTGACCAGCATACCTCGAGAGCACATTTGCTATACACCTGTTAGGGATAGCTTCTCGAAAAGGCGATCCTTTTATTTCACGTATGCCTAACCCTAGACCACCTTCTCACAATCACCGTTTTAACTCATGATCTCATAAAACGTTATTCGTGTTCACTATTATGTTTCTACTCATAGAAACAATAATAGACATGTCGGTGAACCATGAATTCTTATGAATGCGATCAAAAGGTTATCTTCCCCTCTTACTATATGCCATCCATCATGATTCAACTCGTTTTTCCAGTTAGATCCACCAGGCCTAAATTTTTCCCAGACCTCTTGGAGACTAACCAAACTAGCCACATCAAACCATATTTCAGGGATAAGTTAAGGGTTCTAAGGGTCGATATATATAAATAAATAGGGTCTCACAATAGGAAAAGTTGAGATCAATAGTATTAAATTCCCATCCCTTTGGTCATTTAAGCACACACGGTATAAAACATGTGTTATGGTGTTCTTTCCTTCCCTTAAAGGAGCGCATGTCTCACATTTTAAATAATGTGCATATAAAACACCATACAAAAGCGTAAGGCTGCGATGCACCGAAACACCCAACTTTAGTTCGCTTACTTAAAAGCTACTTCTGGCTTTTAAGACAGAACATGGTAGTTACACATAACTAACCATCGGATCCCATACGATCCTTATTTTGGATCTCAATCCAAAACATACAACCTTATGTATGACTTTATCTTGCGCCTTAACAAGACATATCTTGTAATTTCTGCAAGACGGCACTTTCATTTTGAACAGGCTCTCGAGCATACTCATTTGTTCAAAATTCACCTCATCTTAGTCTTTGCCAACTCATTGACAAAACCAAGGTAAACACCCTTGTGAGTGGGCTACTTCTCTGTCTGACATGCTCAAACTCAAACAATTAACAGTAAATGTTCACATATTAAACATTCACACTCATGTATTGCCAATAATGAACTTTATTATTATTCATAAATAATAATGTTAAGGGATTACAAAAATAAAGTCAGTACACATCAAATTCTACGCAAACCCTGAATTCTAATGTGTCTCTCAAACACATCTCTAGTTACAGGTTTAGACAACGGATCAGCAATCATATCATGCGTCGATAAGTACTGTAAGTTCACATCTCCCCGTGCAACTACATCTCTTATATAATGATACTTAATGTCGATATGCTTAGTCCTACTATGAAATTTCGGATCTTTTGTGTAAGCTATCAACGATTGACTGTCACTATAGACTGTCACTTGTCCCTCCGAGGTAGTTACTCTCAAATGGTCCAACAACCGTTTTAGCCAAACTGCCTCTTGTACTGCAGCTGCGGAAGCTACGAATTCAGCTTCCATTGTTGATAAGGCTACACAGGTTTGTTTCTTGCTACTCCACGAGATGGCACCCTTGCCTAGCAAGAATATGAAACCTGAAGTGGATTTTCTCTCATCCACATCTCCAGCCCAATCAGCATCAGTGTATCCTCTCAATTGCAGATCCTTGCCTTTATAACAGAGAGAATAATCTGCTATACCTTTGAGGTATCTAAGTATCCTCTTAACTGCTTTCCAATGTGCTTCGCCCGGGTTAGGTTGATATCTACTTGCCATGCCCACTGCATAGCAAATGTCCGGTCTCGTACACAACATAGCATACATGAGACTACCCACGGCACTGGCATAAGGAACGTCTCTCATATGCTCCACTTCATCTGGCGTCTTAGGACACATCTCTTTGCTAAGAAACTGATTCTTGGCAATGGGGCAGGCTATGGGTTTGCAGTTTTGCATATTGAACCGTTCAATGACTTTGTTGATATATATCTCTTGGGAAAGGGACAACAACCTTCTCGAACGATCTCTTGAAATCTTAACTCCAAGAATGTAATCTGCATTACCCATGTCTTTCATTTCAAAGTTGGACGATAACCAATCTTTGATTTGATTTACGTACACTTTGTCATTCCCAGCTATTAGTATGTCGTCTACATACAACGTTAAAATGACAAAGTTATTTTTAGAGCTTTTATTATACACGCAATGGTCTTCATCAATCATGTTGAACCCATTCGACATGATTGTATCATGAAATCTCATATACCATTGTCGTGAAGACTGTTTAAGGCCATAGATTGATCTTTTCAATCGGCAAACCTTATGTTCGCTGCCTTTTTCGATGAAACCTACAGGTTGATCCATATAGATTTCTTCATTCAATTCTCCATTGAGAAAAGCATTCTTTACATCCATTTGATGTAGCTCTAGGTCTAAACTTATCACTATGGCAAGAATTAACCTTATGGACGTAAATCTCACAATAGGGGAAAAAGTCTCCTCATAGTCAATCCCTTCCTGGTGTGTAAACCCCTTAGCGACTAGCCGAGCTTTGTATCTTTTGATACTGCCATCAGCTTTTCGCTTCACCTTGAGAATCCATTTATTCCCAATCGGTTTGCCTCCTTCCAGTAGATCAACAGTTCCCAAACATGGTTTGATCTCATAGATGCCATTTCTTCTTCCATTGCATTGATCCATTTTTCTTTAGATGGGCTTGAGAAGGCCTCTTTGAAATTTTTAGGCTCTTCATCGTCATGTGGGTTAACTAAAAGGGCTTCGTTCAAGCCTTCAATCTCAAATCGTCGGCGAGGAACACTTATCCTTTTAGATTTACGCAGTTCCGAATCTTGATAAACATGTCTCATATATTCATCGTAATTCGAAATACTCCCACTGGGGCCATGCTCCATACTCCCACTGGAGTCAGGAATACTCCCACTCAAATTAGGGTCTCGAACATCCGGATCATGTAGAGGAGGAAGATCTTGACCTTCTTCCTCTAATTCCCTCCCACTCTGATGGAGTGATCCTGATGGTTCATCTTCCTGAGTTTCATGGAAAGTGAAATCTTGATTCACTTCGCCCAACTTTGGAAACTCATTTTCCAAGAATATGACGTCTTGTGATTCAAATTCAGTCACTGAACCATTCTCTTGCTCACCCATGAATACGTATCCTTTTGATACTTCAGAATATCTCACAAAGATACTCTTTTTACCTCTTGGTCCCAATTTACCAAATTTACTTGAGGTATCATGGACGTAAGCAGCATAACCCCAAGGTCGTAGATGGCTTAGGTCAGGCTTCCGACCAGTCCACAACTCATAAGGTGCGGATGCGACAGATTTTGAGGGCACTCGGTTTAGAACGTATGTGGCAGTTAGTAAAGCATCTCCCCAATAAGAGATAGGCAAATTTGCCTCTGCCATCATGGATCTAACCATATCAAGGAGAGTCCTATTTCTCCTTTCCGCAACACCGTTTTGTTGTGGAGTTCTGGGAATGGACAACTGATGTTCAATCCCTTTTTCATCATATAAAGCTTTAAATTCATCTGAAAGATATTCCCGACCTCGGTCAGTTCTTAAAGCTTTTATCTTTTTATCTAATTGATTCTCAACTAAGTTCATAAAAGTTTTGAAGCAACTCAATGCTTCTGACTTGTGAGAAATCAAATAGACATGACCATACCTTGTATAGTCATCTATAAATGTGATGAAGTAGTAGGCCCCATGCCTTGCCCTCACATTCATTGGACCACAAGCGTCAGAATGAATTAATTGCAATGGAAAATCAGCTCTAGTTCCTTTTCCAAACGGTTTTCTCACTAGTTTCCCTTTTAGACAATGCTCACAAGTAGGTAATTCGACCTCATTCAAATCACCTAGTAAACCAACTTTGGCTAACCGACTCATTCGATTTTGCCCAATATGGTTTAATCTAGCATGCCATAATTTCACATGATTCTCATTATTATGTGAAGTTGAAGAGATTAAAGAAAAACTATTATTATTCATAAAGTTAGGATCGATATCCAAAACAATGAAATTGTTCGAAATAAAACCAGAACCATAATAGACATCATTCAAACATAAGTTCACACTGTCATCTTTAAAGTGTAAATCAAAACCAAGTTTTAATAACACTAGAACAGAAACTAAATTCCTACGAATATCTGGAGCATAAAGTACATCATGTAGGAGTAAGGTTCGGCCTTTGCATAAGACTAATCTACACGCGCCAACCCCTCGAACTGGCACTCTTCCATCGTTTCTCACATATAAATATTTTTCTCCATATGGTATTCGTCGGAATTCTACAAAGGCATCTCGATCCTTTGCTACATGGTCCGTTGCTCCTGAATCAACCACCCACAAAGGATGAAATTCAGTTAGAAATACAGAACTAGATACACAAATTTCACTCACTCTTGAGTTAGAATAGTGTACCTGATTGGGCACAGTGCAGTCTCTTGCATAGTGTCCTTTCTGCTGGCAGTTAAAACATTTCACTTTTGAAATGTTTATCTTTTTCTTGCCTTTGGATCTTTTAGAATTCTGCTCCTTTTTCTGCCTTTTGTTTCTCTTGGCAGGTTCCTTATCCCGACCTTTAAAGCCCTTCCTTTTGTTCTGGTTGGAGCTCATTCCACCAGAACGGGACTGTGCCACATGCACCTCGGCATTGACCTTAATCGATGCCAATCTGTCCTCTTCTAGCTCCAAATGTCTTGTGACATCCTCAAATGTCTTCACACTATCCATATGAGTCAGTTGCATTTTCATATGCTCCCAACTCTTGGGTAAGGAACGGATGACAGCTTGCACTTGCTGCTCGTCGGTCAACTTATGACCATATTCACTAAGCTCGCTCATCATATTTTCCATCTCCCTGAGATGTTTTCGCATTGAGTAATCAGCCTTCTTCTGATAAGTATCAAACTTGATCGTCAAAGATCGGAGTTTTGTTAGAGTCACTCCTCCAAACTTCTCCCGTAAAGCGATCCACAGATCCATTGCGTTCTGATACTTGCGAAATTGCTTAGTTATATCATCCTCCATGGCACTCAAGAGAATGATACGAGCAGTGGAATTCTTTTTCTTCTATGCCAGATATACATCTCGGTCCTGCCTATGCTGGGCCGTGTTGCCATCCTCGGGTTCAGCCACAACCGAACTCAAGGTTTCGAGACCCTCTTGCTCCTCTAGCACATACTGGATCTTCATGCTCCAGATTTCATAATTGTCGCCATTTAATTTCAAGTCTTTATTCAATTCAGCGATAATAGATTTGGAAGCAGATGCCATTTGTATCCTCTGATTCAAATGGAACAAAGTTGCACATTATTAGTGGGAGATAAGGCAATACATGCAATTTACTATACATCTGAAATATTAACCTAATAAAGTTTTCTATTAGACTTAAATTCGAAAAGTATACTTAGAGTACCAATTACCTTCTAAGTTCTAATGTCCAACTTTATAGGTTAAGATTTCATGCATAGTAAATTAGAATTATTGGATTACTAAGTTCTTAAACTTATGAGGGATATCTTATTGGTTTTATTTTATTAAGTCTCTACTTAATAAACATGCAAACATTTTACTCATAAAATATTGCAAGGCAATTAACATTTTAAAATAAACACATTTATTAAAAAATAATCAAATGCCATAAGAATAAACTCATTCATTCAACCAATAAATAAATCCAATAATCCTCAAATAAGACACACATGTCAAATAATAATAATAATAATAATAGGAAACATAAATCCTATAAAATTAAACAAACGCTAACTATAATTGACACTCATGTCACAACTCTAGAAAACTAGATCTCCTCAAGACCTTTACTGACACAGGGACTGATTTTTTGACCAACTTCATCAATTCATAAGGGAACTCATAAGTGCGCTGATGAAGCCATGGACGATAAACTTCACGTCCGCTTCTCAATTTCATCACAGATGGAATGTTGCTCCTCAACACTCCTCTTTTGGCAACTCTAGCCAAAAAATGGATGATAGATTTCTTATAAACTCTATCTCCTATGTACCAAGTAGTTTCCAAAAGCTCTCTTAGGACTGGATGATATGCAAAAGAATTAACCAACGCTTTGATTTTATCTCTGTCATCCCTTCCTAAGCTTAAGCCTCCTATCCAAATGCACTCCTGCATTTGTTCATGCATAGTCAAAATATGACGCACAATAGCATCAATATCATCAACTCGATAGGTCCTCCGCATTCTCATTTTGCTTAATGAACGCACTCTTGCATTTCTCAAAGCAATCCCATGCGGGATTTTCGGAATCATAGGTGTCCTTATCATCATTTCTGAAACATATTACAGAAATTTAAATGGTTAATACAATCATGTATAAACACATATGATTGAAACACATTTCAATCAATAAATAAGGACAAAAAAACCATATAAAAAAATTTTTCAAAATATTTTAAAAATAGAAAACTCATTTTCCATAATTATTTTATAATATTTAATTTCAAAAATAAACAAAAATATTCTATGGTCGTCAAAAAATTTTAAAACATAGACCAACAAATCAGAAATATTTTGAAAAATATTTTCGCAAAAAAATGGAGCTGATTTAGAGGCCGGAAAAGCCCCCACGCGCCGACACGCGCCGACGAGAGGGAGGGGGACGCGCTCACGCGCCCCCACGCACCACACGCACGTCTTCAACTGACCGGACACGTGTCAACACCACAGTGTGACACGTGTCCAACTATTACTGGTCCACGTGTTGCCTACGTGTCAACACGTGGCAGCCACGTGGCAGTGACATGGCTTGACATGTGGCGGACTCTAATTGGTACACGTGGGTCCCCCTGACATGTCATCATGACACGTGGCAAGCCCAGCTCTGCCACGTGTTTGGTCCACCTGGTGCCAGGTGGCACCCGGTGGACACGTCGGAGCCACGTGGCACGACCTCAGTCTGCCACGTGGCTCTTTCCTATTGGGCCACGTGTCGATGACACGCCACGTCATCGACACGTGTTTGCGTGCGTGTGGGCCACTGCCCATGCACACGCGCCCAACGTATGGTGGCGCGTGCAAGCCACGCGCCACCTTCCCGGCCTCTTTTGGACTCTGGATTTCGGCCGACCTGGGGTTCTCGGGGTCTGTGAACACAGTGGAATGGTCAAAAATAAAAATCCCAATTTCTAGACTAGCGTTTCGAATATTCAATTTTATCCCTCGGGTTTCGGTGTACACATACACGAAATTGAGCCAAAATATACACGCATATATATTTTTCACACAAAAAACAAAATTTTATTGCGTTTCATGCTTCTAAATCTATAAATTTTACTCATAAAATTTTAGATTGATTTTAAAGCCGCATGCCAGGACGCAATAAAACGATGGCTCTGATACCAATGATGGAAAATAAATAAATAAAGGAAAACAAAACGTACTTGTTTGTAGCGCGGTAATCACGTTGCGGAAGCGGTACAAGGATCTTTCTTTATTGGTCACCGGTCTGGCTTTTGCCCACTCGGGATAATAGCAGCTAGATCACAATCTAGAAGTCCCTGAAAGATTAACACAAAATAATCGTGAGTGGGAACGAGCAGCCTTGCGGCGTATAAATTTTCTCGTTACCAAATTATGAGGACCTCACCTCTATTTATAGAGGTCCTATAGGCTAGAGTCTTAACCCTAGTCTAACTCAGAATCCTTTCTGAGATAGGATTTGGTAATTTAATTTAGATTAAATAGTTCAATTTAATCTTAATTGGAACTCAATCCAATATAGAGTCATGGGCGTATCCCAACTCTATCACACATAATATCATACAGTCTTTCCATAATCATACTGTAATATACTGTATCATACCATACAGTACATTAATGAATCGAGGCCTACCACAAATCAACCAAGACCTTATCTTTCATTGCATAATTGAGTAATCACGTGTCAATGCAAGGTACTATTGATGTAAATTCTTACAATGCTGAACTTTGTCTTCTTATGATGGGCCACTATTTTGCTTTTATTTTATTTAGTGGATTATATGTTTATAATTATATTCATTTAGCATTTGGTGCCAGCCTAGCCTTGCCTTTTATTTCAATATGCCCTACACAATCCAATAAAATATCAAATGGGACACGAGCAAGCCGAAGTAATTTGTTTTATCAATTTTATGATCATATTTCTACTGTATCTCTCTAGAGTAGAAAATTGGTATTTATAGATTATTGTATTTGATCAACCCTAAAATTTATATCTATGATCTTTTCAAATAATTGTTATGGTTATTTAATTTGATGACTATTGTAGACACCGGGTCCTGAGTCGGGTTTAATGTTAAAAAAAAAAATGGCAATGGCAATGTTTGGGCCTTGATAATTCCTCCAAAAAAATATATATTATATATGAAATAGGTAGGCTAAATTAAAAATTAGATTAAAGTGCATTACAAATTAAGATTAGGTTAGTTATTAGTTAATATTATAAGATAAGATGAAAATTAAAATTAGTTAGTTAATTAGTATTATGGCATAATTGAAATTGAAAAAAGAGAATAGATATAGTGTTTAATTAGATAAATTGGATTTAGATAAGTTAAGTAGATTAATTAAAATTAAATAGGTATAAAAAATATAGATAATTTAAGTATGGTAGAGTATTTAATTAATTAATATATGTGTTAGATTAAGTTAATTAAAAAATGGGAAAATGGAGGAAATTACCATATGCACCAAATTAACCCTAATTTTAGGGTATAAAAAACAAAAGAATGAAAAAATGAAGGGGGGCTCTCTCTCTCGGCTGAAGAACACAGTAGAACCAAGAAATAAAAAAAGAGAAAGAAAAGGAAAAGAAAAGAAAAAGAAAGAGGGAGCTGAGCACAGGGAACCGAAGAAAAGAAAAAAGAAAAACAAAAGGGAAAGGAAAAAAGAAAGAGAGGAGAGAGCAATAGAGAGAGGGCCAAATAAAGAAAGAAAGAAAAAGAAATAAGGAGAGAAGAGGGGAACAGGGGCCAACGGAGACCAGAACCGCCGGAGAGAAGAAGAAAAGGAAGAAAAAAGGAGAGGAGGAGGCGTTGCCTGCGCCGGCCAGCCACACGCGCGCCACCACGAGGACAGCGACGCCCGGACGCTCCGGCCGGCAGCCACCAGGGTCTCCCACTCGCCGGGGAAGGCCAGATCGGAGGGAGCACCCCGAAACGCTTCAGGGCGTTTTCCGGCGAAAAGACGGCGCTGTTCGGCACGTGACCACCGGAGGCGGCTTCCCGGCAGCCAGGCAAAGAGGATGGAGGCGGCGGTGACGTCCACGGCGTCTCCGGCGACGCTCCGGCGGTGAATCGTATTCCTTTTTTTATTTTTTTATATTATTTCTATTTTATTATTATTATTATTATTATTATTATATTTAATTAATTTCTGTATTATTATTATTATTATTATTATTATTATTTATTCATTATTATTAATATTATGTTATTATTATTATTATTATTGTTATTATTATTTGTAATTATTTAACATTCTGTTTTATTATTATTATTATTATTATTATTATTATTATTATTATTGTCATTATATGTTTATTATTATTATTATTATTATTAATATTATTATTCTGTTTTTACCATTATTATTATTATATGTTTATTTTATGTTTGTTGATGTTGTATTATTATTATTATTATTATTATTATTATTATTATTATTATTATTATTGTGGTTAGTTATTATTATTTTAATGTCATTATTATTATTATTAGGATGGTGTTAATATTATTACTATGTTTATTATTATTGATTATAATTATTGTTATGTGATATTGTTATTGTTATTTATTGGTTATTATTAATGTTACTTATTTTATATTATAATTATTATTGTGTTTATTATTATCATTGTATAAATTTAGTTATTATTTATTATTGTGTTGTGTTATTATCATTTTAATATTATTATTATATTCATTATTATTGTTATGTCATTAATTTATTATTAGTATGTTATTATTATCATCATCATTATTATATTTATTTATTATTTGTTATTGTATTTTGGATTATTTATTATTATTATTATTGTTGAGGTTATATTATTGATAGTATTGTTATTATTATTATTGTTATTATTGTGTTTATTATTATTGTATATGTTTTGTTATTATTATTTATTATTGTGTTTGTTATCATTATTTTAATGTTATTATTATTATTATTGTGATATTATTTATGTCATTGTTATTTTGTTAATTGTTTACATTATTATTATCATTATCATTATTATTATTATTATTATTATCATTATTGTTGTGTTAATATAATTGTTGGGATTGCTATTGATTATTATAATACTGTTATGTTCATTTATTTTATTATTATTATTATTATTATTATTATTATTATTATTATTATTATTTGTTATTAGCATTATTGCATTTTATTATTATTGTTATTATTTTATATTATTAGTATGATTATTATTATTATCTTTGTTATGTTGTCATATATATTATTATTGTTACTGTGATTGTCATTATTATTATTATTATTATTATTATTCAATTTATTTTTATTGTTATTCTTATTGTGTTTATTATTATTATTGTATATATTTAGTTATTATTATCTATTTTTGTGTTTTGTTAATCATAATTTTATTATTATTTTATTTAATTATTATTATTATTTGTTTATTATCATTGTTATATTATCATTATTCTTATTCATTCATACTATCAATATTATTATTTTATGTTTAATCCATGTTATAATCATAATTGTTATTATTATTATCATTATTATTATTATTATTATTATTATTATTATTATTATTATTATTATTATTATTATTAATATTATTATCATTTTATTTGTTTATTATTATTGTTATATTATTATTATTATTTGGTTCATGTTTTTATTATTATTTTATCTATTTATAATAATTATTATTATTTTAGGTTTATTTATTATTCATCATTATTTTACTCATCATTATTAGCATCATTATTTTTTATTATCATTGATCATTATAATTGTCATTATGTTTTACATCCATCATTTCTTTCAATTTATTTCATTCAATTGTTTATTTAATTATTTAATTATTTATTTATTTGTCACTTAATTTAATTTAATCAATTATTAACTTTAATTATTTTTCTTAACTTACTTTATTCAATTATTTGTTTGTTTGTTTGTTTATTTATTCAATTATTTATTTATTCATTCAATTACCTATTTATTTATTATTAACCAATATTAATTTTATGTCATGATTGTAATCACAAGCGGCACATGGCTCGTCCAAGGAGCACGGTCGAGGTGAGTAGATTAGGATTTATTTATTATTATGAAATATGTAATTATCATTTTATTTTGTTTTATTTACTAATTTGTAATAATAAAGGATTTTCTATCGCGGTTATAAAGAACCACCACACAAATGTTTTCTACAAAATGAAATTTGTCAATAAAACTGGACCAATGTCCACGTTTTCACCCGAAACCAAAAGATTTAAACCGAATCGAGAATTTTATACTTTTTTATAAACCAAAGTAATTGGGAACCAATGTTCCCGTTTAAGTGAATGACCCGATTTATGCATGTTTACATTTTAATTTCTTTTACGCATATATTCATTTATTTATTTACTTTAAGCAAGTTTTAGTTATTCTTATTTATTTGGGGGATTGTTCTGTCCCACTTTATTTATTTTATAATTTTTTAGTGCTTTATTTAATTGCTTTCCATACTTTAATTATCGCTTTTATTTATTTTCTCTATGTGCTTGTTATACGCATTATATTTATGGCATGATTCGTGTGAGAGGAGAGATAAAACAATTGATCGTAAAAATTTGTTCACATAATATTAACCAAGAGTATGAATAAGAGTGAGGTCCCGAACTCTCTCTGGTTTTGGGCCTCATAAGGTTAGGATTACTTTCCCGATACTTTTTATCGGATGGCGACTCCATGATCCTGCCTTATGATAACCCAATAGATGCTCTCGTAAGTTGATTGCCAACAATGGATTTGGATATATTCCTGTCTATTGCGAAGCGATCGGCTTTCACGAGTTTTAACGAACCTCCATTCGGCCTCGGGTCCTAAAAGCGGACTCCCGAGGGCCACCCGGATCGCGAGCGGGGTTCGGGCGCGTCACAGTGGCGACTCCGCTGGGGATATCATGAGACTCTGCTCCGAAAGTACTTTTGGTTAATATAATGTAAATTGGTTTAAGATCAAGAAATTTTATCTCTTTTCGAAAAATCTGCATTGCATCCATGCTAGAGCCTTAGAATTATGTTAGTTGGTCCCCATTTTACCCCGGTGCGTTCCTAAAACACGACCCTACTTTCACTCATTGTAGGGAAGTGTTCGGGATAATCACCAGCACAAGTCTCGTGCCATCAAATGGTATATCAAATGATGACCCGATCGGTCGTTATGCTCGTGATGAGTTAGACCCGTCGGTAGGGACCACGCTTGGGTAGACCTGAAGTAACACCACCCTCTGACTAAAGCTCATGTAATGACCATAAAAACTTCCACTAGGTTACGTGTACCTTAACAAATGTGCTTGTTACGTGGGCCTTTATATATTAAACCAATTCAAGCTCATTAATTGGGCACTCATCAAAGGCTTTCATGCCCCGGTGGGCTCACTTTTAATATGTTTGAAAGGTCCAAATATATAATGGCCAAAATCTATCCGTATGCGCTTTTATTAATGAGAGTTTGTGCTTCGCAGCACGCTGTACGCGCTCATTGGGGTCCCCGTTAACCCATGGGTCAAGCCCGCCTAGGAAAGAGCCCGCGCGACCTCCTGTGTGATAGAAATAGGGTTGGGAGGAATTTTTTTTTCTCTTGTGTGTGTATTTGTGCTTGTACATTCTTTTATGAGTAATAATCGTAAATAAAACACATGCATTTTTATCTCATGTATAATTCTTTCCATACAACAATAGAACTTGTGCACTTTGTATACAAAATTGCTTGAATCATAAATTGTAATATGAACATAGTATGGCCTGCACATTGTGTACATAAATTGCTTGTATCATAATTTGTGAATATGAACATAACGTGTATTTGTCCTGCATGTACATACATAGTAGCGCTTGTCACAACTCACACTAACATTATGACATCCATGACACCCATCGTGCACTATAGCCAATATATACGACATACATCATCGAAGGTACGTGTCGACATGCATCATTGCATGCATAGATATACTACCACCATGACAGTTAAAAAAAAAATAAAAAAAATAAAAATAAAAATAATAAATAATAGTAAAATAAAAAAAATGATATCAAATAAAATGTACATTCATCATGGGTCATATCATGTACATATCAGTATGCTCACATTACATGTGTACATAAGCATTGGGTACTGGATCATGCACACACCGCTGCATGTCATAGTGCGCACATATTAGCATACATCATCAGGTTAGCCATTATACATATCATACGTATCGTGACATTTTGCACTTCTCACATTGTGTGCCATATCATGCATGTGCATTGTCATGCGTGAGTTATGCCATGCACATGTGAATCATGCTTTGTGTATGTTAGTCATTGTATATACCTACGCATGTCTTGCATTTGCATACCATGTAAATACACATGTTTTGTAGGTGCCACTCATTTCTTGTAACCAATTTCATCCCATGTCTTCTTTCGCACGTATATGCCACTCATTGTATACAATCATTTTTATAGTGTGCCCTATGTTATATGTATTATTTGTATATATTTTACACTTTTATGTGTGTGAATTCTGCCATTTCTCACAACTCATTAAAGTACACATTATCGTCTAATGCATGTGCACATGTAGCATGTATCATAAACATTCATTCTCATGTTATGCCATAATTTGCACTTGTGTCTTCATTATACGTTGTTTATATGTACACTGTGAATTTATGTATGCACATCATTTGCCATGCATTGTGTACACATACATACTCACTCATAATTTTTTTGTAGATGTTTCACACACGTGTTTTTGCACACATTTCATCTATGCATCTCTACACGATATGTTTGCACACATGTTCTGCACATATGGTTCCTAATATACACTATTAATAGGCATGACACTGTTGCATGTATCTTGTATACATCATTTTTAACGCATAATTTTCACAATATTTTGCCAAAAAAAAAAACCAAAATAATATCAAATCAAAATAATACATTCATCATGTGTCACAGCATATACATATCAGTACGCTCGCGTTGCGTATGAACATAAATATTGTGTGCTGAAGCATACACATACAGCTGCATGTTGTGGTGTGCCATATTATCATACGTCATTAGGCCGGGCATTATACATGTCATGCATGACAGACACCTTGCACATTGCGTGCCCTATCATGAACATGCATTATCATACCTGCGCTATGCCATGCACATATGAATGCTGCAACATACAAGTTAGTCATTATATACCTTGTACATATATCATGCATCATGCATCATGCCATGTACATATGCCTTGCAAATGTTGTCCATTCCTTGCAATAACTTTCATCACATGTCTTGTATCGCACACACGTGCCACTCACTGTACACAATCATTCTTATATTGTATCCCATGGCCATGTACATTATTTGTATATATTTTGCACTTTTATGTATATGAGTTTCGCCATCCCTCACAACTCATTAATACACATTATCATGATAGGTCATCTTCATCTTACATTACACATGTATTCCTATCATCTCTAAATCATGCCATGTGTACATGCACCATGTATCATAAACATTTATTTTCATTTTGTGCCACAATCTGTACTTGTATCTTCATTATAGATTGCTTACATTTACACTGTAAATTTAGGTATGCACATCATTTGTCATGCATTGTTCACACATTCACACTCACTTATAATTTTTCGTTAATGTTTTACACATATACATCTTTGCACATATTTCATGTATGTATTTTTTATACAAAATGTTTTTACACATGTTTCGCACATATAATTCTTACACGCATACATGATACTATTGCATACGCCATTCCATGTACATGATTTTTAATGCATAGTTTGCACATATTTTTTTTACAAACAAAAAAGAAAAGAAAGAAAAAAAAAATAAAAGAAAAAATTCTTTGTTTGTCTAAACGATTTTTGTGCATATACATTTTTGATGGAATAAAAATATTTTTTCTGTTAAGTTATATCCTAAAATGATGACATGTTTGCACCTCATTAAGGTACCTCTAATTCAAAGCTTGACTCTGCCTGGTTAGTTCTCAACTATGAATGGATTTGATCTTAACCTTAAAAATCGGAGTTTCATTCCACTTTGAATTAAGTTAGAGGTAGATATGTTAGATCTTTAAGAGCTAGATCACATGAAAATATTTGACTATACCATGTCATTTCTAAGTTCAGAGCACATTTGGCCCGTTTTGAAAATAAAACTGAAAAACTAGTTGCAATTAGGGGATTGGATGAAAACTCACTAAGAGCACTAGAACCTTTCCGATTACCAATCAAAGCGACCCTTGGATAAGGCTGAATCTAGAAAATGATTTAGGCACAATTCCTTTGTATAGCTCTCTAAATGACCATTTCCTACCCTTATTTTATAATCGCTTGTTAGCCCCTTGAGCCTTTATTTTGGTATGCTAAATGCGTACCGGTTTTATTATTACACACGTTAAAACTTTACCTTTTGCCTAAAATGATTTTGGCTTCCCCTTAGGAGAATGACCGCTCTAGTAAGGATGGATGTACGTTCTTTCGGACCATCAAAAGTCCCCCCGATAAAAATGGATTTACACTTTGTGGAAAAGAGCCCCAATCTTGGACAGTTCTTTGAGCTATCAATAATCAGCCTGATAAGGATGGGTCTGCTCTTCGAGAAAGGGAATCTCAATTATTGATAATTTTGTGGGTTATCCAAAAATTACCCTGATAAAGATGGGTCTACACTTCGAGCAGATAATTTCAATCATTGATAATTTTTTGGGTTACCAGAAATCACCATGATAAGGATGGGTTTACCCCTTGAGAAAAAAAAAAACTTTCAATCGTCAATAATTTTTGGGCTACACTTCAGGAAGGGGTTTAAATCACCAATAAACTTTTTGTGTAATTAGAGACGTAAACTTGTGAAAATAAACAAAGAAAAAAAAAGAAAAAAAAAGAAGAAAAAAAAAAGAAGAAAAAAAAAACAGAAGAAGCAAAAAAAAAATAAAAAAAAAACAACGTAGAACTCATGGTAGTACCCCTTGATGAGTTTCAGTAGCTATCTTTTTAGCTTTATTTTTTATGCTGAGCTTGATGAGATCAAGTATTACCAAATTCAAATCCAAGAATATCTGGACAGTATACCATTTGTGTTGAGAATGGTGCTTTCATCCGTCGAATTAACCGTGCGGTCATTCTTTTCTAGCGACCTAATCCTCCTTTGACAGCCAATTACCTAAGCCTAACGTTACAACCAAAGTAAGACCTCTTGATTCTTGGTTCGGCCTTATCTAATTAGCGGAGATGACCTTCTAATAAGGTTTGGTACGTAGGAAGAGGCATATGGTGTTTCTTGAGCTTCAAGCGGGAAGCCATGAGTGCATTTATGCATTCGAGTTGAGTCTTGTCCTCGACATTGCATCTAGAATTTGCTTTTGAAAAATGAAAAATCCTGTTTTGGCCTTTTGCACACACACACAGAGACGGCATGGTAATGCCATGTATTTACCTGTTGGTTTAGTAAACCTTGATGTTTACATATTTATCTTCTTACCCTTCATTGGGAACGACTCCCGGATTCTTTTGCTGAGATTGAATCAGTTGAGAATGTGGTTCATTCAGTATGCTCAAAGGCAGATAGAAACTCGAGTTTGAGGTACCTAATAGGTTGCACTCATTTTACGATCTTGGGGTATTTCTTATCACTACCCATGAAAATGATATTTTGCACATACTCCCAACAAATTCTTTGTACATATACTTTCTGCAAATATTTTTACACATAACTGTAGCAAACATTCTCATGAATAGTTTTACATGTCTTTTGGCATAAAATCTTTAGCAAAGGCACCTTTGGGCATTCATGGCTCTCTAAACTTCATTTTTGTAATCAATTACTTTCATGCATTTTCTGGACATACCCTTGGCCTACATCTTACATGCACATTTTTCGCATGCATTCAATACACATGTATATGATTTTCCCTGCACATGCTTCATACACATAGTTATATGTGCATACATCGCACACACCCAATCCCTTACATGGCCTTCATGTATATAACATTTTTCACCTGTCTTTGCATATGATTCTTTTCATCTATGCCTATGAACGACTCTTTATCCTTGTCACATGCATGAACATTTGCATATATTCTGCATACATAACCCCTTGCATATATCTCTCATGCATGATCCTTCTCATTCATGATCATTTGCAAATATTTTTACATGCATACAAGCCATGTACGCGCCATATGTGTCATATGTGTAATTCTCGGCATGCATTTCATGTTCGTAGTCCATGTGTAGTACGCACAGTACTCATTTTACAACTCCTTGCAGTTGTTGTATGTCACATTTGCATATAGGTAATTCTGTGCTTGAATTCTACATTCATAATATACATGCATATCATACATGCATAGCTTTCCACATAATTTCCATGCATACATGATGCCCTTTGCCTACTAGATGGTGTACATCAGTCTTAATCAGGACTTCACATGTCGATAAACTGACGCTTCCAAAGCCCTCTCAAGAGGCAAATCTCTAAACCCTCTCAAGAGGCGAACTTCCAAAGCCTTCTCAAAAGGCAATTCTCAAGCCCTCTGAAGAGGCAATTCTCAAGTTAACCCAAGTCCTCTCAAGGGGCAATTAATCCAAAGACCAGGGGGCAATTAGATCTTCAAAGTCCTCTGAAGAGGCAAATCCTTCAAAGTCCTCTCAAGAGGCAATTCTCAAGTCAACCCAAGTCCTCTCCGGGGGCAATTAACCCAAGACCTCTCAGGGGGCAATTAGATCTCCAAGTCCTCTTAAGAGGCAATCCTCCAGGTTAGACACTAACCCGGCTGGAGCTAGACACCGCACAGGTTAGATGCTTCAATGAATACAAGGCTAGACACCGCACAGGTTAGATGCCAACTCGGCTGAGGCTAGACACCGCACAGGATAGATGCTTCAACGAATACAAGGCTAGACACCGCACAGGTTAGATGCCGACTCGGCTGAGGCTAGACACCGCACAGGTTAGATGCTTCAACGAATACAAGGCTAGACACCGCACAGGTTAGATGCCGACACGGCTGGAGCTAGACACCGCATAGGTTAGATGCTTCAACGAATACAAGGCTAGACACCGCGCAGGTTAGATGCCAACTCGGCTGAGGCTAGACACCGCACAGGTTAGATGCTTCAACGAATACAAGGCTAGACACCGCGCAGGTTAGATGCCAACTTGGCTGAGGCTAGACACCGCACAGGTTAGATGCTTCAACGAATACAAGGCTAGACACCGCACAGGTTAGATGCCGACCCGGCTGGAGCTAGACACCGCACAGGTTAGATGCTTCAACGAATTCAAGGCTAGACACCGCACAGGTTAGATGCCGACCCGATTGAGGCTAGACACCGCACAGGTTAGATGCCGAAACGTACAAGGCTAGACACCGCATAGGTTAGATACCGACCCGACTGAGGCTAGACACCGCACAGGTTAAATGCCGAAATGACCAAAGCTAGACACCGCATAGAGGTTAGATGCCGACCAGACTGAGGCTAGACACCGCACAGGTTAGACGCCGAAACGACCAAGGCTAGACACCGCACAGGTTAGATGCCAAAATGACTAAGGCTAGACACCGCATAGGTTAGATGCCGACCCGACTGAGGCTAGACACCGCACAGGTTAAATGCCGAAACGACCAAAGCTAGACACCGCATAGGTTAGATGCCGACCAGACTGAGGCTAGACACCGCACAGGTTAGATGCCGAAACGACCAAGGCTAGACACCGCACAGGTTAGATGCCAAAATGACTAAGGCTAGACACCGCATAGGTTAGATGCCGACCCGACTGAGGCTAGACACCGCACAGGTTAAATGCCGAAATGACCAAAGCTAGACACCGCATAGGTTAGATGCCGACCAGACTGAGGCTAGACACCGCACAGGTTAGATGCCGAAACGACCAAGGCTAGACACCGCACAGGTTAGATGCCAAAATGACTAAGGCTAGACACCGCACCGGTTAGATGCCGAAACGACACGGTTGGAGCTAGACACCGCACAGGTTAGATGCTTCAATGAATACAAGGCTAGACACCGCACAGGTTAGATGCCAACCCGGCTGAGGCTAGACACCGCACAGGTTAGATGCCGACCCGGCTGGAGCTAGACACCGCACAGGTTAGATGCTTCAACGAATTCAAGGCTAGACACCGCACAGGTTAGATGCCGATCCGACTGAGGCTAGACACCGCACAGGTTAGATGCCGAAACGTACAAGGCTAGACACCGCACAGGTTAGATGCTGAAATGACCAAGGCTAGACACCTCACATGTTAGATGCCGAGACGGCTGGAGCTAAACACCGCACAGGTTAGATGCTTCAACGAACAAAAAGGCTAGAAATTGCATAGGTTATATGCCAAAAACGACAAGGGTTAACGCGTCGACAAACAGACGATAACTACCCCAACAGCTTCACCCTCAGGTATGCGTCTCTGCGCCTCCCCTTTTTTCTTCTTCTCTGAATTTTGGCCTATCTTATCTAAATTTTGGCTAACCTAGGTGTCTAGGCACTAGATTCTCCAAAATTGGGGGCAACTGTAGACACCGGGTCCCGAGTCGGGTTTAATGTTAAAAAAAAAAATGGCAATGGCAATGTTTGGGCCTTGATAATTCCTCCAAAAAAATATATATTATATATGAAATAGGTAGGCTAAATTAAAAATTAGATTAAAGTGCATTACAAATTAAGATTAGGTTAGTTATTAGTTAATATTATAAGATAAGATGAAAATTAAAATTAGTTAGTTAATTAGTATTATGGCATAATTGAAATTGAAAAAAGAGAATAGATATAGTGTTTAATTAGATAAATTGGATTTAGATAAGTTAAGTAGATTAATTAAAATTAAATAGGTATAAAAAATATAGAGAATTTAAGTATGGTAGAGTATTTAATTAATTAATATATGTGTTAGATTAAGTTAATTAAAAAATGGGAAAATGGAGGAAATTACCATATGCACCAAATTAACCCTAATTTTAGGGTATAAAAAACAAAAGAATGAAAAAATGAAGGGGGGCTCTCTCTCTCGGCTAAAGAACACAGTAGAACCAAGAAAGAAAAAAAGAGAAAGAAAAGGAAAAGAAAAGAAAAAGAAAGAGGGAGCTGAGCACAGGGAACCGAAGAAAAGAAAAAAGAAAAACAAAAGGGAAAGGAAAAAAGAAAGAGAGGAGAGAGCAATAGAGAGAGGGCCAAATAAAGAAAGAAAGAAAAAGAAATAAGGAGAGAAGAGAGGAACAGGGGCCAACGGAGACCAGAACCGCCGGAGAGAAGAAGAAAAGGAAGAAAAAAGGAGAGGAGGAGGCGTTGCCTCCGCCGGCCAGCCACAGGCGCGCCACCACGAGGACAGCGACGCCCGGACGCTCCGGCCGGCAGCCACCAGGGTCTCCCACTCGCCGGGGAAGGCCAGATCGGAGGGAGCACCCCGAAACGCTTCAGGGCGTTTTCCGGCGAAAAGACGGCGCTGTTCGGCGCGTGACCACCGGAGGCGGCTTCCCGGCAGCCAGGCGAAGAGGATGGAGGCGGCGGTGACGTCCACGGCGGCTCCGGCGATGCTCCGGCGGTGAATCGTATTCCTTTTTTATTTTTTTATATTATTTCTATTTTATTATTATTATTATTATTATTATATTTAATTAATTTCTGTATTATTATTATTATTATTATTATTATTATTATTTATTCATTATTATTAATATTCTGTTATTATTATTATTATTATTGTTATTATTATTTGTAATTATTTAACATTCTGTTTTATTATTATTATTATTATTATTATTATTATTATTATTATTATTATTATTGTCATTATATGTTTATTATTATTATTATTATTATTATTATTATTATTATTATTATTATTATTATTATTATTCTGTTTTTACCATTATTATTATTATATGTTTATTTTATGTTTGTTGATGTTGTATTATTATTATTATTATTATTATTATTATTATTATTATTGTGGTTAGTTATTATTATTTTAATGTCATTATTATTATTATTAGGATGGTGTTAATATTATTACTATGTTTATTATTGTTGATTATAATTATTGTTATGTGATATTGTTATTGTTATTTATTGGTTATTATTAATGTTACTTATTTTATATTATAATTATTATTGTGTTTATTATTATCATTGTATAAATTTAGTTATTATTTATTATTGTGTTGTGTTATTATCATTTTAATATTATTATTATATTCATTATTATTGTTATGTCATTAATTTATTATTAGTATGTTATTATTATCATCATCATTATTATATTTATTTATTATTTGTTATTGTATTTTGAATTATTTATTATTATTATTATTGTTGAGGTTATATTATTGATAGTATTGTTATTATTATTATTATTATTATTATTGTGTTTATTATTATTGTATATGTTTTGTTATTATTATTTATTATTGTGTTTGTTATCATTATTTTAATGTTATTATTATTATTGTGATATTATTTATGTCATTGTTATTTTGTTAATTGTTTACATTATTATTATTATTATCATTATTATTATTATTATTATTATCATTATTGTTGTGTTAATATAATTGTTGGGATTGCTATTGATTATTATAATACTGTTATGTTCATTTATTTTATTATTATTATTATTATTATTATTATTATTATTATTATTATTATTATTATTATTATTTGTTATTAGCATTATTGCATTTTATTATTATTGTTATTATTTTATATTATTAGTATGATTATTATTATTATCTTTGTTATGTTGTCATATATATTATTATTGTTACTGTGATTGTCATTATTATTATTATTATTATTATTCAATTTATTTTTATTGTTATTCTTATTGTGTTTATTATTATTATTGTATATATTTAGTTATTATTATCTATTGTTGTGTTTTGTTAATCATAATTTTATTATTATTTTATTTAATTATTATTATTATTTGTTTATTATCATTGTTATATTATCATTATTCTTATTCATTCATACTATCAATATTATTATTTTATGTTTAATCCATGTTATAATCATAATTGTTATTATTATTATTATTATTATTATTATTATTATTATTATTATTATTATTATTATTATTCTGTTTTATTATTATTATTGTTATTAATATTAATATTATTATCATTTTATTTGTTTATTATTATTGTTATATTATTATTATTATTTGGTTCATGTTTTTATTATTATTTTATCTATTTATAATAATTATTATTATTTTAGGTTTATTTATTATTCATCATTATTTTACTCATCATTATTAGCATCATTATTTTTTATTATCATTGATCATTATAATTGTCATTATGTTTTACATCCATCATTTCTTTCAATTTATTTCATTCAATTGTTTATTTAATTATTTACTTATTTATTTATTTGTCACTTATTTAATTTAATCAATTATTAACTTTAATTATTTTTCTTAACTTACTTTATTCAATTATTTGTTTGTTTGTTTGTTTATTTATTCAATTATTTATTTATTCATTCAATTACCTATTTATTTATTATTAACCAATATTAATTTTATGTCATGATTGTAATCACAAGCGGCACATGGCTCGTCCAAGGAGCACGGTCGAGGTGAGTAGATTAGGATTTATTTATTATTATGAAATATGTAATTATCATTTTATTTTATTTTATTTACTAATTTGTAATAATAAAGGATTTTCTATCGCGGTTATAAAGAACCACCACACAAATATTTTCTACAAAATGAAATTTGTCAATAAAACTGGACCAATGTCCACGTTTTCACCCGAAACCAAAAGATTTAAACCGAATCGAGAATTTTATACTTTTTTATAAACCAAAGTAATTGGGAACCAATGTTCCCGTTTAAGTGAATGACCCGATTTATGCATGTTTACATTTTAATTTCTTTTACGCATATATTCATTTATTTATTTACTTTAAGCAAGTTTTAGTTATTCTTATTTATTTGGGGGATTGTTCTGTCCCACTTTATTTATTTTATAATTTTTTAGTGCTTTATTTAATTGCTTTCCATACTTTAATTATCGCTTTTATTTATTTTCTCTATGTGCTTGTTATACGCATTATATTTATGGCATGATTCGTGTGAGAGGAGAGATAAAACAATTGATCGTAAAAATTTGTTCACATAATATTAACCAAGAGTATGAATAAGAGTGAGGTCCCGAACTCTCTCTGGTTTTGGGCCTCATAAGGTTAGGATTACTTTCCCGATACTTTTTATTGGGTGGCGACTCCATGATCCTGCCTTATGATAACCCAATAGATGCTCTCGTAAGTTGATTGCCAACAATGGATTTGGATATATTCCTGTCTATTGCGAAGCGATCGGCTTTCACGAGTTTTAACGAACCTCCATTCGGCCTCGGGTCCTAAAAGCGGACTCCCGAGGGCCACCCGGATCGCGAGCGGGGTTCGGGCGCGTCACAACTATATTATGAATAATTTGTTAGTTACCACAGTGGTCCAATTAGAAAGCTTTTATAGATGTCAAATTAAATAGAATTCAATTATTCATTATCATGTGATGTTATTAATGAGATGACATGATGATATTATATTTTTTTGTCATGAGTATATTGAACTTCATTGGCTGTAAAATATTTAAGAACTACCCAAAGGTTGGTTGAATAATTTTATAGTCAAGAACATGAATATATCCAAAGATAGCAAACATGTCATGTTAGGGTGTAATTAATTACCAATTATATGAAATTAAAATTGAGCATCAATTACGTTTATTATAGTGCATTATTGGATCACCCGAAGGAGAACCAGTGTACACTTATGTGTGTATGAATAATGTTTGAATCTGAGTTATGTGTTTATATTATGACTCAAAGCACTAATGTATGAGCATGTATTTATTTATAGCATTTGCTCTTGTTCCTTTTCATTCGCAAGCTTCGTCTATTGTGAAATTCAACGAGCTTAATTTTTCTAAATGGTCTGAACAAGTTTTGTTTCACTTAAGTGTCCTAAATCTTGATTTAACACTCTTACATGACAAGCCTACTGATCTCTTTGATGATAGTACTGATGAACAAAGATAATGCTTGGGAAAGATCTAATAAACTTAGCTTAATGTTCTTGCAAATGACTATAGCTGAGAACATCAGGTCAACGATTCTTAAAACTGACAGTGCAAAGAAATTTATGGAATCTGTTGAAAGTATATCCCACTTTGACACTTCTAATAAGTCAGTAGCGGGGACACTGATGGGTACGTTAACTACCATCAAATTTGATGGTTTTGGTACCATGCATGAGCACCTTACTGAGATGATAAACATAGTAGCAAAATTGGGATCCTTGGGACTGAAAGTGGAGGAAACTTTCCTTGTGACATTCATCATGAACTCCTTGCTTTCTCAATATGGTCCATTCCAAATAAATTACAACACTATAAAGGCTAAATGGAATGTGACGGAATTGCAAACTATGCTAATTCAAGAGGAAGCAAGGCTGAAGAAATAAGGGCCTCATTCAGTTAATCTCATGGGTCAGCTATGGGCTAATAAGAAACCAAGAAAGCATTATGGAAAGGGGAATAAAAGATTGAAGGTTAATGAGTCATCTTCCTAAATCCACAAGAAGGAATCAAATAAAGTTGTATGTCATTTCTATGAAAAGCATGGACACTATAAGAAAGATTGCCTAAAACATAAGGTTTGGCTCGAAAAAAAAGATATACATTATGTTTTTGTATGTTTTGAATCTGACTTATCTGAAGTTCCTTCTAATACTTGGTAGTTTTATTATGGTGCCACTACTCATATTTTCAATATTATTTGATTCCTTACAATCCAAATCATAAGCCCAACTAGCAACTTTTTGTTTATGAAAAATAAAATGAAAGCCCCAATTGAAGGTGTAGGGACTTATAGGCTAACATTAGACACTGGGTATCACTTGGATCTAATGAACACTCTTTATGTACCTTCAATTTCTAGAAACTTAGTTTCTGTTTCTAAACTTGATGCTACTGGATATATTTTTGATGTTGGACATGATTGTTTCAATTTATATAAGAATAATTCCTTTCTTGGTCATGGAATGCTTATGGATGGTTTATATAAATTAAAACTTGATGATATTTTTTCTGAATCTCTATTTATTGTTAATCATAATGTTTTAATGAAATGCATTTTGGTTAATAAAAATTCGCTTACTTGTGGCATAAACATTTAGACCACATATCCAAAGAAAGAATACAAAGATTGGTAAAGAATGAAATCCTTCCTATAATTTGGATTTTACTAATCTTAATATTTGTGTGGATTGTATCAAGGGAAAACTCATAAAATGCACAATCAATAAGAAAGACACAAGAACCACACAACTCCTTGAAATTATACACACTGACATATGCGGTGTTCCATATTTTGGTAGAGAAAAGTATTTCATCACTTTCATTGATGATTTTTCACGTTATGGATATGTTTATTTATTACATGAGAAATCTCAATTAGTAAATGCCTTAGAGGTGTTTATAACTAAGGTTGAAAGACAATTAGATAGAAAAGTAAAAATCGTTAGATCTGACAGAAGTGGTGAATATTATGGAAGATATGATGAAATTGGACAATATCCAGGTCCATTTGCTAAATACCTTGAAAAATATGGCATTTGTATTCAATACACAATGCCAGGTACACCACATCAAAATAGTGTTGCAGAAAGGCGTAATCGTACTTTAATGGACATAGTTAGGAGCATGTTAAGCTATGCTTTTTTGCCCTTATTATTGTGAGTGTATGCTTTGAAAACTGCCATATATTTATTAAATAGGGTTCATAGTAAGGCAGTTCCAAAAACTCCTTTTGAACTGTGGATAGGAAGGAAACTTAGTTTAAGACACCTGTATATTTGGGGTTGCCCGGTAGAAGTAAGAGTTTATAATCCATATGAAAGGAAAATAGATTCAAGAACAACTAGTGGTTTCTTCATTGGTTATCCAAAAAAATTTAAATGTTATATATTTATTGTTCTAACCATAGTACGAGAATTGTTGAAGCTAGAAATGCGCGGTTCATTGAAAATGGTGAAATTAGTAAGAGTGTTGAACCACGCAAATTGGAAATTCAAGAAGTTAGGGTAGAGATTTCTTTACCTCAAACTTCTTCTCAAGTAGTTGTACCTACAATTGTTGAGCACTCAGACAACATACAAGAACAACAAATAAATGATGAAACACCCCATAATGAAGTTGTTATCAATGAACATGTAGTGGATGAACCACAAAATGTGGCATTAATAAGATTTGAAAGGCAAAGAAGATATGTTATCTCTGATGATTATATGGTTTATCTGCAAGACTCAGAATTTGACTTGGGAATCGATGATGATCTAGTTTCGTTTTCACATGCCATGGATAGTAAAGATTCTATGAAATGGTTAGATGCCATGAAAGAAGAGATGAAATCAATGGATCCCAATGAATTCTAGGATCTTATTGAAATGCCAAAAGATTGTAAAAGAGTTAGGTGTAAATGGGTTTTTAAGACTAACTGCGACTCTAATGGCAATATCGAAAGACATAAAGCTAGACTCGTTGCCAAATGTTTCACTCAGAAAGATAGTGTTGACTACAAAGAGACCTTTTCTCATATTTCGAAAAAAGACTCATTTAGGATTATCATGGCATTGGTAGCTCATTATGATTTGGAGGTTCATTAAATCGATGTGAAAACTGCCTTTCTGAATGGGAATTTAGAGGAAAAAGTCTACATAGACCAACCCGAAGGTTTCGTTATTAAAGGAAAGGATCATATGGTGTGTAAACTTAAAAAGTCAATATACGAACTTAAACAAACTTACCGACAATGGTATCTCAAGTTTAATGATACCATTATTTCCTTTGGATTTAAGGAAAATATTGTTGATCGATGTATATATCTGAAGGTCAGCGGGAGTAAGTTTATAATTATAATTTTGTATGTTGATAATATCCTGTTTACTACTAATGATCTTGGCTTGTTACATAAGACCAAGAGATTTCTTTCTAAGAACTTTGAAATCAAAGATATAGGTGAGGCATCCTATGTGATTGGAATCGAAATATTTCATGATAGATCATAAGGAATATTAGGACTGTCTCAAAAGGCATATATCAACAAAGTTCTAGAGAGATTTAAGATGGAAATGTGCTCCTCAAGTGTTGTCTCAATTCAGAAAGAAGATAAATTTAGTCTTATGCCATGCCCAAAGAATGAATTGGAACATAAGGAAATGGAACGGATTCCATATGCTTCCATCGTTGGTAGTTTGATGTATGCTCAGACTTGTACTAGACCAGACATTAATTTTGTTATTGGAATGCTGGGCAGATATCAAAGTAATCCAGGAATGAATCATTGGAAAGCTGTAAAAGAAAGTATTAAGATACTTGCAAGGGATAAAAGATCACATGCTTACTTATAGGAGATCTGGTCATCTAGAGGTGATAGGTTATTCAGATTCAGATTATGCTAGATGTGTTGATATAAGAAAATTCACATTTGGCTACTTATTCCTATTAGCTGGAGGGGCAGTCTCATAGAAGAGTGCAAAGCAATCTGTCATCGCTGCATCGACCATGGAAGAAGAGTTTGTAGCATGCTTTGAGGCTACAGTTCATAGATTATTGCTGCGGAACTTTGTTTCACGACTTGAAATTGTCGACAGTGTTGCCAAGCCTCTAAAAATTTATTGTAATAATTCTGCAGCAGTGTTCTTCTCTAAAAACAACAAGTATTCAAAGGGTGCTAAACATATGAAACTGAAATACTTTGTTGTTAAAGAAGAAGTTCAAAACAACGAGTGTTAATCGAACATATTAGCATCAATCTCATGATTACGGATCCGTTGACAAAAGGACTACCACCAAAGACATTTAGTGCACATGTCGAACTAATGGGCATTACTGAAAACCATTATTGTTAGTTTGATGATGTCTTTGTTCTTTATGTACTTGATTGACACTTTGAGCTCATTTAGTGTGTGTTTTTGACATTTTAATGCATCCTGTTTTATCATGTTGATTATTGTATATACATGAATTAATTATGTTAACATAACAGGATTTGTCTCTAACAAAGACATTATCGTCGGACCATTATGATATATGTCTCTATTACATATCACATTGAGTATAAAACTGGTATTATGATTCATAGAAGGGACTATGTCAATATAATGACATACAACTGTTATGATCCTTATTAGTTTTCTGCTTAATAATGATTTTCGGTTTGACCAACTTATGAGAGGATTTAGCTTAAACTATGCATATTATGATTATTATTAAATCATGAAGTTAAATAATGACACATGAGCCAAGTGGGAGAATGTTGAATTTCGTTATCCGTATCCCATGTGGTTATATATATATATATATATTTATTTATTTATTTAATATTAAATATACTATATTAGATTTAATAATATTAAGTACTAAAATTCTATTGGTCAATGGGAGGTATTATTTTTTAACTGCACATTGATGGAATATCAGTTAGAAAAGTAACTAAAATAAAATTGGTATTCGCTCAAACCAGTTAGTGACTTTTCTCTCCATCAAAAAGGTATTCTGTAAAAAAAAAAAGGGTTAAAAGAGAGAGAAACACAATTTTTTCAAAAGGGATTGTGGTGATTAACTGTTTTTCATCAAGAGTTCATCATAAATCAAGGTATGTTTTATTTTTCCTAATTTATATGTATTGTGAAAATCACAAAGTTCTACGATTTGGGAATTAGGGTTTATGCATAGTTGATTTGCATAAATTAAGAAAAATTCATCATTGTTATCTATTTTTTGTTTGTTTTTCAACTTAATTATTTACTCAATCCATTCTATTTTATGTGTTACTTTTTGTTATTTTTACTAGAATTAACAAGTATTAATTAGACTTAAATTTAGAATTAAATGTAGTGAACAATGACTAAATTACCCTTATTTTATCACTCCCAAAATTATAACTTAAATCTAATTGGCTAAACAACATTGGAAATGTAAAATAGAATTAGTGTTTTATTGAAAAAAGAAAATTAATATTGTATTAAAAGTTTAAAAACAACAAATAAAATAAAATATGAAATTTTATAAAAAACGTCAAGTATTGTAGAACGGAATGACTATAATCTACCTCATACCTTTTTCTATTTATATATTTGTTTTTTTTTCCCGTTTTCTTTAAATTGCGTCATCTATAATAATTATATTTTTTTCTTATAAAATCAAAAAAAGGTGACCAACTCAACTAATTAAATGTAAAAAGAATGGCAAAATAACATTTAATTTGGATTGTTTTGATCATGAATGAGATATTTTTTTTTAATTATCATTTCTTATATTGGGATACCAAATTTGCACATCTAATTTTCGTTATTACAGTCACTCAAATGTCTATATTGATAATTTTATAATAAAATAAGATTAATTATAAATACTTTTGCCAAATGTCGAAAATAACTATTTGCTACCGATAATAAGTTCTTCACGCGTGGATGCCCTACAGTTGCAAATGTGGTCCTTGAGTCAGCCACAGGAATGGTTGAGTGTGGATTCACCCAAATGAGCGCATCAAGGGATTTTATCTTTGACCAATTTTAACTAGATAATGTAATTTATAAACCTCTTATTAGTAAATTTCTATTTTTATCGATTTTTTATGAAACAGAAAAAAACTGCTAATTTATTCTTAACGTTTGGATTCAGAAACTTATTAATCAACATTGATTTCTTACAAAATAATACAAATTGACCACAAAATCAAGCTTCAATCTTTATATGATCATAAAACTAATTACTCCTAACATACTGATTATACTAAATGCCAAGTGATAGAAATAAAGAACATGGTATTTTAGATTTGTGGTAGATCTTGAGAGGTATTTTCCATAAGTAGGTGTTTTTCTTCCTCCTCAATTCTCTGCAACCATTTTAATCCAAGATTACATCCTGCTTTTGCCGCAACCTGGAACTGTGCTTTTGCCATCGCTACTGCATTCATCACATTCCCACTTTCTGAATTTTTCGCCTTTTTCTTCACATTGAATTTCATTATCCGCTCTGGAACTTGTGCACCTGACAATACAACATCCAAATTACTATTTCTGTAAATGCCACCCTATGTAAAATATGGATAATTTTTACAAGGAATACTACATTTTTTTGTGTTCAAAAAGGCTAGTGAGATAAAGAAGTCATCTCCATCAACTTTCATGGTCAGAAACTTGGTGGATAGATATTCAGTAAGAAAATTCATTCTCAACAGTTTTCTCATAAGTATGCATAAATAAAGACAGAAAGAAAGAACGATTCTCAAAAGGCGATGGGGGTATTCATTTGCCTTGAGTATGTAAAAATAATAGTTAGTTTTCAGGCTAGCTCTGTCAATCGCACTGAAAAAATAGAAATTAAAACCAAATAGCAAGCAATCATAATCCAGTGATACTATTTGCACACAAAAGTGTCTAATTAGTATACTTACAGAAGAGGAAACAGAACCAAGACCATTCCATTTCAAGTTGGCAAATCAAATTATGACAGTTAGTTTTAATGCGGTCTTTCATTCCATATATCATGCCAGTAAATACTCAAAGAACCACACAAATAAGCCCACAGAGTTTATTATTGTAACTATCACATACCAAATTAATAAGCCCACGAGTTTATTATTGTAGCTATCATATACAAAATTAAATACTCTCTCCGTCCCACCAAATTGTCACATTTTAAAAAAAAAAATTATCCCGCCAAATTGTCACATCGATAAATTCAAGATTGTTTAATTCATTCTCTTTAATTTCACCCTTCATATAATGTCAATAAAACATTTAATAACTTAATTAATATTTCTCTTTTTATACCTACTTTATTGTGATAGCCTAAATTAAAATGAAGTATTTTAGTTTATTATTCAATATAATTTTTCATAAAAATTAGCAAAACTAATTATTACTTTAATAATGGTGATTTGTATAAAAAGTGACAACTTGGTGGAACGGAGGGAATAGCAAATTATATAATCACATCACATGCTTTATTTCATGAAAAACCCAAACAAGAAAAATATTTAACAAAGCTGGAGCATCCCCCTTTTCTAACAGAACAGCTAATAAAGGTGTGAACAGCTAACCTCGAAGAAGGAGAGATCCATATGCTACAGCTGCACCAGCATGTCCCTGCACAAATGCCAATACAAGGAGAGATGTATTATTGATGATAAAACAAGAGATTCCAACATATGTTAGTAATTCTGCATTCTCATTTTCCATCTCAGATAATGAAAGGATTCGCAGAATCACAAGTGCTGCATAAATACATCAGTCTAGCTATTGTGAACATGAAGCCTATTACATCAAAATGCAGTCAAGGAGACTACTAAAAGCATCGTTTATTCCTAAAAATTATTGAAGGCCACAACGCATTTAACCAGACATGAATTTCACATAGAGGTCTGTCATCAACTCAGATATCAGCAAAAAGTTGCTGTTTTGAACTATAAGTCTCCACAACAAGGTCTACACAAACAAAGACCCTATCCTGGGCTTATGATTTCATTCTGAAACTTTTTCAAATGTTTTCTCAATCTTTCTAAGAATACTTCAATCTTAAACTCCAAAAATAACATCAAATGTCATCCTAAGAAATAATATCAGATAGCTCCTTTTTCTTGTTTCCAATGTGTCTGGAGCTCTTTCAGCGATGAAAAGTCTTTAGGGGCATTGAGACCCTAATTGGTTAGTGATAGATTTCAGAAGTGATTTTATGAGGCTGCAAAAACTTTTTGCAATCCCGACCTCTTGTCAGCTAGTGCATAAAAAAACTTTATGAACTCAACTTGACACTGGATGAGCATACAAAGAAATACTATTTCATACATTCACTGAAAAGGGCAACCATATTGGCTTAGAGAAGAACTTGACTACACCAAGTGTAAGTACACGACTCTCATATGAAAGTGGACTCCACTACATGGTAAGACCAATGACATGTGAGTAGTGTCTGTACACCCAGTGCAGGCCAGTATTTTTCAGGGCCTAGACAAGTTGGAAGAAAGGCTGGAAATGTCAACCATTAAAAAGTTAAGAATGAGCAAGAACGCCTCACACCCAAGCCCCTTATGAAATTGATAACTAAAATTTGTAATTTATATAGCATGAAGAACATGTCCTATTACCTTCTCTGATGCCCTATGAAAACACCATAAAGCTGAGGCAATATCTTTCTTCACACAATCCCCTGTCAAATATACAATACCCAGAAGGTAAAGAGCACCTGGATGCAACTAGAACACCAGAGATTAAGTAAGAATATAAGACCATGTGCAAGCATCATCAATAAGTATATGCTTCAGGGTTTAGCACACCTGGTCAACAGCCTTCTCCAAATAGTAAAAAGCTTGTTGATCTGATTGGACATAATCTTGCTATCCAAGAGAAAGACACACACAAATAAGATGACCTAGTATTGTTAAATGACATTAAAAAATTTAACAGAAACAGCATAAAGTAGTTGGCAATCCACATATTTCAAATCCACAAAAACTAAATATGCTGAGTAAAACAACAAAGTGATGGTAACGAAAATTCCCGAGGAAATCTAGGCCTCCATGCTAGAGATTGATCATAGGGAAAAAAGAACTACGTCCCCTCACAGCCCATAGTTACTCAGTCAGTAAGCAAGTTGGGTGCCAGCGCACAGAGAAGTACCGTGAACAATGGCAAATGAGGAATTGAGACAGAAGTAGGAAAATAAATTTATTTTATAGAAAACAAGATTAAACTAAAAAAGAAAATGCCTTATCCTAAATACAGGTTTTCAGCATATACAACTAAATTCACTAGCTAATTGACTGCTAAATTGTTGTCTAGATATGGGATGTGAAAAATCAGCCATTATATGTCATTCATGCAATTATAAATTTACACTGTCTATTCTAGAAGAGTTTTTTGTTGCATTTATGAAATACAAAATTCAATGACATATTAATAATATTGTCATAGGCTTTGCACTTACTGTTGACGGAAATCTAATTAACCTCAAAGTGTACTGTAATTTACCTGATTCTACATTCCTAGCACCGCACAAGCAACATACAAGAGGTTAATTAAAAATCTGACTGATTGATGTTCACAATTTCACACACAAACTACTCAACAGTCAACACACAGTAATAGGCCTAACCTCAATCCTCAGCTTGCAGCCTAATTCATACTGCGCATCAGCATCACCCATCTCTGCAGCTTCCACCAACAACGCAGCCCCTCTATTCATGGCAGAGGCAGAGAAACCAACATCAATATTGCAATCAATATAACAAGTAATAGCACCACAACCAGAAAAAAATGGACAAAATACATGAGATCATCCCAGAGAAATTTAACAAGAAATGGTCGATTGCATTGCTTCCTGCTATCATTGTCAAATTTATTGAAATGTACTGTAGACTTGAGTAATTAGCCAAGTTATGGTTGATCTTAACTTTTTCACACTGAAAAGGCAACCTAATCTGGAAAGCTGAAATTAAATAATCCAAATATGGTTATTGGGATAGGAGAGATGACAAAATTTCCTATTTATTATCTAGATCTGAAACCATCGTGAGACGCTAGTATTTTGACAATATCTACTTCAAACCATTATCACAGGCACCTAGCAAAGGAGAAAAAGGGTAGTACAAAGTTAAACTTACACAGCTTTACATGCTCCAGGAACATGATACTTTAGATGCAATTTTGATAACCAATATCTAGCATGGGTATTTGAGTTGTCAGCCTCCAAAGCCAATTCAAAGTTCTCCTTTGCTGTCTGGTAACACAAATGAGGGGGAAAAAAAAGTTGCTGTCAAGAGCATAGTAATTTAAGATTCTTCTCTACCTTAAATACACATTTCATAAAATGGGGTGGAAACAATTCAACCATTGATTTCATAAGAAAGCATCTCCATTTGTGTTAAGAAAAATAAAAATAACAAGAAGTTAAGCAACCAATAAAACCTATCTTAATACAGTTTCATATAAACAAATGCTACCTTAATTAGTTTTTTATCAGGTACAATATATTATCAAAGCCCTGTGGTTCATATCCTGAATGAAAGCTAGTGGCAAACACCTCAATCCATTACATTGCCACAGCCATCTACTTCAAATACAGTGTCACTGGTTGCAAACTCAACCGCTCACATAAATTCCCAATATTCTTGTAAATGTGTCCATCCTCCCACACTTAATCAATCTATAAAGGTCAAACTACCCACAGAAACACAATTACGAAAAATTTCCACTCCAATGCGATTCAAAGAAACTATCGTATCCCATTGACCTCCTCAAACCTAAAGATCCTAGAATTCATTTTCCAACTTCTAGTAGATATTCCAAATGTGCTGCCTATCATACTAGGGGTGATTTCAGAACCTAATAAACTAAACAAAAACAAATAACTTCATTTGAACCTCATAATTCCAAAGCTCCATTGAGTACCCTGAGAAGAGGGACGAGCCGGCTGTCATTGAGCTCACAGTAGTCAATGACTCTGTCAACTTCTTTCAAGGCGCTCCATCCCTTGGCTATAAATTCCATGGCATTCTTATTTCTGCTATGCAACCCTCTCTGTAAAAAAAAAAGGGAAAAAAAAAAAGAAAGAGATTGTGTAAACTAATAACTCAAAAAAGGTAAACTTGGGAAATGAAATAACTTACAAAAGGATTGTAACCATAGAGTAGAGTTGGACTCTTTTTCATGAAGTGCCTAAGCATCTTTGTTGTGAAGTAGCAATCTGAAAGTATATCCAGAGAAAGCTCGTTGCTTTCTTAAATTGCCCGAATTTTTTATAAAAGCCTACCAAGGGGGAGAAGAAAGGAATAGGAGGGAAATCTCTAGCCAGACCAAGCAATTAAGAGCTGAGAGTCTAGCCGGTGAAAGATTAGAGCTTTTGTTTTAAATTCCTACTCCTCCATTGATGGGTCTTTCTTGTGGCAGGTTATGGGTGATAATGATGAAGAAAAAGGGATTGTCGGATTGGCGGCACCTGAGGAGCTGATAGATGGTGGTTTGTTGAGTGTTTTTGCTCTTGAATTGGGGATTTCAGAGCAGCACGAGTGAGAGGCAGAGACGATCATGAACATTGCGTATAACCTTATGTCGTTTTGGATACAACTTTTTGATTTCATTTTCCCCCTTAATCCCTTAGCTAAAATTTATTAAATTTTAGGACTTGTTCGCTAATAGAAAACTGGTCCAATTTTCTGTAAAAATCTTTTACAGAAAATAAAAAATAGAAATCATATTTATTTTAGTTAATTTTCTAAAATAGAAAATAAAAAATGAATTTTTCAGTTTTCTAACATAAAGAAGAGATTGAAAAATTAATAAAAGATATTTTTTAAATTTTTTAAATTATTTTAATACATATATACATGTGTGTATATATTTACACACACATACATATACAACATACATATATATGTGTATGTATATATATGTATAGACATGTATGTATGTATGTATGTATGTACATATACATATATTATGTACTTATATACGTACATACATACATGTATGCACACACGTAGACACACACACACATATATACACATATGTATGTACATACATATATATGCACATACACATACTTATACATACATGTATACACACACACACACATATATATGTGCATGTATATATATACATATGTATGCGTATATACACACACATGTGTATATATATATATATATATATGCATGCACATGCATATACATATACGCATACATGCATATGCGCATATGCATATACATATGCACATACATGCAAATGCGCACACACACACACACACACACACACATATATATATATATATATGTATATGTATATGTATATGTATATGTATATGTATATGTATATATATATATATATATATATATATATATATATGTATATGTATATGTATATGTATATGTATATGTATATGTATATGTATGCATATGCATGTGAATGCACATTCACATGCATATGCATATACATATACATATACATATACATATACATATACATATACATATACATATATATATATATATATATATATATATATATATATATATATATATATATATATGCATGTGCATGCTATATATATGTGTGTACATACATACACATATATATAAAATATAAATACTCTAATTTACCATTTATTGATATATATATGTATATGTATATGCATCTATGTGTATATGTGTATATGTATACATATACATATATATAGAAAATAATTACTCTAATTTTTCATTTATTTATATGTATATATACATACATACACATACATATAGAAAATAAATATTCTAATTTTTCATTTCTTGAAAAATAAACGCGTTTTCTAAATTTTTTACAGAAAATAAATACTCAAATTTTCTAAGAAAATATAATACAGAAAATAGAAAACTGTTTTTTATAAGTAAACGCACCCTTAGTATTTTAATGTTTTTGGTTTTTAAGGAAAAATATTTTTTTTTAAACCATTTTTTCCCCTAAATTATTTAAAATAAAATTTCAAATTTTTTCTATCAATTTTAACTTCGAAATTACTTAAAATGAAACAATTTTACCCTTATATTCTATTTTACCCTTATTGTATATAGCAATAAGGTGTCAAATACTTTTAAGCCACGTTTGTTTATTATACATGAGATAGTATAATATAGTGCATGCTAATATGAATACAGTATTTGATAAATTTTTTTAAAAAAATAATAAAAGAATAATATAATACAGTATAGGTTTCATTGTTCCATGTATACTGGAGATAATAATAATAGACTATTAATTTTTGAGTTTATATAATATAGTAAAAATTGAATTATATTGAACTGGATCAAACCTCTTCCATTATCTTCCCATCTCCTCCATCTCCAACATGTTTTCATATCTTTTTTTCTTTATTTTTAAATTCAATTGCTCTGAATTTTTTTTTTTTTTGTATTCAATAGTTTAAGTTGTGATCTATTGATCGATGAGTTTTGTTCATCAAATTCATGCGAAATTTAAATTTGCTTGTTGGAATTCTGTTCAATTATTCAACTTTTTAATTTGCTACTATGATTGAAATGTTGAAAATTATTTATCTAATCAACAAAATTAGGTGACCGAAACCACTTTACTAAGTGTTTTTTGCCAGTTTTCGGCGGTGGCAGTGTTTTCTTGGAATGGTGATTCAATTTTCATGCAAATTTTCTCCATATCAAAAATTATATTTTATAATAATTTTTTATTTAAATTAGTGACCACAAAAATAATTTTATTTGTTTATTTTCAATTTTTTTTAAAATAATACAGTATGACATTATGCACCAAATATAGTATAAAATATTACAGGCTAATACAGTTTTGTACTAAATACAGTATATTATAATACAAGTTAATGAGATATAAGCTAATGTTATATAGACTAATACTATACAAGTTAATAATATACAGACTAATATAATACAGTTAATCAAACGTGCCTTTTAGTGAACTTTTCTAAAACCTTTCTTCCATTTGGTTGTGTAAGTATTTTAGTTTTCTAAGGGGTTGGGCACGTTTGGTTTGGATTGTTGTAGTGTTAGACTATATAATATTAATTTGTATAGTATTAATCTGTACTGTTTAATTTGTATTATTATATATAGTATTTGGTACAGAATTGTGTTAACATGTAATATTTTATACTACGCTTAATGTATAATATTGTACCATATTAATTTTGTAAAAAAGTTAAAAATAAACAAAATTAAATTATTTGTGTTATTATTAATTTAGACAAAAAATTATAATTATAAAATAAAATTTTTGATACATACACTGATATTTTATTAAAAAAATCAAATAAATTTTACTATGAAAACAAAAAATAAAAATAGAGACGAAAATATGGCATTATAATTCAAAGTATAAATAAATTAGTAATTTAAAAATTTGATAAACTGAATAACAATTATATAATGAAACAAAATGCAATTGCTAAGTGTTATGCCATTCTCGATGTCGCCGTAAAAACCTGCTTGTGGGATGGGGGGTTAGACTGCCCCCTCTAAAGAGGCTAAGGAGCACGTCTGGGCCCAGCAACAGGAGACATGGCAATGTTCCACCAGTCACTCGCCCATCTAAACCTCCTTATGGGCTAATTTTTGCATAGATTAGCCTTGAGACTTCTAGAATAGCCTACACATTTCTTTTACTTGTAAACATCTAGATGTTTACCTAGATAATTCTAGAGAAGCAATACTAGCCCTAGGATCAAACCAATTCTCACCGTCCATTGAGGAGGGGGAAAACTATAAATAGGTATAAACCATCAATTGTACATAACTCTTCATTTAAGTAACACAAGCATTCTCCAAAGCTATCTTGTGTGCTTTCTTAAGCTTCACTTTACTTAGCTTACTTAGCCTAAGTCAAGTTCTTTTAAAAAAGGCTTACTAGTTTACTTCAAAGCATTTGCGTGAAGTTCGCTAGGCCCGCATGTGGCTATAACTTGTTCGAAAGAAAGCTCGTGATAGTTGGTATCAGAGCCCGGTTCAGTAAAGAAGCACCTAGGAGAATGTCGAATGTAACTGAGGTTTTCGACGTCAACAACCAACAAGGTGGTGCTAAGAGGGGCAAGGAAAAGTCAAGGGACTTGATCACCGATGTGGAAGAAAGGTTAGTGAAAATGCATGCCTCCATGACCGACTTAGGGGATAAAGTCAATGACATAGACCAATGCATCAAGGGGCTTGAATCCAAGGGGGAGGAGCTTCGCGTGGAGATGCAAGGAGCCTTGAATGTGGTGATTGATGATTTCTCTAAAGAGGTTAAGTCCCGTAAGGCAATGCTTGTTGCCAAGGATGAGGAGCTTAATTCCGAAAAAATAAGGCTTGAAGCCTTTGAGCTTGCTCATCACGAACACGTGGAAGAACTCAAAGCACAAGTAAAATTGTGTATGGTCGCAGTAGCTAATGGAGGAGCTGTCCAAATAGCACCATCACCAAAGGTGAATGCACCCAAACCTCCTACGTTTAGTGGGGCATGGAATGCAAGGGAAATCGATAATTTCATTTGGGGACTCGAAGACTATTTTGGTACAGTAGGCATGGTGGAAGTGGCTCAAAAAGTAAGCAATGCCTCCCTCTTCCTTTAAGATATTGCCTTTATTTGGTGGCATTTAGGTGCGATGATGCCAAGCGAGGGGCCAGCACCATTGAAAGGTGGGAAGATTTCAAGAGGGAACTCAAAAGACAATTCTATCTCGAAGATGCCGAGAAGGAAGCTAGGGCCAAGCTTCGTCGCCTTCAACATAAGGAAGGCCAAATTCGTGAGTATGTGAAGGAGTTTTTGGAGTTGCTCTTAGAGATTCCCACCATGGGGGAGCAAAATGCATTGGTTTGCTTCCTTAATGGCCTAAGCAATTGGACCAAGCTTGAGTTAAAGAGAAAGGGCGTTCAAGATCTAGCTACTGTAATGGCCGCTACCGAGTCCTTGATTGAATTCAAAAAGGTGTCCTCGAAGGGGCAAGGGAAAAAGCCCCATAATGGTGGCAAAGTTGGGGGAAAGAGGGACAAATCTCCCAAGGACAGGCCTTCCAAAGACGAGGGGAAATGGAGGAAGGACGACAAAGGTGATTCTTCCAAAACGAAATTTGCTTGCTTCTTATGCAATGGGCCTCATCGTGCATTTGAGTGCCCAAAACGTGGCAAGCTTGCAACCCTTGTAGGGGAAGAGGAGAAGCTTGATGATGAAAGAAAAATCTCTTCCATCTAGCTTCTCAATGCCATCCAAGCTAAGGTTGAGGAGCAACCGCGCGGCCAAATGTATGTTAAAACTATCGTTAGGGGCAAACCGTTGAAGGCACTAGTGGACACGGGTGCCGATACCGTGTATATGGCTAAGGAGCTCGTGGAAGAGATTGGCCTATCGTACACTATGGAAAAGGGCTTCGTGAAGGGAGTAAATGAAAAAAGTGTCCCTATTAATAGGGTAGCTTAAGGCACCAGCATCCAAATCGGCCAATGGGAAGGTAAGGCCGACATTACTATATCTCCCATCGATGATAAAAAGTTCTATTTAGGAATAGACTTCCTAGATATGGTGAAGGTGTTAATGGTTCTCTACGCCAACACCATATGCATTATAGAGAAAGGACAACCTTGCGTTGTGCCTGTTAAAAGGGAACTTGTTGAAGGGAAGATGCTATCCGCTTTTTAAGTTTCTAAGGGCGTGAAGAAGAAGGAGCCCACGTACTTGGCGACTCTCAAGCTAGACGAGGGTCTTATGGATGGTGGCATCAATGCAACAAAGGTGGTCCAAGGTGTGTTTGAAGAGTTCAGAGATGTTATGCTTGTTGAGTTGCCCAAGAAACTTCCACCGAGGAGGGAGGTAGACCATGCAATTGAGATCAAGCAAGGAGCCAAGCCACCCACTTTTGCTCCCTATAGAATGGCGCCTCCTGAGCTTGAGGAATTAAGGAGGCAATTGAAGGAATTACTTGATATGGGTTGTATTTGTCCCTCTAAAGCTCCTTATGGTGCTCCGGTCATGTTCCAAAAGAAGCATGATGGATCGTTGCAGCTTTGCATTGATTATCAAGCACTTAACAAAGATCACCATCAAGAACAATTATCCCATTCCGCTCATAGCCGATTTGTTTGCTCAACTTAGCGACACTCAATATTTCACCAAGTTAGATTAAAGGAGTGGGTACTATCAAGTACGCATAGCCGAAGGTGATAAGCCCAAGACTGCATGCATAACTCGTTATGGGTCGTACGAATTCCTTGTTTTGCCATTTAGGCTGACGAATGCGCCAACCACATTTTGTACTATGATGAACAAGGTACTTGCTCCCTTCCTTGATCGCTTTGTTGTAGTTTATCTTGATGATATTGTTATCTATCGCAAGACCTTAGAGGAGCATTATGTGGAGCACTTGAGGCAAATATTCAAGACATTAAGGGACAATGAGCTCTATGTCAAGAAGGAGAAATGCTCATTTGCACAACAAGAAGTGACATTCTTGGGCCATGTCGTTGGCAAGGGCAAGCTTCGTATGGATAGTTCTAAGGTGCAAGCTATCCAAGATTGGGAGCCACTAAGCAAGGTCACCGAGTTGAGATCATTTCTTAGCTTGTTGAACTACTATTGAATGTTTATTAAAGGTTATTCTTCCATAGTCGTGCCCCTCACTGACTTGTCAAAGAAGAGTAGAAGTTGGGAATGGGACTCGAGGTGCCAACATGCTTTCGAGGAGTTAAAGAAGCCAAGTATGGGGGAGCCCGTGGTAGCACTTCCCAACCACCGTTTGCTGTTCGAGGTACACACCGATGCCTCCGATTTTAATGCAAGAAGGCCACCCCATCACCTTCGAAAGTAGAAAGCTCAATGACACCGAAAGGAGGTACACGACGCAAGAAAAAGAAATGACCGCCGTTGTGCATTGTCTTCAAATGTGGCGACATTATTTACTTGGGAGCAAATTTGTGGTGAAGACGAACAATGTTGCCACAAGTTACTTCCAAACTCAAAAGAAGCACTCCCCAAAGCAAGCAAAGTGGCAAGACTTCTTAGCGGAAATCGATTATGCTTTGGAGTACAAGCTAGGTTGAGCCAACCTAGTAGCGGATGCCTTGAGTAGAAAAGGCGAACTCGCAGAACTTTCTAGCCCGCAAAGTAACTTGAAGGCACGGATCAAGGAGGGATTGGAGCATGATTCCATGGGCCAAACCATCATTGCACTTGCTAAAGAGGGGAAAACAAGGCGTTTTTGGGTAGAAGATGGCTTGGTGTTCATGAAAGGCAAGCGATTATATGTTCCCTCACATGACAAATTAAGGTGAGAAGTCATGAAGAAGTGCCACGATAGCCAATGGGCGAGCCATCTCGATATGCATCGCACGCTAGCTTTGGTGGAAGATTCATATTATTGGCCACATCTAAGGGATGATGTCGAGGCCTATGTGAAGACATGTCTTGTGTTCTAACAAGACAAGGTAGAGTAAAAAGCACCCGCAAGACTATTAGAGCCGCTCCGGGAAGGCCTTGGGAAAGCGTCTCCATGGACTTCATTGTCGGCTTGCCACATAGTGAGGGATGCAATTGGATTCTTGTGGTGGTCGGTCGATACTTGAAGTATGCCACCTTTATCCCCACACCCAAGGACTGTGCCGCAGAGCAAGCCACCCATCTCTTCTTGAAGCATGTCATGAAGTACTGGGGTGTGCCAAAAAACATTGTAAGTGATCGAGACACTTGGTTCACTAACCGATTTTAGTTGTTCAAATTCTTGGGGACGGAGCTTAGATTCTCGACAAGCTTTCACCCTCAAATAGATGGGCAAACGAAAAGGGTGAATGCACTTTTGGAGCTATACTTGAGGCACTATGTGAGTGCCAATCAAAGAGACTGGGCGAAGTTGCTTGATATTGCCCAATTCTCCTACAATTTGCAAAAAAGCAAGTCCACGAGGCGGAGTCCATTTGAGATTGTCATAGGCAACAACCCTTGACGCCTGCCACAATTGCCATAGGTTATAAAGGGGCTAGTCCATCGGCGTACAAATTTGCGAAGGGATGGAATGATAAAGATGATGAACGACAAACTTATTTAGAGAAAGCTTCCAAAAAGATGAAGAAATAGGCCGACAAAAAGAGGCATCCACGAGAGTTTCAAGTAGGCAACCTTGTGCTTGACAAAATGCGCAATTAGGTGAGGCTCAGTGGATTACATCGAGGCCTTATTAGGAGATACGAAAGGCCCTTCCCTATCATCAAGAAAGTTGGGACTCAAGCATACAAGGTGGAGTTGCCTCCGAAAATCAAATTTCACCCCGTCTTCCATGTAAGTCTTCTAAAGCCTTATCACGGGGATGAGGAAGACTCAAGTAGGGGCATCTCGCATAGGCATAAGGGTCCAACAAGACAAGGAAGTGGAGGAGTTCCTTGCCGATCGTGTGGTGTGTCACTCAAATCAACTGCCCACGCATGAACTACTTGTCAAATGGAAGGGACTTCCCGCAAGCGAGGCAAGTTAGGAGCCAATCCAATATTTGTGGCAATTTAAGGGGCAAATTCAAGTATATGAGGACTTGAAGGCAACGAGGATGTCGTCTAATTAGGTGGGGGAGGATGTCACCCCATTCCCGATCTCGCTACAAAAGCTCGCAAAAACCCGCCTACGGAGGGGGTGCTTAGACCGCCTCCTCTAAAGAGGCTAAGGAGCACGTCTGGGCCCAGCCGCAAGAGACATGGCAATGTTCCACCCGTCACTCGCCCATCTAAACCTCCTTATGGGCTAATTTTTGCATAGATTAGCCTTGAGGCTTCTAGAATAGCCTACACAATTCTTTTACTTGTAAATATCTAGATGTTTACCTAGATAATTCTAGAGAAGCAATACTAGTCGTAGAATCAAACCAATCCTCATTGTCCATTGAGGAGGGGGAAAGCTATAAATAGGTATAAACCATCAATTGTACATAACTTTGAGTAATACAAGCATTGTCCAAAGCTATCTTGCGTGCTCTCTTAAGCTTCACTTTACTTAGCTTACTTAGCCTAAGTCAAGTTCTTTTGGAAAAGGCTTACTAGTTTACTTCGAAGCATTTGGGGAAAGTTCGCTAGCGCCGCACTTGGTTATAACTTATTCGAAAGAAAGCAAGTGACATAAGGTACACCATTGGACTCATTTTTTATTATTTTTTAAACCCAAAGCTTATGAAAAAATTGAAAAAAAAAATTGATCTAAAAAAATATCAGAGGTAAAAATGATATCATAAATTAAAAAAAAAAAACCTCTATTTTATAATATGGTATTTAATGTATTATACAAACTCAAAGATATATTGTATATCACTGCATACAGTGTATGCAAGATAATGGAGCTTATGATATTATATTATCCCCACAATAATTTTTTTTATTGATAAATTATATTATCCCCACAATAATTTTTTTAAAAGCATTCTAAACTGTATTAGCCTACATTATATTATACAATCCCATGTGTAATACATTAAGGCCATATTTGTTTTCCTGTATAGTATACAGGATATCATAAAATAATACAGGCTAATACATTAGAGGGTGTTTGGCTAATTTTTCTAAAAAATAATACATGTATTATATAATACAACATTTAGTTTTTATCCTATATACACAGTATAAAATAGTACACCCCTCCCCCCTGGGTTTATTTAATACGGTGTTTATCCTTATTTTTACTTTTTCTCATTTTATATAAATTCTATTTTATTATTTTATTATCATTTTTATTTTGTGAATATATATTTTGTGTGTCATAATAGTTTATTAAATTTATTTAGTTTGAATATTATTATTATTATTATTAAATTCTTTTTTGCATGATTTTCTACTTATGAGCCTGTTACATATTGGATTATGTCTAAAATAATAAAATAATAATAATTAAGTTTATTTATTTTGATTTGTTATGGGACTATGTATAAAATTATTAATTTTAACATATTTATTAATATATTTCAATTATATAATTGAATGTTATTAATTAAATTGCTTGTTTGATTGTTAATTTATCTACTATTATATATTTATATTTCAAGAAATTTTTGCACATTTTTAAAAAATTGTATTTTACAATTAATTTTTTTGTCTAAATTGATAATATTAAAAATAATTTAATTTTTCATATTTTTTAATTTTATTTAAAAACAATACAATATACTATTATATATCAAATACAATATAAAATAATACAAACTAATATAATATTATACCAAACACTGTATAATATAATACAAATTAATATTATACAGACTAATACTATACAGACTAATACTATACAGCGAACCAAACGTGCCCTAAAGTCTTTGCCTACACTTTGGTGAGATATTACATTTTTCAAGTAACAAATCGAAAGTCAGTGGATCTAAAGTGCATTGCTGACAAGTCTAATAAAAAGCAGTGAATTGAAGAATCTTGATAGTTCCAAAATGGAATGCAGCGGTTGGGAATTCTCCAACCAATAATTGCAACAAGCTAATACCATGTTTGAGGAGATCAAATTTTCCAAATCCTTGATTTGAGTGTAACATTATGGATCAAAGGGGTACAAACTAACGGCTAATACCATTCCATTAATAGAAAACAACCACAACCTCTAAAAGAAACTCGATAACAGCAACAGCAACAGCTTTATCTATTTACATCACTTGGTCGAAAATCAGTTGTGATGTTACGAGTTTTCTGATCACATTGCAGAAGATGGACGGAGCACTGAAGCAATGTCATGGGATCAATACAATGTCATGCCAAACAGTATAAATCATCTCACCAGAAAACATTGCAGCTTGGATTGGCTCCGCTGTTGGCAAACAGGGAACCCCTTGCAGTGCATAAATGTCCAACTTGAGAGTACCTGTGTAGGAAAGGGCAAAACTATGGTTCTCCAGGTCGTCTTTACCTTACCATCCCATCAGTGTTCTCCTAACTCTGTCCACTATTTGTTTTCTAGCTTGAACACTTTCCAATGGAACTTCACAATTTTCATCCAAGAGAAATCTGTAGACTTCCCATTGTCGATCCTGAGTTGAGTGTCTTGCAATTTCAGCCTGCAAATCAGCAATGATGATGGTCTACTATATATATTCAATACACTATATAAAAGGAAAATAAGAAAAAAGGTGAATTTAGATATCAGATTTTTACCAAGAAGATGCATATTCGTAACGCTTTTAGAGCCATAGTAACATCATAGAAAACTCGGGGTCTTCCCTTTCCACATAACTCGACAGGGTTAGCAACCAACAGTTCAGTATCTGGACCTCGGTTGGCAATAATCACTCGGAAAGGGTGAAGCATCTCCGCCTTCAGATGAGAACATAGAATCAGGTGATGTTTAGGATCTACAATCTTCTTTCCATCTGATTGCCGAATAAATAGATCAAGATTCCGGTAACCTTTTACACTTGAAGAGAGTCGACCATAAGCTATCTATATGAGAAAAACAACCATGTGTTGGTAACTAACAGTTGAAGGCATTGATTGACATAGCAAACCACACGCAGGCTCCAGAGAGCTATTGAAGTCGTTTATCACATTGAGATTAGAATTAGTAAACAAAACAAATTATCCTTGTGCTATGGAAACACTGTGAGCAAGGTACCTGAATATCACAGTCCTTTGATGTTCTCAATACGTCATAAAATAAGCCTTTTTGATCAACACATTTAATTTGGAGTAATGTATGAGCTGGACTCATATGATTATCTACTGTAACAGTGGCCTCCGAAACCATGCCCGGCTCTTGGGTACAGGATCTCTCTGGTGATTGGTCATAGCTAAACAATTCATCTGCAATTGCCAGCGGAAGAGAAGAGAAAGCCTGGACATTTTCATATTCAGGTCCTGCCAGCTGAAGTTCACAGCTTATGCAATACTCTTTGAAAACAGCAATCAGATGTTTACAAGTGTCATGACGCCTTTTCTCTGTGTGTAGAAGCTCCCTGATATAAGATTTCAACATCAAATTCCAACTGAAAATAATAATTAAAATTACTAACAATTTATGTTCCACTTTGGACTTTAGAATGGAAACAAGCCAACTAAACAATGGAACAGAAACCTTCCTCATTCTCTATACTCTAATAATCAAGAAAATGAAAATGCAGCTCAGCTACTTAATTACAGGAGACATAAATTTCTATCTAGCTCAAGAAAAATTTATCTGCTTGTGATAGAGATTTGGGTATTAAGCTGATCTTTAGGAAAAGGAACTTTTCAGCTCCTCTATGTCACCAACACACTGTCGATTATATAAAACCAATAATATTGGATAAGTCCAACTCTTTGTACATTTATGGTGGATAGTAATTCAGGGAGTAAGAACCCATTAGAAAGGATGATTGTAAGCACCAACAAACTGTAGATGAAAATCAAGCAAAGCCACATAAACTATTGATATGGGAAACTCCTCACGCAATCTTTGGTTTCAAGAAAACAAGTATATTGGATGCAGGAAAACCTACAAACTTTCCGCACCGAATATTTGGAGCGTCGAATATTTGGAGCTCGCATTTAACCTTTCGCAAGCTTGACAGATGTGTTAACTAATACCAAATGAACAGGCAAGATATTCTAATTTATAATACTATTCATTAAGCTATCGCTTAGCTGCAACTCCTTATGAGCATATTGGAAAAAAGCAGCAGCATTGGACATTACCATTCAGTTGGTAAAGAAAGAACACAATACTGATATGCAAAACAGTGAACATTCAAATATATGAGTTTTTGCTTGACAGATATCATAAAGTCCAAGATAATTGTGTTTATGACAGTGAGATAGCAAAATTTAGACAAATCGTCAAGACCAGCCTAGAAATTAAATTAGCAAGAATTCTGAATCAACTAAATGAATAAGCAAAGAAACCAAGAAAATCCTAGATATCACGTTAGTAACAATATCCAAAATCATGAGAGAAATTATATAGCATCTGAACTAAAACTATTTGGAATCCAATATAAAACTCACAAGCCATCTGTGATGAAGAACAGGTCTACAACTTTCTCATCCGGTGTTGTCATGACTTTTACTCTTTGAATTGTAAATTCAAGCTCAGTAAGTACTTTGGTGATATCTGCATTAACAAATAGAAAATAGACATAATTATCAACACAATTCTACAGATGACAATACGAAGAAGATAAACAAGGTTCTTAGGTACCATGTAACAATCCTCTCATGTCAAGAAAACAAAACTTCAGGAGATACAGAGAAGGCAAAGAGTTGGTATTGGACTTGTAATCAGAAAAAAATGGAATCAAACAAGGAGGGGAAGCATAAGAGAGTCGGTTTTTCAAGCGATCCCAATCAAGTCTTTCTGAGGCAGATTGTGGTACCACCCAGAATACCATGTAACACCATATTCCATCTGTTGAAAAGTCTGCCATCAAAGAATTAATCTCAAATTATTAGCTTATAATTGGCAATAATCTTTCAAAGTTCAGAAAGTGAATAAAAAAAGAAGCAATCTTTAGTTTCTTGTTCCTTCAAGAACTCATTTAAAAAACATTAAAAAACAAAGCTTTTGCAAATTCTGCAATTGGGATTCTTGCTATTTACCAGCTCGAGTGATGGAAAGGCCAAACTCAAGAATTATACGACAAAGGTCGCAGCCGAGGCCAGCCTTGTCGGGGCAATTCACGGTTACGACAGTGGGGTCGCCCGGGATTTTGGAAGGTTGGATGAGAACCACGTCGTCGTCGGCTGTGGGAATGCCCATTGATTGGAAGAAGGAAAGCACGGAAGGGTCCTTGAGAAAATGAGAAGGTAAAGAAAGAGGTGAATGGGTATTTGGAAATGGAAAAGAGTAGAAGATAGGTGTAGGTTGTAGCGGATGGCGGAGCGATGGTTGAGAACTGTTGAGGCTCCACGTTGTGCTTTTGTGTCTGAGAGGGAGAGAGAGGAAGAGAGAGGCAAAGGGTTTTGAGGCTGTCGGTTGAGATGGGTCCACAACAAGAGTTGTGTCTGAGTCAGATAGTTTATGTGGGGACACACATTTTTTGGCATGATTTCAAGTAGGGCAGAGAAAAAAAAATATTAAACCAAATTAATTTAATTACTATTTTCAGTTTTAATTTTTTATTTTTAATTTCATAATTTGAATAATAGATAACCGTTTAACCAGTTTATATATATTATATTTTTATTTTTATATCTTAAAAATTTTTATTTTTTAATTTCTCTCTAAAATTTAAATAAAATAATATTTTAAAATGTATTTAAATTATATTTTTATTTTTACACCTAAATTTTTTATATTATTTTATAAAATTTATATAATATTTTAAATTATATTTAAATTATGTTATTCTCTTTAATTATATAAAATAATATTTATATGAAGTAACCGATTAATTTTTATATATGTTATTTTTTATCATATATATATTGATGTTCATATTTTATTTAATAGCATTTAATTACATTTTTTATATTTTAAAATTTATTTTTTAACATTTAATATTGTCCAAAAATTTTTTGACTTAAAATTAGGCATGCTAATTTTTGATAAATGTCAAATTTATTTTATAATGTTAGCTATTAATTTGTTGAATATTAATTTTGGCAAATATATTATGTTTGTTTTATGATTTTTATTTTGAATTACTTTACACATTTGAAATTGAATTGAATTTTATCTAAATTTTTTTTATATAATTTTATGTTATAAATTTTAATAGTTAATCGAAAAATATTGGTTAATCAAACAAAAAAATTAAAACCGATAGACTGGTTAACGGAATGTAACAGATTGGTCAATGGTTAATGATTTTAAAAAATTGATGTTAATGAACTAGTTAATTTTTTTTACCGATTAATAGGTACATGCTCACTCTTAATTTCAAGCATACAAATAGTTATTTCTTTCTTTCTTTCTTTCTTTTTATATTAAGGGTATTTAGAACCACGGCTTTAATTAATTAAATTGGAAGTTTTTTTTTGAAAAAAGGAAATTCATTAAGAAAAGTCAGCTAAAATAGCTTGACGAATATAAATAGGGGGAACTAAATTCCAAATAATAAGACCTGGCAAAGAATAGGTAACACGAGTAAGACTATGAGATGCCTTATTCGCAGATCTCTTAGTATATTCAAATCGAATATTAGAGAAAGAATCACTAAGAACATTACAGTCATGAATAATATTATCAAAGTTAGAACAACTGTGATGCCGAGTTTTCAAAGCAGAGATGACAAGTTAAGAGTCGGATTCTATAATAGCCTTGGAGAAAGGAGAGGATTTTAGCTATTTGAGAGCTTCACGAACTGCCATTGCTTCAGCTTGAACAGGATCAAAAATACCCGCATAGCACACACAACCAGTTGTTAAAAAAGATTTAGAGTGATCACGAACCACAAACGCCAGACCTGCAGAAAGACTATTAGAAAAAAGGGCAGCATCTGTGTTGATCTTTATCCAATCCAAAGGAGGAGGAGACCAAGAGAGAGGAAAAGAAGTAGGGTTGCAGTGATCAATACTATCTGATCTTCTAGCTAACTGCCAGTCCCGAAACATAGCTGAAGCTATATGCAAGATAGAATTCGTCATATACCGCACACCCTGCCAGATCAATTCATTCCTTGCTTTCCAAAGAGCCCAGCAGATAGATATAGCCAAACCACAATTATCAGAATCAAAGCATCCAGAGATTAAATGAAACCAAGCAGGAAGATCAGAAATATTTCCCCTCACAAAACCTAGATGAGAATTATTCCATATACCTCTAGCAAAAGCACAATCTACTAGTAGATGGAAAATAGATTCATTAGCATCCCCACATAAAGGACAAACCTGATTCAACTCCAAACCTCTTCTCGCCAAAATGGTTCTCACAGGAAGACAAGAGTGGAGAGCTCTCCAAAAGAAGTGCTTAATTTTAGAAGGGATAGACAGACTCCAAAGCTTCTTCCAATCAGTTGGAGATAAAAGCATAGGAGAAGAATAAACTGTTACTTCCTTGCAAATAAATCTGTAAGCTGATTTAACCGAATAAACTCCCGTTCTTTCTAAGCCCCACTACCACATATCTTGTTTGTTAAACCAGCCAAGAGGAATGCTAAGAATAAGTTGACTGTCCCTCTAATTGAAGATAGAATGAATGAGTTGAACATTCCAGCTGCGATGAGTAGTTGATATAAGATCCTGAACTTTCAGATTCTCCCAGGAGGCATCTAATTGAGAAGAAATGAAGGGATTTGAGATATCAGGTAGCCACGGGTCAGTTAAAGCATTAATCTTAGCTCTATCTCCTACTCTCCATTGCACCCTCCCATGATAATCTCTCTAGCCGTCAGGATACTACGCCAAGTGAAGCTCGGTTAGAGCCTAGGCAAGCCTGCTGGAAACTACACTTTGGGAAATATCGAGCTTTAAGAGTCTGGGCCATTAGAGAAGCATCATCCAATAAAAGACGCCACACCTGTTTCCCCAACATAGCTAGATTGAACTCCCTAAAGGCTCGGAATCCCTGTCCTCCAAACAGCTTTGGACGGCAAAGCTTATCCCATGACATCCAAACAATTCCACTTTGAGAGCTCTTATTTGTACCCCACCAAAACGAGTTAATCATCCTCTCTAATTTCTGACATAAACCCAAAGGCAACAAGAAAATGCTCATGGTGTAAGTTTGAAGAGCCTGGGCTATAGATTTGATGAGGATTTCCTTTCCTGCTCGAGATAAGAGGGACCAATTCCATCCACTAATCCATTTCCAGATTTTGTGCTCAATGTAAGAGAAAATATCCTTCTTATTTCTGCCCACTAAGGATGGTAAACCAAGATAAGCTTCATGAGAGGCATTAGGATCAATAGACAAGGTTGAACATACTTCGTGCGTGTAAATAAGAGGGGTATTAGAGCTGAACTTCAAAGAAGACTTATTGAAGTTAATCAATTAACCAGAATCAGCTGCATAGACATCCAAGATATGCTTCACACTATGAGCTTCCTCTGCATTTGCCTTAAAAAATATGAAGCTGTCATCCGCAAAGAAGAGATGAGTGATAGGTGGTGCTCTCTTAGCAATTTTACACCCATGTAATCTACCTTGAACTTCATTCTGGTGGAGAAGAGCTGAGAGACCTTCAGAGCAGAGAATGAACAAATAAGGGGACAAAAGGTCGCCCTGTCTTAAACCCCTACTAGGTATAATGGGACCCAGAAGCTTATCAGAAGCAAAAACATAGTAACTAACCGTCTCAACACACATTTTAATCAAATTCACCCATCGCAGATTAAAACCCATTTTCAGTAAAACAACCTCCAAAAAATGCCATTCTAGAAGGTCATAAGCTTTGCTCATATCAAGCTTGAGTGCAGCTATGCCATCTTTCCCCTGGGTTTTACGCTTCAAGTAGTGCATCACCTTAAAGGCCACTATAAAATTATCAGAGATAAGGAAATTTGGTACAATGGCACTTTGGTTCAAAGACATTAGGGAAGGCAGAATAGTCTTCAATCTTGAGGCTAGTAACTTAGCAATAATTTTGTAAATGACACTATAAAGGGAAATAGAGCGAAGGTCGGCCATACTTTCTACGTTTTATTTTTTAGGGATAAGAACTAAAGCAATTTGATTTAATTCAGCAGGTATCTTACATTGACGAATAATGTTAAGACATTCAGAGGAGATGTCCTTACCAATTATAGACCAGCATTTTTGATAAAATGCGGCATTCATCCCGTCAAGTCCAGGAGATTTATCTGGATGCATGCTGAAGAGAGCCATTTTCACATCTTCCTCAATGAAATCTTACTGAAGCATGGCATTCTGAGCAGCAGAAACACTGGATCTAATTCCATTAACAGTAACACCAGTGCTTAACCGAGTAGCTTTGAAAATATTCTGGAAATGGTCTATCACAATGTCTTCTAAACCATCATTCCAATGGCATAGCCAACCCATGGGATCTTTTAGCATTGAAAACTGATTTTTCCTTTTCCTCTTAGAAGCCATTGCATGGAAGTATTTGGAGTTGCTATCCCTATCTTTGAGCCATAAGAGTTTTGCCCTCTATCGCCAGAATATTTCTTGTTGACATAGGATATCTAAATACTGCTTTTGAATCTCTAAAAAGGCTTATGTATCTGTAAGAGAACTCCCTCTGACTTGCTTTAATTTTAATTTAATAGCAACTAGCTTCTCTTTAAAATTACCAGCGATCTCCCGCCTCCATATTTCAAGATCATTACAACATTTCTGTAATTTAACCACAAGAGACTCCCCTTGGTTAGAATTCCAGGAAGTACGCACAATCTCCAACAGCTATGACTCCTGTAACCAAGCATTTTTAAATTTAAACCTTTTGATAGCTCGACGAGTATTAGTAAGAGTAGGGTCCATGAAAATCGGCAGGTGATCAGAAGAGCTATTTTCCAAAATATGAACTTTAAACAAGGGGAAAAAAGAAATCCAACTGTTATTGGCCAAAACCCTATCCAAACGTTCTTCAACCCATCCCCTTTCATTGCTACCCCTGTGCCATGTGAATTTACACCCAGTGAAACCAAGATCAAGTAAATTTGAATCAGTAATAGCTGCCTTAATCCCATCAATTAGACTATCAGGTTGACGACAACCACCTCTCTTTTCCCGATGATCTAGAATATCGTTGAAGTCTCCTAAAACACACCATGGCATATCAGATTTGTGAGATAGGGAACGAAGCAGATTGCTAGAGTTTGGGCGATGATTTCTGTTGTGCTTTCCATAGAATCCAGTAAGCCTCCAACGATTCAGGCCTAAAATGTCCACTTGAACATCAATATGCTTCCTAGAGTAACCCAGCAGACTAACATCGGTTTTGTTTTTCCAAAACAGAGCCAATCCCCCACTATGGCCCAAAGGATCCACACAAAACAATCCATCATAACCCAAAATTAGTTTTGTTCTTTCAAGTTTATCTCTACTACATAAAGTTTCAATAAGGAAAATAAGCATGGGCTTTTCATAATAACAAGGTCCTTAAGAACCCGAATTGCTTGTGGGTTATCCATCCCACGGCAATTCCAGCTCACGGCAATTCCAGCTAAGGCAACTCATGGTGATAGGCGGGCCTGCTCCATGAGATTTCAAGTTCAAATAATGTGAATTGAAAAATTTAATGTTAGAAGAAATTAAGTGTTAAGTATTTACTTTGCTTGAAGTTTCCCATGATGTAAAAATGTTTAGTATATGCGGAGTTTAAAGATGTCAAATTTGGCAAATCTAAAAAGTTGGCTGCTCAAAAAAATTGGTCTAAATCCAATCCAATTTAAGAATATGTCCATTTGGATCAATCCAAAATAATCCATTAAATTTGGCATGGTGAATGTGGATTACATGTGACTCAAAAGGGCATCATCTACACCAAATGAGTCTAAACATCCAACTTATACAAACTACTAATTTTTTTTTTTTATCTAAACCTAAGCATACAATCGGGTACCAATCCAACTCGTCCAGCTTGCCAGATAAATTTTATGGTTTTGGACTTCTTTTAGTGACATATTAAATCATTTGGTGGTATATTTTTATAATTTTGTATAATATAATACACATTTTATAAAATAAAATCAATTTTGTATTTAAAATTTTTTAAAATTGATCTAGCCTGCCCGAATCCAATCCAACTAGATTAGGTCCTTTCTGAATCCAATTCAGTTTGTGCTAGCCCAATCTTTTATTTATGCGGGTTTGGATCAAATTTGTGTAAGAAAAAATTTTAAAAGTCCAAATAGACTCGGCACGAACATAATCTAGCCCGGCCTAATCCAAACCCAATCCAGCCCATCTTTTATTTACCCGAGCTTCAATAAGACTGATGCAGGAATTTTTTTTTTTAAATTTTGGTTAAACCCTATCCAAACCAAATCCAATCCAATTAGACTCGGGTCAAATCCAATTCAACCTGATTCAACTTGACCTAAAATTAGCAAGCGCTAGGCTCGCCTTTTATATATACAGACTTTCATCAAACTTGTGCAGGAAAACATTTAAACGTTTGGTTAAGCATAGTCCAGATCCAATCTAGCCCAGTTAGGCTCAGCCCAACCTGAATCCAATTAGCTTGATTCAACCCCAACCTAAAATGAGCACGTGTCAACCCACCTTTTATTTATTCGTGCTTTTGATCAGGTTTGCACAGGAAAATATTTTAAAAGCCCGATTAGGCCTGCCCAAATCTATTCTAGCCTAGTTAGGCTTGAACCGACTCGAGCGTAATCCAGCCCACGCCAAGTCCGTCTTTTATTTATCCAAGCTTAGATCGGGTTTGAGTAAAAAAAAAAATTTAAAAGCCCAGTTAGGCTTGGTCCAGATAGTCCCGATCAATCTGAACTCAATCCAACCTAGGCTAATACCGTATCTAATTAATGTGGTCTTGTGCAGATTTTGTTTTAACAGTTTGGTTAGGCCTAACCCAAATCCAATCCAGCCTGATCTAAATCCAATTCAGCCAGTGTTAAGCAAATCTTTTATTTATATGTATTATCTCATATTAAAGTATAAAAATTTGATCAATAATTTTTTTATAAAGAGATTTAATATTGAAAATTTAAAAATTTTAGAAATTTGAAAATGTATTTTGCCTAAAATTAATCTGATTATTAATCTGCAAGGGATATCAAGTTTAATCCCTTATATCAATATTGCTTATAAAAGAATTTATGCCAACTGTTGACAATTTTGTCAATCACGAGAATCTACCATTTAAACAAGGTGTTAGAAGAGGTAGGTGCAACTCAGCAAGGTGTTAGAAGGGGTAGGTGCAATTCAGCATTCAATTTTTCTGCCAATAAACAATTTATCGCAAAATCTATTTTGAGCTCAAATTAGTATTTTGAATTTAAAGTTAATTTAAAATTTAGAGTTTAGAGTTTAAAATTTTATAAAAAATCGGAGTATAATTAAAGAATCAAATGTGTCTCCATCATGTTTGTCTTCATTGTTTACAACTTATAAGCAAATATCAGCTATTGAATGCTGATTCTAGTGGTGGCTCATCCATTAGTATGATATCAAGCAGCTAGTATTTGACAGTGATCTAATTTGTTGGAAAGCTTTCTAATATAGTTAAAATATTATCGATTCAAATTTCACCGTTCAGTCATCTTGAAACATATAATAAATTAAAAAACAATAATTAAAGAAAAAGGCAAAATATGCTCATAAATTATGCATTTTTTTTCCTTGTCAATAAATATCGGTACTAATATATTGGGGGATCTTGATTTTGAACTCACGCTGTCACTTCTTTTCTATTAAAAAAAACCTATGCATTTTTAATAAAAAAAAAAGTAACTAAATAGTTACTATTTGCAATAATTTATGGCAAATTTAGCCTCTACCACATAACTTAGAGAAATATATATTAGTGAGAGATTATGGTGTATACGGTACGGTACAATTTGAAAATTAGTAAATTTCCATATTATTTTGATATTTCGGTTATTTTAGCAATGAAGTGTTGTTATTTTCTTGAAAATTCGGAATAATTCGGTATAATTCAGTTCGATTTTTCGGTTTTTCCGATACAAAATAATACTATATAATTCGGTATTTCAAATAATTCAATATAATATTTTAAAAAAATAACAAATAATAGACCACAAAAAAATAAACATTAAATATACAATTTAAGAATTTATGCGAATATAATGATTAATTGATTCAAACTTTTCAATTTTTTCAATTGAAATATCTGAAGCAAAAAATATAGCCAATATCAACTAAATTTGACAACAAATAAGAATTTTGACTGTAATCGAAGTTACAGAACTTCTAAATTTATTTAAAGTTCTCTTCCTATGGTAAAAGCTGATTTAGAATCTACGGTAGAGTATTGAACAACCAAAACATCTCTAATAATCTTAGTCAAAATTGAAAATTTTTTCATTAATCTTCCAGTAACTCAAAAAATATAAAATTAAATTCAATTTCTGATTCCTCCTAAAATTCAAAATAAAAAATATTTCCTCCTAAAAATTTTCAAATTTAGTTCTTAATTCACTCTAAAAGATTTTAATTTTTTTCTTTTATCATTTTTAAATGTTCAACTAAAATTTTATTATAATAATAATTATATATAATTACATTATTGATTTACATATTTATATATGTATTGAGCAAAAAATAAATTAGTACTATTTAAGTGACACTAAATGTAAATGAAATTAATTGATAATGTGATTATAAACTCATATGATTACATTAATTAGTAAACTTTTATTATATATAATTACATTATTAATTTATAACTCAATCACTCATATAGATGTGTCAAAATAGAAAAGTACTCGTTGAGTAATACTAAAAATAAATGAAATTAATTGGTAATATTATTATACACTCATATAATACATTAATTGGTAAAATTTTATTATTTATAATAACTATATATAATTACATTATTAATTTACATATTCATATAGGTATTGTCCCAAAAATAGTTACTAGTTGAGTAATATTAAAAGTAAATGAAATTAATTAGTAAGATAATTATATATTCATATAATTACATGAATTGGTAAATTTCATTATATATAACTATTGTATATAATTATATTATTAATTTACTTGCTCAATTAACCATATAGCTATTGTGTCAAAAATAGATGAATACCAGTTAAATGATACTAAGAGTAAATGAAATTAATTGGTAAAATGATTATATATTCATATAATTACATTAATTGGTAAAATTTATTAATATAATAATTATATATAATTACATTTTTAAAATACATTCTACATATTGTGCCAAAAATAAATAAATACCGGTTGAGTGACGCTAAAAATAAATGAAATTATTGGTAAGACGATTATATACCTATATATTTACATTAATTGATAAAATTTCATTATAAATAATAACTATATATAATTATATTTTTAATTTATATGCTCGTATAAGTATTGTGACAAAAATAAATAAGTACTAGTTGAGTGATACTAAAAGTAGAGTGATTATATAATAAATTGTTCAGTTTACATATCTATATAAATATTTGTAAAAAAGAAAATTTAGTAGTGAAGTGATATTAAAGGTAAATAAAATTAAACACAAATGGTTTTAGTTGCATATTCATATTTATATTCATATAGATATAATAATTATTATAATAATTAAATTTATCTTATTAATAATTAAAATATTCATTTTAATTTATTAATTAATTATTATATTTATTTCATGCATTAAAATATTTAATACAAATAATTATGAAGTTAAATTTATATAATAAATATAGAATAGAAATTATGAATAATATTTATATATAAATTATTAGTATTATATATAATAATTAATAAATATTGATTATTTTGGTCCAATTCTGTTTTAGAATAGTTCGGTACTGTTCAATATCGTTATCGGTCCAGTTTTAAATAAAATATTCAGATTCGTTCTAAATAAAAATTAACGGTACAATTCGGTTCGATTTTAATCAAAAAGTTTGATGCAATTCGATTTTAAATCTTTTTATTCAATAATTCGATTCGTTATATAAAGATTCAGATTCGTATATACTCGTATAAAAGATATTATTCAGTTGTTAGCGAGATTGTAAGTGAAAATCAAGTTCGTATAAAAGTTCTTATGGTATTATTAATTTTCCCCCTTTAACGTTCCTATTTTCCTCCTTTCCAAGCAAAAATAAAAGACACATACTTTAGTTGACTTGGCTAACAGTTGTATTCCACTAAAATCATAATGATTCATATATGACATTATGCTGATGTTAATTGCTAACATGGTTAGCCATATAAATAAATTCCCAACTTGAAATTTTACAAGAAATAGTGTATTATTAAATGCATCGAATGCATTAACCATAGACCATCAAATGAAAAATTAAAAAAAAATTATTATTTTTTATCAATGGATTAATCTTGGTATAGCAATTATCAATTATGTGTTCATTAGTTTATATACACTCGTATTTATAAAAGAATAAATGTGTAAATTTTTCTCTGTTTTGTGCAATATTTTCTTCTTACTTTACTTTGAGGGACTTTTTTATAAATAATATTTTTGTAAAAAAATAATTACAAGTTTAAGATTTTTTAAAAAATATTTGAATTTTTCAGATGTTTTACAGTTCTGCAATATAGGATTGCGGAATTAGACATCCAATTCCACAGCACACTACTGTGGAATTGGGTTTTTTTTTTGGGCAGCTTTTCCAGACAATGTAAAAGCTGACTCTCTTTTTTTTTTTTTGTTTTATTTTGTATTTGGGATTAAAAAAACCCTTACTTTTATTAATATGCGAAATTTTTTTTACTCAATTTGATAAATAAAATAGTCTTTTATTAATACGGGGAAAACATTTTCATTTTATTTAATTTGATAAATATGATAAAATTTGAAATTAGTAATATTTTGTACAATCAAAATAACTTAAAATAGAAATAATATATTCATTATATGCATAATCAAAATTAAATAATATTTTGATTTTAATGAAATAATATATTTATTGGCAACAAAGGATTTGTTTATTTTTTTAAAAAAAACACTAGTATTAAATTTAAAGGATAAATTAAATTGAATTGGCTTGTCAAAATAACTCTGTGTTGTCAACATATATATATATATATATATATATATATATATATATATATATATATATATATATATATATATATATATATATATATATATATATATATATATATATATATATATATATATATATATATATTATTTCATTAAAACGAAAATATTATTTAATTTTGATTATGTATTATTTATATTTTGAGTTATTTTGATTACACAAAATAACATTATTAATAACAGAAATAAATAGTACATTTATTATATAATAGAAATAACTCAAAATATAGATAATACATAATCAAAATTAAATAATATTTTTGTTTTAATGAAATTATATATATATATATATATATATAAATTTAATTTAATTTATCATTTAATTTCATACTAGTATTTTTTTTAAAAGAAATTCTTTGTTGCCAAAATACATATTGTAGACACCGTGTCCTGAGTAAGCCTAGATCGAAGTTACCCAATGATGATAATTGCCTTCACAGGCTTAAAAGGTTAAAAGTGATGGATTTCTCGTCAAATTTGCATTTTAGAGTGAAAAATTAAAAAATAATAAAAAAGATTTAAAAAAAATTAATTTTGAAAAATGGGGGCTTAAAATTATAGTGTTTTTAGTCAATTTAAAATTTAAAAAATAAAAAAATAAAAAAAAATAAAAAATAAAAAATTTTTTCGGACCGCGAGTGTCGGGCGCGGCAGCGCGCTGGCGCCCAGCTCGCAGGCGCCCAGCACGCAGACGCCGTGCTGGGCGCGATTTGGCGACGCGCAGCGTCGCCAATGCCGCGCGTCGCTAAAGAGCGACGCGCAGCGTTGCGCGCGATTCCCGCCCGAGCTCCGCGCGGAAGCCCGCCTGGTCGCCGCGTGAGTCCCCGTCGCTCTATAGCGACGGGCGGCGTCCCTCTAGCGACGGCTCCCTGGCCGTCGGTATAGGGTCTGTTACCCTATTTTCCATTTTTTCAGCCTTTTTCCGATTTTTTCACCCAAAAATCCGTTTTTTATCCCATTTTTTTGGGGTTTTTGACTTCAAATTAAATTCTAAAATATTTTTTTGGGTAATTAAATAATAAAACTTGATTTTATCATTAAAAATAAAATAATTTTGGGTTAAAATAGGTTTTTTCCTTAATTAAATTAGGGCAACCTATTTTATCCTATAAATATTTTATGATGAAATCAAAGGAGCCTCTCCACATTTTTTAGACCTAAAATTTTCAGATTTCTTCTTCTTCTTCCACCAAAAATTCCAGATTTATTCCCCAACCAAAAATCAAAAAGAAAATCAATTGTTTCATTCTTTTTTTTTCAACCTAATTTCTTCTAAACATATTTTTAGAGGAAGTTTTGTTGTTTGATTCAATTTTTGAGACAAATAGAATAATTATTTGTTCTCAAAATTGTTTTTAATCTTTTATTTTGTGTTCAATAAAACTTTTTCATTGATTTTGTTTTGAATCTCTTTTTGATAAAAAATTGATTTTGAGACAAATAAAATAATTGTTTGTCATCAAAATCTAATTTTTATTTGATTTTCTAAAATAAAACTTCAATCAATTTTTTATGAACAAAGTGATTGATTGTTCTTGAAATCATTTTTCTTTATTTTAATCAATAAAAACTTTTTTTGATCAAAATCATTTCTTTAGGCAAAGGTATCAATTCTTTGGTCTTAAAGAATTTTTGATCATTTTTTTTTCATTGTTTCTTGGAATAAAATTCCAACATTTTCATCATATTTCACTCTAATATTGTGAATCATCAAACAAATAAATCGATCATCTTTTACCTTCATCGAATCCGAAACTCTGAGGGTAAACATTCTGGGCTTGTTTTTTATTTCTTTTATTTATATCTAATTTATTTATGTATATTTTATTTTATTGTTTTCATTTATTTTATTTTATTATTTATTTCAGATTTGATTTATTTAATTTGTTTATATATGATTTTTATTCACATAAATATTGATTGTTTATTAATTTTAACATGTAATTAATTTATTTCACTTTAATTCATCATTATTTTTAACATGTAATTAATAAATTCATTTTAATTAATCTTTTTGCCATGTAAATGGTTTATATCATTTGTGAACATATTTAATTAATCATACTGTTCATTTAATTGTTTTCATCATTCTTTAATTGTTTTCATTTATTATTCTTTTCTTTATTATTTTATATATTCTTTGATTCGTTTATCTTCATCATCATTGTTATCATGTTCATATTTTTACATGTATTATTTAATTAACATGTTTTACTTTCATCACATCATTTAATCATTTGTTATATATAATCCATGTTTCTCATTTTATTTTGTTTTGTTAATATTTTTGATTCAATTATCATTCTTTTCATACCATCTTATTTTATTTTAATTTGTTATTCATTATTTTGTATGTTTAATTAATTTAATTGATTTAATTACTAACATTATTTTAATTGTATTTTGTTTTTATGTCTAAACTCATTTTTTTCGCTTGGGCGTTTTTGCGAGCACATCGGGAGGTCCAAAAAGGCTCGTTTAGTTCATATATTTATTTTCTTTGTTTGTAATATTTTATTTAATTTTGCCATATAATTTTCTTGTAAAATTATTTATTTAGGCACGCTAGAAAGAAAATCACAAAAACGTTTCTATTAATTAACTTGACATTTTTTCTAAATAAAAATGGGACCAATGTCCTAGTTTTTCATACCCAAATAAATCATCACATCAAAACTGTTTCATAATAAATATGCATGCGAGTACCAATGTTCTCACTATTAATGAATAACCCGTTTTATGCATGTATTTCACTTTTATAAATGGGAGTTGTATTCCGCTCCTAGTGTTATTGTAATTCGTTTTTTAAATGCTTTATTTTGGATTTTGCTTACATTTACCGCTTTTGATATGAATGATTGCGCCTTTAAATTAAAATTGCATTGTGTGGAAAGTTGATGAAATAATGAATTCAAACCTTAATTATGATATTAATCAAGGTACGAATAAATGAGAAGTCCCGAATCCTGCTCTGGTCTTTGGGCTCAAGAGGCTAGAGGTTATCCTCCAAGACACCTCTTGTGTCACGAGACTTAGACGTTAATCCTAGGCCTCATGGCCCAATATGGATAAAATGCGCAAGTCTTAGGCTCTCCGCGGCGAGAGAAACTTTCCCAATGTTCTATTGGGTGGCGACTCCATGAAATCTCTTTGTTGCCCAACATAGACGCACTTGCGATTTATCGCAAGCTGTTGACGGACCCGCAAATGCCCCGATCGCCCACGTGCGGGCGGTCGAACGGGCGGCCGCGGGGATCCGGCGCGCGTCACAGTGGCGACTCCACTGGGGACATACTCGAGACTTCGATTCGAAAGTACCTTGATTAAAAATCATAATTGAGTTTTAATTTAAAAATTTTATCTTCTTTCAAAACTGCATTGCATCTCATTAGAGCCTTAGATCTATGCTAGTTTGGTCCCTCTTTTAGCCCCGGTGCGTTCCTGAAGCACGACCTCATTTTCACTCAATTTGGGGAAGTGTTAAGGATAATCACCAGCCCAAGCCACGTACCTTAATGGTATATCAAAATGGTGACCCGATCGGTCGTTACGCTCGTGATGAGCTAGACCCGTCGGCAGGGATCATGCTTGGGTAGCCCTAAAGTAACACCACCCTTTGACCAAAGCTCATGTAATGGCAATAGATACTTCCCCTAGGTGGTATGAACCTTAATACTATGCTTGCTATATGGATCATTTTGTATTGGACAAACCCAAATAATCTGCTTGGTCACCTAATCAAAGGCTTTCATGCCCCGATAGGCCCATGTCAACTTGTTCGGGCTGCCTAAATACATAACGATCATAACCCATCCGCTTGCACATTAGATAAGAGATGTTATGATGCCGGTTTTCCACCGAGCACCATACGCATCCATTGGGTTCCCCGCTAACCCATGGATCAAGCCCACCTAGGAAAAAGACAGCATTACCTCGTGTGTGGGAGTAATAAGGTTGGAAAGATTTACTTGCTTGCATGTGATTGTAAATGTTGCATAGCTTACTATCATGCATTGTATATGTAATTCATGCATCATTCTAACAATCTAATTTTTTTCAGCCATCATAGATTCATCTAAGTGGACTAGAGGTTCTGACGGTCGGTTAATAAGGACAAATTTGCTCTTTGAGTTGCTAGAATTTGTGTCTGACGGGGATTCTGAGCTACTCTCATCCCGTGAGTCCTCTCTAAAAATTATCAATGGCAGAATTACCACAAGAGACTGGTGCGTTGACAATACAGGACCTAAATAAGAGGCTCGACGATTTTGAGAGGAAGATGTTAACCATGATGGAAAATATCGCCTCTCAAGTAGCATCAAATTTCAAGCAACTGCCTACAGCCCCTTCTGTTAAACCGTTTGAATCGCCTGTCAAGGAAGAGACTCCTATAGCATTCACTACAGTACAACAGCCAGATTTTGAACTCAGAGCAATAACACTTATTGAGCACAAGAAGACCCTTGATGTGAAGGGTGATATCATGGGAGAGGAAGAGGATGAACCAATAATTCCATGGACTATCATGAATGAAGTACCCGAGGGAGAGGATAGTACAGTAAAGGAGATAGAACGAGGGGTTAAAAATCGTAAAACTCAGACCATGGCTATTATGGAGAATTTAATTGTGGTGCCACCTACTGGACAACAGTTTGCTGCTCTTACCAAATTGCAAGAAGAGTATGATTCGCCTAAGGGAGTGCACCTACCACCAAACGGACCTGAAGGAGAGTCACCCGCTGCTATGTCACCCAAGCGAAAAGGCAAAGGGCATGTCTCAGAGAATGGCCTTCTAGCAGTGACACAGGGCCTAAAGAGAAGGATGGATGTCCTCGAAGAAGAAATTTCAAAGTCTAAACTTGCAATTACCCTGGCCGCCCGGGAGGAAGTCTCTGTGGACCTAAAGAATGGGAGTCAACCGGATAGGTGTGACATCTGTGCCGGCACTCAAGGGATAAAGGAAGCATCAACGGTTAGAACAACTCAGAAAGGTCATCTCAGCATGGACGAATCTTTTCCTCAAGTAGGGGATGGGGACCTGCGCTCATGGTTAGCTAACCCAGCCAGAAATCGAGGGCATAGGAAATGTCGTCGGCACGCTAGATATCTGAGGAGTGATGGCCAAACCCCAAAGTTTCATGTACAGGACCTTGTTATTGGCAAGCAACCGATCGCCCTTGAAGGAGGGGGCAACGTCATTGAGGGTAATAATCAGGAAAGCTCAAGTCTCGACGATAACAGCGTGGGGGGTGTTGGGACTACTAAGGTTCCGAACATAGGAACTACTCAAGGCTCTTATACCATTTGTGAAAAGCCTTTATCTGAGCTCCTTTTCTATTTCATTGATAAAGGGAAACTACAACCGAAACCTGCAAGACCTGCCAAGAGCCAAGGATTCCCTAGTCACCGATCGAATTTGTATTGTGCCTACCATCAGCATACTGGGCATAAGACTGATAGATGCCGAATTCTAAAAAAGCTTATTCAAGGTCTCATTGATGAGGAAAGGATGGGGCAAGAGAATGGTTCCCGGGGGTGATAGACTGTCGGCTACAGCATCCATGTTGGCGAGAAAGAAAAGATGTTAGCTATTTAGATGCTCTATTTATTTTTGAACTATCTAATGATGATGTTTTAACTATACTTTTATGAAATAAAAGGAATGCTTTTGTGTTTTTGTTTATTTGTGTGATGTTTCTTGTGATTTCATTGTGCATAATCATGATTGACATTTATTCAATTAATGCTATTTCGTTTAATCCCAGAACTTGGGAGAACCCAAAGAAAATCTTGATAGCATATGTTATGACTCTTGAAGAGAGATTGAAACTTGAGAGAATAAAAAAAATGAAATAAAAAAGTCTTTGCCTGGACCAGTGAAGACATGGTAGAAGATGATTATGAAGCCACTAAGCATGCTATGCCAAAATCATGGATAGGTGCCACAGAAGCTCAGAAGACTCAAGCCCAAGTGGGTAGAAATGGTTGAAAGGAGAGATCCGCAAGTAGAAACAAGACCTAATTTCTTTTTGAAACACAACACCAAACTAGGTTGGCCAATGGCATCCCGATGGTTAAAAAAAAAGTGCGTGTATGTGTAAACTTCAGGATTTGAGTAAAGCTTGCTAAAAGAAGGAAAAATTTGCGGCCAAGCTTTATCCAAATCTCGCGGGTATACACATACCTGCACCTTGTCACTCTATTTGGCTATTGAAAGGAACCAGAAGACTGATTCGCAAGTTATCCACCAAGTTAATTCATGTAAAGGATGTGCAGTACGAGAGGAAAGCCAATGACATGCAGTTGAGATGCTAGATAGGAAAAGGCCAAGAAGATTATGAAGGAGACCCATGCAGGGGCTTGCAATCAAAAATCTTTACACGTATCACACTTTATTCCTCGAGGCATGAGGTAAAAGCAATACATGTCGAAGCACTTAAATCTTAAAGGGCAATCATGGGAACGATGCTACAGCGGTTAAACACATCAGACGATATTGGGACAGTCATAGAAACAGTTTTGCAGCAGCTAAGCACATCAGACCAAAATAGGTTATGGGATTACTATTGCAAATAATTTACTTAATCATTCGGGAAGAAAGTCAGAAAGCACCTACTGAAAATAGTGAGATTTGGTATTCAGGAAAATAAGACCAAGTATTCCAGATGAACGAAGTAAGTTTAGGCCAGCAAATGAAGACTTGTTTGTTCTTGAAAAGTCATTATCCCAGGAAATAACATTTTGACAAACAGTAAAGGAAGCAAGTTCGATGAAGCAGTCAACCTCAGCAAACCCGAGAAGGTCCATGGTAAAGACTAAAAATCAAAAGAAGAGAATAAATTCCCCGCGGGTCGAAAACCGAAAAAAGGCGGCCTTGCTAAAATTGGGCGCCTCGTCAGGGTGAAAACCGAAAAAAGGCACTCTGGTCAAAATTAGAGGCTCGAGAGAAAATATCCAATCAGGAAAACCCGAGAGGGCTGATTGGAAACAGGAGTCTAATGCTTTCAAGATCCATTCTGAGATTAAACGTAATTTTGCATTTTGAATCTATGTTAAATGGTGATCATGTACGGAGAAATCATACCAAAATGCACACAATTTTTGCAAATGCATAAAGCAGAAGTAGTTTTAACTCATCATTTCCTAGTTCTTTTATAAAAAGAAAGATGTCATTCATTATTGAGTGTATAAAATCTAACTGGCTATACTTTGCTTCTACTCTCGCCGACCAGGTGCTTAAGCCGTTGAGTTTTATTATCTACCGCGAGGTTATGTATCCTTTTTTTTCGCAGGCACTTATGGAAGCAAGGATGTAGTCTCTGACCCACAATATGACAATTTTGGGAAAGCAATTGTGTCTAGGGGCTGTGGTACTCAGGAATGAAAGCCGAAGACAAGATACTGAGGAAGCCTTGACAATAGTTCTAATTTTTAAAATCGTCTCAAAAAAAAAAAAAAAAAAAAAAAGCCGTTAGAGTGAAAACCGTAACTGGCGCTCTAAGCAAAAACTAGGCAAAAGGACAGGGTGAAAACCTGAAAACAGGCAGTCTGTCCTTCAAAAAAAAAAGAAGAAAGAGAAAAGCCGCTGGATTGGGTTGGGTCCATTCCAGGCAAAAAAAAAAAAAGGCACAGGGTTATGTGAAAATCCACAAAGGACGCATCTCCCACTAAGAAAAGCTAGTGTGAAAATCCACAAGGGACGCACTACCTTCAAATAATGACTACAGGTACCGGATGAGAATCTCGCAATTCCAAAGGGCATGAAATTCAAAAGCAGCTCAAAAGCCATCAATTATATCGCAAATCGCAGCTAGCCCGGCTATCATCTTCAAGTTCACATAGATGAATTTTCATCCTGCATTCCTGCATTACTCATGCATTTCACTTGCATGCTCACCATTTTTGCATAGTTTAGTTTCCTTATTTTGCAGAAAGAAAGGCTTGAGGCGAACACTGACAAAAGCCGAGTGATGACATCGGTCAAATCATCAATCACAACCTCAACTCATTCATCAATCCAGACATCGATCAAAACATATATCCAAGTCTCAACTCAATCATCAATCCACATACCAGCTTAATCATCAATCCAAGCACCATCCAATGACCTCTCAGGGGGCAATCAAATCAAAGACTTCTCAAGGAGCAGAAAATCGAAGACTTCTCAGGGAGCAGCAAACCGAAGACCTCTTAGGGGGCAAACGATCAGAAAATCGAAGACTTCTCAGGGAGCAGAAAATCGAAGACTTCTCAGGGAGCAGAAAATCGAAGACTTCTAAGGGAGCAGAAAATCGAAGACTACTCAGGGAGCAGCAAACCGAAGACTTCTCAGGGAGCAGAAAATCGAAGACTTCTCAGGGAGCAGAAAATCGAAGACTTCTCAGGGAGCAGCAAACCGAAGACTTCTCAGAGAGCAGCAAACCGAAGACTTCTCAGGGAGCAGAAAATCGAAGACTTCTCAGGGAGCAGAAAACCAAAGACTTCTCAGGGAGCAGCAAACTAAAGACCTCTCAGGGGGCAAATGATCAATAAACCGAAGCCTTCTCAGGGAGCAGCAAACTGAAGACCTTTCAGGGGGCAATGAACTGAAGACCTCTCAGGGGGCAAACGATAAGCAAACCGAAGACCTCTCAGGGGGCAATAAACCGAAGACTTCTCAGGGAGCAGCTAACTGAAGACCTCTCAGGGGGCAAACGATCGATGAAACGAAGACTTCTCAGGGGGCAATCAACTGAAGGGCTCACAGATAGCACCACTTCAACCCACAAGAGGTTGGCACGACCACGGTACTACAAATTCACAGCGGTTAGCACGATGGCGGCACAACCCACAAGAGGTTGGCACGACCACGGCACTACCAATTCACAGCGGTTAGCACGATGGCGGCACAACCCACAAGAGGTTGGCACGACCACGGCACTACCAATTCACAGCGGTTAGCACGATGGCGGCACAACCCACAAGAGGTTGGCACGACCACGGCACTACCAATTCACAGCGGTTAGCACGATGGCGGCACAACCCACAAGAGGTTAGCACGACCACGGCACTACCAATTCACATAGGTTAGCACGATGGCGGCACTACCCACAAGAGGTTAGCACGACCACGGCATTACCTGTTACAACCAAAAGACAGCAACAACTATCATCATAATTCCATCAAGCGAAAAGACGGCTGACTCAGGTACTTGTCTCTTTCCTTTTCTTCTTTGAGTTTAGGCTCACCTAGACACTAGTGTACTAGATTCCCCTAAACTGGGGGCAACTGTAGACACCGGGTCCTGAGTAAGCCTAGATCGAAGTTACCCAATGATGATAATTGCCTTCACAGGCTTAAAAGGTTAAAAGTGATGGTTTTCTCGTCAAATTTGCATTTTAGAGTGAAAAATTAAAAAATAATAAAAAAGATTTTAAAAAAATTAATTTTGAAAAATGGGGGCTTAAAATTATAGTGTTTTTAGTCAATTTAAAATTTAAAAAATAAAAAAAAATAAAAAATAAAAAATTTTTTCGGACCGCGAGTGTCGGGCGCGGCAGCGCGCAGGCGCCAGGCGCCCAGCACGCAGACGCCCAGGCGCCCAGCGCGCTGGGCGCGATTTGGCGACGCGCAGCGTCGCCAATGCCGCCGCGCGTCGCTAAAGAGCGACGCGCAGCGTTGCGCGCCGCACCGCGCGCCTCTGCGCGCGATTCCCGCCCGAGCTCCGCGCGGAAGCCCGCCTGGTCGCCGCGTGAGTCCCCGTCACTCTATAGCGACGGGCGGCGTCCCTCTAGCGACGGCTCCCTGGCCGTCGGTATAGGGTCTGTTACCCTATTTTCCATTTTTTCAGCCTTTTTCCGATTTTTTCACCCAAAAATCCGTTTTTTATCCCATTTTTTGGGGTTTTTGACTTCAAATTAAATTCTAAAATATTTTTTTGGGTAATTAAATAATAAAACTTGATTTTATCATTAAAAATAAAATAATTTTGGGTTAAAATAGGTTTTTTCCTTAATTAAATTAGGGCAACCTATTTTATCCTATAAATATTTTATGATGAAATCAAAGGAGCCTCTCCACATTTTTTAGACCTAAAATTTTCAGATTTCTTCTTCTTCTTCCACCAAAAATTCCAGATTTATTCCCCAACCAAAAATCAAAAAGAAAATCAATTGTTTCATTCTTTTTTTTTTCAACCTAATTTCTTCTAAACATATTTTTAGAGGAAGTTTTGTTGTTTGATTCAATTTTTGAGACAAATAGAATAATTATTTGTTCTCAAAATTGTTTTTAATCTTTTATTTTGTGTTCAATAAAACTTCTTCATTGATTTTGTTTTGAATCTCTTTTTGATAAAAAATTGATTTTGAGATAAATAAAATAATTGTTTGTCATCAAAATCTAATTTTTATTTGATTTTCTAAAATAAAACTTCAATCAATTTTTTATGAACAAAGTGATTGATTGTTCTTGAAATCATTTTTCTTTATTTTAATCAATAAAAACTTTTTTTGATCAAAATCATTTCTTTAGGCAAAGGTATCAATTCTTTGTTCTTAAAGAATTTTTGATCATTTTTTTTTCATTGTTTCTTGGAATAAAATTCCAACATTTTCATCATATTTCACTCTAATATTGTGAATCATCAAACAAAGAAATCGATCATCTTTTACCTTCATCGAATCCGAAACTCTGAGGGTAAACATTCTGGGCTTGTTTTTTATTTCTTTTATTTATATCTAATTTATTTATGTATATTTTATTTTATTGTTTTCATTTATTTTATTTTATTATTTATTTCAGATTTGATTTATTTAATTTGTTTATATATGATTTTTATTCACATAAATATTGATTGTTTATTAATTTTAACATGTAATTAATTTATTTCACTTTAATTCATCATTATTTTTAACATGTAATTAATAAATTCATTTTAATTAATCTTTTTGCCATGTAAATGGTTTATATCATTTGTGAACATATTTAATTAATCATATTGTTCATTTAATTGTTTTCATCATTCTTTAATTGTTTTCATTTATTATTCTTTTCTTTATTATTTTATATATTCTTTGATTCGTTTATCTTCATCATCATTGTTATCATGTTCATATTTTTACATGTATTATTTAATTAACATGTTTTACTTTCATCACATCATTTAATCATTTGTCATATATAATCCATGTTTCTCATTTTATTTTGTTTTGTTAATATTTTTGATTCAATTATCATTCTTTTCATACCATCTTATTTTATTTTAATTTGTTATTCATTATTTTGCATGTTTAATTAATTTAATTGATTTAATTACTAACATTATTTTAATTGTATTTTGTTTTTATGTCTAAACTCATTTTTTTCGCTTGGGCGTTTTTGCGAGCACATCGGGAGGTCCAAAAAGGCTCGTTTGGTTCATATATTTATTTTCTTTATTTGTAATATTTTATTTAATTTTGCCATATAATTTTCTTGTAAAATTATTTATTTAGGCACGCTAGAAAGAAAATCACAAAAACGTTTCTATTAATTAACTTGACATTTTTTCTAAATAAAAATGGGACCAATGTCCTAGTTTTTCATACCCAAATAAATCATCACATCAAAACTGTTTCATAATAAATATGCATGCGAGGACCAATGTTCTCACTATTAATGAATAACCCGTTTTATGCATGTATTTCACTTTTATAAATGGGAGTTGTATTCCGCTCCTAGTGTTATTGTAATTCGTTTTTTAAATGCTTTATTTTGGATTTTGCTTACATTTACCGCTTTTGATATGAATGATTCTTTAAATTAAAATTGCATTGTGTGGAAAGTTGATGAAACAATGAATTCAAACCTTAATTATGATATTAATCAAGGTACGAATAAATGAGAAGTCCCGAATCCTGCTCTGGTCTTTGGGCTCAAGAGGCTAGAGGTTATCCTCCAAGATACCTCTTGTGTCACGAGACTTAGACGTTAATCCTAGGCTTCATGGCCCAATATGGATAAAATGCGCAAGTCTTAGGCTCTCCGAGGCGAGAGAAACTTTCCCAATGTTCTATTGGGTGGCGACTCCATGAAACCTCTTTGTTGCCCAACATAGACGCACTTGCGATTTATCGCAAGCTGTTGACGGACCCGCAAATACCCCGATCGTCCACGTGCGGGCGGTCGAAGGGGCGGCCGCGGGGATCCGGCGCGCGTCACACATATATTATATCATTAAACCCAAAATATTATTTAATTTTGATTATATATATAATGAATATAGTATTTCTATTTTGAGTTATTTTGATTACACAAAATTTTACTAATTTCAAATTTTAATAAATTATTATTAACCTACATTTTTTTTTCTTATTTATCAAATTGGATAAAATGAAAATGTTTTTTCCATATTAATAAAAGATTATCTTATTTATCAAATTGAGTAAAAGAAAAATATTTTAAGCATATTAATAAAAGTAAGGGTTTTTTCTCATCCCAAACACAAAATAAAACTAAAAAATAATAAAAAGGCAGCTTTTCCATTTTTTGGAAAAACTGTAGTGTGCAGCTTCCCAAACCAATATTTGGAAAGACGTGCACAAAGAAAAAAGCCCAACAGCTATGGAATTGGGTGTCTAATTTTACAATCCTATGTTGCGGAATTATAAAACACCCCAAAAATCCAAATACTTTTCAAAAAACCTTAAAATTCTAATTAATTTTTTAAAAAACATTATTTATAAAAAAAGTCTCTTAATTTGATGCAATACTATTTTTAAACTTTGAAATATAGAGTAATGTTGTCTATCTATTTGGGTATGTTAAAGTTGACCAATTTCCGTTCATGTACCTTAATACTACTTTTGCAAAAAATGTAATATAACTCTCATACTTTACTTTCGGTGTAATGTTACCATCTGAATTTTCAAAATTGAAGCAATATTATCCTTCCATTAAAAATATATTAATATAGATCAATTTTTGTCAGCTAACCTTAATAATTAGCATTTGACTCATTACTAAATGGCACATAAGACATTATATGGCATCTATAGGCCAAAAGTGCATTTTTACCCCTATAGTTTTCCAAAATGTGCAACTTTGGTGCTAACATTTATTTTGGGGCAAAATTACCTCCAACGTTTAAATTATGGGAGAAAAATGCCCCCACGGTCAATTGGTATTAAAGTTGACTGTGCAGGCGCTAGTTAACCGATGACATGGCAAGGCTTGTACACGTGGCGAGTTCTGGTTGGACACATTTGTATCCACCTGTCAAGCACTTGAAATACACGCTCTAGGTAGAAAAAAAATTTACTTTTGCCCAATTTTAATCCTTCAGTTATCTCTTCTTCCCTTATCTGTGTTCATCTCTCCATTCCTTCCATCTTTAATCCTTCAGTTCTCTCTTCTTCCCTCACCTGTGTTCATGTCTCTCTTCATTCCATCACTTTACTCTTGTTTCCCTTCCCTAACTTTCCTCTCGATCTCTTCTGCTCTTTTATTTTTTTGTTACAATAATAAAATCAGGAGAAATCCCTAAAATCTCGATGTCTTCTAGTTGTATCTCTTCTTCAGTGCATTCAAAATGATGGGATGGAAAAAATATGAGGAATGAAGGGACAGAAGTTAGGTGTTTGTGTGAAAATAGAGCTATCGTACTGGAATCATGGAGCATAAGCAACCTAGGGAGGAGATACTACAACTGTCCCCATATAGGAGTAAAATTAATTTTTTTCATGCCGTCTTTATTGTCATTGTGAGGAGATGAATAACTTATTTGAATTTGTTTCGTACGATTCTTGTAGGGCAGGGAATGCAACTTTTTTTCTTAGTTTGATTTTGTGACAGGAATGAAGAAAAGGTCAAAGAATGTTGTTGTATAAATTGTATAGATAGAATTTACAACTGTAACAAAAGATATTGAGGTCAAACAGAAGGATAGAAAGCCAATCAGATACTATACAACAATTGGCCACACAATTTGAAGAGACAAATGATTTTTCTGAGTTAAAGAGGATGGATGGGATGGAGCTTCTAGTGAATTCAAGAAAAACTAATTTTAATGTGTGATATTTGTGGATGATGAAGGTTATATGTATAGTGTTGATTGGCTAGGTGTGTTGGGCAATTAGCAAGGTTAATGCATAGGTTAGGATGATTTGGATTAGTAGATTTTTCTCCCTTTTGGCTTTAGTAGACAAAAGTGTTAAATCAATAATCTTGTAATATTCTGCATAATTTCAATATGAAGTAGAATTGCTATTTTTTTTAATACTATGTTATATGGCAGAATGTGGATATATATAATAACAACTGCAACACAAAATTGGCCATAAAAATAATAGCTCCTGCAACACAAAAATAGGCATAAAAATAATAGTTTTTGCAACACAAAATTGGCCATAAAAATAATAGTTCCTGTAATACAAATATGGGCATAAAAATAATAGGAATGGGCATAAAAATAACAGCTCCTGCAACACAACATTGGCCATAAAAATAATAGCAACTGTAACACAACATTAGGCACAAAAAAATTTCACCAATCAAAAATAAGCTTTTAGGCTTAGTTAATATTAACAAAAGTTTCCGTGCATAAGTTTTTGGGCAGTATATGGTATACTCCCAAATTACAAAATCTGTTTCCTATGTGTATGATATTAATATTTTGAAATCAGTACACCATATATGAATATACAAAAATTACATAAGAAACCAAAATCATTATATGTTCTTAGTTGACTATCACTAATTTGTTTTCTTCTTTAATTTTCTTATATTCTGTTGCTTATCCAAATCACTGAGCAAAAGTCTCTTCTTTCTTAAAGGATTAAATGGCAGTCTTGTTGGCAACGAAACTTCATATCCATTTCCTCCCAGATTTATAATCCTTGAACCTATAGGGTATGAAATGTCTTTCTTGCATTTGTTCTGATATCTTTTTCGCTTGGATTCAGAAACTTTTTCTTAGAATCATCATCATGATTAGGCATGATGGGTTCCGAATTTTCATCTTCACTACTGTGATGACCATCTCCATATGAACTAATAACATAGTTATCAGCATGTCCAGGTTGTATTGTACACATAAATAGTTCAACTTCAGTAGTAATCATAACTTCACAACATCAATCACATAAAATGCAGCAAATATTTATACTAACATTGTAAATTATCCTGCCACTTTCATCGTAGAATATCCCATGTCCCCTTTCTAGTCGTAAAGCACTTGATATTTGACTGGATTGTCGCATCCTATGCCTTAAGATGGCATTAGGTGATCTTCTCCTATTTGGATCTGGTTGTGCCTCATTTACTGACTCATCAGTAGGCAAATGGTTGGCTTGGTCATGTGTTGAAGTAGGTTTGGGCACAGGATTCTGAACTGGTCCATCTTTAGATGAAGCTTCATCTTGCAAAAATGATTAACCAAGTTCCTGACATAAATAAAATAAGTATCATGTAATTTTAACTTTACTCAATATTTAAAAAAGGTTTTCAAATTTACTTTTTACAGCTTCGTTTGTTGTGTCCTTGATGCCCACATCTTCCACATATCTATTTTTTTTCCTTTAACACTATGCCCTTCAATTATAGCCCCACTTGTTACTTCTAATTTATTAGTTGTCTTCTGCTTTGTAAATTCACTTTTGTCCTTCTTCCTTGATTTTTTTTTTGTCTGCCAGGCATTTTTGTTATAAGTGGAGGCTCAATACTTTTGGAACTGTTAACTCTCCAAAATTTTCTACTCTTAATTAACTGGCTGCATCTTGTTGGAGTAAGTTGATGCATATATATGCTTAGGGTAGTAAGCAGAAATTTGTGAAATTGGATCTTCACCTTTATGATAAAAAGCACCTATGGCATGTGGGCAAGGTATTCTAGTCAAGTCTCATGCCCTGCAAATGCACATTTTCTTATCCAACTAAACGCTATGTATATCATCTCCCTCACTAACCTCATAAGCTGTTTCTCCATTCCATTATACTCTGTAACTAGAAGCAATGTCTGCCCAATCTTCATATAATTCCATATACTGGGGCCTATAATCATTAATCCAGGTGCTCAAATACTTTTCATTGTCCATCAATAAGTTCATGATCTTAATTCTAATTTCATCGATCATTCTCGCAATTGGTTTGAACCTAGCAGCTAAAATCCATGAGTTGAAAGTCACATAAATATTGTTGTTTATCATGGCTGATTTGCACCTATTGCTAAAATATACTCTACACTATGCTTGAGGAGCATAACTGACAACATCCTTTATAGCATTTTTGCTAAGCTGTCTAATAAGTTTTAAATTATCATGAAACTCCTCCTTATAAGTTGACCAATCACAAATCCAAAATCTTTTCCTCAACTCTTCTCCTCTCCACTTCTTACTCCAATTAGTATAGATGTGTCTTGCACACCATCTATGTTCAGCCATAGGGAGGATACATAACGCTGCTGGTATTAGTCCCTAAAAGCAAAAACATATTTCAACATCATCATAAATTGGTTAGCAAACAATCATACAACAGATAAATATTTTTTTTATCTACAAAATTAAATATAGGATACAACATACAGAGCATACAAATAACATCCATATTGCATACATCAAATTCATGTAGCAATAAAAAACCATACTGATTTATGATTTTGATTTAAAAAAATTAATTAAGTCATACAGTATACTGAATATCAACTCTTGCATTTAACAAGTAAAAATATCGGTAAAACATACATCAAATACAACATACAGTAAATAATAATTATGTTAAATTAAAAAAATTACCTTTTACATGTCACTCATAAATGTGATATGTGATCCATCTCCCAACTCAAGACCAGCAGCCAATCTCCTCAGAAACCAACACCAGTTATGCTTATTCTCTTTACTGACAATGGCAAAAGCAATGGGATACATGTGATTTATTCTATCAACACCGATAACAGTTAATAACATCCCTTTAACTTTTGTTTTCAGAAAATATCCATCAATGCATATGATTGGCCTGCAACCAGCCTTCTATCAATTCTTTCAAGCATCAAAACAAATGCACATCCTCTTGAAGACACTTCTTCCTTCAGCCAAACCATCTTTGCATAACTCAATTGCCACAGTACTGCCAGGATTTGTCATTTTCAACTAATGGGTAAAAGCATTTAGCAAGGCAAAATCTTCTTTACAATTAAATCGCAAGTCATTTAGTATCAGCTTCCTTGCCCTTTTGCACTTGTCGAATGAAGCATGAACCCTAAATTGCTTCTCAACATCTATCTGCATTTTTCTTATTTTTGTGTCTGGATTTTCTTGTATTGCCTCACGTAATGGCCTAGCAATCCATTTTAAAGTGACTCATGTATTCTTGAATACCCTATAACATTTATGTTGCATGCATAGGGTTTTTATCTTAATATGTACTTTTCCTTTGTCCTTTGATGCATGAAACATAAAAGGGTAATTTTCCCTCTGCATATAACTCGTACTCTGCCGGGCTCACTCCTTACTATCTTATAGTCTTTTTTAGTAGTAACTGAATAATTTTTCAAAGCCTCTCTTACAGCATCTGTATCTTTAAATGTCATTCTTTTGCGAAAAATATGCTCTCCCTTCCTTAGGATCATATTTAACCCTCTTCTTTGCAGCTTCAAGTCTCACATCTTGTTCACTTACAAAATCACCGAGATCTAACTCACTTTCACTTTCTGTCACTATCCTTTTCCTCAATCTCACTGTCCTCATCCAAATCACCGTCCTCTTGTCGTTCACTATTCCTATCTATATTGTTATCATCTTCACTAACATTGCTGCTATTTATATCACCATTTTTATCTGAATTTCCTATCTCCCCGCTATTTTCACCATGCACACTTCCCTCATTCAAACATAATGGACTAAGCCTTGCACTCCCACAATCTGCCCCAGGCCTTACATTCCCACATCCAGCCCCAACCCCTCCAGAATTTAGAAAATTGTCTTCTACTTGGCTAGCTAAATTAAGCCCATTAAGATTTGCCCCAGCTAAATTAGGCCCATCCACTTCAGCCACAACTGCCTTTTCTCTACTTATACTAATTTTATCTAACAATTCATTTTGAAACTCAATCAAATCATATTTTGTGATAAAAAAAAGCTATATCCCTTGAAAAATAATCTAAACATGATAAAATCTTGTGCACACTAGCATCCCCGACAAATGCCAAAATGCCTTCACACATAATTTTATATCAGATTCCAGACATGCTAGGTATTTTAGATCCATAACACGAAATCTTTGTCTATATTCATCCTATATTTCCTAGTAGCTAATTAAGTTAGGATCAAATTTCTTCATTGATTCAAATTTTCCATCAATATAGCCAATGTTTTTACCAAACTGTCACCTACTATTCCAATTAAACCACAAATTAACAGTATTTCGATAACTCACCCTGCATTAAATTGGGAGTAAACAAATATTTTTTTACTAACAAATATTCTGATAAAGATAACTCAACCAGCACGAGACAACTCAATCAACACAGAAAAGCACATGTTTAGCTACAATAAAGTGAATAAAGTCACATGCACTTGGGACCATAGACTAAAAAATTCAACATCACACTGCACAGTTCAAATAAAAAGCTTATCTAAGCACATCTACCATTTCCTCTTTTCATTAATTAACAACAACAACCATTAAAAGCAAAAACCCACACCAACGTTTCCTAAAATTCGAATTAATTTACCTAAAAAAATCTTCACCATCTTTAGAGTTATCAGTAGGCAACTGATGCAGGTTCTTCTGATTTCTCTTTTGTTACGTGATTCCAAATTTGATATAGGTTCTTCTGATTTCTCCTTCGATTTCCACTTGTACTCTTTTTGCGATATTCCTTGTGTCGCCTAGCAAGAGAACTAAAACAGATAATGGAAGTTCTAGAAATGAAAATCAGGTAGACGAGAGAATCTAATGGATAAAGGGAAAACTCACCAGTAAGAGAGATGCAATTGATCTTTGCAATAAATCACTAGAGATGAGATCGATGAAAGGAAGATAGAGATGACGGCAGTGGAGGGAAGAAGAGAGAACCAAAGGATTAAAATTGGGGAAAAAGTAAATTTATTTTACCTAGAGCATGTATTTCACGGTGGATACGACATGTCAAACCAGGACGTTCCATGTGTACAAGCCTTGCCGTGTCATCGGTCAATTAACGCCCGCACAATCAACTTTAACACCAACTGATGGTGGGGGCATTTTTCTCCCATAATTCAAACACTGGGGGCAATTTTGCCCCAAAATAAAGGTTAGGGGCAAAGTTGCACATTTTGGAAAACTATAGGTGCAAAAATGCACCTTTGACCGCATTTATATGTATAAAACATGGCAAAAAAGAGAAGAAAAGATAACAAAATTTTAATATATTTTTTTATTTTTAGTTTTTTCGGATGATGGTGCAAAATTGGAGTTAAGTCACATTTTTCATATACTTAAATAATGAGTCAGATGCTGGGCATTAAGATTAATGGAAATAAATTGATCTATCTTAACGGATTTTTAATGTAGGGATAACATTACTTCAATTTTGAAAGTTCAGAAACAATATTGTACTAAAAGTAAAGTAGGAGACTATATTGCACTTTTTGCAAAAATAGATGTTAAGATTAATGGACAAATATTGATAAGTTCAAATTTTAAAATTTCAGGATAACATTATATTAAAATAAAGTAGAATGATTATATTGCACTTTTAGCTAGAGTAATTTTTCATCATCAACCTTTGTAAAACTTGAAACCTACAAAATTTTCTTTTTCACTTTATTTTTGAAGGCAATCTTCGCTGTACTTAAGTTCTGACGCCTAAAATAAAATGTAACTTAAGATTAAATTTAAAGATAACAACATTCTTTTCTCTAAAACGTATTCAAAATTTGTCTCTATAAATTTTTTTATTGATTTTTATTCATGAACAATTTAATTAAAATAGGGAGATTTTATCTATATATTTTTTAAATAGATAAATTTTTTCATTTAAATTAATTTATTGAAATGTAGATATTGAACTCATAAAATGAATAACATGTGATATTATATAATTGATTGTTGTTGAAACAAGAACAAAATCGTCCTATTTTAAATACACCAAGAAAAAAATATATAAAAAAAATTACAGACAAAAGTCACATTTATCCCCTAAATTTATCTTTAAATTTTTTGCAGGTTCTACTAGTTTACTACTATATATGTAAATCAACATGCTTTCTTTTATAGGTTCTAAGTATGTTAATATATTTGTTCACAAGCTAGTGTATATTGATTTATCTAAAACACGATTCTTTTCGTAATTTAGATTTATATTTCTTTTTAGAGTTTTGACAAGTTTAAACAGTGGATGGCGGCCATTCATTTAAATGAACGGTAGAGTTTTACGCGCACGGTATATCATTCTTGACAAGTCGATACAATTTATTTATATTTAAATTTTATATGCATATTTAATTACCACCATTTTATATATACATAAAAAAAAAAAATGCTAAGCCGCACATAAACTTTGAAATATATATTTCTAAATATTATTTTTGTTTTAAACAATTAAAAAAGATGCTACGTTATAAGTAAATAACAGAAGATAAATTTGTCACTTAATTATGAGAAATATTATGAACGGCAACCAGTCATTTTCATACTACATGATCAATAAATTATTAGATCTGATCCAGCAATTGACAATGAATCACGAGGATAATAATTTGAAATAAATTTAATAATATATATACAACAAAATAGCTTAAATAATTCCTGCATCAGAATTGCCAGTGTCTCGTGCAACTTGATGAAACAAATACTTTATAAAAAATAAAAAAAAAGTACTTTTATAATGATTATCTCAAAATCTGTCCAATTAAATATGTGCAATTTGGTATAAACTATAGTATAATGGAGTAGTGGAGTTTTAATATTTAAGTTTTGGCTGCACAAAAAATATGATAATATCGACACAATGGCCATATTCAATGGTTCTATTGATTGTTATTTATCTCATTATTAAACAAATAATTAACAACTAGATGTAAATAAATTTTTTTTTGTTTAAAATCATATTTATGTAATAATCATAAAAAATTGATCTAATTTCCATCATTCAATTAAAAATACAAAAAATATCGATTTCGATTCTTTATAATAACGTCAATAATTATAATTAAATTATACGGTATAATTTATATCTCTTGTTAAAAAAAATATGCATGTACTTGTTGGTCGATGCCCCCATAAAATATATCGCTATGAGTGAACATTAGTTATTAAATGAATACCAAAACTAATTTTACACATTAATTTTACTTCAACTCCCTCAATTGCACCTCTCCCTTGACAATTTTAATGGTTAGATTCCCTACTCTTTTCAAAACCTTAAAAAAATCATCACTTTAAATATTTCAAGTAGCAATTTTAATGGTCAGGTTACTAATTATTTTGCAAACTTCATCCAACTTGAAGATTGTGTTTTATGAAACCATCGACTCACGGCCCCATCCCTTCTCTCCTCTCAAATTTAGTTGCTCTATGGAACAAGTCCATCTCCCTTGTTTACTCTAGTTCGTTAGATGAGTTATGCGTTTCCAACAACCAATTCTAAGGCTCAATTCCAAGTATACAACGTGGTTCCTAGTTTATAAGTTTTTGGACAATCAAATGTTGCATGGCCCAATTCCAAGTTTTCAAAGCAATTCCTTAGTTTATATTAATTTGGGCAATAACATGTTGCACGGTCCAATTCTAAATTTTCAAAGCAATTCCTTATATTATATATATTGATTTGGGCGATAACATGTTAGAAGGCCCTATTCCAGATCCAATTTTCAATAATATGAACTTGAATGTTCTAATTCTATCTTCCAATAAGAAATTGATTAGAGAGGTTTCTTATTCACTTTGCAATTTATGTTCTCTCCAAATTAATTCTTGACATGTCCAATAATAGTTTAAGCCGCTTCATTGCTCCATGTTTTGGAGTGTTGCATTTTGGCATCAATAATTAAGAAGAAACTATTTCTAGTACCTTTTTTGAGAGCGATAAATTAATGTATTTGAACTTCAAAAACACTGCAAGAACGAATCTCGTTATTTGTTAACACTTGTAAAGATTTGAAATTTGTGGATTTCAGTAACAATAAATATTGGTGATGAATTTCCTTATTTTTTGGGAATTCTTCCACATTTGCAAGTTCTTGTGATACACTCCAATAAGTTTCGTGGATTGGTCAAAAGTTTCAATGTCAGTTATTCCTTTCCTAGGTTGCGAATTTTTGATCTCTCTAACAATAGCTTCAGTGGACCATTGCCAAACAATCTACTTTGATTGTTTTGAAGTAATGGTGAATATCGATAGAGTTTTTAGCTACATGAGCACATCAGAAATTACACTTATACCTATTATGTGAGTTTTATGGTGAATGGATTGGAGATTATGTTGCCAAAAATTCAAAATATCCTCATAACCATTGATTTATCGCAAAAAAAATTCAAAGGAAGTATTCCATCCTCAATTGGGAAGCTGGAAGCACTTAAACGCCTCAATCTTTCTCATAACTCATTCATAGGTAACATTACACCATCATTGAGCAATTTGAGGAATTTGGAGTCATTAGATCTCTCTTCAAATTTGCTTAGTGGAAAGATTTCTATGCAACTGGCAGATTTGACATTTCTTGCAGTTAACCAAACTTGAAGGACCCATACCTCAAGGCAAGCAGTTTGGCACATTCGATAATAGTTCATATGAAGGAAATTCAGGGTTATGTGGATTTCCATTAGAAAAGTGCAATAGTGTGAAAACACAACATCCATCGAAACAAGATGATTTAGACAACGATAATGGATTTGGAAGGAAATCTGTGCTAACAGGGTATGGATGTGGACTTGTATTTGGTCTTGCAATGGGATATATTGTGTTGACAACAAAGAAGCATGCATGGTTTGTGAGGAGGGTTGAAGGAGAAGGTAATAACAATCAGAATCAGCTTGAATCAAATTGGAGTGATAAGGATAAGGAGAAGGTAATAACAATCAGAATCAGCTTCAATATCAACAATATCCATAATATCTAACACCATAAAAACAACGGGAATAGTATCAGGTGGTGGAACAAAAGCTGGTGGATGAGAGGCAGTTGGTGGAACCGATGCATTGGTGTTGATTTTCTTGTTGGAGTTCTCCGTGCTTTCGCTCAATTCATTTCCTACATGATTCAACTTAACTGTCATTATTAGTAATCCATCTCCGCAACAAATCACAGAAAAAGTTACAATTCAACACTGCAAGAATTATACAAGGTATGAATCTTGAATGCATTCTGTTAATATGCTTTAAGTTCTTCTATGCTCAAAAATGAACTGAAACCAGTAACTGAAGCCGAGGAGAGCAGCATGAATGCAATGGATGATTTAGCATTAACCTTTATTGAAGTTGAAGCAGAAGATAACCAGTTAATAAGTTTTAAGAAACACAAATGAATCAGAAAGTTACAGACAACGTAACATTATTAGAAACTTGGAACTATGGTATTATATATAGATCAAGCATATCTAGTCCAGCAATAATGTAATCTCATCCAGCAATGTTTATGTCTAATTTAGCTATCATCCATTCAAATCCCCCTTCATTATAGATATTAAATATACACAAGAATAAAGAAAATGAAAGGAAAAAAAAAAAGAACTAAATCCTTCAATTAAGATACTGAAGGAAAATTATAACTAATATAATTTAGACGGAGGTAACATTAAATAAATGTACATATCTCTTGTAGCGCAGAAACTCGTTGCGGAAGCGTCTACTAAGATTCCGTTTGTTTTTTGTCACTGGTCTGGCTTTTACCCACTCGGGGTAAGAGCAGCTAGATCACAATCTAAATGCCCCTGAAAATTAAGACAGAAAACTTGTGAGTGGGAACGAGCAGCTTTGCGGCGTATACGTTTTCTCGTTATCAAATAATGAGGACCTCACCTCTATTTATAGAGGTCCTAAAGGCTAGAGCCCTAACTCTAGTTTAACTCAGACTATTTCTGAGATAGAATTTGGTAATTTAAATCAGATTAAATAACTTAATTTAATCTGAATTGGAACTCAATCCATTATAGAGTCATGAGCGTACCCAAACTCTATCATCTCCCACTCGCACATGACGGAACGCATTCCGGTCTTAATCTTCAGTTATACTGGCAAATAGATTGTGTGACCAGCATACCTCGAGAGTACTAGTGCTATACACCTATTAGGGATATATAGCGTCTCGTCAAAACAAGATCATCTTCTTCATGTATGCCTAACCCTAGATTGCCTTCTCACATTCATTGTTTGAACTCATGATCTCATAAAATAATTTTCGTGTTCACTATTATGTTTCTACTCATAGAAACTATAATATGCATGCCGGTGAACCACGAAACATTATGAAAGTGATCCAAAGGCTATCTTCCCCTCTTACTGTATGCCATCCATCATGATTCAACTCGCTTTTCTAGTTAGATCTGCCAGGCCTAAATTTTTCCCGGACCTCTTGGAAACTAACTAAGCTAGCCACATTGAACCATACTTCAGGGATAAGTTAAGGGTTCTAAGGGTCGAAATATAAATAGGGTCTCACAATAGGAAAAGTTGAGATCATTAATATTATTAAATTCCCATCCCTGTGGTCACATAAGTACACACGATATAAAACATGTGTTATGGTGTTCTTTCCTTCCCTTAAAGGAGCGCATGTCTCATATTTTAATAATGTGTATATCAAACACCATACAGAAGCGTAAGGTTGCGATGCACCAAAACACCCAACTTTAGTCCGCTTATTTAAGGACTACTTTTGGCTTTTTTTAGACAGAATATGGTAGTTACATATAACTTACCATCGGATTCCATACAATTCTTATTTGGATCTCAATCCAAAACATACAACTTTATGTATGTCTTTATCTTGCGCCTTAATAAGACTCATCTTATAATTTCTGCTAGACGGCACTTTTATTTTGAACAGGCTCTCGAGCATTCTCATATGTTCAAAAATCGCCTCATGTTAGTTTTTGCCAACTCATTGACAAAACTAAGGTAAACACCCTTGTGAGTGAGCTACTTCTCTGTCCGACATGCTCAATCTCATATCAATAACAGTAAATGTTTACACATAAACATTCACACTAATGTATTGCCAACAATGAACTTTAGTTATTATTCGCAAATAATAACGTTAAGGGATTATATAAAATATAACAGTACCAATTAAATATTACGCAAACCTCGAGATCTAATGTATTTCTCAAAACACATCTCTCGTTACAGGTTTACTCAATGGATCTGCATGCGTAGAAATGTACTGTAAGTTCGCTTCTCCTCGTGCAATAATATCTCTCGTATATTGATACTTAATGTCGATATGCTTAGCTCCACTATAAGCTATCAACGACTGACTGTCACTATAGACTGTCACTAATACCTTTGAGACAGTTACTCTTAAATGACTCACAAACCATTTCAACCAAACTATCTCCTGTACTGTATTTGAGGAAGTGACAAATTCAACTTCCACTATTGATAGGGCTACACAGGCTTAATTCTTGTTACTCCACGAGATGGCACTCTTACCAAACAAGAATATGAAACCTGGAATGGATTTTCTCTCATCCACATCTCCTGCCCAATCAACGTCTCTGTATTCTCTCAATGCAGATCATTTTCTTGAAAATAGAAAGAATATTCTGCAGTACTTTTAAGGTATATAAGTATCCATTCAATTGCTTCCAATGTGCTTTGCCTGGGTTATATTGATATTTATTTACCATGCCCACTGCATAGTATATATCATGTCTTGTATACAACACTGCATACATAAGACTGCCCAGGGCACTGTCATATATAGAACGCTCCTCATACGTTCAATTTTTCTGACTTCATAGGACACCCATTTTTGCTAAGAAACTGATTCTTGGCAATGGGGTAATGTATGAGTTTAGGGTTTTGCATATTAAATCGCTCAAAATCATTGTTGAAATATTTCTCTCAAGAAATAACAACGATCTTCTTGAATGATCTCTTGAAATCTTAACTTCAAGAATGTAATATGCATGACCCATTTCCTTTGTCTCAAAGTTGGACGGTAACCAATCTTTAATTTCAATTATGTACCATTTATCATTTTCAGTTTTGAGTATGTCGTCTACATACAATGCCAAAATAATAAATTCATTTTCAGAGCTTTTACTATAAACACAATGATCTTCATCAATCATGCTGAACACATTTGACATGATTATATGATGAAGTCTCAAGCACCATTGTGTTGAAGACTGTTTAAGGCAATAGATTGAACACATCAATCAGCAAACCTTATGTTCGCTGCCTTTTCTGATGAAATCTAAAGGTTGTTCCATCCATTTCTCCATTGAGAAAAACAGTCTTTTCATCCATTTGATGAAGCTCTACGTTCAAACTCGCCACTATGGCTAGAATGAACCTTATGGACGTAAATTTTTACAACAGATGAGACAGTATACTCATAGTCAATCTCTTTCTATTGTATGAACCCCATAGCGACTAGCTGAGCCTTATATCTTTCGATACCTTTTTCAGCCTTTCGCTTTGCTTTGAGAATACATTTATTCTCAATTTGCGTCCTTCCAGTAGATCAACTAGTTCTCAAACATGGTTTGATCTATGGATGCCATTTCCTTTTCCATTTCTTTAGTCCATTTTTCTCTTAAATGGGCATGAAAAAGCTTTTTGAATATTATTATGCTCTTTCTTGTCTTGTGGGATAATAAAAAGGGCTTCATTCTAGCCTTCGATTTTAAATCGTCAGCATGGAACACTTATCCTTTTAGATTTTTACAGTTCTGAATCTTGATGAACATGTCTCATATATTCATCGTGATTCATAATGCTCCCACTGGGACTATGTTCCATACTCCCACTGGAGTCAGGAATACCATATTCTTTCCTCCCACTGGAGTCAAGAATACTCCCACTCGAATCAGGTCTCGAACATCCGGATCGTTTGGATGATGAAGGTCTTAACCTTTTTCCTCTAACTCCCTCCCACTCGGATGGAGTGATCCTGATGGTCTCTTCCTGAAATTAACATAAAGTGAAATCTTAATTCACTTCGCCCAACTTTGAAAATACATTCTCTTAAGAATATGACGTTTAGTGATCCAAATTCTGTCATTATGCCATTTTCTTACTGACCCACGAAAATGTATTCTTTTGATACTTAAGAATATCTCACATAGACACTCTTTTCACCTCCTGGTCTCAAATTTACCAAATTGAGGTATCCTGGACGTAAGCATTACAATTCATAACTGAGTTAAATGGCTTAGGTCAACTTGTCGACCAGTTCACAACTCATAAGTTATGATAATGATAGATTTAGAGGGCATATAGTTCAGAACATATGTGACAGTCAATAAAATATCTCCCCAATAGGAGATAGGCAATTTGCCTCTATCATCATAGATCTAACCATATATAGGAGAGTCTTATTTCTCCTTTCCTCAACACCGTTTTGTTGTGGATTTATAGGAATGAACAACTAATGTTCAATTCTTTTCATCACATGAAGCTTTAAATTTATCTGTAAGATATTACTGATCTCTGTCAGTTCTTAAAGCTTTAATCTTTTTATCTAATTGATTCTCAACTATACTCATATAAGTCTTGAAGCAACAAAATGTTTCTAACTTGTGAGAAATTAAATAGACATGACCATACCTAGTACAGTCATATATAAATGTGATGAAATAATAGGCCTCATGCCTCACCCTCACATTCATTTGACAACATTCGTTAGAATGGACTAACTGTAATGAAAATTTGGCTTTAGTTCCTTATTCGAATGATTTTCTAACTAGTTTTTCCTTTTAGGCAATGCTCACACGTAGGCAATTTAAACTTATTTAAATCACTTATTAAACCTATTTTAACTAACCGACTCATTCGGTCTTGTTAAATATGGTTTAATTTAGCATGCCATAATTTCACATTGTCCTCATAACTATGTGAAAAATAATAAATTAAAGGAAAAATAGTTTTACTCAAATACTTATGGTCCACATCCATAACAATAAAATCATTCAAGCATAAGCGTGCACTGTTATCCTCAAAATATAAATTGAAAACAAATTTCAATAAAGCAAGAACAGAACCTAAATTTCATAACAAAGGTATCTCGATCCCTTGTTACACGGTCCATTGGTTCTAAATCTATCACCCACAAAGGATGAAGTTCAGAACTAGATATATAAATTTCACTCACTCTTGAGTCAGAATAGTGTATCTTTTTAGGCATAATGCATCTCTTGCATAGCGTCATTTCTATAGGTAATTGAAACATTTCACTCTTGAAAAGTTTACCTCCTTTTTACCTTTGAACCTTTTGTGATTCTATTCCTTTTGCTTTTCAGGCTCTCAAGCCTTTTCTTTATCCCTATTAATGAAGCTTATTATCTTGTTCTAATAAAAACTCATTCTATTAGAACAGGACTATGCCATATGACATTGACCTTAATCACTGTCAGACGGCCCATTTTAATCTTCAAATAACAAGTGACATCCTCAAATGTTTTTTTGCTTATCTATGTGAGTTAGTTGCATCCTCACATACTACCAACTCTTGGGTAAAGAACGGATAACGGTTAGGACTTTCTGTTTATCAGTCACTTATGACTACTAAGCTCACTTTGCTCACTTTTCTTTTTCATCTCTCTTAGATGTTTTCGCATTCAATGATCAGACTTTTTTGATATGTATCAAATTTGATCTACAATGATCGGAGCTTATTCAGAGTCACATCTCTGAATTTCTCCTGCAAAGCGATCCACAGATCCATTACATTTTGATACTTGCGAAATTGCTTAGTGATGTGATGCAACATAGGCATCCCGGTCCTGCTTATGCTGCATTATAGTGTCATCCTCAAGTTCAGCCATAACAGAACTTGAAGATTTAAGAGCCTCTTGCTCTTTAAGCACATACTGGATCTTTGTATTCCAGATTTCATAATTATAACTTAGAAGCAACATCCATTAAAATCCTCTGATCTCAAATGGAGCAATGTTGCACATATTTAAAGGAGATAAGACAATACATGCAATTTATTATATACCTGAAATAATAACCTAGTAAAATTTTCTATTAGGCTCAAATTCGAAAAGGCTACTTATAGTATCCAATTACCCTCTAAGTCCTAATGTCCAACCTTACAGGTTAAAATTTCATACATAATAAATATGAATTATTGGATTATCAAGTTCTCAAACTTATGAGGGGATCTTTTATTAAGTCTTTACTTAATAAACATGCAATTGTTTTACTCATAAAATATCGCAAGGCAATTAACAATTAAAATAAACTCATTTATTATAAAGTTAAATGCCATCATGATAAGTAAATAAACACATTTATTTAACCAAAAATCAAATAATTCCAAAATGAGACACTCATGTCAAATATTAATAGGAAATATAAATCCCATTTTAATAATAACAAACGCCAACTCAAATTTACACTCATGTCAACTATTGTAGAAGTCCAGATTTCATAAAATCTTTCTTGATATTGGGATTATTTGTTTGACTGATTTAATCAATTCATCAAGCGACTCATAAGTCCATTGATGAAGCCATGGACAATGCACGCTCCGTCCATTTCTCAACACCATCACAGAATTTTAGTGTTACTTCTCAACACTTTTCTTTTGGTAACTCGAACCAAAATTTTATTTTCATACTCGGACCACCAGTTCAAATGCACTCTTGAATTTGTTCTCACACATGTATTTTATGATGCACTAAAGCATCAATATCATCAGCTCAAATCTTTCTTCACATTCTGATGTTGTTTCTTGATTGCACTCTTGCAATTCTCAAATCAACCTATGCATTTCTTAAGAAAGAACCGGCTGTCCTAATTTAACATTTCTGTAACATATTACAGGAAAAATTTATACACTCATGTATAAATACATATGATTAAAACGTATTTCAATCAATAAATAAGGACAGATCCTCAAAAATTTTTCAAAATATTTTCAAAAAATTTTCGAAAGCAGAAAACACATTTTCTACAAATTTTTAATATTTTATTTTAAAACTAAACACATTTAAATATCAAAAATTATAAAATATATTTTCTGGTCATTAAAAAATTTTAAAAACATGACCAAAAAATCAGAAATAATTTGAAAAATCAATTTGACAAAAAACGGAGCTGAAATGGTGGTCCGAGGACATCGCACGCGCCCACACGCACCGACCAAGGGGAGGAAGACACGCTCACGCGCGGCCTTCCACTCGACCAGACACATGTCACAACCACAACGTGCCACGCGTCCGCATCTAATCAAGCCACGTGTCAAACTGCTATTGGTCCACATAGTGCCCACGTGGCACAGTCGATGCCACGTGTCATTATCTCATTGGTCCACGTGTCACACGTGACACGTCAGCATTGACACGTGGCGGCCCCTGATTGGGCCACGTGTCATTGATGCCACGTCATCAATAACACTTGGCATGACACGTGGCACTACCTCAGTGATCCATGTGTCTCTCATTGGTTGGGCCACGTGTCACCCGTATGACACATCATGATGACACGTGGAGTGACCACAGCCATCCACGTGTCCTACCCCCGCATGTGCCACGTGGCATATCCTCTGCCATCCACGTGGCGCTCGGCCATTGGGCCACGTGTCAGCAGTGACGCAATACTGCTGACACGTGGCGACGCGCGTGTGGGCCACCACCCACGCACACGCGCCGAACGAGATGTGGCACGTGTATGCCACGCGCCGCCTTGCCGATCGATTCTCGTCCTCTGATTTCGGCCGGTGGGGGGTTTTCAGGGTCTGTGAATCCAATGGTGAGGTCAAAAATAAAAAATCCCAACTTCTAGTTAGCCGTTTAGAACACTCATGTTCGTCCCCTCGGGTTTCGGTGTACACATACACGAAATCGAGCCGAAATATACACGCATATATATTTTTCACACAAAAAATAAATTTTTGTTGTGTTCAATGCATCCCAGATCTAATAATTTTACACATAAAATTTTAGATCTGTTTAGCCATATGCCAGGACGCAAAAACAACGGCTCTGATACCAATGAAGGAAAATTATAACTAATATAATTTAAACGGAGGTAACATTAAATAAATGTACCTACCTCTTGTAGCGCAGAAACTCGTTGCGGAAGCGTCTACTAAGATCCCGTTTGTTTTTGGTCACTGGTCCGGCTTTTACCCACTCGGGGTAAGAGCAGCTAGATCACAATCTAAATGCCCCTGAAAATTAAGACAGAAAACTTGTGAGTGGGAACGAGCAGCCTTGCGGCGTATACGTTTTCTCGTTACCAAATAATGAGGACCTCACCTCTATTTATAGAGGTCCTAAAGGCTAGAGCCCTAACTCTAGTTTAACTCAGACTCTTTCTGAGATAGGATTTGGTAATTTAAATCAAATTAAATAACTTAATTTAATCTGAATTGGAACTCAATCCATTATAGAGTCATGGGCGTACCCAAACTCTATCAGATACATTTAAGGGAAAAAGAAGGAAGTGACAGTGTATAATTCTGAAATTGCAATTTTGTATTAGCTTTTGTTTAACTCATGCTCTAAAATTCTGTTTCTAAAACTAGGAATTAGTTTCAGCTCTTGAGTTCCAAACATAAGGGATTAGTTTCACCAAACATATTTTGGAGCTTCTACTAATATATTCTAATTTTTCTCAGAGAAAATTCCAATTTATTACATATTTCATCTCACACTAATTAAGAAATTAAGGAGTAGGAACATACCGGAATGAATGAACCTTGGCTGTCCTCTTCTTCCAGAATCTTTATCTTGAAAAAAAAAAAATTCAAGTTTATTTCTCAGGAATTCTGCAATTTGAATCCAAGTAGAATAGAGATATACTTAAAGATATGCTAATTAATAAAGCTGATACAAGCGTTATATAAATAAAAATTATGGTCTTCTATGTATATACGTAGACATGTCAAAATTGACCAAAACTTAATAATTTATCCAAAATCACTCAAAAAAAATTGACTCAAACTAAATCCAACTAAAAAATTAATCTATTTAAATCCATCCAAAATCTACCCACATAAAATATAACCCATTTGAGTCATTCTTCCTATACCCAATGAGTATTTGTTTGTTCTTTTCTTTTTCTTTTTTTTTTTTATTATTTCTTGAGCATTAAAAACTTTTACCTCAATATACAAGATCTTTTACTTGAGCTGTCTCGTTGTATTAAAAAGTAATATTTATGAAAATTATCTATTATTTTAGAGATTTCAAGTGACTTATTAGTTGATTGCACAAATTAAAAATAAGTAAAATTTTTAATAATATTTATAATTATTTATATGATGAGCATATATTCAAATATATAACTGTATTATTATTGTGTAATGTGTATGCGTATTTTATTGGTTAAATTTGTAATGGCCGAGTTACCGGATTAGTTGTGAATACTATTTCCTAACGGTAAATAGTGCACTCGAGGACAAAAATTACACTCGGAAGTAAAAAAATATTTTATTTGACTATCGGAAAATACTCGTCACGAGGAGTCCGAGTGTAAAATTTGGAGAAAAAATGAGTTCAATTAGGTTCTCAAAAAAAAAAAAAAAAAATGCACAGCCTGTTTTAAAGGGTATCCGATTTGACCAAGATTTGACCGGATCTCTAAAAATTATTTTAATGGTATATATAAACTTAGATTAATATTTAGAAATTTTTGATAATAAAAAAATTAATTTTTCGGTAACACCGAAAATTATCGAAACGGATTGATTTAAATGTATCAGATCGAGAAATGGACTCTGTTTGAGCTGAAATTTTGCAAGGAGGCTAATTTATATATTTTAAGAATTATAAAATTGATTTTGGCAGAAATCAAGTTTAGAAAGTGAGTAAAATAATTTAGGATTACATAATGGGTTTAAAAATGGAAAAAAAGGGACACTTGGTTTATGAATTATTGTGTTGTTGTCCTCCTGTGTGAGCTGTGAATTGTTTGAATTGTAGGAAGGGTAGGTTATATATATAGTCGTTATACTGCCAAAATTTTTATCAAATGAATAGTAAATTGGACAGTAATAGTAAATTGGACAGTTAATTTTTCGGTAACACCGAAAATTATCGAAACAGACTGATTTAAATGTATCAGATCGAGAAATGGACTCTGTTTGAGCTGAAATTTTGCAAGGAGACTAATTTATATATTTTAAGAATTATAAAATTGATTTTGGCAGAAATCGAGCTTAGAAAGTGAGTAAAATAATTTAGGATTACATAATGGGTTTAAAAATGGAAAAAAAAGGGACACTTGATTTATGAATTATTGTGTTGTTGTCCTCCTGTGTGAGCTGTGAATTGTTTGAATTATAGGAAGGGTACGTTATATATATAGTCGTTATACTGCCAAAATTTTTATCAAATGAATAGTAAATTGGACAGTTATAAGTCAACCGACATCTTGACCTGTTTGGATCTCCGCCGATCCATTTGGGCTACCTAACCCATTTGCGCCAACATTTTTATAGTAATGTTTTTAGTATTCCGTTATTATATCGATAAATTTTTCATTAAAAAAAGGATTAAATGGATCGACCCAAATACACCTAACCTATTTGGGTATTGATTCATTTATAACCCATATGTTTTTAACCCATTTATGACCCACCCATTTATGATTCCCCATTTATGACCCAATCCCAACCCGTCCATTTGCCACCGCTTATACATGAATTTTTCTCCTGAATATTGTATATCTCCATATGTCACAATAAAAAATTAAATAAAAAAAAGAAACTCGAAAGTTAAATACAATATATTAAGTGAACAACAAATTAATTAAAATGGATATACTAAACTAGTCTTTTTGTGTTAAACAGCAGCAAGGCCATTTTCAAGAGCTTCCTCTATGCCCATCAGTAGGGGGAAGGAAAAAAACCGAAACTTTGATTAATCGAAAAATCGATTTGAAATCGAACCAATTTTAAATTAACTAACCTGAAAATTTATAATTATAGTTTTTATTTATAAAAATCAGCAGTTAACCGTTTTGAATAACGGTTAACCAATCCATATATATTTTATACATTATATTTTAATTTTTACACTTAAATTTTTTTAATTTATTAATATTATAATATATAATTTTCTAATATATTATTTTAATACAATAGCTTTAGTAGAGAAATATTGAAATTATTTTCTTATTACAATTATTTATTCATTACATGTGCATAATTAGCACTCTATTGTTAGTTTCATATTTAATATATTCAATTCTTATCATTATTTATAAAAATTTTATTTTTCTTTTGATGCTTTTAATGGATATTATATTTGATTTGTATTTTTCATTTTTGAAGCATTTTTAACTATTAAAAATAATATTACAAATTGTATAATTTATTAAATTTATTATATGTTAATTTTTTTTAATGGTTAATCAATAAATCGATCCAAAAAAATTGATTAAAAAATGAAACTAATATAACAATTAATTGAAATTAATAAACTGATTAATAAAATTGTTAATGAAACATTTAACAGGCAAATACTCATCTCTGCCATGAGCTCCTTAATGCTAAAAGAAAACCATATTGGCTAAAACGACAATTTTATAATTTATAGGTAGGCAAAATCAGGACATGCAGCTGAGGATTAGTTATAGGTGAGTGGACAGTTTGCCTCCAATTGCTAACCAACTCATATCCTTCATCTTTATGATATACAATACAATTCCTCCTAATGTGGGCTTTAATTATGGTGGCAAGTGCCAACAATCATACACTGAAAAATATATCATGTTTTCCCCTTTCTAACTTCCTTCCATCACTAACTATTGTACCTTAAAAAGCAGAAATTAGATAGATTACAATTGATTTTATATCCAACCCATCTAAAATTTTAAATAGGTTGAATCCAATTCAATCCAATGCAATTGGATTATAAGTTAAAATCTTTGTATTGAATTCATTGGTTTATCATCGATTATATGAATTATGTTAATTTTCTATGATATATTATAAATATATAAATTATAAATTATTTATATTTTTATTTTTTAAAATATAAAACATTAATTTCATTTTTGTAAACAGTGAAGGAAAAAATTGCAGCAACATAAAAATGAAAAGAAGGAAGAAGGTGACACTTGCAACGTGGTTGCTAGTGGAGGGTACGATGGCGGCGTAAGGGAAACATAGGTGGTGAGGGACTGCTGTGTTGAGGTACTGAAATGGAACGGAGAGAATGACAGAGAAATTGAGAAAGAGAAACTCTCATATGTGGATTTTGAACTTCGGGTTGGACTATTATGACAAATGGATTTGTTGGTCGGATTATAAGATAACACATAACACACATTAATATTTTTTAAATTTCAGAATGAATTATATGGATTATAATAATTTAATAAAATTATAAAAAAATAAATTAGATTGATTGAATTAAATGGCTTAAATGAATTATGCTATATTTGAACGGGCCTAGCAAAAACTACAAAAGTATCATTATATCATTATTTCAACCAATCCATTAAAAGATAAGATGGAACACAAGTGAATATCTAAATTAAATAATGCATTTTTGTCAATATTTCAACCAATCCATTAAAAGATAAGATGGAACACAAGTGGATATCTAAATTAAATAATGTATTTTTGTCAAATCTAATTAGGGGCGTAGGGAGCTTAAATTGGGGTAAATTTCACTCATAATCACTCAATTTATCACTTATCGCACAAAAGTAACCGACTTTTTTTTCTTACTTAAATGTCACTAAACTTCTAACATTTTTGCAAAAAAGTCATGTATACCGGAATCCAGCGAGAACTCTTGCCGGATTGATGACATGGCATATGACACGTGGCGATGAATAGTAAATACATGATTTTTTTGCAAAAATATTAGAAGTTCAGTAACATTTAAGTTGAAAAAAAAAGTTGGTTATTTTTGCGCGATAAATGATAAGTTTAGTGACCGTGAGTGAAATTGATTTAAATGTATAATTTGTTGGAAATATTGTTAAACGACATGTAGTTTCTGACATGACATGCCATGTCATCAATCCGGCGAGGGTTCTTGCCGGATTCCAGTCAACATGACTTTTTTGCAAAAATGTTAAAAGTTCAGTGACATTTAAGTAAGAAAAAAAAAGTCGGTTACTTTTGCGCGATCAGTGATAAGTTGAGTGACCGTGGGTGAAATCAACCCTTAAATTGAGTGGGGTCAATTGACCCATTCAATTTAGATTTTTTTTTTAAATATTTTTAGTATTTTTTTTTCAAAATTAATTCAATTAAATGACCCCATTAATAATTGATCCCACAAAAAATTGACCATGCAATAACCATGCAATGGATCGATTATAACCAATGGACAAGCACTCTCGACCAATATTTTCTTATCATTAGGCTAATCAAATAAAACTGTAATTAACTCCTAATTAGCAAATAATACTTTACAAGCGAAAAAATTCAATTTACTAAAAGCATTGTAGCTTAGAAAAATCCAATCTAAACTAACCAATTTACAAGCGAGACTGATTCAAACCAAATCATTCAGTCACTTAATATAACAACCCTTTTTAGTGTTGACATCTAATACCACTTGTTATTGAATTTAACCAAATAATTATGGATTTGATATCCTCAATTAGTTATCTATATTATTTATATTAATTAGATGAACAATGAGCCTTGTTGAACTCATAATAAATAACAATGGAGATGGATTTTCTCTAAATTATAGTAAATAATATGAATACCACAAAAATTAAAAGGAAATATTAAGCACAAAACGATCTCACATTAAATAGGAGAATCTTGCCCTTAAATTAACTTTTAACCATATTAATAAAGTTTAGCCACGTATGGCCATGAAAGAAACACAAAAAGTAATATTCAGAATTTTATAAAACTAAACCTAGCATTAGGTCCCTTTCCTAAGAAAAAAAACTAATAGTTAAATAGATCAGTAGAGATAGAAATCTAGATAACTAAGAAAAATAGAATTAGAAATTATATACAATTCATAGGCTCCTAAACAACTGTCATCAAATCCCTAAATTATAGCCTAAATATTCTCCAAAAGTCGTCTAGAATATCCATGGTGACTAGGTTAGAAATGAACGCAAACATAATAATCAGCTTAACTCTGTAATGTCAACCTCTGTTTAGCCTTACCTAAGGCTAAGGTATGAATCTGCCAAAATCAACTATTTTGCATCCAATATGTCTAGAACAACCAAAGGCAGTTGAAATCAGCTATAATTTTGCCAAAATGTTTCCTTTTCACCAATTAGGTCTTGAAAATCAAAATCACAAAAGTAGGTAAAAAGCTCCCAATTGAATCAAAATCAATATGCAAATATCAAGTATAAATATGCAATTTTGACCATTTAACAAATTCGACCACACTTGTTCCATGTGTGTCCTCAAGCATGGATTAAATCACATAATAGCTCCGTTAAAAACTCATTCACCAAAAAAAAATTATCTATCCCATAAGCTTTACTAAAATAAAATGCAAGGCAAAAGAAAGTAAGAAATTTACAACAACTTTTCATAGTTTCATATCAAAACATGGATTCCTTTACTAACTTCTTAAACTAGAAACAAGTCTTTTTATGGTATTATTCAAGCAAGAATTTTATGTCTCAATTTAGTATTAGATCAATGCATAAAGGAAAACTCATCAAACAAATTTAAGCACCATGATCACACACATTTCAATGGATAAAAGAAATAAGGAAACTGAAAATTTTATTGAATTTTTATTCAAACTTAACATACTTATTCTAGACTGTAGTGGATACAAAGGTACTCGATTCTAACCTACAGACATATGGTTTTTCAAGCCTAAGAAAGAATTGACGGCTTACTTGAAATGTATAAATTCTTTTTACACGAGAACAATCATTTTTCGAATGCATGCACTCGGTTATTCAGACTACACAATTTTAAGTGGCCAGTTACTTAGACTACACAATTTTAAGTGGCTACTAGCTTCTTGATCACTTTTTGAGTGAACAGTGGAGTAAAATTGAAACTTTCACTAGAAAAAAAGGAAATTAGCGACGGCACTTTTCGTCGCTAATTCTATAATTTTCGTCGCTAATTACTTTTAGCGACAAAACGACTAACAGTTGCTAATCCAGCCGTCGCAAAAAATTTGCGACTAAAATATAAAACAGTCGCTAAAAATAACGACGGAATTTTTCGTCGCTAAAAACAAAATATTCCATCGCTAAATAACCCTTAAATTGGTCGCCATAAATATAAAAAAAATATTAGTGACAAAAAATTCCGTCGCTATTCCGTCACAAAATATAATAAAATTTTTATTATTTTTTATTTTGATTTATTTTGATTATTATTATTATTATTATTATTATTATTATTATTACATCAAAAATTTAATTTATATAAATAATAATTATGCAATATTATTAATAATATTGATAAAATTTTAGCACGGGGCATAAATTCTAGCGATGGGTACTTCCTTATGTACTGTCGCTAAATGATTGTTAATTTTTTTCGTTTTTGATTATATAATTATAAATAATAAAAATTATATTAATTGACAAGATTATTATAATAGAAAAAATATTAATTTAAATAATAGAAAAAGATCTTGTAGTTCCCCCATACATCTAAAAGAAAATTTATAAGTTGCCAAATATAAAATAAAAGTTGAATCGAGGGCAACAGCAAAAAGAATTATAAACAGGGAACAATAACATTACAATCTTTCCATTAATTGTCAAGCTGCCAACAAGTATATTGTTGATTCTCTTCCTAGTTTCAATTCTCTTCCACAGCCTTTTTTGTTTGTGGCACATCAACACAACCCATATATCAAAGCTGCCTCACCTGAATTGATTAGGTTACAAAAATCAGAAGATTTAACAACAAAGGTACACAACTCTTGTATTCAACTCAGGAGATGCCAAATATACATCAAAGAGAATAATAAAGTTATTCAATCATTTGATATAATTAACATAAGTTGAAATGAAAGAGTTACCTGTTTTCCTCTTGACTTCAATACTCTTGGCTGTACAATGCATATAACGCAACTCCAAATTTACAATTAGCTCCATTTTAACTACATTTCAGTCTAATTCAAGAATTTAAAGTGCAAATAATATCTTACTTGACAAAAATGGTAATATAGGGCATTATACTCAAACCATTTTTAATAAGTTGCAAACCAAAATTAAACATAAATATTGCTGAAACTTTCTAAAACATTAACTTCGTTCAAAACTAAAAATCAGGTCTTATAAACCTTTAACTCATACCCATACTTTCCTTCCAACCAAACTTGTGTGTGTACATAATTAATTAGCCAAATTTCCTAGCTCTGCTATCACATATCAGCAGCTCATCAAAATCATCTCAAAATTCCAGAATAGCCAAACTAAAAACATTAACAAAAATTCAGCTACACTATTCAAATCTCTTCACTGCAGACTTGCATACAGCAAATAATTTAGAAATTCAATACAAAAAATAAACTGAACTTTCTTAAATTACATTCTAAATGAAGATGAATGGTGCTTGTGTGCACCAATAACAAAATGGTAGCAACTAAATTGAGAGAATCTTACATAACATTAGTAATTAGGCCAAATACGCAAAATAACGCCTAAACTTGCACTAATTTGCCAAGTTAATCCCTGAACTTAAACTTGTCCCACTTGAATACCTAATCATGTCAAAAACACATCTTTTAAACACCTCAAGTGGGTTGACCTGCTAATGTCGTAAAGAAAATGCTGATTAGGATTAGGAGGTGTAATTCACACTTATATTGGGGGCTTCAAGTTTCTAAAAACATATACATTAATTTCCAATACTAAAAAACCCTAATCTACTTCTATTTCAAATTGAATTAAAACCCCCAAAATTTTTTCTCTGCGTTTACATACTTTCATCTATCGCATTCTTTTTTGATTTCTCATCCATTCTTACTTTCTATTTGCATTTACATACTAATTTTAGAGTGCTTATTATAGCTGATGGTTTGCAAGAAATTTTGAGATAAATATGATTTCTCATTCAATCTTCAAATAAACATTGAGGGGTATTTAAAGAAAATCATATTCATCTCAAAATTTCTTGCAAACCATCAGCTATAATAAGCACTCTAAAATTAGATAAATAAAAAATTTCACAAATTCAAATGCTGTGATTATAAATATTTCCACATTATAATCATTTTCAATGCAAATTTGTTTGTAGTTCTTACATCCAATTCCAATCTAATAAGCCAACAAAAAATACACTTATTAAACATGAAGTGATTCTGTTAACAATTCAAAACACCAAACCATGCTCCTTTCAACTTAATTTTAATCAATTTATCTTATTTTCAAATAAATTTGACATTTGCTAAAACTAATTTAATCATTATTCGTGCTTCTAATCATTCTAAAAACTAATTTAGTCATTATTCGCCCTTCTAATCATTCTAACACAACATAAAACGTAAAAATTATGCAAGAGTAAATTTAGTATATCACTTAAAAAAACTGAAATCAATCCTTTTCTTGAAATTTGCTCAATTCTATCTAAAATGTGGTCGGATTCGTCGGTCGCCGGAGACTCACCGGAACTCCACCGGAATGAACCGCAATCACCGAAAGGAAGCTCCAGACGTTAGGACTCCCTTGCTGGTGGTCACGCACCCTAAAGCAACGCCGTTTGATCGGAATCGGCATCGGAAGGTCACGTAATACCCATTTCCAATCTCCTTGCTGCTGGCATGTGAGGATGATCGGTGGATACCAAGAGGTGTGCCTCGCTTTTAGGAGCTTGGTAGTGTGGCTTGTGTCGCCGTCCTATATCGGAGCTAGCCGGAAAGTGAAGGAAAGCATTTGGTTTTGAAGAGAGAGAAATCGCGAGGGGAAAGACACCAACATGGGAGAAAAAATGGCTGGGAAGGCAAGTCTTGGTGGCCGGCTGCCGGAACCAACGGGGACAACCCTTTCTCCGGTCCCCAGTCTCCGATCTCCCTCTCCAGTCTCCCTCTTTGATCTACCCTTCCCCTTGCGTTTTGTTCTCTTCCTTTTTCTTTAAATTTAATCTCTTTATTATTCTCCCTCTTTCTTTTCATTTTCATATTTAAAAAGATTTGAAAAATTTTTAGCGACGGATAGTTCGGTCGCTATTTCGTCTCTAATTTAAGTGTATTTAGCGACAAGTAGTTTAGTCGCTAAAACCATCGCAAATAAAGTGGCTAAAATTGTATTCATATTTAGCGACGGTAATATCAGTCACTATTTTAGTGACTGATTTATTAGTCGCTAAAATTAGCGACGGATTTTTTAGTTGCTAAATTAGTCGCAAAAAATGCGTGAGAAATTACTGCCAAAATTTAGCGACTGTTTCTTATTCTAGTCACTAAATTAGTCGCAAAAAAATAAGAATTGAATTTTTACGACCAATTTTTTAAATAGTCGCTAATTAGTCGCAAAATTAGCGACTACAACATGCAGTCGCTAATTTTAGTCGCTAATTTGCTGTTTTTTTGTAGTGTTTAGCTCACTCATCTATTATTATTTTTTTCCTAGCAATCCCAATTCCTATGATCCAATAAAACACAATACGATTTAAGTGTCCAAAATGGTTTTAACAAGTTTCTATTATGCAAAGATCTCAATTCAAGAGTACACATACATTAAATTTCACCTTAAAAATCAAGCCTTCATTTTTTCTATTTTAAAAGATAATTGAGGCAATCATAAATTGTATGAAAAAGGATAAAATGCCATGAACCCAATTCATCTTATATTTCACTTAGTAAAAAACTGTATGGTCAAAATGTTATTCCAAGACAAATGCTTCTCTCTAGAGCTGAATATGCAATTTAACAAATGTCAAGGGACAAGAAAGAATGGAAAATATCATGTGTAAAATTTTTCAAATAAGCAAACAAACATGGGACAAGTGCCATACTATTAGGTTCTAAAATAACACCTAAATGCAGTAAAAATAGGTGAATATCAAGCCACAAAAATTCTATTCACATAGTTTTAGCTTAAATTCACAAAAATTATCCACAAAATGTGCTAATGAATAAGCTAATATAAAATTACAGCAGTCTATAACCAAGCTGGAAATGACCCTAAAATCAAAACATCACAAAAAATCAACAATCCACCAAAATATTCACAAAATTCAAGCAGCAATATCCATCCAAAATTAAGCAAATCCAACAACAAAAATACTTCCAAAATTATCCCTCCCCCATACTTACTCCTTGCATTGTTTTCAATGCAGAACAAAACACAATGATGGGAAACAGGGCAAAAATAAATATAAAAGAAATAGTGAAATACTGCCTTGTAGAAGACGTGGTTGCAAATCAAATAGTAGAGTACTTCTTCTTTTTGCCCTTTGAATTGCTAGGTTTCAGTTTATTGAACCACCTATTGAGTTTATGTATCGTGCAAACTGCTGCGAAGACTAAATGAAAAATTAAAATTGATATAAAGTCAAAATCAATCAACTAGCAACCAGCAAGATCATTCTTAGTGAAACTCAATGAACCAACAACTTATTAAGCATAAATAGTTCAAAAACCAATTTAAGAACAACCTAATTATGTGATCAAAACCAACAAAGTAGATGCAAACACACTTATAGTAACAAAAAAATTGTCGAAATCAACAAAAATAAAATTCATACTCTGAACTAAAACCAACTTGTAAATAGTAATGAGCAGGGTTGTAACACCCCATACCTAGTCCGATGAACAGGCTAGATATTAGATGCTACAAACTATTCTATGATCCATAAATATATGAATAACAATTTTTTTTTAAAAAAAATTAGAAATACTCCAAACTGTTACTATTTATTCTTTCAAAATTTCTGCAGAGTTTTTCCTAAATATGTTTTCAACCTCCTTAGGAAAAACATACTAATACTTCTAATCTTTTCTATCCAACCATCCAATTCAAATTCAAACTCCTTACATAATAATTTTTCCATCCTCCACTGTTAATTCAATCAGTTTAAAATACGTATACTATTATACTCTGTATCATAAAAAATAAAGTTTTATACATAATCCCTATTATTTTTTATATTTTTTCATTATAATCATAACATAATTACAAATAAAATACTATATCCTTTCATACAAATCCATTTCTTACATCAATCCATTTAAGGATTCCATCAAATATAACATAACTAGATATTGACTTGAACTTTATCTGTTTACGTGCCAAAACAAAGAACAAAATCCAAAGGAGATAATAGGCATTTGCTATAAAGTGCATCTCTGTACATCCCTTTGACATGACTCCCAATGATGGCAGATCCATGGCACCTATCACTCTTCTGATTGAGATGTACTATTCTTCAACCTATACATGGCAAACAACCACGCACTAAGCTAGAAGTTTAGTAGTGACTATCAAACTTACTTTTTCGATGACACAATATAAGGTATACGCATAAAAATCAAACATACATATACAAAATTATAAATTTACGCCAATTCTTATCTTATAGTGCACATACATAACTTATAATAAGGTTTCACATACAATACTCAAACCTTCCTTAGCAGGTAAAGTTAGCAAATTCCATTTATTTCCTATCACTACAAGAAAATCGGAAAATAGAGACAGAAAATAGAGACGAAATTCTGTCTCTAATTAAAAATAGAGACGGAATTAGAGATGAAAATTTTTCGTCTCTATTTGGTCGGTTGCTAAGTTTAGCGACGAAAATTTCCGTCTCTAATTTTAGAGACGAAAAGTTGCTTTCCGTCTCTAAAAATAAAGACGAAAAAATAATTTTCGTCTCTATTTTTTAGAGATGGAAATCACCGTTCTGTCTCTAAAAATAGAGACGGGTTCCGTCTCTATTTTTAGAGACGGTAAGCGACTTTCCGTCTCTAAAATTAGAGACGAAAATTACCTTTTCGTCTCTATTATTAGAGACAAAAAAATAGGTTCCGTCTCTAATTTTAGAGACGGAAATTGACTTTCCATTTATAAAAATAGAGACGGAAATTATTTTTTCGTCTCTAATTTTTGAAGGTTTTTTTTAAATATATAAAATAATAAATATTATTAAATTAAAAATTGCCTTAATTTATATAATGAAACAAATATTAAATAAACAATATAATGAAACAAATATTAAATAAATAATAAATAGATTTAAAAAAATGTATTTAATAATGTATTAATATGTATAAAATTTAGTAACATTACAAATAAACGAAGCTGACAAATTTAAAATTACTAACTAAGGTGGAGGTGAATGCGGACGATCAGCAGACGGTGCTTTCATATCATCAGGTAATTTTCAGCTAATGAAGTACTCTAACCTATTAATACGGTTCATTAATATGTCGACCGTGCTGCGAAGCTGAATGACCTCATTAGTAGTTGCAAGCCTACTAGCCGTAGCCGTAGAGGATGAGGACGCATGCGAATAGCAAACATTCGCATAGGAGCCCAAACCGAAGACTCGTCCACGGCGGTCCCTACCGCCTGCTGCATCATAATATGCTCGAGCATGATCCATATTATCGCCATCCGCTTGCTGAGTCTGAAGGCTCTCTACTACCCGCTCCTGTAATAAAAATTATTCGAATGTTATGTAGTAGTAAATTGAAACTAAGAAGTTATAACAAAATAAATAATAAGTTTTAAAATTAACATACATGAACTTGTCTAGCTCGATCGCTGACGAATGTCACACCATCATGATTTCGCGTATGGGTGTGCAAAAATAACTCATGAGGATAAGACGTCTGGCCCATAGTGGACTCCTGTAAACAACATATAGGTTAATAACAAATAGATAGATTATTCTGTAAATTTGTAACAAACCTAGTGTATAATAATCACAAAAGTACTTATATATATGTATTACTATTTCAATGCCAGCCATATACAAATATAATTCCTAACACAATAACTATTGTTTATAATTTAATAAAATTTCGGCAGAGTTTCCCCTAAATATGTAACAAACCTCTTGTTTAGAACTCAAGAAATTACATTTACATTTATATTATCAACCATCAAAATCCATTTCAAACTCCTTACACAATTAATTGCCCATCCTCCTTCATTCAATCAAACGTTGTGATTATTATCAAGAGTTGCAATTATTCCAGTGAATAAATTCTAAATGCAATAAGTAGCTAATACAATATGGTTTAAAGAATAGCATTTAGAATGTTAGATGTTTACAAGTTTGTTAACATGCTCACAATGGGATAATGTTCCTCCAGTGTGTAAGGATATACTAACTCCATTTGGTCCTCCCCTCCTATTTGTGGAATTCCGATCGACGATAGAAATGGCCTCGGTTGATGACCAGTACTGCATCCAATTTGCCCAAATGTCTTCGTTTATGTACCTTGGTCGTTCACCCTTGGCGTGTAACTTGTTAAGCATATCCTTATAACGTACATGGGCTCGTTTCTTCCATACGCCGTATACGATGTGATCGAAGGAAGAATTCCAATAAAAAACTTTCTATAGGATTGAAAAGAAAAATAAAGGTTAAGCATAATATATATATTTGCAAAATACGTTTATAAATTAATTTATGAATTATTTAAGGTACAAAATTTAGAAATTATTTAAATATGTTATTTACCTGAAACTCCTAGAAATAGAACATTTTTATCTCCTGAGAGATATTCTTCCAAACAAACCCATTAAATTCCAGCCTCTCCTTAAATATACCCGTCATCGAGCATGGACCAGATGGGATAAATCTAATGGCAAATGAAAATGTAATTATTTGATAGAATTAAGTAATACATAATAAATATGAAATCGAAAATTATTTAACTCACTGTTGACCATCAATGACAATATACATCCATCCATCAACTCCGACCGATCCAAGCAAAGGACCCTCAATAGTATCAGGCGATCGCTATGATGGTTCAGATGGATTTTCTGAAGTAGGCGTGTCTGTAGATGTAGTTGCAGCCGTAGATGGCGGGCATGAATACACTAGCGGTGATGATCCATTACCCATACGAGGAGGTACTGAAGCAGGAGACGATGATCCCTCCCCTTGATTGACAACCCCAGATAAAGAAGAGTGGACCCTCACCCTAGGAGGCTGCATCATACCAGTATTCCTCATATTATTCATGTTTTTCCTGAAAAAATAAAATAATAAGATTAGACATTAGATTATTACATATTTGTGATTATATCAGACAATAATACAAATTTCTACCTTTTATTATTTAAATGAAACATAAATTATCTTAATGATATTAAGATTATGGATTTTACTCACGTGGACAAACGATTATTCGCTACCTTCACTTAGATTTAAGTCATTACCACAATCATCTTCATTTTTCGAATAATTAGAATCAAATTCGCTTTCCATTTCAGATGAAGACTTCGATTCCTCTTTGGATCCAATATCAACAAATTCATTGTCAACAGTGATCAAAAGTTCATTATTCTCGTATGGCAGGCTTTTATTTATTTCATGACACTCCACCTCCTCTTCCTGAAAGGCTTCGGCTTCAATTCGTTTATTTTGTCCTGTAGCTTTCATTTCAAATATGACTCTTGGTTTTACCTTGCAAACAGCCAACCAATCCATCTTATCTCGTCTAATGCTAGGAAAAGGGAGGTAATACACTTGGATTGCTTATATGTCCAACACAAAAGGTTCAAAGTTAGTAAGTCTTCTTCTTTGATTAATTTCTACCAAGTTGTACTCGCTTTGCACTTTGGTTCCGACATTAAGAGTTGGATCAAACCACTCACACTTAAATAGCACATAATGTTTTATTGGCAAAGCAAGGTATTCAATTTCCAAGATCTCTATAATTTTACCGTAATAATCCATCAATTTACCCTTAATGCAAACTCCACTATTTGTAGTTGCCCTATTATTACCATGCGATTGTGTATGATATTTGTATCCATTGAAAAAATAAATCGAGTAAGATTTAACAGTTCGCAAAGGTCCTTTAGCAACATCAGAGATGAAATTATTGTCTATTGGATGTTTTGACGCCTACAGAATAAAATGGTAAATTGTCAATTTTCAACCATTACATATTATTCATAAATGTTATTTATTCATATGCATAGTCAAAACTTACATATGTCTTGAACCATAAAGGGAAGTATTTTTCGACTTCCTTATTGATACCATTTTGTGTTATCTGTGGCATAAGCTTCCTTAACCATTCCTCATATAAATTGCAACCAACCACATTATAAGTTATAAAACCATTTTTATTGCAATAAATAAATTTTCATTATCAAACGATCAGTTGCATTTACTGCACGAATAGTTGAATTTCTTAGCAATTCAGTAAGATATAACCATGTGCAGCCTCTATTTCATTATCTGTGAGCATTCTTCTGGTTGCACATCCTTGTAATCAACCGAGATATGTGAATATTCGTAAATTTCCATCATTTGCACTTGTTTGGTCACCATTGTCATTACGAGGAATCTTTCGGCGTCTTGTACTAACATGCGGTTCAAAGTAATGAGAACAAAATGTATTTGCTTCTTCAACCAAGTACGCATTGCAAATTGAACCTTCCACTCGTGCTTTATTTTTAACATTTTTTTTCAAATGATAAAAATACCTACAAGTAAATTGTTAATCATGTTAATTACAACTTCACAAATTATGAATACGTATATATATTTTAACCATTTGGATTACCTTTCGAATGGATACATCCATCTATACTGAATGGGTCCTGCCAGTTTGGCCTCATATGCTAAATGTACTGGTAAATGCTCCATAATGTCAAAGAAGCTGGGAGGAAATATTTCCTCTAATTTGCAAATGATTACCGGAATTTCTCCTTCCAGTTTTTTCATGTCAGCCATTGTTATCTCAGAGGAAGTCAAGTTTTTGAAAAATAAACTTAACTCAGTTATAGCTTCCCAAACTTTATGAGGCAATAATTCACGAAGAGCAATTGGCATAAGCCTTTGCATGAATACGTGGCAATCATGGCTTTTCATTCTAAACAATTTGTATTTTCTCATATCAACACACCTTGCTAAGTTTGAAACATATCCATCCGGGAACTTTATACTTCTCAACCAATCACATAAAACTTCCTTTTGTCTTTTATCCAAAGTATAATAAGCCTTTGTATATTTTCCCGTTCGAGAATCCCTATCCAACTCGTTTCTTTTATAGTGCAATTTTAAATCTGCCAGTGATTTTGCATTGTCTTTGCTCCTCCCTTCAATATTCATTATTGTGTTGAAAACATTGTTGAATACGTTTATTTCTATATGCATCATGTCTAAATTATGTCTTATTATATTTATCTTCCAATACAGCAAATCCCAAAATATACTCCATTTTCTCTAACCAAAGTTTTTAGAAATGCTATTATTGACTTCTTCAGCTTCAACTTCTGTCACTTTCATCAACCCTAATTCGTCAATCTCTTACAAGATTTCCTCACCAGGTCTATTACGTGGAGGATGGGCGAGGACAACTTTATTCTTGATAAACCTCTATTTATTGCGTCTAAAAGGGTGATTTGGAGGAAGAAATTTTCTGTGATTATCAAACCACAATATTTTACACCCATTCGTAAGATAAAATGCATCCGAATCATCGCCACAGTAAGGGAAAGCTAATTTTCCAGTCGTGCTCCAACCTGACAGCATAACATATGCAGGAAAATTGCTAACTGTACACATCAAAGCTGCTATCATCATGAAATTTTATTTTAGGGACACGTCATATGTGAGCACACCGATTTCCATAGTCGAAGCAATTTAGAAATCAATAGTTGAAGGAAAATATCAATCCCCTGCTTTGGATTCTTAGGACCCGGAATAATTACTGTTAAAAACATGTAAGCCTCTTTCATACACATCAACGGAGGCAAATTATACGAAATTAATATGATTGGCCATAATGAGTATTGTTGGCCTGATTGCCCAAAAGGCTGAAAACCATATGTGCTTAAACCCATCCTAACATTTCTACTTTCAAAAGCAAAATCTGGGTGAATGTTGTCAAAATGTTTCCATGCAATGGCGTCCGATGGATGGCTCATTACTTCATCTTTCTGTTCATGTTCATTATGCCATCTCATGTGAGATACCATCACATCAGACGAATACTGCCTCTGAAGTCTTGGCATAATAGGAAAATAATACATCCGTTTTCACGGCACTAATTTCTGCTTCCTATTAGAATTCGGTAGCTTGAACCTCGTTTGATTACAAAATTTGCAAATCATTAATTCGATGTCATCTCCCCAGAAAATCAAATATCCTAGCCGACAACAATCAATTTTTTCTACTGGCAAACCAAGACCCCGAAGCAACTTCTTCATGTCGTAAAAACTGTCAACCATATTATTATCCATCGGTAAGGATTCATTGTAAAAAGACAGGATTTCATTTAAACTTCTATCAGAAATATGACCCTCGGATTTGATGTTTAATATTCGTGCAACGGATCCCAACTGTGTCATATTATCACATCCAGGCCATAATTTCTGGTCAGCTGCATTAAGTAAATTGAAAAAATTTCTGGCATTTGGGTTGGGTTCTTCTTCGATACTGCCTAAATTGGGCTGAAGTGAATTTTCGGCTGCTTCAAAAATCATTTGGACATAGGGATTCTCTGTATCACAAATATTGCTAGTCATACAATTCGGCCCCCCTTGAAATTCAGATTCAACAACACCCGGTCCAAATTCTGCACTTCTAGAAGTGCTACTAATTATTGGCTCTACTTGCCTTGTCCATTCAAAATAATTGGGCACAAATCCCTTTTTTAGCAAATGGAGATGCACCTCCTCCATAGGAAGATAACACCCGTGTTTGCACTTTTTGCATGGACATTTAATTTTCAATCCATTCATGTATGCAGGTTGCGAGCTTACGTATTCAATAAAGTGTTGAACTCCTTTAGCAAACTCTAAATTAATGTAACCATCTGGTGTTATTCTTCTGTACATCCAACTTCTGTCTATATTACTCATTATTGTTAAACTGTTGCGCAAAAATCATAAGGTCATAGTTAGTACCATCACGTGTCAATTATCATATTTTATTTCAATTCAATTCTCTATCCTACTATTTCACTTTAATTCCTAATTAGTTTTACCTAATTATTAACGTAATAAATAATATCAATGTTATAAAAATTATAACATTGACATATATACACAAAACCATTAAGGGGCATGTATCGAATGAAAACCCACTCGATTATTTTTTGTATATGAAATTCAATTAATACTTAAATCCATTTAATTTTCTAAATTAAAATCATAAAAATTTTGCGAAAAAATAGACAGAGTTTCCCTTATACGGGTCCCTATCTCCCTGTCAAATAGTAGCAAATTTAACACTTCTATATGCATCAACACATTTCAACTCCATAACAACACCAATGCATTATCAAATTTTTCCATCCGCCTTAAACATGCAAATAAAGGGGATAAATTCACCAACAGTTGTGAATTTATCCTTCCAAGTCATACAATATCCAAAATAAGCAACTAAGCATAAGTAACTATCCAACTACTAGATTTTTAATTTCATTTAAGCATCACACCAAATCACCATATGGCGTTATTACAGTATCAATATTAATAGCGCAGTCGTTGCAGTCAAATTACAACATGGCCACAAAAAGCATATACCCATAACACTAAATATGTCAACATTATTATCTAATTAAAACAACATATCTCAAACATATACATGGTATTAACAAATTAATTTTAATACATAACAAACTTACCTCGACTAAAGCAACCGGTAAGCTGCGATGGTTCGGCGCATAGGACATGTTAATGCGGATCCGGATGCAGTGGTGGCGGGTACATGCAATAAAAAATAAATTATAATTTATAAATATTAACTTTTAGTTATGTATGACATATTCGTAATACAAACTTAAAAATAAAAATTATATTCATATCAACAAATTAAAAAAAATAAACATAATTTTTTTAAATTTAAACAACACTACAAATAATAACAATTACACAACAAAGTTATTATAGTTCATAACATTATACACAATACAAACAATAAAATACATAAATAATTTATACATGAACAAATATACCACAAAAATAAAATAATGTAACATATAATTTTTACAAACATACTGTAAAATAAAATATATTTATATCAACATATTAAAAAAAACATAAATTGAATAAATGAAAACAACACTACAAATAATAACAATTACACTACAAAGTTAATAATATATTAACTATAATAACATTTTACACAATACAAACAATATAAACCATCAACAATTTATACATGCACAAATAAACCCCAAAATTAATACAATATAATAGAATATATATATACACGAAAATAATAGATTTAACCAAATTAAAAACATAAAAAATTTGGTTATAGGCCACAATTTAAGAAAAAAACAATATGTAAACATAATAAACGTTTTGATACGATATAATATATATGTAGATACAACGCACTGCATATAAATTCATAAAAACCGAATTGACAACATATATACAAACAATATACATACACCTCAATATACAATAATTTTAAACAACACTACAAATAATATTACAAAAAGAAAAAAGAAACAATACACAGCAAATTAACATAAATAATAAACATTAACCAACTATAACACTATATTAAAATAATAAATAAAATAATACACCCAACTAATACATAAATATAACACTATATAACACTAATACACCCAAATATATCACTATATTAATAAATTAAACAAAATAATACAACATTAAAATAATACATAAATATAATAATGATAAATTAAAATAAATTAAATTAACTAATATAAATTAATTAAAATAATACAAAATAAATATAAAACATTAACCAACAAATTCAAATAAACAAAATACATAAATATAAAACATAAATAAAATACTACATTAAAATAATAAAAATTATAAAAATGCTGAAAAAAAATTACCTGTGAAGGATCTCGCCGGAGAAGAAGCTTCACCGTGGCGGAAGGCACCATGAGGACCAGTGGCGGCAGGGAAGCAAGCAATGCGCTCTAGCGGCGGCAGAGGAGAAGGAACGAGTGTGGGACGCTCAGTGGAGGCGCACTGTGTGGCGGCGGCGCGGGGGGAGAGGGAAGGCGTCGGTCGGCTGCGGGGAAGGGAAGGGATCTGCCGAAGAGGGGAGGGGAAAGGGGGGGAAAGAAGAAAGGGAGAGAAGGAGAGAGAAAAGGGAAAAGGAAAGGGGTTTAAAATACCCCAAAATTTAGAGATGGAAATTAAATTATGTCTCTATTTAGAGACGAAAATTAAATTCCGTCTCTAAATTTAGAGACGAAATTTAATTTTCATCTCTAAATAGAGACGGTGTGTAATTTTTGTCTCTATTTAGAGATGAAAAAGAAATACAGTTGCTATTTTCGGTCTCAAAATATGGAGGGAAACAATCTCGCCATTTTTAGCGACCGAACATAGAGATGGAAATCAATTTGCGTCTCTATTTAAAGACGAAAATCTTTCCGTCTCTATTTTCTCTTTTTCTTGGGGTTAATTTCACCCATGGTTACTGAACTTATACTCAAATAACACTAATATAATGAAAGAATTTTTGTTCTCATAAAAATTATCTAACTTAGAACATGTTTGCAGAAAAATTACTTTAATTGTTTTCTAACAATTCCTTTGCCGGAAAGTCCAGCCAGCGCGTACACTCAGAACTCCCATGCACACATAGCTTGACACGTGGCATACCATATGGAAAAAATAACATGTGAGCATGCCATGTGGCATGCCACATGGACATTTCGACAAGTCAGTTTGCCATATAGCGTACTTACATGTCATTTTTTACACAACGCATGCCACGTTTTAAGCCACTTATGTATGGGAGTGCTGAGTGTATGCACCAGCCGTAATTTTCAGTGGTTTTTTTTGCCAAAAACGATTTAAGTGAGTTTTCTGTAAATATGTTTTAAGTTTAGTGATTTTTATGAGAACAAAAATTATTTCATTATATTAATGTTATTTGAGTATAAGTTCACTGACCATGGATGAAATTAACCCCTTTTTCTTGTAGTTTATTAAACAACTAAAACGAATAATATTTTTCACAGTCAATATGCTATGTATTATTTATTCATTTAATCCCATATAATTCATAAGTAACTCAATATGAATATACAAAGCATTTAAGTATTCTTATGCACTACATGAATCATTTAATGTCATACAATATAATTAAGTTACTAAAACATATGCATGTTCATTACACTTATTTGCGACCATTTAATTCTTATGCCAACATAAAGTCATTTCTATTATGCTATTAATTTTGAAAGAGCATTTACTAATTTTTTAAATTTATTTTTGATTTTTATTGCCCAAAGTAATTCGAAGAAATTCATTGGATATGCGGGATTGAGACAAATACTGGGTATTGCACTTCAATCCTTTTATGTAAGTTCTCATTAACATACAATATACATATAGCCATTAAGCCAACACACCCAACACACCGACTGAATTTCCATAACAAACCATCTAACACATTGAATAAATTTTCATAACAAACCATCCAACGCAGTGAATTGATTTTTCATCCCTATGGTCGGTTAATTATATCCTACTCATGATTCCTACTGCTTACTAAAGGCAATAGATTATTTTCAATCATACTAATATTTATGATATTTTACACACATGTATAATCACATTAAATGAATTCCAGATCGCAATTCCATATTCTATCTTATTTCACAATAATCCCCTTTCTTTATCATTTCAAACCAATGCTACTATCACATCCTCATTGTCATAATATATTTTCATTTATCAGGTCTTAATTAGCACATTCTCATAAATCAAAACAATTTGCATTCTTGCAAAATATTTTTATCATTTATAAGATTATATCCATAACCTCACTTCAATACAAGTAAGGTACAAAACTTTAAAATCACTTATTTTTCTTACATGTTTCCTACGTTGTTATTCATTTATAAATGTGTTTAGCTAGTCCATCTTATATACATATTCATTTATAAATAATAAATTCAATTCAAGACTTTTTAAAATAACGTATTCAATTCAATATCCAGAACATTTATTGGACATAAATTTCACTAATTTCAATTCAACTTAATAGGGCTTCTTGTGTCCATATTCAAATGAGAATTCCCATATACAAACATTTTTCATCACAATGGTATATACCAAACAAACTCATTTATCCCTTTGTGCACGTGTATTCCAATTTATAATAGACTCAAATAATTATTTAAAACACTTCCATTACAAAAATCAACACTCGTCTTTAATTGATGTATTTTCAATGCTTCATACTTTTATTGTACAATTTAATTCACAAGCACCATTTATACATAACATATAAATTCCTTATAATGTATATAAATCGACACAACTTGAAAAGACAGAAAATTTCACATGCAAATTCAAATTAAACATTTAAATTACTCATCTACATTCCAATTACATACTAACTGATAACCGAACACTTGGTTATAGAGTCCGAAGAACCGAGCTCATCGGAATACCTATCCAGTAAGTAGTGCGGTCCCTTTAGACAGCTCAGTATTCGGATGTTACTTAAAGAGTTTCTACTATTTATGACACTTTCAGAGTCCTTAGAAGATTCTAATTCCACCATAGTGGGAATTATTTGGGATTTACCTTATATAATCTTACAAATCAGGAATTAACAAGAATACCACATAAATTAGAAATACTACTTAATTTGGAATACTGCCTAAATAGGGACTTGTACTCCTATTCAAACCCTGCTACATGTTCTTATTCAAACCCTGCTACTTAATTATATAAATAGGTAGAAATCTAGGTATGAAATTCATTAAACTCTTTCTTTTAATTCCTCTAAATACTTTCGTCAATTTCTGACTTGATTATCGGAGTCTCCATTGTTGGAAATCTACCGGATTCTATGTATTTTCATGTGACTTTCTCCAGTCGGCAACCAGAAAAATTCAAACAGTCATCACTAACATACCCAATCACGCACAGGCATAACTCTTCATATTTTAAAAATATTATGAGAAATTAGGGAAAACTAAAAGTAAATAATCAAATCTTCAATTGAGCATTTACCCCATCAAATTATGTTATTCAATCATCAGTTATACCAAACCAATATGAAATTAATCAACCCACAAATACATAAAAATAAATCCCTAACATCCATATTTTACTAAAAGAAATAAGGAAAGGTAATTTTGGCAGTGCACTTACAAATTCTGGAACCATTTTTTCTTAAATTTTAGCTTTGATTTACTGAAGTCCACCTTAGGCTACCAGTCACTGGAATTTCATCGGTGAGAAATCGAGAACATTGGAGGAAGCTGACGTCATCGAAAATCCAATGGCAGTGGTCACGGGCCTCTAGGTGTTGGGGTTTGACCGAAATCTATGCTTAAATGCTTCGGTATACCCCTTTTTGATCTGAAACAGAGGATATCAAAAGGTTAGCCTTGCCTTTAGGAGTTCGTCAGTGAGTTCATGTCACCATTCGACATCGAAGCTAGGCAGAAAATGAAGGAGAAGTTTCGGTTTGAAAGGAGAGAGAAATCATAAAATAGAGATAGTAGAGCAAAGCAAAGATGGTAGAGGAGGCCAAAGTTCTTGTCCAGATTTTTTAATCCAACGAAGACGGCTTTTTCTCTCTTTTTGATCTCCCCCTTCCTTTTTTATTTTCTTTTCTCTTCTTGTTTCTTTTTTCCTCTTTTTTTAGATTTTTATATTCGTTCTTTCTTTTTATTTATTTATTTATTATTTATTTGTGGCTAATATTCACTTTAGTTAGAGATAATTCCAAAAGCCCCAAAATAATACCCATAAAAATCTTTCTCCATATAATATTTTTTTATAATGATCCTGATTAACTCTAATTCTCTAATCTCATCAACTATGTAATTTTCATCGCTAACTTCCTGGTTTAATTATTCATTCTTTTTAATACTAACAATGATAATTAATATTTACCCCACTTAATCTCCTTAGTTAATTTTATTCACATCTCAATTATTTAGTTAGGATTGATTATTGACTGTACCGAGTCAACTTCAAATTTTGGTCAACTCTTGGCCAACTGTGGTACTATTAACCTCAGTGTAAGCTATTTACAGTCTAAATGTACTATTCACATAACCTAAATTTTTGAGGCATTACAAGGGTCGAATCTATAAGGATTGGTTGAATTTTAATTCTTTAAATAACCAAAAAATTAACGAACTAAAAATAAAATATGGGGGTTTTATGTTTGAATACTGAAATCTAAATAAAATAATAAAATCAAAATGCAAGAAATTAATAAAAAAGAAACCAATCAAAGGAAAAACTCTAGTTAAAGAAATTCACGGTATAGGATAAAGACACTTAATAACCATGCAATGGATGAGTTATAGCCGTCGGATAAACACTTTTAGCTAATATTTCCTTAGTATTAAACTAATCAAATAACCCTTTATAAGTGAAAGAATTTAATTTACTAAAAGTATTATGACTTAAAAAGACCCGAATTAAGCTAACCAATCTACAAGTAAGATTAATTCAAATCAAATCATACATTCACTTAATATAACCACATGTTATTAAATTTAATACGGATTTAAAATCCTCAATTAGTTATATGTTATTTATATTTGATGAGCAATGAGCCCTTATTGAACACATAATAAATAATAATGTAGATAGAATTTCTCTAAATTATAGTGAATAATATGAACATCACATAAAATTAAAGAGAAATATTAAGCACAAAATGATCTCACAGTAAATAAGAGAATCATGCCCTTAAATAAACTTTAACCATAATAACGAAGTTTAGTCACTTATGGCCATGAACAAAAACACAAAAGGTAATATTAAGAATTCTATAAAACTAAACCTAGCATTAAGTCCCCTTTCTAAGAAGAAGGCTCCTAGTTAAATAGATCAGTAGAGACAAAAATCTAGATAATCAAGAAAATAGAATTATAAATTAAATACAATCCAAAAACTCCTAAACAACTATCATCCAATCCCTAAATAATAGTGTAAATATCCTCTAAAAGTAGTTTGAAATATCTCTGGCAGCTAGGTCAAATTTGAATTGGAAATAAAATAATCAGTTTAACTCTGCACTATCGACCTCTACTTAGCCTTGCCCGAGGCTAAGGTATGAATATGCCAAAATCAGCTATTTTGCATTCAATATGTCCCGAACAACCAAAGGCACTCAAAATCCATTCTAATTATAAGGTCTAAAATGTTTTCATTTCACCATTTAGGTCATGCAATGGTCAAAATCACAAAAGCAAGTAAAAAACTCCCAATCGAATCAAAATTAGTATGCAAATATCAAGTATAAATATATAATTTTAATCGCTTAACATCTTGTCGACATCTGACTACAGTTAAAGCACAATTCCAATTCCTTAGCACTGTAGAACAATGGATAGGCTAATTCTGCATATCTTTCCTGCATGCATATATCTAAATACTAGCTAAACATCCCTACACAAAAGATAGAATATCAATTATCAATTTCACTTCATCTACCTATAAGTACCATAAGCCATATATGTACATTTGAGAAAAGATATAACGAAATTGAAATGCAAGTTTGTTAATTTCACATGAGGTTAACTTAAAATGAATATGGAACCCACCAAGACATAAAAAATTAAAGAAAAAACTAACTTTCCAAATGCTGTCTGGGAAACCAAAAGCATAGCTCAACTGAGCACATCACCATCCTTACTTACGGCCAATATTTATACCATAAATCATTACCCGAGAGTTCAATTGAGTTTCATTCTCATAAATATCACCTAGACATTACCCATGAGTGCATGATTCTGGTGCCATCCACCATGTTACATGTCCTAGCATGTAACTTCACACATATTATATTAAATGTAATGCATTAAACAAAATTATAACATCATGATTGATTTATCTATATGCTAATGTTATGGACAACTAGGAAAGACACCGTGTTTGTAGCTTGTCACCATTACCCAACTTGTGATAGATGAGGATGAAGAAGTGTGTTTTTCATTTACAATTTCATCATTTAAATACAAAAATAGATTATAATAATTTGAAACTAATTCCTAAATTTAAGGATTTATGAATTTAAATAATTTTGAACAAGTCAGTAACTGAAAATACAAGAGATATTCCTTCATCATGTTTCAACTATATGGAGGTGCCTTATTTCAAAGTATCCATTGTGTTTTGGTGTATGTGGTGGGGTGGTGAGATGTGAGATACCAAAAGTGTATAGAAAATTAGCTAGGGCAATGTACACACCACCATTGTCAGAGTAGAGAGTTTTAATAGGTAAGTTAAAATGATTTTCAGTAATAATGGCTTTGAATATGATAAAAACTTCTTTCACCTTAGATTTTTGTTTGAGCGGATAAAACCAGATGTATTTAGTGAAATGATTAATAAAAATTACATAGTATTTAAAACTATTTGTTGATAAAATTAGAGAGGTCCAAACATCGAAAAATATAATGTGAAGAGACTATTTTGAGATAATAGTAGAGGTTAAAAATGATAATTTGTGACTTTTATTGCAGAGACAAGCATTACATGAAAAATCATGAGATGACGAAGATGACAATCCTAAATTATTGCTAGAAACAATGTGTTTAAGAATTGGAAAAGTAGGGTGTCCTAATATATGATGCTAATCAGATGATGTGGTCTTTATTGTGGAAAAGGCAATTAAAGGTGGTGATTTTGCCCACTCATAAACACAATCTCTAGCTTGTCCTCTCCCCAGTGTTGCCCCCATACGGAGTTCCTTCATAAAAAAAGAATCAAGTAAGCACTCTACTGAAACTTTATTAGAGCTACAAAACTGAGAAATAGAAATTAGATTCTTTTGCATAGATGGTACTCAGATAACGTTGTTTAATTTAAATATATTGTGAGGAATTGGTAGAGAAGTGGAACCAGTATGAGTGATGGGAAGATTTGAGCCATCTCTTATCATGATAACATCATTGCCTGTGTATGGAGAGTGCAGCAACAGATTGCTCATGTTAGAGGTGACATTAGATGCACTGCTATCTAAGAGCCACGATAGGGTGGTTGAAGGAGTGGTTGCTAAGTGGGCCTATGGTTTCCACAGAGTGGCTATTATGGTGTTTGAGTTGGGAGAGGTTTGGATCAGGATTGATCGATATAAAGGGCACTTCTTTGCTGTGTGTCCTTAGAGTCTGCAGATTTGACAATAACCAAGGTATGGTCTTGGAGAAGGTTGAGGGCCATGTGGGTTGTATGAATTATTATTGGTGATAGCTGGTGGACAATAGTTTTGGTTATAGGGAGGACGCTAGTTGGTGGTAGTGTTTTCTTGAGGATTAGTGGGTCTCCAATTTTTGTTGGATTTGTTTGTGGGATTGGCGGTTGCAGGAAAGTGAGGATGCTCAGGTGTGACTGTTGAAAAAGAGGCATCAAAGTTTAATAGTTTTTCATTGAGTTCGAAGGTACTAAGAGTGTCTTATGCTTGGACTGCACGTACTAATTCTCTATAATCATCACCTAGCCCATCGAGAATTTTGTCTGTGATTTCTTCTTGACCAATTGGGGCTCCTAAGAGAGCAAGATCATCTGCTTTGGTTTTAACGTGTTGCATGAATTCAGTTATGCTAAGAAAGCTTTTGGTGGTATTTTTGAGTTGATTTTTGATCTTCCATGAGAGGGTTTAGCATAGGTGTTTTGTAGAATAGTCCAAGCTTGTCTTGAGGTTTTGCCTTAAGCAATGAATGGAATGATGGTAGGGGAGATTGAACCGATGATGCATTGAGAATTAATTGATCTTGACGGGTCCAGAAAATATAGCTTGGATTTTGTATGGTTATAGTGGACATGGTTTGGGGTTCTAGTGGGCATGGTTTGGAGCCATCAACATAGCCCAAAAGATCATATCCAATGGAAAGTGTTTAGAACTAAAGTTTCCAGGAGAGGTAATTTGTGGAGTTTAGTTTGAGAGGTTTGTGCAGCAACATTAATGCTAATCAGTGTTTGATTTGGTTCAGTGGTGGTGAGAATAGTTGGATTAGTGGAATCGGTGGCCATGAGTTAAAGAACAGAGAAAAAAAGCTGAAGGTAGAGGGAAAAAAATTGATTGGTTTTAATGCTCTGATACCATGACAGATGAGGGTGAAGAAGTGTGTTTTTCATTTATAATTTTATCAGTTAAATACAAAAACAGATTACAATAATTTGAAACTAATTCCTAAATTTAAGGGTTTATGAATTTAAATAATTTTGAACAAGTCAATAACTTAAAGTACAAGAGATATTCCTTCATTAACTCGTACACCATTAATCATTTATATATATAGTTATCTAGGGGTGAGCAAAAAAAGCCGGTTGATGCGGTTAACCGGTCCGAAATCAAACCAATTGGCTGGTTAACCGATTTTAATGGACTGGCTAATGGTTAATATTTTGAAAAAACTGATATATTAATGGACTGGTTAATGGTTTTGGCTCATGTAACCGGTTAACCGAACCGATAACTGAATTTTTAGTTAATTTATTAATTATTCAATATGTCTATATTTAGTATTTATTATTATTTCTTAATTTATCAATTTTTTAATAATGAAAATCATAATATATGCGAAAAGTTATATAATATTAATATATTAAAGAAAAGTTATATCTGCGATTGACTTTTATTTTCACACAAACAAAAGTTTTTACTTTTTTACTCTTTTAATATATATAATTAATTCATAATTGTAATTAATTTAACAATTTTAACTCTTTAATTAAAATATTTTATATTTAAATTATTAAAATTTAATATGATAAATAATATTCAATTAAAATGTGGAATGTTAGTTTTAATATTCTTATAAGTAGTATTTAACACTTGTAATTCTAAGTAAATATATTTAACTTTAAAAATAAAAAATTTCGTTACAAGTAATAATTAATATTTAATAAAATTAATAAATTACAATTTTTCTATTTATTACATTTTTCTATCCTATGCATGCATATTGACATAACATTTTTAGTTTATATTTATAATTTGAATATTATATTGAATTATATTTGGTTTCTAATTTTTATTTTTAAGTAATATGAACATTTTAATTTTTTTTATGAATGCATTTTATAATTATTATGAATGCATTTTATAATTATAGTGGTTAACCGATCCGAAAATTCGAAACCGATGGACTGGTTAACTAATAGTAGCAGATTGGCTAATGGTTAGTGATTTTCAAAAACCGATAGTTAATGTACTGATTTTTTTTTAAAACTCATGAACCGGTTAACCGGTCCATAATCACCCCTATAGTTATCCAAACTAATAAAGGTTTATCATTAAATGGATCGGACTCGAAATTTTATATCTTGAGCTTCCTACGTATCCCATTTTAGGGAATCAAAACCACTTAATTCTATGCTAATATAATTTAATTTCTAAATTTATTTTGAAACTCCTAATTCTATTTAAATTTTGGCCGAATTTCTTATAAAAGTGAGATTTACACAATGCCAACCCGATCCTCCTTTCATAAAGTCCCATGCGCCATTCAATATCAAACATACCTAATTTAATCATAAGGTTCATGCCCACAATAAAATCAACACTTCTATTTAAGATCATTAAGCACAAGCATTAAAATTATTATTATTATCGTAGAAAAGCATCACACCATAATCAAATCCAAAGTGTGAACATAAACCGAAGAGCATTTTTATTCAAACAGGCCATTCATTTAGTACGTATCTCTAATTAGAGGCTTATCATATGCCCAAATCACAAGCTAAATTATCAAGTATAAAGTCTTAGCATAAAGAGACCTAAACTAATTCAATCCCTTTACATGATTTAACTCATGGGGTAAGCCATGATCTAAAGTAATTAAGGGCAAGCATTAACAACATGGCTTCCATACATCCAACTCAAGTCAAGTATAATAGGAATTATATATTTATCATATTTCTAAGGAAATGTGGCCAAATTTACTCATAAAATATTAAAAATGAAGTATATTTGCCTTTTAAGTATATTTTGAATCAAATTTGCCTATGAAATATTAAAAATGATACACATTTGCCTCTTAATTAAGTATTTTTTGGCCAAAATTGCCTTGGCTATTATATATTTGATTCAAATTTACCACTGAAAATAATGAGATTCTAGATATAAGTAAGTAGAAAAATATACAACTACTGGTAAAAACTATATAAACTTCCTGTATGTACACTATAAATTAACATTCTTTTTTAACTTTTGAAAAAACGGTTAAAATTTATAATATTAAGCTTGTTAAAATAATCAAATTTCAGGTAGGCAAATAAAAATTTTCTGATGGTAAGAAATTTTAATATTTTTTTGAGATTTAAAATATAGTATTAATTTACAGTGCATATGAAGCAAATTTAGATCACCTCAATAGGATTTTTTTAGAATTGGGGTGAATTTAGAAAAAAATTCGAAATTTAGTGCTACCGTAAAAGAAATTAGATTTTTATTATGTCTAAAAACGGCAAAAGAGGTTGCCGTTTTTCGTCAAAGTGGGACTCATAACACTTTATCATTTTTTTTTGTCAGAAAAACGATACTCTTATTCTGTTTTCAATGATCCAAAACGACATAATTTTGTGAAAAAATTTGAAAATCAGTGAGTGTACCTGATCTGATTAAAAACGACATGAATCTTTTACCTTTTTGATTTTTTTTTTTTAATGTAAAAGGCTTCAATTCAATCAATTCCCAAACCATAAAATAACACATAAGAATTTTATGCTTCAATCTGTCAAAGGGGAAGAGAAATCAAAAGGGTATCCAAAAAGGAAAAGCTAAAGACAGGATTTTTCTTGTTGTTTATTAATTTTTTTTTTCTTGGTCTGCTTAGAAATGAAGATGCAGAAGAAAAGAGAAGGTGGATGTGAGTTTCTAGAAGTAATGGAGAAGGAGAAAGAATACCAGCCTCATTGCCCGCCTCTTTTTAGCCACCTTATTTAGCTATTTTCTTTGGTAAAATTCACCTTCCCCTTCACTTTTCTTTCGCTCCCTCGCTTTAATTTTTTCTTTCTTTCTAATTATTATTATTATTATTATTATGGTTGTTATGCAGTCTCTCTCTTTTTTGTGGGGTAAAAACAAAGAAAATATGATGTAATTGAGGAACTAGCAGGTAAAATCAAACTCGTTATATTGGTGAGTGGGAAAACAGATGATGCTCATATCTGTCATTAGCTATAGACCCAATCACCATTATAGGGATGATCATGGGGCAGAGATTTCCCGTCTCCGGAGAGAACCCGACCCGAACGGGACGGAAAATTCCTGATTTTTTTCGTTGTGGGGGCGGGGGTGGGGAGAAAAATATTTCTGCTCTTGAATTCGGGGCGGGGACGGACAAAGAGGCTCCCGCTCCGAAAAAAAATATTAATATATGTTAATAATATATAAATATTAATAATATATAAATATTTGTAATATTTGAATTGTAGGAAATGTTTACAAATATTTTTTTCGGGGATAAAAATTCTCACTTAATCTAAGCATTGAGAGACTCATTTGTTTTTCATTCTAAAACAATTCAGAAACAATAAATCATGTTCAAGTAACTCAACAAGATTACTTTTTCATTTATACACATAATTATATATCAAGATAAATCATAGTTATACCAACAAAACACTTATAGAGAAATAGATTTGCGCATACTTGATTACAAAATGAAAATTATCAAAGATTTTTGTGCTAATGACTAGGAAATATATATATATATATATAAAAGCAGAAAATATACAGCCTCGTCGGACAGGTCACCGAATGTTGATCGGTGTTATGGTTCCTAGATAAGAATCGAGCCACCTGACGATGAACAATGAAATCTTGCTGGAATGAGAGATTGGTTGGTTCCCTTATTCTGCTATTTTTAGCAACCTAATTTGTAGTATGATACAACTCGTAAAAGTGAGTTGACACCTTAGCTTTTGTTAGACGATCTCTTAGTTTAGGAATAATTTATGCTTATTTTTTTTTTAATAAGAAAATAGCTGTGCTAAATAGAGGTTTACCATTTTTAAACTAAGAAAGTGCGAAATAAAGGAAAGACTACTAATTCATTAGAATTCTTTTAAAAAAATCATTGATATGATTTATTAAAATTCTATTTAAGCTAAGTTCCGGCTAATTGCTTTTCTTGCTATATATATGTCTTGCTATTAAGTGGATGTATCCTTTAATTTTTGGAATGAGTTTTTTTTTTTTTTAATCTTAACAGCTCCATTTAAAGGTTTGGTTAATTTTTAAAATATGAGCTATTACCTATTTCTCATTTAAATAACAGTCTTTTCAAAAATCACATTGTTAAAACTTTTTCATGATTTATTATTAATTTATTTAACACATTCACAAAATTACTTGTCACTATTTATAAAATATTTTTATAAAACAAATAAAATTTTCAATACTGTTAATATTTATTTTTTTACACTAAATTATGTGTTTTAGCAACTTATAAATTTTTATATTATACTGTAATTTATATATTTGTTAATAAAGAATAAAAAAAGTACCATTATAGAAAAACGATACCCATAATAATAATAAATCTATTAGCAATAGCGATATATAAATTTGCAAGCACTTAATTTAATAGTTAATCAGCTATCGGCTACCATATGTCAGCTCACAAGTATAATCAAACGAAGCCTAAATGTATTCACAGCAATCTGAGACTCGATGGAGGTGGAAGGATGTCACCAGAACGGAGTGGACATCACTAGCAACTCAATCGCGCTTGTAATGCGCCTAACCGCCATCAACGACCTGAAACCGGCTGGAAGTCATGGGATGAACTGATGAATAGGTCGCTGATCTACAAGTTCGGAGGGCGTGTGATTGATGGAGGACATGTACAGGTTCAACCTGACGTCTAGAAACTTATGGAAGTGGTCTTGTCGCCGAAGAAGGAGGCAGTCGGACAATGGTGAAGAAAGTGGTAGTAGGTGGGAAAAAGAAAAAGAAAAAGAAAAAAAAAATAAAAAAACAAAAGAAGGAAAGAGACGAGAAGAAGGAGTCCACGTGTGTGCCTTCTGTCTCTGTTTTATTATTATTATTATATTTAAAAAGAAGAAAATGAAAAGTTAGTCCTTTTTTTTTGCGTGCGATTTAATTTTCTTATTATTATTTTTATTTTGTAAACTCTAAAATATCTAATTTTATGTATTCATTTCCTTATTTTTATTGTGACATTTAAAAATTGATTTCAAGAAATCAAATAATTAGACAAGTGCAGGGTGTTACATGCTTATATATATATATGGGCATATGATTGTGAAATTCATCTCACCAATTCCTCTTCTATCTATCTATCTTTAACAAACTCCTTCCATGGAGCTTAGTAACAACATTAATGATCTAAGCAACACTAGCCTCCAACTCATGTTAGAGGCTGGCAAAGTGAAAGGCCAACAAGTTTCTATAGTTGCTGCTGGAGCCAATAAACCTTGACAAGATGATCAAGTCAATTTCTGATAATCAAGAAGAGCCCGAACCCTTTTATATTCTTGATTTAGGAGTTGTTGAGAGACTCATGGAGAAATGGAATCAGTGTCTACCCAACGTTAAGCCATTTTATGCTGTTAAATGCAACTATGAGCCTGCATTACTTGCTGCTCTCGCAATGCTTGGAGCCAACTTTGACTGTGCTAGCCAGGCTGAGATTGAGACAATTCTTGGCCTTGGTGTTAGTCCTGACAGGATTGTTTATGCCAATCCCTGCAAATTTGCATCCCATATCAAGTACGCAGCCGTTGTTGGAGTAAATCTAACAACCTTTGATTCCAAAGAAGAAGTTGAAAAGATCAAAACATTTCATCCAAAATGTGGTTTGCTGCTTCGAATAAAAGTTCCAAATGACAGTACTTCTTGGCGTTCGCTTGGTGGCAAATACGGTGCCTCACCTGAAGAAGTTATTCCTTTGCTTCAACATGCCAAAAATTATGGTTTAGAAGTGCATGGAGTCTCATTCCATGTGGGTTCTAAAGCATCAGAAGCACAAGTGTATCGCGGAGCGCTAAAAGCAGCAAAATTTGCATTTGATGCAGCTGCTAAACTCAAAATGCATCCAATGCATATGCTCAACATAGGCGGAGGATTTAAGGACAACTCGTTGTTTGATGAGATAGGTAAAACAGTAAAGGATTCGATCCATGAATATTTCTCCAATGAAAAATCGCTTACCCTGATGGCTGAGCCTGGAAGATTCATGGTGGAAACTGCATTTACATTAGTGACTAATGTGATTGGTAAGAGAGTGAGAAAAGACAAAATTCAGTACTGGATTGATGATGGTACGTATGGGTCATTTCACATTTCAGTGTTTGATCGTTCTGGTATGATGTTTAAGCCATTGATGCGAAATGGAGATGCTGAAGGATCAGGCGCAATTACTTCCTCCACCATATTTGGACCCACATGCGATGCCTTAGATATCGTGGCGAAGGATTGCAACTTGCCAGAGCTTAAAGTTGATGATTTGGTAGTGTTTTATAACATGGGTGCATACACAACTGCTCCTGCCTCCAAGTTCAATGGGCTCAAGCGATTTGATATGCCCACTTACCTTGTATATGGAGCTGCAAATTGAACCAGACTAATGGAAGAATGTCATAAAATAATGCATAAATAAAAATATTTGAGACTTCGTCGCTCAAAATTAAATATATTCTTGACTTGATTAATATTTTCTATTACATCAATTGCAAATACTATAGTAATAATATTTTATTTTAATATGAAACTTAATATCAATATCAGTGTATTGTTATATAAAATTAAGCTGAACTGCTACTATAAAATTAGTTTTATGCTATTAAGCTGAACTGTTACTATAAAATTAGTTTTATACCATTAAGCTGAAGTCCTTGTGGTTTTTATGCAAATAAATAAATAAATAAAAAAGGAAGGGCTCTTGGATTTGAGATGTATGCTCAAACTAGATGCTTAACTTAATTAGTTTATGTATTAGACTCCTACACTGGCTTAAAGGTTCCTAAAAGTAACTAATAATAAGAAAATCCGCCTTGATGTATGGACCCTAACTCCATCCTATGCAATCTAAACATTGCCAAAAACAGTGAATGTGGACATTGGGTCAATTAGATATCCATAATCAATTTCTTGGATTGTGTTTAAGAATGGGGAAAAAAATAAGAAATGGAGAAAATAAAGCATGTAAACTGAGGGCAATAATAAGAACAACAGTAATAAGAGGCGCGAAATGCATGGATTAATGTACATGTTAGTTTATTTTAACTTGGAAGTTACTGCATGTGATCAAAACTGACCTTATCTCAAACTTTTCTGGACAGTATTTGAAAGTGATGGTTTAAGGCTCTTTTTATAGGAAAAAAATTCAAAAGGCCCACAAGCCCTATTCATTCCCAACGGATTATAAAAAGCCCCGTTTTGCTTTGCCCAACATATTTTGAAAGGCTCATTTTATCTCATTATGAGAAAAATTGAGCTCAATAGGTTAACCTAGACCCGCATATGGGCCTAAAGTCTCCTGCAGGCCCACATTTTTTCTTATTCCCTTTTATCGTTTTATGTAATTCTTGTATTTTTGTAAATCTTTTAACTTCTAAAATTTGTTATTTCAATGAAAATCCTGAATAAGATTTTTTGTTTTGTTTTGTTTTTAACGCATCTGCTGGTTGTGCTAAAATAGGCCAAAGCCCTTAAAGCTTTATGGAAAGTTAGATTATGGGCCATAGCCCATGTCTAACCAAATAATTAGAATGGATCCTGAGCCCACATAATAAATAAAGATAAATTATAGAAAAAATTACACAGAATACCACTTTTGTTCATGAGTTTTTAAAAATATATCTCTCTTTTTTAAAATATACAGTTTTTAAAATTTTTGTTTTCAAAAATACCATTTTTTTTAGTTATTGGAATATGACCAATTAATTGTCAATTAATTGAAAATTAAATTCTTTAAAATAAGAAAATTTTCAAAATGGTAAATAATCCATTCAAAAATAACGTTTTTTTTTTCCCTGAAAATCCTAAATATTTATTTTCTGCAAATACCTATATCTATTATCATTAAATTCTTGATCCACACGGATCAACTATCCCTATTATCATTGAACTCTCTGTGATTTGATTATAAAATTTCAACACTGACATTTGTATACCAGTGTGTATATTTTGGTGTATAAAAGTGCAGTGTATGTATTTCAACACTGCCATTTGGTATGCTACCGAGTATACCTTTGGTCTACCTAAGAGCTATCTAAGGATTTCAACAATGACACTTGATATATCAAAGTACAATTAATGTAAGCATTTCAAAATTGTCATTTAGTATATCAGTAGATATATCTTCATATATTCAAGTACTATGTGATTATTTCAATAGTATCATTCGGTATGCTAACTGATATACCTTGATATACCAAAATATTTCGTAAACATTTCAAAATTGCACAAAGGAATAGAAAAAAAAAATGAAATAATCTAAAATTTTGTTGGTTCAATCGGAACATGAAGAATTAAACTATAACAAAAAAAAAAAAAAATTGTTAAAAGAATAAAAAATGAAAAATAAATATATCGTTTTGTGAAAAAATCAGCACAAAGTAAAAAATTCAATTTAATTTTTTGATTGATGATTACTAATATTAATTTTTTACTAATATTATTTTTAATTTGTTGATAATTGATGTCTTTCTCTCCAAATTTTCAGTTTAACGTGATTTTCAGTCATTAAAACAAAAAAGGAAAATTTTTTGAGCGAGTACATTACAATTTCTAATAAATGAATGAAAAGTTGAATCAAAATATAACTTTTATTAAAAAGTAATATCTTTCAAAATGATAATTAAAAAAATAGTATTTTTATAATGAGACAAGTTTGATAGTAATTTTAAAAACACATTCTATTTTGTATGCTATTTTTGTAAAAATCCAGAAAAGGAATGTAGAGAGTCTTAAATATTCAATATCTGGTTCTACAGTACCTTGGGTTATTTATAGTTGATGTGAGAAACCACTTGAATATAAAGAGTGGGTTTACTTAGGTGTCAGATTAGGTAAGCGGCGATATGACAGGAAGCAGGTAGCACTACAAGAAATTAACCAATTCCCGACGGAAAGTCAGGATTTTTCGTTGGGAAATTTAATTGCCGATGGAATCAAATCTAATTTAGCGATAGAATCGAAGTTTCCGTGAATCTTCAGTTGCTAAATTTAGCGACGGACATGTAGTTTTCGTCGCTATATTAGCGACGGAATAAATGTTTCCGTCACTAAATTTATGAAATTTTTATTTTTTAATTTTTAAATGATAAAATTATCAATAGTATAAAAATTAACAAAAATAATATAATTGAAAATGCATTCATTAAAATAAAAAAAGTAACAATATGTATTACAAATTAAACAAAGCACCGAATGTACTATACTAAAAAAGTATAAAAAAACTAACTGCTTCGCATAACCCTAATGCACATGACACCAATAATTTATTTTCCCAACAAAACAAAACTTTCAAACTATAAATAATTTTATAATTCAGTAGCAATTTCAACAACAATTGTCATTCTTCATTAACAACATTTGCACAGGCATGATACTAGGAAAAAGTGGATGAAGAGTGAATAACTCAGCCATGATAGCATCCATTGCCCACATATCTGCCATTGCTCACATATCTGCAGAGTAAGAAACGCACAAGGAGTTAGCCATGTAACTGTGTAAATGCCATCATCAAGTAAGGCAATAAGATCCATGTATGCATACTTAAAGAGTCATTTTTTATACAAAACAACCCAATCATAATTTGGAAGAATGTATTAATAAACTGACAAATCAAATATCAACTAACACCATAGCAAAATTCTCATGCCAAGTTTATTCATTGCTACAAATATTACAACAACCCACCAAATGGTACACAAACAGATAAAATCAAAGTCACAATCTCACCATATTGGTCCTTAATGAGAGCCGATTTCACCATTTTTTGATTAACTTACACATCAAAATAATATACAAAAAATATAAAAATATATACAAAAAAAATTCAACAAATATACACTAAAAAAAATGAAAACAATGAAAAAAATATGCAAAAAAAATAAAAAAAAAACTAAACCAAAAAAATGAAAAAAAATTATTGATTTAGATAAATACCTCAGTAGATCCGGATGACTGGCGAGGGGCGGCGTTGGGTGAGGGGCGGCATTAGGCATTGGGCGAGTGAGGAAACTGGCAGAGCAGTTCTGCTCGTAGCCAAAGATAGAGAGAGAGAGAGAGAGAGGGGGGGGGGGGGAGGGGAGGGAGAGAGAGGGATGGAGGGAGAGAGCATAGCAGCGAGGGGCGAGCACGGCATGCAGATATGCAAGAGAGGAAGAGAGAGAGAGCGAGAGAGGGGGAGAGAGGGAGGGGGAGGGAGGGAGCGCGAAAGCGAGGGGTGAGCACGGCAGATCTGCGGAGGAAGGGAGAGAGAGAAAGAGAGAGGGGGATGGAAAGAAAGAGGGAGGGAGGGAGAGAGGAAAAAAATGTCATAATTTTTTATATGTATATATAATTTTTAGCGACGGAAATGAATTCTGTTGCTAAAAGTAAAATTTTAAAAATATTTAATATTGTATTATTTTTTAGCGATGGAAGTTCAATTCTGTCGCTATTTAGCTACGAAAATTAATTTCAATCACTAAAATTAGCGACGGAAAAGAACTTCCGTCACTAAAAAATATTTAAAATATTTATTCATTTTTTTAGCAATGGAAGTTCAATTCTGTCGCTATTTAGCTACGAAATTTAATTTTTATCGCTAATTTTTAGCTACCGAAATTAAATTCCATCACTAATTTTTAGCGATGGAAAAAAAACTTCCATCGCTAAACAACATTAAAAACATTAATTAATTTTTTTAGCGACGGAAGTTTTTTTCCGTTTTTTTTAGCGACGGAAGTTTTTTTCCGTTGCTATTTAGCTACCCAAATTAAATTTTATCGTTAATTTTCGTAGCAAAAAATACCGCAATTTTTTTGCGCCATTTTATTGACGGTTTAGTTTTTCCGTCGCTAAAAAATGGAGGGAATTTTTTAGCGAAGGAAACTTTTTTCCATTGCTATTTAGCTACGAAAATTAGTTTTCTGCATCTAAATAGTGATGGAATGTTTTTTATCGCTATTTTTGCATTTTCTTGTAGTGTACGAGGCGTGGGCACTGTAGTGTGTCAGTAAACTTTGATAGGGAGTGTGCCCTGTATATCCGATCAGATAGCTCTCATGATGATGGTTGCTTGGCTAATTGGCTACCACGTGTCACATCTTGGGCTTTGGCTTGTCTTGGGCCTAAGCTGAGAGTGGGTCAAGCCCAACTGAAAATGGTATTATCATTTGTCTCCTCTGAAGGATCCGATTGGATCAATAATTAAAATAGCATTAAAGTCTTTGGTAGTTCAATTTACCAATTTATTTCGATTTTTGAATTTTAAAAATTTGAACTAGTGTCTTCGCGTTCCCGATTGTTGAGTCGGATGTCAGTGCATTAATGGCCGATGTTTCGTCAGGCACACTCATTATAGTGACGCTTCATTCTTCAGGTTGGTGATGTTTTTTTTCTTAAGTCGGCCAACCCTTTCTTGACATGGGACAACCTCGGTTTTAATGCTTGGCTTGCTAAGGAAGTTACCTCTTACCCATAAAAAGGTGGACTTCATTTCATTTTATGCTTTTACAAAGCTTTAACTTCATTTTCTGCAATCTCTCTGTGCTCCTCGACTTTCTTCTCAAGTTCTTCAAGTTCTTTGAGGATTTCTTTGCTTTTTGGATGTCCCATATTTTTATCTCTTCAGATTCTTCTTCTTCTTCATCATTTTCATCTTCAAGTAACATAGGGATCCCAACTTGGGAACAATACTAAAACACCTTTTTTACTCCTTTGTCGATTAAAATAGCTCTTAGCAATTCATCGAGCATAGATCCTGCCTTAGACACTTCTTTCTTTACCTAGTATATGACTAGGAAGCCTGTAGCTATGCATACAAAATTGTCCAAGTTGGAGGTTAGCCGACTGAAGGAAAAATTCAATTTACCTAGGGATGTGGCTATTCTGGTCTGCCCTCTCTCCATGACTATGTTTGATGGACCTTTCAAAGAGAATAACAACGAATGGTTCATTTGCCATTAACAGAGCTTGGATTGTGGCTGAAAATTCCTGTTTCATCTGTTCGATGTCAGCATCCTCAGGGTGTATGAAATCGCACCCAGCCAACTTAATACGAACGGGTGGGGGACCCTTGCTTGCTTCAAAGTGCTGTGTAGGCAACTCGGATTAACTCCTACACTGGAACTTTTTACTGTCTTTTTCTACTTGTCTGGTCGGAGGACAGACTAGAGTACTACTTCACTAGTAGGCATAAGAGGAAGTTATTCTCTTTGCCTTCTTCAATGAAGGGCTTTAAAGAAAAATTCTTCCTGATCGGATGATAGGAAGGCTTTGGAGTCAACTTGCACTGATTGGATAAGGCCAAATCACTTAAGGATTTGGCCTATGGCCTCTACATTTTCTAGACCAATATAAAAAGGTTAATGAAGTATGAGGAGGATCACTCCAAGGATCTGACCATTTTGGAGGTCTTACTTGCCTCTCTAGATGAGCCGAGTCTTCTCAGCGAGAATGAGGTGGAATGTGAGCCTTTAGGACCTTAGGAAAATTTCATTCTTCTACATGCATATTTAACATTATTTGAAATTTTTAAGTACTTAAATGCTTATTTGTTTGTTTGATTTTTGCAGCTTCCACGGATCCTTCCCATTTATCAAAGAAACTGTCTAAGCGAACCAAAAAAAAAAAGCAGACGCCAGATTAAGGAAGAAGTCAACAACAAAGGGTGATCAATCTACTTGTTCTGTAAAGCTTTGGAGGTTCAGGAAGACTTATCAGTCTGAGACCGTCTAGAGTGCTGGTGCTGCTATTGAGGGGAAAACTCTTGCTACTATTGAGGGGAAAACTCTTGCTCCTACTTCCTGTCTTTTGGCTCAACCGATCGCTCCAATGCCAAAGGAGGAGATGCCAGCCTTTGCACCATCCTTAAGGGTTTCCACCGATCTGCTATGGCTGCTGCTCCGGGTTTGGGACTTGGGTCTCTTTCTTTGAAAGAGATCTGGGTATAAAGGTTTGGAGAGGGTTAATTCAAAATCCCCAAGTTTCTATGTTTTTAAGCCATGGCCTGATGTCCGAAAAGGACTTTCAGGACATGGGTTGCATCAGTTCAGCCGCTCGAGAACTGGTTGAGCTATAATAGGTGCCTTACAGGTAAATATTTTGTCATTTAATTAAGTTTGAAATTTCTATGCTTGTATTTTTCTAACATAATCTTCTTTTACTTTAAACAGGTGGTTCAGATAGGGGATGCACCTTTATGCTAAGAACTTGAGCTTTAAGAAGAAGCTGAATGAGAAGTCTCGATCGGAGAGGGAGCTTCAAGAAAAGGTGGAGTTTTTTGCACAAGATGATGAGAGTCTCTAATCGGAGAACCTTCAGTTCATCTTGCAAATCTTTCAGCTGAACTTTGAGTTCCCAGAATTCTTCGCTTTCCTCGGAGAATTATCACCTCTCCTCCGACTATTCTTAAGTCCCGGTTCAAGTGGAGGAGCTTCAGAAAAAGGTAGACTTTTTGGAATCCATCCAAGAGGAGTCTAAAGAGAGGCAACCGTTTTTGCATGAAGCCTATCAGAAGGAGCTAGTTGATTAGGAGGAAACCATAATGGATTAGTTGAGCGATGCCTAGAGTAATCTTTTAGCTCGTCTTTCGATCGAGCGTAAGAGATGATTTCTTGGGGCTGACTTCAACTGCTTGGCCGATCTGAATGCCTTGCCTGAAGTTCCTTCTGAGAGCCCAAATGATGAGCCTCCGACCGACGATGCCCATAAGGAAGGAGAAGACGTAGATAGAAATTATCAAAATAGGATTTTTTTTTCTTTTGAATTGTAATTTTCAATATTTTCAACTTTTTGTACTTAGAATTTAAATTAATGAAATCATTATTCTCTCAATTCTAGTCTTCAATTTTATTCCTTTTTTACTTATCGCTTTGCAATAATAATCTGAATGCACTACCTTCCATTGATGAATTTCAAGTCTTAACATTTCACTTGTCTTAAAAGACTTTAAAAACTTTTCACTTCTGTACTTCAAGATTAATGAACAAGTAATCTGATCGGACATCAAAATCAATTTGCAAATTAACTCGGGAACAAACATCAAACAAAGCAAATAATCATATCGAACATGACTTTGCAAATTAACTTGGGAATAGGTATTAATAAATGTAGATAATCAGTTCAAATTTATTTTGCAATAGTTACATTCAATAATCATTTACCGGTTTGAATTTCTAACTTGTATATTCAATAATCAATTCGATTAGAATACAATGTTACATTAGGTATTGTTTAAGAACTTCAACATTCATGATCTTTGAATGTCCGAACCATCTAAGTTTTTTAGTTTATAAGTGCTGCTGCTAACGACCTTAGAAATTTCATAAGGTCCTTCCCAATTGGGCATGAGCTTTCCAACTCTAGCATTTTCGGAGCCAATTTTGGCCTTTTCTAGGACCAAATCCCAAACATTGGAGGTTTTTAATTTTACCTTATTGTTGTGGTATTTAGCGACTCTCTACCTAGAAGTTGCTATCTTTGTAAAGGCATTTTCCCTTCTTTCTTTGATTAGATCCAAGTCTTGTCTTCTTTCTTGCTCGTTGTTCTGATCGGAGTAGAATGTTAACCAATAGGAAGGACTCCTGATCTACACCGGTATTATTGCTTTCGATTTGTATAACAGTGAAAATGGATTTTGTAAAGTCCCAACTCTAGGTGAGGTTCTGTAAGACCACAAAATACTTTGCAATTCTTCAGTCCTTTGCTTCTCCCAACCTTTTCTTTAACCTTCTAAGATTGTTTAATTGGAGACTTTAGTCATCCCATTGCTTTATGGATGGGTGATTGAGGTGAATCTGAGGTTGATATATAGATTAGAGCAAAAAGTTCTAAACGTTAAACTACCAAATTGCGTGCCATTATCTGTTATAAACACTTTTGTAGGCCACACCTATAAATGATTTCTTTCCACTTGAAGTTTTTAATCCTTTCAGTAGTTATTATGGCTAAAGGTTCGGCTTCAATCCACTTTGAGAAGTGGTCAATGACTACGATAAGGAATTTCATTTGTCATTTGCCTTGGGAAAAAGAACCTAAGATATCTAATGCCCACTGATCAAATGGCCACAAGACACCGATTGGTTGCTGATCGGCTGTTGGCTGCCTAATGATTCTTTCATGAATTTGACATCGTTGGCACTTTTTGTCCTTTTCCTAAGTGTTTTTAAAGATGCTCGGCAAAAAATAGCTGATTTGCATTGCCTTTCTCGTGATTGCTTTGCTGGCCTTGTGTGCTATGCAAATACCTTCATGGATCTATCCATTTTTGCATGCATTTCTGCTAATACAGCTCTTTTGCATATATTTACATATAACTTTTCATGTGTATGTACAACCTTTTGTATATTTCTTTGCATGCATTGTTCCATGCATACATGGTGCCCTACTTGCATTCACACGCATGATCATTTGCATGTATCTCGCATATGCAATTTTTGCACGCATTTCATGCATACATGTCATGCACATAAGGCACACATTCTGTGAACATAATTTCTGTACACAGGTAACGCATTTAGTTCTTTGCACATGTTTCACATGCATAGCTTCATATATCACATGCATGTATCACATAATTCACGTATATAACCCTTTGTGTGTGTTTCTTGTAAATAGTTTTGCGCATATTTTTGTGCTAAATTAGCAAGCGCACGATTTACCGATTTTAGTACTTAAGATATTGTTTCCACGAAGAATGTTGATTGATTATTACCGACTATTACTACTCCGATTTTAATCTTGTTTACAATATTTAATATCTTTGAAAATGAAACTAAACTACTAGTGGAATGCTAAATTAACTAAACCTAATTAATAATGATCAAATTAAAGAAGACAAATAGGATTAATAATGATGAATTGATAGTTGATAAAACATGAAATTATTATTCTTGCTTATTAATGTAATCTTGTCATGCAAGCCAAGTTGAACTAATATTCCAATTTATTCTCTTGATATGAATTGGAGTGCCTAAAACATGTATTTATAATTCTAACTCTTAATTCTTATTAATGAATTAGTTAATTATACATTCATATTTTATGATTAATTAACAACCTATGATAATCATCTAACATTCTGATCTCTCAAATAATGCTTTAATGATGAAATTATATTAGTTTTAAGTAGGAATCTACCTCTCGACTAAATTCTTACTTATTATGATAATTCATCAAGTACTACTAGAAAATTCTGCAAATGAGAATACTAAATTGATCTGAATAATAAAACATAAAATAAAAGATTCAAGTTCCTAAAACATCATTAAATATTTACAAAGTAGAAGCAAAAGTTAGAAGTTAGAAGAAGGAGATGTCTCAACCCTTTTTCTCTTTACAAATAAATTCTTCTCCTTTGCTATTGCCTTCTTCTCAAAACATCAAACTATACTTATGAATTTACAACTACAGAAACTATTTTTTCTTTCTTACAGAAATTCTTAAGTTAAATTATCTATATCTCTTAATTTTGTCAACTGAATCCTATAAATATGTCTTTAACCCTTATGCCCATTGAAATGCCCCTCCAAAAAAGTTGTAAAACTTGATAAAAGTCTTAACTTTTCAAGTGACCATTCAAAAATAACTGCTCCAACGGTCCTCACTGTCGTGCTTGCGATAGAACACGGATTTTACTTTATTGACTTTTCTGCCGGCGTTAACTCCCTTCTTTTTCCTTGCTTTATCGCTCTCGACACCCTTCACACCCGCGACAGAATGTAGCTCTTCTTGCTCAGCTCTATTCTCCTGCTCTTCCTTCCTTTTTCTCATCCGCTTTAGGTCTCGCTCACGACTGGATTCGCACTCACGATAGAGACAATCTTTCCTTGCTTAATTTGCTCCTTTTGTCAAGTTTTTCTCCATTTCCTCCTAAACTCACACAACATAAACAAAACATAAAACACACCAAATTCTAACATAACTAACCATAACTAGACATGATTTTAAACACAAAACACTGACTAAACATGAGCTATTTAAGCTCATATCAAGTCCCTACACTTAAATCTTTGCTTGTCCTCAAGCAAAAATTCAAACATCTAAGTAACACAACAAGCATTTTTATCTTCTCTAAAATAAATGTAGCAATTCAACAAGCTATCTTAACTATAAAATAAGTTAAAGACATGATAGTCAACATTGAACTCTCAATGCTCAACAATGATAAATAAATAAGTTGCATAGCATACATAATAAATTCACCAAATATCTCAATCTATTAAAGACAAGATCAATGAATATGGAGTTAAGATGCTAATCAAGCTATCTAGCCAAGATGTTAGCCTCCAAATCTAAAAATTCTAAGAATAAAGGTAGCCATTTAGGACAAAAATTTAGCACATGCAATCACTTGCATTTGTTATGGCATTTTTAGACACTTTTTTTTTAGCAGTGGGTGCATTTTATGGTCCATCCCACTATTTTTCTTTTCTTTTTTTTTTCTTTTCTTTTTTTTTGATACTTTTTTACTTGTGACATTACATATTCTTTTTAAATGAATGTAAATGAGGAGCCTACTCACTTACACATAACTTACTCGAAATGCATGACATCAACAAGTATTTGATTTTTCTTTTATACTTTTCTTTTTGTTTATGTCCTCATCCATTATTGAAAAGCAAGTTATTCATATTATGGCTATAGTTTCCTTAAGGCTACTTAAATCCTTAGAACCTAAACTTAAATTCATAACATCCTAGCATTCAAGATTAACTAGAAAATTGACTAAACATTCTATAGATCTTGTAAATAGTAAAAAGAGATACAAAGTTAATCTAAAACATATGCTACATGAAACTTTCAAATTCTACCAATTGAGCATATAAAAGTTAAATATTAACATCAAGATTAACCTCAACATAATCAAGATTAACATGTACAAAGCTACCAATAAATGTGGAGAAAATAAAAATTAACAACATACAACATACATGTATATCAAATTCAAAACAAATAAACACCTAATTCTAGCAACCATGCATATCAACAAACATATAAACATATAAACAAAACCAAAATCAACAAAGATAAAGTTCCCTCCCCCACACTTAGAAATTCACAATGACCCCAATGTGAAACCCAAGAGTTAAAAACAACACATATATAATAAAAATAAACCAAATAAAATAAAGCAAAAGGAAAGTAAATGAAAATAGAGTGAAAGAAAACTTCTCTCAAAAGGTTCCACTAGGAGAACTTGGTGGAGACGGAGTGAATTCAATATTCTTCTTACGGAAGAAGGACATCAATTTTTGACTTAGGCTTTTATGGCTCTTGCTCAAAACCTGCAGTTGGGTCTCCATAGTATCCACTTTGGCAAACAAGGTTTGGTTGGCAGCATCCATGGCATTTAAACGTGTAAGAACTTGCTGCCAACCAACTGAACTCCCCTCTGCTCAACCCCCAACAACCAAATTCGACTCATCATCATCAGAATCAGCTTGCACTTCTGCCTCAGGTGTGGGGACTTGTTGCTTCCCCTTGCACATAATTGTCTTAGCTATACGCTCTTCAGAGGATAGAAATCTTGGTGGCCAACCTACTCTTGTAACCAACTGAGAATGTCTAAAAAATACCACATCAAACATAGTTAAATGCTCCCCTTATTCAAGCTCAAAACCCTCTAATTGGCCTAAACACCCCAAAATTATACCAGTAATCATATGCCCTATACCCACAGTTTTAGTCTTTGAAATAGAGGCATTATACAGACCATCAAAAATAAAAGAAATGGAGCAGGGTATCTTTCTAGCTCGAAGCATAGACAATACAAATAAGTCTTTTGTTTGGAATTTGTTGTTACAATACAAATAAGTCTTTTGCTTAGAATTTATTTTTTTCAACTCTTTCAAATAAAGCATTACAAAGATATTTATGGAAAAGCAAAAAAGCATTATTCTTTATTAACCTATTGGAAGAATTCTTAGGGTGATAACCATCTAACCCAGTTAACCTTTTCTAAGAATCTGAAGCCACAAACTGTTGAGGCACAAAAGTTTGCCCACCCAAAGGAAAATTAAACCAAGCATGCATATCCTCAAAACCAAAAACAAATTCAATGCCTTCATGCCTAAACTTAAATTGAGTTTTCCTTTCATTAATATAAGCCAATGTTAACAAAATTTCAAAGCCCATTCCATTTGAACAGGCAATTTTAAGTAGGCAAAAGACTCCTTGTCACACCCCATAAGTGGCCTAATTGGATTTAATAATTTTAAATGGACAATTAAGGGTAATTGAGTAATTTACTAATAAAAGAGGATTATATTGTAAGAAAATAAAAGATTTGTATGGCGGATTTTACTTTAGTGATTAAAGTGTAATTATTAAAGGACCTAATTGAAGATTCGGAGGATCTGATTGTAAGGAGGAATAAGTGATTTGTGGTTCTTGTGCATGCATGCCAGGTGGAGAGCAGGGTGTGTGCACGTGGTGAGGGAAAGGAGAAAACTGAGAAAGTTTGGTTAGTTGGAAAAAAAAAGACTGAAATTCTCTCTTTTCTGATTTTCTCTCTCACGTAAACCACACTCTGCCTTTTCTTCATTTTTCTATTCTTTCTATCACTTGCATGTACATGTCCATCTGTTAAGAGTTAGGGTTATAAGCATGGAAGGAACTGCAGGGTAAGTAGCTACTGGTTTTTATTTGGATTCTCGTTCTTCATCTTTTCTGGGATTATTCTGAGTTATATAGTGGTTTTCTTGGGTTTTGATTGTGGTTTCATCTGTTTGCAAGCTTCTGTGGATAAGAGAAAAGAGAAGGGAAAAGATAAAGTGGTTGATTGAAGAAGGATACAGTGGGCATTTTGGGACTTCAGTAACAGGTTTGGGAGTGTGTCTGTCTTGCTCATTTTTGGATCCAGATTTCAGTTTTGTTGCTAATATAGTTATGTGTGTTGGAATATTGAAATGCATGAGTTATGTAGTGTTCGATACATGATTACAGTAGGAAAAGAATGATATGAGTTTGCAAGTGAGATGTTTATATATGTATATGAATGTGAAACTCTGGTTTGGGTCTCTTTCTGTTTATATTCTGTAATTATATGTTAGTATGAATAAAGTGAGTGAAATTGCTGTAATTGTGCTCAGAGGACTTAAAGGTATGTGTTTGAATGATTATTTCATGAAAAATGGTTTTATACAAATGGGGTTTTGAATTTGGAGAGTGCTCTGTTTTCTGGATTTTCTGGGTTTTCTACGTTTTTCTGGAATTTGATTTTGAGAAGATGATGGAGTTTGAGAAGAGAATCAGAAATGTGAGAAGAAGGTCACGAGACGTGATGAGGAATCACGCCGTGACCCCCTTCTCAGTTGAAGGTCACGAGGCGCGAAGCAGCTTCACGCCGTGACTCCTTCTTTGCTGAAGGTCACGTGGCGTGAAGCGGCATCACGCCGTGACTTTCGCCTTCTTCCTGTGACTTCTCTTCCTCTCCTCTCAGGCGTCACGGGACGTGACTGATGGTCACGCCGTGACTGCCTTGTTCTTTGGCGTGGCACTTGCGAGAAACCAACGTCACGCGACGTGACGAATGGTCACGGGGTGACCGGCCTCTACCTGCTGCCCTGTTTTCCAAAATTGAAGTTTTAACTTCTAATTTTCAAGAATTTTTGCACTACTTGATAAATATTTGATTTAAAATCTGTATTGTGTTTTAATAATTGCTTAATATTAGGTTTTGTATACATGATTAATGATTAATATACATGATTTACATGTTTATAGTCTCTTTAACAGGGACTTTTCAATATAAGCTATTTGTTCTTATTACCTCCTGTAGTTAATATTTATATGTTTAAATGTTTCTGAATTTGATTATTATACAAGTATACATGATTTATAAGCTAATATTTAATGAAATTCTCATGATTAGATATATGAATTATTGAGTTGTATCATTTGAGCCTGAATAGTCATAGTAGTGGATAAGTAAGCGCTTACTTAGGTCAGAGTGTGTGTGCAGCTGCTATATGATAAAACGATATATGCGGGTCCGTTGGATCCTTGTTTCGACCATGTTTGGTCTATATGGAAATAAAGCGAGACCTCGGTCTCTATATGAAAAATTACATGTTTGAGACTCATGTCTCTATATGCTTGGGATACTGTGTTCTATCAGTATCCATTTGACCGCATCCACTTCTAGAGAGTATTTTAGACTAGTCAGGCTATGAGTTTAAATGTGTTGCATATATTGAGATGCACTTTTGACATGATTACAAGTATATGATGTATATGAATTCTTGTATAGCATTATTTCGCACCTTGAATCTATATTCTTGTAATGATGAGATTTATGGATTGGGTACTTAATTGCCTTTGAGTTTGAATCTTTAGATTATTGTATTGTAGTAAATATTGTATGTGTATATTGTATATTTGCTTTGTTCCTCCCCACTAAGCGTTATCGCTTAGCACGGGCTCTTTTCCCGTGCAGGTGGCGAGTGTAGCTTGGAGTCAGATATCTGCAGGTCGGCCACTAGGAGTCTTTTTGGATGAAGTTGTTATATTTTTGAAGTCTTCCGCTGTAATTATTTTTGTATATGGCTTGTAATTAGCAAAATGAATCTTTTGTAAAGGAACAAGTATTCTTTTTGTATATGTAATTGCATACGAGCCTATTTTTGTAAAACGATAGTGATATGTATATGATATATGTAAACAGGATTTTACTATTATATGATTAAAAGTTTCTTTACATTGCATTTGGTTTTTATTTATACATGTGTATATGGATTTGTTATATGTGTTTGTCCGCGTGGCACTCCGGTATCCTTCCAACGGGGATGGCGGGGTGTTACAGCTTGGTATCAGAGCCCAGGTTTGGTGGTTCTGGGTTATGTTGTGATTGTTTGAGTGAAGAGTCGAGTCTATGCATGAGAGTCAGTTTTGTATAGTGGCCTAATGCAGATGTCTTGTGTTTTGTAGTATTTATATGGAGTCGGATCCAAGTGAGTATATGGGCGACACCATGAGTAGTGCCAATATGAGTCGTGGAGGGAATCCAATTAGAAGAGATGATCCAGTTAGACAGGATAGACATGAGCGGGAACCTGCACCAGCTGAGGGTGCAAATAGAGGTGTTGCTTTTGATCCAACGTTAGTTCAGGGGTTATTACAAGTGGTTGATAGGTTGACTGCACCTAAGGCTCCAACTGAGTTGTTAAGAAAGAGAGGAGCAGAGGATTTTCATGGGACTGCCTTAGATGAATCCGATGTGGCTGAGTTTTGGCTGAAGAGAGTGGACAGGATTTTGCAAGAGATTAGATGTCCTGCTGATCAGAGAGCTTCTTGTGCAATATCGTTGCTTCAAGGACCAGCATATGATTGGTGGGAACTTGTGATGAGGAATCCTCAGCGACCAGCCGAACTGACTTGGGAATATTTCAAGAAAGAGTTTGAGCAAAAGTATATAACGAAGGCATATCAAGAAGCGAAATGGAGAGAGTTCATTAGTTTGAAGCAGCGGGGCATGACTGTCAGTGAGTACGACAAGGAGTTTAATAGGTTAAGTAAGTATGTGCCTGAGCAGTTGTTGACAGATGAATTCAGATGTAGGCACTTTTTAGAGGGATTGCGTGAGGTATTCAGAGGCCCCTTGTCTGCGATGATTGTCTTGCAGCCAGTTGGGTATTATCAGATTGTGGCTGCAGCAATGAGGTTAGAGGAATCTGAGGAGATCAAGCAGAGAATGGCACAGAAGAGAAGAGCACCAGAAGGGGGAAATGTGAGTGCTAAGAAGTCAAAGGGTACTCCAGTTGAGCAAGGATCTAGAGGAGGTGTACAAGTGCCTTCACAGGTAGAGATTGTAGCCCCACATGGTAATAAAGGAAATCGAGCACCAGAATGCGAGCATTGTCATAGGTACCATTGGGGAACGTGTCGCAAGATTACTGGCGCTTGTTTTAAGTGTGGAAGCATGGAACATCGGTTTGCATTTTGCCCTGATCGACAAGTGGACCAGAACCAGCAAGAGAGTAAGAGATCCAACGTCATCCAAAGCAATAGGGATGCAAGTAGAGCTCCGAGAGCACCATCTGAGACGGTGCAGCGACCTGGTGCTACGGAGGATCGTAATCGGCATAGGGCATATGCTATGACTGCGGAGAATGTGACGGGTGCTGCAGGACCTTCGGGTAAGCATTTATATGATTGAGTTCTGTTTCCTTTCAGTTTTGGTATTTGAGATGTGTTTGGTTAAGCAAGGAAATTTCGAGGACGAAATTTTCTTAAGGAGGAGAGAGTTGTCACACCCCATAAGTGGCCTAATTGGATTTAATAATTTTAAATGGACAATTAAGGGTAATTGAGTAATTTACTAATAAAAGAGGATTATATTGTAAGAAAATAAAAGATTTGTATGGCGGATTTTACTTTAGTGATTAAAGTGTAATTGTTAAAGGACCTAATTGAAGATTCGGAGGATCTGATTGTAAGGAGGAATAAGTGATTTGTGGTTCTTGTGCATGCGTGCCAGGTGGAGAGCAGGGTGTGTGCACGTGGTGAGGGAAAGGAGAAAACTGAGAAAGTTTGGTTAGTTGGAAAAAAAAAGACTGAAATTCTCTCTTTTCTGATTTTCTCTCTCACGTAAACCACACTCTGCCTTTTCTTCATTTTTCTGTTCTTTCTATCACTTGCATGTACATGTCCATCTGTTAAGAGTTAGGGTTATAAGCATGGAAGGAACTGCAGGGTAAGTAGCTACTGGTTTTTATTTGGATTCTCGTTCTTCATCTTTTCTGGGATTATTCTGAGTTATATAGTGGTTTTCTTGGGTTTTGATTGTGGTTTCATCTGTTTGCAAGCTTCTGTGGATAAGAGAAAAGAGAAGGGAAAAGATAAAGTGGTTGATTGAAGAAGGATACAGTGGGCATTTTGGGACTTCAGTAACAGGTTTGGGAGTGTGTCTGTCTTGCTCATTTTTGGATCCAGATTTCAGTTTTGTTGCTAATATAGTTATGTGTGTTGGAATATTGAAATGCATGAGTTATGTAGTGTTCGATACATGATTACAGTAGGAAAAGAATGATATGAGTTTGCAAGTGAGATGTTTATATATGTATATGAATGTGAAACTCTGGTTTGGGTCTCTTTCTGTTTATATTCTGTAATTATATGTTAGTATGAATAAAGTGAGTGAAATTGCCGTAATTGTGCTCAGAGGACTTAAAGGTATGTGTTTGAATGATTATTTCATGAAAAATGGTTTTATACAAATGGGGTTTTGAATTTGGAGAGTGCTCTGTTTTCTGGATTTTCTGGGTTTTCTACGTTTTTCTGGAATTTGATTTTGAGAAGATGATGGAGTTTGAGAAGAGAATCAGAAATGTGAGAAGAAGGTCACGAGACGTGATGAGGAATCACGCCGTGACCCCCTTCTCGGTTGAAGGTCACGAGGCGCGAAGCAGCTTCACGCCGTGACTCCTTCTTTGCTGAAGGTCACGTGGCGTAAAGCGGCATCACGCCGTGACTTTCGCCTTCTTCCTGTGACTTCTTTTCCTCTCCTCTCAGGCGTCACGGGACGTGACTGATGGTCACGCCGTGACTGCCTTGTTCTTTGGCGTGGCACTTGCGAGAAACCAGCGTCACGCGACGTGACGAATGGTCACGGCGTGACCGGCCTCTACCTGCTGCCCTGTTTTCCAAAATTGAAGTTTTAACTTCTGATTTTCAAGAATTTTTGCACTACTTGATAAATATTTGATTTAAAATCTGTATTGTGTTTTAATAATTGCTTAATATTAGGTTTTGTATACATGATTAATGATTAATATACATGATTTACATGTTTATAGTCTCTTTAACAGGGACTTTTCAATATAAGCTATTTGTTCTTATTACCTCCTGTAGTTAATATTTATATGTTTAAATGTTTCTGAATTTGATTATTATACAAGTATACATGATTTATAAGCTAATATTTAATGAAATTCTCATGATTAGATATATGAATTATTGAGTTGTATCATTTGAGCCTGAATAGTCATAGTAGTGGATAAGTAAGCGCTTACTTAGGTCAGAGTGTGTGTGCAGCTGCTATATGATAAAACGATATATGCGGGTCCGTTGGATCCTTGTTTCGACCATGTTTGGTCTATATGGAAATAAAGCGAGACCTCGGTCTCTATATGAAAAATTACATGTTTGAGACTCATGTCTCTATATGCTTGGGATACTGTGTTCTATCAGTATCCATTTGACCGCATCCACTTCTAGAGAGTATTTTAGACTAGTCAGGCTATGAGTTTAAATGTGTTGCATATATTGAGATGCACTTTTGACATGATTACAAGTATATGATGTATATGAATTCTTGTATAGCATTATTTCGCACCTTGAATCTATATTCTTGTAATGATGAGATTTATGAATTGGGTACTTAATTGCCTTTGAGTTTGAATCTTTAGATTATTGTATTGTAGTAAATATTGTATGTGTATATTGTATATTTGCTTTGTTCCTCCCCACTAAGCGTTATCGCTTAGCACGGGCTCTTTTCCCGTGCAGGTGGCGAGTGTAGCTTGGAGTCAGATATCTGCAGGTCGGCCACTAGGAGTCTTTTTGGATGAAGTTGTTATATTTTTGAAGTCTTCCGCTGTAATTATTTTTGTATATGGCTTGTAATTAGCAAAATGAATCTTTTGTAAAGGAACAAGTATTCTTTTTGTATATGTAATTGCATACGAGCCTATTTTTGTAAAACGATAGTGATATGTATATGATATATGTAAACAAGATTTTACTATTATATGATTAAAAGTTTCTTTACATTGCATTTGGTTTTTATTTATACATGTGTATATGGATTTGTTATATGTGTTTGTCCGCGTGGCACTCCGGTATCCTTCCAACGGGGATGGCGGGGTGTTACAGCTTGGTATCAGAGCCCAGGTTTGGTGGTTCTGGGTTATGTTGTGATTGTTTGAGTGAAGAGTCGAGTCTATGCATGAGAGTCAGTTTTGTATAGTGGCCTAATGCAGATGTCTTGTGTTTTGTAGTGTTTATATGGAGTCGGATCCAAGTGAGTATATGGGCGACACCATGAGTAGTGCCAATGTGAGTCGTGGAGGGAATCCAATTAGAAGAGATGATCCAGTTAGACAGGATAGACATGAGCGGGAACCTGCACCAGCTGAGGGTGCAAATAGAGGTGTTTCTTTTGATCCAGCGTTAGTTCAGGGGTTATTACAAGTGGTTGATAGGTTGACTGCACCTAAGGCTCCAACTGAGTTGTTAAGAAAGAGAGGAGCAGAGGATTTTCATGGGACTGCCTTAGATGAATCCGATGTGGCTGAGTTTTGGCTGAAGAGAGTGGACAGGATTTTGCAAGAGATTAGATGTCCTGCTGATCAGAGAGCTTCTTGTGCAATATCGTTGCTTCAAGGACCAGCATATGATTGGTGGGAACTTGTGATGAGGAATCCTCAGCGACCAGCCGAACTGACTTGGGAATATTTCAAGAAAGAGTTTGAGCAAAAGTATATAACGAAGGCATATCAAGAAGCGAAATGGAGAGAGTTCATTAGTTTGAAGCAGCGGGGCATGACTGTCAGTGAGTACGACAAGGAGTTTAATAGGTTAAGTAAGTATGTGCCTGAGCAGTTGTTGACAGATGAATTCAGATGTAGGCACTTTTTAGAGGGATTGCGTGAGGTATTCAGAGGCCCCTTGTCTGCGATGATTGTCTTGCAGCCAGTTGGGTATTATCAGATTGTGGCTGCAGCAATGAGGTTAGAGGAATCTGAGGAGATCAAGCAGAGAATGGCACAGAAGAGAAGAGCACCAGAAGGGGGAAATGTGAGTGCTAAGAAGTCAAAGGGTACTCCAGTTGAGCAAGGATCTAGAGGAGGTGTACAAGTGCCTTCACAGGTAGAGAGTGTAGCCCCACATGGTAATAAAGGAAATCGAGCACCAGAATGCGAGCATTGTCATAGGTACCATTGGGGAACGTGTCGCAAGATTACTGGCGCTTGTTTTAAGTGTGGAAGCATGGAACATCGGTTTGCATTTTGCCCTGATCGACAAGTGGACCAGAACCAGCAAGAGAGTAAGAGATCCAACGTCATCCAAAGCAATAGGGATGCAAGTAGAGCTCCGAGAGCACCATCTGAGACGGTGCAGCGACCTGGTGCTACGGAGGATCGTAATCGGCATAGGGCATATGCTATGACTGCGGAGAATGTGACGGGTGCTGCAGGACCTTCGGGTAAGCATTTATATGATTGAGTTCTGTTTCCTTTCAGTTTTGGTATTTGAGATGTGTTTGGTTAAGCAAGGAAATTTCGAGGACGAAATTTTCTTAAGGAGGAGAGAGTTGTCACACCCCATAAGTGGCCTAATTGGATTTAATAATTTTAAATGGACAATTAAGGGTAATTGAGTAATTTACTAATAAAAGAGGATTATATTGTAAGAAAATAAAAGATTTGTATGGCGGATTTTACTTTAGTGATTAAAGTGTAATTGTTAAAGGACCTAATTGAAGATTCGGAGGATCTGATTGTAAGGAGGAATAAGTGATTTGTGGTTCTTGTGCATGCGTGCCAGGTGGAGAGCAGGGTGTGTGCACGTGGTGAGGGAAAGGAGAAAACTGAGAAAGTTTGGTTAGTTGGAAAAAAAAAGACTGAAATTCTCTCTTTTCTGATTTTCTCTCTCACGTAAACCACACTCTGCCTTTTCTTCATTTTTCTGTTCTTTCTATCACTTGCATGTACATGTCCATCTGTTAAGAGTTAGGGTTATAAGCATGGAAGGAACTGCAGGGTAAGTAGCTACTGGTTTTTATTTGGATTCTCGTTCTTCATCTTTTCTGGGATTATTCTGAGTTATATAGTGGTTTTCTTGGGTTTTGATTGTGGTTTCATCTGTTTGCAAGCTTCTGTGGATAAGAGAAAAGAGAAGGGAAAAGATAAAGTGGTTGATTGAAGAAGGATACAGTGGGCATTTTGGGACTTCAGTAACAGGTTTGGGAGTGTGTCTGTCTTGCTCATTTTTGGATCCAGATTTCAGTTTTGTTGCTAATATAGTTATGTGTGTTGGAATATTGAAATGCATGAGTTATGTAGTGTTCGATACATGATTACAGTAGGAAAAGAATGATATGAGTTTGCAAGTGAGATGTTTATATATGTATATGAATGTGAAACTCTGGTTTGGGTCTCTTTCTGTTTATATTCTGTAATTATATGTTAGTATGAATAAAGTGAGTGAAATTGCTGTAATTGTGCTCAGAGGACTTAAAGGTATGTGTTTGAATGATTATTTCATGAAAAATGGTTTTATACAAATGGGGTTTTGAATTTGGAGAGTGCTCTGTTTTCTGGATTTTCTGGGTTTTCTACGTTTTTCTGGAATTTGATTTTGAGAAGATGATGGAGTTTGAGAAGAGAATCAGAAATGTGAGAAGAAGGTCACGAGACGTGATGAGGAATCACGCCGTGACCCCCTTCTCGGTTGAAGGTCACGAGGCGCGAAGCAGCTTCACGCCGTGACTCCTTCTTTGCTGAAGGTCACGTGGCGTGAAGCGGCATCACGCCGTGACTTTCGCCTTCTTCCCGTGACTTCTCTTCCTCTCCTCTCAGGCGTCACGGGACGTGACTGATGGTCACGCCGTGACTGCCTTGTTCTTTGGCGTGGCACTTGCGAGAAACCAGCGTCACGCGACGTGACGAATGGTCACGGCGTGACCGGCCTCTACCTGCTGCCCTGTTTTCCAAAATTGAAGTTTTAACTTCTGATTTTCAAGAATTTTTGCACTACTTGATAAATATTTGATTTAAAATCTGTATTGTGTTTTAATAATTGCTTAATATTAGGTTTTATATACATGATTAATGATTAATATACATGATTTACATGTTTATAGTCTCTTTAACAGGGACTTTTCAATATAAGCTATTTGTTCTTATTACCTCCTGTAGTTAATATTTATATGTTTAAATGTTTCTGAATTTGATTATTATACAAGTATACATGATTTATAAGCTAATATTTAATGAAATTCTCATGATTAGATATATGAATTATTGAGTTGTATCATTTGAGCCTGAATAGTCATAGTAGTGGATAAGTAAGCGCTTACTTAGGTCAGAGTGTGTGTGCAGCTGCTATATGATAAAACGATATATGCGGGTCCATTTGATCCTTGTTTCGACCATGTTTGGTCTATATGGAAATAAAGCGAGACCTCGGTCTCTATATGAAAAATTACATGTTTGAGACTCATGTCTCTATATGCTTGGGATACTGTGTTCTATCAGTATCCATTTGACCGCATCCACTTCTAGAGAGTATTTTAGACTAGTCAGGCTATGAGTTTAAATGTGTTGCATATATTGAGATGCACTTTTGACATGATTACAAGTATATGATGTATATGAATTCTTGTATAGCATTATTTCGCACCTTGAATCTATATTCTTGTAATGATGAGATTTATGAATTGGGTACTTAATTGCCTTTGAGTTTGAATCTTTAGATTATTGTATTGTAGTAAATATTGTATGTGTATATTGTATATTTGCTTTGTTCCTCCCCACTAAGCGTTATCGCTTAGCACGGGCTCTTTTCCCGTGCAGGTGGCGAGTGTAGCTTGGAGTCAGATATCTGCAGGTCGGCCACTAGGAGTCTTTTTGGATGAAGTTGTTATATTTTTGAAGTCTTCCGCTGTAATTATTTTTATATATGGCTTGTAATTAGCAAAATGAATCTTTTGTAAAGGAACAAGTATTCTTTTTGTATATGTAATTGCATACGAGCCTATTTTTGTAAAACGATAGTGATATGTATATGATATATGTAAACAGGATTTTACTATTATATGATTAAAAGTTTCTTTACATTGCATTTGGTTTTTATTTATACATGTGTATATGGATTTGTTATATGTGTTTGTCCGCGTGGCACTCCGGTATCCTTCCAACGGGGATGGCGGGGTGTTACACTCCTATTTCATACATTTCAAAAAAATTCCCAAAATCTTGACTGATTTCTGTTAGTGGTTATACCCTAGGCCAAACATTTGGACCTTGATGTAATCATTACATTTTCATTTATATAATGGTTTTTTTCACGATAATATTATTGGCATGTTACATTATTATAATATTTATGAATAACAATGTTATTCATATTATCCCTAGTCATTTATCACTAAAGTGCATAAAGATAAATTAAGACTAGTATAGATTTGCATTGATAATCATGGGATGATTATATATGATGATATAAATCAAATCTATAGGTACTTGCTAGAGAACAAAGTACTGGATAGACCCACTGTAAGATCACTTCTTGGGATAGTGTCATAAGTGATCTTATAATAGATATGTTATTGAATCCTTTGACCTGAGGTTATCACGGTTTCCTACATAACGAACATTATGTTTTGACATAATCAAACGTTATCTTTAATCGGATAATTATAAAGTTTATGATCGGACATCATGAAAATTATGCGGAGGAAAGTGAATAATCAAGATGGAATTTGTCCCTCTCTAATAAGAGAGATATCTATTGGGCCCCTCGATAAGTAGGACTGTAAAATGCATGGCCATGCTCGAATGAATTGATAGTGTCATCAATGTCATATGAATTTATCAGTCTACTTAGTGATCCAAAAATTATATGTTTGAATAATATAAGTTTGACATGTACAATTACTTATATTCAAACAAGATATCGTGTGACCGAAGGATAATAGCATATTTTATTATTAGGTTAAAATCGGACTAACATATTTATATTATTTGGGTAGTCATAATGTCTTGCTAGAGACCAATTATGACTTGTGGACTTATCATGGGATTAGGCCCACTGCCAACATAATATAAACCTATTGGGTCACACACCAAGACCAAATGAACACTACAAGAAATTTGACTTTTTGTGACGAATTTTTTAATGACACATAAAATTTCGTCACTAATTATAACTTATAACGACGAATATTTTAAAACGTCACCATACTATTTATTACTGTGACGAAATTATATTGCGTCATTTTATGTTTTAATTATCATCACTAAAAGATTAATTTTGTGACGAAAAAATATATTTCGTCATGGTTTATTTAGGAGAGATAATTTCCTACCATTTTTTTGGAAGAAAAAAATTTAATGACAAAATAATAACTTATTACAACGTATATAATCGTCACAAAATATTTATTTTTCGTGATGAATTATTTTTGTCATAATTAAATAAATTAGTGATAGTAAAATCATTTTGTCATAAATAATATATCGATATAAATAAATATTATATTTATGACAAATAAATGTATCACAAAAAATGACTATACTATGACGATATACAATTTCATCACCTTTTATATGAAGGAAAAATTTCCAATCTTTTTCTTTTGGAGGAAAAAATTATAACGGAAAATATTACTATTTGCGACATATAAATTTGTCATGAAATACTTATTTTTTGTGACATTAATTATTTTTATCACAATTTAATAAATTAATTACGATAAAATCATTTCATCACAAATAAGATATCGAGATAAAAAAACTTTCTAATTATTTTTTCAGAAAAATTTTAGTTCCAAAGATAATCTTATTTATGATAAATAAATGTGTCACAAAAAATTAATATATTGTGACGAGGTACAATTTTTCCACCTTTGATATGAAGAGAAATTTCCAACCTTTTTTTGGAGGAAAAACAATTTAACAAAAAAAAATAATTATTACTATATATAAATTTGTCATTAAATACTTATTGTTTTGATATGGATTATTTTTGTCACAATTTTATGCATTAGCGACGATAAAATTATTGTGTCAAATAATTTTATTTATGACAATTAAATATGTCACAAGAAATGAATATATTATGACAAAAAACAAATTCATCACGAGTATAATTAATTTATGACAATAATAATATTTTGTTACAATTGGTTGTAATATTAATATAGGACAAGTAAATTATGTCATAAAAAATAATTAAATTAATGACAAACAAATATGTTACGAAAAGATTAATATATTGTGACTAAATATAAATTTATTGCTAAAACAATCAATTTGTGCTACTATAATATTTAGTTACAATTGATTGTAATAAAAATATGCTACAATTAAATTATATTATAAATAAATTATTTTATATTATAAATAAAAATGTCCTTCATAAATTTTTTAATAACCAAAAATAGTTTGTCATCTATTTTTTTTTTTTATAAAAATAACTAAATTATATAAGAAAGTTAATTAATTATGTAAAATACTTGCCCACAAGAGCCCTAATCCGTCCCCATTAACCCCACTTTCATCTTGCTTCATTCATCCCTCTCTGTTCTTCGCTTCATCATTAAATTTTCATATTTTCATTTGTTCAAAAATTCTTAAAAACCCCAAATCCCTTTCCTGTTCTGCATCCCTTTGTTTGAGATTCTGAGATTTCCACCCTCTCATAAATTATATTGATTAATTCTCACCCTATTCTCTGCTCTCCACCGGAAGCAACATGAGATTTATCAAGTAGCAACATAATCGATTCTCACTCTATTCTTCGCTTCACCGCTGGAAGTATACTCTCACCGTTTCGTTAGACTATAACCTGACGAAATAGATGTTAGGGCAGTCGTCTGCCATTGCCCTCTCCTCGGTGGCCCGCCGCTCCTCTGCGTTGCCATCGCCTCAGCACTCGAAGCCCTACAGGTACAAGTTTGTTCTTTTTGCCTCTGAAATTACTAGAAAGGAAAAGTGAAGGACATGATCTCTTTTCTTTGAGCAGTTGAACTTGAACCAGTTTCGACATGTATCATTTGGCCAGAGGTGGCATCCACGGTGGCCAAGATTGTAAGTTCTGGCTCTCTGTAATTTAATTATTCTGATCCGAACTTCAATATTTTGTTCTAAATGTCTAAATCATCTTCTAAATTATTTCTTTGAACTCGAATTTTTTCCTTATCTATTATTTCAAAACCTAATTCACTATCTGTAAACCCCCAAACCGAAAACCTAAGAAATAGAGACACGTGAAGGAAAAGCGAACTAGTTTGGTTCAAATATGTCTGTTGATTATTTTGATTAATCGTACCTTAAAGTAGTTGATCAATGGATTATTTAGCACTGATCATCTAAGTATTTATATCTCTTTGAGTCACACGTGTTTAGGTTTCTATCTTAATTCAATCAGTTTTTAAATTTTTATTTTATTTTTTTCTTCAATTTGTTATAGCAAATTTGTTATTATTTGTATTCCAAATCTTAGGACCGAATTATGCTAATGGTATCCTCCATGTGGCATTTGGTAGTATATATGAACAATTTGGATGCATATTAGATCAATCATGTTGAATTGCCGGGTAATTGGTTTGTGGATGAAGATGTGATTGTTGAAGAGTTAATGGATAAATTTATGTGCAGAATTTACTTAGGAAGATGTGAAGGTTGAAAAACATCGAGAGATTTATCTTGGTCACAGTATTAAGGCCCCTGTTGGAAGATGGCAGAAAGGTATGCTCTTGTTATGCTCAACTGCTGCTTATAGTTTAAATATGGAACTTTCAAATTTAAATATCTTTTATTTAATCTTTCATCCTAGTAATTGCTGGTATGCATGATTTTAGTGGAGGTTGTGTATTTTATTAGTCTTTCAATATTGTTATTTTCATCAACTTTATAATAAGCAAATCATATACGAGGTTGGGTGGGTTATATTGGGTGACTGTTTTTTGAGTTTGAGGACAGTTAAATTTCAGTTTTGTTATTATGGGTTAATATACCTAAAGATGCAAGGAATATCAATACCTGTAGAACCAAATTAATGTTATAACTTTTAGTGAAAATTCATAGTTCCTTATTTCCTTTGATATCGTTTTATTTGCTCAATTTTCAAGTTATTTTCTTGTTCAAAGAAGCTAAAAAATAGTTCTAGTTCATCGTTGCCAACAATTGTTATTTCATGATTGGAGTTGCTGCTCATTGAGTAAATATGAAGGCCTCTAAATGTATAAGTTTATTAAATTGCAGTCTATATAAGTCATCTTTTTGAATTTCAAAGTTCACCTCTTGTAATCAATGTATAGATCCTAACATTTTGGTAGTTTAAAAAATATAAAATAGCAACAAGGAGCTGAAAAAAATCAGACTCAATGCTTAGAAATAAATGTTCAATATTTAATAGTAAAAATTTTAAAAATCAGGAGCTTTTTGTTAAGTTTTGTGTAAAAATACATAAAAATTCGGGGCTAATAGTTTATATATATATATATATATATATATATATATATATATATGAATTAAAAATGAAGTAAAACAAGCAAGAATCGATTCAAAACCAATTCTGCCATAATATGGATAGCAATATTTGCTTCACGAAGGATGCTCTTGAAAATAGCTGACTAGTCTTGATTCTAACAGCTGTAGGGAAGTTCTTGAAGTTATTAAACTTTCATGTTTACCTTTCTACCTATTATTCCTTGCACTATTTATGAGTAATACATCAGTATTCATTCATGCAATATGAAATTATATATATATAAGTAAATAAAATATTAATTTTATGAGTTATTTATAAACTAATTCTTGCAAATTTATTTATATTCATAGTCTCTGAATGCTTATAAAATTGTAGGCTTGTGTAACATTGCTTGTAAGAGAATAGAGACTACAATTTATCATAATCTTTCAGTGTGATTCTGTTGTTAAATATTTTGCTTTTTATGTAGTTCTTGATGCTAAATCCTATTTACTTTTATTGCCAGATTTATGGAACCAATTCTTCCATGCTACCATAGGATGAGTAAAATATTAAGGTAAATGGTATTTCAAATTAAAAATATTAAATTATGCATAATCACTCTATAGTTTTAGTTGAGTAGGTATGCAGTTTCAAATTATTTTTATAGGGTGGAAATTTCTAATTGTTATGTGATTTTTTTTTGATGAATCTACAGGAAGAGCCTCAAGAAGAGAGTGATGACAGCATAGGATTTAGCTTGTTTGATTAGGAGCTCATTTGAATATGCACAAGTCCTATATATGTTGGCCATAATAGCTAAACAATAGTTTATACTTGTTTTGTCAGTATAAATACGTTTAATTTTTTGCATTAAGTAGTATCTTTTTATTTAATTGATTTTTTTTAAATAAATACTTTATATTAGTTGATTGACAATTTTTTTTTACAAAGTTAATTGATTGTATAACATTAAATTTAAAATGTGTCATTTTTAGTACAACGCATATATGACAAGTATATTTGTCATAATTTGTCGACTTGTTAGTTCATAAATGACGATATAATGTTTACAATTATGATATTAATATTGTAATAAAAAATATAATTTAATGATAACAAAAAATTGTCACTAAAATTATTTTTTGTGACAATTATTTTTGTCCGTATTTATGTCACTAATTTGTAAAATAATGTGACGATTTATATTCATCATTAATATACATTAATTTAATGACGAAATCATTTTTCGTCACTTAAAGTATTAGATTTAATGACGATATTAAATATTTTATGACAAAAATTATATTTATTTGTGACAATAATTACGTAACTAATATTTAATGGTTTTAACTAGAAGCAGAGTTTCGTCATTAAAAATATTTAATTTCATGACGAATTTTAAATTTGTCATAAAAAATGCAAATCTTTTGTGATGATAAATAATATAATGTGACGAAATATAATTTTATTTATGACATAATTTTTGTCATGAAAAGTAAGAACTAAAGATAACGATAATCATTTTCGTCACAAAAAATAATACTTATAGTGACAAAAAAGTAAATTGTCACGTAAATTTTTATGTTACGCACCTACTGTTACGTTCTCTGTGACGATAAAAACTCATCGCCTTATCTTTTCAATGACAAAGAATTTCATGACAATTTTTTGCGTCATAAAATGTGTAATTTCTTGTAGTGGAACAAGATGGATTTTATTAGGTTATTTCGAAATAATATATAAATATAGGTATTTATATTTAATTTCGAAATTACATATTTATATATGTACATATACATATATCTCTTATTTTGAATATGAGATAATAGTATGTATAAATATAATATTTCTTATATTTATCTCTAAGGGTTTAAAACTTATTTACATGTATATAGATATGGGTTAAGAAAAGAGATCAACCCTAAGACAAACACTGATCACGTTCTAAAGTAAGAAAAGATTGAGAGTGGATGTACAGATATTATAAGAAAAACCTAATCACCATTCTTCTTTGTGAAAGAAAAATCAAAAATCCATTCGCAACATAAGGGAGCTAGCACCCCTGCGCATTCTGTTCGTTGGTTCGTGCGTGTGGATACCGGTAGAGGGTATTCGTGATTGAAGCAGCACCTAAAGTCCGAGATAAGGAGTTATTTTCATTCTAAGGTCAGTAAATCTTAATCTCTTTCTTTTGAATCAATCGAATATACTTGGATCCTGTCTTCGGGTTTCAATTTTATTCGGCTGCGTTTAATTTGAATTATTCTGTTGAAACCCAACAATTTCTAAGGCTTCCAACAAATCAAAGTCCAAATGATACATGCCTACAATCTCCTTTTTAGCAAAAAATTCAAAATTTTGACCTTCATCATTAGATAATAAAGGAAAAGGGCATTTATACAACCTGGATAGAGCTGTAGAACTTGGCGTTGGAGAACTTGAAGTTGGTTCCTTCCCCTTACTCTTGTCTGCCATCCTCTTTATTCTCACCATCTTGACTCCAATTGATGATTGAAGATGAAATAAAAAGAAAATCTGAACAGAGAGATGCTAATGAAGAAAGAAAAGATGAAGAGGAAAAGAAGAAAACTTTTGAAATTCAAAAACTTGAGGAATGGAACGTTGTGATGTTTGAAAGAGTGAAAATAAGGGTTTTAAAAGGTTTAAAATCAATAGAAATTTTCAAATTTCGCCCTCTGTCGCACTCGTGACACCCATCGTGCTCACAATAGAGACTAATTCTGCACTCTGTCTCAACATAAGTAATTTCCTCGATCTGTCGTGCTCGTGACAGAAGCAAATTTAAACGACCTTCCTTAATCTGTCGCGCTCGCGACAGTAAGGAAAAGCAAAATATATATTTTTATTTTGAAGAAGAAACTCTATATTGGAACTTATATTAATAAAGCTACATAAATTTAACCTGTAGAACAAAAATAACTGTGTTAGTAACATTATAATCCAAATTACAAAAATGAAATCTAATTAACAACACACACAAAAATAACTTATAAATGAAATAAATACAAAATAAAAAGATTATGTAAAGAACCTGCAACCCAAGCATAGAGAGATATATGAGACCTCTCTACCCTTAAAATTGCCGTCTAAGTACACTTTACACCTTTGGTCATTTACCTTGAATAACTCTCCCTTATCATTTTTAAGCTCTAAGAATCTATTATCAAAAACTTGAGTTACTTCAAATTGACCACTCCAACGAGATTTAAGTTTTTCGGGGAATAGCTTTAACCTAGAATTATACAAAATTACTTTATTCCTTACCTTAAAACTCTTGTAACGAATGTGAGTATCATGCCATTTCTTAGTTCTCTCTTTATATATTCTTGCATTCTTATAATAACTAGGACATAACTCATCTAATTCATGTAATTGCAAACATCTCTTAACACCAGTTTGTTTAAGATCAAAATTTAATGCTCTAATTGCCCAATATGCCTTATATTCTAACTCAATTGGCAAATGACAAGCCTTTCCAAATACCAACCTATAAGGAGATATGCTAATAGGGGTTTTGAATGCAGTACGATATGCCCAAAGAGCATCATCTAATTTATGTGCCCAATCTTTCCTGGAACTTGAAACCGTTTTTTCAAGGATACACTTTAATTCCCTATTAGACACTTCTACTTGACCGCTAGGTTGTGGGTGATAAGGTATAGCTACTCTATGATGCACCCATACTTATGCAATAAGGAGGCAAAAGAGCGGTTTATAAAATGCATACCTCCATCGCTTATTATGGCTCGAGGCACTCTAAACCTTGAAAAGAGCTTCTTTAAAAACTTTACAACCACCTTTGAATCATTAGTTGGTGTTGCCTTGGCTTCAACACATTTGGACACATAATCCACCCTAACCAAAATATAGCTTTGCCCAAAAGAAGTAGGGAAAGGACCCATGAAGTCTATCCCCCATACATCAAAGACTTCTACCTCTAGAATATTGTTTAAAGGCATCTCATCTCTTTTTCCTATATTACCTACCCTTTGACACCTATGACATTGGGCTATAAATATCCTAGCATCATGAAATAATATAGGTCAATAAAAACCACACTCAAGCACACGAGATGCAGTTTTTGTACTCCCATTATGGCCCGAATATAATGCCAAATGACAATGTTGCAAGATGTTCACATACTCTTCTTCACTCACACATCTACGAATCACACTATCCCCGCCTATCTTAAACAAATAAGGCTCCTCCCAAAGGTAATTCTTAACATCAAAAAAGAATTTTTTTCTTTGTTGCCATGTTAAACCATAAGGCACAATTCATGCAGCAAGAAAATTAGCAAAATCTGCATACCATGGCACATGCAATTTCTCAATTGACATTAAAGCGTAATCCAAAAAAGTTTCATTAATTTCATTGCTATCCCCCATAGGTCCTTCATCACTTTCTAATCTTGACAAATGATTGGCTACTAAATTTTCAGAGCCTTTCTTATCCCTAATCTCAATGTCAAATTTTTGTAATAAGAGAACCCAACATATAAGGCGAGGCTTAGCATCCTTTTTAGCAAACAAATACCTAAGGGTTGCATGATCCATATAAATTATAACTTTAGATCCCAATAAGTAAGATCTAAATTTATCACGTGCAAAGATAATAACCAACATTTCTTTTTTAGTTATTGTATAATTCAATTGAGGTGCTGAAAATATATGGCTTGCATAGTAAATGACATGCAAATACTTATCTTGACACTGACCTAACACGCATCTCATCGCTAGGTCACTAGCATCACACATTATTTCAAAAGTTAGATTCCAAATAGGCGAAGTCATTATAGGTGCACTCACAATAGCCTTTTTTAACTTCTCAAAAATGTCCATGTATGCAGGAGAAAAATCAAAAGGCACATCCTTAATTAATAAATTAGTTAAAGGTTTAACAATTAAAGAAAAATCCTTTATGAACCTCTTATAAAATCCCGCATGGCCTAAAAATGATCTAACACCCTTAAGTGTAGTAGGTGGAGGCAACTTTTCTATTAACTCGATTTTAGATTTATCAACCTCTGTGTTTTAGAACTATCCCTTCCTCAACCATGAAATGGCACTTTTCCCAATTAAGTACCAAATTGGTCTCCTCTATCTAGCTAGAACTTTATCCAAGTTACTCAAGCATAATTCAAAAAATTCACCATAAACTGAAAAATCATCCATGAATACTTTCATTATCTCTTCGATCATATCCCAAAAAATCGAAGTCATACACCTTCGAAAAGTGGTTGGTGCATTACATAGCCCAAAGGGCATCCTTCTATAGGCAAAAGTCCCATAGGGACAAGTAAACGTGGTATTCTCTTGGTCATCAGGGCATATGAAAATTTAAAAAAAACCTAAAAATCCATCTAAGAAGCAATAATGAGAATGACTGGCTATCCTTTCTAACATTTGATCTATAAAGGGAAAAAGAAAGTGATCCTTCCTAGTAGCCGCATTCAATTTCCTATAATCTATGCAAACCCTCCAACCCGTGGTGGTTCACGTAGGGATTAAATCCCAATTCTCATTCTTTACTACCATCATACCCCCTTTCTTTGGCACACATTGAATTGGGCTCACCCATGCACTATCCAAAATCAGATAGATAATGCCAGTATCTAACAACTTAATAACTTCATTTTTAACCACCTCTTTCATATTAGGGTTAAGTCTCCTTTGTCTATCACCTTTAGGTTGGAACTCATCCTCCATATTCATGCAATGCATCACAACATTTGGACTAATACCTTTCAAATCAAAAATTTTTCAACCTATACTTTCGATCCTCCTTCTAACAACCTCTAACAATAAAGTCTCTTACATTCTAGTGAGTCTATTTGAAACAATTATAGGTAAAGTGTTGTTATCACCTAGAAATGCATACCTCAAATGGCTTGGAAGTTCCTTCAACTCAACATTAGGCGGACTTACAATTGATGGTGGTAATGGCTCCTCACTTCGATATAAAAATTCAAGTCTTGAGCTCCCTTGTTCCACCTCCTCTTGCACTTATTCCTCAAGGTTAACCTCCTCTTGACCTGCAACCTCAAAAACTTCTACTACACAAGCATCAATCAGGTCAACCTTCATGCATACATTCTTATCTATAGGATTTTAGTGCTTTATCCATATGGTATTCTACACTATCATCCCCTACTCTCAAAATTAACTTCCCTTCGTACACATCTACTAATGCCCTACCAGTATGAATGAATGGTCTCCCCAAAATCAATGGACATTTGGCATCATAAGAAAAATCAAGAATAACAAAATCCGCAGGTAATATGAATTTATCTACTTTAATAAGCACATCATCTATTATGCCATATTGTTTTTTAATGGATTGATCAGCCAATTGCAACACCATAGAAGTAGTTTTAACATGATTTAATCCTAACTTTTTAAAGATCGATAATGGCATAAGGTTAATACTAGCCCCCAAATCACACAAACATCTAGAAAATTCAATAGCCCCCTAACGTACATGGAATAGTAAAGCTACCAGGGTCTTTATGTTTTGTAGGTAGACTGTTGTGATTATAGAACTATAATCCTTAGTTAATTCTACTGTAGACACATCCTCCCAACTTCTTTTCTTAGAAATTAATTCCTTTAGAAACTTTACATAATTTGGTATTTGGGTTATTGCCTTTACAAATGACAAATTAATATGCAAATGCTTTAATTTATCAAGAAAGTTTGAAAATTGCTTATCATTAACCTTTTTCTTGAGTCGCTGTGGAAATGGTGGTCGAGGTTGGAAAACTTTAGGAGTATTAGCCTTTATTTCCCCCTCTGTCGCGGCCGTGACAGGAGTCGCGCTTGCGACAGAAGGCTTTTTCTCCTTTGGTGCGCTCACGAATGGTATCGCGCTCAGGATATTGGCCGCTTTCCCTACTGTTGTGCTCGCGACAGGTGTCGCACTCACGATACAAGATTCATCTTCCTCCTGAATTTCTTTTTCCTGTAAAATTCCATCTTTATTAGTTGAAATCAATTCATTAACATATTTTTTACCTGACCTTAGTGTGATTGTTTTCATTTGCTCCCTCGGATTATCTTCTGTATTACTTGGAAGGCATCCTTGTATTCTTGATGGTAGTGCATTGGCAATTTATCCCAATTGGACCTCTAGGTTGTGAATGGATGAAGCTTAATTCTTAGCAATTTGGTCAAACTTAGTCTCCAACCTCTTGTGATTCTCCTCTTGTGAATTAAATTTTAAATTTATTCCCTCCAATAATCTATCCATCTTAACCTCCAATGCTCCAAATCTGTCTTGTGGTGGTTGAAATCCTACACCTCCTGTATTCTGATTATTACTACTCCCCCACGAGAAATTTGGATGTCTTCTCCACCCAGGGTTGTAGGTATTCGAATAGGGATTTCCACATCCTTGGCCTTGAATGAAACTTACTTGCTCCTCCGTGCTTGCTATACCCACATTATAACTTTCACTAGAATGCCCTTGTTGTCCACAAATAGTGCATGCATTTGGTGGAGTTCCTTCCATGCTCAAGTTGTCTATTTTGTGGGTCAAAGCTGCAATTTGTGCTTGCAAAGTAACAACCGAGTTAATTGAATGTAAACTTTTTACAGGGGAAGAATTTGACACGTTAGCTATTTTCGTCGGCCACATACAATTATTGATTGACATCTCCTCAAGCAATTCAAATGCATCATTCGTTGTCTTTCTCATAAGAGAATCACCTGCAGTAGCATCTATAGTACTTCTTGTTGTGGGATTTACTCCATTGTAAAAAGTCTGCATGAGCAACTCTCTTGGTAGATTGTGGTGGGGATAACTCCGTTGTAATTCTTTAAACCTTTCCTATGCTTCATACAAAGACTCATTATCATGTTGCACAAAGTAGTTATGTCCTTAATTATCATTACAGTTTTGGCTAAAGGAAAATATTTAGATAAAAATGCTTGAGCCAATTGCTCCCATGTAGTAATAGAACCTCTTGCAAGTGAATGCAACCAAGTTTTTGCCTTATACTTTAATGGGAAAGGAAAAAGCCTAAACTTAATTGTATCCAATAAAACCCCATTAATTTTAAAAGTATCACATATTTCCAAGAAATTTGCTAAATGTGCATTAGGATCCTCATTTGGCAAACCATAGAATTGAATGCTATTTTGCACCATTTGCAACAAAGAAGGTTTAATTTCAAGTTGATTTGCATTTACCCTTGGCCTTACCACCCCTTGTTGCGCCCCGCTTAACGCTGGCGTAGCGAAGTCCATCAATTTAGGTGGTTCTTCTTCAGCCATACTTGGTCTCTTATTTTTATTTTTCTTGGGTTTACGGTTATTAAAAAGAAATCTTTCTATCTCCGGATTTAATTGTTCAAGTTTTTCTTGAGAAACCCTTGTCCTAGGCATATACATGAACTATCCAATCCTGTAAAAACAAAACAAAACAAACAAACAAACAAATTAAATATTGTAATCCAAAATCTTAAATCAAGATTTATAATGGCAATAACATCAATTATAGCATTCCTTGGCTTCAACGCCAAAAACTTGTTGTGCTAAATCTGCAAGCGCACTGTTTACCGATTTTAGTATTTAAGATATCGTTCCCACAAAGAATGTTGATTGATTATTACTCACTATTATTACTCAATTTTAATCTTGTTTATAATGTTAAATATCTTTGATAATGAAACTAAACTACTAGTGGAATGCTAAATTAACTAAACCTAATTAATAATGATCAAAGAAGACAAATAAGATTAATAATGATGAATTGATAGTTGATAGAACTTGATATTATTATTCTTGCTTATTAATGTAATCTTGTCATGCAAGCCAAGTTGAACTAATATTCCAATTCATTCTCTCGACATGAATTGGAGTGCCTAAAAGATGTATTTATAATTCTAACTCTTAATTCTCATTAATGAATTAGTTAATTATACATGCATATTTCAGGATTAATTAACAACCTATGACAATCATCAAACATTCTGATCTCTCAAGTAATGCATTAATGATGAAATTCTATTAGCTTTAAGTAGGAATCTACCTCTCAACTAAATTCTTACTTATAATGATCATTCATCAAGTACTAATAGAAAATTTTGCAAATGAGAATACTAAATTTATGTGAGTAATAAAACATAACATAAAAGATTCAAGTTCCTAAAACATCATTAAATATTTACAAAGAATAAGCAAAAGTTAGAAGTTAGAAGAAGGAGATCTTTCAACTCTTTTTCTCTTCATAAATAAATTCTTCTCCTTTGCTATTGCCTTCTTCTCAAAACATCAAACTATACTTAAGAATTTACAACTACAGAAACTATTTTTTCTTTCTTATAGAAATTCTTCTGTTAAATTATTTATATCTCTCAGTTTTGTCAACTGAATCCTATAAATATGTCTTCAACCCTTGTGCCCCTTGAAATGCCTCTCCAAAAGAGTTGTAAAGCTTGATAAAAGTCTTAACTTTTCAAGTGACCATTCAAAAATAACTGCTTTAACGGTTCTCACTGTTGCGCTCGCGACAAAACACGGATTTCACTTCATTGACTTTTCTGCTGGCGTTGACTCATTTCTTCTTCCTTACTTTTTCGCGCTCGTGACACCCTTCACGCCCACAACAGAACATGTCTCTTCTTTCTTAGCTCTATTCTTTTGCTCTTCCTTCCTCCTTCTCATCTGCCTTAGGTCGCACTCGCGATTGGAGTTGCACCCGCGATAGAGACAATCTTTCCTTGCTTAATTTGCTCCTTTTGTCAAGTTTTTCTCCATTTCCTCCTAAACTCACACAACATAAAACAAAACATAAAACACACCAAATTCTAACATGACTAACCATAACTAGACATGATTTTAAACACAAAACACTAACTAAACATGAGCAATTTAAGCTCATATCACATATATTTCACATATACACACACAATTTCTTGTATATACTCTTGTGTCATAACTTTGCAGGAAAAGCCTGAATAAAGACCTCATGCGCAAAAGTGGGCCAAGATATAACTTTAGGTAAATAGAAATCACGCAAGCCCATATAATAGAGGGACGGCCCAAAGAAAGAGCCTATCTGTACACACCATGCTGGGGACGATTAGGTAACATTCCTTACACACAAAAAAAAAAAAGAAAAAAACTTCAAGCCCTTGAAATACTTTGAAACCCCAACATATACTTACGTTGTACAAATTCAAAATACATTCAAAATGTAAAAATTTTCAAAATACATTCAAAATGTGAAAATCCCATGAATTTGTAAAAATGCACCAATAATTCAAAGTTTTAGCCAAAAACTAAAAAATGCCCAAAATTCGAAGAGGTTCAAATCCAAAATCCAAGGAAAGGAAAAAGCAAAACCAAGGTCCTCTTAAGAGGCATTAAAAGTTTTAAAGTACATCCGCCTATGGGCAAGCATCAAAAACTCACATCTAATTTCCTTTCTGGAGGCTTAAATCTAATTTTTCTCTGAAGGCTCAAATCTATTTTCTCTTTAGAGGCTTAAATCTAATTTTATCTCTAGAGGCTCAAATCTAACTTCCTTTATGGAGGCTTATATCTAATTTTCTCTCTAGAGGCTCAAATCTAATTTTCTCTCTGAACTCTCAAATCTAACTTCCTCTCTGAAGGCTCTAAGTTCCTCTTAGGAGGCATCTTCCTCTCAAAAGGCATCCATCTAATCCTCTTAAGAGCATCTAAGCCTTTCAGTCAGCATAGATTTTCAAAGTCTTCCTACGAGCACCAAGCCCTCTTAAAAGGTATTCAAAAGGAATGCGACACCGTATGGCCCTTTCCACTAAAGCCATTGCCGCAATAGGAAGATTGCTGCCTTAGGTATGCATTTTTTTCCTTTTCTCTGAATTTTGGCTCACCTAGGCACCAGTGCACTAGCTTCCCCAAAATTGAGGGTAACTATAGACACCGGGCCCCGAGACAGCCTAGATCAGAGGTTACCTAATGATGATAGCAATACCTGTATCACAGGTGGAGAATAGAAGTGTCGATTTCTATCATTGGTTTCAACATTTTCTAAGATTTCTCTGTGGTTTTATCCCTTTTGTCTTTATTGGGCATAGATGTTAGGTTAAATTGCTATTTTGGCTTTTTTTTGGTGACAGACCGCCGTCCCTCATGGGAGGACGGCCCGTTCATCAGGCTGCAGATGGTTGGCCCACAGTCTCAAATGGCATTTTCATAATTTTCAATCGCGTCTTTGAGGGATGCCCATCTGTGGTTGAGGGACGCCCGTCGGTCGTGTTTACCCAGAATCCAACGGATTTGATAGTGAGAAATAGGGAGATTAGGTTTTGATTTTCACCTAATCCCTGAGGATTAGGTTTAGAAGGTATGGGTTATTCCCTTAAATCAAGGGAAACCTAGATTTAGATTTGGGTATAAATAGAAAGAGAAAAGAAGAATATAAGGGTTGGCAAATTTAGAGAGAAAAAGAGGCAGAAGCAGAAAAAAAAGGAGGAGAGGAAGAAGAGAGAAGAGAGATAGAAGCCAAGTTTTTGAGAGAAAACTTGTAACACCCTATACCCGCAAATGGTACGGAAATCGAGTGTCATAATACTGCACTAAAACACACCGTAATGCACTCAATAGATTCAGTAGAATTTTTTTTTTGTTTCTACAATCACAATCATACATATACGATAACATAACAATTACATTAATATACTATTATTATACTTAACCTGTATAATCTCGTGTTCATCTATTGCAGTCGTATACATGACATGCCTACATCATTGTCCTTGTTGTCCCGTAAATTCTTTCGATCATTAGTAACACCGGCCACTACCACTTCTTTTATTTCTATAATCTGCAAGCAATAACAATACTACGCGCTGAGCATTTAGAATGTCCAGTGGTGGTTACAAATCCTAGGATTTCCACTACTTAAATTAAATTCACACACATGACTATTAAATATAATTTAATCTAAGGTTCACTTCAATTTATTATCCATAGCTATATATTAATCTTTCATGCTTACCACTTATTCAATTCACAACTATCATTTATTATTAATTTCATTTCAATCCCTTAATTGATTATTTTACAGTCAATTCTACAATTAAGTCCTTTTTCTGTTACGAAATTTCTATTTTTACCATTCATTTTCTCATAATTACATTAATACCCTTAGTTATCTTTATTCCTTCATATAGTCAAATTACTAATTAATTACACTTTAATCCTTTAATTAAATTTTACAAATTCCAAAATTTACACTTAGGTCCTTATCCTTTTTAATAATTCCATCTATGTCCTCATCTTTTTCAACAATTACTTCTATGTCCCTTATTTATCTTTATTTTCTCACTTAATTCATTTTTCATATATATTACATTTACATTATACAATAATTACAATTAAATACTAAATTCATCATTAAAAATCATTACTTTATGTATATAATCAATTTATCAACTATTTACACCTTAGTCCTTTAATTAACCTTATAATTTTAATAATTACGTTCATGTCCTCAACTTTTTCCATAATTCCAACTATTGCCCTTCTTTTCAATAATTACCAAAATGCCCTTTAATTACTCTTAATTACCAATTTACCCCTCCCCCTTTTTACATTTAATTTCCCTCTTTAACCTTAAACATTTTACCAAATTGCATTTCGATCCCTACTTTACCACCTTGATGCCAAATTACCATTTAGTCCCTACATTTTCACTTATTTAAATAATTAACCTTTTTAATCACACTTTTTACCTAACTTACTTTATGCTTATCCATTAGGTGTAAAATTACCATTTTACCACTAAACTTTGTATTTCTTTCATTTTTGTCCCATTCTCACTTATCTTCATATTTATCACTACTTTAGTTAATTTAATTATATATTTATCCTTTTGCCCCTAAACGTTTATCAAATTACGATATTGCCCTTCATTTTTCTATTATTTACCATTATGGCACTAATTAATTATATTTTCACATCTAATCACTTATTAACTTATAATTCAACATTTAATCCACTAATTAATCATTTCATGGTAAAATTACGTTTTAGTCCTTAAAGTACCATCTCAAGTCAAATGTCATTTTCAATCCCTATCTTATCTTATCTTTATCATAATCATTACCATATCTTTATCCTTATCACTTAATTACGTCTATATCCATTTAATCATTCAATTAATTATTTCTTTACACTTTTCCACCATATTTTGCAATAAATCTCTTTTTTAATCAATTTCTTTCAACTTTTGCCCCTAGTAACAGCAAGTCGTTATCACTAGACTGGATATACGGGACTGGGCTCTATAAGCCTAACCTACCGAAGTGGCCACTAGGGGGCCAAATTACACTTCGGTAGTGTTGGAGTGACCACTAGGGGGTCAAATTACACTCCGACGACACTGTTATAATAGGCCGTCATTGGTCTATAATTGTAAGTCGCCATAACTCGCTACTGCGGCATACACTGACGTCCCTATGGCTAGCCATATATATCCTGAACTAGATTTACTACCAGATCACTAAGGGCAATATATAATCATCCTTCATTTCACTTTCATTTCACGCATTTCCACTCCAATTCACTCAATATTCAAAATATACTCATACATACCATGAGTTCACACAACTGCACAATTATTTCATCACCTTCATGGTGAACATAATACAATATCACCCTTTAATATATATAATTATACTCCATTTATTTCAAATAAACTCACATACACTTTTTTTCATTCTTTATTCACTTTATGCCAATATTCTTAATAATTAATCACTTACACATTATTTAAACCATATTTACCACTCGGCCAAATTCATCTTCATTCACCACAAATTATTCTTTTCACTTTAATCACTCATTTATCAATATTTGATCAATTGATACCATTACTCTATGTTCATATTCGGCCAAGGAACCTATTTTACACTATGTTCATATTTAATTCTCTTAATCATTCATTCCATATACTTGATGTACTTATCATAAACATCAATTACATGTCTTAATTACTAACATACACTATTAATTTTATCATTATTCAATTCGGCCCACCTTTCAATAATTTACTATGTTTGTTTTTCATTCTTTTAATGGTTCATTTATTTAATTGTCATATCATACTTATTATTTACATCAATTATAAGCCATAATCATTAAGTTATGTATAGGATTTCTATTAACATCAATTCGACCCAACTAACACTTACCCATTATATTCACTTTTCTTTTATTTAGCCATTTAATTAGCTAAATCCCATGTTATACACATCATTTACATCATTTACTTACATAAAACACCAAAGTATATGAATGTTTTCCTTAGTCATCAATTCGGCCTAGGTTTCATTTTCACACTAAGTTTACTTTTTGTTCTTTTAATCATTCCATGTACTAAGTATCATGTTAAACATTACTTATACATCATTTACATGCATTAAACATCAAATATATTAAGAATTTCTCTTAAATTCAATTCGGCCTCACTTAGGGATTTCACTCTATGTTTCTTCAATTCATTTTAAACACACACACATGCTTATTTAACCTCACTAATCATGATTATCAAGTTAGATTCAATTAAACATGCCTTTTTCCAGAAGTTCATACTAAAATATAACCTAAAACTCAAACTAAAATAATGGAAATAGAAGGATTTTGTAACCACAAACCTCCAATCCTTGCAATAAACTCTCTAAGCTTCCTTTCCCTCCCTTTTTTCTTTGGAAGCTCCTTCCTCACAACGAGAACCTAAAGTGGTCGAATTCAAACAATACCATAATATCAATTCCATACTTTTTTTTTTACAAAATAACTTCATAAATGCACTCAGCACACTTGAAAACCCCCATATGAACCTTTAAACCAAATTAAAAAAATACCCAAATCACTTACCTCAAAACTTGGTTCACTTGATTTTCCTCACTTCCAATGCTCCAAATGGACTCCAATTACTATCTTTATGTTATATAGGGGCTGAAGTTTATCTAGGAGGCTAAAATTTGGGGAAATATTGAAGAAAAAATGAAGAAAAATGGAAAAGAGAGAAGAAACTTTAAGTCGGCCTTAACGGGAGAAGAGAGAGGCAGCGGAGGCTAGATTTCTCTAGAGAAATCTGGCTTTATGTCTCCTAATATAAGCTGAAATTGAATCAAACCGGTCCAACCAAAGTGGTTCAATCGGTTTGATCCAAAATTTTATTTTTTTAGCAAATTTTCACTGTTTCAAGGCATCTATATGTTTCTTAACTTATTTTTACTCCCAAATAATTTCATCATTTTTAAAATATCAAATATAGCCTCCCTGTAAAATTTCAACTCAATCGAAGTCCATTTGGGACTCGGTTTACTTAAACCGTTCCGATTCAAACCTATTTGGTTCTACCGTAAAACATCATTCTAATGCTATCAAAAATTACTAAAAATTATTTTATACCTTTACACTTCCCACTTTACACCCTTTTGAGTTCAATAACTATTTTTAAAAATTTAATCAAAGTTTGGTCAAACCCTAGTTCAACTTAACTTTCGAAGATCTATTTGACTCCGTTTTCACTCCAAATTATACCACTAAACTCTTGACAGTCCATAGATCAATTTTATTCACTAAAAATTTTTCGATAACCGCTATCAATTTCCACTGTATAGCTATCCCGAGGTTACTCATCTCGGGATTACTATACCTTAAGCACACTTAACTTTTTTACTTCTACTGTAAATAAAGATTCTCAACTAAACACTCTATTCCGAAACCACTTTTCAGACTCCATAAAATTTACTGAATACCACTGACCCGGTGTTGGGGCCATTACAAAACTTCAAAGATTTTCTTTAGAAAAACATTCATCTTCTTCTTCATTTTATTTGAATTTCTATTAGAGTTTTCATCTCTCTTAGAAATCAACAAAAGGATAAAGCTTTAGAGAGAGGAAGAATCCTCTCTTAATTTGGAATCCATTTGTGAAAAATAAAGAAAGCACAAAGCACTTTTTGATTCTCTAGAAATCAAACAAACAATTTGAGGGTAAATATTCTAGGCCCAAACATTGTTATTCCATGTTTAAATTCAAGTAGATAATATGTGATATGTTTTGATTTCAAATATGTGATTTTCTGTTTTATGTAGCTTTTCTTGATCTAAATTAGTTTTTGAGTCTCTATAAGTGTTTTCATTGCATTCTTAGGTTTTAATATACATGATCTAGGTCGTTTTGAGCATGAAATTTGAGTTCTAAATAGTGTTAAAGGAGTTTTGAGCTATTTTCTGCATTCTGGGCTCGATCGACAGGAAGAAGGCCTTAGCGACACCCGTCCCTCATGGTGAGGGATGAGACATAATGAGAGCCTTCTTGTCTTGTCTGTCGTGCCCTTGTATGCCCGTCCTTCTCACGTATTGGCCGTCCGTGGCCACTATTGTGCCTCTTTAGTGTGTTTTGTTTTGTTCTTTCGATGTCATGTCAATGTATGTAGTTTTAATCTCTTTTTACTATGCATGTTATATTATCTTTTATATTTTTACTTTATCTATGCCTTTATTTCATTTAAATTCAAAATACTTATTTAAATGTCTTTTTATTATGTCTTTACTAATGAATTATTTCTTTTATTTTTGTTGGCCTAATATGTTACTTTTGTAAGCGTTCCTCGCAAATGGACATTTGCAGGCTAGGATGCCCAGAAGCATCTGTGTGGTTAATTTTCTTTGTACTTTGGTTTGCTCTTCTGTATTTTTAATTTGGAATTTGTAATAATAAAGGATTTTTTATACGTTAATATAAAAATTCATAAAAAAAAATTTGTACCAATAAAATGGAATTTTTCTTGATAAGCAGGACCAATGTCTTACTTTTTTCATCCAAAAAAATATCACTTTCAAAGAAGAGTTCATCTTTTTGTCAAAATGCGATCACTCATCCCGATTTTCCAAAATTGCTTAAGGAACTCTTTTCTTTTGTAAATATAAATGCGAGAACCAATGTTACATCCAAATAAATCTCCCATTTTATGTATGTATCTTATTCCTTATTTTATGGACTTTGTACTTATTTTTGGGACAATTGTAATCATAATTATATTTATCGCTTTATTGTATGCTTAGAATGCACTTTAATTTAATCGCATTAATCGTGTGAGAAGAGAGGTATTAATTTAATCTTAAAAACTCAATTATATAAACTTAACCAAGGTATAAGTAAGAGTGATGTCTGCAACCTTCTTTGGTTTAGGCTTCATGAGGTAATAATAAACATTCCCAATATTTTATTGGGTGGCGACTCCAAAACCTAACTCTTGGTGCCCCACATAAATGCCTCCGTAGGTTGATCATCAACCATAGAATTGGGGTGATTCCCATTCTATTGTGAAGCGACCAACTTTCACAAGTTAAATAAACCTTGATCCAGTCTTGGGTCCTAAAAGCGAACTTTCGAGAGCAATTTAGATGCCCAAGGGGTTCGGCGCGCGTTACAGTCAAGCACATCTGAGCGAGTGTCAAATCTGTCTCCATCTTCTAAGTTTTATATTATGATTTCCTTTGTCTCTTTTCTTCTCTTCTTCTGCTATCAACCTCGGAGTCCTTCATTGAGGTTTGTGATTGCTTACCTTTTCGTACAGATTGTATTGTACTTTTACTGAAATCTCCAAGGATCGCTTTTAGATCCTTCATGGTGATTAGAGTATTGTATGGTTGTGCCAATAACTCCTCGTTGAATGTGGGTAAAAGATTGTTATGAGTAGGGGATCCACGAGGTTCTTCTATTATAACAATAGACCTTGGTCTTTTTATATTATCGTTAGATTGATTGCCTCTCTCTGTTCTAGAGTGCCTGGATTATCTTAGTGAACTTCCCATGGTCTCTCAATAAAAGCACCAAATGATAGATCCTGAAAGATAAAAAATGTAATAAGGCCGGATGGGAGTATTGATTATGCCGATCGGATCAACAAGACTGTATAAGCTGCAATAAGACAAGCCTGATCAGACCAAGCGTAAGCACTTTAAAGCTTAAGTTAGTAGAGAATAAAGAAAAAATGTATAAAGAGTCTCAAATATTCAATACTTGGTTCTACAGTACCTTGGGCTATTTATAGTGGAAGTGAGAAACCACTTGAGTACTAAGAGTGGGTCTACTTAGGTGTCAGAGCAGGTGAGTGGTAATGTGATAGGGAGCAGGCATGGGTAATGTAGTGTGTCAATGGACTTTAATAAGGAGCATGCCCTGTCAATCCGATTGGATAACTCCCATAATGATGGTTGTTTGGCTAGCCACCTGCTACGTGTCACATCTCGGGTTTTGACTTATCTTAAGTCTTTGTTGAGAGTCGATTAGACCCAGTTGATAATAGTATTATCAATTATTATTGTCATCATATTCATCATTATCATTTTTATTATTGTCACTTTTCTTATCATAAAAGTATAATGGCAAAACCTTATTGAAATGTGTGATACACGTGCTATGCTTAGCATAGCAGGAGTAGGTCTGTTCATGTAACAGCCCGAAAACCACCCTAGTAGTATTGGGTGTGATTAGTGTAATGAAGTAAGTGTTAATTAGGGTTTTTGATTTGGACTAAATTGAAAATGGGAATTAAGGACTTAATTGTAAGAAATTAAAGTAGTTTAGTGACCAAAGTGAAACATTACATAATTAAAGTTAGTGGAGGATTAAATTAAGATAAGTGAGATTAATTAACTTAAGTAAGAATAATTAGTGCTAATCTTAGGATAGTGGAATTCCATGTGGAAAAATTCTATCTAAGTGGGTTTCAAGTGTTATTATAGGAGTGTGCCACCTTGCATTTGCATGCAAATAAAAGGGGTTTTGAGATGCAAAAATTGGGTATTTTTTTGTTCGTCACTTGGCCGGCTACTCTCTCCATTTTACCATATTCTCTCTTGTTTCTTCATTGATCGGTGTTCAGCAAGTGTATTGAATCGACAAGTAATATAGCGAGTATAATTAAAGACCCGCGAATATCGAACCCAAGGGAAAAAGGATTTTCAAGTTAAACATCTATGGTTGAGTAAAATTGAGATATCCCCAAATTGTTTGGTTGAAAATTCTAAACTAAGTAAGAAAATAAATTAACGAATTAAATATAAAATTGTTCATCAAGAAATTACTCGAGGATGAAATTGGATGCGTAGGAAATTCTATCCTCATAAATGTAATTGAAAATGGAAAAAACAATACCAACATGAATTTCTGGATAACCCAACTAAACCCAAGCGTCCTATTCCGAAGCAAGCTATTCTAATTACATGACATCCTAATTCGGAGCCAGCCATATAACTAGCCTATGCACTGGTCTAAAATCCTAAGTTCGGTTTATTTTCCCAATACGGAGTCAAACAACCCAGAACTTAATTATCTCACTCGCCACTCTAGTCTTAAATCATAAAATTCTGCACTTCTAGATTTCCGATCGGAGTCATCCAAAAGATACAGCAAGAATGATAAAAACTTAATATAAATAATTCACATTCCCATTCCGGAGCAAGCCTTATGATTAACACGGGTCTAACATCCTAGGTATGAATTAATTTCCCATTTCGGAGCCAATTAATCCAAGACCTATCTATTCCTCACATTTCTGAACTTTCTAAAACTAAAATCTATAAATCAAGCGTCCCATTCCGGAGCAAGCAAAACCGATAGATGCAGAGATATAAGAACAGAGTATAAATAAATTACAACAATAATCAGATTTGAAATCAATCATCATTCCGGACTAAATCATAATCAAACCTAATAATCATTATAAATGCAGAAAATATAACAAGAGAAATAAAAGAAATCATGAAAATATTCATTAAATCCATAATTCTAAATACATAGTATGATTCAAGAACCCCTAAGCATGAATAACTACTCTAACATCAAGAATATAAATATAAAATATGCAAAATTCAAGTTTAGAATACACCCTTGATGAGAGAGAAAATAGATCTTGAAGCTTTTGTTCTTCAACCTTGGAATTCCTTGAATCCCTAAAAATATAAATTTAAACTAAATTAATCTCCATAATTTAAGAACAAAATTGAAAATTTTTAAATTAAATCTAAGCTACCACAATATTTAAGATGAAAATTAAAACCTAAAACAAATATAAAAAGCTGCCTAAAAAGAAAACTAAAACTAGCTATCTAAAATAAAACCTCTCTCTTTCTGAAGATGAAACGGCGCTTTGATTTTAAAGTCAGGAGAAAAGCACAGCTGTGTTCTTGAGTAAACAGCACTATAGGGTTACGGGAACAGTGTAACACCGTTGTGTTTCTCATAGAAACACAGCCGTGCTGTGGGCGAGAGAATGCTGGTTGTTGCTCCGTGCACGCACGCCTCTTGCTGCGTAACATAGCTGTGTTTTGCGAGAAAACACAGCTGTGTCGTCGGCTGTTCACGCTGTTGTGCCCTCCCTTCGAAAGCACAACTGTGCTATTGAAAAGCACGGCTGTGCTTTAGGCAAAATTTGCCCTCTTTCACCAATTGTTCCTAAAATCAATCCCGAACCTCCAATTTAGCTCCGGATTAAAATAAAACACCTGAAAACATCCCAAAACTTATTAAAAATTATAAAAACATTATAAATTAATAAAAAGACAAAAACTAACTAATTAATATTAAAATTAAATAAGTAAAACACATAATTATGCCAAGAATTAATCTAAAATATTAATATAATTGCAACTTATCAACTACCCCAAACTCAAACCTTTACTAGTCCTCGAGTAAACTGAATGAACCACATTCTCAATCATTTCAATCTCAACAAAAGAAAATGAGGAGTCATTCTCAATTAAGGAACAAGAAGATAGGCTTATAAATACCAATGCTCACTAAATAACAAATAAATACAAGAACATACTAAACAATTTCTGTGTGTGTTTGCCAAAGGCCAAAATAGAATATTTATCATTTAAAAACAAAACTTTTAGATACAATGTTGGGAACAAAAATCAACTTGAATACACAAATGCACTCATGGCTTTTCACTTAAAGCTCAAGAAACACCATATGCCTCTTATTACGTACCAAACCTTACTAGAAGGTCATCTCCGCTAAATCGGACAAGACAAAACAAAGATTCAAGAAGTCTTACATTTTGGTTATAACGTTAGACTTAGGTAGATTGGCTAACAAAGGAAGATCAATTTACTAGAGAAAAATGGCCACTACCTAAACAAAACCACAATCACCCAATTGTACTAATGAATATTCCCAATCCAATTACATACCATCAAAATAAAATTGGTCTTAAAGACACCTTAGCTCATCAAACTTAGCTCAAAATAATAAATGCTACATAATATTCAACAATGATCATCATAAGGCACTAGTTCAAGTTTTATTAACTTTTGTACCCCAAACTCGCATTTTGCTCAGTTAGCTAGGAAAAACTTGCAATGCTTCTTCTTCTTTTTCAATTTTTTTTTCTTTTTTTTAGAAGCATAAAAACCAACTAGCCATTAACAATTTATGAAGTACTAAATTAATCTAAAAATCTCAACGAGAACTAAAATTGAGCTCTAATATTCAAAAGACCAATAAACAACTTAAATCACATTATCCTTTATCAACCCCAAACTCATTTCTTTAAATGGGCTCAACTCTTCATTACACACACCAATCAATTTTCAAACAGAAATTTACATCAAAAATTGACAAAAACTAAACTCCCTTTTACCCAAAATACAAATCCATCCTTACTAGAGTGGCCACTCTTCAAAGAGGAGGCAAAAATCATTTAAGGCTAAAGGTAGTTTTAATATGTGTAACAATAAAACAAGCACGCATTTAGTATACTAAAATAATAGGCTCAACGGGCTAACAAGAGGCTATGAAATTGAGGTAGGAAAAGTCATTTAAAGTAGCTATTCAAAGAAGGATTGCCTAAATCATTTTCTAAGTTATGCCTCATCCAAAGGTCGCTTCGATGGGTAATCAGAAAGGTTCTAGTGCTCTTAGTGAATTTTCATCTAATTCTCTAATTGCAACTAGATTTTTCTCATTTTAAAAACAGGCCCAAAGTGCTCAAAATTTGGAAATTGAAAAGTATAATCAAGGTTTACATGCAATCTAGCAAACAAAGATACAAACAGGACTATTTCTTACTCAATTTAAAATTGAATGAAATACAAATTTCTAAAACTGAGGTCAAAATTATTCACAATTGAGAACTACTAAGACAAAATAAAAATTTAAATCAAGGCTAAATCAATAATCTAATTCTCTAATTGCAACTAGATTTTTCTCATTTTAAAAACAGGCCCAAAGTGCTCAAAATTTGGAAATTGAAAAGTATAATCAAGGTTTATATGCAATCTAGCAAACAAAGATACAAACAGGACTATTTCTTACTCAACTTAAAATTGAATGAAATACAAATTTCTAAAACTGAGGTCAAAATTATTCACAATTGAGAACTACTAGGACAAAATAAAAATTTAAATCAAGGCTAAATCAATAATCTAATTCTCTAATTGCAACTAGATTTTTCTCATTTTAAAAACAGGCCCAAAGTGCTCAAAATTTGGAAATTGAAAAGTATAATCAAGGTTTACATGCAATCTAGCAAACAAAGATACAAACAGGACTATTTCTTACTCAACTTAAAATTGAATGAAATACAAATTTCTAAAACTGAGGTCAAAATTATTCACAATTGAGAACTACTAGGACAAAATAAAAATTTAAATCAAGGCTAAATCAATAATCTAATTCTCTAATTGCAACTAGATTTTTCTCATTTTAAAAACAGGCCCAAAGTGCTCAAAATTTGGAAATTGAAAAGTATAATCAAAGTTTACATGTAATCTAGCAAACAAAGATACAAATAGGACTATTTTTTACTCAACTTAAAATTGAATGAAATACAAATTTCTAAAACTGAGGTCAAAATTCTTCACATTTGAGAACTACTAGGACAAAATGAAAATTTAAATCAAGGCTAAATCAATAAGAACAACTGTAACAATATCCAGGTAAAAACTTGGCATAAACACACCATATACAAAACAAAAATAATTAAAAACTACTAAATTTTTTTTTAAAAAAATTACTCTAAAGATATAAAAAGACACAACAAACTAAAATGACACAACAAAATGAAACTGATTTTTGGTTTGAAAAATTTAAATGGTACTCCACCCCAAACTCAAAATGTTACACTGTACTCAGTGCAAGAAAGTGAAGCACATAAAGATATTTCTCAAAAAATTTCCCCCATGCTGCGCAAAAGCTCATTGCAATTTAAAATTTATTACAATCATCTCAAAAATAGCAAATATAAAATAATTACTGTGCAAAACGAAAAACAATGCAAAATTCCTGCATGCCACCTGTGTAAAATAAAGAAACTCAAAACCTGTGCAAAAATCCTATAATCACTGTGCAAAATGAAATACTCTGAAATCTATGAAATTCATTGCCAACATAAATAATATGTCTATCCTATCACACGATATTGGCTCAGCCACACAATTCCAAAATATAACAAAGTAAATAAAATCATACATTTTCTGACTACAACAATTTCATTACCTATAAAAATAAATAAATTACAAAATCTGTTATGAAAGAATCACTTCCTGAAAGATATACAATATATCACTGTGGTGGTCATCTTAAATGTGGGGGAAATACAGTGGAAACAAGTGTAAAAAATCCACGAATCTCACTGCTCAACCTGTCCAACTGTGTACTAATCCTCTGCTAAAAGGCTCTTAAGAATGCATCTCTCTGCTCGGCTCCCAGGACCATCTCTCTGCGCACCTGCTCCATCTGAGTCTCTATGGAAGACAATCGCTCCTAAGCTTGCTGCACTGATAGGTCCATGCCAAAGATCAATTGGCCACTCTGAGAGGTAGCTGCCTTAAGCTCCGCCAATCCTCTGCTCAACTCATCCAGTCTCTCCCAAACCCTCTCCTGGAAGACTGCCTGCTCCCTCCTCGACTCACTAAAAGAATCATAAAGCATGCTAACTGAAGTCTCAAATCGTGTCATCTTAGCAGTCATAGACCGCATCTCTGATATCAAAGTCTGGAACACTAAAGCATCTAGATGTGGAGTTGAGGGTGGAGGGGCTGTGGAAAAAGATGGCTTATCATGCGCCTGAGCATAGCAGCTCATATCTGGAGGGGAGAATGGAATGTCACTCCTCTCTCTCACCCTCCTACTGGAAGTAGTGGTTGTCGCTCTCTATGGTGGAGGTGGTGGTGGAGCATCAATATCGAGATCAACTAGCTGGTGGCCACCATCGTCAGAATCGCCCTCTCTATCATCACCAGAGTCATGGGCATCTATCTCCTCCGCTCTCCTAAGTCTATATCCACTCTCGGAAGAATGATCCTCTATAGCAATCCTACACCTGAGTACTACCTCCTCATCGACTAAGTGTGATGACCTCAAAGGTGGTCCCATGTCAGGAGTAGGCAGATGTAGGTCTCTCATAATCAAGGTGATCAATCCACCAATCCCGATCCTCTTCCTTAAAGTAACTGTAGCTCTCTTCAGTTGCTTACACAACCAAGGTACGGCATTAACTCGGATGCCGGCCTCCATAGCATAAAGAAAAAATAAGTCTGGTGTGGTCACATTGCTGAGACACCCTGGTCGCAGGAACACTGAAAAAGTCATCACTCTATGCAAGTACTGATAGACAGGAGAGCGAAGCTTCGTTGACTTGGTGTTGCTCGCATGAAGTGCGTATTGGGCTTCCCGATGATAGCCCAATGTGTAGCTGAATCACCCACAATGTGTGTCTCTCTATCCACTGGCAGTCTCAAATATCTAGCCAGGTCTGAAATCGATAGAAAATAAGGAGTATTGTTCACTCTAAACTGAATGGTATTTACATCATCCTTAGATAACCTTAGAGAGTACTTAAAAGTACTAAGAAACTCCAAGGTTATCGTAGGATGAGTTGGACCATTCAGAAAAAAGAACTCCTCCCATCCAATGTTCCTCAGCAAAGATAATACCCTCTCTTGAATGCCCAGGTCAATGAGTGTCTTCATACTCATAAACCTACTAGAAACAATAATCTTTGCAGCCAGCTTATTGAATAAAGTGCGATGTGCTGGAGTCAACCAATCAGGAGGCGGAATGGGTGCTGATGGTTTCTTCTCTCTATTTCGAACCATGGTTCCTGAAAAGAAAGTATATACTTTATCCAAAACATTCTTAGTTTCATTAAGTGCAAACCACATATATGGCTAGATTGAAAGAATAATAACAAAACTCACCAGAACTTCACAACAGAAATTTGCAAAATAAATAAAATTTTCTAGCTAACGAAAATGCAAAATATGTAAAATTAAGCATCAAACATATGTATAAACAATTTAAAGTACAAAATCAATGCACAAACTTAGTCAAAATTGGAAAATTGCACAAATTAGAATTTAATGAAATTAAAAATGAAAAGCATAAGGTGGAGAATAAAAATAAGCACAAGTAATTAATCCCTAAAGTGTATATGCCAAAAATTAATATAAATGCAATTTAATGGAAAATAAGAGAGAAAAATGCAAAGTTTGATTAATCAATGCTTATTCGTAGCAAAAATATGTAGGATAAATTCAAAGTTGAATGTAAATAAAAAAAATTTTGAAAATTTGGCATCTATTGCAACTCATCCTAATCCCATCAATTCGGGAGCTAGCAAACATGCATTTGTCTCAACACATTCAAGCACAATTATCAATTGCATCTAAATTAAAAATTAAAGCAATAGCAAATACTTCTAAAACAAAATAATGACAAGTACAATCTCAAGCAATTTGAATTTAACTTGCAAAATTTTCTTTCCATATTCATACTGTGCATAATGCCCCAATTATCTTAAAACAATTCAGTTCAGAATTCTGAAGCTCAAAATCCCAATTCAGCGAGCTAATTTTCAAGACAAAATGCAAGAACACATCCCATCCAGCACAATGATCATTAAGTTCAAATTCAATTCTAATGGCACCCATTAACTCAACACTGCTATAAGAGCAATTAAACATAAGCACATATATGAAATCAGGCTCAAAATATGATTGCTCAGTGTGCAATATGTTTAGATAAAGCTCAGTCATTGAAAGTTCCAAATCAGCAGTGAGCATGCCAACAATGACCTATTTGCATGTTCAAACAACCTGATTCATGCCAACTAGATATGAACAAAACCTCAACAAATCATATTAACAGAGTTGGGAAGAAAAAATAAACAATTATGTTGCATTTTCATGTTACAAGTCCCAAATTTGGACATGAATTTCTCATATAGGCATTTCATCAAGCACCTGGTGAGCAGGATTATAAACCAAAATAATTAGCACAACTTCCTCATCCTAAACACCCATTAGCAAGAGAATAGCACATCTCAATTAACAAATTCAACAACAACATAAATTTATTTGATTTAAGCTCAGTGCACGATGGAATCAGAAAAAGAACGAAATAATTTGAATGAACAGGGTGAGAAAATGCGTACCTGGAATCTGTAGAAATTAGCTAACTGACTCAAAAATTTTAGAAGAGAAATAATGGTAGAGAGCTCTTAATTCTTAACCCCTAAAATCTGGGATTTTTGCAAAAATTTGGGGAGAAATCAATATCGGGCATAAAAGAAGAGAAATGCAGAAATACGATGAAAAGAATTCCATTTAAGCTCTATGAAAATGCATAAAATAAAAATTACCTGAGATGAGCTTGGATTGTCAATGAAGATCGAAGAGAAAATTGAGAGAAAATTTTTAAAATGAAGAACAGGGGGGAATAGGTGAGAAGAAAAGAGAAAAGAGCAGTGAGAAATGAACACAGCGTGTTTTAAAAGGGTCTGGGTAAAAAGCACAGCTGTGCTTTTGAAAGAAGCGCAGCTGTGTTTTACACACCGCTGCGTATCGCCACTCTTTAAATGAAAGCACAGCTGTGTTTTTGCGTTTGACCTGACGCTACTGCCCTATTAAAATAAATGTCACGGTGACAATAGATTTAATTGTGACCGTGAGATACCTGTAATATGCTACTGCTCCACTGCACAAATTTTTTTTAATTCCAAGTTATTCTCCCTATTAAATTCCAAAACAATAAAACAAACCAAAACCAATAAAACCAAAAATTAAAAACCAACAAAGTAAACATTAAAACAACAAATTAACATTCTAACACTACCAAAACCAACAAGATCAAAAATTTAAGAAATATTCATTTATTTTTATTTTTATTTTTATTTTATTTTATTTTTAATAAAATAATAAAAAAAATAAAAAACTAAACAACTAAAAATTAAAACATAAAACACAAAAGCACAGATAAATGGCAAGAAATTAAAGAGGAAGGATTAAGAGAAAGTTATGGTTTATTGAGTCCCAGCTCGACTCATGTTACTCTCGGGTGGACGAGCTTGTGAACCAAATAATGGTCTTTCCGATTTTTGCTCCTCATTTTCCCCCATCAGTAAGAGAAAATCATCGAAAGCCATCAAGATGGGAAATTCCATGTCTTCGATAAAGTATGACTTCATCTTGGGAAACGAACTCCACCGGCTCTTTCAGCCTAAATAAATCTTTCAAATGAACTGAATTCAGTGCTTCTATTTGAGAATCGCACAACTCTTTCTGATGAGGAGGGATGAATCTCCTTAAACTTGATATTTCCTTTGGGCCAAAGAAGAATGATTGATGACGCATATCATTAGGAGTCATGTGTCATCATACTCACAATGAAGGTATTTGACTTTTGGTGGATTTTGAGGATTAAAAACATGCCTTTCCCATACTGGAAGCACAGAGGGGGCATCTACCCCCTTTGCCATCTCTGTTACGCATTTCGAAAATTGTGTTATACCATAACCATCACAAATAGTGTGGTTAAATCTGATGGCAAAAAGAAATGCTCCACACTTGAGATGTGCCATCTGTCAATTCAATATCTTTCAAATTAGCAAATCGGATATCAACTATATTCATGTAAAAATTGAAGGGTAAATTTGAATCTTACGAAAAAAAAGAAAGTTGCTGGTTACAGTAATATATACCTGGATGAGCAACAAAGGGGAGTTCAAACATCCGGTTGAGCCAGGGACATCATAAAGGATCTCATTAGCACAAGGAAATGGAGGTAAGAGTGGATAACCGAACTGTTGAAGAGTAACATCAGCATATGCCTCAATAAATAAAATACCCTCACCCGTACATTCCACGATTAGCTTGCCGTTACATGCTTCCCTGAGCCTGCCAGCCAATGGATAGTAAAATACAAGTGCTTTAGCGACTGCCTCCCTAATCAACTTAGTAGGCACCTTCCCTTTCATGGAGAGGTTGCCTGGAAAAATAGTCAAGTTAGGAATATGAAATTTAAGGCCAGCTTGATCATCAACATCTGATAATAGCTTGAACTCATGTGGAGTGGGTTTACTAGGGGTTATTAGTACAGGTTCACATCTGTGAACCTTGAAGGTTAGGGTGGCAGGTGATGTTGTTGTCATTTCTCCGAAATCAGCTACTAAAAATTTGATAACTTAGCCAAAAGAGATTTTTACTATTGTATTTCTGTGCATGGAGCGTGAAGAGACTCTTGTTAAGGGTTCCTATTTATAACACAATGAACCAGTTCTCATTTCTCCATCACGTTGGCTAGGTTCTTTACCAACATAATAATAATGAAGATAAAAATGAAAATTATAATAAGAGATAAATATAATGTGGATAATGATAACAAAGCTAATTTAATTTAATACATAATTTTACCAGGAGTTAATCGCAAATTAGAAATCTATGAGTCATATCCTATTTAGGATCTGATTTCTATTTCAACACTCATTCTCTACCTTATAAATAGCAGGAATTCAGGTATTTTTGAAAAAAAAAAATTCAATTACATTATATTTTTCATATTTTAGTCTAGATACTGACTTGACCGTCGGAGTATTTGTAAATCTCCAATAGGTCTTTTATTTTTTTTTGCAGGTAACAAATTACGAAAATTTATTCTAGAATGTTATCATTGGTGCGGTGAGCGTGGATCGAACCTTCATCCAAATTCATTGATACCCGAAAAGGAGCTTTAACTCCTCCACCATGAATAGTAAAAAAAAAATAATACAGCAAAATGCAAGAAATCGAGAAAGAGAGGAACCGAAGAAGAAGGGTACTCCGGGGGCCAGTCCCGACGGCGAGCGGTGTCACGCGTGGCACCAGCGAACTCCTCCAACCCAAACGCTTCAGCCGCTACCCACCGGGCTTCCTCAATCGCCGGCAGCAAACAGATCGGAGGTGGGTCTCCTGCGCCTTTCGACGCAATTTTCTGCTAGACCGCCGCTCCTCTTGGCTCGTGACTGTCGGCGGTGAACTCCCGGTGTCTCGATCTATTCTCTGGTGACAGTGGTGCATCATGGATAACAAATTTTCACCCCAGCAACAATCTTGCTCAAATCTTTAAACTAGTGGGCCAAGAAGAAGAAGTATCTGAAATTGCTAGATACATATCATCGTTGGTTCATTCCAATTCTTTATTTCTTTTGCTTTGCATTTTCAATAAAAAAATTCTTCCAGGCTCAGCTTAAGAATTGCGTAGTGGGATGGCTCTCTACGGGTTCATTCACCATTCATGTGTTGTTGTCATGGAATCTGGCTTAGGAAAGTCCCCCATTTTCGAAATTGAGGACAAATATATGTAGCATGGGATTGTATAGTTTCTTTACTGAAGAAAGCTGAAGCCAATCAAGCTTCATTTCGTTCTGCCAATGGTGTGACAATTGTTCTTCCTTTCTTGGTTTCTAATTTTCATCGTGCTGGGGTCCTCCAAATATTTTCATGTTTGATCAATAAAGATATTTCACAGACTCATCCTGAAGAATTGGGAGCTGTTGTTGAAGTTCTTAAAAGTGGAATGGTTACAAGTAGTGCAGGGCATCAATATAAACTCGAAAATGATGTGTGACACAATGGGTGCCTTGTGGCGCATAATGGGGGCTAATAGTTCAACTAAGAGGGTTTTTGGTAAAGCCACTGGGTTTTCTCTTCTCTTGACCACCCTTCACAGTTTCCAAGGTGATGGAGGACTGATGGATGAATCTTTCTCGGTGGTTCATATCAAAGTTTTTACATACTTATTGTGTCTCATGACAGCTAGAGTTTGTGATAGTTCTATTAATATTACCAAACTGCATTCTATTATATCCTCCCAAACATTTTATGATCTTCTTGTCGAGTCTTGCTTGCTTTCTATGGAATTTGAAAATCAAGTCATATAGTTGATGTTGGAACTAGCTCTTGAAATTGTGCTTCCCCCATCCTTATTAGATGGTACTCCAACTTCCGATATAATTCAATCTAACTCTGCTAATTCTCTTATGTTGATACCCATTTATCAGCGGCTTTGATTGATATGTACAGTAAGTGTGGACGAATCAACTTGGCAAGGAAGGCTTTCAGGAAAGCAGCAGATAAGAAGGTATTTGTGTGGAATTCTATGCTAAGAGGACTGGCACTGCATTCATTCGGTAAAGAAGCTATTGATCTAGTTGATGAGATGATAGAGCATGGAATACAACCTAATGAAATCACTTACATCAATATTTTAACAGCTTGCAATCCTTCAAGTCTTCTTGACATTGGATTGCGTTTCTTCAATAAACTGGTAGAAGATGAAAAATTGCAACCTACAATAGATCACTACGGATTCCTGGTGGACCTACTGGGTCGCGCAAGTTTGAGATATGATGCGTTTCAGGTAGTTCAAACTATGCCTTTGAGAGATGATGGATCTTTGTAAAGGGCCCTTCTTGGTGCCTGTAAACTGCATCAGTATGTTAAGTTGGGAGAGCAAGTTGGAAGAATTTTAATTAAGATGGAGTCTTTAAATCACATGAACTATGTTCTTCTATCAAATCTTTATGCAGTAGATAATAGATGGGAGAGTTGAGGATAGAAATGAAGGTGAAAGGCTTGACAAAAAAGCTCGGATGTAGCTTGATTGATAAAACCTAGTTCTTTGGCTAATGCATTTGATGTCATTGACCACGCCAATATATATCAAGTTTTCAGGAAAATGTTGCAACTAGGATTTGTGGCGAAATCAATATATGTCCAGCTGCTGCTTTTGGCATAAAGCTACCCAGAATTTTGTCGAATGTTCCCACAAAATCTATAAATCCATAATGAGCTCCAAACATGATGAACATGGCTTATAATGAAAGAGCAGACCACTATGCAACTATAGCTTCAACAAAATAGACTATAATGAAATTAATGCTATTTGTGCCCACCTTGCTCTCAATTTTGATTCTTCTTTCTTAAGACCATATATCATCTGCTTTAGAGATAGAGCTTTTTGCTCGCAACCACAATCCATGAAATTAAAGATTATCATTTTGCAAACAAGCTGAGAAGCTCAAACAAAAAAATCTTCAAAAGGAATGGTGGGCTGTTACTTAAACAGTAACTGTCTTTTATAAATAATTTTTTAGTTCTTCACTTCGCAGTTCGGCAGTTTCAAATTTATTACAACTCTTACATGACTTTTTCAATCAGGCAGTTTTACCATAGGAGCATTTCTTTATTTCAAAGCTCGTTCAGGCAGTTTTGCCATTAGAGCCTTTGCTTTATTTATTAGCTCACTCAAGCAGTTTTCCCATAAGAGCATCTTTCTCATTATTAGCTCACTCAAGCAGTTACGCCATAAGAGTATTTATTTCATTGTTAGCTCAATTAGGCAAGTTCGCCATTCAAGCATCAAGTTCTACAATTTTCGCCAGTTATCGCTCAATTAGGCAAGTTCGCCATTAGAGCATCAAGTTCGGCAATTTTTGCCAGTTGTCGCTCAATTAGGTAAGTTCACCATTCAAGCATCAAGTTCAGCAATTTTCGCCAGTTATCGTTCAATTAGGCAAGTTCACCATTCAAGCATTAAGTTCGGAAATTTTTGCCAATTTTGCCAGTTAAAGCTCAATTAGGCAAGTTCGCCATTCGAGCATTAAGTTTTCGTCAATTAGGCAAGTTTGCCATTCGAGCATCAAGTTCAAAAATTTTTGCCAGTTATCGCTCAATTAGGCAAGTTCGCCATTCGAGCATCAAGTTCGACAATTTTGCCATTTATTGTTAAAGTTTGGCATTATCACCATTTGAATGCTTATTCATTGTCAATTGCTCAGTTTGGCTATATTGTTGTTCAAATACTCAACGGCCTATTCTAACACCTAGTTCGGCTATATCGCCAGTTTCTTACAAATAGATCCCTCATCATGGCTACATGTGCTAAATAGCAGCTACTCAAAAATATCACCTCAAATGCTACTGACATAAATGTCGCACATCGTAGGGGGACTTATGATAACAAATCTAATTTAATTTAATATAGAACTCTACCAGGAGTTAATCGAAAATTAGAAATCTATGAGTCATATTCTATTTAGGATCTAATTCCTATTCCAACACTGATTCCCTATCCGATAAATAGTAAGAATTTAGGTATTTTTGAAATTTTTTTTTTCAATTACATTTTACTTTTCATATTTTAGTCAAGATACTGACTTTACTGTCGGAGTATTTATAAATCTCTAACAGGTCTTTTATTCTTTTTTGTAGGTAACAAATTACGAAAATTTATTCGAGAATGTTATCAAATAAAAATGACCATGACATAATATAATGACATTAGAAATGAAGATGATGAGATGAGTATTGATAATAAGATAACAATAACAAAGATGGTAATGATATGGAAAAATTAATAATAAAATGGTAATAGCAACGATAAAAATGATGACAACAAAAATAACAATAACATGAATGAAAAAAAAACAAGTATAGGGTGGGCATCAACTGATTAACCAATTCACAACCTATTTTTCAAATTCAGTACATTAATTTTTATTTTTTAAAATCAAAATCCAATATCAGTTTATTAACAACTAGCTAACTGTTAAATGTTGTCGGTTAACCATTAACTATCAATTAACCATTTAAAAATTAAACACATACAATTATCCATATGTTTCATAAAAAGAAAATATTTGTCCATAACATTTAAATTTAAATTTTGAAAGTTTTAAATAAAAGTACAAATAAAGATGAAATTCATTAAAATTTAATGTTAATACAATAAAAAAATTTGCATAAATGCTTTACAGGACTATGAAAAAATAATTCAATATTGATAAAGTCCGAAATTTTTGGGTTGGCAGCAAGGACAAGTCACCTGAAAGCACAAAAATTCGGCAGGTTTTTTGACTAAGGATACTCTGATGGTCAAGTCAGGGAAATTGAAAGCACAAAAATCCGACAGGTTGATTCCTGATTAGATAAGGTTGATCTCAAAGAAGCCGCGTCATAAGCTATCAGGAGAGACTGAGCTATCATTGAGAGTGCTTATTCATATCAGCTCGGCTAACCGGACTCAAGAGCGAAAGTGTAACCGACCTAAATGGGCGATGTAGATACTGGGTCCCGAGCAGCTTTGATCAGGATTACCCAATGATGAAATTAAGTGTGCCGATTTATAGGCAAAAAGAATGAAAGTTGGAAGTGATGATTTCCTTGTCGTTTTGATTTGTTAGGAATAAGTAAAAATGTATTTTAAAAATTATTTTGGGGTAAAAAAAGTGAGTTTTTAATTTTTTGTGTTTTGTAGAAAATTTAAACAAAAAATAAAAGAGGAAAATCTCGCGAATGTCGGGCTGCAGCAGCGCTGGGTGCGCACTGCAGCACCCCAAAGTGCGGGCGGAGCACGCGCGGGGAGCGCTCGACCACACGCTGCGCGAGAGATCCGCGCAGGCGCGCACCCTCTAGCGACGGCTTGCCTGTCGCGAGCGCAGCTGGGCGTGCGCCCTGCCGTGGGGACGCCCGTCGGGCCCTCCGACGGGGCGTCCCTCGCCCCTGTCGCCCTCCAACTGCCGATTTCGGTTTTTTTTGCATAATTTAATTTAAATTCAATGCTAAAACTTTTTATATCCCTAACCCTTGAAATTCTGTAGTTTTTAGTGATTATTGGGGTTAATTTAATTTAATTCTTTAATTAAAAATCTGATTTTTGGGGGAGGAATAAAAAGGATTTAGGAGACAGAATTAGGGGGAATTTTCTTCAGAAAATTAGTTTTCTTCTTCTTTCTTCTCTCAAACAAATTCTCTCAATTTCTAAAGAATTTTTCCAAGTGAATTCTTGAGACAAAAAAAATAACAATTTTTGTTCTTGGAAATTTTTCTTCTTCTCATAAAATAATTTTTATTTTGAGACAAATAAATCAATTATTTGTTCTTGAGTAAAAATTCATTTTCAATATTTTATTTTTCTAATATATTCTCACAATCAAGACAAGGAATTGGATCATCTACCTTCATTTCTTCAAGATAAATTTTGAGGGTAAACATTATTGGCTCAATTTCTTAACTTAATTTTAATTTCATTTTTTTGTTTCCAATTAATTAGTTAACATGTAAATTCTTTTAGTTCTATCATTTTTTTATTTTCTTATTCTTTTGTTTTTTATTTAATTAGTTAACATGTGAATTCCCTTAGATCTATTTTTTACTTCTTATTTCTTATTTAATTGTTCATATTGAATTGTCCATACATTATTATTATTATTATTATTATTATTATTATTATTATTATTATTATTATTATTATTATTATTATTATTATTATTATTATTATTATTATTATTATTATTATTATTATTACCATGTGCTTATGTGATTTTCCATATTATTATTGGCATTATTATTATCATGTTTTAACATGCCATGTTAATTTTATTTCCTATTATTTTTGCATTTTATATGATTAGTCATATCCTTGTTGATATTGTGCTTTGTCATTATTATTATCACCATTGTTATTTTTATTACTTTTGCTATAATTTGTTACTAGTATCATTATTATTATTAATATTATTATTAATATATTTTATGCATGCTGAATTTTATATGTATTATACTTTTTATGCATGATTGGATGTTATTGCTATTATTTTGTGCTTTTATGCATGTTGAATTTTGTTATTATTATGTTATTTTTTATGCATGTTAAATTGTTAATTAGTTAAATTGCATATTTTTATTATATCATTTTAATTGGCTTGTCATACATGATACATTTTTATTTGCTCTAATTTATAGTATATTTTTAAATTCATTTTTTCTTACTAACATGGCTTTTGTTTGTTTTTTTTATTTTTCAATACTTATTTTTCATATGTGGGTTTTTTAATACCAAGTGGGAGCCCATGAAGATTTGAAGATCCATTTGGGAGTTGATTTGCTTTCATTATTTTATTTCTAATATGTAATTCGTAATAAGTTTATTTAATTTTATTTTTATGCACGTTAATTAAAAAATCACAAAAATATTTATATTAATTAATTTGATTTTTTTCTAATAAAAATGGGACCAATGTCCTAGTTTTTCTCATCCAAAATAAATCGTCACTTTAAAATTGTTTTCTTTAATTATGCATGAGAGGACCGATATCCTCATTTTTAATAAATAGCCCGATTTATGTATGAATTGTATTTTATTTACAAATGGGAGTTGTATTCCGCCCCTAGTTTTGTTGTAATTTATTTTCATGCGCTTTTATTTACTTTATCTATCGCTTTCATTATATTTTTGACATGCGCATTAAATTAAATTGCATTAAAATTGAATGAGAAAAGGCATGAAACGCTAAATTCAAAACTTGATTATAAACTTAGCCAACGTATGAATAAATGGGGAGTCCCGAACCATCTCTGGTCTTTGGGCTCAACGAGGCGAGAAGCCCATTTCGATGTTTCATTGGAATGAGATCTCCAAGACACCTCTTGTGTCCCACCAAAAGACTCAATTTACAATCCTAGGCTCCATAGGGTTAGAGGGTCATTCTAATGTTCTATTTGGGTGAATGCCTCCAAGACCCCTTTGGTTTGCCCAAAATGGATAAGACTCGTCGTCTTAGGCTCACTAAGGCGAGACGAATTTTTCCAATGTTTTATTGGGTGGCGACTCCATGAAACCTCCTTGTTGCCCAAAATAGACGCACTTGTAAATACCTTACAAGTTCCGATGAACCTCCCTCGAAAGCCCTAAGAGCGGGCCTTCGGGGCGTCCTACGGGGTTCGACGCGCGTCACAGTGGCGACTCCACTGGGGATAATAGAGATTTCGATTCGAAAGTACCTTGGTTAAAATTTATAATTGAGTTTTAATTTAAAAATTTTATCCCTTTTCGAAAATTGCATTGCATTCATGCTAGAGCCTTAGATTATACTAGTTTAGTCCCTTTTCTAGCTCCGGTGTGTTCCCGAAGCACGACCCTATGTTCACTCAATGTACGGAAGTGTTAAGGATAATCACCAGCCCAAGCCTCGTACCATCATGGTATATCAAATGGTGACCCGATCGGTCGTCATACTCGTGATGAGCTAGACCCGTCGGTAGGTACCATGTTTGGGTAGACCTAAAGTAACACCACCCATGACTAAGGCCCATGTAATGGACATAAATACTTCCACTAGGGGGCATGTGCCATAATACGTTGCTTGTGTAGTGGGTCATTGTGTATTGAACAAATTCAAATAAATTTAGTTGTTCTCTCCTGAAAGGTTCTCATACCCTGAGGGGCATGTTTCGGTTTATTCGAATTGTTTAAATACACGACAACCAAAAATTCATCTGCATGCGTTTTTTTTAGTAATGAGAGTTTGTGCTTCGCAGCACGCTTTACGCACCCATTGGGTTCCCCGTTAACCCATGGGCCAAGCCCACTTAGGAAAAGAGACAGCACGACCTCCTATGAGATAGAAATACGGTTGGGAGAAATTTTTTTCTTGTATGTGTATTTGTGATTGTGCATTCTTTTCATGAGCAATCAATGTAAATAAAATACATGTATTTTGTCTCATGTATAATAATAGAACCTTTGCGTTTTGTATATAAGTTTGCTTGTATCATAAATTGTGAATATAAATATAACACGTTTGTTATGCATGCACATAATAATGCTTGTCGTAATACATACATATTAACATTCTTTATGACATCCATTGTGCGCCATTATCTGTATATACAGCATACATCATCGGATGTATATATTAACATGCATTATAGCAAGCACAGACATATTGCCCCCGTGAGACACACAAAAAAATGGAAGAAAAGAAAACGAAAATGAAAACGAAAATGATGAAATAAAATAAATACATTCATCATGTGTCATAGCATGTGTGCTCACATTACATATGTACATAGATATTGTGTTAGAACATACACATACCGTTGTATGTCATAGTGTGCACACATTAGCACATATCATTAGGACGGTCATTATACATATCATACACATCATGACACTTTGCATCTCTCACATTGTGTTCCATATCATGAACATGCATTATCATGCATGCGTTATGCCATGCACATATGAATCCTGCATCATGCATGTCAGTCATTACATATATACCATGCTACATTTTGTGTGCGCATACCATGTAAATACACGTACCTTGTAGGTGCCACTCATTTCTTGCGACCACTTTCATCCCATGTCTTGTATCGCACACCATAGAAGCTCACTGTACATTATCATTCTTATGTTGTGTCCCATCTCATGTGCATTATTTATATATGTTTTGCACTTCTATATATGTGAGTTTTGCCACTCCTCGCAACGCATTGGCGCACATTTTCGTGCCAGATCATCTTCATCCTACATCACATCTTCATCTTACATACACATCTCTATCATGTCTAAATCACACCATATGCACATACACCCTGTATTGTGAACATTCATTCTCATGTTGTGTCATATCTTGCACTTTTACATTCATTGTATACTGTTTACATGTACACTGCAAATTTATGCATGCACGTCATTTATCATGCAGTGTTTACACACTCATATTTTTTCACAGGTGTTTTACACACACACATCTTTGCACATATTTCATGTACGCATTTTTATACAAAAGTTTTTACACATGTTTCGCACATACAGTTCCTTACACGCATTGCTAATATATATGATGCTATTGCATATGCCATTCTATATACATGATTTTTAACGCATAGTTTGTGCATATTTTATAAAAAGAAAAAATTCTCTATTTGCTTAAACGATTTTTGTATATACATTTTGATAGAATCAAAAATTTTTGTGTTAAGCCATACCCTAAAACGCTGGCATGTTTGCACCTTATTGAGGTACCTTTGATTCAAGGTTTGACTCTACTTAATTAGTTCTCAACTATGAATGGATTTGATCTTAACTCTAGAAATCTGAGTTTCATTCCACTTTGAATTAAGTAAGGGGTATATATGTTTGGTCTTTAAGAGCTATATCATGTGAAGATATTTGGCCATACCATGTCATTTCTAAGTTCAGAGCACTTTTGGCCCATTTTGAAAACAAACTGAAAAAACTAGTTGCAATTAGGGGATTGGATGAAAACTCACTAAGAGCACTAGAACCTTTCCGATTACCCGTCAAATCGATCCCTGGATAAGGCTGAATTTAGAAAATGATTTAGGCACCATTTCTTTGTATAGCTCTCTAAATGACCATTTCCTACCCTCGTTTTACAATCGCTTGCTAGCCCATTGAGCCTTTATTTTGGTATGCTAAATACGTACCGATTTTATTGTTACACACGTTAAAATTACCCTTCTCCTAAAATAATTTTGGCTTTCCCTTAGAAGAATGGCCGCTCTAGTAAGGATGGATGTACATTATGACATTTCTTTGGGCTATCAAAACTTACTCCGATGAAAGTGGGTTTACACATCGAGAAGAGAATTTTAATCATCGATAATTTTTTGGGGTTACCAAAAATTGCCCCGGTGAAAGTGGGTTTACACTTCGAGGAAATAATTTCGACCATTGATAATTTTTGGGTTACTAGAAATCACCCTGATAAGGATGGGTTTACCCCTTGAGGAAAAGATTTTCAATCATCGATAATTTTTGGGCTACACTTCGGGAAAGGGGTTTAAATCACCAATAAACTTTTTGTGTAATTAGAGACGTAAGCTTGTGAAAAAAAAAATAGAATAAGTAGAAAAAAAAAACAAACAAAGAAAGAAAAGTAGAATACCCCATGATGAATTCAGTAGCTTAGCTTAATTTTTATGTTGAGCTTGATAAGTCAGAGTATTACCGAGTCCACATTCGAGAATGTCTGGACAGAATGCAATTAGATTGAAAATGGTTCCTTCATCCGAATGAACGCTGCGGCCATTTTTCTCTAGTGACCTGATCCTCCTTTAATAACCATCTACCTGAGCCTAACGTTACAACCAAAGTAAGACCTCTTGATTCTTGGTTTGGCCATATATAATTAGTGGAGATGACCTTCTGATAAGTTTTGGTACGTAGGAAGAGGCATATGGTGTTTCTTGAGCTTTAAGTTAGAAGCCATGAGTGCATTTATGCATTCGAGTTGAGTCTTGTCCTTGACTTTGCATCTAGAATTTGCTTTTGAAAAATGAAAAATCTTGTTTTGGCCTTTTGCACATACACACAAAGATTGCGTGGTATGCCTCGTATTTACATGTTAGTTTAGTAAACCTTGATGTCTACACATTTATCTTCTTGCCCTTCATTGGGAATGACTCCCAAATTCTTTTGCTGAGATTGAATCAATTGAGAATGTGGTTCATTCAGTATGCTCAAAGGCAGATAAAAACTCGAGTTTGAGGTACCTAATAGGTTGCACTCATTTTATAATCTTGGGGTATTTCTTATCACTACCCATGAAACACTCCCAACAATATTCTTTGTACACATGCTTTCTGCAAATGTTTTTACGCATAACTGTAGCAAACATTCTTATAAAATAGTTTTACATATAGAATTCTTGGTGCATGTCTTTTGGCATAAGAGCTTTAGAGAATATATTTCATACGTGCTTTTGACACACATGGCTCTTTATGGGTATATCCTTTGCCTGCATCTCACATCCATAATTTTCGCATGCATTCAGTATATACATGTACATAATTTTTCCTACACGTGTTCCATATACATAGTTGTAGGTGCACACATTGCACACACCCATTACTTTACACAACCTTCGTGTATATAATGACTTCTGCATATCTTTGCATACGATTCTTTACATCTATGCCGATAAATGACTCTTTATCCTTATCACATGTATGATCATTTACACATACTCTGCATACATAATCCCCTTATATATATTTATCATGCTGGAACCTTTACATGCTTTTCTTATTCATGATTATATGCAAACATGTTAGAATAACGATTCTTAGCACATGGTCCATGATCCTCCTCATGGATACAAGCCATTGGCATATATGCCGTATGCATAAGCATTTCAGGATCATAGTCCTTTGCATGTCATTTCATAAAAGCATAGCCTTTCACATGCATTCCATGCATACATGGTGTCCAACACACACTAGATAGTATACATCAGTCCCACGTAGACAAGCTGACTTTTCCTAAAGTCCTCTGAGGAGGCAATCCTCAAGTGCTCTGAAGAGGCAATTCTCCAAGTCCTTTTAAGAGGCAATTCTCAAGTCCTTTGAAGAGGCAATTCTCAAGTCAATGCAAGTCCGACGGTAAAAAAATGCACACGGGTCAGTTCTCTTTGAAGAGATTACGGGTCAGAATACCTAAATCCAAGACAATACTTTTCTAGATCCTTGGGGGCATAAGGCAATGGGAGCGGCCGAAAAGCACCCTCAACGAACCCCTTAACCACCTGGGATAGGGTCTATCCATTTTTGCATGCATTTCATACCATTCTTTAGCAAATATCTGCATATGGCCATTTACATTTGCATGCATAATCTATTGTATATATTCCTGTGCACACAGCTTTGCAGGAAAAGTCCAAATAAAGGCCACACACATAAAAGCTAGTCAAGGACAACAACGTTAGCACTTACCCTTGCTGGACAATCAGGTCAAGATAATGGCTACGCCAGCAAATCTCCAAGACCTCTTAGGAGGCAATTCTCCAGGGTCTCTTAATAGATAAATCTTTTTTTCCTGCACTTTTAGTAGTCTGTAGAAGACTCGGTGTAGTCCTCCTTTGCACTTTTTGTAGTCTGTAGCAGACTCGGTGCAATCCTCCTTTTGCATTTTTTGTAGCCTGTAGCAGGCTCGGCGCATCGCCATTTGCGGATGGCAGCTGCACTTTTTGTAGTCTGTAGCAGACTCGGTGCAGTCCTCTTTTTGCACTTTTTATAGTCTGTAGCAGACTCAATGCAATCCTCCTTTTGCGTTTTTTATAGCCTGTAGCAGGCTCGACACATCGTCATCTACGGATGGCAGCTGCACTTTTAGTAGTTTGTAGCAGACTTGGTGCAGTCCTCTTTTTGCACTTTTTGTAGTCTGTAGCAGATCGGTGCAATCCTCCTTTTGCGTTTTCTTGTAGCCTGTAGCAGGCTCGGCGCATCGTCATCTGCGGATGGCACATGCACTTTTTGTAGTCTTGTCAGCGACTCGGTGCATCGTCATCTACGGATGACACCTGCACTTTTAGTAGTCTTGTCAGCGACTCGGTGCAGTTCTCTTCTTGCGCTTTTTGTAGTCTTGTCAACGACTCGGCGCATCGTCATCTACGGATGACACCTGCACTTTTAGTAGTCTTGTCAGCGACTCGGTGCAGTTCTCTTCTTGCACTTTTTATAGCTTGTCAGCGACTCGTCGCATCATCATCTACGGATGACACCTGCACTTTTAGTAGTCTTGTCAGCGACTCGGTGCAGCCATTTTCTTGCGCTTTTTATAGTCTTGTCAGCGACTTGGCGCATCGTCATCTGCGGATGACACCTCTGCACTTTTAATAGTCTTGTCAGCTACTCGGTGCACTCCTTTTCCTGCGTTTTGTAGTCTTGTCAGCGATTCGACGCATCGCCATCTGCGAATGGTGCCTACACTTTTAGTAGTCTGTAGCAGACTCGGTGCGGCCCTCTGAAGAGGACATTTCTCGCGTTTTGTAAGTCTGTAGCAGACCCGGCGCATCACTGTCTTAGGATAGTTCCTAGCACTTTGTAGTCTTGTCAGCGACTCAGTGTAATCCAAGAGGATACTCATGGTTCAAATTGCAGCACTGTTCCCGAGGGAGCAGCTGGAAGGAGGCAGCCTCAGGTACGCGCTTCTTTCTCTTTCCTGAATTTTGGCTCACCTAGGCACCCACGCACTAGCCTACCCAAAATTGGGGGCAACTGTAGACACCGTGACTCGAGCAGCTTTGATCAGGATTACCCAATGATGAAATTAAGTGTGCCGATTTATAGGCAAAAAGAATGAAAGTTGGAAGTGATGATTTTCTTGTCATTTTGATTTGTTAGGAATAAGTAAAAATGTATTTTAAAAATATTTTAAAAATTATTTTGGGGCAAAAAAAGTGAGTTTTTAATTTTTTGTGTTTTGTAGAAAATTTAAAAAAAAAAAGAGGAAAATCGCGAGAATGTCGTGCTGAGGTAGCGCTGGGCGCGCGCCGCAGCACCCCAGCGTGAGGGCGGAGCACGCGGCGCGAGAGCTCCGCGCAAGCGCGCACCTGCGCGCTAGCGACGGCTTGCTCGTCGCGCACGCAGCTGGCCGCACGCCCTGCAGGCGGGGACGCGGGTCGTCCCTCGCCCCTGTCGCCCTCCCGCTGCCGATTTCGGTTTTTCCTCATTTTTAAGTGTTTTAAATTGATTTATTTTGCATAATTTAAATTAAATTCAATGCTAAAACTTTTTATATCCCTAACCCTTGAAATTCTGCAGTTTTTAGTGATTATTGGGGTTAATTTAATTTAATTTTTTAATTAAAACTCTGATTTTTGGGGGAGGAATAAAAAGGATTTTGGAGAGAGAATTAGGGGGGATTTTCTTTAGAAAATTAGTTTTCTTCTTCTTTCTTCTCTCAAACAAATTCTCTCAATTTCTAAAGAATTTTTCCAAGTGAATTCTTGAGAAAAAAAAATAACAATTTTTGTTCTTGGAAATTTTTCTTCTTCTCATAAAACAATTTTTATTTTGAGACAAATAAATCAATTATTTGTTGTTGAGTAAAAATTCATTTTCAATATTTTATTTTTCTAATATATTCTTACAATCAAGACAAGGAATTGGATCATCTACCTTCATTTCTTTAAGATAAATTTTGAGGGTAAACATTTTTGGCTCAATTTCTTAACTTAATTTTAATTTCATTTTTTTGTTTCCAATTAATTAGTTAACATGTAAATTCTTTTAGTTCTATCATTTTCTTATTTTCTTATTCTTTTGTTTTTTATTTAATTAGTTAACATGTGAATTCCCTTAGATCTATTTTTTACTTCTTATTTCTTATTTAATTGTTCATATTGTTCATATTGAATTGTCCATACATTATTATTATTATTATTATTATTATTATTATTATTATGTGCTTATGTGATTGTCCATATTATTATTGGCATTATTATTATCATGTTTTAACGTGCCATGTTAATTTTATTTCCTATTATTTTTGCATGTTTATATGATTAGTCATATCCTTGTTGATATTGTGCTTTGTTATTATTATTATCACCATTGTTATTTTTATTACTTTTGCTATAATTTGTTACTAGTATCATTATTATTATGAATATGTTTTATGCATGCTGAATTTTATATGTATTATACTTTTTATGCATGATTGGATGTTATTGCTATTATTTTGTGCTTTTATGCATGTTGAATTTTGTTATTATTATGTTATTTTTTATGCATGTTAAATTGTTAATTAGTTAAATTGCATATTTTTATTATATCATTTTAATTGGCTTGTCATACATGATACATTTTTATTTGCTCTAATTTATAGTATATTTTTAAATTCATTTTTTCTTACTAACATGGCTTTTGTTTGTTTTTTTTATTTTTCAATACTTATTTTTCATATGTGGGTTTTTTAATACCAAGTGGGAGCCCATGAAGATTTGAAGATCCATTTGGGAGTTGATTTGCTTTCATTATTTTATTTCTAATATGTAATTTGTAATAAGTTTATTTAATTTTATTTTTATGCACGTTAATTAAAAAATCACAAAAATATTTATATTAATTAATTTGATTTTTTTCTAATAAAAATGGGACCAATGTCCTAGTTTTTCTCATCCAAAATAAATCGTCACTTTAAAATTGTTTTCTTTAATTATGCATGAGAGGACCGATATCCTCATTTTTAATAAATAGCCCGATTTATGTATGAATTGTATTTTATTTACAAATGGGAGTTGTATTCCGCCCCTAATTTTGTTGTAATTTATTTTCATGCACTTTTATTTACTTTATCTATCGCTTTCATTATATTTTTGACATGCGCGTTAAATTAAATTGCATTAAAATTGAATGAGAAAAGGCATGAAACGCTAAATTCAAAACTTGATTATAAACTTAGCCAACGTATGAATAAATGGGGAGTCCCGAACCATCTCTGGTCTTTGGGCTCAACGAGGCGAGAAGCCCATTTCGATGTTTCATTGGAATGAGATCTCTAAGACACCTCTTGTGTCCCACCAAAAAACTCAATTTACAATCCTAGGCTCCATAGGGTTAGAGGGTCATTCTAATGTTCTATTTGGGTGAATGCCTCCAAGACCCCTTTGGTTTGCCCAAAATGGATAAGACTCGTCGTCTTAGGCTCACTAAGGCGAGACGAATTTTTTCAATGTTTTATTGGGTGGCGACTCCATGAAACCTCCTTGTTGCCCAAAATAGACGCACTTGTAAATACCTTACAAGTTCCGATGAACCTCCCTCGAAAGCCCTAAGAGCGGGCCTTCGGGGCGTCCTACGGGGTTCGGCGCACGTCACAGGCGAGGTATCCAGTTATCATAATCCCCCCCCCTCAGTATATGACATTCAGATCATGTAGCCGATAAAACAAAATTTCAAAAAGTAACTACCAAGCACATGGCGTGTTAAAAGAAGAGAGGACAGCACCTCGTTTCATGCGAAGTAACGGCTAGGGTAGTTAATGCCATCATTATAGCGCTTTGATATCTACACTGAACATAATGACCACTGACACCACCACTCAACGCTCGCCACTTGTCCAGTAATCAACAGTTCACTCTGCCTATATATCCCTTCTCCATTTTTAGAATTTCGCTTCGCTTACACTTTACTATTCATTTTCTTTAGCCTTATCTTCATCTTCTTTCTCTGCTTCCTTATTCCAAATTCACTTATTTCCAGATCTACTCTTTCTTTACTCGCACGTTTTCGTCCTCAAGCTATTTTTGATCTATTATTTCTCGATTCTCTAAAGCTTTTCTTCAATTTCAAGCTTATACTTCTTTTCTCTCTCCTTTTTCTTACCATGAGTAATTCTAAAAGTTTTAGTGAGAGAATGAGGGTAGAGCAGGGGCTCACTACCGATAGTCCTACAGAGTCCCCTGGCACTAGTCAGCCGAGGCAAGAGGAAAGGAAATAATCGAGAAGGCTTCCCAGGGTGGGAATTATAAGTTCAATCTTTAAATCTAGCGATATGAGTGCATCAAGAGAGAAATTGGGCATACCCTATTCGTACAGAATTTGAGCTATTGGGCACTCTTTGAGGACCAATACCAAATTTCAAGGCAAGAAAACTATAATCATGTATGAGGTAGACTTTGAAGCCAGTGCAAGTCTTCTATTGACTACCTTTGAGCTCGAATTTATAGATTACTATGATTTGACCATCGGATAATTACATCCCAATGCCTGGCGAACTCTCTTAACACTTCAAATTTGGGTAGTCAAACATGATATAGATCTCACTCTTCGCATTTTTCGAGCTACACATATGGTGGGACTCCGATCTAATGGTGAGGACCACAATTACATTCAAGCCCAAACTGGGTACTGAGTATTTGCTAGAAATCCCAACTCCTTGAAGAATTGGAAGAATCGATTCTTCGTGATAGAAAGCGAGTTAGAATTCCCCTTCAAAACTCAATAAGGTCGGTTTGTCAACATGAATTACCACCCACTGTATCTTAGTGATGCTAAGGAAAGTACATTAGCCCGGTAGAGGGAGCTGGCATAAGAGAAAACAGACATAAATTTGTAACTTAAATATGGATTGCCCCCACCACTACCAAAATCAAACTCCAAAAAAAAAGGTAAAATCTCTTTATTTTTAGTTCTTGCATTCTAATTTATTTCTTGTTGTTTGCTTTGTTATAGCTATGAAGAGGAGATTTCGACCTAGCTTGGCCGAACTTATTAAGGCAAAAAGGCAAAAAGCTAGAGGAAGCTAATCTGCTACTACAGCAGTCAAAGCCAATCCAACCCATCCAAATCCAAGCTCACCCATTATTACTCTGAGCTCAAATGTTCCAGTTCGGAGCCCCAGATCAGCTACTGTGACTCCAACACTAGTTCCCATAGTGGTAGCCGATCACTCTCCCCAGTCAGCACCTACACAAGCTACTACCTCCGAACTCCCTTTTGAGAGTAGGGAACAAGCGTATACTCCCAATCTTAAATCATGGATGAAAGAATTGAAGACTCTTACTGAAGAGATTCGCAAAGTTCTAACAACGACAGGGAAGATTTTGATCAAAGGAGAACCCCGACTTTATGACTTTCGTTCATCAAACTGCTTGCGTACCATTGAAAGCCACACCTCTCCTAAATTTGAGCATTGAATAGTTAAGCTATGCTATAAAAAGGTATAAAGTGGAGGTAACTTCTTCTTGTAACACCTATTATGTTCGGTTTGTTTAATTATGTACAGAACATGAGCATTATATTTTCAGGGGTACATGCTAGGAGGAGCTGCTATTGGCAAAATGAACAAGCTTATCCTCTCTTAGTAAAAAGAGGAGAAAGAAGTGCCCTGGCTTCGATACCAACTTGGTAAAGATGGGTCAAAAAGAGATGTAGCTGAGAAACGGGCTCTAGAGGCCAAAAAGAAAATGCTTGCCTTCAAAGATGACATAGCCGAGGCTAAGGAAAGAGTTGTTACAGCTAAAACCAGTTTGAACAAAGAGAAGGAGAAGAGCTGGGCTACTGAATCTAACTTAAAGCAAGCCAAGCTGGAAAAAGAAGAAGTAAATAAAGAGAAAGCCGACCTAGAATAAAGGTGTTCCAAACTTGAGGACAAGGAAGCAGATTTAGCAGCCGACAAATGCGTTGCGTTCGGCACTAAACTCATCCAAGCAGTGAAGGAACGACATTTGGATGAATGAATAGGATTTTGCTATTGATTTTTAAATTGTAATTACTTTTACAATTAATAAAATGGATGCTTTTTCGGACTGAATAAATGCTTTTAAGATCTACATTAGTTCATCGTAATTATTATGAAAGTCTATATAAAGAAAGCTATTTGCTCGGATAGCGATATAGTTGTCATGAGTGAAGTATTTAAAAATTGATAATATAAGTTCATCCGAACAGAATATAAATAAATGCTTGAAATAGCAAAATCAAAAAATTGAAAGAATGGTCGTGGTGATACTACCGAACTGAGCTTTTTATTGTTAATTAAATAACTGCTCAGATTAGCGAAACTGCTAAACTGAGCTTACAATGAAATAAGTGCTCATATGGCGACACTGTCGAACTGAGCTTATTATTAATAATATAACTTCAAGTTGGAAACATTCTAAGAGTGGGGGAGTAACTTACCAGAGAGATCTTTCAACCTGTAAGCTCCCCCAATGACTTCGTGTACCATATAGGGGCCTTCCCAATTTGGATTGAGCTTCCTAACTCCAGCCGTTGTATGTATTGCGATAACTTTTCTAAGAATGAGCTGTCCAACCCGAAAAGACCTGGTGTAACGTGCGCCGAACCAACCCAGCAAGGGCCCTCGCTTATGAATCCGCCTTTGGGATTCGAGGTATTAGGTTTGCGTCTTTTGATCATAGGTGCCATGAGACATCATCGGTGTTTTTCTCCCAATAGAACATTGAGGAGAACAACCTAGTCTAATAACACCTAAAGGCACCTTTGAGGCATTTGGAGTCGCTACCTAATTTGCAAGAAATTGGGAAAAAGTCTCTCACCTCTAACAGTCTAAACAAGAGATATGGTATCCGAAACTTCCCTCTTATTTATGCTTTGGTTAATTATAAGTGAGTTTTTAACTTCTTAAAATTATATCTCTCATCTCACGCGATCGATGCATTTAGAATTAAAGGCATAATGAAAGAACGTAAAGAAAAATAAATGGAAGCGATAAAAGCGATAAACGAGGTAAATAAGGAAAGCGGTAAATACGCAAGCACACAATTACAAAGGAAATAAGGGTGGAATATAACCCCAATAAAAGAAGATTAAAGACATAAATGGGGACGGAATACAATCCCCAAAAATAAATAAAGTTGCCCCAAAATTAAATACAAGGGCCCAAAGAAAATGAGCATAAATTTTAAACACTCACGCGAAATCAAAGTAAAACACATACATAAATCGGGGCATTGTTTTAGGAACATTGGTTCTTTCGTGTCTATTTGAGGATTTAAGAACATTGGTTCCTTCGCGTTTATTTAAAGAGGGTTCGAAGAGTCATTTTGGTTGTTTGGATGAAGACCGGGATGAGTGATCCCATTTTTGGAGAAAAGTTGACTCTTCATTTTAATTGTGATGTTTTCATTGTTAGGCTAAAACAAGGGACATTGGTCCCAATTTTATTAGTAAAAATTTCAATTTAATTATAGAAATATTTTTGTGATTTTTTTATCGCACGCGTGCACAAATAAAATAATTATTTACAAATAAACACAACAAAAGGATAGGGAATTAGAGAGATCTCACCGAACCGATGTGACCCTCCACGCGTCGCGACCCATCCGAGGAGTCGCGGGGATGCTCAAATAACCCGATTCAAACTCATACAAAACTAATATCGAAAATATTAATATGACTCTAGGTAAATTAATGAAATGAATGCAAAATATAATGATGATGACAATAATAGTGGCAGAATATTAATAGTACATGTGAACACAAATATAATAGAAATAATAGTAATAATAACAATAATAATAATAATAATAATAATAATAATAATAATAATAATAATAATAATAATAATAATAATAATAATAATGTTAACATGATGTTAATGGCAGCCAATATAATAATAATAATAATAATAATAATAATAATAATAAGAATAAGAATAAAACAAATAAAATCATCAACAACGGAAACAGTATAACAATAATGACAGAACAAATAAATAGCAATAATAATTATAATAATAACATAAGCAGGGGGATGACAATGAATATAAACTTAGAAAACGCAATAATAATAATAATAATAATAATAATAATAATAATAATAATAATAATAATAATAATAATAATAATAATAATAATAATAATAATGGGATGGCGCCAGAAATCACAAGAAAATAAGTTAAAATCACAGATAGATGCCAACAGTGACTAGATCAAAGAAAACATTAGGCGAAAATCATGGTATTAATAGCAAAAAGGGAAAAATATTCACAACCATAAATAATATACAAATAAATAAATGAAAATGATTCAAGTGTTTACCCTCAGAAATTTTATAGATTGAGGAAAGCGGTGTCTTGATCCGTCTCCCTTGTCGATTTTTGACGACAATAATATTCGAAAAAAAGTATAAAAATCTGTATTTTAAATAAATTGGTTCAAGAAAATATTTTTGTTGGGATGAATAAGCTAAGAAAATTAATTTCTCTTGCTCAAATCAACCCAAGATTAAATATTTTAGAGTAAACAAAAATTAAAACTTGAAAAAAGAAAGCTAAGAATTTTTTTGAAGAAGAGAAGTGCTTCCTGGAGGGTAAAATGCTAGAGAGAAAAAGCCCAAAAATTTTCTTTTGTAAAATCTTCCCTCCCTTGAAAATGGAGGAGGAATCCCCATTTGATTTTCAGCCTTGTCCCAAAATAGAGAAAGTCCAAAGAGACTTTTAATTTTCTGTTGATCGAAAATAACACAAAACGGTGAAAAAACGGAAAAAATCAGACTGAAAAACAGTCTGAAAAACGCAAAAAATTGGTAAAAACGACGGGAAGACCAGTGGACCGCGTGGTGACCAAGTGACCACCACGCGGCCACTTTTGGCCAGAAACCAAAAGTGGCCGCATGATGGCAAAGGCCATCATGCGGCCACAAATGTGGTAAATGGCCACTTTGGCCATTTACCACATTTTACAACACATGAGTTTAATTTTTTTTTTTAAAAAAAAAACCTTTTAAATTCTTTTCTTAAATCTTTTTTTCCAATTAAATTAATTAACTAATTTAATTCAACTAAATTAATTAACTAATTTAATTTTTCTTTTCAATTAAATCAATTAATTAATTTAATTCAATTAAATTAAATAACTAATTTAATTCCTTTTTTCCTATTAAATCAATCAATTAATTTAATTCAATTAAACTAAATAACTAATTTAATTTCTTTTTTTTTAAATATAAAAAATAACACTTTCCAATAATATTATTTTTATAATCAATTTAATAAAATTTTGTATGATAATATATTTTTATATATATTTACTTTTTATTTAAAAAAAATAACGAGGATCTCGACAAAGGAAACATCATTTCTGACGCCTCTGCCTGTAAACCAGTATCATTTTCATCATCGGGTAATTCTGATCTTGTACCACCTCGGGACCCGGTGTCTACAGTTGCCCCCAATTTTGGGGAACTCTAGGACATAGGTGCCTAAGTGAGCCAAAATTCAGAAAAGAAGGGAAGAGACATGTACCTGAGGCGGTCGCTTTCCCAGACTGGATGGCACTATTGCAGTTTTCGGTGTGTTGGCTATTGCTGTAGCAGTAATGTCGTGATCGTGCAAACCTTTCGTGGAGTGGTAGTACCGTCATCGCGCAAATTGTTCTAAATGGGCAGTACCGTTGTCGTGCAAACCTTCCGTAGAATAGTAGTACCGGCAGCGTGCAAACCTTTTGAAGCAGTAGTACCGAGATCGTGCAAACCCTCCGTGGAGTAGTAGTACCTTCCTCGTGCAAACTGTTTTGAAGTGATAGTACCGTTGTCGTGCAAACCTTCAGTAGAATAGTAGTACCGGCAGTGTGCGAACCTTTTGAAGCAGTAGTACCGAGATCGTGCAAACCCTCTGTGGAGCAGTAGTACCGTCCTCGTGCAAATCGTTCTGAAGTGGTAGTACCGTTGTCGTGCAAACCTTCCGTAGAATAGTAGTACCGGCAGCGTGCAAACCTTTTGAAGCAGTAGTACCGAGATCGTGTAAACCCTCCGTGGAGCAGTAGTACCGTCCTCGTGCAAACCGTTCTGAAGTGGTAGTACCGTTATCGTGCAAACCTTCCGTAGAATAGTAGTACCGGCAGCGTGTAAACCTTTTGAAGCAGTAGTACCGAGATCGTGCAAACCCTCCATGGAGCAGTAGTACCTTCCTCGTGCAAACTATTTTAAAGTGGTAGTACCGTTGTCGTGCAAACCTTCCATAGAATAGTAGTACCGGCATCATGCAAACCCTTCCAAGATTTGAAGTAGTAGTACCGAGATCGTGCAAACCCTCCGTGGAGCTGTAGTACCATCCTCGTGCAAACTGTTCTGAAGTGGTAGTACCGTTGTCATGCAAACCTTCCATAGAATAGTAGTACCGGCATCATGCAAACCCTTCCAAGATTTGAAGTAGTAGTACCGAGATCATGCAAACCCTCCGTAGAGCTGTAGTATCGTCCTCGTGCAAACCGTTATGAGATTCGAAGCAATGCCCCTTGGGAGGACTTTGGCTGATTGTTTGTTTTGATTAATAATTGAGCTGATGTTGATTTGATGATTGGACTGATGTTGGATTGATGTCATCGCTTACCCTTTGTCAATGCTAGCATCGAGTTTCTTTTTCTACAAAATTTAGAAGGTAGATATGCAGGTATCAATGGTGAGCATGCATGTGAAATGTATGTGTCATGCAGCAATGCAGGATAAGAGTTCATCCAAGTGGATTTGGAGGCGTCAGCTGGTTTGGTTGTAGTTACGGTAGGATCTGTGCCCCCTTGGATTTCCTCTGAATTTCATGCCTTTAAGGGATTATGAGATTATCCTCCGATACCTGTAGTCATTATTTAAAGGTAGTGCGTCCCTCGTGGATTTTTACACTAGCTTTTCTTAGCGGGAGATGTGTCCTTGTCGGATTTTCACATAACCCTGTGCCTTATTTTTTGCCTGGAATGGACCCAACCCAATCCAGCGGCTTTTATTTATTTTATTATTATTTTTTTTATAGGACAGACTGCCTGTCGCCAGGTTTTCACCCTGCCCTTTGGCCTAACTTTTGCTTAGAGCGCCAGTCATGGTTTTCATCTCTAACGGCCTCTTTTGTTTTGAGAGAGAGAGAAATTGGAGTTGTTGTGAAAGATTTTTCGGGTGTGATTGGCATGTGCTTATGTCTCAGATTATGGTTGTATGAACTTGGTTCTTTATCGGGGAGGTGCCGTAGGATTTGCTTTACAAGAGGTAGAAAGATGAGTTGACTGAAGTGCCTGAGTGGCGAGAATGGGAGAGGGTAGACAGTTGGTAACAATGTGCTAGTTTTATGCCGGACTCAGACGACTTTGAGTGTGCAAGATGAACTGGTCTGGTTATATCAATACATCTTTGCATAAATGCATATATTTCAATCTGATTTCATAACGCATGATCACTATTTGACATTAACTCGAAAAATATGAGACATCATCTAATCTCGGGATAGATCTTGAGAGCATCAAACTCCTGTTATCAATCAACCCTCGCGGGTTTTCTTGATTGAATATTTTCTCTCTTTTTTTTTTCTTTCTTTATTTAGCCTCTGCTATGGACCCTCTTTCAGTCTGTCGGTGTAGATTGAATTTATTTTTGTTTTTGTCAGCCGGGGGGACTGCTGCTTCTGGGAGTGGTTCCTCTTGGCATCAGAGTCTTGGTTTTAGCCCTTGTGCAGACTGGTTGAGGTGATGGGTTCCTTATTTGGGGCTTGAATGTGAAATCTCACACTTGGCTTTTATTGGCTTTGGTGGTTTAAACCCTGTAATGGTCTTTCAATGGCTGAGATACGGTGACAGGTTGGGCTTGGATGATCTGGGGTACTTTTATCGGTTTTGGTGGTTTAAGCTCCGAAATGGCTTTCGACGGCTGGGATTGGATGGATGGTTTGTGAATCAACCTTTTAGGTCATTTTCAGTAGCTAAGAAGAATGGCGATGTGCAGGCTTGTGCAGATCAACGGGATTTGAACACAACTTGCCTCCAAATAACATTCCCTTGCCCCCTGATCAATTCTCTCTTTTCTTCTCTCTTTTCTTTACACCTAAATTTTTTCGAATTTTTTTTTTTTGTAACCCAAATTTTTTTTTTTTGCACCCCAATTTTTTTTTACACACCAATTTCTCTTACACCTCAATTTTTGTTGAAAAGATTTGCTCAAGTCCTGAAGTTTACACGTACGTGCACTTTTCATCTTAACCACTGAGACCATTGTTGTTCAATTCGGTCGGGCATCAAGTTTTGGTAAGAAATTTGGCTATGAGGGTTTTGGATGGTTAAGGGTCAGTCATAATCGGTTTTGAGGGTGCACATTTCAAGTGGTCATGAAGAAAAGGGTCATATGGTTTGGTTTTGATGGGTTGTATATTCTTCGTGGTGGTTTTGAGTCTCACTCGCCCAATTTTTGATGCAGATCTTGGAGCTTTATTTTATTTGGTCGCACCATATGCGACTCAGGTGTTGCGGGTGCAAAGAAATGGCTTTCAAAATTCGGTTCATCGTCATGTTGGCTCGTGGAAGTAGTATTGATCTCAAAAATGTCCTTGTCAATTTCAGCATGTCATACCAGGTCCAAGCAAAGGCTTTTTTTTATTATCTCTCAAAATTATCCTCTCTTCAAGAGTTATATCAGATGCTATCAAGATTTTGTTTGGATTTCCCAAAGTTCCGAGACTAGATGGAGTCGTATTAATTGGGTTAATGTCAAAATGAATGGGTGCATCGTGATCATGAGAAATGAAGTCATAAAAATCCCATACAAATAAACAAAAATCGTCCATCATATTGAAATACCCAAATTGTCATAAAGAGTTCGAAAAATAAAAGAAAACAAAGCATTAAAAACATAGTCTTCTTCTTGCAACTTTGGCGAGACATGCCACTCAAGTGGGTTAGGCCCGATCACATCTCTGGTGGAGGGACGACATTATAGTCTGCTTTCTTCTTCTTCTCTCTCTTCTCGGGGTCCGTGATCTACTTGGTGTCAATAAGATCTTGGATCCTGTTTCTCAAAGTTCGGCAGTAATCCGTTAGGTGCCCGGTGTGCTGATGGAAGGCACAGTACTGGTCATCCCTATGTCCTGGCTGTCCTTGAGTTGCAGCTGGCCTAGGTGTTAGCGGCCTCAGCTTACCTTCCTTGGTCAACCTTTCCAATACCCAGGATAGAGAGCGATCCAAGTCAGAGTAGCGTCTCTGGGTCGTCTCAACCATTGGCACTTTCCCTATCCTTTTCGTGCCTTTATTACCATAATGACCAATCCCCAGGCTCGTGGTGCCAATGGCAGTCTTATTGGGAGGTGCTTGGGTAGTCACAATCTTGGACTTTCTAATATCTTTCTCCAGGGTATCCACCTTTCTCTTCAAGCCCCGTACCACCGCCAGAAGCCCATTTTCTGAAGCATGCCCTTTGCCTTCTCGCTCAAGTGACATGGCAGTGGGGGACTCCTCTTTCATCTCCTTTATTGAGCCTTCCTTTCCTTTGGGGACCTCATTTGTGATAGCTCAAGGAGTTACTTGCTCATTCTCTTTCTCCCCCACAAGATCATCCTTCATGTCAAGGGTCTTCTTCTGCTCAACAGGTGTTATTGCTCTGGGCTCAATATCTAGCTGTTGTACGGTAGTGACTGCTATAGGGGCCTCTTCCCTAATAGGCGACTCGACCTGTCCAATAGTAGGGGTTGCAGGTGGTTGCCTGGCATTTAGTGCCATTTGAGCAGTGATGCTTTCCATTATGGCTAACATTTTCCTTTCAAATTCCCCAAGTCTCTTATCTAGGTCATGCACTGTTAAAGGACTAGTCTCTCGTGGTAGCTCTGCCATCGAAGATGATCCACTAGTCGTTAAGAGTGACTCAAAATCCTAAACAGGCACTAATTCTAGCAATCCAAAGGGCGAGCCTGTCGTCACTAGTCGGTCGTCAAAATCTCTGGTCCACTTAGATGAATCTATGATGGCTGAAAAGTTTAAATGGTTAGAATGATGCATGGAAGACATATACAATGCATGATCGTGCCATGCAAATGGTCTTTGATGAGTGCGAGATCAATGGACTACCATAATACGATGGGATGATGGAGGAAACTACGTGCAAGATGATATTTACATGTGAAGAATAATGTACAGACGAAAAGGTATGTACACGTATAGCATGAGAGAAAATTTATTATTATTTATATATACATGTGTTTGTTTTATTGACATGAATGAATAACATGCGATGCGCAACCACATGCAAGCAAATAGATCCTTCCAACCTTATCACTCCCACACATGAGGTCGTGCGGTCTCTTTCCTAGGTGGGCTTCATCCGAGGGCTAACAGGGAACCCATCGGACACGTATGGTGCACGGTGGAAAACCGATAGCATAACAGTCTTAATCTAATACGCATTCGTATAGGTTTTAGCCATTACGTATTTGGGCAATTCAACCTCATTAAGATGGGTCTATCGGGGCATGAAAGCCTTTGATAAAAGACCACTTAATTTGGTTGATTTTGTCTAATACGTGATGACCCATATCACAAGCATTATATTAAGGAGCATGCTACCTAGGGGAAGTTTCTACTTGCTATTACATGGACTTTGGTTAAGGTGATGAGATTTTAGGGCTACCCAAGCATGGTCCCTGCCAACGGGTCTAGCTCATCATGAGCATAATGACCGATTAGGTCTCCATTTAATATACCAAAAGGTACAAGGCTTGGGCTGGTGATTATCCCTAACACTTCCCTACAATGAGTGAAAGTAGGGTCGTGCTTTGGGAACGCACCGAGGTAAGAAGGGACCAACTAGCGTATTTCTAAGGCTCTAGAATGTAATGCAATTTCGATGAGAGATACAATTTTAAGTTTTAAAAACCCAATTATACATTTTAACCAAAGCACTTTCGGAGCAAAGTCTCAAATACAAAGTCACCACTGGAGTCGCCACTGTGACGCTTGCCGAACCAACCCAGCAAGGGCCCTCGCTTGTGAATCCGCCTTTGGGATTCGAGGTATTAGGTTTGCGTCTTTTGATTATGGGCACCATGAGACATCATCGGTGTTTTTCTCACAATAGAACATTAGGGAGAACAACCTAGTCTAATGACACCTAAAGGCACCTTTGAGTCATTTGGAGTCGCCACCCAATTTGCAAGAAATTGGAAAAAAAGTCTCTCACCTCTAATGGTCTAAACCAGAGATATGGTGTCCGGAACTTCCCTCTTATTTATGCTTTGGTTAATTATAAGTGAGTTTTTAACTTCTTAAAATTATATCTCTCATCTCACGCGATCGATGCATTTAGAATTAAAGGCGCAATGAAAGCACATAAAGAAAAATAAATGGAAGCGATAAAAGCGATAAACGAGGTAAATAAGGAAAGTAGTAAACACGCAAGCACACAATTACAAAGGAAATAGGGGCGGAATACAACCCCAATAAAAGAAGATTAAAGACATAAATGGGGACGGAATACAATCCCCAAAAATAAATAAAGTTGCCCCAAAATTAAATACAAAGGCCCAAAGAAAATGAGCATAAATTTTAAACACTCACGCGAGATCAAAGTAAAACACATACATAAATCGGGGCATTGTTTTAGGAACATTGGTTCCTTCGTGTCTATTTGAGGATTTAAGAACATTGGTTCCTTCGTGTTTATTTAAAGAGGGTTCGAAGAGTCATTTTGGTTATTTGGATGAAGACCGGGATGAGTGATCCCATTTTTGGAGAAAAGTTGACTCTTCATTTTAATTGTAATGTTTTCATTGTTAGGCTAAAATAAGGGACATTGGTCCCAATTTTATTAGTAAAAATTCTAATTTAATTATAGAAATATTTTTGTGATTTTTTATCGCACGCATGCACAAATAAAATAATTATTTACAAATAAACACAACAAAAGGATAGGGAATTAGAGAGATCTCACCGAACCGATGTGACCCTCCACGCGTCGCGACCCATCCGGGGAGTCGCGGGGATGCTCAAATAACCCGATTCAAACTCATACAAAAATAATATCGAAAATATTAATAATGACTCTAGGTAAATTAATGAAATGAATGCAAAATATAATGATGATGACAATAATAGTGGCAGAATATTAACAGTACATGTGAACACAAATATAATAATAATAATAATAATAATAATAATAATAATAATAATAATAATAATAATAATAATAATGTTAACAGGATGTTAATGGCAACCAATATAAGAATAAGAATAAGAATAAGAATAAGAATAAAACAAATAAAATCATCAACAACGGAAACAGTATAACAATAATGACAAAACAAATAAATAGCAATAATAATTATAATAATAACATAAATAAGGGGATGACAATGAATATAAACTTAGAAAACGCAATAATAATAATAATAATAATAATAATAATAATAATGGGATGGCGCCAAAAATCACAAGAAAATAAGTTAAAATCACAGATAGATGCCAACAGTGACTAGATCAAAGAAAACATTAGGCCAAAATCATGGTATTAATAGCAAAAAGGGAAAAATATTCACAACCATAAATAATATACAAATAAATAAATGAAAATGATCCAAGTGTTTACCCTCATAAATTTTATAGATTGAGGAAAGCGGTGTCTTGATCCGTCTCCCTTGTCGATTTTTGACGACAATAATATTCGAAAAAAGTATAAAAATCTGTATTTTAAATAAATTGGTTCAAAAAAATATTTTTGTTGGGATGAATAAATTAAGAAAATTAATTTCTCTTGCTCAAATCAACCCAAGATTAAGTATTTTAGAGTAAACAAAAATTAAAACTTGAAAAAAGAAAGCTAAGAATTTATTTGAAGAAGAGAAGTGCTTCCTGGAGAGTAAAATGCTAGAGAGAAAAAGCCCAAAAATTTTCTTTTGTAAAATCTTCCCTCCCTTGAAAATGGAGGAATCCCCATTTGATTTTCATCCTTATCCCAAAATAGAGAAAGTCCAAAAAGACTTTTAATTTTCTTTTGATCGAAAATAACACAAAACGGTGAAAAAAGGAAAAAATCAAACTGAAAAACAGTCTGAAAAATGCAAAAAATCGGCAAAAACGACGGAAAGACCAGTTGACCGCGTGGTGGACAAGTGGCCACCACGCGGCCACTTTTGGCCATAAACCAAAAGTGGCCGCATGATGGCAAAGGCCATCACGTGGCCACAAATGTGGTAAATGGCCACTTTGGCCATTTACCACATTTTACAACACATGAGTTTAATTTTTTTTTTTAAAAAAAAAACCTTTTAAATTCTTTTCTTAAATCTTTTTTTTTTTCTAATTAAATTAATTAACTAATTTAATTAATTTAATTCAACTAAATTAATTAACTAATTTAATTTTTCTTTTCAATTAAATCAATTATTTAATTTAATTCAATTAAATTAAATAACTAATTTAATTCCTTTCACTACAAAAAAAATTGATTTTACCGATGGATTTTACCGACGGATGTATATTCCGTTGGTAAAATTGGTATAATACCGACGAATTACCGACCAAATTTGAAATGTGTAGGTAAAAAATTCAATTTGATGAATGCCGACATTTTTACCGACGAAAATAATTTTTCGTCGCTATTATTGGCGGGAAATGTTGGCGCCAACAGTTAGTGACCGAATTACCGACGGTTATTTCCGTCGGTAATTTTTTTCCCCCATTTAATTCATGTACTGACGGAATTTTCGTCGGAAATACCAGCTTTTTTTTACCGATGGATTTTGCGACGAATTTGATGTCCGTCGGTAAGTAATGGGGAAAAATCTTTGTGTTAAGTTATAGCTACGGTTTGGGTTCGTCGGTAATCCGTCGGTAAAAATTAAGAAAATATTTTATATTTAATATTAATAAAATATACAATAAACAAATTTAGGGCAAAATAACCCCACTTGTCTGATCAAGTTCCTTTTTTCATAAACATCCATTCTCTTTAACTTTTCTTCTCAGCCGCGCCAACTCCCCTCCTCGCCATCTCAACGGCGAGGTTATACCCACCGGCCAATCACCACCGATTGTCTATTTGGATTGTCAATCTTCCTTCCTTTCGCTTGTCTATTTGGATTGTCAATCTTCCTTCCTTTCGCTTCTAATTCTCCTTTCAAGCTCGTCGTTGTCCATGCCAAACCTTCTGCCGCCACCGCCGTTGGTCTCGCTGGCCCTGGTATTGTTCTTTATAAGTCTGGTGTTTATTTCTTGTTTCATCGAATTTAATTTTGAGAATGGGTTCGTTGTTTGATTTAGGGGCTGCTGAGGTTTTGCCCTATGTGGATGCCGATTTGAAGAGAATTGCGGCTACAGTTGTTGAGAAGGCTAAGGAACTCTGCGCTGCTAATTCGGTAATTAACTAATTATTCGCTGTTTCTTTACATGTTCAATAATTATACTGTAATTTTATATTACATGATGCTGGTGACTGGTGAAATCCCTCTCTTTTCCTGTCGGAATAACTTTTTTTTTGTGGAGCTTAAATTTTTCAGTCCTGATGTCTATATTTATTATCTAAATCTCATTCGCCGGCTCTTTAGATTTTCATTGGTCAAGATGTTTCGTAAACAGCGTATTGTCTGTCACCGTAGATCACTGCCATTGATTAATCAAATGAACCAATTCAAGTGATGGTGTTATTTTTCTGCTGCTGAATCTGTTATTAGCTTATATCTGCGTATCTGTTTAAGTTCATTCATAATAATATTATCTGCAAATATTCATTTGGAATATCCAAATATAAATTTTGAATTCATGCATGTCTCATCTGAATCAGAATTCCTGCCAATTCTTTTCCTTATTTGAATTTCTATGCAGGTGGATAATGTGATATGTGAAGTGGTTGAAGGTGATGCTAGGAACGTTCTCTGTGAAGCTGTTGAGAAACACCATGCTTCAGTATTGGTTGTGGGTAGTCATGGCTATGGAGCTATTAAAAGGTATTGCTTGTTGAAATTGCCAAAAAATACATCTTAATTAAAAAGCTAGAGAACATGAAGTCCTCTTATTTTTCCCCCTGTTGGCAATTCTGTTAGATTTGGGGTTTTATAATTCAGTATCTAGGGCTATTGTATCTATTCTCTCTGTGTGTTTTATAATTTCGCTGAAGCCCTTTAAATCCTTTTTATCACAGGGGGTTTGTGTTTTAATCTTTTTTGTTTTTTTTTTCTTGGTCCCTGTCCTGCTGAGTTTAATCCGGAGATTGATTGGATTTTGTTGTACATGGATGTATTTACCGTTATTAGAATTAACTTATTGCTTGTATACGTTTTGTATCAACTGAGTATGCCAATTTGAATTTTGTTCTCCAATTTTTCCATTAATTTGGGATTTGGCTGCGATTAGTTTTGGAATTGAACAGAGGAGATTTTTAATTCAGGTAATTCATGGTTCTAAAAGTTGGGTTATCTTAAAAGTCAATATTGTGTGTATATAATTTTTTACAATTGACATAATTGTGATTTTATTTTGAAGCCTTGCTTCACCATTCTATTGCATATCTGAGTCTGTATTCTTTCATGATTAATCTCTCAAATCCATTGAATTCAATTTTAGTATAGACTTGGGATTTGATTGGATTCCCCCTTACAGTTGCAATTTAATCAGGAACTTTTTAGAATCATTTATTTATTTCTTTATTTATTTTGCAGTAGATTGGATTTAGGTATATAATTTGGGATAGATATGAGATATTTCCTCCAATGGCGTAGAATTTCAATTCTAACTCAGAAATTTTGCAGCACAATGCCATGTGGGGGTTAGGGTAGATTGGCTTTTCACTTTTATGTCTACATTGAAATGATTTACCAGAAAGGGTAGATTGGCTTTTCACTTTTATGTCTACATTGAAATGATTTACCAGAAAAATCAAACTCCGGTATTAGTTAGAAGAAATTGCCTGTAAATTAAGGTTTTTTTTTTTTTGCACTGTGAATTCAGAAATCTTTGCTGGTTCTGTTTTTGGACAAATTTCTCAACCTTTGGTGTCACTTAGCTGATATTTGATAATAATATTAGTAGTTAGAAATTGGATCCAATAGTCATTTTGACATATGATAAAGTTTGGGAAATTATTGATTGAGATAGTTGTGTCTATATTCATAGATAAGATGACTACAGAGGACAAATTGGAGTTTATTTTTATTGATTCCATTTGGCAACAAAACACATAATTTGTCTCTTAACTCATGGATTTTGCCATTTATTTATGTTTGTGAAACTATAATATATATTCTAGTCAATTTTAATTAATAAAAAAAACAAATTTATAAAAATAAGTTCTACGCAAATATCAAAAGTTTTATATTTCAATTTTTTGAAATAAAAATGTAAAAATATTAAAAAATCAGTGAAGCATAAAATGAAGAACAATAAATAAAAATAGTTAAATTTATAATGAGATAGTTAAAAATAGCTTTCTTGCTTCTTTGTTTTTTAGGATCATACGGAGATGTATATCGTGGAGACTGGCATGGAACTGTGGGTATCCTTGTGTCACTTAACTTTTTCACCATTTTTTCGCTGCATGTGTGTGCTAGAATGTTAATCAATGGATAGTTTTGCACTGCTTCCTGTTAGATGTGATTAACCTTGCAGTAATTCTATTTTATGGTTTTATGGAAACTTAATAACAGCAACAGCAGTGTGCATATGTATTATATATTTATACAATTAGCTCTGACATTTTTTCAACACAATCGTTTTTTCTCTCCACCAGTAGCTTTCTAATCTTTGAAGAAGGAAGAATTTCATTATTGGTTTGTAGTACACATTTACACATTAAATTGGGGGCAATTGTGGACTATGCCCCATGATATTAACTTTGTTCATAACTCAATTCAATTTATTCAACAATTAGCATGATTTATAACAGACTTAACTACTGAATCTAAATAATCTACAGAGCATCATGATTTATTATTCTTCTTATTTTTTTTTTTTTTGCAAGAGGTAGTTTGTACAGACTAATTCACTGGCCTAACAACCAATTAGATGAGCGGAGGCGATTGAGGATGGCCCTGGATGCTGTATGATTTCATATTTTAGTATAATTTAGCATAAATCCCTTCTTTCTTGTTAATTTTTTGGAGATTTTATATGTTACATGATGAACTTTCAGGCTCGGGGAATGAATTATTTGCACAACTGCACTCCAACAATTGTGCACCGTGATTTGAAGTCCCCAAACCTTTTAGTTGATAAAAATTGGGTAGTGAAGGTATGTTTTATCTTTTCAGAGGTACTTTTAACACGTTCAGTATATTCTTCCATACTTCAATGATCTTACAAGTCTAATTTAGCATGTATGAAAACATTTTGCCTGTTTTTAGCTATGTGATTTCGGTCTATCACGTATGAAGCACATTTGATTGTAGAATACTAAAACATGGCATAAGCAAACATGGGATGTCATTTTTTTTGGATATTAGTTAAATATATATTGAAGATAATAATTTCTACTTTTTTGTTGATCTAACCATTATTAGATGCAAGTAAAGAGAAATTATTAAACACATTTCATTTTAGAATGATAGAAAACTTTACTTGTGATCATTTTGCTTTGTAAAACTCAATTCTCAAGGGATGATGATGACTGTCTCATGATTTGTTATTTAATATTGATTTGATTGCAGGATAAGGTTGTTGAGTTGAGAGAACAACATTTGTCTCAAGGAAATTCAGTTGACGAGGCTCAAATTTATTATGAGGCTATTGGAGGATCGAAGAAGAGTAGGATTTATGGTCTCGGATATGCAGGAATGCATTACTTTGGTCCTAATTTTCGTGACTCACATGGTATTATTTGCATGCAGTTAGACTATTTTAGATGTTTTTTGTATAGCACTGCAAAATTTCATGTACAATACCGATATTGGTATTGCTTGCATTACAGTTACAAATATATAATTTTTTGTATAACTGTAAAATATCGTGCACTATACAAATATATTTGCACAATAGTTATGATGTCTATTATTTTTGTTATATATTAAAATTATCAATTAATATATATTTTTAATTTAAATTTTAGACTTTTTTTTATTGAAGTTATTGTGTTTAATTTGGGATTTGCAAACAAGAAATATATTATTTTTGCAAGAAATTATGAAAAAAATTATTCAAAAAAATTAATATTACCGACAACTTACCGACGGAAAAATTCGTCACTCTCATTTTAATTGTATTAATATTTTTACTAAATAATATTTGCCTACAACTTTACCGACGGAACAAATCTGTCGCTATTTATATTAAAATTAATTAATAATTTATTAATTAAATTTACCGATGGTTTACCGATAGAATAATCCGTCGGTAAACGGTCAACGCGACCAAAAAGGCGACGGTTTTTTATATAAAATTACCGACGGAATTTTATTAACAATTCCGTCGGTAATATCCGTCGGTAAACTTACCGACCGAATTTTTCGCTGGTAAATTGGTACCTACGCACGTTTTAGGGACGGATTTATTCCGTCGATAAAATAAAAAAAGCCGTCGGTAAGGTCATTTTCCGTCGGTAAAATGCTAAAATCCATCGGTAAAATCCGTCGGTAAAATGCATTTTTTTTGTAGTGTTTTTTCCAATTAAATCAATTAATTAATTTAATTCAATTAAATTAAATAACTAATTTAATTTCTTTTTTTTAAATATAAAAAATAACACTTTTCAATAATATTATTTTTATAATCAATTTAATAAAATTTTTTATGATAATATATTTTTATATATATTTACTTTTTATTTGAAAAAAAAATAACGAGGGTCTCGACAAGGGAAACATCATTTCTGACGCCTCTGCCTGTAAGCCAATATCATTTTCATCATCGAGTAATTCTGATCTTGGACCGCCTCGGGACTCGGTGTCTACACCTGGATTTCAGATTTCGATCATGATAAGATGACATCCGTTATTTATAGACTGCATATTGTAATTGGGGGAACTCTCTAAATTCTTTGAGCCTGTCCAGGTGATACAACAAGTTTGCCCTATTTTCCTCGGCATACGGGTGCTAGGAGTGCCAATCTCACATGGAATAACTACTTCAGCTCCATATGTGAGGGAAAAGAGGCGTGACCCCCATCGCCACTCGTGGAGAAGTTCGATAGGCCCACATCACGTTATTTAGCTCGTTAACCCCAGATACCCTTCACATTATCCAGCCTCTTCTTTAGCCCGGCCAATATAGTTGGGTTGGTTACCTTAGTCATGCCATTTGATTGCGGATGGTATACCGAGGTAAAACACAGCTGAATTTTTAATTCTACACAGTAATTCTTGAAGGACGAACAATCGAACTGCTTACCATTATCAATGATGATTGTGTACGGGATTCCGAACCTTGTAATTATTGACTTTTGGATGAACTTGATTATATTTGTGGGGGTAATTGTAGCCAGTGGCTCTGCTTCTACCCACTTTGTGAAATGATCAACCGCGACTACCAAGAACTTTCGCTGCCCGGTGGGGTTAAGAATATCAATTCCCTACTGAGCAAACGGCCAAGGGCTATGATTGGGCACCTGAGGGGTGGACTTTTGATGCAGTATATTATCGAATTGCTGGCATTTGTCACACGTCTAAACAAGCTCTTTAGCAACTTTCTCCATTCTGGGCCAATAATACCCCTATAACAAGGCTTTCCGAGCTATGGCCTATGTGCCCTCATGTGCGCCACAAATGCCTTCATGAATTTCCTTGAGTATTGTCCTCTTTGGTGTTCAGACAAAGTGTCCAGGGATGTGAGAATGATCGCCTATATAGTTTATCATCCAAGATGGCATACCGGCTGGACTATCGAACAATCTTTTAAGCTAGAACCAGGTCATCAGGGAGGACTCCAGTACTTATATACTGATATAGGCAGACTCCAACCATCTATCAGCTCTTGCACCTGGACTCTGTATGTTTCATAAGTTGGTGCCACCAGGATTGACCACACGATGTCTGCCATGGATATTTTACTCTAACTTAAAGCCTGATTGGCCAAAGCATCTGCTACCTCATTTTCTACTTGAGGTATTTGCTTAATCGATCATGCACACCCTATTTTCTCCAATTGAGATAGTAAAATAGCCATCAGCTCTTTGTACCAAACCATTGTGTGCTCTTTTGCTTCAAATTTGTGGAGCAACTAGCTAACTACTAACTGTGAATCAGAAAAAATAGCCAAAGAATCGAGCTTTACCCTAATGGCGAGCTACAGTCCAAAACAAAGAGCTTCATATTTTGCCGCATTGTTAGAGGTCAGAATATTATATGGGCTATTCCTTTAACGATTATCTTACCTGGCCCAATAAGGACTATTCCAATGTCAACCCTTCAGATAAGCATGCTCCATCCACAAACAATCTCCAAGAGCGGGTGTCCGGCTTGGGAGGTAGGGCATGCAATTCGGGTATAAAGTCAGCCAAAACTTAAGCTTTATGGAAGGGCGAGCTTCATACCAAACATCAAACTCCCTTAGGTGAGCTGCCTATTCTGTAAGCCTTTCGGATGCTTCTGGCCTCTGGAGGACTTTTTTGAGGTTACAACTAGTTCGAACTACCATAGTATGTGCTTGAAAATAAGGCTGGAGCTTAATGGATGATGTGACTAGTGCTAAGGCTAATTGCTCCAATATGGGATAGTTTAGTTCGACACCCCTTAACACCTTACTGGTATAGTAAATTGGAAAATGTTGGCTGGCTTCTTCTCTAATCAAAATCGAACCAATGGCTCCAGATGACTCCAAAGAAATCTCTCAACCCTTTTCCCAAACTCTTAAAAGAAATCTTCTTCTCATTGTGTCTTCTTCTCCAAAAGATAAAACTAAAACTGTTCTTAACTTTTTACAATATGAGAAATTAAAATTGTTCTTCTCTAAAAAATTCCACACTCTAATTGTTTAGCCATTTCTTTCTTAAATATGTCCCCAAACTTGATGTCTTTTCAAGTGCCTTTTCAAGAGTGCCCAAATTTTGGTGAAAATAGGTGAAGCTTGAGACAACTCTTCAAAATAACTGCTCCAATGGCTAGTTCTATCGCGCTCACGACAAAACACAGATTTCTCTTCTTGACTTTCTTCAGCTGCGTTGACTCCCTTCTTTCCTCCTTGCACATCATGCCCGCGACTCCCTTTGCGCCCGCGATAGAACGCGGTACTCCTTATTTGCTTTTTTCTTCTTCTCTTATCTTCCTTCTTCTTAGGTGCCTTAGGTCGCGCTCACAGCTCTCGTCATGCCTGCGATAGAGACTATATTTCTTGCTTAATTTTGCTCCTTTTTCCACATTTTCTCCATTTCCTCTTGCATTCACAAAACATAAAATAAAACATAAAACACACCTGATTCTAACACAATTAACCATAACTAAACATAATTTTAATCACAAAACATTAAGTAAATATGAGCTATTTAGGCTCATATCAAATCCCCACACTTGAACATTTGCTTGTCCTTAAGCAAACTTTCAAATGTAAACACAAACACTAGAACAACAAACAAACATACATGGATAGAACTCCTCATACTTGGGAATCACACTTAAATGGCAAAGGAAAGGCCCTCAATAAGCAATTATCAGTCTATATTAACAATTACCAAAACAATATCAAGGATTCACTAGTTTTAACATTCATGTACCACTAATAAGATAATCATGAGAATGCAAAGCACAAGAGTGTATATTCCTCAAAATCCACATTTCTTACAACATGTAATTTAGCATATTAAATGGCACATAATGCGGAGTCACATACTCATAAAGAATAACCTCACACCACTCAAGTGTTTAGTGGCTAGTGTTTCACTCAAATTTTCTCATACACCACTACATACCATAAGCTTATGTTAAGTAAAAATCTCCACCACTAGCATAAAGTAATGGATAAAATCACAAGAGTCTTATAAAAGGTTGTAACTTGGCTTAGGTAAAGGTAGGATAATTTTGATTAAGTAGCTCATTTATGTGGAATAAGTAATGCAATTGCCCAAAACACATAAAACTTACAAGAAAATACTTAACATGATACAACTTATGCCTAACTTCAACCTCAAATCCCCTATCAATAACCTCTTATTCCACTAGTTCTTGTATGCTTATTTCAAGATTGATTTTTTTTTTTAGTAGTGGGTGCATTTTATGCTCCATCCCACTTGTTTTTCTTCTTTTTTTTTACTTATTTATTCTTTTCTTTCTTTTGCAATCAACTCTAGTGGACTTTTAAGTTCAAGGGACCTTAGCTAAGACCATGCTTACAACTAAGAAGAATTTTATCTTATATGCCAAGGCAATACTTTATTTTCGATATCAAGGTTCCAAAAGAAAAGTTTAAGGTGCAAAAATGAAAATTATGGTTAAAAATATAGGTTCATTAAACAAAAAGTGGTGAAAACCTCAAAATGGCTACTTAAAGTAAAAAAGATTTGTTATTTAAGCAAGCTAAAATTGGTTAATTCTAATGCCCTTATCATCTTTCATGCACATCCCATACTAAATGTGGTCTCAAAAATTACGCAACACAAGTTTTAGAGTAATAAGCATAAGAGGAAATCTCTCATCAAGAAATAATTTCATAATTTAGGCTCAAAACTCACTAAAGGAAAAAGATATAGCAACTCTACACAATGCAACACTTAACCAAACCAAAAAACATGCATAAAGAAATATAGCTTAAAAGAAACACACACCAAAATACTTTACCTAATCATGCCTATCTTATACTAGTACATTCATACCAAAACAAGGAAGCCGTAAAATTGCCTAAGAAATTAGTCAACTAAACTAAAAATTGCAATAAGAAGTCATTCTCATTCATACCACTAAATTTTTATCCCAAAATCAAAGTTCCATAACAAAACACAATAACAATATATAAACCAATAACATACTACTTAGACAACCTAATACACACCATTCCCCACACTTAAAGGACATAATGTCCTCATTATGTAGGAAAAACAATCACAAACACACAATACACACAAATAAACAAGAAAAAAAAAGAAACAGAAAAACAATTAAAGGAGTAAAGGAACTTCTCTCATGATCTCCCACTAGGGGAACTCGATGGAGACGGAGTGAACTCCACATTCTGCTTGCGAAAGAAAGAAAATAATTTACGATTGAGGCTTTTATGGCTCTTGTGTATCTCATTCACTGTATCCTCAATTGAATCAACCTTGACTATCAAAGCGCAATTTGCCTCTTCTATGGCATCCATCCTAGTCAGTACTTGCCTCCATTCAGCTGTACTACTATCCTCACTAGCTGTAGATTCTGGCTCCTCATCAGCATCATCATCATCCTCAGTTTCGTCATCATCCTTAACAACAGTAGAAGTAGCAAAGCCTTTGCCTTTGTCACCCCCGGACTTCCTGGTACGTTTATCAACGAAAAAAGAAAACTAGAGGCCAACCTCCTCTTTTTAACAAGTTAGAATTTCTCAAATAAACCACATTCATCATAGTAATATTATCATTCGCATTAAGCTCAAAAGTAGACAATCGTCCCAAATAACCTAAAATAATCCTCGTTACCATATATCCCATCCCAATAGATTTGGTTTTTGTACTAAAAGCATTATATAATCCATCAAAGATGAAAGATATGGAACAAGGTATCTTCTTGCTCTGAACTAAGGACAAAATAAATAAATCCTTAACTTGCACTTTGTTACTTTTCACTCGACCAAACATAGCATAACACAAGTACTTATGCAACAACAATATGGCCTCATTCCTAATCAAACGATTAGTAGAATTCTTAGTATCAAAACGATCAATCCCAGTCAATTTTTTTTAAACTTCATGGGCATTAAAATGATTAGGATTAAATTGCTTACCATTAAGTGGAAATCCAAACCATTCATGCATTTCATCAAATCCAAACACATATTCATGCCATTATGCCGAAATTGCATGCGTGTTTTTTTATCATCCATATATGATAGGGTAACGAAAAATTCTAAAGCCCATTCCCTACGAATAGGAAATTTTATATGCACAAATCTATCCCACTTCATGCATTTTAAGTACTTGTTAATTTCATTATCTAGCCCTAATGTTCGCAATAATTCAAAGTCCAAATTCCAACAGCCTACTATTGATTTTTGAGTAAATGCTTTACACTTTTCACCCTCAGCTTCAGAAAGTAAACAAAAAGGACAATCAAACCTGTATTGGAGAGAATTAGAATCATGGGCTTAGGAACAGGAACCTCCAGACACCTTCTTCCCTTTGTTTGCCAAAGTTTTTGTATGTACCATTTTGAAGATCTCAACAACACAAACAGAAATCCACAGCAAACTCAAGACACAAAAATAGAAACCCAGAACAAAATCCAGAAAAACCAAAAAGAAAGCAAGAAAAAATCAAAGAAGAAGAAGAAATTTGAGAAAAAACCAAAGGGAAAATAGAAAAGAAGCTGAAATCAGAGTTAAAATGGCAAATTAGGGCTCAAAAACTATTTATAGGGGCATGAAAATGCAATTCCAATGGTCAAATTTCTCCACAAAATTTCAAATCCCGCGTTCTGTGGCGCTCACGACAGAACAATTTTCGCTCTCTGCCACGTTCGCGAAGCTAGCCGCGCTCGTGATAGAGACCAAATTTTTAAAACCCAATGATCTGTTGCGAACGCGATTCCACCCGCAACCAAGACAGAAGCTTTCTCAATCAAATTCCTTGTCCTATTGCGCTCGCGACAGTAAGGAAAAACACAATAAAAATTTTTGCTTTGAAGAAGATATTCAATATTTGAACTATACTAATAGACTTACTTACTAATGTAACCTGTAGAACAAAAATAAACTATGGTAGTAATATTATAATTCATAATTCTAAAATAAAATCTAATTAACAACATACAAAAATAACTTAAAAATCAATAAATACAAAATAAAAAGATTGTGTAAATAACCTTCGACCCAAATGTAGAGAGATACATGAAACCTCCCTACCTTGAAAATTTGCATCTAAATAGACCTTACAACGTTGACCATTGGCTTTAAACAGTTTCCCTTTTTCATTTTTAAGTTCTAAATAGCCATGCCCAAACACATGAGTCACCTCAAAAGGTCCACTCCACCTAGACCTTAACTTTCCAGGAAACAACTTTAATCTAGAGTTGAATAAAAGAACTTTGTCTCCTACTTTAAAGCTCTTATACCTAATGTGAGCATCATGTCATTTCTTAGATCTTTCCTTATAAATTCTTGTATTTTCATATGACATAAGGCATAATTCATCAAGTTCATTCAATTGTAAACATCTTTTCACACCAACCTCCTTAATGCCATAATTCAATGTCCTAATGACCCAATAAGGTCTATGCTCTAACTCAACGGGCAAATGACATGCTTTACTATACACTAACCTATATGGTGATATCCCAATAGGTGTTTTGAATGCAGTACGATATGCCCAAAGTACATCATCAAGTTTGTGTGCTCAATCTTTCTTAGAATTAGAGACTGTTTTTTCAAGTATCCACTTAAGCTCTCTATTGGAAACCTCTACTTGACCACTTGTATGTGGATGATAAGGAGTAGCTATCATATGATGTACACCATATTTATGCAATAATGAAGCAAAAGATTAGTTTATAAAATGCGTACCTCTATCACTTATTATAGTCCGAGGCACTCCAAATCATAAAAATCTGGTTGGTGTTGCTTTACCTTCAACCCATTTTGAGACATAATCCACCCCAACGAATATATAGCTTTGCCTAAAAGAAGTAGGAAAAGGACCCATGAAGTCTATCCCCCACACATCAAATATTTCTACCTTTAAAATGCTATTTAAAGGCATCTCATCTCTTTTTCCTATATTACCAACCCTTTAACATCTATCACATTGGGCTACAAAACTCATAGCGTCATGAAATAAAGTAGGCTAATAAAAACCACACTCAAGCACACGAGATGCAGTTTTGGTACTACCATTATGACCTGAATATAAAGATGAATGACAATGTTGCAAGATGTTCACATACTCATCCTCACTTACACATCTACAAATCACACCATCCCCTCCTATCTTAAACAAATAAGACTCCTCCCAAAGGTAATTGTTAACATTACTAAAGAACTTTTTTCTTTGTTGCCATATTAAACCATGAGGCACAATTCCTGCAGCAAGATAGTTAGCAAAATCTGCATACTATGGCACATGCACTTGCTCAATGGACATTAAAGTCTCGTCAGGAAAAGTTTCATTAATTTTATAGCTATCCCCTAGAAGTATTAAGTACTTTTTGTAGTGTCTGTTGTTAGTTTCGCAGCATGAGATTGTGTTTCTAGAGTTTTATATTCAGTGAAGTTTAAAGGTTAAACGTGCCTGAGTTATAGTAGTTCTGGGATGAGTGACCTACTGGGAAGGTAATAGTTACAGTAAGTAAAAAAAATATTATTGCATAAAAATGATCTGTAGAGTGAATGGAGTAGGGTGGTACAGTTTTGTGTGAAAATGAGGTCATATAGGCCCCTGAATATCCGTCTGAAGTTCAGTTCGGTTGAATCGAAGTTTGACCGAGGTTTGACCAACTTTTTAAAAAATGCTAGACTGGATAAAAAGTATCTTTTTGGGAAGTGTACAGGCTCAAAATGATTTTTAGAATTTTTTGACAGCTTTAGATATGAGTTTTACGGCAGAAACCGACTGAATCGAATAGGATCGATTTAAGTGAACTGGGCCCCAAATGGACTTCGATTGAGTTGAAATTTTGTGTGGAGGCTATTTTTGATATTTTAAGCATGATGGAATTGATTGGGAGTGAAAAAGAGGTCCAGAACATTCAGATTACCTAAAACAGTGCAAAATAACCCGAAAATCAAAAATCGGACCAAATCGGTCCGACCACTCTGGTCGGACCCGGTTCGGTTCAACTCCACTCATATAAATAGACCCAAAAGGCTGGAGAAATCCAGATTTCTCCATTGTAGCCGCCCACCTCTCTCCCATTCATGGCTGAATGTATCTTTCTCTTTTCTCCTCTATTTTTTTTCCAAATTTTCTCCACCTCACCCCAAAATCAAGCCTCCCCATCATAGTTCAGTTCCCATAGATTCTATTGGTGCAATTACAAGTCCATTTGGTGATTGAAAAGTGGGAAAAACCTAGACTTAAAAGTTTAGGTGTGAAATTACGGTATGTGTTTTAGGTGTTTTTAATTTGGTTTCAAGGTTCCTAAGGGTAATTTAGGATGTGAATAAGATTTTTATGAAGTTTATTTGTGAAAAGGAAGCTTTGTTTTTACTAGATCTACATTTTTGTGTATGAATCCTATTATGTTAATTAGGTGAAGGGACATCTAGCCAACCTAAAGGAAAGGAAATGACTCCTTGAGAAGTGTTTTGCAAGGATTTGAGGTTATTAGTGATTGCAAATTCCATCTATTTCCATGGTTTATATATGAATTTTAGGTTATATTTAAGTGTGGGTATAAGATAATGATGTGTTTAATTGAATCTAATTTGATATTCATTTTTAGTAGGCTTGAAATAGTGTATAAACGTGATTAAATGAAATTAAATCAAAGTGGTATGAAAAACTTAATTGTGGCCGAACTGAATATTAAGGAATTAATTGAATTTTAAGATGATTTATGGCATGTAAATGATGCTTAAGATATGCTTAACATGTGTATAACATGGTGGAAAGATAAAAAGGTTGAAAAGAATTCATAATGAAGTCTTAGTGTTAAGGTCGAATGGTATACATGGGATTTTTATGTGTTTTAATGATGATTAATGCATGTTTAAGATGAATTTATGGTGTTTGGCATGTAAATTAATGAATGGTATATGTTAGACCATGTGAAGGATGTGTTATGTATGTGATACACATCTGGCCGAATGGTAATCATGGGTAAAAATGAGATTTTAATGTGTTTTAATGGAAATAAATGGTATAATGATGTTATAGAACATGTAATTGGCCTAAATGAATGATAAAGTGGGCTAAAAGAATTAATGGTGAAAAGATGGAATGTTGGCCGAATGTATGTATGGATGTGTGCATGTGTATCATGATGAATTTATGTGTTTATATGGCATGTGATGGTGTAAGAATGATAATCACATGTATATTGATGTAATGGCATGAAAAAGAATGAGATGAGATGATGATATGCCATGAAAAGTATGTATAACACATTAATGATGTGGAAAATAAAATAATGTTGCCCTATGTGATGAGCTAGTAGTCGAGTCTAGTTTCAGGATATGTTGGCTAGCCATAGGGATATAAGACTGCGGGAGTGAGCATGGCGTCTCACTATTTTTATAAGCTATTGATGGACCCATTATGTATTTTTAAAAGTATATGTTTAGAAAGACTGGAGTAATCCTTCGGGGTTCCTTCAAGTTTAAAAAGACTGGAGTGATCAGTCAGAGGTCTCTCCAGGTTATTGTGAGCCCTTAGGGGTTCGCGTCCCATTTATCTTGTACATAGAGTCTGCCAGCATTATGCCGGGGCAAAAAGGGTAATAATGAGCTTTAAATGGTTAAAATATGATTAATTTGATGTTATGTGTGAAAAGGACATAATTGGAATTATGTAAAAGTTTGAGGGCAAAACGGTAATTTTATGAAAAGTTGGTAAAAAGTGAGAAATTTAGGTAAAAAGTGTAAGTATAAGGGTAAATTGATAATTTATTTTACCAAATACGAGGTTAAAAAGGTAAATTAATGAAAAAGTGATATAACAAGGACCTAATTGTAATTTGGTGGAATTATAAGGTTAAAAGTGGTATTTAAGCGTAAAAGGGTGATTAAAACAGTTAAAATATAATTTAAATAATATTTATGTGTGAAAAGGGACATAAATGGAATTATATGAAAAGTTGCGGGTAATATGGTAATTTTGTGCTTATGTGTGTAAATGATGATTAATAAGGGTAAAAATGTCATTAAATTATTAAAAATGTAATTGGTAACTTTTGAGTGGTAAAAACATAATTTGGCATGAAAATGACAATTGGAGGGTAAAATCGTAAATTTATATGTTAAATAATGTAAAATGGTTAAATGGAATATAATTGAGGGCATTTTGGATGAGATAATGGCATAATTATAATATTGGTGTGAAATAATTGAGCTAATGGCAAAATGGTAATATTAGTGAAGTTGAATTTGAACTAATGGCAAAATGGTAATATTAGTGAAGTTGAATTTGAACTAATGGCATAAGTGTAAATTTGGTGAAATAAAATGAACTAAGGGCATTTTTGTCATTTTTGGAAAGTTTAAGGGTAAAATTGGAAAGTTGCCATAAGTTGAGAATAAAATGGTAATTAAGGTTATTGATGTGTGGTAATTGTATAAATGGCCCTAATTAATTGATTTATTGATAATTATGTGGATTATGGCGTGCATAATTAATAAATTAAGTAAATTAATTGTTTATTAGTATTACTGTCCGTAGAAAAAAGAAATACTGACTTGAATTAATTGGCTATTTAATAACCTGATTAGTTTAATTAGGTTAACAGAATTGGAAAGAAAAGTTAATTAATGGTACGTAAGGCTTAAGGGTGTTACAGGTCCATCATTTTCTAATCTTAACAAATGATTAGCCACTAAATTTTTAGAACCTTTCCTATCTCGAATCTCAATGTCAAATTCTTGTAACAAGAGAACCCAACGTATGAGACGAGACTTAGCGTCCTTTTTAACAAATAAATACCTAAGGGCTGCATAATCCGTATAGATGATAACTTTAGATCCTAACAAATAAGATCTAAACTTATCACATGCAAAAACAACAGCCAACATTTCTTTTCCAGTTATGGTATAATTCAATTAAGGTGCCGATAATGTATGGCTAGCATAATAAATGACATACAAATGCTTATCTTAGCGCTGAACTAGCACACATCCTACCGTAAGGTCACTTGCATCACACATTATTTCAAATGGTAAATTCCAATTTGGAGAAGTGATTATAGGTGCAATTACAAGAGCTTTCTTTAATTGCTCAAAAGCATCCATACATGCATTAAAAAAGTCAAAAGGTACATCTTTGACTAACAAGTTAGTTAAAGGCTTAGCAATCATTGAGAAATTATTAATGAACCTCCTTTAGAATCCAGCATGACCGAAAAAGGATCTTACACCCTTAAGTGTAGTAGGTGGAGGCAACTTCTTTATCAACTCAGTTTTAGCTCTATCAACCTCTATACCTCTTCTTGAGATCTTGTGGCCTAGAACTATCCCTTCTTCAACCATGAAATGGCACTTTTCCCAATTATGTACCAAGTTGCTTTCCTCACATCTAGCCAAGACTCTAAGTTATTCAAGCACAACTCAAAAGAATCACCATAAACTGAAAAATCATCCATGAAAACTTCTATTATCTCTTCTATTAGATCCCTAAAAATCAAAGTCACGCACCTTTGAAAAGTGGCTGGTGCATTACATAGCCCAAAAGGCATTCTTCTATGGGCAAAAGTCCCATGGGGACAAGTAAAGGTAGTCTTCTCTTGGTCACTAGGGTATATGAAAATTTGAAAATATCCTGAAAATCCATCTAAGAAGCAATAGTGAGAATAGCCAGCTATCCTCTCTAACATTTGATCTATAAAGGGCAAAGGAAAATTATCTTTCGTAGTAGCTGCATTCAACTTCCTATAGTCAATACAAACCCTCCAACCTGTGGTGGATCGTGTAGGGATCAAATCTCCATTCTCATTTCTAACTACAGTCATTCCCCCTTTCTTTAGCACACAATGTATAGGACTCACCCATGCACTATCCGAAATCGGATAGATAATACCAGCATCTAACAATTTAGTGACTTCTTTTTTAACTACCTCATTCATATTGGGGTTAAATCTCCTTTGTCTATCAGTCTTAGGTTGACACTTATCTTCCATATTAATCCTATACATCACTACATTAGGACTAATTCCCTTCAAGTCAGAAATTTGCCAATCTATACTTTTGATCCTCTTTCTAATCACTTCTAACAGCAAAGACTCTTGCTTATTAGAGAGCTTATTAGAAACAATGATAGGTAAAGTGCTATTAGCACCAAGAAATGCATACCTTAAATGGCTTGGAAGTTCTTTTAACTCCACATTAGGAGGACTTACAATAGATGGTGGAAGTGGCTCTGCACTTTTACTCAAAATTTCAAGTCTTGAGCTCTCTTGCTTCTACTCCTTATGAACTTCTTCCTCAAAATTGACTTCCTCTTTATCTACATCATCTAAAACTTCTAGCACACAAGCATCAATAACATTAATTTTCATGCACACATTTTCATCCATGGGGTATTTGAGTGCTTTTTCCATATGATACTCTACTCTATCCTCCCCCACTCTTAAAACTAAAGTCCCCTCATAAACATCAACTAATGCCCTACCAGTTCGCATGAATGGTCTCTCTAAAATCAATGGGCATTTAACATCATAGGCAAAGTCCAAAATCGCAAAGTCCAAAATCAGCAGGCAAAATGAATTTATCTACTTTAACTAGCACATTTTCTACTATGCCATATGGTTTTTTAATTGATTGGTTAGCTAATTGCAATACCATAAAAGTAGACTTAACATCTACTAATCCTAACTTTTTAAAGATTGACAGCGGCATAAGGTTAATGCTAGCCCCTAAATCACACAAACACTTAGGAAATTCAATATCCCCCAAAGTAAAAGGAATAGTGAAACTCCCATTATCTTTAAGCTTGGTAGGCACATTGCTAGTGATTACTGAACTACATGCTTCAGTCAATTCAATAATAGATAAATCTTCTCAACTCTTTTTCTTAGAAATTAAATCCTTTAGAAACTTAACATAGTTAGGAATTTGAGTTAAAGCCTCAATAAAATTTAAATTACTATGCAAATGCTTCAATTTATCAAGAACAGTTTGGAATTGCTTATCATTGTTTTGTTGCTTGAGACGTTGCAAAAACGGTGGACGAGGTTGAAAAACTTTTGGAATAGTTGCCTTGTTTGCCCCCACTATCGCGCCCGTGACTGTTGTCGTACTCGCGACAGAAGGTTCTTTCTCCACATGTGTGCTCGCAATATTGGTTTGCTTCCCCTCTGTCGCGCTCACGACAGAAGGTCCCTCTTCTATCTTCATCTCATATTCCTTCAAAACCTCATCTTTGTTAGAAGAAACAAATTCATGGGTGTAGGTTTTACCTGATCTCAATGTGATTGCCTTCAAGCGCTCCCTAGGATTATCTTTCATATTACTTGGAAGGCATCCTTGTAATCTTGAAGGTAATGCATTGGCAATTTGTCCCAATTGAACCTCAAGATTGTGAATGAATGAAGCTTGATTCTTAGCTATTTGATTAAACTTAGATTCCAGCCTCTTATGATTCTCCTTTTGTGAGCTAAATTTCAAATTTATTCTGATAAGTTCAAATCTATGCTATGTTTATGTCAATTTTTAGGTTACTTTTGAGCTTTGTAGCTATTAATTTAGGAATGTTTTTGCTTGAAATAATCTTAGATCTCTAAAAGGGACTAAATTGAGCTTTTATTGTGTTTTTGCCAGTTTTTAGGTACTTTACACGGCAGTAAGTAATTTTGTACAGCCGTGTAGCCACAAAAAGTTAGAAAGAGCTTACACAAAATGTCACACAGCGGTAAGGAATGTTATACAGCAGTGTAATTGGGATTTTCAGAAAATTGAAGGAGTTTTACACGGTGGGCAGAAATCACCTTACCACCATGTAAATCTAAATGAAATCAAGTGGTTGTCCAGTAACTATTTACACGGCGATAAGGAATTGTCATACCGCCGTGTAAACTGAGAATGCCTTTTAAGGTTTTAGTCCAGTAGCTAATTACACGGCAGTAAGGATTTTTATATCGTCGTGTAATTTTCCTATCTCAGACTTAAACGTACTTTACACGACGGTAAGGAATTGTCATACTGTCGTATAACCTTGACTGTTATATATAAAGGGAATTGCGAAAATTGGAGATCTGGATTTTTCTTTCTAACAACTTTTGTTTGTATTCAGTTTTCTCTATAATCTAGATCTAGGGTTTCATTCTTAGCAAAAAAAAAAACACTTAGTTTTTATTAATTTCAATACACTTGCAGCTTTAGATTCGATAGCTATCTTTACATTTAAAGTTATAATAGCTGAGTTAGATTGAAGAACATCCATATACTCTTGTAAGAACTTCATTTTCAAATTTAAGATGGGTAATATTAACTTCTCTTTATCTATTTCAGTTTTTATTTTAGTAATGAGTGAGTAGTTCTTTTTCTGGTTGAGGAATGCCTTAAATCTCTAACAACCATGTAAATGCTCTGTTTGGATTAATTTCTGCATATGCTTCAGTTTTATCTTCTCTAAGTGTATCTATATGTGATTGATTATAATGCAAGTTTGAGGATTGATTTAGTATGATGATCTTTTGATTGTATTTGATTCATTAAATTTATATATGCTATGTTATATTTTTGTTAGCTTTCTGCTGGTTTAATGAATCTAGAATGGCAGTTAAACCTGTGGTTATCTATTTTAATAGGTTCAGAATGGAAGGGGATAAATGGGTTTAGATGTCTGAATCCGAAATGGTAGGATTATCTAATCTTAGGACTTAAGACCTGTGTGAAGCTAATTTATGTGCTGAATTCAGAATGGTAGGTGCATATTTTAGAGAAGCTGAATCCAGGTTGTAGGCTAGGTTGTTCACTGAATTTGCTTATGTGATTGTTTAGTTAGAGTATTTACATGGCATTATTGGGAGAATAGGTATTCCTTGGCAAGGCTTTTAATTAATTTAAACACAGTTTTATTAGTTTTGCTTTATTTGTAGTTGCTCGATTTAGTAATTTCATAGTTTAATTTCTTTAAACCAAAAACTCATTCAAAAACTTGGGATATTCTTTAGCATAATTTTAATAAATTAACTCTTAATTTCCTTTCCCTTGGGTTCGATGCACGCGGGTCATAATATTACTTGCTTTACTACTTGCCGATTCAGTACACTTGCTGAACGCCAGTCAAGTTTTAGGTGCCGTTACCGGGGACAGGCATTTTAAGATTTTGTTTGTTAGATTTATGTGTTTATATTTTGTTAATTTTCTATTTTTCTATTCTTTTAATGTGCTAATGGTGTATGAGTAGATTAAGACTTCAACAATTACTATCATTTGACCCTAAAATCGAGTGGACTTTTCATCGTAGAAGGAGGGAGAATAGAGCGAATCAAAATATGAATATTGATCCACCTAATAACGATATGCCACTCGAGGAACAACAAAGAGGAAGGCAAGAGCAAAATGTAAGGGGTGATCCTAGGCCAAGAACCATTAGAGAATATGTCACCCCACGGTGGAATGTGGATCAAAGGACTATCTTACTACCTCAAGCCAACTATTTTGAGCTTAAACCAACTATAATCACTATGGTACAAAGGAATCAGTTCTCGGGGTTAGATAGTGAAGATCCAGTGCAACATTTGGACACTTTCTTGGAGATTAGTGACACAGTTCAAATTCCAAATGTCTCAATGGATGCTATTCGACTTAAACTATTTCTATTCACACTTTTGGGAAAGGCATAGGAATGGCTGCAGATGTTGTCAAACCAGTCTATAAGATCTTGAAAGCAATTGTAAGAGAAGTTTTTAGTGAGATTTTTCCCACCAACAAAGACAGCCAACATTAAAAACCATATCTATAATTTTCAGTAGCTTTATGAGGAATCATTTCATGAGGCATGGGATAGATTCGGAAGACTCTTGAGAAGTTGCATTCATCATGAAATTGCTATACATCAATTGATGTCTACATTTTATGCAAGTGTCAATTCGATAACTTGATCTCTCCTGGATGCATCATATGGTGGAAGTTTTATTAACAAGGTTCCGGAGGAAGCCTTCTCATTTCTTGATGAGATGGCCACAAATGAAGCTTAATGGGCTAGTACAAGAATAATGCACAAGAGGCAAGGGCAAGGAGTACACAATATAGATAAAGTAGCAATGTTGAAGGCTCAAATATAACTTATGAGAAAGGAGATGAATGAGTTAAAGGTACAAAATATTTTTTCTTTGTCTCAAGGAGGTGAACATTGCGAAGGAGCGCATGTTTTGCATGAGAATAGAGTTGGAGATACTGGAAATCAAGTTGTAAATGATGTGAATGCTCTTCACGAATACCGGAGGAGTGATCTGTTCAGCAGCACTTATAACTCGGGATGGAGGAATCATCCGAATTTCTATTGGAGAGATGGAAATCAAGCTTTAACTTCTTATAATCAACCGAGAGCCCCCTTTAACTAAAACACCAACCATCAGCCCACCCATAACTAAGCCTATTATCAAGGGTATCAACATCAAATCCAAATACACTGTTATTTACACCAAAGTCATCGCCGCCACCACCTCAAGAGAAGAAGTCAAATTTAGAAGACATGTTTGCAAACTTCATGGCATCTCACTCCACCTTTATGGCAAGTCAATAAGCAAGGTGGAAATCACAAGATGGGTGGATGAGGAATCAAGATGCCTCAATAAAAAATTTGGAAACTCAAGTTGGGCAACTTGCCAACTCACTCTCCAATGGAACTCAAGGCACATTTCCTACAAATGTGGATCATAATCCGAAGGAGGAGGCAAAAATAATCTCTTTGAGGAGTGGTAAGGAGGTCGAGACAAGAAAAGATGAGGTAACAAATGAGGTGGAACCTACAGTGGAGGTAAGAAATTCTGACCTTATTTTAGCAAGAGATGAACCAAAAGTTTTGGACAAAGGTAAGAAAGTTATGCATGAAATTGACGAAAGTCTGCTACCTTATCCATCTCTAGCTAGGAAAGAGAAAAAGAATGAACAATTCTCTAAATTCATTGAAATGTTTAAAAAATTACATATTAATTTGCCATTTGATGAAGCTTTGTTACATATGCCTAAATATGAAAAATTTATGAATGAGCTAAGTTCTAATAAAAAAAAGCTAGAGGGGTGTGGCACAGTACAATTGTCTGAAAATTGTAGTGCAATTATTTTGAATAAAATTCGTACAAAATTAGAAGATCCTGGTAGTTTTACATTACCATGTGAATTAGGAGAGAGTTTTATGGGTCAAGCTTTATGTGACTTAGGGGCGAGCATAAATCTAATGCCTTTCTCATTATGCAGGAAATTGAAATTGGGTGACATCATGGAGACGAGAATGACTCTTCAACTAGCTGATAGATCCATAAAGAAACTAATGGGTATTATAGAGGACTTGCTCGTGAAAGTGGGAAATTTCATTTTTCCTGTTGACTTTGTGGTGATGGACATGGAAAAGGATCGGAAGGTGCCTCTTATTATAGGACAACCATTCTTGAACACTGCAAAAGTGCTTACAGATGTGCATGGGTAGAAAGTTACTATACATTTCAATGATGAAGAGATGAGTTTTGATATGCATAAAGTAATAAAGCACCCCATTGGAGACTTTAAGAATCTATATGCTTTGTGGACTACATTGATGAGTGTGTAGTCGAAGAACAAGAGGAGATACTGTTAGATGATCCTTTACAAAGTTATCTTATGCATTTAATGGAAGTGGAGGACTGTAGGGCTGTGAATGTAGAGCTAGATGCTAAGCTGGAGGAAGAAGGAAAGGAGGATACTGTTTGTCCTACAACAGATGAAAAATTTTCTGAACTTAAACCTCTCTCTGATAATTTAAAATATATATTTTTGGAAGAAAATGTTAAACCAATGATAATTTCTAATGTTTTGACAAGTGAGTAAGAAGAGATGTTGATTTCTATTTTGAGGAAACATAAAAAAGCAATAGGCTGGGAAACATCAGATTTGAAGGGAATGAGCCCAAGTATATGCATGCATAAAATTCCCATGGAGGATGATGTTAAACCAGTTGTGCAACCTCAAAGGAGATTGAATCTAGCTATGCAAGAAGTGGTAAAGAATGAGGTATTAAGGCTACTAGATGCAGGTATAATCTACCCTATTTTCGATAGTAAGTGGGTTAGTCCTGTACAATGTGTACCTAAAAGGGGGGGATGATAGTAGTGAAAAAAGAGAACAATGAATTAATCCCTATTAGGACAGTTACGGGCTGGAGGGTATGCATACACTATAGGAAACTTAACAATGCTACTCGAAATGATCATTTCCCATTACCCTTCATAGATCAAATGTTAGAAAGGCTAGCTGGTAATAGATTTTATTATTTCTTAGATAGCTATTCGGGTTATCTCCAAATACCGATTGCACCTGAGGACCAAGAGAAAATAACATTCACTTGTCCCTACGGTACATTTGCCTATAGACGGATGCTATTTGGGTTATGTAATGCACCTGCTACATTTCAGAGGTGTATGATGGCTATCTTCCATAATTTCATTGAGAAATTTAGGGAAGTGTTTATGGATGACTTTACACTTTATGGAAGGGAATTTGAAACTTGCTTAGCCAATTTAGCATTAGTTCTGAAGTGGTGTGAGGAAACCAATCTAGTTCTGAACTGGGAATAATGCCATTTCATGGTAAAAAAAAAGGATATAGTTTTAGGGCATAAAATCTCTAAAAATAGGATTGAACTGGACCAAGCCAAAGTGGTTGTGATAGAAAAGCTTCCAGAAAACGTTGTAGCGGATCACTTGTCTAGATTGTAGCACGATCATATTGAAAAGGGGAGTTTTAGATTTGTTCCCTGATGAGCGTATTTGTTCTTTATTTATGTGTGAAGTTGTTGTGCCTTAGTTCGCTAATGTGGACAATTTTCTTGCAGGGGCTTATATGCTAAAGGAATTCACATGGCAACACAAGAAGAAGCTAAAAGCGGGTGTAAGGCACTACATTTGGGATGACCCTTATTTATTTGACTTGTGGGGGATAGACTTTATGGGGCCTTTTCCGATATCCTGTGGGTTTAAGTATATACTAGTGGTAGTAGACTATGTGAGCAAATGGGTAGAAGCCGTAGCCACTAGGACTTGTGATGCAAAAATTGTGCTACACTATAAGAAAATGTGAAAATAGCAACGGAATCGCTACCGTTGCTAAATAGCAACGGAAATTTCCATTGCTATTTTGCAACGAAAATATTTTTTCATTGCTAAAATTGGTTAAAATTTGTATATTTAACAACTGAAATATATTTGGTTATCTTCCGTCACTAAAAGTGGAGAAAATTTTTAGCGCCAAAATTTAGCAACGGAATTACTATACCGTTGCTAAATAAGGCGCCAATAGATTTCAAAAAAATTTTGGAACGAAAAATAGCAACGGAAATTTTTTACCGTTGCTAAATAACAACAGTTAAAAAAATTGGGTTCTGAATTAGCAACCGAATATATATTCGGTTGCAATTTTAGTAAGGATATCAACGGATAAAATTCCGTTGCTATTTAATGGGTTATAAAATAGCAACCGCAAATAATGTGGTTGCAATTATAGCAACGGAAAAAAATTTTCGTTGGTATTAAATATTTGGGACCAAAAATACAAACGGAATAAGAATTCCGTTGCTAAATTTGCAACCGAATAATTTTCAATTGTTATTATAGCAACGAGATATATATTCGGTTAGTATTTTTGGTCCCAAGGACACTGCGCTATTTGGGGATAAAAATACCAATGGAATCATATTCCGTTGCTATTTAAAAAAGGGTTCTAAAATAGCAACAAAAAATTATGCGGTTGCAATTATAGTAACCGAAAAAATATTCCATTGGTATTAAATATTTGGGACCAAAAATACCAACGGAATAATAATTCTGTTGCTAAAGTTGCAACCGAATAATTTTCGGTTGCTAATATAGCAACGGGATATATATTCGGTTGGTATTTTTGGTCCCAAGGATACTGTATTATTTTAGGATAAAAATACCAACGGAATAATTTTCCGTTGCTATTTAAAAAGGTTCTAATATAGCAACCGAAAAATATGCAGTTGCAATTTTAGCAACGAAATTATATTCCGTTGGTATAAAAAGTTTGACACCAAAAATACCAATGGCATTTTGTTTCGGTTGCTAATGTTCCAATCGAAATTATATTTCGTTGGTATAAAAAGTAAAAATACCAACAGAATGCATATTCAGTTGCAAATTTGCAACCGGAATTTTATTCTGTTGGTATGTTTGTCCCAAGTATACTGTATGATGTTGAGATAAAAATACCAATTGATTTACTTTTTCGTTGGTAAAATAGCAACCGAAAGAGATTTCGTTGGTATATTTCAAATACCTAAATTCTGTAAAATGCTTGCTCTTTGAATTTATCCCCTCACCCACTCGCCGCTAATCACAACCGGAAGCCACCCCACTAGCCCTACCTTCATCTTCATTCCTTCCTTTTTCACTCTCTGTTCTCCTCTTCATCGTTTTGTTCAACTTTCATATTTTTGTTTTGTTAATAAATTCTTAAAACCCTCAAATCCCTAATTTTCTATTCCTGCTCGACATCCCCTTCACACAGGTCTGCTCTCTTCCCATTTGATAGATCCATCATATTCTCTTTGTCTGGCTCCTCTCTCACTTCCTTAGTTCTTGATGTAACCTCTCACCCTTCCCTCTTCTCTTTCTCTGAGATTCTCGCTCTCCCCAATCTGCTCCAGGTTTCATGCTTTTTTGAAAGAATTGATTATACTTTATTGTTGGTAGTTGATTGTTATTTGAATGTCTAATTGAGAAATTAACTTGATGCAGCTTGAAGGGATCGATAATTCTTTTCTATTTTCTTTTTGGTTTACGTTCCAAGTAATTCTAAAAATTTAGTCTCTACTCACCTTTGATTTCTTTGATTTTTCCCTTTAAAATTAAATTTCAAGTCTACGTATATTAGAATTACTGCCTTTTATTTGGGTTATATATTGTTTTTGTTATGTTGGGTCATCACCATTTGTGTAGCAACTCTCTGCGTTGAAGAGTGAAACACCCTTAGCTGCTGCTGAGAGAAGGGAGACGCCAATAGAGGTATGATCTATGGATGCTCTCTTTAATAAATGAATAGAAAATCTTTGGGTAGTGCTGGTTGTGTGTAGTGTTGGTTTCGTAGTGCTGGTTTTATTAGTCCGAGTCGCGTCCACGTGTTCGTGTCGTGCTTTGCTTCACTTCTTCACGAGTCATGCTCCTCTGCACGAGTCTGGCACTTCTGTTTCATCTCTTATGGTTTTGTTTATCAAATTTCTTAGTAACTTACTTATGGTTTTGTTTATGTATATTTCCTATTTGGTTTTGATTTGTTTTAAAACATTTTTGCTGTTAATTTTCCACTGTAGGATTGCTTCTGTGTTAGAGGCTTAGCTAGTTTCTACTGTTAACTTCACACTTTAGAGCTCTTAACTTTTACTAGTTGCTAGAGCTTTTTAAGCACTTGTGCTGCTTCTTTTTTCATAGGCTTAGCTAGTTTCTTTATATTGCTTATGTTGTTTCTATAATCTCTATTTATAACTGTGTTTTCTGTCTTTCAATATGTTGGTATTTTAAACAGTGGCTTCAACTTTTATATATTTACACCTGTTGTTACAATTATACACATATATATTTTTAATTAAATTGCTCAGTATCAGATTTTTTTCCTGTGCTGCTTTTATGCTTTACTTGATGTCCTTTAGATATTTTATATTACCAATCAGGAGTTTTATTATATGAATTCTTTTAAATTTGAAGAAATTTTTGGTGTAAGCAAAATTAGATTATATTTTTCATTTTAGCAATCCCAAAGGAATTAGTCAATTGCATCAACTAGTACTAGCATGTTCCCTATATAAGTGCTTTGATAAAGGTTAATTGCATATACTACTTACTATTCTATATGTGTATGATATTTGTTTACGGCTTGACGTTACAGTAGAAAGTTGAAACTTTAAGTTTTGGCTTCAAGTAATCCATCTTATTTTTTTTTTTTTGCCTTATATGTTGCTTCTTGACTTGCGAAATAATATAATGCAGTTTCCTTTACTTAAAAAATTAGCACTGAGCTTTAGGGCTATGCAACGGTCGGGTTCGGGTCAACCCGAACCCGAAAAACCCGAAACCCGAAGAAGACACCCAATCCCCCCCCGAACCAACCCTTTTTAGGAGTAGGGGCCCAAACCGACCAACCCGAGTATTTTCAGGCCCTGACCCTAAAAACCTGAAAAACCCAAAAAATTTTTATATATATATATAAAATAAAATCACTTTTCTTTAGAAATACTAATTCAGGGATTTATTTCTTAATAATTAATAATAATAAAAGTGTCAATTTATGAGAATCCAAATAGTGGTAAAAGAGGCAGCAGTGGATTCATCGACCACTTCAAGCTTAATAAATGGAGTCTCTTCAATAAGTGAATAGAATATATTTTTGGAATTGAAATGAAGAGAGGTCACTTTCACTTTTATTAAATGATTTTATTCAGTTTACTACAAAATCAGAATTCGATTCACATTCACATCTCATTTCTCCCAAATTCATACTAATCTTGACAACGGCAAGAAGTGTAGAGGAAAATAAAATTCATACAACAAAATCATAATAAAATCGCAACAAATCACAAGCCAAACAACAGATTGCAACACAAAATCGAGAATTTTGAGTAAACACAGTGAAAAAGAGAGAAGAACACATACTTCTAGTGGCGATATGCGATGGAGAGACGCGACGGCGACCGGTGGTGGTGAGATGCGGCAGCGGCGCTAAGGCAGAAGGTATGTGGGAGTTTAGGGATTTTGAGAGAAATAAATCGGGAAAGAGGAGGATAATAAACTGATTTGGGATTGTTGGGTTATGTGTGTATTAACTTCTTTCGGGTCGGGTTTATTAAGGCCCTAATAATTCCATTTTCCTACACCCGACCTGACTACCCCGAACAATCCTACCCGATTTGTATTTTTGGGTCGGGTTAATCGGTTTCTTCGGGTCTGGTCGGATGATGCACACCCCTACTGAGCTTACTAGATTTATCTAAAGAAGGAAATTGCAAAATTGGAACTTAATAATAGATGCATATCTATTTGTATTGCATTAATCACTCTAGCTTACATTTTGTCTATGCCACTGTTGTATCAAGGTATATAAGCTGAAACGATTTGACCTACGAGCTACTGGTTTCCAAAGGATAACTCGGTTATTATGGTTGAGTGCCACGTCCCTTGATGCAACTTTCTTTCATTGCTACTATTTTAAAAAAATACAAGATGGCTGATTGCATTTATATTAATTGGTTGATAATTAGTTGGCAGTGTCTGTTACATGATTAAAATAGCCAAATATTTCATGTATGATGAGTTATGATGCATTACGCGCATACATGTATACATTGATAAACCTTTCTTATTTATTTAATCCATAAATCTAATTATGAAATTACCTTATTTGAATAACAGTTATGTAAGCATGAGTAATGTTGATAGATCTTAGATGTATAGGCGATTAACGCCAGATGGTTTCATTAATCTTGAGTTTGTTGATGGAGTTCAATCATTCATTGAATATGCAAGTTTGCAGCCTGCATATATGGATGGTCCAAAAATCAGATGTCCATGTAAAAAGTGTAAACATATCCATTTTCTCCCTACTGATGAAGTGTATCTACATTTGTTAAAAAAAGGGTTTGTTCCAAATTATTTTGAATGGACATGACACGGGGAGCCAATAATTTGTAGCACCTCTAGGGGTAATCAAGTATATTCATCAGTAAATATAGATAGGTTTGCAGGGGGAGCTGGAATTAGACCAAATAATGTGGATGTAAATGAAAATCTTTACGCACAAATGGTTTATAACGCAGCTGGTTATTCCTTTCAAGAAAATATGCAGAATCTTGAAGAGGAACCAAACCCAAATGCAAAAAGATTTTTTGACCTACTAGAGTTATCTGACCAAGAATTATGGCCAAACTGTGAGAAAATGACTCAACTGTCTGCCATTGCTCGAATATTGAACATAAAATCTGAAGGTCATATTTCTGAATGAAGTTTTAGATAAAATTCTTACATGGTACAATGATTCATTGCCTCCTGATCATAAAATGGTTGAGAATTTTTGTAAAATGAAAAAGCTTATTCGGGGTCTTGGTTTGCCCATCGAACGAATAGATTGTTGCGGGTTTGGATGTATGTTATTTTGGGGAGAAGATGTGGAATTACAAGAATGCAAATACTATAGCCAACCTAGGTTCAAACCAAGAAAGCGTACTAGGAACCAAAAATTAGTTCCTTGGAAGCGGATGTATTATTTTCCACTAACCCCGAGACTTCAAAGACTGTATGCCTCTGATGTTATTGCATCTCACATGAGATGGCATAATGAACATGAACAGGTTGATGGAAGTATGAGCCATCCATCGGATGCGCTTGCATGGAAACATTTCAATGACACCCATACTGAGTTTGCAGTAGAAAGTCAAAATGTTAGGTTGGGATTATCCACAGATGGGTTCCAACCTTTTGGTCAATCCGATCAACAATATTCATCATGGACAATCATAATTACTCCATATAATTTACCTCCATGGATGTGTATGGACGAGCCATGCATGTTCTTAACAGTGATTGTGCTAGGGCCTACAAATCCAAAGCATAAAATTGATGTATTCTTGCAACTATTGATATCTGAATTGAATCATCTTTGGCAATTTGGTGTTGAAACATATGATGTGTCCCTTAAACAAAATTTTCAGATGAAGGCAGCTTTGATGTGGACTGTTAGTGATTTTTCTGCGTATGCTATGTTTTCTGGATGGAGCACAGTAGGGAAATTGGCTTGCCCTTACTGTGGCAATGATTATGATGCATTTTATTTTCCCAAAGGGGCCAAAACATCCTGGTTTGACAATTATAGAAAATTTCTTCCTGTAGATCACCCATTTAGGCTCAATAAACACAAATTTGTTAAGAACATGATGGTACACACACCTCCTTCTAATAAATCTGGTGAAAATATATTACGGGAGATTGATCAGTTAGGGCTTCTAAAAGTTACAGAACTTGAAAGTGAAGAGGTTAATAGGAGCATAAGTCAAAGCTTCGGTTCTAAATACAACATTGCCACTAATGGACTGGTCAAGCTCAATGAACATCTTCTTATCTCTACACATATGGTTGCTCGCTGCATTATCAAGATACCATATGTTATTCTCGTGACTTTTTTCTCCTTCATAAGTGAGTAGCACCGTACCTGTCACATCCTCATCTTGGATGTTACTTGCCTTCTCCTCTACCTCCTTAGAAGCACTCTAACATTCTGATGCGTAGTGACCATACTTGGAGCAATTGTAACACTGGATGTTGGACTTGTCACGTCTATCATTCGGCCTCCAAACTCCTCTTCCATGTTCGCGTCCACATCCTAGACCTCTTATGAATTGAGTGCCTCCTTCATTGTTGTCATAATTATTGTCTCTTCTTCCTTGTTGTTGATTTCGTCCTCTTCTATTTCCTCCTTGACCTCTACCGCATCATCTTCCGGATTGGTTTCCTTCTCGGTTGCTTTCTTTGTCTTTAAATGAAGTCTTTATTGCCAAGACTTATTCTGTTGATACCTCTTTCTGCTTGTTGAGCCTTTCTTCACGTGCTTGTAATGACCCTATGACTTCATCAACAGTTATACTACTGATGTCTTTTGACTCTTTCATGGCCACCACTGTGTAGTCAAATTTTGGTTGTAGTGATCGCAAATTTTTTTTGACAATTCTGGCTTCTTCAATCTTTTCTCCATATTGACGCATTTGATTCACAACTGATTTTACTCGAGATTAGTAATAAGTAATCGCCTCTGGCTCCTTCATCTTCATTGTTTCGAATTCTCTTCTCAGCATCTACAATCGTACCTTCTTTACTTTCTCTTCGCCTTTAAGAGAAACACGTAAAATCTCCCATGCCTGTTTTGATGTGGTAGCTTCTGCTACCTTTTCAAACATAACATCATCCAAACCTTGATGGATGAGTGTTAACACCTTCTGGTCTAATCTACGATTTTTCTGGAGACTATCTTTCTCCGCCGGAGATAACTGCACCTCATATGCTGGAACCACATTGCCTATTTCAACAATGTCCCAAACATCTTGGGATCCAGGTAAGGCTTTCATTCGAATACACCAACTTGTGTAATTGGTTTTAGTAAGCTAAGGGAAGTGAAAGGAGATAATGGAATTGTTATTCATTTTTTTTTGGTAGGGTCTCTCAAACACTCAAGAAAAAAAATATTTTGGTGGAGAAATAATTTGTTTTTTTTCACAACTCTCACCTAGGCTCTGACACCACTTTGTTGAAGGAAGGAGGATTAAGAACAAATAATAATAGACACTAACAATAAAACACTCTTCACATTAATAATATTCTTCTACTACTTGATACAACCCATAAACAAATTTGGGCTCTATTTATAGGAATACAAAACAAATTTAGACCACAAATCACTCTTTAATTGATTGCTACATCCTTTACCAATTTAATAATAGCTACTAATATTAGTTATTTTCGACGCTACTAATACCACAAGTCCACTTAATTCAATTTGCAACCTCTACTTTAATATCACTTATCTTTTGTCTGCACAATTTGCTCCACAAATGAAATAAGGCCAAAGCAAATGCATGTGAGCTTGTCAACTGTCATACATGGCCTTCTTCCCATCTTTCATTTAATTAAAAATAAGTTTATTTTCTTATTTCAACAGGTTGGGCGGGGTTTTTGGGCCTAGGCCAAGTTTGACAGGTATATTTAAATATATCACATTTTTGAAAAGTGAAAAATTATTCATCAATAGATGAAAATAAAAAGGTGGATAGTGATTTGTAAATGGAGGGAGTAATGAATATTTAATTGAATTTGATGTTAATTAATAATTTATTTAATCAATATGAAATGAATATTTAATTGAATTTGATATTAATTAATAATTTTCTTAGTCCGTGTGAAGAATTGAAAATTGTCTTGAAATATAATCTTATAAATTACAAGAATCCTCTATGTTCTCTTTATTTTTTTAATAATTACATATTTGGAGTGGAAAAGTGGAATTTGCAAAGTTGCCAAATTTATAATTATTTGAACTCACTACAAGAAAATCAGCAATTATCGACGGAAATTTAGCGACGGAACATTTACCGTCGCTATTTAGCGATGGAAAAGTATATCCGTCGTTAATTTCCGACGGAAAATAATTCCGTCGCTAATTAGCGATGGAAAATCTAACCGTCGCTAATTAGCGACAGAAAATCTAACTGTTGCTAAATTTGGCGCATAAAATTCGCGGCATAAATTGCTACAGAAATTAGCGACGGAAATCCAATTCTGTCGCGAAAATTAGCGACGGAAATTTTTTTCCGTCGCTAAATGAAATTAAATATATTAATTAAAATAATTTTAGCAACGGAAATCCAAATTCGTCGTTAATTACCTACGGAATTGGATTTCCGTCGGTAATTAGCGACGGAATAGAATTTTCGTCGCTAAATGAAATTAAATATATTAATTAAAATATTTTTAGCGACGGAAATCTTAAATATATTAATTAAAATATTTTTAGCGATGGTTATCAAATTCCGTCGCTAAAAATTTTATATATAAAATAATATTTTGCCCTTTTTTCCCCTACCTCTTTCTTTCTTTTTTTTCTTTCTTCCCCCGCCGCCCTCCGCCGTCCTTACCCCCTCACCCCAGCCGTCCTCACCCCCTCACCCCAGCCGTCCTCACCGCCCCTCGCAAACCGCCCTCACCGCCGCCCTCATCCTCGGCGCCCCTCCCCCCTACTCAGATCACTCACGAAAATGACAATAATCTGCCTCTCTGCGCTTTATTTATTTGTTGCTGAAAATCTAAATATAGTTATTGGAAAATGACAATAATCTTTCTTGATTTAAAGCCGCACAATGCTTGCCGCCACTTGAAGACGTCCCCGTTTCCTTGTAAGTCTATAATACGTGCTTCCTGAATTTTCTCGATTTCCTGTTAATCTCAAGGTCAAAAGAAAAAACCCCAATTCTGTGAAGTTAGGGTTTTGCTCGGATCTCTCGTCAACTCCCTTTCCATTCAGGTAAAAATTAGTATCTCTTCTTTATTTCAATGGAAATTAACATCTGACCTCAATTTTCCTTGCCTTTATCTATTTAGATCTCTGTATATTTGCGTGAGTGGTTTTTACTGGTCTTATAACTATACAGAACGGCAGGAAGTTTTGTGTGATCGCTGATAAATGGCGACTGAACCCAAAGCTGCTACAGAGGACGTGAAGATGGACCTCTTTGAGGATGACGATGAATTTGAAGAGTTTGAAATCAATGAAGGTAAATGTTTAAATTTTTTTGTTGGAATTGATTAGCTTGATTGCCTTTTTGTTGTTATTGCGTATTATTTACATGAATTTCGTGTTGGATTTCTGTCGCTAATTTTGGGTAGATTGCAAATTTGAATTTTTGTATAATGTATAATTTTTGGGTGAATTTTTGTATAATTTTGGGAATTTGATCGTTTATTAGAAGAGAAAGGCTACCCAAACATAGTAGTCAAGTTAGCAAATCTATCAGATGTTTTAATGCATGCCATAGCTGATGAAGTTACAGGTCTTTTCACAAGCTTGCATGGAGAGTGCGTTCTTAGTGTTCAAATGCAAGAGAATTATCCAGCAAATGAGCAGCCATTGTTTGCAAGAATGATTTTGGATTCAATCTCTGCTGTTGATAGAATTCTGAATGGGAAAAGGATTGCTAAATTTAGAATCAATGGGAAGCACATTTGGGCTCGAAAGTATGAACACAGAGAGTAAGTTTCAGACCATTGTTTTTGCTGTCAAATGTATAAATAAATAGCTGGTTTTGGCTTGAACTGTTTTATCTTTGTAACAAATTTGTTTGTGATCTACTGATGAACTGTATGCTTTTTTATTTCTAAGAACTGGGTCTCTGTATTTTTCTTTTTATGTGGACGACCCTCCCTTGAAGCCACATCAGCAACATAAGCTGAGAATCTAAGATGCTTTTTCTATATACTATGCATATTTAGTATGTAGTTAATTACTTTATTTTTTTTTCTTTTTAAGGGTAATGAAGTTGTACTTACATATGTGGTTAAAAATTTTTGGTTGATTAATTTTTTGGTTATTAATTTGTTGGATTGCATTAGGTGCAAGATGAGAATGATGAAGAAGAAATTGGTGGATGGAGGGCGAGTTGTGTTCTTAGTTGTGTTTATATATGAATTCGGGGACCTTTTACCTTATCCTATACAAGCTTTGGATTGGGTATATATTAAGAATGTAATTGTTGGATAGTAAGAGTATGATAATTCATTTGTAATTAGTTAGAAATTTATAAATAATTTAATTTTTGTAATTATTTTTATGATAATACATTATTGTTATATTTTTGCAAATATTATTTGCCATAATTAATATATTCTCAATTATATTATTTTTTGTTACTTATAATTTTTATATTTTTAGTAATTTTATCATTTAAAAACAAAAAAATAAATTAATATAAATAAATAAAAATTTTATAAGAAAACTAGTGGAAAATGAGAAATGGGAATTTTTTTTATTAGGTTTTTTAAATTACCGACGGAGTACTGATGGAAAATTCCATCGGTAAAAATAAAAAAATTTGAAATTTACCGACAGAATAGTAAATTCTGTCGGGAAATTACCGATGGAATTTAATATTCCGTCGGTAATTTCCCAACGGAATTTACTATTCTGTCGGAAAATTTACCGATGGAAATTTTTTCAGTCGGCAATTTTAACTACGGTCAAAATGCCGACGGAATTAAATTTCGTCGGCAATTTAATTTTCCGATGGAAAATCTTGACTTTCCGTCGGAAATTTTCGTCGAAAAATCTTTAAATTCTTGTAGTGACTACATATAATTTCCTCTTTTACTTTAAATGATGTTTTCTTTTTTGTTTTCTTGTGTACTTTTTACCCGAAAAAAATAATGGTATAAATTTCTCTATTCTAAAATATTTATTAATTCTATTATTTCAAAGAAAAAAAAGGTTTACTAAAGAAAGCTACTTTATGGATGAAATAATTCATACAACAAAAGATTTGGTTTCTTTATTGAAATCGGGTGCTTAATTTAAATTAATATGGCTATTATTTGTTCTAAGTTTGTAAAAGTTTACTTTCTCAACACTTTTTAAATGAATCAGTAGGTCAATCATGGGCTGCCTTTTAAGAAGCTTGCATTTTAATTGTTGAATGCAGTTAATATAATGGCCAACATTAATAATATGGCGCCAATAAATATTTAAATGATCAATTGAATTATTTTTTTCATAATACATTTTGGTATGGAGTGGAACTAGGGGTGAGCAAAAAAACCGATGGACTTAGTTAACCGAAAAAAAAATCCGAAACCGAACCAATGGACTGGTTAACCGATTGTAATGGACTGGTTAACCGATTGTGTTTTGAAAAAACCGATATTAATGGACTGGTTAATGGTTTTTGACTCATGTGACTGGTTAACAGAACCAAAACCGAATTTTTAGTTAATTTATTAATTTTTTAATAATTCATAACAATTTATCCTAATTAAAGGTGACCATGTACTTTTTTTTTTTCATTATACTAATTATTTTAAAGTTTTTAAGTTTTTTTAATTGGCTATTAGTAAGTATAACAATTTATTTAATTAAAAGTGATTATGGACCGGTTAATATATTTACTTATTAAATATTAATTTTTAAAAACAAATTTGCTTATATCCACACAATATTTTTATTTTAACAATAATAATGTTATATTATAGTGAAAAATTTTAATTTTTAAGTATCTTGAACATTTTAATTTTATTTATAAATATATTTATAATTATAGTGGTTAACCGAAAAATATTGGGTAACCGATCCGAAAATCCAAAACCGATGTACTGGTTAACCGATGGTAATGGACTGGTTAATGCACTGAAATTTCAAAAAACCGATATTAATGGACTGGTTAATGGATTAGGACTTATGAACCGGTTAATCGACCATGCTCACCCCTAAGTGGAACGGAATGAAATTCGAATACTGATGAGTTGAAAATATAGTAAGATTCTCAACTATCTAAATTACAATTGATTCTCAACAAATTTCCTACTTTAAAAAAAAAAGAAATTATTTACTCACTCTATCCCATTGTGAGTTGTCACTTTTAATGAAAAAGTTTATCCTATTTAAACCTAAATATCACTTTAGAAAATCAAATCGTTTGTTGTATTTAATTCTAATTTTATCATTGATGTGAATGCAAAATGCTATCATTTTACCCTTAATAATCAGTATTTTGTGGTGATTTAATGAATAAATATACTCATTAATGTATTATTTTGATTTAGGAAATGATTGGAAATATAAATAGCAAAAAAAAGATAATTGAGCAATTATTTGGCATTATGGACACAGCAGAGTAATTTGGCCATAACTCTCTCATACGGACTCCAAATGAGGCGATTCAAAATGCTATGGAACGAGGAGAAACAGCTCTACAACTTTTATGCTTTAAGTTTTGCGAGATACTGAATGAATCAAGGTCATAATCGGGATTGAATTTGCTATATGTGATTGTCTAAAATTTCAGTTTTCCAAGAGCAGAGCAAGTTGAGTGCGCGTGCAGTCTATTTTGGGGACCAAATTACAGACCTGGCATGTGAAATTATAGCTGGATTATCGGTCTTTTATGTGCATTAGAAGTCCTTTTATTTTATTTTAAAGAACCAGATTTTTATGGAGATATAGTTGTCATATTTGAGGAGATTTTTTTGGCTTTTTGTTTGGGGCATCAGTTATGAAAATAGGGGAGGAGTTTTAAAAGGGCAGGGTCTGTTCTGTTTTGAGGGGGAATTTTTGGTTTTGAATACTGAAAATTCTGCTCTTCGTGATTGTTTTTGTCACGGCATGTAGCTAAACTCTCTATCTCGGTTGAAGGCTACAGAAACCATTAATTGTTGATTTGTGAGACATTGGCTTATTCAATTCCAATTGCTTTATTCAAGTATTGATTTTTATTCTATTTTAATTTTCTTATTATTTGATTGAATGGCTAAGTGCGCAATTAGTTTGTTGAGTTGAATAATCTATTGCTAGATTGAGAACCTATATCCGTAATTGTATGGGAATTTTGATCATTAGTAACATCTGAATTATATTGTTTACTACGTTAGATTCAATAAATTCAGGAAGGAAAATCATCTAGGTTAAATATAACACTGTGTGTTTTATTGTCTTGCTCGTTTGTTCTTCTAGATCATATAGCTGTTATTTAATTAAACGTTAGATCGTATCTAATGTTATTGGATAGCAAGAATAGAGTAGGATACATGTTTTTATTCTATTAATCATAAGGAAGGACAAATATTGATATCATGACGAGTATTTGAAGTGCGATTGACTATCGTTGGTGTCGATGAACAAATCAAGTTAATGGTGGATGTGCTTGATTTCGAGGTTTCTTTATTCTGATTTTATTTTTAGTATTTTATTTAATTTATTTCTTATAGATTTGATCCAATTTTCTCACACACAAAACCCCATCTTTTAATTTATTTGTCGATTTTAGTGCGTATTTATGCATACTAGCTCCTTGCGGGATCGATCCTTCTTGTCACTAACTATATTTTTTATTAGTGCAGTTGGTTAATTTGGTATTGTAGGCAACAGCTCTACCAAATTTTGGCGCCGTTGTCGGGGAGCTTAAGTTTATGTATGACATGCGTTCTTCACGAAGAGGAGAATTGAATTTTGACTTAGAGATTGAGAAGACAGCAAAGCATTTGAGAAAAGAGGCTCGAAATAGGCAAGAAACCAGCGTTATTGAATCTGAAATTTTGAAGAAGCTGACCAGGTGACATTTGACAGTTTTGGTCCTATTTGTGAGGCAATAATGGGTGAAAATAGGACACTAAGACAACTTGCAATGCCAAATTTGGGTCATCAGCCCCATGGCATCACTTTTCTAGCTTTAGATGCTAATGCCACATTTGAGTTGAAGTCGGGACTTATTCATTTATTGCCAATATTTTGAGGTACTGCTGGAGAAGATCCACATCAGCATTTAAAAGAGTTTCACGTTGTTTGTACGGGGATGAAACCAAATGGAGTGGCAGAAGAGCAAATAAAATTAAGGGCGTTTCCTTTTTCCTTAAAGGATGATGCCCAAGATTGGCTTCATTGCCTACCAGCTAGAAGCATAACCGCTTGGAATGAAATGAAGAAACAATTTTTGGAGAAATTCTTTCCAGCATCTCGAACAACAAATATTAAAAAAGAAATTTGTGGGATTAATCAAATAAGTGGAGAATCTTTCCATGAATATTGGGAGCATTTCAAGAAGCTTTGTGCTAGTTGCCCGCATTACCAAATAAGTGAGCAATTATTGATCCAATATTTCTATGAAGGTCTTCTTTCCATGGAGCAAAATATGATAGATGCTGCAAGTGGAGGAGCATTGGTGGATAAAACACCTGAGGCTGCTCGACAATTGATAGCTAATATGGCATCGAATTCTCAGCAATTTGGAGTGAGAGGAGATCATGCAACACAACGAGTGAATGAAATAGAAACCTCTTCGATGGAACGACAACTTAGCGACCTCACTTCATTGGTAAGACAACTTGTTGTTGGAAAACCTAAAGTTGCTAAAGTCTGTGGTATATGTTCTTTTGCAGGTCATCCTACTGACATGTGTCCTACTCTTCAAGAAGAGACAACTGAACAAGTAAATGCTACTGGGAGTTTTCCTAGACCGCCACAAAGGAATTACAATCCTTTCTCGAATACTTACAATCCTGGATGGCATGATCATCCGAATCTAAGGTATGGAAATTCACAAGTTAATTCACAAAATGCTAATTTTCAATCTTTCAGGCAGCCACTTCCACCTAGACCAATGCAAAAATCTAGTTCGGGGACATCATTGGAAGAATTGGTTAAAACTATGGCTGAAAACACTTGCAAATTTCATCAAGAAACTAGGGGTAGTATTCAACATCTTGAAAATCAAATGGGACAAATGGCTACAGCCATAAGTCATTTGGAAGCACAACAATCCAGCAGACTACCTTCACAAACTGGAATAAATCCAAGAGAAAATGCAAGTGCCATCTTGTTAAGGAGTGGAAAGGAGGTTGAACAGCCCATAAAGACACCAAAACAGCCAAAAATCCAAGAGGAAGAAAGAAAATCAGCATTGGAACAACATTTGAGCAACCACATTGATTTGGAAGGTAAGTCTTCTTATCAAAGTCCATTAGAGATTAAGCCTAACCCACCTTTTCCTGAAGCTTTGTCAAAGGATCGAAAGATAGACAGAAATTCATACCTCTATGAAACATTTCGAAAGTGCGAGGTTAATATCCCTCTCTTTGATGCCATAAAGCAAGTACCTCGGTATGCAAAGTTCTTGAAAGAATTATGCACAGTAAAAAGGAAACAAAAGTTCAAACAAGGTAAGAAAATTAGAGTGGGAGAAAGTGCTTCAGCAATCATTCAAAAAAATATTCCAGAAAAATGCAAGGATCCAGGTATGTTCTTAATACCTTGTTTCATTGGAGGAACCAAAATAGAAAAAGCTATGCTTGATTTAGGGGCGTATATAAATGTAATGCCTTATTCAATATATTCAACTCTAAATTTAGGCCCCTTAGAAAAGACTAGTGTAATCATACAACTAGCCAATCGATCTAATGCGTATCTTAGGGTGTTTTGGTTCAAGTTAATGAAAAATTGATTTTTTCGGCTGACTTTTATGTGTTGGACATAGAGAATGGTGAAAAGCATGCACCAATTTTGTTAGGACGACCATTTATGAAAACAGCAAAAACAAAAATTGATGTGTATAGTGGCATTTTAACAATGGAATTTGATGGTGATGTGGTTCAATTTAATATTTATGATGTGATAAAATTTCCTGATGATGATTGCTCTATTTATGCATTGGATTAAATTGATTCTATAGTGCAAGATATTTTTAAAATTTCAGGGATGGATGAGCTGAAAGTGACTGTGAGAGAGCATTTATTTGGTGAAAATCAAAATATGGAGTTCAGTTCTGATTTGCAACAGTGCATGGCAGCAATGAATACTTTCAAAGAGCTAAATTCTTCTAACTTATCTTATATTGATTTGCCTTTGCCTACAGAAAAACTAAAACCTTCTGTTTTGCAGCCACTGGTTGTAGAATTAAAAGCACTTTCTAGCCATTTGAAGTATGTTTATCTTGGAGATGGGGACACACTTCCAGTTATAATTTCTAACAAGTTGAGTGAAGAACAAGAAATAAAGCTCATACAAGTGTTAAAGGAGCATAAAACAGCCATCGGATGGAGTATTACAGACATCAAAGGAATCAGCCCTTCAACTTGTATGCACCAAATCTTGCTAGAGGAAGGTACTAGACTTGTCCGCCAACCACAAAGAAGGCTAAATCCTCCATTGATAGAGGTGGTGAAGAAAGAGATACTAAAGCTACTTCAAGCGGGGATTATATATCCTATTTCTGATAGTGAGTGGGTAAGTCCAGTGCAAGTAGTTCCAAAGAAAACTGGAATTACTGTTGTGGAAAATCAGTTAGGTGAGTTGGTTCCTACAAGGGTTCAAAATGGGTGGCGAGTTTGTATTGATTATCGCAAACTAAATTCAGTTACTCGTAAAGATCACTTTCCACTTCCATTTATTGACCAAATGTTAGAAAGATTAGCTGGTCGTGCTTACTTTTGCTTTTTAGATGGATTTTCAGATTATTTTCATATTGCAATTGCCCCGGAGGACCAAGATAAGACAACTTTCACATGCCTATTCGGAACATTTGCGTACAGGCGTACGCCATTTGGGGCATGTAACGCACCAGCTACATTTCAACGTTGTATGGTGAGCATTTTTTCTAAATATGTAGAGCAAATCATTGAAGTTTTTATGGATGATTTTACAGTGCATGGTAATTATTTGATAATTGTTTGCATAATTTGACATTAATTTTAAAAAGGTGTATTGAATCTAACCTTGTTTTGAATTATGAAAAATGTCATTTTATGGTAGAGCAAGGCATTGTATTAGGCCATATAGTCTCTGCTAAAGGAATAGAGGTAAATAAAGCTAAAGTTGATGTTATACAATCTTTGCCTTACCCCGTCACTGTGCGGGAGATTCGTTCATTTCTTGGTCACGCAGGTTTTTATAGGCGATTCATAAAAGACTTCTCAAAAATAGCTCAACCTCTTTGTAAGTTACTACAAAAAGATACCAAGTTTGAATTCAATGATAATTGTAAGGTTGCATTTGACAGGTTAAAGAAGTTGCTGACCATGGCTCCAATAATTCAGCCGCCAAATTAGAGTTTACCGTTTGAGTTGATGTGTGATGCAAGTGATCGAGTCGTAGGAGCTGTTTTAGGCCAAAAGGTGGATAAGACACCCCACGTGATCTATTACGCATCAATGACTTTGAATGAAGCTCAAAACAACTACTCAACAACTGAAAAATAATTTCTTGCAATAGTATTTGCATTAGAAAATTTAGATCTTATTTATTAGGTACTAAGGTTGTTGTTTATTCTGATCATTCAGCTCTAAAGTATCTAATATCAAAGAAAGAAGCTAAGCCTAGATTGATGCGTTGGATTCTTTTGTTGAGTGAGTTTGATTTAAAGATTAAAGACAAGAGTGGAGCTGAAAACAAGGTAGCAGATCACTTGAGTAGGCTGCCACATGATGCTTCAAGTAAATATTTCACTGAAGAATTTCCCGATGACCAATTATTTTTTGCAATTGTAAAAATGACATGGTATGCTGATTTGGTTAATTATTTGGCCACTAATCTGCTTCCTGCAGGTCTTTCTAAGGCAAGCCGAGATAAATTGAAAAGCAGTTCAAAGTATTATGTTTGGGACGATCCTTACCTATGGAAACATTGTTCTGACCAAGTAATTAGAAGGTGTGTGCCTGACTCTAGACTTCTTCAATTCTCACTTTTTGTCATGCAGAAGCTTGTGGAGGTCACTTTGGACCTAAAAGAACTGCAAGAAAAATTTTGGAGTGTGGATTTTACTGGCCTAGTATGTTTAGAGATGCATTTCACTTTTGTAAGTCATGTGAGAGATGCCAAAAAACAGGTAATATAACAAAAAGGAATGAAATGCCTCAAGTACCAATTTTAGTTTGCGAAATATTCGATGTGTGGGGCATTGATTTCATGGGTCCTTTCCCATCATCTTTTAGTAATTCTTACATTTTACATGCAGTGGATTATATTTCAAAGTGGGTAGAGGCTAAGGCCACGAGAACTGATGATTCTAAAATCGTTGCAGGTTTTTTGAAATCTAATATCTTTAGCGGGTTTGGAGTACCACAGGCATTGATAAGCGATCAAGGCACACATTTTTGCAATCGTACAATTGAGGCCTTATTGAAGAAATATGGTGTCAAGCATAAGGTAGCAACAACTTATCATCCGCAAACAAATGGCCAGGCAGAAGTTTCTAATCGAAAAATCAAATTGATCATTGAAAAGACCATTGGACCAACTAGAAAAGCTTGGAGTTTGCATTTGGAAGATGCGTTGTGGGTTTATAGGACTGCATACAAAACTTCAATTGGTATGTCGCCGTACAGGTTAGTTTATGGTAAGCCTTGTCATCTGCCTGTTGAATTAGAACATAGAGCATTTTGGGTTGTAAAGCAATGTAATTTTAATTTGAATGATGCGGGTGAGGCTCAAAAATTGCAATTGCAAGAACTGGAGGAGATTCGTAATGATGCATATGAAAACTCTAGGATATATAAAGAGAAAACTAAAATGTTTCATGATAAAATGATATCTAGGAAGGAGTTTTCAGTGGGTCAAAAGGTTCTCTTATGTCATTCTAAGTTGAAGTTGTTCCCTGGAAAATTACGATATAGGCCCATTTATTGTTTCTCATATTTTTCCTCATGGTGCAGTGCAAATTCAAAGCTTAGCAAGCTCAAAATCATTCAAAGTGAATGGCCATAGGCTTAAACCATATTTTGAGAATGTGCAGGTGGAATGTTCTTCAGAGGTGAAGTTTGTTGATCCAATTTATTTGGATTAGCAAGTGGCACTGTAATAAGATGAAAAAGAAGCTCTGATTCGGAACCCTACTTTGTTGTTATTTTTCTAAAAAATTAAGTGTTGTCTCTTTCGTTCAGACGCTGTTTTTTTAGGGGTGATGGTTTTTATTTTCATTCTAATAGGGTTTAAGTTACTTCATCTATTTTATGTTGGGCTTTTGTTTTAGGTTTTGGTTTTATTGTTTTGTTTTAAGTCTTTAGTTTTATTTGTTTAGTTTTTAAGCTTTAGTAATTTCTTATCTTATTTTAAGTCTTGTTTTTGTTTTATTTGTTTTCTTTTATTTAGCATTTTCACATTAGTTCTATTCCAAAAGCAAAGTCCCATCTTTTCCTCTCTTTTCCACTAATGAAAATCTTGTTGGAAATTCAACAATCGGGACTGATCCTCCACTCACATCCTCGCCGCTGCTCCATCTTCAGTCACTATTGCAGCTCCCCTGGCTTTCGAAGTGACAAATTGTATGGTGAACATCTCAACTCTAAATCCCCAAATCGTAAATCATAACTAATCAATAAAGCAATTCCAAGTTCTTTCTTCTCTAATCACTCACAGTTGATAGTGTTAGAAGGATTTCTTGGTCTTTGATTTTATTTTCTTTAAATTTGGGTCTTTATTATCTATGTGGTTTGAATTCTCTACCCTTGCCATTCACTTTTGCATAAATTAGGTGGGGTTTTGTTCTAATTGTGTTTAGGGGAATTGATAATTTCATTTCTCTTGATTTGTTTGCTTTGAAATTGGCCTGGGATCTGTTGCACTATTATATTTCATACTCTGCGATTTTTTTGAAATAAATGGGTTTAGCATCATTTAATTGAAAAGAATTTTCAAATTAACCCATTACTTGGTATGAAGTTTTCTCTATTAGTTATTTGTTTGTGCAAGAATTTATGAACTAAGCATGAATTAATGCATTCTTTTTGAATACTGCAAGCTGCACTTATGCACAAAATAGAGAAGTTTTCTTGCCTCTGCTTTTAAATTTTTTCAATTTAATTGCTTATTTATTTTGCTAGCAACATTAGGGACAATGTTGACTCTAGGTGTGGGGGTGTGGATGGTGTGAGAATTATAATTGCTAGATCTAGTTATTTTTATTTTTACTCATTTTTTTTACCTTGATGGCTAATCAAATCTAGATTTTGCATGAATTTAATTAGTAGCAGCTGCATCTTTAGTTAGACAACCAGAAAATTTTTGGTTTTCATTTGGTAGCATTGAATTGCAGTTATGCTTGTTTAATTGCCTAATTGTTTTGGAAGAGATTAGGCTAAATAGCTATGTAGTTGGATTCTTGTTTTGCTTACATTCCTGATGATTGAATGACAGATTTTGTATAAGCTAAGGTGAACTACAAAATTAACCAGTGAGATTTTGAGCCTTGAAAGAATGAATTCATTATTCCAATCTCATTTTATTTCTTCTTGTATGTGTGATGTTCTTTGATGTAGATTTTTCTCTAGAACTTGCCTTGAACCATTTTGAAATCACATTCTACACAAGTGCATGAAAATGATTAAGGCCATTGTTGTTTAAGCCTTTTCAGCCTTTCAAAAACCCATCCCAATTATATCTCTTGTCAGCCCTATTGAGCTTTCCCATTTCTTGTGAAAAACCTCTATATTAAGTCGAGCCTTGTGTTAAATAACCTGTCCCAAACTATGAATGCTACCAAGATTGTTAAGCATGTGTAGTGAAATGGTTTTATGCTCTTGATATAACTAATTTGAAATGATAATTCTCCCTAGATGTGGCAACTTGATCAAAAGTTTAAAGATGCATCTTGATCTCGCCATTTCATTCATGTTGTAGTGATTATAATTGTGATTTGGTTCTTTAGTTCTTAAGTAAAAAAAATAAAAAAGAGCAACGAAAGTTTAGATTGTCAATGTAGAAGAATGGGTTGCCATATCCTCTTTTATTATGCTCTATATGTGTTTAATGATCTCAATAGCATTCATGGTTTTTAGCCTATTAATTCCTTATCCTACCTTTAACCTAAACCTCATTACAACCTTATTAAAGTCCTTTTGATTTGTGTACTTGTGTGTCTAAAGTGGTGGAGGTTTGGTGTAAAATCAAGCATATGGTAGAATATTTACATTGGATGAACTTGAGAGAAACACCAACTCTATAAATTTGTGCAATTTGAGTGACATCTGGGAGGTAGTTCATTTATGTTAATGTGGATCTGAAATACAATTATCTTGATTTGTTTGCTAGCATTAATCTTAATGAAATAGTTGTGAAGCTTGAGCTACTGGAAATTCAATTAGGTTCAGTCACATGTATACATGTTTTTCAATGATTAGAGTGTGAACTGATGCAAAGCTGGTTGTCTGGTAATGATGTGTTGCTGAGTAGTGAGATTTATTTTTGCTCGAGGACGTGCAAAAGCTAGATGTGGGGGAGTTGATGTGAATGCAAAATGTTATCATTTTACCCTTAATAATCAGTATTTTGTGGTGATTTAATCAATAAATGTACTCATTAATGTGTTATTTTGATTTAGGAACTGATTGGAAATATAAATAGCAAAATAAAGATAATTGAGCAATTATTTGGCATTATGGACACAGCAGAGTAATTTGGCCATAACTCTCTCATACGGACTCCAAATGAGGCGATTCAAAATGCTATGGAACGAGAAGAAACAGTTCTACAAATTTTAGGCTTTGAGTTTTGCGAGATACTGACTGAATCAAGGTCATAATCGGGCTTGAATTTGCTATATGTGATTGTCTAAAATTTCAGTTTTCCCAGAGCAGAGCAAGTTGAGTGCACGTGCAGTCTATTTTGGGGACCAAATTACAGACCTGGCATTTCGAATTACAGCTGGATTATCAGTCTTTTATGTGTATTAGAAGTCCTTTTATTTTATTTTAAAGAACCAGATTTTTATGGAGATATAGTTGTCATATTTGAGGAGATTTTTTTGGCTTTTTGTTTGGGGGATCAATTATGAAAACAGGGGAGGAGTTTTAAAAGGGCATGGTCTGTTCTGTTTTGAGGGGGAATTTTTGGTTTGAATACTGAAAATTCTATTCTTTGTGATTGTTTTTGTCATGGCATGTAGCTAAACTCTCTATCTCGGTTGAAGGCTACAGAAACCATTAATTGTTGATTTGTGAGACATTGGCTTATTCAATTCCAATTGATTTATTCAAGTATTAATTTTTCTTCTATTTTAATTTTCTTATTATTTGATTGAATGGCTAAGTGCGCAATTAGTTTGTTGAGTTGAATAATCCATTGCTAGATTGAGAACCTATATCCGTAATTGTATGGGAATTTTGATCATTAGTAGCATCTGAATTATATTGTTTACTACGTTAGATTCAATAAATTCAGGAAGAAAAATCATCTAGGTTAAATATAACACTGTGTGTTTTATTGTCTTGCTCGTTTGTTCTTCTAGATCATATAGCTGTTATTTAATTAAACGTTAGATCATATCTAATGTTATTGGATAGCAAGAATAGAGTAGGATACATGTTTTTATTCTATTAATCATAAGGAAGGACAGATATTGATATCATGACGAGTATTTGAAGTGCGATTAACTATCGTTGGTGTCGATGAACAAATCAAGTTAATGGTGGATGTGCTTGATTCCGAGGTTTCTTTATTCTGATTTTATTTTTAGTATTTTATTTAATTTATTTCTTATACATTTGATCCAATTTTCTCACACACAAAACCCCATCTTTTAATTTATTTGTCGATTTTAGTGCGTATTTATGCATACTAGCTCCTTGTGGGATCGATCCTTCTTGTCACTAACTACATTTTTTATTAGTGCAGTTGGTTAATTTGGTATTGTAGGCGACAGCTCTACCAATCATCTTATTGGTATTAACTCTACATTAATATATTTATTAACCTTTTTTTCTTTTTATTCCACTATTATTTTAGTGTATCCCTTGCAAACATGCTCTTTCTACAATGATACATAGAAAGTTTGAGTTTTTTGATTTTGTAGCACACTGGTATATGAAAAATACATACTTAAAGGGATATAGCAATTATATTCAGTCCATTACAAACATGAAGCTTTGGCCTTATAATCAGAATCCAGCTATTGAACTACATGAGATTATTGCAATGCCAAGGAGGCAAAAAAAAAATAGAAGGAAGGCAACTGATGAACCAAGCAAGAAGTTTGTAAAAATGTCAAGAAAAGGTGCACAAATTACATGCTCACATTGTAAGAACAGAGGTCACAACAAGAAAGAATGCTCTATACCAATGAGTATTGTTTGATTTGTATTGTAAGATATTATTGTGATAAATTTGATATAATATATAAAAAAATGTCAACGTGACTGCCAATTGTTGAGATAAATTTGACATAAACAAAGAAGACATGAACAAGATCAATGTAGCAATGCAAATGTCAATGCAGCTACCCAGCCAGCTCCAAGAGCAGTAACTCGACCCAATCCAACAACAGGATAGTCCAAGAGAAGAAAGACAAAAAAATTCAAGACCAGCAAGTCAACCAAATCCAACATCATTTATGCAAGCACAAGGAACTTCTAGTTGACCAACAATAAGTAATTAAACCATTAATTTTGTATTTAAAACAACTGTTAGTACTTAAAATTGAGAAAATTCATCTTTTACAAGCTCCAAAATACAAGATTTCAAAGGGATCCACAGTTCCAGCTTGCTAGTGATGGCAATAGTTGCTAGTTGGTGAAGATGTGCTACGAAGAGGTGACCAGATACACTACAAGAAAATGGCAAAATTACTACGACCTTCCACCGATAAAAATAAATTCCGTCGTTAACTACCAACAGAACATGGACTCCATAGCTAAAGTTGTAGGAAAATTGAATTTTTTGTGTTGGAAAAAAAATCCGTAGTCTTCCGTTATTAAAAATTGAGTTAAATATTTCTGTCAATATTTGTCGATAAAATTTTGAAACCGTCGTAAAATAAGGCGCTAATGATTCTCGGCAAAATTTTACAACAAAATTTACCGACTAAATTGTAATTTCGTAGGTAAAATCTACTTACGGAGTTGTTTTCCATCGATAACTATAATAATTACCAACCGAAAATCTATCTCCGTCAAGAAATGTTCAATGAGGAAACATTTCCTGGCAGAGTTCGTATTTCCATCGATAAAAGTTGCATTTGTCGATGTATAGAGTAAATCCGCAGGTAACATTTATCTATAAAATCGGCATTTCTGTCGAAAAATATTTTATTTTCCGACGGAGTAGCATAGTTATTAAAATCGGACCGGACCTGAATCGCGAACCGGACTGAAAATCGGTTGGTTCGACCATATAAAACCGAATTTGAAAAAAATCGGCCAGAACCGGAGAAAACCGAAAAAAACTGGATTGAAATAAAAAAAAAAATTTAAAACACAAATTATTTTTAAAACACCCCAAAACTCAAATTATTTTTTAAAACACATTATTTATAAAAAAAAATCATTCAATTCATCTCCTTCCATCTAAATAATATATATTTTTTTCTTTTTAGGTAATAGATTATATAATTGAAATAAAAATTCATAATTCTAATAAAAATGTATTGTACATAAAAAAAATTTATGAAAAATAACAAATATATATTTCTGCTAATGACTTAATCGAAATAAAAAAAATAAAAAATAAAATTAAAAAAAAAAAAGAAAACCTCCAAAATTAAAAAAAATAAAACAAAATATTTTTTTAAAATAAACTTTTTATAAAAAAAAAAGTCCAATGAGAATGACAATGATAATGAGTGATGAAAATGATTTTTGTTTAAATATATATAATGTAAAATGAATTTATTTAAATGTTTAAAATTTATATTTGGTGAATATTTAATATATTCTGGAACTTATTATTAGTATATTTGTGGTATATGTTAAATGTTTTGATAGATTTTGTTTTTGTTTGAGTGTTTATAATTTATATAGTAATATTTATAAAAATTATACTAATTAATAATATTTTAAAAAATAAAAAAAAAATTCGATCGAACCGGTCGAATCACGAACTCTCAACTTTGCTGATTCTTTATCCGGTCTGGTATTAATAACATTTGGGAGTAGTCATTTCTATAAGTAATTGGTATTTCTTGAAGGATTTCTATTTATTTCACCGTAAATGTAATATTTACGGATGGAAAAAGCTAACTTTGTCGGTAAATATTAGTTAGGGTATTTTTATTTTGGTCAGTTGATGTAAACTTTTACTTACAAAATTATCGTTTCCGTTGGTATATTTAATGTTTTCTGACATATTTGATGTAAACTTTTACTCGCCGTCTCCGCCAGGCGCCTCTGTCTCTCGATCACCGACAACTCGCTGGCGGTCCACAGTCACCGGTCAGGTGTTCTCTCTGTCATTTTTTTTTAGTTTTGGGCAACTTGTAAATCATTTTTTGATTTTCTTTGGTTAGTTATTAATTTTTTCTTTTAATTGAAAAGGCCCCTGTTTTCCTTGCTGATAGAAGAGGAGAGGAAGAAAATTTTTGGGTTTCCGTCTCCAACAGGTTCGAAAATTTCTTGCTAATTGTAGTTCATAATTTTATTTAATTATTTTATTTTACTTGGTCAATTCTCTGATTCTGCAAATTTGATTTACGGTTTTGCTGAGTGGAAATGAATGGGTTGCTGTGGATGTTTGGCTTGTTGCTTAGCCACTGTCAGTTTCGCATTCCATGGAGTCTAGAGATTTTAATGTGTTGCTAGTGCTGATGCTAAATGATGAACCTCTAAGAGGGAAAAATGGGAAAGAAGCTTTAATTTTGCAATAGAAAAAAAGAAATTGTGGAACTAAGTGTGTAATGTTAGTAGCTAAACTGAGTTGCCTATTTTGTTATCACTGACTTTTCTTTTGTTTCCAATAATTTATTTTTGTTAAAATGGGCAATTTTATGCTTTTAGTACCTTCTTGACCAAATGTGATTATATTCTTACGTACAAATCTTGTAGCTATACTTTTTTTTAGTTAATGATTGTGTCTCTGTTGGTCTGTTATTGATATATGCATTACTTGTTGATTATGTAATGAAATCAATATTGTTGAGATCAGTTTGATTGGATAACAGCGATCACTCTCCTTTGCCATTTATTTTATTTGTTGATGATGTAATGAAATTAATATATATTTTGCCATTTATTTTAAGATCTTCAACATTTTTTAATGCTCAGGTTTCTTTTTTCAAATTTGTCTACATGCCATAAGAAACTGGAAAATTTGTACATTGCATACTCGAATTATTTCTTATATTGTTGGTGACACTGGAAAAGTTGTTACTTTGCAGACATACATATATACCTCAGTTTGGTTACATGATTTTTAGCTGTTCTGCCATCCTTGGTATATTACAACTCTCCTCATCGTCCAATTTCAGATATGAACATCCCCTTCTGGTCTATGGTATATTAAATCAAGTTTCACATTTCTACAGACTGTGCAATACACTCATAAATGCCACATCAGTATCTTTTATGCCACGTGGAACTTCCAAACAACAAAAAGCATTATTTTATTTTATTATTAATAATCAACTATATGTGTTAAATTTATAAACTTGTAAGTTTGGAATAGGATGGTAAATGTATACAAATATAAAGGGCAATTTATATATTAAGTCTAAAAAATATTGTGCAGAGCAGTTAACAAACCACAAGCAGTTTAACATAATAGCATGAAACTGATTTTACAGTAGCATCAAACCCACGGAAGCATCATCATGCATGTTCATATATCATCAAAATCCATGCATGTTCATATATCATCAAAATCCAACAGAAGAACCAACCAAAATAACAATCATAACCAAGCCATAAAATTACCAAACCATCAAAATTGAGTGTGTATCAACGATTTGACGGTCTATCTGCATGACACCATATGAACGCGCATAGAATCACCATTCATTTTCATTCTTTTTTTAATATTTTTTAAATTTTCCTAGTGGTTTATTTTTCACACTTTCCTTTTTTCAAAAAAATTTTCTCTCTTCTCCCTCATTTATTTTTTCTAAAATTTCTAACTCTAGATTTTTTTGTTTTTCTTCCTCTTCTTGTTCTCTTTTATTGTTTCTTTATTTTTCTTTTTTCATGATTTTATGGATTTTTTTTTTCTTTATTTCTTTTATTATCTCTTCTCCACCCTTATTGTCTGTTTTCGAAATGGTGAATGAGGGCCTTTATTTATAGAGGTATTCAATGGCAATTTTGCAATTTCTAATTTATCCTTGGCCACTTTGATAAATTTTAATTTTATTTTAATTTTTGTTTATTTTTATTGTTTTCTACTTAATGGCTAAATTTATGTCATTTTTGTAAAATTTGGTTAGTTATTGGTATTTTTATAAATATCCTTTCGTTTATATTTTTTTTATTATTTTTTTTTTGTTATTTTCTTTTTTCTTCTTTTTTTTTTCATATTAACTAACTACTTAGTACTAACCTAAATAATTTAAGAAAATCTATTATTATTATTATTATTATTATTATTATTATTATTTCATCTTTAATTTTTTGAGTGAGAATGAATTATTTACTAAATGGGTAAAAATATAAAATATTTAGAGTTTGAAAAGGGCAAAGATATCTGTATTTTAATTCTCCTATGACATTACTTTGACTCAGATAGAATTTGACATCTACAATTGGGTTGGATTGAGTTGGACTAAATAATAAATAGATACGATAATTTTTATTATTATTTATTATTTTATTTCTTTTTTAATTTTTGAGTGAGAATGAAATTATTTATTAAATGGATAACCATATAAAATATTTAGAGTTGGAAAAGGGAAAAGATATTTGTATTTTCTCCAGTGTCATTACTTTTACCCAGACAAAATTAGACATCTACAATTGGGTTGGATTGAATTTGATTAAATAATAAATATATACAATTAATTTTACAATTATATATATATGAGACAAGGAATGTTTTTTCCCAATAGTTCGAGTGCATTTTCACCTTATCCCTATATATGAAGTGAATTGAAATCTTTTTTAGACTAAATTAGCCTTTTATTATGTTATTATTAGACTAAATTAACCCTTTATTATTAGAAAACACAATTAGAATAAAAGCCTAATCTGTAAAAAAAATTATAACAAATTAATGAATAGGAGTCATTCTTACATATTTGTATTTAAACTTTTTTATTTATATCCATAGTATTGAGAAAAATAATTTCACCAAAAAGAAAATAAATTTAAATTTTATAATATAAAACAACATAAAAGAAAAAAAAAATATAACAATGCACTGATATTGGTATTAAGTTTCGTATTAAAATAAAGGGATAAAAGATTTTTTTTGCCTTCAAACTATTGGAAATAAAATAAAAATGCTCTCAAAATTTTTTTTATCGGTTTTTACCCCTGAACTACCCTCACGTTGGGCAAAAAGTTCAGCTAGCAAACAGAATTAAATCAGCTAATTACGCGTTGATATATCAGCATACACATGGCAAACATCTTTCCTAGTCATATTAAAAAAAAAATTAAAATCTTGACGTGGACCTCTCTCTCTCCAAATTTATTTCGTCTATCTCTCCCGTCTTTCTTAATAGAACAATTGTATTCTATCATTTTGCACATTATTCTAAAAAACAACTATTTTTTAATACCATACTCCAAGTGCTAAAGAAAAAACTAATATTTTGAGGATGGCAGGAATTGAGTGGATGGAAACACGAGCAAAGTAGATGGCAAAATGCATGCGTGTGGGCATGATCATCTGTTGCAGGTTTGGAATTTGGTGGGGACTTGGTTGAATCTTTATTAGAACCACAGACATAAAAGTAGATGATGAGTCTAAATGCAGGGCAGTGTATTGCTAATTTTTCAACCAGCAGAGGAAATAGGGGATGGGGCAAAATCAATGGTTGAAGAAGGAATAATCGATAATGTGGAGGCAATATTTGGGATCCACCTGGTTCAAAAGCATCCCACCGGAGTTTTCTGTTATTATGTACTACCGGAGTAGCCGCAGCAACAGCACCACTGCCACCTGACTATGAAGACGAAATGGATTTAGAGAGATAGAGGGGTCAGATTTTAATTTTTTTCCGAATCTCAATAGGAAAGATATTTGTTACGTGGATGTTGACGTGTCGAAGCGTGATTGACTGTTATTAATCCCGTTTGTTAGTTAGATTTTCCGTCCAACGTAAAGATATTTTCCAACTATTAAACTGAATTCAGACACAAAAATCAACCAGAAACAAAGTTTGAGTGCATTTTCACTATTTTTTCAATAATTCGAGAACAAAAAAACCTTTATCTCCAAAATAAAATACTATTACTGTAGTATTTGCAATTGACTTGGGGTTAATTACGCTTGTGGTAATCAAATTTTGGAGCTTACAATCAAATGGTTATAATAAAATAATTTGTAATACAAAAGTCATCAAAATTTTATTTTATTTCAATTAAGGTAAAAATCACTGGAAATTTAATTTTTTGTCACCGAAAAATCATGTAAGTATGTCACATCATCAGTGATTTTTATAATGCACTCAGTCAGTATGTCATGTGTCTCGATTATATGAAGGAATTTACATATCAGCCAGTACACGTGCCTTGCCAACCTGACAAAAAAAATCTTGTTGATGTGTCAATTTCTCCATATAGACGGGCCACATGACATGTTGACTGGGTATATTATAAAAAAATTACTGTTTACGTGGCTTTCATGTGACGAAAAATTAAATTTTCAGTCATTTTTACCTTAATTGAAATAAAATAAAAATTTGATAATATTTGTGTTACAAATTATTTTATTATCACTATTTGGTTATAACTACCAAAATTTAATTACTACAAACGTAATTAATCCATTGATGTGAAAGAAGATATTAATCAAGTTAGGAATATATTAAATTTTGAATAATGAAGTCTCAAATTTTTTTATTTATGCATTATTTTTTATGACATTTTTCCGTCAGTTTTGTTCAATTTGCAGTTGAATATACAAGGTAAGTGGGCATATCAAATCTCTTGAGCCCGTTGAACTTGGAGGCAGGAGCAGTTGTGTATGCACCCATGTTGTAAAACACTATCAAATCATCAACTTTAAGCTCTGCCAAGTTGCTATCCTTCGCCACGATATCTAAGGAATCGCATGTGGGTCCAAATATGGTGGAGGAAGTAATTGCACCTGATCCTTCACCATCTCCATATCGCATCAATGGCTTAAACATCATACCAGAACTATCAAACGCTGAAATGTTAAAGGACCCATACATACCATCATCAATCCAGTATTGAATTTGGTCTTTTCTCACTCTCTTACCAATCACATTAGTCACTAATGTAAATGCCGTTTCGACCATGAATCTTCCAGGCTCAGCCATCAGGGTGATCGATTTTTCATTGGGGAAATATTCATGGATCGAATCGTTTACTGTTTTACCTATCTCATCAAACAACGAGTTGTCCTTAAATCCTCCGCCTATGTTGAGCATATGCATTGGATGCATTTTGAGCTTAGCAGCTGCATCAAATGCAAATTTTGCTGCTTTAAGGGCTCCGCGATACACCTGTGCTTCTGATGCTTTAGAACCCACATGGAATGAGACTCCATGCACTTTTAAACCAGAATTTTTGGCATGTTGAAGCAAAGGGATAACTTCTTCAGGTGAGGCACCGTATTTGCCACCAAGCGAACGCCAAGAAGTATTATCATTCGGAACTTTTATTCGTATCAGCAAACCACATTTTGGATGAAATTTTTTGATTTTGTCAACTTCTTCTTTGGAATCAAAGGTTGTTAGATTTACTCCAACAACGGCTGCGTACTTGATATGGGATGCAAATTTGCAGGGATTGGCATAAACAATCCTGTCAGGACTAACACCAAGGCCAAGAATTGTCTCAATCTCAGCCTGGCTAGCACAGTCAAAGTTGGCTCCAAGCATTGCGAGAGCAGCAAGTAATGCAGGCTCATAGTTGCATTTAACAGCATAAAATGGCTTAACGTTGGGTAGACACTGATTCCATTTCTCCACGAGTCTCTCAACAACTCCTAAATCAAGAATATAAAAGGGTTCAGGATCTTCTTGATTATCAGAAATTGACTTGATCATACTGTTCAGGTTATTGGCTCCAGCAGCAACTATAGAAACTTGTTGGCCTTTCACTTTGCCAGCCTCTAACATGAGTTTGAAGCTAGTGTTGCTTAGACCATTAATGGCGTTACTGAGTTCCATGGAAGAAGTGTGTCAAAGATAGTTAGTTAGCTGGATAGAAGAGGAATTGGTGTGTTGAATTTGACAATCGTATGCCCATATATATACATATATAAAAAAAAAAAATTAAATTACATGTTGTAAATATATATTTTTTAAAAGGACTAATTTTTCATTTCCTCTTTTTAAATATAATAATAATAATAATAATAATAATAAAGAGAGAGGGAAGGCACACACGTGGTCTCCTTCTCCTTTCAATTACATTCTAATAAATTATATATATATATATATATATATATAGATCTTTGTTAGGCTAAATGTTTAAATGGCTTATGATTTGCGACTACCCAGTTTAGTTTTAATAAGTTTCTTATACTCCAATGTTTATGATTCAGGAGTAAAATGTTTTGGCTTATTAATTGCATAAATTAATTCAAATATCATATGTCGAAACCCAATTGCAGGGATACGCGAAGAGATGAAAATTCTTGTCATTTTGTCAGTATTTTTAATGAGACAATTTTTAACTCTTCACACAGATTAAAGAAATTATTAATTAATATCAAATTCAATTAAATATTCATTACTCCTTACATTCATAAATCACTGTTCACCTTTTTTTTTTTTTTTTCTAATCTATTCACAAATAATTATTTACCTTTTAAAAAATGTGATATATTTAAATATAATTTTTCAAATATATATGCCCTCTATATAATAAATATTAGTCTAATTTTCAAAACACAATTAATAATTAATTGTCTCTTTTTAAGATAATAAATGAATTTCTTAATTTTTTTAAAAAAAAGAAAAGTAAATACTTATTTGAGAATGGAGAGAGTATAATTTACTAAAATATCATTTTATTAATTGTATATATTTATATAATCTTATTCTGTTAGTTATCTATTTTTTTTTATGTGCATATATAATAATAAAATTGAAAAATACATAATTAACACTTATTAAAATTTAAAAATTGTTACGTTTAGTGAAAAAAAAAAAACACCATTAAAACTATCGCAATAAGTGAAAGGCAAACCATATTATAATTTGCCAGCAAGAATCTTCCCAAATTTGCTTGAAGATGCAATTTCTCATCATTAAAATATCTACTTCTTTCAAAGGATATGTACGCTATGGAACATTGACGAATTAAACCCAAACCTGTTTCAGTTTATCAGATAACTTTAATTCACTCCAAAAAAAAAAATTATACTCAAATTAATCAACTAGTTTCAATTTATACATGATTTAATTCAATTTCCAACAGATTAGCTAGAAAGAAAATTGAGAAAAAAGTTATACTCGCAAAAAAATTTTAAATAATATGCCAAAAGGTTCATGTAAGTTAATGTTCAACTAATTAATAATTATTATTGAATATTGAGGTTTATTTTATTATTGGAATGAAGGTTTTTTTTTTTTAAATAAAGCAATTTTATCTTTTATAAATATATATTTGGTCTTTTTAAGCACTTGAATATAATTACATGGTGCAGAAAAATCCATTTTTCTGATACTTGCCAGCATTAAATGCTGATTATTTATTGATCTACATATAAATATTCATATCTGTTGGGCACAGCGGATAAATAAAAATAAATTAGCAAAACAAAATATAGACACCAGCAATTTAACGTGGTGTAGACACCGGGTCTCGAGGCAGTCCAAGATCAGAATTACCCTATGATGATAGCGATACTTGCAAGTAAAAGTGTCAAAAATGATGTTTACCTTGTCGAGACCCTCGTTATTTTTAAATAAAAAATAAAGAAATAAATATATAAAAATATATTATAAAAAAAAAAATTTAATTAAATTAATATTATTAAGAAGCGTTATTTTTTATATTTAAAAAATAAAAAAGGAAAATCAATTAGTTATTTTAATTGAATTAAATTAATTAATTGAAAATAAAAAATTAAATTAGTTAATTAATTTAGTTGAATTAAACTAATTAAATTGGTTAATTGAATTAATTGAAAAAAAAAATTTAAGAAAAGAATTTAAAAGATTTTTTTTAAATTAAAAAAAAATTAAAAAATTTGCTTTATTTTTTCTTTGGCCACGAGGTCACTTTTATAAAGTGGCCATTTTGGCCACTTTATAAAAGTGGCACAGTAGTACCACGCGGGGTACCACGCAAAAAGTGGTACCAGTGGTACCACACACGGCCACTTTCACAAAAGTGGCCGCGTGGTACTGAGTTTGTACATTTTTATACGGTCTATTTGTATTTTTTTTCAGCTATTTTTTCGTCCTTTTGATCGAAAATTTTTTTATTTTCGTGTAATTTTCGGGAAGATAAATTAAAAGAAGGTTTTGATCTTTCTCTATTTTGGAACAATGAGGTTAATCAAATGGATTCAATCTTATTTTTTAAGAAGACGGCAATTATTTTTTGAAGGAATTTTTTTGCTTCTGTCCACCAACTGATTCTTCTTCAAAAAAAATATTCTTCAAAATCCTTTAAGTCTTTCTTTTCAAGCTTTAATTTCTACGTTTTCCTTCAAAAAATATACTTCATTTTGGGATTGATCTTGAGCAAGGAAAATCAATTATCTTCATTCAAATCATCATTCAAAAATATTCACCTCAAAAATATTTTCTCAAATTTTATTTAGAACTTGTATTTCTCTTTGAGTATTATTATCATCAAAAAATCGACAAGGGAACGGATTGAGATATTCTATTTCCGATCCAAAATTTCTGAGGGTAAAAACTTTGGACCCGTTCTCGTTAATTTTTATTTAGCATTTATAGCCATTAATTTTGTTGTTTCTCACCATATTCACCCGTTAACATTTTTAATATTTTAGTCTCATTATTATTGCCCCTACTATTTCATCGGTTGTTATTTTTCTACTTGTCTCTTTTATTTCTATTATTATTATTATTATTATTATTATTATTATTATTATTATTATTATCTTTGTTGTGTAAATATTATTATTATTATTATTATTATTATTATTATTATTATTATTGTTTATTGTCACCGTCCTCACCAATATCACCTGCTATTAATATATTGGCTGCCATTAACATCCTGTTAACATTATTATAATAATAATAATAATAATAATAATAATAATTATTATTATTATTATTATTATTATTATTATTATTATCCTGTTCAACTATTATTACTTTTATTATTATTTATCCTATTATTACTACCGTTAATAATTATTTTTATTGTTATTAATATAGTTTGTCATTATTATTAACATAGTTGTTATATATTGTATATTATTATTATTATTATTATTATTATTATTATTATTATTATTTATTAACATTCTGCTTCAACTATCTTATTATTATTATTATTATTATTATTATTATTATTATTATTATTATTAACTTATTTTCTGTTTTTACATTTATTATTATTATTATTATTATTATTATTATTATTATTATTATTATTATTATTATTATTATTATATATTTATGTATTTTGTGTTTATTATTAATTAATCGTTGCTATTATTATATTTATTTATTTGTTATGTATCATTTATGTTATTATTATTATTATTATTATTATTATTATTATTTTCTAATATTCTTGTTACTGTTGTCATTATTTTATCACTACCCTCATTTTTGCCATGACTTATTTTAATTTACCTTGCATGTAAATTATCTAGTTCATTAAATTAATTTGCCCAATATTTATTTCGTCTTTACTCGATTAATTTTTAGAATTATTACTAATATTTTTGATATTATTTTTTGTCTGAGATTTAACTTGAGTCAGGTTATGTGAGTATCCCCGCGGCTCCCCGGATGGGTCGCAACGCGCGGAGGGTCACATCGGTTCGGTGAGATCTCTCTAATTCTCTATCTTTTTGCTGTGTTTATTTGTAAATATTTATTTTATTTATGCACGCGTGCGATAAAAAGTCACAAAAATATTTATACAATTAAATCGAAATCTTCTATTAATAAAATTGGGACTAATGTACCTTGTTTTAGCCCAACAATAAAATTATCACAATCAAAATAAAGAGTCAATTTTCAATAAAATGGGATCACTCATCCCTATTTTCTTCCAAACAACCAAAGCGACTCTTCGAACCTCTTCAAGTAAACGCGAAGGAACCAATGTTCCTGAAATAATGTCCCGATTTATGCATGTCTTTTATTTTGATCTTGCGTGAATGTTTAAATTTATGTACATTATTTTTCTTTGGGCCCTTGTAATTAATTTTTGGGGCAAATTTATTTATCTTTTGGGGATTGTATTCCGTCCCCGTCTACATCTTTAATCTTCTTTTATTGGGGTTGTATTCCGCCCCTATTTCCTTTGTAATTGTGTGCTTGAGTGTTTACTGCTTTCATTTATCACTTTCTTTTACCGCCTTATTTATCGCTTTCTTTTACTTTTTTGTATGATTAAAATGCGCGATTTAAATTAAATGCATTTATCGTGTGAGATGAGAGATATAATTTTAAGAAGTTAAGAACCCATTTATAATTAAGCAAAGCATAAATAAGAGGGAAGTCCCGGACACCATATCTCTGGTTTAGACCAATAGAGGTGAGAAACCTTTTCCCAATTTCACGCAAATTGGGTGGCAACTCCAAATACCTCAAAGGTGCCTTTAGGCGTCAATAGGCTAGGTTGTTCTCCCCAATGTTCTATTGGGAGGAATACACCGATGATGTCTCATGGCGCCCATGATCGAAAGATGCAAACCTTCATACCTCGAATCCTAAAGCGGATCCAAAGCGAGGGCCCTTGCTGGGTACCTTCGGCGCACGTCACAGTGGCGACTGCACTGGGGACTTTGTGTTTGAGACTTTACTCCGAAAGTGCTTTGGTTCAAAATATAATTGGGTTTTTAAAATTTAAAATTCTATCTCTCATCGAAATTGCATTACATTCTAGAACCTTAGAAATATGTTAGTTGGTCCCTCTCTACCTCGGTGCGTTCCCGAAGCACGATCCTACTTTCACTCATTATAGGAAAGTGTTAGGGATAATCACCAGCCCAAGCCTTGTACCTTTTGGTATATCAAATGGAGACCCGATCGATCGCTACGCTCATGATGAGCTAGACCCGTTGGCAGTGACCACGCTTGGGTAGCCTTGAAAATTCATCACCTTGATCAAAGCCCATGTAATGGCAAATAGAAACTTCCACTAGGTGGTATGCTCCTTAATACGATGCTTGTGATGTGGGCCGTCACGTATTAAATAAAATCAAGCAAATTAAGTGGTTCCTCATCAAATGCTTTCATGCCCCAGTGAGCCCACCTTAATTTGGTTGAATTGCCTAAACACGTAATGGCCAAAACTCATACGTATGTTCATTAGATTAAGAGTGTTATGCTGTCGATTTTTTGCCGTGTACCATGCGCGTCCAATGGGTTCTCTGTTAACCCATGGACTAAGCCCACCTAGGAAAGGACTATTTGACCTCGTGTGCGGGAGAAATAAGGTCGGAAGGATCTACTTGCTTGTATGTGGTTGCGAAATGCTGCATAACTCACGATCATGCATTGTAACTGTCATCCATGCATCATTCTTACAATCTTGATCTTTCAGCCACCATAGATTCATCTAAGTGGACTAGGAGTTCTGACAGCCGGCTAGTGAGGACAGACTCGCCCTTCGAATTGCTAGAATTAGTGCCTTTTTGGGATTCTGAGTCATTCTCAACAAGCAGCGAATCATCCTCAATAGCAAAAGAGACCGAAAACCTAACCACCCAAGACTTTGCCAAGAGACTGGAGGATTTTGAACGAAGAATGCTAGAAATGATGGGAGCAATGGCCGAAAGATTTGCACAGCCTCCTGCTCCCCAAGCACCAGTTGCTCCACAGCCACCAGTAGCCCCTCTTTGGGGGCAAGCCGAACCACCTGCTGGTGGGGAGGCTCCCCTCGTCGGAGGTGTTGCCTACCAACCTGTGAAAGAGCCTAAAGTCGCTGCTGTACCCGTTGAGCCGAGAAGGGCAAGGGTCCCAAACCCTAATGAGGACTTTATGGAAGAAGAGGTTGAGGAAATAGCAGCCCATCAAGCCGTGAGGGTTCAAGCACCCAGGGTTGAAGGTGAAGCTATGAGGGGTATGAGGCAACAAATTGAGGCAATCACTCGCCTGCTAACAGCTGGTAAGGGAATTAACCCCGGGGACAAAGATTTGGGGGAAGAGGAGCTGTTGCCCCAAAGGTTTAGGATGCCTGAGCTACCAAAATTTGACGGAACGTCGGACCCGTCCGCGCACATCAAGCAATACACCCTGGTAATGAAGGGCACAGGGCTGACTAAGAGGCAAAAGGTGGATTATTTCTGCCTCAGCCTAGCGGGTCTGGCAATAGACTGGTATCATGGCCTTGATAGGAGATCGAAAGAGGACTGGGACCTCCTGACTGATGAATTCATGAGACAATATGACTGCAACACTAGAATGGAGGTCACTCTAAAGGACCTCGAGCTTCTTCAGCAGAAACATGATGAATCATTCCACGAGTACCTCACCAGGTGGAGGAACCGGGTTTTGGAAATGAAGCATAAGCCTGACACTGCCGATCAAATCAGACTGTTCATCAGGAACTCCTGCCCCTACTTGAGGGATTTGCTTAGCTTCAAAGGGCTCAGGGATTGGGAGTCGCTCAAAGACATTGCTGTGGAAGCCGAGGCAGCCTACCTGGCAAAGAAGGCAAATCCAAACAACTTCGCTTGGAGAAATTTTGGGAACCAATCAGGGTACAAGTTAGGAGGAGCTGGAAGCAGTAATAGCAAAAATGGAAAAATAGCCGAGGTCTCAGCCACTGGAGTGGGACAGGGTCAGAGGTACTACTCTAACTTAGGTCGCTCTCTATCCTGGGTACTGGAAAGGTTGACCAAGGAAGGTAAGCTGAGACCACTAACACCTAGGCCAGCTGCAACTCAAGGACAGCCTGGGCATAGGGATGACCAGTACTGTGCCTTCCATCAACACACCGGACACCTGACCGATTACTGTCAAACTTTGAGAAATAAGATCCAGGACCTCATCGACACCAAGCAGATCATGGACCCCGAGAAGAAAGAAAAGAAGAAGGCAGAATGCAATGTTGTCCCTCCACCAGAGATGTGATCAGGTCAATCCATTTGAGCGGCACGTTCCTCCAAAGCTGCGAGCAAAAGATTATGTTTTTTTATGTTTATTGCTTTTCAATTTCAGAACTCTTTCAAGACAATTTGGTTATTATAATATGTTGAACAATTTCTGTTTATTTATGTGATATTTCTTTGATTTCATTTCTTATGATCACGATGCATTCATTCATTTTGACATTGATTCAATTAATATAGCTCCGTCTGATCTCGAAACTTTGGGGAATCCAAATAAAATCTTGATAGCATCTGTTATGGCTCCTGAAGTGAGATAAAATTGGAGAGAATATATATATAAAAAAAAAAGTCTTTGCCTGGACCTGGTATGACATGCCAAAAGTTAACAAGGACATTCTTGAGACCACGCCACTTCCACAAGCCAAATTTTTGAAAGCCACTTCTTCGCATCCACAACACCTGAGCTACATATGGTGCCACCGCAATAAAATGGAACTTCAAAAGTTACATCAAAAGTCGGACAAATAAAACTCAAAACCACCATGAGGAAAACATAACCCATCAGAACCAAGCCATATGACCCTTTTCCTCTCGATCCCTTTGAAATGTGCACCCTCAAAACCAATTATAACTGACCATTAACCATCCAGAACCCTTGTAGCCAAATTCCTTATTAAAACTTACATGCTCGACCAGATTGAACAACAATGGTCCCAGTGGTTAACATGAAAAGTGCACGTATATGTAAACTTTAGGATTTGATCAAAGCTTGTAAAAAAAAAAAAAAATTGGGTTGTAAAAAAAAAAATTGGGGTGTAAAGAAAAGAGAGAATTGATCAGGGGGCAAGGGAATGCTATTTGGGGGCAAGCTTTGTTCAAATCCCGTTGATCTACACATGCCTGCATATTGCCATTCTTCTTAGCTATTGAAAAGGACCAAAAGGGCTAACCCCCGAGCCATCCATCCAATCCCAGCCGACGAAAACCATTTTGAAAGCTTGAACTACCAAGGCCAATAAAAATACCCCAAATCATCCAAGCCCAACCTGTTACCCTAGCTCAGCCATTGAACAGTCATTCCAGGGCTCAAACAGCCAAAGCCAATAAAAACCAAGCATGAAACTTCGCATTCTACCCCCAAATAAGGAACCCATCACCTCAACTAGTCTGTGCGAGAGTTAAGACCAAAACTTTGATATCAAGAGGAACAACTCCCGGAAGAAGCGGTCTCTCCGGCCAATAGAGATGAAAGAAATTCAATTGACGTTGACGGACTGAAAGAGGGTCCATGGCAAAGGCTAAAAAAAAAAGAGAAAATATTCAATCAAGAAAACCCGTGAGGGCTGATTGATAACAGGAGTTTGATGCTCTCAAGATCTATCCCGAGATTAGATGATGTCCCATATTTTTTGAGTTAATGCCAAATAGTGATCATGTGTTATGAAATCAGATTAAAATATATGCATTTATGCAAAGATGTATGAGTGTAACCAGGGCAGCGCATCTTGCACACTTAAAGTTGTCTGAGTCTGGCACAAAACCAGCACATTGTTACTATCTACCCTCTTCCACTCAGGCACTTCAGCCAACTCATCTTGCTACCTACTGTGAAGCCAACCCTACAACACCTTCCTAATAAAGAACCAAGCTCATACAACCAAAATCTGAGACATAAGCACATGCCAATCATACCCGGAAGATCTTTCGCAACAACTCCAACTTCTCTCACACCAAAAAAAAAAGCTGTTAGAGATGAAAACCGTGACTGGCGCTCTAAGCAAAAGTTAGGCCGAAGGGCAGGGTGAAAACCTGGCGACAGGCAGTCTGCCCTACAAAAAAAATGAAATAAATAAAAGCCGCTGGATTGGGTTGGGTCCATTCCAGGCAAAAAATAAGGCACAAGGTTATGTGAAAATCCGATAAGGACGCATCTCCCGCTAAGAAAAGCTAGTGTGAAAATCCACGAGGGACGCACTACCTTAAAATAATGACTACAGGTACTAGAGGAGAACCTCATAATCCCCTAGAGGCGTAAAATTCGAAAGCAATTTCAGAGGGCATCAAGCCAACCGCGACAGATAACCAAACCAGCTGACGCCCCCGATTCCACTCGGATGAACTCTTATCCTGCATTCCTGCATACATATGCATCTCACATGCATGCTCACCATTTATACCTGCATGTTTGCTTTCTAAATTTTACAGAAAGAAAGAATTAATGCCAATGCCAGTGAAAGGGCAAGCGACAACATCAATTAAAACATCGATTCAATCAAAACAAATATCAACCAAAGACCTCTCAAGGGGCAGACAATCAACCAAAGGGCTCATGGACAGCACCACTACCACTTCAAAAAAAAAATAGTTTGCACGAGGACGGTACTACTACTCCAAGGACGGTTTGCACGATCTCGGTACTACTGCTTCTAAAGGTTTGCACGCTGCCGGTACTACTATTCTATGGAAGGTTTGCACGACAACGGTACTACCACTTCAAAAAAAAAGTTTGCACGAGGACGGTACTACTACTTCGCGGAGGGTTTGCACGATCTCGGTACTACTGCTTCAAAAGGGTTTGCATGCTGCTGGTACTACTATTCTACGGAAGGTTTGCATGACAACGGTACTACCACTTCAAAAAAATAGTTTGCACAAGGACGATACTATTACTCCGCGGAGGGTTGGCACGATCTCGGTACTACTGCTTCAAAAGGGTTTGCACGCTGCCGATACTACTATTTTGCGGAAGGTTTGCACGACAACGGTACTACCATTTCAGAACAGTTTGCACGAGGACAGTACTACTACTCCATGGAGAGTTTGCACGATCTCGGTACTACTGCTTTAAATCTTGGGTGAATTTCACTCATGGTCACTCAACTTATCACTTATCGTGCAAAAGTAACCGACTTTTTTTTTCTTACTTAAATGTCACTGAACTTTTAACATTATTGCACAAAAGTCATGTTGACCGGAATCCGGCGACGACCCTTGCCGGATTGATGACTTTTTTGCAAAAATGTTAAAAGTTCAGTAACATTTAAGTTGGAAAAAAAAAGTTAATTACTTTTGCGAGATAAATGATAAGTCTAGTGACCGTGAGTGAAATTAATTTAAATGTAGCATTTGTTGAACTTATCAATCCGGCAAGAGTCGTCGCCGGATTCCGGTCAACATGACTTTTGTGCAATAATGTTAAAAGTTCGGTGACATTTAAGTAAGAAAAAAAAAGTCGGTTACCTTTACGCGATAAGTGATAAGTTGAGTGACCATGAGTGAAATCAACCCTTTAAATCTTAGGAGGGTTTGCATGCTGTCAGCACTACTATTCTACAGAATGTTTGCACGACAACGGTACTACCACTTCAGAACAATTTGCTCGATGACGGTACTACCACTCTACGAATGGTTTGCACGATCACGGCATTACCGCTACGGCAATAGCCAACACACCGACAACATGGCGACAGCCGCTCCAACAACACCCATCCAGTCTGGGAAAGTGACCGCCTCAGGTACGTGTCTCTTCCCTTCTTTTCTGAATTTTGGCTCACTTAGGCACCTATGTCATAGAGTTCCCCAAAATTGGGGGCAACTGTAGATACCGGGTCCCGAGGCGGTCCAAGATCAGAATTATCCTATGATGAAAGCAATACTTGCAAGTAAAGGTGTCAAAAATGATGTTTACCTTGTCGAGACCCTCGTTATTTTTAAATAAAAAATAAACAAATAAATATATAAAAATATATTATAAAAAAAATTTTAATTAAATTAATATTATTAAGAAGTGTTATTTTTTATATTTAAAAAATAAAAAAGGGAAATCAATTAGTTATTTTAATTGAATTAAATTAATTAATTGATTTAATTGAAAATAAAAAATTAAATTAGTTAATTAATTTAGTTGAATTAAACTAATTAAATTGGTTAATTGAATTAATTGAAAAAAAAGATTTAAGAAAAAAATTTAAAAGGTTTTTTTTAAATTAAAAAAAAAATTAAAAAATTTTCTTTATGTTTTGTTTGGCCATGAGGTCACTTTTATAAAGTGGCCATTTTGGCCACTTTATAAAAGTGGCACAGTGGTACCACGCGGCCACTTCCACAAAAGTGGCCGCGTGATACTGAGTTACCGTCCGGTGCATTTTTGCGCGGTATCTCTGTATTTTTCTTCAGCTATTTTTTCGCCCTTTTAACCGAAAAATTTTCTATTTTCGTGTAATTTCCGGGAAGATAAATTAAAAGAAGGTTTTGGTCTTTCTCTATTTTGGAACAATGAGGTTAATCAAATGGATTCAATCTTGATTTTTTAAGAGGACGGCAATTATTTTTTGAAGGAATTTTTTTGCTTCTCTCCAGCTTCTCTCCAGTAACTGGTTCTTCATCAAAAAAATATTCTTCAAAATCCTTTAAGTCTTTCTTCTCAAGCTTTAATTTCTACGTTTTCCTTCAAGAAATATGCTTCATTTTGGGATTGATCTTCAGCAAGAAAAATCAATTCTCTTCGTTCAAATCATCCTTCAAAAATATTCACCTCAAAAATATTTTCTCAAATTTTATTTAGAACTTGTATTTCTCTTTGAGTATTATTATCATCAAAAAATCGACAAGGGAACGGATTGAGACATTCTATTTCCGATCCAAAATTTCTGAGGGTAAACACTTTGGACCCGTTCTCGTTAATTTTTATTTAGCATTTATAGCCATTAATTTTGTTGTTTCTCACCATATTCACCTGTTAACATTTTTAATATTTTAGTCTCATTATTATTGCCCCTACTATTTCATCAGTTGTTATTTTTCTACTTGTCTCTTTTATTTCTATTATTATTATTATTATTATTATTATTATTATTATTATTATTATTATTATTATTATTATTATTATTATTATTATTATTATTATTATTATTATTATTATTGTTTATTGTCACCGTCCTCACCAATATCACCAGCTATTAATATATTGGCTGCCATTAACATCCTGTTAACATTATTATTATTATTATTATTATTATTATTATTATTATTATTATTATTATTATTATTATTATCCTGTTCAACTATTATTACTTTTATTATTATTTATCCTATTATTACTACCGTTAATAATTATTTTTGTTGTTATTAATATAGTTTGTCATTAACATAGTTGTTATATATTGTATATTGTTATTATTATTATTATTATTATTATTATTATTATTATTATTATTTATTAACATTCTGCTTCAACTATCTTATTATTATTATTATTATTATTATTATTATTATTATTATTATTAATAACTTATTTTCTGTTTTTACATTTATTATTATTATTATTATTATTATTATTATTATATATATTTATGTATTTTGTGTTTATTATTAATTAATCGTTGCTATTATTATATTTATTTATTTGTTATGTATCATTTCTGTTTTTATTATTATTATTATTATTATTATTATTTTCTAATATTCTTGTTACTGTTGTCATTATTTTATCACTACCCTCATTTTTGCCATGACTTATTTTAATTTACCTTACATGTAAATTATCTGGTTCATTAAATTAATTTGCCCAATATTTATTTCGTCTTTACTCGATTAATTTTTAGAATTATTACTAATATTTTTGATATTATTTTTTTGTCTGAGATTTAACTTGAGTCGGGTTATGTGAGTATCCCCGCGGCTCCCCGGATGGGTCGCAACGCGCGGAGGGTCACATCGATTCGATGAGATCTCTCTAATTCTCTATCTTTTTGTTGTATTTATTTGTAAATATTTATTTTATTTATGCACGCGTGCGATAAAAAGTCACAAAAATATTTATACAATTAAATCGAAATCTTCTATTAATAAAATTGGGACTAATGTCTCTTGTTTTAACCCAACAATAAAATTATCACAATCAAAATGAAGAGTCAATTTTCAATAAAATGGGATCACTCATCCCGATTTTCTTCCAAACAACCAAAGCGACTCTTCGAACCTTCTTCAAGTAAACGCGAAGGAACCAATGTTCCTAAAGTAATGTCCCGATTTATGCATGTCTTTTATTTTGATCTTGCGTGAGTGTTTAAATTTATGTACATTATTTTCCTTTGGGCCATTGTAATTAATTTTTGGGGCAACTTTATTTATCTTTTGGGGATTGTATTCCGTCCCCGTCTACATCTTTAATCTTCTTTTATTTGGGTTGTATTCCGCCCCTATTTCCTTTGTAATTGTGTGCTTGAGTGTTTACTGCTTTCATTTATCGCTTTCTTTTACCGCCTTATTTATCGCTTTCTTTTACTTTTTTGTATGATTGAAATGCGCGATTTAAATTAAATGCATTTATCGTGTGAGATGAGAGATATAATTTTAAGAAGTTAAGAACCCATTTATAATTAAGCAAAGCATAAATAAGAGGGAAGTCCCGGACACCATATCTCTGGTTTAGACCAATAGAGGTGAGAAACCTTTTCCCAATTTCACGCAAATTGGGTGGCGACTCTAAATACCTCAAAGGTGCCTTTAGGCGTCAATAGGTTAGGTTGTTCTCCCCAATGTTCTATTGGGAGGAATACACCGATGATGTCTCATGACGCCCATGATCGAAAGATGCAAACCTTCATACCTCGAATCCTAAAGCGGATCCAAAGCGAGGGCCCTTGCTGGGTACCTCCGGCGCGCGTCACACGTGGTTCACCCAAAACGTTTGTATGTCCACGGGACAAATTCCGAAAATATTTCTTCCACTAATAAAATTAATAGGTACAAGCAATGTTATTAAAATCGGACCGGATATAGAACCGGCAAGGCTGAGGGTTCGTGGTTCGACCGGGTTCAACCGGGTTTTTTTCTTTTTTTAAAATATTATTAATTAGGATAATTTTTATAAATATTACTACTCAAATAAAAAAAATCCATCAAAATATTTAGTATATATCACAAATATACTAATAATAATATTTTTTTCATCTTTTATTTTTTTAAAAAAAATTATTACTTGATTAATTTAAAAATTAAATAAGTTAATAACTTTAGGTGAAATTAAAGAAAAGGGTAAACAATTATTTTTAAGTTAACCAAATTTAATAATTTATTCAATTTTTATTCTATTGTATTTTATTAAATTATTAAACTATTATATTATTTTTATTAAATCCAAAGGTAATTAAATAGTAAAATAATCAATTATTTGCTAAATAAAACTTATTAGATTATTTATTTTTTATTTTTATGAAAATAGTACTAATTTTTATTAATTATTTTAAATTAAAAGCATTTTTTCAAAAAAAAAATAAAATAAAAACATATAATAAATTGTTGCCCAGTTTTTGCCCGGTTCTGGCCGGTTCTCCGGTTTTTCCCGGTTCAATCCGGTTTTTTTCCAGTCCGATTTTCTAGTTTTGAACCGACCGGTTTGCCTACCAGTTCGCGGTTGAACCGGCCGGTCCGGTCCGGTTTCAATAACCATGGGTACAAGAGAGAAAGGCAACACAATAATTTTGAGATAAATCCAAAATAGTGGCACACAAGTATTTCCCAAACTCACTATTTTGTCACTCCCTTTTTAAAAAAATATCCCAAATATTTTTCTTTTTCTTCTCTCTTACTCTCTCAATCCTTTATACTTAGGATTGGAATTAACTAAACTGGGAAGGCCTATTTATAGGCCTTCCAAAGCGCGTTTGGTATGCAGGCAGCCGCCTGCAATTTGAAAGAATTCAATTGCCGCAGCAATTGTTGAAAACAAATTCATGCTTTTGTTTTTTGTTGACTTTTCAAAGTTTTTTTTTCCAAACATGTGGGCCCCACCACCATGTGGAGGAAACCCACAACCAACAATTCTCCCCCTTCCGACTACATGGTGGGGGGCTCCGCTAGTCCTGCAGCTAGCCGATAATACTCGAATTTCTGTCTTGGTAAAATTTTCGTTAGCATGTCTGACCCATTTTCTTCCGTATGGATCTTCTCAAGCTGTAGTAGCTTCTTCTCCATCACATCTCTTATCCAATGATATCTCACATCAATATGTTTTGATCTCAAATGAAAGGATGCATTCTTACCAAGATGAATAGCACTCTGACTATCACAGAATAGCTGATATTTGTATTGCTGCAAACCAAGTTCTTTTAAGAACTTCTTCATCCATAACAACTCTTTACAAGCTTCCGTTGCTGCTATAAACTCTGCTTCAGTGGTAGAAAGTGCAACACACTTCTGTAACTTTGACTGCCATGACACAGCTCCCCCTGCAAAAGTAATCAGGTAACCAGAAGTGGATTTTCTGGAATCCACATCACCAGCCATATCTGCATCTGTGTATCCAGCTAACACAGGTTTGTTATTTCCAAAATATAGACATGTTTTGGAAGTTCCTCAAAGATACCTGAAAATCCATTTTACTGCAGCCCAATATTCCTTTCCTGGATTTGAAAGAAATCTACTCACAACTCCAACTGCATGAGCGATATCTAGCCGTGTGCACACCATAGCATACATCAAACTTCCAACTGCTGAATCATATGGAACTTTATCCGTCTCTTCCTTCTCTTTGTCTGTAGAAGGGTTTTGTTCAGAACTCAGCTTAAAGTGAGTAGCAAGAGGATAACTAACTGCTTTAGCCTTGTCCATATTAAATCTCTGAAGTACTTTCTCAATGTACCTCTCTTGTGACAACCACCATTTCTTGACGCCTCTGTCTCTGATAATATTCATGCCAAGAATCTGTTTTGCTGGCTCCAAGTCTTTCATATCAAAAGACTTATTCAACTGCTTTTTCAAATTGTTAATTCTGGAAACATTCTGGCCAACAATCAACATATCATCCACATAGAGCAATAGGATAATGAAATCATCATCAGAGAATTTTTGCACAAAAACACAATGGTTTGAAGTAGTCTTTTTGTAGCCTTGCTCCCCCATAACAGACTCAAATTTCTTATACCACTGTCTCGGTGCCTGTTTTAAGCCGTAGAGGCTTTTCTTTAACTTACAAACATAATTCTCTTTTTCTCTTTCTTTGAACCCCTCTGGCTGCTCCATGTATATTTCTTCTTCCAAATCACTATGCAGGAAGGCAGTTTTGACATCCATTTGTTCAACCTCTAGGTCAAGACTTACTGCTAACCCCAGCACAGTTCGAATGGATGTCATTTTCACAACTGGTGAGAAAATCTCATCAAAGTCAACCACTTTTCTTTGACTGAATCCCTTGACAACCAGTCTGGCTTTGTAACGTGGACTGGAACTGTGTTCTTCATGCTTAATCCTAAACACCATCTATTTTTCAAGGCCCTTCTGTTTTTGGGCAACTTCACCAGTTTAAAAGTTTTGTTCTCATGCAAGGACTTCATCTCATCTTGCATGGCCTCAATCCATTTCTGCTTAGATTCATCATCTATGGCTTCCTGATAACTCTCAGATTCTTCCCCTTCAATAACAGTCACATACTAGTCACGAGGATATCTGGAAGATGGCCATCTTGTTTTTTCACTTCTCCTTTGTGGAGGTGGAGAAGCCATAGGTGTTGGTGTTGGAATATCATCTTGATCATCATCAGAACCAACTTCTATAGGAGCATCATCATCGTCAGGTGGATAAACCTGGTCTTCATCTCCAACTTCTCTTGGCACCGGTGTTGGAGGAATTAATTTCAAGTCTGATAAGTCGCCATTGGAATCAGAAACATCCTTCTTTATTTTGTTAATATCTTCAATGGTCTCATCTTCAACAAATACAGCATCACGACTCCTGACAAGTTTCTTCTCAATAGGATCATAAAATCTATAGCCAAATTGATCTTGACCATAACCAATAAAAATACACTGTCTTGTCTTGGCATCAAGTTTGGACCTCTCATCTTTGGGGACATGAACAAATGCTTTACAGCCAAACACCCGCAGATGATCATAGGAAACATCTTTTCCTGACCATACTCTTTCTGAAACATCCATCTTGAGAGGAGTACAAGGTGAACGATTCAACACGTGTGCAACTGTGAGAATAGCTTCACCCCAAAATCTCTTAGGTAACTTTGCATGTGTGAGTAGACATCGGACTCTCTCCATCAAAGTTCTGTTCATCCTCTCAGCTAAGCCATTCAACTGCGGTGTCTTTGGAGGTGTCATCTGATGCCGAATACCATGCTCTTTGCAATAAACATCAAATGGCCCAGTGTATTCTCCACCATTGTCTGTCCGGATGCATTTTAACTTCTTCCCAGTCTGTCTCTCAACTGAGGCGTGAAATTCTTTGAAGACATCTAACACCTGATCTTTTGTCTTCAGAAGATATACCCACGTCTTCCTCGAATGATCATCAATGAAAGTCACAAAATACTGAGCACCACCAAGTGACTTTGGCACTGGTCCACACAAATCTGAGTGAACGAGAACTAACACATTCTTCATTCTGGAAGGAAGGGAACTTTTAAAAGCAACTCTATTTTGCTTTCCAAATAGACAATCAGCACATTTGTCTAAGTGTACTTCATCCATATCGGGCAATACTTTCTTCTTGGCGAGGCTTTTCATTACTTTTTCTCCCATGTGGCCAAGTCTCCGATGCCACTGTTCAATTGTACTATCTTTCTCCATGGCAGCTACTGTGTCGGTGGAGAGCTTTGCTTCCATTACATATAGAGTTGTATGATTTTCACCTCTAGCCACTACTAATGAGCCTTTTGTAAGCTTCCATTTATCATAAATGAAGGAACTGCAATATCCCTCATTTCAAAGTTTTGGTACAGAGATCAAATTCAGGCGCATGTCTGGAATATGCCTGACATCCTTCAGAATTAGTCTAGTACCATTCTCTGTTTTCAAGCAAACATCTCCTCTGCCAACAATCTTTGACAGGCCTTCATTTCCCATCTTAACAACACCAAAATCTCCAGGTGTGTATGATGAGAAGAATTCTCTACGGAATGTAGCATGAATGGTAGCACCACTATCAAGCACCCAACTGGACTCCTGAGATACAAGATTAATAACATCTTCATCATAAATGATATTGAATTTGTAGCGCCCAAACACCCCTTGGGAGGATATTAGGTTACCACAACGCATACACATACAGAACACTCATGCGGAAGCCAAAAATAATAAGCATTTAATCACACACAGCGGAAAACCTTTTAAAATATAGTTATAGACATTTCTTAATATAAAACTTTATAATCATGTACATTTCAACATATAAAACTATTCTTTATACATATAAGCATTCTTTTTACATTTACATATCTATTACAAAAGTAATACTTCACTTTAGCATTTACATAGCATTTACAAAATTTGCTTTACATCTCATATGTCAAGCTATACAAAAACTATGCCACATATATAAAAAGACTTCAATATATACTCCTAGTGGCCATGACCTTGCAGATGTGCAACCCTCCGAACCTGTAAACCTATACGGGAAAATACCCGTGCTAAGCGATAACGCTTAGTGGAGATATCACATATAAAATACTTCTAACGAAGTCACAAGCATAATCATCAAGCATATCATTAGGCGATATGCTAATCATCTATAAGCATATAAGGATATAAGCATTTATCATACTTGTAACATACCAAACATATAGTCATTCTACTATATAACATATCTACTAATCTCATGTAACCTATATCATGTTCATGTTCTTCTAACTCTAATTATCAGCTCATGTAACATATAATATCATGTCATTGCATATCATGTCCATTTATTTACATATAAGCATAAAAGCATACTTATAGTATATCTTGTACAAATAGTGACTTCTCCTATACATGTAAGCTCATATAAACGTTTAAGATATACGATAGCCATATACTTCTCTAGCCATGTACTATAGCTCTTTAGCATTTATACATCTCTTGTACATATAGACATCATTTCTTATACATATAACAGTATCATCTTTTGTACATTTAACATCAATTCATATACTTTTACATTTTACATTTAGCCCATTGTCATAACATAAGTGGATACGGGTACATGTAGATACCAAGTAATGGTACCAAAACATCTAGAGACCATAGTCTCAAGCCATCTAGAGACCGTAGTCCCAAACATCTAGATACTTTAAGTATCAACATCTAGACATCCGTCGATGCCAAACATATAGACACCCGTCAGTGTCAAACATCTAGCAGCTGCAAATCATCTAACCCTTTATAGGCATGCCTATCTATCCACTTGTATGAGCATCTAAGGCTTATAACCATTATCCCATATCAAAACATGTATGGTCATTCATATACATTTACTTAAACTCATGCTAGTCATGTAATCTACTTCATATCTTACTATACATACATACATGTCATTCTAAACTCATTCACATGTAACTCTATATGCATATCATTGCATACATGGTTCACCATGCTCAAGATATTTTAAATATATGCTTGTTAATACGCATCATCATTCATGATTTATCATACTTAATTTACACATGGATATACTCATATATATGCATTAGCACATTCATGGTTATACGCATTCTCATTTACACTTATTCACCTTCACATTCATGTTGTACGCATCCATATTCAAGACTATACATATTCGCATTCACATTGTGATGCACGCCGGAACCAGCAAGGCCCTCTTCGAGAATCCGCTTTTAGGATTCGAGGGATAGGTTCGCGTCTTTTCCGATTTTAGGTGTTATGAGATATTTTTGGTACCTCCTTTTACAATAGAACATTGAAAAGGACCATCCATCGCCATAACACCTTTAGGCACTTTTGAGGTATTTTGGAGTCGCCACCCAATTTACAAGAAATTGGAAAAGTTTAACCTCTTATCGGTCTAAACTAGAGATGGTGTCCGGAACTTCACACTTATTGGTGCCTTGGTTAATTATAAATGAGTTTTTAAATTATAAAATTTTATTTTTCATCTCACACAATTAATGCAGTTTATTAAAGCGCATATCAATCACATATAAAACGATAAATAAATATAAAAATAAAGATAAAAATAAATTACAATAAAACTAGGGGCGGAATACAACCCCCATTGTAATTGAAATATAGATCATACATAAAAACGGGGTATTTATTGATGTTGAGGACGTTGGTCCTCTCATGCATAATTAAAAATTCATTTTGAAGTGATAATTTATTTTGGATGGACAACTAGGACATTGGTCCCATTTTATTAGAAAATCCAATTTTATTTATAGAAATATTTTTTGTGTGATTTTTGATTAAGCGTGCATAAAATAAATGATTTAATTAATTATTACATGCGAAATAACTTAATAAAATAAATAAAGGAAAAAATAACAATTATAATGAAGTAACAACTCCTTGGATCTCCTCCTTCATTCGTACGGGTGCTCAAACAGGGGAACACAAGTATTTGACACCGACAATAAACGCAAATAAACTTAATGTTAGTAATCGAAACAAGAAAATCAATTAGACATTTATAACAATGCAATAATTAAATGAAGCATGCATATCATGTGATAAATAAATTAAATGACATATTAAAATGAGTTAACAAATTAATAGATAACTATTTAAAACATAAAGCAATAACAATAACAATAACAACAAAAATAATAATAACGATAATAATAACGATAAACGATGATAGTAACAATAAATAACACTAATAACAATATACTAATGACATATATAATGATGATGATAACAAAAAATAAGTAAATAGGTAAATAATAATAATAATAATAATAATAATAATAATATGAGAACAACAATAATATATAATAACAATGAAAATAATGATGAACAATGACAATAATGATAATAAGGATGAACAATTAAAAGAAAATGGGAACAGATAACGAAATTAAAAGTTAGATCTACATCTAAGAATAATATTAAAAGTTAGATCTACATCTAAGAATAATATTAAAAGTTAGATCTACATCTAAAATGACATAAAATAAATAAATCAACAACAAATATGTAGATCTACATGTTTACTAATTTAAATATTAGCAAAAACGATAAAAATAAAAATTAAATCAAGAGATCGAGTCTAGAATGTTTACCCTCAGATTTAAATGATATTGAAGCAAGAAGTCCCAATCTAATCTCTTGTTAAGATCCAAAAATAAACTCAAAAAAAAATGTTCTAATAGATCTTGAGTTTATGTCAAAGAAAACTCAAGAACACAAATATCCAAAAGTGATTTGATTTTTTTGTTTGCTATATGATCTGAAAATTCAAGTTAAGGAATTGATTTTCCTTTCTCAAAGGTTTCAAGATCAATCAAAAATTTTTAGAGATGAGAAAAAACTAGAATGAAAATTAAGATGAAAAACTTGTAGATTTAATGAAGAGAATTAAGAAGATTAAGGAAAATGATTTTTATTTTTGAGAATAATAAAAGATGAACTCCAAGAACATTGAACTCTTTATTTTTCCAGCAAAATCCACTAACTCCCCCCAAGAATATCTCTCTCAAATGACTTAGAAAAAATAATTTTTCTAGAGAGAATTTCCTTACTCCCCAAAAAACCCAATCTCTCTTTTTTTTCCAAAATGAATTGTCCTCTCCGTAAAAACTCACTAGCTCTGCCCCTTTCCAGCTTCCTCCAGATTTCCCCAAGATTCCCCCTCACAAATTTTTAACAAAACACACTCAAAAATCCAAAATTAAATCCCTAAAGTCAAATTTGGACAATTAACATTTTTATTTTTTTTTTAATTATTTTTGTCATTTTTTGAATTTTAATTCCCACCCAATTTGACCAATATTTATTAAATTTGAATGAAATCTGGAAAAAACACAAGAAAAAAATATTATTTAACCTAAAAAGTGAAAAAAATCAATTTTGGGGGTTTGGGGGCGGTTGCGGCGGGATTTCTCGCCGATGGGCGAGAAATCTCGCCCAGCCAGGCGAGAGTTCTCGCCGATGGGCGAGAAATCTCGCCCATCGGGGAGACAGCGCGCGGCGCGTGCAATAGCGACGCGCAGCCGCGCGCTTTAGCGATGCCGTTGGGCGTCGCCCTTGCGCGCGCCCTGCGCGCTGCCGCAGGGGGCTGCCGCGGCCCGACGCTCAAAAAAAATTTTTTTTTTTAAAATTTTTTTATATTTTTAAATATGTCTAAAAAACACAAAAATTAATAAAAATATCTTTAAAATTAATTTTTAAAATATTTTTGTTATTTTTTTATTCAAAAAAATAAATTTGACTAGGAGATCATCACTTCCAACTATTTTTGCCTGCGATGGCGTTTTATCATCATTGGGTAACTCCGATCTAGGCTGACTCAGGACCCGGTGTCTACACACATACTTAATTCATCACACTTAGAACACTTATAGCTCATATATATATTAGTATGCATAATTTATCATACTTAGGATACTCATTCTATAATGATAAATATGTATCGGACAAGTCATGGGAACTCGTGGTGAAGTTCGGGTGCATTTCGGGAAGAAAAACACCCTAAAAAGACAAAACAGAGAGGGGTCACGATGGCAATGATTTGGTTGTGACCGTGAGGTCAATAAATAGGCATTCTGCCTGCTAAAAACATATGTCACGGTGGCAATGAATTTTATTGTGACCGTGACATACCAAAATAAGCAAAACAGAAGCTAAACATAAGGACTGCTTCACACTATAATTTTGTACAGCCCAGACGGATGTCTTACACTCAATTTTAGGCAAAGGTTCCTCATAACATTTCTTCTTCTATGTCCTATCTTTCAAATGAGACAATTTTCATGTCAATTGGATTTGTAAAACATCAGATATGAATGAAAAAATATATACTGTTCCAGTGAACCCTACAAGGTAGAGACATGTCTGTTTGTGCTATTTTTAGGGGTCTTAGAGCCAGAATTAGCTCAAAGTCATTTCTTCCAAATTTATAGGTATAGAAGTCATAGTTAAAATGAAGCAACAAAAACTCAATTTGGAGTTCTTAAACTCCAGTTATGCCGAAAATACTATACGGAGGTCTAGTAAGCTATAAGCAGATTTTTCCCTAACACTAGGGTTCATACTTTTCATGCTTATTCACTTAGTATGCTCATGGATTTTGTTCAATACTCATCACACATCATGTGTACACTTCAAGTACACCTCTATCAATTAACACATAATCATGCATTAATTACACATCAAAGTCATCTATCCATCACATATACTCAAATAAAATTAACATAAGAACACATATATCCCAAACCTCAAAATGGGTTACTGGACACTCTCAATCTCCAGCTACACCTTCTCCTTTCCCTTAGCTTTCCTCTTGTCCAAATCTTACACAAAATACAAACATAATCTCTCTCTTAGTCCATACTCAAGATTCAATCCAAATCAGAAATGAGTAGAAGAAAGAGATGAACACAACTTATTAACCACACTTAACTTCTTCACTTAATTCTCTTCTTCAAACTAATCCACATGCAATCAAATTCCAGATTTAATTGAGAAGAAATAGAAACTCAAACTCAAGAGATGAAGGAATACAGAATTTTGAGGAAAGCAAAGAACGGGAAATGCTGTCAAATTCCACTACCAATTCAGCCTCATCATTAAACATAATTTGCATACAAAAAGGGTCGGCTGTCTCATGGGAGAAGCCACACGTGGATTCCACTCCTCAGCCTTACCAAAATCCAGCAAATGATCTTTGGCAAATAACCATTCAGTCCCTCTCATATATTCTGTCCTTTAATGGTAACTTTTCCTTTTTCAATTACACCCTTGGCCCATTAACTACTCACTTAATCCAATCTCATTAACACCCTAACATTCAATTGACACTATAATCCAACTAGGGTACACTTTGGGGTATTACAGAATTCATCTATGATATTAGTCTGCTCGTCATCACTGTTGTCATCTCTCTTCAAAGCTCTGCTTCGGTTCTCTTGTTCCTTTTTGAACTTTCTACAGAACTTTTTAATGTGGCCCTTCTTTTTACAGTGATGGCATTCAACATTGGCATATTTGTTTGACTTCCCTCTGATCTTGCCTCTAGGGTTTTGTTCCCTAGATTGTCTCCTTCCTCTAGACTCTGCAACTAGAACATCTGATTGTGATGAAAAAGATGAGGCTTGTGATCTCCTTCTCATTTCTTTATTCAGGATACTACTCTTTACAATCTCCATGTTTACCACACCATTGGGTGCAGTGTTGGTGATAGAGATCTTCAAAGTCTCCCAAGACTGTGGCAGAGAGGCTAACACCAATAAAACAAATACTTCATCATCCAGCTTTACTCCCATTCTGTTTAACTGATCCTGGATTCCTTCCATCTCATTCAAGTGATCTGGCAAGGAAGTCCCTTCTCTATATCTTACTTGCACCAACTTGGTCAAGTAAAATAATTTATTATTTCCCGTCTTTGAAGAATACAACTTCTCCAGTTTACTCCATAATGTTCTGGCATTTGTCTCATTACAGATATGATTGAACACATTGTCTTCGATAAATTGTCGGATAAAACTGCACACCTGCTCGTGGTCAAACTCCCACTCCTCATCGGTTTTACCTTCGGGTTTAGCTGTGGCAAACACCGGCAAATGTATCTTCATCACAACTAGAAGATCTTTCATCTTTTTACTCCAGATGTGGTAGTTTGAGCCATTTAAGTAGATCATTCTGCTATTTTTTTGCCTCCATTTAGATCGGAATTCGATGAACTTCTTCGATCCAAAAAAAAAATTTCTGATGGTGAATAGTACCCGTATACGTAAATAGTGACCGTATACGTGAATAGCACCGTATGTATGAACAGTGCCGTATACGTAAACATTACTCAAGAAAAAATCTTTTCTGATGTGGAAGATCAGTCTATGCTGCAACCACAGAGCATACTCAGAAATAACCTTGGCTCTGATACCAGTTGTTGGGCACAGCGGATAAATAAAAATAAATTAGCAGAGCAAAATATAGACACCAGCAATTTAACGTGGTTCACCCAAAACGTTTGGGTTACGTCCACGGGACAAACTCCGAAAATATTTCTTCCACTAATAAAATTAATGGGTACAAGAGAGAAAGACAACACAATAATTTTGAGATAAACCCAAAATAGTGGCACACAAGTATTTCCCAAACTCACTATTTTGTCACTCCCCTTTTAGAAAAATATCCCAAATATTTTTCTTTTTCTTCTCTCTTACTCTCTCAATCCTTTATACTTAGGATTGGAATTAACTAAACTGGGAAGGCCTATTTATAGGCCTTCTATAGCGCGTTAGAAGCGCGTTTGGTACGCAGGCAGCCGCCTGCAATTTGAAAGAATTCAATTGCTACAGCAATTGTTGAAAACAAATTCATGCTTTTGTTTTTTGTTGACTTTTCAAAGTTTTTTATTTTTTTTCAAACATGTGGGCCCCACCACCATGTGGAGGAAACCCACAACCAACAATATCCAGATGTGTTCAATCAAGAAAAATACGGATCTAATTTAATATATAGTTGTCCAAGTTACAGCGGTCCTTTTTTGTGATAAAATTATTTTCTTAATTCCGAAACATACAAAGAGAGCAAAGGGAAGATCCTTCATTTTAAAATCGAACATGTAAACGATGTCATAATCTCATAAAATATAGAACTTTGATAATATCATCAAACAATAATATTAAAATATGTGGATTTGTTTAGATTAACGAGAGATTAACCTACCTGAAGTGTAATCACATTCATATGGGATTTTGATTGGAAGAAAGATGCTTAATTGCCAGCAAGACATTGAAATATGCATGGCTGCAAAGGAAAACAAAAAATAATACTCGACACAATAACGGATACTAAAATAACTACCATAAAAATATTGGCCTAAATGAAATATGGGTCATAAATGGGTCAAATATCCAAATGGGCTAGGTGGGTTGGATGGACCCATGAGCTAAAAATTTTAATAATTTTTTTATTAAAATAATTATCCTTATAATAACGGGATATAGAAAATACTAATAATATTGGCCTAAATGGGTCAAGTGATGGCCCAAACGGATCAAAATGGATCGAGTGGCCCAAATGGGTCCGATAGAAGCCCAAATGGACCGATATATGGGTCGATCCATTTGACTCATTTTTTAACGAAAAACAATTCTAAATATAATAACTGAATACTAAAATGACCACTATAAAAAAAATTGGGTCAAATGGACCGTATGTCCCAAACGGGTCCGATGGAGGCCCGTATGGGCCGAGATGTGGGTCGACACATTTGACCTATTTTTTAATGAAAAATAATTTTAAATATAATAACGAGATACTAAAATGACTACTATAAAAAAATATTAGGTCAAATGGGTCGGATGGCCCAAACGGGCAGGGTAGAGACCCAGGTGGGCCGAGATATGGATTGACCCATTTGATGATGTGTTTGTCTATATATGTGTGAGTTCAAAATCAATTCCATAATTCTCAAAATAATAAATTAAGCCTCCACAAAAATTTTCAGCTCAATCGGAATCCTTCTCCAGGACTGGTTCGCTCTAACCGATCTGATTCGATAATTTTTAGTGTTACCGTAAAATTAAATTTTCACTGTAAAAAGTTTTAAAATATTATTCTAAACTTCTCCATAAAGTTAAAATAATTTTTGGAGATCATTTATTATTTTTAGAGTTCTGGTCAAATCTTAGTTAAACTAGGGTCCCTTAATATGGACGAGAACTTTTTCTTATTTTTTATTTTTGGAGATCTATTTAAACTCGTTTTCACTTCAAATTTTACTAGTGGACTTACCGTTACTAGTATTTTTCGATGGTCAAATAAAATATTTTTCGCTTCCGGGGATAAAATTCCAGGGGTAATTTTACCGGGGGATACGGTGAAATAGAAAAAGAACTCACAGCAACAAAAGAAAAAGAAAGACAGTAACAACCCGTTGGGCATATGAGACATACCCAAACGAGTTGAGATTTAGTTGGGTTATTTTGGGGTTGCTCCAAGTGGGCATTACTTGGGTTGGGTTGGGTTTGGGTCAGATTTTTCTGGGCGTGTTGGGGCAGGTTATTAGGGTTTGGGCCATGTTTGACAGGCCTAATAATTATTATTGAATATTGAGGTTTATTTTATTATTGGAATGAAGGTTTTTTTTTTAAATAGAGCAATTTTATTTTTTATAAATATATATTTGGTCTTTTTAAGCACTTGAATATAATTACATGGTGCAGAAAAATCCATTTTTCTGATCCTTGCCAGCATTAAATGCTGATTATTTATTGATCTACATATAAATATTCATATCCAGATGTGTTCAATCAAGAAAAATACGGATCTAATTTAATATATAGTTGTCCAAGTTAGAGCGATACATTAAAAAAACTAATCAATAACACTATGTGATCCAATTTTGTGATAAAATTATTTTCTTACTTCCGAAACATACAAAGAGAGCAAAGGGAAGATCCTTCATTTCAAAATCGAACATGTAAACGATGTCATAATCTCATAAAATGCAGAACTTTGATAATATCATCAAACAATAATACTAAAATATGTGGATTTGTTTAGATTAACGAGAGATTAACCTACCTGAAGTGTAATCACATTCACATGGGATTTTGATTGGAAGAAAGATGCCTAATTACCAGCAAATCACTTGAAATATGGATGGCTGCAAAGGCAAACATGTTACATATTTGAACCGTTTTGCTGCTATATATATATATATATATATATTAGAGGTGGCAAATTGGGCGGGTTGGGCGGATTTGGGTTGGGTTATGGGCAGGTTATAAATGGGCGGGTCACAAATGGGCCAAAAAGTATAGGTTATAAATGGGTCAAATACCCAAATAGGTTGGACGGGTTGGGTCGACCGACGTGCTAAAAATTTGATTAATTTTTTTAATAAAAATAATTCTCGATATAATAACGGAATATAAAAAAGATTACAAATATTGGCCTAAATGGGTAAGGTGATGGCGCAACACGGGGCAAAATGGATCGGGTGACCCAAATGAGTCGAATGGAGGCCCAAATGGGCCGATATGTGGGTCGGCCCATTTGACAAATTTTTTTTAATGAAAAATAATTCTCGATACAATAATGGATACTAAAATAACTACCATAAAAATGTTGGCCTAAATGAAGTATGGGTCATAAATGAGTCAAATGCCCAAATAGGTTGGGCAGATTGGATTGACCCACGAGCTAAAAATTTGATCAATTTTTTTAATTAAAATAATTATCGTTATAATAACAGGATGTAAAAAAGACTATTAATATTGGTTTAAATAGGTCAAGTGATGGGCCAAACGGGTCGTATGGAGGTCCAAATGGGCCGAAATGTGGGTCGATCCATTTGACACATTTTTTAAAGAAAAGTAATTTTAAATATAATAATAGAATACTAAAATGACTACTATTAAAATATATTAGGTCAAATAGATTGTATGGCCCAAACGGGCTCGATGGAGGCCCAAATGGGTTGAGATGTGGGTCGACCCATTTGACCCATTTTTTAACGAAAAATAATTCTAAATATAATAACGGGATATTAAAACGATTAATATAAAAAATATTGGCTCAAATGAGTCGGATGATCCAAACGGGCCAGTTAAACAACTAAATGGGCCGAGATGTGGGTCGATACCCATTTGATGATGTGTTTGTTTATATGCGATCTCAAAATCAATTCCATAATTCTCAAAATAATAAATTAAGACTCCACAAAAATTTTCAGTTCAATCAGAATCCGTTTCCGGGATTGGTTCACTCTAACCGGTTCGATTCGACAATTTTCACTGGTACTGTAAATTTAATTTTTCACTGTCAAAAGTTTTTAAATATTATTCTAATTTTGTCTGTACCCTTAAAATAATTTTTGGAAGTTATTTACTATTTTTAGAGGCCCGGTCAAACCTTAGTCAAACCAGGATCCCTTAATACGGCTCACAACTTTTTCTTATTTTTAACTTTTGGAAATCTATTTAAACTTATTTTCACTCTAAATTTTATCACTTGACTCACCGTGACTTGTATTTTTCGATAGTCAAATAAAATATTTTTTGTCTCCGGACGTAATTTTTACTCCGAGTGCACTATTTACTGGAGGGAAAGAGTGAAGAAAAAAATTAACTCAGAACAACAAAAGAGGAAGAAAGACAGTAACAACCCGTTAGGCACATGAGACATGCACAAACGGGTTGAAATTTAGTTAGGTTGTTTTTGGGTTGGCCCAAGTGGATATTGCTTGGGTTAGGTTGGGTTTGGGTCAGTTTTTTCTGAGCGGGTTGTTTGGGTTTGGGCCATGTATGACAGGCCTATATATATATATATATATATATATATATATATATATATATATATATATATATATATATATATATATATATAGGGAACCTGTGGTAACTCGTGATCTTGTTTAGGAAGATAATATTATTGATGTTCAGGGGGAGCAAAGTGTTGATGTTCAGGGGGAGCAGAATGTTGATGTTCAGGAGGAGCAAAATGTTGTTAGTCGTTTAGATAGACCTGATTTGTTGAGATACTCGAGAAAAAATAGGCCTGAAGAAGCTATCATGCACTCTACACTGCCAGAATCTTCGGGTGAGTCGTTTTCTGATCCTGATTTAAATTTGCCTATTGCTCAAAGAAAAGGAGTCAGGTCTTGTACAAAACATTCCATTTCTAACTTTGTCTCTTATGATCATCTGTCTCCCTCCTATAGAGCCTTTGCCTTGTCTCTTTCGTCTATGTCTATTCCACAGGATTGGAAGGAAGCTATCATGGATCCAAAGTGGCAAGAAGCTATGGTAGAAGAAATGAAGGCTCTCTCAAAAAATGACACCTGGGAACTAGTTGACTCTCCAAACAAGAAGTTAGTTGGTTGTAAATGGGTGTTCACAATAAAACACAAAGCAGATGGGTCAGTTGAAAGATTTAAAGCCAGACTAGTGGCAAAGGGATTCACTCAGACTTACGGAGTTGATTACCAGGAGACATTTGCACCTGTTGCAAAAATGAATACAATCAGAATCTTGCTATCTTGTGCAGCTAATTTAGATTGGGATTTGCAGCAATTTGATGTGAAGAATGCATTCCTCCATGGAGACCTAGAAGAAGAAGTTTACATGGAGATACCTCCTGGTTTTGATGATGAAAGAACTAAAGGAAAGGTGTGCAGACTGAAGAAAGCCTTGTATGGATTGAAACAGTCTCCAAGAGCTTGGTTTGACAGATTCAGCAAAGCCATGATTTCTTTTGGTTATCAACAGAGTAATGCTGATCATACTCTCTTTATGAGACACTCCAAGGGTAAAATCACTCTTCTTATAGTTTATGTTGATGATATAGTGATGACAGGGGATGATAAAGAAGAAATGGATCGCCTGAAAAAGCTTTTAGCTCAGGAATTTGAGATAAAGGATCTTGGAGAGTTACGATATTTTTTGGGAATTGAAGTTGCCAGATCAATTAAAGGAATCTTCATTTCTCAGAGAAAATATATCTTAGATCTCTTGGATGAGACTGGTATGCTAGGATGTAAACCGGCAGACACGCCTATTGAGAGCAATCACAAGCTACAATCAGAAGTTGAAAAGCCAGTGGATAAAGAGAGATACCAAAGGTTAGTTGGGAGACTCATTTATCTCTCACATACTAGGCCAGACATAGCCTACTCAGTGAGCTTGGTGAGTCAATTCATGCATGATCCACGAGACTCTCACATGCAAGCTGTCTTTCGGATTTTGCGGTATTTGAAGTCTGCCCCAGGAAAGGGTCTTCTTTTCTCCAAACATGGTCACCTCCACATAGAAGCTTTTACAGATGCAGATTGGGCTGGATCTTTAAATGACCGACGATCTACATCAGGATATTGTACTCTTGTAGGAGGGAACTTAGTTACTTGGAGAAGTAAAAAGCAAAGTGTGGTTGCAAGATCAAGTGCTGAAGCAGAATACAGGGCTATGGCTCAAGGTGTTTGTGAAATTCTTTGGCTGAGAAAACTACTAGAAGAATTGAGACTATTTGAAAGAAGAAGACTATCCTTATACTGTGACAACAAAGCCGCCATCAGTATAGCTCATAATCCTGTTCAACATGATCGAACGAAGCACATTGAAATCGATCGACATTTCATCAAGGAAAAGTTAACTGAAGGCATCTTGAGTTTATTTCATGTGAAATCAGACAGACAGTTAGCAGATATTTTTACAAAAGGACTCAATAGTCGAACCTTTCACACCATAGTTTGCAAGTTGGGCATGTGTAATATTTTTGCACCAACTTGAGAGGGAGTGTTGAATATAGCTGTGTTGCTGTGTTGAATAGCTGTAAGGTTGAATAAATTGATCATAGTAGTTAGGAGCTGATTTAGGATCTCAAGGAATCATTCACCAAACTAGTTGTCCTTATACTAGTGCTCAAATTGGAAGAAAGATGCTTAATTGCTTGCCAGCATGTCACTTGAATTACGTTAGTACTACGGTAGCACTACTACCATATACTTGACCACGGATATTGGAAACATCAAGATCCTATTAGGTGTTTCATCCTTTTATTGACTTTTTGTTGGACTTTAACCCAAACAACAGATCCGAAAATTTTGGATCTGTTCTAATAATTTTTAGGAATTTGAAGAACTTACTGTGAGTGTTGCTGTTGGGTACAACCGAAGTCTCATATTGAAAAATTAATGGAGAAACACATTGAATATAAAGTGTTTACCTAACTTCATTACTATAAGATTTTTTGGGAGGAATCCAAAAATAAATCTGTGCGGATTTGGCCTAAAACGGATAGTATTATACGTACTAATATGGAGTTAAGTAATGTTTGGCAGTTCTAACAAGTGGTATCAGAGTTATGGTTTGGAGACGGTCCGGAATAGCGGACTGCGTTGTGTGGGAGGCTCCCGGTACGACCTCGCGATTAGAGATTCATGTTTGTTGCCTTTTGTCGAAAGTATTTCTGATATTATGGTTGTCATGCGGCGTGTCCCGTTGGTTGATAACGACGGTACATGATAATTTGACGAATCAAATGGATTATCGTTTGAGGGAAGGATATAAGGTGTGTGATCCTTGATTTGAGAGGAGGATTGTTGGGGTACAACGCAAGTCTCACATTGAAAATTAAGGGTAAAACATCTTGCTTTGAATATGAAATGTTTACCTAACTCTATTAGTATGAGACTTTTTTGGAAGAATTCAAAAATAAATTCGTGCAGGTTTGGCCCAAATCGGACAATATCATATTAATGTGAAGTTAAGTGATGTTTGGCAATTCTCACAGTTACTCCCTCCATTTCACTTATCGCAATAATTTTTAATATTTTTTTTTTGTTTCACTAAACATAACAATTTTCAAATTTTAATAAGTACTAATTATGTATTTTTCCATTTTATTATCATGTATGCACAGAAAAAATAAATAATTAATAGAGTAAGATTACATAACTATATACAATTAATAAAAGATATTTTAGTAAATTATACACTCTCGATCCATTCACAAATAAGTATTCATTTTTTTTGCACAAAAAAAAAACTCATTTATTACTCTATATTTTTACTAATTTTCCTTCTTAAAATGAGACAATTAATTATTAATTATATTTTGAAAATTTAACTAATATTTATAATATAAAAGGCATATATATTTGAAAATTCACATTTAAATATATCACATTTTTTAAAAATAAACAATTATTTGTGAATAGATTAAAATAAGAAGATAAACAAATATTTGTGAATGGAGGAAGTAATGAATATTGAATTGAATTTGATGTTAATTAATAATTACCTTAATATGTATATAGAGCTAAAAATTGTCTCACTAAAAATGGTGACAAAATTACAAGAATTTATATCTCTGAAATTGCCTATAAATTTAAATTAGTTGATTAATTTGGGTAAAAAAAATTATTTTTTGAGTGAATTAAAGTTCTGATAAACTAAACAGTTTTGGTTTAATTCATCAATGTTCCATAGCGTACATATCCTTTAGAACTTGTGAAAAACTCAATTTAAAGCCTAGCTAGGTTTCTCTTGACTTGGAGGAACAAGTTGTAATATTCATTATTTTAAATAAATAAATAAATAATATATTTATTATGTAGTTTGCTATACTGTTTTATTGGTTAAATATATTTTGTAAAATTAATTATTGCATGTTCTCCATTCATTGTATGCTATAGTTATCGTTCATTGACTCACTGTACTTAAACCATGTCCACTTTATATTTTTATTTTGTATATTAGTAGTCATATTCAGTTAGTTACAACCTTTATCCTTCGGTTGGCAAATACATTATTTTCATTTGCTATTGGATATGAATTAATCAATATTATGTTTGAGAAATTTTAAAATTTCAAATAATTTTTTTGTGAATCGTAAAGATTTTGTAGTTCAATTTTGACATGTATTTGAAATTTTAAAATTAAATTTTGAAGTTTAGCACTTTTGCTTATTGAGATTTTTTTTTTATATAAATTGAATAATTTATATAATTTTGATAGTTCAATAAAAATGGCATTAACTATTATTTAGGTAGTTTATGTACCGTTTATAATCGAATTTGAATTGTGACACAAGTAGATTTTTATTGGTGAGAAAATTGCATTTTCAAGCAAAAATTTTTCACCATTTCAATTCTATTCAAGCTTGTCTTGATGCTGTTCCTTTGTGGGTGAGTCGTTGTGTTCATGACTAGAGGTCTTTATCAGCTGGACGCCTCGTTCTTTAGACTGGATTTCGCTGAATTCATATGGTGCCTACCGCAGAAGCAGTTGGCTTTCATCCTGTGGTGGTGTTTTTAGGAATTCTGGTGGTCTATGGCTGGGTGGGTTCTCCATGAAGTTGTCCAAATGCGATGCTTTTAGAGCTGAATTGTGGATGTTTTTGTTGGTTTAAGAGGCTTGGCAACGGGACTGGTTGAAGATTCAAGTTCAACTTGATTATTTCAGCATTATTGAAGCTATTAAGAATAGAAAAGCTATTTGTTTACAGCACCGGGATCTGTTCTAATTATTTTTAGGAATTTTAGGATCTTTCTTGATTTTCAATAGGCTGTTTTAATGATATTTTTTATTTCATTGAAATTTTTATATTATAATAAATATTAATTATGTATTTCTGTATTTTATCCTTATGTATACACAAAAAAAATGATAATTAATAGAATAAGATAATATAACTATATACAGTTAATTAAATAATATTTAGTAAATTATACTCCCTTCATTTACAAATAAATGTCCACTTTTCTTTTTGCACAAACATTAAGGAACTCATTTATTAATATATGTTTTTATTAATTTGTGCATCTAAAAAAACAATTAATTATTAATTATATTTTAAAAAATTGAACTAATATTTATTACTCTCTATATTCTTTTTTATTTGTCAATTTTATTGTTTTTAGTAGGATTAAAGAGTATTAATTATGTTTAAATTTAGAATAAAATTAAATAATTTAATACAAAAATTTAAATTTAATTGGTTAACTCTGACTTTCAATTCGCTTTATTTTTTTTTCTTATATTCTCACAACTTTTGATGGTATTGATTTCAATGTTCACAAAAAATAATTGAGATTTTTCTTATTTAATATTTTGTGAATATAAATATGATTCCATCCTTTTTTCCTCCAAAACTACCTTTCTCTAATTTACAATCCAAATTTTCTCGATTCTTTCTTGAATGAATTCATTAACATGAAAAAATACAACATTTTGAACCAATTTTTTCCAATAATTTTTGGGCCATTTTATGGTTGATGAAGGATACTTTCAAGCACTCTATACTTAAATTAATAAATTATTAATTTACTTAGTAATTTATTAAATTAGGTTCCTATAAAATATTGTGCCTCTGTAATGCATAAATAACTATTTATTAAATAAGATTAATATAAAAAATAATTTATAATTATATATTATTTTTCTAAATGGGTATTTATTTAAAAATAAGTATAAAATTCAAAATGGATACTTGTAAAGAAATGAAGAGACTAGTTATTAATAAAAATTTGTTGCTAAGTTAACTGTCAAAACATCAGTTAAATAACAAAACGACTAATATACTCATAATGTTGAACATGGGTTAATTTCACTTATAGCCACTTAACTTTCCTAAAATTACGCAAAAATAATAATAAAAAAATTTCTTTCAAAAAAGTCACTGAACGTAAAAATTTTATACACAAAAATAACTATAACCGGTTTCCAGTTATTACCGTTGACAGAAAGTCTAGCTGGAACGCAATGTCAGCAAGTTGTGCACACGTGAACACACTGTTTATTATATGTTATCAGCTGACACTCATTTTTGACACATCAGCTGCCAATTGGACAGATAGAAAATTAACACGTGTCAAAAATTACGTGTCAACTGATGACATAGAAGAAAAAGTGTGTCCACGTGTGCACAAATTGCTGACATGGCGTGCCAACTAGACTTTTTGGGCACGGTTATCATTGGAAACCGGTCATAATTATTTTTGTATATAAAAATTTTAAATTCAGTGACTTTTTTGAAAAAAAAAAAATTTTTTTGGTTATTTTTGTGTAATTTTGTCATAAGTTAAGTGAAATCAACTCTATTGAACACATATTAATTTTACTTTTCATTGTATTCCGTACTATATAATATATTAATATTTATCATAATACACTAATATATTAATATTTAGTTAATTGCATATATTACTAAAAATGTATTTTTTTTATGTATATAAAAATAAATTGCTCATTAAAAAAAAATTATCTATCAAATTGAAAGCAATTTAAAAGCTCACTTTAATTAATTTGGTCAGAAAAGTAGAGATCTCTAACTTTTATCAGAAACCAGCTTTTAGAATTAAAATGTAAAAATTGGTAGTTGAAAATTTGAAAAGCTGAGGCAGCTTTTCATTTATATAATACTCATGATTAGCTTTTATTATTGAACTGCCAACCGCTGAAAGCAAAAAGCTCTATCAATAGCCTCATATGTACCATTATTTAGAAACGTATTCAGATCATCAATAACTCTGGAATGAGAAGAAAAAGTGTTGGATTTATTCGTTGATGATTTAAGCAAGAAATACATTGAAAATACCACAAAACCAAATGGAAACTTTGCCAATGTTAAAACAAGATAATAGCAAATTGCAACGTATCTAAGTGATCATAGTAAACATGTGGCTATTTGTAACTTATTTTATTCTATGCGACAACTTGCCATTTGCTTATAGTATATAAGCGATTTTACAGACCTAATTTAAATAACAATTTTTATTTTTTTTAGCTTTCAAGTTTAAACCCCATTACCTTCACGGTAATATTTCTTCAAGATTACCTTCATAGTTTAGACTGATCCGTGCCAAATTTCTGGATGGCATCTCTGTAAAGCTCCATCCTATTCTTGGCATAAACGTTGCCGTTCCACTTTCTTTTAACCAGCTCCTCTCCCAACTTAACTGCTGCATTAACTGTCTCCTCTGCGCTATCATACGCCGAGTGCACAATCCCTCTCTCCACCGCCATGTCCGCCTTCAACTTAGCAGCTCCCATAATAACCTCTTGCCTGGTTTTAGAATCAGTAATCTTGCTCTTAAAGAAAGTCATTAACGAGTTTGGTATCTCAAATCCGATATCCATTTCACTCAAGTACAGGAACCCTCTATCTCTCCTCATCAACAAGTAGTCATGGCTTAAAGCCATGATCATACCGCCGGCGATTGCATGACCGTTGATTGCTGCTATTGTTGGCATAGGAAGAGATAAGAATTCTGATACAAGTGACAGAAGTTTTGCGGCCATGAGTTTGATGCGTGAAACAGAGGATTGTGCCCATTCAAGATCGAAGCCATTAGAGAAGAACTTGCCTTGTGCTGTGGTGATAAGAACTGAGCCAGGGGAGGGTGGCTCCGCTCTAACTCTAGCTAGAGCTGATTGGATGGAGTCGATGAGTGTAGGGTTCAGGCGGTGCTCGCCGTCTCCAGTGAGGGTGAGGATGTATATGTTACCTCTCTTCTCTAAGCTGCACATTTTTGTTGTTTTTTTTTTTTTGTGCCTCCCCCACAGTATAAGCTCTTTGCATTATTTATAGTGTCATATGTAACTGCGCTCCAACCAATAAATTAACATACAAAATAATAAGGAAAATTTTTATATAAATCCAGTCCAATAAAAATTAAAATAACACTTAAAAAAAGTTAGACAAACAAATAATAAAATAACACTTGTGCATGCTAATTACCGCTTTCAGTTCATTTTTTAATCAATTTATGTTATGCGATAATTTTTATGGACTTTATAAATTTTTCATCAACTTAATTTAGAAAAAAAATTACTCAAATATTTATTAGGTTGTATTATTGGATTCAACTTACAGTAAGCCTCATGTATGTCGAGGCAAATACATGCTGGCACTCTTTGAGTTTAAGCAAAAAAAATATATATGTTTAAATTTATATTATGATAATTCATGATCCTCTTTAATATAATTTAGGAAAATAATTCTCGTTTATTAGTGGAAGAAGAAATCAAAAGTGATTAATAATATATTTATGTGGTCGAGTTCAAGACCTTCGTGTCTCCCAGTCCGATCTTATTAGTTGATAAAGTTGCAAAGCATGTTATGATGATATATGTGTAGTGTGTGTCTGAAAGGTGCTGTAAATTATTATTGGAGTGGTGGATAAACAACTATATTCCATTATTAAGAAACAACACAACTGTAAGTCATGATTAGGCAACAAACTTCTTTAGTAGCCGATATTATTGGCTTAATTAAAAGTCTTTTTATATAAATAATCACTGCAAAGCATATATATATATAATACCTTTTTCACTCTTCTTATATTTACGCCAAATATTTATAAATTCAAATAGTAATTTTAACGGTCATTTTTCTTTAAAAGGAAATATGGTGTTGTTAACTCTTACTTTTAGAACTATCAAGGCTACGATTATTTTAGTATACTTGCAAACTTCATGCCTAGTTTTTTCGTATTAAATAGAATTAGTCTAAATACTTGATTTCCAGCAAGTATAGAAAAGGCAATCACAGAAAATATGGCCAGATCAGAGGAGAATTGTTTAAAATTTAAAACAAACATATGATATCCAAAACTTTCTATATTTAGAGACAAGCAAAGTTTGATATGATGTCCGATATCAATTCAATTCGCCATTAAAAAATGTGATTCAAATCTGATTCGATTCGTCAATGATCTATATATGATAATGTGATTCAAATCCGATTCGATTCATTAATGATCCACATATATGATCAAATATCCGATTTTTTTTTTAATTTTGGTGTAATTTTTAAAATAATTTAGAAAAACGAGAGTACAGTAAATACAATTCGGAATTTGGGGTGTTAAAAACCAGCACAATTATGTGTCGATTTTCGTCAGGATGAGGCCAACAAGGTTGACCGGCTGGCATGCCAGAAAATGTGCCGGTTTCTAGTAAAGCTGCTAAAGAGTTTGATCCTCAATTGAGTTTATTGATTGTATTGAAAGAGTATAAATAGAGGATTACAAGTTCTATGTTTACAGCAGATCCTATTTTGAATTACTACAAATCTAAGACTAAGTCAAAAACAATATTTCCCTATTATTTTGCACAACGGAATCATTCCCATATCACTCCCCCACAAGATGATGGTGATTGAACCAACAGCTTGTCACGTAATTGCAAAAATCGAGCTTTTGAAAGGGGTATCGTGAAGATATATGCGGTTTGATCAATAGTGGAAATGAAGCAAACACGAAGAGCCTTTTTAGCAACTTTGTCCCGAACAAAGTGAAAGTCTATTTCCAAATGTTTGGAACGATCATGAAGGATTGGATTTGCGGTTAAGTAAGTTACGCCCAAGTTGTCACACCACAATATTGGTGGTTTGGAAGAGTAGTACTCGATTTCTTGCAATAACATTTTGAGCCAAAGTACCTCGGAAGCAAGGGAAGTAAGAGCACGGTACTCAGCCTCTGTTGAAGAGCATGAAACAGTTTGCTAGTTTCGTGACCGCCAGGACACCAAATTCGGTTCAATATAAACAGCGAAGCCAGAAGTTGATTTGCGATCAGTAAGGCCTCCACCCCAGTCAGCATCAGAATAGCCAAAAAGATCAAGAGACTGGCCACATTGAAAAAGCACGCCATGTGTAGGAGTGGAGTGTAGATATCTTAACACCCGTTTGACAGCTATCCAATGAGCTACTGTAGGATGATGCATGTATTGACTTACTTTGTTAACTGAATAGCTTATGTTAGGCCGAGTAATTGTGGCGTATTGTAAGCCTCCCACAATGCTTCTACATAGACTTGGATTAGCAAATGGTTCTCCACTTTCAAGACTTAATCAAGCTGAGGTACATGAGGGTGTTGAGATACCCTTGGCATTTGCCATTTTAGCACGCTCAAGAAGATCTTTTATGTACTTTTGTTGATTTAAAAGAAGAGTATTGGAGGTCCATGTTGCTTCCAGACCATGAAAATAAGCCAATCGTCCCAAATTAGGAATAGCAAAACTTTGCTGAGGTTGGACCACAAGTCGAGCAATTGCATTTTTACTAGTGCCTGTGACAAGTATATCATCAACATACAATAGGCAAAACAGACTTATACCTTTCAAATTGAAATAATAAAGAAAGGAATCCGCTTTGGAACTAACGAAACCAAATTCAATTAGAACAGCCGTTAAGCACAAATGCCACATCATGGTGCTTGCTTAAGACCATATAAACTCTTCTTTAAGTGACAAACATGATTCAGATGTTGAGAATGGACAAATCCAGGGGGTTGTTGCATATAGACAATTTCATCAAGAGTGCCATGAAGAAATGCATTAGAAACATCTAATTGTTGAACATCCCAACCTTTAGAGACAGCAAGAGAGAGTAAAACCCGTATGGTTGTGGGCTTGATAACTGGACTAACTGTTTGTTCAAACTCAAGACGTGGGCATTAGTGATACCTTTTGGCAACTAATCGTGCCTTATAATGATCAACCGAGCCGTCAGGATTCAATTTTGTACGAAAAACCCATCGACATCCAATGACATTTGAGACATTTTTTATGGAACCAACTCCCAAGTTCCGTTATCAACCAATGCATTGTACTCAGTATGCATGGCTTCTCGCTATTGAGGCTGCTTATAAGCTTGTGTGTAGCATGTAGGTATTTCGTTTGGAACTATAACGGTCATGGCTCGTGGCTTCAATTTGCCCATTTGGGTTCTGGTCACCATTTTGTGCATTTTGGTGGGTTCTGGAGTAGGCCGTGGTAAAGAAACGTTTATCTGTGCAGTATTTTGAGGTGATATGAAGTTAGAGGACTGGGGACGAGTGTTTGATTTTGTGGAGTATTTTGAGAGGTCCACAGTAAGGGGTATTGACGGTGAAGCAAGTAGTGGTGGGGTCAAAGTAGGATATGATTGTGTAACATTCCTCAGGAATTGATTCCTAGGCACATAAGGAATTATGGCATGGGACCCAGTAGTTGGTGTAGGACGTGATTATGGGCAAGATGAAGCTAATTGTGTATGTGGTAGTTTTGTGGTAACATTTGGTGGAATTGCAGTGAACGGTTCCTTTAATGCTGGAAATGTGATTGTAACTGCCGAGCTAAACTGACTGATTGTTGATAACTGGCAAAACTCAAGAGCTAACTCCGGATAGGGAAATTCCTATTCATTGAACATAACATGACGTGAGATGAAGATTTTATTTATAAGTAAATCAAAGCAACGATACCCTTTGTGAACTTTGTTATAGCTAAGAAAGATACATTTACAAGACCGAGCAAGCAATTTGTGAGAATTATAAGGTCGAAGCCATGGAAAACATAAACAACCAAATGGACGAAACATATGATAATCAGGAGGTGAACCAAACAATTTCTCATACGGAGTACAAAAATCAATAGGTGAAATAGGCAAACGATTAATAACATATATAGCACATTCAAAAGCATAAGTCTAGAACAAATTGGGCATTTTAACATGATGGAGTAATGAAAGACCTGTTTCAACAATATGACGGTGTTTACGTTCTGCACACCCATTTTACTCGAGTGTGTAAGGACAAGACAGACAATGGTTGATTCCATTAGAGTACAAATAGTTTGTAAGAGCTTGAAATTCACCTCCCCAATTTAATTGAAAGGTTTTAATTGGTCGATTAAAATGTTTCTCAACAAGTGTTTGGAATTTTATAAACACACTTAACACTTTAGATTTGTACCTTACAAAGAACAGCCATGAGAATTTACTGTAGTGATCATTAAAAAGAACGTAAAAACAAAATTGATCATGTGAAGTAATAGGTGCATGGCCCCATACATCTGAACATACCAAATCCAATAGACCATTAGCAACAAAATTTGATTTTGGAAAAGGAAGGAGATGTGCCTTGCTAACACAACATGAGTCACATAAATTACTCGTTTTATTATTACTGAAGGAAATTTTATTCATGGATAATGTTTTCTTAACGATGGGCAAATTGGCATGTCCTAAACGAGCATGCCACAAAGGAAGGGAAATATTAAAAGCTTGAACGTGATGAGGTACTAATGATGAAAGAGACATGGTATATAAGCCATCCTTATTCATTCCGCGATATATCTCCTTCTTTGTCTTCAAATCCTTCAAAACAAAGTGATTAGCAAAAAATTCAACGAAAATAGGATTGGAACGTGTTAGAGATGATACAGACAATAAATTGTTAACTGTTTTGGGAACATGAAGAATATTACGAAATTGAACCGAAGAATTAGAAAGATCAACTTTTGAATGACCAATATGAGATATAGGAATTTTATTTCCATTACTTACTGTAACTTCTTTAGGTTCATCATATTCGAAATGAACTGCGAGATTTTCTAGGTCCGCAATGAGGTGGTGAGTTGCACCAGAATCAACAAGCCAGTCAGTCGAGCTAGAGTTGGATGTAGCAGCCATTTACAGGATGGTTTAAAGGAATTTCTGAAGTTTCAGTTCATTTTTGGCAATGGACATTACTTTGCAATATGACCAGCTCCCTTACAATTGTGGCAAGTCAATGAACTGACATCAAGAGGAGCAGCAATAGTGGTATTAGATCGTTTGGAATATTAACCGTGATGGTTGCCACAACCACGCCCTCTTCCATGGACATTACCTCTTACAGAATAATTAACATATAGTGTGAATGATAACACGAAGGATTCAAGGGAAAGTTGTCTTTCTTCGCTTAAAAGTAAACCAGTCAAATTATCAAAGGATACAGACTCCAAGCAAGCCTCAAGAGCACGAACAAATGGACGATAGGCTAGACCAAGTCCATCAAGTATTGCTTCTACCAAATCATCTTCAGAAACCGGATGTTGAAGAGTAGTGAGTTGATCACTGATAAGCTTAGCAGACTGCATATAACTTGAGACACTGTCATTCTCTCATCGTATATTATGTAAACGATGCTTCAAGTCTCTTATTTGAGATCGAGAACCAGTGGAATAGGCTTTGGCGAGCCGGTTCCACACTGCTCTAGACGTTTAAGCTCCGACAACTTAAGGTAAAATACCATCAGACAATGATGATATAATCCAGCTAAGGACCTGTTGGTCCCAGGTTTCGTAGGCCAGATTAATAGTTCCGGAGGGCAACTCCTTGGTAGGGGGAGGTACGGTTGCATCGATATGATGTGCCAACCTATGGCCTTACAAGAGAGGCATCAGCTGCGTTTTCCACAACAGGTAATTGGTTCAGGTGAGTTTATGAGAAATTTGATGTGTGATGTGCTGAGCAGAGACCGAATTGAGGGTAGGAGTATTAGTGTTTTCGTTTGCTAGGTTACTACCATTGGTGGCCATTTTCCAAAAAAAAATAAGGATGAAAGAGAAAGAAGTTCAAGGTTATTAGACCTCTCATAGCTCTAATACCATAAAGAGTTTGATCCTCAACTAAGTTTATTAATTGTATTGAAAGAGTATAAATAGAGGATTACAAGATCTATGTTTACAGCAGATCCTATTTTGAATTACAACAAATCTGAGACTAAATTAAAAAATAATATTTCCCTATTATTTTGCACAACAGACTCATTCCCCTATCAGCTGCAGCTCCATGCAAACCGTGAGCTGTAGCATTGAATTTGCACAGTTTTTTTCTTTTTCCGTATCTTTGTTAACATCTTCTTCCTTTCATTTATCCTCTCTCATTCCTTTTTTTTCCTTCATCTTTCTCTCATTCTTTCTTTCTTTACTTCTTTTCATTCATCTCATTAATTTATATGCAATATAACTCTAATTAAAGGTAATGTTATTATGATTTCGTATTTATTTTTGTTAAACAATTTTTTTTTAATCTTACATTCATGTTTATCTTGTAAATAATGATTCATCTGAAAAATTGATTTTTAAAGGATAAATTGTTTGAGTCCAAATTAATGATTTTTTTAAGACAAACATCACAATAATATTTAAAAAATGGGTTAAATTATTTATAGAAACATATAATTAAATATGACGCCTTAGCTTATGTAAGGAATATAGGCATAAAGCGTATTGGCATAGAAATTGCTTTTGGATACAAAAATTATATATATCTATTGTTAAACAATAAGCTATGGAGACTTGAATTATTTTAATAAATTTGTTCGCCATAAATATTTTTCAATGTTTATTTTTTTTGTTAAATGCAAGATTTCAATTATAAATAAAAAGAAACCAATAAATGTATTCAACCCTTTGCCCTTTATAATATTTATTTTATATGTATTCAATTATAAATTAAAAAAAACCAATAAATGGGGTGTTTTTAGTTATAACTACAAATAAACTAGACATGTCAAATTTTCATCGAATTCGTGAATTCGACCCATATAATATGTATCTAAATTCAAATTGATCTATCAATAACTTAAATATGATATGATCCGTATGACCCGTAAAAATTCAAGTCATATTTGAATCAATTAGTGAATCAATCCATCTTAACCCATATGATTTGTTTTACAAATTGGCCCATATAATCTGCGTTTTTATTTTTTTCCTTTATGTTTTTTCTGGTTCGACGTATCTCTCCTCTAAAAATGTAGTGCACTTCATAGCCACTTTGATTGCTTTCCTATACAAATTGATTATCTCAATCCAGAATCTATACATATAGGAAATTATAGGTATATACATGGCCAAATTTTTTTCTTGTCCAGGTTGAATTTTTCTTGTATTTTAGTCATAATAATCGGACACTTGACTATAAAGTCTAAAAAGACGAACTCATCAGAATGCTCATCTTGCAAGTAGTTCGGTACCTCCAGATAGCTCAGTATCCAAATATTAAAAGAGTTTCCACTATTTATAGATACTTCCAGAGTACTTAGAAGATCCTAACTCCACTATAACGGGACTTATTTGGGATTTACCTTATCTGATCCTACAAATCGAGAATTAATAAGAATACTACCTGATTTGGAATACTACTTGATCTAGTATACTGCCTGAATAGGGACTTGCATTTCATTTTCAAACTTTGCTACCTAAATACATAAATAGGTAAAAATCCAGGTATGATTCTCATTAAAAAATCTCTCTCTCTTAATCCCCCTAAAATATTTTTGTCACTTTTTGACTTGACCGTCGGAGTCTCCCTTGTCAAAAATCCACATGATTCTTGTGTTTTCAGGTGACTTGCTCCAAATGTCAGCCCAAAAATTTGGACTGTCATCATTTGGTGCGATGAGCATGGACACCTGAGAGTTTTCTTTCAACCGTGGATCTCTTCCCCAACTTAAACACTACCCTTGTCCCATCGAAAAACTAGCCTGAACAAATTCTGCCATTACCAATACAACAACTCTTTCCCTAAACACAAACCCATACACAAGAAGCCCACAAACCGTTCCTATGCAAGCCATTCCTGGTCTCATCCCTCAAATAGCTTAAGCTCTTTTAATGGCCCTATCTGCTATGGCCACTCAGGCACCTTCCCCAACCACTACATTTGTTCCTTTGACTTCCACACCTGCTCCTTCACCCCTACCCAGTACACTATTCCTAGGAACTAGCATAACCCTAACAGTTAAGCAGTTTGAAAGGCTTTTTGAGGAGCGAATGCAAAAATATCAGAACCTTAACACCCTAGAGTATTAGAGCAGTTTCAAATCACCCCTATCTAGGAATATTTTGGCTACTCCCTTTCCCAAAATACAGCTACCAAATTTGCCTAAGTACAATGGCAACACAAACCCACGAGCTCACCTAAATTAGTTCTATCACACTATCACACCACACTACAAGAAATCTGAGAAATAGAGACGAAAAATAGAGACGGAATTCCATCTCTAATTGAAAATAGAGATGGAAATAGAGACGAAAATTTTCCGTCTCTATTTCGTCGGTCTATAAAAATTAGAGACCAAAATATTCCGTCTCTATTTTTAGAGACGGAAGGGACGTTTCCGTCTCTAAAAATAGAGACAGAATAGTGCTTTCCGTCTCTATTTTTAGAGATGGAAGGAGCGTTTCGGTCTCTAAAAATAGAGACGGAAAGAACGATTCCGTCTCTAAAAATAGAGACGGAAACTCAATTCTGTCTCTAAAAATAGAGACGGAATAAGTTTTTCCGTCTCTAAATAGAGACGGAAAATGAATTCCGTCTCTATTTTTTTGGAATTTTTTTTAATATATTAAAATAAATAATATTAAATTTAAATATTCCTTAATTTTATATAATGAATTTTTGTCTCTAATTTATTGATTTTTTTTATATATTAAAAATAAATAATATTAAATTTAAATTATTCTTAATTTTATATAATGAAAAAAATTAAATAAAAAATAAATAAATATGAAAATATTGTATTATTTAATGTATTAATATATAAAAAGTGTAGTGAGATTACAAATAAAAAAAAAGATAAAAATTCTAAAAATAATAACTAAGATGGATGAGAATGTGGACGACCAGCAAACGGTACTTGTGGGTCAACAGGTAATGTACGGCTAATGAAGTCCTCCAGCATATTGATACGATCCATTAGTGCCGATCGTACCGCGTAGCTCAATGACCTCATTAGTACGCCGACCGTCTCCAACTTCTGTCCATATTACTCATTAATATTAAACTGCTTACAAAAAATCATAAGGTAGAAGTTAGTATTTAATTTGAACTCAATTCTCTAGCCTACTATTTCGCTTTAATCCCTAATTAGTTTTACATAATGATTCATTTTCCTAAATTAAAACCATAAATATTTTGTAAAAAAATGGACAGAGTTTCCCCTATACGGGTCCCTATCCCCCTGTCAAACATTAGCAATTTTAACACTTCGGTAAAATATCAACCAATCGCAACTTCACAACAAACTCATTGTAATAAAAAATTTATCCATTCACATCAAACATCTAAATTTAACGGATAAAATCACCAACAGTTGTGAATTTATCTCTTAAAGTGATATTCCGTTAATACATTATCGTTAATAATAGCATAGTCGTTACTATTGAATTACAACATGACTATGCATGACTTACATATTTTTATCTCATTAAAGCAACATATTTCAAACATATAGATGCAATTAAAAAAATATTAAAAAAAAATTTTGTACTATTGAAAAATAAATTATTAATACATAACACATTTACCTCGACGAAAGCGGCTGGAAAGCTGCGATTATTCGGTGCGTCCAACAGTTTAACGCCGATTCGGGTGCGGTTGTGGTAGGTACATGCAATGACAAATAAAAAATAATTTATATATTTTACCTTATTCTTAAGTACACAATTGAAATATAAAAACTATAACAAAATCAAAATATATCACAACTCAATTACTACCTAATTGTATAATTATAGTTTCAATCATCTCAAATCATTATCCATCATAAATTCCAAAATTCGAACATATTAACTCATTTGGACAACAATTGCATTTAATACAACCAAACTCTTTACATCCAAAATATATATATAGCTTAGCTTTTTTGAACAAACAGATTCAATTTAAGCAACCATTTATCTAATTAATTATTCCAAACCTTTTGCTCATCATATACTATTGTTACATTAACTTATAGCTATAATCTATGAGTTTATCTAACTCATTACCATAACAGTTTATCCATTTTCAATAGCTAGTTGTCCATAATTTGATAAATTCAATTTATGCAACTAATTACTCCATTAACGTAGCTAAATTTATCATTTAATTGAGTAACCATAACAACACTGCCAAAATTTCAACAAAAATCCACAACATATTGTTCACATTCTGTGTTCAGTAAAATCATTCTCAATGATTTTTAATTTATGAGAAAAATCACTTAGAAAAATAAGTTTGGTGGCCACATACCTATTTTCTGTATATTTTGGGTCTTTTTGCGGTCGCCGGAGGCTCGTCGGAGCTCCACCGGAGTCACCAAGACCATCGGAAGGAAGCTCGACGCCTCGGGGTTCCTTTTCTGGTGATCACGCGCCGAAAATGCCCTCCATTTCGCCGAAATCTTCGTCAGTAGGTTCGGTTTTCTTCTCCTCCGATCTACTCGTCGCCGGCGATTGAGGGAGATCCACGGCCACCGAAAGCTTCGCCTTGCCGCCATGAGTCCAGTCGCACTGCTCGTGTCGCCTCTCGCCGTCGAAGCTCGTCAGAAAATGCAAGAGAAGCTCACGGTACTTCTCTCGCTCTCCTGGAACGACGACGGCCACGGACAGGGAAAACGCCGAGAGCTGCGCTGCAGGGAACGTCGGCGATTCGTTGCCGGTGTCGTCGTCGGCGCTGCCCCTCAGCCACTCCCTCTTCCCCTCTCCGATCTCTCTCTCTTTCCTTCGGTCTCTTCCCCGTTCTGCCTCCATACCCAGAGTTTCCTTTTCTTTTCCTATTTCTCATAATACCCACTAATTCTAACTAATTCTAACTTATTTAGGAGCGGCGCACAGTGGCGGGTAGGCCGGTCGTTGGACGGCGACAGGGAGAGGGCGGCGCAACTTCCGCTGGCGAGGGGAGGGAAGGGGGAAAGATGGGACCAAGGGAAAGAAATCGGGACCAAGGGAAAAGAAGGAGAGAAGAAAAAGAAGGTCAAGGAAAAAATATCCCTAAAATAGAGACCGCAAATATTATTCCGTCTCTAAATAGAGACCGAAAACTTTTCGTCTCTATTTAGAGACGGAAAAATATTTCGGTCTCTAAATTTAGAGACGAAAAGTAATTTTTGTCTCTAAATTTCGAGACGGAAATTGCTTTCCATCTCTAAATTTAGAGACCGAAATATTTTTTCGTCTCTAAATAGAGACGGAATTGTTTCGGTCTCTATTTAGAGACGGAAATACATTTTCCATCTCTATTTAGAGACGAAATAATTTTTTCGTCTCTATTTAGAGACGGAAAAAATTTTCGTCTCTATTTTCGGTCTCAAATTTTGGAGGGAATCGATCCCGCTATAAATAGAGACGAAAAATAGAGACGCAAATTTTTTCGTCTCTAAATAGAGACGGAAAATTTTTTTCGTCTCTATTTAGAGACGGAAAATATTTTCCGTCTCTATTTAGAGATGGAAAACTGATTTTCGTCTCTATTTAGAGACGGAAAAATTTTTGTCTCTATTTTTCAATTTTCTTGTAGTGCCATGTTAGTGCACACTACTGAGGATGTAGCCTTATGTAAGATCTTCCCTCAAAATCTTACGAAATTTGCGTAGATATGGTTTCAAAACTTATATGAGCACTCAATGTATAGCTTTGAGAAGTTCAGGGACATGTTCATTGCTAACTTCGTGGCAGCCATCCGCCCCACAAAGGTTTCAACTGACCTTAACCAAGTTCAACAAGAGAAGGGCGAGCCCTTATGGGCTTATGTAGAAAGGTTCAATATTGTTGAAATGGACATCTAGAACCTGAACTTAGAAGTGGCCATCAACATTTTGATATGCAATATAAGGTGTCAATACTTCAATGATTCGCTGAGTAAAAAGCCACCCAATGATTTCACAAAGCTCATGTCGAGGGCACATAAGTACATCAGAATGGATGAAGCTCGCCCACTTCAATATAACTCTCAATACAGGGACACGGATAGAAAATTGAATAGAGCAGGTCGAGAGAGGAATAGTTCAGGTAGGAGTGACCCCATAAATAGTAGGCCAAGTAACTCTAATAAAACTTTTGCTGTTTCCACCCTGTGCTTAGGAGATCGGCAAGAAGATTGGTGGACACCCTTAAAGGCCACTAGGTCCCAAATTCTGGCATGGATAAAGGAAAATGACCAAGTTAACAGGCTATGTCCTATAAGGGAAGATCCCAATAGAGACCAGAGCCTTTACTATTCTTTTCGCAGAGATAAAGGGCATGAAATGAATGATTGTAAACAACTCAAAAGGGAGATTGAGTTCTTAGTTCGAAAAGGCAAGCTGGTTCAGTTTGTGAAGGATGGGGACAAGGGCAGCAGGGACCGATCCCCATCACCTCGACGGCAAGGTAGGAACAAAGCCAATTCAAGCAAGAAGGCTCCAATCAGGGTCATCCATATAATTGTGGGAGGAAAATATTATGATGTAATTTGATGATTCTAAGAAGTGAAAAACTAAAAAAGTATTCTCCTTGGGATCTAGTCCGCCAGTCTCCAGTTATGTGCAATTTTCAATTGCTGATGGCACTCACGTGAGCCAACCTCATACTAACTCTCTAGTAGTAGAAGCTCTCATCAAAGATTATTTAGTCCAATGGATTTTGGTAGATATGAGAAGTGCGGTCAATCTTATAACCCTCCAAGATTATAAGGTACTGGGAATATCTACTAACATCTTAGAGCCAATATTAGCACCTCTTATTGGGATATCTAGACAACAAATCAAAGTAAAAAGGTTCATTAACCTAGATCTTCAGCTCGGAGATGATGAAATTGTTCGAACATGAATAAGTTATTTCATAATGTTATTTTTAGGCGACCTTTGTTGACCGCGAAGGACGCATACATTTTTATGCACATATTGCTGCTTTAAATTCCAACCTTAAACGGCATTGCAATGCTTAGAGGCAATCAAAAGAAAGCTCGAGAGGCCTATGTCACAATGCTGAAAGAGGCAAACCAAGCACTACCATTGGATATGCTAGATGTTCCAATCGACTCAACTCAGAAAGTCGAGCCCATTGATTCACTACATAAGGTTGAGCTTGCACTGGGCCAAAGGGTCAAAATTGCTTCTAACAAAGTCGAATCTAAAAGAGATACACTCATGGCAATACTTATAGAATTTATTGATGTGTTCGTATGACAGCCTTCGGATATTAAGGGAATGTCTCATGAGGTAATGTGCCATTCCCTTAATATTCAACCTGATTTTAAACTCGTTAAGCAAAAGCGATAGCTGAAGAGACGGATACTTTGCTAAAAATGAGTTTATACGAAAGGTCTTGTAGCCAGAGTGGTTGTCAAATGTTGTCTTGGTGAAGAAGCCCAATGGACAGTCAAGAATGTGTGTTGACTTCACTGATTTAAATAAGGCCTGCCCTAAAGACAGCTACCCGCTGCTTAATATTGACCTTTTAGTCGATATTATGACTGGATTTCTAGATGCCTCGGCTGGCTATCATTAAATCCCAATGAATCTAACGGATAAGAAAAGACCTCATTCATCACTCACCGAGCTACTTATTATTACCGAGTCATGCCCTTCGGGTTCAAGAATATGGGTGCTACTTATCAAAGGCTGATGAATAAGCTCTTTGCCCACCAGTTTAAGAGAAATATGGAAGTTTATGTGGATGACATGATAGTCAAGAGTAAAGCATCAGGAGAGCTACCGACCGAACTGGCAGAAACTTTCTCAACTCTTAGAAAATTTAGCCTCAAGCTCAACTCAGAAAAGTGCACTTTTGGTGTACAGTCAGGAAAATTCCCAGGGTTTATGATCTCTAAAATACGGATAAAAGCTAATCCAACAAAGATCCAAGCTATTCTTGAGATAGAGCCATTAAAATCAATCAAAGAAGTTTAAAAGCTCAATGGAAAGTTAACAACCCTTGGTAGGTTCATCTCTTGTTCAGTTAAACGGTGTCTCCCATTTTACAGGGCTCTCAAAAACTTAAAATTTTTTTAGTGTACCCCAGAGTGTCAGCAGGCCTTTGAAGAACTAAAGCAGTTCCTCAGCACACCACCATTGCTGAGTAGACCTCAAATGGGCAAAATATTGTATATATATTTGGCGGTCTCATCTGAAGCCATTAGTACAAGAAAAGGTGGCCAACAGTTCCCCATTTATTATGCCAGTAAAGTCATGAGGGGTGCCGAGCTGAAATATCCCATATTGGAACAGTTAGCTCTAGTGTTGGTCACATCGGTTATCAAGCTTCGGCCTTATTTTCAAGCCCATACTGTTGTAGTTCAGACAAGCTCTAACCTTAGAAGAGTGCTCCAAAGGCTAGAAGCATCCAGAAGCCTCACGAAATGGGCAGCTCAGTTGGGAGAGTTTGATGTTCAGTATCAGGCACATTTTGTCACGAAGGCCCAAATTTTGGTTGATTCTGTAGCTAAGTTGCACACCCGCGATTGCTTGTGGATGAAGTATCCTCTTTAGAAGGTGCTGGGATCAATGCGGTCCTTATTGGGCCAGGAAAAATAATGATTAGAGACGTGACCCATATAGCATTCCCTACTTCCAACAATGTTGTAAAGTATGAGGCTCTTTGATTCAAATTGCAGCTCATCATTGAGGTAAAACCATATTCTTTGGCTATTTTTGCTGACTCATAGCTAGTTGTTAGCCAGATGCTCAACAAATTTAAAATTAATGAACACACGATGATCCGGTACAAAGAGCCAGTATCTACCTTACTGTCCAAATTGGAATAAAGCAGGGGTGTATGGTTAATTGAACAAATACCTAGGGAAGAAATCAAGGGGTAGACGCTCTAGACAAGCAAGCCTCACTTCAAAGTAAAGTATGTACTGTAAACATTGTGTGGTCATTACTCTCGGCACCAGCATAAAGAACCTACACAGTTCAACTATGGCGATTGCCCATTTACCAGTATCTAGATAAATGAGTCCTCCCTAATGATCAAACTCAAGCTCAGAAGGTTGTTCAATAGCCTAGCAGCTATGCCATCTTGAATGACAAATTATATTGGCGATCTTTTAGCAACGAAGAAGGCAATTATGTGCTTAAAGAAATACATGAAGGCATTTGTAGGGTACACAAAGATGCACAGACAATAGCTCAAAAAGCCTTGTTGCAAGGTTATTACTAGCCCGGGATAGAGAAAGATGCCAAGGAACTAGTTCAAAACTGCGACAAATGCAAACAGTTTAGTAACATAGTGCATCCGAAGTCGACCCACCAAGTGCCTATCCATAGATTTTGGTCATTTGCTCAGTGGGGTATTGATATTCTTGACCCTTTCCCATTAGCCTCCAGGCATCGAAAGTTTTTGGTTGTTGTAGTAGATCACTTTACAAAGTGGGTTGAAGCAGAGCCTTTGGCCACTATCACACCTGCAAATATAACCAAATTCCTTCGGAAGTCTATAATCACAAGATTTGAGATCCCGCACAATATAATTATTGATAATGGGAAAGAATTTGATTGATCATCCTTCGGGAATTATTGTACGAAATTAAAAATCCAGCTTTGCCTTATTTCGATGTGTCATCCACAATCCAATGGCATGACTGAAGTAACTAACCGGACTTTTTTGGCCGGGTTCAAGAAAAGTCTAGATGATGCAAAGGGCCTTTGGGTTGATGAGTTAAATAATGTGTTATAGGCACATCGAACTTCTCCCCGAGTTGTAACAAGCGTTACCCCCGTTTTGCGCACATACGGGATTGAAGCAGTCATTCCATGTGAAATTAGCATTCCCAACATCCAAACTTCAAGTTATAATGCTAAAGAAACCAAGGCAAACTTATTATATCACTTGGACAAGCTAGAAGAACTAAGGGAGTCAGCCCAAATTCAATATGCGATATATAAACAGCCCATGTCATCTTATCATGTTCAAAAGTTAAAGCCGAGGTCTTTTCGAGTCGAACAGCTCATCCTCAAAAAGGTTGTTGCAACACAAACGACAACTAGAGTTGGAAAACTCAACACAAATTAGGAAGGTCCTTACTTGTTACACGAAGTCAAAGGCAAAGCTTACAAATTGAAAGATCTCTCTGGGAAATTACTCCCTCATTCATGGAATATCTCCAATCTGAAGTTGTATTACCAGTCGCCTATTGCTCAAGATCGGCAGCTTTGCCATTCAAGCACTTTTTATTTTAATCGCTCATTCGAAAGTGTCACCATTCGAGCACTTAGTTTCATTTTAACTTATCGCTTATTTCGGCTATATCGTCATTTAAGCAGTTGTACTAGTAAAAGTATCAATAAAGATGTTTATTCATTCAAAAACTGTTCGGGCCATTCGAGTATTTATTCATTGTTAAATTGCTCAGTTCGACTGCATTGCCATTTGAGCATATATTCCATGTTTCACTCAGACTTATAGTTTCGCTATTTCAAGCATTTGCTATTTTAAACAGTTCGAATGAGCAATGCATATATACTTATCTTGGCAATTGTTTATTACTTCGTTCATATCAGCTTTATCGCTACCGGAGCAATTATTCATCGATTAGTTTGGCTATTTTTCTAAGGCACTCAGAAAGTAATCTATGCAAGTTCTCAAGTATAGACAAACAGCAAGTTCAGACAAGAAAAGCAAACAACTAGTTCGGATAAATGCTTATTCTATTAATTTTGGAGATCAATTAATTAATTTGGATAACTTATTTAAAATGAAAAACACATTAAAAATATATTTGATCTTAAAAAAATAATATGCCATTTTAATTTTTACAAATAATTTTGGAGAGTTTAATATAAAAATTAATTTACTTATAAAAAAATGTGAAAACTCATTAATTAAAAATATTAATCTAATTTGATAGTAGTTTGATTAATTGCACCTATAAAATATAAAATCAGCATAATTAGTAAGAAAAAAAAATTAATAATATGCTTTTGTTTTCACTTTTTACAGTTGCACATACAATGGTCTCATATTTAGGAAATCCTTGTTATTGATAGTGATAAAGCCATTTCTGACTTTATCGGGAGGTACGCCGGGTACTGTGCATATTGTCCGCTTTGGGCCGGAGCCCTCACGGCTTTGTTTCTGGGCCTTTGACCCAAAACGCGTGCACAGTGGTGAGATGTCTATTGCCTTATAAGGTCCACTTCAACCTCATCTCCAGCCGATGTGGGATTGGATGATAACATTGCTATCACTATTCCCCCTCCCGAAGAGGTCTTCAGGGCGTCTTCGGGCGCTGGCCGCTTGTCGGGACTGGCCGCTTTGGGCGCTGCCGATCGGACGTTGGCCCTCGTACCCCTCGTCTCTCAACGAAAGCACCAAATGATAAAGCCATTTCTAACTTTATCGGGAGGTACGCTGGGCACTGCATATATTATCCACTTTGGGCTGGAGCCCTCACGGTTTTGTTTCTGGGGCTTTGCCCCAAAAGGCCTATGCAGGGAGAGGGTGTCCATGGCCTTAAAAGGGCCACTTCAACCTCATCTCTAGCCGATGTGGGATTCATGATAGCATTGCTATCACTATTCCTCCTCTCGAGAGAGGGCTACGGCGCTGGCCGCTTGTCGGGACTGGCCGCTTTGGGTGCTGCCGATCGGATGCTGGCCTCGGCTCTCAATGAAAGTACCAAATGATAAAGCCATTTCTGACTTTATCGGGAGGTGCGCCGGGCACTGTGCATATTGTCTGCTTTAGGCCGGAGCCCTCACGGTTTTGTTTCTGGGCCTTTGACCCAAAATGCGTGCACAGGGGTGAGATGTTCATGACCTTATGAGGTCCACTTCAACCTCATCTCCAGCCGATGTGGGATTGGATGATAACATTGCTATCAGATAGCATTACTCAATCTGCTCCATGCATCTCTGTCTTGCTCTTAGGTTAAACTCATCCATCCCGCTCAGGAGGCCATTGGCCACATAAACTCTCTGCAAAAAAAAAAAAGAAGGTGAATTCGTGACTCGATCCGTTTGGAACAACCTGTGGGACAATATTTAACCCATTTTAGCCAGCATGTGACTCGATTTAATCTAACCTACTTACAGCTCGATTCACTTATGATTCAATCCATTTATGACTCGATTTGTTTCAATCCCGAATCTAATAAAAACCAATATATATATGTATTTAAATATATATTCATTTTCTGCCTGAGACGACTAAAAAATTGTGTGGTGCAGGCCTAGTTAGTTTGTGGTCCTTGCCAACATTAAATGCTGATTATTTATTGATCTACATATAAATATTCATATCCAGATGTGTTCAATCAAGAAAAATACGGATCTTTAATATATAGTTGTCCAAGTTAGAGCGATCCTTTAAAGAAAACTAATCAATAACACCATGTGATCCAATTTTGTGATAAAATTATTTTCTTAATTCCGAAACATGCAAAGAGAGCAAAGGGAAGATCCTTCATTTCAAAATCGAACATGTAAACGATGTCATAATCTCATAAAATACAGAACTTTGATAATATCATCAAACAATAATACTAAAATATGTGGATTTGTTTAGATTAACGAGAGATTAACCTACGTGAAGTGTAATCGCATTCACGTGGGATTATGATATATATATATATATATATATATATATATATATATATATATATATATATATATATATATATATATATATTCTTGCCGGCAAATTATAACATGTAACATGTTTGCCTTTGCAGCCATCTATTTTAATTGTTGAATGCAGTTAATAAATGGCCAACATTAATAATATGGTGCTATTTTTATAATACATTTTGGTGTGGAGCGGGACAGAATGAAATTCGAATACTGATCAATTGAAAATATAGTAAAATTCTCAACTATCTAAATTAGAATTGATTCTCAACAAATTATTTACTGCTTTCTTAAAAAAAATAGCAAATTATTTACTCAATCTATCCCATTGTGAACTGTCACCTTTAAAGAAAAAGTTTATCTTATTGAAACTTAAATATCACTTTATAAAATCAAAACCTTTATTTTATTTAATTCCAATTTTATCATCTTATTGGTATTAACTCTACATTAATATATTCATTAACCTTTTTCCTTTTAACCCATTTTTTCCACTATTATTTTAATGTATGCCTTAAAAATGCTATTTGTGCAATGATGTATAGAAAATTTGAGCTTTCTTATTTTGTAGCATAATGGTATAGAAAAGATACATTCTTAAAGGCATATAGCAGTTACATTCAGCCCATTACAAACATGAAGCTTTGGCCCTACAATCAGAATCCAGCTATTGAACTGCTTGAGATTACTGCAATGCTAGGGAGGCAAAAAAAAAAATTAGGAAGGCAGCTGATCAACCAAGCAAGAAATTTGTAAAAAAGTCAAGAAAAGGCACACTAATGACATGCATACATTGCATAAACAGGGGTCACAATAAGAAAGGATGCCCTATACTGGTGAGTATTGTTTGATTTGTATTGTAAGACATTGTTGTGATAAATTTGATATAATACATTAAAAAATGTCAATGTGAATGCCAATTATTGAAATAAGTTTGACAGATACAAGGAAGACATGAATAAGATCAAGGTAGCAATGCAAATATCAATGCAGCTAGCCAGCCAAATCCAAGAGCATCAACTCAACCCAATCCAACAATAGAAAGCCATCCAAGTCTAAATCCAACAGTATGTAATTAAGCCATTAATTTTGTATTTAAAATAACTATTAGTATTTATAATTAAGAAAATTCATCTTTTACAAGCTCTAAAAAATAAGATTTCAAAGGGATCCACAATTCCAGCTTGCTGGTGATGGGCAACAATTGATAGTTGGTGCAGATGTGCTACTAAGAGGTGGCAAGGTAACAAGACAACCCACTGGAAGATTAGGGGCAGATCACAATTGACTATCAGGTGTTATCTTGGAAAGGGTAAGTGCAATAACAATTTTGACTAGATGTGAATTGATAGTTGCTTCTTAATTTATTATTCTTGTTATTCTTGTTTTTAATGCACGGGATATAAATTGATAGTTGCTTTTTAATTTTTTATTCTAGTCTAGAAATAAGGAGAAAGTTATTTACACATCTCCCACATTGAGGGATGCTTCTTAGACTAATATTGATCTTGAGTTTAGGCCTCCAGGACTGAAGTAGAAAGGCAGGAATGCAGTCACACAAAGACAACTGGAAGAGTAGAATTCTCAAGCACAAATGACAAGGAGGTAGATTGCTCAAGCTTCACAACATGCAAAATAAGTTCCTGCTACCTTTAGCCAGCCATTTAGCTCTCATAATGCTTTTGATGATGTGTAGAAGATTGATGGAATTGTTGAACAATTTTGCTTAATAATTTTAAATGTAGTGTTTACATTATGCATTTGAAAACAAAATTTTTGTTTTTCACATATTTTGGATTAATCATTTAGGACTAATCATTTTGAAGGCTGGTAACAATATTAGCTTGAATTAGTTGAATTGTTGAACAAGTTTGGTGACTCATCAACAAAATATCCAAAATCACCAAATTGTCATGACATCCAAAAACACTAATAGTACTCAACAATATTTTCCTTATTTCTCATTACAGTTAAGACATAAGTACATTAATCCAAAAGCTACAACTGCCACATTTAGTTAATAATCTAAAATCGTCCTATACAAATATAGCTAAATCAATAATCCAATTACAAAGGCCATAACTATAACCACAACATAACAAAAAGAGCAATTTCTCCCTGTTTTTGTTTATGCTATTACCAACTTCTTGCTTCAGTTCTCAATCTTCGAAGAAATCATAAAATGACATGTTTGTAATATCCTGAAATTGGTGGATCAATCCATGAGAAAAACCTAGAGGCATTTGGTTCCTATAAAAACACCAAACCCATCGCAATGAATCAAAATAGAAAATAGGAGATGGCAAGGAATCAGAAAATATTGAACGAAAAACGAAAGGGAAATCACGAGCAAAATCAAAACAATCTTAAGAAAACAAAAGCAGAATCAGCACTACAAAAAAAACACAAATTTGCGACTAAAATTAGCGACTACAAGGTTTTAGTCGCTAATTAGCGACGGATTAGTGACTAATTGCAAAGTTAGTCGCAAAAATCCCTTTAGTCAATCAAGGGGTGATTTTAGCGACGAAAAATAAGAAACTGTCGCTATTAATTGGCGGCAAATAATAGCGCCATTTTTTGTGACCAAATTAGCGACGATAATGGTAGTCGCTAAATATATTTTATTTTTTTATTTTGAAAATTTATTTTGCGACGGATTTTTGGTCGCTAATGGATCTTGAATTTTAGCGACTATTTAGCAATAGATTTATTAGTCGCTAGAAATTTTGGCATTTTTATTTGCGACTAATTTAGTGACGATATATTATTATCGCTAAATGTGTAAAAATAATTTAATTAAATATAGCGATGATTATTGTACTGTCGCTAAAATTATCGCTATTTGAAAAAAATTAAAAATAATTCCTAAACCCTAAATCAAGCCCTTTTCTCCTCTGTCTCTCACTTTCTGTGTCTGTCAACCTTTTCCCCATCTCGGCCTCTCTCTCACTCTCTGTCAATCTTTTCCCCATCTCGGCCTCGCTCTTTGTTCCCTGACCACCGGTATCTCTCTCTCTCTCTCTCCGTCAAAGCCACATCCCCGTCGTCCTCTCTCGCTTGCCCGCCTCGCTATCCACTACAAAAAAACAGCGATTTAGCGACTAAAAAAATTAGTCGCTAATTTGCGACAAAATTGCGACTAAATTAAAATTTAGTCGCGAAATCAATTTTTTTATATATAAATAGCAATTTAGCGACTGAATATGAAATTAGTCGCTAAAAGTTGGCGCTAAAAAATTGCGCCTTTTTTTGCGACTAAATTAGCGATAGAAAATTTAGTCGCTAAATAGAACTATAAACGTTGCGACAAAATAACGACCGAAAATGCAGTCGCTATATATATATATATATATATATATATCTAATTAAAAAACCTATAAACATTTCTGTCTCTCCCTCCCTCCCTCCACCCTCTGTCTCTCTCGATCACTTGGCGCCCACCTGGATCGGATGTCCCCGCCACCGTCTCTTGCTCCCTTACTGCCCCCTCGCTGCTTTCTCTCTCTCTTCCCCGCGCGCTACTCTCCTCCTCTTCCTCGCGCGCTGTCTCTCTTGGTCGCGCCCCCTGCCGTTGCTTAGATCCCGCCGTTCGTCGTCGCCGATGAGAAGATCAGAGTTGTGGAAATTGTTTACAAACGAAAGTGAAAGCTTCAAAAAGGTTAGGGATTTCTTAATTATCGTGTGTGTGTATATGATTAAATTGTTTGTTAAATTAGTTAATTTGCTGTGTTGTTTAATGTGTTGTTTAATGAACTGGTTCAGCTAAGCATGAAATTAAATTAGGGATTAAGCTATTGTGATTATTATGTGTTCTATTGTGTGTGTTTGGAAATGCAGGGGATTTGATTTTAACGCCAGTTAGGGTTTCAATTTTATCTTGTCTGATTTTAACGCCAGCTAGTGAATGTCTTTGATCTTGTTAAGAAATGGTGAATTGTGCTAAATGTAAAAAATGACTCCAATTATATCAAATCAATTAGGAAACTACTTTTTCTGAGAACGACTTCCATTAGATGAAGGATTACTGGTGCTGTTTGGCATTTTGAGCTTTGAGTTTTGACCACCAATATTATGTACGCATCTGTTGAACCAAACAAATTAATCTGAATAATAGTTGTCTTTTACTCCAACAGTACTAAATATAGTGATATTGAATTTAAAAAAAAAAAACTAATTAAGAGTAACTTGTATTGTGTGATTCATGAGAAGTGGATGGCTTTGAAATGATGATTAGCATAAGCCATTGCAGTAATGCGGAAAGCTGTGCTGTTTTAATTCTCATATATAACGCTTGAGTATTAATGTATTAATTTTTATTTAGTTAATTCACAGCAAAAAATGAAAAATAAATTGGATATATTGGATTCCTTAGCCACCATTGCTGTCTTAGATTGGAAATCAAATAATCGTTGCTTATTAATTGGCTTCCATTTAAACCTGATTTATTGGATATTTTTTTTCTTCTTAATTAGATTCTTGAACTGGAAATTACATAGGCATTACTGATTATCTTGCCATCTAATTTGGATTTACAGGATGTGATTTCCCTTTCTTTTACATATTTTCTTATTCGAGTCTCCATTTTGGATGAAGATTAGACCAAAGAGCATTTTGTTGTGTATTTTTTATATAGGTATTTCTTAATTTTTTCTTTGTTGAAAAGTGTTGGTTGATTTGTTCAGATACTTTTATCTATTTCACCTTCCTTATTTTTAGTCAATGCCTCTTACTTTCTTTGTGTCCGTTTTTCTTAATCTAGAGTAATTGTTGATAAAATTTTTTCATTTTCTTCAATCTTCAATGGCTTAGATATGTCTGTGGAGTTGTGACTGGTAGAGAATCATTGACAGCATGTGAAAGAAATTCAAGAGTAGCTAGGATGAGAAGGATATGGAGATATGTTTAAACTGTTTCCTTTTAAAATTTTATATTAGGAAACTTTTGGTTGCTCCAGATACAGACATAACCGAGTCTATTTCTTATTACTTTGTTGTGCTTTCAGGCCCTTCTTCATGCTCGTATAGCATGCTCATTGAAGCCATCAATAGATTGGATTGCAGTTTCAGATCTTGAAGATGATAGTGCCAAATCGGTATTGAATAATTGTGTATTACCTCCTGCTGTGCCTTTCTCTCTTTTTTGCTTTTGTTTAGGTTTCAATATCCAGATATGCTTTTAGTTTCCTTTTATAGTGACAAATAAAATTATTTTTAGTGCTATCAGATTCCTTTTAGTTGTATTGCTTTTCAAGGATTTTTATTAATATAAGCTGGTGCCAGCTCTAGCTAAACATAGTTGCAATTGTCCCTTTCTTTTTCTGTGATTTCTTTTAGATGTACAAGAGCTCCTCAATATCTCTCGGACTCATTAGCAACTTATTAAATAGCATTACCTATTATTACTGTTAAATTTGATTTATTACTTTAATTTTATTTTATTTGCTATTTGTTGTTAACTTTAATTTTATTTTTTCTCATAATTTATAAACTAGGTGGATCATGAAGTAATTAAAGATTCAAAATGGTGGCGTTTCGTGGATGTTTCAAGATTTTATAATATCTTTTTGTAATTTTTAAATATTTTATGATTGTGGACACGAGTGTATTATTTAATATGATTTTAATTATATGTAAGTTAATTTTTAATTTTATTTTATTAAAGAAATTTGGGTATTTTAAGTTTGATATTATATTTGTTAAATTAATAGTATTGTTAATAATATTGTATAATTATTATTTACATAAATTACATTTTGGATCTAATAATAATAATAAAAAATTAAATTTAAAATAATAATAAAAAATTAAATTGAAAATAATAAAAAATTAATAATTTTAGAGACGGAATAGCGATGGATTTTTCGTCGCTAATATTTTTCAATATTTATGACGACTAACTTAAGGGGCTATTTAGCGACGGAAATATTATTTTTAGCGACGGAACTGTCGCTATTTTTAGTGACTGTTATTTGTTTTAGTCGCTAATTTTTTGCGACGGGTCAAATAGCGACAGATTACTCGTAGTGTCGCTAAACGGAATTAGCGACTGAAAATGTTATTTTAGCGACGGAATCTTCCGTCGCTAATTTGCTTTTTTTTTTTTGTAGTGTATCTATCGAAGCTGAAGCAGTAGCCGCCTGCCGCCCTGTCTATCTCTGCCTCACTCGCCTCCGCTCTATTCGCTATCTATCTCGCAGTCAAAGCTTGCCCAGGTTTGTATTTCCACCTAATTAATATGGTTTGAGCTGTGGGTTTTATTGGGTTAACATAAACTGAAGTCAAGATTATTTGTTCCATTGCATTTTGTAGGTTGCGAAGTTAACAATCAGTCAGTCAACCGATGTAAGAAATTTAGGCGTTCTTTTCTTCTTCAAAGTGCGTTCTCTTCTGCTTCTTTCATAGATATCCTATTTTTTTGTTCTGTTTTTATGAAATATAGAGAAATAATCAACAACAATCTGCTTAAATTAGTCATTATTTGTTGGTTTGATTTTAAACTAAAGTTAATGTTTGAGAGTAGTAGTAGTTTATGTTTTGAATTGTTGTTATGGAACATAAATTCTGGACAATTATGTGTTTAAATTAATCCTGGTTCAGAAAAATTGGGACAAAAATATATCTGGTGTTTTTTATAAAAATATTTCTGATTTTGGTGTAATTTTCAAAATATTTCCGGGAATTGGGTGTTTCAGAAACCGCAACTGATAGCTGCGGTTTCTGACATCATTTTTTTTTTTATAAAAGTTGCCGGACAGGGCAGCAAATGTTGCCCTGTCCGGCAGCTTCCCAAACATGCCAAAAATGGCTTGTTTGGTTTTTTTTTTTAAAAAAAAAAGTTAAATTTAAAGCTGCAGGCAGCAATTTTTAGTTTTTTTTAAAAAAATATTATTTTATTTTTTAATAAATAATAAATAAATAAATAATAATAATTAATAATTAATATTTTTTTATAAATATTAAATTTGAGAATTAATACAATTATGAAAATTTTATTTTTTAACAAATCAAATTAATAAATTGAGTTATTAATAATAAGAAAAATTATTATTAATATCTAATTACATAAAATATTATTAATAACTCAATATATAGTATCACATTCTTTTTTAAATATTAAATAAAATTAATATTTTAAATAATAAATTGATATTTTCATTAATGAAATAATGGATTAAATGATTCAATTGAAATACTCAAAAAAACTTATTAGGGGGGAATTTTTTTTAATAATGTTTTTTAAAAAAATTAGAAAAATAGGGTGTGTCAGAAAAAATTTAGAATTTTGGGGTTGATTTCAAAAACGCAACGACTTGTTACGTTTTCAGTAGTGGGACCCACGGGACAGAATATTTGACTTTCAGAGAAAACGCAGCTAGATCTCCGAGTTTCAGGTTCCTTGCAGTGTCAATGCTATTCAATGTCTACGGAGGCAAAAATTTCTCAAACACAGTAATTGTTCGTCTTTTCCTTCTAGCACCCATTCTATTGATCCCAAGTCACAATGATTGTTAATAAAATTTAAATATATTAATCATTTATTAAAAATAATAATCAAGTAGGAAACATAAATTCCGACCTTATGCTGTCTTTTACCGATATTTTGCTCTTTTTCTTCTAAAGAGTAAGTATAGGATGCGAGTGTTTGTTTCTCTGAAAGTCAAATATGCTGTCCTGTGGGTCCCACTACTGAAAACGCAACAAGTCGTTGTGTTTTTGAAATCAACCCCAAAATTCTAAATATTTTCTGACACACCCTATTTTTCTATTTTTTTTAAAAAAAACATTATTAAAAAAATTCCCCCCTAATAAGTTTTTTTGAGTATTTCAATTGAATCATTTCATTCATTATTTCATTAAAATTAATGAAAACATCAATTTATTATTTAAAATATTAATTTTATTTAATATTTAAAAAAGAATGTGATACTATATATTGAGTTATTAATAATATTTAATGTAATTAGATATTAATAATAATTTTTTCTTATTATTAATAACTCAATTTATTAATTTGATTTGTTAAAAATTAAAAGTTTCATAATTGTATCAATTCTCAAATTTAATATTTATAAAAAAAAATATTAATTATTAATTATTATTATTTATTAAAAAATAAAATAATAACGTTTTTAAAAAAACTAAAAGCTGCTGCCCGCAGCTTTAAATTTAACTTTTTTTTTTGAAAACAAAAACCAAATTGGTTTGTTTGGGAAGCCGCCGGATGCTGCCCTGTTCGGCAGCTTTTATTAAAAAAAAAAAATATGATGTCAGAAACCGCAGCAGCTGTGGTTTCTGACATCAGAAACCGCAGCTGGTAGCTGCAGTTTCTAAAACATCCCATTTCAGGAAATATTTTGGAAAGTACACCAAAATCAGAAATATTTTTTTAAAAAACACCAGATATATCTTTGTCCCACAAAAATCAGCAACCTCATCCACAGTTCTTTTCTCTTTTATTACCAATTAGCCTTAGTCAATAATACTAAAGGGCTGACTTCCAAAGCCACCATATCTGTGAGGTGTTTCAAATGAAAAAAGTCCAGTTGTTATTAACAAAAACTAGTGCCTTAATTTCAAAGTAATTTAGATATTAGTTTTCTTTAAATCTGGAAACCTATTAGTCAAATATACAACTATTATGTAATAATCATTCGGATAAACATATTGATTTTGAGCAGACTAGATCAAGAAAAGCAGAAGCATAATTAAGTTCAAGTAAAATCAAAGCAAAGAAAACTTAAGTCTATATTTGCAACTAAATTTTTTTGTACCAGTATTTCATTTGCCGTTACCAACATAAATAGCTACACTTTGATTTTTATTTTTCCGGTGTTTTTCATCATGGCTATGATTAGCTAAATTTTTTTTAGTCTCGGTTGAAAGTTAATCAAATTTCTAATTTATTCACTTGTGAGATCTAAATATTTTTCATTATTTTCCTACGGTTTTCACTACTCATTTTATTCCTGCAACTTCATGCCATTATAATTCTTTTAATTATTACAATAAGCGTCACTGTGCATTTATAGGAATTACATATTGCCATATTGGTTGTTTGATATGTAATTGTCTTATTAATATGTAGTTGGGTGGCAAATTAAGTTGTTTTTATTTCAAATTCTGCAAAGTGTGTTTTTATTCTATTTTTTTGACTTAGTTGTATATGTTGCAGTTCTGTGTGAGAAAATGTGTTCATGTATTTGTTAATGCTTTTTCACAGATGTTTTCTATATGCTAAAATTGTTGGAATCTCTTAATGTTGAATTATTAGATGTCTATCTGGTTGGTTGCTTACTTCAGTGATTTATAACAACTCATCAAAAAGTACATCTCAAGATCGTGAAGATCTTAATGATCCTCGTGTAAGATTTAAGATTGAAACGGGACTGTGTTGGAATCATGGCAGCATTCAAACTCAAGGATGCTTATCATCATATTGTTATTGTTGCTAACACGCACCTTTATTGGTAAGTGGTAATAGCATTATTACTGGTATGTATATAACATAGTGCCTTCCAATATTGTTAGTTCAAGTGAAGTGTCTTGATATTTTGTTCCAGGGATCCAGAATGGGTTGATGTTAAGCTCGCCCAAGATTCACATTGTGGAAATGCCTCAGAATTTGCCTTTAGCTTAAGCAAAACTCCAGAATTTCTGTGAGGGTCTTGTTACAGTTAAATCTCAATAGGTTTCACAAGCTCAATAATGTGACTAATTGAGATACTTGGCGAATTATTTAGATTTACTTAGTCTCAATAGACATCCTTGTCAGTAATAATTATTCGACAGTGTTCATCAAGTTGGCATTGGGAGCTTGTTTCTATTTTTCATAAATTTGCTTAGAGCTACTTATGCAGCTGAGATGATTAATTGATTATCGTCTAAATTGCTGGCTAAGGGAAGGATTAATAATATCAAAGTCTATTGCTGGCTAAGGGAAGGATTAATAAGTCTCTGTTTTTCTTAATTTTTTGAATCCTAGATTTTTAGAGATTATAATTTGCTAACAGGTTGTCATATAATGTAAGTTTAGTCGTCGTGATATAAGAAGTAGTGGAAAAGTTATTATTAATTAGGTGTGGCATCATTTCCCATAACCAAACAAGTGCACTTAATATGAAATTTAAATTGAATTGTTATGGGGTTGCTATGGCCCTGCATATTTGGTTTGCTTTCTTTTGGACGTGGATATAATTGTTTACAGTAAGTTAATATATATAGTTCAGGTGAGAATAGGCTAAGAAGTTGCAATTTGATGACACAAAATATTATCGGGTTCTTATTCCATTGATTTTTTAACTGTTAAATTCTTTAGAATCCAAATAAAGTGAAACTGTTAAATGAATAATTGTGAACTTATTGTGCAAAATTATTGTGAACTTGTATATATTTCTAAGTAGCACTATTTAGTTTGAATTAGTATATTTTACAGTATTTTTTAAATATTGTACAGTTTCATGTACATTTTTTATATCATATTTTTTAAATTAATAGTAATATTAAAAATATTGTACAATTACTATTTACATAAATTAAATTAAATTTTGGATGTAATAATAATAATAAATTAAATTGAAAATTATAATAAAAAATTAAATTAAAAATAATATTAAAAATATAATATATTTAGCGACGGTTTTTTCGCTGCTAATAAATTTTTAATATTTATGGTGACTAATTTTAGGGTTTATTTAGCGATGAGAATTTTATTTTTAGCGACAGAATTTCTTGTCGCTATTTTTAGCGACAGTTTTCTGTTTTAGTTGCTAAATTCCCTGCGATGAAGCAAATAGCGACCGTTAGTCGCCGCGTCGCTAAAAGTCAATAGCGACGAAAATAGTCCAATTAGCGACAAATTTTCGTCGCCAATTTACTGTTTTTTTGTAGTGCAAAACAATCAAAATAGATGAAAACCTCATAACATTGGCAATTAAAGAACCTTCTTCCTGGATTTAGTGTCGTCAATGATGTGCGCATCTGAACCTGATCATGATATTGGCACTCTGGTAAATTTTTTATGAAAATCTTTTCAAGCTTCTTCATGTGAACTTTGATATAAGAAACTGATTGAGATTTGTGAGAAGAAAGAAAATTATTGAGAATGGAGATAAGAAAGAAAATGGATGAGAATGGAAAGAAAAAGATCAAAAGAGGATTCAACATTGGAGTTTTAAATTGGATAGTCATTTTACGTTGTGAAGCTGCGTTAAATCAGGTCTCACACTTCTACAAAATATGCAACACACCCACAAATATCGCATCAACACCTTTTATGCCACAAAGGATATCCGGATAGCAAAAATTATTTATTTTATTATTAATAGTAAACTATATGTGTCAAATTGGTAAATTTGTAAGTTTGAAGGGTGGGATGTCAAATATATGGTAGTATAAGGGACAATTTATATATTAAGTCTAAAAAGTATTACGTGGAGCAGTGGACAAAACACAAACAATTCAACATATTAGCATAAAACTAATTTTATAGTAGCATCAAACCCACATAAGCATCATCATGCATGTTCATATATCATCAAAATCCAAACCATCACAACGAAGCCATAAATTAAGCAAACCATCAAAATCACTTGAGCATCAGCGATCTGACGGTCTATCTGCCTGGACACAACACAGGCGCTCATCGAATTACTACTCATTTTCTCTTTTTTTTTTTCTAAATTCCTCTAACCTTTTATTTTTCACTCTTTCTCTTTTTTTTTTTTTTTTAATTTGCTCTCTTCTCCCTCATTTATTTTTTCTAAAATTTCTAACTCTAATTTTTTTATTGTTCTTCCTCTTTTTATTCCCTTTTATTGTCCCTCTATTTTTCTTTTTTCATGATTTTATGGAGATTTCTTTTTTTTTTTTTATCTCTCTTAATGTCTATTCTCCTCCCTTATTGTGTGTTTTTGAAATGGCACGGGTTTAGATTTTTCTGTACCGAATTGAAATATCAAAGAAACATATCTAAAATCAAATTGTACCGTTAACTTTTTTTATTAGAACCGAATTGAATTGTACCGTTAACTTTATTTGAAACGAATTTAAATATTTTGTCTAGAACCAGATCACGAACTGTAATGAACTGTATCGAATTGTTCTAAAACCGAATTGAACCAAAAGAAACAATATTTATTAATTATTATATATAATACCAATAATTTATATATAAATATTATTCATAATTTCTATTCTATATTTATTATATAAATTTAAGTTTATAATTATTTGTATTAAATATTTTAATGCATGAAATTAAGATATTAATTAGTTAATAAATTAAAATAAATATTTTAATTATTATAATAATTATTATATCTATATGAATATAATTATGCAACTAAAATAATTTGTGTTTAATTTAATTACTTTTAATGTCACTCAACTACTACTTAATTTTTTTTTGCACAAATATATATATATATATATATATATATAGGGGTGAGCATGGTCGGTTAACCGATCCATGAGCCCCAGTCCATTAACCAGTTCATTAATATCGGTTTTTTGAAATTCATGTCCATTAACCAGTCCATTACCATCGGTTAACCAGACCATCGGTTTCGGATTTTCGGATCGGTTACCCAATATTTTTCGGTTAACCACTATAATTATAAATATATTCATAAATAAAATTAAAATATTCAAAATACTTAAAAATTAAAATTTTTTCACTATAATATAACATTATTGTTGTTAAAATAAAAATATTTGGTGGATATATTAAAATTTATTTTTAAAAATTAATATTTAATAAGTAAATATAACCGGTCCATAATCACTTTTAATTAGATAAATTGTTATACTTACTGATAGCCAATTAAAAAAACTTAAAAACTTTAAAATAATTAGTATAATGAAAAAAAAAGTACATGATTACCTTTAATTAGGATAAATTGTTATATAAATTGTTATAAATTATTAAAAAATTAATAAATTAACTAAAAATTCAGTTTCGGTTCGGTTAACCAGTCACATGAGTCAAAAACCATTAACCAGTCTATTACAATCGGTTAACCAGTCAATCGGTTCAGTTTCGGAATTTTTTTTCGGTTAACCGAGTCCATCGGTTTTTTTGCTCACCCCTATATATATATATATATAAACTGAGCAATTTATTACATAATCACTTTACCAATTCATTTCATTTACTTTCAGATTCACTCAACTAGCACTCATTTATTTTTGTCACAATACCTATATGAATATGTAAATTAAAAATATAACCATATATAGTTATTATTTATAACGAAATTTTACCAATTAATATAAATATATGGATATATAATCACCTTACCAATAATTTCATTTATTTTTAGTATCACTCAACTAGTACTCATTTTTTTAGCACAATATTTATGTGAATATTTGATGATGTATTTTAATAATGTAATTATATATAATTATTAATGTAATTATATGAATATATAATCACCTTACCAATTAATTTCATTTACATTTAGTATCACTCAACTAGTACTCATCTATTTTTGGCGTTGTACTATATGAATATGTAAATTAATAGTGTAATTATATTTAGTTATTGTACATAATAAAATTTTATCAATTAATGTATTATATGAGTGTATAATCATTTTACCAATTAATTTTATTTATTTTAGTATCACTTAAGTAGTATTTATCTATTTTGGCATAATACGTATATGAATAGTTGAGTTATAAATTAATAATTTAATTATATATATTAAAATTTTAATAATTAATATAATTATATGAGTATATAATCATTTTATCAGTTAATTTCATTTACATTTAGCATCACTCATATAGTACTAATTTATTTTTGGCTCGATATGTATATGAATATGTAAATTAATAATGTAATTATATATAATTTATTTAGTATTACTCATATAGAACTAATTTATTTTTGGCTCAATACGTATATGAATATGTACATTAATAATGTAATTATATATAATTATTATAATAATAAAATTTTAGTTGTACATTTAAATATGATAAAAGAAAAAAATTAAAATCTTTTACAGTGAATTAAGAATTAAATTTGAAAATTTTTAGATGGCAATATTTTGGGTTGATTTCACTAACGGTCACTCAACTTATCACTTATCGCGCAAAAGTAACCGACTTTTTTTTTTGTTACTTAAATGTCACTAAACTTTTAACATTTTTGCAAAAAAGTCATTTTGACCGGAATCCGGTGAGAACTATCGCCGGATTGATGACATGGCATGCCATGTCAGAAACTATATGTCGTTTAACAATATTTTTAATAAATGCTAAATGTAAATCAATTTCACTCACGGTCACTAAACTTATCATTTATCGCGAAAAAATAACAAATTTTCTTTTTTTCAACTTAAATGTTACTGAACTTCTAACATTTTTTCAAAAAATTCATATATTTACTATTCGTTGTCACGTGTCATATGCCATGTCATGAATCCGACAAGGGTTCTCGCCGGATTCCGGTCAACATGACTTTTTTAAAAAAATGTTAGAAGTTCAGTGACATTTAAAATAGAAAAAAAAGTCGGCTACTTTTGTGCGATAAGTGATAAGTTGAGTGACAATGAGTGAAATTGACCCCAATATTTTTTATTTTGTATTTTAGGAGGAGATTAAAAATTGAATTTAATTTTATATTTTTTGAGTTGGTGGGAAATTAATGAACCAAATTATCCAATTTTGACTAATGTTGCTGGAGATGTCTTGGTTGTTCAGTATTAGACGGTAGCTTTTTAATCAGTTTTTAGCACCGGAGAAGAATTTTAGACAAATTTAGAAGTTTTGTAATTTCGATTATAGTATTTGTTGCCAAAACTGGTTAATATCAGCTACACTTTTGGCTTCAGATGCATCAATTGAAGAAATTAAAAAGTTTGAATTAAATAATAATTATATTTGCGCAAATTTTTGAATTGTATATTTAATATTTATATTTTTTTTATGGTCTAATTATTTATTTTTTTTGTTATTTTTTAAGATATTGCTTAAAATTTTCAAACCGGTGCTAATATAACACAGAGAAAGACTGTCGAATATTAATCTTTAAATTTTTATTTTGACCTAAATTTTAATTGTACTTATTGAGTTATTTTAATATATTTGTATTTATTATTGTGTATATTTATTTTGTAAATTTTTAAAAATATTGAATTATCCGAAGTAACAAATTGTATTGTATTATATTGTATTATTTTGTACCAAAAGAGCCGAACAATCAAACCAAATTGTACTAAATTTTATAAGAACTGTACCGAATTTTACCGAAATTTCAAGAAAATAATAATACTTAATTTTTAAAATATTCGGAATTTCAAAATAATATGGAAATTTGTACAAATCTCTGAATTATACCGTACCGTACACACCTCTAATGAGGGCCTCTATGATGGGTGTCGAATCCAACAAAAATAAAATTCTACTCTATAAATTTTGGTAATAAAGCATGAGTAGAGTTGTCTCCCAAGAGATTGATCGAATTATTAGATCTGAATTTTGCATATGAAACAAGAGAACGAAGAAGGGGATTTTTGTTTATGAAAAATAAAATTAAAACAAATAAATCGTGAAGTAGAAAATTAAAAAGTGTAAATCAGATATTAAGAACTTCTAGTCCAAGGAATATCTTGGTTATGATTCATTCAAACTAATCATTAAATACAATTGGATAAATTCCTACTTCTTCAAATAAATTGGTTATGAACACTAACAAGCTCTAGTATTCTGCTCTTCCTTAATATTAATTTAAAAGTGATAAGATCAGCTGATAAATCTTATTTCTCAACAACCACTAAACAAGCTCTTAGGATTTAATTGAGAAATAGCATTAAGAATTAGAAAAGCTACCAATTCCAATCAATAATACACAAGCTCGATGTGACGCGCGCCGGATCCCGGGCACCGCCCTTTCGGACCGCCCACACGTGGGCGATCGGGGCATTTGAGGGTCCGTTAGCAACTTGCGATGAGTCGCAAGTGCGTCTATGTTGGGTAACAAAGAGGTTTCATGGAGTCGCCACCCAATAGAACATTGGGAAAGTTTCTCTCGCCTCGGAGAGCCTAAGACTGCGCTTGGTATCCATTTTGGGCCAGCCAGAGGAGTCGTAGAAGGTAAACCTCTCGCCCTAAGGAGCCTAGGATTAGCGCTAAAGTCTCGTGACTCAAGAAGTATCTTGAAGGATGACCTCTAACCTCTTGAGCCCAAAGACCAGAGCTGGGTTCGGGATTTCTCATCTATTTCTACCTCGATTATTTTATGATCAAATTTTAATATCATTAATTCGCTCTCTCTCCACACGATGCAATTGAAATTAAAGCGCATTCATCCATTTAATAGCATAAAATAAAATAGCATTAAAGCATGAAATAAATTTACAATAATACTAAGGGCAGAATACAATCCTCGTTTGTAAATGTGCGATACATGCATAAAACGGGTTATTCATTAACAATAAGGACATTGGTCCTCGCATGCATTTATTATGGAAAACGATTTTTATGTGATGGTTTTATTGGGTAAAATAGAAAGTTGATCCAGTTTTATTTAGCAAACATTCTATTTAGTACAAAACATTTGTGTGGTGGTTCTTTTAAACACGGTCGAAAAATCATTTATTATTACAGACCTCAGATAAATAAAATAGAATGAAATAAAAATTAAATATTTCTAAATAAATAAGTAAATGAATACATAAATAATTGCATAAATAAATAACAATAATAATAACAATAATCAATAATGATAATAATAATAATAATAATAACAATAAAACATAAAATTAAATAATCATAAATCAATTAAATAATAACATCAACATAAAATTAACACAAATTAAACAATAATAATAATAATATCAATAATAATAATAATAATAATTATAATAATAATATTAAATAAATATAAATAATAACAATAATAAATAATAATAATAAATCAGAATAATGAATAAATATAATAATAACATTATAATAATAATAATAATTATAAATCAGAAATTAAATAAATAAATAAAAATAATAATAATAACAATAATATTAATAAATCAGAAATTAAATAAATAATAATAATAATAATAATAATAATAATAATAATAAATAAAATAATAAAAACAGAATTATAAATAAATATTAATAATAATAATAATAATAAATAAATAAATAATAATATTAATTAATATTAATTAATAATATATTAAAATAAATTAATATAAAATAGGCTTACCGGATTTCCCTCGCCGGAGATTGGCCGGAGCGGCGGTTGACGGCACCTCCCTCACCGCCTCGTAGATCGCCTCGTCGGGAGTCCGGATCCGGTGTCCACGCGCCGATCGGAGGTCCACCGTCGCCGGAAAACGCGATAAAGCGGTTCGGGTTCTTCTCCCTCACGCGCCGGCTGCCGGAGTCCGATGGGAAAACGGCGGCTACGACTGGGTGCGCCCGGATGTGGTGGTTCTTCCGGTGGGGCGCGTGCCTGAATCCGGCGTCGGAGGTGGCCGGCGGAGGCGACGCCTTCTTTTCTTCCTTTTTTCCTCTTCTCTCCGGCGCTGTGGGTTTCCGTTGGCCTGGGTCTGCTCCTCCTCTCTTCTTCTCTTTTCTTTTCCTTTCTTTCTTTATTTGGCCCTCTCTCTTTTGCTCTCTCTTTTCTTTCTTTTTTTCTTTCTCTTTTGTTTTTCTTTTTCTTTGTTCGTCGGTTACCTATGCTCAGCTCCTCTTGCTCTCCCTTTTTTTCTTTCTCTTTTTTCTTTTCTTTTCTTGGTCTTCTCTCCTTGATCTGCCGAGCCCCCCTGTTCTTGCTTCATCTTCTTCTTTTTATTCCCTAAAATTAGGGCAACTTAGGGGCATAATGGTAACTTCCTCCATTTTAATTCCCTCCTTTTCTCTTTTCTTAATTAATCTAACTTAATTCAAATTAATACACACACATACTAATTTAATTAAACATTACACATTGATATAATTAATCTACTTAATATATAATTTGTCTAATTAATTAAACATTACACCATTTAATCCATTTAAATTATCACATATATATATATTTTATCTAATTAATTATACATTTTAAACTTTAATTTTACATGCACTTTAATTACACAATAATATTGATTACTCAAGTAACTAACAACATTAACTAATTAATTCTTAATTTCACACACATATTTATATTTAATTTTTTTTCGGAGGGAATAATCAAGGATCAAAAAATCACCATTGCCATTTTTATGTTGAGCTCGGGACCCGGTGTCTACAGTTGCCCCCAATTTTGGAGAAGCTAGTGCATAGACACCTAGGTGAGCTAAAATTCAAAGAGGAAGAGAGAGAGGATTCCATACCTGTGGCGGAGACCTTGCCTTCTTACCGGGAGTCGGATAAAGAGATGCCTCCTCATAGGGCTTTGGGATTTGCCTCCTCAGAGGGCTTGAGATTTTGAAGTGGTAGTGCCGTGGTCGTGCTAACCCCCCTTAGAGTGGTAGTGCCGCCATCGTGCTAACCCTTCGATTGGATGATGAAGTGGTAGTGCCGTGGTCGTGCTAACCCTCCTCAGAGTGGTAGTGCCGCCATCGTGCTAACCCTTCGATTGGATGATGAAGTGGTAGTGCCGTGGTCGTGCTAACCCTCCTCAGAGTGGTAGTGCCGCCATCGTGCTAACCCTTCGATTAGATGATGAAGTGGTAGTGCCGTGGTCGTACTAACCCTCCACAAAGTGGTAGTGCCGCCATCGTGCTAACCCTTCTGAAGTGGTAGTGCCGTGGTCGTGCTAACCCTCCTCAAAGTGGTAGTGCCGCCATCGTGCTAACCCTTCTGAAGTGGTAGTGCCGTGGTCGTGCTAACCCTCCTCAAAGTGGTAGTGCCGCCATCGTGCTAACCCTTCTGAAGTGGTAGTGCCGTGGTCGTGCTAACCCTCCTCAGAGTGGTAGTGCCGCCATCGTGCTAACCCTTCGATTTGATGATGAAGTGGTGCTGTCTATGAGCCCTTTGAGAAGTGGTTGCCCCTTGAGAGGTCTTGGGTTGATTGTGTCAATTGATATTTGGATTGATGCTTGGAATTTTTTTTTTTTGCCTCCCTGAGAGGTCTTTGGATTGATTGTCTGCCCCCTGAGAGGTCTTTGGTTGAGAACTGCCCCCTGAGAGGTCTTGGATTTGATTATGTGCCCTTGGGATGAGATCTTGGGTTTGATTATGTGCCCCCTGAGAGGTCTTGGGTTTGATCTTGATTGATGTTTGGAATGATGTCGTCACTCAATTTCTGCCGGTGTCCGCATCGAGTCTCTTTTTCTGCAAGACTTAGAAAGGCAAATATGCAGAAAAAATCGTAAGCATGCACGTGAGATGCATGTATGCAGCAATGCAGTATAAAAATATCTGAGTGGATTTAGAGTCGACAGCCGATTTGGTTGCAATTTGCAGTAAGATCAGTGCTTTCTGGAATTGCCTTTGAATTTCATGCTCTTTGGGGATCATGAGGTTCTCGTCTGAAACCTGTAGTCATTATTTTAAGGTAGTGCGTCCCTTGTGGATTTTCACACTAGCTTTTCTTGACGGGAAATGCGTCCTTTCGGATTTTCACATGACCCTGTGCCTTATTTTTGCCTGGAATGGACCCAACCCAATTCAGCGACTTTTTTTTTTTTTTTAGGACAGACTGCCTGTTTTCAGGTTTTCACCCTGTCCTTTGGCCTAACTTTTGCTTAGAGCGCCAATTACGGTTTTCATCTCTAACGGCCTTTGTTTTTTTTTTTCTTTTTCTTTTTTTTTTCTCTTCTTTTTTTTGTACATCAGATGAACTATTCTGGTTACATCAATACCATTGCATAAATGCACATATTTCAATTTGATTTCATAATATATGATCATTATTTGGCATTAATCTCAAGATACAAAACCTCATCCAATCTCGGGATGGATCTTGAAAGCATCAAACTCCTGTTATCAATCAGCTCTCTTTTTTATTCTCATGATTGAATATTTTCTCTCTGCTCTCATTTAATCTTTTGAATGCAAATTCTAGAAGCAACATCGGAGACAAAACTTAACTCGAATGCATGAATGCACTCATGGCTTCTCGCTTAAAGCTCAAGAAACACCATAGGCCTCTTCTTACGTACCAAACCTTTTTAGAAGGTCATCTCCGCTAATTGGATAAGACTGAACCCAGAATCAAAAGGTCTTACTTTGGTTGTAATGTTAGGCTTGGGTAGATGGCTGTCAAAAAAAGATCAGGTCGCTAGAGAAAAAATGGTCGCGATATTTTCTCGACTGATGGATGAACCGTTCTTGGCTCAAAAGTATTCTTGAATTTGGTCTCGACAACATTCTAGCTCCTTCAGATCAGAAGGGCAATCATTAAAACTAGTCAATTGGTCACCATTTTGAGCTCTCTTTTTTATTCTTCTTTTTTCTTTGTTCTTTGCTTCTTTTTCTTTCATTTTTCATTCATTTTTTTCTTTTTGGATTTTTCATTTTTCTTTTTCTTTTTCTTCTTTTTGCTTTCGCTTCTTTTTTTTTTTTTTTTGAGCTCATGCCTTTCGTGCATGACTAACCCCTTTTTTAAAGTCTGAACTTGCTCTTACCGAGGCAATTTTTTAATACTCCAAAGAATTGTTCAAATGTCCATCCATCAGTTTTAGAGCGGCCACTCTTCTAAGGGGAAGCCAAAATCATTTTAGGCGATGGGGTAGTTCTAATGTGTGTAACAATAAAATTGGTACGCATTCAGCATACCTGCATAAAGGCTCAACGGGCTAGCAAGCGATTGCAGAATAAGGGTAGGAAATAGTCATTTAGAGAGCTATGCAAAGAAATAGTGCCTAAATCATTTTCCAGGTTCTGTCTTATCCAGAGATCGCTTCGACGGGTAATCAGAAAGGTTCTAGTGCTCTTAGTGAGTTTTCATCCAATCTCCTAATTGCAACTAGTTTTTCTTTCTTATTTTTCTTTTCTCTCTGACTCTCTCTCTTCAGGAGTTATATCAGATGCTATCAAAATTTTCTTTGAATTTTCAAAGTTCCAAGATTAAATGTAGTAGTATTAATTAAATTAATGTCAAAATGAATGAATGTATCATGATCATAAAAAATGAAATCATTAGAAATAATATACAAGTACGCAAAATATTGTTCATCAGCTTTTGTTTCCCCTTCTTCTCTGGGTCAGCAATTTCTTTATTGTTGATAAAATCTTGAATTCAATCCCTCAGAATTTAGCATTGATCCGCTAACTGGCCAGCGTTGGTGGGCTGCGATGTCCTCAATCTCATCTTCCACAAAATCCTCCTCGGTATTATGAACTCTCGCCCTTCTTGGCTCAATAAATGTCGCAGCTCCATGCTCATTGACAGGTTGACAGCAGTATTGCCAATAAAAAGAGCCTCTCCACCAGCAGGTGGTTCGGCTTGCCCCCCAGCATGGACTATTTGTTGTCGTGGATCAACACATGGTTGTGGAATAGTAGGTGCTCGTGAATCATGAGGATGAGGTACTAGATGCTGAGAGTGTCTCAGGATCCCAATCAAGCACTAATTCGAGCGATCCAAAGGGCGAGTCTGTCCTTAGTAATCGACCGTCAGGGCCTCTAAGCCATTTGGATGAATTTATGATGGCTAAAAATTTAAATAGTTAGAATGATGCGTGTATGGCAATATACAATGCATGATCGTGAATTGTGCGCATGGAATGAAAAAATCAATAAATTGCAATTATGCGATGCAATGCATGAAAAAAATTATATACATGTGATAGTACATGTATGTGAAAAATAATATGCAGGCAAAAGGACATATACACAAAATGAAATGCGTTGTTTTTTTTTCTGATTATTTTTTTATTTTTGATTATTATTTATTTTTTTTTGACATGAATGACATGTGATGTATGTGCATGTTGTGCAGCATTCACAGCCACATGCAAGCAGCTATATCCTTCCAACCTTATTTCTCCTACACACGAGGTCGTGCGGTCTCTTTCCTAGGTGGGCTTTATCCAAGGGTTAACAGAGAACCCAATGGACGCGTATAGTGCACGGTGAGAAGCCGGCAATATAACAACTCTTACTTTAAAGCACATGCGCGTGGATGTTTGGCCATTATATATTTAAACAATTCGATTAAATCAAGATAAGCCTATCGGGGCATGAAAGCCTTTGATGAAAATCATCTGATTCAATTGATTTTGTTCAATATATGACGGCCCAAATAGCAAGCACGATATTATGGTACATGTCACCTAGTGGAAGTTTTTATTGCCATTACATGGGCTTCGGTCAAAAGGTGGTGTTACTTTAGGGCTACCCAAGCATGATCCCTGCCGACGGGTCTAGCTCATCACGAGCGTAACGACCGATCGGGTCGTCATTTTGATATACCATTGAGGTACGTGGCTTGGGCTGGTGATTATCCTTAACGCTTCCCCAAATTGAGTGAAAATGGAGTCGTGCTTCAGGAACGCACCGGGGCTAAAAGAGGGACCAAACTAGCATATTCTAAGGCTCTAATGATATGCGAATGCAAGTTTGAGAGAAAGCGAATTTATGAATTAAATTTTAACCATAAATGTTAAACGAGGTATTTTCAAATTGAAATCTCAAACCATATCGTCCCCAGTGGAGTCGCCACTGTGACGCGCGCCGGATCCCGGGCGTCGCCCTTTCGGACCGCCCGCACGTGGGCGATCGGGGCATTTGCGGGTCCGTTAGCAGCTTGCGATGAGTCGCAAGTGCGTCTATGTTGGGCAACAAAGAGGTTTCATGGAGTCGCCACCCAATAGAACATTGGGAAAGTTTCTCTCGCCTCGGAGAGCCTAAGACTGCGCTTGGTATCCATTTTGGGCCAGCCAGAGGAGTCGTAGAAGTAAACCTCTCGCCCTAAGGAGCCTAGGATTAGCGCTAAAGTCTCGTGACTCAAGAAGTATCTTGAAGGATGACCTCTAACCTCTTGAGCCCAAAGACCAGAGCTGGGTTCGGGATTTCTCATCTATTTCTACCTCGATTATTTTATGATCAAATTTTAATATCATTAATTCGCTCTCTCTCCACACGATGCAATTGAAATTAAAGCGCATTCATCCATTTAATAGCATAAAATAAAATAGCATTAAAGCATGAAATAAATTTACAATAATACTAAGGGCAGAATACAATCCTCGTTTGTAAATGTGCGATACATGCATAAAACGGGTTATTCATTAACAATAAGGACATTGGTCCTCGCATGCATTTATTATGGAAAACGATTTTTATGTGATGGTTTTATTGGGTAAAATAGGAAGTTGATCCAGTTTTATTTAGCAAACATTCTATTTAGTACAAAACATTTGTGTGGTGGTTCTCTTAAACACGGTCGAAAAATCATTTATTATTACAGACCTCAGATAAATAAAATAGAATGAAATAAAAATTAAATATTTCTAAATAAATAAGTAAATGAATACATAAATAAATAACAATAATAATAACAATAATCAATAATGATAATAATAATAATAATAATAACAATAAAACATAAAATTAAATAATCACAAATCAATTAAATAATAACATCAACATAAAATTAACACAAATTAAACAATAATAATAATAATATCAATAATAATAATAATTATAATTATAATAATAATATTAAATAAATATAAATAATAACAATAATAAATAATAATAATAAATCAGAATAATGAATAAATATAATAATAACATTATAATAATAATAATAATAAATCAGAAATTAAATAAATAAATATAAATAATAATAATAATAACAATAATATTAATAAATCAGAAATTAAATAAATAATAATAATAATAATAATAATAATAATAAATAAAATAATAAAAACAGAATTATAAATAAATATTAATAATAATAATAATAAATAAATAAATAATAATATTAATTAATATTAATTAATAATATATTAAAATAAATTAATATAAAATAGGCTTACCGGATTTCCCTCGCCGGAGATTGGCCGGAGCGGCGGTTGACGGCACCTCCCTCACCGCCTCGTAGATCGCCTCGTCGGGAGTCCGGATCCGGTGTCCACGCGCCGATCGGAGGTCCACCGTCGCCGGAAAACGCGATAAAGCGGTCCGGGTTCTTCTCCCTCACGCGCCGGCTGCCGGAGTCCGATGGGGAAACGGCGGCTACGACTGGGTGCGCCCGGATGTGGTGGTTCTTCCGGTGGGGCGCGTGCCTGAATCCGGCGTCGGAGGTGGCCGGCGGAGGCGACGCCTTCTCTCCCTTCTTTTCTTCCTTTTTTCCTGTTCTCTCCGGCGCTGTGGGTTTCCGTTAGCCTGGGTCTGCTCCTCCTCTCTTCTTCTCTTTTCTTTTCCTTTCTTTCTTTATTTGGCCCTCTCTCTTTTGCTCTCTCTTTTCTTTCTTTTTTTCTTTCTCTTTTGTTTTTCTTTTTCTTTGTTCGTCGGTTACCTGTGCTCAGCTCCTCTTGCTCTCCCTTTTTTTCTTTCTCTTTTTTCTTTTCTTTTCTTGGTCTTCTCTCCTTGATCTGCCGAGCCCCCCCCTGTTCTTGCTTCATCTTCTTCTTTTTATTCCCTAAAATTAGGGCAACTTAGGGGCATAATGGTAACCTCCTCCATTTTAATTCCCTCCTTTTCTCTTTTCTTAATTAATCTAACTTAATTCAAATTAATACACATACATACTAATTTAATTAAACATTACACATTAATATAATTAATCTACTTAATATATAATTTGTCTAATTAATTAAACATTACACCTTTTAATCCATTTAAATTATCACATATATATATATATATTTTATCTAATTAATTATACATTTTAAACTTTAATTTTACATGCACTTTAATTACACAATAATATTGATTACTCAAGTAACTAACAACATTAACTAATTAATTCTTAATTTCACACACATATTTATATTTAATTTTTTTTCGGAGGGAATAATCAAGGATCAAAAAATCACCATTGCCATTTTTATGTTGAGCTCGGGACCCGGTGTCTACACTCGATTATTTAAATTGGACCAAATAAATTCACCCACACTAAACTCAAAGATTCAATTCAATGAGTGCACAGATTTGCCACTTCGCCAAATCAAATAAACAATTACGGATTTACCAATTTGACTTGCAATATATTTATTCAATCAAAATCAGACGTCAATAATTTTAATTGAACAAAATATCATTAAGTATAGAAAATATTCAGATATTTGAGAAGAGAAAACAATGAAAACGAATTCTCATAATTTATTCATGAATCATACCTTAATATCCTTGACTAGAAAAGAAAATTCAACCACTCATGGCTGTAAAACTATCAATTAAAAATAAAGAAAACTAAATTCAAAAGTTTATTTCAAGGTTCAAGATCTTCTTTCCTTCATCACAAGATCCTATTTATAGAAAAATTAGACTAGGAAATTGATCATTTTCCTCAGAAACTTTTCAGATGTCCAATTTTGCTGCCAAAAGTCGGGTAGAAGATCTGGCTAAATTGATTTCCAATAGCAGCAATTCTTTAAAAATCTGCACTGCATAATTTCTGCTCAAGCAACCGTGGGCACGCTTAAGTTTGATTTCATGTTGAAAATATAGACCTGATTGTATTCTGACTTTCAGCTTCCATTCTTGACTTCCAATTTTGATTTCTTTAATTCTCAGCTCCATTTCTTGACTTTCAATAAGCTCCAATTTTTGACTTTAAATTCCTACTTTGGTTTCTTTTTCCCATTGAGCATGAATTCCTACTAAAAGATTGAATAAGAATTAAATCAAATATTTATTTTATCAAATAAGTACAAAATAGGAGTTTTTCATGGAAAATAAATAGGAATATTTTGCTTCATCAAATTCTCCCACACCAAACCTTTGCTTGTCCTCAAGCAAATCACTTTCCACACCCCATAACCTTGCCATATTCTCCTCTTCAAAATTTTTTTCAAAACTCAACATGTCTCAAAGAAATAAGTTCATTAAAAAATTTTCATCAGTTCAAATGATCTTTCAATGTTATTCAAAGATGCAAGACTTAACACCCTCACAAAAGATGTCACTCAAATCACTCAAGTATTTAGGCTAAGTGTTTAACAATAGAGCACTCCAAGTCACAAAAATAAAAAGGAATTACCATAGGCTTGCCATTCAATCAAATCTCCATCACTAACCATTAATTCATCCAAAAATCAAAGGGTTTTCAATTGGGTTGTAATGGGGCTAAGGTCAAAGGGATGGAAAAAAGGAAAATTTAGGCTTAAATAAGTTGAACTTAATAAACAAATGCCTTTAAAGAATTTAGAAAGAATTTCTGCAATGTGAGGAAGATAAAAACATAGATCCTTTTATTACAGCGGCCCAAGCTTTTTGATTTTTTTTTTGAGAGAGAAATTAATTTCCCTAAGGCTTTTGACTTGACCTTTATTCATCTTCAAATTTAACGGCCACAAATGCTTTTATTATTATTTTTTTTTCTTTTTGAATCCTCCTTTTCAAAAATAAAAATATGCAGATATTCTTAAGATAATTTATCTATTAGTTCAACAAATAATGGCTCAAAATTATGGCTTCAATAAACAGGCTCAGGCTAACAATGTTAAGGGTTATTTCCAAGAGGTTATAGGCTCAAAATGGTTAACTAATGAATTAAAAGGTAGGCTAACAAGAAAAAGGTTTAAAACAAATGGTTATCATCCTAAATGCCCTTATCACTTTAATGAAATAAATTAGGAATGTGATCTCAAAATGAATCTCACGGCAAGTTCTAGCATTCACAATTTATATTTGACACACTCGCAAGAAAAATAAGAACACAAATGATGTTTGTTCATTTAGGCTCAAAAACTCACAACAAATATTAAGGGGTTAAAATTGGTGTTTAAATCTTGCAACTCTATCATACAAATCAGAATACTTTAATGATGCCTTAATCAAAACTTTAAAAATCAAAATTGGAGACATGAGAACCTGTATTTCCATTTTTTTCAAAGGAGGATAGACTCAGCCAAAGGATATTTCCATATTTTTCTGCTCAAAAACACTCAAAGGTGTGCAATTAAAAACATCAAAGCAAGCAAATAAAAATGTCAAAATAAATAACTGCTGAAAACAAATATCAGAATAAATAAAAGTGCAGTAATATGTAAATGTTGTAATGCTAGATTTAATACAGGCATAATATCAAAAATTAGTATTCCCTCCCCCACACCTAAACTTTACATTGTCCCAAATGTAAAGCTAGGATCAAAATACAGCAAAAAGAAAAAAATTAAACAAAATTGGGAGGTAAAAATACTGCCCTGAAAAGAACTAGAGAGGGGGTTTGGGTAACCCGAAATGATCAAAAATAGTATCCATATATTGCTCCAATCTGCCCAATCGACCATCTAATCTGTCAAGTCTACAGGTCAGCTCACGCCACGGCTGAAATAGGCAAGCTTCATCATCGGATTCAGTTAGGCGAGCTCGCTTGTTGCGCACAATCCGAGTATAAAAACCAGGACCAGAAGGGGCTGCTCTATATTGGCCATTGGGTAATTTCTCCACCTCCCCCATCCGAAGCTCCATTTTCCTTAGATAAGTGGCCCGAGATATGCTGGAATTGTAAGGTGCTGGGTCTGTGGAAACCTCACTCCAATAGGTGGCCGGGTCCCACTCAACTGGTACATCACAGGGGCAGTCTGCATACTGTGGGCTAGCAACAAAAGATTCATCCATAAAGCCACAATGAATGTTAAACTCAGTCAAGGAAAAAGAGTAAGTGGTACCCAATAACCGAAATTTAATAACCCCTGGAGTGTCTGTGGTCAAAGTGGCATCATTATGAAACTCAAAGGTAGCTAAGAACTCTTGGGTCAGCTCATAAAAAATGGGGTAGTCATTAGAGAGAATAGGCTCCCAACCAGAATCCTCAACTAAAGTAGGATAAAAAAGCATGGGCAAGCTATCAATAACTTTATTATCCTGACATTTGCTAGGCACAATTTTTCTATTCATCAACACAGCATACCTATTCTTATGTGCCTTCCTAGTAAATTTGACATTCCCGCCCATTTGTTGGTCAGAAGGAGGAAGAAAAGATTTCCCTTTCCCAAGCCTAGTTCGAGGGATAGGTGGTTCTTCCCTTTTTTTTTAGCTTTCTTTTGGTTCTAGCAACAGACTTCTTCACCATTTTACCCAACCAAATATTTGTAAAGAAGTACCCAAAAAATATAGTGCAAAATCGTGTGGTTTGGGCACTTATAAATCACAGTGTAGGATTCCACCAATAAATTCAACTAAGCAATTTTAATTCAATTTTTTTCGGAATTCCTAAATTACCAAACAATCTCAACAGAATTCACATTAGCTAAAAGTCACGAAATGCCCAAAATAGCCAACACTCCCACAAATCCGAATTGGTCCACAATCAAAAACCACGAAAATTACTCAATTGAAGAGTCAATCTCAATTCAAACTAAAATCAACCACAAATGAACTCAAATTCCGAAACTTAGGCAACCATAGAATAACTGCAAACTACCACAAATCCACCAAATCAGAGAGAAGAAAACGAACCAGACCAAGTGGTAAGCTCTAGTGGAGATGGTACCTGAACTGGACTTACCCATTTGCTGTCAGAAATTGGAAAGATCATACCTGCATCAAGTAATTTAAGGATGTCCTTCTTAACTACTTCCATCATGGGTGGGTTAAGCTTGCATTGAGCCTCTCTAAATGGTTTATAGTCTTCTTCCAACAGAATGCGATGCATACAAGTGGATGGGCTGATACCTTTTATGTTTACGATAGTCCATCTTATGGCCTCTTTGTAATCTTTGAGAATGCGAATCAACTTCTCTTCTTCAAGGGGAGTTAATTTGTTGGAAATTATTACCGGTATTGTCTGATTTTCTCCTAAATAAACATACTTCAAATAACTTGGTAAAATTTTTAATTCCAACGTAGGGGCCTGCAAAATAGATGGAAGAAGTTTGTTGTGAGATACTGGCTTGCGCAAAAATTATGCAGTGCAGATTTTTCAAGAATTGCTGCTATTGGAAATCAATTTAGCCAGATCTTCTACCCGACTTTTGGCAGCAAAATTGGACCCCTGAAAAGTTTCTGAGGAAAATGATCAATTTCCTAGTCTAATTTTTCTATAAATAGGATCTTGTGATGAAGGAAATAATATCTTGAACCTTAAAATAAACTTTTGAATTTAGTTTTCTTTATTTTTAATTGATAGTTTTATAGCCATGAGTGGCTGAATTTTCTTTTCTAGTCAAGGATATTAAGGTATGATTCATAAATAAATTGTGAGAATTCGTTTTCATTGTTTTCTCTTCTCAAATATCTGAATATTTTCTATACTTAATGATATTTTGATCAATTAAAATTATTGACGTCTGATTTTGATTGAATAAATATTGCTAGTCAAATTGGTAAATCCGTAATTGTTTATTTGATTTGGCAAAGTAGCAGATCTATGCACTCATTGAATTGAATCTTTGAGTTTAGTGTGGGTGATTTTATTTGGTCCAATTTAAATAATCGAGCTTGTGTATTATTGATTGGAATTGGTAGCTTTTCTAATTCTTAATGCTATTTCTCAATTAAATCCTAAGAGCTTGTTTAGTGGTTGTTGAGAAATAAGATTTATCAGCTGATCTTATCACTTTTAAATTAATATTAAGGAAGAGCAGAATACTAGAGCTTGTTAGTGTTCATAACCAATTTATTTAAAGAAGTAGGAATTTATCCAATTGTATTCAATGATCAGTTTAAATGAATCATAACCAAGATATTCCTTTGACTAGAAGTTTTTAAATATCTGATGTACTCTTTTTAATTTTCTACTTTATGATTTATTTGTTTTCATTTTATTTTCATAAACAAAAAAAATCCCTTCTTCTTTCTCTTGTTTTATAAGCAAAGCACGAGTAGAGTTGTCTCCCAAGAGATTAATCGAATTATTAGATCTGAATAGAGTTGTCTCCCAAGAGATTGATCGAATTATTAGATCTGAATTTTGCTTATAAAACAAGAGAAAGAAGAAGGAGTTTTTTGTTTATGAAAATAAAATGAAAACAAATAAATCATAAAGTAGAAAATTAAAAAGAGTAAATCAGATATTTAAAAACTTCTAGTCAAAGGAATATCTTGGTTATGATTCATTCAAACTGATCATTGAATACAATTGAATAAATTCCTACTTCTTCAAATAAATTGGTTATAAACACTAACAAGCTCTAGTATTCTGCTCTTCTTTAATATTAATTTAAAAGTGATAAGATCAGCTGATAAATCTTATTTCTCAACAACCACTAAACAAGCTCTTAGGATTTAATTGAAAAATAGCATTAAGAATTAGAAAAGCTATCAATTCCAATCAATAATACACAAGCTCGATTATTTAAATTGGACCAAATAAATTCACCCACACTAAACTCAAAGATTCAATTCAATGAGTGCATAGATGCCACAGTTGTACATACAATGGTCTTGTATTTAGGAAATCCTTGTTATTGATTGCATTACTCAATCTGCTCCATGCGCATCACTGTCTTGCTCTTAGGTTAAACTCATTCATTCCATTCTGGAGGCCATTGGCTACATAAACTCTCTGCATTACATGGAAACAAATGGGTAAATACGAGACTCAACCCGTTTTGAACAACTCGTGAGTCTACATTTGATCCATTTTGGCCCGTATGTGATCTGATCCAATCTGACCCATTTACAGCTCGACTCACTTATGATCCAATCCGTCTATAACTCGATCCATTTACCCGATTTATTTACTATGTCTACTAGAAACCAATATATGTATTTAAATATATATTCATTTTCTGCCTGAGATGACTAAAAAATTGTGCAGTGAAAAATCCTGATTATTTATTGATCTACATATAATATTCACATCCAGATGTGTTCAATGAAGAAAAATACGGATCTAATATAATACATGGTTGTCCAAGTTTTTTTTTTGATAAGCAGATACTATTATTAGAGAGGAGCATCATTACAAAGAGACAAAAGTATATATGACTCCCATCTCCTGGCTGTAACCAGTGATTAAACATCCACCAACCAAGATGGGAATATATAAGAACCGCAAAACCACAAAACAGGGCATCTATCTTGGCCCCCAACCAGACCACCACCACCTAGTCTGGACACAGGATATATTGCTAATCAAACATACTAGCGTAAACAAAAGTACAATAGCAAAATTAATATAAGCAGCAGCCATCCGACCAGGGGCACTTCCAGGACCACAAAGTTCTCAACGGCTTGAAGCAGCAGAGGAGAGAGCCAAGACGCGACCACAGCAAAGAGCCTCAAACCATTCCCCAAGCCACCAATTATACAGCAGCTTAAAAACAGCAATACTCTGATATTTCTAGCCCTCTAATCGCCCATCAGCTTACAGAGAGCTAGATCCTCCTCATTCCACATGAGAGCCAGTCCCATTAACTTACCCAAGCAATGAAATCTTCCTCTCGAGTAGCCCCCTGTTTTGCTAGTGTGTCTGCAAAAAAATTGCCTTCTCTATTCTTATGCAAAAAACAGACCTTAGATAATCTACTCAAAAGGTTTGTAATTTCATTAAATACACTGGCCAGCTTCCAGGGTCGCTCAATTGTCGGTTTGGTTAGCCATGATACTACTATCTGCGAATCCAACTCAAAAATCACCTGTTTGTTTTGCTCTACTAAGAAATCAATGGAAATTTGGAGAGCTTTATGAACAGCCTGGATTTCAGCAGATATAGCGTTGCTGTACCCAATGTTACAAGAGAACATACATTGGACTGTTCCTGAGAAATCCCTGAGCACTCCTCCGATTCCAGCAGGGCCTGGATTCCCAAGAGAGGATCCGTCAGTATTCCACTTCAGAGAGTCCACATTTGGGGGCTGCCAGGAGACCTTAGGCCTATATTTGGGATTGGCCTTCAACTTTTTAATCCCTTCTGCTGCAAGACTAAGATCCTGTCCAGAAAGAGAGCATAAATCCTTGTGTGCCTTGGTCCAAAAGAAGGATCTGGCTAGGCAAAGATTGAATAAAGATGTAACATTTGGAACTTTGGACCCGGAGAATACCACAGCATTTCTCTCTAGCCAAATTGACCAGATACCGGCCAGCAAAATGATGTTCCACACTTTTTTCACTATTGAGCCTTTTGCAAAGAATTGCCATTGGTTGACAAGATCACAGAAGCTTCCTGGGATACATCCCTCAAAACCCCACCACCGAAAAATTTTATACCAGAGGGATGAGGAGAGTGGGCAGGTAACAAATAGGTGATCAGGGTTTTCAATATCTGAGTTGCACAGAGTACAGAAGGAATTCTGGGGAGGAATGATACCTCGACTGGCTAGAAATGCCTTGGTGCTGATCTTATTTAATAAACACATCCAGAGAAAAATCTCAACCTTTGGAGGTGCTATCTTTTTCCAAAGAATAAAAGAAAACTCACCCAAGCCAGCTGGGGATAATGTGTTGCCCAAGAGATTGGAAGCAGATTTAACCGAAAATTTACCACCCTGTTCGTGTACCCACACTTTTCTATCCATACGCTTGGGAGTGAGGGAGAAGCAATTGAGGTTGTCCAAGTTAGAGTGATCCTTTCAAATATACTAATCAATCACACCATTTGATCCAATTTTGTGATAAAATAAGTCTCCGAATTCCGAAACATACAAAGAGAACAAAGGGAAGATCCTTCATTTCAAAATCAAACATGTAAACGATGTCAGAATCTTATAAAAAAACAGAACTTTGAGAATATCATCAAACAATAATACTAAAATATGTGTATTTGGTTAGATTAACTAGAGATTAACCTACCTGAAGTGTAATCACATTCACATGGAATTTTGATTGGAAGAAAGATGCTTAATTGCCAGCAAGTCACTTCAAATATAGATGGCAGCAAAGGCAAATAACATGTTACATGTTATAATTTGCCAGCAAGTGTGTGTGTGTATATATATATATATAACAGCAAAACGTTTCAAATATGTAACATGTTTGCCTTTGCAGCCATCTATATTTCAACTGAAGTGTAATCACATTCACATGGGATTTTGATTGGAAGAAAGATGCTTAATTGCCAGCAAGTCACTTGAAACAACAAGGATACTACCATATCCTTGACCACGGATATTGGAAACATGAAGATCATGTTTCATCCTTTTTTTTGACTTTTTGTTGGACTTTAGCCCAAACAACAGATCCGAAAATTTTGGATCTGTTCTAATTATTAATTGTCTCCTTTTAAAAATTGTTATATTTGAAAAATCACATTTAAATATATCACATTTTTGAAAAATGAATAATTATTTATGAATAGACTAAAATAAAAAAGTGGACAATGATTTATGAAAGGAGGGAGCAATAAATATTTAATTGAATTTGATGTTAATTTATAATTTCCTTACTATATGAAATGAATATTTAATTGAATTTGATGCTAATTAATAATTTTCTTAGTCTGTGTGAAGAGCTGAAAATTTTATTATTAAAAATGTTGACAAAATTATACAAGAATTTGTATCTCTTCTCATATTCCCTGCAATTGGGTTTCAACACATCATATTTGAATTAATTTATGCAATTAACAAGCCAAAACATTTTATAAGCCATTTAAACATTTAGCCTATCTATCTATCTATCTATCTATATATATATATATATATATATATATATCATTTATGCTTCTGATTAAAACTAAACTGGATAGTTGCAAATCACAAGCCATTTAAACATTTAGCCTATATATATATATATATATATATATATATATATATATATATATATATATCATTTATTAGAGTGTAATTGAAAGGAGAAGGAGAGCACGTGTGTGCCTATAACAAAGATCTATCTATATATATATATATATATATATATATATATATATATATATAGAAAGATAGATTTTTAATGATGAGAAATTGCATCTTCAAGCAAAAGTTTTTCAAACAAAATTTTCTCTAGTCTTTCTTGAATGAATACATTTACATGAAAAAATACAAAACCAATTTTTACTAATAATTTTTGGGCGATTTTATTGTTTCATGCACTATATATGCTTGGTCGGTATTACGGAAAATTAGTTTTGGCTTTAAGAAATATATATATTAATTTTGGATTTATTGGTTGATGATTTAAGCAAGAAATACATTAAAAATGCCAATATTAACTGACTAACTGCGCTAATAATAACTTTAATGAAGTTTAACCTTGTAATATTTTTTTTAAAAAAAATTCTTACTTTAAACTGAATTGTTGATATTAATCATAAAATAAAACAATAGCAAGCTGCCACATATTGTAGGATAAAATAAGTTATATAAGTGATTATCATAGAAATGCGGCTATTTGTAACTTATTGTTTGACGTGACAGCTTGCCATTTGCTTAGTATATTAACAATTTTATAGAACTAGTCTATAAATAAGAATCTGTTTTGGTTTTTGAACTTTCAAGTTCACACCCCATAAAAATAAAAATAAAAAATATATATATGTAATAAATAATAAAGAAAAGAAAACCTTGATCACTACTATTTCTTCAAGATTACTTTCACAATATAGACTGATTCATACCAAATTCCTTAATGGCATCTCTGTAAAGCTCCATCCTATTCTTGGCATAAATGTTGCCGTTTCACTTTCTTTTAACCAGCTCCTCTCCCAACTCATTTGTTCCTCATATGTAATTTTATATATACATATATGGTTTTTAAGGATAATTTCTATATTTTAATTGAAATTACCATTTTACTCTATATAAATTTGAATATATTTTATACCTTAATCAACAAAAATTATTTATTTGGCAATATAGATTAATGATAAATTAGTATTGAATTATTTTGTTTTAAAGCATTTATGTAATTTTTTTTATTGTATTGATATTAAATTTTAATGACTTTTATTTTTATTTATAGTTTTATGTTTAAAACTTTTAGGATTTATATCTTAATTTTATGGACAAATATTTTTTTCTGAAACATATGGATAATTATACATGTTTAATTTTTGAATGGTTAATTGATAGTTAATTGTTAACTGAAAACATTTAACGGTTAGCTAATTGTTAATGCCATTTAACTTAATGGGCTGATCTTGAATTTTAATTTTAAAAATCCAAAATTAATGGACTTAATCTTAAAAATAGGTTATAAATGGGTTCATCCACTTGTTATTTTTATTCTTTTATTGTTATTTTGTTGTTATCATTTTATCATTGCGATTGCCATTTCATTATCATCATTTTTTTTTTTTTTTGCCATTTCATCATCTCCATTTCTATTGTCACTATATTATGTTATGGCCATTTTTATCCTCATCATCATATATAATTATATTTGTTTAATGTTATCGTTCTCATTCACACTTGAGATGTGTGATGGAGAAATGAGAACTGGGTTCATTGTGTTATAAATAGGTACCCTTAACAAGAGTCTGTTCAAACTCCACACACAAATACAAAAGTAAAATCTATTTTTGGCTAAGTTATCAAATTTTTAGTAGCTGATTTCGGAGAAATGACAACAGCATCACCTGCCACCCTAACCTTCAAGGTTCACAGATGTGAACCTGAACTAATAACCCCTAGTAAACCCACTCCACATGAGTTCAAGCTATTATCAGATGTTGATGATCAGGATGGCCTTAAATTTCATATTCCTTCCTTGCTTATTTTTCCAGGCAATCCCTCCATAAAAGGGAAGAACCCAGCTAAGGTAATTAGAGAGGCAGTCGCTAAAGCACTTGTATTTTACTATCCATTGGCTGGCAGGCTCAGGGAAGCATGTAACGGCTAATCGTGGAATGTACGGGTGAGGGTATTTTATTTGTTGAGGCATATGCTGATGTTACTCTTCAACAGTTCGGTTATCCACTCTTACCTCCATTTCCTTGCGGTAATGAGATCTTCTGTGATGTTCCTGGCTCAACCGGAACTTTGAACTCCCCTTTGTTGCTCACTCAGGTATATACTACTATAACCAGCAACTCTCTTTTATTTTATAAGATTCAAATTTACCCTTCAATTTTTATATGCATATAGTTGTTATCCGATTTGCTAATTTGAATGATATTAAATTGACAGATGACACATCTCAAGTGCGGAGCATTTACTTTTGGCATCAAAGTTAACCACACTATTTGTGATGTTTATGGTATGGCACAATTTTCGAAAAGCGTAATGGAGATGGCAAAGGGGGCAGATGCCCCCTCTGTGCTCCCAGTATGGGAAAGGCATGTTCTTAATGCTCGGAATCCACCACAAGATAAATACCCTCATTGTGAGTATGATGATGAGAAAGTTGAACACATGACTCCAATAATATGCGTCATCAATCATTCTTCTTCGGCCCAAAGGAAATATCAAGTTTAAGGAGATTCATCCCTCCTCATCTCGGCAATTACACTAACTACGAATTATTATCTGCCTGTGTTTGGAAATGTCGAGCTATGGCACTTCAATTACCAGATCCTATGGAAAATATGCGTTTCTTGTCTGTTGTTAATCTACGAAATAAACACAGACATTTTGTGCCCGCAGGTTATTACGGGAATGCATTTGTTTTCTCAGGTGTAGAGGCAACAGCAAAACAACTCTGTGAAAATCCACTTAGTTATGCTTTAGAATTGGTCAAAAAAACTAAGGACAATGCAACTGAAGATCATGTTCGGTCTATGTTAGGATCGACGGGCTATTTAGATAGTAATTTAATGGCAACAATGAAGAAATAGCCAAATTAATAAAAATAAATACACACAAAATTTACGTGGTTCGGCAATATGCCTACGTCCACGGGAGAAGAGGAGCAATAAATTTACTATCAAACGGAGAATACAAATTTCTTGGTGTTTTAACTCTCAACCCAAAACCCAATTATACCCAATAATCTCACAAAATGCTCTCTTAATTATAAGAGCATTAACTCTCTTAACTCTCTCTTAATTATGATACGATTACAAATGGTAAGGGGATGCCTTTTTTATAGGCAAAAAATTGTGTCATTGTGCCACCAAATTCAACAAAAGAATTCGGTGGCCTTCAACATTTGCTGCATCTAGAATTGTGGCCTTTATCCTTCAATATTTGCTGCATCTAGAATGGTGGCCTTTGAATAAAGTTGATGGAATTCTTCAACTATTGCTGCATCTAGAACAAAGGAAAATTCAAGGCACTTTGACAAATCTCCACCTTGACTTGAATTTTACTAATAGTAAACTTAGCTCCACCTTCTCCAAATAACTTCGAGTTCTACGTACATACACCAATCACGTCCAAGCAGTGCTTGAACTTGGAAGTAGAAAGAGACTTTGTCAACATGTCTGCTGGGTTGTCTGCAGTACCAATCTTTTTAACCATAACATCTCCTTGTGCGATAATATCTCGAACAAAATGGTACCTGATGTCAATGTGCTTTGTTTTTCCATGAAACATCTGGTCTTTGGTCAGATGTATAGCACTTTGACTATCGCAAAAGATAACTGTCACTTGATGATCTGAATTGAGCTCATTGTACAAGCCCTTTAACCAAATAGCCTCTTTGATAGCTTCAGTTACTGCCATGTATTCAGCTTCTGTTGTAGACAACGCAACTGTAGGTTGCAACGTAAATTTCCAACTGATAGCACTATTACCAAAAGTAAATATGTAGCCTGTCAACGATCTCCTTTTATCAAGATCTCCTGCATAGTCTGAATCGACATAACCAACCAAACTACTATCACCACTACTGAACTCCAAATAGGTGTCAACTGAGCCTTTTAAGTATCTCAAAATCCATTTTACTACTTGCCAGTGAACTTTACCAGGATTTGCCATGAATCTGCTCATAACACTAACTGCATGAGAAATATCAGGTCGAGTACATACCATGGCATACATAAGACTGCCTACTGCACTGGAGTATGGAACATAATCCATGTATTTCTGCTCTTCATCTGTGTGAGGTGATAGTGCAGCTGAAAGCTTGAAATGAGCAGCTAATGGAGTACTTACAGGCTTTGCCTCTTTCATGCCAAAACGCTCCAGCACTTTCTCAATATATTTCTTTTGAGTGAGAAACAACTTCCCTGCTTTCCTATCCCTCTGAATCTCCATTCCAAGAATCTTCTTTGCTGCTCCAAGATCTTTCATCTCAAACTCTTTACTCAATAAGACTTTCAGCTTCTCAACTTCAGAAGTATTCTTTGCAGCAATCAACATATCATCAACATATAACAATAAATATATGAATGATCCATCAACTAACCTTCTGAAGTAAACACAATTATCATAATTACTCCTTGAAAAATTATTACTGGTCATGAAGGAGTCAAACCTCTTATACCACTGCCTGGGTGACTGCTTAAGGCCGTATAGAGATTTCTTCAGCAAACAAACATGGTCCTCCTTGCCTTCAACCCTGAAACCTTCTGGTTGTTGCATGTAAATTTGCTCTTCAAGATCACCATATAGAAAAGCAGTTTTTATATCTAACTGCTCCAACTCTAAGTCATACTTAGCCACCATAGCAAGCAACATGCGAATGGAACAATGTTTCACAACAGGTGAAAATACATCATTGAAATCGACACCTTGTACTTGTTTAAACCCCTTTGCAACTAAGCGAGCTTTGTATCTTGCTTCTTCAATGCTTGGGGAGCCTTCCTTCTTCTTGAAAACCCATTTGCAGTCGATAATCTTCTTTCCTTTTGGTAGTTTAACGAGCTCCCAAGTACCATTCTTATGTAAGGACTCCATTTTTTCTTCCATAGCTATCAACCATCTATCTGAATTAGCTCCTGAAATGGCTTCTGAATATGTGGATGGCTCCTCAACATTGTTGATCTCCTCAGCTGCTGACAAAGCATAAGCCACCAAATCTGCATAATCGGTATATTTTATTGGCTTCTTTATTTTTCTCCTTTCTCTATCTTTCGCAATAGAGTATGGTTGCTCCTGTTCAACTGAGGTAGGCTCTAAATCACCTTGCTGAGAGCTGGATGGTTGTGAATCTGACTGTGAAGTAGAATCTTGCTGAGCAGGATAGTCTTCAACATTCATCTCCTGTCTCTGACTGGCCTCCACCTGCTTATCAGAACTGCAAGATACCAATACTTCATTTTTCGAGTGAAGCATAGAACCTTCATCAAATGTGACATCTCTGCTGATTATAACTTTGGATGATTTGGGACACTAAAGTTTATATCCTTTCACCCCTGATGGATATCCTAGAAAAATGCACTTCTTCGCCCTTGGTGCTAACTTGCCATCATTGACGTGCATGTATGCTGGACAGCCAAAGATTCTCAAATTTGAATAACTTGCAGGTTTTCCAGACCAAGCTTCCTCTGGAGTCTTGAAACCAATTGAAACTAATGGAGAGCGATTGATGCAAGCTGTTGAAACAGCTTCTGCCCAAAAAATCTTTGGTAATCCAGCATTTGAAAGCATACACCTTGCTTTCTCCATAAGGGTTCTGTTCATATGTTCAACAACTCCATTTTGTTGGGGTGTCATTCGAACTGTGTGATACCTTACAATGCCTTCATTTTTGCAGAAATCATTGAACTCACTAGTACAAAACTCCAAGCCATTATCTGTTCTCAGCCTCTTTATTTGCCTTCCTGTCTGCTTCTCTATCATGGTTTTCCATTGCTTGAATGTGGAAAACACCTGATCCTTGTGTTTAAGAAAGTAAACCCAAACCTTCCTTGAGAAGTCGTCGATGAAGACAAGCATGTATCTGGCACCACCTTTTGATGGAACTTGTGATGGCCCCCAAAGATCAGAATGGATGTAATCCAAAGTACCTTTGGTTGTGTGGGTACCTGTGCTGAAACTGACACGTTTTTGCTTTCCGAAAACACAGTGCTCGCAAAAATTAAGTTTGCCAGTATTTTGTCCACATAAAAAACCCTTATTGCTTAACAGGGTTAAGCCTTTCTCGCTCATATGGCCTAACCTCATATGCCATAATTTGGTGATGTCGGTTTCAGACATTTGAGTAGTAATTGCAGCAGCAGCTCCTGTAACTGTGGTTCCTTGTAGGATATAAAGTCTTCCAAGTAGTTGAGCCTTCATCACTACCAGAGCACCTTTGCTAACTTTCATGACTCCACCTTCACTTGTGTATTTGCACCCATTAGCACCAAGAGTGCCTAAAGAGATGAGATTTTTCTTCAAGTCGGGAGCATGACGAACGTCTATCAAAGTTCGCACCACGCCATCATGCATCTTGATTCGGATTGTACCCTTGCCAATAACTTTACAAGCTGCATCGTTGCCCATCAAAACAACTCCACCTGCAAAAGATTCATATGTGGAGAACCAGTCCCTATTGGGACATATGTGATAAGAGCAACCTGAATCCATAATCCAGTCATCCTTGAATCTACATCTTTCATTGTTAGTGACTAAAAGAATATCAGATGTGGTCTCATTTTCAGCAATACTAGCTTCGGAGAAATTTTCTCTTCTTTCTTCATTTGATTGTTTGTTTTTCAACTTATAACAATCAGCTTTAATGTGCCCCTTTTTATGACAATAGTTACATATCAAATTCTTATATCTAGATTTTGACCTAGACCTACTACTGCCATAACTCTTATTTTTAGACCTTCCTCTAACAACAAGGCCTTCTGCAACATTATCCTCTTTAGTACCGACAATTCCTTTATCAATTATAATTTTAGAGAGTAAAGCTGTCTTAACCTCCGCCAAAGACACACTATCTTTTCCATAAAGCATTGTGTCCCTAAAACTTTTATGTGACGGTGGTAATGAACACAACAATTTCAAAGCAGCATTTTCATCATCAACTTTAGCACCCACATTTTCTAGACTTACTAAAATTGATGTATATTCTTCAAGATAGGTATTAATAGAAGTACCTTCCTGCATTTGAAATGTGTAGAACCACGTCATGTGGTACAGCTTGTCGGTCAGGGTTTTGGACATATACAAGGACTCCAGCTTCGCCCATAAGCCAGCTGCTGTATCTTCATTGATGACCTCCTAAAGAACTTCATTAGACAAACACAGCTGAATCGTGGAAACTGCCTTGTTGATGATCTCCTCCTTCTTTTCTTCAGTCATTGACTCTGGCATTCTATTCTTCCCCAATAAAGCTTTCTCAAGCCCATTCTGAATTAAGATGGCACGCATCTTAATCTTCCACAAAGAGAAATTTATGTTACGATCAAATTTCTCAATATCAAATCTTGTAGTTGCCATTGCTTCTGTCACGAACTTCTTTTGATCAAAAAATAGCTCCCACTATTCCACGTGAATAGTAACCGTACACGTGAATAGTAACTGTATACGTGAACAGTGACCGTATACGTGAACAGTAACCGTATACGTGAACAGTATCCAAGGAAAAATCTTTTCTGATGTGGAAGATCAGTTTATACTGCAACCACAGAGCATACTCAGAAAGAACCTCGGCTCTGATACCAATTTGTTAGGATCGACGGGCTATTTAGATAGTAATTTAATAGCAACAATGAAGAAATAGCCAAAGTAATAAAAATAAATACACACAAAATTTACGTGGTTCGGCAATGTACCTACGTCCACGGGAGAAGAGGAGCAATAAATTTACTATCAAACGGAGAATACAAATTTCTTGGTATTTTAACTCTCAACCCAAAACCCAATTATACCCAATAATCTCACAAAATGCTCTCTTAATTATAAGAGCATTAACTCTCTTAACTCTCTCTTAATTATGATACGATTACAAATGGTAAGGGTAGGCCTTTTTTATAGGCAAAAAATTGTGCCACCAAATTCAATAAAAGAATTCGGTGGCCTTCAACATTTGCTGCATCTAGAATGGTGGCCTTTATCCTTCAATATTTGCTGCATCTAGAATGGTGGCCTTTGAATAAAGTTGATGGAATTCTTCAACTATTGCTGCATCTAGAACAAAGGAAAATTCAAGGCACTTTGACAGTCTATAATAGATTTAATGGTAGTTAAGAATAGGCCTCACTATGCTACAAGAAATACCTGCATAATATCGCATATAACACGCGCAGGAATTATAGACCTGGATTGTGGATGGGGTGGTGCTGTGTATGGTGGGCCTCTCCACGGGGATGAAACAGTTTGCTATTTCTTATCAACCCAAAATAAAAATGGAGAACATGGGATTGCATTGCTTAATTGCTTACCAACCCAAGCAATGGACAGATTTGTGAAAGAGTTGAATAGTATGTTACAGGATCAGCCAACTAAACCTAAATTTTCGTTCTCTGCCTTGTAAATCTGAAATCAATGGCGTGCATTTATCTTTTCCAATAAAATAAGAGGCACCTGTTTCCTTTTCCTGTTTCTCTTGAAAATAAAAGTATAGTGTTGCTGTTTCTGTTCACCTATAGTTTCGATTGTTCCTTGTGATTTCAAGGATTGTTGTACTGCATGCTACTTTAATGATTTTTTATTGGCTTAAAATCTCTACTTATTAAGTCAAATAATTAATTATACCACAACTGCAGCTTAAACTATTCAATGATATTAATCAAGAACATCCGAAAATACAGCTTGTTTAACCTCTCAAAATTAGCAATTATGTTGTTATACTCAATTCTGACAAATTTTAGAATCCATGCCACCGCTATAGTTGCAGCACCGAAAGCACTGGTCATATTTGCATAATTTGCTAAATTAACATACTCATCTGCATATATACTTGCTACATTAATAGTCAGACCACAATCATTCAAATAGATTAATATGTGTACTAAATAATTAGTACTTTATATATAATAGTTTCCGTTATATATCATTCTGATTTAATAATATAACATGGATATGGTTATGAAAAATTTTTTGTTTACGGGGGAAGAAGAAAGAATTGATAATGATAAATTGTACGGTCAGACAAATCCGCAAACATATATATATATATATATATATATATATATATATATATATATATATATATATATATATATTTGGAGTGAATTAAAGTTATCTGATAAACTGAAGCAGTTTTGGGTTTAATTCTGTTCAAGCTTACACAAGTAGATGTTCTTCAATGGCATGGGGCTGTTCCTTCGACTACTCGGTTGCTGCTTTTGGGCAATGCTTTAGGTGTATCATTCCTTTTTGACTTTTTGTTGGACTTTAATCCAAACAACAGATCCGAAAATTTTGGATATGTTCTAATTATTTTTAGGAATTTTAGGATGTTACTGGATGCTACTCCCTCCATTTAACTTGTCACCATAATTTCTAATGGTTTTTTTGTTTCACTAAAGGTGACGATTTTTAAATTTTAATAAGTACTGATTATGTATTTTTTATTTTATCAGAAAAATTAGATAATTAATACAATAAAATTATATAACTATATACAATTAATAAAATAATATTTTATTAAATTATACTTCCTACCTGCACAAATAAGTGTCCACCTTGTTTTCGCACAAAGATTAAGAAGCTCATTTATTACCCTAAATATTTATGCAATTAATAAGCCAAAACGTTTTATAAGAAGCTTATAATTTATGCTAAACTGAGTAGTCGCAAACACAAGCCATTTAAAAATTGGTCAAACAGATCAACCCAGATCTCGTTTCGTTTGAGCCTCCAGGCGGCCCATTCATATATTATTATAATATTGTTATCAGATATTTGTTGTTATTGCAGTTAAGAATAAGTTTCGATATCATATAGAAAAAAATACTAAATTTGCAAAATTAGTCAAAGTTTTTAGTCTATGGATCAATTCAAATCGCCCAACCTATTTAGACATTTGATCAATTTATGACCTATACTTTTTATCCATTTATGATCCATCCATTTATATCCCAACCTAAACCCGCTCAATCCGTCCAATTTGCCACCTCTACAAAGATACACACACACACACACACACACATATATATATATATATATATATATATATATATATATATATATTCGAATGTTTTTCAAATAAAATTTTCTTGAGTCTCTCTTGAATGAATACATTTACATCAAAAAAATACAACAATTTGAACCAATTTTTACCAATAATTTTTGGGCCATTTTATGGTTGGTGTGCACTATATATGCTTGGTCGGTATTAAGGAAAATTAGTTTTGGCTTTAAGAAATATATATATATATATATATAACCTTGGATTTATTGGTTGATGATTTAAGCAAGAAATATATTGAAAAATTTTATTAAGTTTAAGCTAGTAATATTTATGATAGAGTTTGGGTACGCCCATGACTCTAATTTGGATAAAGATCCAATCCAGATTAAATTGAGTTATTTAATCTGATTAAAATTACCAAATCCTATCTCAGAAAGAGTTTGAGTTAGACTAGGGTTAAGACTCTAGCCTTTAGGACCTCTATAAATAGAGGTGAGGTCCTCATAATTTGGTAACGAGAAAACGTATACGCCGCAAGGCTGCTCGTTCCCACTCACAGTTTTTTGTCTTATTTTCATGGGCATTTAGATTGTGATCTAGCTGCTCTTACCCCGAGTGGGTAAAAGCCGGACCAGTGACCAAAAACAAACGGGATCTTGGTAGACGCTTCCGCAACTAGTTTCTGCGCTACAAGAAGTAGGTACATTTATTTAATATTACCTCCATTAAATTATATGCGTATAATTTTCCATCATTAGTATCAGAACCGTTGTTTTTGCGTCCTGGGATGTGGCTAAAGAGGTCTAAAATTTTATGTGCAAAATTATTAGATCTGGGATGCATTAATCACAACAAAAATTTAATTTTTGTGTGAAAAATATATATGCGTGTATATTTTGGCTCAATTTCGTGTATGTGTTAACCGAAACCCGAGGGATAAAATTGAATATTCGAAACGCTAGTCTAGAAATTGGGATTTTTTGTTTTAACCATTCCACTGTATTCACAGACCCCGAAAACCCCCGGCCGGCTGAAATTCGGAGAGCTGAATCAGCCGGGAAGGTGGCGCGTGGCTTGCACGCGACACTACGCGTTGAGCGCGTGTGCATGGGCGGTGGCCCACACGCGCGCAAACACGTGCCAAGGAATGACACGTCCTTGACACGTGGCCCAATCATCGTGAGCCACGTGGCAGACTGAGGTCATGCCACGTGGATCCGACGTGTCCCCTTGGTGCCACGTGGGCGCCAGGTGGACCAATAGGGGGTCGACACGTGGCAAGGCTGGGACCTGCTACATGTCATGATGACATGTCATCACCGTCCACGTGTACCAATCAGAGTCTGCCACGTGTCAAGCCATGTCACTGCCACGTGGCATGACACGTGTCCACATGGTGCCACGTGGGCATCACGTGGACCAATAAGAGTCGGACACGTGTCACACTGTGGTGTTGACACGTGTCCGGCCAGGGAAAGACGCGCGTGGGGGCGCGTGAGCGCGTCCCCCACCCTCTCGTCGGTGCGTGTCGGCACGTGGGAGCTTCTCCGGCCTCCAAATCAGCTCTATTTTTTTGCGAAAATATTTTTCATAATATTTTTGATTTTTTGGTCTATTTTTTAAAATTTTTTGATGACCATAAAATATTTTTTTGTTTATTTTTGAAATAAATATTATAAAATAATTATGGAAAATGAGTTTTCTATTTTTAAAATATTTTGAAAAAAATTTTATGTGATTTTTTGTCCTTATTTGTTGATTAAAATGTGTTTCAATCATATGTGTTTATACATGAGTGTATTAACCATTTGAATTTCTGTAATGTGTTTCAGAAATGATGATAAGGACACATATGATTCCTAAAACCCCGCATGGGATTGCTTTAAGAAATGCAAGAGTGAGTTCACTAAGCAAAATAAGAATGCGGAGGATCATTCGAGCTGATGATATTGATGCTATAGTGCATCATATATTGACGATGCATGAACAAATGCAGGAGTGCATTTGGATTGGAGGTTTAAGCTTAAGAAGGGATGACAGAGATAAAATCAAAGCGTTGGTTAAATCTTTTGAATATCATCCAGTCCTGAGAGAGCTTTTGGAAATTACTTGGTACATAGGAGATAGAGTTTATAAGAAATCTATCATCCAATTTTTGGTTTGAGTTGCCAAAAGAGGAGTGTTGAGGAGCAACATTCCATCTGTGATGAAATTAAGAAGTGGACGTAAAGTGTATAGTCCATGGCTTCATCAACAAACTTATGAGTTCCCTTATGAATTGATGAAGTTGATCAAAGAATCAGTCCCTGTGTCTGTGAAGGTCTTGAGGAGATCTAGTTTTCTAGATTAATTGATATGAGTGTCAATTATAGTTAGCGTTTGATTTTATAGGATTTATGTTTCCTATTATTATTATTTGACATGTGTGTCTTATTAGAGAATTATTGGATTTATTTATTGGTTGAATGAATGAGTTTATTCTTTATGGCTTTTAATTATTTTTCAATAAATGTGTTTATTTTAAAAATATTAATTGCCTTTGCAATATTTTATGAGTAAAATGTTTGCATGTTTATTAAGTAGAGGCTTAATAAAATAAAAACCAATAAAATATCCCTCAAAAGTTTAAGAACTTAAATAATTCAATAATTCTGATTTACTATACATGAAATCTTAACCTATAAAGTTGGACATTAGAACTTAGAAGGTAATTGGTACTCTAAGTATACTTTTCGAATTTGAGTCTAATAGAAAACTTTATTAGGTTATTATTTCAGGTGTATAGTAAATTGCATGTTTTGCTTTATCTCTTTTAAATATGTGCAACATTGTTCCATTTGAGATCAGAGGATTTTAATGGATGCTGCTTCCAAGTTATAATTATGAAATCTAGAATACAAAGATTCAGTATGTGCTTGAAGAGCAAGAGGCTCTTAAATCCTCAAGTTCGGTTATGGCTGAACCTGAGGATGATGCTATATCCCAGCATAAGCAGGACCAAGATGCCTATGTCGCATCACATCACTAAGCAATTTCACAAGTATCAAAATGCAATGGATCTGTGGATCACTTTGCAGGAGAAGTTCAGAGATGTGACTCTGAATAAGCTCCGATCATTGTAGATCAAATTTGATATATATCAGAAAAGTCTGATTAATCGAAGCGAAAACATCTAAGAGAGATGAAAAGAAAAGTGAGCTTAGTGAACTTAGTCATAAGTGACTGATAAGAAGAAGGTTTTAACTGTTATCCGTTCTTCACCCAAGAGTTGGTAGCATGTGAGGATGCAACTAACTCACATAGATAAGCAAAAAGACATTTGAGGATGCCACTTGCTATTTGAAGCTTAAAAGAGGCCGTCTGACAGTGATTAAGGTCAATGTCATATGGCATAGTCCTGTTCTAATAGAATGAGTTCTCATTAGAACAAGATAATAAGCTACATCAATAGGGATAAAAAAAAGGCTTGAAAGCCTGAAAAGTAAAAGGAATAGAATCACGTAAGGTCCAAAGGCAAAAAGGAGATAAACTTTTCAAGAGTAAAATGTTTCAATTGCCTATAGAAATGACATTATGCAAGAGATGCATTATGCCTAAAAAGATACACTATTCTGACTCAAGAGTGAGTGAAATTTATGTATCTAGTTCTGAATTTTATCCTTTGTGGGTGATAGATTTAGAACCAATGGACCGTGTAACAAGGGATCGAGATACCTTTATTATAAAATTTAGGTTCTGTTCTTACTTTATTGAAATTTATTTTCAATTTATATTTTGAGGATAACAGTGCACGCTTATGCTTGAATGATTTTATTGTTATGGATATGGACCATAAGAATTTGAGTAAAACTATTTTTCCTTTAATTTATTATTTTTCACATAGTTATAAGGATAATGTGAAATTATGGCATGCTAAATTAAACCATATTTAACAAGACCAAATGAGTCGGTTAGTTAAAATAAGTTTAATAAGTGATTTAAATAAGTTTGAATTGCCTATGTGTGAGCATTGCCTAAAAGGAAAAACTAGTTAGAAAATCATTCGAATAAGGAACTAAAGCCAAATTTTCATTGCAGTTAGTCCATTCTGACGAATGTGGTCAAATGAATGTGAGGGTGAGGCATGAGGCCTACTATTTCATCACATTTATATATGACTGTACTAAGTATGGTCATGTTTATTTGATTTCTCACAAGTCAGAAACATTGTGTTGCTTCAAGACTTATATGAGTATAGTTGAGAATCAATTAGATAAAAAGATTAAAGCTTTAAGAACTGACAGAGGTCAGTAATATCTTACAGATAAATTTAAAGCTTCATGTGATGAAAAGAATTGAACATTAGTTGTTCATTCCTATAAACCCACAACAAAACGGTGTTGAGGAAAGGAGAAATAAGACTCTCCTATATATGGTTAGATCTATGATGACAGAGGCAAATTGCCTATCTCCTATTGGGGAGATGTTTTATTGACTGTCACATATGTTCTGAACTATATGCCCTCTAAATCTGTCATTATCATAACTTATGAGTTGTGAACTGGTCGACAAGTTGACCTAAGCCATTTACCTCAATTATGGATTGTAATGCTTACGTCCATGATACCTCAATTTGGTAAATTTAAGACCAAGAGGTAAAAAGAGTATCTATGTGAGATATTCTGAAGTATTAAAAGGATCCATTGTCATGGATCAGTAAGAAAATGGTATAATGATAGAATTCGAATCACAAGATGTCACATTCTTAAGAGAATGCATTTTCCAAAGTTGGGCGAAGTGAATTAAGATTTCACTTTATATTAATTTCAGGAAGACACCATCAGGATCACTCCATCCGAGTGGGAGGGAGTTAGAGGAAAAAAGTTAAGACCTTCATCCTCCAAACGATCCAGATGTTCGAGACCTAATATGAATGGGAGCATTCTTGACTCCAGTGGGAGGAAAGAATACGGTATTCCTGACTCCAGTGGGAGTATGGAACATAATTCCAGTGGGAGCATTACGAATCACGATGAATATATGAGACATGTTCATCAAGATTCAGAACTGTAAAAATCTAAAAGGATAAGTGTTTCATGCTGACGATTTGAAAAATCGAAGGCTAGAATGAAGCCCTTTTAATTATTCCCCAAGACAAGAAAAAGCATAAAAATATTCAAAATGCTTTTTCATGCCCATTTAAGAGAAAAATGGACTAAAGCAATGGAAAAGGAAATGGCATCCATAAGATCAAATCATGTTTGAGAACTATTTGATCTACTGGAAGGGCACAAATTGAGAATAAATGTATTCTCAAAGTAAAGTGAAAGGCTGATAGAGGTATCGAAAGATATAAGGCTCAGCTAGTCGCTATGGGGTTCATACAATAGGAAGAGATTGACTATGAGTAGACTTTCTCATCTGTTGTAAATAAAATTTACGTCCATAAGGTTCATTCTTGCCATAGTGGCGAGTTTGAACGTAGAGCTTCATCAAATGGATGAAAAGACTGCTTTTCTCAATAGAGAAATGGATGAAACAATCTACATATTTCATCGGAAAAGGCAGCGAACATAAGGTTTGCTGATTGATGTGTTCAATCTATTTCTTTGAACAGTCTTCAACACAATGGTGCTTGAGACTTCATCATAGAATCATGTCGAACGTGTTCAGCATGATTGATGAAGATCATTATATTTATAGTAAAAGCTCTGAAAATGAATTTATCATTTTGGCATTGTATGTATATGACATACTCAAAGCTGAAAATGATAAATGGTACGTAAATAAAATCAAAGATTAGTTATCGTCCAACTTTGAGACAAATGAAATGGGTCATGCATATTACATTCTTGAAGTTAAGATTTCAAGAGAGATCATTCAAGAAGATTGTTGTCTGTTTCTTGAGAGAAATATATCAACAAAGACCTTGAGCGATTTAATATGCAAAACTGCAAACCCATAGATAACCCCATTGCCAGGAATTAGTTTCTCAGCAAAGATGTGTGTCCTATGAAGTCAGAGAAAATTGAACGTATGAGGAGCGTTCTATATATGACAGTGCAATGGGTAGTCTTATGTATACAGTGTTGTATACAAGACATGATATATACTATGCAGTGAGCATGGTTAATAAATATCAATTTAACCCAGGCAAAGCACATTGGAAGCAATTGAAAGAATACTTATATACCTAATGGTACTGCAGAATATTCTTTCTATTTTCAATAAAATGATCTGCATTGAGAGAATACAGAGACGTTGATTAGGCAGGAGAAGTGGATGAGAGGAAATCCACTCCATGTTTTATATTCTTATTTGGCAAGAATGCCATCTCGTGGAGTAACAAGAATTAAACTTGAGAAGCCCCATCAATAGTGGAAGTTGAATTTGTCACTTCCTCAATTGCAGTACAGGAGATAGTTTGGTTGAAATAGTTTGTGAGCCATTTAAGAGTAACTGTCTCAAAGGTATTAGTGACAGTCTATAGTGACAGTCAGTCGTTATAGCTTATAGTGGAGCTAAGCATATCGAGATTAAGTATCAATATATGAGAGATATTGTTGCACGAGGGGAACTGAACTTACAGTACGTTTCTACGCATGCAGATCCATTGAGTAAACCTGTAACAAGAGATGTGTTTTGAGAAATACATTAGATGTCGAGGTTTGTGTAGAATATAATTGGTACTGTTATATTTTATATAATCCCTTAACGTTATTATTTGCAAATAATAACTAAAGTTCATTGATGGGCAATACATGAGTGTGAATGTTTATGTGTAAATATTTACTGTTATTGATATGAGATTGAGCATGTCGGACAGAGAAGTAGCCCACTCACAAGGGTGTTTACCTTAGTTTTGTCAATGAGTTGGCAAAGACTAAGATGGGGCGATTTTTGAACATATGAGAATGCTCGAGAGCCTGTTCAAAATAAAAGTGCCGACTTGCAGAAATTACAAGATGAGTCTTGTTAAGGTGTGAGATAAAGACATACATAAAGTGATATGCTTTGGATTGAGATCCAAATAAGGATTGTACGAAATCCGATGGTAAGTTAAATGTAACTACCATATTCTGTCTAAAAAGCCAGAAGTAGTCCTTAAGTAAGTGGACTAAAGTTGGGTGCTTCGGTGCATCGCAACCTTACGCTTCTGTATGGTGTTTCATATACACATTATCGAAATGTGAGACATGCGCTCCTTTAAGGGAAGGAAAGAACACCATAACACATGTTTTATACCGTGTGTGCTTATGTGACCACAGGGATGGGAATTTAATAATATTAATGATCTCAACTTTCCCTATTGTGATACCCTATTTATATTTCGACCATTAGAACCCTTAACTTATCCCTGAAATATGGTTCAATGTGGCTAGTTTAGTTAGTTTTCAAGAGGTCTGGGAAAAATTTAGGCCTGGCGGATCTAACTATAAAAGCGAGTTGAATCATGATGGATGGTATACAGTAAGAGGGGAAGATAGCCTTTCGATCACTTTCATAATGTTTCGTGGTTCACCGGCATGCCTATTATAGTTTCTATGAGTAGAGACATAATAGTGAACACGAAAATTGTTTTATGAGATCATGAGTTAAAACATTGAATGTGAGAAGGCAATCTAGGGTTAGGCATACATGAAGAAGATGAAGATGATCTTGTTTTGACGAGACGCTATATATCCCTAACAGGTGTATAGCACTAGTGCTCTCGAGGTATGCTGGTCACACAATCTATTTGCCAGTATAACTGAAAATTAAGACTGGAATGTGTTCCGTCATGTGCGAGTGGGAGATGATAGAGTTTGGGTACGCCCATGACTCTAATTTGGATAAAGATCCAATCCAGATTAAATTGAGTTATTTAATCTGATTAAAATTACCAAATCATATCTCAGAAAAAGTCTGAGTTAGACTAGGGTTAAGACTCTAGCCTTTAGGATCTCTATAAATAGAGGTGAGGTCCTCATAATTTGGTAACGAGAAAACGTATACGCCGCAAGCCTGCTCGTTCCCACTCACAGTTTTTTGTCTTATTTTCAGGGGCATTTAGATTGTAATTTAGCTGCTCTTACCCCGAGTGGGTAAAAGCCGGACCAGTGACCAAAAACAAACGGGATCTTGGTAGACGCTTCCGCAACTAGTTTCTGCGCTACAAGAGGTAGGTACATTTATTTAATATTACCTCCATTAAATTATATGCGTATAATTTTCCATCAATTTTAAAAAAAAAAAATCTCACCTTAAATTAAACTCATAAAATTGCTCATGCAACAAGACAATAGCAAATTGCCACGTATCTTGAATAAAATAAATTATATAAGTAATTGTAATAAAAATATGGCTATTTGTAACTTATTTTGTTCTATGTCGCAACTTGTCATTTAAATAAGAATTTTTTTTAGCTTTCAAGTTTAAACCCCATTAAAAAAATTTAAAAAAAGATTGATCATTTCACTAATATTTCTTCAAGATTACCTTCACAGTTTAGACTGATTCGTACCAAATTTCTGGATGGCATCTCTGTAAAGCTCCATCCTATTCTCGGCATAAACGTTGCCGTTCTTAACCAGCTCCTCTCCAAACTTAACTGCTGCATTAACTGTCTCCTCTGCGCTATCATACGCCGAGTGCACAATCCCTCTCTCCACCGCCATGTCCGCCTTCAACTTAGCAGCTCCCACAATAACCTCTTGCCTGGTTTTAGAATCAGCAATCTTGCTCTTAAAGGAAGTCATTAACGAGTTTGGTATCTCAAATCCGATATCCATTTCACTCAAGTACAGGAACCCTCCATCTCTCCTCATCAGCAAGTAGTCATGGCTTAAAGCAATGATCATACCGACGGCGATTGCATGGACGTTGATTGCTGCTATTGTTGGCAAAGGAAGAGATAAGAATTCAGATACAAGTGACTGGAGTTTTGCGGCTATGAGTTTGATGCGTGAGAAAGAGGATTGTGCCCATTCAAGATCAAAGCCATTAGAGAAGAACTTGCCTTGTGATGTTGTGATAAGAACTGAGCCAGGGGAGGGTGGCTTCGCTCTAACTCCAGCTAGAGCTGATCGGATTGAGTCGATGAGTGTAGGGTTCAGGCGGTGCTCGCCGTCACCAGTGAGGGTGAGGATGTAGATGTTACCTCTCTTCTCTAAGCTGCACATTTTTGTTGTTTTTTTTGCCTCCCCCACAGTATAAGCTCTTTGCATTGTTTATACCAAAGTAGGGGTGTGCAAATGCTCGGTTCGGTTTTGGACCGAACCGAACAAACCGAAAACCGAAATTTAGTATTTTTTAAAACCGAACTGCGGACCGAACTTATTTGGACCGAAACCGAATAAATCAAAATAATTTCGGTCGGTTCGGTTCAATCGGTTCTCACACAAATATAAACTTTTTTTTTTATTATTTTTAACTTATATGGATCCATAAATTAAATTAACTTATATTCAACAAAATAAAAACATTTAAAATAACTAAAAGGAAAAAAACATACATAAATTTTTCATATTGTTTTCCTAATAAATATTAAGCAAAATTATACTAAAAAAACATACATTAAAAATAAATACAACATAAATTCTAATTAATAATACATTTAATGTACTTTAATTAAAAAAAATATGTAAATAAATATAGCATAACTTCATATGCATAACACAACAACAACTCCAATTAAGCCCTCTTAGACCCGCATTCCATACAAAAAAAAATAATGATTAAATAATTTCAACTACTCGCAGACATATATGGAAGTGCCTAATACATTAATAGAACAGAGAATTTGACACGGTTAAAACCCTCTAGTGTGGAATTTATGTTATGTTTCCAAGTTAGAAAGTAATTAAAAGTAGCATGCAGAAAGTGGTTATTATGGTCTGCAATGGAATTTCAGAACAGAAGGAAAGTTCTATATAGTGGGGAATTTGCATTTGCAATTTGCTGCCTCTCAAAGATTTGTCAAGACTTTTATGATCCAAAATGCTTCTATATATTCCAATTAGTGGGGCTGAAGCCAAACTTGAAAGTAAACAGTTAAAATAAAACTCTTAAGTGATGCGATGCTGCCACATTTTAGTTCTGATATGGTAGCATATAATTAATATATATTTTATATTAAAGCAACCTTAGGTGCTTGTAGATGGAGAAATTGCTTGTTTTTGATATGACACAAAGGAATATTAATTAAGAATTTATGTTCTTTGAAGTGGAATGATTATCATTGCAATATATGTGATGAAAATGCAAAAGAAAGCCTCAAACGCAATTCGGATACATAAATTAATCACAAGAATAATCTGTATCTATTCTAGCTGTCAACGTTTAGCCATAATATTGGCCATATACATAATATTAGCCATATCTATTCTAAATCAGTAAATTGCATTTGATATATACATCTATCGCCATCTTCATTTTGTTAATCAATTACACATCTATCGCCATCTTCATTTTGTTTTCTTATCAAACACTTCATCTATATAATTTCATTATAGTCTTCATCTATATAATTTCATTACGTCATTATTTTCATAGAATAATCAAATATTATGTTAGCTTAATAATAACTGGTTTGAATTTCAATTTCTGCTGATTGGGTTGTGTAAGATTTATAACATTTAATTTGTATATGAATTGTTAATTTGGCAAACTATTCATAGCAAATATATTGAACATAAATTTGGCAAACTGGGCAAATATATTGGTAATTTGGCAAACTGGGCAGAGCAAATATATGAGCAGAAGCAGAGCAACTAATCAAAAATCATAAATTGGCTTCCTTAATCAACCCACGCAGCCCCCTCAAAAATAAAATCTAGACACCCATGTTTGCAAGACGAATCAAAGAATAGAAGAGCATCAAACAGAAGAGTAGAAGGAAAAAAAAACAAATAAAAAAAAAAGAGAAGAGCAAACAGAACAGAAGAGTAGAAATGATACTTACCATGGTTGCAAGACGAATCAAAGATTTCTTGAAGCGAAGAAGAGAAGAAATAGGTGGAGTATGATTGGTCCGTAACTTACACTAGATCTGCTGGATTTTTGTTCTTGTTTGCCTCCTTTGAGTTTTGTTCAGGAGATGAGGATGGGGTTGGCACTTAAACAAGAGGAACGAATTCAAAAAGGCTTGATTTACACAGGGGCAACAGGCTGTGGAGGTGGTGGTCTGTCGAGGTGGCTGTTGTGCTGCTAGGGTTTCTGATTTAGGTAAGGAAAGGAAGAAAGGAATTTAGGTTATATTATATATATATATCATGATCAAAACGGTGTGTTTTATAAATTGCGGTCGGTTCAGTTCCTTCGATTTTTTAATTTTTAGAACCGAACGATAAAACCGAAAAAAATTCGGTTCAAAATCGAAAAAACCGAAAACCGAAAAAAACTAAACCAAATAGACCAAAATCAGTTCGGTTCGGTTTTCAATTCCGGTTCAGTTCTGCACACCCCTAGTTTATAGTGTTCATATGTAACTACGCGCCAACCAATAAATTAACATACAAAATAATTACAAAAATTCTTATATAAATCCGGTCTAATAATAATTAAAAAAAATAGTTAAAAAAATTAGACAAACTAAAAATAAAATATCACTTACGCATAATAATTACCACTCTCAGAAGTTAGTTTTATCCATGCTCACCAAACTATTGTCCAAATTATGCAAAATTAATGAAATAATTTTTTTTCCTAAAAATTACTGAATTTAATACTTATATACAGAAAAATCACTTTGAACATTTTTAGTGAATGGCTCGCAAAAAAATTTACTTGGCATATCTAGTCAGTATGTTTTTCACACATGGCATGCCAAATAATGCAAAGTCAGCATTTGACGTGGCACGTATGTCTCCTTAGCAAACACGTGGATAAGAAAAATGGGATTGGATGCCACGTCATCATGCCATATGGCGGATGACATAGACAAAGTGGCATGTTAAGTTGATAATACGTGTACCGCCACATACACAGGTCCCGCCGACTGGATATACCAAGTAGATTTTCCTGCGAGTTTCTGATTTTTATTTATATATAAGTGCTAAATTCAGTGATTTTTATGAAAAGAAAAATTCTTTCATAACTTTTGTGTAATTTAGGCAATAGTTCGGTAATTATGGATGAAATTCACCCCACTCTCAGTTCATTTTTTAATCCATTTATGTTATGTAACAGTTTTTTATTGACTTTATAAAATTTCATGAACTTAATTTAGACAAAAATTACTGAAATAGTTATTAGGTTATATTATTGGATTCAACTTACAATAAGCCTCATGTATGTCGAGGCAAATGCATGCTGACACTCTTTGAGTTTAAAAAAAAATATACATGTTTATGTTGGAAAAGTTAACAATTGTGGCTTAATTACTTATCCCACATTGAAAAAATGTAAAGAAAGGGGAATTTGTTAAAGTTATAAATATAGTCTCTCCTTTCCTAATTGAAATAATCTCAAAATTATCATTCTTTCCTAAGGCAAAATTCTTTCTCTCTTTTGTAAATATTTCACTTGTATTATTTTTTTGAAATAGTGAAATATAATTTGGTAATGTCCGAGGACGTAGGCATAATTGACCGAATCTTGTGCAATTCTGGTATTATGTATTTGTCTATTTAATAGCTATTGTCAGGTATATTACTAGTAAATTATTGTACTGGTAAATTACTTAGAAAAATTCTGTCGAAAGAGATTGAGTTTTAAGTGGGACCATTTATGACCCCTGCAGTCTTTCCAAGGAATTTTACCTTGAGTAATTTTTCAGTACAATCGTTTACGCTTTATTTATCTGAGCAATAGTGTTCGAAGTGAATTTGGTAAAAATTATCCCGAGTTTTCACAATAATTGGTATCAGAGTCTAGGTTCTTTCTTAGTATACTCTGTGGTTGCAGTATAATCTGATATTTTACATCAGAAAAGATTTTTCCTTGGCTTATTAGCATTTTGCATCGATAGCTATTGAATAGTAATTGTAGTAGAAATGACAAATCCATCCACTGCTTCTTCCTCGTCTATTTTGGCAAGAAATGCGATGAAAAATGCAAGAGTTGCGGTAGAAATTTTTGATGGTACGGGTCATTTTGACATGTGGCAAAGTGAGTGTGATGCGCGCCGAACCCCGTAGGATGTCCCGACCGTCCGTCTTTAGGGCGATCGAGAGAGGTTCATAAAACTTGTAAGGTATTTATAAGTGCGTCTATTTTGGGGAACAACGAGGTTTCATGGAGTCGCCACCTAATAAAATATTAGAAAAGTTCATCTCGCCTCAGGGAGTTTAAGACGACATAATATCCATTTTGGGCAAACCAAAAGGGATTTTGGAGGCATTCACCCTAATAGAACATTGGAATGACCCTCTAACCCTATGGAGCTTAGGATTGTAAATTGAGTCTTTTGGTGGGACACAAGAGGTGTCTTGGAGATCTCATTCCAATGAAATATTGAAATGGTCCTCTCGCCTCGTTGAGCCCAAAGACCAAAAATGGTTCGGGACTTCTCATTTATTCATACTTGACTAAGTTAAAATTGAGTTTTGAATTTAAGTTTTCATCTCTTTTCTCATACATTTTAATGCAATAATTAGAATGCAAGTTGGTCATTCAAGGAAAGCAGTAAATGAAAGAATAATTAAAATGAAGTACATAAAAATAAAATACAACAAAATTAGGGGCGGAATACAACCCCCATTGTAAAATAAATGTAAATCATGCATAAAGCGGGTTATTCATTATCGATGAGGACATTGGTCCTCACATGCATAATTAAGAAAATATTTTTAAAGTGACAATTTATTTGAATGAAAAAATTAGGACATTGGTCCCATTTTATTAGAAAAATCTAATTTATTAAAATAAAATTTTATGCGACTTTTTAATTAACGTGCATGAAAATAAATAAACTTATTACAAATTACATGATAAAACAAATAAACTAAAAATAATGGAAAACAATAAAAATGACAAATTAATTAACTCCCAAATGGTATCTTTAAATCTCCATGGGCTCCCACTTGGTATTGGAAAAGCTCACATATGAAAAAATAAGTATTGAAATAAAAACAAATAAAAATAATGTTAGTAATAAAAAATGGATTTAAACATATAACATGTAAAAATGAATTAAAATAAATAAAATAACATGCATAATGTATGACAAATTAATTAGATGGCATGATAAAATAAACAACTTAACATATTAACAATTTAACATGCATAAATAAAAGCAATAAAATTTACCATGCATGAAAACATAAATAATAATAATGATGATGATAACAATGATAAATTATAATAATAAACAAAACTAATAAAAATAATAATGAAAATAATAGTAATGATAAATAATAACAATAATGATAACAATAAATAAGAATAATAAAATGAAAATAATGATGGTAATGATAATGGTAAATTATAATAATAATGATGATAATAATAATACTAATGATAATAATAATAAATAGTAATAATGATGATAATATCAAAAAATATGAACAATCTAATTAAATATGCAAATAATAATAATAATAATAATATGAACATCAAAAATATGAACAATCAAATTAAATATGCAAGAATAAAATAAAGAAATAAAATAAACCAATCATGCTAACACATGTTAAATGATAATACTAACAATAATAATAATATATGAATAAAAATAAAGACAATGATATGAACATGAACAATTAAATAAGAAATAAGAAATAATAATATGAACAATTAAATAAATATGCAAAAAATAAAAAAAGTAAAATAAATAATAGATCTAAAAGAATTTATATTATAACTAATTAAATAAAAACAAAAGAGTAAGAAAATAAGAATAAAATGATAGATCTAAGAGAATTTACATGTTAACTAATTATTTGAAAACAAAAATTAAATTAAAAGTTGAGCAAAGAAATGTTTACCCTCAAATTTGATGTGATGAATGAAGTTGGATGATAATTCCTTACTTTGATTTAGATAAATAAATAATAATGAAATTTTATCCCAAGAACAAATAATTGATTTATTTGTCTTAAGCAAAAATTATAATAAAGAAGTAAAAAATTCACAAGAACAAATAATTGATTTATTTGTCTCAAAAATTAAATTAAAAAAAATCAAATTAGAACACTTGGAGAATTTTTCTTGAAGAAAAAAAGAAAAAACGAAGAAGAAAAAAAATAAAGAAAGTATATTTTTCTTAAGAAAAATCCCCCCAAAATCCTTACTAAAAATCCTTTTTTATAACTCCAAAATTCAGAATTTTTATTAAATTGAATTAAATAAATTTAATTCCAATAATTACAAAAAACTCATGAATTTGAAGAGTTTGGAAATAAAAGGTTTTTGCATTAAATTGCACAAAAAAATGAAGAAAAAATCAAATTTTAGGCCAAAAATCGGAAATACAGCATAAATCGGCGAAATGGGGCGCGCAGGGGCGACTGACGCCCGTCGGCGCATGCAAGGCGTGCGGGCAAGAGCGCTCAGCGCGCTGTCGCAGCCCGACACTCGCGATTTCCAACTTGTTTTTTTTAATTTTCTAAAAAAACCATAATTTCAAAACATACCTTTTTTTTGTCCCAAAATAATTTTAAAACACTTAAAAATATTTTTTTTTAAAATACATTTTTATTTATTTCTAATAAATTAATTTGACAAGAAAATCATCACTTTCAACTTTCATTTTTGCCTATAAATAGGCACACTTAATTTCATCATTGGGTAATCCTAATCTGGACTGAATCGGGACCCGGTGTCTACAGTGAGGTTCTAGATGCTCTCTTTCAGCAAGTTCTAAACATTGTCCTTGAAGAAAAGAAACCAGATGATGTCGATGAGAAAGAATGGAAGACTCGTAATCGTTTGTCATGTGGTACAATTCGACCGTGTCTTTCTAGAGAGGGCAAAAGTATACTTTCTCGAAAGAAACTTCTTCAAGTAAATTGATGAAAGCACTAGAGAAAAAATTGTTGAAAAAAAACAGTCAGAACAAGCTCCACATGAAGAAAAGATTGTTTCGTTTTAATTATGTTTCGGGTACCACAATAAATGATCACATCATCAGTTTTAATCAGTTAGTCGCTGATTTATTGAATATGGATGTGACATTTGAAGATGAAGATCTGACTTTGATGTTGTTGGAATCCCTTCATGAGGAGTTTGAGTTTCTTTAAACGACTCTACTTCATGGGAAGGCTGTTGTGTCTCTCAATGAAGTTTTTGTTGTCTTGTATAGTTATCAACTGAGAAAGAAGGACAAGAAAGAAAGCACAAGTGGAGCTACAGAAGCTCTAGTAATGATAGGTCGGTCGTAGAGCCAGACTAAAAGAAAGAAAGGGAGATCGAAGTCGAGGCCCAAATTGAGCAAAGACGAATGTGCCTTTTGTCGGGAAAAATGGCACTAGAAGAAAGATTATCCTAAGCTGAAGAATAAAGGCAAACCTAATAAGTGAAAGGCTGTTGCAGATTCAAATGTAGCTGAGTGTACTAACGAAGACTCGGATTTTTTACTTACTGATACATCATCAACTAGCTCTTCTAGTGTATGGCTATTTGATTCAGGCTGCAGTCATCATATATGTCCAGATCGGGATTGGTTCTATGAATTTAGAGAGCTAGAAGATGGAATTATTTATACAGCAAATGATGTTCCTCTTACCACACATGGGATTGGTTCCATTCATTTGAAAAATCATGATGGATCAATCAGAATCCTGAAAGATGTTCGTTATGTACCCAGTTTGTCAAAGAATCTCATTTCCATGGGGGCTCTAGAAGAAAAGAGTTTCGGGGTGCGAGCAAAATATGGAGTAATAAAGATAATCTCTGGTGCACTTGTAGTGTTAATGGGAATTATTGTACCACTCCAAGGTACTACTGTTATTGGTATAACAGCAGTACTTTCTACTGATGAAAAGGAATTAGAAGCAATCATGTTATGGCATATGCGCTTGGGGCATGCAGATGAAAAATTCTTGAATTTTCTAGTGAAAAAAGGATTGTTGAAAGGAAGTTCAGACTTGCAAATTAGATTTTTGCGAGCATTGTGTGAAAGGAAAAAAGACAAGGGTGAAATTTGGAACAACAATCCACGATACTAAGGGTATTTTAGACTATTTTCATTCTGATATGTGTGGGCCTTTCAAGACGGCTTATTTGGGAGGAAAACACTGCTATATAACCTTTGTTGATGATTTTTCCCGGACAGTTTGGGTGTATACTATGCAAACTAAAGATGAAGTGCTGGGAGTTTTGCTCAAATGGAAAAAGATGGTGGAAACTCAAACAGGCCGAAGGATGAAGCATCTCCGTACAGATAATGGTGGGGAATACATGAGTGATTCATTCATGAAGGTGTGTGAAGATGAAGGCTGTACGGATATCGAATGTCACGACACTATCGACTGATCGATGTTTATGACAAACACGGTAATTTTTTTTCCTTAATTTATAAACTTATCGAATCATTTATCCTTTTACAATTTCATGTCACCATTACATTTCATTCGATCAAATCTAGACATTATTTCTAACTCATCACATCATATAATCAATATCTATAAAATCAAGGCTAAACCATTACACATATACATGCCACTAATACTATTTATTGGATCAAAATTCTGCAGCATAACTACTATAATGTTAGCTACCCAAAACCTGCAATTCAAACAATACACAGCCCAACTTAGGGCCCAACAATCACAACTTAGTATCCATTTAAGTCAATCTAATCCAATCCAATCATGTAAACTAATCCAATATAATAACATCTGTCATTACATATAACTATTCCAATAATACAAAACATTCATACATGCTAATAACAATTCATACAATTTTCAAATGACGATAAACATAACACTCTTATCTTCTATCTACCGACCCGATCCGATCTCAAAGCTGATGGGTCGCCTGCTCCACAGACGCTATACTTGATACATACACGTAGTTAAAAAAACTACGTGCTGAGCATTAAATATGCTTAGTGGTGATTACGAATCTAATAATTTCTAATACTAACTTATACACATACCCATGAATAAAAATTACACTATTCATTAATTTCACTTAGATCACTCACTAAGTCTTACTTAGTGTCAATTTACACTACAATCCATTATTTGTCCTTCTTATTGGCAAATTACAATTTGATCCCTACTGGTTCAATACTTATTAAATCACTCATCCATTTAACTAAATCACTATTTTTCCAGTCTATTTATATTTACTTACACATATCACTCTTATTCACTTAATGGCATCTAAATTGCCATATTACCATTTAGTCTTCCAACTTTTGTTTTAGTTCTTATTAGCTTATTACTTCACTCATTTTACCTCATATCACTATCATTTACTCTTTTTACAATCATATTATTCTTTTAACATTCATTTACATTTTATACATGTAAATTTATAGTTTAGTCCCTCATTTGTCACTTTTGTGTCCATTTGACATACCGGTTCATATTAAGTCTTCACATTGCATTTAATTTCATTAATCATTCACTTTATCATTTATTCATTTCACTTATCACTTTATGTACAAATTACCGTTTAGTCCTTATTTTATCAATTTTAGGACAAAATTACATTTTTGCCCTTCTTTTGACGTTATTTATGGAAATGCCACTAGTTACTTTTTCTTTTCATTTTAAATCATCGTTTGACTTACAAATTACATATTAGCCCTTAATTTTTCATTTTCATGGCAAATTATATTTTAGTCCTTAAACTTTGGATTCTTTATAGGACTGTCATTTTAATTTCACTTTTCATTTACATGTCACATTCTAGGGTACTTTTACACTTAATTACGGTTTTGCCCCTCCTTTTGGCAAATTACAATTTAATCCTTAAATTTTTATTTTCTTTCATATAAATCTTTTTCATTTAACTTTTCATGTTCACTATACCTATTACATTTCTAGGTCATTTTCATCATTATGACCCGTTTGGCTTGTAATTGGGAGTAATTTTCCATTTTGACTCCAAACTTTTACTTTCTTACATTTAGGTCCTTTCTTATATGACTTTTCATTTTCATGTTACTTTTCACATTTTCACGTCATTTTACTCATGTCATTTATCTTTGACAGAATCATATCATTTTGGGATTCTGCTTGTGACACTTAGGCTTCTTACATATTAGGCTTTTATTCTTATACGTTTTACATGTTATGTCATATTACTTATGGCTTTACATGTTATCTTTTGGCATATTATGCTTCACTATTTTACTTCTCATCAATAATACATTTTATCATATTACGTGTCACCATATTACATTTTATCATTTTACATTATGCCTCATTACACTTATAACATATTAAATTTGATCATTTTACTTTTTACACTTTCGAAACATTTTTCAATCATATCACTTTTATGCCCCTAGTACAATCCCAGCAAAAAATCTGCAAACTGGATATACGGGACGTGAGCCCCAAAGTCCCACTATGATACACTAGGGAATGATCCCGAAAAATCACTCAATCATGTAACATATAACATATGACGTATGACGTGTGACGTATGACATATAACAGAGGGCTATGAGAAACCATCGCGAATTTGTCATAGCAAAGCAAGTCATCATAACTTGCACCACGGTATAGGTGTCCCTATGGCTAGCCAAACATATCCTGAACTAAATTAACCCCCCAGACTACTACTAAGGGCAAATCTTTTCAAAAGACTTTCAAATCCACTTTTCATACTTTTAACATTTTCGTTTTGCATATAACATATGATGTGTTATTTATCACTTATTAATGCATTTCATACTTTTGACATTTCTATATTACATATAACATATATCATGTAACATATGACTTGTCAATGCATTTACAACTTTAGCATTTTTACTTACATTTTACATTTCATTTCACTAGTTACACTTCATATTCACTATTTTGCACATTTCATGAATTATCTAATCATAATTCATCATTCATGCGTAAGGCTTATTATATACTTATTTTTCATTATAAGTATACTTAGTCCATTAAATGGCCATGATTTCATTTCAAGGCCACTTCCATTCTCTTCTTATTATTTCAAGTCAATCATTTCAATGTTTATCATTATTTTCACTTTGAGTATACTGAAATATCATACTCAAAAATTTTCATATATATATTCCATAAATTCCATATAAATTTATAGACACTTGTTTTTATGTCTAAATTCATTTTAGGTCATTACACTTCAATTATACTTAAAATATACCCTAGTATACACTAGGGTACCCTTCGACCAAGGTGATCATTTCACCTTACAATTTTTTTTAGTTTCATTCACGCATTTCAAATGTCATTTTAAAGGCTCATAATCATTTTTCTAAGCTTATACTCAATTAAGCTTACATTTAACTAAATTTTCACTTAAGTCAATCATTTTATTTTCATGTATTTCTTTATATGTAATTCTCCATTTCACTTCTAATTCACCCACTTATTCAATTCACATCTCATAAGACATATATATCATATAACCTATCAATTCTCCTCACTTTAGCCATTCGGCCATCTTAGGGTTTATCAATAATAATTTATTTATCACTCATTCATGGCTTATTTCACTAAACTAAGCCTCAATTTATACATATATACCATTTAATTTCACTAAATCGGTAGGTATACCAATAATATACCTAACTATACCTTTATGTCATATTATGTCTAAAAATCACACTTAGTTTTCTTTCATTTTAATCATTCAAATTAGCATAATTACTCTCCCTAAGCTCAATTACACATACATATCACACATAGTCATCATATAAACATAATATAAAACCCTAATTTTCCAAAGAAAATACATGGAATAAGTAATCACAAACCTCATATCCATACTATAAGCATGACAAGCTCCTCACTTTTTGCCTTTAGCCCTTGAAAATCCAATTCCCTCCAAAATCCTCATGGTGGCCGAATTTGCACAACAAAGAAACACATATCAATTTTCGTATTTTATCAAATCTAACCTTATAAACATACTCTAGACACCCTAGAGTACTCATAAAAACCATTAAAATAAATTAAATCAAGCTAAATCTCTTACCTCTATTTTGAGACATAATCTTTGATCTTCACTTTTCTTTGCTTTTAATCCACTAATTGGATAGTAAAAGTTGCTATTATCTCAAAGAGGGGCTGAATTTTTACTTTGAATAGCTCGATTTAGTGAAAAATTTAAAGAAATGATGAAGAAAATTAAGAGAAAGGTGGAGGAGGAGTCTCGGCCAAAGGAGGGAGAGGGAAAGGCTGAGGAAGATAAGGATTACAGCCACCAAATCTACCTCTTTAAGTCCATTTATGGTGACCCAATTGGGTGTCCAACCAAACAAGCCCAAAAATGCAAATTTTAGGCGCATTAAGCAATTTCTCTCACTTCCCAAATCCAATTCCTCCCAAACTTGATTACATAATTCATATCATGTAAAAATTGTACACAAAATTTTAGCCCAATCGGAGTCCATTTTCGGTCCGGTTCAATCAAATCGATCCTGTCCAATAATTATCAGTGTTCTCCAAAAATTCCATTTTTACTACCAAAAAATTTTACACATCATTAAGAGTCAATCTGGAAACTTCTTCAATTTTTGGACATCATTAGCTATTTTTAAAGTCTTGGTCAAACCTCCGGTCAACTGAGTACTATTCAAACTGAAATCACATCTTTTTCCTTACTTCCTAAGGTCAATTCCTCATAACAATGAATCCATGATTCTTAAAATATATTTATTAGACTCCAATAATATTTTGAGGTTAATCGAAAATTATTTCTCGGTCCGGTAATTATTTACCAGTCCGATAACCCAATTTTTCAGTGTCACCAAAATTTTTCATCAACATATGATTCTACTCATCAATACGAGTACGTCCATATTTTCAAATTATTTTTCTGAGGTCTGTAGCACTCTTTACAGTCCAGTCAAACTCTAAGTCAACCCAATTACTATTCACATCGAACCCGCTACTTTTTCGTATTTTCAACTTTTGAGACCCTATTTGACCTCAATTTTACTCTAAATTTTAACGTCGAACTCATCGTGACTTATATTTTTCGACTATTAAATAAAATATTTTTCGAATTCGGGAGGTATTATTCACTCCAGTATTACTATTTACTATCGGAAAATACTATTCCCGACTAGCCCGGTATTGGGGCCATTACAAAGGTATTGTCAGACATTTCACGGTTAGAAATACACCACAACAGAATGAGATGGCAGAACGCATAAACCGAACATTGCTAGAGAAAGTTCGATGTATGTTGTCCAATGATGGGTTGGGCAGAGAATTTTGGGCTGAAATTATTATATATGCTTGCAATCTCGTTAATCGTCTACTATCTAGTGCTATTTGTGGTAAAACACTATTAAAGAAATGGTTTGAAAAACCTGCTACAGATTATAATTTCTTACATGTGTTTCGTTCTACTGCATACTATCATATTAAGGAATTAAAGTTGGATCCATGTATAAAGATAGTAATTTTCATAGGAATCACCTCTAGTGTGAAAGGATATCGACTTTGGTGCCCAGAGTCAAAGAAAAGAATCTTCAGCAGTGATGTTACCTTTGATGAATCTATCATATTGAGAAATGTGACAACTGAAAGTGTTGAGCAGACGATAGTACTCCAAAACAGGTGGAATTTTGAAAAAAAAATTGTTAATCAGCAAATGATGAAGCAGATGCAGAAACTCCTATGATAGATGAGGAGTCAGATGAAAAAGAGATTTTAACCCAAGAACCTCCACAATAACCTGAATCAATTGCATTAAATAAACCAAAGAGGACAATCAAAAAGCCAGCTCACTATGTTGATATGGTGGCTTACGCATTCCAAATTACAATTGATAACATTCCTACCACTTGTAATGAAGTAGTCAAAAGTTCAGAAGTAGAAAAGTAGAGAAAAGCCATGAATGATGAAATGCAGTCCCTTCATAAGAATCATATGTGGAAGCTAGCTAATATCTCGAAAGGAAATAAGACAATTAGGTGCAAATGGGTATATGCAAAGAAAGATAGATTTCCTGATAAGAATAATGTTCGCTACAAAGTAAGACTGGTGGCTAAAAGCTACGCTCAACCGGAGGAAATTGACTATAATGAAGTTTTTTCTCCAGTTGTAAAACATTTCTCCATTCGAATTTTGTTGTCTTTGGTAGCACAATTGGATATGGAACTAGTTCAGTTGGATGTAAAAACTGCATTTTTACATGGAGATTTGGAGGAGGAAATCTATATGGTTCAGCCCGAAGGATTTAAAGTTGCTGAAAAAAAAAATATGGTATGCAACCTTGAAAAATCATTGTACGGATTGAAGCAATATCTGAGGCAGTGGTACAAATGATTTGACAAGTTTATGATGGGGCAAAAGTACACAAGAAGCAAATATGATTATTGTGTATATTTGCGCAAGCTACAAGACGGATCTTACATGTATCTTCTTCTTTATGTAGATAGCTTCCAAGAGTTTGATAGAGATTGAGAAATTAAAGACTCAGTTGAATAAAGAGTTTGAAATGAAGGATTTAGGTGAAGCCAAGAAGATTCTTGGTATGGAGATAAGCAGAGATAGGGAATTAGGGAGACTTTGCTTGACTCAAAAACAGTATCTAAAAAAGGTGTTTAAACATTTTGGCATGAATGAAAAGTCAAAACCTATTAGTACTCCTCTTGCTCCTCATTTCAAGCTCAGTACATCTTTATCTCCAAAGAATGAAGCAGAACGAGAATACATGGCAAAAATACCATATGCAAATACTGTTAGTAGCTTGATGTATTCTATGGTATGTACAAAACCCGATATTTCACAGGCAGTTGGGGTTGTAAGCAGGTATATGCATGATCTTGAAAATAAACACTAGTAAGCTGTGAAATGGATTCTGCGGTACATTCTGAACACCGTAGATGTTGGTTTGGTATTTCAGTAGAATGATCAAGATGGTCAATGTGTAGTTGGATATTGTGATTCCGACTATACTAGTGATTTAGACAAATGGCGATCAACTACTGGTTATGTGTTTACTCTTGCGAATGCACCAGTTAGTTAGAAGTCTACTTTACAGTTAACAGTTGCTTTATCCACTACTAAGGCAGAATATATGGCAGTTATAGAGGCTGTGAAGGAGGCAATTTGGCTTCAAGGGTTGCTTAGTGAATTAGGGGTTCAACGGAAGCACATCAAAGTGCATTGTGATAATCAGAGTGTTATTTTTTTGGCAAAAAACCAAGTTTACCATGCAAGGACGAAATATATCGATGTTCGTTATCACTTTGTACGAGAGGTTCTGGAAGAAGGTGGAGTAACAATCCAGAAGATTAGGACCACTGAGAATCTTGCTGATATGTTGACAAAAGTGGTGACTGCAGTCAAATTGCAATATTGTTTGTACTTGATCAATATTGTTAAAATTTGAAGTTGGGAGTTTCGAAACGCATTTTGTGACACTACTAATATTGAGTTTTGTGAGAGATTTGAAGATGTGAAATTGCACTAAGGTGGAAATTTGTTGGAAAAGTCAACAATTGTGGCTTAATTACTTATTTGACATTGGAAAAGTGTAAAGAAATGCAGATTTATTAAAGCTATAAATATATCCCCTCCCTCTCCCAATTGAAATCATCCCAAAATTACCATTTTCTCCTAAGGTAAAATTATTTATCTCTTTTATAAATATTTCACTTGTATTATTTTTTTGAAATAGTGAAATATAATTTGATAATGTCCGAGAACATAAGCATAATCGGCCGAAAATCGTTAAATTCTAGTATTCTTTATTTATCTATTTAATAGTTATTGTCGGGTATATTGTTAGTAAATTATTGTACTGTTAAATTACTTAGAAAAATTCTGTTTAAAAACATTGAGTTTTAAGTGGAACCATTTGTGACCCCTCCAGTTTTTTCTGAAAATTTTACCTTGTTGATTTTTCAGTACAATCGTTTATATTTTATTCACCTGCGCAATAGTATTCGAAATAAATTTGGTGAAAATTAACCCGAGTTTTCACAATAATTTATATTTATATTATGATAATTCATGATCCTCTTTTATATAATTTAGGAAAATAATTCTCGTTTATTAGTGGAAGAAGAAATCAAAAGTTATTCATAATATATTTATGTGGTCGAGTTCAAGACCTTCGTGTCTCCCAGTCCGACCTTATTAGTTCATAAAGTTGCAAAGCATGTTATAATGATATATGTGTAGTGTGTGTGTGCAAGGTGATGTAAATTATTCTTGGAGTGGTGGATTTGATGATAAAGTTTTTTCAACCAAAGGCAAAAGTAAGAGGAAAAGTCAAAGAAAACGGAAAAACAAAGAAAAAAGAGGGGTCAAAGAAAATGGCTACTGTTTCGTCAAATAAAATGGCTACTGTTCGTCAAAGAAAATGGCTTCAAAGAATTCGACGAAAAAGGTCAAAAATTTCTGCTTGCTCTGCCTATAAAAGGCAGAGTAATTTAGCATTATAAACAATCGAAAGAATCTCAATTTTCTTTGTATTCCTTCAGTTGAGAGAGAGCTGAAGAGTGAGTATAAGTGTTCCACAAAATTGTGAGGGTGTAATTTTGTGAGAGTATTCATCAAGTTATTACTAAAATTTGAGAGATTATTTGTATTCTCATTATTTCATAGTGAAGATTTCTCGGAGTTTGTCCCGTGGTTTTTCCCTCTATAATCACAAGAGGGTTTTTCACGTAAATTTTTGTGTCATTTTATCTTGACAGTTATTTATTTATTCACCCTTTTTCTCAACAAGTAGTATCAGAGCCTTGGTTCGGCTATTTTTTACACTGCATCAGGACTGCTGTCCGGTGGAGTAGCAAATTTTGAAGAAATAAATATACTGTCAGGAAGAGAAAAATATAAGAAATTTTTCGGTACGATCCGTTTCAAAAACAGGTGTAAAACGAGAAATTTGATGAATAGTGGACTATTCAAAGTGCAAATTTTTCATTCAAAATTTGCATGTTACTGTAGCTGTTTTGTTCGAAGTTACTGTTCAGTGGGCCAAAAGTACTATTCAAAGTAATGTAGCTGGTTACTATTCAAGGTACTATTCATACGGCACTATTCACAGCAGCAACATGACAGGACAGAAAATTGAGATCGAAAAGTTTAGCGGCATCGGCAATTTTTCCCTCTGGCAAAGAAGGATGAAGGATCTTCTTATTCAGCAAAAGGTCCACAAGACTCTATTAAGCAAAGAAAATAAACCTAGTACAGTCAAGGATGAAGATTGGGAGTAGATGGATGAAATTGCAGCAAGCACTATTCGTCTAAATTTATCAGATACCGTTTTGCAAAATATTGAATCTAAAGATTGCAAGACTGCCAAGGAAACTTGGGAGACTTTAGAAAAATTGTACATGTCAAAGAATCTTTCCAAGAAGTTCCATTTATGGAAAGAGCTGTACCGGATGCGGATGCCGGACAATGTGGATATGTTGCAACATTTGAGTAACTTTAATGGCATGATCTCTCAATTATTAAAGTTTGATGTCAAGTTCAACGATGAAGAGAAAGCCGTACTCATTATGGCTACACTCCCTTCCACATATGATCACCTCATCACTACTCTTACTTATGGGAAAGATAAGTTAGAGTATGAAGTTATAGCAGAATCCTTGGTGTCTTTTGAGAAACAAAACAAGGCACGAGGTTCAGAGTCTCAAGCTCTTATTACAGAGAATAGAGGAAGAGCTCAAAATCGAGGAGGGAGGAACAGAAACGACGTCCAGAGGAATATCAAAATCCAAAATCAGAAATGATGGTTGTTATCATTGTGGAAAGCTAGGCCACATAAAGAAAAATTGTCGAATCTGGAAACGTGAACAGATGGAATCTAGCCAAAAGAAAAATGGTGGCGATAACAACACAACTACAGCAACAGCCGTAGAAGAAGAAGTAACCACAGTAATTGCCGAAGATTGCTTACATGTCAGCAATAATATGAACGAGTGGGTGGTAGATTCGGGAGCTTCTTACCATATTACTCCCAATAGAGAAATATTTACCACATACAAAGTAGGTGACTTTGGTAATGTGAAGATGGGAAATTCTGCATACTCCAGAATTGTTGGCATTGGAGATGTAAGTATCCAAACAAATGTTGGCTTCCAACTGACATTGAAAAATGTGAGGCATGTTCCAGAGTTACGCCTCAATTTGATTTCCGTGAATGTCTTAGATGAGCAACGATACGAAAGCTATTTTGGAAATAAGCAGTGGAGACTTCGCAAAGGATCGATGATTATTGCAAAGGGAAAACTTTGTTGCAAGCTGTACAAGACTAGTGGAAAAGCTTGCATGGACAGTGCAAATGTAGCAATAGATGTTTCACCAAATTTATGGCATAAACGGCTTGGCCATATGAGTGAAAAAGGGCTGCAACTCCTTGTAAAGGAAAAGTATATTCCTTTAGAGAAAGGTATGCTGTCATATCCTTGTGATTATTGCCTGTTTGGAAAGCAACATAGAGTATCATTTAAAAGTAACTCTGCAAAAAGAAAAGAAGCATTAGAACATGTATATTCTGATGTTTGCGGCCCCATGGAAGTTGAATCCCTAGGAGGAGCTAGATATTTTGTAACCTTTATTGATGATGCTTCTAGAAAAGTTTGGGTTTATTTGTTAAAAACAAAAGATCAAGTCCTTGGAGTTTTCAAATAATTCCATGCCATGGTGGAAAGAGAAACAAGGAAGCAGCTAAAATGTCTCCGATCAGACAATGGAGGCGAGTACACTTCCTATGATTTTAGAGATTATTGCTCTAAACATGGGATTCGGCATGAGAAGACAGTTTCTGGCACTCCTCAACACAATGGTGTAGCAGAACGAATGAATCGCACCATCATAGAGAGTGTCAGATGCATGTTGAGATCATCAAAACTGCCAAAGTCTTTTTGGGGAGCATCAGTGCAAACCGCATGCTACTTAATCAATAGATCTCCATCAGTTCCTTTAGAGTTTGGCATTCCTGAAAGAGTATGGACAGGAAAAAATATTTCATACTCTCATTTGAAGGTGTTCGGATGCAAAGCTTTTGTGCATATACCAAAAGAGCAAAGATCAAAGCTTGATGATAAGGCACTTCCATGTATCTTTATTGGCTACGGGGATGAAGATTTTAGCTACAGGTTTTGGGATCCAATAAAGAAAAAGGTCATAAGAAGCAGAGATGTGGTCTTTCATGAGGACCAAACAATTGAAAGTTTGGATGAAAAAGAGAAAGAGCTCGAAAAATCCATTGTTGAGCTAAACTCTCCACAGCAACAGTCATTCGATGGAGAAGAAGCATAAGAAGCAAATGAAGATGTTGAGCTGCATCCTACTGATGATGACATTGAAGAAGATGTACCAGCACAGGAGGATCCTTACCAACAGCAGGAGAATGATGAACAACAGTTGAGACGGTCAACCAGAAATCGAATGTCATCCACAAAATACCCAGCATCAGATTATATCCTTCTTACTGAGAAGGGGGAGCCAGAAAGCTTTCAAGAAGTAATGGCTCATAAAGACAAAGACAAGTGGATGGAATCCATGCAAGAGGAGATGAATTCTCTCATGAAAAATAACACCTATGAATTGATGAAACTTCCAAAAGGCAGAAAGGCCTTGAGAAACAAATGGGTGTACCGGATAAAAGATGATGGACGAGAAAATCTGGTGAAATACAAAGCACGATTGGTCGTCAAAGGTTTTGGTCAGAAGAAAGGAATAGATTTTGATGAGATCTTTTCTCCGGTGGTGAAGATGTCATCGATCAGAGTAATCTTGGGACTAGCAGCCAGTCTAGGTCTTGAGATTGAGCAGATGGACGTAAAAACTGCATTTCTTCATGGAGATCTAGAAGAAGAAATTTATATGCCGCAGCCTGAAGGGTTCGAGGTCAAAGGAAAAGAGAATCTAGTATGCAGATTGAGAAAAAGCTTGTATGGACTAAAGCGAGCTCCTCGACAATGGTACAAGAAGTTCGATTCATTTATGATGGATCGAGAGTACAAGAGAACAACAACAGACTCCTGTGTTTACATCAAGCAATTTCCTGGTGAGAAATTTGTCATCTTATTATTATATGTTGATGATATGTTAATAATTGGTCAAGATGATAGAATGATCAATCAGTTAAAGAAAGAACTTTCTGAAATCTTTGATATGAAAGACTTGGGTCCAGCAAAACAAATTTTGGGGATGGAAATTACCCGAGATAGGAGGTCTCGAAGGCTATGGCTGTCACAAGAAAAATATATTGAACGAATTCTTGAAAGGTTCAATATGAAAGGAGCAAAGCCAGTTTCTTCACCTCTTGGTGGGCAATTCAAACTTACCAAGGAGATGTGTCCTTCTTCAGAAAAAGAGAAGAAGAAAATGTCAACTACTCCATATTCTTCAGCAGTTGGTAGCTTGATGTACGCGATAGTATGCACAAGGCTAGATATCGCTTATGCAGTAGCAGTTGTGAGCCGTTTCCTAGCAAATCCAGGAAAGGAGCATTGGAAAGCTGTTAAATGGATTTTCAGATATCTAAGGGGAACATCAGAAATGTGCCTAAGTTTTGGAAGGGAAAAACCAGTCTTGGAAGGATTTACAGATGCAGACATGGCCGGTGATCTTAATGATAGAAAGTCTACATCTGAATACTTGTTTACTTTTGCAGGGGGAGCTATGTCATGGCAGTCCAAGTTGCAAAAATGTGTTGCTCTATCTACAACTGAAGCTGAGTATATAGCACTCACTGAAGCAGGAAAAGAAATGACGTGGATGAAAAATTTTCTCCAAGATTTGGGTTTAAAGTAAGAAGGTTACGTAATTCATTGTGATAGTCAGAGTGCAATTGATTTAAGCAAAAATGCTACTTACCACTACAGAACAAAACATATCGATGTCAGATAGCACTGGATTCGTGAAGCACTTGAGAGGAAGTTGTTTCAGGTTCAAAAGATTCACACAGATAGAAATGGAGCAGACATGTTGACAAAAGTGATTTCTAGTCAGAAGCTTGAGTTGTGTTCCAAGCTTGCTGGAATGAGTTTGCAATAAAAGTTTTGCAGTACTATTCTTCCCTGATTGGTTGAAAAGGGGGAGAATTGATAAAGTTTTTTCAACCAAAGGCAAAAGTAAGAGGAAAAGTCAAAGAAAACGGTAAAACAAAGAAAAAAGAGGGTTCAAAGAAAATGGCTACTGTTTCGTCAAATAAAATTGCTACTGTTCGTCAAAGAAAATGGCTTCAAAGAATTCGGCGAAAAAGGTCAAAAATTTCTGCTTGCTCTGCTTATAAAAGGCAGAGTAATTTAGCATTATAAACAATCGAAAGAATCTCAATTTTTTTTGTATTCCTTCAGTTGAGAGAGAGCTGAAGAGTGAGTATAAGTGTTCCACAAAATTGTGAGGGTGTAATTTTGTGAGAGTATTCATCAAGTTATTACTAAAATTTGAGAGATTATTTGTATTCTCATTATTTCATTGTGAAGATTTCTCGGAGTTTGTCCCGTGGTTTTTCCCTCTATAATCACAAGAGGGTTTTCCATATAAATTTTTGTGTCGTTTTATCTTGACAGTTATTTATTTATTCACCCTTTTTCTCAACATTTGACACTTTATTAACAACTAGATTCCATAATTAAGAAACAACACAACTATAAGACATGATTAAGAAACAAACTTCTTTAGTAGCCGATATTATTGCCTTACTTAATAGTCTTTTTATATAAATTATCACTCTTCTTATATTTATGCCAAATATTTATAAATACAAATAGTAATTTTAACGGTCATTTTTCTTTAAAAGGAAATGTGGTATTATTAACTCTTACTTTTACAACTATCGAGTCGAGGCTAAGATTTTTTAGTATACTTGCAAACTTCATGCTTATTTATTTGTATTAAATAGAATTAGTCTAAATACTCGATTTCCAGCAAGTATAGAAAAGGCAATCACAGAAAATATGCCAGATCAGAGGAGAATTGTTTAAAATTTAAAAAAAAATATATCCAAAACGTTATATATTTAGAGATAAGCAAATTTTTATATGATTTCTGATATCAATTCAATTTACGCATAAAAATATTATTCAAATCCGATTCGGTTTGTCAATGATCCCCATATTGTCCAATATCATTGTATAATCCAGTGTAACCTAACCTGTTTATGTTAATTATAATCTAATAACTTTTTTATATAATGTCAATGCATAATTTTCTATTTTAAATAACAAAATTTAAAAAACAAATAATATCATGAAATTTGACTCATTTATAATTGAACCCATTTATGACTCTAATAATAATTCATTTGAATTAATTCGACCCAAATCATTTATAATCTACAAAATTTTGATTAATTCATAATCCGATCCGTCCATGAATCAACCCAACCCTTTGCAACCTATAATATTTATTTTATATGTGTTCAATTATAATTAAAGAGAAACCAATAAATGGGGTGTTTTTAGTTATAACTGCATCGTTCGATCCATAAATCTGACCCGGATGACCTGCAATTCGATCTGTAAACAACTCAAATATCATCTGATCCATATGATCCGTAAAAATTCGGGTCAAATTAAGATCAATTATAGTGAGTCAACTCAACTCAACTCATCTTGATTCGTACAGTCTGTTTCCGAATTGACCCATTTAATTCGCTTATTTATTTATTTTTTTTCCTTTAAGTTTCTTCTGGTTGGACGTATCTCCACTTTCAAAGTCTGGTGAGCTTTATAGCCATTTTGATTGCTTCCCTGTACAAATTGATTATCTCAATACAGAATCTATAAATATAGGAAATTATAGGTACAGACGTGGCCAAATTTTTTCTTTGTCCAGGTTGATTTTTTCTTGTATTTTAGGCAATCAATTAATGTGGATAATTTATTTAAAATGAAAAACACATTAAAAATATATTTGATCTTAAAAAAATAATTTGCCATTTTAATTTTTTACAAATAATTTTTGAGAGTTTAATATACAAATTAATTTACTTATAAGAAAAATGTAAAAAGTCACTAATGAAAAATATTAATCTAATTTGATAGTAGTTTGATTGATTGCACCTATAAAATATAACATCCCTATAACTAGAAAGAAAAAATTTAATAATATGCTCTCTTTTCACCTTTGACAGTACATATAATGGTCTCATATTCAGGAAGGCGCTTGTTATTGATAGCATTACTCAATCTGCTCCATGCATCTCTGTCTTGCTTTTAGGTTAAATTCATCCATTTCAATCTGGAGGCCATTGGCTAATACATAAACTCTCTGCATTTTATCGAAAAAAAAGTGAATCAATACTTGATCTATTTTGACCCGTATGTAACCCGATCTAATCCGATTCACTTACGGCTCGACCCACTTATGATCCAACTTCATTTATAAATCGATTCATTAATTCGATCTGATTCGATTCATTTGTCAGATCTAATTGAAACCAATATATATATTTAAATATATATTCATTTTCTGCCTTATACGACTAAAAAATTGTGTAGTGCAGGCCAAGTTAGTGTGATGATCCTTCCTTACCAACATTAAATCCTGATTATTTATTGATCTACATATAAATATTCTTATCCAGATGTGTTCAATGAAAAAAGAATACGGATGTAATTTAATATATAGTTGTCCAAGTTAGAGTGATCCTTTTAAAAAATAAAAATCTTTCAAATATACTAATCAATCACACCATTTGATCCAAATTTGTGATAAAATTATTTTCTTAATTTCAAAAAATACAAAGAGAGCAAAGGTTTCATTTCAAAATCAAATATGAAAACAATGTCATAATCTTATAAAATACAAGAATTCTCTATGATCGCTTACTTTATTTTTTTTAACAATTATATCATTGGAAAGAGAATGAAAATCGAATCCCAATGAATTAAAAAAATTATTAAATTTTTTATTATTTGAACTACATATAATTTCATCTTTTACATTAAATTAAATGTTACTTTCTTTTTTTGTGTATTTTTTACCCGGAAAAATAATGGTATCCATTTCTCAATTCTAACATATTTTTTAATTTCTTTCTGATGTTTTTCAAACGAAAGATCTTGGCACGAGGATTCTCTTATTTCAAAGAAGAATAAGGTTTACTAAAGAAAGCTACTTTGGAGAAAAATATTGATCGAGAGTTACTTCCTCCATTTCACTCAACATATCAATGTTTAAGATTCTTACACAGATCACATAAATTATTAATTATAAAATATTCATTATAGTTTACTAAAGTATTCTTTTATTGTTAAAAGATAGGTCAATTTCACTTACGGTCATTCAACTTATAACTTATCGCACAAAAGTAACCGACTTTTTTTTCTAACTTAAATGTCACTGAACTTCTAACATTTTTGCAAAAAAGTCATGTAGACCGGAATCTGGCAAGAACCCTTGCCGGATTGATGACATGGCATATGACACGTGGCAACGAATAGCAAATACATAACTTTTTTTGCAAAAATGTTAGAAATTCAGTAACATTTAAGTTGAAAAAAATAAAGTTGGTTATTTTTGCGCGATAAATGATGAGTTTAGTGACCGTGAGTGAAATTGATTTAGATGTAACATTTGTTGAAAATATTGTTAAACGACATGTATTTTCTGATATGGCATGCCATGTCATCAATTCGGGAGGGTTCTCGCCGGATCCCGGTCAACATGATTTTTTCGCAAAAATATTAAAAGTTCAGTGACATTTAAATCAGAAAAAAAAAATCGATTACTTTTACGCGATAAGTGATAAGTTGAGTGACCGTGCGTGAAATCAACCCATTAAAAGATTAAGATGATGGTTGAGGCTAAGGCTATTGTCACCAAAGATCAACCACCGCCTCAAGCATATGAATATCGAGTTACAAAAAAAGTTAAAAGTTCGTTTTGATATGCAACTAACGATGGGTTATAAGCATAGCCTTATTGCTAGGGCTAGTATAGATGCTATTATGACGGATGTTATGGAATCTTTCACCATTAAGGTAGATCAAAACGATGTGGTTATCGACAAGAGTGGTCCTGTTCTAGTGGTGCAACTCTCATATGGCTTGAAGAGCAAACTGTCAAAGACTCTTGAGAATGCAGTTTTAGTTAATCATCTGGACAAGGTTATTGGCTACAGGGCTTTGTGCAAAAGACTGGAGTCAATGTGGAACATGGTGAATGCTCGTGTTATTGATTTGGAAAGGAGTTTTTTTCTTATATAGTTTTCTTTTGTCGAAGAGTATAATGCCAACTTTTGTGGCTCACCCACAATTGTTGACAATTTGGTTTTTTTAGCAACAATTGTTGACAATTTAGTTTTTTTAGCAATCCCACATCAGGAAATTGTAAGGGAATGGGGGAATTATTAAGCTATAAATATAGCCTCCCTTTTCAAATCCAAATCATCCCAAAATTGCCATCTTTCCTATGGCAAAAATTCTTTCTCTTTTTTGTAAATATTTCACTTGTATTATTTCTTTGAAATAGTAAAATATAATTTGGTAGCGTCCGAGCACGTAGGCATAATTGGCTGAACCTCGATAAATTCTAGTGTTCTTTATTTGTCTATTTAATAACTATTGTCGGGTATATTACTAGTAAATATTGTGCTATTAAATTACTGAGAAAAATTTTGTCTAAGGAGATTGGGTTTTAAGTGGGACCATTTGTGACCCCTCCAGTATTTCCTGAGAATTTTACCTTGTGTGGTTTTAAGTACAATCGTTTACGCTTTATTCACCTACTCAATAGTGTTCGAGGTGAATTTGGTGAAAATTAACCCGAGTTTCAACAATAATTGGTATCAGAGCCTAGATTTTTTTTTTTAGTATGCTCTGTGGTTGCAGCGTAGTCTAATCTTCCACATCAGAAAAAAAATTTTCCTTGGGCTGTTGGCATTCCGCATCGACAGCTATTGAATAGTAATTGTAGCAAAATGACAAATCCATCAACTTCTTCTTTCTCGTCCAATTTGATGGCATATGCAAGAGTTGCAGTGGAAATTTTTGATGGTACGGGTCATTTTGGCATGTCGCAAAGTGAGACTTTAGACACTCTCTTTCAGCAAGGTCTAGACATTGCCCTTGAATAAAAGAAATCAGATGATGTTGATGAGAAAGAATGGAATAAACTTAATCGTTTGGCATGTGGTACAATTCGATCGTGCCTCTCTAGAGAGTAAAAGTATGCTTTCTCGAAAGAAACTTCTGCAAGTAAATTGATGAAGGCACTGGAGGAAAAATTCTTGAAAAAAAGCAGTCAAAATAAGCTCCACACGAAGAAAAGACTGTTTCGTGTCAATTATATTTTGGGTACCATAATAAATGATCACATCACCAGTTTTAATCAGTTAGTCGCTGATTTATTGAATATGGATGTGACATTTGAAGATGAAGATCTGGCTTTGATGATGTTGGGATCCCTTCCTGAGGAGTTTGAGTTTCTTGAAACGACTCTACTTCATGGGAAGGCTGCTGTGACTCTCAGTGAAGTTTGTGCTGCCTTGTATAGTTATGAACTGAAAAAGAAAGACAAGAAAGAAAGCACAAGTGGTGCTACAGAAGCTCTAGTAGTGAGAGGTCGGTCGCAGAGCCATACTAAAAGAAAGAATTGGAGATCGAAGTCGAGGCCCAATTTGGGCAAAGATGAATGTGCCTTTTGTCGAGAAAAAGGGCACTGGAAGAAAGATTGTCCTAAGCTGAAGTATAAGGGCAAACCTGATAAGGGAAAAACTGTTGTAGATTCAAATGTAGCTAAGTGTAATGATGAAGACTCAGATTTCTCACTTGCTATTACATCGTCAACTAGCTCTTCTAGTGTTTGGCTGCTTGATTTAGGCTGCAATCATCATATGTGTCCCAATCGAAATTGTTTCTATGAATTTAGAGAACTAGAAGATGGAGTTGTTTATACAGCAAATGATTTTCCTCTCACCACACATGGGATTGGTTCCATTCGTTTGAAAAACCATGATGGATCAATCAGAATCTTAAAGGATGTTCGTTATGTGCCCAGTTTGTCAAAGAATCTCATTTCTATAGGAGATCTAGAAGAAAAGGGTTTCGAGGTAGGAGCAAAAGGCGGAGTAATGAAGATAATCTTTGGTGCACTTGTGGTGTTAAAGGAAATTCGAAAAAATAACAGATTGTACCACTATCAAGGTACTACTATTATTGGTACAGCAGCAGTGGCTTCTACTAATGAAAGGGAGTTAGAAGTAACCAGGTTATGGCATATGCGCTCGGGGCATGCAGGTGAAAAATCCTTGAATCTTTTGGTGAAACAAGGATTATTGAAAGGAGTTCAGACTTGCAAATTGAATTTTTACGAGCACTGTGTCAAAGGGAAAAAAGACAATGGTGAAATTTGGAATAGCAATCCACGATACCAAGGGTATTTTGGACTATATTCATTCCGATGTGTGGGGACCTTCCAAGATGACTTATTTAGGAGGAAAATACTACTATGTGACCTTTGTTGATGATTTTTCCCAGAGAGTTTGGGTGTATACTATGAAGACTAAGGATGAAGTATTGGGAGTTTTCCTCAAATGGAAAAAGATGATGGAAACTCAAACAGGCCGAAAGATCAAGGATCTCCGTATAGATAATGGCGAGGAATATAGGAGTGATCCATTTATGAAAGTGTGTAAACATGAAGGCATTGTCAGACACTTCACAGTCAGAAATACACCACAACAGAATGGGGTGGTAGAACGTATGAACCGAATATTGCTAGAGAAAGTTCGGTGTATGTTGTCCAATGTTGGGTTGGGCAAAAAATTTTGGGCTAAAGCTGTTACATATGCTTGCCATCTCATTAATCACTACCATCTAGTGCTATTGGTGGTAAAATGCCATTGGAGAAATGGTTTGGAAAACTTGCTACAGATTATAATTCCTTGCATATATTTGGTTCTACTGCATACTATCATGTTAAGGAATCGAAGTTGGATCCACGTGTAAATATAGCAATTTTCATAGGGATCACCTCTGGTGTGAAAGGATATCGACTTTGGTACCCAGAGTCAAAGAAAATAATCTTCAGCAGGGATGTTACCTTTGATGAATCTACCATATTGAGAAAGGTGACAAATGAAAGTGTTAAGCAGACAGATGGTACTCCAAAACAGGTGGAGTTTGAAAGGAAAATTATTAGCCCAGCAAATGATGAAGCAGATGCAGAAACTCCTATGGTAGATGAGGAGTCAGATGAAGAAGAGGTTTTAACCCAAGAACCTCCACAGCAACCTGAATCAATTGCATTAAGTAAGCCAAAGAGGACAATCAAAAAGTCGGTTCGCTATATTGATATGGTGGCTTACGCATTCCAAATTGCAAATGATAATATTCCTACCACTTATAATGAAGCAGTCAAAAGTTCAGAAGTAGAGAAGTGGAGGAAAGCCATGAATGATGAAATGTAGTCTCTTTATAAGAATCATAGGTGGAAGCTAGCTAGTCTCCCGAAAGGAAAAAAGGCAATTGGGTGCAAATGGGTGTATGCAAAGAAAGATAGATTTCCTGACAAGGATGATGTTTGCTACAAAACAAGGCTGGTGGTTAAAGGCTACGCTCAGACGGAGGGAATTGACTATAATGAAATTTTTTCTCCAGTTGTAAAACATTCCTCCATTCGAATTTTGTTGGCTTTAGTAGCACAATTGGATATGGAACTAGTTCAGTTGGATGTAAAAACTGCATTTTTACATGGAGACTTGGAGGAGAAAATCTATATGGTTCAGCCCGAAGGATTTAAAGTCGCTGGAAAAGAGAATATGGTGTGCAAGCTTGAAAAATCATTGTACAGATTAAAGCAATCTCCGAGGCAGTGGTACAAACGAGTTGACAAGTTTATGATGGGGCAAAAGTACACAAGAAGCAAATATGATCATTGTGTGTATTTGCGCAAGCTACAAGACGGATCCTACATATATCTTCTTCTTTATGTTGATGATATGTTGATAGCTTCCAAGAGTCTGATAAAGATTGGGAAGTTAAAGACTCAGTTGATCAAGGAGTTTGAAATGAAGGATCTAGGTGAAGCCAAGAAGATTCTCGATATGGAGATAAGCAGAGATATGGAATTAGGGAGACTTTGTTTAACTCAGAAACAGTATCTGAGAAAAGTGGTAAAATGTTTTGGCATGAATGAAAAGTCAAAACCTGTTAGTACTCCTCTTACTCCTCATTTCAAGCTCAGTGCATCTTTGTCTCCAAAGAATGAAGTAGAACGAGAATACATGGCAAAAGTACCGTATGCAAATATTGTTGGTAGCTTGATGTATGCTATGGTGTGTACAAGGCCCGATATTTTACAGGCAGATGGGGTTGTGAGCAGGTATATGCATGATCCTAGAAATGAATATTGGCAAGCTATGAAATGGATTCTGCGGTACATTCTGAACACCATAGATGTTGGTTTGATATTTCAGCGGGATGGTCAAGATGGTCAATGTGTAGTTGGATATTGTGATTCCGACTATGCTAGTGATTTGGACAAACGGCGATCAACTACTGGTTATGTGTTTACTCTTGCGAAGGTACCAGTTAGTTGGAAGTCTACTTTACAGTTAACAGTTGCTTTGTCCACTACGGAGGCAGAGTATATGGCAGTGACAGAAGCTGTGAATGAGGCAATTTGGCTTCAAGGGTTGCTTGGTGAATTAGGGTTCAACAGAAGCACATCAAAGTGCATTGTGATAGTCAGAGTGCTATTCTTTTGGCAAAAAACCAAGTCTACCATGCAAGGACAAAGCATATCGATGTTTATTATCACTTTATACGAGAGGTTCTAGAAGAAGGTGGAGTAATAATCCAGAAGATTAGGACCACTGAGAATCCTGCTGATATGTTCACAAAAGTAGTGACTGCGGTCAAGTTGCAACATTGTTTGGACTTGATTAATATTTTTAAAAGTTGAAGGTGGGCGCTTTGAAGTGCATTTAGTGACACTACTAAAATTGAGTTTTTTTAGAGATTTGAAGTTGTGGAGTTCGCCAAGGTGGAGATTGTCAACTTTTGTGGCTCACCCACAATTGTTGACAATTTGGTTTTTTTAGCAACAATTGTTGACAATTTAGTTTTTTTAGCAATCCCACATCAGAAAATTGTAAGGGAATGGGGGAATTGTTAAGCTATAAATATAGCCCCCCTTTCCAAATCCAAATCATCCCAAAATTACCATCTTTCCTAAGGCAAAAAATTTTTCTCTTTTTTGTAAATATTTCACTTGTATTATTTTTTTGAAATAATGAAATATAATTTGGTAGTGTCCGAGGATGTAGGCATAATTGGCCGAATCTCGTTAAATTCTGGTGTTCTTTATTTGTCTATTTAATAGCTATTGTCGGGTATATTGTTAGTAAATTATTGTGCTATTAAATTACTTAGGAAAATTCTGTTTAAGGAGATTGGGTTTTAAGTGGGACCATTTGTGACCCCTCCAGTCTTTCCTGAGAATTTTACCTTGTGTGGTTTTAAGTACAATCGTTTACACTTTATTCACCTGATCAATAGTGTTCGAGGTGAATTTGGTGGAAATTAACCCAAGTTTCCACAACATATAACCATGCCTTGCTATCTGGACCTTGGATTGTTAATGGTTTTTATTTAATTGTTCAACCTTAGACTCCTAATTTTAGAGTTTCTAATTCTACTGTTTCAAGAATTACCCTATGAATTAGGTTGCCCAAATTGCCTCTACAATACTATCCTGAAGTCGTTATTTCGGCCATTGTTACTACTGTTGGCACCATTATTAAATTAGACCTTAATACTAGTGAGTTTCAGAGGGGTAGGTTTGCCAGGTTATAGTTTCTATCGACCTTAGTAAACCTTTGGTTTCCAAGTTTGAAATTGACGGAGAAGTTCAAAAGGTGGAGTATGAGAATTTACCTATAATTTGTTTTTCCTGCTAGAGATATGGTCTGTAGCGCCCCAATACCTCCTGAAAGAATATCGGAGCACCTACCGCACACAAACACATACAATAGCGGAAAAAACTAATATATACATATAAACATATAAATAATAAATTAAATTATCCTTTCATACATATGCAAAAAAAAATATTCATATTACAAAACATGTCATTATGCTTATATTACATGAACATAAATCTTTTAAAACTTTTACACTTCTTATACAAAATTCTCTTTACAAAACTCTGCACTATCTATTACAAAAGAATCACCCCATAAACAAAAAGACACTTCAAGCTCAACTCTTAGTGGCCAGCAGATGAACACTCTCTACAAACCGAACCTGCAACCTACACGAGAAAAACACCCGTGCTCAGTGAAGGCTCAATGGGGATACACAAAAGCAATAGATTTCTCACAAAGTCACAAATATACATGATAATAGACATATCACAATAGTCGTGCTCACAACAATTTAACATTTATTATCAAATATAAGCATACTATATCATTAGCATATAACCTTCCATGCTCTTTACCTCTAACTCTATCAATTATCATATACATTACTTGACAGCTTATCTCTGCATCTCACATATATTCATATACATGTACATTTAATATAACCGAAGATGCAAACATTGTACAATCATAGGCATATCCACAATAGTCATGCTTATCATATAATTACAATCACTAGCAACTATTTCAAATAAGCACGTTATTAACATGTCTATTTCGTTTACGTATACATTGACATGTACATAATCTTTAACTTTAACATTTATCATATATAATAAGTGATAACATATCACTATATCACATGTACCTTCATATATACCTATAAACTTACCATTATACCTTTTTACATAGTCATATACACACAACAGCAATAGCCTGAATTCACATCGATGGTGGATATGGGTGCACTGAATACTAACGAGTAGTATCAAACATCTGGAGAACATAATCTCAAACATATGAATGCCAAATGGTATCAAACTCTAGACACAATTGGTGCCACTCTGGCAGCTGCACTCTAACCCTTTATAGGCATGCATATCTATTCACTACTATGACCATTCAGGCTTAACATATAAACTCTATTCACTATATCATATACTTTACATTTACTCAAGTATCTATTCAGATCATCACAAATCAAGATCAATTCATGTATTAACTAAGCAAACCATGAGCATGCATATATATTCATTTATCATCTATGACAAGCAGTATAAGTTTAACATGATCACATAGTAAGTACACTATCTTAGATTCTAGTTACTCACTTAACATGCGAAATCATCATGCATATAATTCATATATCCATTCATATTATCATGTTATACTTTATTATGCATAGGCATTCATAATCCAATGCAATATTACACTCAAATAAAGACAAATAACTTGTATTAAAACTCTAAATAATGTCGCGCTCGCGACAGAATTCAAAATCACTACGGTCGCACTTGCGGCAAATGTCGCACTTACGGCAGATTGCCCAATTGGCTTCTGTCGTGCCCGCGATGAAGCTTGCGCTCGTGACTCTTGTTGTGCTCGTGACATAACTCAGAATCACTACGGTCGCGCTCGCAACAGATTGTCCAATTGGCTTCTGTCGCACTCGCAACAGAACACAGCACAGCAACTCCGCCTACGGAGCACTCTAATCCGCTCGCGACCCATGTCGCACTCGCGGCAGAACCTGAACTTTATGTTCAATCTCCCAAATCACCTAACTCTCAAGCACATCCCTCTCATAAACCTTCTTATATTCACATGCATGCCTTCTAAATCAATCAAAACCATGCTATAATCACTTCAAAGCTATAAAACACATATTTTAACATAATCAACATCAATTCCATCTAAAATAGACTTCTAATAAACAATCACATACAAGTATCTTTCTCATACGTAACTTATAATTAACATATAATCAACATGCAAATAATCAAAACTCTATACAATTTCTAGCTATCAATAATCATCAAGCAACTCATCTATGATAACCCCTATAAAATTCACAACTAAAAGAGCTGTTGAACTCTTTCGAAACCCAGATTTTCCCCCCAATCTAAACATGTAAACTGTATACGAAATTCAATAAAATCCCAAACCTTAAAAGCAGATTGAACAACTTATCTATTCCAGCTCAAATCTTGTCCTTGCCTTTATCTTTTCTTTTATCTAAAGTTTCTTGCACAAATCCAACAAAATACACTTTTAATCCATAAACCAAACCCACTCAAAAACACAAACAGAATAAAGAAGGAGAAAAAGATCTTTTAACTATCAAACCCATACTTACCTATCCACTTAACTCTTAACTCTTCAAACCAATCCAAGCTCAAAGCTTTAGGTAATCAAATGAAGGAGAAGAAAAATCAAGAAGAGAATAAAGAGCAAATGAAGAACAAAGAGAGCGAAAAAGGACAGAAATGGGGAAATGAACGATGGCCGGTCACATGCAAAGAATGAGATAATTCCTGCCTCCAAACCCCTTATATTTTGCATGTAGATGACAGGTGGCAAGCTCTCAACAAACCATATGTCAACTTCTTGACATGTGTCAAGTCTTTAGCAAATAGCCCACCTGGTCCTTGGCAAACTTCCACTTAACCCTTGACTAACTACCATTAAGTCCCTCAATTAAATTCTTCCTTCTAAATACTTTAATTTCTTTTCAATTACATTCTCACTTAAACCATAAACTCATACTCATACAATTACTCTTGTACCCTTACTTTATAATTGACTCTACAAATCTTTTTAGGTTACATTTCAGGTCATTACATGGTCATTTTGATAATTATTACTCCAATAAGAGACAACAGAGCCTGACTCTCATGATCAAAGAAACAACCAAAAATCACAAAATGGTGTTTTCGGTGACTGTGGTGCTTGGATGGTGATGGAGAAATGGCAATGAAATCCTAGGAAATTAGGAGATTCTTTAGGAATGCAGGATAAGGATTTAAAAAGTGGATCTCAATTTGATATTCTTGCTAATGATAGAGTTGAAATTTTAGAAGATAATCAAGACAGGAATGAGGGACCAAGACCTTGAAATCACGCGACAAAAATGTGATCTTTTTTAGGGGAGGAAGATGTGGCAGAAAGCTTGTTGATTTGTGTAGAGCCTGCACTTCTCAATGTGCAAACAAAGCTAAATCTTAAAAGTCCACTTCAATCTGAAAACAAACCATCTTAAGGGATCTTTTTTTGTTCAAAGAAAATTTCCCTTTGAATGAGAATTTGGTCCCCATTCTTTCAACTCTAAACCCAAATAACCACTTTGTTGTGCGCAAGCAGCTGTTGGTTCTTGATGATTCTCTACCTAAGATGGGTGTTCTCGATGGAGCAGCAATGAAGGTGGAGTGTAACAACCCAAAAAGGGCCTAGTCGGAATCTGTGTGGTAAGTCGGTAATTAAGGGTATTATCGTAATTTGTGTAAGAGGAAAATTTGGATAATAAGGAATTATTTGTTAAGAAATTAATTAATTAAGTAATAAGTTGAGTGAAGAAAATATTATGATGTGCTTGTAGTGTATGGTAGTAGGATATAAGTGGACTAACAGGTTTTATTGAGTGGTTTTTGGTGCATGGTGCCTTGGATGAAAAGTGGTTTATAAGAAATAATATGGTGTGGGATAAGTCTGGTGCATTGAAGATATTTGTGTAGGGGATGCTTGAGTGTGTTTTGTGTATGGTGCATGAAGAAGTTAGTCAAAGATTGGATGTAAGAACCAATTAGAGGGTGACACTTGGCTTGGGGTAGGTGAGCATTAAATGGAAAAAGGAGGAGAGAGGCAAGAGGGGGCTGTTTGTGAGGCTTCCCGTGGAAGCTACTCCCCTCCTCCCCTGTTCTTCTTTTCCCGTCCCTTCTCTCTCTTCTTACTCCCATTTTCTGCTTTCCTCTCCTCTCTCTTGTGTTTTTTATGAGCTTTGAGTAGGAATTCTGAGATCTTTGAGCAAGGGTTTTGAGTTTTGAAGGATTGTTAGAGAATTGGAGGATTGTAGGAAGAAAAAAGGGAAAGAGAAAGTGGGATCGTGAGGGACTCGGTTTTGAAGCTGCAATTTCAGGTTTGGGAGCTTGATTTGATTGTGTTTAGGAGTGTTTTGCCGTTGTTCTTTTCTTTGATCGTTCTTTGTTATGCTTTGATTCTTAATAATTTTGAGTGTAGAGTTATGTGTAAATGCATGTGTGTGATTGAGCTAGAGTGTTGGTTTGGTATGATTTTTAAGTTATAGTGATTTGCATGCGAAGTTAGTAGTAAAATTTCAAGTGTTAGTGAAGAACATGATTTGTGTGCTTTAGTGATTTAATTGTAAATTCTTGTGCAAATTAGTGTGATTTGAGTGTATATTGATGCTTAACATGTTTTGGGTTGCTTTCGACTCATGAGGTAAGTGTTTATGCATGATTGAATGAGTGGTTTTGAAAGTTGAATTGTGAACAATGCGGGAAAGTGCAGAATTGGGCAAATCTAGGTTCTGTCGCGATCGCGACGTTGTCGTAAGCGCGACAGAATGCGGATTGGTCCCTCGTGGCTGGGGAGCCCTCTGTCACGACCGCGACATTTTCGCGAGCGCGACAGAGAACTCGGTAGCCGAGTCCTCCGTACGAGCATGCTGCCGAGAGTGAGCATGAGGAGGAAGAAACTAGTCTCTATCGCGAGCGCGACAGAGCTCGGTTGTGTGAGTCTATGGAGTGTGCTTCATCTCGAGCTCGCGATGGGGTGCCCCGTGCTCCGTCGCGAGCGCAACACTATCGCGATCGCGACAGAGGCCCTTCCTTCTTGCCCTGTTTTCTGAATGTGTTTCTTTTGTTCCACTTTGCACGGTTTCTCACTATTGCATGGAATATGTTTGTGCTTATGACTCGTGATATCATTGTACTAGTGTCTTAGTTATGAATTTAATTGATGTTAGAGTCTTGTGTCGAACCTTGCTTTGATTTTTGTATTGTCGTGTTAAAGAATAAGTTGTCGAGCCTGAAGTGTTAAGGTAGTGGATAATTAAGCATGCTTAAGAAGGATCTGAGTACAGCTGTTCTGTCCACCCCGTTTGGGCGAAGCGGTAGACCTCCGAAATGGTCATCTTCCGTGTAGCGATAAAATATTTTGAGACTCCGGTCTCCCGCGTAACCTTCGGGTATTAAAACTGTTTTTGAGACTTCGGTCTCCCGCGCCGTGTTCCCGTATCCTCCGCCATTGATTTCAGGCTATTGTGTGAAGTGTCTGGTATTGGTTTAGTGAAGTGTTATGATTATTGCGTGATTCTGATTATGATTATTGCTTCATGCTTTCTATTTCAATTCTGATTTTATATAGTGATTCTTGATATATATCTCTGTCCTCGTTTATTGAGGGAACTCTGTAGTGTGATGCATGTTTACATTTAGATACTAATGCAAGACATTATGGTATAGTGTTCTGTATAGTGTCATAATTGTTCAGTGCAGTGTTCTAAGTAATGAGTGACTTGATAGTGATTATATTCTGATATGATTTTTAGTATGTCGTGCATGTGATATCTCGCGTGTTGCCATGGTAAGTATTTTAGTATGTGTGGGTATTTGTTTATGCATGGCTTATTGTATTCCTGTTTAGTGTACTGGTTTCTGTCTGCTTTGTTCCTCCCCACTAAGCGTTATCGCTTAGCACGGGTTGTTTTTCCGTGTAGGTGGCAGGTTTGTTCGGTTCGCGTCGCGCATCTGCAGGGTCGGCCACTAGGAGTTGGAGTTTTATTTTGTTCAGTTCCTGTAGTCGTGGTTTAAGGCTGTATAGCGTTTTGTATTTTGTATAAGTATTAAGTAAATGTAATTAAGGATCGGTATGTAATTTTATAAGTGATGTATATTTTATTATTTTATTGCTGCTTCCGCTGATATGTATGAATGTTTCTGAGTGAGCATTGGGTAGCGCTCCGGTATCCTTCCAACGGGGGTATTGGGGTGTTACATGGAGATCTCTTCTCCAATAGGTATTTCTTATCGCAAGGAGAACCCAAATTTTGCCCATAGTTTTACTGCCCACGCTTCTCGAAATCATCCAGCTCATGCGTTAGGTATGTTGCAGAATGGAGATGTTGAATTGTATTAGAACATTGAGGATGAAGATGACACCCTCTCCAAAGAAAATCCTCTTGACCCCTATCTATGGGATTAATTTGGGTTTTCCTTCTCTCTTTCTTTTTTTTGGTCTATTTTCACTTTGAATTTCCAAGGAGCAAAGAGAGCTCCTTTCTTGCGTGCTTTGAAATTATTTTTATAAAAGTATAAGCCAGCCATCGTGGTGTTGTTGGAACCTAGAATTAGTGGTGCTCAAGCTGATTTGCGTATCAGTAAGATTAGCTATCATTTCTCTCATATAATAGAAGCTACGAGTTTTTTAGGTGGGATTTGGATTCTATGGAATTATGTGTGTTATGTTGAAATTTTGGAGAATAATTCTCAATTTGTTCATATGAATATTTTAAAAAATAATATTTTCTTCGGTTGGTTTACTATAATTTATAGACATCTAGTTCCCTCTCGTAGAGCCTCTCTCTAGCATCATTTACAGAGACTTAATAACATTATTACTATCCCCTGGATTTTAATGGGTGATTTTAATGTCATTTTGGCTAGTTCTGAACGTATGGTTCAAGTACTAGGAGTGGTGTTTGTCATTTTTTTTTTCTAGTTGGTTTCTTTCTTCTAAGCTGCTAGATTTGGTTTTCATGGTTTTGATTTCACTTGGAAGAGGGGGAATTTATGGGAGCACTTGGATAGGTGTATTTGTAATGTTAGCTGGCGTCTCAAGTTTCCTAAGTTTTCAGTTAAGCATCTTGCTAGATTACATTCTGACGATAATCCTCTGTTTCCTCAATGAGGTCTTTGCCTTTTTTGCTTTATCCAGGCTTGGTTCGCTCATACTGATTTCAAGAATTTTATGAGTAGGAACTAGTTTGTGCAAAACTCTTTTACACAATCTATTATGTCTTTGACAAAGGAACTTCAAGTTTGGAATTCATATTTTTAGGAATATTTTTAAGCAAAAGCATAAGTTGTTAACTCATATTAGTGGTGTCCAAAAGGCTCTGGCTCTCAAACCTCTTCCCCATCTTTTTAATTTAAATGCCAAACTCAATTAAGATTTGGACATTATTTTATTAAGGGAAGAATTATTATGGCATAAAAATTTGCGCAATGAGTGGATCACCTGGGGTGATAGAAATACCTCTTTTTTTCATCTACAAACTATTCACAAGAGAAAAATGAATTAGATTGGATTTTTACAAGATAAGAATGGTAACTAGGTTGGTGATCAGATTCTTCTAAAATAGATGGCTATTGATTTTTTTTCAAAAATATCTATAAGGAGGATCTAGTGTCTAGGACAAGCTATTTGGCAAGAGGTATGTTTCCTTCTTGAAATTTTTTTTAGAACCTTTTTCCTTTCACGATATCAAAAAAGCTTTGTTTGATATGAAGCCTTTGAAGGCCCCTGTATTGATGGGCTTCAGGCTAGTTTTTTCCAAAATTTTTGGAAATTTGTGGGTTTAGATCTTTGTAATAAAGTGAGTAGTGTGCTAAATGGAGATAACATTGAGAGTGAGATGAACAAAACTCTTATTTGTGTGATCCCTAAGGTGGATATGCCTAAGTTTATCTACCAATATAGACTAATTTCTCTTTACATTGTTGCTTATAAAGTGGTGACTAAGACCATTGCTAATAAATTAAAACTGGTTATGCCAAAACTAGTAGGGCCTTCTCAAACTAGTTTTGCGCCTGGAAAGGATATTAATTAGAATATCATTATAGCTCAAGAGGTTGTTTATACAATGATAACATAAAAGGGCAAATGGGGTTTATGTCTATTAAAGTGGATATTGAGAAAGCTTATGATAGAATTAGCTGGAGTTTTTAACATGATACTCTCTATGATGCTAGTCTCCCTAGCTCCCTTATTCGGGTTATTGTAAATTGTGGTACTGCCAGTTCTATGTAGCTACTTTAGAATGGTAAGTTAATTGATTTTTTAATCCTATTAGGGGCCTTAGACAAGTTTGTTCTCTTTCTCCTTACTTATTTCTTTTATGCATGGAAAGACTAGCTCGTGAGATTATTTATGCTATTAATTGTGATGCCTGGAAGCTAATCTATCTCAGCAAATGAGGCCCTTTCCTTTACTCATCTTTTTTTTTACAATGATCTCATCTTGTTTGCTAAAGCTGATTTAAATCAACTAGAGGTGATTATGGAAGTTTTGAATCATTTTTATGCCAGCTCAGGTCAAAGAGTTAGTAAGAGCAAGACAATTTTTTATTTTTTGAAAATGTCCCTCCTCATACTCGTCACACCTTGAGTAATAAGTTGGGTTTTCCCGAGACCATTGGCAAGTATCTTAGTGTTCCTATCCTTCAATCTAGGGTCACTAAGAAGACTTATAATCACATCTTGATAAGATAAAGAACATAATTTCAGCTTAGAACTCAACTTGTCTTTCCTTGGCTGGTAGAATCACGCTTGCTCAGTCAGTCCTAATGAATATTCCTAGCTATACTATGAAGTTAGCCTCATTGCCAATTACCACTTGCAATGAGATGGAAAAACTTTCTCATAGTTTTGTCTGGGGTGAAGAAAATAATAGAAGAAAATTATCTTTGGTAGCTTGGATAAGGTGGAGCATTAAAGTCTAAAAGGGGTCCTGGCCTTCGTAATCTTCAATGTTTAAATTCAGCCTTTACTTTGAAACTAGTTTGGCAGCTGCTAGTTAAGGAGAATTGTTTATAGGTTGATGTTATTAGAGCTAAATATAATTTTACTGGTGTGCATTCTAATCCCATTGCAAAAGCGACTAGCTCGTCTCTTTAGAGAAACATTTGCTATCATTGGAACTCTTTTATGCCTAATACTAGATGGTCTGTGGGTAATGGGTTACTGGTGCGATTTTCGTTTTATAAATGGATGCCAGGTTTGACTGAATCTCTTTTTAATCTTATAACTATGCCCATATCTGTTGAGATTATTGATAAAAATATGGCTTTTTTTATTGATGAAAATTAGAATTGGAAGTGGGAGCTTTTTAAAGCTTTTTTTTGGCCACCTACCCTGTTACTTTTTGCTAGCACTTGCCCACCTTCTTCTAATATGGGGCTGGATATAATTTTCTAGAGCTTTTCTTCTCCAGGCTATTTCACCCTTAAGTCTACCTATGATTTTCTAGCTAAGGAGGGAATAAGAGTGAACTTTTTTCCTTAGAAGAGGATATGGAGTTGGAAGTTGCCCCAAAGAATTAAAATTTTCTTTTGGCTCATGCTGAATAATGGTTTGCTTACTAATGTTGAAAGGGTTAGAAGGCATCTTTCTAGCTTAAATTTGTGCATTTTTTGTAACAATGAAGTTGCAAGCTATCATCATCTCCTTAGGGGTGTGCAAAATCTAAACCGACCCGAAGAACCTAAACAACCCGACCCAAACTAACTATTAGGGTAGGATTGTTCGGAGAGTTTTGTAACAACCCAAAAATGGGCCTAGTAGAATTTGTAATATTAATTGGGTAATTAAGGGTATTATCGTAATTGGACAAGTGTAAGATTATTTTTTTTAAGTAAGGACCAAATTGAAAGAGTAATTAAAGTTATTCAGTGAAAGATTTATTTAGATGACCAATAAGATTTATGCCAAGGATTTAAAGTGTAATAAGAAAAGATTTTTTTTAGTTGGACCAATGGGAGCTTGACACATGGCAAAGTGGTTGGGAGTAATAAATGAAGAGAGGAAAGAGAGGGAAGAAGGCAGATTTTGGTTTGCTTCCCGTGGAAGCTACGGTTCTTCCTCCTCTCTCCTGCTCTTTCTCGTCTCATTTCTCTCCTTCTTCATTTTCTGCTCTCTACCCCTTTTTCTTGTGTTGATCTTCAAGGATTGAGCTTGGGTGTTTCTTGAGATTAAGAGTTGGTTTTGAAGAGATGAGTTGGTTTAAAAAGGTTTCTTCTTCTTTTCTTCTGTTTAATATGAGTTTTAATTCAAGTGGTTTTGGTTGAATGCAAGAATCGAAAGATAAGAGAAAAGAGAAGGGTAAAGAGAAAGCTTGAGCTTGAGGAGAGTGGATTTTGAAGCTTCTGTGAGGTTTGAGAGTTCCCTGTTTTGTGTGTGTTTTGTTTCTCCTTTAAATTTCTGGGAAATTGAGTTGTTTGGGATGTGTAAATGCTTATTTTGAGTTAAATCTTGATAAAATTATTAAATGGTAAAGTGATTTTAGCAATACATGTGATATAAAGTGAATTTGTATAAGTTAGTGTAAAATTCTAGGTTTGATGTTAGAGTGCTATTGAAGTTAGTTGATTAGTTTGTTATGTGTTAATTAATTGCTTATTATGATTATTTGATGTCAATGGCATGATTATAAGCATGTTTAGAGTGTATGAGGTGAAAGGCTTGAATTATATGCTTGATTGCTTGGTTTTGGTTGAGTTGGATTTGAAAGGAGCTGTGTTGGAGTGAATTCTGGGCGTGAATTCACGCCTCTGTCGCGAGCGCGATAGAGGGCGTGATTACCGAACTTCAACTGATGTGCTTTCTATCACGAGTGCGACAGAAAACTCGGTAGCCGAGCTTCTGTTGGCCGGGCTCCTTCGCGTGCGGGCCTTCCTGCGCGAGCGCAAGGGCGACCTACCATCTTCTGCCGTGAACGTGACAAAGACCTGTTTGCTGCCTCTCACGAGCATAGTGCTTATCGCGGGCGTGACTTAGGGCAAACTTTGCCTCTATTGCGGGCACGACAGGACGTCGCGAGTACAACCCTTCCCTGTGTATCAAAATATTTTATTTTATTTTTCTTTGCATGGTTTCTCATTCATGTTTACTTTATTATTATTATTATCATGAGCTAATATTGTACCTTTTACATGCTAATAACAATATTTAATTATGTTAAGTGATGTAATTCTTTAGTATTGTAAATTTTGACTGTTACGATAGAGTGTGTTGCGTAAGCCTGAATGGTCATAGTAGTAGATAGATAAGCATGCTTATAAAGGGCTAGTGATCGCAGCTACTAGTGTTTGACCCCATTTGGGTCTAGTGTTTGATACCTTTGGGTGTCCAAAAGCTTTTAAAATATTTTGAGATTTCGGTCTCTAGTGTTTGATACTGTTCACAGTATCCAGTGTACCCGTATCCACCACCCATATAATTCAGGCTAGTGTTTTAAGAGTGTTCTGGGAATTGCATTCTGAGATGAGTATTTGTATATAAGAATTGTTTATTGTAGTGATTTGCCCTTATGCTTTATCTCTATTAATCATTTTTGTTTTAATGAATATGTTTAGAATATTACTTGTTTTATTATTGGAGTGACTAAAGTATGTTGTTACATGTGAACTTCGCATGCCCTCTTTATGTGTATTCGTGCATGAATGTTATTGTGTTAGTTTGTTTTTATTCCTCCCCACTAAGCATTATTGTAATCCCTTACCCATACGTAGCACACTGTATGGTAATATAAATAGTATGCGACGACAAGAGTGCTACAAACAAAAACACGCTTGAAATAATATCAGAAGTAGAACTATAAAATTTTCTTCAATAAATAAACGTTCACATAATACAAAAGACGATCATATAATAGGCATCACACTTTTCATTAAAATATTATTACATACCAATCACTTAGTACAACAATAATAAGGAATTACATTACAAAAGTTGACTATAACCTCTAAACAACAACTATTACGGACTTGTTGGCCAAACTGCTACTGATTGTCTTCGGCGACACGACTAACTCCAAACCTGCATGGATACACACCCATGCTAAGCACAAAAGCTTAGTGGCGAAAAACACGTAATATGGACGACCACTCACAATGGTCGTCAGTCACAACACACAGTAAATATCCAAAATAAAATCGTATGAATATAAAACACACTTAAAGATCTCATTTAATAAATACATAAAATTGATCATAAACAAAATATTTTAATCATAATTGTTCCCAAGGTCAAATAGAGTGACAATCTTAATTAATACATGCTTTTCATGTTTTATTATTCATATTTCTCATGCCATACATATCATTATATTCAGTCAATAACCAATTCCCACAATAAAACAACTCCCACACATCGAAGAGTGATGAGTAAGAAGCTAAAAGTCTAACTTCATATCCTAGCATATAAATGCATGTTACACATATAGTTATTTTCATTTAATCACTTACTTCAAATCATTGCATTATTTTCGTGTCATTTACTCATGTTTATATTTCAAAGAAAATAACAAAACTGGATCGTGTAGGCATTCAAGGGTGTTATCACATATTCGCATGGTGATCCATACAAGATCCAAAAACACATAGGTGCATGAAGTACTAGTTCAATCAACATATAAATCAGACCGACAATATGTCCACATGCATATTAAAAGCTTAATCACATACTTTCTTGCAAATCTCCGCATACACTTATCAGTTCGTAACTTATTGTTTCACTCATAAACTTTTGTTCAATTATTGCCTGCTAAGTCAAGGAGTGGATAAGCGAGTATACGCATAGATATTCGAGGGTATCAACAATTCTTTCATAACGCATGGATACCTGAAGTTATCGAAATCATTTTTTTCTTTTTATTTCCAAAAATATTTTCGCATGGGATCTTAAACAAGATCCAAGATAGAAGGAACGCGAGGATCCGATCGGGGACCTAATCAGGGTCCAAATCGCATGGCTGCAGCAAACTGAACTCTATAAGCATGCCTATCTATCCACGACCCGACTAACGCAGGCTAAACACCTACTTGTTTCCTTTAATGATGTACATGTTGTTTTTAATACTTTTTCAGAAGCGAATACATTTATTGTAGTTGCATAATAATCATACGCATAATTCATTTATAACTAAAGCAATGGCTCATATAAATTACAACAAACCATAACCTTTTTATTACAATCACATTGTAATTTAATACATGCTTAAAAATTCAATTCAACTATAGCTTATATGGTATAACATACCCAAGCTTACACAATAGGTCACATGTAAATTATAAGTAAAAACTCATGCCAAAAGCTCAACAACATACCTTCATAGTATAGGAAAGAGTCGCACTCGCGACCTTAGTCGTGCTCGTGACAGAGAGCTAGATGGCCTCAGTCACGCTCGCGATAGAGCCAAACATCACATGCCGCCAACCCCAGCCAAATCTCAATGAACTATTAAACTTGGTCAAACTCATATCCATTCTCAATTAAATACAATTTCACATATAAACATATTTATTCTTATAATGTCCATAATAATTTCATAAACATTACTTCCACAATTATTCATTAAGCATAGATACTATTTACATACCTTTTTAATCCATACTTAACTTTTACTAATCACATAAATACCATCAGAGTCCCAGCCAAAACAACATCTTTTCTATACAACTAAGACTTCTACATTTTGGTTCGAACTTGGAATGGCATTCCAAGCTTCCTACATATCCCAAAAAAATTGAAAATTAGAGCCTCGTAGTTCTAAAGGTTCAAGATACAAATTGCAGCATTTTCATTTATAGTTAAATAACATTTCATCCCATATCACTTCCGGATTATTCAGAGGGTTTTGACTCATTAAGCTTTAAAGTATCTTAGCACTTATTCCTATTTCTAACCTTAGTTTCTTGTAATTCCAAGTGACAACCATTTATTTATTCTTCTAAAAACTCTCAACATGTGATGGATAAGTTTTAGACAATTCCAGTGAAGTTCGGATGTATTTCGGAAGGAAAAACATATCGAAATACACAACCTGGAGAAGGGTAAAGAGGGGAAAGGGTTCATACCAACCATGAGGCTCAAAATAAGAGGAAAAACCTTCAATAATCAGGTTCTATCACGTTCGCAACAAAGGTCGCGCTCGCAACAGAAGCCTCCCCCAAGTGCCCTACGAAAAACAGACTAATAAGGCGGCTTTTCACCTTCGACTTTGTACCGCCTAAACCAACCTCTAAAACTCATTTTTAGCCAAAGTGTCCTCTTGAAAAATGATCCCTATGATGTTATATTTCAAATCCAACAAATTTTAGATCAATTGGACATTGGAAACGTCAGATATGACCCAAACAATTTACACTGCTCTAGTGAACCCGCCTAAGTAAAGATGCCTCGATTTTTACCATTTCCAAGGATCTTAGAGCCAGAATTGGCTTCCAGTTCTTCAGATAAAATTTTAGATATGTGAATTATATTTCCAATGACACTAATTTCATACAATTTGGACATTTATAACTTGACTTATAGCTAATCACTAAAGGTCCAGTACAATCTGGGCAGAGTTTCCCCTGGAAACTCAAACTCCCCAAACCCAAGCAATTTCACACAACCACATCAATACAAACAATCAAATTTTAAAAAAATACACATCAAAACAGCAACTCACCAATTCATATGTGCATATATATATAAATTCACATCCAAACATATAAATTTCCCAAACCTCATAAGTGCTTCCCTAATCTTCCTCTTCTTCTTATTTAAACTTGATTCTCCATAACTCCCATACTTCACTTGTTAAAATCCTCAAATAAACTACACCAAAACTCATGTTACTCATCATCACCAAGATTAGAATTCAAAGCCAAAGGAAAAGAATAAGAGAAGAGAGGTAAAATAACACCAACCTTACCTTAATCATGCCCAAAACTTTACTTAATTCATTAAATCCCATGGCAAACCAAATAAACAAAGAAGAATAGAGAAGAGAGAGGAAAAACGTGGCTGTCAAAATTCCAGCCAAAAGTGGTTGGTCTCCCTTTACTTTCTACCTTCTTAAATTCTATCTAATCCCCAATGCCAAATGTCACTTTCCTATAGGTCAATTTTAGATTTTTATGCAAATTATCCCCTTTAGTCCACATCATCTCATTTAATTATACAATAGCACAATTCATAAATCTAATTCCTACATTGATCCACACATAAATCCTTATCTCTTCAATTAAGTCCTAAATTCATAATGTACAAATTTGCAATTGGCCGCACTTGCCAAAACTTTTACATTAATACCAATTTCGTCCTTTCGGGACACCTGACACCACAATTCACATACATTCGGCATAATACTGATCCATTTTCAAAATTTAGCCCTCATAGTTACTTATTCCATTCTATTAAATTCATATATGCAAAATGACCAAATTACCCTTTTTTTTAACTCTAATCATATCTTTTCTCCTACTTAATCACTTTAACCATCAAATCATACGGTTTCAATCACCAAAATCCCTAGAAATATACAAATTCTTCTAGGGTACATTTGGGGTGTTACAGTTATCGCTTAGCACGGGTGTTTTTCCCATGTAGTTGGCAGGTTCGTTCGGTGCGGAGCATCTGTAGGTCGGCCACTAGGAGTTAGAGTTGATTTCTTTTTGTATTTACTCCTGTATTTTGTATATGCTTTGGTATATAATATTTTTTTGTATTAGTTATGTATATGCAATTGTTATTAGGATATTTTTTTTAATTTATGAATAGTGTATTTTTTATTTATGTATTAAGCTATTCATTTTTGGCATAATATTTGTTTCCACTTCGATATGTATGTATGTATGTTTTGCCCTTATGTGGTCTGTGGCATCCCGATATTTCTCCCGAGGGGTATTGGGGTGTTACAAGTTTGGTCCGATTCGGGTCCGCAGAAAAATGATACTTCAGGTCGGGTTAAAACCCCCAAAACCCAAACGGTCCAAAGAACCCAACCAAGAGCTAAAACTTAAAAACCAATGCATTTCTCACTTCACTTCATCTCTCTTCTCTTTCTCTGTATTTCATCAAAAATCCCTAAAAATACTCAAAACTAATCTCTTGTAGCACTCGCCCTCGACCAATGTCTGTCACCATCCACAGTAGCCGCAGAGCTCCGCCGATCTCTGCCCGCCACCACCCCCATCGTTGGCAAAAAGTGAAACCAATAAGTCTTCTGCTTTTTTCTTTTCTCTATTTTTTATTTGTTTTCTATGAAATCAAAGCTTTCTGAAAAATTATTTGATGAGAAATTTTTTGCTGAGAAATTATTTTCTGTGAAATCATTCATAGTTTGCATGCTAATTTTTCATTTGATAGCATCTTATTCTTAGCTTATTCTTTATGAGTTGTGTAAATATATTTAGCTTAATGACTATTATAGGAATGGGAAGGCAAGAGAAAGAGGAAAGGGAAGAGTGGCTGAATACCTAGGGTTTTAAGAGTGAAAAACATATTTTTAATTAAAAAAATTTAAATTAAAAAACTTGGATTTTTCAGGTCGGGGCCCAAAAATTTCGGGTTAGACTGGTCGGGGCTCTACTAAAACTTAGGGTCGATTTGAGTGAGGAGTTTAGTCTTAGTTCGAGGCTCAGGTTAATCAGGTTCGAGTCGGGTTGACCCGAACCCGACCAATGCACACCCCTACCTAAGGGATTGTGCTCTTATGCTTCAGGTGTGGATTTCTCTCCTTTCTTTTGCTGCCTTAGATAATTTTTTTTAAAATGAATTCTATTCAAGACTGGCTTATTCTTAATCTTAGCTGTCATGATTTAAAAGTGCTTAATGTTAGTTAGACAACTTTATTTGGTATTACTGCTTGGTTGTTATGGAAGAGAATAAATGATTTCTCACATAGTTATGAGAATAATATGAAATTATGGCATGCTAAATTAAACCATATTGAGCAAGACCGAATGAGTCGATTAGCTAATGTAGGTTTAATAAGTGATTCAAATGAGGTTGAATTGTCTACATGTGAGCATTGCCTGAAAGAAAAAATAGTTAAAAAGTCATTCGAAAAAGGAACTAGAGCCAAATTTCCATTACAATTAGTTCATTCTAATGCATGTGGTCAAATGAATGTGAGGGCAAGGCATGGGGCCTACGACTTCATCACATTTAAAGATGACTATACTTGGGTATAGTCATGTCTGTTTGATTTCTCACAAGTTAGAAGTATTGTGTTGCTTCAAGAATTTTATGAACTTGTTGAGAAGCAATTAGACAAAAGAATTAAAGTTTTAAGAATTGACAGAGGTCAGAAATATCTTTCAGATAAATTTAAAGCTTTATGTTATGAAAGAGGGATTGAATATCAGTTGTCTATTCCCAGAATTCCACAACAAAATGGTGTTGAGGAGATGAGAAATAAGGGACTTTTCTTGATATGGTTAGATCTATAATGGCAGAGGCAAATTTGCCTATCTCCTATCAGGAAGATGCTTTATTGATTGTCACATATATTTTAAACTGTGTGCCCTCCAAATCTGTCACCGCCACACCTTATAAGTTGTGGATCGGTTGATAACTCGACCTAAGCCATTTACGACCTTGGGGTTATGTTACTTACGTCCATGATACCTTAATTTGGTAAATTGGGAGCAAGAGGTAAAAAGAGTATTTATGTTAGATATTTTAAAGTATCAAAAGGATACGTATTCATGGGTGAGCAAGAAAATGGCACTGTGACAGAATTTCAATCACGAGATGTCATATTCTTAAGAGAATGAATTTCTAAAGTTTGGCGAAGTGAATTAAGATTTCACTTTCTGTAAAATTCAGGAAGAGGGACTATCAGGATCACTCCATCCGAGTGGGAGGGAGTTAGAGAAAGAAGGTAAAGACCCTCATCCTCCAAATGATCCGAATATTCAAGACCCTCATTTGAGTAGGAGCATTCTTGACTCCAATGGGAGTGAAGAATATGGTATTCTTGACTCTAGTGGGAGTATGGAACATGGTCCTAATGGGAGCATTATGAATCACAATGAATATATGAGACATATTTATCATGATTCAGAATTGTGAGAATCTAAAAGGATAAGTGTCCCATCCCAACGATTTCAAATCGAAGGCTTGAACAAAGCTCTTTTTTAATTACCCCACAAGACTAAGAAGAGCCTAAAAATATTCAAGAGCTCTTTCATGCATATCTAAGGAAAAATGTATTAAAATAATGGAAAAAGAAATAACATCCATAAGATCAAACCATGTTTGAGAACTGGCTGATCTATTAGGAGGACACAAACTAATTGGGAATAAGTGGATTCTTAAAATAAAGCAAAAGGCTGATAGAGGTATCGAAAGATATAAGGCTCGACTAGTCGTTAAGGGGTTCACACAATAGGAAGGGATTGACTATGAGGAGTCTTTCTTACCTATTGTAAGATTTACATCCATAAAGTTAATTCTGGCTAAAGTGGCAAGTTTAAACTTAGAGCTACATTAAATGGATGTGAAGGCTGCTTTTCTCAATAGAGAATTGGATGGAACAACCTATAGGTTTCATCAAAAAAGGCAGCGAATATATGGTATGCTTATAGATGAGTTCAATCTATGGCCTTAAGCAATTTTTGAGACAATGGTATTTGAGATTTCATGATACAATGATGTCAAATGGGTTTAACATGATTGATAAAGACCATTGTATTTATAGCAAAAGCTCTAAAAGTGAATTTGTCATTTTGATTTTATATGTAGACGATTTACTCATAGTTGAAAATGACAAATGATACGTAAATAAAATCAAAGATTGGTAATTGTCCAACTTTGAGATAAAGGATATAGGTCAAGCATATTACATTCTTGAAGTTAAGATTTCAAGAGATCATTCGAGAAACTTGACCGGGGTCTAGCAAGTGTACTAGATCGGCTAAGTAATATAGGGTGTTAAACTTAAAACCCAAAATTATCATACCTAAGGGATTGCAGTTACAAGGTTGTGAAAATTAAAAGTATGCTAAAAAATTCCCAAATTTTTGAGTAAATGAGCTATTGAGCTGTAGAAATAAAACAGTAAAATAAACAACTAAAACACAACTAGCTAAAATCAAATAAAAGTTCAAGCATAAATTAAAACAAAATTAAATTCTTAAAAATTAACAAGTCTAAATGCGGTCTAGGTTCACTCATCCTCCCCACACCTAATGTGAATTAATTTTATCTTAAACTATATAGATTGAATCAGGATAACCACTAAACCCAAGCGTCCCATTTCGGAGCAAGCTATTCTAATCACAAAACGTCCCATTCCGGAGCAAGCCTCATGATTAGCATAAGCACGGTTCTAAAATCCCAGGTTCCGAGTTATTTTTCCATTCTGGAGCCAAACAGCCCATAAACCCATTCATTTTACATCCAACCCTAGCTTTACTATCATTTTTTACCCGTAACCTATTAGGTCCCATTCCGGAGCAATCGCAAGGTTAAAGAAAATCTGATAGAAAAACAGAGCAAAATACATTCACAACATTCAAAAATCTAAATCAATCATCTAAACCAGATACTATCATCAAATCATAAGAAAAACCATGAAATAAGATTCAGCAATATGTAAAATGAATCATCAATCTATATAAAAACTCAGTTTAGCTCAATATTCACATAGGTAATGGGGATTCAAAGATCCCCTAAACACTAATCATTACTCACAATCCATTACACAGACTAAAAGAGAGAAGAAAGAATAAACCTAAAAATTCATTATCGAGATGAACCCTAGATGAATCCAAGGTGATGTTCCTACAAATCTCCCACAGGAAATGAACTTGAGTTGAAAAGATTAAATCTAATCTCTAAAAATCTGTAAATCTAATCTATTTTGAGTGTAAAACTAATGAAAATATCAAAACCCTAAAAGTTTTATAACAACAGAAAAACCCAGAAAAACTTAGATATAAAAAACCCTCTTTTTATCTCCCAAAAATAAAAGAGCTCCTTTTGCCAAATAGCAATATGCAATTTATAGTTTCTAAGGGGTAAGGGGTCATGGTGACAACGAAATGGATGTCACCATGAGGTACTGGGGATCACGGTGACAACGAAATGATTGTCACCATGAGGTGATTGCAATTTTGATTCTGTTCTGAATGGCTCTATGTCACGGTGACAATAATTTCATTGTCACCGTGAGGTACCTCTACTTTCAATTCTGCCGTGAATAATTATATGTCACGGTGACAATAAATCAGTTGTCACCGTAAGGTACCTGCATTTCCTGCATTTCAATATAAAACACTATCACATTGCTATCAAAAGTGTATAAAAATTGAATTCAACTGAATTTGGCAAAACTAACTTAAAGTAACAAAAACAAAGCAACAAGCACAAATAAAAACCCAAAAACCCAACGAAAAGAATAATAAAACTAAGTACTAAATTGGAGTTATCAAATGTTGTTGTCCTTTTCTTAAAAGAAATATATCAACAAAGTTTTTGAATGATTTAATATGCAAAACTGCAAATCCATAGATAATTCCATTGCCAAGAATTAGTTTCTTAGCAAAGATATGTGTTCTAAGATGTTAGAAGAAATGGAACATATGAGGAACGTTCCATATACCAGTGCCGTAGGTAGTCTTATTTATACAATGTTGTATAAGAGACATGATATGTGCTGTGCAGTGGGCATGATAAGAAGATATCAATTTAATCCAGGCAAGCACATTGGAAAGCAGTTAAGATGATACTTAGCTAACTTCAAGGTACAGCGGATTATTCTCTCTATTATTGAGGCAAGGATTTGCAATTGAGAGAATACAGATATGTTGATTGGGCAAGAGATGTGGATGAGAGAAAATCCACTTCAACAATGGAAGCTGAATTTGTCGCTTCCTCAGCTGCAGTATAAGAGAAGATTTGGCTAAAATGGTTTGTGATCCATTTAAAAGTAACTGCCTCAGAGGAACCAATGACAGTCAATAGTGACAGTCAATTATCGATAGCTTATAGTAGGGCTAAGGATATCGATATTTATCAATACATAAGAGATATTGCTGTACAAGGAGAAGTGAACTTACAGTACGTTTATACGCATGCAGATCCATTGAGTAAACCTGTAACAAGAGATGTGTTTGAAAGACACATTAGATCTCAAGATTTACGTAGAAATTGAGTTGTACTGTTTTACTTTTGTAATCCCTTTACATTATTATTTATGAATAATAATCAATTTCATTATTAGCAATATATGAGTGTGAATGTTTGATGTGTAAACATTTACTGTTATTTTTATATTAGATTGAGCATGTCAGATAGAGAAGTAGCCTACTCACAAGGGTGTTTACCTTAGTTTTGTCAATAAGTTGGCAAAAATTAAGATAAGGTAAATTTTGAACATATAAGATTGCTCGAGAGATTGTTCAAAATAAAAAGTGTTATCTTGCAAAAATTACAAGATTAGTCTTGTTAAAGTGCGAGATGAAGACATACATAAGGTTGTATGCTTTGAATTGAAATCCAAATAAGGATTGTAGGGAATCCGATGAAAAGTTAAACGTAACTACCATACTCTATCTTAAAAGCCAAAAATAGTCCTTAAATAAGCGGATTAAAGTCGGATGTTTCGGTGTATTACAACATTACACTTCTGTATGGTGTTTCTGTGAGGCATGCGCTCCTTTAAGGAAAGGAATGAACACCATAACACATGTTTTATACCATGTGCACTTATGTGACCAAGGGGTGGGAAGTTAATATTATTGATCTCACTTTTCCACTGTGAGACCTTACCAAATAACCCTTAACTTATCTTGGAAGTATAATTCAATGTGCCTAGCTTAGTTAGTTTCCAAGAGGTTATCGTATAATTTGGACCTAGCGGAACTAGCTGGAAAAGTGAACTGAATCATGATGGATGGCATATAGTAAGAGAGGAAGACAGTCTTTCGATCACATTCAATTGTTTTGTGGTTCACCGGCTAGCCTATTGTTGTCCCTATAAGTAAAGATATAATAGTGAACACGAATATTTTGATCTATTTAAAATAGATTTTTATAATATTAAAAAAATCAATGATTATTTTAATATTTATAAAAGAGCAAAATAATAACAATTGACATAGAACAGGTAAAGTGTTAGTTTGTGTCAAATGATTTTTTGTTGTACCTTTCTAAATAAATGAGCAAATTTGTTTTTTTAAATATGCAAAATGATATAGATTTGGTTTTTTAAAAAACAAAAAAATAAAAATTGCTCATACTCTTTAGCAAATATCTTTTTGTAACTATAAAAGTAAAAATGAACTTTTTTTCATATTTATCAGTATTAAAATGTTACATATTTGTCCTTAAAATTTTACATATATATCTTGTTCTTATATAAGGATAAATTAAATATGAGTCATTTTAACACCAGTAAAAACATCTTTTTTTTAAAAAAAAAAATGTATTATTTTTAATATTTTAAAAATAAATTTAACTTTTGTCCCATTTTTTTTTTTGAAAGAAGACTTTATCCCATTTAAAAATATGAAATGGTTATCTCGAAAACTTTAGCAACAAAAGCAAAGTATGGAAGTCCATCTCCAAACAATTATTATACTTCTTTTGATTACATGGACCTTACTTACCATGGAAAAAAATGATAATTGAATTAAAACCATTATTTGATAAATAAAACATATAAAGGAGATGTCTTTAATTACTAAATCCATAAAAAAAAAAAAATACAAGGAAAAACCCTTTTTAGGTCCTTAAATTTATCGATTTTTCTACATTGAGTCCTTAAACAAAACTATACATTGGATTTTCAAATTTTTTTTATTATATTACATTTGGTACATTACAGTTGGTACAAAATGGACGGATTTGACTAGAATGATGGACACGCGCCATTATATTGGCATGAGATCAAACTAAATGAGATGTGAAGCCCATATTTATATTAAAAAAATTAAATTATTTTTATACATCAGAATTGTGCCGTTGCTAAATTCATGGAAAAAAAAAAGATAATCAATTATTTGATTTGATGATAAATATGCAAACAGAGGTAATTAGTTAAAATGTGTTTGAACCTAATCTAACCCCAAAAATTAATTTATGAGATGAGTATTGACCAAATTTTTATAATGAGTTTTATATATTTGTAATCAGTCGATGTGTGATATTTAACACATTTCAGCCCAAGATCGAAGATGAGCGAGAAATCTGAAGCGTGGAGTTTGTTTGACTAAAAAACTGCGGATGGCCCAATATCAAGTACTAATAGCTTTGATACCATATTAAAAAAATGAGCTTGTACTTAACTCATCTCCAAACTAGCTTCTAAGGTGAAAATTCTCCAAACCTTCACAAAAAAAAAAATATTATATATTTGTAACTAGTTGATAGTATATAGTTCACACACTCCCTCACACCCAGGCCAAATACAAGCTGAAAATCTGAAATGTGAAATTAGTTATATAAATTTAGGAGCAAGACATTCTATCAATTAAATATTTAAAATTTGAAAATCACCTATTTCCCCCATCTTATGTATCTATGACCAAAAGGAAAAATTAAAATCATGCATGTGCATTGAGAAGACAATTTTGCTGCAAACCTTTTTGCATTGTATAGTTAATTTTTCGGGTTAATTTCACTCATGGTCACTCAACTTATCACTTATCGCACAAAAGTAACCGGCTTTTTTTTCTATCTTAAATGTCACTGAACTTCTAACATTTTTCAAAAAAGTCATGTTGACCTGAATCCGGCAAGAACTCTTGTCGGATTGATGACATGGCATATGACACGTGGCAACAAATAGTAAATATATGACTTTTTTGCAAAAATGTTAGAAGTTCAGTAACATTTAAGTTGGAAAAAAAGAAAATTGGTTACTTTTGCGCGATAAATGATAAGTTCAGTGACCGTGAGTGAAATTGATTTAGATGTAACATTTGTTGGAAATATTGTTAAACGACATGTAGTTTCTGATATGGCATGCCATGTCATCAACCCGGCGATAGTTCTCACCGGATTCCGGTCAACATGACTTTTTTAAAAAAATGTTAAAAGTTCAGTGACATTTAAGTAAGAAAAAAAAAGTCGGTTAATTTTGCGCGATAAGTGATAAGTTGAGTGACCGTTAGTGAAATCAACCCTAATTTTTCTTTAGGTCTCTATTTACTTCCGAATCATCTTAAAGATGTTCTTTTTTGGCTGAAACATAATTTTTCTGGTGTTATTTATTTTTGTTAGTATTTTTTATGCTATGTGGGCTTAGCCCACTCGTATGAAAAAAAAAAAAAAAAAAAAAAAAGGAAAATTAAATATTTTTTATTTTTTATTTTAGTACTTGAATTTGAAACAAATCATAGTAAGACAAAACAATTTTTTTTCCTTGCTTTCGGCCACTAAGCTTCATCAATTTCTATGTTTCTTTTTCTTAAATTAATAAATCTTTTGATTGTGATTAATAATAATTACAACCTAAAAAAATCACATAAGACATTCTTGCCGTGCCCATAATTGCAAGGTAAGAGCTTAATTAGTCACCATCTAAATGAAGATAGCTGGAATTATATTACTATCAAATATAAAAATGGCATTGATAATTACAATTGCAAGATTGGTGTTAGCTACAAACTGTCTTAGCAATTTCCTTGTACACTTAATTATTTTTGCCCTTATTATATAAGAAGATAACTATACATAATAAACTATCTTCTTAATTAGTCAAACAATAATAAAGCTTTAGTTATATACAGAAGAATGAGTAAGGAAGAAAACAATCATAGAGTTACTGTAAATCAGATGGACAATAACAATAATCCTCCACAACAACCTTCTGATTTTCACATCGTCAACGATCATTCAGCTCCTCATGTTATCCATATCAACAACAACATAAGTGTAAATGATGGACATCCATCACCCGTCACAGGTACATACATGTGTACATACACTACAAGAAAAAAGCCTTGAGCGACACAAAATTTGGTCGCTAAAAATCTAAATCTTGTCGCCGAAAATTTTAGTGCATTCCAATTTTTGCTGAAATTTTTTTATATGATTGACAATTTTCTTCTTTTTTTTTTAGGTGTTCCTGTTATTTTGCCAATTCCAGTGCCAGTTGCCCCAGAAAAACCTAGAAGTCAGCTATTTTGTGGGATTGGTGTTGGCTGGTTCCTGTAATTTCTACTTCTTGCACCTTTAAAGTGATAAAATTTAATATGTTATACTTAAATAATCTTGTAATTATGATATTAAACCATTTATTTATTATTTATAGTTCTTATTCATTTTTCAAAGAAAATAAATTAATTTTTAAAATTCCTATTAAAGGTTTATAATTGGGTGGTTGCTTTGTGGAATTCCTTGGTATGCTGGAGCAATTATTCTACTCTGTACAAGGGGCCGGGATCCTCGTGAAAGACCAGGATACATTGCATGCACTATTTTTGTAAGTTTTTTTTTTCATTACGTACCTTTTATCCAGTAACTTTTTTATTTATCAATATTAATATTGGCATCATGCATGTATATGGTTATTTTTTATATAAAAAATTTTATAATTTTTATTTGGTTAAGTTGTTCTCATGCTTGCCCTACTATCGAATGGTAGTCCAATTCAGCAGCGTAGCCAGAAATTAAATTTAGTGGGGTCAAAAATTATCACCGATAAAAAAAATTATTCACATAAAAAAATAAAATATAACTTATTAATATGATAATAATATATATAACAATACTCATAATATTACAGTTATACTCTACGAGTTTTCATATCTTAAAAGTATTGATTTTATTATCAATACTATCAAATACATCATTTTCAATATAAGTAATTAAACAATCATTAAATAACTGATCTTCAATTTCGTAGACGACTTTTTATTATATTCATAGCAGAAAATGTCATTTTAATGGTTGCCATCACGACTGCTAATATCAGAGTTAATTTGACAAATAAATAAATTAAAGGATATATAAAATTTTTTGTTTTAATTAACAATTGATCAAAATTGTTGACTCTTTTCGACATCAAAAACAATTATGTTCTTTTATATATATATATATCCACGTTACTATCCAATTGTACCATTTATTTCAATTATTATTTTTGTAAAGTACAAGTAATAATTTTAAAATTTTAAATATTTTAGTGGATTAATTTTTAATAAAAATATTTAAATATATTAGTGGGTCAATTTTTAATAAAATTAATTGTTAATAGGGTTATTTAGTGTGGTCAATTTTAGAAAAAAAAATTTAAGGATGTTTTAAAAAAAAAATTTAAGTTGAGTGGGGTCAATTGACCCTACTCATTACATGCTCCCTACGCCCCTGGTCCAATTTGACGGTATTGATGTACGTGCACGTATCATAACTCTTAACTATTTAGTTTAATCTTTAAAAAAAAATTACGCATTTCGAATTCTAATGCACAAGAGGATGGGATGAGATACAGTACGTGTGGATTTGACTATTCCATCAAATGAACACGTATAATTCGACGGTTTATGTATATGCGTGCTATATGTATATGCACTGAATTACTACTCATTTACAAAATAATAATAAAATATCATGCAAGAAAAACTATTTTAATTATTTTTACTTCTCACTTGTGTCATGATTTATAAATAAAATCATGGATGGAAAATTTTCATAACATAAATTAGTTTGGAACTTTATTGCTTTGGATTCTGACAATCTTATGATGATATTGTACAGGCTATAATAATTAGCGTAGTGGCAATCGTTTCGGCAGCTAAAGGAAAATGATTCTATCTTACTCTTATAGCATGTTTGGATGGTTCTTCCTTTATAAATTCGTACTGTGTTGTATTTTGCAAGCTGTACGCTTTAATGTTGTAAATGTTAATTTATTAATAATTATTTATAATAATAATGATTAATGTATTAATTAATTAATTTTTTAGTATTAATTAATAAATATATTAACAACAATAATGACTTAATTAATATTAATTAATTAATTAACGTTGCAATAAGTATTTATAATCTTTTTGTAAGAAAAGAAAAAATAGGACAAAGAGTGTTCTGGTCAAATGCAAGGAAAAAAAGATTTAGAAGAAAAAGGAGTAATACCCAGGCTCGAAAAGGTGGAGAGGATATGGATTAAAAATGGGGATAATTTTATCGGTGGTCACTAAATTTTCGAACTTGCAATGTTGTGGTCACTTAATTTCGATTTGTATCGAAAGAATAATTCAACTTTTATTTTGTAACGGGATGGTAACAATGACCGGGATTTATCTGATCCGGTTATCGGCACGTGGAATAGGCGGCGATCAACTTCGCCACATCAGATAAAATGCCACGTCGGATGCTGATTGGATCCGACATGGCATATTTAAAAAAAAAAAGTAAAAAGGCAGATTTTTTTAACTTTGGGTAACCTATCTCCCCGGTCTGTAGAAATCGGGCTCTCCTTCTCGCCGCCTAAGGTGTGTAGCCTATCTCCCCGGTCTGTAGAAATGGGGCTCTCCTTTTCCCCAGTCTGTAGCGTCGTTCAGTATCTCGGTGGATCTCTCTAATCGGCACGCCTTTCAGCTGTCTCTTCCTCTCACCCACATATGATCGGTCTGTAAGAATATGTAGGTGATGTCGTATGTCGATCTCTCTTTATTTCTCTATCTTTTGCTCACTGATCTCTCTCTGTTTTTCACCTCTTTCTATTTTTAGAAAATATACTGGTGAGAGTAAGAGCGGGAAATGGCCCGCTCAACTTTGGTGAAAGAAAAGCAGACTTAAAAAAATCAATTTTTCCTTTTTGTGTGGCTGTAGAGAACAAACATTGAAGTAAGTGGAAGTTAAGGGAAAAGTTGAAAGCAGAGAAAAAGACATTTGGACCACAATGGTCCATCATGTTAGAAAAAGTGAGGACACGGCGCCACCGCAATATGGTATGTAAACCTTGAAATTACAATATTTAAACTACTTTTTGGGTTGGATAACATAGCATTTGGGTATTCATGTAATTTCCGTAGTGATTAAACTGTACTATATGATGCTTTTGTGTAACGTTGATTGCTGAAATATTTAATAATTTGATGGCTGATTTTGTATTATTCTGAGCCCTGACATAGGTTGTTTCCCCATTATTTGTTTATGCAATGTTGGCTAGTATACCCATTTTAATATGTGAAAACTTGTTAATTTATGGGGACAGTGCACATTGTTTAATTTGATAAGTACATATAATCTGTGGGTTTGGGAGTATCTACTGTATTGTTTATATAGATTATTTTTTGTACAGATCCACATGATGATTATTTTACAGTCATTTTGCACTATAAGGGAGTTATGTGCATGGATGGCTATTATGGTGGTGAGGTTGCGTGGTTTGACTGGTGTGATGTAGAGTTTGTTAGCCTTAGTGTAATAGATGGGTGGGTTAAAAGTTTATGTGGTGATGGATATGTCAGATATTTTTATAAGCCACCGGGATATGTTTATAGGGGATCTTTAAGGCCACTAGATTGGGACAGTGCCATTTTTGAAATGGGTTTATGTGTTGACAAGGAAAATAGAGAAGTAGATGTGTATGTAAATCATTTCTCAGATGATATACTTCAAGATTTGGATGAAAATGGAACTCCTTATAGAAAATGTGGGGATGAGGATGTTGTGGTACCTGATGTAGTAGCTGATGCTGGGGCAGTAGACGGTGATGAAAATGAAGGTAACAATGAAGAAAGGAAGGCAGATGAGGAAAATGAAAATGAATTTTTCGTTGATGTTGATTATGATATATCAGCTAATGACAGTGACTTTGAGGATGCTTTAAATGTAAAAGATGACATGGGCAACAATAGGGGAAGACCAAATGGTAGTTCATCAAGCCAACATACCCTTGAAATACATATACCTGAGGTGGATTCCGAAGGAGAATCTGAATATTGTGATTCTGATGAGTTGGACTCAGGAGTTGATGATGATGATGAAGGAAATGAAAGGTTGAAGTATCCAGAATTTAATAAAGCGAAAAATATGGCCAACCCCATTATTCTCCATGGAATGAAATTCAGTAACTTTGAACAGTTCAAAAGGGCCTGCAGAAATTGGGGTATAAATAATAGGTGGGATTTGTGGTTTCCCACAAATGATAAGGCCAGGTGTATTTGCAAATGCAAAGACCCAAGTTGTGATTTTAGATTGTACGCTTCGAAGGTAAGCAAGGATGACCCAACTATGCAGATTAAGACGTCTAATTTTTCACACACATGCTCTAAGATATTCAAAAGTAGGAATTTAACCTCTCAGTGGATCGCATCCAAATATTATGACAAAATTAGAGCTAATCCTAGTTGGAGTTTGAAGGGAATTATGAAGCAAGTTCAGGATGATTTGGGATATACAATATCGAGGATGAAAGCATGGAGGGCAAAAGACATGGCTCTGAAGTGGATATATGGGGATGAGAATTTGCAATACAGTGCACTTTTAAGATATCAAGCTGAATTGATGCAATCCAATCATGATACTACAACTTTTATTTGGAGGGAAAAAAGCAACTTTATAGGGTTTTATGTATGTCTAGGGCCTTTAAAGAAGGCATGGAAAGCTGGGTGTAGTCCAATTGTGAGCGTTGATGCATGCTGGCTGAAGGGCACATTTGGGGGTAATTTGATGACTGCAGTGGGAATTGATCCTGATGATTGCATCTCCCTATTGCATATGCAGTCATTGATGTGCCTGAATCAACTGAGACATGGAATTGGTTTCTTTGTACATTGTCTTATGACCTAGATATTATAAATATTGGGAGGATTTGTTGGATGTCTGACAGGCATAAGGTATATTTGTTTTTAAGTTATTATATTTAAACCTTTTTGAATGAAACGTTATATTTAATGTACACTATTTTCTAACTGTTGCTTAATATTGTAGGGACTTATAAATGCCGTCCAAGATCTATTCCCCTCGTCTGAGCACCGAAAATGGGTCCGACACATGTACCAAAATTTCAGAGAGAAGTTCAAGGGCAAAGCATTGAAAGATATGATTTGGAATGCAGCTCGGGCTAGCAATGCACCTCAATTCAAGAAGGCAATGGACTGCTTCAAAAAAGAAAATCCAAATGCATTTAATTGGTTGGAGCATCCAGATAGGCCCTATTGTAGCTAGACAAGATCTTTGTTCAAAACATCTACCAAATGCGATATGCTGCTGAACAACCTGTGTGAGTGCTTCAACAGGTCAGTTGTTGGGCTGATTGTATTTGTTGTGTGAGTGCTTCAACTATAAAGGTACATTTTACAAGAAAGGGACATGCCTGTGATCACGAAATTGGAAATGATAAAATCCAAGTTGATGAAGAGAATGTACAACAAAAGTGAAATGATTAAAAATTATTCTGGTAGAATTTGCCCTAAGGTGGAAAAGAAGTTTAAAAAAATTAGAGACTCAGCTGCATATTTTGAAGTTCAAAAATCTGGGGGGGCAAAGGTTCAGGTGATAGGTCTTGGAGGCCCTTTTGTAGTAGATTTGGTTGAGATGACATGTACATGTAGGAGATGGGAGTTGACAGGGTTGTCGTGTCCACATGCAACTGCGGCTATAATAGCAAATAATGGTGACCCTTACGATTATGTGAGTGATTATTACAGTGTAGAAACATTCAAAAAAGTGTACTCCCACTACATCAATCCTACCAATCCTCAAGACCTTTGGCCGGAAGCCACTGATGACACAATGGTGATCCCGCCGAAGTCCAAGAAAAAGAAAAGAGGGAGAAGACCTACATGTAGGAGGAAGCAACCTGATGAACTGGAGCAGATGAGGGCTAAGAAGAAGGTTCGAAGAGAAACTGTGAGACCACATGATGCTATTGGAACACAAAAATTAAGTTAAAAAGGTAGTACTTTGAACAAGTGCAGGTTGTGTGGTCAGGAGGGCCATAATGCTAGAAGACATGGTTCAGAAAATAAGAGGCCAAAGACAGAAGCTGAAACTCGACCTGACCCCACCTGTTCCTCAAAACACCAATGACACTACTTGCACACAGGTAATTAAAATTTGCTTGTTGCTTTAAAGTTACTTTTATATTTATTTCCCATCTCCCATCTGCAATTAACATCTTAAATTTGCTGCACTTTTGCTGAAGGAGCGTGTCTCAATTGACACAATCAAGTCAGATTATAAAGAAGAGGAAAAGCCTAAGAAAACTGACTGTCAAGAGAGGGAAAGCAATTCCGCCAAGGTATAAGGGCCAGAGTTCAACCCAAAAGTAGAAGAAAACTCAAGGATAAAAGCCAAGATATATTTTCTGATTTGCTATTTTGTGAAACAATACTGTCAGACAATTGTAGTTCCTAATTTTGTAACACACGCCTGACTGAGATTGGGATCAAATACTTTGTTATGCTTTTTGAGATATAAAATTGTGACAGTTATGATGTTATATATACACTCTGTTTCACTTTTAGACCAATCCGTACTTTATATTTCATCTAGGTTATTCCAAGTTCATTCATTACTAGTTTTATTTGATGCAATGAGGTTGTTTGCATCTGATGCAATGCAAGCAGGTTATTCAGCTTTATTCAACCTATACTTACAATAACACTAGCCAGGAAATTGTATCTTTCAAATGAAATATGACTTCGATTGATATATATGCCAAAATACAATTCATACTACATCAAACTACTCATATTGAGGATATCAAATTACAAATACGACGTTCAACTACATAAGAAAAATTATAATTAAAAATATAAGAACAACAACAATGTTCCAGCAGATACAACACATACTGCACTTGATATGTCTGCTATTATTGTTGGTGGCCAACTCCCTCGCATTTTTGGTGGCCAACTCCATCTCCAATCTTGCAATCTTTTTTAGCAAACCATTTATTACATAATTTGCCTTATTACTTAATGGTTCATCATACCATCTAAAAAAACCACAGCCGCCGTTATCCTATGCAGAAGAAAACCTAGATCATTATCAAGATAAATTGAAATTACAATTAAATGAATATATGAATTACTCTTACCCGATTAACATGGCATGTGAAAAACCTCCTCATTGGATTTGTTTCAGTTTTCGACGTCTTCATTACGGCTTCAACTCTGCAACCACAATACGGGTAAATAATTTCTCTTTCTACACTTGTTCTATAACGATTTTTAGTTCTTGATGAATGTGAATGAGATGATGATTACGAATCAGATGACATTGAAGAATATATTCAGATGAGGAAGATAATAAGATGAAAACTTGGTCAGATCGGGTAGCCAAAAAGCAGCCAACACGAAAATCAAGAGCGATTGTTGAAGATCTGGGCACAGAAATAAAGAGAGATTGTGAGGAAGCAACACGATTTGGAGATGGCTGAGGGGAGAGAAAGAGACAGCACTTAACCATGAAGAAGAAGGAGAAGACGACGACGAAGAAGTACCAAAGTTAAAAAAAATCTGCCTTTTTACTCTCTTTTTTTTAAAATATGCCACGTCGGATCCAATCAGCATCCGACGTGGCATTTTATCTGATGTGGCGAAATTGATCGCCGCCTATTCCACGCACCGATGATCGGATCAGATAAATCTCGGTCATTGTTACCATCCCGTTACAAAATAAAAGCTGGGTTATTTTTTCGATACAAATCAAAATTAAGTAACCACAACATTGCAAGGTCGAAAGTTTAGTGACCACCGATGAAATTATCCCTTAAAAATGTATATAAGTTTAATGGCAATTTAGTAAATAAATATAAAACAGAGGGACAGAGAAGTAATTTAATACATGGATGTCGACCTTGTTCATGTGTAAAACTTATTCTTTGTCATTATTCGTTGTTACTAACTTATTATTAGATGTATCTTAGTTTGAGAAAATTTATACTGATAAAACTTAAATGGATCAATCTTTTAGGCCCAAAACTTGTATTTCTAAAGTAATGGAAAGGGCCATGTTGGAAGCCCAAATTTTGAAAGGATACAGCTCATGAGTTATGAGCCCAAATTCTAGAAATAGCCTTACAAGTCCACTTCTTGCCTTCTTTTATTGGGCCGTAAAGGGCCCAAAGGTCTTATAAATGTTTATTCTTTTTTCTTTTTAATATAAATGTTTAATTAACTTCTTAATTCATTCAACCTTGAAATTTATCACCTTATGTATACTAGTTTTATGTGGACCTAATAGCATGCGGATTAATTTTTTAACACGAAAATTTTAATTTTTAATATATATGTAGAAATTATTATGATTAAATATATAAGAATAAATAGATTAAATTAGTTTAAATTTCATAAGTTAATAAATTTGATATAATTACTAAAAATAATAATGAAATCCTAATTAGTTTTATTGCCAAATTAGTAACAAATATTTTTATTGGCAAATAAAAGTATGCATCTAAAGCTGCTAATGATCAAATTATATAAATTAGAAATCAAATTATGGAGATTTGACATAAAACTTTAACCTAATGTTTAAACTTTATATACAAACTGAAGTCGAAATATAATTTTTTTTACAAAATGTTTGAAATCAAACTTCAGAATGCAAAATCAAAACTCATTATTATTACGTGAAGGCAATTTATAATTGGAATGTTTATTTATTTATATTATCCTTGACCTTCGAGTAATGAAGCCTTATAAATTCTTTGTGCAAAAAATAGTAAAATACTATTAAAATAGTACAAAAGAAGTCATTTTGTTGGTACAATATGATTGTAGTTTAATGAAAAAATTCTTCTATTTCGAAACATATAGAACAAAATTGCTTTATTTTTGTAAAGCATAAAAATAAAAATAGTTATTAATAAATTAGTGCTAAATATTTTTTGTCCAATTTCAATGGATGAAAAATAAAATAAAATAATAAAATGGATCTATTAGTCTACTTTACAAAGTTGAGGCCAAAAATTACGGTTAACCCAAACCAACTATTACAGCTTACTTTACCAGAAATAATTGGCAAAATCAACTATTAGAATTTTTCACAATTACTTTAACAAAAAAAATGTTTTTTTATTAGATCTCCATATTTTAATACGAATAACATGCAGTCTCTTATAAATGGCATGTTAATCTGTACATTTTAATCGTCATTAATAGTATGTGATACTGATAAAATTTATTTTCGATCGATTCTCTAAATTTTTAAAATTTTTCATATTAAATCTCTAGATTTTTACATTTTTTCACATTTAGTATATCTTTTAACAGCGATTAAAATATATGTATATTAATTCCATTAATGAGAGACTACATATTATTTTTATATTAAAATATAAAAATCTAATCAAAAAATTTTTTTTATAGAGTGATACAATATAAAAAAAAAACTTTTAAAAATTCATGCAAAATGGTATTTGAAGAAATAATTATGTGCATATGTTGGTGTGAGGTGTGCAAAATTCAATCTGATCAACTCGAGTAATTCGAAATATCAATTTAAATAGGGTTGTTCAGAGTATACAGATTGAATTGGGTGTAAATATTTCTAATATTTTGGGTTTGGATACGGTCAGAACACCCAAAATCCTACCCGACTAAATATTTCGAAATCTATCACATATAAACCCAAAATCTCGCTATGCTCTCCTCAGTTCTCTCTCTTTTCCCAAATCCTTAATTCACTTCTTCCCGAACGCCATCCATCTGAAAATTTGCGTCACCGCCGCCGATATTCTCAACATTCTTCTTCCCCTCTTTATGTTTTCTTTATCTTTCTTCCGCAACCATATCACTTGATTTGCTGTTATTGGTGTCTTCAAACTATCATTGTCAATTTTATGGATGTTTTACAGCTTACTTATAATTGTATGGTTTCTTCTTGAGTCTGAGATTATAGCAGTTCAGTTCAACTAATGAACTTGATACTTTGGGATTATGGAAAATTTTGTATTTTTTTCAACTATTTGTAGTTTTAAATTTAAATTTGTGATGATTATAAATTCAGTGGTGGACATATTAACTCTAAATTAAAATCCTAGTTTGGTTTTGAAAGAAATCAGGGATATAATAATGAAATTGTAAATACAACATTCCAAGGTCCCAACAAGTTTTTGGTACTACGGTTCAAGATTATATGTTAATTTATGTTTAATTTAAAAAGTATTTTTAATAAAAAAAAAAAAAAGTTCGGGTTAACCTGTCTCTCGAGTTGGATCCTGACAATTTCGGGTTCAATGGATTGGGCCATACTAAGCAGTCGGTTCGGGTCGGAATTTAGAGCATATTTGGGTATCGGTTACCCGAACCACTAGTTGGTCTTGGTCGAGTAAAAAGAGTAAAATGCACATTATCGATAGACGATAAGCCTCTGGGTTTAAAGAAGAGCCAGAAGCTTATCAGCGAGCCCCGAATCGGGGAAAACGCTTAAAACCTCTTCCCCAGTTGAAGAAGACAGTGAAAGGGAGAAACCCAGAAGTTAATTGAAGGAGAAAAATAATGGCGGCAAGAATAAACCATTCCCTCTTAAACCCTTTGTATTCTATTAGTACAAAATCAATAAGAAGTGCCCAGTTCAATTACGGTCTCTGTTTCCCTCAAAATCTCCTATTTTCTTCTTCTAAATCAAGAAAGTCTATGTTTTGCACATACGCATTTCCTGATAGTAAAATTCACAACCCTGCCCGAAATGGCGAAGCAGAAACATTTGTCCTCACAACTCCTCTTTATTACGTGAATGCCCCTCCTCATATGGGTAGTGCCTATACCACCATAGCTGCTGACGCCATTGCTCGATTTCAGGTTAGTTCGTTATTTTGGTTGAATAAATTTTTATGCTTGATAAGCTTAATTGGATGGGTAGATATGAATGGATTGCACGATATTTGTTAGATTGCTTCTGGTATCGAGTTTAATTGGTTCAAACTTTAGTTTTTTGGAGCTAAACAGGGAATACAGAGAGACCCTATTTATCCCCACTAGTGTGGTTGCTCTGCTGTGTTTTTAGAAGCACTATTTCTTATTGGGTGTATATTAATTGGCAGAGGCTTTTAGGAAAGAAAGTTATATTTGTCACTGGCACGGATGAGCATGGAGAGAAGATTGCTACTGCTGCAGCTGACCTTGGCTCCAGCCCAAGTGAGCATTGTGATGTCATATCTCAAGCTTACAAGATACTTTGGAAAGATGTGATTTTTTCTCTACCTGACAATTTTTATCTTTCTGCTTATTGATTGTTGTAAATGTTATAGCGTTTTATGTTTTGTCGATGACAGTTAGAAATTGCTTATGACAAATTCATTCGGACAACTGATCCCAAGCATGAAGCAATTGTCAAGGAATTTTATTCTGAGGTTCTTGCTAATGGGGATATCTATAGAGCTGATTACGAGGGATTATACTGTGTTAACTGTGAGGAGTATAAGGTGGTTCCCTGCACTTATAGCTTGTTATCATATTAGGGCCTTTTCTTTTGATATTTTGCTTTTTACTTGCAATTTATGGGTTGAGAGCGTCATTGCTGATTACACTGCAAATTCTGCCTTTAAAATGATTCTCTTGGACAATCAATAGGATGTGAGAACATAAACAATTTCCAAAGTTTCTTTTTCCGTATTGCATTCAAAATTGTGAAAAAAAAAATGTAGGCAAAATGCATCTTTGGGTACCTGAATTTATACATTTTCTTCTTGTTATTGAGTCCTCAAACTTTTATTTGGTCATATTAGGTTCTTAAACTTTTATTTTCATCCACATTAAAATCAAAGTTGTCAAATTTAAATAAAATAAAAGTATATTTTGAGTTCATGGACTATCATTTTTATTTTATTAAATTCTTATTTGAATTCATTGTTTATTAAAATAAAAGTTTAAGGATTCAATGTGATCAAATAAAAGTTTTAAGGACTCAATGTGATCAAATAAAAATTTAAGGATCCAATAGCAAAAATGCATAAATTCAGGGACTTGAGGATGTGTTTTTCCAAAAAATGTATTGTTATTATGAGATAGTACTTATGTGTTTTTGTTGTATAATACACGTACAAATCCAAATTTCATTCAAATTTTTGTTTTATATAAAGCCATTCTAGTGAAAGGTTAATGATGTTAGTATTTTTTTTTTTTTTGGCTATGTCATAGTAATACCTTTGTTAAATTCTGCAGGATGAGAAAGAGCTGCTGGATAACAACTGTTGCCCCATGCACCTAAAGCCATGTATTCAGCGGAAAGAAGATAATTATTTCTTTGCCTTGTCAAAGTATCAAAAAGCATTAGAAGAAATTTTGACAGAGAATCCAAATTTTGTGCAACCTTCATTCCGTTTGAATGAGGTTAGAAAAAGAACAACTTTAATTATAAAAGTATTATCTTTCCTTTTCATTTTATGTTATCTTGTAAACGACATTTTAGAAGCTCATGGTTATGTTGTCTTGAACACAATCATGTTCTAGATAAAATTCAGGACTTCCTAGTTATAGCTTAAAGGTTCATCTAACTTGACTATTTAAGAGTAAGTATGATCTTTATTCATGTCGATTAACCTGAAATATACTTTCTTAGGAGTTTGTGGTCATGTTATGGGAAAAGTGTTCTGCACTGGTATTTCACAGCATGTATATGTGAGTGCATATTCTTTGTTGAGCTGAAGTTGTCTGGACATGCTTGTGAAAGTAGATTTAGTATTACCATTTTGTTTAGACTAGGGTCCTTTGTCCAACTTTAGAAAGTTACTAATTTCTAGAGTGCTTTACGAAAAAAGGAAGTCGAGACAGTAGGAAGTATATAAAAATGTTAGCTGAAAATTCTATAAGTGGTATGAAATGTGGTGCCAATTTTGGAGTCATCCTATGGCTTTGTTTAGTTGCCCGCTAAATTCAGGGGAGCATCTTAATTCTGCATACATTATATAGAGTTTAATTTTTAAGATCAAGCCAGCAATCTTCTCTTAAAGATGACACCCAATTTTTTTTTCTCCTTTTAACAGTCTTATTGGATGATGTTACAGATTCTCGAGTGTACTATGCTTCTGGGTTTGCATGTTACAGCTGACAACATTTAAATTGGTTCATAGGAAGACATCGTTAATTTGAGGGAGTGGGGCTGTGGAATAGGAAATTATCAATTACTAGGTGGATGCAGTATCAATCAGGGTAGCATGGAACTTAGTGGCTTTCAGTGTTTAATATTTAGTCATAATATTTTCCACATTTATGGTGGTTGCAATTAATATCTGTTTCTACTGTCAATATTAGGTGCAAGGCTGGATCAAAAGCGGGCTGAAAGATTTTTCAATTTCTCGATCATCAGTGGATTGGGGCATTCCAGTTCCCAATGACAATAACCAGACTATATATGTCTGGTTTGATGCTTTATTGGGGTATAATTCTTTTCTTCAACTGCTCAGAGTATGGGTCTAATGAGTTGAAGTACTAGTGAGCTACTTCAACTGTTTTCTGAGCTTGCACCTCTCTGATTAGTACACTAGTTCAGATTTTCTTCTGTGTTACTGGCTCATTGCAAACACAGAAAAGAGAATAGGTCGCTGATTTTTCTGTCTCGCTTATTGCTAATCTAACTTATTGCCTTTCTTGGGCAGGTATATATCAGCTTTATCAGAGGACAAGAAGCAACCAAATTTACAAAATACTGTTTCTGCGGGCTGGCCTGCTTCACTACACTTGATCGGCAAGGTCTTAGCAACTTTATTATTTTTTAGGGGATTTTCTTTTTAATCAAAATTTCTCACTTATTTGTTGTATATGGCTAAGACCTTAACATCTCTCTCGTGACTCTTATATTTCTGCAGGATATTTTACGTTTTCATGCAGTTTATTGGCCAGCTATGCTAATGTCTGCTGGTCTGGACCTCCCTAAGATGGTGTTTGGGCATGGATTCTTGACGAAGGTATCATATTGTAACCCTAGTAAATGATATAAATAAACTTCTTGTTGTTAATATACTTGGTCGTCTAGTTTTCAGAAGGGACATTGTCTAACTAAATTGTAAGAGTTTTGGACTGCTTTCCATCTTCTTGTTCTTATTTTTTGATCATTGGACTTCTGTTACATAAAACGTACCTGTCTATATCCCTCACAAATCCTTGACCCTATGAACCTTGTTTTAAAATAAAGAATTTAATATCTTGGTACTATTGGCACACATTCTAAGAATTTGATTGACAAAAGTATGGTCTTTTTAACGTACCTCTAGAACTAGAATGCATCGGTTTGAAACAAGAAAGACCTAAACCTTAGCAATATTCTCTCTTTTTTTTTTCTTCTTGAATGTGTTTTATATGGATTTAAGGCCTAGGTCATGATGGGTATTTTATTTTTTGGGCCTCATTTTGCTACTTGCGTTATTTCTAGGATATACTTCTCTGCATTGCATTCAAGTGAATGCAAGATTTAACAATGCAAACCCTTAGGTTTCATTAGACAGACATCATGAAAAGAATGCTTGTTTTCCTGGGAGGAGTGGCAGAGAATAAAAATGTCAAAGCTGTTATAGGGGTTAGATCATGGAGAAGTTATACATCTTAGATATGTAAAAATCCAAATATAAACTGAGAACAAACCATTTGTCTACTCCCTTGTTTTAAAATAAAGAATTTAATATCTTGGTACTATTGGCACACATTCTAAGAATTTGATTGACAAAAGTATGGTCTTTTTAACGTACCTCTAGAACTAGAATGCATAGGTTTGAAACAAGAAAGACCTAAACCTTAGCAATATTCTCTCTTTTTTTTTCTTCTTGAATGTGTTTTATATGGATTTAAGGCCTAGGACATGATGGGTATTTTATTTTTTGGGCCTCATTTTGCTACTTGCGTTATTTCTAGGATATACTTCTCTGCATTGCATTCAAGTGAATGCAAGATTTAACAATGCAAACCCTTAGGTTTCATTAGAAAGACATCATGAAAAGAATGCTTGTTTTCCTGGGAGGAGTGGCAGAGAATAAAAGTGTCAAAGCTGTTATAGGGGTTAGATCATGGAGAAGTTATACATCTTAGATACGTAAATCCAAATATAAACTGAGAACAAACCATTTGTCTACTCCCTTGTTTTAAAATAAAGAATTTAATATCTTGGTACTATTGGCACACATTCTAAGAATTTGATTGACAAAAAGTATGGTCTTTTTAACGTACCTCTAGAACTAGAATGCATAGGTTTGAAACAAGAAAGACCTAAACCTTAGCAATATTCTCTTCTTTTTTTTCTTCTTGAATGTGTTTTATATGGATTTAAGGCCTAGGTCATGATGGGTATTTTATTTTTTGGGCCTCATTTTGCTACTTGCGTTATTTCTAGGATATACTTCTCTGCATTGCATTCAAGTGAATGCAAGATTTAACAATGCAAACCCTTAGGTTTCATTAGAAAGGCATCATGAAAAGAATGCTTGTTTTCCTGGGAGGAGTGGCAGAGAATAAAAGTGTCAAAGCTGTTATAGGGGTTAGATCATGGAGAAGTTATACATCTTAGATATGTAAACCCAAATATAAATTGAGAAGAAAAGAAAAGGAAAAGCATTTTAAATTCCAATAGGACACTGCAAAGTTATTGAGTATACTTGCTAATTTTATTTAGTGCCAATGGGTAAGAGAGCTAGTAACTGCATCTTGCTCCAGCAGTAAATGGGTTTGCTTGGACATAGATTGGATCTTGCCCAGTATAAAAATGTTACAGAAGAGTTAGTAGACTACTTTGTATTAGTTACTGGACTAATTTGAAATTACCTTCAATGTCATAAATGCATTCTTGTGCAACTTCAGACTTGAGATCAGCCTGAAAGACAGTATTGTAGAGTGAGCAGGATTTTTTCTAAAAGACAGTATTGTAGAGTGAGCAGGATTTCTTCTTTCATTTTCTTTTTTTTTTTTTCCTCTTACACTTATTTTATTTCATGCAGCAATGCTTTTTATTTTGAAAATGGTAGGATGGCATGAAGATGGGGAAATCATTAGGGAATACACTTGAACCAAAGGATTTGGTTCAGAGATTTGGCTCTGATGCAGTCAGGTACTTCTTCCTTAGAGAGGTGGAGTTTGGCAATGATGGGGACTATTCAGAAGACCGTTTTATCAACATTGTCAATGCACATCTTGCCAATACTATAGGTATTTATGATGTTTCTAATTATGATTTTTAACAACTAGAAGTATGAAGCTGAGTGTAAATGCGATTTTAACTACTTCCCAAAAAGATAACTTGGTCTCCACTTGACCTATTCAGGAAACCTTCTTAACCGTACTCTTGGACTTCTTGAAAAGAACTGCCAATCAACTTTAGCCGTTGATTCAGCCATTGCAGCTGAGGGAAATGCACTCAAGGATACAGTCGAGAAGTTGGTGAGACTGAACTTTTTTGATATTAGTATAATCAACATTTTCCATGTGTACTTCTGTATGTATGGTTTCTAATGAATAGCATATAAGTCATCAGATAAAATTGAATCAATTCTCATGGGTCATGTCATGTATAGGTTTAGTAAAAATTGTCCATTTTCTTTGTGCAAATATCTCAATTCACCAACAGTGAGATTAATATTTTTATTACCTAATATAAAATAGAGCTCTGATTCATATAATTGTCTTCAAATCACCATCAATGCAATATCATCACCAGATTTTCACTATTCTTATAGGTTGAAAAAGCTCGGATTCATTACGAAAATCTTTCGCTATCATTGGCTTGTGAGGCTGTGCTTGAGATTGGTAATGCTGGGAATGTTTATATGGATGAACGTGCTCCATGGTCTCTTTTTAAGCAAGGGGGTGCTGCTTCTGAAGCTGCTGCAAAGGTTTCACCTTCATACTCCTGTTTCTTCAATAATGTCTTGATAAAAAATTTATGACTTAATTTTACACGAAGGAATGTTAAAGTGTTGAATCTATAACATTCGAATTACTTGTAAACTGATACGATTAATAAAAGCTGTTTGCTCCACACATTGATATAACATGATATTTCAAGATAGTGTGCAAAATGAGAATTGGAATGTGTTGAGCTTTATATTAAACACTAGGTGTTAATGAATTGCTGTTTTCATTTGGGTTATACCAAGCAGGATCTTGTGATTATATTGGAAGCAGTAAGGATGATAGCAGTCGCTTTATCCCCTATTGCCCCCAGCTTATGCTCAAGAATATATGCACAGCTTGGCTACTCAGAGGACCATTTTAATGCTGTGACCTGGGTTTGTTTCTGTCTCTTTCTGCATGCACATACATTTTCGCTCATCACCATTATGCATGCTTGCATACCTGAAAGACTTCTACTATTTTGTTTTATTAACTGTGCTAGGATTTGGCATTGCAGAGTGAGACAAAGTGGGGTGGCTTGAAAGGTGGTCAGGTCATGGCACAGCCAAAACCAGTCTTTGCAAGGATTGAGAACATGACTGAGACAGAAGATGGTGAAGCAGCAGCGACTAAGAAGTCACCTAAAAGCAAGGAGAAAAGACCTAAAGCTCAAGTTATTGCAGAAACCTAAAATTCCCATTTCCCTTATTCTTTCATAGATGTCTTTTTAAAATACTGATATTTATATATTAGTTACATTGATAAAATGTTGAATCAAATAAGCATGTTTATCTTCCTTGCATGTCTTATCAATCTAAGAAAAAGAAATAAACAGAAAGCTTATTGTTGCTATAAGGAGAGAAACAGGGTAAAGGAAGGAAGGAAGGAAGAAAGAAAGCAAGATCTCTTCTGATATTCCTACTTTCATATTAATCAACTGGACATAAAAAGCTTTACAGGTAGAAGTTGCAGCCACTGGGAGACCATTATCAAAAAAAAGTTGTACTTCGATTTCAGACTTTGAAATTAACAAATCAAGAAAGAGACCGAGGCAATTCTTGGAGAAACTTATCGAATGGCTGAAGTATGGTGATAAGAAAACATACAATTTGCTAATCAAGGAATTCTGGGATTCACCTAAATTCTTTTAAAGAATAATTAATTGTGAAAAAATGACGAGACAGAGTGGCCTATTTACTTGTTTCCTCTGTTTGCCTACCCAAGTGGCACAATCTCAAATTTCTTATTATGTTTTTGATTGAAGGATGGGTGGCTTGTCTAGAATAATTCTTCTAAATCCTACCTCAAGCATTTGGCAATGATCCTAAATTGGAAATTAGTAGGAGGCTAACGTTAGCAAAGTCCGAAGGCAAAACAAAATCAAGAAGAAAAAAGAAAGCTGGGAGAGGAGAAATTCTTGAATTTGATGATATTAGAAAGTTCATCATTAATCCACGTACAATCCGTCCAAATGCCTCATTGTATCCACAGTTGTATATGAACACCTACTTTAAACGAAAAAGAGCACAAACCATTTATTGTAGTCATATATATAGAAGGGAATCTAATACTGTAAAATGTCCTAGTATTGCTCAAGAAAAATTTCCTGGTAGTATATGATTTCAATTCTTTCGGGCCACCCCAAGCCTCAGTCTGAAATCCTCCTCCATCAGGGGAAGACCATCACGTAGCTTGACCTTAGGTTCCCATCCAAGTAACTCCTTTGCTTTTGTGATGTCTGGCTTCCTTTGTCTAGGATCATCTGGTGTGTTTTCCACCATTGCTATCTCCACGTCAGGATTGATGAGCTGCAATTCATGTTAGAATTGAGTATCATTATTCTAGATTTGATGAACATAAAGGTCTCTTAGTTTGTTCTATCATACTCAGTTTCAGCATTTGTCTAGTGATGATAATATGTTTAGACATAGATTAGGTTTTGAAGCCAAAGTTAGCTAAAGGCGACATCAACAACTGGGCAATTACAAATAGAGGTATGCAGAGGACAAAACTGAGACTAACCTCCTTAACGGTCTCTGCAAGTTCAATCATTGTAAATTCGCCTGAAACATGAACAATATATCAGGATTAATAACAGGAACATATTTTATCTTAACAAATGCCATATCATTTGCTTTTGAGTTTCAATGATTACCTGGGTTTCCAATGTTGATTGGCCCAGTGTTCTCTCCTTCCATTAATCGAATAAGGCCATCAACCTTTAACAAAAAACATTAGAAAAATGAGAGGGAATCTAATGACTTAACCTCCAATAATCATTTAACTTCAGCAATATTGTTCAATACGGTGTTCGAATTCTTACATACCATGTCAGATACATAACAGAAACTTCTGGTTTGCGTTCCAGGTGCTTGAACAGTCAATGGCTCATTACTGTATTTATTGAAAAAGCAAGTAACAAGTTAAAAGCTCTAAGAGGAATACCATTCTTAAATGGACTTAACTGGAATTAACAATGAACGCCTGAATTTAAATAACTTACCGGATTGCTTGGGCTATGAAATTGCTGACAACACGCCCATCATCAATGTTCATGCGTGGTCCATAGGTGTTGAAAATTCTGGCAATTCTTATCTCTGATAGAGCATCAAATATTGGTGGAAGTAAGAACATTTTTTACACTAATTCACAAATTCAACCGAGAGAAATAGGTGACATTTACCAATCCCATGCTGTCTATGATAGTCAAACATCAAAGTCTCAGCTACTCGCTTTCCTTCATCATAGCAACTCCTCACTCCTGTTAAGTTTGCAAACACAAGAATTCAGAGTACGCAAATCAGAGTATCTTCCTATATTCGCAGCACAAGTTGCAGCTCAAGGTGTCCAAAGATCTAAAGTTATCTTACAAGAATCAGAAAGCTAAAATTTAGCGTCCTAGATCTCCAATAACATTATTAGTGTTGGCAAGGAATTTTTCATTTCTTTTGCAAAACTTATCATAATTACTAATTTACAATGAACCCTATAAAACCCTTCTCAATCACCTATTTTATAGTTTGAAATTTTCCATCATGATTCCATAAAAACCCAAATAATGCATAGATATAAAATAATATTAATCTTCTTCTTTTGACCGATATGTGCCGTGAATCTAATAGTTACTTAAGCCCAAAAAAGCAAACATACCAATTGGATTGACATTTCCCCAATAGCTCTCATCCTGAGGATGTACAAGCGGATCTCCATATACCTCTGAAGTTGAAGTAAGCAAAATCCTGCTCCCAATAATTATACCATTAGTAACATAAGAATGTTATAACTGGCTATCACTAAAGAGAGAGGAATAGTCCAAACCGTGCTCCAACACGCTTAGCAAGTCCCAACATATTCAATGTACCAATAACATTTGTTTTGATGGTCTGTCAAAGATAGTATGGTCATAGATCAGGTCATCATTCAAGAGACAATATTAGCAAAGCGCACAATTAAAAAGTACTCATAAAAGTTTTGGTTAGAGAGAGGGCAGAGGTGCATGATGTTAGCTATCCATACCTTAACGGGATTGTACTTGTAGAAAATTGGAGAAGCTGGGCAGGCAAGGTGGTATATTTGGTCAACCTCAATGAGCAAGGGTTCAGTAACATCTGCAGAAAAATGAATACGCAACAACGTACATTAGAATCAAGCTGCCGTCTTTTGATTTTCATCCTTAACAACATGGATTGGTTGTGAAACATTAAATATTTATGATTGAAACAGCAGTACCATGACGAATGAGCTCGAATCTTGGGTGACCAATCCATTTCCTTAGGTTGTCCTTCGAGCCAGTGAAGTAGTTATCCACAACTATAACCTGAGTAATGTAGAAACATATGATAAACACAGATATAACACTTTAGTTATAATTTTTAAATGTTAGACATCCTCCTTGTTTTTCAAGTTCTCACTTTTCCTTCAGAGTATAATTTGTGTTGAACCAAAAGAAATAAGCAAGAGATTTTGAATTGAAAACTGCTTACCTCATTCTTTTCATTTTCCATCAACTTGTCCACCAGGTGAGAGCCAATAAATCCAGCTCCTCCAGTGACTAAAATTCTCATGTTAGACTGCCACGAAAAGCAAAATATCCTCTCAGATAATATAGGACTGGAAAAGCCACGATGCAAAAGAAACGAACTGTTTTCTCATAACAGTAGAAACTATCAGCTATAAGAATACAGAGCAAAAAACAGGGTAAAGAGAAGATTCAGCGTCATTTGTAAGATGGAAATCTTTCAACAATATTACATCAATTTTCAATGAGAATTGAGATTTAAAACATCTTTTACTGTCAGTCACCATGAAAAGTAAAGAAAGCAAAATTTGGATCTATAGCAGAATTAATTGTTGCATTCCTGTTTCCAAATTAATACTGTCTTTCGTTTTATGATTTCCACCTTTCAATACCAACCAGCACTTGAATCAAAAACTAATTGCAGATAACACATTCCAAGTAGACAACTGCATTGCACCAAGTTTTAGTGTTTAGCTAAATATGAAGCTTCTGGTGGCAAGCATTGTATGAAAACGAATAGTATATAATCCAGCCATAAATGCCAAATATCAGCAATAGCCCAAACTGATCAAAACAAGCATCAATTTTATCAAGGAAAACAAAAATTAAATGTTTTGCACCTGAAAGAACTTGGAGAATCTCAAAGGAGATGGGCTCGGTGGTGGCCTAGTTGCAGTCTTATGATCTCCATTAGACGCTTCCTTTGCCATTCTACTAATTACCGGTCACCTAAAAGTTTTAAGGAATAAAAATCTTATTTCAGCATCAAAATCACGCATAACCCACAAATTATAAGCACATCATACCTCAAAGCCACCAAAAGTTAAAATTCAAGCAAAAAAAAAATCAAATCAAATACCTGATAATTAATTAATGCTTTTTTTAATTAAAAAAATCTCAAAAGAAATTCTCAATTTTTGCAATGGGGAATGGAGCTGAAATCTTGGAGCTTTATATAAGGAATTGAATTCCACCATACTGATTTATAAAAATCCATAGTTTTACAAAAAGGAGAACAAACAAAAACACTAACAAACAGCAACAACTAGTGAAATTACAAAAAGAAATCACCAAAACTTCGAAGACACGAAAAGTTAAAGACAACTCCAAATCACCAAATCCGTACCCCACCAGTCTAGATCTAAATCTCACCTGATAATCAAAACAATTATCACTTTTTCACCAAAAGATCAAAACCCAACAGCTTAACCGAGAATTATTCGATATTATTTTCAAATAACAGTGTAATGCGGATACAAAAATTCAAGCTTGACACGGTTTATATAGATAACTAAGCAAGCACAGTAATAGTGGCTATGTCGCTTTTGAAGTTATCTCAAATAAAATAACAAACGTGCCGTTTTCTATTTCTAGTTCCAGATATTCGCAGTTCTGCCTCTCTGGGGAGCTATTTAATGCGGTAAACCTATCGGGAAGACGTTATCATCCGACCTATGTCTCGCAGCCACGTCAGTTAGGAGATTTTTCGAGTGTGATATAAATTAGGAAGAGGAATCATTTACTTATTTATAGTTACGTAAACATTATTATGTCTAGTCGACAAAATATATATATATATATATATATATTTTAATAGGCTTTACATTAGTGCAAAAGGGACAGAATGCAATAAAATTTTATTTTTTTAGGACCTAATTGAAAAAAAAAAATAAGCACGTTCAAAGGATATTTGACAAAAATAATTATTAGGAATCAATTATCTATATATATTAGCATGTTTGATATAGTTTTTTTTTTGATACAGAAAAGAGTCAAAAGCCAAAAATAACAACTAATAGTAAGTTGGCATGGCCCTATAGACTTATTTAAGCATGCTTTTTATTTTTTCATTTGTTTAATAAAATCTTTTGAGTTTTTTTTTTTTATAATATAAATTTGAGAAATTTGAATTCTATTTTAATTAATAGAAAGAGTAGTAAGTTCGAACTGAAATTGATTCTTTAAAACTTAAAAAAAAAAAAGAGAGAAAGAGAGAGAGTCCCATAGACTTATATTTACTTAACGTTTGCCTCCTACAACCGATATACACACAAAATGCACTATGTGAAACATTTTGAAACATAAAGTTCTAAATCAATAAGATGACAAAGTCAAACAGCATGTGGCTGTAGTTTAGTGGTAAGAATTCCACGTTGTGGCCGTGGAGACCTGGGCTCGAATCCCAGCAGCCACAGATTTCTAATTTTGTAGGGTTGCTTTTTATTTACTTTTTAGACCTCAAATAAAGGCATAATTAATGTTTTACTGTTATTATTATTATTCCAAATTTTTGTCACACAAATTGATTCTATCTTTTTTTGTTAAACTTTTGCTCTCCACATTTTTATTTGAAACTCAAAAGATTTCATTAAACCAATGAGAAAATAAAGAGCATGCTAAAATTTTTTATATATATTCTAACTTTATACAACCAATTTAAACAGGTATTTATTTTACTTGTTTGAAGTAGTTGATGGCTCCTGTTTCTTTGAAGGGTAGATCTTCTAGTACTGCTCCTGCATTTTGAACAGTTGATCCTGCTTCTCCTTCTGAGATGCTGCATATAGCATCACTGAGTTCTTCATTCATATCAAGGGAAACAACATCCCAGTCTTCAGGAAGATCTATTTGAGACCAAACAATTATCCAATGGTATTTGTTATTACTATTTTTTAACAACTGATAACGGATTTAATTCTAATTCTAATAATCTGTTTATTTATAATGACCTTTTTTATAAATTATTGTTTGTTTTATATATTGATAACTACTCTATATCCAAGAGTCCGGTATCCAATCCATAAGTTTGGTAATCGGACACTTTTGGATATCTAGCATATCAGTAGCTCGTTTACCTAAACAGTTCGGAATCAACATATGAAAAATTATCATTCATTGATATATTTCAGATATTAGGCAGATTCTTATCACATAATGATAAAAAATACCTGGAATCACTCAACAAATTTTCACAAATTATAAATCAAGCACCAATCAAAGAGTCAGAGTGATTTTCTTATAATCGAGATCCTATTTATATTTGAAAAGAGTTCTATATAAAGTAAAAGAAACAGGTACATTCTATTCTCTTGATTTTTACACAGAATATATACTTTAGTCAATCTACTGACTTGATTATCGGAGTTTCCATTAAATACCTGGAATCACTCAACAAATTCTCACAAATTATAAATCAAACACCAATCAAAGAGTTAGAGTGATTTTCTTCTAATCGGGATCCTATTTATATTTGAAAAGAGTTCTATATAAAGTAAAATAACAGGTACATTCTATTCTCTTGATTTTTACACAGAATATATACTTTAGTCAATCTACTGACTTGATTTGTTGGAGTTTCCATTGTCGGAATCCCGTCAATTTCTTTGAGTTTTTCAGGTGACTTCGTTAAGATAACGCTCCGAGCAATCCCATCATCATCATATATTAAAATACACAATTATCCTTTTATAAATATACATATTATGGACGTGTTTCGTGTAATAAGCAATTTTAGGACTTTGGCTTGTATTGTATGTGGGTCACATATTTACTCCCTTTTTAAAAAAGAAAGAAATGCTATTAATTTGACAAGTTCAATGTGCTAGACCTATGGGACATATTAAATGGAAATTATTAAAATCTGAAATTTTAATAGATTATATAAAATTAAACTGTTCTGACCATGAATGAAATATTTTATTTTTTTTATTATCAGATTTTTATATTGAGATATCAAGCTTTGAATATTTAATTTTTGATTTTAAGTCATTCAAATGTCTATATTAGTAATTTTGTAATGGAACAGCAATAGCTACAAATAATTTTACCAAACACTAAAAATAAATTTATTATTAACTATCTTTTATCTGATATCAACTACTAACTACACTCAATTGTTAAATCAAACGGACCAAAATCCATCAGCTTCAACATCACAAGAAATAACATCAAACAAGGAAAATAGAGATTAAATCCAAAGATTGAGATTAGCATAAGATAAAGCCATCTAAATTAAATAATGAGCAGTTTTATTACTTTATCCCTTAATTTAAAATACCTTAGCAACCTTCTAAATGAGAAAGAGGTCACAACAATCATCATTAATGCAACTAAATTCTGTCAAGTCCATTAGAATTGAAAGCATGAAAAGACTAATTAGCCATCAGTCTCAAAGTCCACATTTGTGTAAAAATTGATAAAAATTCAAGACACGGATTCACGCAAAACCAAATTATTTGTAATTTTATAATTATAATTTAACTGAAATCATCAAACACTTAAAATTTAAAAATAAAAATAATTATAAGGAATAAGTTACTTATTCATTCCCGGGACATTTTTATAATTAGTGTGTTTAAAAAAAATAATTAGAATTTTGGAATTTGTTAAAAGTTATTTGGAAAAATGGGGTATTTTGCCCATTTCCGCAAGAAATTCTTGCGGAAATGGGCAACCCACTTTTACTTTTTTTTTTTTTTCTTTTTTTATTTTATAGGGAAAGCTGCATTTTGCAGCTGTCCCCCAATCCATTTCCGCAACACATTGTTGCGGAAATGGATTGAGTTATTTTATTTTTTTTTTATTTGTAAAGGGGAAGCTGCAATAGCTTCCCCCTGGCTGCCGGTTGCCCCCCCCCCCAAAATAATAAAATTTCACTTTTTTTTAATAAAATAATATAAATTCAATTTTATTTTTTATTTTATTAATATGAATAAATATTTTTCTTACTAAATTCAATAAATAGGATAAAAAAATTGTAGTTTAATAACAATTTATTAAAATAAAAAATTAGTAATATTTATTGAATTAAAATAATTCAAAATAAAAATAATATATTTATTATGTACATAATTAAAATTGAATAATATTTTCGTTTTAATGAAATAATATATATTGCGTGTGTTATATTAAATAGGATTCTGAAATTATTTTTTATTTTAAATATTCACAAAAATAAAGTCATTCTTGTATTTTATATATTATTTTTGTCAAGAATTGAATAAAGTCACATATATTATATGTTTAATAATAGTTGCATTATTGACTTTATTATTGTCAAGAATTGAAATAATATAATACAAGAATGAGTTTATTATTATTATTTTTTACTCACAAACGAGTTTGCATGAATAAAAAATATTAATTCTATTAAATATTCTGCGTCCTTTCCTGCCTTTAATGTTCAATATCAAATCATTTATAACATGTCTATTATTCATTACAATTTTTCTGGCATGTCAATAATTTTTTTTTTCTAAAAAAAAAATCCAACTTGCCAAACCTGTCATCCTAAATTGAATGTTTACAAAATGAACTTAAAAATTAGAGAACTCACCCTTACAATAATGACTTTTTAAATATTCACAAAAATATTCCTCATGCCCATGAGGCCAGTAGGCATTATCCTGGTTACGGGATATCTGCCAGTAGGATAATTGTTATCCTGGTTACGGGATATCTGCCAGTAGGATAATTGTTATTAAACTACTGGCCTCATGGGCATGAGGAATATTTTTGTGAATATTTAAAAAGTCATTATTGTAAGGGTGAGTTCTCTAATTTTTAAGTTCATTTTGTAAACATTCAATTTAGGATGACAGGTTTGGCAAGTTGGATTTTTTTTTTAGAAAAAAAAAATTATTGACATGCCAGAAAAATTGTAATGAATAATAGACATGTTATAAATGATTTGATATTGAACATTAAAGGCAGGAAAGGACGCAGAATATTTAATAGAATTAATATTTTTTATTCATGCAAACTCGTTTGTGAGTAAAAAATAATAATAATAAACTCATTCTTGTATTATATTATTTCAATTCTTGACAATAATAAAGTCAATAATGCAACTATTATTAAACATATAATATATGTGACTTTATTCAATTCTTGACAAAAATAATATATAAAATACAAGAATGACTTTATTTTTGTGAATATTTAAAATAAAAAATAATTTCATAATCCTATTTAATATAACACACGCAATATATATTATTTCATTAAAACGAAAATATTATTCAATTTTAATTATGTACATAATAAATATATTATTTTTATTTTGAATTATTTTAATTCAATAAATATTACTAATTTTTTATTTTAATAAATTGTTATTAAACTACAATTTTTTTATCCTATTTATTGAATTTAGTAAGAAAAATATTTATTCATATTAATAAAATAAAAAATAAAATTGAATTTATATTATTTTATTAAAAAAAAGTGAAATTTTATTATTTTGGGGGGGGGGGGGGCAACCGGCAGCCAACGGCTGCCGGTTGGGCAGGGGGAAGCTATTGCAGCTTCCCCTTTACAAATAAAAAAAAAATTAAAAAAAAAAAATAAAATAACTCAATCCATTTCCGCAACAATGTGTTGCGGAAATGGATTGGGGGACAGCTGCAAAATGCAGCTTTCCCCATAAAATAAAAAAAAAAAAAAAAGTAAAAGTGGGTTGCCCATTTCCGCAAGAATTTCTTGCGGAAATGGGCAAAATACCCCATTTTTCCAAATAACTTTTAACAAACCCCAAAACTCTAATTATTTTTTTTAAACACACTAATTATAAAAATGTCCCTTTATTCCCACACTTATTTGAAAGAAGTTAAAATACCCTTTACGTTCTTTTCAGAACAAAAATGTCATTCAACTTACAAATTCGGTACTAATATGCCATTTCGTTAAGCTGTCGTTAAAGTGGATGTTAACGGCGGTGATGTGGCAAAATATGACATGTCATTGATACGTCAGCACCACGTGTATTTTAATTTAAAATAAAAAAGGTACTAAAATGCTCCTGAAATTATCTATAGGATACTAAAATACCCCTAATGTTAATAAAAATGTATTAAAATACCCCTTAATCAAATTTCCGTACGTTTTTATTTTTAGGAAAATTTACAAAAAATATAAACAGTGTAATTAATTTTTTTTTTACAAATTTATCTCGTTGCTAATAAATTTATTACGCACTATAACCAAACTTTCAAATTTTAATATCATATTTATTAAGAAAAATTAATTAATAAATATGCTTTAACTATATAATTTATTTATAATTTATTTTCTTATTGAAAAATTTATTAGGGACATATGTAAAGAGTATGAGATATTAATCAATTTTTGTTGGTAACAAAAAAATATCAAATAAGCATATATTAAAAAATTAATCAATTAATTTTAATTATCAAGTGAGTTATAATGTGAAATAAATATGAATAAAAAAGAGATATACATATCAAATTGAAAATAAGATATTGTAATGTTAAATAATATGTTAAATTTATATTTATTAGATATTAAAACTAAATTAAATACTATTATTTAGCTAAAATATTATAATTAATAAATATTTATTTTTGCAAGAAAAAATATAAATAAAATTAAATATAAATAATATAAATATTTAAGGGTATTTTAGTATATTTTTATAACATTACAGGTATTTTTGTTCTAAAATTAACTATAAGAATATTTTAGTATCCTAGAGAAAATTTCAAAAATATTTTAGTACATTTTTTTTCATTTTAAATTAAAATACACGTGATACTGACGTGTCAATAACGTGGCATATTTTATCATATGTGAGTGCCACATTAGCGCTAATATCCATTTTAACAACAGCTTAAAAGAGGGGTATATTAATATCAAATCCGTAAGTTGAAAGATATTTTATTCTATAAAAAGGAAAGGAGTATTTTAACCCCGTTTCAAACAAGTGCGATTAATTATAAATATCATAGTTTGTTGCCTGTTGGGGGTAGATGGGCTAGGCCCATCTCATGGCCGCGATCCATTATCAGACAGTGCTAGTCGATTTCTCCTCCTATATACTTTTACAATGTTATAATTTCCAATAGGTAAACTGTCTTCATCTTCGTCTTTTTCTTCCAGTTCAGATCCGATACAAAAACCTCCTCAAGGACATCGCCAGACGGAGCTAATATTCGGATCTATCATCTGAATTCGCCTTTTCTTATCAAATCAATCAGTAAGGTATTTTTCATGATCTCTCTCTTTATGCACTCTTAAAACACTAAAATCGGAGTAGCTGATAGCGATTAGGGATCTATTTTCCTGTTTGTTGCTTGGAATTGAATTGCATTAGGCTGAAGAATCAATGGCGTTTTTTCCTGGGCGTGGCTTCGTGGTTTATGTGTATAAAGTGTTTGATAGCAATTTAGTGAGCAAATTCGATCGCATAGCGGAGTGGATATCGCGTTAGACTCCGGATCTAAAGGTCGTGGGTTCGAATCCCACTGCGATCGCTTCCTTTTATCCGTTTGATTTGCCCCTTCTTTTGGCTGCATTTTGAATTTTGATAGTGAAGTATTTGTTGTTTAGTTGAGCTAAGTGATGTTCTTTTAAATTCATTTAGGTCTAGAATCCTAAAGTGTCCATATTTAGTGAGCTTCAATCTAGTTAATTGAATTGATTGTAGGTACGTACATACTCTTTAAAAATTTTCACCAGTTAATTGTGTCAAACTATGAGTAGAGAATATTGCTGTGAATTCGGTTTCTATTGGACTAGAGCAGTAGTTGCTTGCTTTGATGTAGAATAATATTATAGGGAGAAAATTTTGTTTAATTCTTAGGCATTTAAAAACTGAAAATGCATGCTTCAAGTGAAGCTTGTTGTGAAAGAAGCTGTCATTCAACTTTCTTACTCTTATGTCTACTTTTGCAAGAATTTCCCCTTTTATTGTGGTTTTATGAAATTTAAGTTAAAGTTAATTTGGTTGGGCATGATCTACTCATGGCTCTGTACACCACCATGTTCGGTTCTATCAATGTCTTGCATAATGTTTCTTTTGTTTATTTCTTATGCTTTTCTTATATTCTGTGTCATCTCTGAATATTTTCATCTATGTGGTTGAATGTCTCCATACAATTATAGTTTCGTAGGGTTTCTCTTTGTGAACAAGGAATGTCGAAACCAGGGAATCTTTTATTTAGTTTGAATCTACGTAGGTAGAGGACTAGAAAGTCTCATGGAGCCAAAGGAAATTGAAAATCTTGTCTCTGTTTATAAGATACTTGTGATCGTAACCACATTGGATTAGGCAATAGTGTTTCTCACGGTATTGGATTAGAAAAGCAAATTTAGGTTTCGAGTGATTAAGTGAAGGTGGACATTAAACATTATATTCTTCACTGATCTGAAATCTTTGCATGAAAGTATAGTTATCCTAAAGAAGTTGCAATAAAGCCATAAAGAAATTGAACCAACCAAACTTATAATTGCAATGATGGAAGTGCCTGTTACTGTTCTTCTCTAGTGTAAAATATTACAACTGAGGAAGAACTGAAACTCTAGATGTGAATACATGTATTAGGGCCCTAAATCCTGAACCCTAAACTACTTATTTTGATGCTGATGTAAGAATATATAGGCTATAGATTTTATAATATACAAGTATTGGTACTAATAGATTTAGATACTACTTTTGCAGATGTTTGATGATCAAGACCTGGGATTTTTTGCCAACTTCCTTGGCATTTTTATATTTGTTCTGGTGATAGCTTACCATTATGTGATGGCTGACCCCAAATATGAAGGCAACTGAAATGCTGTCTATCAGAAAAGGCTAAACAATATGTAGAATTTCTTAGCATTCTATGTTATGATGACGTTAACTTTATGCTGAAAAACAATTGGAATGCTTTTGGCATTCACTTTAATTGGCTACTTTTTGCTACTACTTTGTCCATTGCACGATGAATTGTTGTCGTAATCATATTCCTTGACTGCTCTAAACACATCCATATCCTGTGCACCTACAAGATGTATGGCTGAAATGGATAGCTTTTCTCTTAGAGATGCTTTTTCTTTTTCTAGTGAAGCATTGGGAAGTTTCTCTTAGGAACTACATCAAAAGCTAGAGAAGTAAGAACCAAATATATATATATATATATATATATATATATATATAAATGGAATGATAAAATATCATACAAGAATTCTGAAAATTATTCTTGATATTCCATTTCCATCAATATTATGATTTATAAAAAAAATTGTGGATTGGGTCCAAGTAAACGTTGCAGCCCTACAGCTAAGGCTGAGCAAATAGTCGGTTTGGTTCAAAACCAGCTGAATGGATTGAAATTTATTTCTAGAATCGAACCTATTGGACCGAGATTGAAGAAATCAAATCGCTCATTGTTCCATCCCAGTTGTGGCATGAACTGGATGATAGATAGTAAAGGCTAATTTGCTGAAAATGCAAATGGTAACTTCTTTCTTAACTGCGAAAAGGTGATTAAATTAATCACAATTGGAGATTCACAATCCTTAAATTAAAAAGAAAATATGTAAAACCTGAATTGAATATTTTCCAAAATGTAAAAAACTAGAAGCCAATTAATTGAGTTAGCAAAAGAATACAGAACAGAAACCCCATGTACAAAGCCTCAAATGCCACAAGACAAAAAACAACACGACACAGTGAGTCCCGTATCACTTCGCACACAGTAAAAGTTATAATCACTCTCTCACTCCAAATATTTTACCATTCTCCTGTCTGATCAACCTACAGATGAAAACGAGAGCCGTTGATTATAAAACATACGACCCGAAAACCCGAAAGTAAAGACGATAGCCCTAAGAACAGAAACCCGGCAAATCCCAGCGCTATAGCTATGTATGATTGCACGCAAAATGCGCTGCTGACCGAACACGTGTCGTCACCTTTCAGCGTCCTAGCCAGCGCCGTCCCGGCGGAGTCCGCCGACAATAACAGGTACGCGAACACCTACGCACGCAATAACAAGCAATTGAAGCTCTAAGCTCCTTATGGAATTCCAACTAGATTGTGATTTTTTACCTGATCATGGCCGAAATCGAACCACACTTGGAAAATTTCGGGGAAGAGAGTGGCGCCTCTGGAAACTTCCCAGACGGAGGAGGCCATTTCGAACAGAGAGTAGAGAGCTACGATTGCATTTGCAGCGAAAACGTATCTATAGAGTCAATTTTGATTCAGAACTTAGTTTTAGAATGGTAAAGCATTGTTTGTTTGCTGAGAAAATGAACAGGAAAGAAAAGAAAATGAAATTTGAGAATAAGATATTATGAATTATCAGTGTCTGACACACTTTTAACTGATTATGACTACAGCGGGAATAGAAAATTTGAATTTCCAAAAATTTCAAAATTTGAAAAACTGAAGCTCCTTTTTCACAACTTTCTCAGCAACCAAACAAGGACAGAAAGGGAATTGTACAAAAAGAAAAGAAAATGTACCTGAAGGCATCAAAATCGTACCAACGAGGGGAATCCGATCCTCGAGAGTTAGTGAGGATGAAAATAGCAGAAGCAAGAGAAAAGCAAAACGTGGAGATGCGGAAAACCAGAATCAGCAAGTTAAATCGTTTCAATTTCTGTAGGGACACCGTGGAATGGAAGTTAGCAGGTGGGATCCGCGACGGAGTCTCGCCGTTACGTAGCGGCTGAGGAGACCACATGGGTGCAATTGACGGTGGCGATGGAGGCAAATTTGAGGCGAAAACGAAAATAAGAAAGAGGAGTCATGAGAGGAATAGAAGAAATGGAGTCACGGGACATATGCAGAGTTTCATGGGATAAGTGAGAAAACAGAAAAAAAGGTTTGAGCTTTCTTTAATGGATAGAGGAAGAGAAAAAGATTGTTTTTTTAAGAGGAGGTTATGGATTGAGAGTGTGTTTGGAAGGTGGGAAAAGGAAGGAAAAAGAAGAGAAAATAACAGAATGTGTGGAAGCTAACAAAGCACTGAGCACTAGGCAGCAGCCAGACAGACAGCAAGCAGGAATGGTGGGCTTTTCACTCTTAAGCTTGCTTTTTCTTTAATGATTTCAAATCAAAATTTTAGCTACTTTTTCTTGTTTTCTTTACTCTTTTTTTAAGCAACTGTTTTACTTTCACTGTTTACTAATCTCTCACTCGCTAGATAAGTGTAACTTTTATTATTTTCACGATAATTGAAAAATATTAAATAAACTTGAGTTTAAAAAAAAATTTAAATGATTCAATATATATTAAGTATTGCAAATTTAAATCTAATCGGTTAATTTATATTAAAAAAAAATTAAATTGAAAAAAAAAATTAAATTGTATTAAAAATTTAAAAGTGACAGATAAATAAAATTTGAATTTTTATTAAAAATGACAGATATTAAGGAACGTAGGGAGTATTTAGCATTGGTAAGCGTATGATTAAGATACAAAATGCCATTAAAGTTTATTACTATTTCCAAATCTAACACCGTTCTTACTTTTGAAATAATAATGATATCATTTCTTTATTTATTTAATTTGTTTTGTGGCAAAATTTGATCCAAACATGCCTATAAAAACTTATTCAAACCAAATATGTTTCGAAAATGATTGATTTATAATCCGACCCATTTGATTTTATTTGTAAATTTTTGGACGGATTTAGATCAACATGCCATTTGGTCCAAAATGACTCATATTAATTAGGCACCCATTTAGCCCACTTGACCCAATTAACCCATTTATGATTTTTACCCGAAAAATAAATTGTAAACTTAATTTTTGCCATAAAAAATACTATAGCTTATAATTTTTTATGATTTCTTAAACTTTTAACTCAAAAGGACCAATATGAATTGAGTATCCATTTAGCCCATTTAATCGGTTTATGATTTTTATTTAAAAAATTGAATATTAATTATTATTAAACAAGTCATTATGAACAATACAAATCATAATAAATATTATTTTATATTAGATCTAATTATACATATAAAACACTGATATATATATATATATAAATTATTAGACAATTAAACACGTTTATTTATATTGAATGGACTAAAAAGAATAAAAAATAATGTAAAAAAGTAAGCCAAATGAGTTGATCCATGACCCGATCTATTTGTATTTGACTTATTTACAACATGTGTAAAAATTAATTCATTTGTAACTTGTCCATTTATAGTCGAACCCAAATCTACCCAATCACAATCCATTTGCCACCTCTAATTATGCCTTTATCAATATAGGAATATATTTAAAAAGAATCCGTAACTCTAACCATATTGACTATATTTTCTTTTTTTAAGCAAAATTAATTTTTCTAATTCATGTAAAAATTAATAAGTCTGCATTTGTGAACGAAGGGAATATCAAGTATTAAATATAAAAACAATGATATATATAAAATAGTTCTAATACTTTTATGATATTTAGGGGTGAGTATGATCGGTTAACCGGTCCATGAACCGCAGTCCATTAATATCGATTTTTTGAAATTTCAATCCATTAACTAGTCTATTACTATCGGTTAACCAGTCCATCGATTTCGGATTTTCGGATTGGTTACCCAATATTTTTCGGTTAACCACTATAATTATAAATATATTCATAAATAAAATTAAAATATTCAAAATACTTAAAAATTAAAATTTTTTCACTATAATATAACATCATTGTTGTTAAAATAAAAATATTTAGTGGATATAAGCAAATTTATTTTTAAAAATTAATATTTAATAAGTAAATATATTAACCGGTCCATAATCACTTTTAATTAGATAAATTGTTATACTTACTAATAGCCAATTAAAAAAACTTAAAAACTTTAAAATAATTAGTATAATGAAAAAAAGTACATGAACACCTTTAATTAGGATAAATTGTTATAAATTATTAAAAAATTAATAAATTAACAAAAAATTCGGTTTCGGTTCGATTAACCAATCAGATGAGTCAAAAATCATTAATCAATCCATTAATATCATTTTTTTCAAAACACTAACCATTAACCGGTCCATTACAATCGGTTAACCAGTCTATCGGTTCGGTTTCAAAATTTTTTTTTTCGGTTAACCGAGTCCATCGGTGACCAATTTAAATGGTCTGATAACTAACACTTGATTAAAAAGTGCAATAAATCTCAAATTTAATTTTTATTCTCGACATTTTAAATTGAATTAAATATTATACATCTCTTATAAACTAATCTACACTATTTTTTTTTTTTTTGACTCAAGGGGAGATTAAAATATCAAATAGCAATAACTTTAAATAATGGGATAAACTTCTTCTTTTAACTTACCATAAATTGATTGCTCTACCTATATAAGTTATTAGAAAATTTCAAATTGATGATCTTTTTCCTCCCCATAGTAAAAAAAAAAAAAAACAAAAAATTGTTAAAAGTTCACAGTGGCCAACACTCGATTTAAAAAGCATGAATCTCAATTTTAACTCCTTTTAAGTTATCTATAATTGTAATTAGACATTATGTTTTTTTATATTTTTGCAATTTGATTCTTGATTTTGTTCCTATATCATGTTATTGTTAACTCATTTACCAAGCCTAATGGCAACAATTAAATAACAACTACTTCTTCGGTTCCATAATTTTTGTCCACTTTCTCTTTTCACGCCTATTAAAAAATTGTAGTTATTATGATTAGTAGACAAAATATTTCTTATTACTTTTCTGTTATACCTATTCTAAATATAAAATGAGTAATTAAATATTATTGAAACTATAAATTTATGGTTAATAATATAATATGAAAAATTTAAATTGCAATTAATAAAATAATATTAAATAAGGGTATAATAGATAATTTATAAAGTAACTATAATGTGAAAAATGAAAGTAGAAGATGGGCAAAAATTATGGAACTGAACAGAAAAACATATGCAAAAGAGGCAAAACTATTCGCCAGTTACCAATACCATGTTAGGCTTTCACAACGCATAACAAAGCTAAGTTTCAATGAATAGCATGGGGTAAAGTGAAGCAAAACTTGGGATTTGATAGGACCATTCGAGATGATTGTAACATATTCTCTCTGTTTTTTTTTCTTCATATTATTCTCTGAGGAAAATTATGGAATATAATTGTTGTTCAATTACTTATATTCCTCATCCACTCAGTGCACTACACAGTTATTATTATTATTGAGATTTGAGAACATCAATAATGCAAAACTATTAGGAAGACATCATTCCCATGACAAAATAGTAAAATGATTAAGGAATATTATCACTGCAAAAGATTCTAATCAAGGATATGAATTGCATAAGCATGACCAATCAGTATGCCAAGAATGACCAATCATCCTTCAGTTAGGCCTCACATGGGGCATTTCCATGAAAACTTCCCACATATTTTTAATAAAACTCCACTGTGAAATAACCAATCAATTCGTTTCCACTATGAAAGACATCAGTGTATAACTACCAATGGTTGTTGATAGTTAATAACATTTACCACTTACTAATAACTATTGCTGATAAGGAAGAATAGTATTACTGCAATCATCTGAACAAAATAAAACCTTGAACATTTGAATTAACCAATTCAGGTTCATTCAACTTTAGTAACTATCATTCAGAAATACAAAAGGAAAAAAAAAAACACTAAAAACAGAATGTTACATGTTTGGCTGTATGATTTGATGGTCACCACTCTCTCCTTTCTTGATTTAAGATGTTCAGCGGCGAGCATCGCAGATGAGAATAAGGAATCACAACATTTCTTGTGATTTTCTCACAGCATTTCTTGTGATTTTCTCACGCATCGACCCACTTTCTTCCTGAACTCCTCTCTATTTTCTCTCCATTGTTTCTACAGATACACAATTCAGAAGATGTTAAAATTGTGGCAAAAGAATGCAGCACAATGATTTTCTTTTTTCGAATAAATGATTCTCATATGTGCAATCACCTACAAACTAATAGATGTACACAGCTGTCTCGCTATGGAAGAACAAAGGTATTTGCAACATGCAATATGATGTGATATCCATTGGACCTGCTTTATCACGGTGAAGGCATCGTCTTCTGGTGAATGAACAAATTACCAAGTTCTTGGGGATCTATCTTTTAAATGTTCAAATTATGTTTTTCTATACTTGTCTAGGAACTTCCTGGTCGTGCCAGTTTAGGTGGTGTTACATTGAGAATAGATGGATGGTTAATGGAAATGATTGTGGCACGGCAATGAATATTTATTGGTGTATCATCATCTGACATCCAATTCTATAACCGTTGCAACATCACTCACTTCTATTAATCCAAAATTCCTTCTTAAAAATAGGGTTCTAACCTAATTTTAAGCGCCGCATGTCATTTTGTTTAGATATTAATAGTTTAATAGACTCCAAAGTACCGCGCATAAGATATGTTTAACCAAGATAAATTGATATCTTACACCTACCGCTGCATCAACATTGGCAGGAGACTCATCATTAGGAGTCGATAGCATTGATATGATGCTCAAAACAATGCTTTCAACCTGCAAATTGCAATGACACGAAATAAAAGGAAATAAGTGATAGATCAAGGAATACCAACAAGTCAAAAAGGGTAGATAAGCGAAAGAAAAGGAAAAGCTAGCAATATGCAAAAGATTTAGAGACACATTGATGTTCCAAGAGAAAAAACAAAGCTTTATCTAGGAAGAGATCCTAAACAGCTTAATTACTTGTCAGGATGAAGGGAAATCATGCATAAACAAAGTGCAGCACTCTATGAATCTAATGTTTGGTTACAAAAATTCCAAATCCTTCATTCTGTAATTTCCACTCATGCACACAACATTCGGTCATATTTCCTCTGCCACTAATAGACAATTTTCACTGTTCCTTCTTTCATAAGATTACTAGTAGCAATTTTTCTCTAATCATCGTTCTGGTGCAGCGTTGAGTGCACTTCACAATATTCGCACCCATTCACCAAATCAAAAGCATTACAATCTAATTTCTTTGCAAATTCATTGCTTTAGTTTCCCATGCACCAGATTTGGGGATTCACCAAATCAAAAGCATTACAATCTAATTTTCTTTGCAAATTCATTGCTTTAGTTTCCCATGCACCAGATTTGGGGTATCACACATTCAGCATAGCCAACCGAAATGATCTCTTGCAAACTAGAGCTATGCTAGAGTTTGGGAAAAAAAACCTCGATCGGGGCTAAAATTAGACCCCACAGAGCTGATGTGCAATTCAGTCTTTGCAGTCATTTCCTTACAGTTGCCCATCAAGATGCACTGCCAATCAGAACAGCCATCAGATGTTCATGCCAGAAAGTTGATGAAATACATGCTTGAATTCAAAGAGTTACCATATGCATATCTCCTCTGCCACCCATCTTCTTCCACAAGTGAATTGGTAAATAATTTGAGAACTAGATGGCTTTCCAATATCACCTTCCACCAGTTAGATGTTACACAGAGTGGAATATAAAGATGCCTTTATAGATTGCAAATTTCACAAATACAGGCCATAATAGCAAAGAATACAAGCAAACAGAACAAACAATTATGAGCAAAAATTCCACAACATCCAGAAAGCATTATAGGATCACATACTGTATGGACTGGACTCCATCGCTCAGTCGCTAGCTCATAGCCATTCGGATCATCACCAGGTGGATGGAGAATAGATATGCAAACCTTTCCATCTGGATAAACTGTTCACATGTGACAACATTTTAGCAGTCCATGCTACAAATAATTTCTCACAAGCATTCAGAAATATGCAGGCGTTATAAAAATGTAGTGTAACAATTCACATAGGAGAATTAAGAACCAAAGTAGCTACCATTTGGATGCCACATCTCCGAAGTAAACCTCACAGTAGGAGGACTGTTGGGATAGTTCTGCGGAAAGCTCATGATAGCATTGAAGAACCCTCCTTCACTGCAAAAAGAGAATTTATTGCCAGCAAACAACTTAACACCCTTCATAAACCACAAATAACACAAACAAACTTAGCAAGTCATCAATGTTTATTAGATTCTCAGAGCTTATATGTGCTTATTATTCTTACAAACAGATAAATGTAGGTCCATTGCCCTGTCACTAGATTATCACTAAAGACAATAAAGCAATGCAACCCAAATAAAATAGATCATAGGTAACTTTATTAAATAATCAAATTATACCAATAAATAATCCCTAGCCCACCAGTATCATCCAAAGACTACAGCAACATTCTGCCGCCTTTAGTTTTGCTTGTCAAGATCATGTAATCACTACATAAAATTGAAAACTTCGTCTTGAAACTTTTTTAACAGTTATTACTCTAAAACAAGCCTACAATAATTTTTATCCCCCAAGAAACAAAAACCCATAAACCCTGAAAGCAAAACCGAGCAGGTACATACAAATTCCATCATCAACCAAATATCCAAATACATGCCCACAAAAGAGACTAAAACACAGCATCAGTTCAGATATCTAAGCAGAATTAAACGAATTGAAAGTCTGATTAAAAAAAAAAGGGAAAGAAAAGAAAATAAAAACGAATTCAAATACAGATAAACAGTATCCAACAAGCCAACAAAAATAGTACATTATTTAGGGAAAAAAAGGAGAGAAAATTAAAAGAAACAATAAGAAATCTAAAAATCCGCACTCAGAATCCAAAAATAACAAAAACAAGAATTGGAGCGCTCACTATAAGGTATCAGGGGGTCCCATAATTGATACACTCCATTCAAACACATTGCTTTCATCGACCAAACCAGCAGAAAATCCATCAACCGGGTTCTTGCAAAGATCTGCAAAATCAATCAGGAAAACGATCTATCAAAGGTTCAAAATCAAAACTTTAATGAAAAAGCAAAAGCCCAATTGAAATAGAAACGTGAAAAAGAGAATTGGTTAGTTAGGGGGTCGGCGGCGGCTGACCTTTGAGCTGCTTTTGGAGGAGAAGACTAGCTTGAGTAGCAGCCATTGATTATTCTTAGAGATACAGAGAGGAGCAAAGGGGGAAAGATTATTAAAAGGAGTGCTGTGATATCAAATCAAATACAATAAAACATCTGAATTTGAGAATTTGGGTTTTGGTATTTATAGAGATTTATTGGCCTATTTAAGAATTCTCTTATTCTAAATTAACTTTTGAAAAAAAAAATTATTAATTGAAGATATAGAAAGCAAAAAAAATATTAATTCGACGACAGTTGACCAAAATAAATTAATAATATACAACGAATGAAATTTATATTATTATTATTATTATTATTATTATTATTATTATTTATGCTATTTTCTTTTTTTTTTTAAAAAAAAAACAATGTCTCACAGTTGAAAAATCAAACAAAACTTTTTATATTAACAAAGAACAACTAAAAATATTTAATAAAATTTCCATAAAAAAAATTCAATGAAATGATCACTTTAAATTAACATGGTAGAGCCTCTTGAATAATAATAATAATAATAATAATAATAATAATAATAATTGTTATTATTTATATCAAAAACTACCTAATAATTTAGGCAATTAAAGTTGCTTATCATAAGTCTACCACAATCTAATGTCAAAAAGAAAAAAATCTACCATAATCCCGATTCATAAAAGAAGATCCATCGTAATCTTAGCAATAATTACAGATTTATATCATTAAATTCCGCATATATGATACGATTTATTCGTAAAAAAAAAAAAATAATTTAAATTAATTTCGACACATTTTATAATCCATCTCATAAAATATGTTGTTCATTCATTCATTTATGTTTTTATGTCTTGTTACATATAATATAATATGAGATGAAAATAACGATTTTTATCGGCTATATATGTATGCTTCTTTTATTTTTAATGAAAAAAGTCTTAAAAAATTTATATGTCACTGCTCGATATTATGCAGTCATTTATGATCTGTTTAGTAAATATTCATTTGAATTATGATTTGATCTAAACGAATTTATTAATGATATATAAAATAATGACCCATTTATAACCTTATTCCATCCATTAGTTGGGTATAAATATATAAATGTAAGTAGATTTTGGCTAAATTACGATTTGATGATTAAAAATTAGGGAGTATATAAGTCACTCTTCTTGCTATTCTTCAGCAAGATTGGATGTGTGCTGTGTTTCCTAAAACTTGTCCTATTTGGTTGTTAGCTCTCTCTTTGTCACCAAAAAAAATAAATCACTTTAATTCCGGAAATGAAAGGGAACAAAATTGCAACCAACCTTCAAATAACAGTCTTATTTCGCCATGGTCATATCAACAACTTGTTTGGCCTTTTGATGGTTTTACGTAAAGCCAAGAATATGAATATCTACCGCACAACGTGCATATTCATGCCTCTATTTCCCTAGAGATTAAAGATTAAAGATTCCCATTTTTATTTTGCTTTATTTATTTATTTATTTTTTCTATTATTTTTCAATATTCGGTCCGACTTTTTTAAATTTACGGAATCAATTAATTTAAAATTGTACACTATCAGACCCATAGTTAAATGCGGCTTTACTAAAGGCATAAGCTTCATACTTTGAACAAAAATTAAACCTAAAACCTTAATTAAGAAAATTCGAATTCCTCACTATTTGTACCAACAACATTCTTTTTCATTTATTTCAATATGAAGGATTTGATATGATTGATATCATCCCCTCTCCAAATTATAGAGAGCATATAAAGTTAATAATCACTTATTTATTCCTTATTCCTATAGAATTTTATGTACAAAATTATGGATCTTAGTGAATTTTATTTATTTTTTAATTATTTTCTCTCTTTCCTACATAGTCAGGAGTTTCGTTGTTACAAAAAATATAATTTACAATTTTTTTGTTATAAATTATTAAATTGAAATTGATTTTTTTTGTAGGTAATGCAAAATTAGACAGTATGGGCAAAAATTGTCCACCAAAATACTTAAAAAATGTGATATAAATTTGATTCGATCTATTAATGATTTGTTTATGCTTCATTCTATTGAAGATCCTATTCAACTCGATGTATATGATCTAATCTATTTATAATGTACTTGTGGCACATTTATGACTCATTTAAATTATTTTTGATTTTATAACACCCTTTATATATACAGTGTGAATATCAAAATTAATTGTTTAGGTCATACATGAATAATTTTTTATTGTTAATGAAAAAAATTAAAAAGGTAAAAAAATAATGTCATAAATTTTAATCAATTATCCGATCGATTTATGATCCAGCCCATTTAATAATAACTCATTTAAATCATAATCCGATCCGCAGAAATTTAATCCATTTATGATATGATCATTTTATAATCCAATTTATTATGATTCGACCCGACTCACTAATTCAATTCATTTTCCACTTATACATATAACTATGAAATTGTTACTTTTCCAAAATTTAAAAGTAATTTAATTGAAGCAATTCATCATGATTAAACTCTTTTTTTATTTTATTTTTTTTTGGAAAAAAACTCTTATTGATTGTAATTATTATTGATTAATTTCGCTTCAAAGTACATATTTGCGCAATCAAATTAAATCTAAAATATTGAAAATCATCTGTAAAATGAGATGAGCTATTCCAATCTCTCAGACAATTTTTTCTCTCTTTTGTTGCATTGAAAATTCTAAAATGAATTAATTTATCAAAAATCAAATTCTTAAAATATTTGGTGTTGACGATAATAAAGCCTGTAGTTAAAATAAGAGCACCAGCCCAACGAGGCCTGTTGGAAAGAAAGCAGGAAAAAGAGAAACAAGGCCTGTTAGGAAGAAAGCAAGAAAAGGACACATTGGGGCATTCCGAGAATTGAACTCGGGACCTCTCGCACCCAAATGCCCGTCAAATAGGGTCATGAATTCCACAAAATATAAGAATATACATGAAAAAAATGATCATTAAGTTGTGAACCGACTATTAGTGGATTATACATACGATATTAGTACTCAAATTTGAGACCTCTAAGAAAGAGTGACTGACTATTTTTTATATATTTTTAACGCATTATTTTTGATTAATTAACATCTCGCAAATATGAAAAATTTAAAAAAATAAATAAAGGGATCCTAAGCTACCAAAATTGGTTTTAGTCTACAACAAGAATAACTTACAAAATGGAGACAACAAAATCTTGATCAATAACATTAATTATCATTATAAATTGTCTGATTAGGAGACCAGTAAGGCATGCAGCATCATTAGTTACGTTGATAGGCAAGCTAGGTCTTTTCTCTTATAAAAGTGGTGTCCCACTCTTATTTCTTCCTTTTATCCTTATTATTATCACATTGCTTAAGCTTTTTGAAATTAAAGGGAAAGTTAACCCCATTAATGACATGTATTTAAACTTTAATCAAAAGCTATATCGTTATATATATATATATATATATATATGGGTAGAGATGTGGAAAATGGAATCCAAACTCAAAAATCGGACAGGAATTTAGTATTTTCAATTGGATTTATTTGGTTCTCGGTCTAAAAGGTTTGATTTTTAGAATAAATGTTATTTTCAATTAGTTTGGATCGATCAATTATCAAAGGAAAAATTGAACCGAATAAAGTTTTTAAAACAATATTATTTTGTGTTATATATATTCATATATTTATTAATATATAAAATATATAAATTCAATAATAAAATTCGATTGGTTCGATATGATTTTATAGTAAATTTCGATTTGATTTGGTTTTTAAAATTTTAAAACTTTGATTCTTAATTTATTCATTCAAAATTATGACATCATAGAGTTAATGAATTAATTGATTGATTATGTTGGAAAAATGAACAAATTAGTGGATTAATCCCAACATGTGAGTCCAGCAAAGTTGTGGGGGCAAACTTTTGGTTGGGCACTAGTATAGCAATCAAAATATTGGCTTGATTATTATTATTATGACAAATAGCCGAATAGAAAGTCAACCTATAATGACAAATTATGAATTAATGTGAATCTATGAGGCATCATTGGATCCCCCACAGCTTTTGGCATTAGGATTCATTTGTTCAAACTAAGTAATTATTCATTTATCACATTAATCAAATATAAATAAGCCCTTAATTACGAATCACACACAACTTGACGCCTAAAATGAACCCAAACCAAAGACTTGCTTATCTGTTTTTTGCACTATTCATAGTTTATTCTCAATGTCATTGCTCTCCTCAGCCTCAAACAATGGTTCATCCTACAAAATCAGGCAATTTACACTTTCGGCCTACTCTCCCCATCCCATACATGTCGAAATTTAGGGTGAGTCAATTTTCTGATATAGATGATTACTAGCTCTACTTGAATGCCTGATTGTCTACTACTAATTCGTTGGGTCTTATTATATGCAGTCATGCATTTTACTGATTTGTTTATTTTTATTTTGTTTTTGACGTCGAAGAAATTTGGTAAAGAGATCAAAGGGACTATACATAAAATTCCATCAGGCCCCAATCCCATTGGCAATCTGCACCCACCATCCCTTCATGTGTGAGATTGAGAGTGGCTACTCTTCCAGTGGAATGTACTGGTTCGTTAGTTGGCTATTATGGTATTTATATGTCTTTCAGAATTTATCTCCATTACCAAATTGTGTCATTTGCACCAATTTTGTTTCCAATCCAACAAGGAGATAAGTCCACTCAATATAGAAACTGTTGTTTCGTAATTTAGTATTAATTATTTTGCTGTAAATGAAGTTAGCGAAATATTAAGGAAAGTAAGGTTATTTTGCAGATGGATTTGCAAGAATCTCTTTTCTTCATAAATGCTTTATATTAGAATTCCGTATATAGAGTATTTTTAAATATTTAAAAGAGAATTTTTGTCCTATTTTTAAGCCAATTCTGTGTGAATATAGAATTAGTGTGTGTGCTATAATTTGAGCTTGGGATGTCAAAATAGTTATAAAAGCCACTTACGAAATATTGAAATATATGAATTTCGTTATAGAATTTACGCAACAAATCATAATTATTTTCCTAAAAAAATAAAATCCTAATAATAAATTTTTAGCATTAGTGATTAATTTTAATGAATATTTGTTTATGTAAATTTATTTGGATTTCATTTGATTTACATTGATATTTAGGTCTAATTTGATTTATTTTGATGTGCCTTGATTAATTTTTTTATTTGTATTTATTTTATTTATGTGTTGATTTGTATTGTTTTTTTTTTTTTTTTGTGTATTTTTAGAGAGGGTATAAGGTAGTATATGGGTATTAGTGATCGGATTTGGAACACGAATGGACAGTATGATATAAATTTTAAATGGATATCGGTAGGATTCAGGTGTCTTAAGTAATAAATGGGTTCGGCAATGAATATGTCAATATTTGTGAGTACTTTACCTGTTGCCAACCCTACACTTTGCACTGCCACATAAAAAGTTTATTGCAATATACTCTTAGCAACATATCTAAACAATATTGCCATATTTTATATAATGCAATAATTTAATCAACAACATATTTAATTGTTTTAAATGTTGTGAGCTAATAACTATTGTAATAAAATGCATTCGCACTTGTTTGCTTAAGTTATTGCAACAGTTTTAGTATATATTACAATAAATTTGAAAGTTTTGGATTTGCCATTGTTGTCTTATGTTAGGGTTAATTATGTCTGTAATAATCGAATTTTGGAATTTATAATTAAATGGTTATAATAAAATAATTTGTAACACAAAAATCATCAAATTTTTATTTTATTTCAATTAAAGTAAAAATAACCAAAAAAATAATTTTTCATCACCGGAAGACCACGCAAATATATCACGTCATCAATAATCTTCTAGAATGCGCCCAGTCAGCATGTGATATGGTCCGCTTACATGGAAAAATTGACACGTCAGCCAGTACACGCAAACAAAACTTTTTTTTTTATCTTTTTGTACAGGTTTGTATGACACGAGTACTTGTTGATGAGTCAATTCCTCTATGTAGGCAGGTCACATGGCATTCTAATTGGACACATTATAAATTATTACTGATAATGTGGCATGCTTGCTTGGCTCTCCGGTGACGAAAAATTAAATTTTAGGTCATTTTTACTTAAATTGAAATAAAATAAAAGTTTGATGATTTTTGTATTATAAATTATTTTATTATAACTATTTGATTATAAGCTCCAAAATTCGATTACCACAAACACAATTAACCCTCTTATGTTAATATAATAGTTTAGCATCTTATCGTAACATTTATTAATTTGCAATATTTTAAATACGTTCCTAGATTATTCCCTTATATAAATCAATGCAATATTTCCAAATATATTACTAAAAATATATTGCAATAGGCTTATTTTGTGGTAATATATAGTCATTCTTATCTTAATTGAAGTAAATAATAATTAGATATATATTTTTTCCATTTTAACATTTTACGTATTAATATATAAAGAGTAAAGTTAATAAGATGATGAATCAGCTCCAATTAATTACCATCATTATTGGTTACTTGACTTGCATTGAACAATGATGTATAGCTGAAAAGCTTTTAAATTTTAATTTCTTCACACTTATTTACATTGCAGTGTAAACTAAAATGTATGTAACACTCCGTTACATCCGATTGAAGCACTACAAGAAAATGATAATTTAGCGACGGAGTTATTTTCGTCGCTAAATGGCGACGGAAATTTACTTCCGTCGCAATTTACTGACGGAAATTAATTTTCGCCTCCATTTAGCGACGAAAATTAATTTTCGTCGGTAAATAGCGACGAAAAATAAAATCCATCACTAAAAATGGCGCCAAGATTTCCCTCCAAAGTCGTCAATCGAAATTTGCGACGGAAATTCTTTTCCGTCGCTGAAAAAATCAGAAAATAACTTAATTTTATTTTTAGCGACGGAATAAAAATCCGTCGCTAAAAATTGCGACGGAATAAAAAAATCGTCGCTAATAAATTGTCATTTTTATTTTTTAGCGACGGATTCAAAATCCGTTGCTAAAAGTAGCAACCGATTGAGTATTCCGTCGCTAAAGTGAAATTAAATCACTTTCCCTCTCTTTTTAGCGACGGAATATACTTTCCGTCGCTAAAATGAAATTAAATCACTTTTCCTCTCTTTTTAGCGACGGAGTATTCTTTCCGTCCCTAAAGTGAAATTAAATTAAGTTTTTCCTCTCTTTTCTCTTTCTCTCTCTCTCTCTCTTTCCCTCTCCTCCCTCTCCTCTCCCCGTTTCTGGCCCTCTGCCCAGCCGCCGCCGACCACCGCCCCTTCCCCTCCCTCCGGCGCACCACTCCTCCCCTTCCCCCTCCCTCCCCTCCTCCTTCCCTCTCTCTCTCTCTCTCTCTCTCTCTCCTCTCCCCGTTTCTGGCCCTCTGCCCAGCCGCCGCCGACCACCGCCCCTCCCCCTCCCTCCGGCGCTAATAGGCTCCCCTTCCCCCTCCCCTCCCCTCCCCTCCCCTCCCCTCCCTCTTTTCCTGCTCCTCCTTCCCTCCTCCTCCGGCGCCAGGTACAGATCTGTCTCTTAGTTTGTTTTTTTTTTTGTCTTTTAGATAATTAAATAATGATTATTATTATTATTATTATTATTATTATTATTATTATTAATTTATTTATGTTAGATGAATATTGGTAAATATTAAATATTGTTTAAATTTATAATTCTTAACACTTTATTGTTATTAAATTTATTAATAGAATTTTTCATATTATGATTATTATTGTTAATTGGGTATGCTAATTGGAATTGTTATTAGTATTATTAAATATTTATCCTAATTATTAATATGATTATTATAATTTTTTTAAGTAGTTGTGTTAATTATTATTATTATTATTATTATTATTATTATTATTATTATTATTATTATTTAATGGGTATGTTAAGTAGATATATTATTAGTATTTGTTATTATTAAGAAGTTGTGTTAATTTTAGATATTATTATTATTATTATTATTATTATTATTATTATTCAACATGTTATTATTATTAAATTAAAATCAGTAAAATTTGTACCTTAATTAATATTATTATTATTATTATTATTATGTTAATTTGTATTGTTATTATTATTATTTATTTATGTTAATTTGTATTCTTGTTATTAATTTTTTTTTAATTTGTAAAATTTCCCGACGGAAATTCAATTTCAGTCGAAAAATTTCCCGACGGAATTTTTTTTCCGTCGGTAATTCCCGACGGTAAATTTCCAGACGGAAATTGAATTTCCGTCGCGAAATTTTACGACGAAAAAAATTTCGTTGGGAATTTTACCTACAACTAATATGCCGACGGAATGAATTTCCGTCGGCAATTTAGTTTCCCGACGAAAATTCCTTATTTTTTGTCTGAAATTTCCGTTGGAAAATCTTTTTTTTCTTGTAGTGAAGGATACCGGAGCACTACGCAAGCAGACACAAATAAACATGCATATAACGATAGCGGAAAACGTTTAACATTAAAAAGAGATTTATACATCTAATAATATTAGGAAACGGTGCAATATTACAAAAGAGATTTGTAAACCTTTTTATATACATATACTAGGATATTCCTTTACAAAAAGTTACATTGTTGAAATCAAAATCTCTTTACAAAATATAAGCATATACATGGACAATTGTAATAGCAAAATACCAAAAAGAACTTCATCTACAAACTCTAATGGCTGACCTGCGGATATCCAACTCCAAACCAAACCTGCCACCTGCACGAAAAAACAATCCGTGCTAAGCGATAGCGCTTAGTGAGGAGGAACAAAACCAAGAGAAACATGTATACCATAATAATAATAACAATCAAATGCATATCATTAGCTTACAACACATGGGATCATTAATACAATCATATACTTATGCGATCTAAACATCGTATGCTCATATAACAACTTTACATATTTATAGCACATACATAGAGGTAATGAGTAATCAATCATCAAACTGCTTTACATCTAGTTGTACATCATATACATAAATATATAGCATACTCACGAATAAAAAGTAAATAATCATCAATATCCAACTACATACATTGCATCATAATTAGTCATATCAAATATATAAACATATAGAGTATATCCAATTACCACATCATTGGAAAACATAAAATAACCTGATACTCACTAAACTAGTGGATACGGATACTAATGATACTGATAGGACACAGTATCGAAAACATATAGAGACATGAGTCTTGAATCATATATACCCGAAGGTAAAAAGGGAGACCGAAATCTCGAATCATATAGATCCAAACGGGATCGACTTATAAGACCCAAATGGGGTCAACATATAGCAGCTGCACTCACACTCTAACCCTTAATAAGCATGCTTACTATCTACTAAAATGACTGATCAGGCTCAAAATAACTAACTTATCTGTTTCTAAAACATTGCCTTACTATAGAGTATAACTCAAGCATAACCACATAATTCAGGTTTACATATACACCGATCAATTCGTGGACATGTAAATCATATATCAATAAACCACATTACTAATAAACATATAACTTATAAATAAGAAACCATAATATTATACATGCATAAGCAAAAATCATGTACCATGCAGTAGTGAGAACCCATGCGAAGTGAGACATGAAAACCATTTTCGAAAAATAGGACAGGGCAGGAAGGACTTCTGTTGCGAGCGCGATGCATCGCGCTCGCGACAGTAACCGGAATTGAGCTGTGAGAGGAGCCTGTCATGACTCATGCATGATGTCACGACTCGTGACGCTAGCTGCACGAGTCGTGGTAAGCCTCACGACTCATGAGAATACCTCACGACTCGTGAACTGTCGCGCTCGCGACAGAGTCGCGTTTCCCAGCTCTCCAAAAAAATTACAGAAACTCAAAGCTTCCAAACTCAATCTCCACTTACCCATAACCAATCGATTTGCAAAATCATATGAAAAACCATACTTCAATACACTCAAAACATGCTTATGATCATAACAACTCAATTTGCACAATGATAATACACAATCAAATGACATAACTTGTGATTATAACATTCAACATAACCCAGAAATTCATCTCAAAAATCATGCTCATTCACATCAAAATTTACATGCAACCCATCACAACCCTAATATTTCAAATCATATACATTAATCTACTAAACACATGCATTTACACATATCAAAACACTCAAATTTCAGGAATTAACATAACACTCAATGATCCGAAGAGAAGATGAACAAACAAACTCCCAAACCTTCAAAATTGCAGCTTTCACAACTCTCTTCAAGATCCTACTTTTTCCTTGCCTTTACTCTTCCTTCTCTCTTTAGATTCTTGCATAAATCCAACCAAAACAAATACTCAATTAACCCATGCAATAACACCATAAACCCAAAACAACCCGAATAGAAGAAGAATAAGAAGCAACCCATTATAAACTCAACCACTTACCTCTTGGAACCAGTTCTTGATCTCAAAAACCTAGCTCAAACTTGAAGAACAACACATGCAAGAGTGAAGAGCAGCAAAATGGAAGAGAAAGAGAGAAGAGAACGGGAAGTATGTCACGGTCACAACCAATTCATTGTCACCGTGACCACCCCCTGTTTTGTCTATTTAGGGTGTTTTTCTTCCCGAAATGCACCCGAACTTCACCACGAGTTCCCATAGCTTGTCCAATACATATTTATTATTATAAAATGAGTATTTTAAGCATGATGAATTATGCATGCTAATGTGTATAAATATGTATGAGCTATAAGTGTTTTAAGTGTAATGAATCAAGTATGTGAATATGTATAAATGAGTATGATTAAGATTGGTAATTTAACTAAATAAGTAGTAATATATAATTATGTGAAGGATAGCAAATGGAATGACAAATATATGTGTATGAGAGCGATGTTAAGCTTAAGTGATGAATGATATATGTGTTATGAAATGCATGATAATGTGAATGCGAAGTGAGAAATTTTATTGTACGGGTTTCAATAAGAAATTGATGATAAGAAAGTGCATGTGTTATGTGTATGTAACGGTCATTCCTGACCATATTAGCTGACCTAATATGACAGTTGGGAAGGGGCGTCACAGGTTAAAACCTCCCCAATCCGACCCGACATAAATACTATATATACTGTATTTTATTTTGCCATTTTGCACCCACCTCTCCCTCATTCTCTCATGCGATGCTTCTTGTTCCAGTTCCATCTCTTTGCTTCTCTCTCTCGTGCGCTGCTTCACCTTCCATCTCTCTTTGTATCTCTCTTTGCTTCTCCTCCTCCTGAGGTTGCCACTAAAGATCAGTTGTCGTCCCCAGTGAAAAGCAGATAGAGAGACAAGAAGAGAGGGAAAGAGATATGCGAGAATGAGAAAAAAAGGAATAAAAACTCATATTCAGTGAGGAGGAGGAAAAGAGATCTATGTTTTATTTTGTTTTTGTGTTTGAAAATATGTTTTTAGCCTGAGATCTAGTTTTTTTGCCTGAGATCTGATTTTTTTATTTATTTTCTTGGTTGGATTTGCCTGAGGAAACATGCTCGTTGGTTGGAGTTTCTGGGTTTCCTTATGGAAGCAGATCTGTTTTGTTCAAAAGGTTGATTTTTTTCGATTTCTCATGTTGTTCGGGCCTTGATAAATTAGGATTTTACTGATCGGACCCCTACTATTACTTAAGGTTGATTTGAATTGAAATATAGAATATATTTCGAGTGTCGAATTATTTGAATTGATCCGAAGCCGACCGATATAAACCCCGAAATTAGGGGTGTGCAGAACCCGAACCGACCCGTTGAACCCGAAAAATCCGACCTGAATTAGCTATTCGGGTATGGTTATTCGGATAATTAGGGTCGGATCGGGTACACAAATTTTATATATTTCGGGTCGGGTCGATTTAAAACCCCCCAAACCCGAACCCGACCGATATAATATATAAACTGTTTTTTTTTTTTTTCATTTTCCCCATTTAACCACCCAACCCTTCTCTCAGTCTCTCTCGATTCTGCCTTTCCATCTCACTCTCCCACCTCTCTCTCTCCCTCTCCTCCTCAAATTACCACCGCCGATCAACTCCCTCCATCGCCGATCTCTCTCTCTCTCTCCCGCGCTGTTTCTCTCTCTCTCTTTCTTGCTCCTCTTCCTCCCCCTCTGATCGGCCACCGACGAAAAAGATTCCTAGATCTATTCCGGCGAGAAGCAAACACGGAAAAAAGGAGTGGAAAAACAAAAAAAGAAGAATAAAAAAAAGAAAAAACCCAGATCCAGTGAGATCTGAGTTTTTTCTTTTTTTTTTTCTTTTGCTATGAGGATTGAGGAAGCGGATTTTGATTTTTTTTTCTTGATTATGTTGTTTAATTTTTGGTATTTGATTTGGATTTTCTGATTTTAATTTGTTGAATTAATTTTTGGATTTTCTATTTTTAATCTAAGAATTTTTTGTTGAATTTTTTGAATTTTTTATTTATTTTTGATTTGTAGTTTGATTTTTTATCTTAATTTTGATTTTTCATTTTTGAGGTGGATCTTGATTTGTAATCTGATTTTTAATTTTTAATTTTTTGGATTTTTGATTTTTTCTTTATTTTTTGGATATTTGTAGTTTGATTTCCATTTGTTGGATTATTTTTTCTTGATTTGTAGATTGTAGTTTAATTTGTAGTTTTATTTTTTGATTAATCTGAGTGCAGGGATGTCAAGTGACATTGTTGGATCGAATTTGGATATTTTAAGAGAGAGAATTTTGGAAGTTAAGATAAAGGAGAGGTTTGAAAGATGTTGCAGATGTGAATATAGATGGAATTATTCATCTGCTTATGATTATAAGTTTCGAAAACAATCTCAATTTTCTCAGTTTTTTCATCTTTTAGGTTTGGTTTGTGGGACTTTCAGTTTTACTTGTCTGTCTTGTTCTTTCTTCCTTTCTCGTGTTTCTCTTATATAAACTTCGGGTTGATTGGGTCGGGGCCCGAATAATTTCAGATTTATCGATTCGGGCCCCTACCATAATATAAGGTCGGTTCGAATTAGAATATTAGACATATTTCGAGTGTCGAATTTTTTGAGTTCGGTTCGAATTCGGTTCGGATTGATCGGAAGCCGATCAATGCACACCCCTACCTGGAATATTGCTTATAGTTTTTCTCAACTCTAAAAGAATGTGTTTTGAATTTATAATTTAAAATTATTTATATTGTCATTCTGAACGTTTGACTGTGACTAATTTGAATCATTTTTGTTTTGTTTTTTATTTACATTACTTTTCAAAATAAAAAATTAAAAAGAAATAAAGCATTTGCAAAAATACAAAGCGCCGACAGCCGAGGATTCGTAGCCGCGTCGTGACATAATATTAGATGATATTTTCATATTTTTGTCATCCCGTCCAACCAATAATAATACGCTCAGAACCCACTTGAATTTTCAAATACGAGTTCGCATCTAACTCAGCCATACCACATCCACCGTCCTTGCACATTTAATCCAACGGCTGCTATTTCAATAGAACCTTCTCGAATCTTAAACCAAACCATATATAAACCCCCTTCTCTAACCTAACCTTTTATATGTTCTTTTACTTAAAAATTAGACGAAAAAACCCTGAAGAATTGTTGTGGTTGTGATTCCATAATCCGAGCCGTTGAAATCTGCTGCGATGGCTGGAAAAGGAGAAGGACCAGCGATCGGGATCGATCTCGGCACGACTTACTCGTGCGTTGGTGTTTGGCAACACGACAGAGTGGAGATCATAGCTAATGATCAGGGGAATAGAACGACGCCGTCTTATGTGGCTTTTACTGATTCAGAGCGTTTGATCGGTGATGCGGCTAAGAATCAGGTCGCCATGAACCCAACCAACACTGTTTTCGGTAGGTACTTGTTAGCAAAGCGTTATTTTTTCTTCTTTTGTTTTCGTTTATTTGGTATTCGTAACTCCCTTCTGGTTATTGTGATACTAGATGCTGATTTGTTGTGCTTGTACTGAAGTTTTGTGTTTACTTCCCATTTTTTTGTCGAATCTCTGTGTTGTGTTGGTTAATATATCTAATTTTACATGAAAAAATAGTAATGAACATCAAATAGTTTTGCCGTGTCAAAGTTACATGCTTCCTAGATCCTTGGAGAATATTAAAGCTAAGATCTGTTTTGTTAGAAGCCCAAAACGTGCTCATGATCTTCATTGTCCTGGTAAGATGCGGTTTCTAATGAATTATATTCATTGGGAATTAAACGGTGACAGGTTACTGATGGATTGTCCTTCAAAGCATTCGAAGCTAAAATCTATGATCAAGCTAGTTGCGAATATGATTGTTTTCAAATCGAGGATTATAATTTCTACATTGCATTAGATCTATTAGATTATTAGATCCGTAACTCCATTTTCGAATTAGGGAGTGCTATATGAAATATATTAGATCTCTCATTGTCATTAGAATATTTCAGACAAGTAAAGGTCTTTTCTGGGTAACTATAAGAATGGATAGAGAGGCAGCTATGTTTGAATTATTTTTAATAGTTCCGTACTTGTTCTAAAATGTCCATTAACCTGAGATACTGAATTTATGTCAGGTCTATAGAATGTTTATGCACTATTGGGTCACTAAATGTTTACTTCTATATGGTTTACAGATGCAAAGCGATTAATTGGTAGGAGATACTCGGATGCTTCTGTACAGAGTGACATCAAGCTTTGGCCATTCAAGGTCATTGCTGGACCTGGTGATAAGCCCATGATTGTTGTCAACTACAAGGGTGAAGAAAAGCAGTTTGCTGCTGAGGAAATCTCTTCAATGGTCCTCATTAAAATGCGTGAGATTGCTGAGGCTTATCTTGGCATAACTATGAAGAATGCCGTGGTGACTGTCCCTGCTTACTTCAACGACTCTCAGAGGCAAGCCACTAAGGATGCTGGTGTTATTGCGGGTCTTAACGTGATGCGTATTATCAATGAACCCACTGCTGCTGCCATTGCTTATGGTCTTGATAAGAAGGCAACCAGTGTTGGGGAGAAGAATGTGTTGATCTTTGATTTGGGTGGTGGTACTTTTGATGTGTCATTGCTTACAATTGAGGAAGGTATCTTTGAGGTGAAGGCCACTGCTGGAGATACACATCTTGGAGGTGAGGACTTTGACAACAGGATGGTGAACCACTTTGTCCAGGAATTCAAGAGGAAGAACAAGAAAGATATCTCTGGTAGTCCCAGAGCTCTTAGGAGATTAAGAACTGCATGTGAGAGAGCAAAGAGAACTCTCTCATCCACCGCTCAAACAACTATTGAGATTGACTCGTTGTACGAGGGTGTTGATTTTTACACAACCATTACCCGCGCCAGATTTGAGGAATTAAACATGGATCTTTTCAGAAAGTGTATGGAGCCCGTTGAGAAGTGTTTGAGGGATGCTAAGATGGACAAGAGCAGTGTACATGATGTTGTACTTGTGGGCGGATCTACTAGAATTCCTAAGGTCCAGCAGTTGTTGCAGGACTTCTTCAATGGGAAGGAGCTTTGCAAGAGCATTAACCCTGATGAGGCTGTTGCCTACGGAGCTGCTGTTCAGGCTGCAATCTTAAGTGGTGAAGGCAATGAGAAGGTGCAAGACCTTTTGCTCTTGGATGTTACACCTCTCTCTCTTGGATTGGAAACAGCTGGAGGTGTGATGACTGTCCTGATACCAAGGAACACAACCATTCCCACAAAGAAGGAGCAGGTCTTCTCCACGTACTCTGACAACCAGCCCGGTGTCTTGATCCAGGTTTATGAGGGTGAGAGAGCCAGAACTAGAGACAACAATTTGCTTGGCAAATTCGAGCTTTCTGGCATTCCACCAGCTCCAAGAGGTGTTCCTCAAATCACGGTGTGCTTCGATATTGATGCCAATGGTATCCTTAATGTGTCTGCTGAGGATAAGACCACTGGCCAGAAGAACAAGATAACAATCACCAATGATAAGGGCAGGTTGTCCAAGGAAGAGATCGAGAAGATGGTACAGGAGGCTGAGAAGTACAAAGCTGAAGATGAAGAGCATAAAAAGAAGGTCGATGCTAAGAATGCATTAGAGAACTATGCCTACAATATGAGGAACACTGTGAAAGATGAGAAGATCAGTTCCAAGCTAGACTCAGATGACAAAAAGAAGATTGAGGATGCCATTGATCAAGCTATACAATGGTTAGATGCAAATCAACTTGCTGAAGCAGATGAGTTTGAGGACAAGATGAAGGAGCTTGAAAGCATATGCAACCCTATTATTGCGAAGATGTACCAGGGTGGTGCTGGCCCAGACATGGGTGGTGGCATGGATGAGGATATTCCCTCGACTGGTGGCAGTGGTGCGGGTCCTAAAATTGAAGAAGTTGATTAAGCTGCAGATATGGTACCGAGGAAATATATATGTGGTTTTATTTTTTTGTTGAATTTTATGTTATAATTTTGATGGATGATTAATATTTTTTTTTGGTGGCTTTGCAATTGTGGTTCTATACTCTTGCCACCATTGCGAGATACGAACTCCATGCAATGTCTATTTTTTTTTACTTTGTTTCATGGTAGGAAGTGTACTTCTGATCATTTATCTTTAGCTTGCATTCTCATACTTCAATTAATATTAATATAGGCATGATACCGAGACGGATATTTCTTGGCTAAAGGGGAAGAAAGTTTCAAACTAACTCAGCTTTGGAACAATTAAGGATAGCACAGCCGGAAAAATGTAATACATGTTGTGAACATTCCATTGAAATAATTATATCTCTGAAAAAGCAAAGATACCATAGACAAAGGTAGAATTGAATGGAACAAAATTGAAAAGCAAAACTAAAACCGTAGACGAAAAGCAAAGACTAAAACCATAGACAGGCTTTCAGCGGCAAACTTGAGCATAAGATAACTAAAGTTGGAGAATCCTATTACTTTGTCTTAGCTTTCTCATCTTCTCACAAGGCAATGGGATCTTGGGCATATATCAGATACTATATTTTCTTTTAGATGAGAACACAATGAAAAAGGAAGTTTCTATTTCTTTTTTGTAGGGAATAATAAGAAAAGTAAGTTAAAATAAGGGATGATTGAGAATTCTATATTTGGGATTAAATGTTTGGCACTAAGTTTGACAACTATATTAAGCTTTCCTCAGTGAACACCTTTGGATTAAAGAGTAGTGTGGAAGATTACATGCGCGCATATGCTCTTGAAAACGTTGTTGCTGCTGCAACACCATCTGCTACTGAATTTGCTCAACCTGCTGCTCTATCTCCTGTTCAAGCTTGGCACAAAGACTTCAAAAGCCTATCTTGTTCGCCTAAAATATCCGGTATGATTTCATCTAAACCGTAGCTTTCTTTACTAAACTTTATTTTTGCTTTGAAACCGATCTTTCACATTAAAAAATATCTGGGAGAAATCAATTGATATTCTTATAAATTCAAACTTTATCAGCATTTAAAAGTTAGTCGCTGTGATTTATAGGCATTACTCTACTAACGATTGTAGCCGTTATTTAGCATTAGTAATAAGGGTGGATCCATGTGTGGAAGGGGGCAATTATACCCTTTATTTTTTTTTTCTTTTTAAATTTCAATTAATTAAAAAGTTACATAAAAATTAAATATGCTCTCTTAAATTAAAATATTGCCCTCCTAAATATTAAATTCTAACTCCGTCCAGCTAATAACTGGACTCATTTAATATAAACAAGTCATATATTATATAAAAATTTTGATATACCAATTATGCTTTTTCGTAAGCTAATATACATACACGTTATCCATTTTATATTTTTCCTATAAGCATTATTGCTAATTAGCTTGATGGTCGAAATTTTTTCTTTTTTTTTTTGTTAAAAAAAAAAAAACTTGCTTGCGTTCTTATTTCAATTAATCAGATATGTTAAAAAAATGGAGAAACATTCATTATTTTTTTCCATTAAAAATATACACATATAACAACTAAGAGTTGTAGTTGTGGTCATCAGTAGATGAAAATGTAAAAAAATTTAATTTAATTTTTTAATAGCATTTATAATTTTAATTAGACATGATGTGCCTCACTTATTAAAAAAAAAAAAAGTCATATTGGATCATCCAGAATATTTGTAAGGTTCAAATTTGTTTTTATTATTTGATTAAAAGTGCAATTTTATTTTTAATGTCTCAATTAATGCATTATTACTTTTCATGTTTTAAAATTTAAAAATTTTTGTCTATCTTTTAACAATCTCTTGATAAGTAACACGGAAATAAGCATATAAGTGACTGACGTACCATGGTACAAGAACTGCATATTTTTCTCAATTTTAAAACTTGAAAAGAACCTTGCAACAATTAAAATATTAATGGTAAATTTTTTTTTTTCAAATATTACGAACAAATTTGCACCTTAAGCCTATTTAATTAATACTTCTAAATATTGATATTGAATGCAATTTTTTTTATTTATGATAGAGTTTGGGTACGCCCATAACTCTAATTTGGATAAACGTTCAATTTAGATAGAATTAAGTAATTCAATATAATTAAAATTACCAAATCATATCTCAGAAAAAGTTTGAGTTAAACTAAACTTAGTTTTCTAGCTTTTAGGATCCCTATAAATAGATGGCAGATCTCAGAATTTGGTAACGAGAAAACGTATACGCCGCAAGACTGCTCGTTCCCACTCACGCTTATTTTTGTCTTAATTTTTCAAGGGCTTTTAGATTATGGAATAGCTGCTGTTATCCCGCATGTGAGTAAAAGTCAGGCTAGTAACAAAAAACAAACGGGATTCTTGTAGACGCTTCCGCAACGAGTTTCTGCGCTATAAGAGGTAGGTATTATTATTTAATATTACCTCCAATTAAATTATATTTGTTATAATTTCCAAATCCATCATTGGTATTAGAGCCGTTGTTTTTACGTTCTGGCATGTGGCTAAATAGATCTAAAATTTTATGTGTAAAATTATTAGATCTGGGATGCAATGAACACAACAAAAATTTAATTTTTGTGTGAAAAATATATATGCGTGTATATTTCGGCTCCATTTCGTGTATGTGTACACCGAAACCCGAGGGGACGAACATGAGTGTTCAAAACGGCTAACTAGAAGTTGGAATTTTTAATTTTTGACCTCACTATTGGATTCACAGACGCCGAAAATCTCCCACCGGCCAGAACCGGAGCGTCAGAATCCATTGAGAAGGTGGCGTGTGGAATATACGTGTCACCATACACATGGTGCGTGCGCGTGGGTGGTGGCTCACATGCGCTGCGCTACGTGTCAGCAGTGATGCGTCACGCTGACACGTGGCCCAATGGCTGATCACCACGTGGACGACAGAGGCTGAGCCACGTGGCATACGGTGGGGTGGACACGTGGAGAAACCAGAGGGTGACACGTGTCCAATTCAGAAGGTGACACGTGGCCCAACAGACATGAGCCACGTGGCAGACCGTGGTCACGCCACGTGGCTCCGACGTGTCACAGGTGGCACGCGGGTGCCACGTGGCCTAATTAGCGGTCGACACGTGGAGGACCGAGGTCTGCCACGTGTCGGTGCTGACGTATTACATGTGACACGTGGACCAATGAGACTCTACGTGTGCCACGTGGATACCAGGTGAACTAACAGCATTCAGACATGTAGCGTGGCTAGATTTGGACACCTGGCTCTATACGGTGTTGCCACGTGGCAGATCCGAGGGAGGGCGCGCGTGTGGCGTGTGAGCGCGTCTTCCTCCCCCTCGTCGGCGCGTGATGGTGCGTCCGGCGTCCTCCGATCACCAAAGCAGCTCTAATTTTTTGCAAATTGATTTTTCAAATTATTTCTGATTTTTTTGTCAATTTTTCAAAATTTTTTAATGACCAGAAAATAAATTGTGTATTTTTTGATATTTAAATGTATTTAATTTCAAAATAAAATATTAAAAATTGTAGAAAAAGTGTTTTCTGCATTCGATTATTTTTTAAAATATTTTGAAAATTTTTTGATGTTCTGTTCCTATTTATTAATTGAAATGCGTTTCAATCATTTGTATTTATACATGAGTGTATAAATTTTTTTCTGTAAATATGTTACAGAAATATTAAATAAGAACGCCAGTTCTTCCTTAAATTACGCATAGGTTATTTTGAGAAATGCAAAAGTACAATCGATAAGCAACATGAGAATGTAAAGGAATATTTGAGCTGATGACATTGATGCAATAGTGCATCATAAGATACATGTGTGAGAACAAATGCAAGAGTGAATTTGAATTGGTGGTCTAAGTATGGAAATAAAATTTTGGTCTGAGTTGCCAAAAAGGCAAGTATTGAGAAGTAACACTAAAAATCTGTGATGGTGTTGAGAAATGGACGGAGCGTGCATTGTCCATGGCTTCATCAATTGACTTATGAGTCGCTTGATGAATTGATAAAATCGGTCAAAGATATAATTCTAATAACTAAAAAGATTTTATGAAATCTGGACTTCAATAATAGTTGACATAAGCGTCAATTTGAGTTGGCGTTTGTTGTTATTAAAATAGGATTTATGTTTTCTATTGTTATTTGACATGAGTGTCTTATTTTTGGGACTATTGGATTTTATTTATTGGTTAAATAAATGTGTTTATTTATTATGATGGCATTTAACTTTATAATAAATGTGTTTATCTTAATTGTTAATTTCCTTGCAATATTTTATAAGTAAAATGATTGCATGTTTATTAAGTAGCGGCTTAATAAAATTCCCTTATAAGTTTGAGAACTTAATAATCCAATAATTCAGATTTATTATGTATGAAATTTTAACCTGTAAGGTCGGATATTAGGATTTAGAGGGTAATTGGATACTATAAGCAACCTTTTCAAATTTGAGGCTAATAGAAAATTTTACTAGGTTATTATTTCAGGTGCATAATAAATTGTATGTGTTGTCTTATCTCCCTTAAATATGTGCAATATTGTTCCATTTGAGATTAGAGGATCTTAATGGATGCTGTTTCCAAGTCAATTGTCACCCTTAACAAAGATATGAAGCTAAATGGTGATTGTGACGCGCGCCGGATCCCCGCGGCCGCCCTTCTGACCGCCCGCTCGAGGGCGATCGGGGCATTTGTAGGTCCGTTGATAGATTGCAATAAATCGCAAGTGCGTCTATGTTGGGCAACAAGGAGGTTTCATGGAGTCGCCACCCAATAAAATATTGGGAAAGTTTCTCTTGCCTTGGAGAGTCTAAGACTGCGTTTAGTATCCATTTTGGGCCAGGCAGAGGGGTCTTGGAAGGTAAACCTCTCGCCCTAAGGAGCCTAGGATTAGCGCTAAAGTCTCGTGGCACAAAAAAGTGTCTTGGAGGGTAGACCTCTAGCCTCTTTGAGCCCAAAGACCAAAGCTGGGTTCGGAATTTCTCATCTATTTCTACCTCGATTATTTTATGACCAAATTTTAATTAACATTGATTCGCTCTCTCTTCACACGATGCAATTTAAATTAAAACGCATTCATCCATTTAAGAGCATAAAATAAAATAGCATTAAATCATGAAATAAATTTACAATAATACTAAGGGCAGAATACAACCCTTGTTTGTAAATGTGCGATACATGCATAAAACGGGTTATTCATTAACAATGAGGACATTGGTCCTCGCATGCATTCATTATGGAAAACGATTTTTATGTGATGATTCTATTGGGTAAAAATAGGACATTGGTCCAGTTTTATTTAGCAAACATTCTATTTAGCAGAAAATATTTGTGTGGTGGTTCTTTTTAAGAGCGGTCGAAAATCATTTTATTATTACAGACCACAGATAAATAAAATAATATAAAATAATAATTAGATGCTTCTAAATAAATAAATAAATGAATACATAAATAATTGCATAAATAAATAACAATAATAATAACAATGGTCAATAATGATAATAATAATAAAACATAACATTAAATAATAAATAATCACAAATCAATTAAATAATAACATCAACATAAAATTAACACAAATTAGACAATAATAATAATAATATTAATAATAATAATAATAATTATAACAATAATATTAACATAACACAAAATACTAATAATAAACAAATATAACAATTAATTAACAATAACCTTATAATAACAAAAAAAATAATAATAAATATAAAAATAACAATAATAAATAATAAAATAATATTAAAACAGAATAATAAATAAATATAATAATAATATTATAATAATAATAATAATAATAATAAAAAATCAGAAATAAAATAAATAAAAGGAGGGAATATGGCTTACCGTCGCCGGAGTGTCGCCGGAAGAGGGGTGACCGACACAGCCGGGTCGTTCTCTACACACGCCTCGTTGCCGGCCACCGACGGAGGAACGACCGGCACGGTGAGCTTCGTCCGGAGGTGCTGTTTCCTCTAGTGGGGCGCGTGCCGCCGTATCCGGCGGCGTTTGGCCGGCGGAGGCGACGGTTTCTCCTCTCCTTTTTCTTCCTCTTTTCCCTTTTCCGGCGTCGTTGGTTGGTCTCCGATTGGCTGGCTCTCTCTCTTTTGCTCTTTCCTTGTTGCCCTCTCTCTTTGGCTCTCTCTCTTTTCTTTCTATTTTTCTTTTCTCACTTTCTATTTCTATTTCTTTGTTCTCTGTTGCCCTCACTTTCTTCTTCCTTGCTCTCTTTTGCTTGCTCTCGGTTTCCTTTCCCTTTTCTTTTTCTTTCTCTTTCTCTTTTTTCTTTCTTCTTGATCTTTCTATGGCCGGCCTCCCTCCTCTCTCTTCTCTCTTCTCTCTTTCTATTTTCTATTTCTTTTCTTTTCTTGTTCAAGCCGACCCGAGAGAGCCCCCTTTCTTTTGCTCTTCTTATTCTTTTTATACCCTCATATTAGGGTTAATTAGGTTACCTTAATAACTTCCTCCAATTTTCCATTCTTTTTAATTTTCAATTTTAATTAATTTACTTAAACTAACCCATTAACTAATTAAATACTCTATTAATTACATATTTTACATCTTAATATAATTAATCTATTTAGCCATATATATTTTATATAATTAATTAAACATTCTACATACTAATTAATATTAATTAACTAAACTTTAATTTTACATGCATTTCAATCACACAATAATATTAACTAATTAACTTTCAATTTTTAACTTTATACACACACATATTTATATATTATCATATATATATTATTTTTTTTGGAGGGAATTACTAAGGACCCAAAATCACTTTTTTCATTTTATGCCGGACTCGGGACCCGGTGTCTACAGTTGCCTCCAATTTTGGAGAAACTAGTGCATAGACACCTAGGTGAGCTAAAATTAAAAGGAGAAGGTCCAAAATTCAGAGAGAGAGAGATGCAGAGACACCTACCTGAGGCGGCTGTCTTCTTGAATTGAGTGCTGTTGTTGTGATTGCAGAAGCGGCAGTGCCGTGATCGTGCTAACCCTCCATAGAGTGGTAGTGCCGTTATCGTGCTAGCCGTTCTGTTGAGTGGCGTGGTCGTGTTAACCGTTTAGAAGTGGTAGTGCCGTGGTCGTGCTAACCCTCCGTAGAGTGGTAGTGCCGCCATCGTGCTAACCCCTCTGAGATTTGAAATGGTATTGCCGTGGTCGTGCTAACCTTTCGTAGAATGGTAGTGCCGCCATCGTGCAAACCGTTTGGAGATGGTAGTGCCGTGGTCGTGCTAACCTTCCGCAGAATGGTAGTGCCGCCATCGTGCTAACCCCTCTGAGATTTGAAATAGATTGCCCCCTGAGAGGTCTTTGGTTGAGATCTGCCCCCTGAGAGGTCTTGGGTTGATTGCTGCCCCCTGAGAGGTCTTGGGTTGATTGTGTGCCCCCTGAGAGGTCTTTGGTTGAGATCTGCCCCCTGAGAGGTCTTGGGTTGAGAACTGCCCCCTAAGAGGTCTTGGGTTGATTGTGTGCCCCCTGAGAGGTCTTTGGTTGAGATCTGCCCCCTGAGAGGTCTTGGGTTAATTGTGTGCCCCCTGAGAGGTCTTTGGTTGAGATCTTCCCCCTGAGAGGTCTTGGGTTAATTGTGTGCCCCCTGAGAGGTCTTTGGTTGAAATCTTCCCCCTGAGAGGTCTTGGATTGAGAACTGCCCCCTGAGAGGTCTTGGGTTGATTGTGTGCCCCCTGAGAGGTCTTTGGTTGAGATCTGCCCCCTGAGAGGTCTTGGATTGAGAACTGCCCCCTAAGAGGTCTTTGGTTGATTGTGTGCCCCCTGAGAGGTCTTTGGTTGAGATCTGCCCCCTGAGAGGTCTTGGGTTGATTGTGCCCCATGAGAGGTCTTTGGTTGAGATCTGCCCCCTGAGAGGTCTTGGGTTGATTGTCTGCCCCCTGAGAGGTCTTTGGATGAGAACTGCCCCCTGAGAGGTCTTGGGTTGATTGTGTTTCCCCTGAGAGGTCTTGGGTTGAGATCTGCCCCCTGAGAGGTCTTGGATTGATAGATGGAATGATGTCGTCACTCGGTTTCTGCCGGTGTCCGTATCGAGTCTCTTTTTCTGTAAGACTTAGAAAGGCAAATATGCAGAAAAAAATTGTGAGCATGCACGTGAGATGCGTATGTATGCAGCAATGCAGTATAAAAATTCCTCTAAGTGGATTTGGAGGCGACAACCGATTTGGTTGCAATTTGCAGTAAGATCAGTGTTTTCTGGAATTGCCTTTGAATTTCATGCTTTTTGGGGATCATGAGGTTCTCGTCTGAAACCTGTAGTCATTATTTTAAGGTAGTGCGTCCCTTGTGGATTTTCACACTAGCTTTTCTTGGCGAAAAATGCGTCCTTTCGGATTTTCACATAACCCTGTGCCTTATTTTTGTCTGGAATGGACCCAACCCAATCCAGCGGCTTTTTTTTTTTTTTTTTTTTTTTTTAGGACAGACTGCCTGTTTTCAGGTTTTCACCCTGTCTTTTGGCCTAATTTTTGCTTAGAGCGCCAATTATGATTTTCATCTCTAACGGCCATTTTTTCTTTTTTCTTTTTCTTTTTCTTTTTTTTCTTTTTTTTCTTTTTTTTTTACAAGAAGAGCTGAAATTGTTCCCAAAAATCTTTCGGGTGTGACTGTCATGTGCTTGTGCCTCAAATCACAGTTGCACAGGCTTGATTCCTGACATGAAGCACAACTGTAGACACTGGCTTCACAGTTGACAACATGATGAGTTGATTGGCGTGCTTGAATGATGAGAGCAACAGCGAATAGACAGTAGCTTTGAGTATACAAGATGAACTGCTCTGGTTACATCAATATCATTGCATAAATGCACTTATTTCAATTTGATTTCATAACACATGATCATTATTTGGCATTAATCTCAAAATACAAAACCTCATCTAATCTCGGGATGGATTTTGAAAGCATCAAACTCCTGTCATCAATCAGCACTCTTTTTGATTTTCATAATTGAATATTCTCTCTGCTCTTTTTTTATTCTTTGAACGTGGATTCTAGATGCAACGTTGGAGACAAGATTTAACTCGAATGCATGAATGTACTCGTGGCTCCTCGCTTGAAGCTCAAGAAACACCATAGGCCTCTTCTTACGTACCAAACCTTACTAGAAGGTCATCTTCGCTAATTGGATAAGACTGAACCCAGAATCAAAAGGTCTTACTTTGGTTGTAATGTTAGGCTTGGGTAGATGGCTGTCAAAGAAAGATCAGGTCGCTAGAGAAAAATGGCCGCGATATTTTCTCGACTGATGGATGAACCGTTCTCGGCTCAAAAGTATTCTTAAATTTGGACTCGATAACATTCTAGCTCCTTGAGATCAGAAGGGCAATCATTGAAAATAGTCAATTGGTCACCATTTTGAGCTCTCTTTTTGACTCTTCTTTTTTTCTTTTTTCTTTGCTTCTTTTTCTTTCATTTTTCATTCATTTTTTTCTTTTTGGATTTTTCGCTTTTCTTTTTCTTTTTCTTCTTTTTGCTTTCGCTTCTTTTTTTTTCGAGCTCATGCCTTTCGTGCATGACTAACCCTCTTTTTAAAGTCTGAACTTGCTCTTACCGAGGCAATTTTTGATAACCCAAAGAATTGTTTCAAATGTACATTCATCAGTTTTAGAGCGGCCACTCTTCTAAGGGGAAGCCAAAATTATTTTAGGCGAGAGAGTAGTTTTAATGTGTGTAACAACAAAATTGGTACGCATTCAGCATACCTGCATAAAGGCTCAATGGGCTAGCAAGCGATTGCAGAATAAGGGTAGGAAATAGTCATTTAGAGAGCTATACAAAGAACAGATTGCCTAAATCATTTTTCAAGTTCTGTCTTATCCAGAGATCGCTTCGACGGGTAATCAGAAAGGTTATAGTGCTCTTAGTGAGTTCTCATCCAATCTCCTAATTGCAACTAGCTTTTTCTTTCTTATTTTTATTTTCTCTCTGAATTTCCCTCTTTACAGGAGTTATATCAGATGCCATCAAAATTTTCTTTGGATTTTCAAAGTTCCAAGATTAAATGCAGTAGTATTAATTGAATTAATGTCAAAATAAATGAATATATCATGATTATGAGAAATGAAATCATTAGAAATAATATACAAGTACGCAAATTTGTTCATCATATCGAAATTGCAAAGACTGCCATAAGAAGTTCTTAGAATAAAAGAACAAAGCATCTAGAACATAGTCTTCTTCTCATTTTTGCTAGCACAGGTGTTTGTGGAGCAATAGGTGCTTGTGGGGCAGGAGGAGGAGCAACCCTCTCGACCATAGCGCCCATCATTTCTAATATCCTCCATTCAAATTCATCCAGCCTCCGGGCAAGGTATTGAGTGGTTAGAGCTTCGGTTTCTTCTGCCATCGAGGATGATTCACCAGATGTTGAGAGTGACTCAAAATCCCAATTGAGCACTAATTCCAGCAATCCAAAGGGCTAATCCGTTCTTATTAATTGACCGTCGGGACCTCTAATCCACTTGGACGAATCTATGATTGCTGAAAATTTAAATTGTTAGAATGATGCGTGTATGACAATATATAATGCATGATCGTGAATTATGCAGATGGTCCTTGGTGAGTGAAAGATTAATAAATTATAATGATATGATTCAATGCATGAAAAAATTATATACATGATGGTATATGCACATGAAAAATAATATGTAGGCAAAAGGATATATACACAATATGAAATGTATTTTTTTTATTTACTTTTACATTATATTTTTTATTTTTTGATTATTTATTCGTTTTTGACATGAATGACATGTGATGTATGCGCATGTTGTGCAGCATTCACAGCCACATGCAACCAGATAGATCCTTCCAACCTTATTTCTCCCACACACGGGGTCGTGCGGTCTCTTTCCTAGGTGGGTTTTATCCAAGGGTTAACAGCGAACCCAATAGACGCGGATAGTGCGCGGTGAAAAACCGGCAGCGTAACAACTCTTAATGTACATACACATGGGAATTTGGCTATCATATATTTAAACAATTCGATTAAATCAAGATGAGCCCATCGGGGCATAAAAGCCTTTGATGAAAATCATCTGATTCAATTGATTTTGTTCAATATATGACGGCCCAAATAGCAAGCACGATATTATGGTACATGTCACCTAGTGGAGGTTTCTATTGCCATTACATGGGCTTCGGTCAAAAGGTGGTGTTACTTTAAGGCTACCCAAGCATGATCCCTGCCGACGGGTCTAGCTCATCGCGAGCGTAACGACCGATCGGGTTACCACTTTATATACCACGATGGTACGAGACTTGAGCTGGTGATTATCCTTAACACTTTCCCAAATTGAGTGACAATGAGGTCGTGCTTTAGGAACGCACCGGGGCTAATAGAGGGACCAAACTAGCATATTCTAAAGCTCTCATGAGATGTAATGCAAATGAGAGAAAGCGAATTTATAAATTAAATTTTAACCATAAATGTTAAACGAGGTATTTTCAAATTGAAATCTCAAACTATATCGTCCCCAGTGGAGTCGCGACTGTGACGCGCGCCGGATCCCCGCGGCCGCCCCTCTGACCGCCCGCTCGAGGGCGATCGGGCAATTGTGGGTCCGTTGACAGCTTGCAATAAATCGCAAGTGCGTCTATGTTGGGCAACAAGGAGGTTTCATGGAGTCGCCACCCAATAGAACATTGGAAAAGTTTCTCTCGCCTCGAAGAGTTTAAGACTGCGCTTAGTATCCATTTTGGGCCAGGCAGAGGGGTCTTGGAAGGTAAACCTCTCGCCCTAAGGAGCCTAGGATTAGCGCTAAAGTCTCGTGGCACAAAAAAGTGTCTTGGAGGGTAGACCTCTAGCCTCTTTGAGCCCAAAAACCAAAGCTGGGTTCGGGATTTCTCATTTATTTCTACCTCGATTATTTTATGGCCAAATTTTAATTAACATTGATTCGCTCTCTCTCCACACGATGCAATTTAAATTAAAGCGCATTCATCCATTTAAGAGCATAAAATAAAATAGCATTAAAGCATGAAATAAATTTACAATAATACTAAGGGCAGAATACAACTCTTGTTTGTAAATGTGCGATACATGCATAAAACGGGTTATTCATTAACAATGAGGACATTGGTCCTCGCATGCATTCATTATGGAAAATGATTTTTATGTGATGATTCTATTGGGTAAAAATAGGACATTGGTCCAGTTTTATTTAGCAAACATTCTATTTAGCAGAAAATATTTGTGTGGTGGTTCTTTTTAAGAGCGGTCGAAAATTATTTTATTATTACAGACCACAGATAAATAAAATAATATAAAATAATAATTACATGCTTCTAAATAAATAAATAAATGAATACATAAATAATTGCATAAATAAATAACAATAATAATAACAATGGTCAATAATGATAATAATAATAAAACATAACATTAAATAATAAATAATCACAAATCAATTAAATAATAACATCAACATAAAATTAACACAAATTAGACAATAATAATAATAATATTATTAATAATAATAATAATTATAATAATAATATTAACATAACATAAAATACTAATAATAAACAAATATAACAATTAATTAACAATAACCTTATAATAACAAAAATAATAATAATAAATATAAAAATAACAATAATAAATAATAAAATAATATTAAAACAGAATAATAAATAAATATAATAATAATATTATAATAATAATAATAATAATAAATCAGAAATAAAATAAATAAAAGGAGGGAATATGGCTTACTGTCGCCGGAAGAGGGGTGACCGACACAGCCACCACCGGGTCGGAGGTCAGGCCACCGGAGGCACGGCGGAAGGGGTCACGCGCCGGAAGGGACTTCGCTGGAGTTGGAAAACGCTTCGAAGCGTCATGGGTCGTTCTCTACACGCGCCTCGCTGCCGGCCACCGACGGAGGAACGACCGGCACGGTGAGCTTCGTCCGGAGGTGCTGTTTCCTCTGGTGGGGCGCGTGCCGCCGTATCCGGCGGCGTTTGGCCGGCGGAGGCGACGGTTCCTCCTCTCCTTTTTCTTCCTCTTTTCCCTTTTCCGGCGTCGTTGGCTGGTCTCCTCTCTTTTGCTCTTTCCTTGTTGCCCTCTCTCTTTGGCTCTCTCTCTTTTCTTTCTATTTTTCTGTTCTTACTTTCTATTTCTATTTCTTTGTTCTCTGTTGCCCTCACTTTCTTCTTCCTTGCTCTCTTTTGCTTGCTCTCGGTTTCCTTTCCCTTTTCTTTTTCTTTCTCTTTCTCTTTTTCCTTTCTTCTTGATCTTTCTATGGCCGGCCTCCCTCCTCTCTCTTCTCTCTTCTCTCTTTCTATTTTCTATTTCTTTTCTTTTCTTGTTCAAGCCGACCCGAGAGAGCCCCCTTTCTTTTGCTCTTCTTATTCTTTTTATACCCTCATATTAGGGTTAATTAGGTTACCTTAATAACTTCCTCCAATTTTCCATTCTTTTTAATTTTCAATTTTAATTAATTTACTTAAACTAACCCATTAACTAATTAAATACTCTATTAATTACATATTTTACATCTTAATATAATTAATCTATTTAGCCATATATATTTTATATAATTAATTAAACATTCTACATACTAATTAATATCAATTAACTAAACTTTAATTTTACATGCATTTCAATCACACAATAATATTAACTAATAACATTAACTAATTAACTTTCAATTTTTAACTTTATACACACACATATTTATATATTATCATATATATATTATTTTTTTTTGGAGGGAATTACTAAGGACCCAAAATCACTTTTTTTATTTTATGCCGGACTCGGGACCCGGTGTCTACAGTGATAATTATGAATTCTGGAATACAAAGATCAAGTATGTGCTTGAAGAGCAAGAGGCTCTTAAATCCTCAAGTTCAGTTATAACTGAACCTGAGCATGGCACTATAGCTCAGCATAGGCGGGACCGAGATGCCAATGTCGCATCACATCACTAAGCAATCTATAAGTATCAAAATGCAATAGATCTGTGGATCGTTTTGCAGGAGAAGTTCAGAGATATGACTCTGAATAAGCTCCGATCATTGACGATCAAATTTGATACATATCAGAAAAAGTCTGATTATTCGATGCGGAAATATCTAAGAGAGATGGAAAAGAATAAGTAAGCTTAGTGAACTTAGTCATAAGTTGACTGACGAGTAGTAGGTCCAAACTGTTATCAAATCCTTACCCAAGAGAGTTGGTAGCATGTGAAGATACAACTAACTCACATAGATAAGCACAAAGACATTTGAGGATATCGCTTGTCATCTGAAGCTTAAAAGGGACCGTCTGGCAATGATTAAGGTCAATGTCATAGTGCATATGACACAGTCCCGCTCTGGTAGAATGAATTCTAACTAGAACAACAAAACAAGTTTCAAAAGTAGAGATAAGGAAGAAGCTCGAGAGCCTGAAAACTAAAAGGAATAGAATCACAAAAGATCCTAAGGCAAAAATGAGGTAAACAATTAAAGAGTGAAATGTTTCAATTGCCTAAAAGGACACTATGCAAAGAGACTGCATTGTGCCTATAAAGATACACTATTTTGACTCAAGAGTGAGTAAAATTTATGTATCTAGTTCTGAATTTCATCATTTGTGGGTGATATATTTAGAACAATGGACTATGTAACAAGGGATAGAGACATCTTTGTTATGAAATTTAGGTTATGTTCTTACTTTATTGAAATTTGTTTTCAATTTATATTTTAAGGATGACAGTATATGCTTATGCTTGAATGATTTCTATTATGGTTCTGGTTATGGATGTGGATCATGACTATTTTCTTTTAATTTATTATTTTTTACATTGTTATGAGAATAATGTGAAATTATGGCATGCTACAATAAACCATATTAGACAAAACTGAATGAGTCGGTTAGTCAAAGAAAGTTTAGTAGGCGATTTAAATAAGGTTGAATTACCTACATGAAAGTATTGCCTAAAAGGAAAAACTAGTTAGAAAATCATTCGAATAAGGTACTGGAGCCAAATTTTTATTGCAGCTAGTCCATTCTGACGAATGTGGTCATGAAATGAATGTGAGGGCAAGGCATGGGGCCTACTATTTCATCACATTTAAATGTGACTATACTAGGTATGGTCATGTCTATTTGATTTCTCATAAGTCAGAAGCATCGAGTTACTTCAAGACTTATATGAGTTTAATTGAGAATCAATTAGACAAAATGATCAAAGTTTTAAGAACCGACAGAGGTTGGTGATATCTTACATATAAATTTAAAACTTCATGTGATGAAAAAGGATTGAATATTAGTTATTCATTCCTATAAATCCACAACAAAATGGTATTGAGGAAAGGATAAATAAGACTCTTCTATATATGGTTAGATCTATGATGGCAAGGCAAATTTGCCTATCTCCTATTGGGGAGATACTTTATTGATTGCCACATATGTTCTTAACCGAGTGCACTCCAAATCTGTCATTACCATAACTTATGAGTTGTGAATTGGTCGACAAGCTGACCTAAGTCATTTACAATTTTTGGGTTGTAATGCTTGCATCCATGATAACTCGATTTGATAAATTTGAGACCAAGAGGTAAAAAGAGTATCTATGTGAGATATTCTAAAGTATCAAGAGGATATATTTTCGTGGGTAAGTAAGAAAATGGTATTGTGACAGAATTTAGATCACGAGTCGGCATATTGTTAGAGAATAAATTTCCTAAGTTGGGCGAAGTGAATTGAGATTTCACTTTCAAATAATCTCAGGAAGAGAATATCAGGATCACTCCATCCGAGTGGGAGGAATTTAGAGAAACCCTCATCCTCCAAACGATCCGGATGTTACTGATTCAAGTGGGAGCATTCTTGACTCGAGTGGGAGGAAAGAATATGGTATTCTTGACTCCAGTGGGAGTATGAAACATGATCCCAGTGGGAGCATTATGAATCACGATGAATATATGAGACATGTTTATTAAGATTCAGAACTGCAAAAATCTAAAAGGATAAGTGTTCCATGCCGACGATTTAAAATCGAAAGCTTGAACGAAACCCTTTTGGTTATCCCACAAGATAAGAAAGAGCATAAAAATATTCAAAAGGCTTTTTCATGCCCATCTAAGGAAAAAATGGATTAAAATAATGAAAGAAGATATGGCATCCATGAAATCAAAACCCATGTTTGAGAACTGGTTGATCAACTGGAAGGACACAAATTGGGAATAAATGGATTCTCAAAGTGAGGCAAAAGGCTGAGAAAAGTATCAAAAGATACAAAACTCGGCTAGTCGCTAAGGGGTTTACACAACAGGAAGAGATTGACTATGAGTCAACTTTCTCATCTGTTGTAAGATTTACGTCCATAAGGTTGATGCTGGTCATAGTGGCGAGTTTGGATCTAGAGGTTCATTAAATAGATGGAAAGACTACTTTTCTCAATAGAGAATTGGATGGAACAAACTAAATATTTCATCAAAAAAGGCAGCAAACATAAGGTTTGCTGATTGATGAGTTCAATCTGTGGCCTTAAACAGTCTTCAACATAATGGTCCTTGAAACTTCATCATACAATCATGTTGAATGTGTTCAACATGATAGATGAAGATCATGGTATTTATAGTAAAAGCTCTAAAAATGAATTTATCATTTTGGCATTGTATGTAGACGACATACTTAAAACTAAAAATGATAAATGGTACGTAAATCAAATCAAAGATTGGTTATCGTCCAATTTTGAAACAAAGGATATGAGTCATGCATACTACATTCTTGAAATTAAGATTTCAAGAGATTATTTGAGAAAATTATTGTCTGTTTCTTGAGAGAAATATATCAACAAAGACCTTGAGCGATTTAATATGCAAAACTGTAAATGCATAGATAACCCCATTGCCAAGAATTAGTTTCTTAGCAAAGATGTGTATCCTATGAAGTCAGAACAATTGAACGTATGAGGAGCGTTCTATACATGACAGTGTCCTGGGTAGTCTTATGTACATGATGTTGTGTACAAGACATAATATATGCTATGCAGCGGGCATGGTAAATATATATCAATCTAACCCAGGCAAAGCACATTGGAAGCAATTAAAAGGATACTTATATATCTTAAAAATACTGCAGACTATTCTCCCTATTATCAAGAAAATAATATGCATTGAGAGAATACAAATACAGAGACGTTGATTGGGCAAGAGATGTGGATGAGAGAAAATCCACTCCAGGTTTTATATTCTTGTTTGGCAAGAGTGCCATCTTGTAGAGTAATAAGAATTAAACCTGTGTAGCCTTATCAATAGTGAAAGTTGAATTTGTCACTTCCTTAATTGCAGTACAGGAGACAGTTTGGCTGAAATGGTTTGTGAGTCATTTAAGAGTAACTGTCTCAGAGGTACTAGTGACAGTCTATAGTGACAGTCAGTCGTTGATAGCTTATAGTAGAGCTAAGTATATCGACATTAAGTATTAATACATGAGAAATATTATTGTACGAGGAGAAGTGAACTTACAGTACGTTTCTACGCATGCAGATCCGTTGAGTAAACCTATAATGAGAGATGTGTTTTGAGAAACACATTAGATCTCAAGTTTTGCGTAGAATTTAATTGGTACTGTTATATTTTATATAATCCCTTAGCGTTATTATTTGCGAATAATAACTAAAGTTCATTGTCGGCAATACATGAGTGTAAATATTTATGTGTAAATATTTACTGTTATTGATATGAGATTGAGCATGTCGGACAGAGAAGTAGCCCACTCACAAGGGTGTTTACCTTAGTTTTGTCAATGAGTTGGCAAAACTAAGATGAGGCAATTTTTTGAACATATGAGAATGCTCGAGAGCCTGTTCAAAATAAAAGTGTCATCTTGCAAAAAATTATAAGATAAGTCTTGTTAAGGTGTAAGATAAAGACATACATAAAGTTGTATGCTTTGGATTGAGATCCAAAATAAAGATTGTATGGAATCCAATGATCAGTTATATGTAACTACCATGTTCTGTCTAAAAAGCCAGAAGCAGTCCTTAAGTAAGTGGACTAAAGTTGGGTGCTTCGGTGCATCACAATCTTACGCTTCTGTATGGTGTTTGATATACACGTTATCGAAATGTGAGACATGCGCTCCTTTAAAGGAAGGAAAGAACACTATAACACATGTTTTATACCTTGTGTGCTTATGTGACCATAAGGATGGGAATTTAATAATATTAATGATCTAAACTTTTCCTATTGTGAGATCTTATTTATATTTTGACCCTTAGAACCCTTAACTTATCCCTGAAATATGGTTCAATGTGGCTAGCTTAGTTAGTTTCCAAGAGATCTGAAAAAAATTTAGGCCTGGAGGATCTAACTAAAAAAACGAGTTGAATCATGATAGATGGCATACAGTAAGAGGGAAAGATAGTCTTTTGATCACTTTCATAATGTTTCGTGGTTCACCGGCATGCCTATTATAGTTTCTATGAGTAGAGACATAATAGTGAACACGAAAATTGTTTTATGAGATCATGAGTTAAAACCATGAATGTGAGAAGGCAATCTAGGGTTAGGCATACATGGAAAAGAGGATCTTGTTTTTTCGAGACGCTATATATCCCTAACAGGTGTATAGCACTAGTGCTCTCGAGATATGCTGGTCACACAATTTATCTGCTAATATAACTGAAGATTGAGACTGGAATGCGTTCCGTCATGTGCGAGTGGGAGATGATAGAGTTTGGGTACGCCCATTACTCTAATTTGGATAAAAGTCCAATTCATATAAAATTAAATAATTCAATCTGATTAAAATTACCAAATCCTATCTCAGAAAGAGTCCGAGTTAAACTAGAGTTAGGTTTCTAGCTTTTATGATCCCTATAAATAGATGGGAGATATCAGAATTTGGTAACGAGAAAACGTATATGCCGCAAGGCTACTCGTTTCCACTCACGCTTGTTTTTGTCTTAATCTTTTAGGAGTTTTTAGATTGTGGAATAGCTGTTGTTATCTCGCATGTGGGTAAAAGTCAAGCCAGTGACCAAAAACAAACGGGATCTTTGTAGACGCTTCCGCAACGAGTTTCTGCGCTATAAGAGGTAGGTACTATTATTTAATGTTACCTCCAATTAAATTATATTTATTATAATTTCCAAATCTATCAATTTATTATGTTAGTGTGAATTAATGTTGTATCACTTGTTCCTAAATGTTGAGATTTTTGAGATAGACAAAGTAAATTTCATTGCACAAAAGTACTAATTAATTACAATTAATACCTAAATTACTAGTAATAAATAACAATCCCACCAATTCCATTAACTAATTTTTAATAATAATAATAAAACGTCCACTATTTTTATTCATTATTCAATAAACATGTAAGAAAACAAAGACCACTACTTTAGTCCACTAAGTTAGTAATTGATACATTAATTTTGAATAAACTCTAACATCTTAAACAATAAAAACAAATTAACAAGTACACTAAATTGCCATTACGGTGCATTAGGGGTGTACACGGTTCGGTACAATTCGGGGATTTGCAAATCTCCGTATTGTATTGAAATTTCGGTTCCTAAAAATTTCGGTACAATTCGGTTCTTATAAATTTCGGTACAATTCGGTACGGTTTTTTTAATTTTCGGTACAGTTCAGTTCGGTTTTTCGGTTCTTTCGGTACAAAACAAAACAATACAGTACAATACGGTACTTCAGATAATTTTAATAATTTATTTTTTAAATATTTTAAAAATTATCAATTCTTTAAATTTAAATTTTAATTCACTCCAAGAACTCAAAATAAAAATTTTCAAATTTTATTCTTAATAATATTGCTTTACAACTAAAATATTATTGACATTATTTTTAATAATCCTTGATGATGATTGGTGTGTTAATCATATATTAATTAAGTTTCTGATAATAAAAATTATACATATTATTATCTTCAATCATATATGAATTTATAAAAATAAATTGATTTTGTTTGCAATTTATATAGAAACACTTGAGATAAATTATTTATACTTTTCATTATATCAACCAAAAAGTGCATAGTAAATATGAAATAAAATTTTAATAGTAATGGCAAAAGTTTTGACATATATTAATTCATATTATAGTAGTAGAAGGAAATAAATATTGGTTCTTTCGGTCCAATTCGGTTCCAAAGCAGTTCGGTACTGTTCAATACGGTTCTCGGTCCGGTTCCAATACAATTCGGTTCGGTTCTAGTCAAAAAGTCAACGGTACAATTCGGTTCGGTTCTAGTCAAAAAAGTCAACGGTACAATTCGGTTCTGGATCTTTTTCTTCGGAATTTCGGTTCGGTACAGAAAGATCCAGACCCGTGTACACCCCTACGGTGCATGGTGGATCATAAAGTTGAGGTAGTAAGCGGGTCGCATCAAGTTGAGTTGGCTTATAAATAAATTACAACTTTGTAGCTTATAAACATGTTGAATCCAGTTATGTTGGATTATGATAAAATTGGCCGTCATGATTATAAACAAGTGAAATTATAAATAAATCAAATCATTTTGATATTATTTTATTTTATTTTTAAGAGTTTTTCATTGAGAATAAAATATATGTATAATTTATAAAAATAATTATTTTTTATATTTATATTATAAAATATCAATATATCATATCAAATGGACCATACAATACAATGCATTGAATCATTTTATAGATCAAATAGATTTGAGTTATAAAGTGAATGAGTTATAACCGTTAATAATTATTCATTTTCTTTTTTGAAAGTGGCAAATAATTATCCAATTGATTAAATATTTATTGGCATCATATTATCATTGTGGGTCATTTATTAACTGGATTCAATAATTAAAATCCAAGCCTCTTAAAAGTTAAGCTTTATACAAACTTACAACAAATAATAGTTAAATTAATTTAAATTTACAGGCGCCCCGAGTTTAATAAAGAAATAAAATCTTTTGCTGTATCAATGATTTTATCAAACAGTACCTTTCTTTACTAAACTTTATTTTTGCTTTGAAATAAGAGAATCCCCATGATGAGATCTTGCACGTTGAAAAGCATCAGAAAGAAATTCATAAATATCTGAAAATTGATAAACAAATACCATTAATTTTTTCTGAAAAAAATACACAAATTCCATAAATATCTGATATTCCAGCCGATTTTTACGAATTATTAGCCTACAGTTTAGGAATTAGAAAGTAGTAGTTTTAAAAAAATTGGATTGTAATAAATATTTTTATTAATTATCTACTATTAGTTTCACTTTCTTTAATTTTAGGAATATTTAAGGAGTGAACTCTTGAGGTTTTTAGTTCTATAACGGAGATTTTTTAGCTTAAATTTTTATTCTGTTTTGTCCATGGTTATGAGTGGCTAAACTTTCTTAATTCCGGTTAAAGGTTAATTTAAGGGCATAATTCTTTTAATTACTGTGAAATTATTTATACTTTATTTTTATGTAATGTTCATATTATTTACTATTATTTAAAGAAATTAGATCTCCTTTGTTATTTATTATGTGTTCATTAAGATGCCATTGTTCACTTAATTAAATAACATACAACTAATTTAAAATATAATATCCGTAATGGTTGATAAATTCAATAATAAGTGATAGTTAGTATAACAATACTAAAAAAGATTCTTGTATTAAGTAAATGCATAATTTGGTTTGAATTAATTTCGCTTATAAATCGGTTAGTTTAGGCCGGGTCTTTACAGTTCATAAAATTATCAATAAAAATTGAATTCTTTCGCTTGTAAATGGTTATTTATTGGTTAATAGTTAATTATAATTTTACTTGATTAGCTTATTAGTACAAAAAGATTGGTCGAGAGAATTTGTCCGACAACTATAACCAGTCTATTACATGATAATTGAATTATGTTTTCATCCATGATCAGTAAAAGTTGAATAATGTGCTACGCATGCCTTTAACTGAAGTTTTTCATGGATTGATTACATCTTAATTTATTTATTGTATTTTTATTTTATTATTTTAATTTTGCATTTTTGATTTACAAAACCCCTTATTTATTTTTATTATTTAATTTCTAGTTGTCAAAAATTAAATTGGTACTAATTTATGTAGATTCGACACTTTCTCATCCTATTTATACTTTATTTTATTAAAAAATTAAAAATTATTTTTAGTGATTTCGACATACATCAATTATGACAGTTTTCATATTTGGAATATTCAGATGGTGTGATTAACGGGATTTTTTTAATTTTTGTATAATTTTGAAAAAAGTTTAGAAAAATAAGATTACAGTAAACATATTTTGAGTTTTATGGTGTTAAAAACCAGTGCAATAGTGTGCTGGTTTTTGTCAGAGTGGAGCTAGCCGGTTTGACCGGCTGGCTTGCCAGAAATCGACACCTCTGTGTGCTGGTTTTTGTCAAAAATATGCTAGAAATCGGCACACAGAGGTGCCGATTTCTGACACATGATTTGACAATGCTTGCTTGCTTGTTTATAAGGAAACGAAGGTGATTTATTTTCTATATAAAATGCAAAATGAGGAAGTGGGTTGGGAATGAGTAGTTGGTGCTGCAATGGCACCTGACCTCAACTTCAATTTATTTGTGTCCCTCCTTCAAATTCCTCTCTCCCATCATTATTTATTTATTTTTTAATCTTTCGGAAAAATAAAATAAATATAATTATAATAACCATATATTTTCCATTTTATACCCAACATAAACTTCTTATCTTTTTTTACCTTTTATTAAGAAAAAGGAAAACTTTTACTAATTAAAAGATATGTCAATAATTAATAGTATCGTTTTTTACATAATTCGGTTACTATTAATTTAGTTACTATGTAAAAAATAAAAAATATAATAATAATTAAATTTAAGAAAAAAGAGAGATGAAAAAATAAAGAGGTTGCCGTTAGTAGATAGATTGAAGGCAGTCCCAAATTTAAATGGAAAAAGGTAAAGATTTTTTTAAAAAAAGAGGTAAAGATTTAAAGATAGGCTATAATCTTTATTATTATTGATAATAATTCCAAAATTCCGACGTCGGAAACTTGAATGTGTCACCTGAAATCAAAGAACACCGGCGGGTTTCCGTTCTAGGATACTCCGACGGTCAAGTTAGCAACTGAGTTTTCTTCCCTCAAAATGTAGAGAAAGAGATCCCTGTTAAGGGGTTAAACATACCTTTTTATAGCCTTCCCCCTTCTCCATGACCATTGGCCTCTTAATGAACTTTTATTAGGTAACGGTCGCCTTAATGATAGACATTTATTGAGTAACGGAGGCCTTTATGATGAGCCTTTAAAGAGCAACGGCCATATTAATAACATTACCGAGCTACCCATTCACTTCCGAGCTTCTTATAAGCCGAGCATTCACTCGGGAACCGAGCTCAGAAACATAGGTGACCCGAACTTCAATGGGCGGGCGATAACCGGATTAGGCGCTGACTTCAGCTCGGTTATCATAAGTCCCCCCCGCTGAGCATGACATTTATGTCATCTAGGACAACTGGTAATTTAACAATTCAGAAAGTAACTGCCAGGCACGTGAGGCGCGAAGAACGGGAAATGATGCTTCATGCAGCGCGAAATGACAGCCAAATGCCAGCACGCCATCATTGTGACGCTTTGATACCCCCGCTTACCTTAATGACGCCTGACACCACCTCTTATCCGCTGCGACCTGTCCTCTATTCACTGGCTTGCTTTACCTATAAATGGCCTTTAGCTTTTAGGGATTTCGCTCTTCTTCTGCATTTGAACATCTGCCTTCTTCCTTTCTTCCTCTTCATCTTTTATCTGTTGATCCCCTGACTGAGATTCGAAATTCACACCTCCTCAATCTTTCTACTCCTTGTCGGCGAGAACTTTTTGGCGTCTACTGCTCCAGATTCGCTGTCAGAACCAACCTCAAAATTTCCAGGTTTGTTTCTTCTCTCTTCTTCAACCATGAGTGCCTCTGAGAGTTCTACTGAGAGAGCGAGGATAGAAGAAGGTCTTGCTGCCTAGAGTTCCTTCGATTCTCCTGGCTCCAACCAACAGCCATCGAAAGGGAAGAAAGAACCGCGTCGATTTCCCAGAGTGGGCAGCATAGGTTCCATCCTGAAGTCCATTGACATGGCACCTATGCGAGAAAGGCTCGGGATTCCCTATGAATATGAAGTTTGTGCCGCCGGTGCTTCTCTCAGGGCAAATGCCAATTTCCAGGGAAAGAAGATGATAGTTGTTTATGAAGCGGACTTTGAGGCCAGGGTGAATCTTCCTCTGACGGCCTTCGAATTAGAAGTATTGAACTACTATGACATGACCATTGGTCAACTCCACCCAAATGCTTGGCGCACCCTCTCCGCATTACAGATATGGTCTGCTGAAAATGATATAGATCTCACTTTTAGACTTTTTTGGGCTACTCACAACGTTGGACTCTGAGCCAATGGAGAAGACCACAACTATATACAGTCCCAATCTGGCTATGGGGTGTTTGTCGGAAATCCGGAATCACTGAAGAAGTGGAAAGATTGATTCTTTGTCATAAAGTGTGAAAAAGATTTCCCCTTCCGAACTCATTGGGGTTGGTTCGTGAATCGGAACGACAATCCTTTGCTGCTTAACGAGGATGAGGAACGAACTTTGGCTCGATGGAGGGATTTAGCCAAGGAGAAAGTTGACATTAACCTGCAGCTCCAATGTGGCATACCTCCAATACCCCAAAGACCGAGCTCTAAAAGAAAGGGTAAATTTCACTTCTTTTCCTTGGATGCTGATCCGTTTCTTAATGTTTGTTTTTTTGCAGCTATGAAGAGCTCGAACCCCAGCGTAGCCGAGCTAGTCCGTGCAAAGAAGAAGCAAAAGACTAGGGGCGCTGGAACCTCCGCGACTGCTCCAAGAGCTACCCCGGGCGAAGGTATTCCGGACATTGCCTCCGCTAGGCCTAGTGAAGTTCTTCCGGTGACCATTACGTTGGGCCCAAGCGAATCGACCGAGAGTCCCTTGCCTATGGCATCACCATCTTCACCCATAGTCGTGCCCGATGCTTCTCCCCCTCCCTCAACATCTGCTGGGCATCCTGGCGCAAGGCTAGAGAGGATACCAAGTGTGGATCCAAAATTGTGGGTTGAGGAATTGAAGGCCTTGTCTGATAGTGCCAGGCAATTCAGGTAGCTACAGGGGAGAGCTTGGTCAAAAAATAATCCGGATTTTAATACATTCGCCCACCTCATGGCTTGTGTTCCTACCGAGATGGCCTCGCTATTACACCTCGGTGCTGATCAACTGAGCAATATAATGAAGAGACATGAAGTAGAGGTATACCGGAGACACCCGTGTGATTTACGATTTTGAAAATCCGAGGCTAATTGATTTTTTGCGCTTGTAGGGGAGCATGATTATGGGAGCAGTTATCGGCAAAATGAACGCGTTGATTAGCCTGCGCAATAAGGCTGAAAAGGAGACTACTTGGGTGAAGAATGAGCTCGGCTCTATGAAGGTGAGGTTGGAGAGTGCTGAGAAACGAGCAGGAGAGGCCGAGCGCAAAATGCTTGCACAGTCCGAGCAGATGGCCGAAGCCCAGGAGAGAGCTGCAGCAGCCGAAGCCCTCTTAACACAAGAAAAAGAGCAGAGATGCGCTGCTGAAGCTAACCTGGCCGAGGTTCGACATGCTCAAGAAGCTTTGCAAAAAGAAAAAACCGAGCTTGAAAAGAAATGCTCTGACCTTGAATACCGAGCAGCTGACATGGCTGCAGATAAATGTATTGCTTTTGGAACTAAATTGGTTCAATCAGTTGTGGATCGATATCCGAACATGGATTGGCCCTGGTTGGATGAGATTGATCCCGATGATTGATAACCAAAACTCTTTTTGTAATTTTGCATATATATAAAAGAAGATTATTCGAATTATGTAAGTGCATGCTTGTATGTTTTGGCTTTATTACTCCCAAATAGCGTATATGTAAATAGAAATAATCAAATGTCCGAGGTTAAGCTCGCCAAACATCTTTATTGATAATGTAGCTGTACCCAACTTAGGATACATATGCTCGTGGCGACCATGCCTAAATGAGCTTATAATTTAATAACAGAAAATAAGTGCTCCTGGCTTATAATGCCGAAACGAGCTGAATTATTGAAAATGCCTTTTAAGATTGGAGATATTCCAAGAGTGGGGGAGCAATTTTCCCGAGAGGTCTTTTAGCCTGTAGGCGGTCCCATGAACTTCATGCACCGTGTAGGGACCTTCCCAATTCAGACTTAGCTTTCCGACCCCTGCCACCATTTGAGCTGTAACATCTTTTTTGAGAACTAACTGTCCGACCTGAAAAGATCGAGGCTTTAAGTGGCGATCATGATATGAAGACATCTTCTGTTTGTACATTGCTGACTGCATCTAGGCAGATTCTCTGATTTCCTCCGACCAATCTAGGTGGTATAGAAAAGAGGCTTCATTCTTGGTAGCACCATATGAAGAAGTTCGAGTGCTGGGAAGTCCTACCTCGCATGGAATGACAGCCTCTGTCCCATATGTTAATGAGAAAGGAGTGTGACCAGTAGCTGCTTTAGGGGAGGTTCGGTATGCCCAGAGTACATGAGGGAGTTCGTCTACCCAAAGGCCTTTTGCATCATTCAGCCTCTTTTTTAGACCAGCAAAGAGTGTTCGATTTGTGACTTCGGTCATTCCATTTGACTGGAGATGATATACCGAGGTAAAGCACAACTGTATGTTGAGATCCGCGCAGAAATTTTTGAAGGAAGCACAATCAAACTGCTTGCCATTATCTGATATGAAAGTGTGTGGAATACCGAACCTTGTTATTATAGCCTTCTGAACGAACTTGACGATATTTGCCGGAGTAATTGTAGATAGGGGCTCGGCCTCCACCCATTTCGTTAAATGATCCACTGCTACTACCAAGAACTTTCGCTGACCAGTGGCCAGTGAAAAAGGACCGAGGATATCTATTCCCCACTGTGCAAATGGCCAGGGGCTGTGAATGGGCACCTGTGGGGTTGCTCGGCGATGCATTAAATTACCGAACCGCTGGCATTTGTCACACTTCTGGACAAGATCTTTAGCATCTCTCTCCATCGTGGGCCAATAGTAGCCTTGTAATAAAGCTTTCCGAGAGATCGTTTGTGCACCCTCATGAGCCCCACAAATACCTTCATGGATCTCTCGAAGAACATAATCGCCTTCTTCAGTGCTTAAGCATAGATTCCATGGATGCGAAAATGACCGCTTGTACAGCTTATCTTCTAAGATAGCATACATACTGGACCGCCTGACTAACTTCCGAGCCTCAATCGTATCATCCGGTAGCAATCCCGAGGCCAAATACTGGTATATCGGCAACCGCCAACCCTCCATTGGGTCGCTCAACTGCACCTTATATGTCTCATACACTGGTGAAGTTATTATCGTCCATACGATGTCTGCCGAAGTCACTCTGCTCAAACTAGAGGCCTGTTTAGCCAAAGAATCTGCCCCCTAATTCTCTAGTCGAGGAATCTGCTCTATTGACCATGCACAACCCTTCTTCTCCAACTGGGACAACAGCAGGGCAACTAATTCCTTGTACCGAACCATGTTGCTTTCCTTAGCCTCGAACTTGCCGAGCAACTGGCTTACCACCAACTGTGAATCAGAAAAAATGACCAAGGAATCAGGCCTTACTTCCATAACGAGCTGTAATCCAAAACACAAAGCCTCGTACTCAGCCACATTGTTAGAAGCTGGGAACGCTATGTGAGCCATTCCTCTAATGCTTAACCTCTCGGGGCCTACTAGAACCACCCTAATGCCTGCTCCTTCTGATGAGGAAGAGCCATTAACGAACAACTTCCAACATCGAATACTTGGTTCTGGAGGGGAAACATGAAGTTCAGCAACAAAATCTGCCAGGACTTAGGCTTTCATTGCCTGACGAGACTCATATCGAACATACAACTCACCCGGTAGTGATGCCCACTCTGTGAGCTGCCTGGACGCTTCTGGCCTCTGCAGTAACTTTCGAAAATTAGTGTTGGTCCTAACTACCACCGTATGTGCTTGAAAATAGGGCCGCAGTTTTATTGTCGTGATGATTAATGAGAATGCCAATTGCTCCAGGATAGGATAGTTGAGTTCGGCACCTCTCAACACTTTGCTGACATAATAAATGGGAAACTACTGTGTACCTTCTTCTCTGATTAGCACCGAGCCTACAGCCCCTGGGGTGACTGCCAAATACAAATAGAGGACCTCACCCGGTTGTGGCCTACTCAGCAATGGGGGCATGCTTAGGAACTGTTTTAACTCCTCAAAAGCTTGCTGGCATTCCGAGCCCCACTCAAATTTCTTTAGATTCTTGAGCACTCTGTAGAAAGGGAGACAACGTCTAGCCGAACAAGAGATAAATCTACCCAGGGCTGTTACTTTGCTGTTGAGCTTTTGTACGTCTCTAATGGATTTTGGAGGGTCTATCTGTAAAATGACTCGGATCTTGGCCGGATTAGCTTCTATGCCCCTTTTCAAAATCATGAAACCCCAAAACTTGCCCTACTGTACTCCAAAAGTACACTTCTCTGGATTAAGCTTCAGGCCGAACTTCCTTAGAGTTTTGAAAGTTTTCGCAAGCTCGGTTGGAAGATCTCGGGAGGACTTCCCTTGACGATCATGTCATCCACATAAACCTCCATGTTCCTACCGAGCTGATTAGCAAACAACTTGTTCATTAATCTCTAATATGTAGCGCCTACATTTTTCAATCCGAATGGCATCACTCGGTAACAATATGTGGCCTGATGCGTGATGAATGCTGTTTTTTCCTCGTCCTCCGGGTTCATCGGTATCTGGTGATACCCAGACGAAGCATCCAAGAAAGCATATTCCTCAAATCCTGCCGTTGAATCAACCAGGAGGTCGATATTGGGCAAAGGGTAGCTGTCCTTAGGACAGGCCTTATTGAGGTATGTGAAATCTACACACATCCGCCATTTACCATTGGCCTTTTTCACCAAGACAACGTTGGATAGCTAGTCCGGATATAAAACTTCCCGAATGAATTTATTCCCTAACAGTACCTCTGTTTCCTACTTCATTGCTATCTGCCTTTCTGGGGCATGATTTCGCTTCTTTTGTTTGACGAGCTTGCTATCCGGCTTGATATTCAATGAGTGGCACATAACATCAGTAGAAATCCCCTTGATGTCTGAAGGCTCCCAAGCAAACACGTCTACGTACTCTTGTAGGACTGCAATGAGTGCACGTACTTCTTCCTCTGTTTCACTTGCTCCAATCTTCATTTTACGTCCCGGGACTACCTCTACTTCTACTAACAAATCAACTGGCTCCGCTCTCCTTTCTTCTCCAACAGAAACATCCAGAGAATCTAATGGCAGGGCCTGATTGGCCTCTTTCAACATCGTAACATACATTTCCCTAGCAGCTTTCTGACTCCCTCGTAGCACTGCCACACCCCTAGAGGTAGGAACCTTGAGTAACAACTTTCGTATAGAGGTGTATGCGTCCACCCCGACCAATAATGGTCTCCCAAAGATGATGTTGTATGCCAATGGGATATCCACCACCATGAAGCAACTGCTGCATGTCTGGGTTAGCTTATCATCTCCAAGCTCCAATGACAATTTAACCGACCCTTCCACCTTTACTGGCTGACCCGATATCCCGATCACAGGCGCGGTTACCGGTTCCAAGATGTTATCTAACATCTTCAAGGCTTTGAATGCCTGCAGAGTAATGAGATTGACTGTACTACCCGTATCCACAAGAATACGCTGGACCAGATAATCTTGGATTACCGCCTCCACCACCAAGGAATCTGTGTGCGGCTGTTTGACATGACCATCATTCGAGCTGGAAAACTTCACCTCATAACCTACTGGTGGTGGTCTGGAGTCCAGAGAGAACACTTCCCTCGCCTTTCTCTTACAAGAATCCTCAAAGACGTCATAATGCCTCCCTTCTGCAATAACATGGATGACTCCAGCTGGGGTCTTTCTACTAGTGCTTGCCCGGTTATCTTGACGACGAGGAGATCGGGATCTATCTCTAGCTTGTTCTTCTTTTACGAACTGGGCGAGCTTTCCTTTTCTGAGCAGGAACTCTATCTCCCTCTTAAGCTGATTGCAATCATTTGTTTTATGGCCCTTGTCCCTATGAAATGCACAATAGAGATCTTGATTCCTACTGAAACCCTCCCTCATGGGTCGGGGCCAGTTCACCTTGTCATGCTCTTTTAACCACTTCAGAATCTGTGCCATGGAGGCATTTAACGGTGTCCACTGAGGCTCTCTCCGTTCTGTGGTCCCTAATGCAACTACATATGCCCGATGGGAGCTTCCCGAACCACGGCCCCGAGTGTCGCTTCTCCCTGCACTCCGGTCATGCACCGATCTGTGTAAATCTCGATTCGTATCATCGTAAAGTGAACTGTTTCGGAGCCGTCTGGCTTCATCCATTCTTATGTACTTATGAGCTCGGGACATTAACTCAGTAAAGTCACCTGGTGGCTTCTTGCTGAGAGAGTCACTGAAGTCTTGACATCGAGTATTCCGTATCAGAGCGTTATTGGCCACCTCCAAGTTTAAGTCTTGAATGTCCATTGCTACTGCATTAAACCTCTCAACATAGGCCCGCAAAGTTTCCCCTTTGTCCTGCAGAACCAAATTGGGATCCGCAGAAAGTTTAGTGGGTCGGATAGAAGCCACAAACTTGGCAATGAACATGTCGCTGAACTGGGTAAAACTCGCAATAGAATGCTCGGGCAAGTTCATGAACCAAATTTGAGCCGACTCTGTTATTGTTTGAGGGAAAATCTTGCACATGGCTGCATCATCATTGGTGTGGACGAGCATTGTATAGTGGAATTGGTCAAGGTGAGCCCTCGGATCAGCGCTACCATTGTATCTGGGCAGGCTCGGTAACCATATGTTCGGGAACGGGGCAGACAGAATCTCTCTTGCCAATGGTGATCGAAAATTGCTCTGATACTGCAAAGTATTCCTATTCTGGTACTTCTGTATCCGATCTTCAAAGAGCTTCTCAAACTGCTCGGCTGTGAGCGTTATTGTGGAGCCTGGGACCATAGGCGGTAGAACAACAGGTGTGGCTGGTGCCGAGGCATGAGGAGCCGGGGGAAAGGATTTTGCGGGAGGTTGGATGGGAGGCGCCTGGGCTGCCATAACAGTCAACGTTGCTAGGAAAGCTTGTGCCGCTTGTGGAGTTAAGTTGGAAATAATTGGCTGAGGAGTGGACTGTTGAGGTTGAATTTGCTGGCCAAATAGTTGGACGGGTGGTTGTTGATTTTGAATTAGTGGGGGTGGGGTTTGTAAGGGCATGGCTTGTGTTTGAGTAGTGTGAGCTGCAGCAGTGTTTAGATCAGGGAAGAGATCCATTGAAGATCTGTCAGGATTCCACGCTCACCGCACCAAATGATAACAATTCCAAAATTTCGACGTCGGAGACTTGAATGTGTCGCCTGAAATCAAAGAACACCGGCGGGTTTCCGTTCTAGGATACTCCGACGGTCAAGTTAGCAACTGAGTTTTCTTCCCTCAAAATGTAGAGAAAGAGATCCCTGTTAAGGGGTTAAACATACCTTTTTATAGTCTGCCCCCTTATCCATGACCGTTGGCCTCTTAATGAACTTCTATTAGGTAACGGTCGCCTTAATGATAGACATTTATTGAGTAACAGACGCTTTTATGATGAGCCTTTAAAGAGCAACGGCCATATTAATAACATTACCGAGCTACCCCTTCGCTTTCGAGCTTCTTATAAGCCGAGCATTCACTCGGAAACCGAACTCAGAAACATAGGTGACCCGAACTTCAATGGGCGAGCGATAACCGGGTTAGGCGCTGACTTCAGCTCGGTTATCAATTATTATTATTATTATTATTAGTTATTGACATATCTTTTAATTAGTAAAAGTTTTCCTTTTTCTTAATAAAAAGTAAAAAACGATGAGAAGTTTATGTTGGGTATCAAATGGAAAATATATGGTTATTATAATCATATTTATTTTGTTTTTCCGAAAGATTAAAAAATAAATAAATAATGATGGGAGAAAGGAATTTGAAAGAGGGACACAAATAAATTGAAGTTGAGGTCAGGTGCCATTGCAGCGCCAGCTACTCATTCCCAACCCACTTCCTCATTTTGCATTTTATATAGAAAATAAATCACGTTCTTTTCCTTACAAACAAGCAAGCAAGTATTGTCAAATCATGTGTCAAAAATTGGCACCTCTGTGTGCCAATTTCTGACATGTTTCTGACAGAAACCGGCACACAGAGGTGCCGGTTTCTGGCAAGCCAGCTAGTCAAACTGGCTGACTCCACTCTGACAAAAACCGGCACACTATTGTACCGGTTTTTAACATCCTAAAACTCAAAATATGTTTACTGTAATCCTATTTTTAAATTTTTTTTTTTCAAAATTACACTAAAATTAAAAAACCCCGTGATTAACTGGTATATATTTGAAAGATTTTTGTTTCTTAAATGTTGGGAAGGTAGGAGTACATAAAACTTTACAAGTATATTAAATTAAATCCATATTGATTATTCGCATCTTTCCTAATAGAACAGATTTGGAAGTGAATAATTTATACGTATATGAATAAATAATTAGGATTTATACAGTTGCATTTTGTTTGTATTAAATATTCAATGGTAACATGTGGCCTGCACTACACAATTTTTTAGTGGAAAATCTCTTCATGTACACCATGGTTTCCACTTAATTATAATTAAATAGACATAAAATTAATATATAAAGTTTTGGATATTAATTAGGTATTTGTTTTAAATTTTGAGCATTCTCCTCTAACTCCTAATATTTTCTACGATAATTTGCTACCTATTTTGGCTAAGTTTAATTCACATAGTTCAAATTAGTAAGTCACAAATAAGCTTTTTTTTTTTTTATGCAACCGTACGATTAAGCTATAATCACTGTATTTAATATACTCCGTCCATTCCATATCATGTGTCACTTTTTTATTTTTACTAAAACTAAAGAATATTAATTATGTTTAAATTTATGATTAAATACAGTGAACAATAACTAAATTATTTTTATTCTTATTATTTCTAAAATTATGACTTAAATTAATTGGTTGAATAACATTGAAAATAAAATATAAAATTAATATTGTATTAAAAATTGAAAAAAAATAATATTTTATTGAAAATTTAAACATAATATATAAAATGAGATAAAATTTTAAAAAAACTTTGAGTATTCCGAAGGAAACTATTATATATTATATAAAAAAAAAAAAACTCAAATTGATGAGAAAAAGCTGTCCACGTGAAGAAGACTATATATAATGTATTATACATATAATGAAAGCATTTAAGTATAGAGGACTGAGTGCTTATACTGTGGAAAAGAAGAATAAATAAAAGAAATGTGCAGCTTAGAAAAGAGAGGCAACCTATACATCCTGACTCTGATCGGTGAAGGCCAGCACCGGCTGGATCCAACTCTCATTCACTCCATCCGAACAGCTCTACAAAAACTCCGGGACGAGCCAGCCTCCCCTTGCTTAGCTCTTGTCACCATAGCCCATGGCAACTACTTCTGCAACGGGTTTGATTACGGGTGGGCAAAATCCAATTTCAATTTCATGATCAAAAAACTTCAGTCACTCGTATCCGATTTCTTATCTCTTCCTATGCCAACAGTAGCTGCAATTACTGGCCACGCTTCGGCGGCCGGAATAGCCTTGGCTTTAAGCCATGACTACTTGTTGATGAGGAGGGATAGAGGATTTCTTTACTTGAATGAAATTGATATTGGATTTCCGATACCAAACGCCATGATGGTCTTCCTGAAGTCTAAGATTTCTGATGCTAAAACCAGGCAAGATGTTATTATGGCGGCTGCCAAGTTGACGGCGGACATGGCGGTGGAGAGAGGGATTGTGCATTCTGCGTATGATAGCGCGGAGGAAACAGTTGATGCAGCAGTTAAGTTCGGAGAGGAGATGGTGAAAAGAAAGTGGAACGGCGGCATTTATGCGAAGAATAGAATGGAGCTTTACAGAGAAGCAATGGATAAACTTGGATTGGAAGGTGAGAGGGTATACGAAGGAATCCGTATGTCCAACACTCACTCTAAACTCTGAATAGCTAAGCCTTTCAAGAAATATCTGTAAAATTAAAATCTAAATAAAATAAAATCTTCTATTTTTATTTTTCTGAATGTAAATCACTATTCATACAGTGCATGTGTATCTTAAATTTGCAATCAAATGGACGGATGTAATAATTCAAATGCCCGTATGCATTAAATTACTATTCTAATCTATTTCATTTTAATGCTTTTCATTTCAAAATCGCGAAACTATATATAGTAATGCATATATAATTATGTTTTTAAATTTGATGGGTTCAGATTTTTACTGCAGTAGAGCAAAGTATTTATTTTATGTCACATGTTTTCATCACTAAATTAACTATTCACTTTTTCGATTCGGTTTTGTGCAGTCCTAATTGTATTTTCGTTATTTTTTATGGGGATGTCCTTTGTAAGATGCCGAATGCACCAACAATTTTTAATTTGAATATATTGCACCATGTGGCATGCCATGCATCACAAGAGCTTAAACGAGAAACAAAGTTTAGAAAATGACTCATTGGTGATTCAATATTTACATGCACCATATTATGATTGTGGGCCGTTTATTAATTGCATTCAATAATTAAAATCCACATCTCTTTAAACTTAGGTGATTGACCATCGCAGAATACACATCCAACAATTTGCAACAGATTCAAACCATTGCTGATTTTTTTCAAATATATTGATTTACCAACTAATTTCGCGACGTCGGATTGTAGTCTCTTCCTAATCCGTTGCAATTTTATCTGTCTTTAATTTTTGCAACGAAAATTTGTATCCGTCACTGATCCGCAACGGATATATGTCCATTGCAGAAATCCGTTGCATACAAATTAATTATTCAAATCCTTAAATAGAGTAACATGATTTTGCAACTTAATTAACATTATCTATTTCTGAAGTAAGCTTGGATGAAAAAAAGAAAAACATTAGAAATTTATAATGCAAGTTCTGATTTTAATTGTTTGTGAACGTCAATAAAATATTATAATGTAATTGTATACTATTAATTTCCTTTTCTACGTAGAAGTTTAGTATATATTAATTAATTTTTATAAATAAATTACATATATTCAAACTTTTTTTTTAAAAAAAAAATTCATTAAGAAATTACATTGAGAGTTGACCAGTTCTGTATAGTTTGGAATCACATGGTGTGATTGATTAGTATATTTGAAAGATATTTGGTATGTATGTGTGTATATATATATATATATATATATATATATATATATATATATATATGAATAAATAATCAGGATTTATCCAGTTGCATTTTGTTTGTGCCAAATAATAAGTGGTAACATGTGCCCTACATGCACTATACAATTTTTTAACACAATTTTTTTTTTTATGGAATCGCATTAAATAGTATAAATTATATATAACAATAACACAAAAATTACATAAGAATAATCCTAGGAAAGTTGATAATACAAAGAAATTAATTCCGGATTACAGGAACAATAATTACACAAAAATCATCTCACTTATACGTCAACCATTCCAAATTAATTCCACAGAAATAAGGGAGAAAAACGGACATGCCAATTCCAAGACTAATCGAGCTTTAGACTGAGATGCAATTACCAAAACCAGTTGCCTCATTCTTCCACACCTCCTCTTGAGTAGCCTGCAACCCAGCATTAAAGATGGCTTTAGAATTTACAAATTGCTAAATTAAAATGCACACAATCCCATATATATGAACTAAATTGCTAAACTATTTACGCTGCGTGGACCATAGAAATTCTCCAGATTTTGAGAAGAGCTTACAACATGGATAGTGCAAGCTACACACAAGTTCTGAGTCTGAAGGTATTGACTAAGCAGAAGATTTGGTGTAATTTTTTTTTTTTTTTTTTATCTTTTTTATAATTCATGTACAATAGAATTGAAAATTGAACACAGTGTTATTTTGATTACAATATTCCAATTCTTTTGAATAATTTCATGATTTTTTTTTATCTTGAAATAAAAAGAAAATACTACTCTAGGTGCTTCATGTATTAAAAAATAAAAAAATGAAAACATATACTAATTAAGGTCTACATGATTTTTGATTATCATCAGACACTTTCTGCTAGTAAAGGTTTGCTTTTAGATAACAAAGCTGTAAATATAAATTTGCGGCAATTAATTTTGTGATTTCATGCTTACAAGATTTGAAATTGTTTCACATATGTTGATTGTACTAACTTCCACTCTTATATGGCTCACATATATGTAAAGCGATTAATTGGCATAGATACTATAATGCCTCTGTACTGCAGAGTGACATCAAATTTTGGCCATTTGAAGCTATAGCTGCTCCTGGTGACAAGCCAATGATTATGGTTACATACAATGGTGAGGAGAAACAGATTGCTGCTGTGGAGATTTCCTCTATGGTCCTCACTATGATGCGTGAAATCGCTGAAGCCTATCTTGGATCACCAGTGAAGAATGCTGTTGTGACTGTTCCTGCCTATTTCAATGCTGGGGTAATTGCTGGCCTTAACGTTATGCGTGTTATCAATGACCCTACAGCTGCAGCTATTGCCTATGGTCTTGACAAGAGGGCTGAAAGTTCTGGGGAGAAGAACGTGTTCATATTTGATTTGGGTGGTGGTACTTTTGATGTCTCATTGCTCACCATTGAAAATGGCATCTTTGAAGTGAAGGCCACAGCTGGTGACACATCAACTTGCCGGCGAGGACTTTGATAACAGAATGGTGTATCACTTTTTATAAGAGTTTAAGAGGGAGCATAAGAAGGACATCTCTGGAAGTCCTAGAGCTCTTAGAAGATTTAGGAGCAAATGCGAGGAGGCTAAGAGGACTCTCTCATCCACTGCTCAGACAACTATTCAGATTGATTCCTTGTACGAGGGCATTGATTTATACACAACCATCACGCATGCCAAATTTGAGGAACTAAATATGGATCTTTTCAGGAAGTGTATTATTCTTGTCGAGAAGTGTTTAATCGATGCTAGCTAAAATGGACAGGAACAGTGTCCATGATGTTGTACTGATTGGTGGATCAACCAGAATTCCAATGATACAGCAGTTGTTGCGGGATTTCTTCAATCGGAAGGAGCTTTGCAAGAGCATTAACCCTGATGAGGCTGCTTCCTATGGTGCAGCTGTCCAGGCTGCAATCTTTAGTGGAGAGCGAGATGAGAAGGTACAAAATGTCTTGCTCTTGAATGTCAACCCTCGGTCTCTTGGATTGGAAACTAAATGAGGTTTTGTTGGGTTTCATCGCAATAATTCAAAATTAAGCGCAGCGAAATATAAAATAAAACCAAACAGGATTTCTGTATTTCAATTGATTCAAAAAGAGGAATAAAGATTTACTAACCTTTATAACGCAGAAAATAGATCGAAATTAACTCCTTAATTCAAACTATAGCGATGCTCCAATCACGAACGCCCTCTATTAGTATCTACACGCACGAACTGATGAACAGATAATCGCATGAATGCTAGCTCCCTCTCTTGCGACTAAATTTTATAAAATTTTCTCTACATTTTTTTTAACAAAGAAAAGTGGCAGTTGCCTCTCTTATAAAAAAGCTGAAATTAGAGTTAAGTTATTATCAATTTATTCAAAATAAGATATATATATATATACATATTTCTTATTCAAAATAATAAGAAATATCATATGTAAATATATTTATATATAATTACGAAATTTAAATATAAATACCCATATCACTACAAGAAACAAGGGATTTCCCGACGGAAATTCCCGACGGAAAATAAGGAATTTCCGTCGGGAAACTAAATTCCCGACGGAAATTCATTCCGTCGGGAATTTAGTCGTAGCTAAAATTTTCCGACGGAAATTAAATTTCCGTCGGAAAATTTCCCGACGGAAATTAAATTTCCGTCGGCAATTCCCGACGGAAATTAATTTCCGTCGGGAAATTTGCCGACGGAAATTTAATTTCCGTCGGGAAATGTTACAATTTCCCGACGGAAATTAATTTCCGTCGGTAATTGCCGACGGTAATTTAATTTCCGTCGGGAAATTTGCCGACGGAAATTTAATTTCCGTCGGGAAATGTTACAAATTAAAAAAAAAATAAAAATAACAATACAAATTAACATAAATAAATAATAATAATAACAATACAAATTAACATAATAATGATAATATTAATTAAGGTACAAATTTTACTGATTTTAATTTAATAATAATAACATGTTGAATAATAATAATAATAACAACTAAAATTAACACAACTTCTTAATAACAATACTAATAATATATCTACTTAACATACCCATTAAATAATAACAATAATAATTAACACAACTACTTAATAAAAATTATAATAATCATAATAATAATTAGGATAAATATTTAATAATACTAATAACAATACCAATTAGCATACCCAATTAACAATAATAATAATAATAATAATAACTAAAATTAACACAACTTCTTAATAAAAATAATAACAATAACAATAATAATAATAATAATAATAATAATAATAATTAACACAACATTACAATAATAATAATAATAATTAAGATAAATATTTAATAATACTCATAATTATTATAATTAACATATCCATTAAACAATAATAATAATAATTATACTAATAATGTTAATAATAATAATTAAATTTATAATTAATAAATAAAGAAATAAAAAAGAAATAAAAACATAATATTATACCCATTTTACTTGAACAGCAGCAGCAACCACCGCAGCTCGCCGGCCGGAGGCACCACAGGCGACGGAACGGCAGGGGGAGGCGGAGGTCCACGTGTCGCCGGCCGCAGCACCCACCGCGACGGAGATCGGGGGCGGGGGGGAAGGGAAATGGTGAGAGGCGCCTGAGGGATCGGGGGCGGGGGGGAAGGGAAATGGTGAGAGGGGAGCCGGCGCCTGAGGGGACGGGGCGGGGGAGATCGGCGCCAGGGAGGGGAGGGGAGGGAAGGGAGGGAGGGGGAGAAGCGCCGGCGGTCGGCGGCGGCTGGGCAGAGGGAGGAGAGACAGTGGCGAGGAGAGGGAGGAGAGAGAAAGAGAGAGAAGAGAGAGAGAGAGAAAAAAGAGGGAAAAAGGTAATTTAATTTAACTTTAGCGACGGAAAGAATCTTCCGTCGCTAAAAATGAGAGGGAAAGGAAATTTTTTATATTTAGCGACGGAAATAATATTCCGTCGCTAAAAAGAGAGGGAAATGAAATTTTTTTAACTTTAACGACGGAAAAATATTCCGTCGCTAAAAATCGCGACGGAAAATGGCGACCGTCGCTAATTTTAGCGACGGTTTTTTTTATTCCGTCGCAATTTTAGCGACGGATTTTTTTTCCGTCGCTAAAAATATAATTAATTTTTTTTTTAATTTTTTCAGCGACGGAAAATAATTTCCGTCGCTATTTTTAGCGACGGTTCCTAAGAACCGTCGCAAATATCGGTCGGTAATTTTGGTGGGAAATTTTGGCGGGAAATTTTGGCGCCATTTTTAGCGACAGATTTTAGTTTCCGTCGCTATTTACCGACGGAATTTAATTTCCGTCGCTAAATAGCGACGGAAGTTAAATTCCGTCGCAATTTAGCGACGGAAATGACTCCGTCGCTAAATTTCCGTCGCTGTTTCCCCTTTTTCTTGTAGTGTATTTATATAATAATTTCATAATACCCTCATTAAAATTCAGTCTGTTCATTATGATTTTGGTGTGTGATCCAATATGTTTATATTAATTTGACAGCGGACTCAATTCCATAATAGGCCCACAAGTTATAATTGGTATCTAGCAAGACATTATGACTATTCAAATAATACATCGTCAGTCCGATTTTAACCTGACAATAGAACATGTTATTATTTTTTTATCACACGATATCTTATTTGAATATAAGTTATGGTACATGTCAAACTTATATTGTTCAAAGATATAATTTTCCGATCACTAAAGTAGACTAATAAATTCAAATGATATTGATCACACTATCAATTCATTCGAGTACGGTTATACATTTTACAATCCTACTTATCGAAAGACCCAATATATATCTCTTTCATGAGAAAGGAATAAATTCCATTTTAATTATTCACTATACTCTGCATAATTCTCTTCATATTCAAGCATAATTTTTATGATTATCCGATTAAAAACAACTTTTGATTATTTTAAAACATGATGTTCTTTATGTAAAAAATCATGATAACCTCAGGTTAAAAGATTCAATAACATATCTATTATAAGATCACTTATAAAACTATCCCATGAAATGATCTCATAGTGAGTTTATCCAGTAACTTGTACTCTAACAAGTACCTACAGATTTTTCAAGTTTACAGAATGTTATTTTTATTGATGCTCTGAAATAAAACCTTCTCATAATTAAGAGCAGTGGACTTGGGGATCACAATCACCTAAAAAGTGAGCTAGTTATTAGTAGTACTAGTTTACATGCATAAGCCAAATTAAAGTGTGAATAAATTTTAATTCACACTTTAATGTGAGAATAAATTAATCAAGATCATCAAGGGCCGCATGCTTGAGTTAGCAAGGGTTTCTCGTTATGTTTGTGCTCTCTGTAGCTTTCTGTCTGTTCTAGTGACACGTCTCGTTCTCCTGTTTATTTTTTCTTTTTCGGTTCGATAGAAGAGAATCTAGCACAGTTGTCTATCCAAGAAAAAGAAGAAGAAGATTGGCTTCTAGATGAATCGGAAAGTCAGAATAGTGAACAGTATTCTCTTTGTTTGGTGGGCTACTTTCTTACTCCTGCAGTGATTAATTTCGAACAAATGAGGAATACTCTGGCAGATTTATGGCATCCCATTGGAGGTGTTAGCATTTCTCGTGTAGGAGAGGGTCGTTTCTTGTTCCGTTTTTTCTTTGAGTGCGATTTGGTTCGAATCATTGCAGGATCTCCCTGGACTTTTAATAGACATCTGCTGGTTTTTCACAAAATGCAGGTAGGAGAAAATCCAGTTACTGTGCCATTAAATAAGTGCGATTTTTGGGTACAGGTTCACGAGTTGCCAACGAGATTTATGTCGGATACCATGGCCTGTAAGTTTGGCAATCTGATTGGTGAATTTCTGGAATATGATACTAAGGTTATTCGGGGAAGCATCAATCAATTTATGAGGCTTCGAATTAGGATTGATATTCAGACTCCACTGATGCGCCACAAGAAAATTATAAAAAGGGATGGGTCAGTTCACTTTGTTAAGTTCAAGTATGAAAGGTTATCTGTCTTTTGCTATCTTTGTGGTCGTCTAGGTCATACAGATAGCTGCTGCATCCTTCGTACACAGCCTGGGGGCTTACAACTTCCACTGTCATGGGATGAATCGATCAAAGCGGTGTCTCGTAGAATTAATCCATCGATGAGCAGCTGGTTGCGGGATGAGGGAGGGGCTTCGCTTCCTCGATTTCAGGCTGGAATGGCGGAGAGGAATCCTAGTTTGGGTAAGCAATTAAATTTGAATTTTGAAAGATCTGATGGAGGGGAATCTGTTAAGGAAGGTCACCTTGTGAATTCCACATTTAAAGGAGCTACGGATGGCATAGAGTGTGATCAAGGAGATAGTAATCGACTGGTTAAAGGCCCTTTAATTGAAGACTGCCCTATGGGCTTTGAAGAGGGGAAAAAGAGGGCCAGGACCTACCAAAAAAAAGCCTTTATCTGTTTCAATGGATCCTAATTCAGATAAGGCCTCCAATGTGAGTTTTACCTCTCATGACCAGAGTTTATCAGCGAGTTCTGCGAAGCAGGCCAGCCGGGAGCCATGAAGATCCTAAGTTGGAACTGTAGAGGTTTGGGCAATCCTCGTACAGTTCGTGTCATGAAGGATTTAATCCTTCGTAATAGGCCCAGTATTGTGTTCTTGATGGAGACGTTAGTCCATGGAAATAAGGTTGAGAAAATTAAATCTGACTTGGGTTTTAAGGGTGTTTTTTCAGTTGACAGATTGGGCTGTGGTGGGGGCCTTGCCTTCATGTGGGCTGAATCTATAGAGATTAATCTTATGAGTTTTAGTCAAAATTTTATTAATCTTTCTATTACAGAGTCTAATGGGTTGAAGTGGGTATTAACTGGCTACTATGGCTTTCCGGAGAGAAATCGTAGAGCAGATTCATGGCGGTTGCTCAGACAACTAAGAGCGGGTGTTTCTTCTTCTACCCCTTTGCTGGTGGTCTGCGATTTCAATGATATGATGGAGGCGTCGGAGAAGATGGGGGGTTGTAGTCATCCAAATTATCTCCTTCATGGGTTCAAATCGGCGATTGAGGACTGTGACCTTTCAGACCGGCCTTCGACTGGTTCTATCTTCACTTGGTTCAGATTTCGCTCGCCAAATTTTCATGTGAGAGAGAAATTAGATAGAGGTATGGGCAGTCCCACTTTTTTCTCTTCTTTACCGCACTGTTTTCTTTTCAATTTAGCGGCATCTGTGTCTGATCATTCGCCACTTTTGATTGATTTGGAGAGATCCTTTAATTCGTGGAGAAGAAAGAGGTTCAGGTTTGAGAATAGTTGGTTGGTGAATAATGATATTGTTGATGTTGTCAAAGGGGGCTGGATGGAGTCGAGATCACCTGATGTGATGAGTAAAAAATCTAATTGTTGCCGGTGCTTGGAAGCTTGGGGTGATAGACAGAATAAGGCCATGAGATGCCGTAAAAAAGAAATTGAGGAGAAGATCAGGGAGTTTAGAGACGATCCTGCTGTGTTTAGAGCAGAGTCAGTAACTGAATTACAAGGCGAATTTAATGTTATTCTTGAACAGGAAGAGCTGAGATGGAGACAAAGGGCGAAGATCTTCTGGATGAAATTTGGTGATCAAAATTCAAAATTTTTCCATTCGCAGGCCAATATACGTAGGAAGAGAAACCATATTTCAAGTCTGAAAAATGATCTTGGGGTTTGGGTTAAAGGGGATGAAGACCTTAGTAAGCTGATCATTGGTTATTATTCGGAGTTATTTCGAGGGGGTCATTTAGATTGTTCTTGGGTTTCCGCTGTAGTGGAGAACAGGGTTTCAGAGTCTGATAACAACTTTCTTCTTCGACCTTTCTTGGATGAGGAATTTAGAGAGGCCATTTTCCAAATGAATCCAGACAAATCTCTGGGTCCTGATGGATTAAATCCTGCGTTCTTTCAAAAATTCTGGAGTATAATAGGGGGGGATATGGTAGCTGGCTGTCAGCAATGGCTAGAGAATGGTATTTTTCCTGATTCTATGGTTGTTTTAATTCCTAAAGTTGAGCATCCTGAAGCTATTAAAGATTTTCAACCCATAGCACTTTGTAATGTTCTCTATAAGGTTGTTACCAAAGTTCTTGCTAATAGGCTCAAAAGTATTTTGCCTAAAATTATTTCTGATTCTCAATCTGCTTTTGTCCCTGGTAGACTTATTACTGATAATTGTTTGATTGCATTTGAATTGATTCATTCTATGAAAAACCTTAGAAGAGGTAATTCTGGTCTGGCAGCCTTAAAAGTTGATATTAGCAAAGCTTATGACAGGGTAGACTGGATGTTTTTAGAGAATATGATGACTGCTTTGGGTTTCTTTAGAAGGTGGACAGATTTAATGATGCTCTGTGTTCGTAATGTTAAGTACCATTTTCTTTTTAATGGCATGGAAGTTGGCCCTGTTATTCCTGGGAGGGGTCTTAGGCAAGGGGACCTTATTTCCCCATACCTCTTTCTTATCTGTGCTGAAGGGTTATCATGTTTATTTAGAGATACTGAGCGAAAGGGGCTTATTGAGGGATGTAGGAGCTGTGTTACGGGGCCTAGAATTTCTCATTTATTCTTTGCTGATGATTCTCTTTTTTTCTTCAAAGCTAAGGGTAGAGAAAGCCAAGTTCTTAAGAGGATTTTTCAGGTTTATGAGAAAGCATCGGGTCAAGCTATTAACTTCCAGAAATCGGGGATCTTCTTTAGTCCTAATACCTTGGATGAGGATAGACGGGAGGTTTCTAACACTCTGGGGATTTTCAATTCTCTTAACCATAGTCGATATCTTGGTCTCCCCTCTCTTGTAGGCCATAGTAAGCGTGCTATTTTTGGTTTTCTTAAGAACAAGCTAGCTCAGAGGATCAATGCTTGGAATAATAAATTTTTATCTAGATCGGGAAAAGAAGTGTTATTGAAGACTGTTGCTCAAGCCATTCCCAGTTACTGCATGAGTGTCTTTTTGATTCCCCATTTCATATGTGATGAATTGCAGAAGATGATGAACTCCTTCTGGTGGGGGTCGAAACTTGATGGTAATAAAAAGGTGCATTGGTTAGCTTGGGAGAAGATGTGCTCTAGTAAAGGTCAAGGGGGTATGGGTTTTATAGATGTTCATTGCTTTAATCTTGTCATGTTAGCTAAGCAGGGTTGGAGGTTTATTGTTAATAAGGATACTTTAGCTTTTAGATTTTTCAAAGCCAAATATTTTCCTCATGGGGATTTTTTAAAAGCTCAACTGGGTTCTAATCCTAGTTTCACTTGGCAAAGTATCTTTAAGGCAAAAGAATTGTTACAGCAAGGGGTTAGATGGCGAGTGGGTAATGGGAGATCTATTTCCTTTAAAAACGACCCTTGGATCCTTAGAGAGTCTAATTTTTTTGTGGGCAATGGGACTGATTTTGTGGCTAATGAAGCAAATGTTAGTGCTTTTCTAAAACATGAAGGTAGGGAGTGGGATTTTGAGAAGTTGGTTGAATTTTGCAATGTGGAGGATGTGTATGATATTTTAATTATTCCCTTGCCAATTTTTCCTAAGGAGGATATTCAGGTGTGACATTTTAATAACAGAGGTGTTTATACTGTTAAAAGTGGTTATTATTTGGCTTTTGGTGGAATTGGTGTGGGTCATCCCCAACATAGTAACATCTGGAAAACAATCTGGAAACTGAAAATTCCTCTTAAGGTTCAAAACTTTATGTGGCGAGTTCTTCGAGGTGTTCTTCCTGTTCATTCTAACTTAGCTCAAAAGGGAATCCCCATTACTTCGACTTGTAACCTGTGTAATCAAGAAGAGAGTATTGTGCATGCCTTGTTTCACTGTCAATTTGCTAAGGAGGTGTGGGACTCTTTTGGAATTGTTATTCCATCGGATGAGGGTGATCTAGTCGTTTTATTTTCCTTTTTGTTGTCTGCAGTGGGGTTGGATAAATTTGAAGCAGTGTGTCTTGTGTCTTGGCAGATTTAGAATGTTAGAAATAATTTAATTTGGAATAACTCTCTTATGGCTCCTCACATTATTGTTAAATTTGCTTTGAATTTTCTCAAAGAATGGAAGGATGCGCAAACTATGTTTAACAATGTTTTTGTTCCTCTCAATAGTCGGATTGCTGGTTCTTCTTCGCCTTCTTCAGCGAATTCTATTGGTTGGAGATGTTTTGTGGATGCAGCCATCTTTTCTGATGTGAAATCATGTGGTTTTGGAGCTATTTTTCAGGACCAGGAGACTCAGTTTTTGTGTGCTATTTCTGGGCACAGACCGGGGCTCTTTGCACCTAAAGTGGCGGAGGTTGTTGCTCTCCGTTCTTCAATTGCTTGGATTTTTGATAATCTTCCTTCTAATGGCACTATTTTTATGGATGCTCAAGAGGTTTGCTTGGCTATTAATAATTCTTAACGGGATTTTTCCGAGTTTAGATCTATTTTATTTGATTGTTTTTCTTTTCTTGAGCAAAGACCTGATATAAAGGTTGTCTGGATTAAGAGAGTCTTTACTCAAGAGGCTCATAAGTTAGCCAGGGCATCTATTTTGTTCGATTCATTTAAGGTTTGGGATATTCTCCCTCATTGTACTTGATCTTTTCAATTATAAAGGATCTTTTTCTTTTCAAAAAAAAAATAAGTACCTACAAATTTGATTTATATGATCATATATAATCATGTCATGATTATCGATCAAATCTATACTAGTTTTAATTTATTTTTATACCCTTTAGTAATAAATGACTAGAGATGATATGAATAACACGGTTATTAATAAACATTACAATAATATAACATGCCAATAATATTAATGTGAAGAAAATCATTATATAAATGAAAATATAATCATTATATTAAGTTCCAAATAATTGGCTTAGGGCATAGTCACTGACTGGTTTGATGACTGTTCTTTACCCAAGGAACCAGCCCATTCCTTTCAAGAAGGAGCATCTGTTGTCCACCGACTGTGACGATCAAGCTAGTGTGTTATTCAAGGTTTACGACGGTGAGAACAGAATAGCTAAAGACAACAATTTAGTTCTCAAATGTGAGCTTTCTGGCATTCCTCCAGCACCAAAGGTGTCTCTCCGATCGGTGTGTGATTCGATACTGAAGCTAATGGTGTCTTAGATGTTTCTAGTAAGGATGACACAGATGGCCAGGACAACAAACGGACAATCACTAATGAGAAGCGAAGGTGCATGGTTAAGTTCAAGGCTGAACATGAGCAACATAAGAAGAAGAAGATTGATGCAAAGAATGCTCTGGCGAATTATGCATATTGCATGAGAAACAGTTTGAATGATGAGAAGATCAGCTGCAACCTAGCCCGGGTTACAAAAACAAGATCAAGGTTATGGTTGAACAAGTTATTCAATGGTTGGATGCGAACCAGCTCGCTGAGGCAGATGAACATGAGGAGAAGACGAAGGAGATTGAAAGCATCTGCAAGTGGTGGAATGGATGAAGAAGTTGATTGTGCCGTAAATTTTGGGATTAGATTTGATTTTGGTGGCTTTCTATGTGGAACTATGACTGGCCACTATATTAGTTCATTTTGATGTGTATTATTTTAGTTAATTATGGTGGCAAAACTGAAGTGAGAAGCTGTTTTGGAGTTCATCTGCTAGGAATAATATACAAGAAATATATATAACTTATTTAGTAAATATGATAAATTGAACAATAAAATGTTAAAAGATATTGGACCTACTTAATTATTTAACTCTCAAAGCACACTATACGAATCAAGCATCCAACTTTATAATATCAACATTGTATTTCTCATATTAGGAAAAAAAAAGCTTTTTATTATCTAAATTTATCTCCCTCTGTCATACTTTAACATTCTTTAATAAGCCTGAATTTCCTTTAATTTAAGTTTTGAACTCCACGATTTCTTTTCTAAATCAAGTAGAGCATTAACTTGATGAAATTACTTAATTAGCAAGTAAAATTGTTATGAAAGACTACTCTTAGGTTAGGTTCCTAATTAGTGAAGTAATTTGTCCTTGAACTAAAGGGTTCCTAATTAATTAATCAATAAGTTGTAGTTGCATATTTGAAGTCCTAGAAAATTTCCTTGTAACCACTTTAGATTGCAGAGCCTATTCTTAATCGAGAATTCTAAAGCCAGAATACTAAAAGGAAACATTTTAATTTTAAGAAAGTCAAAAACTTGAAATAATTTGACTCTGCAGGAATTATATGTTGAATTGGACCAAACTTAATATCTCAATAAAATGTTCACAAAAGGAAAAAAACATAAATATATTAGTTCCAAGTTCCACCAAATAAGGGTTATGTCATGGTGCGTGCATATATGTAGCGTGTACATTTGCACCATTATATAGCGTATATAAATTCTATAAGATGGTTCAGATACGTACGTATCAGACTATTACTTGTGCATAATAAACTGTTAGACTTTTGGTTTAACGGTGCTGTGCAATGCAAGTTAGTTGCATAGTAATGATTGAATGCACGAGCACTAACTGTTTGTACTAATATTTATTGTCCAATTAAGAATAAAAAGATATTATTTTTTGATAAGACAGACGCATGGTATTAACTATGGTTGATTGTTATGGTGAATTGTAATCTTGTGAAAAAAGTAAAAATACAGAAAATTCATAAAAATTGACTATATCAGTACATGTGTATAAGATTCTTGTTCATGTATACAAAAATATTGTGAATCTTAGGTCCACACAGTTAAATGTGATTAGGAGAATAATTGAGGTGGGAATTGTTTGTGTCACATCAATTGAAGGCAAAAGACAAAATGATTGGGTGTAGAAGGTGGGGAGAACGCGGAAACTCATGCCCATCAAATACTAAAAGTCTTGAGATTTTTGGCCAAATGACTGCTCATCTCACGCATCTCATCTTCACAAGTGAATTATTGGTGGGTCAGCTGAATTATTGGCATACAATTGTCAAACTTATCACTTTGTCTCACTATAAGCATTTGGTAAATGCTATATAACCTCTTTGACCGTAACAATTCAACTTCCTTTATAGCCTATCACCTTATATTTAGCAGATCATCACACACTTTGACAACAAAAATAAATAAATTCACTTGCATCGTATAATCTGGAGAAAGTACATAATTTTAATTCGTATCTATATGATGTTCAACTAAATCTCCAACAGTAGATACCAATTAGTAGAGGGAAAATGGTCTATCCCACTCCTACATTACATGTGGCAGGCTTTGAAGATGCTATGCGTAAAGGATTACTAATTCGCATCTCCCTTTGCATCCACTTTCTTTAATTAGTGATTTTCAAGGACCTATAGGTTCAAGATTTAGTGGCAAAGTGAAAAGCAAAAGAGCATTAGGTAAGCAAAAGAAATATTTGATTATGATGGCCTTTCATATCCCACCAACAAGTACTAGACCTACTGTTTCATCATAATATCAGTTCTTTTAGACATACAAAAAAATTTATGCGATGAATATCAAACGCATATCCGCAACAGACAACTATATGACTTGCTCTCTTTCAGATAGTGTCAAGTGATATGAGAGCTGCTGATAACCAATTCAACCAGCATACAGATTTGCAAAGGCCAGTTACAACACAAACCACTAATAGCCAAAGATAGAACTAGTCTACAAGATTTGCCGAGGGCTAATTGCATCACTTGTAGATGAAAACTTGTATTGCAGCTTTTTGAAGAAATTTCTCAAAACTGGTTCACAGTTCAACAGGATTACATGAAAGCACTGCTCCTCAAACACCAAATAGAAAAAGCACAGCTGTACTTAAATTAATGCAATCAGTGTGGATTTGTAGTCGTTTTTCTTTTTCTTTCTTTTTTTTTTCTTTTCACTTTTCTTGTTTATCCTTTTGCCTCATCATTCAACCAGAAAAGACTAAGATTAAAAAAGAAAACATAACCTATTGGTCAAAAGATGAGTTACAAGTATATATGGATGACAAAACAATCTGAAAGAAAAAATGCAAATATCATTTCATAGATTTCCTTTATGGAATGAGGTTAGTAAACAATGAAGCACCAACCACTCTAACCGTCCTTACAATCTTCGAATAAATGACGCTTTTCAGGTTGACAAATGCCCATTCACTCCCAGGAGAGGGCGAAGGCATACTCGGACTTCATGTTCTTCTGGCCCTGCACGATGTTTGGGGACAATAATTTCAAGCATCGTCCCAGTCTCATCGCGGTATGCTTCCAATTTAGCATCTTCTGGAATGCGGTTTGGAAGGGGAATCTCTCTAATGAATTCTCCCGGAGGGCAGTGCTCTGGTGTTGGATCTGTTAGTTTAAATGTCCTATCATGTCTCTTAATAAATGGCATGCAGGCTGTACTTATACAAGATATCTTCACAATTCCATGCAAATTAGTGTTTCTCCATGTGACTTTCACCCTTTGAAGATCAGCAAAAGGCAAGCTGATGATGATTAAGAATGCTTCATCATCTTCGTATATTGTTTTTGCTGCTGTCACAGGCCCATATACATTTTTCATTACCCCACTGAACTCACTTACCCAGGCTGGCTCAACTGGATGAATATTCATATCAACTCTGTCACCATGTGTGTTGTTAGCTAAACATTCATCATCGTTTCCATGCGGCAAATAATCCTTCTTTCGCTTGTGACTGACAGGAGAAAGATCCATGCTCTCACTGTTGCTATGGTCTGATGACTGAGTTGAGAGATTCAAACCAGTCCCATTAAGCAATTTTCTTGGGTGGGAATGTCCATTACCTTTTAATGGATGAAGGGGACGCTCAAGCTCAAATTCTGTGTTTGGAAGGTTCCTCCACGAACCAAAATCACTTGCTTCAAGAGGAATTGAGAAATTTATGTCCCGGCCTGTAAGCTCCATCCACCTCTTCCTTTCTTCCTCATCAAGATCCATCAGATTGGGTGATCTAACAATCTCTATGCCGTGAACACATTGAGGATTTGAGAGACCCCTGTAATGCTTCCTCTGCATCCTATGAGATCGAACAAAGCCCCTATCTACACTGAATGGAAATGGGCGCTCTCCTTGGCGAGAATGCCCATTCATGTAACTCCTGAGCTGCATCTTACCCAAGGCATTTTCAGGCCTTTCCTTGAAAACCCACATGTACATGTTCTCCATGTCATGCTGAACCAAGAAAGCATCAAGTTGCAAATCCGACTTCTCATATCCAGAAACACCATTACTGTCCCTAATTATCTTGCACTTTGACTTCTCATTCAGAACAGGCTTGAAATAGAAGCTAAAGAAAAACCAGGCACCCCAAATGCTATCAAGCCGTTTTGTGCACTTCTTTGCAACTTTTGGGATATTAACAACTGTCTCAACCTCGTAAGTTTGAGGTGCAAGACTAACATCCAGTATGTCACATGGATCATTCCAAGCCAAGGAAGGAGGTGGACTAGGCTCGGACGACAATGGGAGATTGATATCAGGTGGCCTTGAAAGAATGACTGACCGATTCATCTCTCTCTCCAATTCATCATGCGTAAGAGAACTAGAATCCATCGACAAAAGTGTAGATGGATGATAATTTTCCATTGACAAAGTTGTGAGTAGAGCTTCCCCCATGTTCTTTTCCTGTTACTTCTCTGTTTTTTTTTTTTTTCCTTTTTTTTGGGTTGTGACTAGCAAGCCCACCAGAGTTAACAGAAAATCATCAACAGCAGCATGAATCAAAATAGAAACCCCGAAAGATTCAGCAGAGCTCCCAATCAATCAACAAAACCAAATAAACAACTCATAAATCGCTTCATCTTTTAGAAGTTCAAAACAAACCACAACAATAAATCAGAAATAGTCATCAAGAAATCCAGAAAACAGCAAATCGCAGCATAATGCAAAAGACCTGCCAGAGAATAAGCAAGATAGACGTCAACTAAACACGTTCAAAACTAGACTTGAATACCAGATTTATAATCATATGCTACCAAAATGAAATACTACCCATATTTTTCCAAGACGAATAAATAAAATAAAATAAAAATATACAATTAAAAGTAAAACCTCAAAAACTGCTGGATAGACTACAGAAGCATGAAATTCCAAAAATCATAAATTTTTGCCCACAAAAAAGCCAATAATTGAGTTAAATCTAAAACTAGGTAAACTCTACAGACATCTGAGGATCCCCAAACGGGCATATGACAATATTGAGTGAATCTCTGATTTAACAGGAAACACATATGACTAAACCCTCTAAAGATTGAAACTTCGAAAGAAAAATATCCTCTTACGGTTTCTCAGCTAACAAAAACAGTTAAAAGCAAAAGAAAAAACCAAACAAAGAATTCGCCAATCCCTAGAATCTGAAGAAATTCTGTGAAAACAGAAGATAAGTACAGACTCAAAGCAATCAAATCAGACAATAAACGGAACCCTAAATCCCCAAAAAAGCGAACACTGAAAATGAATAAAATCGAAGAGATTCGAAAATTACCTAAAAGGCGAGACTTCAAATCCACCCAAAACAGAGGTTTGAACATTCGATCCCCATTTTGTGAGAGAGAGAGAGAGAGAGAAACGGAGGATGTTAAAAGAGACGGAGTTAAATAGGAGAGAGAGAGAGAGAGAGAGAGACCCTACACAAGATAACGGCGAACGTTGATTGTGAACGGCGTTAGGGAACGGGAGAGCAGATTAGGGGTCAAAAGAGGCGTCCCATGAAGCCAAGTGGTCCTGTCTTTTTGTATGGTAATAAGAATAACTAATACTAATAAGTGATAAGTGGTAACATTTTTCAAAATAATAATAATAATAATAATTTATAAATGCAATTTTTTTTTAATAAATGGGTTACACCATTTATTTTCTCATGAAGTGTTTGAAATATAACAACTTTGTTCCTACATATTTTTAATCGAATTTTATTTAAATTATTTAAAATAAAAAAAATTATGAAATATAAGATATATATCATTATATGATTGATTTATCGTGTAAAATAATAAAAAAAATTGTCCTATTTTGAATTATTTAAGTATAAATCAATTTTAAAAAATAAAGGAATATTAACCTATTCTGAGTAATTTAGACATAAAAATTACATTTATCTTTTTTATAAATCATATATATTGAATTATAAATTCACTTTTATAATTTCCTTAATCCCAAACAACCGCAAACAGCTCCAACAGTCTCTCCATTTTTAAATCTCTATTGGAGGAGAGATTTATATTTTATATATGGTCATTTCTATTGCATTATTGTAATTGAATCAATAAGTCAAACATTTAATAATATGATTCAAATTTTAATATTTATTTTTTTCTGAATAAAAATTAATTCCATGAGTAACCGAATGTACACGAGTATGTGACAATTTAATTAACTATTTTTTAATAAATATTTTTATTTTTATGTAACATAAAACAATTTTTATAATATAATTTGATACGTTAAATATTATAAAAATATTATTTTCAAATCAATCTATCCATATTCACCATATATCCATTCACGTAGGTGAATATATATGTATATATATTTTGCTAAATTGAGGTAGGTATAAACTAATCTTGTTATTGTTTTCAAAGGCAAAAAGAAATAAAGAAAAAGAGTTCCACTATTGAAGAAGCCAAATCCCATTTCCATGCCTAACCAATCAAATTTCTATATATAATTTAATTTTCTGCATTATCTAAAATTAGGATTACAAAGTTGTACGGTATCAGAAAAGCAATTGGGAATTTTGTTGCTTGTTGGGCACTTTAATTTATTTTTCTAAATTTCTTAATTATTTTTATATTCTAAAAAGTTAAAGTCAGTGTGAATTATTAAGTCAACTTTTCAACAAGTTGAATCAATTTCTGAGCTGACCGAGCATTTATTCAATACTAATTACATGATAATCCTCACGGATTATATTCTTAATTTGTACATTTAGAATGAATCAACATTATCCCTAATATTTAATTTTTGAAGAGTAAATTTGTAAATTAAAAAAAAAATGAATTATGTTGTATTAATTTTAATGAGGTTGAGAGATATAGGGTTGGCAATGGAGAGGGTAACCGTGCCTGTTTATTAAATAATGTGTCTGAAACCTATCGGTATCCATTTCAAATTAATATTACACAACTTATTTCCATCCTAAATTCAATTATAAATATTCATATACCACCCAATTTCCATTTAAATAACAATTTATCAATATTTTTCAAAAAAATAAATAAAAATCAATAAAAAAATCAAATAAATATAAATAATAAATTTATAATCAAATTACATCTACAAGGAATAAATCAAGTTAAATCCAAATATCATGACAAAAAATTTTTTTATTAAAAATAACTTAAAATGCTACCCAAGTTCAGTAACATGTACCTAAAGACTTAAATCCAATTTATATATATATATATATGATAACATTTTCGGAAAAATTTCCTTGACTTGTTATTTGCAAAAAAGAATAAAGGACCTATTTATTGGAGATTTAAAAATACTCTGACAGTTAAGTCAGTATTTTGACTAAAATATAAAAAGTATAATGTAATTGAAAAAAAAAATTTGCCACCTAAAAATACCTGAATTTCTGCTATTTATAAAGTAGAGAATCAGTATTAGAATATAAATCAGATCCTAAATAGGATATGACTTATAGATTCATAATTTGCGATTAATTCCTGGTAGAGTTCTATACTAAATTAAATTAGCTTCATTATCATAAGTCCTCCCTACGGTGTGCGATATTTATGTCAGCAGCATTTGAGGTGACATTTTTGAGTGGCTGCTATGTGGCACGTGTAGCCATGATGAGAGATTTTTTTGTAGTAACCTGGCGATATAGCCGAACTAGGTGTTAGAATAGGCAGTTGATTATTTGAATAATGATATAGCCGAACTAAGCAATTGCCAATGAATAAATATTCAAATAATGATAATGCCGAACTTGAACAATAAATGGCGAAATTGCCGAACTTGACGCTCGAATGGCGAATTTGCTTAATTGAGCGATAACTGGCGAAAATTGCCGAATTTTATTAATACTTCCGCTAGTACAACTGCTTGAATGGCGAACTTGCCGAACTTGAGCTATTGAAATGAAGTGCTCGTGGCGAAACTGCCAAGTGAGCAATTAAAATGAGATGGAGTGCTCGTGGCAAAACTGCCGGATGAGCAATAGGCTACTGGTAATATAGTTTTAAATTGAAAATAAACTGGACTGTAGCTAGAATGAGCGAATAAATCTGTATAACTCGATTAGCATATAGCTAGAATGAGCGAATAAATCTGCATTATGTTGTAGAGTTTACATTGCCTGCTGCAAAACTTTGGTTGCATGAGCTGTAAAAGAGGTAAAGGTTAAATAGATCGTCTTGTAACTTTGGCATTTTTTTGAAACATAGAACTGCATGCTTTGCTCTTCCCCTTGGAACTAAGCTAAGGGAAAACTCGGCTTATTTTAGGTGATGATAGTTAATTTTTAATTTTTAAACCTGCAAAAAGTTTCAATTTGACTTCTATCTCACAAGCGAACAAGTTAGCAGGTGTGTAGCATAAAAATACAAATTCATAGAGTAAAAACACTTGCGCAAGGCGATTGATTAACTGCATAAACTTTTGCTCCCTATCTTGAGAATAGGTTTGTATTGCATGTGCTAGAATTTAGCTAATAGAAATATGTTGGATTTCACAAAATAAATAATAAAATAACTTCAATTGAGAGACACGTATGAAAGTGCAATAAAAATGTACTTGAGAGAGAAATGTACTTACAAAAGGCACGTAATAGTTGTAATAAACTTGAAGCATACTTGTCTCTTTGAGTCTAGACTGAGAGTTTCCTCGGTCATTATTGTTCTTGTTTGTATTGTTTCGAGCTTTTAAAGAATTCAACTGATAGAAACTAAAAATCCACTTGTCTTTTTTGGTAAATTGTTAGTTAAACAAAGACAAGCTGAAGAATAATAAAAATCAAGGCAGTGAAGGTAATAAATATCTGAAAAGCATAATAAGGTCACATATAAACATATTTACATGAGTGAGTCCAAGATTTTGGCTCAAATAGTATATTTTGACAGAGTATTGCAAATTGATAATCTTTAAATTGCAGCATTTGCATAGATGAGAAAGTGTACAAATTGATTAAATCTTACACAAGATTACTAACTGCACAAAGCTTTAAGACAAAAAAAATGAGGCCAAGGACGCTTTCCTTGTCTTGTATTCCAAAAGAATCAAAATCAAGAATGCATATCTGTTGTTAAAATTAAAGGTGACTTGCAATAGAAAACTTGTTAAAATAAATTTTGGTCAAGCAATACTCAATTTCATGAAGAATTAAATTAATTTAAGAACTTAGTATGAAAGACTATCTTGACATAATTAACATTATATTGGCACGAGAAAATGCATATATAAGAAAGCTTTAGCATTTAGTAGAACCAAAATAAGCTTTCAAATAAATAAGATCATAATAAGAACATTAAAAATCGAAAATACAAAACACACAGCGCAAGTGTATTTGCCTCAAGTGTATGCATATACACACCTCTTCGGTTGAGCACAAAGATCTTACTTTTATTGCGAGATACTTGTCATGATTATATCTTCATAGTGAATAAACGTGTTGCTAAGAATGCTAGCAAAAGGCTAATTGTTAACCATAGTATGGACATTATGTGCCCCATGGAGGAGGAAGATGCAGTTTTGCATGTTGAATGCATATGGAGTTTGCATGAATTTTGATTTATATTGAGTATCCATCTTATGTGTTTATATCACGGAGTGAATTTTTGCAATTTGAATTAATGGAATGGAATAGCATTGTAGCAGATTATGCTTAAATATACAAGAATTTCAGGATTAGGAATTGTTAACCAAAGCATTTAATGGGACCATCAATGAAAATATAGCAATCGGTCATGATAACGTAAAGGGGACAGTGCAGTGGCAATTTTCTTTTGCTATTAAATTGCATCAATGAAAATTCAATCGCAATCAAAAATTTCACAACTAATGAGATCATATTTCGAATGGCATCGAGAAAAATCAAGCCTAAATTCATAAATTTCAATGAGACTAGAATATGACCATATAAAGAACTGAAAACTCAGATTTTGATACTTGAAATGTGCAACGGTAAATTATTGATTGAAGAAATTAATCAAGGAGACATTATAGATGGAAGTAACCTGATTGCTAGTAGTAAATTACTTAATCACCAAAAAGGAAGTAAGCCTACTGCAAGGTTAGTGACACGAGACCAATTGTTTGACAGTTTGAATCCATTCACATGATAACACTCAACAAGCACAATGAAGAGAGATCATTTAGATGTCAAGTAATTGTAGAAAAACTATTATCTATAATAAATCATGATAGAATTAAAGCACTGACCTTGTGGTTAGACTGGCAGTTCTAGATTTGTTACAATGCGATAAATCATGGACATCAAATCGAAAATCACTCCCAAAGTTGATGTAAAGGTTTGAAGCTATTATCACAAATATTGGCGTTTTCTCTTCCTTGTGTTCCACTTATATTGTCTTCACCGTCTCTTTCTTTATACGTTGCAGTGATGGATTTGCCTTGCGAAACAATGTCTCTGTAAACCATTACCCTACCGTATATGTTCCTATAAAATTCCTCGGTGATCTCACAATCCCACCCAAAGACAATGAATTTTGGCCTCCCAAGCATATAAAAACCCCTAACATACTTCCTTCTCTTTGATTGGACAGGAAAAGCCTCCGCTTCTGTGTTGGCGCTGACTCCGACAATGGTGACGATAAGAGCATCACTTATGGCCTTAATTTACAATAGTAGAGTAACCATGATTGGAGGAAACCTAAAAGTGCTGAAGGTTTGAGGAATTTAAGGATGATACTGTGCAAAGGTTTGCTCACTAGTTATGGTTTGTATGAAGGAAAAGGAATTGGCAAGAAAGCGAAGGAAGATGTCAAATTGAAGGAATATCCTATCAAAAATAATAGAGAAGGTTTGGGCTTTGTTGCTCCTAGCAAATTTAAGAGAGGCAGACATGGCCATGGTGATGGTTTCTTGGTAAATGTTTCAGATCAATGATGTTGGTAGAAGATAGATCTTGGATTCAAATATACCGAATACTTACTGGGTGGTTAATAAGCTTGCACTAAGAAAGAAGGAGCTCAATCAGAGGGTTTCTAATCTTGCATATTTGGGTTATCAGGGTTTATATGTTTTGCAGATTTTGGTTCTACAGTAAAAGATGAACTTTCGAGAAAGATGAGCGGATTTGGGTTCTAAAGTAAAAGATGAACTTTCGAGAAAGATGAAGGCTTTACATTTTTGAGGATAACAAGCAGGGACTGAAAGAGGGCAAAAGAAATTTTTGCTGGATAGGAGAGAAGATCATGATTCTGGAAAAGAACCAACCGGTGGTATAGGAGCCAGCCGCGACAGATGGAGCGCCTGCTACTGCTAGTGGTGGTCGCGATGGTGGCACTGTGGGTCGTGCTGCGATGGTCAACGGCCGCTGATGGTGGATGAGTCAAATCTCTTTTTGGGTCTCCTAACAAGCCAAATGATGTAGTTTTTCAATTTTGCCCTCCCACACCAAATGGAATAATTAAGCAGATCAGTCAAGTCTTGTTTTGTTATAGTTGATGCAGAGAATTGCAATAAAGAATTGCAATGAAAATGTGTGAAGGTGTGTTTCACGCTCACCACACCAATGATAACATTTTTAAAGAAATTTCTGTAACTTTTTACCTGCAAAAAAGAATGCAGGACTTGTTGGAGATTTACAAATACTCCGACGGTCAAGTCAGTATCTTGACTAAAATATAAAAAGTATAATGTAATTGAAAAAAAGATTTCGCTCCCTAAAAATACCTGAATTCCTGCTGTTTATAGGGTAGAAAATTAGTATTGAAATAGTAATCAGATCATAAATAAAATATGACTCATAAATTCCTAATTTGTAATTAATTTTTGGTAGAGTTTTATACTAAATTAAATTAGCTCCATTATCAATATGAATTCTTCACGAGTAGTAAAATTACTAGACCTGTCAAATATAGCCCAAGTCCAAAAATTTCGCCCAACCCGCCCAACAAAATAGATTCAAAACCCTGCCCAATTAAAAAGATGCCCATTTAAACCCGCCCAAATCGCATCCATTTAAAACTGAACCCGTTTGAGGCATTTGGCAAAGACCAACAGGCCTCAACTGCAGTATTTGACAAAAATAATTTTTTTCTTTCTCTTTCATTTTTCTGAGTTCTTTTTCTTTTTCACTCTTCCCACGGGTGAATAGTATACTTGGAGTAAAAATTACTTCCGGAAATGAAAAATATTTTATTTGACCATCGGAAAATACTAATTACGGTAAGTCTAGTGGTAAAATTTGGAGTGAAAATGAGTTTAAATAGATTTCCAAAAGTCAAAAATAAGAAAAAGTTCTGGGTCGTATTAAGGGACACTGGTTTGACTAAAGTTTGACCGGCCCTTTAAAAATAATAAGTTACCTCCAAAAATTATTTTAAGGGTATAAACAAGTTTAGAATAATATTTAGAAACTTTTGACAGTGAAAAATTAAATTTACGGTAATAGTGAAAATTATCGAATCGGACCGGTTAGAGTCAACCAGTCCCGAAAACGGACTTTGATTGAGCTGAAATTTTTTGTGAAAGCTTAATTTATTATTTTTAGAATTATGGAATTGATTTTGAGCTCGTATATAAGCAAACACATCATCAAATGGGTGTCGACCCACATCTTGGCCCATTTGGGTGTCTACCCGACCCGTTTGACTCATCCGATCCATTTGAGCCAATATTTTTTATAGTAGTCATTTTAATATCCCGTTATTATATTTAGAATTATTTTTCGTTAAAAAATTGGTCAAATAGGTCGACCCACATCTTAGCCCATTTAGGCCTCAATCGGGCCCGTTTGGACCATACGACCTATTTGACCTAATATTTTTTAATAGTAGTCATTTTAACATTCTGTTAATTTATTTAAAATTATTGTTCTTAAAAATATGTCAAATAGATCGACCCAAATCTCGGCCCATTTGAGCCTCCATCGGGCCCATTTGGGCCATCATTTAACCCATTTATGCCAATATTAGTATTTTTTTTTACATCCCGTTATTATAACGATAATTATTTTCATTAAAAAATTGGTCAAATTTTTAGCTCATGAGTCGATCCAATCCGCCCAACCTATTTCGGCATTTGACGCATTTATGACCCATACTTCATTTAGGCCAATATTTTTATGGTAGTTATTTTAGTATCCGTTATTATATCGAGAATTATTTTTCGTTAAAAAAAATGTGTCAAATGGGCCGACCCATATATCGGCCCAGTTGGGCCTCAATTCGACTCATTTGAACCCCCCGACCCATTTTAGCCCATCATCTTATCCATTTAGGCCAATATTAGTAGTGTTTTTTATATCCCTTTATTATATTGAGAATTATTTTTATTAAAAAAAATTGATCAAATTTTTAGCCCATGGGTCGATCCAACCCGCCCAACCCATTTGAGTATTTGATCCATTTATGACTCATACTTTTTGGCCCATTTGTGACCAGCCCATTTATGGTCCGCCCATTTATGACCCAACCCAAACCCGCCCAACCCGCCCAATTTGCCACCTCTAAAAATTACTATCCAAACTCATTTTAAAACTATTTATTTACTAATCTAATCCGTACAATTAGAATTGAATACAACTGGGTATAAAAAAAAAAAATTATACCCAATCTTCCCTAGAAAGATTGCATGAGAATTCAAAGGAATTTATTTCTTCTCCTTTTCCAATCTTTGAAAATTGAAATAATAGCTCAAAGGAAATCTTAGTTCAATTACACTAGTAATTGTTAACTTCAAAACAATAGACGCATGCCACCTATATTTCTTCTTCCTTGTCTAATGATTAGTTTAAAAGAAATAAAAAAAAAATTGAGGGAGAGACAATAATGCTTTTAAAGTTTATTGTTTTCCGGAAAATCATCGACCACTGCAGCTCAATTTCATGACCATATCACAACCAAAATAATTAACTACTACTAATATCATTGTGGTTTGTGGATGAAGTCAATTATATTAATGCAATAACCTTTTATATATAATAATAAAATAATCATAATCTCACGAACGAATTTTTAAAATTAAATTAATGATAAAGCCAAAAATGTGTTTATCTGTAGAAAAGAAGGCAATCCGATCGGATGAGAAGAACTGCAATAAGAAGAACCCGATCGGATCAGGCGTGAGCACTCCGAAACTTAAATTAGTAGCTTAGAGAGAGAATGTGCTTTTAGAGAAAAAGTGTCTTGGATTCAATACCTGGTGCCATCGTTGGCTGGGCTATTTATGTGAGATAGTTGAGGGACACTTGAGTGCATGGGGTGTGATTACTGGCTGTCAGAGTAGGTATTCGGCGACATGACAAGAAGCAGGTGGTAGGCATGAGCGCTGCCTTGTGTCAGGCGGCTGATGGGACTGGCGGTCACATCAGCCGATCAGACTTGTGCGCTGCCTAGAAACTCGTGTCCGCTACCTTTAATTGATAGGCCTTGGGCCTTGCCAGTTGAATGGGCCGGCTTGACGAGCCTTATATCAAATGATATTTGTTGTTTTATCACTTAATTTCTTTCATAATATGTTTATTAATTGCCTAAATTGGAGTCAAGAAGACTATTATTTAAAAAACAAAAAGATTTAATTAACAAGAAAATATATCCACCAATCAATCTTAAACACACCACACCACATCTTATAAGTTTTTTTAATTAATTTATAGTGAATTATATATTATTAAAGTCTCCATGTAGCTGTCCTAGATAGTACCTGGTTGCTAGCAGTTTTATTATTAGCATTATTTTATTTTTCTCTCTACCTCCAACTTTGTCCAATACATGAATATGATAAGTTTGAATTGAATATTTAAATTTAATTTTATAAAAACAGTATTATACCAAAGATTCCTTCTTTCACTTTATTATTAGAAATATTGGATTTTAAAAACTTTAAGGAAAGAGCAATATAATAAAAAGACCCATCCACTACCAAAATTTTTATAATATAAATTCTACTTTCTAATTAATTAACATACAAATTAAATTAAATAATCTCCCTTTCCTAAAAAAGTATTTATAAGTTCTTATTAATTCAAATAAAAATAAATTAAATAATCCAATTTTATTTTGATAATGGCCATTTGAAGAGGATTATTATTATTATTATTATTATTATTATTATTATTGTTTAAGTTTGTGTATTGTCACGTTGGTCAGGACGAAAACGTTTTAGCATAATAGTGTGGAATTACCCAATAATAATTTGAAATTAATTGATAAATTAAATTGCGCATATATTTCTTATAACAAATTGTAATGTAATATTAAATGTAAGTCAAAAGCTCAAATTGACAAAGAGCATGTAACCAGTAAAAACCTTAATTAGTTGCTGATGTAGCAGACCCATTCGTGGGATCGCTTGTAGTACGCTACAACCTTATTAAAAACAAAGAATATTGACATACAACAACCTTCTTAACAAAGCATCATAGTTTTTGTAATAATAATAAATAATTATGAAGGGGGCAATGAATATGCATCTCTTGATATGCTTAAAAGACATCTATTTTTCCGTTTTGTTTATTTTATATAAAATACTTTCTCCGTTCCTTAATATCTGTTACTTTTGACAAAAATTCAAATTTTATTTATCTGTCATTTTTAGATTTTCAATGCAATTTAATTTTTTTTTCAATTTAATTTTCTTTTCCAATACAAATTAACCAATTAGATTTAAGTTTGTACATTAAAACACTCAATATACATTGAATCACTCAATTTTTTCCTAAATTCAAGTCTAATTAATATTTCTTAATTCTAGTGAAAACAACAAAAGTGACACTTATTTAGGAACGGAAGGAGTAATTTTAATACTTCACATGTATGGACAAATCACATACAGACCGTTCAATTAAAAATAATATTATTTATTTTATATCTAACTGTTAACATTTAATACATAGTATATCTAATGTATTCACGTGGACCAACCGTAGTTAAAAAAGTTATAAGTGAGCAGGAAATATTTTTTTATTACTATAATAAATTAAAGATAAAAAAATTAATTATAATAAGGATGCCGTATCAGACTCCAATAACCTAAGTAGCAACGTGTTTGTTTGTTGGGTGCAGGTGTTTATTAAGCGGTTAAGCCTTATCCTACTTGTCCTCGTCTCTTCAACTGATAAGTTCGTGGCTTTTTTTGCCCTTTGTTGATAAGATGATTTATTTTCTTTTTATCATTAAAAATATATATATATTTTTTTATTAATTATAAAATATATTATCTAATGTTAATATAATATTAAAATATTCTAATCAATATCTCAATATCTATTTGAAAATATAAATTGTTTAACTACTAATTAAGCTTTTATTTAACTTAATCTAATGCTTTTAAAATTAATTTAAATTAAAAAATAAACCAAATTAGTGTACAAGCAATGCGCTATAATGTTGTCTTAATTAATTATAATCATACGTAAGCATAGCAATCGAATAAAATATAAATTCTCTCTTCAGTTTCCACATAATCATAAAAAATAGTAATTCAGATGATATGAAATATAAGTTCCAAGAATTTCGGTTATTAAAGAATTATTGTATTATTATATGTATCTACTAGAAGAATATAAACTTTTGGACCATACCAATGATCCTTATATGCAGAGTAGTCATCATAGTCGATTGATCAATAAAGAGATAATTACAAAATTAGAACTTAGTTATATGATAGTTCTCAATTTTAAATCAAAATATATATATATATATATATATATTACAATGTCATTTTAAAACTTCATATGTCATTTCAATTAAAAAAAAAATTATTAGTTTTTTCAGTTAAAACTAACTGAAATTTATTTTTTTAAAATGAAAATTATTTTTAATATTAATTTATAAATTAATTTAATTTGATATTAATAATATTTTTTTATTGTTATAACTAATGAATATTAATAATAATTATGCAAACCAATTTAAATTAAAACAACAATATTTTTTAATTTTTAATTAGGTATTAATGTAACTAAAAGTTAATAATACATTTTTATTAATAATCAAATTGAGACATTTTATTTAGATTTGCTAATTTTATCGAAATATAGCTAATATCTTTCAAAAAAAAATGTCACGAATTAGAAAGTAAAATTTTTGTTAATCTTTTTTGATATGATATTTTTATAGTGTTAATAATTAATGAACGTTGCTAATGAGTATTGAAGATAATATTTTAGTCATTTATAGATAAATTTGCTTATTTTTTAAAATATTTTTTATGCAGCAAAACAAATTAAATGAAAAAATAAAGTTAAAACTACATTTTTTTTATATTTTATTATTCTTTAATTTGAACTGAAGATTGCTAATTCATTCTCCATATTATGCACAAAATATTTCATGTTTTATTATGTATAATAAACCCTTAAATAAATGAATCTTTTATTAAAATAAATGAATGAATCCAATCTTCAACCTATCCATGATGCATACTGCTCTTTTGCTGCCAAGACAAAGTCTTTACTTTACTGCTACAATAAGTTTTGTGTTCAATTTATCAAAAAACAAAAAGCCGTACGATGTGCGAGCTTCACCCCGGTTCGGGTGGGCTCGCTTACCTGGGCCTATAGGGTTGGACTGGTCTTTCGAAATCCCATATCGGTAAGATATTTGTTGAGTGTGTGAGTTATAAGCATGTAGTAGTGGATTTTGCAGTAAGCAATTGCCTGCAAAACTCCACTGCTACAATAAATGTTGTGTTCATATTATCAACAAAAAAAAAGTCAAAAATTTTGTGTAATTCTAATAAAAATCCAAGAAATGGAACGTGTGAGATAAATTCTACCAATTATTCAAATATAATTATTGATAACACTGCAAATATTATTTGCATAAAAGCTCATCCAGTCGGCCCAGTCTGTTGGCAAGGCCCAAGGCCCAATAGCAGAAAGGTAGCAGGCGTGAGCTCCAAGGCAGCGCACATGCCCGATCGACTGATGTGACCGCCAGTCCCATCAGCCGTCTGACACAAGGCAGCGCTCATGCCTATCAACTGCTCCCAGTCACTTCGCCGCATACTTACTCTGACTGCCAGTTGTTATATCCCAAGCAATCAAGTGCCCCTCAACTGTCTCTTATAAATAACCCAGCCAACGATGGCACCAGGTATTGAATCTCTAGCATTTTATTTCTAAGCATTATCTCTCTAAAAGCTACTAACTTAAGTTTCGGAGTGCTTACGCCTGATCCGACCGGACTCCTTTTGTTGCAGGATCTACTCATCCGATCGGATCTCACGCTACAGATTAGCCCGCTCTCCTTCTCTTTCGATAAAGACCATTCCGTGCTTTATCATTTGGTGCTTTCGTTGAGAGGGTACTTTTGGCAAGGAAGGTACTCCAGACAGGGTATTTTTGGCTAAGCATTTTCAAAGATGCTCAAGAGAAAGTAAGGAGATGCCCGCAGTGCCAAGTTCATGGAAGGGTCATAAGACAGCACGGAGCAGACCAGCAGCTGATCGGTATCGCATGGCCATTTGATCAGTGGGGATTGGATATCCTGGGACCTTTTCCCCAAGCAAAAAGGCAGATGAAGTTCCTCATCGTGGCAGTTGACCACTTTTCCAAGTGGATCGAAGCAGAACCCCTGGTGACTATCACCGCAGAGAGGGTCAAAAACTTTGCCTGGAGGAACATCATCTGCAGGTATGGCTTACCTAAAGTATTTATTATAGATAATGGCAAGCAGTTCGACAGCTCCATCTTCAAAGATTTTTGCCAAGGCCTGAACATCAATCTAAGGTTTACCTCAGTCACCCACCCTCAAAGCAATGGAATAACAGAGGTCTCCAATCGGACTATCCTCGAAGGTTTGAAGAAGCAGCTGGGTGAGGCGAAAGGCAATTGGACTGAAGAGCTGCAGAGTATCCTGTGGTCATACAGAACTTCACCAAGAACAGGCACTCACCAAACGCCATTCTCTCTAGTTTACGGCTCCGAAGCGATGATACCCGTAGAGATCAGACTCCCATCCTACCAATCGGCATTCTATTCTGAACGAACGAACATCCAAGAAAGATGCTAGGATCTTGATCTCGCAGAAGAGAGAAGGGAGGACGCCTATGTCAAGATCGCCACCTACAAATAAAGGATCGCCAGATATCACAACGCCAAAGTAAAGTCTAGAGCTTTTAACATCGGCGACTTGGTGCTAAGAAAGGCGGACATAGGTATGGGAAACGCAGGAGTAGGCAAGTTAATGCCAAATTGGGAAGGGCCTTATGAGGTCTCCAAAGTCTTAAGTCCAAGCATGTACAGGCTCAAAACAATAGAAGGGCAAGACATCCCCAGAAGCTAGAACGTCGAAGTGCTCAAGAAATATCACTTGTAATGATGTATCCAGAATCAACAAATATTCAATCAATAAAGAGGTCTTTTCATGTCTATGAATAAGGAGTTCTTTTCTCACTATTTGCAAATCATGCATATCACAACTTATACGCTAGGCTCGACGTTCGTCCCGAGCCAAAAATGCGAAAATTGGAATCCACCTCTTCGCAAGTACAAAACCGTGAGGGTCGATGCAATTCCCGATCCCAAGACACAGAAAAGAGACAAATATTCGACAGTTCGACCGTTAGGATCGATAATCATCCCGATCCAAAGATACGAAAAACACGAACCTTATGTTGATCCCGTCCATTAGGATCGGCCATGCTCCGATCCGAAGATACGGAACGCGCTCTGATCGCGCTGACTCATTCGCTAGATTCAACGCCTATCCCGAATCCAAGATGCGAACACTTAAGTTAGACTAAGGCAAGCGCTTCTCCCAAAGAAAAGTGTTGTGCAACGGTCACGAGCCAAAATGCACATCAAACACTAACTTGACGAACGAGGCTATTCGCCTGATTCTAAGTCTGACTTAAGAATTGTTCCAGATGGCCGACTGATCATGTGCTCTAAACTAGATTGGGCAAATCGGTCACTGGACTCAATGAAATATTCCAATTCAGGAAGTATATGAGATTCTTTAGTATTTCTCAATTTAGCAATATACATGCGTTTTAGCAAGATATATTTGAACTTAGCAAATTTTATGCAATTTTACAAGTTATTTGAAGATCTGTGAATAGATAACTATGGAAGCTTGCAAATTATGCAAAATTTATCTTTATTCAAATGAATCGTATACAGTACAAATCTATAAGAAATCTGTACAACGAACGAAGTATACAAAAGTAAAACTAATCTAAGTTTTAAGTTTCTATGCTAACTATCTACATTTACAATTTGTATGTCTCCTGGAGGATCGGTGGGTGGTCCTGGGTTTGGCTCGGCTGAAGCCTGAGAAGGGTCGGAGGCAGGCTGAGAAGGGTCGGAGGCACCTTCGGAGATAGGCACAGCCAGCGGAGGCACTCCAACTTCAGCTCCAAAGGATGCGTCTTCACGAACCTCAGGCGAAGCAACTTGTTCAGTAGCTCTCTCTCTAGGAGCATCCCCTTCATCATCACTCGATCGCGGATAAGGCAGAGCCATTGGGTCCTCCATCCAGTTGAGGTCAGCGCCAGGGAAACGCCTCCCAGCCTCATAGATCAGCCGAGATAGCAGTTTCGCCTGAGTCTCGCCCAGTTGTTCAAGCAGCTGCTCCTCTCGAGAGGCAAGCTCCTCTCCAAGCCTCCTCTCCCAAGATGCCTCCTTGTTCTCCAGAGTGGCGCGCATCCGGTCACACTCCGCCAGCGTCTTGCCTTTCTCCTCCTGCTCCTTAGCCTTCTTGGTGCCCATAAGCTTACACTCGGCGCCCAGTCTGGTCGCCTCTGCTTCAAATTCTTGACATTGAGCGCTGTCGACTGTCAGGCGTGCCACCTCACCCTTCAGCCGATCGACCTCGACCAGCCGCGACTTAAGCTCCTGAGCATGCCGAGTGGCCTCCTTCCTAGCGTCCACCACCTCCCCACGGAGAGCAGACGTGTCCTTTTGAAGGTCCAATATCTCAAGGCGAAGGGTAGAGTTCTCCTTCTTGATGGCTTCGCATTGGGCAATGGCCTCCCCCCTCGCCTTGTTGGCCTCTTTTGCTTGTGCCTCCAAAAAGGCGCCTATGCCGTGCAAAATTCAAAAGTCCCGCCAACGTACATTTCCCGAGGGGAACAGCTAAAAGCGCGCATCATCCGAACGGATTCACTCAAGGCAATCTATGCCCGATCGGATCAGTTTGAGGGGGGACAAGTGATAACACTGCAAATATCATTTGCATAAAGGTCCATCCAGTCGGCCCAGTCTGTTGGCAAGGCCCAATAGCAGAAAGGTAGCAGGCGTGAGCTCCAAGGCAGCGCACACGCCCGATCGGCTGATGTGACCGCCAGTCCCATCAGCCGTCTGACATAAGGCAGCGCCCATGCCTATCAACTGCTCCCAGTCATTTCGCCGCATACCTACTCTAACTGCCAGTTGTCACATCCCAAGTACTCAAGTACCCCTCAACTGTCTTTTATAATAGTCCAGCCAATGATGGCACCAGATATTGAATTTCTAGCATTCTATCTCTAAGCAGTTTCTCTCTAAAAGTTACTAACTTAAGTTCGGAGTGCTTACGCCTGGGGCCTCCTTCTCTTGCAGGATCTACTCATCTGATCGGATCTCACGCTACAGATTAGCCTGCTCTCCTTCTCTTTCGATAAAGACCATTCTGTGCTTTATCAATTATCATTTTTTCAGTTGATAAAAAATTAACTAAAATTCGAGTTAGCCATGTTGTAATTTTGACAATGAAATGTCTTTTAGAGGACATGCCAATGCTAATGTAGATTCCAATATATTAGGTGGTATCATGTTATAATTCGTGATTGATTTGGTTACGAATGAACTAATTTAAAAATTAGTGCCTCAAATATGTAAATAACCGAAGTAAAAGTTGAATGTTATGAATAAGTGGTAAAGTAACTAGTTTATGAGTTGAATGCAATCACCTTAATTTTCTCAAAAAAAAAAAAAAGAATTGAATAGTCTCAATCTTGACCCGGATGGTTAAGAATAATTTCAAATAAAATAATTGAGAGGTGACATTAGACTTAGTTGAAAAGATAATTAAAATAATATATAGAAATAGAAATTTAGCGGATCCAAAATTTCCACTAAAAGTAGGTGTGCAATAATTGTGTTAGGCACATGCATGCTATTGCTTGGTGTTGGGTTTCCTTATCACCCATTTCTCCCCAGATACTACCTCCACCCATTCTCTTCTTTATCTCCTTATCACCTACAACTCCAGTTAGATTACAAAATCTTCCATTTCATCTCCCTTTTAGGATTATATATATATATATATTTTGCAAACAAATTTTCTAAAAGCAGAAACCATTTTGGGCTACATATTGGGCTCATAATTATAGGAACAACCGGTCTCTGCTGTAGCCCATATTGCCTGCAGCAACTTGATTTTGGGTTATTTGGTTTTGAAGGCAACAAGTCTATTTTTCAGATATTCTATTTAAAACTCTATCCATATTTTATATTCACGATATATAGTCTAATAATATGTAAAAGAAAAAAAAAATGAATGGCATAATATCATTGGATCAATATCAATAAAAGAAAAAAAAGCATAGATTTTATAAATTTCGGGGTGCAGGAGAGTTGATAAAAGACTCTCATACTTTAAGTGAAGTCGTGAGTTCGAACCTTCATGTATGCAGTTATTGAAAACCTGCAGTCAGAACTTTACCTCCTACAAGGGAATGAGAATTAGTTTGAATTTGGTGTTAGCTTAAAAGTATCTCACGTAAAGTTAAAGCAGTGAAATTATAAAGTTGAAATTAATTTAGAATACCATGCGGTGAAAACTAAAAAAAAGCATAAATTTTATCTCAACTCTCTAAACTCCACCAATGTGGCAATGTTACAAACATAAACGTGTTTGTTATTGTAAATTCCACATAAGATATTAGACGTAAGACAAAGTAGTAACCTAGAAATAAGCACCAAAAAAATTTAATAACAAGTATAGTAAGCAACACATAGACAATGATTTCATTGTAACCATCACCTTAGTCTTTGGTTTAATATGACTTTATTAGAGATTCATCACTTATATTGCTTAGGCCAATGTCAATTATGTCTATCAACGATGCCGACGATTTTGGCAGCAAGGTCACCGTTCTCTTAATCGGAATCGGATCGGCAGCTCTCGTAGTCACAATCTACCATTGCATAGTGACGTGCTGGTGTCCCCGCGAAGAGGCGATTAGGGATAATTCACAAAATAGACGAGCAATTACAGAAGATCGAGTGGGAATGAATAGCATTGAGAACTCGACTGCCCAACTCATACCGGCTTTTAAGTATCAAAAGGGGATGGGATTAGGGGTTGATGATGAAGAAACATGTGCAATTTGCTTGAATGAATTTGAAGAAGGTGAGGAATTGCGGACTTTGCCAGAATGTGTGCATTCATATCATGTTGCTTGCATTGATATGTGGCTATGTTCACATACTAATTGTCCTATGTGTCGCACTGATGCTGTGTCTCCTCAAAGTTCTAATAACGTTTACCCTCATGATTTAGGTATGGTGCAAAGCATTGTTGTACAAACTCAAACAATTTAATAATGGATTATTCATTTTTTTTACTTTGAATTATATCTATAATTTAAACAGCCGAAAGTCTGATAACTTTTCTAATTGAATAAATATTTGATTTACACTTCTGCCCTCAAAAATATAATTATCTAAAAAAAAGTTATTGAATGTTATCCATTTATAGTAAATTCTGTAATTTTAATTGTGTATAAAATTGAGCTCTTTCATATTTTAATTTGTTAAAATTTAACTCTTTAATTTTGATTGTACATTTCACAAATCGTCATTTTATGTAATTTAATTGTCAAAATAAAAGTTAAATATTTCATATAAATAAAAAGATGTATGTTATATTGTTATAAGAAGGAATATTTTAGATCTTGTGCTTTGCAGACTATATAATCTAAGCCCATATTAGGCCCCATTCTAAAATGGAATTGGACAACATAAACTGTTAAACAAACAATGACAGAAAATGGAATGGAATTGGAGCTAACAGGTGAAATATCGTTGAATGCGTAATCAAATCGCTAGAGGAAGGGCTTGAACCTTCGACCTTGTGGTTAACAGCCACACGCTCTAACCAACTGAGCTACTCCAGCAGAGCTGATGTGGATTAAATTGAGGTCATAATTAAGGTTTATATACCTACTGATTTGCGGCGGAAATTACATTTGTAGGGCATAATTTTTTTTTTTCCGTAATGTCTTTTTTTTTATAATAGTAATGTATTATCTATTCATTTAAATATTATGAAATGTATTTTATCAATAATAATAAATTAGCAACAATTAAATAAATGTGCATGTAAATACATTTTTGTTAATAATATATAATTAATATACAAACAATTTTTAAACAAACAAAAATTATTGTATTTTCACAGATAATAAAAATGAGTAAATGATCAAAATAATTCCCCTTAGACATTTTGAGAGAGGACAATTGGGTCTGGCATGTTTTGAAGAATGGAATTTTTTCAATAAGATCGGTTTATAACCTCTTTTGATCATCTGGTTAATTAATTCTCCAATTCAGGCTTCGGTTTGGAAAAAGATTTAGAAACTCGAAGTCCTTCTAAAGGTTCGTAATTTTCTGTGGCGGTTAGTAGTGGGTAATTTGCCAATAAAAGTAAGACTCAATGAAAGACACATTTTTGTTGAAATGGGATCGATGTCTTTGTTGTGGTGTTCTTGAGTGTTGTTTTCATGCTTTGGTTGAGTGCCATGTTGCTTTGAATTGTTGGCAAATTTGGGGATTTAGTGCTCCATTAGCTGCTCATGATCATTTTATTTCTTGATATATATTGGTTTTCCATTGTGTGGTAGTTGTTGGTCGGGGATAAATTTTGCGAGTTTTTCATGATCTGTTGGGAAGTTTTGGGAGGATAGAATTAAAGCAGCAGGTTTGGAGAGGTAAACAATTATCAACAGATGTTATTGTTTCTAATGGATTGGAGATGTTGGTTGCGTGGAATTTTGCTCAACTGGTAGCAGCAGGTTCAGTTATGAGCCCTATTGTTCTTCAATTGTTGGTAGGAAATTAGGAATTAATGGAATATTGGTGGAGTATTTTGTAACTTGTCGTATTGTATTTTCCCTATTTTGCATCTTAAGAATATGGTCGTCTGAAAAAAATATAATCTCCACCGATATTTCATTATTTCCTACCAACCAAGATTGATAAATTCGGTTGGAAAAATTCTATATGCATGTGTCTCACTCCACTACTCAATCAATATTAATTATATAATCATGTAAAAATTTAATATTTACTTCACAAATATGACAGTGATAATAAAAATGATTTTTGAAGTATAACAATGGGTGTGGAGGAGTTTGACACTTACAGTTGGTTGTAATACGAGCATGGCCATATTGTTACAAGCAGTAATGGCATTGAGATTTGTACCTCAAAAAGTACAAAATTTTACTTGAATTATATGTACTCTTAATACTCTGAATCGACTTTGGGTTTCCCTTTTCAAGGCATACACCCATTCTTTAATTGGGATCCCTTTGGTACACAATTTTTCAATCTCTTCAATCACGTGCCACGCTTGTGATTTAGGACATATAATTTTACTTTTTTTTTTTAAGAAAAAAAAATATATTGATTGTTGATTCATGATTAAGAATATTCATGGCAAGCTATTTAATCGTAATTATCTACTCAAAGGTTTATTTAATTATTTTTTATTTGATATAAATAGTAAGTTAAAATTTGAGATATCTTAATATCACTAAGCTAAAACACTTGGCTGTCTTAAGAAGCAACCTTAAGATTTTTATAGATATTTTTGGACTATGAATATGATGTTGATTTCTTATGTGAACCGGACAAGAGAAGGTAGCTGATTAATTCTTAACATTTAAGTTAACATGAAATGTCTTTGGATACCAAATCAAATATGTAATCAAACCATAGGATTGATTGCTCTCTAAATAACCAAAAATATTTTGCATAAGATTTTTTTATATATTCAACCAAAATATGTTGTTTTTTTAGCGGGAGTTCGAACTTGATATCTCTCAGTATATGAGAATCAACTTTTATTATTGGAATATTCCTTTAGAGTAATAAAATATGTTTGTTGATCTTTTAAAAACTACTGATATTAATTGGTTCAAGCAGTTCAATACTTGTTATTTTTAAATAAAATCTCAAGTTTTAAGTCTTTTAAATAGTAAAAATTAATGTTGAAAGAGTTTTACACTCATAATAAGCTGACCTGACTCAAATTAAATAATATCACTAATTATATAAAAAAAATTTAAAAATGATTGTGGTTAATGTTTCGAATATAAATTTTTATAAATAATTAAAATGAATATTTTATATTTTTTATAAATATGCACGATGGAAATATGATATAATTGAACTATAGTATGCTTGAAATATTGAATCGATACTTAGAAAACAAATATATTTTGTATAGTATCAACGTACAATATGATTAAGATCTTGAACATATTTCTCAACTAATTTGGGCTTTTTTTTAGGGAATATCAATCAGATTTTCTTCCTTTTTCCCAAATAGATTCACAAATCCCATATGGCTGAAGTAGATTTCTTGCAAAGACTTTCTTTTTTTTTAGAAAGAATAATGTATTAACACTTACAAAAAATCATGATGGGTCAGAATTACCAAAGTCTTTGTCACAATGATTGTGATCACAAATTCAATAGTGGTGTAAGCCACCCACTAGAGGCTTCATGGCAGAATTTTTATCATAATAAACTTTAAAATTTCATAATTTTTAAGAAATAATTTCAATATTATAAATTAGAACACTACTTATTCATATATATTAAAATCTGAATTGGTATAGTATTTGTATTTTTTTATTTAATGGCGCTTATTTAATGCTTTAGATATATTTGACTAACAAATCATTTTGAATAGCAATTTAATGTACCGTTAATTATATATATTTATTTAATCGAACGGTTCAAATATATTCGCATTACATATATGTGTATACCGTGTCTGATTCTAATCATCTTCTAATTAATATTGTATTAAAAATTATTAAATTTTATTAGATAGTTAGTCCTCCCATACAACATGTAAGATAAGACTCAAATGCTTCCCTCAATTAGTTTATTCAATAAATTTATTATTTCTTCTTTGCTTAGCTGGTGGGCCAGCAAAATGAGAATATCCACCAATCTAAAAGGTTACACCCTCTTGAAGTTATTCATATGTTAGGTTGAGACATTTTATTTTTCTTTTATTTTCCCATACTGTGATTGACTGAAGTAAAAGACCTAATGATGTAAACCAAATAATAAATTAAAGTTTTTCAATTCCAATTCATTACAATAATAATATATAAATTGAATAGAAGACAAAAGCCTGCAAGGCTGAAATTCTTATAGTATTTTAAATTAATCAGAATACTAAAATCATAGATGGAAAATAAATATTATAAATCAGAATCAAAGTTGACGACATTGGTTCAAAGTTTCAGTACAAAATTTTGTCCTAATTTGCCCTCCAATAATAATTAATTCAATTAATCAATTCCTAAAAGTTGCAAGCTTTTTAGGAGCAAAGCATGCATCTATGGGGGGCAATACTGTAATTAGAAAAGAAAAATACTAAAAATGTATGCATACCATTGATACATCACTTTCCTTCAAATTGTGATCCCATGTGAGCATCCCTCGAAGAACGTGACCTGTCAAACCATAAAAGTGAGAAAATTTTCCCTACCCTTTGCCTCTATCCTCTTCTTGTTGTGTTTTTCTCTTTATATATTTGTTCTTGTATGCAGTTTGATCAAATTCACAGTGGTTCAGTGCAGTTAATGTTTCTTTCTGATGCAGGCGAGTTTAGTGGATTTTATTATAATTATCCACAAGTATATGGTTTAGTTCACCATGGGAGCTATTTAATCATGGTTCGTGATTGGGGAATGTGTTTTTCAGAGAAAGAAAGCCTTTTTCTTTTATGGGTTTTGTTATTGGCAGATAAAGTTGGAATCTTTGTGTTTATAAAGTGTTTGACAAAAAGCAGCAGTGAGAGTTTGATGTTTATTTCAGTTGAGTTTTGCTTGGATTCTATTCTCGAGTTCTAGAGTGGGATTTTTTCAAGTTATTTATGGTAAATTTGTTGGTTTTTTTGACTTGATTTTAGTGATAATAAAGATGAAATCTTTGAGTAGTGTAGGACTTGGTTTGAGTATAGTTTTTGGTTGCCTATTATTGGCTCTTGTTGGAGAGCTTTACTACTTATTTTGGTGGAAGAGAAGATTTACTGGTAGAGAGATTGGAGATGATTATAGCAGCCCAGCTAGAGAGCTTTTTTACATGTTCTGTCTAAAAAAGCCATCTTCTTTAAGGCATTCTCAAGAACTATGTTCTTCAGTAAGAATCACAGATACTCTTGTTCCTCACGATCAAGATTCTCAGCTTCATTTAAATGCAAGCAAAGATTTATTGCTCAAACCATTTAGTGATGATCCTGTTGAGACAGAGCTAATGAGATTAAATAGCCTGTCAGGTCCACCGAGATTTCTGTTCACAATCATTGAAGAAACAAAGGAGGATTTAGAGTCTGAAGATGGAAAGTCTAGAGCTGATAACAAGAGTGCAAAAGGGTCAAGAAGTAGAAGCTTAAGTGATTTGCTTATAAATATAGAGACTCCATATTTAACCCCTCTTGCTTCTCCACCATTTTTCACACCTCCGCTTACTCCTATGAACTCTAGCTATACCCAGAATAGATTCAATCATCTCTTTGAATCAGCAACAGATGCAGAGTTTAACAAGATACGGTCATCTCCACCTCCAAAATTCAAATTCTTGCAAGATGCAGAGGAGAAATTATATAGAAGAAAACTGATGGAAGAATCAGGGAAAAAAGTCCAGATTAGTGATGGGTTTGCTCAAGATTATGCAAAAAAGGCTGCCACTTCAAAATTCCTGAAAGATGAAGAAGATGGGTCTTTTATTACCATCATTGTTGATAGGAACAAAGAGAGAGAACTTAATCATCAAAATCAACGACTTCCACAGCACCATTCAAGCACTTCACAGGTACTTCCTCTTTCTTCTTCACCTTCAAGATTATCATCAGCAGACAAGAAAAGTCCCATCTTCCAGTAGAATTGGAATTATTTTCTTATTGCTTTGTCCTTGATTAGATATTAGTTTCTACTTAGGATCTTTTTTTTTTTGGGATCAATATAATGTTGTAAATCAAAAGCCTGGAGCAATGTTTTGTTGAAGTTCTTGAAGAAGAGAGGGAGACAGCATTCTGTGCAGCATGATGTGGGAAGGTGGGCAAGTGCAAGTTGTAGAATTTTGGAGTCACTTTTTAATTCAATCTCCATGTCTCCTAAGTTGTCTTGTACATGTAATCATTCTGATCAATGATGGTATTACTGCTGTTTCTTGTTTTTTTTTTTTGTTGTTTTCTTCCTTCACAGTAGCACTAATGAATTTTGATTTTCCCCCCAAAGAAAAAACCTGTAGCTACTGAGCCATCTCCAGGTTGTGGTTTCAAATTGGAACTTTGGTAAAAAAAATTTTAAAAAAATAAATTAAAAACAATGACTGCTGTATCATTGAAATCAATTTGAAATGTAACATAAATCATGTGATATTTGAAGTTCCTGTTGAAAAAAATGGGTTGATGATTTGTTGTTTGTCTAACCCCATAAAATTCTTCTGCTGCTGAATTGATTCTGACCGTTTGATCAAGATCTAAAGATGGTTCGGACAATCCTTCCTGGAGCTAAAGATAGAAAGAAGGGTACTAAGGACCCAAAGAAAGTGACAAAATTGGGAAAAAGAAGACATGAAGTCTGGAGTTCATCGTAAAAAACAAAGAGATGAATTTTGCCCGTGAAAATGTCTCGTGGAAGGCCGAAAGGTGACCCATCTTACAGAATCATTACACCCATTGCCTTTCTTTGCTCTTTTTATGCATTTAATGCTACCATCTACATGCTTCAATCATTAGTTTTCTTTTATTCTTGCACTTTTTTACATTGTAATCCATCCGTTATTCAAATATCATTTGTACCATTAATTCAAATTCTGAGTGAATTTATAAAGAGAAGAAAATGTTATTTTTCAAGTATTTATTCATGGAAGTCCAAGAACTTCTATTTTTCCTTAGTTACTTGTAAAGATTCGAATTCTAAGAAATCATTGTTAAGGGAGCTTCATACACTAACATTAGGGCAAAAGATTTGTGTTTCCAATGTTATAACCATTCTTACACAACAAATTACCCCTCATTTATATAAGTATTATATAAAGTGATAATTTTGAGAAGATTAAAGAGATTCGAGTCGGTTGGAAAAGATTGAATGATTCATATTGAATTGATCGATAACGTCAGATTAGTTGGAATTCTATATGAACAGTAAGAAAAAAGAGAGTTAACTCTGACGAGTAGGGAATAATTAAGAATTCTGAAACTAAGTTAGATGAGATTTAGAGAGATAAAGTATGAAAGAAAAAGTTTTAATATTGTTGATATCTATAAGCTATTTATAGTGACTATTTAGTTGCGTGTTCTTATAATTGCCATCAAATGTCTATACGGGCTATTTATCTAGCTGTACGGTCCATTCTGTTGTGGACTCAAGAGTTGGTAAGACATGGTGTTAGAACTGATGATCTCTGAGAAATAGGAGTGAGTATAAACCGGTTAATCGATCAATAAGTCTAAAAAAAAATCAGTTTATTAACTATCGATTTTTAAAAATTACTAACCATTAACTAATTCGTTACTATCGGTTAATCAATGCATGGTTTCGAATTTTGGGATCGGTTAACCAATATTGTTTCGGTTAATCACTATAATTATAAGATATATTCATAAAAAAAATAAAATGTCTAAAATACTTAAAAATAAAAATTAGAAACCAAATATAATTCAATATAATATTAAAATTATAAATATAAACTTATTGTGTCAATATGCATGCATATGATAAAAAAATGTAATAAATGAAAAAATTATAATTTATTAATTTTATTAAATATTAACTATTACTTGCAATCAATTTTTTTTATTTTTAAAACGAAATATATTTAATTCGAATTGCAAATATTAAATGCTACCTATAAGAATATTAAAACTAACATTCCACTTTTTAATTTAATATTATTTGTCATATTAAATTTTAATAATTTAAATATAAAATATTTTAATTAAAGAGTTAAAACTATTAAATTAATTACAATTAGAAATTAATTATATATATTAAAATATTTGAAAGGTAAAAAATTTTGTGTGTGTGAAAATAAAAGTTTATAACAGATATAACTTTTTGTTAATAAATTAATGTTATATAACTTTTCAAATATATTATGATTTTTATTTTTGAAAAATTGATAAATGAAGAAATAATAATAAATACTAAATATGAACATATTGAATAATTAATAAAAAAAAATTCGGTTATCGGTTCGGTTAACCGGTTATATGAGCCAAAATCATTAACCAGTCCATTAATATCGATTTTTTCAAAATACTAACTATTAACCAGTTCATTATAATCGGTTAACCAATCAATCGATTCGATTTCGGATCGGTTTATCGGTTAACCGCATCAATCGGTTTTTTTTGTTCACCCCTACGTAAAAGGTTTGATTCAACTATACTTAAGTAGTTCTGATCGCAGTTTCAAAACTGCCGATTTTGGTTTTGGAACTGTTAATTTCGATTATATAAATAGTGGAATCAAAACAGAAACAAAATAGAGACGATTTTTAACTGTTTCGGTTTGGTTTCGATTTGAAACTGATTTTTTTTCATATATATTTTTAGAACTATTTTAATTAAAATAAATGGAAAAAAAAGCATTACAGTTAAAAATATTTAAACATTAACGTAAAGCTTATCTAATTTTTTTAAAAAAAATTATATTACAAAAAATTAAAAATTAATATTCAAAATAAATATTTATTCACGTGATTGCTTTATTGTATCAACATGTACAAACAAAATCTTAAAAAATTAAAAGGTTAAAAGAAAAAAAAGGACTTGAGCTTACTTTCTAAAAATTATTAGAAATTAATTTTTAGAAAATTTAAAAATTAATTTCTAAATATTTAGAAATTAATTTGACTACGTATCCTCTTGGGGAATAAAGGAATCAAAGTCATGTAATTCTCTTTCATTTATTTATTTAGATATACACAGTTTGAAACCGAAACTGACGGTTCAATTTCGGTTTGATTCAATTTAAGTTTCAAAAATATAAAAGGTTAACGGTGCATTTTTATCTATATCGTTTGCCAAAATGAGCAAATTCGCCCCTAACGTTTATTTTTGGGCAAATTTGATTTTAACATTTGTAAAATGGGAGATTTTTGCCTCTACTTCTTCCGTCAATTGCTGCTAACTTTAACCGTTAAAACGTTAGTTGATTAGTAGTGTAACACGTGTCATACATCTATTTGACACGTGAATCAAACGTTTGGATGCCAAAAGTGTATTTTTACCCCTAACGGTTTTTAAACGTGCAAATTTACTCCTAACTTTTATAAAATAGGAGATTTTTGTCTCTGTCGTCAATTACTGATAACTTTAACTATTAATACGTTAGTTGACCGCTGACGACAATGGTAAAAATCTCCAATTTTACAAACGTTAGGAGCAAATTTGTCCAAAATAAATTTTGAGAATAAATTTGACCATTTTAATAAATGATAGAGGCAAAAATGTACTTTTGTCCAATATAAAATTGTAATAGAACTGTTGACCATGATTCAGTTTCAATTTTAACCAATTTGGTTTGGTTTCGGTTCCAATTTAAACCGTAACTGTGGTGAGGCCTACACTCAAAGTAGCTGGGCTCCAAGCTACATGAGTTAGGCTGCTTGAGGTTTTGGGCATCTCAAATGGGCTTTTGGATATGTTATATTGATCATTATTAATAAGTAGCCGCTAATTGCTTCAATTTGGCCTGCTCACGGGCATGGCCGATTGTTGATGGTTTACGCATCTTAACTAGATACAAAGTTGACCTTTAGTTATCCAATTGTTGGTTTAAGCACCTTAACTAGATACAAAGTTAACCTTTAGTTATCCAAGATTACTCTTGATAACCGAACTACTCTGTAGTTATTTTATGAATTCAGACTACCGTATAAGGGTATTGGTTACAAACGATGGTACATAATTAAATACACTTAATTATTACTCACTTCATTTCTTTTTATGTGTCACTTTTAAGTAAAATCTAAATTTTATTTATCTGTTACTTTTATATTTTTAATGCAATTTAATTTTTTTATCAAATAAAAATTGACCAATTAGATTTAAATTTATGCATTGAATAACTTAATGTGAATTGAATCCATGGTTATTGAAACCGGACCGGACCGGCCGGTTCAACACTAGAAAACCGGACTGAACCGGAAAAAACCGGCCAGAACCGGAAAAAACCGGAGAACCGGCTAGAACCGGACAAAAACCGGGCAACAATTTATTATATGTTTTTATTTTATTTTTTTTTGAAAAAATGCTTTTAATTTAAAATAATTAATAAAAATTAGTACTATTTTCATAAAAATAAAAAATAAATAATCTAATAAGTTTTATTTAGCAAATAATTGATTTTTTTACTATTTAATTACCTTTGGATTTAATAAAAATAATATAATGGTTTAATAATTTAATAAAATATAATAGAATAAAAATTGAATAAATTATTAAATTTGGTTAACTTAAAAATAATTGTTTACCCTTTTCTTTAATTTCACCTAAAGTTATTAAATTATTTACTTTTTAAATTAATCAAGTAATAATTTTTTTTAAAAAAAATAAAAGATGAAAAAAATATTATTATTAGTATATTTGTGATATATACTAAATATTTTGATGGATTTTTTTTATTTGAGTAGTAGTATTTATAAAAATTATACTAATTAATAATATTTTAAAAAATAGAAAAAAACCCGGTTGAACCCGGTCGAACCACGAACCCTCAGCCTTGCCGGTTCTATATCCGGTCCGATTTTAATAACATTGATTGAATCACTCAATTTTTTTTCTAAATTCAAGCCTAATTAATATTTCTTAATTTTAGTGAAAATAATCAAAGTGATACATATTAAGAAACGGAGGAAGTACAATTGTTACTGGATATTTAGTCCTAACCATTAATGACAGCCAGAAGAACACCATAAGAGGGATCAAAATTCCTAAAATAATCTCTTTATGCTCTAACATCTCTCTAGACTTATTTTCTCTATCTAAAATTGGCTTATGTCAAAATGTTTCAATCTTGAAATCTCAAGTGACCTAAAAGTTCTGCATATATTGTCCGCTTTGGGCCGGATCTCTCACGATTTTGTTTCTGAGGTTTTGCCCCAAAAGGCATATGCAGGGAGAGGGTGTCCATGGCCTTATAAGAGCCAGTTCAACCTCATTTCCAGCCGATGTGGGATTGGAAGATAGCATTGCTATCATTATTTCCCCTCCAGAAGAGGTCTTCAGGGGCTGGCCGCTCGTCGGGACTGGCCGCTTTGGGCGCTGGCCCTCGTACCCTTCGTCTATCAACGAAAGTAGCAAATGATAAAGCCATTTCTGACTTTATCGGGAGGTACGCCGGGCACTGTACATATTGTCCGCTTTGAGCCGGAGCCCTCACGGTTTTGTTTCTGGGCTTTTGACCCAAAACGCGTGTACAGGGGTGAGATGTCCATGGCCTTATAAAGTCCACTTCAACCTCATCTCCAGCCGATGTGGGATTCATGATAGCATTGCTATCACTATTCCCCCTCCCGAAGAGGTCTTCAGGGCGTCTTCGGGCGCTGCCGATCGGACGCTGGCCTTCGTACCCTTCGTCTTTCAACAAAAGCACCAAATGATAAAGCTATTTCTGACTTTATCGGGAGCACCGGACACTGCATATATTGTCTACTTTGGGCCGGAGCTCTCACGGTTTTGTTTCTGGGACTTTGCCCCAAAAGACTTATGCAGGGAGCGGGTATCCATGGCCTTATAAGGGCCACTTCAACCTCATCTCCAGCCGATGTGTGATTGGAAGATAGCATTGCTATCAGTTCGGCTGACTGAACAGTTGACAATTCTCAAGCATCAAAGACTTTAGTTTTTCAAAATCTTTCCTGACAACAAGCAACAAAGCCATTACAAGCAATTCTATGACATCAATCCAACTTTTACATATGATAGAAAGGTACAACATTTCCATATTGTGCTTTAAGACCCACACATGAAGTATTTGTTTACATATATATCCAATGGCAATTTGCAATCAATGCTATTTCCATCAGAGTGTTGTTTGGGAAAAATAACAAAGCCATAGATAGAACAATTAAATCATGTCAAGACTCCAAAGGCAGCAGCACTTGTTATCCCCAGTTCAACAGACAGAGAATTAAGGCCAGGTTCTTCCAAAAGACTGAATGCTGTGAATCCATAGTAGGAATGGTAAATATCTGGTAGCTCATCAGGGAATTTACTGAAGCCACCATACTGGTGCAGGAACAATATAAGCAATCATGTCAGAATTCAATATTGACATCTTAAGCCAATAGATTATATATCGAGGTAAAGCCAGGATATTATTTCTATAACATACATTTATTTACCAACATGTTAACAGTAGATGATTTTCTCATTCTACTGAAGATTCTGGTTCTGTTTTTTCCATTCATTGTCCAAAAATATATTTCCTCTTATTTTCATCCCAAGGGAGCTTTCAGAGGCCAGATGAAAGCCAACTCCACTACTGAAACTGTTAGATAAAGGTGGATTTTAACAGCATTGATGCAGTTGCCAATTTTCAATTTACTCGTGACCATAAATACGCTCGGAAAATAATTAGCTCTGTTAGATAACTTCAAATCTATTATTATCTGTTTCTCAAACCAACTATATGACAGAATTTTGAAAAGATGAAGCATCAGCACCTTAGACTGACAAGTTAACAAAAATCCACGTAAAGCATTCCCATCAATCAATTTGTGGCCTCCTAAAATCTTCAAGACTGATCCAACCCTGCAAAGTGTGTTGCAATTTGTGAAGGAATGAAAAAGACTGAAACTATATCATGGCTCTTCTCAAGCTATACACTTACCAAAATGCATAACACGTGTCACTAGGCTTGTTTATTCTTCCTTGAAATCCACCATCAGTGGCTTGCCTCTGAAGCAGAGACAATGACTAGTACAATCATGAGTGGGAAAGAAAGAAAACTTCGAAAGATAATAAAAACAAGAAGGGATATGAGTTACAAGCATTCAGTTTATTTAGCCATTCTTTTAGCTCTTGATTACCATTATGCCTGTCTGTTGTTTTTAAACTCTGAAGGCCGTAGCTTTGAGGATTGTTTCTGACATGAAATGTTTCAGAATCACAAAAAGAAAACAAACCTTCAAGCACCATTCCAACAACAAAGGCAGGTCTATTATTGAAGATGTTCCACTTTTAGACAAAAGATCATCTTCAATAAAGCCCATTAGATGTAGCGAGGCAACTGCACAGTATGTCCCACCACCTGTGCACTAAGGTGAATATTGTTGGTAACATTGAGAGAATTAAGCACATACAAACAAGGAACATGATCTTAAAAAATAAGATCACCTTCAAATAGCACTACTAAGATACTGAAAGGAATTAAAGGTAGAAGCCAAGAAGAAGAAAACATTATCCAAACGGTGCTTCATGTGTAAATTTCCTCGCAAAATATCTATGATAGCCTTCTTTTCTACAAACCAAATTTATGAAAGAAAAATACACTATTATTGAAAAATATTTGATGACTCACCATGAGACTCTGAACCAGGAACCATCCCGAAGCCACCATCATATGACTGGAAGAAATTGTTCATTGTAATGTAAGTAAACATGCATCAAAGTAGGGAAAAAGGGAAAACCAATCCATCATAAGAACAATGATTCAAGTTAAAGTAAACTACCACAGACGAACAAGAGAAAAGAAAAAACAAAAACAAAATTACCTGACAATTCAAGATGTACTCCTTTGCTTTATCCTTGTCCATGCCACTCCAATCCTCCAACATAAAACAGATGGCCGCTAATGGATCAATGAGCCATATGGATATCTTAGACCACTGAAAATAGTTTAATTGACATGCACGATTTTATCTTAGCTTACCAGCACAGTAAATGAATCTCAGATCTGTTTCTGCCCCGATATGAATAGGAAGAAAACTGTGAAATAGGGAAGACTGTTAGGATGTGGTAGTCATCAGCTATAGATAAAATAATTTAGTGAAGGGTAGGAGAGAACGGCTACATTGAAAGGGTAAATGCATGCAATTAAATTCCAACGTTCCATTCCATTAAATGAAATATTTTTAAAAATATAAGAAGGTCATCTTCTAAGAAATATTAGGAGATCCAAAAACAGGAACCAGAAAGCATACCTGCCATCAGGTTGCTGCAGGTTTTTCATTGATGTCACTATCGATTTGAAGTTGATATTCGACAAATTACATCCAACAGTCTTTAGAATGGCTAGGGCACAATATGTGCTTGCCAAATGACTAAGATTGTGAATTAAAACCTACAAGTAGATCAAATAAAAAAAAAAGTAAATGGCTTCGTACATTAGGAAATACTAAAGTATATGCAGCTGTAAGAATTTTAGCAAAAACTAATACACTGCTGATTGACAAGTGATAACAAGCAAAACACTATTGAATAGCTCGACTCAGTTTATACCCCGTTCATGTTGGAAGGAAATTGAGAGGATCGAGAGCCTTGGAAACCATAGAATTTTCCTGCAATAAACCAATAGCTGATCATATCTTCCGACAGCATAGGAAAAAGGAAAAGGAGCACAAAGATTAAAAACAACTTAAATCAAATATAGTAACAAAAACCAATAAAATTCCAGAAAATTCTAAGCAATCAAATCACACAATTCAAGCATTTAAACTTATGAAATAAAATTGTACCATTCATCAATTCATTTTCATCTGCAGGGTGAGCTTGAAAGGACAACACCCAACTTATAACCGCTTCTTTGTCTACCTAAAACACACCACCAAGGATCAAGCTATTCATTAATTTTGTTATTCAAACTCTTGAATTAAACAAGACATGGAAGAAAAAATTAATGTCTGCTAGGCACACAAAATTATAGTTGGGGAAAGATAAAAGTTTTCAACTTTCTGTCCCAAAGTAACTAAAGGTAAAAGTTTCAAGCTTTCAATCCCAAACAAACTAAAGATGAAAGTTTCAAGCTTTCAATCCCAATAAACTAAAGATGAAAGTTTCAAGCTTTCAATCCCAATAAACTAAAGATGAAAGTTTCAAGCTTTAACTAGCGGCAGAGTTAAATGATGAAATTTCATAGGTTTTTATGTTGTAGAAAGCAAGTGATATAATATACTAAAGAAAGAAATTTGGTTTCTAAATCACTTGGAATTTTTTTTCTTTTTTGAGGGCCATTCAAATGTTCAAATCTTCTTTCAAATCGTTTGAACTTGTAAAAATGTTCAAAATTGTTTGGCTGAAATAAACTTCAAATGACCATACTGAAAAAAGTTCCCTTCACAATAATGTATACACTACTAAACTTGGCAACAAATTCCATGTCGACATCCAAAATTTTCTATATAAACTAGTTCAATTGCCAATTCGCAAGCGAAATGGCAATGATTATAATAACGAATAATTAACAAATCTTAGTGATAGAGAGTTACAGGTTGGGAAAATTACGCGATCGAGGGCACGGAGGATATGGAGGCCGGAGATGACGAAGTAGCCGAGAGTCAGGCGGTTGATCTCCTGGGATTGGTAATGTTTGGGAAGGATTCCATACATCATCTCCAAGAATGCAACGTGGAGATCCCTATCGAACGACAAGGAAGATGATGGGGATTTTGATAGAGATGGTTCTTCTTCATCTTCTTCTGATGATGATGATGATAGACCAAAATCAGCTGCTTCTCTAGATCTATCCATGGAGAAACCAAATTTGAGTTTGTGAATCTATGGCGTTTGGGATTCAGAGTTCTGAATTCAGCTTTGCTGTGGGCGTGTAGACCGACAACTGTATAACACTATACGGCTACAGGAGTATAATCAGAATTTGATTTTTTTTTTTTTTTTTAAAAAAGTTTTGACTCTATTTGTTAAATCTATATACTTTTTATTTATTTGTTAGAAAATAAAATATCAATAATTGTTTTTTTTTTAAATTATCCTTTTTATTTTTAGGGTTTAATTATATTTTTTATTAGGTAAAAATTATTTTAAAAAATAAGTAATTTTTGCTCAATTAGGGTTCTCATAGTCTTTAAATTTAAACTCAACTAAAATTCAGCTTTTGACATAAAATACAAAATGGATTGAATATTATTTTATCCGATTTTCTTTTTCTATATCCTACTTGAATAATGTTCAAAGAAATTCAAATTTAGTAAATGAAGTTCTATTTCTATACACCAACTTCAAAATTATAACATTTTTTTTACATAATAAAATTTTTAAGCTATTAATCTGAAAATTTCTTCCTTCAAAACTACAATATATGATTGTGTAGAATACAATTTCATTTAAAATGTTGCAAGCTACTCTTTCAATTTCATTATAAATGACGTTTTTGTTGTTCTCATTAATATTAAAAAGCTATTAATTAAATTTAAATTTAAAATAAAATTGAGTAATTTAATCTATAAACTTAAATCTAATTGTTTTTAAACAAATCAATTTTTTTTAAAAAAAATTAAATAGGAAAAAAATTTAAATTCTATTAGAAGTTTAAAACCGTCATATAAATAAAATTTAAATTTTACTAAAAAATGATATATATATATATATATATATATATATATATATATATATATATATTGGAATGGATGGGGTATATATATTAGATTCATATTTTAGTAAATATATAAAAGTATGAATTGAAAAAAAAATAGACTAAAATAACTTTATATTATTAAATTTATTGGGTAAAATAGGATTTTCTTTTTTCATGATTTTTACTCAATTTTTTTATTATCTGTGAAGAATTTATTTTCAAATATTTTTAAAATTATCCTATTTGTTAAATTAATATAAAAAAAACATTAGTTGTAAGATTTTTCCGATCATCCGGAAATTTGACCCTCAGCTGACAAACCTGTTTGCCACCTATTATTATTATTATTAAATGAAACCAATAAGACTCTGTTTGGATGAGGGGTAGAGAGGGGTAATTAATGGAAGGGTAGAGACAGGAAAGGAAGGAGAAAGAAAGGGAAGGGTACGTGATTACCTTTCTATTGTTTGGGAAAAAAAAAAATAGAGGAGTAATTAAAGGAAAAGTAAGTATATAAAATGACCAAATTGCCATTGTAGTAATATTATTTTTATACTTATAATATGTTAAAAAATTATATACAAATTTACAATTATATATTTTAAATAATCTATTTATTTATTGGGGTTATCATAATTTAATTATTTATATAAATAATATTATATTTTTTTATAAATATTCAAAAAATGTCTTAATATAGTTAACCCTATAGATTAAATTATTTTATCGGTGCCACACACACACACACACACATATATATATAATCAATATTATAATATAAAATGACATAATGAAACGTGATTTCCATTTCATTATCTCACTTCAACAATTCCACTCATCATTATAATATATATATAAAACACAATTGGAATGGTTAGTATGAAAAATTGTGTTATTGGGACAAATAAATAAAAAGAAAATAAAGGAAATGAAAAGAAAACAAATGAAGGAGAAGAAGGCTATCACGAGCCGATGACTTTTCAGCACAGGCCACTATCATGACTCGTGATAATGAGCACGACTCGTGACAGTGACCTATGCTGAAAAGTCATTGAAATAGATTAAGAAAATAGAAGAGGATAAAATTAGAAAATAATTTTTTTTTTAATGAGTTATCCCTCTCTACACCCCAAATGGGAGTGTAGCTGAAATAAGAGCAATCAAATAAAGAGGAGAGTAAGAGCTACTCTTCTAATCTCTTGTATTTTTTAGCTTACTCCTTCCCAAACAAGGGTAAATAGTGATAGTGAGCACGACTCGTGACAGTGACCTATACTGAAAAGTCGTTAAAATAAATTAAGAAAATAGAAGATGATAAAATTAAAAAATAATTCTTTTTTAATGAGTTATCCCTCTCTGCAGCTCAAATTGAAGTATAGCTGAAACAAGAGCAACCAAAGAAAGAGGAGAGTAAATTTTTTTAGCTTACTGCTTCCCAATCAAAGGTAAGTAGCAACCTCTCTTTCCCTTCCATTACTTACCCCTCCCTACCCCATCCAAACAAAGCCTTAGTCGTGCCTGGAAGTGGAATCCCTACCTGCTACCACTACAGCACACTCTCCTACAGGCGGCAAACTTCGTTAGAGTAATTTCATCGAGCAGTTGGCGCGCATCAATTAACGAACTGAAGATCCATGAAAGGTGCCAAAGCTGTCATGAGTGTGGGTCAGAGATGCAAGGTAAACCTTTACTCTCCCACTTCTCTCTCCCTTTCGGGAATCTAAGTTTAATTTAACTATGGTCGCAGAGTATACTGGCTTCAAACTGGCAAGCTCGCTTTAACACCATCAAGGCTGACGCCAAGGGAAGGTATTTTCAGTCGAATACTCTGGTGTTGATTTTTTTTTTTTTTTTTTGCAATTATAATTAAAAGTTCAAGTCTTGTTTAGTTGGTGAGAAGAGAAAGAAAACTCATTTGGAGATCATTTTGTCGTAATTCTATGTTATCGTACATTATCCAAATTCGTTATATAAGTTAAATTTATTTTCTTCTCGGAGTTATTTCTGTTTTGTATTTAGAATGATGAGAATATTTTAAGCTTGTTAATGGAATGTTTTTGTGCTTTCTTACGTTCATGTTAGCAAGGAGGACATTTACACTTCAAAAGTTAAGTACTTTCTCAGGAAGGGAAGACCATATATCTTGGTTCCTGAAAAGGATATGCATAATGTGGTATGATCCTCGTTATTATGTTTATTTACTACACTGATCTTCATTTTTTATTGTATTTGTGTATCAAATACCTGTTCTTTCAATTAATGAGTGCAGAAAATATTGTTTAGGTTATTTCTACATACTTCTAGACAAATTTGCTACCATCATATGCATGGTAGATGAATGCAGTCGAGCAGTTTCAGAGACTGGGCTTCAGATGGGAATAAATTGCAATGTTTACTTCCTACAGAGTTAACATGATGCATTTTTTAGTGACAGTTAGTAATTCCTTATGACTCTTTCCTCTTTGTTCGTGTAGAATACAATTATCGATGAACGAGCTTCATTGGCTGTGGCAAGTCCCTTTCCAGGCCCCCTAGCAAATTTACTTAAATCATTGAAGAAGGTTTGGTATTACATTTGGCTCATTCTGCATTAGTTATTTAGTTGTTTAATCTACTTCTTCATTCCCATCTCTGTCATCAACCCATTTCACCAAAGTTCCTTGCAGAAGTTACTATTGTATTCAGCATTTCTTGGTAGATTTTACATGTGAACAAGTCGTTGGAGCAACTACACTAGGTGTATAAAAAGTGCCTAACTTGAGTACTTTATGCTCATGCTGCAGTTACCTGCACGGGTTGCTCTGAGTGGGGATGTTGTTCCTCTTAATGATGAAAAGGTCTGTCTACTTTACACAACTTTTATGACCATGTAATTCTGGATTTATACAAGTGCTATGGAGTATTCATACCGAAGGGTGGACTTGATGCTGACAACTGTTCTCTTTTTATAGAATATCACTGTCAATCCTTAGCCTGAGGCAAAACAAGAAACTGGGATATTGACATCAACTTTTACTTATTGTTGTTATAGGCTCAGTTGGCTATGGAAAGTGTTAGAGAAGTCATACAGTGTGAGCAGAAAGTGATCAACGAATCTTCTTATACAGTTTCCGGTGTATTAAGTTCTTCTAATTTTATTTCTACGTCAAGGAGTGAAAGCCTTAAGGAGCTACTTGATGGAGATGAAAGATATAGGGTTTATAGGTTTAACTTAAGGTATTCAACTATTATGTGCAGTATATTCATCTAGTACTATTTAGTGAGAGTTTGTTCAGTAATTAATGTCAAAATTGTAAGCATTAGCGAGGATGACCACTTATTTGGGTCAGCTGTCTGCTTATGCAAGTAATACATACATTTGGAATATGCACAAAGGAAGATGTCTATCTTTTGCTTATTTTCCCTCAAGTCTCTAATATAGCCATACTAGTATCAACAATGACACCAGTTCCTGTAAAAAAGATAAGGATGAAAAAATAACATTTTTATCACAATTTTATGGACACCATCAAGTTAACACCCACAACTGCAGTCCATTTAGTGGAAAACTTCTCATGAATTTACCGTCTAAATTTGACGTGCTACATTCTCTTGTTGGGTTAGTAAATGGAATCGTGTATAAATAGAGGGCTTCTTTCCTTATGTTCTTTTGGACATTTTTGTTTCTTGCTTTGGTAAAAAGTCTTGTATGGTTTCTCAAGGAGACCCTATGTGTTTGCACTTGAGATAAGCCAAAATAATACGTGTTGATGTTATGAAAATCTTATGAAAAGCAGTAAACTTAATTCATGTTGTCCAGGTCGTGCATGTTTATTGATGGCAATGGACGAAATCATGAAGTCGAACTGGAAGATATGGTGACATCCAAAGTAGACCCGTTGGGTAAGACTTGCATCACTGAAAAAGTTGATTGCTAGAGCAGGCTGGCATGCATATTTTGCCACTAATTTATCCATTTTTGTGATTTGCATTGATTAAATAACATCTAAAATTGTTTCATGTGCAGCATCTCTTTCTGCTAGGCTAATTGATGGCATTAATCAAAGTGAAGCGAGGCGTAGAGCCCTAATTCTTTTCTGTTTCATATACATGAATGTAAATGCAAGGGTAAGAATACTTACATCATGCTTTTAATAGGGACAGGCAATTATGAATATTACATTAAGAAAGGTTATTGTTTTTTATTATTACTGCTTGAATAATCACATTCTACTGCAGAAAACTGAGGCATAGAAGAAAATACTGCTAAATGATTTATCTTTTTGTTGCTTTTACGTGAGTGACTCATCAAATGCATGAAGTATTTCTACTTAAGAATGCTTCTGCATGTAAAATGCATCCTACCTTTACATTGATATTTTTTATGTCATACCAATGGAAATCAGGCACTCACACCCAGGTCTCTTGCAAGATATTAATATATAAGCAAACTATGGGTTATTAGGCAGAAATAATGAGGAAAGACTTCTTCGATTAAATGGCATTAATCTTACAATATGCAGAAGTACAATCTTCTGCTTCGACATAAGGGAGGATGGGGAAAAAACAATAGGTAGAGCACATATGAGAGTGCTTCAGATTTCTGTCACAGATTGTTAAGATACTGGTTCAGTTTCAGTTTTGGTGTCTGCGTGAGTGGTTCTTGAAAACTTTGATTTCTAATTAGTTAATAACAGTAGTTCAGATGGAACCATGATGCTCATAGTTGGTTCCCGTAAAGCCTTTATTTTTTGGATTGTCAATCATCTGTTAGTTTTAAGTAATCTAAATATCTTTACAATTCTCAGAACCATTAAACTCAGTTGAACTTTTACCTATTGTACAGGATGCATATGTGCTGTCCATTGATTGCAAAGGATTTGATGTCCAGGGGAGGGTTTGTAGTCCTGTAAATAGAGATGGTGATGGTGAATACCAGTGGAAGGAATTCAGATTTACATTCAAGGAAGAGGCACATGATGTTGAAACATTTTGTCGCCAACTTGTAGAAATGGAGGAGGAAGCTGTGAAGAAGGTTTCAAGCTTTAGCGGTCTAATATGAGTTAATAAGAGTTAACACAGCCAGATGGAGGAGCTTCCTCGCATTTAAGCAACAAACAAATGATTCTGATTTTCTTTTTCTTGAAGCACAAAGAGATACAAATGGCTCCCAGAAGTTGATAAGAATTACCCTCCGTCCATTTTTGCAATGTTGAAGAGCTACGATTGTTTAGAAATGCCTTGTAACTCGTGGATAGATGTGAATTGTGGTTAATAATAGGTCCCACAAATTGAGAGAATGATGCAAGTGAAAGGCTTGTGTGAATTAACGTTCAATTATGACTGTGCAGCACACCTGGCCTCTCTCATGTGATTTTCGAAGCAGATTCCTGGATCCTTATCCAGTATACCAACAGAAGCTCAAGCTCCATGGGAAGTTATGACTATCCTGGATGACATCCAGTATACCAACAAGGCAGCAGATATTTTGAGCAAGTGGTGTAGACAGGGTTATACCTTTTGTTAATCCCCTGTTTCGTCCACATGGTCTTCATGTTATTTTGGCTGCTGATTCAGTTTAATGAATCCTCTTCTTTTTTTTAAAAAAAAAAAATGGCTACAAAGGAATTCAGAAAAGCACAATAAAATGAGAAATAAATTATTCAATTAGAGTTTATTATAAAAACTGTCAAGAAATTTTAATATACATGAAAAGAAAATCGTTTAATAAAAGGTTATGATATGATATGGGAACGTCTGTAATGCATGAATATCTGGCATCATTCATTCACGCACATTTCTAATCACATACAATTGTGCATGCATTAAACTATCAATCTTTAATAAAAATAAGATGGATAAATTATTAAGCACATGATTATTAAAATTAATACATATTGACCAATTAAATTCAAAATACCGTTTGCTATTTTAATTCGGCAAATGAAAGAATCATTTTTTTCAATACTATAAAACAGCATTAATACTGCAAGTAAAACCGTAAATTATAACCAATTTATAGTCTCTTTAACAATTGAACTTTCAAACCCTAAGTTTCTATATTTACCGATAGTCCGGTATGGTTTTCAGATAAAGCACATAAACAGAGCAATACTAGGAAAAAAAAATTACAATGCAAACTGAGTTGAAGAAATAACTGGAAGATAAATTTCATGTAAATAACAACAATAATTAATTAATTCATGTGTAACTATACCTAAAGATTACCATAATAGACTACAGAAAGGCTCCAGCCACAGGCTACGCTTAGGAAAGCAAACAAAATAGGCATGCGTTAGCTGTTAACAGTAAAGAAAAATAATGCTGCTATGCAAGAACCTCGTAATGTAGGCAAATAATTAGTACACAAACAATGGAGCACAATAAGTTTAAAATTAATGAGATAAAACTTTCTGAAATCCAAAACTAAAATCGTAGATAAGCTAATTTCTAAGCATAAAAAATAAACGCACCAAAATGTGCTGTTGCTTGGTCACCATACAAAAAATAATACAAACAAGCTCCTTAATCAACTTCCTCAATCTTAGGGCCAGCACCACTGCCACCAGCTGGAGGAGCATCATCTTCCATGCCACCTCCAACATCAGCACCAGCACCTTGATACATTTTAGCAATAATAGGATTGCAGATACTCTCTAGCTCTTTCATCTTGTCCTCAAATTCGTCAGCTTCGGCAAGTTGGTTGCCGTCTAGCCATTGAATGGCCTCATCAATACAATCCTCAATCTTCTTCTTGTCTGCTGCATCCAACTTGGAACTTATCTTCTCATCCTTGATAGTGTTCCTCATGTTGTAGGCATAGTTCTCCAAAGCATTCTTTGCCTCTACCTTCTTCTTGTGCTCCTCATCTTCAGACTTGTACTTCTCTGCTTCCTGAACCATCTTCTCAATTTCTTCCTTTGACAACCTTCCCTTGTCATTTGTAATTGTGATCTTGTTCTTCTGCCCAGTGGTTTTGTCCTCCGCAGAAACATTCAAGATACCATTAGCATCAATGTCAAAGCACACAGTTATTTGAGGCACACCCCTTGGGGCCGGTGGAATTCCTGAGAGCTCAAATTTACCCAACAAGTTGTTGTCCCTTGTTCTTGTTCTCTCACCCTCATAAACTTGGATCAACACACCAGGTTGGTTGTCTGAGTAGGTAGAGAAGACCTGCTCCTTCTTTGTTGGAATTGTTGTGTTCCTTTGAATCAGAACAGTCATAACACCTCCAGCAGTTTCCAAACCAAGTGAAAGAGGGGTAACATCCAAGAGCAAAAGATCCTGCACCTTTTCATTGCCTTCACCACTCAAGATGGCAGCCTGAACAGCTGCACCATAGGCAACAGCTTCATCTGGGTTAATGCTCTTGCAAAGCTCCTTTCCGTTGAAGAAATCTTGAAGTAGCTGCTGCACCTTGGGAATCCTAGTGGAGCCACCAACAAGAACAACATCATGGACAGTGCTTTTGTCCATTCTAGCATCTCTCAAACACTTCTCAACAGGTTCCATACACTTTCTGAAAAGATCCATGTTGAGCTCCTCAAACCTGGCACGAGTGATGGTTGAGTAGAAATCAATACCCTCATACAAGGAATCAATTTCAATAGTAGTCTGAGCAGTGGAAGAAAGAGTTCTCTTTGCCCTCTCGCAAGCTGTCCTCAGCCTCCTAAGTGCTCTAGGGTTTCCGCTGATATCTTTTTTGTTCTTCCTCTTGAATTCCTGGACAAAGTGGTTCACCATTCTGTTGTCGAAGTCCTCACCTCCAAGATGGGTATCTCCAGCAGTGGCCTTCACCTCAAAGATACCTTCCTCAATTGTGAGCAATGACACATCAAAAGTACCACCACCCAAATCAAAGATCAACACATTCTTCTCCCCAACGCTGGTTGCCTTCTTATCAAGACCATATGCAATGGCAGCAGCAGTGGGCTCATTGATAATACGCATCACGTTAAGACCCGCAATGACACCTGCATCCTTAGTGGCTTGCCTCTGAGAGTCATTGAAGTAAGCAGGGACGGTGACCACGGCATTCTTCACGGTTGCGCCAAGGTAAGCCTCAGCAATCTCACGCATTTTAATGAGGACCATGGAAGAGATCTCCTCAGCAGCAAACTGCTTCTCTTCACCCTTGTAGTTGACAACAATCATGGGCTTGTCCCCAGGTCCGGGAATGACCTTGAATGGCCATAGCTTAATGTCGCTTTGAACTGATGTATCAGAAAATCTCCTACCAATCAACCGCTTAGCATCTGCAGATATGAAAAACTTCAGTTAATAAACAAAGCTCCCCACTGAGCTAGTAACAAGTAAAGTAAACACCAAACGAGTTACAATACAAATTAACATAAAAAAAAAATCTATCTTTTCTTCACAAACTAAATAAATAATTAAAATATAAACTATTATGAATTAGCATAAAGGCAGCATAAAATATAAACATTCATATGATTCCTATTTTTCTTTAATAACATCCAATCACATATTCATTTGTTATGTTAAGAAACAAATAATGCCCAATTTATTATCAAGTACCCCACAAAAATTCATCCACTTAAACAACAATATTATGGAAAATAAACAATCATGCATCGCGCATACCAAATAAAGTCACACCTATCTAATTAAACCAATACCAACAAAACCATAGCTACTAACTCCAGATCCAACAAAAGAATACAACTTTCTGGATTTATATCTATTAAATCCACTACATGTAAGTACTTTCCAATTTATGTTAACATATCAGATCTCGTACAACATTCCAATCTGACCTTTCGATCTCGTACAAAATATCCAATATCTTAACCATTGATACTCAAATCTAAACATTCTTATAAAAACCACTAAGTCATTAAAAAAAAAGAGAGAGAGAGAACGTATCTAAGTCGCAAAATACTTACCAAAAACAGTGTTGATAGGGTTCATGGCGACCTGATTCTTGGCAGCATCACCAATCAAACGCTCAGTATCGGTGAAGGCAACATAAGACGGCGTCGTTCTGTTGCCTTGATCGTTAGCAATAATTTCAACTCTATCATGTTGCCAAACACCAACACAAGAGTAAGTGGTACCGAGATCAATACCGATCGCCGGTCCCTCACCTTTGCCGGCCATTATCAAGAATCAGCGAAAACAAAAAGAATTGAGGCTGAGAAATTTAACAAAGAGCAAGCAAGAGGGGTTTTTGGGGCTTGCTTTTAAGAGACAACGTGTCTGTGTAGACTAAAGGGTCGTTGTAGGGGGGGATATATAGTTTTTTTTTGTTCCAGAATGTTCTGCAGGCGGGATCTGTCAATCTGGACCGTTGACTTTAAACTTTGTGAAGCCACAGGATTGGCTGGGCATTTTCCTTGTGCTTTTTGAATTAGAAGTTTCCTTGTGGTTTAGGTTTTTTGACCAAGTCCAGTTCAGATGGCTGATTCCACAACTACTACATACCCGTATGATCGCTAATACGACGCGTCGTTCGATAGTCTAACCTTGTAAGATTCCTTTCTACTTTTTTTACTTTCAGAAACGGGTTTATACCGGTACATTTGTGTTTTCATGTATCGATTAATAGGTTTATAAACCAAAAAAAATAACTAATTTATTAATATTGATTGTTTTAAAATACTAATTATTAATCAGTATGTTATAATCGATTTCGGATCGATTAATCAACTTTTTCTTCTTTTTCTGTTTTCTCTCTCCTCCTTCTACCGACGATTCAATTTTGATGAGGGAGAGTTCATGCCCTAAACCACTTGAAATCGGTAATCCAAATAACATGAAGAAGATGAAGAGCAAGAGAAAAGCCCATGAAGACGTCACTGTAATGGCTTCATCTTCTTCTCTTTCTTCCACGCATAAAAGTGGACGTCTTCCTTATAAAAGCAAAAACCAATGGAGTTTTGTTCCAAATCTGGTGTTCTAGATCTTGCATGCCAGATTTGGTATTCCAGATCTTCTCTTTCAATTATATATATATATATATATATATGTATATAAACTGGTCGGTTAATATAAACCAACGGTTTTTTAAATTTTAAAATCGAAATATTCATAAAACACTAATCATGAACCGCAAAAAATTGGTTCGGATAACTGGAAAACCAATTTAATTTTGGTTTGATTTTTCGGTTAATCAAAATCACCGATTTTTTTGTTCACCCATACCGATATGTAGTAAATCTTGACAGTTGGATGATAAAATAATATTTTACTATTTTTTTACTTTCACCATCCCACTCTAAAAATTCCTTTTCCTATTTTATTTTTTTCATTTTAAATGTCTTTTTTAAAATTTTTAAAAAATATATGCCTATCCCTATTTATTATATATTTTATTAAATTTTTCTTATCACTTTTCTATTTTTAATTAAAATTAAATCAAGTATTTGAAAATAATTTTTTAATGTTTTTTCAATTACTATAGTTATTTTTTTATGAAATTGAGATATTCTAATTATTTTCTTAATATTTATAAAAAAAAGGGAGTTATCTCTTAAAGTTGAATCGAATGAAGTATTTAATAATCTAATATGACAAAAAAAATATCACAGATATATTTAGATGTGGCAAATTGGGCGGGTTTGGGTTGGATTATAAATGGACGGGTCACAAATGTGCCAAAAAGTATGGGTCATAAATGGATCAAATACCAAAATGGGTTGGGCAGGTTGGGTCGACCCATAGACTAAAAATTTGATCAATTTTTTTAATAAAAATAATTCTCGATATAATAACGGAATATAAAAAAAATACTAATATTAGCCTAAATGGGTCAAGTGATGGTCCAAACGAGTCAAAATGGATCGGGTGGCCCAAATGAGTCGAATGGAGGCCCAACTGGACCGATATGTGGGTCGGCGCATTTGACACATTTTTTTTAACAAAAAATAATTCTCGATACAATAACGGATACTAAAATAACTACCATAAAAATGTTGGCCTAAATGAAGTATGGGTCATAAATGGGTCAAATGCCCAAATAGGTTGGGCGGGTTGGATCAACTCATGAGCTAAAAATTTGACCAATTTTTTTAATGAAAATAATTATCGTTATAATAACGGGATGTAAAAAAGACAACTAATATTGGCTTAAATGGGTCAAGTGATGGCTCAAATGGGTCATATGGAGGCCCAAATGGGCCGAAATGTGGGTCGATCTATTTGACACATTTTTTAAAGAAAATTAATTTTAAATATAATAACAGAATCCTAAAATGACTACTATTAAAAAATATTAGGTCAAATGGGTCGTATGGCCCAAACGGACCCGATGGAGGCCCAAATGGGCCGAGATATGGGTCGACCCATTTGATCCATTTTTTAACGAAAAAAATTCTAAATATAATAACAGGATACTAAAACGACTATTATAAAAAATATTGACTCAAATGGATCGGATGACCCAAACGGGCCGGGTAGACATCCAAATAGGCCGAGATGTGGGTCGACACCCATTTGATGATGTGTTTGTTTATATGCGAGCTCAAAATCAATTCCATAATTCTCAAAATAATAAATTAAGTCTCCACAAAAATTTTCAGGTCAATAAGAATCCGTTTTCGGGATTGATTCACTCTAACCGGTCCGATTCGACAATTTTCACTATTACCGTAAATTTAATTTTTCACTGTTAGAAGTTTCTAAATATTATTTTAAGCTTGTCATTACCCTTAAAATAATTTTTGGAGGTCATTTACTATTTTTAGAGCTCCGGTCAAACTTTAATCAAACCGGGATCGCTTAATACAGTCCAGGACTTTTTCTTATTTTTGACTTTTGGAGATCTATTTAAACTCATTTTCACTCCAAATTTTACCACTGGACTCACCGTGATTAGTATTTTCCGATAGTCAAATAAAATATTTTTTGTTTTCAGGGATAATTTCTACCTCGCGTGCACTATTCACTGAGAGGAAAGAGTGAAGAAGAAAAAGAACTCAGAACAATAAAAAAGGAAAAATGACAGCAACAACCCGTTAGGCACATGAGACATGCCCAAACGGGTTGAGATTTAGTTGGATTGTTTTTGGGTTGGCCCAAGTGGGCATTGCTTGGGTTGGGTTTGGGTTAATTTTTTCTGGACGGGTTGTTTGGGTTTGGGCCATGTATGATAGGCCTAGATATATCGAATGAATTCTCGTGAAATATTTTAAGAATACTTGACAATAATAATATTAATAAAAGTTTTAAGGAAATAAACCGATGAAATGTTTGGCAAGAGGCACACTTTGACCTCCAAATTATATTATATATATTTTATAACACTTAAATTTTATTTCATAAAGTTAATATCTTGAATTTCAATTTTGTTATAGATTTTAAATCTTCTTAATTGATTTTTTTCTTTTTTCTTTTTTTAATCTTCTTAATTGATTTTAGTGTTGAAGAGAATCATATGTTGAACGTTAAGGGATTATTAGCCTATTATGTATATGCACGTAATTATTGTAGAAGTTATAATAAGTCAAAAACTGTATTTATAATTAATGATTTTTATGCTTTAGTTTGTTAGTGAGTTAGCTGAGCTGGCGTTGTTTTTCATTTTTCCTCTCGTTTTCTTGTTTTGTTTTCGGTATATAAGCAAGGCACACTTTTATTCTTGATGAATATATTGAGGAAATATTTTTTCTTCTTATCTTGTTTATGGTATCAGAGCGAAGATTTTTTTTTATTATTATATTAATTAATTAAAGTTTGCTGTGTTATGATTTACCTTGGATTACGAATTATGGATGAAAAAGTTATTCAAGTTACTGAAAATTAGAATCGAGCTCCAGTAGATTGGAATCGATAGCAGAATAAGAGACATTTTTTGTTCATGGATTTGATAACCGTAGAATTTCTCTTGTTTATGCACCATTGATTGGCACAAATTACTCTACATGGAGTAGGGCAATGAAGATAGTTCTTGCGGCTAAGACGAAGCTAGGTTTTATTAATGGCAAGTTTAAATAGCCATTTGAAGATGATGATAATTTTGAAGATTGGTGCCATTTGAAGATGATGATAGTTTTGAAGACTAGTGTGAAGCTAATTACATGGTAGCGTCTTGGATTTTAAGTTCTCTCTCAAATGATCTTCATGATTCTTTTGTATATACAACTACAGGGAAGGAGCTTTAGGAATGTCTAGATTAGAGGTTTGGAAAGTCAAATGGGCCTCTACATATACAAATTAAAAGGCAAATTAATTCATTGATTCAAGGTAATAATCCTATTTCAATCTATTTCACTAAACTTTGCAAATTGTGTGATGCGGAACCCTAAAACTAAAGAACCCGAAACTTCTAAAATACATACTTTGGTATGAACATGAACAAGAAGAAATTCTCGACGCTAATAAACCTCCAGTCAATTTATGAATGGGAACGCATATAATCAGATTGATTTAAAACAAGAATAAAATTCGCCACAAGCAAATATCTTGATAAAAATTTATTCTTAATGCAAAAAAAAAAGACAAGAATAAAAGCTCTTCCCTTGAAGAATTCAGTAAAGCCAATAATATTACTCTCAAATCTGATTTTTACAATGTTTAATGAGGTATTTATATCCTTTGAAATAACCTAAATCCTAATTAATTAAAAAGGCCAAAACCTAATTGAAATAACCTAATTAAAACCCAAATGCATGGGCTACCAATGAAGTTGGCGTGATCCCATGTCTTAAAAGGCCTAAATATTACCATTATTCAAATAAAAATAATAAATAAAAGCCATAATTAAAAGCCCAAACCAAACAGCTCCTTAAGTCCATTAGTTGGCTACAATGCACATGTTTTATCTTACATGATGTGTACATGCATAAGGCACATGAAATGGCACATGTCTGGCGCATGAAATGGCACATGGATGGCACATGTTAAGGTTGCACATGTCAAGATATCACATGACTTGCACATGCCTCTCTTTAAAGTCTCGCATTGATTTGGTTTCTTCATAGATTCAGTAAACCATCTTCAAGCCTTCTTGAACTTTCCCAAGTTTAGTTTCCATGAATTCGAATTTGCAATGTTTATTGATCTTTAAGCCTTCAGTGCACATGTGGTTGTACCTATGGAGTTATGAATAAGATTGAAGAGATTAATGAATCTGATAATATCTTGCAGTTTTTGCTTGGATTAAATGAGTCATATGATCATGTGGTGAATCAAATTTCTATAATGGATCCTTTGCCTAGCCTTAACAAAGTCTAGCATGATACTGAATGTGGAGAAACAAAAGCAAGTTAGGTCTCAAGTTGCTAAAAATTTTGACAAACAATGCTTTGTTAGCCAAGAGTTTTAAACGTGAAAATAATAATAAACATTTTAACAAGAAGAAAGAAGAAGAGTAGAAGGAGAATAAATTTTGTACTCATTGCAAATCTAAAGGGCACTTAAAGGATTCTTGTTTTAAGTTGATTGGCTATCCTAACTGGTATATGAAACTGCTGCAAAAGAAAAACAATCAAAACAAAACAAAAACAAATGGTGCATATAGAGCAAACATGGCAGGCATTTCATTCTTTGAAGAACTTGAACTGGACAGTGAGAAGGTGGATGCAAATCAGGTTATCAAGGAATTTTTTTAGAAAGAGTTATCGATGCTGTTGAAAAGAAAACAAACCATTGATTTAGAATATGCAAATTTTGCAAGGGATATTGAATTTGTAGGTATTATGTCAAAACCACTTGTTGGATTATTGATAATGGAGCGAGCACTCATATTTCTAGAGATAAGAGTCTTTTTGATTCTTTGAGTTCAATTGACAGGCCTAGTTCTGTATCTTTACCAAATGGTTCTATTAAAATAGTACACAGTATTGGCAATATTTCTTTGACTAATGACCTTGTTCTAAAAAATGTCATGCATATTGCCTCTTTCAAATATAACCTCCTTTTTGTGCATAAACTAGCCAATTCCCATTCTATTATCTTCATTTTCTTTCCTACCTTTTGTGCTTTACAGGACCTAAAGACTAATACAGTCCAAACCATTGGAAAGATTGTGGGAAAGTTATATGTTTAAGATGAATTTTCATTTTGTAAAGAAACTATTACTTCATATTTTTCTTTTGTAAACAATTGTTACCTTTATTTCTTGGCCAAATGTTGTTTTCCCATTAATACTTGTACTTCGAATAAGTTCATTGAGCATAATGTTGAATTGTCACATAGAAGGCTTGGTCATCCTTCACTTTCTGTAATGAAACACTTAGAAGTTTTGCAGGTTATGCCAGATTCTTTGAATGAACATATATGTGATGTTTGTACAAAGGCTAAGCAAATAAGGATAATGTAACACCCCCTTCTACAGGTATTCAATAACTTATATTATCTATAACTTATCGTCGGTCAAAAGGCATGTCACACTACAGAACACGTAACCTAGGTCATGTGTTTACAAAGATTCACATACTATGTTTACAAAGATTCACATACTCTATTCAAATACACTATATAGTTAAACAATACTATGCAAAATGGGAATACAAAAATTTATGTTTCATTGATATACTACAACGTTCAAAGTCACTACTTTATACATGAGCTTGTTTAATTTACATATACATACTACTACATGCATTTATCATTTCGATTACAAAATATCACAACACACTAGCCTCTTTCTTCTTGTCTTGTGTTGGCCACACTCTAACGGTCGTCCTTGGGCTCAAATTTACCTCCATACCTACACAGATTAAAAACCTATGCTAAGCGTATAGCTTAGTGGGGAACTATAATGATATGAATGACCTCTCACAGAAGTCGTTGAATGTATGCACACGCACATGGTTATTCATATATGCATAGTCAAACGCTCATATTTAAATAATTAAAGTAAACAAGTACACATATACTTTTACACTACACATTCATAATAATAAAACTTACATGTCATGCAAATTATATGCTTTTAATCTCATGCTTGGGATAACCATACAATAAGTAACACATATATTATGACTTTAAACTATATTCATTAGATTTTCACGTTCTCTGTGGTCTCTAATTTCAAATATACAAATAACCTCCTTAGCCCGCATACTATTTATAGGTGTGGATAACGGAAAAAAGGATAGCAAACATGGTATCAAACACTAGATACTGAATAAGCAGTATCAATCATTAGAGACATGTCAGTTCCCATACACTATACTAGATACCAAACAGGTATTAGAACACTACATTAGACACTAATATGGTGTCATCACTAGTAGTTGCAATCACTATTTTTTATAGCCATGCCTATCTATCCACAATCCAGACACTTCGCATGCTTAAAGCATTTAAATTTATATCATGATACCAATTATATTCCATATACTCTTTATACATTTTTAATTCATTTATACATATATTCCTTACTCATGCTTTCTCATTTATAGTTATAAAATCAACATACATATATTCTAGTATACTAGCCATGTGTTCGGAATAATATTGGAAATTAACCTAATAAATATAAACTTAATGTATCAAATGCAAGCTATATGCATATTACTATTATTTTCATGTAATTCATGTACATTATAAGCATTTTATTATGGTTTAATCATACATGGCCCTACATCCATTATGCATACTCTATACCACATGCCACGTTATTTTCGGTCATTATTGATAGTTAAATACTAAATACACACACAATTCCTTTCTTAATATATTATGCCATGACATTATTTACGTATATTTTCAAGATGATATACATATATATACTTATTTCATAATACTAGACATGTATCAAACAAGTTTCGAGAACTTCCGATAAAATTCGGGTTCAATTCGGAAGGAAAAATGCACAATATAGGCTGAAAATAGGGGTCACGCAACGGCCAGAAAATCTTGACAGCCATGTGGATAAATTGTTAGGCAATTTTGGAGTTTCAGTAGTTTTTTACATGGCCATTAGGAAGGTTACACGGCGGTCAGGAATCTCTGACAGCTGTGTACCCCTAATCTGCTGCATTCTACACAGGTCAGATTATAGGTATGATTTTGCACGGGATTTTCACTTAAATAAAGGCATTTTTAGGGAAAAATGTCTCTAGGCATTTGTTTCCCTATGTCTTAATCTCTAGGCACTTTTTTTTCCTATGTCTTAAGTGTTTAATGACATAAAAATCATGCAATTTGGACTTATAAATTAGGAGATATACTCTTGAGAACATAGACTACTCCCAATGCACTGGCATATTCAAGTCTGTGTTTTCAATCACAATTTTGAAGACCCTATAGGCAGAATTGGGTTTTGGTGTCTTATAATAATTGTAGAGCTATATTTTATGATTCTTCTCCAACTGAAATCACTCTATTTGGAGCATTATAGGCCGAGATATGGCCTATACACGGTGATGGGGTCAAGTGCATCCTAAGATAGATTTTTGACAAGCTAAATTCTCATTACTCTAAATCCCATTATCATGCACTATTCACTTCTAGATCACATAATAAATCATTCAATTCATCAAAACACACATATGGACAAGTCAAAAGGTTCCAAACCTCTATATATGTGCACCAAACTTCTCTTCGAACTTCGTTTGCTCTTATATTTTCTTTCCCCTTCCTTTTATGGCTGGAATCCTCCACTATTCACACCACAAAACTCTCATTAAAATCATTCTCAAACTCACAATTCTAGCTTCTTACAAATGGAGAAGAAGAAGAGAAGATTATAAGTTAAAAACTTACCTTAATTTTCTTGGAATTAAACTTAATTCATGTGTGCCCTTTGTGTGCCAATTGAATGAGTGAAATAAGAAGAGAATGCTGAATTTCAACACCAAAGGTGGCTGACCTCCTTCCTCTCTCTATTTAAATGCTATTTGGCTTTCATTTTCTAGAAGAACTCATGTTCATTTTCCATTGGTTGCTTTTCAAAATTTCATATTAGTCTCCCCATAAACTCTTATTCATATATTGACACATCTAATTAAATTTTTACTTATACATTAGCCCTTAAATAATTCCACTTGGTCTCACTTAACTTATTTTAACAATTTTCTTAGTTACCGCACTTGCGATTTTTTTGCATTAATGATGATTACGTTCTTTTCGACGCGTCGTCACACAATCATACTATGTAATCACCATTTCACCCTAGACATATCTCAATACGATTAGGGTATATTTTACGTCCTTACAGATAGTTTTTCCTGATGTTGGTGTTCACAGTAACAATTTGTTTGATCTTATTCACTTGGATGTGTGGGGTTCATACATGAAAGAATCTTTATCAGGAGCATGCTATTTCTACATGATTGTGGAAAATCATAGCAGGAGTACTTGGACTTTGTTAATCCAACCAAAATATTTAATAAATTATTATTTCATAATAAAATTTGAATTTATTTAAATTAAATTGGGTCTTTAGATTTTCGTATTAATAATAATATTTAATTATTTCTCTAATTTTTTTTGTAGAATTTGCATAAATGATAATCTTAACTAAATTATAGGACTTACAAAATTGATTATTATAATAATTAAGTTATAAGAATAAGTTGCAACCTACTTTTTGTTGTGTAAAATTAAACTTATATATAAAAAAATAAAAGTAGAAGGTTATTTATAGAGAATATTAATCGTTTCTCTTTATTTATTATTCTAATCCATATATACAATGTTATTTTAAAAAAATATATATTAATTTATTTCTCTTTACTTATTTATTTTTATTCATATATAAAATATTAGTTTTTTTAATTATATTAAAAGACTCTTAATTAGCTATAAAGGCATTTTAGTCCACGAATTTTTTTTCTTATATTGCAATTAAAAAAAGCAAAGATAAAAATAGAAAGCTTGTATAAAGTGGAGGTAAGCATGAATGGGTTAACCAGTCCGCAATTTATTTCTCAAATTAAGTCCATTAATATCGGTCCTTCAAAATTAAAAGCTGAATTCAGACCATTAATAACGGATTAACCACTAATTAGTTAATAGTTAACCATCAACTAACCATTGAAAAATTAAAACTACAGTTATCCCATGCTTCATACAAAAAATGTGCATCTATAAAATTAAACTATATATACTAGAAGTTTTAAACATAAAAATACAAATCATTAAAATTTAATGTTAATATAATTAAAAAAATTACATAAATACTCTATAAGATAATAAAAAATAATTAAATACTAATTTATCACTTATCAATATTGATAATTAGATGATTTTCGATGTTTTAGGTATAAAAAATATACTATTTATATAAACTAAAATGGCAGTAATTAAAATGTGAAAATTAATGGATAATTTATATATGAAAAAAATATAATAAAAATAGATTAACCGTTAAATTCAAGTCCATTAAATATGATTCTTAAAAATGAACTTGATTTTAACTGTCGGGTTTTCAATTTTTTTTCCAACCCTAATATAAAGAATATTAATTATTTCTAACCCTCATGTAAAACGCTATTTTTAAAAAATATTATTAATCTAGTTCTCTTTACTTATTTATTTTAATCTATATATAATGTTATTTTTGTTAATATATTTAAAGACTCTTAATTCGCCACAGGAGTACTTTAGCTCAAGAAAAGTTTTTTCCACTGCATGCTTTTTTTATAAAGGTAACAATGGTTTAAAAATGTAAAATAGCTTAAGTCCCTCAAAATTTTATTATTGTTTAATAGCAATTACAGAGCTCTACAGTTGATTGGTTGTTTAGTAGAGATTACCGATGGAGTGACGGCGTATTCAAATTGATATTGGTTATCATTAAACTGAAAGCACAACATTCAGAAATCCAAGCCATAGCCTGAAATTGATGTGCATTTTTAGATGACCTCCTACGTTGTCTATAGTATTTGAACTAAATTGCGGTCTGGTCTGATTTTGGAAAATTTTAATGAGAAGCAAACAATACAAAATTAGAAATCTGAACTAACGTAGCAAAAGAGAAACTGATAATGTAGCAAAGTCTGAAATTTTGCATCAACGTCATCAACTACCCGACATAAAAATTTAAAAACAGGGGCATAAACTACTGCCTAAACAAAAAATAAATTGAAGAAAAAAAACAGGAACCATAATATCATCGTTCAACCACAATAATAAAACTTCAAAAGAAAAAAAGAGATGCTTAGTCGACTTCCTCAATCTTAGGACCAGCACCACTTCCACCAGCTGGAGGAGCATCATCGTCCATGCCACCGCCCATGTCACCACCAGCACCTTGATACATTTTAGCAATGATGGGGTTGCAGATGCTCTCAAGCTCCTTCATTTTATCCTCAAATTCATCTGCTTCCGCCAGCTGGTTGCTATCTAGCCATTGAATGGCCTCATCAATAGAATCCTCAATCTTCTTCTTGTCTGCTGCAGCCAACTTGGAACTTATCTTCTCATCCTTGATAGTGTTCCTCATGTTGTAGGCATAGTTCTCCAAAGCATTCTTCGCCTCTACCTTCTTCTTGTGCTCCTCGTCTTCAGACTTGTACTTCTCTGCTTCCTGAACCATCTTCTCAATTTCTTCCTTGGACAACCTTCCCTTGTCATTTGTAATTGTGATTTTGTTCTTCTGCCCAGTGGTTTTGTCCTCCGCAGAAACATTCAAGATACCATTAGCATCAATGTCAAAGCACACAGTGATTTGAGGCACACCCCTAGGGGCCGGTGGAATTCCTGAGAGCTCAAATTTACCCAACAAGTTGTTATCCCTTGTTCTTGTTCTCTCACCCTCGTACACTTGGATCAACACACCAGGCTGGTTGTCAGAGTACGTAGAAAAGACCTGCTCCTTCTTTGTTGGAATTGTTGTGTTCCTTGGGATCAAAACAGTCATAACACCTCCAGCAGTTTCCAAACCAAGTGAAAGAGGGGTAACATCCAAGAGCAAAAGATCCTGCACCTTCTCATTGCCTTCACCACTCAAGATAGCAGCCTGAACAGCTGCACCATAGGCAACAGCTTCGTCTGGGTTAATGCTCTTGCAAAGCTCCTTTCCGTTGAAGAAATCTTGAAGTAGCTGCTGCACCTTGGGAATCCTAGTGGAGCCACCAACAAGAACAACATCATGGACAGTGCTTTTGTCCATCTTAGCATCTCTCAAACACTTCTCAACAGGTTCCATACACTTTCTGAAAAGATCCATGTTAAGCTCCTCAAACCTCGCACGAGTGATGGTTGAGTAGAAATCAATGCCTTCATACAAGGAATCAATTTCAATAGTTGTCTGAGCAGTAGAAGAAAGAGTTCTCTTTGCCCTCTCACAAGATGTCCTCAGCCTCCTAAGTGCCCTAGGGTTTCCGCTGATATCTTTTTTGTTCTTCCTCTTGAATTCCTGGACAAAATGGTTCACCATTCTGTTGTCAAAGTCCTCCCCTCCAAGATGGGTATCTCCAGCAGTTGCCTTCACCTCAAAGATACCTTCCTCAATTGTGAGCAATGATACATCAAAAGTACCACCACCCAAATCAAAGATCAACACATTCTTCTCCCCAACACTGGTTGCCTTCTTATCAAGACCATAAGCAATGGCAGCAGCAGTGGGCTCATTGATGATACGCATCACGTTAAGACCCGCAATTACACCAGCATCCTTAGTGGCTTGCCTCTGAGAGTCATTGAAGTACGCAGGGACAGTGACCACAGCATTCTTCACGGTTGAGCCAAGGTAAGCCTCAGCAATCTCACGCATTTTAATGAGGACCATGGAAGAGATTTCCTCAGCAGCAAACTGCTTCTCTTCACCCTTGTAGTTGACAACAATCATGGGCTTATCCCCAGGTCCAGGAATGACTTTGAATGGCCATAGCTTAATGTCGCTTTGAACTGATGTATCAGAAAACCTCCTACCAATCAACCGCTTAGCATCTGCAGCATATGGGTAATTCTAATTAATGAACAGTACTAGAAACAAAGCCACAAAATTGATGATAATTATAATAAACATAACATCAAACAACTGCCCAAGTAACATTTTGAGGTTAATACAGAAAAAATATCAGGCTTTTATTGAATGATAAAAGGTGCAAATTGATCAAATTTATTTTTAACATACTAAGCAAATAATTAAAAAACTGAATCAAATTATAGTTGCTACAACCTGTAATCAGCATACAATACAAATATTCATATAATTTATTACTAAATAACTATATGACAAATCCAAGAATGCCCAAGTTATTTTCTTTTTATAAAAAAATTAACCCAGTTCTTATTAAACGTCAAATTCAAAATCAACTAAACAAACAATCTACTACGTAAAATATCCAATAATGCATCTCAAAAAAAAAAATGAAGAAGAAGAAACTCACGCTTAGGTAAACTAAACCAAAACAAGCAGATTCATAGTTAGGGATCCAACAAAACAGTAAAAATTGATATTAAAAGAATTAAATCCACTAAATTTAAATCCGTTTTCCATTTATTTAAACCAGGATCAGATCTGTAGCAGATCTCATAAACCAGATTTCAAATGTTAGCTATTTAGACTTTGATCCATGCATATAAATGAAAAACCATTGAAAACAGAAAAAAGGTACCAAAAACAGGGCAAATTGAAGAAATACTAACCAAAAACAGTGTTGATAGGGTTCATGGCGACTTGATTCTTGGCAGCATCACCAATCAAACGCTCAGTATCGGTAAAGGCAACATAAGAGGGCGTCGTTCTGTTGCCTTGATCGTTAGCTATAATTTCAACTCTATCATGCTGCCAAACACCAACACAAGAGTATGTTGTACCAAGATCAATACCGATTGCAGGTCCCTCTCCTTTTCCGGCCATTATCGACAATCAGCAAAAACCGAATAATAGGCTGAGAAACACCAAAAAAAGAAAATAAAAGCGAGATAGGGTTTCTCTGTCTCGCTTTGAAGAGAGTGAGGCTGCGATGAATTAGGGTTAGAAGTTTATATACTTTTTTTCTGTTCTAGAATGTTCTGAAGGAGGGATCGGTAAATCGGGACCGTTGATTTTAATTTTGTGAACCGTTAGGATTGGCTGGTGTTCTCCCAGAGCCTTTTGAATTGAATATTCCCTCGCGGGGTAGGTTTTGGGGTCCAAAGTGGGTGTCTATGAATAAGAAGATACAGCCCGATCCCAGAAAGAAACGACTAGTCGTTCAATGGGCCAACCTCATAAGATTGCCTCAAACCGCTGGCTTCTGGGCTTATTTGAACTTGTGAATACAGAGTTTGTGGGCTTGGGTATTGCTCAACCCGCCCATATATATATATATATATTTTTCCTTAGATTTAGACAATTTTTTATCCTAGGCACCAAATAAGTTCACCTTTTTTTTTCTACATTATGGATATGGTTAACTAGTAAATTATTTATTATATTCCTATTTAATTTTATTTTATTAATTGTAATTTAAATTATTCATACTATAATAAATTAAAAATTGATATTATAACCAGCACTCAAATTAAAATTTCAAAATATTTTGAATTCTGTTATTTCCAGTGACATCTAGAATTATAATAAAATATTAAATCTGTATAATTTTTTCTTAATTTCCGTTTAGTAGTTTAACTTATTTGGAAGATTTGTATCTTGTAGCAGTAAGTAGTACTATAGTGAGAAATAGTTTTATTTTCCTCCAAAAAAAAAAAATTGTTTTATTTTTGTAAAACATTTTAGCCTACACAAAAATAAAATTTGTTCGTCGAATTAGTGCCAGATTTGAAAAATACTCCAACATAACATTACAAATTCAAAACTCATGAGGGGAAAAAAAGACAAATTAACTAAGAAATTACTATTACATTTCTGAAAATGGTGACATTGAAGTGCAAAGTTTGTTTATCAACAAGCTCAAGCACACAAACATCTCCAAGGCGCAGTGAATTTTCCCTTGCAAATGCTACCCAACCCCTTGACAACACAGCTTTGTTATAACGTGAATCAACATTTATTTTCACAGCCCAGCATTTATTTTCAACTTGCAACTTCACTTCCTCTAAGCTTTTCTCTATATTCATGATAAAATTCCCTGGAATATACTGCGAATTTAAGCAGAAAACTTTCAATTACCAGCAAAATAATTGAAAGCAGTAAAAAAAAAAATTAATTCAATTACCACATTCCCATTTGTAAGATGGCATGATCTCATTATCACTTTGAAGAAGGGATTCATAGAAGTAAATTTTTTGGCAGCTTCAATAGCTTCTTCACCGGGGAAAAATGAAGATGAAGGCAATTGACGTTTAATAGGCTTCTTTCTACCACATTCTTTCTCTATCAGTTGCTTGTTTTCACCTGCAAGATATGCAAACATTTAATCACAGCTTAAATCTTGTTTCTTTTGAAGCAAATTTGGATTCAAATTTTACCTTTTGTATGTGGGAAAATGGTAACTCTAAATGTAGTTGTCTGAGTGGCCTTAATCAGTTCAAATTCACAAACATCACCAATTTCCAAATGATTATCTTCTACAAATGCCTTCCATCCATTAGTGATTTTTGCTGTCATTCGTCTATTTCTTGTGGAGATATGTATGTAGCACTTAACAGGCCATGAACTACCATCTTCAAGATTTAAAATTGCATCATCATTTTGATTCTTGTTAAAATATTTCATGGCAAAGCTTATTGGAATAGCCTGCATAACCATTTAAAACCAACACATAACAAATGGCGAAACCTGAAAAGAAAAATGCTCATAAAAAAGTGCCTGCAAATCAGTGTAGGCACTATGCAATTGAATAACTGAAATCAGACGGTGCACTCAGCGTAGCTAATCGTTACCCTGCAAAATTCTGTTTTTCTATGTAAAAAAGAACACGTACCACTTTATCTCCTGGGTAAACAGATGATTGCTTAATAGTCACCCTGAAAATAGGGTTTTCATGTTTAAAGTCGGTGCTTGTTGTTCTAAGAATTTTCCTTTTCTTGTTGTTCTTCATGAAAATCCCTGGCATGCCTTCGCTATTATAACATCTCTTTCCTGTAAAATCAATTTCAATTTCTGATACTATGAATCCACAGAAGAAACAAATTTATTATGTGAATCAAGATCAGATACCTCTAACTTGAGTAGCAGGTCGATAAAATGGCAATGGTTTCTGAGAATTTTGCTGGAGATTATTAGGTGCCTCATCATCATCTCCATTGTTGATAGTAAAAGGATATTCGATCTCTGTAGCACTCTTATCGAATACGATAACAGTGAAAACATGATTTTTCTGGTCGAATTGAAAAACTAGGAAGGATCCAGTGGCTATGGAGTAATAGTCAACAAATTTTTCCCAACCATTTTGTAACCAAATCTCTTGGCCAATTTTGACAATCTCTACTTTCCATTTTGCACCAGTAGGAACTTTCAGGGTCACTGGACTTGACAGATTATCTCCATACCTTCTCACAAAACTTGGTGGAATTCTCTAATACATGTAAAAACAAATCATTCTATCCAATTCTTAGAATTGCTACAAGAAATGCTGAAATAAATAAAGGAAAAACTCACAACTTTGTTTTGACGAATGCAACTATCAAGAATTATCTTGAAAAAATGAGGACTCTTTGCCTCAAATCTTGAGTGTGCATTATCTTTTCTAGGGTTGGAAACCATTGTCGAGCAACCTTCTGTCTTCACTTTCACTCCTTTCGAGTCTTGAGCATCTTCTCCTTACTTTTTTTTAATTTTCGAGGCAATTAAGTAATTAATATGTCAGTATTGGTTTAATTGCAAATATCCCCTTTTCTATGGTCGGGTAGGAAGAATTTAAGTCCAGCAAAAATTAGCTACATTGCTTTTACCATGCAAACAAGCTGCCAGTGGACAATATTAAATGCTCAAGTACGTTGAAAAAAGTTTGAAAAATCTTGAGCTGGAACTTCAATTCCCATGTAAAAAGAGTCCTGTAAATGATCATAATAATTTTTTTGCAAGATTAGAATATATAATATCCCACTTGTTGGGAGTTTTCTTTAGCAATTGCATATATAAAGTCCAGCAGACAACATAATTTAACCATTTGATGGGCAGCTGATTAATTTCACGGCCCAAAGTCTGTCATCAATGATTTACAAGAAATCAAAATTTAATCTCAAGCATAAATCTAATGTTACCAAAAGAAGTTCTTGTAGATATCTATGCAAAATCAAAAACATCACTGCGGAATTTTAACCAATGTTTCTGAAAATGGAGACATTTAGCAGGAGATTATCAACTCAAACCACTTGTAGAGAGTTTTCTTTAGCAAATGCAGCGAATCCAGAAGACAATTTATATTGACCACAACTTGTTATACTGAGTAATTTCACAGCCCATTGTCTATTATCAACCTGCAGCATTACTTTGTCAACATTCTGCTTCGTACATTTTGGCTATAATCTTCTAGGGCACATTCTGCAAAATGAACAAACTTCAAATTCCTGTCATTTCTGTACTAAAATGGTCATCAAAACAACAGAAATTTATCAAAACCACTGGTTTTTTTTCCAAAATTTATAATAAGAAAGATTTTAAGTAGCATAATGCCATTTCTATACTAGTGTTGAAGGACATACAAGGGTTCGATGCTCAAATTGGCTTGCTCGAATAGTCAGTTTGAAGAATGGGTGCAGTGAGGTAAATTTGTTGAAAGCTTCCATGAATTTTAATAGCTTTTGAACTTGATGAGCTTTCTTTGTGTATCAAATTCTTAGTATTTCCTGCAAGACACCGATTGAAAGAAGAGTGAGATTATAATTAAATAATTAAGAATTGGATTTGGATTTACAAATTCAAACTCACCAAGTGATGAGCTGCTGTTTGTATCTTCGGTGTCTCTAAAAATTACAACTTTCAATTCAATTTCAGTACTGTGATTACTGATCAGTTCAAAGGCACAAACATCACCAACTTCCAAATGGTTTTCTTCTGCAAATTTCCTCCAACCATGATTTATACTTGCTCTTCCATCGCTCGTAGCATAACTGCAGTCAACAGACCAAGTTTTTCGATCCATGGAACTTAGAATTATGCCACGATTTTTGTTTAAATACTTGGCAAAGCTTGCTGGTATAAACTAGTCAAATAATAAAATAAATGAAAAATGAAAAAGAATAAATGATATATCAAGTCAATTCTTACTTTAGATTCTGAATTAAATGCTTACCCACTGGAATTTCTGAACAGCATATGTTGGCTGCATTGCAATGAAGAAGACAGGATTTTCAGATTTAAAAATAGCACCGGCTTTATTAAGTGTATTAGCTTTTTCTTGAGCAGTCAAAGGTTTTGTTCTCTTCACAAATATCTCTCCATTGCCTGCAAAATGAAGTCCTTTGGTTTCATCAGAAGAAGCCTAAATATAATTTTTGTTAGGCAGAAATGGCTACCTTCAGATTGTGCTGTGCAGTTCCCTGGCTTCATCTTCTTACGAGGCCTTAAGAATGGCAATGGTGATTTCTGTTTCACTTTTCGTGGTGGTGAGGAGCCACCCAAGATTTCGACAGAGACATCACTTTCAGGTTCTTGATTAGTCTGTGGCTCATGGAATTCTTTATCAAGCTTAGACTTCTCATGATATCCAATGGCATTGAATGGATAGACAATTTCTGACGCGCTATTGTCAAATATGATAACATTGAAATACCAATTTTGTTTATCAAATTCAAAGACTAGAAACGATCCATGAGATAGAGACTTTTAGCAGCACAATGTCACCATTAATTAACTCAACCTGCAGAAGTTTCTTGCTCGTATAGAACTTTCCCGAGCAAATGCAAGCCATCCGGTTGAGAACATAGCCTTTTCTTTATAGATGATTAGTTTCACAGGCCAGAGTCTATCACAAACTTGTAACATTATATTCCCAGTTGTTTGCTTGGTGAATTTTGCTGTAAAATCTAGTGGAACAGATTGCATAAGAAATTCTAATACCCTTAAATTACCACTTCATGTTGGTTGCTGAAACTCATAATGATGGCAAAAAGAAACAATCAGAGCAGCTTCTAGTCTTTTTTCACAAGAGAAGTACCACAGAGGCATGCTTCAGATAACGCAAGCTGATAACCACTTTAAAGAATGGATTTGGGGAGGCAAATTTGCTTGGAGCTTGAATAGGAGTCAGGTTAGTGAACTGCTTGCACCTCACATTCTTTTCCTGCTGTTTTAATTCCTGCCTGTTACCTGCATGATATGGACAAAACTGAGTTTGTTCCTGTTTTCTGATTGTAACATTTAGATTCATCCCTTAATGGAAATCAGATTAACAAACACTAGAGAAGCATAAAATTACAACTTGAGAATTGTATTTTAACCATCCAAGCAATAAAATAAAGCCTTATATGGAAATTGCATACTTTGGAATTGTTCTTTAGGATTTTCTAGCTTCCTCTTCTTATAAGGCCTTATATATATAACTATAGTTTTCAAAATTGTATCAGACAATTTACCTCTTAGCCTATATATATAACTATACAAAAATTTACAGATTAGAGATTCAACCGTAATATCAACGAGATTGAATCGGATCAAAAATAAAATCTCTAATTGAAAATGGTACATGGAGTGCTAATTGTTAGATTTTTTATTTATTTATTTTAGGAGGCCAATTTTTATTAATAGAATTATAATTTAGATGGTACTAATATATTCAATTCGATTTCGATTTGTGTGGTGGATATGATTATGAGGTTTTGATATGATTTAACAAATTTCAAGTCAAATTTAGCAAAAATTTTACTCCTTTTGTCTCATAAATATATAAATTTATTTTTTTTAATTTGTCCCATAACATAATTAATTAATTTATTTATATTATAGCTAACTTATTAACGGTTCAATTTGTTCTATTTAACGTGCTACTATGCTATCAATAATTATGAATTATCATTTTTCTGATTTGCCATTGTATTCATATTATCTAATTAACTCTCTACTTGGGCCTTGGTCAGTTTAGGTCCAGCTTCTAAAGGCCCACAGCGTAATGAACAAAGCTCACATTGCCGAGTCCCAAACCAGTGACCTTATTGAGCCTAATTAACTGCCACGGTCAGCACCATAGTCAAAGACTCTAACATCTATAAATAGAGCTCTCACAAGTGGCGCACATGCTAGTATGTTCTTTTTCTAATCTCCCTAGGGTTGAGCATTGATCAATTAACCGGTTCATAAATTTAAAAAAAAAATTAGTCAATTAATATCGATTTTTTTAAAATACTAACTATTACTTGATCCATTACTATCGGTTAACCAGTCCATCGGTTTCGGATTTTCAGACCGGTTAGCCAATATTTTTCGGTTAACCACTATCATTATAAAATGTATTAATAAATAAAATTAAAATATTCAAAATACTTAAAAATTAATTTTTTTATTATAATATAACATTATTGTTATTAAAATAAAAATATTTGGTGGATATAAGTAAATTTGTTTTAAAAATTAATATTTAATAAGTAAATAAATTAATCAGTCCATAATCACTTTTAATTAAATAAATTATTATACTTACTAATAGCCAATTAAAAAAACTTAAAAATTTTAAAATAATTAGTATAATAAAAAAAAAAAGTACATGATCACCTTTAATAAGGATAAATTGTTATATAACTTTTCGAAAATATTCTGATTTTCATTATTGAAATTTGATAAATAAAAAAATAATAAATATGAATATATAAAATAATTAATAAATTAACTAAAAATTCGATTTCGGTTCGGTTAACCGGTCACATGAGTCAAAAACATTAACCGGTTCATTAATATCGATTTTTTCAAAATACTAACCATTAACCAGTTCATTACAATCGGTTCGATTTCGAATTTTTTTTTCGGTTAAATAAGTTCATCGGTTTTTTTGCTCACGCCTATCTCCCCCCATAAGATTTGCCCCTTAGTCTGTAGAGTCTGGACTGATTTAAGCGTCCGAGTAGAGTCTTTAGATCATCTGGTGTCTATTTTCAGGGATTGCAAGTCATTCTTTGGTTGATGGGTGTCCGACCCCTAAAAATAAATTATATTTTTTTAAAATAAATAAAATTGTAGTAGTGAAAGGAGAATCGAAATCGCAAAAATTAACTAACTCTTTAACAAACAAACAAATAAATTAAAATGAATAAATTAATTAAACAAAACAGAAAATTAATGAAAGAATTAAATTGAAGAGAAAAGCTTCCAATCAAATGTATAAATTCAATCCCAATTTAATAGCTGATTATAGATGCAAAAATAATTTAAAATTCAAATTCAGCAAATTAGTTCTAACTATTGAATACGATCCTTTAGTTAATCTTTTCTTAATTATAAGCTAATTACGAAACACTCAATAATCGATCTTAATTATCAGATAATCATAGAAGACTTTACACGATTTAATCTAATAATGGTATTATGAACCAGAAAGACCTAATTCCAATTAACAAAGTAAGATGCTTGACTTTATTTAAATCAGATTATATTGATTCCCAAGATGAGTTAAATGCCTACTAAATATCTAATTATCTCGATTAGTTATTGATAATTATCACGATTTAAACAACGTCGCCTACTAAATAAACTATGAAAATCACAACGAACTTTGATATTTAGAATCAAAATAAGTACCGAAGCTAATAAGGAATAAAAAAAAGATTAGATATCACAAATAATAAATTGAAATATGAAGTATACTTGTTGGAATAAACAATTTAACTGCACATATTCTGTTGGGCACAACGGATAAATAAAAATAAATTAGCAGAGCAGAATATTGACACCAGCAATTTAACGTGGTTCACCAAAAACGTTTGGGTTACGTCCACGGGACAAATTTCGAAAATATTTCTTCCACTAATAAAATTAATGGGTACAAGAGAGAAAGGCGACACAATAATTTTGAGATAAACCCAAAATAGTGGCACACAAGTATTTCCCAAACTCACTATTTTGTCACTCCCCTTTTAGAAAAATATCCCAAATATTTTTCTAAACAACTTCTCTCTCTCTATTTACAAAACTATCTCAATCATTTTTCTAAGTAATGGAATGAATGTAAACTGAAAAACTAATGCCTATTTATAGGAAATATAAACGCGTATTTTACGCGTTCGGTACGCAGGCAGCCGCCTGCAATTGAAAAATAAAATTCAATTGCCGCAGCAATTGTTGAAAACCAAATCCCTTCCTCCTATTTTTGACTTTCACCTTTTTATTTTTATTTTTTTCAAATGGAGTGGGCCCCACTACCATGTGGAGGAAACCCACATCCAACAATTCTCCCCCTTCCGACTACATGGTGGGGGGCTTCGCTAGTCCTGCAGCTAGCCGACAATACTCAAAATTCTGTTTTGGTAGAGTTTTCGTTAACATATCTGACCCATTTTCTTCCGTATGGATCTTCTCAAGCTGTAGTAGCTTCTTCTTCATCACATCTCTTATCCAGTGATATCTCACATCAATATGTTTTGATCTCGAATGAAAAGAGGCATTCTTACCAAGATGAATAATACTCTGACTATCACAGAATAGCTGATATTTGTATTGCTGCAAACCAAGTTCTTTCAAGAACTTCTTCATCCATAGCAACTCTTTACAAGCTTCCGTTGCTGCTATAAACTCCGCTTCAGTAGTAGAAAGTGCAACACACTTTTGTAACTTTGACTGCCATGACACAGCTCCCCTTGCAAAAGTAATCAGGTAACCAAAAGTGGATTTTCTGGAATCCACATCACCAGCCATATCTGCATCTGTGTATCCAGCTAACACAGGTTTGTCATTTCCAAAACATAAACATATTTTGGAAGTTCCTTGAAGATACCTGAAAATCCATTTTACTGCAGCCCAATGTTCCTTTCCTGGATTTGAAAGAAATCTACTCACAACTCCAACTGCATGAGCGATATCTAGCCGTGTGCACACCATAGCATACATCAAACTTCCAACTGCTGAAATATATGGAACTTTATCCATCTCTTCCTTCTCTTTGTCTGTAGAAGGGTTTTGTTCAGAACTCAGCTTAAAGTGAGTAGCAAGAGGACAACTAACTGCTTTAGCCTTGTCCATATTAAATCTCTGAAGTACTTTCTCAATGTACCTCTCCTGTGATAACCACAATTTCTTGGCGCCTCTGTCTCTGATAATATTCATGCCAAGAATCTGCTTTGCTGGCCTCAAGTCTTTCATGACAAAAGACTTACTCAACTGCTTTTTCAAGTTGTTAATTCTAAAAATATTCTGGCCAACAATCAACATATCATCCACATAGAGCAAAAGGATAATGAAATCATCATCAGAGAATTTTTGCACAAAAACACAATGGTCTGAAGTAGTCTTTTTGTAGCCTTGCTCCCCCATAACAGATTCAAATTTCTTGTACCATTGTCTCGGTGCCTGTTTTAAGCCGTAGAGGCTTTTATTCAACTTGCAGACATAATTCTCTTTTTCTCTTTCTTTGAACCCCTCTGGTTGCTCCATGTATATTTCTTCTTCCAAATCACCATGCAAGAAGGCAGTTTTGACATCCATTTGTTCAACCTCCAGGTCAAGACTTGCTGCCAACCCTAGCACAGTTCGAATAGATGTCATTTTCACAACTGGTGAGAAAATTTCATCAAAGTTAACCCCTTTTCTTTGACTGAATCCCTTGACAACCAGTCTGGCTTTGTAACGTTGACTGGAACTGTGTTCTTCATGCTTAATCCTGAACATCCATCTATTTTTCAAGGCCCTTCTGTCTTTGGGTAACTTCACCAGTTCAAAAGTTTTGTTCTCATGCAGTGACTTCATCTCATCTTGCATGGCTTCAATCCATTTCTGCTTGGATTCATCATCTATGGCTTCTTGATAACTCTCAGGTTCTCCCACTTCAATAATAGTCACATACTGGTCACAAGGATATCTGAAAGATGGCCATCTTGTTCTTTCACTTCTCCTTTGTGGAGGTGGAGAAGCCATAGGTGTTGGTGCTGGAACATCATCTTGATCTTCATCATCATCATCTTCAGAACCAACTTCTATAGGAGCATCATCATCATCAGGTGGATAAACCTGGTCTTCATCTTCAACTTCTCTTGGCACCGGTGTTGGAGGAATTAATTTTAAATCTGATAAGTCGCCATTGGAATCAGGAACATCCTTCTTCATTTTGTCAATGTCTTCAATGGTCTCATCTTCAACAAATACAGCATCACGACTCCTGACAAGTTTCTTTTCAATAGGATCATAAAATCTATAGCCAAATTGATCTTGACCATAGCCAATAAAAATACACTGTATTGTCTTGGCATCAAGTTTGGACCTCTCATCCTTGGGGATATGAACAAATGCTTTACAGCCAAACACCCGCAGATGATCATAGGAAACATCTTTTCCTGACCATACTCTTTCTGGAACATCCATCTTGAGAGGAGTACAAGGTGAACGATTCAACACATGTGCAACTGTGAGTATAGCTTCACCCCAAAATTTCTTTGGCAACTTTGCATGTGAGAGTATACATCTGACTCTCTCCATCAAAGTTCTGTTCATCCTCTCAGCTAAGCCATTCAACTGCGGTGTCTTTGGAGGTGTCATCTGATGCCGAATGCCATGCTCTTTGCAATAAACATGAAATGGCCCAGTGTATTCTCCACCATTGTCTGTCCGGATGCATTTTAACTTCTTTCCAGTTTGTCTCTCAACTGAGGCATGAAATTCTTTGAAGACATCTAGCACCTGATCTTTTGTCTTCAGAAGATATACCCACGTCTTCCTCGAATGATCATCAATGAAAGTCACAAAATACTGAGCACCACCAAGTGACTTTGGCATTGGTCCACACAAATCTGAGTGAATCACATCTAACACATTCTTCATTCTGGAAGGAGGGGAACTTTTAAAAGCAACTCTGTTTTGCTTTCTAAATAGACAATCAGTACATTTGTCTAAGTGTACTTCATCCATACCGGGTAATACTTTCTTCTTGGCTAGGCTTTTCATTGCTTTTTCACCCATGTGGCCAAGTCTCCGATGCCACCGTTCAATTGTACTATCTTTCTCCATGGCAGCTACTGTGTCGGTGGAGAGCTTAGCCTCCATTACATACAGAGTTGTATGATTTTCACCTCTAGCCACTACTAATGAGCCTTTTGTAAGCTTTCATTTGTCATAAATGAAGGAACTGCAATATCCCTCATTTCCAAGTTTGCATACAGAGATCAAATTCAGGCGCATGTCTGGAATATGCTTGACATCCTTCAGAATCAATCTGGTACCATTCTCTGTTTCCAAGCAAATATCTCCTCTGCCAACAATCTTTGACAGGCCTTCATTTCAAATCTTAACAACACCAAAATCTCCAGGTGTGTATGATGAGAATAATTCTTTATGAAATGTAGCATGGATGGTAGCACCACTATCAAGTACCCAACTGGATTCCTGGGATACAAGATTAACAATATCTTCATCATAAATGATATTGAATTCATCTATGATATTAGTCTGCTCATTATCACTGCTGTCATCTTTCTTCACAGCTCTGCTTCGGTTCTCTTGTTCCTTTTTGAACTTTCTACAAAACTTTTTAATGTGGCCCTTCTTTTTACAGTGATGGCATTCAACATTGGCATATTTGTTTGACTTCCCTCTACTTTTGCCTCTAGGGTTTTGTTCCCTAGACTGTCTCCTTCCTCTAGATTCTGCAACTAGAACATCTGATTGTGATGAAGAAGATGAGGCTTGTGATCTCCTTCTCATTTCTTCATTCAGGATACTACTCTTTACAATCTCTATGTTTACCACACCATTGGGTGCAGTGTTGGTGATAGAGATCTTCAAAGTCTCCCATGACTGTAGCAGAGAGGCTAACACCAATAAAACAAATACTTCATCATCCAGCTTTACTCCCATTCTGTTTAGCTGATCCTGGATCCCTTCCATCTCATTTAAGTGGTCTGGCAAGGAAGTCCCTTCTCTATATCTTACTTGCACCAACTTGGTCAAGTAAAATAATTTATTATTTCCCGTCTTTGAAGAATACAACGTCTCCAGCTTACTCCACAGTGTTCTAGCATCTGTCTCATTACAGATATAATTAAACACATTGTCTTCGACAAATTGTCGGATAAAACTGCACACCTGCTCGTGGTCAAACTCCCACTCCTCATCGGTTTTACCTTCGGGTTTAGCTGTGGCAAATACCGGCAAATGCATCTTCGTCACAACTAGAAGATCTTTCATCTTTTTACTCCAGATGTGGTAGTTTGAGCCATTTAAGTAGATCATTCTACTATTTTTTGCCTCCATTTAGATCGAAATTCGATTGACTTCTTCGATCCAAAAAAAAAATTCTAACGGTGAATAGTACCCGTATACGTGAATAGAAACCGTATACGTGAATAGTACTGTATGTATGAACAGTGCCGTATATGTAAACAGTATCCAAGGAAAAAAAATTTCTGATGTGAAAGATTAGTCTATGCTGCAACCACAGAACATACTAAGAAATAACCTTGGCTCTGATACCAGTTGTTGGGCACAGCGGATAAATAAAAATAAATTAGCAGAGCAGAATATTGACACCAGCAATTTAACGTGGTTCACCCAAAACGTTTGGATTACGTCCACGGGACAAACTCCGAAAATATTTCTTCCACTAATAAAATTAATGGGTACAAGAGAGAAAGGCAACACAATAATTTTGAAATAAACCCAAAATAGTGGCACACAAGTATTTCCCAAACTCACTATTTTGTCACTCACCTTTTAGAAAAATATCCCAAATATTTTTCTAAATAACTTCTCTCTCTCTCTATTTACAAAACTATCTCAATTCTTTTTCTAAGGAATGGAATGAATTTAAACTGAAAAACTAATGCCTATTTATAGGAAATATAAACGCGTATTTTACGCGTTCGGTAGCAATTGAAAAATAAAATTCAATTGCCGCAACAATTGTTGAAAACCAAATCCCTTCCTCCTATTTTTGACTTTCACCTTTTTTTTTTTTTAAAATGGAGTGGGCCCCACTACCATGTGGAGGAAACCCACATCCAACATATTCACGATAGAAAAATGACAATCAAAAGAAGATGGCAGAATTACATAATCCTAGTTCCTTGTGCAATGCTGCCTTCCAAAAGGAAAGCTTACTTCCTACTAAAATTAAAATCCTAAAATAATAAAGGAAAATACAAGAGTTAATTTTACTTACGGTCACTCAACTTATCATTTATCGCGCAAAAGTAATCGACTTTTTTTTTTCTGACTTAAATATTACTGAATTTCTAATATTTTTACAAAAAAGTCATGTAAACCGGAATCCGGCGAGAACCCTTGTCGGATTGATGACATGACATATGACACATGGAGACGAATAGTAAATATATGACTTTTTTGTAAAAATGTTAAAAGTTCAGTAATATTTAAGTTGAAAAAAAAGTTGGTTATTTTTGCGCGATAAATGATAAGTTGAGTGACCGTGAGTAAAATTGATTTAGATGCAGTATTTGTTGGAAATATTGTTAAACGACATGTAGTTTCTGACATGACATGGCATGCCATGTCATCAATCCGGCGAGAGTTCTCGCTGTATTCCGGTTTACATGATTTTTTTACAAAAATGTTAAAAATTCAGTGACATCTAAGTCAGAAAAAAAAAAGTCGGTTATTTTTGCACGATAAGTGATAAGTTGAGTAACCGTGAGTGAAATTAACCCGAAAATACAATGCACAATTAATTTAATCTCCTAATCCTTCCAAAAGTATAAAATCTCTTAAATTAAGTAGCAAATAACTGATTAAAAAACGAAACATTAATTCTCGATTTTGTGCAACTTTCAGTTCTAGACCTGACATTTCTTGTGCCCACAAGCCAATTCTTCCCTTTGAAGCTCTAAAAATAGACCAAGTTCCAGATTAGCAGCACATTAAGCATTCAAATTTCCATCAGTTAGGATCTCTTAACAATTTATTTGCCAAAACAACAAATATAAAACAAATCATCTATTCCTCGCAATATTTCCCTCAAATCAATATCAATTATATATTAAATGTATGCAATCAACTGTCACTAGGAGTCGATTGAACCGTATGCCCAGTCCGCCGCATTTGGCCTATTCGACTGTTTTACTACATTCAAACTCTTCATTAATTAATGTTAAGGTGTATTAATGTTTATAGGACAAAGATGGCATTGCAGATGACAAATTAAGACAAAGTAGAGTTTATCGTTAAGAAGCTCTAGTGTGAGCTGGTACAAGTTTGAACTACAATGCGTAATAATTTGATACTACTAGTGATGGATTTTGAACTAAGCATATTATAATTGAGAATTAAGTTCATATAGATTTGGAATGCAGAAATTATTTTCAAATTTCAAATTTGCTAATGATTTTTTTTACGGGAAAAGAAAAGAAAAGCAGGAGGACAGAAATGCGTAAAAGAAGCTTCAGCTCTAATATGGGTTCCCTTTCTTGGAAATTGAGTCTAAAGTTAAATAAAGTATAACACTTTATAATTTTTGTGGTCTTACTACTCATAATATTTCTTACCACTTTATTTTACTGTATATTAAATTTATGGATTTAAATGAGAGTTAGTATTATATATGGTCACCAAATTATTGTCCAAATTATAAAAAAATAAAAAAAAATTAACTTTTTTGAAAAAATAACTGAACTCAATACTATTTACAGAAAAATAACTATGATAGGTTTCCGATAAATGGCTCGTTAGAAAATCCAGTTGGCATATTCAGTCAGCGTGACTTACAGACGTGGCAGCGCACGTAATGCCACATCAACATGTCACGTGGCACTTTGTCCACCTCATACGCCACGTGTACAACATATGCAATGCCACGTCAGCATATGTGCCACGTCAGATATTGACTTGATATTATTTAACATGCCACATGTGCACGACATCCTGATTAGATATGTTAAGTAGATTTTTTGTCGAACCATTTATCGAAAAACGGTAAAAATAATTTTTCCGTACATAAGTGCTAAATTTAGTATTTTTTTTAAAAAAAATTTCTTATTTTTGCGTAATTTGGACAATAGTTTAGTGATTATGGATGAAACCAATAAAGAATAAAAGTTTTAGAAATTGAATAAGAATCATATTGAATTTTTTTTTTTTCCCATGGGTCCAAGAGAAGTATGCTTCTTTTAATATTTTTTTTCTAATCCTATTGAATTACATGATCTTTCTCACAATACTAAATTAATTCCGGATTTCGTTTAAAAAAAATCTCAATTTACGAAAGAATAAGAAAAAAAATTAATTTGGAATCTAACTCAAGAATCTGGGAGCACTTAAACACGTGATGACCAGTAATTTAAATAAGATTTATCTGCTGCTCAATCTTATATTTACAGCTCTGTTTCACGTGGTGATAGACTATTAATTACATACAAAAATGAAGTATAAATTATGTTAATCTTGTAGTGAGAAATAATGGAAAAGTGGGGAAGAGAGGTGACAGACAGGAAATGAAAGAAATAATGGGGTGGCAAAAGCTGCGAAATAAGCTTCCTTTCCAACTATATATATGTATACATAGGCATTCCTAATTTACAAGAAGATGTTACTTTTTGCATGAAAATGAGTTAAAGATCGTATTCTGCCAAACATTGATTAGATAGGGGAATTAGATTCCGACACCACTATCCTTTATTTATTTCTTTCTTTTTTATTTTTTATTTCTTTTAAAATCACATGTTATTCAGATTTATTTAAGATCTTCTTCATAAATCTATACATATATACCTATCTACATCTTGCATGCATGATCTCTCTTTTTTCCTCTGGAAAAACAAAATCAAAATCTTAATTACTTAATTAATCAGATTTTTTATGTGCACAATCAATTGTTATATAATTAATAATTAGTTGGTGAGTATGATGTTTACATCTAATCAATTGGAAGCTCACACTTTACAACTATATTATTAGTTGAATTAGTGATTAAGAATTGATCAAAACGCGGAAATAATGTTTAATCAATTTCAATCTGAAATTTGAAATCAGAGACTAAATTTAATGTGGGCCAAAGTGTAGATAATCACATGGGGACGGAATCTGCTTAATATATGGGGCAAAGTTATTGTGTTCGAATCTTCTTCTTATTCAACAATTAAATTAATGAGGAACAATATATTTCTTAAAGTTAAATTAATTGAATGTCTATACTATGTAGAATGTAGTATTATGTCGAAAGGAGGAACATCAGAGATCTGGAGACCAATCAAACCATCAGCAGCATTTTTAGCAAGAAAATCCGCACAACAGTTCCTCTCCCGATAAGTGTGCTGCACTGGCACCTTCCACTCCCTTTTAAAAAGATCACATGTAACATTCAATATAGGCTGATAAATACCTAGTACAGAGCCAGTCTTGATCATGCTTAGGTCCCAACCTTGCTATCAAGTTCCGGAATAACCTTCTTAAAACCCCGAACTCCACGCAAGATTAAGACCATCAAAGGCACCCCACAGCTCAGCAGTCAGCACACTTTAAGGGCCCAAACGACGCATATAACCTTTGATCCACTCTCCACAACTGCCCCGGATAACACCAGCAGCACCAGCCAGCTCTCTTCAAAGAGCCGCCCGAATTAATCTTAACCCAACCAGAATCGGGTTTCTGCCAATGAACATTACACATCTCTTTTTATTAGGGTAGTTTGAGGAGGAATAGTCCCATTTTTATTTAAAACAGAAGAGATTATATAATATAATGTTACCAACATTTTATTGATTCAAATATAGTTCGGTACTTATTCTCATTAAGTAAGATCTTAAATTCGAGTTCTGTAAATGACAAAAATTAATATTGTATAATTAATATTTCAAAATAAGGTTATGTATGTGTTAGAAATATCAAGAATAGGTTAAAAATGAAAAACATGAGGAGCATGCACATGATGATCAATTAAACGAGCCTTCAAAATCAAAAGGAATAAAAAAATGTTAACTTTATGGAACATGATTTGAACGTCCACCAAATTAAATTGCGTTTAAATCATACAGAAATTAATAGATCTAGAATAATTCTAATTTAAGTTTTAAATTTAATATTAATTTCAAAAGACTCAAATTCTAAATTATAGCCCTACAATAATTTTACCTACCCCTCAAGGTTTCATATTATAAGGACGGTCAAACACCACTTAACTCTACATTAGTATGATATTATCCGTTTTAAGTCAAATCCACACATATTTATTTTTGGACTCCTCCCAAAAGGCTTCATAATAATAAAATTAGGTGAACTCTTTATATTTAAAGTGTTCCTTCTTTAATTTTTCGATGTGAAATTTGGGTTGTACGCCAACACATATTTCATTGTCTGAATTAGAAATCTAAATTTTTCAAAATCCCATAATATCTTGCAAAAATGTCTCCGTATGCATGATATATATTAAAATTTCTGAATAAAAAAATTAAGGAATTTAGTTGCAACGACTATCCGACTAAGCGTACTTGAAAAAAGAAATACCGATAGAATTTTTATAAAAAACATACGAAAAGTCAAATCAATATTTTGAGAGAGAAAGAAATGGAAGATAAATTTGAAATGTTTAAGGATACTATATTTAAGGATATTGGAATAAGCTGCATTAAATCAATCAAGCCACTAACAATATTCAAAGATTTATGACGGTTTATCATTACTTCGTACCATCAATAATAACATCAAAACAGAAGTTTGGATGAGTGTCGGAAGTTGTGGAGCATTATGAGTTGTAACATGTATTAATTGAGTAGAGAAGAAAGCTATAATATTGATGATCCAAGAATAGATGCATGATTTTAATCCATAAAGCTAGCAAGTACACTTATAATAAAAATGCCCTAACTTTTTCAGTTTCTCGGAGCACATGCGTGCCTGTCCCTGATGCTTATGCACGCATCTTGCTCCTCTTTTAGCCGTACATGGATAAATGGAGGATATATATATGCCACCCAAAATCAGTTATAGACTTTATATATATACATTTTATCAAAAATAAAATAAAATAAACATTATTGATAATATCTATATTTCAGGATCCTAATAAGTAGATATTCTAAACTAAATGAGATTCAATTTTTTTTTTTTTTTTTATATAGGAAATACAGTTCTAATAAAAGACATCAATTCTATTATGGAAAGGAATTATATTTTTAATAAAATAATAATGATATTTGACTAATAAACCAATATTTTCCTCATAAAAAAAAAATCAATCTTTTCCTATCAATAGGAGTCCAAATATTCTATTCCAAGTATGACGCATTAACACATAATGCATCTATTTCAATACATTTTTAGCAATGGGTATAAAATTATTGCTTTTTATTTATAAAGCAAATATTTATAACATTCTAAATTGTAAAATGAAAAATATACAGAATATATTGCATCAAAATATTTAAATTATTGCAATAACCTAAAATAACGAGAGTAGATGTAGCATCTGTAAAACTGTTGCTTGCAACAATATTACTATATTTTATGACAATTTTTCATCGTTGTCATTGGTCATATTTATAGTAATGTGACATGTTTTTTTTAATATTTACATATTTCACTTAAACACTTTTACTTATTTAAGTATTTTTTTTATAGATTTTCAACCGAAAATAAATTTTATATGAAATTTATGAATTATATATATATATATACATATAATTGAAATTTTTACCTACTATTTGGATTTAGTAATGACGGATTTTAGTGTTCTATAGCGACACATTTTTCAGTTGCTAAAAAAGCTCCCTTTTTTTTTTATTAGTCAAATAAAATGAAAATTTTGAACCAATTCAATTGAAATTTTACAGTTTTAGTCATTCTACCAATATTACTAAACTAAAGTTTAATGGTGAACTTAAACATACTCGTGTAAATCCATAACCTAGATTTTCATGCAGTTAGTTCAAAATCAAGTATAATGCATATAACCTTAATTACATGCACCACAAATAGGACCTGGTTTTTCCAGGTGATCAGGTCATTGTTTATTTGCAATAATAAAAATAGTGAAAAAACTAAGTCGATTGGATAGAAAAATCAAATTTGATAAAAAGATTTATATATGTCCATAAAATTATACATTGTGATATATTATTTAATGAAAATTTAATAATACATAGAAACAAAATTAATTTATTGATGAAATGTTTGAAAGGGACCATAATAATAATTAAAACAATAAGTTTAATTTGAAACCCAAAAAATAAAAATAAAAAGTGTAAAGTAATTGGTGAGCAGGATGATCCTACATGGTAGACAAATATATAGTCTAAAAGATCAGCTTTTGAGGGAGGGGAAGAAACAATTGAAATAATGGAACCGCCCAATAGCTACACCAACAGCCTTCTATTGCAGCATTTTTTATTTTAGTGCCTGGAGCAATATGTCCTATCCGTTTATAACATGATCTGACCCGTTGATACGACCCGGATCTCGTACATATTTTTGTAATTTATAAGCTGAATAATATAAAAAAGAACTTGAATTTAATTTTATAATTCATTTGAATACCTAGCTTTTAATAATAATCTATTGAACACTCACACTTATTAATTTTGCAAATAGTAAATACAAATTCATATTTCATTAAGAAAATTAGAGCAAAATATTTATCTTTTTTCTTATTAATTTGACAATTAATTAATTACTAATTATTTTAACAAATGTTTAAAGATAATTATAAAATAAATGGAGTAAAAATTGTAGTAATTTAGTTATTATAAACTCATAATAAAATTCCACCACATTATACCCCATAATTAGTCCAAAAGTTCATAAATTTATATGTCAAAATAGTTTGCAACAGAAGCCTTACATAAATTTTATTTTTTTAAATATAATTTTACATTTATTTTCATTATCTAATTTATCTTGAGTCACATCGGATACTCTCAAATTATATAACAAAATTTTGAAACTTACATTTTTACAACTAGTTTATATTATTTGAAAATATTTTAATATTTTTAGAATATTAGTTATTTTTTTTATCCAATAGTCAACACAATCATACAGACGCATCAAATTATAGCCTTTTTTTAATAAAATAATTATACGGTTAAAAATATTTAATAACCATAAGAGATTTTCTTGCCTAGTCTACTTAATTAGGAGTCCAAATATAAAAAAAACTTTTAATAAGAGGTTATTAATAAACCACCGGAATTGGACCTATAATTCAAAATTCTACCATCTTCAGCCTCAGTCTCATGGCCAACATTCATTGAAAGATATGTAGGAAGTCTCCAATTTGATTCATTTTTTCTATATTTATAATTAAAATATATGCCTCATTTTTAAAATAATGATAAAAAAAATATATTAATTTACCAATCTTACGTTTCCTAAAATTTGAAATTAATTTAAGAACTCAACTCTGTAAATGGGTATCGATGGATTCTGCGCAAAAGCTACTAGTATGCTTTTAAAATGGTGGTTCCTTCCTACTAATGTCCTACTGGCCACTATTTTTACTACTCACAATGCATCTCTTATAAAACAAAATTACTCGAACTATGAAAAATTGGTCAGAATCACATTATTTCAGTTTTCTTTTTTAAAACTTATTGGAAAATTATGGAAAAATAAATAAAATAATATATATTTGTTTTGTCATTGTGCAGAAACGGCACCGTATACAATCATCGACATCAAGGAATCAGATCTTGTATATCCGATCATCATGCTTGCTACCACTTATTATAGAGTACCCTCTCGAAACCAATAACTAGAATTTCACTCCATCATACAATACTATATATTATATGCTTTTTATGCACAGCTACTTTAACTTTTTGGACTATTTTTTTTCATGCGAGGACACTTTTTTATTTAATTTTAGCATAAAATTCAATAAAATAAACAGTACTGTTTTAATACATATTGAGTATTTATTTAAATTTAGTTGTATAATATTAAAATAAAGCATTATAACACATTAAAATTTGAAAAATGCAATAAAAAAATAAAAAGAATATCATTCATTCAAGAATATTAAAATTAAAAATACTTCTCTTTTTTTTGGTAAAGAAAATTACATGCATGCAACATGTAGAAGCTCGATAGGCCAGGTGTATAAGGTATAATAGTGTGGGACCCAAATAGCAAATGACGTGGCATGTGGAAAAAGCAGTGATTCCCGACCGTGAGCATATGATGAGGAGTAGTCTTTCCACTTTATATCCGGCGGCTTGACCACCACCACCACCGCGTCTACCTCTACCTTCCGTGAATTTTGGCCTCTTTCGTTTACCTGGCCCTCGAGTCAACCTCACCTAACTAACCGAAATATTCTTTAGAAATTGTTACATTTTTGTAATTTTATACTTACCTTAATTAATTTCTTATATATCATTAGGGGTGTGCAGAACCGAACCGAAACCGAAAACCGAACCGAACCGAATGCATTTTGGTCTATTTGGTTCGGTTTGTTCGGTTTTCGGTTTGTTCGGTTATAAACCGAAATAAAACTTCGGTTAATTCGGTTCGGTTCGGTTCTTAAAATTGCAAAACCGAAGGAACCGAACCGACCGAACTATTTAACACCCACAATTATATATATATATATATATATTACCAAGCCAACAAAAAAAACAAAACAAAAATCAACCAAAATCGTAAGCCAACAAAACCAAAATCTTAAGCAACAAAACCAAAATCATATATATGCATATATATTACAGAACAACCAACAACACATTTCGATATAAACAACACATTTCCAGAAAAAATAAATCAACAATATAATATATATATACACAACTAACACAAAAAAATACAGTAAAGTATTCCAAAAAAATAAAAATAAATCAACAAAAAAATAAATAAACAATATATATATATATATATATATATATATATATATATATATATATATATATATATATAATCAACACAGTAGAATGCAAAACAAAATTAATAACCAAAAGAGTAAAAAATAAAATAAAATAAAACCCTTGCTCCGGTGGGTCAAAGGAAGGAGGCAGCGAGGGGGTCGAGCGCCGGTGGGAGGTGCGACGGGGACTAGATCTATCGAAAAAAAGAGAGGATGGGTGGAGAGAGAGGGGGGACCAGATCTGCCGAAGTAGATGGAGAGAGAGAGAAAGAGAGAGGAAAGAAGAGGGGCTGATGGCGGTGGAAGGGCGACGCCGTTGAGGGAGAGCGGCAGAAGCTCCGATTGGCGTGGGTTAGGGGAGAAGAGAACTGAGAACAGGGAAGGGAAGGAGGAAGAGCACGATGGAGAGGGAAAACGTGTGTGAAAGGTAAAGGGAAAGTGAATATAGTAAATATCTAAAAGCCAAATTACCGTTTTAACCCCTATTCATGGAACAAAAAGATGAAAAAGTAAGAACCGAACCGAACCGACCGAAATTATTTCGGTTTATTCGGTTTCGGTCCTAAAAATTTCGGTTTGCGGTTCGGTTCTAAAATTTTTTAAATTTCGGTTTTCGGTCTGTTCGGTTCGGTCCAAAACCGAACCGAACCGACCATTTGCACACCCCTATATATCATGTTTAAAATGTCCGTACGCATAGGGATTTATATTTACCATGATTTGTCACTTAATTTAAACTCACCTATACTTGTATCTTTTTAATTTAGAAAAAATTGCCGATAATTTAGAATGCATTTTCGTACTAAGAGGTATAAGACACATAATTATCTGCAAAAACAGTATTAAAAAATATTTGTAAGTGACTAAATTATCTATTTATCAATTAATTAATAGAGAAAAAGTGACAAAAAATATAAATATATATAAAATACCAAATTAAAATAAAGTAAAATGGGGAGTTTATAATGATTTTTATTTTTGAAATTTAAAAACCTGCTCTTGAAGTGAAGTAAAAATAATAATAAAAAAAACTCCGAAAACAATGGTAGCGCGCTTTAAGTGGAACAGAAAGATTAGTGAAGTAAAAATAGTTTTTCATTTAGTTTGTACTTGTCTTTATTTTGATTGTAAATTTGAGTTGACACTCATTACAATATATATATTTTTTTCAAAATACAATAAAAATTTATGATAATTAAGGTTTAATTGATAAAAATAGCTTTTCAAAATGACATGTGATAATTGGCCATAAATTAAGAATAATATATCAAATAATTAAAGGCAGATTAGAAAATCAGTTACTGCTATTTGGTTTGGAATTGGGTGCTTAATTTAGTGAAAGCATTTTGTAGAACTAGTTCAATTATCCTACTAATGAATAATTAATGCCCCACTAGTCTGGGGGACGATATTTCATTACTAAATGTTCCTATCACACTCCAAATCCAAATTAGACAGCCAAATAACTTTAACACAAATTTCTGCTTTTTAATAAACTATTTGAATATTTAAATTAATCCACTAAACTATATATTAAAAATAATTAATTCCATCAAACAGGCATAAAGATTAAATAAGATTTCAATTTTTTTTTTTCCATATAACACATAATGTCACTCAGCATATGTGCCATGTCAGATGCCGACTTGGCATTATTTGACATGCCATGTGTACAAAATATGCTGAATAGATATGCCAATTGGATTTTTCAGACAGCCATTTACTGAAAAACGGTCAAAATGAATTTCTCTGTATATAAGTGTTAAGTTCGGTAATTTTTATGAAAAAAAATTCTTTTATTATTTTTGCGTAATTTGAACAAAATTCAATAATCATAGATAAAACTAATCCCATATTTTCAACTTGTTGATATGTGAAAAAATAATTTTTAGAATCTTTTTTCAGACTTGTAAAGTTAAAAATTTAACTTTTTACACTAGCAACATATTTTGGGCATATTTCTCGAATTGTATTAGGTAAAAAATTTCTTTCATAAAAATATTTTCGCTTAAAAATGCCATTGATTGGGATGTTTGAATAATTCGTCGACCTAATTTGACTATAAGAATGCTATTATATATTTATTATGGAAGTAACATTCTTACTTTTAATAATAAAACATTAATTTTCACACTATACAAACATTAGTTTCCAACAATCTTCGAGCATGTGGGTTCAAATAATTAAACTTGAATGCATTGCGTTTGTTTCCGAAAGGATTTGGCACTATTTTATTGCATACTCTCTGCCTAATTAATGCATATATTTTGTTTATACATACTTTTCATAGTACTAAAGAGGAAAAAGTGTCAAAAATAAACCTATGACATTTTATTACTAAAATGACTTTTGATCAAAAGATAAATATATTATTTTTTTAACATAAATACTAGATAATATATATTAATTCAACGGCTAAAGAATATAAATTGATAAGAGATAATTTTAACAATAACTGAAGAAGTTCACATTAACTAATGTAAAAAAAAACATTTCTTTCTTGACACTGAAAAGAACGATTAAATTATATATATATATATTTTATATCATGCATGGTTCTATGTACATGTTTTATACATACATATATATATATATTTCAACTCCTTTATATATATGTCACCTGAATTAACCTCAAAGGCATCAATCATCCAGCTTTTGATCCTTCATTCGATTACCGTATGACAAACATTTGACCAATAGTGTTCCATCCAAAGAATTTTCTTTATACACAATACATATGAAAATACTTGATGGGAATTTTATGAGAGAAATGGAATACTCCCTCCGTTTTTTATTATCTGTCACTTTTGAGTAAAATCTAAATTCTGTCACTTTTAGATTTCCAATGTAATTTAATTTTCTTTTTCCAATTTAATTTTCATTTTCAATAAAAATTGACCAATTAGATTCATTTTTTTACATTAAATCACTTAATATGCATTGAATCACTCAATTTTTTTCTAAATTCAAAACTAATTAATATTTCTTAATTTTAGTGAAAATAACAAAAGTGACAATTATAAAAGAATTGAGTGAGTAATAGATTGCGCATGGGGATGAGCTCTACAATAGTTGTTGGATTGACTCCAAATAATATATACTCCCCACCGCTCGAATTTTATTACTCATCTCTCCGCTAAAAAAATAAATATTTATTTCTTATAACCAAGAGTCATAATGTCTAATTATAATTTTAAATATTACTAGAAATAATCATACCCGAAACTTTTTGGATGTTGGCCACTAAATCTTACTTTGTGATTAAAATGGATACATATATATAAAACTTGTAGCATAAAATTCCATCATTTTCTTTTTCAGTTTTCACACTTTAAGCAAGGTACAGAAAAAAAATATATTTAGATTTGGAGGAGCAAGGAGGCCAAGCATTTCGTCCCTCATGGTAGGTGAGAATGAATTGTAATAATCCAAAGCATAAAGGGTATATATTAAGCTTTTTCTTTCAATAATCTACGTAAAAAGGACCAACCCATATTATAGAAAGAAAAAAGAAATATAGATTTTCCATGCAAAATAATATAAAACATGAGACACACCCAAGCAACAAAGGTACATTCGATTGTGCTGCTAGCACCCATAATTCCCCCACCATAGACCCACCTTTTATTTTTATTTTTAAAACTCTGTTATCATCCCTTAATTATACTAATTATTTAACTTAGGTTTCCTACTCAGTGTTTCTTTACCTGTACATGCATGGCCACAAATCACTTTATTTTATTGTCATTGTAAAACGGTATAAAAAGAAGCTTACAGGTTAAGGAAAAAAATTGTTTCATTTCATTCCTTTAAAACCCTAAAAATTTAATAAAACAAAAAGAGAGAAAGAGAAAGAAGAAAGTGAGAGAGAGACCAAAGAAACAAAATAAAATGAACAAACACAAGTCTCTCCTTTATCTTTCCCCTCTCCACTTCTTTCTCTGCAACTCTTTCTTCTTGATGTGATTCTCCACCATATCTCTCTCTAACAAAAATAAAAATAAATAAATAAAAAAAACCCATTAACCTTTACAAAAGAAAGCAAGAATTAAAGCTCAAGCACCATGGTCTTCTCATCCATTAATCCAGTCTATCTAGATCCACCCAACTGGCACCAGGTTAATTTTTCTTTCTTTCTTTCCATTTTTTTCTCTATTTTTCTACATGGCTTCTTCTCCAATAAAGCTTAAATAATATTCCTATGCTTTTTAATTTTATCTTCTCTTGAATATACTTTGTATTTTGATATTTTTTATTTTTTGCAGCAACCTAATCAGCAATCAGGAGCTGGAGGTGAAAATTTTCAGCTTCCACCGCCGCCGCCGTCATCTGACGGTGGCGGTGGCTCAATAAGGCCGGGCTCGATGGCTGAACGAGCTAGATTGGCGAAGATCCCACAACCTGAGACAGCTCTTAAATGTCCAAGATGTGATTCAACAAATACTAAATTTTGTTACTTCAACAATTACAGCCTTTCGCAGCCACGCCACTTCTGCAAGACTTGCCGGCGGTACTGGACTAGAGGCGGTGCACTTAGAAACGTACCGGTTGGTGGTGGATGTAGAAGAAATAAAAGGAGTAAAGGAAGTAATAGATCAAAATCTCCATCAAAAGCTGGTTCTAATTCTAGTAATGGACTTGGTTCTAGCAGTTGCACTACTGATATTATCCCACACATGCCTCCTCCACCGCCACAATTGCCAATCTTGCCTCCTTTACATCATCTTGGAGATTATAATTCCACTGATATTGGGTTAAATTTCAGTGGAATTCAGGCTCCGATGGCGGCAACAGGCGGCGGAGGAATGGAATTTCAAATCGGGAGTAGTAGTTCAGGTGGAGTACTTGTGGATCAATGGAGATTGCAGCAGTTTCCTTTCTTGGGGAATTTAGAGCCACCAAATGCTGGACTGTATCCATATGAGGGCAGTGAAGGAGTTGAGGCACAGAATTATGTTGGCCAGCTAAGGCCTAATAAGCCATTGGACTCTGTGGTTGCTCAGCTAGCAACAGTAAAAATGGAAGAAAATCATCATTTGTCAAAGAATTTTTTGGGGATTTCGGGGAATGATCAATACTGGGGTGGCAATGCATTTACCGATCTTCCCAATTTCACTTCCTCTTCTACAACCCATCTTTTGTGACGATCTTGATTGATTCCACTTTTATATATTCTCTACAAAACTCCGTTGTTTATTCAGTGAATTTGATACGGTTTATTCTGGTAAAAGAAATCATATCATCCTCAAAGAGTAAAGATTTTCGAGTTTCAATCGGATACCTAACTTTGAATCACTTGAATCTAATTAAGGAGGTGATAAAGGCTGAAGAGTGAATCAAAGAAACCATCTATCTGTCCATGATCTGCTGAAAGAAGTTAGAAATGGTAGGCTTCTTTAGTCTTGAAATTTATTTGCTTGTTATCTTTTTCTTTGCTTAAGTTATTATATCTTGTATTCTAATGGGAGATGTCTACAGAAGTAGGAATGTGTATGAGCTAATGGAGTTGGATCGATCTTGGATATATCTGACATATGAAGAGCTTTGTTGTGATATCTTAAAAAAAAAAAAAAGTAAATGAACTGTACTTTAGTGATTTTCCTTGAAATGATGATTATATGTGGAAATTGCCCATAATCTTTTTCTTTGCAAATTCTTTTTGCTCATAGTCAATTATTGGAAAAAGAATTTCCTGCATTGTCTACATTAATCTAATTAAGATTCACTTCACCTCGTAATAATATTTATGAGAAATCCTAGTCAAGTTTGTCCCAAGCCTGCTTTGAACATAGAAAAGAAGCAAAGTTTGCTTCAAAATCTATTAGCAATTTTATGAAATGTACAACTCTTTGCCCTGTAGACGTCTCTTTCTCTGAGATGGACATGTAATGCGCAGATAACCCTGGAAATAAAACTTCACCTTGCTTCTTCTTTTTTCCCTGGCCGCTACAGTTAATTTTCTTTGTGGGTTTATCCAGCTAGAATTCAGATAAGTTGCATTAGTGAATTTGGGAAAATAAAAGGTTAAACCAAAGAACAAGAATCATTGCCATTTCTTTGAATTTGTATGATTGAGATTAATAAGGTATCAGTTTTCAGTTATATATTCATTTAGGGAAGTTTCAAAAATTTCTAGATACTTATTGAATGGCATCTTTTGGAAAAATTTTACCTATAAGTTAGTTATGTAACATATTTTTTCACGAACCCAAGAAAAACAGTTGAATACATCTAAGTTTGTGCTCTTTTCTTTAGACTTGGACACAAGAAAAGCCAAAGTGAGAAAGAGAGAGAGAGAGAGAGAGAGGGGTTAAGACTGATATTTGGAAGCATAATTATGGAAGTACTTGTTTGTTTGTTTATGTTGGGGACTAAAAATGATTATATAATAATGAGCGATTGACCAAAATGAGAAGTACTTATTTGTTGTATATGCCAGTTTCAAATTCTTACTACTAGTAGTAGTAATAGTAGAGCTATATATATATATAAGAAGCTAAAATAACTAAGGTCAAATCCCACTCAAATCCATGCAATCACAAAATTCAAATCCTAGTATTGAATTCTTGAATTCTCGAATTTTGCTACCAAAAGAACATGCATGCTCAAAAAAAGTTTTACAAGATCATCAAAACTTAAGACTACCCTTACCCTTTTGTTTTAATTTTGGTCCCTACCGTATCTTAGTTTAGAACCATAATTTGCTATTAAAGAAAATCGAACCGGAGAATTAAATTAAACTTTAAAAATTAAAAATCAAACAGACCAAATTTATCTTAATTTAGTTCGATTTTCGATTTTACATCAGCTTACTTTAATGCATATATATATATATATATATACTATAAAAAAAATGACATCTAAAAAACTTACCTTTAAACCATATATATACAAATTAATGAAGATTATGATGTCATTGTAGTATTAAACTTTTTGGGTTTGCATTAAATAAGAGAATGGAATCTGGGTTTTGGATCTGCTTTTTGCAATAACCAAGAATGTTTTTACCAACAAGGAATAAAGCTATCCCCCTAAGCTGTCTAAAAAGCAAAATCATCCTCTCTCTCTCTTTATAGTACTGAGGTTATGGGTGTTTTGGTCGGTTGGTATGTAAGGTAGAGATGAGATAAAGAACACAAATTGTAGATATATCAATATATGTTACGTATGTAAAGAAATGTATAATTGAAAGGAAATAATGTTGATGAGGGGGCACACGAAATATGAAGAAATAGAATATAGGCGTGAGGATATATGTAATGTGTTGTATGGAATTGGATGGCAGCTTTGGGTTTTGAAAGGTCATTGTTGTTATTACTGCTTTCTCTTTTCTTTTCTTTTTTTGTGAGCCTCAGATTCCAACCTATGCTCTTGTTTTAGTCCCCCACGTTCTCCCACATCTGCTCAATCAATCATCTATTTTCTTTCATTCTTTCCTCTATTTCTAATTTCTATTTACCTATTTTGGTATACCTATCTTTCTTACTTTCTCTTTTTGTTTTTTTTTTTTTGTAATTTAATTTTAAATGCCATGTTATGTTCATTATTAAAATGAGATACGGTACGTTTGATCAAATAAATGTGCACGATTGGATTGTTCAAATATACGTGCATCACATGCATGCACGAACTAAATTACTATTCATATTATTCACCTCCAAATACTTTTATAAAATTTTCCCTTACTAATAAAAACTATCTTGTTAACTACTAAAACTTAGTCTAGTGGCCAGCACTTAGTTAGAAATACGAGAGATTTTAATCTTTTTAAGAATATTCAATAATAAAATTACTCGATTTCACAAGTCTTAACTTCTCATTACCATCTATAAAAAAAAGTGTAAAAAATATCGAATTTGATTTATTTTTCCAACATTTATAGTGAGACTATATGCCCATCATAGTAAAAAACACAAAAAAACTAAAAACCATGTTGCTAATATTCTACTGGTCGAGTGCTTGACTCATAGTGCAAAAATGTATTGAGTCCAATCCCTCCCCATATATAATAAAAAGAACAAAGAAGGAAAGTATAAAAAATAATTGTTATATATTCTACTATATGCCAATTTATAATTGGAAAAAAAAAAAAACAAATGCTTTGTACTACAATAAGCTCGGGTACAATTTATTTTTTAAAAAATATTAATTCCACTCTTTTCATGGAATATATCTGCATAACATTACATAATTTATTAAAGAAAATGGCATTCAACATCAGCTTTTTATTTCATGTTTGATCAATGTCGACTATGTGTGTGTGCGCGCACTGCCAGTAATTAATTATTATTATTATTATACATGAAAACTATTAAAAGCTGGAATAGTAATTGTGTCAAAAAAACGAAAAAAAAGCTGGCATAGTCATAATCATGGTGGAACTCTAACTTCCAGCAGAAATGGACACTCAGCTACTTAATTAATTTTTAGACTAATAAAATTACAGTAATTAAGTAATTAGCAATTGTCAATCAGAAGTTTATATTATAAATGTCTAAAAACTAATTACTGAATATATGAAACTAATCACACTAATTTTGAAAGAAGCAAAGAGAAACCCTACATGTGAAAGCACAACTTTGAGAGGGGACCTAAGCCAAGGACAACCCTAAAAGTAAAGATCTGGTTAAGATCTCGAATCTTCTATCAGAATTTGCTTTCTAAAAATTTTATTCATCAACGTCACCACAACTAACACTAATTAACCAAAATTTCTAACTCAATTTAACAACACAAATCATATATATATATATAATAATTAATTAATTAATTAAGCGTAATTATCTGTCTTAATCTGAATGTTACTTTTCCTTCTGTTCCTCTGTCTAATTGTATACAACTTTTCATTATTTGCATGTCTTATTTCTCCAATTCATTATCTTCTTATTTTTCAAAATAAAATTTATATAATTAATTTTTCCAGTCAATGAGTGAATATGTATATGTTTCACTGTATACACTTTTCTTTAGGCTGTTTTTTTTGACCATTCATGATAGCTCAAGTTTATGTCAAGAATTGATAGTGAATATATAATACTAAGATTTATTATTAATTTATTTTCTTGTTTTTACTATAAATTAATTAAATTTTATTTTATTTTATTTCACGTTTTAACTTATTAAGATGTGTTTGAGGTCGCTATATAGGTCTAAGTCTGTCTTGTTATTATCATTGTCTTTGCATGGTTTTATTTATTTGTTTGGCTTTTCAGGTTAATGGTCCATATGCCAATTGAGTGATTGATATATATTCTATCTCTTCCATTGCATCATACACCACATAAGGATTAGTGGAATTTAGTGTAATGAAGCACTAATTTCATTCAAACACTTAATTTGTTAGTCTTTATTACAGATTCTTTCATGAATCATGCAATAATAATTAAATATTTTCATGTTATAAAGAGATGGGAAATTATGTTTGACCAAAACATAGACACATCTTTTGTGAAAGCGAGTCATATTTTTTATTTTTGTTAATCCATGTTCAAAAAGACATAACTTAGAAAGTTTATCAATATTGTCCAGACCAAAGATGAGGACAAGTTTATTGGATGTTGTCTTCTTATTTATATACTTAAGAGGAACTTGCTTTGACCATGAAAGTAACATTATTTTTTTATACTTATTTCACATTTTTATTTATAAATTAAATCAATAATATAAGAAATAAGTTTGTACATTTGTCTTGCATAAAAAAAATTATAGTCTGTTGTATTTTTATAAAGTAAAATATACGAGTTTAATGTATAAAAAGACATATAAACTTGTCAATTTTTACTAGTTCAGATCAACATGTTACAAGTAAAAAATGTTTATAAGTTAATAAATTTACAAATTGAAGTGTGAAATTGTATTTCTAAAAATTTCAGATGTCAGGTTGACAAAATTTAATAGATTCAGGTAAATTTTATATATTAAACTTTTTTTTTTATGGATATATATGTTGCACTTTAGTCCATGAATAAATATATGGATTTAGATAACGAATTTTCTTTACATTTTGGGATAATTAGAGGGTGTATCTCCTATCTTATTTAATTACCTCAAAATGATGATATAAGGAAAAGATCCAATCACTTTCAAAAAAAAAAGAAAAAAAGAAAAAATCCAATCATAGAGAATATTAGAGTAATTTCTTTAAATTTTTGGTTAAATGTATATCCTAAATGATGTAGCATAAGATAAGTAATTACGTTAGTGGCAATCAACATCAAATAATGTTCCATTAATTGGCGTTATCATCTCTCCATAATATTTGGCATAATATTTGGGTCCATTTTTTAATAATAATAATAATAAGAATAAGGTTTAATACATAGAACTTGACTCTATGTATAATGATAGTATTATTTTAGTATATATTGAGTGTTTAAACTCTTATTTTTATTTAATGATTAAATAAAACTCTGTCTTTCTCTTTCTCTTTCTGTGTTCCATAGCCACCAAATTGTTAACCTAATTTTGGGGGTGCCGTCATTTCATTTTCTGGCGGCAGCCACTCATCTCTTTTCTTCTATTTTTTTTCATAATAATTTTCAGATCAGTATCTGAACTTTTAATTTTATTTGTTGTTGTTTTTTTTGAGTGTGTTATTTGTTTTAATAAATTCAGATTTGAGTTTTTTTTTTTTGTTTTTCTTTCGTTTTTGGATTATTGTATTAGATCTGAAACCTTTTGTGTTTTGTTTCTGTGTTTTTGGTTTTAATAAACACAGATCTGTATAGATCTGATTTAGTTTTTATTTGTTTTTTATTTTTTTAACCTCAGATCTAAATTTTCTGTGTTTTTATTTTCGAGTTTATTTTTTATAAAATCTGAAATTTTTATTTAGATCTAGTTTTTTAATTAAAATTGAGTGCAATTTAAATTTTTATTATGAAAGTTTGTTCTCCAAATTTGGAGGTTTTGGTATTCTTTCATGGAAGTTGGATTGTCTTCCGTTATGGAAGTTTGATAGTCTTCTTTTATGAAAGTTTTCCTTTGAACAACAGATGGACGGAGTTTCCCTCTGATAGCCAAATTGCGCACCGCATGTTACCATTATCCGCTGTTTTTATCGAAAAAGTTCAGAAATATAATCCAGTAACTTCATTTATTTCATATATCTTATATACTTTTAACTTTTATAAGTTTATCTGTACTTTCCAGATGTATTTTTTATTATATTAATGAAAGTTTAATTTGCATTCAAAAAAAAATAATTCATTTAAATATTTAAACTTTAACAATGATGTGTTAAGCACTTATACTTATCAATTTTATAAATAATAAACATAAATTAATATTATTTTTAAAAAATTAGAGCATGCAACATTTCATTGCATTGATATAATATTTGAAGAATTGTAATGAAAACATATATTCCATATACACAATGAAATTGGTGAAAAATGAAAACTAAATAGATTGACTTTCTTATCTATTTTGATGGATTTTTTGGTTAATTTTTATATTGTGTGATGTCAATTAGTGTAGTTGAATGTCACACGTTTTAATTTTTTTATTTTCAGTGTGAATTTGTATTTGTTATTTATAAAATGGACAAATACAGGTATTTAATATATCATTGTTAAAATTCAGTTATTCAAATTAATTATTAAGTTAAGTTCACGTGATTGTATATATATTAAGTTTAATAATAATAATAAATTATTTTCCTTTTTCATGATTGAAGGCGGAGTTGCAGCAATTGTCCTGTTTAGACGAACAATATGATTTAATTGCCTCAATATAAAAAGTAAAGTTGTGATGGTCCTTTATCATTTATTGGTCTACAATGCTTTAGCTAAGGCATTATAGTGGCATATTAGTTAAAGGTAAAAGAAAAAAGCACAGTTTTGAACATTACATATATATATATATAGCCAAAAAGAAATACAAATGTTCCATCTAATTGGAAAAAAGAAAACAATATATACATTTGTATTTGGATTTTTTATTTTTCTCTTAATACCTTTAAAGGGATTCATATGTTTCCTTAACACCTTAGATATCTAATTTACTTCTCAATTAAGGATCATAAATATTATTCCATGTGTTTTTTTTTTCTAACATGGTTAATAATTCTTGATCTCTAGTTTCTTGCATGCGTATCTTTAATTAGGTCTACATAAAGATTTTTTGATAAAAATTAATAAAATGAGTAAATAATAACCTCAATTCTCTAAAAAGGAAAATACTTTATGCCTTATCCATTTTTTTAATAATTAACATAGAGAAATGTGATAATAGAGATATAAATACAATTAAGATAGAAGGGCAAAATTGGAAAAATATAGTTAACCCCTTAATATTTTTGAGAAAAAAAATAAAGTAGAATAAAATAAATTTTTTAATGTGATCACTTGGAAAAGAACAAAGAAAATATATCTAAAATTTGATATTAAATAGGCCTGTCAAATTTGGCCCAAACCTAAACAATCTATCCAAAAAAAATTGATTCAAACTCAATCCAACGGAAGAAATGTCCAATTGAGAAAACTCAAAAATAATTCAACTAAATCTCAACCAGACGATCTCAACCCCGTCTGGGTATGTCTCATGTGGTTGTTGCTGTTAACTCATTTTCCCCCAAAACTCGATTCTTTTCTTCCTCTCGTACCTCCTTCTACTGTTTGCTCTTCTTTCAATCCAAGACTTCGTCGGACCATCGCCGATCCAAGCCTTCGTCGGACCATCGCCGACCAGTTTCAATAGTTTTCGGTAAATAACTTTTTTTTTTTTTCATTTTGTCTCTCTCCTATTTCCGGTTATAGGTTTTTCAAAACATGGATCTCTCTAATTATAGTGAAACTATCTACAATTTGTTTTGTGTGATTGATAGTGCTCGATCTTTTACCATGATAGTTTGCTATATTGTGATGCCCAAATTTTAGGGTTTCAAACTGGAATCATCATCATATTTTACCATGATAGTTAATTATTTGGTAAAGAATGACAAGCTAAAGAATGATGGAATGATCCATAATTAATTTCGTAGTTGCTATAATGTTTTTAATTAAATTTGATTACTTCTCAAACCGGTGAAGTAACATTGATGCTGGGTAATGACTATGTGTAAATTAGGTAAAATCGCAACATGAATAAGCAAAACAAATGTTTATTTTGTGTTGTTGAGCACCAGTTTGTTTCTGTTACTGTTGCCTTCTTAATTCTTTTCTACCTTAAAAGTTTTGACTATTTATCAGCAGTGGTCTGCATATGGCTCATAAACTAGATCTGCTGAGTTCATTTGTACTATGATTTATATGTAATGGGATAAGAATTTTGAAATGGGAATGATAGATATATAGATCACGAGGATTAAGCTATCATCTGTACTATGATTTATATGTTTTAGGATAACAATTTTGAAATGGAAATGACAATTTGTTTTTGTTAAATAGCCTACAGAAAATTTCATATCAACCAAAAATACAATAAGTTTAAAAGAGCTATCAATTCATAAATCTGAAATTTGCAATCTTAGAAAATATGGCAGCTAATATGGGGAGTTAGCTTATGGTGATATTTATTATCACAATATTTAGTTTAGAGAGATGTTTAATGAGAAGAGATAGATATCACAATATTTAGGAAACACTTGATATCCTTTATGTGAAATTAATTAAGGCTATTATTGCCATTTGTTTTCTTAGGCATGTTCTTTTTACACCTCACTCTGTTTGGGGTACTTTGCAATATGCGGTCATCCGCCTTTGAAAGAAGTAATTAAGGCTGTTAGGATCGACGGGCTATTTAGACGGTGATTTTATGGCAACAATGAAGAAATAGCCAAAGTAATAAAATAGAAACACACAAAATTTACGTGGTTCGGCAGTGTGCCTACGTCCACGGGAGGAGAGGAGCAATAAGTTCACTATCGTAAAATAATATTACAAGTGGAGAAAACTCTCAACCCAAAAACCCAAAGAAACCTGCTCACAAAATGCTCTCTTAATTAGAGCATATACAACTCTCACTACTCTCAAGACTGATATTTTTGATGCCCAGATTAATGAGAATTGAATGCCTTTTATAGGCATAAAAAAGAACTGTGCCACCGCATGTGCTTACTGTGCCACCGAATTCGGTGGCAACAATTATTGACAAAGAAATAAAAAACAAAAGCAACAATCTTTGACAAAGGAAAACATTCAAGGCATATAACGACAAATCTCCACCTTGACTTGAATTTTATCAACAGTAAACTTAGCTCCACCTTCTCCAAATAACTTTGAATGCTACGTACATACACCAATCAAATCCAAGCAATGCTTGAACTTGGTTGCAGGAAGAGACTTTGTCAACATATCTGCTGGGTTGTCTGCAGTACCAATCTTTTTAACCATAACATCTCCTTGTGCGATAATATCTCGAACAAAATGGTACCTGATGTCAATGTGCTTTGTTTTTCCATGAAACATCTGGTCTTTGGTTAGATGTATAGCACTTTGACTATCACAAAAGACAACTGTCACTTGATGATCTGAATTGAGCTCATTGTATAAGCCCTTTAACCAAATAGCCTCTTTGATAGCTTCAGTCACTGCCATGTATTCAGCTTCTGTTGTAGACAATGCAACTGTAGGTTGCAATGTAGATTTCCAACTGACAGCACTATTTCCAAAAGTAAATACGTAGCCTGTCAATGATCTCCTTTTGTCGAGATCTCCTGCATAGTCCGAGTCAACATAACCAACCAAACTACTATCACCACCACTGAACTCCAAACAGGTGTCAACTGAACCTTTTAAGTATCTCAGAATCCATTTTACTGCTTGCCAGTGAACTTTACCAGGATTTGCCATGAATCTGCTTACAACACTAACTGCATGAGAAATATCAGGTCGAGTACATACCATGGCATACATCAGACTGCCTACTGCACTGGAGTATGGAATATGATCCATGTACTTCTGCTCTTCATCTGTTTGTGGTGACTGTATAACTGAAAGCTTGAAATGAGCAGCTAATGGAGTACTTACAGACTTTGCATCTTTCATGCCAAAACGCTCTAGAACTTTCTCAACATATTTCTTTTGAGTGAGGAACAACTTTCCTGCTTTCCTGTCCCTCTGAATCTCCATTCCAAGAATCTTCTTTGCTGCTCCAAGATCTTTCATCTCAAACTCTTTACTCAACAAGGCTTTCAGCTTCTCAACTTCAGAAGTATTCTTTGCAGCAATCAACATATCATCAACATATAACAATAAATATATGAATGATCCATCATCTAAACTTCTGAAGTAAACACAATTATCATAATTACTCCTTGAAAAATTATTACTAGTCATGAAGGAGTCAAACCTCTTATACCACTGCCTGGGTGACTGCTTAAGGCCGTATAGAGATTTCTTCAATAAACAAACATGGTCCTCCTTGCCTTCAACCTTGAAACCTTCTGGCTGTTGCATGTAAATTTGCTCTTCAAGGTCACCATGTAGAAAAGCAGTTTTGACATCTAACTGCTCCAGTTCTAAATTATACTTAGCCACCATAGCAAGCAACATGCGAATGGAACAATGTTTCACTACTGGTGAGAAGACATCATTGAAATCCACACCTTGAACTTGTTTGAATCCCTTTGCAACTAAGCGAGCTTTGAATCTTGCTTCTTCGATACCTGGGTTGCCTTCCTTCTTCTTGAAAACCCATTTGCAATCGATAATCTTCTTTCCTTTTGGTGGTCTAACGAGCTCCCAAGTGCCATTCTTATGCAATGACTCCATTTCTTCTTGCATAGCTATCAACCATCTATCTGAGTTGGCTCCTGAAATGGCTTCTGAATATGTGGATGGCTCTTCAACATTGTTGATCTCCTCAGCTGCTGACAAAGCATAAGCCACCAAATCTGCATAATCGGTATATTTTGTTGGCTTCTTTATCTCTCTCCTTTCTCTATCTTTGGCAATAGAGTATGGCTGCTCCTGATCAACTGAGTTAGGATCTGAATCACCTTGCTGAGAGCTGGATGGTTGTGAATCTGACTGCGAAGTTGAATCTTGCTGAGCAGGATAGTCTTCAACATTCATCTCCTGTCTTTGACTGGCCTCCACCTGCTTATTAGAACTGCAAGGTACTAATACTTCATTTTTCGAGTGAAGCATAGAACCTTCATCAAATGTGACATCTCTGCTGATTATAACTTTGGATGATTTGGGACACCAAAGTTTATATCCTTTCACCCCTGGTGGATATCCGAGAAAAATGCACTTCCTCGCCCTTGGTGCTAATTTGCCATCATTGACGTGCATATACGCTGGACAGCCAAATATTCTCAAATTTGAATAATCTGCAGGTTTGCCAGACCAAGCTTCCTCTGGAGTCTTGAAACCAATTGGAACTGATGGAGAGCGATTGACTAAATAGCAAGCTGTTGAAACAGCTTCTGCCCAGAAACTCTTTGGTAATCCAGCATTTGAAAGCATACACCTTGCTTTCTCTATAAGAGTTCTGTTCATCCGTTCAGCAACTCCATTTTGTTGAGGTGTCATCCGAACTGTGTGATGCCTCACAATGCCTTCATTTTTACAGAAGTCATTGAACTCACCAGCACAAAACTCCAAGCCATTATCTGTTCTCAGCCTCTTTATTTGCCTTCCTGTCTGCTTCTCAATCATGGTTTTCCATTGCTTGAATGTGGAAAATACTTGATCCTTATGTTTAAGAAAGTAAACCCAAACCTTCCTCGAGAAGTCGTCGATGAAGATAAGCATATATCTGGCACCACCTTTTGATGGAACTTGTGATGGCCCCCATAGATCAGAATGAATGTAATCCAAGGTACCTTTGGTTGTGTGGGTACCTGTGCTGAAACTGACACGTTTTTGCTTTCCGAAAATACAGTGCTCGCAAAAATCAAGCTTGCAAGTATTTTGTCCACACAAAAGACCCTTTTTGCTTAACAGGGTTAAGCCTTTCTCGCTCATATGGCCTAACCTCATATGCCATAATTTGGTGACGTCGGTTTCAGACATTTGAGTAGTAATTGCAGCAGCAGCTCCTGTAACTGTGGTTCCTTGTAGGAGATAAAGTCTTCCAAACAGTTTAGCCTTCATCACCACCAAAGCACCTTTGCTAACTTTCATGACTCCACCTTCGCTTGTGTATTTGCACCCATTAGCATCAAGAGTGCCCAAAGAGATGAGATTTTTCTTCATGTCAGGAGCATGGCGAACGTCTGTCAAAGTTCGTACCACGCCATCATGCATCTTGATTCGGATTGTGCCCTTGCCAATAACTTTGCAAGCTGCATCGTTGCCCATCAAAACAACTCCACCTGCAAAAGATTCATATGTGGAGAACCAGTCCCTATTGGGACATATGTGATAAGAGCAACCTGAATCCATAATCCAATCATCTTTAAACCTGCACCTTTCATTGTTAGTGACTAAAAGAATATCAGATGTGGACTCATCTTCGGCAATACTAGCTTCGGCGGATTTTTCCCTTCTTTCTTCAGTTGATTGTTTATTTTTCAACTTATAACAATCAGCTTTAATGTGCCCCTTTTTATGACAATAGTTACATATCAAATTGTTATGTCTAGATTTTGACCTAGACTTACTACTGCCATAACTCTTATTTTTAGACCTGGCTCTAGCAACAAGACCTTCTGCTACATTATCATCTTTACTACCGACTATTCCTCTGTCAATTATAATTTTAGAGAGTAAAGCTGTCTTAACCTCCGCCAAAGACACACTATCTTTTCCATAAAGCATTGTGTCCCTAAAACTTTTATGTGACGGTGGCAATGAACACAACAATTTCAAAGCAGCATTTTCATCATCAACTTTAGCACCCACATTTTCTAAACTTACTAAAATTGATGTATATTCTTCCAGATAGGTTTTAATAGAAGTACCTTCCTGCATTTGAAATGTGTAGAACCGCGTCATGTGGTACAGCTTGTCGGTCAGGGTTTTGGACATGTACAAGGACTCCAGTTTCGCCCATAAGCCAGCTGCTGTATCTTCATTGATGACCTCCTGAAGAACTTCATTAGACAAACAGAGCTGAATCGTGGAAACTGCCTTGTTGATGATCTCCTCCTTCTTTTCTTCAGTCATTGACTCCGGCATTCTATTCTTCCCCAATAGAGCTTTTTCAAGCCCATTCTGAATTAAGATGGCGCGCATCTTAATCTTCCACAAAGAGAAATTTATGTTGCGATCAAATTTCTCAATATCAAATCTTGTAGTTGCCATTGCTTCAATCACAGACTTCTTTTGATCAAAAATAGCTCTCACTATGAATAGTACCGTATGTGAATAGTACCGTATATGTGAACAGTACCGTACAGGTGAACAGTACAGTATAAATAGTACCGTATGAACAGTACCCCAGCTACAGTATCCGAATAGTATCTGCTACAGTACCTGAATAGTATCTGCTACAGTACCTGAAGAGTATCCGATACAGTATCCTCTGAACAGTATCTGCTACAGTATCCTGAATAGTATTTCAGCGAAAACCATGCAAAATGGAAAATTCACTTCAACAGTATCACTATTCACCGAATTTCTCGTTTTACACCCGTTTTCGAAACGGATCGTACCGAAAAATTCCTTATATTTTTCTCGTCCCGGCACTATAATTGTTTCTCCAAAATTCGCTACTTTTCCGGACAGCAATTCCAATGCAGTGTGAAAAATAGCTGAACCAAAGCTCTGATACCAATTTGTTAGGATCGACGGGCTATTTAGACGGTGATTTTATGGCAACAATGAAGAAATAGCCAAAGTAATAAAATAGAAACACACAAAATTTACGTGGTTCGGCAGTGTGCCTACGTCCACGGGAGGAGAGGAGCAATAAGTTCACTATCGTAAAATAATATTACAAGTGGAGAAAACTCTCAACCCAAAAACCCAAAGAAACCTGCTCACAAAATGCTCTCTTAATTAGAGCATATACAACTCTCACTACTCTCAAGACTGATATTTTTGATGCCCAGATTAATGAGAATTGAATGCCTTTTATAGGCATAAAAAAGAACTGTGCCACCGCATGTGCTTACTGTGCCACCGAATTCGGTGGCAACAATTATTGACAAAGAAATAAAAAACAAAAGCAACAATCTTTGACAAAGGAAAACATTCAAGGCATATAACGACAAAGGCCTTTGTCTTTCTCTTTTATTTATGGCCACTAAAATCTGGCCATTTACCTTTTTCCAAAAAAAAAAAAAATATCTACTCTTAAAATAGATTTATATTTAGCCATCTAGCATACGAATAACCAGCTTCTAACTAGGTTTACGATTGTGGATTAAGTAGCTTGCGTTTACATTTATGGAGTTTTAGTACTTCATTTGTGCTGGTCCCTCATTTTTTTTTGTAAGATGAGATGGCCAACATGTGCATATTCTAAGGTTGAAAGATCGTATACCATTAATTCTGTGCATATTGTCAGTTCTGCTGGAGTTTATTTCCTCGTTTATTCTCATTGTGAACCATTTTTGGAGTAGGCAATTGTGTCTTAGAAGATGTGAAGAATAACAGGAATCAAACAAGTCTAAAATGATAAGGAAGAAGTGCCAATTCCATTCTGCTTCTTATGGCAGTTGGTCGAGGCTAGATGCAACCACTACATAGAAATGCAAATTCTGTATAAAAACTTTGAGAATGTATTTTCTGCCAAGGTTCTGGCTTTTTATGCATATCTTGTCTATGTATAAAAACTTTGAGAATGTATTTAAATAAGTGTTTCTTGTTGTTTTTTTTTTTTTTTTTCTTTATTTGTTATTTTTTATAGAATGGATTCTAGTGTTGGTAGTGATCATCAATTAAAGTCGGAAAGTAAATTTTTTATATATGTTTTTATAAGACTTATATTTTGAAATGAACAATTATTTACTATTTCTATATCTAATACTATTTTTACCCATTTGGGTGAATTTTTTTTATAATTATTTTAGGATCTAGTTATTATATCGAAAATTATTTTTTGTTAAAAAATGGATCAAATGGTGTCGATTCATATCTCAGCCCGTTTAGTTTTCAATCCGGCCTATTTGAGCCATTCGATTCATTTGAGCCAAAATATTTTAGAGTAGACATTTTAGTATTCTGTTATGATATGGATAATTATTTTTCGTTAAAAAATTGGTAAAATAAGTCGATCCACATTTCGGCCCGTTTGAGACTTTATCTGGCCATTTGGGCCACCCAACTCATTTGGGCCAAAATTTTTTTGAATATATTTTTAGTATCCCGTTATTATATCAAGAATTATTTTTCATTAAAAATTGAGTAAAATGGGTCGACTCATATCTCGGCTCGTTAGGGCCACACGATCCATTTGGGCAAAAATTTTTTAGAATAGTCATTTTAGCATTTCGTTATTATATCGAAAATTATTTTTTAAAAAAATATGAGTCAAATGGATTGACTTAAACTGTCCAACCCATTTAATTGAGTATTTGACACATTTATGACCTGTCTATTTGTGACCCAAACAAAACTTGACCAATTTGCCATATATATTCAATTTGTTTTACTTCATCCCATAATTTCATTTTCACACAAATTAAAAAATAATAGTTATGACAGTTAAGATGCAAAATTTTTCAAACAACTTTCCTATAATACCTGTCCTAAATATAGAAATATAAATGAGTAATTAAGTATTATTGAAACTACAAAAATAATGTAACAATATGACATAAAAAAATTTAAATTATAATTAATAAGATAAACTCAAAGAGAGGTATAATAGACAATTTATAGGTTAATCATAATATAAAAAAGAAAAAGTAAACTATATTTTGCAACGAATAAAAAAGAAAATATGGACACAAATTATATAGCGGAGGGAACAAATTATAAAATATGATGTCAGTGAGAGTAATTTTGATATGATTATTACTTTGATTCAAACTTTCCAAGCTTCAACTAAAATATATATATATAAATTGGTCTATGTATAAATTTCAAGGAAGTAAGATGAGAGCTTAATTAGAAATTTAAGCTTTTAACTATTTTTGTTTGTAAGTCACATATCAAATTATTAAAATATATGGAGTATCGACTGAGTCAATTACATTGAAGGATTTTGGCAACTATAGATAGCTACTTAGTACTTACTATGTAATTCAGCAACATTTCAAAACTTTTACTAGTGCAATAATTAATTAATTATTTAATTTTTTAACAAATAAGCTGATTGAGGTGTATGAATTATTCACCAGAGAGTTAATTTTTTTTTCCTTCAAATAAATTGTATATCTAAAATGAAGGATCAGCAGGCTCGGCATTTTGCCCAGGCCCAATATGCATGTTGAATGGACTAACTCCAACCCAAGCCTAACCTTCGGCTCTTATCTGTCAAGTCCATTAAAATTTTAGCCCAAAAGCCTTTCTCAACATCTGGCAAGCGAATAGCTCATTCAATTTTCAAAGGCCGATTCGATTACTATTTCTTGGATGCATTTCCAATACATACTCTGAGTTGGGGCAGCAACAAGGCCAATTGCCCCCAACTCTTGCCAGCTCAGTGGTACTTGGGCAATGGATGTATGTGATCTGAACCTGAGCTCTTTGACTTTGAACTGGTTCTGACATGTACTCGAAAAATTGACTTCGATGGAATAATAAATTAAAATCAAAAGAACATCCGGAGAAGACGATAGAAAAGAAGATGATAAAATTAAAACAAAACACACTTCGCCGTCGTCCATGGTGAAACTCCACGGATAGGGAAGGTATGCCATTTTGATAATCTCTCCAGTGATCACTTCAACAGAATCAGGTGAACTTCGAATGGCATTTTGATTGTTATTTTTGCGTGTATTCTTTGTCTTCATTTCTGCATCTTCTAATTTACTTATTTTTGTTATACTCTTGTGTTACAGTATATATCTGATAATATGAGTAAGAGGCCACCACCTGATCCTGTAGCAATTCTTAGAGGCCATCGCGCCTCTGTCATGGACGTTTCTTTCCATCCATCTAAACCTATACTCTTCACTGGGTAACGCCTTTTCTTTCTATATATATATATATATATATATATATATATATATATATATATATATATATATATATATATATTATACTTTTTTTTAACTACCATTGTTTGGGCTTTTATTTGTGAATTTGAATAAATGTTTGGGGATTGATGTTGCAGTTCAACAGATGGTGAATTGAGAATTTGGGATACAGTTCAGCACCGAACAATATCATCTGCTTGGTAACATCCCTTTTAACATATTTTCACCGTTCTGATTTGATTACTGTTTAGAATATTATTAATATGATTTTGATTGAAGGGTGCATAGTGCAGCTCATGGGATAATATCTGTTGTCTGTAGTAATTTCAATGGCGCTGATAAAGTAATTAGGTAACTTTTGATTTACCTCATTTTTCTGGTTTATGCAAGACTACTACCTATTTTTTTTCCCTTTTTGGTTCTATCAGCTAATGGTTTCCTTTGCTTTTATTTTCTTTGTGTAGCCAGGGTAGGGATGGGACTGTTAAGTTATGGGATATGCAAGGAGGTCTATCTAGGTATTTGGGTTGTTTTTTGTGCTACTCTTTGGCATAAACAGTCACTAAGTTTTAGTTTTATAACATCTCTCAGACATAGGATAACAAAATCATTGACATGGTCCAAAAGGCCTAGACTTAAATTCCAAATGTTAAATGTAGATTTACTGATGCAAAACCAGTAGTCTACCAAAACACAAGTGAGATAAATTATAACAATCTGTTTTTGCAGAATGTAATGGAATTGGGATATCGGTGCTTTCAAGACTATGATAAAGTCTTATTTTTTGCTCCATGAATTGCACAGAATTTCAAACTTTTACATTCTTGATATATCGTTATGTAGTTATGTGAAAAAAGTCCTTTATGTTTACCTGTATCTTCCATTACAAGCCACCATTCTTGTTAAAGAAAATATATCAGTGACTGATGTTGGAATCTTTACATGTATGTGTCACCTTTTTTTCTTTTGTTGGACAGGCATCCTGAACTTACAATCAAGACAAACTCATACCATTTCTGCAAGCTTTCTTTAGTGAAGAAGCCTTATGCTAGCATGAGGCGATATGAAGGGTTTACTGATCAACATGAGGGGGAGTCTACAGAAACTTTGGGTGCAAAAATTTTGTATGATAGAGAAGGTAAGCAAAAGGAACATCTTCTAGAGTGCTCAAGTACCTCTGAAGGTATGCTTTGGAGTACTATTACTTATGTATAGAATGAGATTTCATGAGAATTTATATTTCTCCTTTATATTTTATCTTGATAATAATAATTTGAGGTTGCCTAAATTAGCAAATTTTGATTCTGATTGACTTGATGCCAATGGCAAATAGAGTTTTTCAGATAATAAAAATTCTTTCTGGACTTTATGACAATTAAGTTATCAAATTAAAAATTTAGGTACATATCCATCCTTCTATTGAATTTTCTGTTGGAGGTATAATCTGTTGAAAATTGAAAAATAACTGTAGGCACCAGACTTGTCACCAGCCTGATTTATAAGCCTCTTGAATATGATGCCAAATGAAGATACTTGCGAAAATATAAGAAGTTTGTCTAGAGTTGGTATAGCATTTAAAAGGAGATAGCTGCTGTAGCTTTCCCTGAAAGTAATTGTTTTCCTTCATCTGTTTAGTAGATTTTGCTAGCATTTCTTTCCTGGTTTCTGCAGCATTTACTGGTATGGGCATTAAGAAATTATTGTGTTCTCAGAAAATAAGGATATTGGTGAGACGAAGTATATTGCTATAGCAGGAGAGCAGCCTTCCAAGGTAAGCCTGCATTTTTGGACCATTTTGTTTAGTTGTTGGTATTTTCTAGCATTTGAGTTTCCAATTGCTCATACTTTGAATTTTATTGAAATGCGAAGGTTGAGATATGGGATCTTAATACTGCAGAAAGGATTTTTCAGTTAGCTGAAAACTGTTCTGGTGGCTCACCAGGTAGTTCTGCCAACAAAAGAGGTTTGTTTCTAACAATTTTAACTTTTTAATTATGATACTGCTATTAGTTGATAATTTAATGTTCATCGACTTCACAATGCTGGGGCACTATTTGTGCTGGCTATAATTCAATTGATAGACAGTTGGGTGCTAGTTTAATCTGTTTTCTCTGGAATAAATTGTAAAAAGATAACAGTATTGATAGCAAATGCTATAATTGGTTAGGATTCCTCATCATATAGTCACCTCAAATGTGTTCATGATGGTCAAAGTATGTAGAATTTTGTTTGTTTATTTTCCTTCCTTTAAGATTCTGTTAGTCTTATTGGATGCCTTATATACATCTATCTGCACTTCTCGTGCTGTATATATGCATGTGCAATAGGATAAATGATGAATAGCTATCATATATTTAAACAAAATGCATATTTGTGCTTCCAACAGGAAAACTCCAGGGTAATTCTTAATCTATTGTCCAATTTTGATCAATGGTTTATTAAAAGAAATTTTGACATAACATGTAGGGAGTTCAGCACCTTCAAACTTGTAACTAAGTGTTTGTTGGCAGGGATGTGCATGGCTGTTCAAGCATTTGTACCATCAGAATCACAGGGATGCCTAGATGTCTTGGCTGGGTGTGTTTTCTTCTTCTCTAAAGATTGCATCTATAGTAGTTTTATGATTTGCAGATGGTAGTGCTATTATTTTTCCTAATTATTATGAGCAGACCATTTTACAACTGGGGATTCAAATTTTATAATCTGATGGTGCTGGATTATGAATAATCTATTGTTTCTTCTGTTATTGTTGATTCATTCACATTAGGTTGCTACACTTTTTACTGTTAAAAAGTAATCTGACAAGTTTTAGTTATGCATTATTCTGCATTTTTTTTGAAGGTAGGAGTGGGCTGTTTAAATTGTGGAAAGGACATCTAGAGTTTCTTTCTGTCATCTTTATGAATATGTTTCATTCCATCTATGAACCTTTAGATCTGGAACTCATTATTGTCTTTATTGCCATCCCTACTTTTTCCAGTAATTTAAATAAATTGCCATAATTGACTCATAGAGGACTAGTCCTTCACAAAAGCTTTTCAGTGCAAATAAAATTTTAACCTTAGCCACACTGTTTATCTATAGAAATTGAATGTAATTTAGCCTTCTAATGTTGCAGGTCCTTGACATTTCAAATCGTAGCTATAACCCGGACTTGGGTACTTTGGTGTCATAAACTGAGATAGACTATATTTTATTGATTGTCAAACTTACATTGAAGTTCTCTGTGTAATTTCTTTTTCTTTTTTTCCCCATATATGGTAGTTATGAGGATGGTACTATGCTGTGGTGGGACATGCGAAACCTGGGTGTTCCTTTAACTGCTGTTAAGTTTCATACAGAGCCAGGTCAGATCCTGCAACCTTTATGTCTTTTCATTCCTTTCAGAAATTTGATTTTATTTGAGTATTCTATTTGCAGTTCTGAGCCTATGCATCGATGGATCGTGCATGGGAGGTATCTCTGGTTCTGCTGATGACAAAATTGTATTATTTAGTTTAGATCGTTATACGGTAATTCACATGAGTTTTTAAGAATGTCTACTTTTATAAGCTCTGCTGGTTTTAATAAAATATAGGAAGACTTGGATAGGTGTATTATTTTGATTTCAAGTTAAAAGTTACCTTTTATTGTCATAGGGTTCGTGTGTGATCAAGAAAGAGATTACCTTGGAAAGACCTGGTATTTCGGGCATCTCAATCCGTCCAGATGACAAAATTGCTGCAACCGCTGGTTGGGATCACAGGTTGGTTCAACCAATTTGTCATTTGAGTGAGCTTTTCATTTGTATATGTTGGAAGTTTCATGGGAGGCCATAAACAGTGATGTTCTAATTTTATAGGGGGTTACATACCCTTGGTTTCTATGGAGAGTGTTGATATCATTCAGTTTGGCTATAGGGTATTGAATTGTACATCCTTATTGGTAAAATCTTTTGCTTGTTGGAAGGCTTGTTTAGATTGAATAGTGGTAGTTTTCTGAAGAACATCATGAAATGCTTTACATTTGCTGATTTTCTTCTTCTATACGAAAATCTGTGAGAGCTTGTTGATAGTACTCATGGAATAGACTCTCTAGCCATTTTAGAGGGGGAAGAGGAAGAGAAGGCAGAGGAGGAGGAGGAGGGGGAGAAACCTAATTGGTTTATCAAGGGCTCTTTATTTAGTTTATATATGTAGAGGGACACACACACACACACATGCAGACATTGATGCATATTAGAGTATCTGGTGCTTCTTTCCCCCTATTGATAGCCACCAATATTTCCCACTTACCGCCCCTTCCAACATGTCTTGTTGAAAGAAGTTTTCAAGGTCCAAATGCAGCCAACAGAGAGAAAAATAAATGATTTTCACATGAAAACAATGGAATGGCTAGCTCAACTCATCTAAACCTTAAACCTCAGGTTATTTGGTTCCAATACAATCTTACTTATGTTTCTTTTCTCTGTATTCTTGTCTGAAGCCAAAATTTCAGTGAAACTCATATTTAAATCATTGGCCTACTTCTTACCCCATTTCATCTATTTTATTTGATGGCTGATCAATAAGCATTGGTTTATGTGGTGAAACCATCTTGAACAAGCTTTCCCCAGCTTATGAATTTGACAACCTTAGCTTTCGTATATGTAATATCCTAATTTAATCAATACTCATTTTAAGTATTTGATAATTCGTCTTTAATATTCTATAACCCTATTCCATTCATTAGTAGATGTAACTTCTAATCAATACTCATTTTAAGTATTTGATATTTCGTCTTGAATATTCTATAACCCCATTCCATTCATTAGTAGATGTAACTTCGGCCATTAACTTTTTGAGTTCATGTGTTTGTGCTTTAAGTGTTTAAAATTGAATGTTCATAGCAGAGAAACTTCAGTTGTTAAAAACTATGATCTAGCTGTAGCAAATCTAACTCAGACTATGTAACTTATTTAGATTCTAACAAATCTGGAGACCAGGATTTATACAATCTTCAGTGAGCATACTGGTAGTATATTGCTCTACTGAATTGAGAGTCTTTTTTCAGAGAAAAAACAGGAAATTTCAAATGTTAAGGATTATAGTTATGTCATTTCTCATATGTTTCTTTTGATAACAGAGTCAGGATATATAATTATCGCAAAGGCAATGCGTTGGCAATTCTGAAATATCATCATGCTACGGTATCTTATTATCCTTTAGCCTAATGAAAGCATAATTATTATCATTTTACTTTTCTAATTGAAATTGTTTATGATTGTATATGCTTTTTATTATACTTCATATTGATTAACTTGAAAATTAAAAAAAAAAAAAGTTTTTTCTTGTCATATTCTTGTCCTGCCTTTTATCATATCTATTTTGATTTTATGTATTAGGTTGAGCATGAATTCTCATGCCCAGTCCGTTTCTTGTTTCTACAATTGCCTTAGCAGAGCTGCTCCACATTTTATTTGTAAATTTCGGATTCATCTCCCATTCCAAGTGAATTATTGCTTGTATATAAAATTCCTTTCACTATGGTCCCCTTCAATTATTCTTTTTTGCTTTTCTTAAGCCTGCTTGGGCATTACAAGCTTAAGAAAAAATTGTTTTTGGAGAATACAAATAGGCAAACTGCGGTGATCATGTGCCTAATAAGATTTGCTATATACATTACTAAGGTGTTGAGACAGGGTTGTTCATTTTTGCAGCTTGTGCTTAGTTCATTCTGATGCCCGACTCTCTATCTTCCTCCATGCTTTAAATGCTTTACACAAATGAAATACATTTTGGTTTGTTTAGCTGAAAGCATATGTTGATCGTTATGGTATTTGGTTGAGGTTCTTGACACTAGCGAAATACATGACAAAATATTTCTCTGAACGTACACATTGTTTGTTGCAGTGTAATGCCGTCTCATATTCATCTGATTGTAAGCTACTTGCCTCTGCCTCAGAAGACACTACAGTTGCACTTTGGGAGCTGTATCCTCCTCAAACTTGAAATAAAAGTATGATTATGTCGGTTTTGCTTGTTATATTCTTTCACCTTGTAGAGATTCATCTTTTATACTTTTTCAGGATCGGTGCACTATCTGAGGGCCCAATGTAGTCTCTCCCAATGTATAGCATCATATGCAATATCCAATTATTAAAAATTGGAATTCGAAAATATAAGAACATGAGAATTTTTCAGAATTTAAACTTCAATTTTGTTGCTTAAATAAGCATTATCAAACTGCAGATGGGGCAATTAGCGTCATTAAGTCTACCCCAGATTCCTTTGAGGCAGAGGAAATCAAGACTTACAAATCGAGCCTTCTAAAGAGATTCCAATACATGAGATATGATTGTTGATCATAGAAGGTGATCATCCGGGACAATTCTTATCATTGTAGGATGGAAATACAATTAGTTCAAAAAGATGTTTTAGCATAGGAGGGTGATATTTTCTTCAGCAAGAGATATTTTTGTCCATTATAATAAAAGAAATTCAAAATTTTCAATTTTTTTTGTTTTATGTTCTTTCATATATTTGCCTGTTTTTGGCTGGAACCTTAAAACAACTCTCTCTTCTTGGGTGTAATTTTGCTGTTGCTGTATGAAACCTGACAAAAGAATATTTTGCGGATGTTTCATCTTACCTGCTCATGGACTTTTTAAATCCTAGTGAATGTTTCAGGCCAATTATTTTAATAGGTCAAATGAAATGAAATGTGACGTGAATCATATTATATAACAGCTAGAATATTAAGAGCAACTCCTTGATATAATCAAACAGAAAAGTTCAGCAACAAGAATAATTTTATATAGATTTCAAAAAAATAAAATAAAAACAATTATGTGTAAGTAAATTTGCTCTACTAATAGAAGCAAGCGGAAGAAGAACTAGTAAAATTATACCAAGTGGCTTTCACTAACCAGAGCAGGTCGCATCTCCTAAGTCAATTCAATACTGGCTTCACATACTGAATATATCTTGGTCAATCATCTTCTTCATGTATAATTCCGCTGAAATTTTTCCCTAGTTCACCAGCAAGCAGAAATAGAAGGAAATATGGCTGACCTTGTCCTCTCTTCCATGGTGCAGGAAGCATTGAGCAGGGTGCTTTTGCTTGTCACTGAAGAAACCAACCTAGCTTGTGGTCTTGATGAAGAACTCAAAAGACTACGAGACTCATTGGTCATGGTTGGTGACTTGTTGGAAGATGCAGAAGAGCAACAGAAGACACAAATGGCTGTGAGACGTTGGCTGAGGAAGCTCAAAGATTGGGCCTATGATGCTGAAGACGTACTTGATTATTTGGCCTATGAAGTTACTCGACGAAAAGTGAAGATTCAAAGCCAGGCGGAGGCAAAGGTAAGAAACTTCTTAAAAATCTCCAAAGGCTTTCGTTTTGTCCGGAAGACTGCATTCCATATCAAAATGGCCCACAAAGTCAAGCATGTAAATGAGTCGCTGGATAAAATTAAGAATGATGCTTCTGGATCTGGACTCACAGTCCTCTCTGCTGATAGAAAGTCGCAGATCAGTTGGGATCAACTGACAGACTCAATAGTTGATCATCCGGTTGTGGCAAGAGACGATGAAGTCTCTAAAATTGTGAACTTGTTGGCAGGCTCCTGCGGTCAACAAGGTCTCACTGTTGTAGCAATTGTGGGCATGGCTGGTCTTGGAAAGACAACTGTAGCTAAATTGGTCTGTCAAAAAGCCATAGAAAAGAAGATTTTTGATGTAAAAATGTGGGTTTGTGTTTCTATTGATTTTGACGTCAAAAGAATTTTAGGAGAAATGTTGCAGACTCTCGACAAAAATGCTGGAGGGATAACCAACATGGATGCAGTAATTCAGCACCTTGAAAAGAAACTACGAGGGAAATCATTTCTTCTTGTGCTAGATGATGTGTGGAATCAAGAACATGAGCGGTGGGAAAGTTTAAAAAGCCGTCTGTCATTAATTAGTACGTAGAAGCAATGGGAATGCTGTTCTCATCACATCTCGCAACGAGGATGTAGCTTCACTAATGGGAACTTCCCCTCAATGTATGCATAAACTAAAGTTACTGTCCGATGCTGAATGTTGGTCCATTATCAACGAAAGAATTTCAGGGAAAAGTGGAGCATCAATCCCTTTGGACTTAGTGGATACTGGGAAGGAGATTGCAGAAAAGTGCAGAGGGTTGCCATTAGCTGCAAGGGTTTTAGGAGGGACAATGCGTGGAGACATAGGGAAGGAAGCATGGTTAACAGTAAAAGACAGTGATATCTTAAATGTTTCAGAACGTGAGGTTAGCATTGAATCAGTTTTGAGATTAAGTTTTGATAGATTGCCTTCCCATTTGAAGCCATGTTTTGCTTATTGCTCAATGTTTCATAAAAGCCTTCGCATTGGAAGGCAAGAACTAATTAATCTTTGGATGGCTCAAGGTCTTCTTAAGTCGCCTATGGAAGAAACGGGAGATAAGTATTTCAAACAATTGCTTCTTAGTTCTTTCCTACAAGATGGCATATGTGATGAATTTGGAGATGTTATAAGTGTAAGGTTGCACGATCTGGTGCATGACCTTGCATTATCTATTTCCAAGTTTGAAACATTGACTTGGGAAACAGAAGGAAGGCCAGCTGGAAATGCTCAGATTAAACATCTAAATATCATCCCTTATGGTACGCAAGGAGGACCAGCACCAGGATTTCACAAAAAAGAATCTAAAAGGTTACGCTCTTTATTCACAGCTAATGCTAAGGTCTTTTATGACTCATGGAAGTTTGAGAGTTTGCGAATTTTAAAATTAAGGGGCAGTAATGTGAAAGAGTTACCAGCTTCAGTTGGAAAGATGATACATTTAAGATTTCTTGATGTCTCATGGAGTGAAATCACGATGTTGCCAGATTCCCTCACCAAGCTCTACAATCTGCAAACATTAATGCTGGTTGGGTGTAAATTACTTGAAAAAATTCCAACTTTGAGAAATTTGGCGAGTTTGAGACATATTATGTTTTCTTATGAGAAGCAAATGCCAAGTGAGGTGAGCAGCCTAAATAATCTTCGAACACTTCCTCTTTTTGTTGTGGGTCCAGAAAGAGGTGGTAACATTCAAGAATTAGAATACTTGAATGAACTAAGTGGAGAATTGGAGATATATAATCTTGAGCACGTGAGAGATGTAGAAGAAGCTAAGAAAGCGAATCTGCAAAGTAAAAGTAAAATAGATGAACTCCTATTTGTATGGACTGCAAGTGATCAAAGGGATGTCTTCAACTTTAATGATGAGGAAGTGCTGGAAGGTCTCCAACCTTTTAAGGACCTAAAAGCGTTGAGAATTAAGAATTACATGGGCGAAAAATTTCCCTCGTGGTTGTTGGAAATGAAAATTACTAGATATGATGGTGATTGTAGCACACTCAACAGTTTAGTGGAGCTGAAAATGGAAGGCTGTAGAATGTGTGGTGAAATTCCAAGGCTAGGGCATCTCCCTCATCTTAAGTATCTTGAGATTGTGGGATTGTATAATGTGAGATGCCTGGGTGATCAGTTTTATGGTAGCAATGGAGAAAGTACAAGCCATGGATGGAAATTGTTTCCTGCACTAAAAAGATTCAGTCTTGGTGACATGAACCGTTTACTTGAATGGATGGCACCTACAACATGGAATGTATTTCCATGCCTTGAAGAGTTGCAGGTTTCCAAGTGTCCTATGTTACGGAGCATCCCAATAACTCATCTTTCGTCACTTGTGAAGCTTAGAATCCATAAATGTGATGAATTCAGTGAGCTATTATTCGATGAAGACCATACTTTAACATCTCTCGACGTTTTAGAAATAGAAGGTTGTGGTAATTTGGTGACCATTGGATGTGTGCAAGGTCTCACCTCACTTCGACGGTTCGAGATTGGAGGCTGTCTTAAATTAATGTCTCTTCCGGAAGGGCTATCTATCTGCTCGTCTTTGAAATTTTTGGCTATTTGGGCATGTGGCAAGCTGACATATCTTCCTGAAGACTTAAAGGAATTGCATTCGCTTAATGAATTAGTATTAATCTATTGTCCAAGCGTAAGCAATTTTACAGGGGAAATCTTTCGTTCCCTCACCCAACTGACTGATTTATCACTTGGTAGTTATTATGAATGTTGGAATTCAATCCAAGATCTCCCCTCCCTTACCCATTTAACCGTATCTGGTCAGGATGATTTCAAGTCTCTGCCTTATCAGATTCAAAGCCTCACTGCTCTACAGTCATTATCTATTTTTTATTTTGATGAAGTCGAAGTTTTGCCGGAGTGGCTGGGGAACTTGTCCTCTCTTCAATTCCTTGGCATTAATTCTTGTAAGAATCTAAAGCATCTACCTTCAGCTACAGCGCTTCAAGGCCTCCCCCAATTAAGGGAGCTGATTATTGACAATTGTCCACTCCTTAAAGAAAGCTGCACAAAGGGAAGTGGCTCCGAGTGGTCCAAGATTTCGCATATCCCGCTAATCATGGTGGATGAAGGTAATTTTAAATTTCTTGTGTTTTCTTCTTCCATTCTTTTTTTTTTTTCCCTTATTGATATTAACTCCTCCTCCATTTTTTTTTGTCTCCCAATCTTGCAGTAACTCTTTAACATTCTTAGAACTGGGAGACTTGATGAAGCAATGTTCAATATAAAGCCTAAGCATCCTAACTAACTTCTCTGATACGGTCTGTGGCATCAGTTTTGCTATGTAGCTTTTTGATATAATAACCAGGACTTCAATTGACCATTTGATTTCAAGTTCATCGTGAAGGGATTTTTTCTTGCTAAGTTCATCAGTGATTTTGCACGATAAAAAATTGCAAGAGAACGTAGTTTGGGCCATTTGAGTCCAGAGGATGTGTCAAATTAATGCCTCGATTCTAGGAGCGGCTGGTGAAGTTGTCTAGCAGATGGAGGACAGAAGCCCTGTAACTGATAATCTCAATTACTTGGTGAGGGTACAATTGTTTTACCATTTTCGTTAAATCTCATACCATAATTATTTTTTCCTTTTTTGCCAGTCATTGTAAAATATTTACTTCTTTCTCATAGCATAGCTTTGAGAGTTGATGACTGATAGCATCTCTTGCAAGAGGGCTACGATTCCGCCGATCTCTGAAAAGCATGTTTATTCATGTTATCTCTAGAGGGTATGTAGCTTGCCTTGATAGTCTCAATGATCTCTGATATCATAATTTCAGATTGTTTTGGAATGAGAAAGCCAAGATCTTTTTCATTATGTTGAGATACTATTAATGTCGTAATGTCATATTTTAAAGTTGGCATGGTTAAATCTCTTTCTCTAATTCCTTTTATGTACAGATTAGTTTCATTTTTCGTGCTTTTGTGTTAGGCACCAGCTCAAAATGCTTGCTTTGGGCCAAGATGGATGAGCCGTAGGGGAAACAAAGAAGCATTTCATGATATACATACAGTTCTGTCATTTTTATGATGCCTTTCATGATAATTTCAAAAGAGGGCTCCTATGAAGTGAAAGAGCTGGAGTAAGTTTTTTGATTATGAAAATTCATTAATATGTCTATGAACTCGATGAAAGTAATACAATCCTTAAAATTTCAGAACCATTGTGGAAGATGAGAGAAATATTAGCAGTCATCTGCCTCTACCTTCAGATTTTATACCAAGTGCTATTGCAGAGAATGAATCGGATGCTAATTTGTACATGTTTGTCTGAGCCAGGTTGTATATTTGTGCCAAGGTCTATTGCAGAGATTGAATCTGATCTGTGTTACTCTATGATCAAGTACTTTTGCTTTATCCTTGACGCTTGTGGACCGTCATTGTTTAATCATTGTTGAATGTTGCTTAATCCTGGATTGATAATTGCTTAATCATTGTTATTCAGCATTATTTTAGAGTAGCCTCATGCACCTGAGATGCAGGGGTACATAAAATATTTATTACTTAAATATAAGCGCATTATATATTATTATTATTAGCGAAGTTGAGGTGGTCATGTGCCTAATAAGATTGGTGAATGCATTACCACTGTGTGAAGACAGGGTTGATCATTTTACAGCTTGTTCTTAGTTCATTCTGACGCATCTCTCTCTCCCACACACACTCTCTCTCTCTCTTCCATTGCCTCTCGTATCTGAAAATATATGTTGATTCTTATGGTATTTGGTTGAAGTTTTTGACACTGGTGAAACTACAATGCGAAATATTTCTCTGAAGTAGACGTTGTTTGTTGTAGTATAATGTCCAATTATTAAAATTTGGAAATCGAACATGAACTTCACGGTCAATTCCCGTGGGGCCTCTGTAGAGAGACTGAGAGGTTTGGGACTTGGTATTCTGGTACCCACCTCACTGTACCTTTAGGTCTGCCCCCGACTACGTCTAATTGATTGACTCGGTGTTTCCTGAATGTTGGTAGAGTGGAACAGGCTGATGCTACAATAGCCCGTGGCCAGGTGCTGAAAGGGTCTTGCTCAAATGGTGTTGGTAGGAGTGGGAGTGGGCCTGATATTTTTTACTTCATCTGATCACTCCAATCATACGGGGTTCAAATTTTGATAAATTGATGTTAGGTACGATGATACAAGTTAGTTTTAATCAGATTTGAGTTGGGCAGAGTAATAGAGTTATAAATTTAGGATACAAGTCTTTGAATGTTAAATGGGTCGAAGAAGGAATGGAGTATAATTTTTCTGAAGTACCCCACTTGCTACAACCTCCTAAAAGGCATTTTATTTTTTTCCCTTTCTTTTCTTTTATTTTTTTTGAAAAAAAAAAGACCATATCCTAACCAAAGTTATATATTATTTTCTTTTATAACCATCCGGTATTTAAATTCTATTAGTCGAACTAACCAAATTATATTTAATATCGGACGAATGAGATTGAAACTGTATTGGCACGAAAAATTAAATATTGTGCGAAATCTCATGTAATGCATATAAAATGACATTTTAATAGGTAAAAGATAAAATAAAATTAATAGAAATATATCGTGAAAATGTGTCACAATACTCTTCTATTAAAATATTAATAGGATCAAAGTAGTAGCCAAGACTTGCATGCGTAACCTATAGATGGAACATTTCAATGCAAAAAGAAAAGAAAAAATAGATTAATAGATGTATAAAAACTAGAAAGGATTCTAAGGGATTTCAGTTGCTCCATTCACTATACTATAAAATTGTGCAACAAATTAATTAATTAGAAAGCTAAAGAAAGCACTAGTTAGCATCGAAACCTCTCATCCACCAGCTCAAAAAGCTGAAAATCAACACTAGCCAACTGCTCGAACTGAACAGCTAGCCATGGCCAATGCTGTGATCTCAGACCTCAATGAGCAAATTAAAATAATGAAAATTAGAATTATTTTTATTTAGTGTATAAATTTGCCTTTAACTCTTTAGCAATGTACTTTATATTTGATTTATTGAAAAGTAAAAAAAATAAAAATAGATAAATAAATAAATAAAAAAGATAAAAGGAAGCATTATGTCACTTGTACGCCTTTCACTGATAACAGAAAAAGCTGTATGATGCCCTGGTCCAAGGCTAACCTTCTCACCCAAATGCCACTAACACTAGTTGATGCACCCATCTTCAAGATGGATGATCCTTGCACACTACAGGAGGCTCGGACAATATTGTTCATCATTTTTCTAATTGTTGCACACACACTGTAAGACAAGCAACAGAAAAAGAAAATAAAAAATGCAATTGAAATTAATTGAAATAAACAGAGAAGAGAAAGCAAAACAAAAACGTGAGCAGAAGAGAAATTAAAAACTACCTCCATCTATATAGATTTCTGGGATATGAGAAATCTTGGACCACTCAGTGCCACTCTCCTTTGCGCAGGTTTGTTTGAGGAGTGGACATCCAGCAATCATCAGTTTGGAGAGGCCCTGAAGGGCTGTAGCTGAAGGTATATGCTTCATATTCTCACAATTCCAAATGAAAAGTGTTCGAAGAGAAGACAATTTGCACAACAATTTGCACAACCACTCTGGCAAAACTTCCACTTCATGAAAATCTTCAATACATAATTTATTAAAGGTGGTCATACCTTGAAGTTGATGAGGCATAGACTTTAAATCATTCTGACGTATGAGTACCCAACCAGAGGAGTTATGTATGCGTGGACCAGGATGTCTAAGGGAAACTATGAACACAGTGGTGATTGGAGGTTGAGGCAGAGCGCAATTTAGATGAAGATCAAAATAGCAGTTGTAACATTTGTAGGATATTGAATTTCCTAATTCATCACACTTTGAGCATTTATACGTAAAGTTCACCCAAGATGGCATTATCACAAAATTCAATGGGTGTTCATGTCCTTCATATTTTAAAATGGTTGGTAATAACTTAGATCCAATATGGGTTTGGAAAACACAATTAGGACATGATACAGAAAAATGGTCACAAAGCTTGCACTTGTGTTTGCTTCTAAATCCATACTCTGGAGGGAATATGAACCAATATTCAGGAAAAATCTTTTTAAAGTAATCATCTAATAACTTGTCTGAAAATTCAGCACATTTTTTGTGAAGGAAGAATTCATCACATTCCAAGCATTTGTAGGTTGAACCAGAAATTGATTTTTCACAATAGTTGCAAGAGAATTTCTCAACCATATTAACATTTGTATCACTGATGATAGAAAATTCATGAGCATGCCATTGATTACAAATTTTTGCATCAAATAAAAGTTCAGTGGATGATGAACCTTTCAATTCCTTGGGTTCAATGGCCTCAAGATCTACCTTTTGATGCGAGTTTGCAATGCCTAATAACCTGGAAGCAAAATCTTCCACTTTAAAAGACTTTTCCATATCAATATTGAGATTTGGAAGGTTGCCCATAGTGTACACATTAGAAGCCTGAGCATTGACATGACTTAAGCATTCGATGATGATAAGAGATGAATTTTTAGAACTTGCTAGTTGCACCAATTGGATGAACTCATCATGTTTAGAGAGTGGAGTGTTAACAATCAGTTTGAGTCTCGAGTTGAGTTGGGTTGAAGTGATTTGAGTGATAATTTTGAAAGATAAATCACCCTTGGTGGTGTTGATAAAAGGTTTGGAAATAGAATTTTCAAGAATTGGAATTATATCTTGTTCATCGATAAGAGGATATTGAAGATATGCAGATAATTCACGAGCTATTTCACTCTTTTTATTTGTTGATGGACCCTTCATGGCTATAATGATTGGAAACGTTTGGCTACCACTGTCCATTGTCTCAGACAATTCCATTTGTAATTTCCTCCACCTATCCTTGCAATCTCTCTCCCGGTGGGTTAAAAAAAAAATGCACCTAAAAATTTGCAGTTCTCATTTCACAAATGTAAACTCATATCCCTTGCTATATTCTTACCTTCAAAGGTGAGTGCTGTTTAAAAGAATAAATGATGAGCGGAAGAAAGGAAGAAGATAATGGTAAAAGGGAATAGAAAAAATGAAAAAGAGGTAAAGCATAATTAAGGTGCTTGTTATGGCATGCCAAGAAAATAAAAGAATAAATCAGGAGCGGTAACAATAAGTAATTAACATCAGTCTGTGTCACAATTTTAGAAGGCTAAATTAAAGCATCGAGTGAGAGGTAGAGATCCGATGAAGCTAGATAGAATTTACAATCATTGGGTCAAAATTAAATGCCATATCTGAAGAAAACATACGAAACTCATTTCAAAGGAAAGTGCATGTTGTTGCCAGCGAAAGGTGCCAAGTTCTACTCTGAGGGAGGTCTTGAAGGAAGTTCTTAAGGTTCTTCCTTTTGTACTTTCTGGAATTCTGAAAAACAATTCCAAAGATTACCACTTGCTCAGCATACGTAAGCCAAAGGACTAAACCGTATGGCAAAATTGGGAGTTGCCAGAACATTAATTATATGAACACTGCAGATTGAATAATCTGATGAGATAATATTACATTCTTGTGCCATCGATAGAAAAACACCATGAAGCAGTGGCAGTCCCATTAGATAGTTTGATGAATAAAATTGCAAGTAACTCACAAATACTAAATTATCACAGTATCCTGTCTTGCAAAATTAAGTTGATAACGGCTCACTAATGTAGAATTAGTATCACTTGCACGGTTTTCACCGTTAACAGCAAAAGCTCTATAATGCCCTGCTCCAAAACCTCCCTTCTCACTAAACAGCGCCATGCCAAATGCCTCAGCACTAGCTGATGCCCAAGGAACCTATCACATTGGACAAAGCATTATGAACTGATTCTTTAAATAAAAAATATATAAATAAAGAGGGAGAAAGAAAAGAAAAGAAAAGAAAGATGAGGATTGTTCTGGAACATCAAAATTATACTAAAAATAAAACTCAAGAATATAATCAAATTAACCACAAGACATCTCATGTAATTAGAAGATAATTAATGATAATATGTTTCAATTTAAGACCACAAATCAAGCCTTCTATAGAGATTCCAAGATATGAGATATGGTTGTAGATCATACATACAAGGTGATGGTCTTATCATTGTGGGATGCATCCATTGTGCGAGTGTAAGCAATTTTAGAGGGGAAATCTTTCAACTGGTTTATAACTTGGTAGTTATTATGGATTGTAATTGAGTTTCAGCCCAATCCATCTAAAACATCAAATTAAATGGCATAACCCAAACCCAGTTAGATTATGAATTATTTTTGGATGGATCAGTTGGCTTATATTAATATTGTATGGGCTAGTGATAATTGCTTTATCAATAGATGAAATAATAATATTAATTCTTCCTCTATTTTTTTTTCAATCAAATTATTTAGTCCATTTATATACACAGTACTAAAATTAAATTTAAGAAATAATTAATAGCAACTGCTATAACTTTTTTTTTATTATTATTTTAATTATAGTTTCGGTACAAGTATTTTCTCCTCTTAGTTTCTTCATTTACCACTTCTTAAAAGTATCCCTTGTTAAGAAATTTTAAATTTGTGCAACTTTAAAACTAATTATACTCTTATTTATTTGAAATAAATAAATTATCTTTTTTTTTTCCTACTGAAAACCAAAATTAATTTTTATTTTATTGAAATCTTAATTATCATTATCGGATCGGCCCATTAATTTTAGATCAAATTATTTCGCATTTTGGATTAAATTGGATCTTGCTCATTATCAGCATAAATAACCAATTTTCAAATATAAATATATTTCAATAAATTTTCAATTTTAATAATTTTTACTAATTTCAATAATATAACTTTATTGATAAAAAAAGAAATGTATAAAACGAGTTGTTACGTAATCTGATCTGTTCAAATTTATATAAGAACAACCGTTGTTTAATCAATGTTCTAAGCTTATCTTATCGCTAATTTTTTTTATTGAGATCACCTTTTGGGGTGGATTCAAGTCCATCGTACATTTCGCAACAAAAACTATGCTTTGTGTAATTTAAGGATATATAAAAGGAGAGGTTGGCATATAGTTCATCTCAACTGAAAAGTGGATTAATTATATGGTGTCAGCTGGCTCGGCTTCTCTTAATTAAATTAAAGGCGGCCGACAAGAAATTCAAGCCGGCTATGAGATAGTATGATATTTTTTAGCAGAATTATTTTAATAATATGCACCTAGACATAAAATTTGTAATTGTTCATAGAAAATTGTTTCTTTGACAAATCAAGGATGAATCCCACAAGTAACAAAGACCAGCCAAAGATAAACACACACACACACACATATATATATATATATATTGTGCTGTTGTGTTGTGATCAGTTGTCAAGATAGAGAGATTGAAAATGGAAAGTGAGATTAATGTGGTAAGCAACAAGCAGGTGATTTGCAGAGAGGAAATATATGGATTGCCAAAACAATCGGATATGTACATAACAACTACTTCTATATCACTTAAGCTTCCTAATGGATTCAATGGTGTTTTGGTGAAGAATCTTTTTTTGTCATGTGATCCTTATATGAGAGGTGTCAAGGATAAAAGCCGCGATCGCCTTTTCTACTCTTTTGCTTCTGATTCTGTAAGCATATTTATACACATTTTTATCCTTTAAGTATCTGTAGGCATACAAAATCAAGTTCATTAGATCACATTTTACCAATAAGTTTCAGTTTAGCATTACTCGAGTTTATTACACCGGAGGTCATTGGACTTATTGCCAATTACTTTTTTGCTAATCGAGCACAAGTTCAATGACTTGCAGTGCAATATATCCTCAATTTTCAGGTGTAGGATTTGAATTTCGCATCCTTTGTAATAACAATAATAATTCACAGCCAGTAGTTGGGTATGGAGTGGCTAAAGTTTTGGATTCTGGAAGCCCAGATTTCAAGGAATGGGACTTAGTATGGGGTCCAACAAAATGGGAAGAGTATAGTCTTTTGACAAACCTTCATAGCCTTGTTAAAATCAAGCACACTGATGTACCTCTTTCCTACTATACAGGACTTCTTGGTGAGTTTTTGGTACACTTAATTATTATTAATTAGCTTAAGAAAAGATTCTAATATATAATAACTGATCATTTTGGATACATTAAGGAATGCCGGGGCATACTGCTTATGTTGGGTTATATGAAATCTGTGCTCCTAAGAAAGGAGAATATGTGTTCGTCTCATCGGCATATGGTGCCATTGGCCAAATCTTTGGTCAACTGGCTAAGCTTATGGGTTGTTATGTTGTTGGCAGTGCTGGAAGCAATGAGAAGGTACTACTTACTTTAGTTGGTTAAGTATTTTTTATTAATTACACAAGTTAATATCACTTATTTATTTTGTTGCTTGGTTGACCAAAAAGGTTAATATCCTGAAGAACAAATTAGGATTTGATGACGCTTTTAACTATAAGGAAGAGCGTGACTTGGATGCAGCACTGAAAAGGTAATTAATAATGTTTCTAATAATAATAATAATAATAATTCTGAACAAATTAGTATTTCTTTTTTTTTTTTTTCTAATTGAACATATTGATTTAGTAGAGCATATAATTTGCAGGTATTTTCCAAATGGAATAGACATATACTTGGAGAATGTAGGTGGGAAAATGCTTGATGCAGTTCTACTGAACATGAGAGTTCATGGTCGAATTGCAGCCGCTGGAATGATTTCTCAATACAATCTTCAAGAACATGAGGGCATAAAAAACTTGATGAACATCGTTTATAATCGAATTCGTATGCAGGGATTTCTGGTTTATGATTACAATGATGTGTACGATAAGTTTTTGGATGTTGTGATACCTTATATAAGAGAAGGAAAGATTACTTATATCGAAGAAATCAATGAAGGCATTGAGAGTGGCCCTTCTGCCTTAGAACGACTCTTTACTGGCGAAAACACTGGAAAAGGAGTTATTCTTGTTGCTTCTCATTGATTTAACTAATTGTTGGTGATTGCATGCCCTTTTGTTTGTTTCTTCTTTTCTAATCAAATAAATATTTGTATTTTGTTATCAATTTTTTTTTTTTTTTTTTTTTTTTTTTTTATGTTTTCGAATGTTTTAAAAATCGAACCGAAGTACCAACAAATTAGTCATGGTTGGAGCAGTATGCAATATCCAACAAGCATAAGAGGTGAAATGTCTTTTCAAAATTGCTCCAAATTAGATACTGTTTGTACCATGCACAAAATCCAGCCCAAACGAAGTTCAATCCCAAGCACACATGGATGCCGAAAGAGCACAATTAATGATCAATGGCCTGATAAGGCAAATATCAGTTGAAAATATCTTTCTATGAGGATTAGGAAGTTAATTTTCTTTGTTAGTTTCCTAATTAGGCTATAAAAACATCTTTCTAAATTTCCTAATCCCTCCGTTTCTTAATATCTGTCACTTTTGACAAAAATCAAATTTCATTTATCTATCACTTTTAGATTTTCAATACAATTTAATTTTCTCTTTCCAATTTAATTTTCATTTTCAATAAAAATTAACCAATTAAATTCATTTTTTTGCATTAAATTACTCAATTTACATTGAATTACTCAATTTTTATCTAAATTCAAAACTAATTAATATTTTTTAATTATTGTGAAAACAATAAAAGTGACTAGTATTTATGAACGGAGGGAGTAATATATAAGACTAGCAGCCTTTCTTATGTGTTTTTTTTTGTGTCTTCATTTTATTCTTTATTCTATTTTTTCTTTGACTTGTTATGCAAAGAAAAACTAAAAAAAGTCCAATCCTAATCTTCTATTTTGTATTAATAGTTGTCAGTTAATTCTAGCAGTGCCGATTTCAGTGTCAGCTGATTATGCTTATAGATTCCATTTTGAAATTATAAATTCTGATGCAACAGCAAGACCACGTAAATAAAAAAATTGACATTCTCATTGTCAATTTCTAACAATTCTAAAATCCTAAATATTTTTTACTTTAACACTAAATTTCTATTTATTTTTTCAAAGTGACATTAATTTAAAAAAAAAAAAAATTAACCATCTCACCTTCGCACAGTGCGTCACAATTCACATTAATATATTTCACGTTTCACGGCAGTAATAAGACCATCTTCAACGCTGAGTTGTCAGCGTCTCCAGCAGTGGCCCTCAAGTCTCTTTATTGTCTATCTTCGGTGGAGAGACAAAAGTTTGAGAGTATGTTTGTTTGCTGGTATGTTTTAATTGATTAATATATAATATGTCATGTATCATTATAATTATATAATATTTAAAAATACTGTATAATATTATGTAATTTTATAATATTTTTTATTTATTTTAATTGTATATTATTGTATAATTTTATTATAAAAATGACCTAACTGCGTTTCAGTTTTTAAAATATTCATTATTTTTATAATTTTAAGATGATATTAATATTTTTAAAATAATTAAATAAATATTTATTTTAGCATAATATATATTAATTTAAAAATTAAATAAATAATTCAAGTACATTATTAAATAAATAAATCTATTATCATAATACATGTCATAATAAACATTAAATTCAAAATATTTATATATGCTGAATTTAAATTCTAAAATATCATATATATCATATTAAATTATTAATTTTGGTTAAGGTAGGTGAAAATTAATTTTGATTGTTAAAAAATTAAATGATGTGTTAAAAAGTAAAAATAAGTTTGGACAATCATAAAAAATCAATAAATTGGTGATTATAAAAATTGGATATGATTCTTAAATCATAAATAAAAATCATGAATTACAATACTATATAAAAAATCATCTTCCCAAATGTAATTATTTTAAAAATATTACATTAATAAACAATACACTGCCACCAACCAAACAAGTCCCTTGGAGTCGACAGAAACAAAATAAAGTACTCCCTCCATTCTTTTTTAATTGTCACTTTTGTCATATTCACTAGAATTAAGAAATATTAATTAGTCTTGAATTTAGAAAAAAATTGAGTAATTCAATGCATATTGAGTAATTTGATGTAAAAAAATGAATCTAATTGGTCAATTTTTATTGAAAATGAAAATTAAATTGGAAAGAGAAAATTAAATTACATTGAAAATGTAAAAGTGACAGATAAATATAATTTGCATTTTACTCAAAAGTGACAGATAATAAAAACGGAGGGAGTAATAATTGGCCATCACATCCTGGAAATTACCTTTAATCTTTTCCTTCCGCATTCTTCCCCACCACCCATTAATTATTTCACTTCACAAACACCAAACAAAAATCTCGTCCGGGAAACCTTCATTTTACCGCCGGCGGAGAACCTCGGCGGCTCCACCTCAACTATCACAACAACAACGCACCACCACAACCGAAAAAACAGAACCAAATCCGATGCCCCTTCCTGCACCACCTAATTATAAAGTTCATCAAAAGACTCGCAAAATCAAGAAACCGCCGCCACTGCAGCAGCTGGGAATCATTTTATGCAGTCTCTAACTCAAAATTCATCCACTCGGAGGTATATTAGTTTTTGTAGGATTATTCATTGACTTTCTTCATGATTTATGTTAGTTGGAAGATTGTGTGTGTTCTGCATTTGCATTTGGTGATTTAGGGAATGAATTACGTTGCTCTGAATTTACTTGATGAAAATCGATTTTCTTTTTTAATTTTTAGAAAATTTTTTTACAACTTTATTACTTTTTAGACATCAAATTTACGTGGGGTTGTAGTATTTTAACCAAATCAGATAATGGGGATCAAAATGTACAAAGCATTTGTCTTCATGGTGATCGATTCATCACTAACTGTTGAGCATATGAAAATGATGGGAAAAGTAAAAGAAATTGTTGCAAGTAAAAGAAGTTGTTGCACGTAATTCTCGTCATGTAAGCGGTACAAAAATCTTCTTTTATTGGTCATCGGTCTGACTTTTACTCACTCGAAATAATAGCAGATAAATCACAATTTAGAAGTTCCTGAAAGATTAACACAAATAAAATGAGTGATAACGAGCAGTTTTGCGGCGTATACGTTTTCTCGTTACCAAATTATGAGGATCTCACCTCTATTTATAGAGTTAATAAAGGGTAGAGACTTATCCCTACTCTAACTCAGAATCCTTCCTGAAATAAGATTTGGTAATTTAATTTAGATTAAATAACTCAATTTAATCTGTATAGCAACTCAATACTTTATAAAGTTATTGACGTATCCCAACTCTATCATCTCTCACTCGTACATGACGGAATACATTTTATATTTATAATTTTCAATTATACAAACTAATAGATTGTGTGACCAGCATACCTCGAGAGTACTATTGCTATACACCTGTTAGGGATATATAGCTTCTCGAAAAAAGCGATTCTTTTATTTCATGTATGCCTAACCCTAGACCACCTTCTCACAATCACCGTTTTAACTTAAGATCTCATAAAACGTCATTCGTGTTCATTATTATGTTTGTACTCATAGAAACAATAATAGACATGTCGGTGAACCACAAATTCTTATGAATGTGATCAAAAGATTATCTTCCACTCTTACTATATGCCATCCATCATGATTTAACTCGCTTTTCTAGTTAGATCCGTTAGACCTAAATTTTTTCCATACCTCTTGGACACTAACCAAGCTAACCAAATTGAACCATATTTCAGGGATAAGTTAAGGGTTCTAAGGGTCGATATATAAACAGGTTCGATATATAGGAAAAGTTGAGATCAATAGTATTAAATTCCCACCCCTTTGGTCACTAAAACATACATGGTATAAAACATGTGTTATGGTATTCTTTCCTTCCCTTAAAGGAGCACATGTCTCATATTTAAATAATGTGTATATAAAACACCATATAGAAGCGTAAGGCTGCGATGCACCGAAACACCCAACTTTAGTTCGCTTACTTAAGAACTACTTCTGACTTTTAAAACAGAATATGGTAATTACACATAACTAACCATCAGATTCCATACGATCCTTATTTTGGATCTCAGTTCAAAGCATACAACCTCATGTATGACTTTATCTTGCGCCTTAATAAGACATATCTTGTAATTTCTGCAAGACGACACTTTTATTTTGAACAGGCTTTCGAGCATACTCATTTGTTCAAAAATCGCCTCATCGTAGTTTTTGTCAACTTATTGACAAAACTAAGTTAAACACCCTTGTGAGTGGGCTACTTCTCTGTCTGACATGCTCAAACTCAAATAATTAACAGTAAATGTTCACACAATAAACATTTACACTCATGTATTGCCAACAATGAACTTTATTATTATTTACAAATAATAATGTTAAGGGATTACAAAAAATAAAGTCAGTACACATCAAATTCTACGCAAACCCTGAATTTTAATGTGTCTCTTAAACACATCTTTTGTTATAGGTTTAGTCAACGGATCTGCAATCATATAATGCGTAGATATGTACTGTAAGTTCACATCTCCCCGTGCAACTACATCTCTTATATAATGATACTTAATGTTGACATGCTTAGTCCTACTATGAAATTTCGGATCTTTTGTGTAAGCTATCGACGATTGACTGTCATTTGTCCCTCCGAGGTAGTTACTCTTAAATGGTCCATCAACCGTTTTAGCCAAACTACCTCTTGTACTGCAGCTGCGGAAGCTACGAATTCAGCTTCCATTGTTGATAAGGTTACACAGGTTTGTTTCTTGCTACTCCATGAGATGGCACCCTTGCCAAGCAAGAATATGAAACCTGAAGTGGATTTCCTCTCGTCCACATCTCCACCCAATCAGTATCAGTGTATCCTCTCAATTGCAGATCCTTACCTTCATAACATAGAGAATAATCTGCCGTACTTTTGAGGTATCTAAGTATCCTCTTAACTGCTTTTCAATGTGTTTCGCCTGGGTTAGATTGATATCTACTTGCCATGCCCACTGCATAGCAAATATCAGGTCTTGTACACAACATTGCATATATAAGGCTACCCACGACACTGGCATAAGGAACATTTCTCATACATTTCACTTCGTCTGGCGTCTTAGGACACATGTCTTTGCTAAGAAACTGATTCTTGGCAATGTGGCAGTCTATGGGTTTGCAGTTCTTCATATTGAATCGTTCAAGGATTTTGTTGATATATCTCTATTGGGAAAGGGACAACAACCTTCTTAAAATCTTAACTCCAAGAATGTAGTCTGCATTATCCATATCGTTCATTTCAAAGTTGGACGATAACCAATCTTTGATTTGATTTACGTACTTTTTGTCATTTTCAGCTATTAGTATGTCGTCTACATATAATATTAAAATAATAAAATTATTTTCAGAGCTTTTATTATACACGCAATGGTTTTCATCAATCATGTTGAACTCATTCGATATGATTGTATCATGAAATCTCAAATAATATTGTCTAGAATACTGTTTCAGGCAATAGATTGATCTTTTCAATCGGCAAACCTTATGTTCGCTGCATTTTCAATGAAACCTACAGGTTGTTCCATATAGATTTTTTCATTCAATTTTCGATTGAGAAAAGTAGTCTTTACATCCATTTGATGTAGTTTTAGGTCTAAACTCGCCACTATGGTAAAAATTAACCTTATAGACGTAAATCTCACAACAGGAAAGAAAGTCTCCTCATAGTCAATCCCTTCCTGTTGTGTAAACCTCTTAGCGACTAACCGAGTTTTGTATCTTTCGATACTTCCATCAACTTTTTGCTTTACCTTGAGAATCCATTTATTTCCAATCGGTTTGCGTCCTTCGGATCTCACTCAAATCAGGGTCTCGAACATCTGGATCATGTAAAGGAGGAAGATCTTGACCTTCTTCCTCTAATTTCCTCCCACTCGGATGGAGTGATCGTGACGGTTCATCTTCCTGAGTTTCATAGAACGTGAAATCTTGATTCACTTCGCCCAACTTAGGAAACTCATTTTCCAAGAATATGACGTCTCGTGATTCAAATTCAGTCACAGAACCATTCTCTTGCTCACCCATGAATACGTATCCTTTTGATACTTTAGAATATCTCACAAAGATACTCTTTTTACCTCTTGGTCCTAATTTACCAAATTTGCTTGAGGTATCATGGACGTAAGCAGCACAACCCCAAGGTCGTAAATGGCTTAGGTCAGGCTGTCGACCAGTCCACAACTCATAAGGTGTGGATGTGATAGATTTTGAGGGCACACGGTTTAGAATATATGTGACAGTTAATAAAGTATTTCCCCAATAGGAGATAGACAAATTTGCCTCTGCCATCATAGATCTAACCATATCAAGGAGAGTCCTATTTCTCCTTTCCGCAACATCATTTTGTTGTGGAGTTCTGGGAATGGACAACTGATGTTCAATCCCTTTTTCATCACATAAAACTTTAAATTCATCTGATAGATATTCCCGACCTCAGTCAGTTCTTAAAGCTTTAATCTTTTTATCTAATTGATTCTCAACTAAGTTCATAAAAGTTTTGAAGCAACTTAATGCTTCTGACTTGTGAGAAATCAAGTAAACATGACCATACTTTGTATAATCATCTATAAATGTGATGAAATAGTAGGCTCCATGCCTTGCCCTCACATTCATTGGACCACAAACGTCAGAATGAATTAATTGCAATGGAAATTCAGCTCTAGTTCCTTTTCCGAACGGTTTTCTCACTAGTTTTCCTTTTAGGTAATGCTCCCACGTAGGTAATTCAACCTCATTCAAATCACCTAGTAAACCAGTTTTAGTTAACCGACTCATTCGATCTTGTCCAATATGGTTTAATCTAGCAAGCCATAATTTCACATGATTCTCATTATTATGTGAAGTAGAAGAGATTAAAGAAAAACTATTATTATTCATAAAGTTAGGATCGATATCCAAAATAATAAAATTGTTCGAAATAAAACCAAAACCATAATAGATATCATCCAAACATAAGCGCATACTGTCATCTTTAAAGTGTAAATCAAAATCAAGTTTTAATAACACAAGAACAGAAACTAAATTCCTACGAATATCTGGAGCACCAAGCACATCATGTAAGAGCAGGGTTCGGCCTTTACGTAAGACTAATCTACACGCGCCAACCCCTCGAACCGGCACTCTTGCATCGTTTCCCACATATATATATTTTGCTCCATATGGTATTCGCCGGAATTCTACAAAGGCATCTCGATCTTTTGCTACATGGTCCGTTGCTCCTGAATCAAACACCCACAAATGATGAAATTCAGTTAGTAATAGAGAACTAGATACACAAATTTTACTCACTCTTGAGTTAGAATATTGTACCTGATTGGGCACAGTGCAGTCTCTTGCATAGTGTCCTTTCTGTTGGCAATTAAAATATTTCACTTTTGAAATGTTATCTTTTTCTTGCCTTTGGACCTTTTTGAATTCTGCTCCATTTTCTGCCTTTTATTCTTCTTGGCAGGTTCCTTATCTCGACCTTTGAAGCTTTTTCTTTTATTCTAGTTGGAGTTCATTCCACCAGAATGGGACTGTGCCACATGCACTTTGGCATTGACCTTAATTGATGCCAATCTGTCATCTTCTAGCTTTAAATGTCTTGCGACATCCTCAAATGTCTTCACACTATCCATATGAGTTAGTTGCATTTTCATATGCTCCCAACTCTTGGGTAAGGAACGGATGACAGCTTACACCTGCTGCTCGTCGGTCAACTTATGACCATATTCACTAAGCTCGCTCATCATGCTTTCCATCTCCCTGAGATGTTTTCACATTGAATGATCAGACTTCTTCTGATAAGTATCAAACTTGATCGTCAAAGATCGGAGCTTAGTTAGAGTCACTCCTCTAAACTTCTCCCGCAAAGCGATCCACAGATCCATTGCGTTCTGATACTTGCGAAATTGCTTAGTTATATCATCCTGCATAGCACTCAGGAGAATGATATGAGCAGTGGAATCTTTTTCTTCCATGCCAGATATACATCTCAGTCCCGCCTATACTGGGCCGTGTTACCATTCTTGGGTTCAGGCATAACCGAACTAAAGGTTTCGAGAGCCTCTTGCTCCTCTAGCACATACTGGATCTTCATACTCCAGATTTCATAATTGTCGCCATTTAATTTCAAGTCTTTATTTAATTCAGCGATAATTGATTTGGAAGCAGATACCATTTGTATCATCTGATTCAAATAGAACAAAGTTGCATGTTAATAGTGGGAAATTAGGCAATACATGCAATTTACTATACACCTGAGATAATAACCTAATAAAGTTTTCTATTAGACTCAAATTCGAAAAGCTTACTTAAAGTACCAATTACCTTTTAAGTTCTAATGTCCAACTTTATAGGTTAAGATTTCATGCATAGTAAATCAGAATTATTGGATTACTAAGTTCTTAAACTTATGAGGGAAATATTATTGGTTTGTATTTTATTAAGTCTTTACTTAATAAACATGCAAACATTTTACTTATAAAATATTGCAGGGCAATTAACATTTAAAATAAACATATTTATTAAAAAATAATTAAAAGTCATAAATAATAAACTCATTCATTCAACCAATAAATAAATCCAATAATTCTCAAATAAGACACACATGTCAAATAATAATAATAGGAAACGCATATCCTAAAAAAAACAAACGTTAACTATAATTGACACTCATGTCAACTATTCTAGAAAACTACATCTAATCAAGACCTTCACAGACACTGGGATTGATTCTTTGACCAACTTCATCAACTCATAAGGGAACTCATAAGTTCGCTGATGAAGCCATGGATGATACACTTTACGTCCGCTTCTCAATTTCATCACAGATGGAATGTTACTCCTCAACACTCCTCTTTTGGCAACTCTAGCCAAAAAATGGATGATAGATTTCTTATAAACTCTATCTCTTATGTACCAAGTCGTCTCCAAAAACTCTCTCAGGACTGTATGATATTTAAAATAGTTAACCAACACTTTGATTTTATCTCTGTCATACCTTCCTAAGCTCAAACCTCCTATCCAAATGCACTCCTGCATTTGTTCATGCATGGTCAATATATGACGCACTATAGCATCAATATCATCAGCTCGAATGTTCCTCCGCATTCTCATTTTGCTTAATGAACGCATCCTTGCATTTCTTAAAGCAATCCCATGCGGGATTTTAGGAATCATAGGTGTCCTTATCATCATTTCTGAAACACATTACAAAAATTTAAATGGTTAATACACTCATGTATAAACACATATGATTGAAACACATTTCAATCAATAAATAAGGACAAAAAAAAACACATAAGAAAATTTTCAAAATATTTTAAAATTAGAAAACAAATTTTCCTTAATTTTAAAATATATTTATTTTAAAATAAAATAAACAAATTTATTTTATGGTCATCAAAAATTTTTAAAAAATAGACCAATAAATCATAAAAATTTTGAAAAATATTTTAGCAAAAAATCGGAGTTGATTTGGAGGCCGGAGAACGTTGTACGCGCTCATACACGCCGACGAGAGGGAGGAGGACGCGCTCATGCGCGACACCCCCTTCGGTCAGACACGTGTCAACACCACAAGGTGACACGTGTCCGACATCCACGGGTCCACGTGGTGCCAACGTGGCACCATATGGACACGTGGTTGCCACGTGTCATGCCACATAGCAGACTTTGATTGGTACACGTGTACGGTGATGACATGTCATTATGACACGTGGCAGGCCTTGGCCATGCCACGTGTCAACACTCGATTGGTCCACGTGGCACCAGGGGACACATCGGATCCACGTAGCATGACCTTGGTCTGCCACGTGGCTCAGACTATTGGGTCACGTGTCAAGGACGCGTCACTCCTTGACACGTGTTTGCGCGCGTGTGGGCCACCGCCCACGCGCACGTGCCCAACGTGTGGTGGCGCGTGGCTTCTTCCCGGCTGAATTACGTCTCCGGATTTCGGCCGGCCGGGGGTTCTCAGGGTCTGTGAACATAGTGGTTAGGTCAAAAATAAAAATCTCAATTTCTAGACTAGCGTTTTAATATTCAATTTTATTCCCTCGGGTTACAGTGTACACATACACGAAATCGAGTCAAAATATACACGCATATATATTTTTCACACAAAAAATGAATTTTTGTTGCGTTTCATGCTTCCTAGATCTATAAATTTTACTTATAAAATTTTAGATCAATTTTAAGCCGCATGCCAGGACACAATAAAACGTGGCTCTGATACCAATGATGGGAAAAAATAAAAGAACGTAATAGATACATATTTGTTGTAGCGCGTAATTCTCGTTGCGGAAGCGGTACAAGGATCTTCTTTTATTGGTCACCGGTCTGACTTTACCCACTCGGGATAATAGCAGTTAAATCACAATCTAAAAGTTCCTGAAAGATTAATACAAATAAAGTGAGTGGGAACGAACAGTCTTGCGGCGTATACGTTTTCTCGTTACCAAATTATGAGGACCTCACCTCTATTTATAGAGATCGTAAAGGGTAGAGATTTATCTCTACTCTAACTCAGAATCCTTGCTGAGATAGGATTTGGTAATTTAATTTAGATTAAATAACTTAATTTAATCTGGATACGAACTCAATTCTTTATAGAGTAATGGGCGTATCCCAACTCTATCAGAAAAATAATAATAATAATTAGCTAGGAATTCAACATATATATAAATTATTATTGCACACGACGCGTATAATAAATGAAGGATTTTCGTTTTTTTCACGAAGTAGGTTGCCGGAAAAGAGAAGGAAGTTCTTTTTTTTTTATAAAAAAAAGCAAAAATATTTTCCAGTATTATGTTGCCAGGAAATAAAAGATTTTAAAAATGAAAAATCTTGGCAGAAAAGACAATTGTGGAAAATTGTATACATATATTTAATAAGCAATTGTGTAGTTGCTGTTGGATTATGTATATATGCATGACATAAAATAAATATATAAATAATAAAAATAATAATGGCATGGAAGTTTCTTAAACATCTTCGTGGGGTGCAATTGCTCAACCTACCAGTCTTATTTTGTTTGTTCGTTCACTGGTTGAAGCACCCCCAAATAGGCAAATAGCTTCCTTTTGTTAAATTTTTGGCTGAAACTTATTCATTAATTATCATTAAGATGAAAAAAATTCCAATCTCTATAACTAGAATCATAAAAGTTATGCAAAGTGCCTATGAAACGGATTAAGATTATATATCTTACATTCAAATTAATATGATAGTGTATTATGTTTATAAAATTTCAGTGGCTCGATTAAAATAAATTGTTTAAGACTCAATTGTATATATATTTTGAAATTCTAAAAGTGGATGGATAGTTCTTAAAAATTAAATCCGAAGCATTTATTTTAAATTAAATCTCTAAAATTGTATATGACATGACTTTCAATTTAAGAAAAAATCGAAATAAAAAATTTTCGTATTTTTTATTGACAGCATTTGACCAGTTTCTGATGGTTAATACAAACAGACTTTAATTCTTATTAGCAAGCACAATTTAATAATAAAAAAAAAAAAGATGAATTTCACCTAGTAATTACTGTTGTGTAAACTAAATATAACGCATCAAGACATGCAATACTTAGTAAACATTTAACAATGGGATATTACCTTTTTTCTTCACAATATATATATATATATATAACAAAAACATTCAAAAGATCCATCACTGTGCTCATTTTCTACTTAAATATACAAAATCAGTTTTTACTTTATTTCTTTCTTTGAAGAAACCTATATATACAGAATTGAAGCAAAAAATAGTATGACTTAAGGTCCTTAACTGCTTACAAATTCCTTCCATTAATATGTCACAACCCAGAAAAAAACAGGGCACAACAATAAACAGATACAAATAATTTTAACACATTGATTACTCAATTTTGCACAAGCAAAACTAAAACTTACTGTATCAATTCACCAGAGATTGAACAAGAGCAATAATGAGAGATGTAAAAGCAGTGATTGGATATCCCAAAATGGCAGAGACGATGAGCTCCAGAACCAATGCTACTTTCTTCAAGTAATTCAAGCTTTTCCTCCTATCATTTTGAGGCACTATCTCTTTGCTGCATGACATATTTTCAGAAACTAAACCACTAGAATGATTATGGTCAGGAATTTCAGTTTCTTGGTGATCAAAATAACCTATTTCCCAAGCCTCATAAATCATCTCCTTTACACAAGCAACATGAAAGCAATAATTCCCACAGGTAGAAACATAAGACCACCCTTTAGGCCCTTTGCTTGAATTACTCATACTTTGGCATTTTAGGCACTTGGATTTGACCTTATCTTTGAGCTCTAATTTCACACCTTCTGTTGGGCCAAGGTCACATCTCGATTTTGATGATTATCAAACCTTAAATAAACTCTATTAAGAACTCTTTTCTAAGCAAATTTCTGCAGGAACTTTTCTATGGGTATATCTGGTATAAATGATCACAATTCTGAAGACAACATGGATTTAAGTTGTAAATTTATTTATTGCTTTAGATTATTAGAAAATTAGGGTATTAAAATGTAAGATCAAATTGAGGCAAAATATTTTTACTCATGCATACACTTTATAGTTTTAAAATTGCACAAAAATATTTTTAAGTTAGAAAATGAACTTTTGATCAAAACTGTTTTTCGTCAGAAATTGGTTTTTGAGAAAATGAATTTCTGTGGTTCAGAGTTATAAAAGAATTTCTAAATGAATTTCTATCTACCAATTTCTAACTGAATTTCTGCTCGTATTAAAATTCTGGACAAAACTCAGAATCGCACAAAGAGACAAAATAACGGCCATATAACGGCTAGTTGCATTTTTAACTGGTCTGTTTTGTTTTCCAACAGCCATAAACGGCTAGTTCTTCATTTAAGCATTCAAAACTAATTTTTTGAGTATAAATACATGATGTTTTACCCTTTAGAAGGTTAGAAAAAGTTTGAAAAGAATTTATACCTCTTAAGAGAAAAAGCTTAATTTGTTACTTTCACTTTCCACATCTTTGTACTTCATCCTTTACTTATTCTCCTCAATTTGATTATAGCTTTTGTTGTAATCTTCTTGTGAGGAAATTCTTTTGTAAAAAAGATTGTGAGATAGGTTAGCTAGAAACCTAGAAGAGAGAATTCTAGTAAGGTTTTTAATCTTTTACTTTGGGAAAAAGATTGTGGGTAGATATACAAATTTAGGATTGTATATTGGCTTTTACTCTTGCCCTTAAAAGAGTTAAGATTGAGGAAAGACTCAAGTAAGTGGAACTTGGGGAGTGGATGTAGGCATGTTGGCCGAACCACTATAAATTCTGTGTGCAAGCTTTTCTGATCTCTATTCTGTAACTCTACACTCTCTCTAATCTGTTAACTAAGTTTGGTCTTCTATAATTCAAATATGTTCCATTAGAAATTCAGCCAGAAAATTTTGAGACACCCAATTCACCCCCCCTCTTGTGTGTCTTTGGGACCTACATTTGGTATCAGAGCGGTTCTCAATCTTCCTAAGGCTTAAAATCCTTGAGTGATCCTAAGAATGGCTGACGCTCCAATTGCTACACCTTTTAAGGAGGGACACTCAGTACACTGTCCTCCTATGTTTAATGGTGAGAATTATCCATTCTGGAAAGTTGTAATGAGACACTTCATCCAATCACAAGACATGGACAACTGGGACATTATTGAAGATGGATATGTGCCTCCAAGAAAACCAGCAACTGAAGCAGGAGCTTCTGGTGCCACCACAGTGTTGCAAATAAGAAAAGAATTTACTGAAACAGAGAAGAAACTTGTGCAGCTGAACTCCAAAGCTATGAGTATTCTATTTTGCTCATTGCAAATTAATGAGTTTAACAGAGTCTCTGGATGCGATACTGCCAAAGAGATATGGGACAAGCTGAAAGCAACATATGAAGGTACAAATCAAGTTAAAGATACAAGATTGCATGTTCTGATGGTTGATTATGAAAGCTTTAAGATGAAGCCTGAGGGATCAATCTCTGAGGTAATAAACAGGTATATAAAATTGACTAATGATATAAAAGCACTTGGCAAAAAACTTGATGAATATGATAAAATTGCAAAGCTGGTAAGAGGTCTCACACCTAGATGGGAAGCAAAAGCTTCAATTCTATTAGATAAGGATCTTAGTACTCTTAACTTTGATAATGTTTGTGGATCTCTTATTTCACATGAGTTGTATATTAAGTAGGGGTGTGCATCGGTCGGGTTCGGGTCAACCCGAACCGAACCCGAATAACCCGACACCCGAAATATACCCAATATCTTAATCCGAACCGACCCTATATTATAGTAGGGCCCCGAACCGTTAAACCCGAAATTATTCGGGACCCGACCCAATCAAACCGATAAACCCGTAGTTTACCTTAGATTCAAAAAATACAACACAACAGATAACCCCAAAAAATCCAAATAAAAAATCATCTATCTAGAAATCAAGAAAAAACCAAAAAATAATCTCAACAAAATAAAAAATCAAACTATAAATAACCAAAAAAATGAAGAAATCAAAAATCTAAAAAATTAAAAATCAGATTACAAATCAATATCCACCTCAAAAATCAAATATCAAAAATTAAGATAAATCAAACTACAAATCAAAAATTCAACAAATCCAACATCTGCTTTGGTGCTTCCTCATGGCAAAAAATAATTCGAACAAATTAAAATAAAAAAATCCATACAAAAACCAAAAATTAAACAAAATAATCACCTAAAAAAATCAAAATCTGCTTCGGTGCTTCCTTATGGAAAAGAAAAAAAAAAGAAAAAACTCAGATCTCACTAGATCTGGGTTTTTTCTTTTTTTATTCTTTTTTTTTGTTTATTTTTCCTCTCCTTTTCTCCTTGTTTGCTTGTCGCCGGAATAGATCTAGGAAGTTTTCGTCGATAGCAGATCTGAGGGGAGAAAGAGGAGGGAAAGTGAGAGAGAAAAAGAGATAGATGACCAAGAAAGAGAAAGAGAGATCGGTGATGGATGGAGAGAGCCGGTCCAGCGGTGGTAAATCTGAGGAGGAGGAAGAGGAGGAGAGGGAGGGGGAGAGAGAGAGAGAGAGAGGAGGTGGGTAGGTGGGTGGGGGAGAAGCAGAAACGAGAGAGAGGGTGGGGTGGGTAAATGGGTGAAAATGAAAAAAAAAAGGGCTTATATATTATTCCGGTCGGGTTCGGGGGGTTTTAAACCGACCCGACCCGAAATATATGAATTGTTCATATCCGACCCGACCCTAATTATTCGAATAATCCTACCCGAATAGCTCATTCAGGTCGGATTTATCGGGTTCAACGGGTCGGGTCGGGTTTTGTACACCCCTAATATTAAGTCTCAAGATGCAGAGAAAGAAAAAGACAGGAAACTAAAGGCTATTGCTCTCAAGGCAGAGTTTGGGAGTGACTATTCAACAGGAGATGATGAAATGGCGTTGATCACCAAAAAATTCAAGAAGCTGTACAGAAAAGGAAAGAAGTCCTATAGAAAACAGCATCAAAAAATCTCTCATCACAGGGGAGAAAACTCTTCAAAATCTACAGGAGATATTGTCTGTTATGAATGCAACAAACCAAGTCACATCAAATCCAAATGCCCAAATTTAAAGAAAAAGGAGAAAAGATTCAAAAAGAAGGCTATAAAGGCTACATGGAGTGATAGTGAAGAATCAAGCACGAGTGAAGGAGAATCTGGAAATTCGGATGATATCGGTCTAATGGTAGTCTCTGATTGTGAAGAACAAGATTCATCTTCAGATGAAGAAGCAAAGGCCACAACTGATAACTTAGAAAAATCTGAGGTAAGTGATTCAGACTCCAATTCTGATGGTAATGAATATGAGAGAATGCTTGATTGCTTTGAAGAATTGCATCATAAATATTGCATGCTTAAGAAGACGCATGTTGAAATGAAAAAGGATTTTGATACTTTAAAATTGGAATATGAAAATGTCAGTAAATCAGAAACTAAATTGAAAAATGATTATTCTGATTTGGAAAGAAAATATGCATCTTTGCATGAGAAATCCAAAGGAAAACATATTTGTGTGTGCAATGATAATACTGTTAAAAATGTGAAATCTGTTCATGTGAGTTCATTAAAGAATTTTTTATAAGAAAAATTATTTTCCAAAAAGGGTTGATAAGGCTGCATATTATGGAAAATTAGCAACAAATTCTTCTGCTACATGCTTTTATTGCTGTAAAAAGGGGCATATTTCAAAATTCTGTTTTTACAAGAAGAATGCTAATTTTGTTAATAAAAAATGGGTGATTAAAAATTCTGGAATAGTTACTGCTAACCCTGTAGGACCCAAGAAGGATTGGGTACCTAAAAATGTTTGAAACTGTTGCAGGTTTGCCTAAGGAGCACCAAGACTGAAAAATGGTATATGGATAGTGGTTGCTCCAGGCATATGACGTGGGACAGAACCAAGTTTTCAAAATTGGTGAAGTCTACTGGTGGTTCTGTTAGTTTCGGTGACAATCGGAAAGAAAAAATTATTGAAATTGGATCAATTGGTACAAATCCAGTTATTGAAGACGTTTCTCTTGTTGAAGGACTGAAGTATAATTTTTTGAGTATTAGTCAGTTGTGTGACAAGAAGAGAAGAGTAATTTTTGAAGTTGATCATTGTAGAGTTGAGGATGTTGAATCTGAAAAATCTGTTTTAAAAGGTCAGAGATCTAGAAATATCTACTTAGTCAGTCTTGAAGACATTAAGAAAAGTGAAGCTAAATGTTTGATCTCAAAAGAAGACTTAAGTATTTTATGGCATAGAAAATTGGGCCATGCCAGTTTTCACGTGATTGAGAAGCTGATGAGAAAAGACTTAGTGAGAGGTATGCCTAAGATGAAAATTGACAAAGATCACCTGTGCAATGCATGTCAGCTTGGGAAGCAAACCAGAAATTCTCACAAATCCAAGTCTGGTGTGTCTACTAAGAAGGCTTTAGAATTGCTCCACATGGATTTATTTGGTCCAATTAATCCCTCAAGTATTGGTGGAAAGTCATATGTTTTAAATGTGGTGGATGACTACACAAGATACACGTGGGTGCTATTTCTTGCTCATAAGGATGATGCTTTTGAAGCATTTAAAAAGTTAAGCAAGAAGATTCAAAATGAAAAGGGATATAAGATCACAAGTATCAGAAGTGATCATGGTGGAGAATTTGAGAATAAAAAGTTTGAAGAGTTTTGCAATAATTCTGAAATTAATCACACTTTTTCTGCTCCAAGAACACCTCAGCAGAATGGTGTTGTAGAAAGAAAGAATAGAACTCTTCAAGAAATGGCCAGAACTATGTTAAATGAGAACAACCTACAAAAGTATTTCTGGGCTGAGGCAATTAATACAGCTTGTTATATTCTAAATAGAATTTTGATCAGGTCTGTGCTAGAAAAGACTCCATACGAGCTATGGAAAGAAAGAAAACCCAACATCAGCTACTTTCAACCATTTGGCTGTAAGTGTTTCATTTTTAATGATATAAGTAATTTAACTAAATTTGATGCAAAGACTGATGAAGGTATATTTTTAGGATAATCTTTAAATTCTAAATCTTATAGAGTTTTTAATAAAAGAACACGTAAAGTAGAAGAATCAAAACCTGTTAAATTTGATTTTACTAATGTAAATGTTGGAGAAAGGAGTTTGTCTGATGATGAAACAGGTTTTGAGAAAGAAAAAGATAAAGACATACAAAGTGCTGAAACAGAGAAATCACAAGATCAGCAGGAAGATCAAAATGATACTCATATGAATCAACTTGAGGAAGCTGAAGATAATTCTGAAATTCATGAGGAAAATGATCAAGAAACTCAGACAGAACAACAGCCTGAGCAGTCAACTGAACTACCTAAAGATTGGAGATTCCACAAATATCATTCAAAAGATAATCTGTTAAGTGATCCCTCTCAGAAAATGATGACAAGAAGAGTCTTGCGTGAATATTATGGTAATGTTGCCTTTGTCTCTCAACTTGAATTATACTGATGCTCAAAATGATGAGAATTGGATCATTGCTATGCAAGAAAAGCTAAGTCAGTTTGAAAGAAACAGAGTCTGGAATTTAGTTCCAAGACCCTCAAATTGTTCTGTTATTGGAACAAAATGGGTGTTTAGAAATAAGTTGAATGAGCAAGGTAACGTGGTTAGAAACAAAGCCAGATTGGTGGTCCAAGGCTACAACCAAGAGGAAGGTATTGATTTTGATGAAACTTTTGCACCTGTTGCTAGATTAGAAGCAATTAGAATTTTGTGTGCATTTTCATGTCTTAAAAATTTCAGATATATCAAATGGATGTTAAAAGTGCTTTTCTAAATGGTTTATTAAATGAGGAAGTTTACGTTGAACATCCTCCTGGTTTTGAAAATTCTGAGCATCCAGATTTTGTTTACAGACTTAAAAAGGCTTTGTATGGTTTAAAGCAAGCTCCTAGAGCTTGGTATGAAAGGTTAAGTTGTTACTTGCTTGCTCATGGTTTTAACAGAGGTAAAGTAGACACCACTCTTTTTATAAAGCATAAATCATCTCATATTTTGATTGTTCAAATTTATGTTGATGATATAGTTTTTGGTTCTACTAACATTTCCTTGTGTAAAGAGTTTGAAGCATTAATGAAAAAGGAATTCGAAATGAGCATGATGGGTGAGTTAACTTTCTTCCTGGGACTCCAAATCAAGCAATGTGCTGACGGTATTTTCATAAGTCAATCAATATATACTAAGAAGTTGCTGAAGAAATTCAAGATGTCTGATGCAAAAATTGCCAGTACCCCTATGAGCTCAACAATAAAAATTGACAAGGATGAGAAAGGGAAAAATGTGGAAGAAAAGTTGTATCGGGGTATGATTGGAACTTTACTATATTTAACAGCAAGTAGACCAGACATTCACTTCAGTGTCTGTCTCTGTGCAAGATTTCAATCAGCTCCAAAGGAATCACATTTATTGGCAGTTAAAAGAATTTTGAGATATCTTTGTGGAACACAGAAATTAGGACTTTGGTATCTGTAAGCACCACGTCCTGAGGCGGTCCAGATCAGAGATTACCCGATGAGGAATTAATGTCCGAGTCTGTACAAATGGTTGAGATTCGGAGGTTTTGGTCCCCGGCTTTACGAGAAATGGGTTTTTTCATCTTTCAAATAGTCAGGGGGGAAAACGGGAAGGTTTTTTTGACCCAAAAAGTATATTTTCTCTTTCAGGCGGTCTGCCCGTCTGTCAATGGAAAGCCCGACTGTCGCTGCATGTCACCGACGGCTGTAAGACTGTCGGAGGAACACTGTTTTTGGGGGGCGCACAATCGGATTTCCCGGGGCACGCAACCTCTCCGACGCCCGTCTATCATAGTGGCAGGCCCGTCGGTCAGAGTTGCAGACCCGTCGGTTGAATCCTTGTGTCAGTAGGATTTAACCGACGCCCGTCTGTGGATCCTTACCGCCCACGGCCTGCCCGTCGGTAACCCTGATCTATAAAAGCTTTTATTTCCCACTTAGAAAGGGTTGGAAAGATTGAAAAAGGAGGAAACTCTGTCGAAATTGATCCCCGTTTTCTCTCTCTTCCAACAAACACAAATTTGAAGGAATTTCTTTTAGTTTAAGGATCAGACCATTAAAAGGAACTAAAATCTAATTAGTTTCCTCAAAGGTTTTGATTCTAAAGTTCAATCTTTTGAAGGATCAAGAAGGAAATAATCCATTTTCCTCATTCTTGACCTTTCATTTTGTCTTCTCGTGGAGCGTGCGGGACTTTAATCGACATCAAAATCTAACCAATAAATATTATCTGAGGGTAAATATTCTGAACTTGTTTTTCTGTGTTATCTCATCTTTATTTTATCTCTGTTTCTTTTGCTTTTTGCTTCTATCCTTTTCTATTTGGTTTCTCTTTATCCCTGTTGGTGGTAAAAACCTGTTTTGCATTTGAAAAACGAGTCTTTCGCTGAAAATCTGGAGACAGTGGTGACCGACGGGTCATCCGTTCCACCGATGATTGTCGGTCACCTGACCCACAGACGCCTCCTCCTGAATGACCGACGGGGCATGTAGGCCCGTCGGTCACTCGGCAGTGGCCGTCCCTGGGTTCTGCCTCCACCTTTTCACGCCTTTCTTTCTTTTTTCTTTGTCTTTCTAAAATTCCAAGTTTTATTTATATTACATTTTTTGTATAATAACAACCATTATCCTTTTTGTGAGCCTATATGTTCTTCTTGGACTGTTTCTGAGCTTGAGGGGCGATCTATCACACTCGGGGGATTTCATCCGGTTTAGTTTCCTAACCTCCTAATCCTTTCGTTTTATTTGTTTATTTATTGATTACTTCGTGTATATGAGTATACCCTTTTTGTACCTCGCTAAACATAAAAACTGATAAATGTTTTATATTTAATAAAGTGAGGCCTTCTGTCAAATCAAGGACCCAATGTCCTATCTTTTATCCAATAAAATCACAACAAAAATATCATTTTTATAATAAATGCATATGAGGACCAAAGTCCTCAAAGTAAATGACTTCCCGTCTTATGTATGTATCTCACTTTTATAAATGGGAGTTGTATTCCGCTCCTAGTGTTATTGTAATTTATTTGATTCAATACTTTATTCTCTTATTTATTTATTGCTTTAACACGTGAATAAAATGCGCCTTTCAATTCAATTGCATCGTGTGGAGAGGGAGTGAATTAATGAATTTAAAACTTAACCGTAAAATAATCAAGGCAGAAATAGATGAGAAGTCCCGAACCCAACTTTGGTCTTTGGGCTCAAAGAGGCTAGAGGTTCATCCTCCAAGACACCTCTTGCGTCACGAGACTTAGACATTAATCCTAGGCTTCTTTGGGAGAGAGGTTTACCCTCCAAGACCCCTTTGGTTGGCCCAAAATGGATGATAAGCGCAGTCTTAGGCTCTCCGATGCGAGAGAAACTTTTCCAATGTTCTATTGGGTGGCGACTCCATGAAACCTCTTTGTTGCCCAAAATAGACGCACTCGCAATTCATTGCAAGTTGCCAACGGACCCACAATTGCCCGATCGCCCTCTAGCGGGCGGTCATACGGGCGGCCGCGGGGGTCCGGCGCGCGTTACAGTGGCGACTTTGGTTTGAGACTTTAATTTGAAAATGCCTCGGTTAACATTTATGATTAAGGTTTAATTCATAAATTCGCTTTCTCTCATTTGCATATACATCCCATTAGAGCCTTAGAATATGCTAGATTGGTCCCTTCTTAACCTCGGTACATTCCCGAAGCACAACCCTACGTTCACTCAATGTGGGAAAGTGTTAAGGATAATCACCAGCCCAAGTCTCGTACCTTTTGGTATATAAAAATGGTGACCCGATCGGTCGTTATGCTTATGATGAGCTAGACCTGCCGGCAGGGATCATGCTTTGGTAACCTTAAAGTAACATCTCCCACGACTAAAGCTCATGTAATTAGCGTGGATACTTTCCCTAGGCGGTGTGAACCATAATATCATGCTTGCTCTATGGATCTTTATGTATTAGATGAATCCAGATATCTTGTTTGGTAACCTAGCCAAAGGCTTCCATGCCCCGGTGGGGCCATGTCGATATATTTGGGATGTCTAAATACATGACGATCATTATCCATGTGCTTGTACATTAGTATAGGACTGTTATGCTGCCGGTTTTTCGCCGAGCACCATCCATGTCCATTTGGGTTCCCTGCTGACCCGTGGATTAATCCCGCCTAGGAGAAAGACCGTACGACCACGTGTGTGGGAGCAATAAGGGTGGAAGGACCTATCTGCTTGCCTGTGATTTGTGGATGTTGCATATCATGACCATGCATTTCATTTGCACTTCATACATCATTCTCACCCCTTATCTATGCAGCCATCATAGATCTGTCTAGGTGTATGAGAGGACCAACCGGACGACTGATCAGGGTTTCTGTATCTGAACTACAAGAAAGAGAGAGTCCCCTATAAGCCTATACGGAAACCAATGGTATCGTATCAGAGATGGCAAACTTGCCGAGGGAAAATGATGCTACTAGGGCTTTAATTGCTGAAGAAGTGGGTAGAAGGTTTAAGGAGTTTGAAGGCCGTATAATGAATATGTTGGCTGCAATGACTCAGCAGGCTGCTCCGCAGAATCCTCCTCCTCCTCCTATGAGACCAAATGAGCGGGAAGAGGAAAGGGTGGAAAGACAAGAAGAACCTATTCAACCACCGCTTATAGATCTGAGATCAGTAGTTTCTGGGGTCCAGAGAAGGAGACAAGCGCTGAGGTTAGAAGATAACCAAGAGGATGAGGATGATAAAGTGAGCGTTGTATCTGAGAGGGGGAAGGCACCCCAGACCGAGGAGTTCATCTGGAGGAAGATGGAAGAAAAGTTCGAGGCTATGGCCCGTATGTTGAGTAGAGGCCAAGGGATGAATCCGGAAGATAAGGAGCTGGAGGGAGAGGATTCGATCCCGTATAATTTCAAGATGCCTGATGCTCCCAAGTTTGACGGCACCTCTGATCCCACCGCCCATATAAAGCAATATTCCTTGATCATGAAAGGGACCACCTTGTCTAAGAGGCAGAAAGTGGAGTACTTTTGCTTGAGCCTGATTGGCCCAGCCATAGATTGGTACCACAGCCTCGACCGCCGAACCAAGGAGGATTGGGATATGCTCACAGAGGAGTTTTTGAGGCAATATGACTGCAACACGAGAATGGAGGTGACTCTCAAGGACTTGGAGTTGCTTCAGCAAAAATTCGGGGAATCCTTTCATGAATACTTGACCCGCTGGCGGAGTAGAGTAATGGAGATGAGGAGAAAACCAGACACTCAAGACCAGATCCGACTGTTTATCAAGAACGCGAGCCCGTATTTAAAGGAAGGTTTGAGGATGAAGGGTCTAAAGGACTGGGAGTCATTAAAGGATATAGCCATAGAAGCGGAAGGGGAGTACTTGGCCCGAAAGGCGAGCAGTGATAATTATGCCAAGAGAGCTAGCGCTGGTCAAGGGACGAATAGGCCAGTTGGACCTAGTACTAACACAAGAAGAATGGTTGAGGTGTCTGCCACTGACGCAACTACCCCGAGGAAGTTTTCGGATTTGGGGAGACCCCTGTCTTGGGTTTTAAGAAGGTTAATGAAGGAAGGGAAGTTGCAGCCATTGCCGCCCAGGCCTGCCTTAACGCAGGGGACGCTGGGACATAAAGATAATGAATACTGTGCCTTCCATCAGCATACGGGCCATTCAACTGATAATTGTAAAGCACTGAGGCACTCGATCCAAGATCTGATTGACAGCAAACAAATCACTGACCCCGAGCAGAGAGATGAGAAAAAGAGGCCTAACTATAATGCTGTGCCCCCACCAGTGTTTATGATTGGGTCAAGCCAACCAGAATGGTATGTGCTACAAGACTTGTACGAAAATAAATATATTGCTGTCACTCGCCCTGAGGCCAGGAGGGAAGGGATGTCTGTAGCAACCATTGATTGTTGGTCTAGTAGCGAAAGCGATGAAGAGAATGGGGAGGAAGGTGAAATATCTTTGGATCCGTGGAAGTCTGATAAAGAAGGAAAAGAGGTAGGAGCTGTAACGCGAAGTGGGAGAGTGGTCCCAGAGATAGAAAGGTCACAGGAGCCAATCCAGCCATCGGTAGAGAAGGAGCCGAAAGAAGATTAGATAGTCAAGCAGTTGAAAAAGACCACGGCTCAAATATCTATATGGGATCTTCTGAGGCAATCCCCCTCTCATAGACAAAAGTTGGTAGAAGCTTTGGCTGAGTCTACTGTTGCCACTACAATCTCTCCATCAGAATTGTTAGACCTGGTTAAAGGGGGGTCGGGAGAGAGATTAGTGTATTCTGATGCCGACTTACCAATCGAGGGCCGTAATCATAACCGATCGTTGTACATTAAGGCACAAATTAATGACAAGCACACTGCTTGCGTTATGGTAGACGACGGGTCATCTATAAATATTTGCCCTCTGGTGGCGCTTCAAGCTTTCGGTTTGGATGAGAATATGCTTAGCGAATTAGAATTGACTATCACAGCTTACGATAATTCTAGATGGCAAGCTTCGGGAACGTTCAAGACTTTGGTCAAGACTGGACCTATTGAGACAGAGACAGAATTTGTAGTTCTGCCCATTCCGGCCAATTTCTCGGCACTGCTTGGAAGACCATGGTTTCATAAGCTAGGGGGAGTGCCGTCTACGCTACACCAGATGATAAAAATCCCACATGAAGGGGAATTGGTAACTATTAAGGCGGCCAGGGAGAATCAAGTATCAACCCTAGAGATTGCTAATCAACCATTCAGTGGTTTTCATGTGTCGGTAATAGGGGAAGAGCAGGGGTCGGTGGGTAGCCCTTCAGTGGTGAATATGATGAAAAAGATGCATTATCTCCCAGGGGCTGGTCTTGGTAGAAATTCGCAAGGGCTGCAATCTGCAATCACAGCTCGAGGTCAGAAGGATTGAAAGGGTTTGGGGTACAAAGGTAGATATGGCAAGAAGAAGACAGCGGGAAAGATCCCTCCCATTTCAGAAAGCTTTGTGCCTGCATCCTCTGTATGCGCTTACACGGGTGAGAATGAGCCACAGTGGGTGAGGGGAAGGATTGTCCCTGAATTCGAGATCTTCAGTGATGTTTTTGACTGGGATGTAGGAGTTATCAAAACGGCAGAGGACTTCTGGGATGAGGAAGTTATGACCCAATGCATTACCTGGAGCAAGGATGAGCCCGAAGAGGTTGTCACTGAGAAGATGTTAACTGCAAGGCTGAAAAGGAAAGAAAAAATGGTAGAGTCAGAGCTGAAGATTGGGGATTTGAAGATTTCCTCAGGTATGGTTGAAAGGCATCTGCCAAGCCAGGAAGCCGGGACACAAGCTGCTGCGGCATCGACCTCAACAGAAGCTGAAGAAGATACTAGCTTAGATTGCCTTTTTATTCCGGAACTTTTTTATGATGTAAATGATAATGATAATATTATTAGTAAAATCAATGATTTTGCTTATTTTTGCGATGTTTCCAATGATTTCAACATGCATGAACATGATCATATCCCATCAATTTTTGATATTGATTCCACTGACACCACGCCTTTTAATCTTGGAACCTCGAAAAATCCGAAAGAAATCTTAATAGCATCAAATATAACTCCTGATGAGAGAGAAAAATTCGAGAGAAAAATAAAAAAATATGAAAAAGTCTTCGCCTGGACCTACGAAGATATGCCGGGAATTGATCGGAACATCGCAGAGCATGCTATCCCAACGTATCCGGATCTTAAGCCTGTAAAACAAAAGTTAAGGAGGCTCAGGCCATAATGGGCAGACAAGGTCAAAGAGGAGATTCAGCAACAGATTGAGGCCAAGTTCTAGGTTGAAGTGCAGTATCCCACGTGGCTAGCAAATGTAGTCCCTGTAGCCAAAAAGAACGGGAAGGTAAGGGTATGTGTGGATTATCGAGATCTGAACAAGGCCTATCCTAAAGATGACTTTCTGCTACCCCACATTGACGTGCTGATAGAAAGCGCTGCTAATTGCGCGATGTACAGTTTTGGGGATGGTTATGTAGGCTACAATCAGATCCTGAACAAGATAGTCGACCGGGTTAAAACAGCATTCATCACAGAATGGGGGACCTACGCTTACAGAGTAATGCCTTTTGGCCTAAAGAATGCGGGGGCTACGTACCAAAGAATGGCGATAAAGATCCTAAGTGATTTGATCCACAAGGAAGTGGAGGTGTACACAGACGACATGATGGTCAAGTCAGCCACCAGGGAGGGCCATTTCGGAGCTTTACAGAAGTTCTTCACCAGGATTGATAAATACAACTTACGACTTAATCCCAAAAAGTGTATCTTCGGAATAACTTCAGGTAAGTTGCTGGGACATGTCGTTAGCCAGAGGGGAATTGAAGTTGACCCAGACAAGGTGAAGGCTATCAGAGAGATGCCCGTACCACAGAAGGAGAAAGATGTGAGAAGCTTCCTGGGCAAGCTGCAGTATGTCAGCCGATTCATCGCGAAGCTCACTTCGATATGCTAGCCAATCTTCAAATTGCTCAGAAAGAATCAGCCGGTGGTTTGGAATGAGGATTGTCAGAGAGCTTTTGAAAGCATAAGGGAATATTTGCTGAATCCTCCAGTGCTGAGGCCACCACAACCGATCAAGCCACTTATCTTATATCTAGCAGTGGAGGATGGCTCTGTAGGAGCCATGATGGCTCAGGAGGATGAGTTCGGGGTAAAATTTGCAGTTTACTATCTCAGCAAGAAGTTCCTGGCCTACGAGATAAAATATGCTGAAGTAGAGAAGATCTGCCTGGCAGTGATTTGGGCGTCAAAAAAGCTTAAGCACTACTTCCATTCATATAAAGTCCAGGCAGTGGCAAAGCAGAATCCTTTAAGGTATTTGCAAGAAGCGCCGTCTTTGCTTGGTAAAATGGGAAGGTGGTTGTTGTTATTACAAGAGTTCAATGTCGAATTCATCACTCGCAAAACTATCAAGGGGTGAGCGGTGGCTGAGTTTCTTGCTGATTATCCCATTCAGGGAGACGCACTTGAATTCGATTTTCCTGATGAGAGCATAGCCATGATCTCTGTCCGTGGATGGCAATTACATTTTGATGGGGCTGTAAATAACAAGGGGGCAGGAGTCGGAATCATTTTGACAACTCCAGATGATGAGAAGCTCCCGCTGGCCAAGAAGTTGAGGTACAAGGCCACCAACAACGAAGCTGAATATGAGGCGTGCACCTTCGGGTTAGAAGCCTTAGCTGCCTTGGGGGCAAAGAACATAGAGGTTTTTGGTGACTCGTCCTTGGTAATCAATCAGATTCGAGGCGAATGGACTATAAAAGAAGAGCGGTTGGTACCCTATGTTGAATATCTGAAGGAGCTATGTGGACAGTTCGAGACTTGTGCGTTCTACTTTGTGCCGAGGGAGGAGAACCGTCTGGCCGATGCACTGGCAACCCTAGTATCGATATGGGACAACCCTCAAGGGATAACTATGAAGCCTATCCTAATTTCGAGTTCTGAGAGGCCTAGCTTCGAGGTCAAGTCGATAATGGAAGTAGAAGTAGCGGATGGAAAGCTATGGTACTGGGACATCATGAATTATTTGGAACACACGAGATTTTCAGAGGAAGCTACCGAAAAGGATCAGAGGATGATCCGAAAACTGTCCACCCAGTTCGTATCCTTAAACGGGGCATTATACAATAGGCAGGCAGATGGTATCCAACTCAGGTGTTTGAACGAAAGAGAAGCCCGAAAAGTTATGGAGGAAACCCATGCAGGCGTCTGTGGGGCTCATATGAATGGGTTGACCTTGGCAAAGAAGATCATGAGGCAGGGCTTCTATTGGCTCACGATGGACAACGATTGCTCGAAATATGTCAAACAGTGCTAGCTATGCCAGCAATATGCAGATTTAAGGCACTTGCCAGTGTCCGAGCTATACAGCCTAACATCACCTTGGCCATTCGCTGCTTAGGGAATAGAAATTATTGGAGAGATCCACCCTACGGCATCCAACGGGCACAGATACATAATAGTCGCAATCGATTATTTTACAAAATGGGTAGAGGCAGAATCCTTCAAGAAGATCGACGCAAGAGACATGGCCAAGTTTATCGAGAGAAATCTGATCTGCAGATACGACCTCCCACATCACATAGTGTCTGATAACGGGGTGCAGTTCATGGGGGAAACTAGGAAGCTCCTTGAGAAGTATGGGATCGAGCACCATAAATCATCTCCTTATCGACCACAAGCTAACGGGGCAGTAGAGGCTGCCAATAAGAATGTAAAGAAGATCTTAGCCAAGATGGTCCAAACCTATAAAGACTGGGCAGAGAAGCTACCCTTTGCACTATGGGGTTATAGAACGACGGTGAGGACATCTACGGGCGCTACGCCGTATTCTCTGGTTTATGGGATGGAGGCATTGCTGCCAGTTGAGGTGGAGCTCAGATCGCTGAGAGTAGTCATGGAAGCTCAGATTCCGGAGACCGAATGGGCACAGCAGAGGTTGCAGCATCTGAACCTGTTGGATGAGAGTAGGATGAAGGCTTACTATCATAATTAGCTCTATCAGAAGAGGCTGGCCAGATCATTTGGGAAGAAAGTGAAGAGGCACCCGCTGAAAGAGGGGGACTTGGTGTTCAAGCAGATGAGGCCAGGTATACCGGATATCAAAGGAAAATTTAGACCAACCTGGGAAGGACCGTTTATCCTCAAGAAGTTATTATCCAAAAGAGTTGCGATCTTATCGGATAACGATGGTAATGAATTCAAGAAACCGATCAATATTGATAGACTCAAGAGGTTCTATGGCTAAAGATCAAAAATAAAAAGAAGAGAATAAAATACCCCACGGGTCGAAAACCGAAAAAAGTTGGCCTTGCTAAAATTGGGTGCCTCGGCAGGGTGAAAACCGAAAAAGGCATCATGTGCAAAAATAAGAGGCATGAGAGAAAATGTCCGATCGTGAAAACCCGATAGGGCCGATTGGTAAGAGGAGCTGATGCTGTTAAAATTTAGTTTCATGTATTAACAAGGCATACACAGTTGAGTTAATGTCAAAACTGATCATGTGTACTGAAATCTCATGAAAATGTACGCAACTTTGTGAAATAAGATAAGAGTTATTCTTTTCATTTCCGTCATTTTCTAGTTCCACATTAAAAGGGAATGTGATGCCCAAAAAGTGTACATATGTAGACTAAGCTAGGTCCTTCTGCTGCCCTCGCCAGCCCGATGCTTGAGCCCTCGTATCCTATTGTCAGATGCCGGACTAAGGATCCATCTCTTGTACTCGCTGGTAGAAGCCACAGAATGAGCCCTGAATCGAGGAATGACAGTCTTTACCGGCAGTCAGCTCCACAGTTCATGATACCGAGAGGTGAAGGCGGCAGAAAGAACTCCTCCCCGAAAAGACAGCGGAACCCTCACCATATCCTGGGTCATCCCGAGCTATCGAGCACATCTAGCTGTGATGTAAAAAGTGGCCTGATGGAGTCCACAGAGGGGATCACACCCCGATGATCCATCAATGATCGCATGAGACAGAGGTAGCCAGGCAGACATGAAACTGGTATCGTCATCTGACAGCTCGCTAAAGCTGGCAATGCCTTCGTCAGCAGTGGCGCATGTGTACAGCCGTCAGCGCGGGAGGAAGTGTCTCGGGGAGTACTGGGCAATGATTCGGGGAGGTGGCTCTGACAGCATCGTCAGCTTCTCCTGCAACCAGACCTAAAAAAAAAAAACCGCTGGAGTAAGTAGGATTTACTTCAGGCAAAAATAAGGCACAGGGTTGTGTGAAAATCCGAAAGGACGCACTTCCCGTTAAGAAAAGCTAGTACGAAAATCCATAAGGGACGTACTACCTTTGAATAATAACGTACCTGGAGCAATAAGGGGCTTCCCGTGAACATGGTGGTAGATCCAGAGCACACAACATCCAAGCCCAGAATGGTCTCGGCCAGAATAAGTGGAAAGGGAGACAGCCCGCGGTGGAAATCGTCCAGAGCCTCGAACAGGCGTGGATCACCGATCAGACCCCCTGGAGCCACAGTTAAGAAGCTCATCATGCAAAATAAGAATATGATGCTCACCCGGTATGTGGGGACGTCAGAGAATCTGTCTAGGGCCTCGACCAGCGGCTCCAAAGAGAAGACAGAACCCGGGACAATTAACCGTGCAGCCTCGGAGGGGGCTATGCCCAAAGATAAAGCAACATCTCAGGTTTGGAGCAAACCGCAGCGGGGGATGCAAGGCAGAGCGCTAGGAGGGTACCAGGCACCAACAACAGCAGCTAGCTCCTCGGGTAGGGGGCATAACTCTTGATATGTGAACTTAAAGACATAAAACCGAGGATTCCAGAAGCGAGTCGCAGCCAGAAGAAGGTTGTGGTCTACTTTAGCCCTGCGCAGATGTTTTAGACCGGAAAGAGGGGCAAGGATGTTATCTTCCCAAGAGTGGTTATCGTCTAAAATGTGGTATAGCTTTTGAAGGGAGGGAGAAGACATCTTGTGAGAATCAGAGGCTAAAAGCTAGAAAAATGATGGAAAAATGAGAGGACACAAAACCCTGAAAAAAATTAATGAGTTATATAGGGAAGCTCTAGAGACGGCCTACCCGTGCCTCAAGAGGGATGGCTCGCCCGTCGGTATTCGTCCACCTGTCAGTATGCACACGTCAGTATTACATCACGTGCATTAACTTTGCATTAATGGCGGAATAGTGAACGACGGACGCCCAGCACGTCGGTCTCTCCTATAGGCGCCCAGCCCGTCGGTCGCGAAATCTATATAAGGGCTTTGCAACCGACGGACAAACACTTTTGGCATTTTCTCTTTTCCTCTCCCTTTCCGTTTTTTTATCGTTTCTGCACTGTTTTTTTTCTTCTGTTTTCATTTTTTCTAGAATTTTTGGCCTTTTCGCTCGACCAGTCACCCGAGGAAGTACTTTTCTTCATTTTCTACATTTTTTCTGCAAATACAAGTAAGTAACCAAATCACTTTTGCACTCTTGATTTTGCTTTATTCTTTTTGCTTTTAGAATAAGTAGGTTGCCTCAGTTTGCCTTAGAGATTAAGGGTAGATGCTCCTAGTTTTTTTTATATATATGTATAATTTTGGCATGATGATTAGTTGAGCCTTTGCATGATTTTGCCCGTAAAAACATGTCTCCTTAATGATAGGAATTCCTATGCATACTAGCGAATGTAGATAGGTATAAATATGTGCTATTGTTGGGGCCTGAGGCCTGTCCCCTTTCTATGCAGGAAGTGGGGCACACCCTTGCCGGGGTGCTGCCCGTTTCTTAAGAATGTATATATGCGATTGTTTTGGCCTGGGGCCTGTTCTTCATGCAGGAGGTTGGGCATACCTTTGCCGGGGTGCTGCCCAAATTTTTATCATTGATAACCAGCAAATAGTAGCATTTCACTATACTGTTATGATAAATCAAGTATATTGTGTATCCGCTGATTAACAATTGATTCCATTACGTCATTTAAGTAATCAATCCATTTGCCATTTAATTTAATTTGATGTGATCAATTATTGAATTAGTTTCTTTCCCTTGTCGGGGTGTTGCCCGAATTTCCATTTGTTTTATTTTCAATTCTATCCTTCTCCCCTCGCACCAGGGCTGCTATTCCCTGGTCGAGATCCAATTAGCACGATTCGTTAAATTAATTCATATAATCTTTTCTTTTGCAGGATGCCTCCTAGACAACGAGCTCCACAGCCCCAGCTCGAGGTAGAGATCCTGGGTTGGATGGATGATGAGTCTGCCCAGAGGTATAGGGCGCTAGCATAGGTGGAGTTCCGGGCCAGCCAGTTCATATCTAGGCCTTTTCTAGAGGCCCTGGGGATGGCCCCTGAGGTGGATGTGCTGATAGAGGGTGCCGAGTGGATGGATTTTCTTGCTTCTGCATTTCAGACGTTCCCCGAGGCCACACGGCAGGTGCTAGCCACTTTACACTATGGGGGGTACCAGAGATCGGATACTGAGCCGGGTGTAGTGCAGTTCTGGTTCGACGGCTAGCACGTTAGCATCACGAGGCGTCGTTTTGCAGAGGCGATGGGGCTCCCAGTAGATGATGGAGTTATAGCCCCGCAGTGGGCAGTGAGGCGCGCCCATTGGGCGGCTATTGCTTTGCCAGGAGTGCTGTACGATCACGATACAGCGAAGAGTACCGTACTGGTCTCTCAGGCACTCCGGTACCTGCACAGAGTGCTTTCCAGCTCGTACCTCGGTCGGGCTGGTAATCCAGGGTCGCTCAACGCTACCGAGATCTGGAGCCTCTGGGCTATGGTGGTAGGCCAGCACCTCAATGTTAGCCATGAGATCCTGGCTAACATGGCCAGAGTCGGCATGGGGTCAGCCCCAGTGGTGATAGTTGGAGGGGTCGTCACCAGATTGCTCCTGGGTCTAGGATTCGCTCCAGATAGGCTCCGAGGACCCCTGGATGAGGGGATTTATGTTGATGCATCTGCTGCGGTTCAGATGGGTATGATCTCGCCACTGTCAGGGCAGCCTGAGGCCTTTAGACTACTCACTATCCACGAGACCAGGCAAGCCTTTGCTCTTCCACCTTTAGGACAGCAGCCAGAGCAGGAGCAGCAGCCACCGCCCCAGTCTCCTCAGACTCCTTAGCCTTCTCAGCCTCCACAGTCCCCACAGTACCAGACACCGCCTCAGCCTCAGACGGTGCCATCACCACAGCCCAAGTATGAGCAGCCCCGTACTCCATTGGACTTCCACTTAGAGTTCACCATGGATGAGCTTTTAGCCACCCCCACAGCATCCAGGGCCCCGACTCCAGTCCCATCACCGAGCTCCAGAGTGCAGCGGTCCTCCCTCAGGCCCTCCGAGAGGTTTCATCCCTACTTTGGGAGCGACCCGGGGGCATCCACTTCGGCGGCCCAGCCATCAGAGCCGACTCCAGAGCCACAGCAGCCACCACAGCCGCCACAGCCAGACGTCGCACAGCTCCTGACCTCATTGTTCACATCACTTGAGCACAGGATAGAGGAGAGGGACAGAGCTACTCAGGAGAGGCTGGAAAGGCAGCAGGCAGCCATCCAGGAGTAGGCCGGGGCCATAGAGCGGCTGACCCAGTAGCAGGCCGAGCTCATAGACCACATGGTGCACGAGCAGGCCCGGTTGGTAGAGGACATCAGGGATGTGCAGGTTAGGCACGTGGAGCAGCTCATGCAAGGGCAGAGGGAGCAGCTTAGCCGAGATTTGAGGGCATCCCAGGATCAGGCGTCCCAGAGGACTGATGTGACCCTGCAGATGATGGACGAGTCGCTCGACTCTCTTAGGTCCCGGGCCCATGCGATGGAGGGGATCCTTCCTCCCCTATCCCAGTCTACGAGGGAGTTCAGGGAGCATACCGAGCAGAGATTGGAGCAGATGAGGAAGGCTTCCAACGAGCAGACTAGCCATATGAGCCGGGCCTTCAGGCAGTTGGGGGGACCGTTACAGATACCCTGAGCTTCATGAAGACCTGTACCCAGCCCTTATTGGATGGCTATGCCCAGATCAGATTCAGGTAGGCCCACACTCCTGGGGCTGGACCATCTGCTTCTCAGCCAGTTCCGCCGCCGACTCAGCCAGCTCCGCCTCCACCTCAGCCTGAGCCGATCTACCTCTCCGATGATGATGAGGACCCGGATGAGGAGCTCACGGACTACCCGCCCCTTTAGTCATTCAGGGAGTTCGGTTGACATTCTTTTTTGTATTTTGTTTACTATTATCATAGTTGTATATACACTGTACAAAAGCTGATATTTAGTGAAAAGCTTTTTACTTACAGCTTGGTATATTTACTCATATTTTATTTCTACTTGCGCGTTATTTACATTAGAAATGATTGCACGCTTGGATATCCATTCATGACCATATGATAGGAAAATGGTAAAAGATAATACAACGATACAGAACATGATAAAGATAACGATAATGAGATAATGAAAGTGATGATAAATGATAGAACCCAGTCATTCATGAGCATATTGAGAAGGAATCACTCATACATTGAATTAACGGAATCTTTTGCCATGCAGGGACATCACTAAGCGTCGGCCCAAGTACGGACTCCAATCACACTGAGATTGTAGCCAAAGAGTGCTGCATCTCACAGTTCGCGCGGCAGCCAAATAGTGCTACGCACCTTCCAGATCGAATGGGGGTTAGCAGGGGAACTACAGATTGAAGTTGCAGTTAAAGAACACTGCTCTTCACAACGGGATTGTAGCCAAAGAGTGCTGCATCTCACAGTTCGCACGGCAGCCAAAGAGTGCTACGCACCTTGCAGATCGAATGGGGTTTAGCGGGGGAACTACAGATCGAAGTTGCAGTTAAAGAACACTGCTCTTCACACTGAGATTGTAGCTAAAGAGTGCTGCATCTCACAGTTCACGCGGCAGCCAAAGAGTGCTACGCACCTTGCAGATCGAATGGGGGTTAGCAGGGGAACTACAGGTCGAAGTTGCAGTTAAAGAACACTGCTCTTCACACCGGGATTGTAGCCAAAGACTGCTGCATCTCACAGTTCGTGCTGTAGCCAAAGAGTGCTACGCACCTTGCAGATCGAATGGGGGTTAGCAGGGGAACTACAGGTCAAAGTTGCAGTTAAAGAACACTGCTCTTCACACCGGGATTGTAGCCAAAGAGTGCTACATCTCACAGTTCGCGCGGTAGCCAAAGAGTGCTACGCACCTTACAGATCGAATGGGGGTTAATAGGGGAACTACAGATCGAAGTTGTAGTTAAAGAACACTGCTCTTCACATCGGGATTATAGCCAAAGAGTGCTGCATCTCACAGTTCGCGCGGCAGCCAAAGAGTGCTATGCACCTTGCAGATCGAATGGGGGTTAGCAGGGGAACTACAGATCGAAGTTGCAGTTAAAGAACACTGCTCTTCACACTGAGATTGTAGCCAAAGAGTGCTGCATCTCACAGTTCGCGCGGCAGCTAAAGAGTTCTACGCACTTTGCAGATCGAATGGGGGTTAGCAGGGGAACTACAGATCGAAGTTGCAGTTAAAGAACACTGCTCTTCACACCGGGATTGTAGCCAAAGAGTGCTGCATCTCACAGTTCGCGCGGCAGCCAAGAGTGCTACGCACCTTACAGATCGAATGGGGGTTAGCAGGGGAACTATAGATCGAAGTTGCAGTTAAAGAACACTGCTCTTCACACTGAGATTGTAGCCAAAGAGTGTTGCATCTCACAGTTCGCGCGGCAGCCAGAGAGTGCTACGCACCTTGCAGATCGAATGGGGGTTAGCAGGGGAACTTCAGATCGAAGTTGTAGTTAGAGAACACTGCTCTTCACACCGGGATTGTAGCCAGAGAGCGCTGCATCTCACCAACGTCTTATAGGTCGAAACGAGACCGGTGGAGGCATTCCCATCCGTTGAACAGACTGAGATGAAGTCTACTCGACAAGGGACACGGGAGGTAAGAACTCCTACAGGTACGCTTTCCTCCCCTTGTGGTTTCTTTTCTGATCTGAATTTTGGATCATCTAGGCAGTTGTGCGCTAGTTTCCCCAAAATTGGGGGTAACTGTAAGCACCACGACCTGAGGCGGTCCGGATCAGAGATTACCCGATGAGGAATTAATGTCCGAGTCTGTACAAATGGTTAAGATTCGGAGGTTTTAGTCCCCGGCTTTACGAGAAATGGGTTTTTTCGTCTTTCAAACTGTTAGGGGGGAAAACGGGAAGGTTTTTTTGACCCAAAAAGTATATTTTCTCTTTCAGGTGGTCTGCCCATCTGTCAATGGAAAGCTCATCTGTCGCTACGTGTCACCGACGGCTGTAAGCCCATCGGGGGAACACCATTTTCGGGGGGCGCGCAACCGGATTTCCCGGGGCACGCAACCTCTCCGACGCCCGTCTATCATAGTGGCAGGCCCGTCGGTCAGAGTTGCAGACCTGTCGGTTGAATCCTTGTGTCATTAAGATTCAACCGACGCCCGTTTATGGATCCTTACCGCCCATGGCCTGCCCGTCGGTAACCCTGATCTATAAAAGCTTTTATTTCCCACTTAGAAAGGGTTGGAAAGATTGAAAAAGGAGGAAACTCTGTCGAAATTGATACCCGTTTTCTCTCTCTTTCAACAAACACAAATTTGAAGGAATTTCTTTTAGTTTAAGGATCAGACCATTAAAAGGAACTAAAATCTAATTAGTTTCCTCAAAGGTTTTGATTCCAAAGTTCAATCTTTTGAAGGATTAAGAAGGAAATAATCCATTTTCATCATTCTTGACCTTTTATTTTGTCTTCTCATGGAGCGTGCGGGACTTTAATCGACATCAAAATCTAACCAATAAATATTATCTGAGGGTAAATATTCCGAACTTGTTTTTCTGTGTTATCTCATCTTTATTTTATCTCTGTTTCTTTTGCTTTTTGCTTCTATCCTTTTCTATTTGGTTTCTCTTTATCCCTGCTGGTGGTAAAAACCTGTTTTGCATTCGAAAAATGAGTCTTTCACTGAAAATCTGGAGACAGTGGTGACCGACGGGTCATCCGTTCCACCGACGACCGTCGGTCACCTGACCCACAGACGCCTCCTCCTGAATGACCGACGGGGCATGTAGACCCGTCGGTCACTCGGCAATGGCCGTCCCTGGGTTCTGCCTCCACCTTTTCACGCCTTTCTTTCTTTTTTCTTTGTCTTTCTAAAATTCCAAGTTTTATTTATATTACGTTTTTTGTATAATAACAACCATTATCCTTTTTGTGAGCCTATATGTTCTTCTTGGACTGTTTCTGAGCTTGAGGGGCGATCTATCACACTCGGGGGATTTCATCCGGTTTAGTTTCCTAACCTCCTAATCCTTTCGTTTTATTTGTTTATTTATTGATTACTTCGTGTATATGAGTATACCCTTTTTGTACCTCGCTAAACATAAAAACTGATAAATGTTTTATATTTAATAAAGTGAGGCCTTCTGTCAAATCAAGGACCCAATGTCCTATCTTTTATCCAATAAAATCACAACAAAAATATCATTTTTATAATAAATGCATATGAGGACCAAAGTCCTCAAAGTAAATGACTTCCCATCTTATGTATGTATCTCACTTTTATAAATGGGAGTTGTATTCCGCTCCTAGTGTTATTGTAATTTATTTGATTCAATGCTTTATTCTCTTATTTATTTATTGCTTTAACACGTGAATAAAATGCGCCTTTCAATTCAATTGCATCGTGTGGAGAGGGAGTGAATTAATGAATTTAAAACTTAACCGTAAAATAATCAAGGCAGAAATAGATGAGATGTCCCAAACCCAACTCTGGTCTTTGGGCTCAAAGAGGCTAGAGGTTCATCCTCCAAGACACCTCTTGTGTCACGAGACTTAGACATTAATCCTAGGCTCCTTTGGGAGAGAGGTTTACCCTCCAAAACCCCTTTGGTTGGCCCAAAATGGATGATAAGCGCAGTCTTAGGCTCTCCGAGGCGAGAGAAACTTTCTCAATGTTCTATTGGGTGGTGACTCCATAAAACCTCTTTGTTGCCCAAAATAGACGCACTCGCAATTCATTGCAAGTTGCCAACGGACCCACAATTGCCTGATCGCCCTCGAGCGGGCGGTCATGCGGGCGGCCGCGGGGGTCCGGCGCGCGTCACAGTATCTAAAGAACACTTCTTTTAATCTCATTGGGTATTCAGATGCTGATTATGCTGGGTGCAGGATTGATAGAAAAAGTACTTCGGGTGCTTGCCATTTTCTGGGAAATTCGCTAATCACGTGGTCAAGTAAAAAGCAGAATTTTGTGGCATTATCTACAGCAGAGGCTGAGTACATAGCAACTGGTGGATGTGTAGCTCAAATTCTTTGGATTAGACAGCAATTAAAAGATTATGGGATAGAATTTGACAACATTCCAATATTCTGTGATAATACAAGTGCTATTAATCTGACAAAGAATCATATTTTGCACTCTAGAACAAAACACATTGAAATAAGGCACCATTTTATTCGTGATCATGTGCAAAGAGGAGATATTTTGTTGGAATTCATCCCTACTGAAAGTCAGATAGCTGATATTTTTACAAAGCCTCTCAAGGAAGATCGTTTTTGCCAACTAAGAAGGAAACTAGGTATGGGTATATCAGAATCTTAAAAATTCTGTTAAGGTACATTTTCTGGACTTATTTCTGAACATTAAAACTGTTTTAATCATCATGAAGAAATATCTTGATACAGTTCTCTTTATGACCAAAGATATGTTTTAATTTTTTTCTGACAGTTATTTAACATGATCTAATAGTTTGAGTATTACAGTGAACAACGAAGGGTGCAAAGTCTTTTTGATCCTATCATTTGTTGAATTCATTTAAAATTCAAAGGGTAATCTGGTATTTTTGCTCAAAATTCCTCTCTTCCCGCCTCTCGGTAACTGCAAATTGCAGTTTCCCTATGGGAGTTGTTGATCTGAACACGATGACCATCACGTCCTTTCAACTTCCACTTACTGTAAGTATCAGTTTTCAAGTTTCTTATTTATTTCTTACTTACTCTCTTCTCTTGTTATTATTTTTTCTCATCAAGAAGAAACCCTATCTACTCTCAAAATGGGGAGATCGAAATCGTTGGCCAAACAACATCCTCGGCGATCACCGTCTCACACTACCTCCATCCCGTCGAAGAAAACTCTCGATGATCAAATCCCTAGCATCATTCCTGATTTGCCTCCATCTGTCGAACCCACCATACCTAAATCTTCTTTACCCACTAAATCCCTCTCTCTACTGCCATTCAAAATAATTATTTGGGATGAGTTTTTGAAAGCCGCCCCTGATGTCGCTCGCTATGTAGAATCGCAAAAGTGGAAGAGATTTTTCTCTTTCCGTCGAAGCTCTTTCTTTCCAGACCTAGTAAAGGAATTCTATTGCTCGCGATTTGACATTAGTGCTGAAAGTTTCAAGGTTTTGATCAAAGGAAACTCCTACACGGTAACACCTGCTCTCATCGCCAAGGTATTTTCTATGAATCTCACTGGGTCTATGAGCACTAGAAATGATAGTAGGTTGATTGAGTTTTCTGAGCTTGATAAAGATGCTTTTTTAGCTAAGATTTCTAGCGATGGCAGTAGGGCATCAAAAAATCCCTTAGCTTCTAACCTTTTGTCCTATTATAAGATATTGTATAAATGTATTAGCCAGTACATTACACCTCGGGTTGGTAGCATGTCCTACCTTTCGGACTTTGATATTGTCTTTCTCTGGCACTTTTACACTAAAAAGGACTTTAACTTGCCATTCTTGATATTTAATTACATGGCAACCCATTCTGCTGATGAAAAGAAACCTTATGGCATGATTCTTACCCGTTTGTTTGAGTATTGGAAGCTGGTCTCTGAAAACTCGAAGGGGGAATCCTTCAAACTTGAAAAGGTGAATTTTGTATTTTACAAAGAAACTGGAAAGAAGGTGTTGGGTTTCAACGGATTAATACAACATCAAACGCAGCGGAATAAAATTGAAACCCGAAACAGGATCCAAGTATTTTCGATTGATTCAAAAGGAAGAGATTAAAATTACTAACCTTTAGAATGAAATTAGCTCCTTTAATCCGGACTGAAGACGCTGCCTTTAACACGAACGTCCTCTATCGGTATCCACACACACGAACAAATGAACAGAAGACGCAGGGGTGCTAGCTCCCTTGAATGCGAATGGATTTTAATTTTCTTTCTTTCTCAAAGAAGAATGGTGGCTTTGTTTTCTTTTCTTTCTTTCTCAAAGAAGAACGATGGCTGTATTTTCTTTTCTTTCTTACTCTCTAATAATAAAGAATGCAGCCACTCTAATCCTTTTCTACGTTAGAACGTGATTAGTGTTTTATTTAGGGTTAAACTCTTTATTAACATATATCCCATATATAACTGTATATATATTTCAAATCCTTTTCCTCTTAGGAAAAGATAAATGAGGATATTTTCTCTTAATTCAAAATTAAGATATAATATACATATATTTATATATATATATTTATTTATTTATTTATTTATTATTCAAAATAATAAGAAATAATATATTAATACATATTATTATCTCATATTCAAAATAAGAGATATTTATATGTATAAATATATATATATAAATATGTAATTTCGAAATTAAATATAAATACCTATATTTATATTTTATTCCGAAATAACCCAATAAAATCCATTATGTTCATTTTGCTCTTGGTGTGTGACCCAATAGGTTTATATTATGTTGGCAGTGGGCCTAATCCCATGATAAGCCCATAAGTCATAATTGGTCTCTAGCAAGACATTATGACTACCCAAATAATATAAATATCGTTAGTCCGATTTTAACCTAACAATAGAACATGTTATTATCCTTTTGTCACACGATATCTTGTTCGAACATAAGTCATGGTCCATGTCAAACTTAAATTGTTCAAACATATAATTTCTCGATCACTAAGCAGACTGATAAATTCAAATGACATTGATGACACTATCAATTCATTCGAGCATGGCCATGCATTTTACAGTCCTACTTATCGAGGGGCCCAATAGATATCTCTCTCATTAGAGAGGGACAAATTCCATCTTGATTATTCACTTTCCTCCGCATAATTCTCATTATGTCCAATCATAAACTTTATAATTATCCGATTAAAGATAATATTTGATTATGTCAAAACATAATGATCCTTATGTAGGAAACTATGATAACCTCAGGTCAAAGGATTCAATAACATATCTATTATAAGATCACTTATGACACTATCCCATGAAGTGATCTTATAGTGGGTCTATCCAGTACTTTGTTCTCTAGCAAGTACCTATAGATTTGATTTATATCAACATATATAATCATCCCATGATTATCAATGCAAATCTATACTAGTCTTAATTTATCTTTATGCCCTTTATTGATAAATGACTAGGGACAACATGAATAACATTGTTATTCATAAACATTACAATAATGTAACATGCCAATAATATCAATGTGAAGAAAACCATTATATAAATGAAAATGTAATGATTACATCAAGGTCCAAATGTTTGGCCTAAGGCATAACCACTAACAATTTTTCGCTTGCACTAAGCCCAATCATACATATATCTAATACCCATTGACCTAGTATGTCCATCATGTTTGGCTTGTGGGAGAGCTTTGGTAAGTGGATCGGCGATGTTATCATCAGTAGGTACTCTGCATATCTTGACGTCTCCTCTCTCAATTATTTCTCGAATGAGGTGAAAATGCCTGAGTATATGTTTTGATCTCTGGTGAGATCTAGGCTCTTTAGCCTGTGCAATAGCACCATTGTTGTCACAATAAAGATCAACTGGGTTGCTGATACTAGGTACTACTCCCAATTCAGCAATGAACTTCTTGATCCATACTGCTTCTTTGGCTGTATCTGATGCTGCTATATACTCAGCTTCTGTTGTAGAATCAGCGACAGTGCTTTGTTTAGAACTTTTCCAGCTTACAACACCTCCATTTAATACAAATACATATCCTAACTGCGATCTAAAGTCATCTTTGTCAGATTGGAAGCCTGCATCTGTATAACCATTTATTACTAGCTCATCTTCCAATCCTCCATATATTAAGAATGCATCCTTAGTTCTTCTTAAGTACTTAAGGATATTCTTAACTGCTGTCCAGTGACTTTCACCGGGATCTGACTGGTATCTGCTCGTCATGCTCAAAGCGTACGAAACATCTGGTCGAGTGCATAACATGGCATACATGATTGATCCTATAGCCGAAGCATAAGGAATCATACTCATGCGATCTCGCTCATCAGATGTCATTGGACATTGAGTCTTGCTAAGAGTAATGCCATGAGACATTGGCAAAAATCCTCTTTTGGAATTTTGCATACTGAATCTATTTAGCACCTTATCTATATAAGTGCTTTGACTCAGACCAATTATCCTTTTAGATCTATCCCTGTAGATCTTAATCCCAAGGATATAAGCAGCTTCGCCCAAATCTTTCATTGAAAAAGATTTCCCTAACCATTCTTTTGTCTTTTGCATGATAGGGATGTCATTTCCAATGAGTAATATGTCATCGACATATAACACAAGAAACATAACAACGCGCCCACTAACCTTCTTGTACACACAAGGTTCATCCTCATTTTTGATAAACCCAAACTCTTTGACTGTTTCATCAAAATGAAGATTCCAGCTCCGAGAAGCTTGCTTCAATCCATAAATGGATCGTTGCAGCTTACATACCTTCTTAGAATTCTCAGGATGGACAAAACCCTCAGGTTGTGTCATGTACACATCCTCAAGTAAGTTTCCATTAAGAAACGCTATTTTGACATCCATTTGCCATATCTCATAGTCATAATACACAGCAATGGCAATAAGAATTCTTATAGACTTAAGCATTGCAACTGGTGAAAAGGTTTCATCATAGTCAATACCATGAGTTTGTTTGAATCCTTTTGCAACAAGTCTTGCTTTAAAGGTATTTACTTTGCCATCCATGTCGGTTTTATTTTTGAAAACCCATTTGCACCCAATGGTTTTAATTCCTTCAGGTGGATCAATCAAGTTCCAAACTTGATTATCATACATGGATTGCATCTCAGATTTCATGGCTTCTAGCCATTTCTGAGATTCCGGACCTGACACGGCATCTTGATAGGTAGTAGGCTCATCTTGATCCATGAGCATTACTTCACGACTATCTGTCATGAGAAATCCATATCTCTCGGGTTGAAGTCGTGTCCTATCAGATCTACGTGGTACTTGTGTAACAGGTACAGGTTCCACAACAGGTTATGAAACTTGTTGAGTTTCCACCAATGGTTCAATGTTTTCTTGTGGTTCTTGAATTTCTTCAAGTTGTACTTTACTCCCACTGGTTCTTTTAGAAATGAATTCTTTTTCTAGAAAGACACCATTTCGAGCAACAAACACTTTGTTCTCAGAGGGATTATAAAAGTAATATCCTTTAGTTTCCTTAGGATATCCCACAAAAAGACATTTATCAGATTTTGGGGCTAATTTATCCGAGACTTGTCGTTTGACGTAAGCCTCACAGCCCCAAATCTTTAGAAAAGACAAATTAGGAATTTTCCCAGTCCATATCTCATATGGTGTCTTTTCAACAGCTTTAGATGGAACTCGATTCAAAGTGAATGCGGCTGTTTCTAATGCATAACCCCAAAAGGATAATGGAAGATCTGTTTGACTCATCATAGATCGAACCATATCTAATAAAGTTCGATTCCTCCTTTCAGATACACCATTACATTGTGGTGTTCCTGACGGAGTTAATTGTGAAACAATTCCACAATCTCTTAGATGATTATCAAACTCTTGCCTCAAATATTCACCACCTCGATCAGATCGAAGTGCTTTAATAGTTTTACCAAGTTAATTTTGTACTTCATTTTGAAAGGTTCTAAACATTTCAAATGATTCATGTTTATGTTTCATTAGATAGACATACCCATATCTACTGAAATCATCAGTGAATGTAATGAAGTACTGAAATCCTCCCCTGGCATTTATGCTTAATGGGCCACATACATCAGAATGTACAAGGCCTAATAAGTCAGTGGCCCTTTCACTATGTCCAGTAAAAGGATTCTTTGTCATCTTGCCTAATAAACAAGATTCGCAATTTTCAAATGATTCAAAATCAAATGATTGCAAAAGTCCATCAGAATGGAGTTTAGCTATGCGTTTCTCATTTATATGGCCAAGGCGGCAATGCCATAAATATGTTGAATTTAAATCATTTGGTTTGGATTTCTTTGTAGTTATGTTATAAATATCAGGATTATTGGATGTTTCTAGGTTTAGGACATAAAGCCCACAATATGAATCAGCAATACCATAAAGCATATCATCATAATAAATAGAACATTTCGTATTCTTAATAAGAAAAGAAAAACCTTCATCATCCAAACTTGAAACTGAAATAATATTCCTACTCAAACTAGGAACATAATAGCAATTGTTCAAAACTAATAAAAGCCCATTGGGCAAAGTTAACTCATAAGATCCCACAGCTAGAGCAGCAACCTTTGCTCCATTTCCAACTCGTAGGTCCACTTCACCCTTTTTCAGCTGCCTACTCCTTTTGAGTCCCTGCACATTTGTACAAATGTGAGATCCACATCCAGTATCTAATACCCAGGAATTAGAAGTAGATAAGTTAATTTCTTTAACATAAATACCTGAAGAAGTAGGCTCACCACTCTTCTTCTTTTTTAATTCTTCCAAGTAAAGCTTGCAATTCCTCTTCCAATGACCAGGTTCATTGCAGTGGAAGCAAACTCCTTCCTTTGGAGGTTTAACCTTGGGCTTGGGTTTGGGCTTAGGTTTACCACCAACTTTTGCCTTAGCCTTAGCCTTACCCTTGACTTTCATGCCTTTCCCTTTGTTGACCATCAGAACATGGCCAGGCTTTTTGCTTATGCTTTGCTTAGCTGTTTTGAGCATGGTATGCAGTTCAGCTATTGATTTCTCCATATTATTCATGTTGTAGTTCATGACAAAATGGTCATAACTATCAGGCAATGAATTAAGGATCAAATCCGTTGCCAGTTCCAAACTGAGGGGAAATCCAAGCCTCTCAAGGTGATCAATGTAGCCCTTCATTTTCAAAACATGAGAGCTAACTGAAGCACCTTTAGCCATTTTGCAAGAATGCAAAGCTTTGGTAGTCTCATACCTTTCTTGCCTAGCCTGCTATTGAAAGGTTTGCTTGAGATGAGTACTCAACTCATAAGCCTCCATGTTTTCCAGATGCTTCTGAAGCTCTGGGGCCATGGTAGCTAACATTAGACAGCCAACATCCACAGAATCATCAACATGTTTCTTGAATTTCTCTTTGACTGCCCTTGTGGCATCAGCAGGTGGCTCATTGGGAATAGGCTCATCCAGCACATACAATTTCCTTTCTTGCTTAAGGACAATCCTTAAGTTTCTGAACCAGTCAAGGAAGTTTGTGCCAGTTTCTTTAAGTTTGTCCTTCTCAAGAACAGATCGCAGTGACATAGCAGAAGTGTTATTTGATGCCATTAATCTACAAACATGCAAGATAAATTATATTAGTACCAATTTCATTTTAGGTTTTCTTATAAACTCCCACTAAAATAGTAACCATCATTAATAATTACAATAATTATAATAATTTAGTGGGCTAAGATCCATATTTCACTTAACTCTAAGTCAGCTTTGGCATGACGCTTATAGTTAAGTTATTTAGGTAGGTAGCTCATTTACCAATTATATATTATATAACTCTTAGATCATTTATGGGATTTTGACATCATATATCCCGGCATGTTATAATCCCATCTTATGCCCTTAGGCCCAAAACCGTTTTGATAGCCTAATTAAGTCTAACCATTTTAAACATATGAGTAGCACCATTACCCATCTTGCCTTACTAGGATAACCTAATGCACTTCGCTTTGGCAGAACCCACATTTCGGTGATCTTAGTCTTGACAAGTGTTTTAATAATGGGTGGCATATGACTTAAAATTATGGTGAGGGATTTATTTTTAACTTATGATGTCTAATTATTTATATACATCATGCATCAATTCATACATGCCATCTCATACACATATATAAACATTCATCGCATCACATACTAAAAACATATGCATAATATATATAAAACCGTGTCATAGCATGGCCAAATCTATATTGATCCTCATAAGCCAATATGAAGATCAAAGGTCAATCCTAGGTGTGAAAAAATGGACTTGATCAAAATCTTCCATCTTGCACCTCCATCGCCATGGGTTTGGATTGATCTCCATTGTTGCTCTTCGTCTTCATTACAATAATAATACAAAGATATTTTTACTACAACTATTGAATAAAATAAAGATTACAACAAATTAACGACACGCAGGTCGTATTTAAAAAATTACAAACCCTTAAAAAGATAAAATAAAATTCATCCACAAAAGGTTCAATTAGCCATGCTATGCACCATGCAAAGACATCATACATAAACATAATAAATCATATTTATTTCATATCATGCATAATATACCTTATTTCATAAATTGATATATTAAAATTACCGAGTGATAATTATGAACGACATATAAGGCGCTACGAAGAGGTAGCACGGCTGCCCCACTGGCTGGTCAGCGGGCTGGGTTAAGGGGCAGCGCCCCGCGAAACTTTTTAATATTGTCAATCATATTAACAATTTTCTGCCCAAAAAACCCTATTCTGTATGTATGAGAAAACAATTCTGTTGATCATATCAGCCATCGTTTAATCATGTTAAACAATTTAATATATACAGAATACCATCAATAAATAATTATCCAATAATCATTTAAAAGAAGCTACGTAAATCGATGCACGGGAGCACGACTACATTAGTCGTGCTTGAGCAAAATAGCACGGGTCGTGCTCATGAGCACGAGTCGTGCTTACAAGCACGGCAGAACAGGAATTGCAAGAATTCCTTATGTGAGCATGAGTCGGACACATGAACACGACTCGTGCTCTAATGTCCTACTCGTGCTCTAATGTCCTACTGTGCTCATGAACGATTTCATGAACTCTGTCTTCTGTAATATCGTAAAATTAAACGATTTTTGATCCCATCAGTAATCGTTTAACAGACATAGAGTAGGATCATTAAAATTTCGTATTAAACACTTTAATTACACAAGTTAATCGCATTAACATAATCGATTATCACATAATTGAATCGTAGCCCACTACAAGAAAAACAACATTTCCCGACGGAAATTACCGACGGAAAATGTGTAATTTCCGTCGGGAAATGTGAATGCCGATGGAAAATGATTCCGTCGGCATAAAATCCGTAGGGAAATTTGCCGACGGAAAAATTTCCGTCGGTAAAAATTACCGACGGAAATTGTGTTTCCGTCGGTAAATTACCGACGGAAATTGTTTTCCGTCGGTAATTTTAAAGAAAATTTGAATATTATTTTTTTGTATTTTATTTTTATGTAAATATAACCTGTTAAAACTAATTGCAAAATAATGAAAAAAATCATAATAATATCTAAATTTCAATATCCAATAATATTCGAATTTAATAATTGTGCTAATTATAAAGTTAGTAATTAGTTAACAACATAATATCCATGTATGTGTAATACAAAATGAGAACTAAACTGATGGCGGCGGCGGCGGTGGCGGCGTACGATCAGACTGATGCGATGACGAGGCAAACATACCCTTCAAATTTGCCATCTCAGTGCGTAGGTCAGATAAATTTGCCATCTCATTGCGTAACTCAGATATGTAGTCCAGAGATTGTTGCAATCGAACCTCTGAGTCTTGCCATCGAGTCTGTGACTGTTGCAATTCCGATCTCAGCTCACTTACAGTATTCTGAAGTTCAAGTACTTCTCTGGATGACCGTCTATTAGATGCAGCAGTACTTGAACCCGAGGAATGCGAGTAACAAGATTTGGCCAAAGAACCTAAGCCAAATACCCGTCCTCGCTGGTCTCTACCACCAGCCACTTCATAATAGATCTGATTCGCATCAACATGATCAGAAGTCTGTGAGCGTTGCTGAATTGCATCTTCAACTTGTTCCTGTCATAGGACAAGTGTTTTACAATAAGTAACGATTAATAATAACTAATCTTTAAAATTTGTATAATATAGTAATGTGGACATACATGTAAAATCCTTGACCGGGAATTGACAAACGTTTGACCATCATGCTTGTTTGTGTGGGTGTGTAAGAATACCTCAGGGAGTGTAGCCGGTCGACCCATCGATTGTCCCTGCAAAAATAAAAAGAATTAAAGGCGAACTATAATTTATTGACTATTCCTATAAGTTTTTACTAAAATTTTGGCAGAATTTTCCCTATATTTGGAGCATACCTCCTGTATACAAAGATAAAAAAACACTTCAAAATTTCGACATTCAGCTACCATCCAACATTCCACAACAATGCAAACTCCTCACACAAGTAACATTCCCATCCTCCTCTATGGTAATGAGATATATTTTAGAAATTGTAACCATTAATTACAGTGATAACAGTAATATTATGTAAAACTTACTAGTCTATCTGCATGTTCCCGATGTGACATCGACCCTCTAGTGTGCGAGCATGAACTGAGTCCATCAGGTCCTCCCCGTCTATTACTAGAATTCCGCTCTGAAATGGAAATGGCTTCAGGGGTCGCCCAATACTGTCTCCAATATCCCCATAAATCTTCGGTCATGTAGCGAGGTCGGACACCACCATCCTTTATCAAGCAAACTAAATCTCTGTAACGTGCCCGCGCACGAGTCTCCCACACAGAATACATGACCTCATCAAGCGCCGGGTTCCAATAACATTTTTTCTTATAAGGCAGACAGAAAAAAAAAACAAATTGTTAGCAAGAGTAAAATATAATTCGTTATGTAACACACAATATCATAAATGTTTTACCTTGAATTCTTCGAAATAAAAACTTTTTATTTCCTCTGACAAATTCTTCCCGGCAAATCCATCATATTCAATTCTGTTTTTGAAAGAAGTTGTCATTATGCGTGAGCACTTTCCTGAAGGATTCAATCTAAAATATAACAATGTGAATAATGTTAGTACAAGTAATAACTGTCATTTAAATCATAATGAATGAAATATTATTCACTTACTCCTCAGCTGTGATATTGATGTACATTCTTCCATCAACTCCAATTGAGCCAGGCGTAGGCTCTTCCGCATCTTCTGTTCCTGACCCCTGAGGTGGCATAGATTCAGGGTGTGCTATAGGAGTGGAATCCGTGGAAGGAATGGTAGATGGCGCAACGGGTGGGATGGTCGGTGATGCGGCAGCCTGAGTGCTGGCATTGAGCCCATGCGATGAGGATCCTCCATCACCAGTACTGTCATTGCCGTCATGCAACCTCAGACGCGGAGGAATCGCCGTTCTCTTCTTTCGCTTAAACATTTTTGAACCTGTCATTACAATGAAAATGCATATTGTCAGATAATAGAAAATAATTGCATTGTAATAAGCATATTAAATTAATATCCAAGTCAGTGCAATATTAATTGGTCTCACATGATAAGCAAGTAGTAGTTAAACAAATTATTCGCTATCGTCACTAAGCTGTAAATCGTCATTCAAATCATCCTCATTTTCTGATGTATAAGATGAAAATTCTGGCTCGTCATCAGATCCATCGCCAACCAAAGTTTCTTCATCATCCTCACCATCAATGTCAACAAATTCATTGTGCGCATAGTTCAATGGTTCGTTATCTTCAAAATTCAGAGAGTTGTTGATTTCATGAACTTCCGATTCTTCCTCCTGAAATGCATCATTATTTTCATAACGTTCACTTTGTCCGGCGCCTTTCCTTTCATAAATGCCTCTTGGTTTTACTTTGCACGCATGCAACCATTCCGATCTGTCTCGCTTTACGCTTGGATAAGAGACATAATATACCTGTCCCACTTGCATTGCCAACACAAATGGTTCAAAGTTCCTCAATCTTCTACGCTGGTTGACTTCAACTAAATTGTATCTGCTATGTATTTTTGTTCCCACGTTAATAGTTGGATCATACCATTCGCACTTGAATAATACACAACGTTTTATTGGCAGCGCGGGGTACTCGACTTCAATTATATCAACAATTTGCCCATAATAATCCATCAACTCTCCTTGAATGCAAACCCCACTGTTTACCGTTTCCTTGTTATGACCATGACTCTGTGTATGAAATTTATATCCATTTACGAAGTAAACCGGAAATGATTTAACATATCGCAAAGGTCCTTTTGCAAGATCAATGATGTACTTGTTGTCAATTGCATTTGTCGATGCCTACATATTCCAATAAGCAAACATCACTTAATTCATATATTTCATATATATTGTATGTATGGAAATATATGGTCAAAATCACAACTTACATATGTCTTGAACCAATGATGAAAGTGCTTTTCGACTTCCTTATTCACCTCATTTTCATCTTTTTCAGGCATTAGATCCCGTATCCATTCCTCAAATAATCTAAAATGCCAAAATCAATTTATATATTACACTCTTGACATAGTAAAACAAATGAATATTTGTGGGTATATATTAAACTTACCTCACATAAGGACGAACTTCCTCGCAATTCAATAGAATATAAGTATGGGCCGCTATTAATTCATTCTCTACTAGCATTTTCCTTATTGAACGGCCATGTAAACGCCCAGGATATGTAAAAATGGATAAGTTTCCGTCCTGATTACTTGATTCCCCGCCATCATCATTACGTGGTACTTTCCGCTGTCTCGTGTGTATATGAGGCTCAAAATAATGCGAACAAAAAGTACTTGCTTCTTCGACCAAATAAGCATTACATATTGATCCTTCAACTCTAGCTTTATTTTTTACGTTTTTCTTCAAGTGAAACAAATACCTACATGATATATTTTAATGCCATTAATTAGCATACAAAGGTATAATATAATTGCAATTAAAGGTCATAGATAGTTACTGCTCAAATGGATACATCCAACGATATTGAACCGGACCAGCGAGTTTCGCCTCATGTGCTAAATGCACGGGGAGATGCTCCATACAATCGAAAAAACTTGGAGGAAAAATTGCTTCGAGTTTGCACAGGATTACTGGAATTTCTATTTCCAATCTAGCCATATCTGCTGCATTTATCTCGCATGACGTCAATGTTCGGAAGAACATACTTAGCTCTGTTATAGCTTCCCAAATATTTACCTTATTTAGTATTTAATCCGTACTATTTATTAATAAATATGGGCTACTGAATTAAAAAAATATATATATTTTTTTATTTTTCATCTAACGATCCATATATATTAATTACATTTAGTATGTAAAAAAATTAAAAATATTTTTGGTAAACCATATGCAAATATTAATGTACTCTAAATTTATAAAATCAATAGGTATGTATAAATGATTAAAATTCCTATCCAGATGAACTAGTAGATATAGTTTGTTGTTATTTTTTATATTTTATTTTAGGAAAAGTTATACTTTGTTGTTTAACAAGACATAACTGCCAATTTCTTTAATTTGATAACATACAAATTTTTGGCATTTCAACAAACTTTCTTAATTTGCTATATAATTTCCCATTTGAACTTAAATTATGTGTTCAAACATTCAAATTAATATATGGATTAAATTTTATACTAACATTTTGTCTTTCTTTGATTAAATTAACAATTGAGATTTGATTCAAATTTATAACATTTTATACCATCTGTTTGATTTGCTTTGAGTTTTCCATTACTGATATAAAATGGAAGGGCAAGATTCCATTTTAATTGCTTTTAGATTTTAATTGATTGAGGATTGAGAGAGATTATGGCCAAGATTATTGTAGAATATACAATTCCTATACAGGAATCTTTGAACTATATATATATATATATATCTAATTAATTAAAGAAAATCATTAATTTCAGGATATAGTACTATATATGATTTTATCACTTAATTAAGAAGATATTTTAATTTTAATTTTTTTTACACTTTTTAACAATTAGAACATAAATTCAATTAATTGTTGGTGTAATTAAAAATAATATATATTTATTCAACAATACTTAACTAACATAAATAAATTAATAATAATAACAATCATATTAACAATAATAATAATATAATCAACTCAACAATAATAATAATAATATTATTAGTAATAATAATATTAATAATAATTAATATTAATAAGCAAAATCAAATTACTAATATTATTATTATTATCTGAATTTAATAATAATAATAATAATAATAATAATAATAATATTTTTAACTAAAAAAAAAAAAAAATTTAGGGAGCAGATCGGTACCGGATGCTGGAGGAGAGGAGGAGGAGGAGCGGAGGGAGGAGGAGGCGGCGGAGGAGGAGAGGCGGACCGGCAAGCAGGCTGATCGGAGTGGAGGACGCCGGCGTCACGCGGAGGGAGGGAAAGAAGGGGAAGATCGGAGCGGGAAGAGGGAAGGAAGGGGAGAGAGGGAAGGAAGGGGAGAGCGGAGGAGGAGGGGAGCAAGGGGACCGGCGATCGGACGGGAGGGGCGGACCGCCTGCAGGGGCGCGGTGGCCGGCGGCGTGAGGGCAGGGGGGCAGAGAGAGGGAGGAGAGAGAGAGGGAGGTGAGAGGGAGGAGAGATAGGGCAGAGGGAGGGGATCGGGTTTTGAATCTGAATTTTTAATTTTAGCGACGGAAGCTCTTTTTCCGTCGCTAATATTACCGACGGAAGAGATAAACCGTCGGTAATTTTAGCGACGGAATATACTTCCCCGTCGTTAAATAAAACGTAAATATTTTATTTTCCTTTTAGCGACGGTGAATGTGACCGTCGCTATATTTAGCGACGGTTATCATATACCGTCGCTAATTTTACGACGGTTTTCTTAAACCGTCGCTATTTTTAGCGACGTTTTAGTTTTCCGTCACTAAATACTGTCGCAGAATATGGAGGGAAAAGTTGGCGCCATATTTAGCGACGGAATACAATTTCCGTCGCTAATTAGCGGCGGCTAAATGTATCCGTCGGCATTTAGCGACGGAAATAGTTTTCCGTCGCTAAATAGCGGCGAAATGTTACTTCCGCCGCTATTTAGCGACGGAAAAATCTCCGTCGCTATTATTCTCTTTTCTTGTAGTGGCCCTTAGAAAACAAGATTACGTTTTTAACAATGAAAACAATAATCAATATCAGTGTATCAACATGCACTTCAACAGAACCAAATATATATATATCACATACATAAAATTTGAATCAATCGAATATACAAGTGGCTCTGATACCACTGTTGGGTTTCAACGGATTAATACAACATCAAATGCAGCGGAATAAAATTGAAACCCGAAACAGGATCCAAGTATTTTCGATTAATTCAAAAGGAAGATATTAAAATTACTAACCTTTAGAATGAAATTAACTCCTTTAATCCGGACTGAAGACGCTGCCTTTAACACGAACGTCCTCTATCGGTATCCACACGTACGAACAAATGAACAGAAGACGCAGGGGTGCTAGCTCCCTTGAATGTGAATGGATTTTAATTTTCTTTCTTTCTCAAAGAAGAATGGTGGCTCTGTTTTCTTTTCTTTCTTTCTCAAAGAAGAACGATGGCTGTATTTTCTTTTCTTTCTTACTCTCTAATAATAAAGAATGCAGCCACTCTAATCCTTTTCTACGTTAGAACGTGATTAGTGTTTTATTTAGGGTTAAACTCTTTATTAACATATATCCCATATATAACTGTATATATATTTCAAATCCTTTTCCTCTTAGGAAAAGATAAATGAGGATATTTTCTCTTAATTCAAAATTAAGATATAATATACATATATTTATATATATTTATTTATTTATTTATTATTCAAAATAATAAGAAATAATATATTAATACATATTATTATCTCATATTCAAAATAAGAGATATTTATATGTATAAATATATATATATAAATATGTAATTTCGAAATTAAATATAAATACCTATATTTATATTTTATTCCGAAATAACCCAATAAAATCCATTATGTTCATTTTGCTCTTGGTGTGTGACCCAATAGGTTTATATTATGTTGGCAGTGGGCCTAATCCCATGATAAGCCCACAAGTCATAATTGGTCTCTAGTAAGACATTATGACTACCCAAATAATATAAATATCGTTAGTCCGATTTTAACCTGACAATAGAACATGTTATTATCCTTTTGTCACACGATATCTTGTTCGAACATAAGTCATGGTCCATGTCAAACTTAAATTGTTCAAACATATAATTTCTCGATCACTAAGCAGACTGATAAATTCAAATGACATTGATGACACTATCAATTCATTCGAGCACGGCCATGCATTTTACAGTCCTACTTATCGAGGGGCCCAATAGATATCTCTCTCATTAGAGAGGGACAAATTCCATCTTGATTATTCACTTTCCTCCGCATAATTCTCATTATGTCCGATCATAAACTTTATAATTATCCGATTAAAGATAACGTTTGATTATGTCAAAACATAATGATCCTTATGTAGGAAACTATGATAACCTCAGGTCAAAGGATTCAATAACATATCTATTATAAGATCACTTATGACACTATCCCATGAAGTGATCTTATAGTGGGTCTATCCAGTACTTTGTTCTCTAGTAAGTACCTATAAATTTGATTTATATCAACATATATAATCATCCCATGATTATCAATGCAAATTTATACTAGTCTTAATTTATCTTTATGCCCTTTATTGATAAATGACTAGGGACAACATGAATAACATTGTTATTCATAAACATTACAATAATGTAACATGCCAATAATATCAATGTTAAGAAAACCATTATATAAATGAAAATGTAATGATTACATCAAGGTCCAAATGTTTGGCCTAGGGCATAACCACTAACAGAAGGCTGGTAAGCGAAAATTGGAAGATGAATCTTCTCCAGTCACGACCAAGGGAAAAGAATTGGTAAAACAGGATGATGCTATGAAATCAAAATATTTTGAATTCTTAGCCTGGATGAACACTTCAGCTGGCTTGGCTATCAAAGAGCCATCCCCTGTTCAGAAGCCCTCTGCATCCAGTGCTTCCTCCAGCACATCTGGTAAGTTCCCTAGCTCAACTAAGTCATTTGGTTCTGATAATCTTGCTGAGCCTGCAGAAATATCTGGGAGCAAATCCTCTTCTGAGGCAACCCCTACTGGTCCTGAGTCTGGAAGTTCCTCTTCTAAGGATGCACTTTCAAGTCCTCCTGCTGCGGCAGTTGAGAAATCTCCTAGCATCCAGACACCCACTGCTCCTCCAGCTCACATAGATACTCCTCCTGTTCATTATATGGACGAAGCTCAACTCAAAAAATTTGAGGAACACATTGTCTCTGCCTCTGCACTATTTCAACAACTGGGTAATGTCTTCAGTCAGCTAGCTGCCACAATTCCTTTGCTTATCTCCCAATCGACTGAAGGTGCTCCTATTCTATCTCCTTTGAAAATGCCCAAATCCCCGGTACCAGAAGAAGAAGAAGTCTCTTTCCCTACTAAATCTGTTTTTACTCGTCGCAAGTCAAACTGCACTATTCTATGTACTCAGAATCCCCCAAAGCCTAGTCAGCCTGGGAGTAGTATTCGCCCCATGGATGTTGATACCTGACTTTCTGTATGGTACTTTTTTTCTTGTTCTTATTGTTCTCATTTTGCTACATTTTGGATTACTTCTTTTTGTTGTCAGTTCTTTTTGTTTTTTCTCATGGATTCCTCCCTTTTGATTGATGACAAAAAGGGGGAGAATGGAATGGTGTTTGAACATTTTTTTTTGTTGAATTGCTGAATACTGTCAACAACATGAATTTTTTTTTCTGATCATTGCTGAGTTGTTGAACTGTTAATTTGTCTATATGGATGGATTGTTACCATTAAGTGCTGAACTGTTGGATGGGTTGTGGTTGTTGATTGAACTGTTAATGTGGTTATATTTTTTTTAACAGGGTATATATATATAAGTGTATTATTAACCCCCATGCACATATTTAGGGGGAGCATGTTTTTACTAACCTAGATAGACTTCTAATTGGAGTTTATTAAGATTTTGTCATCATCAAAAAGGGGGAGATTGTTGGCCCAAGGTCACATCCCGATTTTAATGGTTATCAAACCTTAAATAAACTCTATTAAGAACTCTTTTCTAAGCAAATTTCTGCAAAAACTTTTCTATGGGTATATCTGATATAAAGGATCACAATTCTGAAGACAGCATGGATTTAAGTTGTAAATTTATTTATTGCTTTAGATTATTAGAAAATTAGGGTATTAAAATGTAAGATCAAATTGAGGCAAAATATTTTTACTCATGCATACACTTTATAGTTTTAAAATTGCACAAAAATGTTTTTAAGTTAGAAAATGAACTTTTGATCAAAACTGTTTTTCGTCAGAAATTAGTTTTTGAGAAAATGAATTTCTGTGGTTCAGAGTTATAAAAGAATTTCTAAATGAATTTCTATCTACTAATTTCTAACTGAATTTCTGCTCGTATCAGAATTCTGAGCAAAACTCAGAATCGCACAAAAAGACAAAATAATGGCCATATAACGGCTAGTTGCATTTTTAACTGGTCTGTTTTGTTCTCCAACAGCCATAAACGGCTAGTTCTTGATTTAAGCATTCAAAACTAATTTTTTTAGTATAAATACATGATGTTTTACCCTTTAGAAGGTTATAAAAAGTTTGGAAAGAATTTATACCTCTTAAGAGAAAAAGCTTAATTTGTTAATTTCACTTTCCACATCTTTGTACTTCATCCTTTACTTATTCTCCTCAATTTGATTATAGTTTTTGTTGTAATCTTCTTGTGAGGAAATTCTTTTGTAAAAAAGATTGTGAGATAGGTTAGCTTGAAACCTAGAAGAGAGAATTCTAGTAAGGTTTTTAATTTTTTACTTTGAAAAAAAGATTGTGGGTAAATATACAAATTTAGAATTGTATATTGGCTTTTACTCTTGCACTTAAAAGAGTTAAGATTGAAGAAAGGCTCAAGTAAGTGGAACTTGGGGAGTGGATGTAGGCATGTTGGTCGAACCACTATAAATTCTGTGTGCAAGTTTTTCTGATCTCTATTCTGTAACTCTACACTCTCTCTAATCTGTTAACTAAGTTTGGTCTTCTATAATTCAAATATGTTCAATTAGAAATTCAGCCAGAAAATTTCGAAATACCCAATTCACCCTCCTCTTGTGTGTCTTTGGGACCTACACCTTCACCGGCTAATTTTCGTGGTAGCTTAGCACAACAAGGATGCAAGTCATTCGGTTTCTCATGGGAGCACTGGTACACAAATCCTCTTACATCTTTCCAACAACCATCACAAACCCTACCACCCAATCTCGGAGATTCTTGGTAGAAACTGAATTCGCATTTTTTGAAGAAATTGTGATAGAAAGTAGAGGAAGGAATAGCACATTCTTTGTGCAAGTGAAAGTTGCATTGATAGCATGCACCAAACCCTAGCTCTTTGCATCCATCACAAGGGAATGGTGCATAAGGACTCTCTAGATAAAGAAGGTGTGGTGGATGGCTTGGATGTGATATCTCGGTTAGAAGCACGATGCTAATGAAAAAGGCTTGAATCTAACTGATCAAGTTTATGCGTAAGTTTTTGAAGATTTAATTTGATAAATATTGAAGAAGTAAAACAAGTTGTGAAAATAAAACTCATTTGTGGACATATTTATAAGCGTTAGATGGATTGTGAAACTATTACGAATTTTCATAATCTTTCTTCTTTATTAAGTTTAGATGAAAACAAAGATAAAACACCACACGAAACATGGTAATTAGATACCGTGAACTAGTTTCCAATATATCACCGTGAACTAGGGCTAGAATTTCTAGAGAATCAGAATTTATACAATAACGCAAACCTTTATTTATATGGGTGTTTAGTTTAGCATTTGAAAAGAGTTAGGTACATTTTTCTATTCCTACACCTCCATTTATATGTTTAGTTAACTATGTGAGATAGAGTTAATTGTTTACTCTACGAATATCTGCTTTTTCAAAAAAATATCATTTTAGAGTTTTTTCATAACTTTTATTAATTTATTTAACATAAAAATTACCTAATTATTATTTATAAAATATCTTTGTAAAAATACATAAATTTTTCATTACTATTAATATTTATTCTTCGTAAATTATTTGTTATTATTTATTATTTTTATTCATTGATTAATATTTATATTTGTATATGGTAGTTATTTCATGCATGTATGAAAATTTTATATTTATTTATTAGTATTTTTTTTACACTAAATTGCCCGTTTGAACAGATTCATAAAAGACAAAACGATTCTTCTCAAGTATTTAAAAAAGTCCAAAATAATCAGAATTCGAATTCAGAATTTCTATTTCAGAGATAAATAACAGCTTGTAGTGCCTTTTCCTTGTTTAATAGAAGTTTAGCTTGTTAAAATAAAATAAAAATTTATTGTGCTTTATAAAAACTGTTTTTATTTTTATTTTTTTTCGGACACTGGTTAATCAAATAAACAATAGCAAGAATCTCCGCAACCACAACTAGCGTGTGATAAAATTAACACAAAGCAACCAAGGAACAGATTCTAATTCTAATATTAAAATGCTAAAATGATTAACCGTTAGATACTTTCTAATATTAAATTCCGCAAGGTAGTTATAAGAAGACTTCGTCCTTAAAAATCTTGCAGTTTTAAAGATATTGTCTTTTGATTAGTATGTGAAAATAAATACTATACATTACTCCAAAGCAATTACATCACTCACCTTCCGTGCACTTGCCCTGAAAACGAAATCTTCCAAAGCAAACATAAATAAAAGTATATTAACTTTCCAAGAGAAATTAAAAAGAGTCCTTAATTATTCTCTTGATGTTGGTCTGTCGATTAGGTTCTCATAAATCTTACTCATCCCAACCGGCTTTGGAATTATGGTTTATTACAGAATTTATTTATATAATAATTAAATTTAGGGTTTGTTACATGTATGTGATATTGATAAAAAAAAAAAAATGGCCATCGAAAAGTAAACTCAATACGCGTCCCCTAGCTATATCAACTTTAGCACGGCAGTACAAGTTCCTCCACATTTTCCTTTCTAAGAAATTATGCCGAATATTGAAAAAAGAAATTAAAATAAATAAGAAATTGTGTTTTTGGAAAAATTATATTAGGATATAAAATTTCTCTCATACACCAAACCAATCCTCAATTGACATGTATGATTTATTGTTTAATAAAATATTGCCTTTGCAAGAAAACAAATTATGCATACACAAACTTAAAATATTTTTTGTTCACGTATATAGCTAGCCACTAACATTACAACATCTTGCGCTCATGGAAGGATACTAGTAAGTACCAAGAAGATGGAACGCAATCATATATTCTTACAAAATAAATAAATAACATAAAAAAAATAAATGAAAAAAAAAAAGAGAAGAAGTGAATAGGAAAGAGGATCTCATAACACCACCCACACACATGAAAAGAACTACAGAAAGATGTCCCCCTTATTCCACAAAGTATGTTGCCAGGAAAAGAAACAATTTTTTATTATTATTTTTTTTAAAAGTCATAAGGAAAAGAAAATTGTCTGGTTGACATCAAATAACAAATTAAGCAAATGCTTGTGGGAATTGAATCCTCTTATATGTATTTTTATTAAGCCTTAAAGCTACAAATACAATAAAAAATTACAATATATAAAATCTTTAATAAGAATATATTTACATATATTCATATAAAAATATATCAAAACATTAATCAATCTGATCAAAATAACTATATATATTCTCTCAATGGTATTGGATGAAATTCGAGAATGTTATCATAATCATAGTTGTTGTTTGTATTGAGAACTTCTTACCTGTAATGGGTTTATGAGAAAAGTCAGTACCAATTCAATCACAATTAGCCATGTATACCTGTGACGCGCGCCGAACCTAGTAAATGCCCTCTTTGAACCCGCTTTTAGGATTCGAGTGATTGGTTCGCGTCTTTTTGATCTTAGGTATTATGAGATATTTTCGACACCTCCTTTCACAATAGAACATTGAAAAGGACCATCCATTGTTATAACATCTTTAGGCACTTTTGAGACATTTTGGAGTCGCCACCCAATTTACAAGAAATCGGAAAATATTAACCTCTTATTGGTCTAAACCAGAGAGTGGTTCGGAACTTCACACTTATTTATGTCTTTGTTTATTATAAATGAGTTTTTAAATTCTAAAATTTCATTGCTCATCTCACGCGATCAATACAATTTATTTAAGATGCAATTCAAGCATCGAGAAAGCAAATAAAAATGTAAATAAAGCGGTAAATAAAGCGATAAACATACACGGCCACACCAAAAGAAAAATTGGGACGAATACAATCCCCCAAATGAAAAAGAAAAGCTGGATAAAATTTAAATGAAAATCGGGACAGAATGCAATCTCCAAATGAAAGAAAATAAAATTGCCCCAAAAATAATTAATTACAAGGACCCACAAAATATAAAAGCAAAACTAAACAGTCACACAAAATCAATAAAAAAAGAGTAACATATATAAATCGGGATATTTATTTTGGTTCGGGAACATTGGTTCCTTCATTCTCACTTAAAAAGGGATCGAAGAGTTATGTTGGAATTTGTCGTGAAATTTGGGACGAGTGATCCCAATTTTAATAAATCAACTCTTCGTTTTAGTCCGCAATATTTTTGCTTTTTTGGCTAAAATCTAGGACATTGGTCCCAATTTATTGATAAAAATCCCAATTTAATTGTACAAAATATTTTTGTGATTTTTTATTTTAGCACGCGTATAAAATAAACTATTTTATTTACGAGCAAAAACAATCACATAAATAGAGATAGGAAATGTCTCACCCAAGTGATGTAGACTCCTATGTGTCGCGAGGAGTTCGGTCATGATAAATGCTCAAACAAATAAACACGACATTTTACCCCCAATGAAAAAAAAACAATAAAAAATTAGCAATAATTTCAAAATTATTTAATAATAAAAATAAAAGAAATCAAGTGTAAAATTAACACACCAATAGAATACATAAAATAGATTAAATTGGACATACTAATTTAATATGTTAATATCACACATAGAAGAAAAAAATCATGCAAGGTAATATTAATAATAACCATAGCTAAATCATGAAATAACACCATGTAACATATGATGACAATGATGAAAATAATAAACAGTAATGGCACCAATAACGACAACAATAAAAATAATAATAACATACTACTACTACTACTACTACTACTAATAATAATAATAATAATAATAATAATAATAATAATAATAAAGCCAAAGAAACTAAATGAGTAACTAAAAAGGAGGGCAATTAAACATGTAGTATACTATGGTAACATTTAAGCATAAAAAGATTACAAAGGGTAATAATAAAAGAGAAAATCATGCAAATCCTATTTTTCGCCTCTTAACATTATGTAGATTTATCCATTTTTATGCAAATGACGAGATAAAGAGTGAATACCCATGCTAAATAATACATCACAAATCAAAAAAATAAATACATGCATTAATTCAAAAAATAACAAAGTAACATAACATAAAATAAGCTAACATGAATAAATTGAAGTAAAAATGAGATGAAAAATAGATCCAGGAATATTTACCCTCAGATTTAAATGATATTGAAGCAAGATATCCTGATCTAATCTCTTGTCAAGATCCGAAAATTAACTCAAAAACATGTGTTCAAGCAAATCTTGAGTTTATGTCTAAAAAAACTCAAGAACACTAATACTAAAAAATGATTTGATTTTTTTTGTGTTTGATATATGATGAGAAAACTCAAGTTAAGGAATTGATTTTCCTTTCTCAAAGTTTTCAAGATCAATGAAAATTTTTTAGAGATAAAAAACTAGAATGGAATTTTAAAACGAAAACTTGTAGATTTTAAAAGAGAGAATTAAGAAGATTGAGAAAAATGATTTTTGTTTTTGAGAATAATAAAAGATAAACTCCAAGAACATTGAACTCTTTGTTTTTCCATCAAAATCCACTAACTCCCCTCAAGAATATCTTTTTCCAAATGACTTAGAAAAATGTATTTTTGCTAGAGAGAATTTTCTTACTCCCAAAAAAAACAAATTTTCTTCTCTCCTCCCAAAAAAATCTAACTCCCGTAAAACTCCAATCTCTGCCCTCCTCCAGCTCCCTAACAGGTTTTTTCAAGATTCCATCTCCCTAATTTCAACAAAAAACACTCCAAAATTCAAAACCAAATCCCTTAAGTCAAATATGGACAATTAATATTTTTATTTATTTTTAATTATTTTTTGTTGTTTTTTGACTTTTAATTTCCATCCAATTTGACTAACATTTGTCAAATTTTGATAAAAACTGAAAAAATCACAAGAAAAAATTATTTTTTAACCTAAAAAAATAAAAAAAACCAATTTTTGGGGTTTAGGGGGCTGTCGGCGAGATTTCTTGCCAATGGGCGAGATATCTCGCCCATGGGGCGAGATCTGCGCACAGCTGCATGCTGCTGCGCGCAGCAGCGTGCTGTCGCAACCGGCGACCGGAATTTTTTTTTAGATTTTTATTTTAGAAAATATGATAAAATGAAATACAAAAATATGGATAAAAATATAAATATAAATAAAAATAAAATATAAATATAAATATAAATAAGAATAAACACTTTAAAAGGATTTTGAGGAAAATAAAAGAATTTGACAAAGAGATGATCGATTCCTATTTTCTTGCTCATGAATTAGTCTTTATCTTCATCATTGGTTAATCCTGATCTTGGACCGACTCGAGACCCGGTGTCTACAGTTGCCCCCAATTTTGGGGAAACTAGCACACAGGTGCCTAGTTGAGCCAAAATTTAGAAAAGAGGAAAGAAGCGCATACCTGAGGCGACGACCTTCTCGCTGCTATGAAAAGTAAATTATTTCTCCCAAACTGCAAGCCTACTTCGGACTTGCGAGATGTGGGTTCCATCCTCAAATGGTGATGCGCCGAGTCCGCTCTGAACTTACGAAACACAAGAAGTGCTCTCTTGGGCTGCACTGAGTTGCTGACAAGACTATAAAGTGTGGATGTCTTTGGATATAACTGAGCCGCTATCTAGGCTACAGTGTGGTTGCACCGAATCGCTGACAAGATTACAAAGTGTGGCCATTTTTGAATATCACCGAGCTGTTGTCTAAACTACAAAGTGATTGCACTGAATCGCTGACAAGATTACAAAGTGCGGATGTTCTGAAATGTCACCGAGCTGTTGTCTAAGCTGCAAAGTGATTGCACCGAATCGCTACCAAGATTACAAAGTGCAGAGGTTCTGAAATGTCACCGAGCTGTTGTCTAAGCTACTAAGTGATTGCACCGAATCGCTACCAAGATTACAAAGTGCAAAAGTTCTGAAATATGACCGAGTTGTTGTCTAAGCTACAAAGTGATTGCACCGAATCGCTACCAAGATTACAAAGTGCAAAAGTTCTGAAATATCACCAAGCTATTGTTCAAACTACAAAGTGATTGCACCGAATCGCTACCAAGATTACAAAGTGCAGAGGTTCTTGAATATCACCGAGCTGTTATCTAAGCTACAAAGTGATTGCACCGAATCGCTACTAAGATTACAAAGTGCAGATGTTCTTGAATATCACCAAGCTGTTATCTAAGTTACAAAGTGATTGCACCGAGTTGCTACCAAGATTACAAAGTGTAGATGCCATCCTCAGATAGTGATGCGCTGAGTTTGCTCCAGACTTACCAAATGCAAAAAGTGTTGCTTTGAATTGCACCGAGCCGCTGACAAGACTACGAAGTGCCGGGGGCCATCCTCAGACAGCGATGCGTCGAGTCTGCTCTAGACTTACCAAACGCGAAAAGTGCTCTCTAGCATAACTTCGGTTGTTTCCTGAATAAAATGAAATCCGATTAGATCAATGTATCATTGTGATCATTTTAATTATTTAACTTATGTGAAGGTTCAATTGTTATGATTTTACCAATTTATGGCTTATCATATGATTTCCATCTTTGTCATTTTATTATCCATAGCTCAATTTTTTTTTTATTTAAAGGGTATCCAAACATGCAAAGCACAACAAAGATCATCCATACAGATATTATTTTCATATACAAATTACATCAAAAATCATAAATCTCCCTGAATATCGATCAAAAAGATCATGGTTGGTGTTAGGGGTGTGCAAAAACTGAACCGATCCGAATAACCCGAATAACCCGAACCGAAATATAAATTCGGGTAAGGTTATTCGGGTAATTCGGTTCGGGTGTGAGAATATATAGAATTTCGGGTTCGGGTGAAAATCAAGGTTAAACCGAACCACCCGAAAAAACCGAATTTCATCCACCATTAAAAGGAAAAAACCTGGTCTGCCCTTCATTTTCCCCTTTTCAGTTTCGCCTTTCACGCTCTAAATCCCTAACTTCTTCTGCCCTGCCGCTCTTCTCCTCCATTGCTATCGCCGCTCGTCTTCTTCCTTGCTGTTGCCGCTCGTCGCGTAGATCGCAGTCGCCGCCAGTAGCCTCAACGAGAGTGAGTTCTTCTTCTTCTTCTTCTTCTGTGAACTCTAGAATGTTTTGTTTAATGGGTTAATTTGTAAACTTTAGTTGATAGTTTACAAATGAAAGTCTTCTGCCATAAAGAGTTGTAGCAGAGAATTTTAAATTTGTTAGGTTCTTATTTATGCTTGGGATTTGCTTATGCCTGTGTATATTAATTATCATTCACTCTGAGATCACAGTAATTAGGATTCACGAGCAGGGAAGATAAAAAAGAGATGCACTACACGTACACATCACTTCTCTAACCTTTTTCTTTTTCTTCTTGGTGGATATATAGAATTTGTTTAATTTAATGGCTCAGCAGAAAATCTGGTTGATTTTATTCATGTTTCCATTATAACACCCAAAAAAAACAAAGGGATTGATTGGGTTTATGAAAGCAGTTAGCTAGATTGCACCATCTCCAATATTTATAATAGTAAAAGGCACATATAAATTCTTTAATAATCAAGAAAATAAGTTTTGTTATGTGTAATTTTGGATTAATTTATATATGTAATTCCATTAGGAAATGTTTTTGTAACTGTGTTTTTAGAGGTTTAAAATATCCACGGAGTGCAAAAGGTTTCATATCCATGTACAAAGTACTAATTTTTTTCATACCTAAATTTGAACTTTATTCCAATTAAAATCCATGTTCTGTCAAGAATGAAATGATGATTGAACTCATTTTTCTAGGAAAGAAGATGGTGTATCATTTTTCTAGAATGTTTTGTTTAATTAGGAATGTGTTTACTGTAAATGATATCAATAATATAAAGGACTTGCTTTTTGAGATAAAAGAGAATATCTACAATAAACAAGAAACAGATAGCCTGAACAACACTTGAATTCAATTGTTTATTAGCCTAACTAAAGCAAAACAAGAAATGTTATCTGACCTCATGTCTTAACTAAAGCACTGCCCACAATTGTGACAAATTGGAACGACATTTCTAATAATTCATTGATAATTCCGTATAATGTATTATATATATATATATATATATATATATATATATATATATATATATATATATATATATATATATATATATATATATATATATGTATGTATTTCTATTAGTTACACTTTTCTATTGTTTCCAATTATTAATTTGTTTATATGCACTCAAGATTGACTTTTATATGCACTCAAGATTGACTTTGATATGCACTCAAGATTGGCTTCGAAGACCTAATGAACAAATAAAAATCGAAGAAGATTTAGATGTAATTGAGAAGCTTGAGGATGGTATGCATTCTTTTTCTTTTTTAATATCTTATATTAATGTAATTCTTTTTTATTCATTTCATTAATTTTTTTTTTCAATTTACAGAGTTGGAAAAATTTAATCAAAGTGAAGCTCAAGCTAGTTAAGAGACTTCATCAACTGCAGGAACGCCAGGAAATTTGGAGAGCATAGCCGTAGATGATTGAGTAGTTTATATTATGGTAACTTTAATTAAGTACAATTTAAATTTTATTTAATTTTCTACTTATTAATAACATTTTATTATTTCTCTTAATTTATATAAAATAGGTGGTTCGTGAAGAAATCAAATATCGAAGATGGTGGCATCCAGTGAACAATTCAATTTTAATTTCGTAATTAAAGATAAGAATGTTGTTATTAATTTGTTGTAATATTTGGACATTTTAAGATGAACATGTTAATTAGGTATTTTTCATATTATAAGGTTACTATTTTATATGTTAATTAGGTATTTAATTATGTATTTTTCATGTTATATGGTGATTATATTAATTAGATACTCAATATGTTAATTATGTATTTAATAGTTTTCATAATATTGTTTAATTAGGTTTAATTGGAAAAATAAAACAAAATTCGGGTTATTCGGGTCGGGGCCCAAAATATTTCGGGTTATTCGGTTCGGGACCCTATAAATTGTTAGGGTCGGTTCGGGTGTGAAAATTCTTTAAATTTAGGGTTTTCGGTTATTCGGGTTCGGGTCGGGTTGACCCGAACCCGACCGATGCACAGGGCTAGTTGGTGTGCATCGCTTGATTCTTCCTGGCTCATAGGTGTGTAGGAGGTTCTTGTGGGCTCCTCGGGTCTGTCTTGGTACTGTCGTGTCTCCTTCACAAACTGCCCTATGCATTGCAATCTCTTGTCTATGGCTTGTAGTCTCTCATCCATACGCTGATCCATACGCTGCTCTATTACTATCAGCCTCTCATTCATGCGCTGCTCTACAGCCATAAGTCTCTCACCCATACGCTGCTCCACAGTCATCAGTCTCTCACCCATTCGTTGTTCCACAGCCATCAGCCTTTCATCAAAGCGCTGGGATCTGGCCTCTAATGTTGCTATAATCTCCCTCTGCATAGTTTGGATGAGGATCTCCATACCTATCTAGCTTTGCTCCATCCCGGACCTAAGTGGTGGTGGCGGAGCTACCGAAGTAAATGCCCCCGAAGAATATGGACGATCATAGGGGTGATACCTCCTATATGTCTGAGGGCCCATCCCCGAACATGCATGTAAGGAGGCGGCTGTATCTGATCTTCTGGAGGAATTGGTCGTTTGTGAAGGAGACGCGAAATAGTATTTCTTCTTGAATTGTAGGTACACATTACGAAATGCTGAGTATAGACTTTGCCTTGAAAGAAACCTTGATGTGGATGAAGGAAATATTGAAAAGCAAGAATTAAAAACTGGTAAACTTGATTCAGAGGAGACAGAAATAGACATTGTGAAAAATAATAATTACCATGGAGTAAGTGGCAAATCTGAAAAAGTAACTAAAGACCCATCTAATAATATCAGTATTGAAGGCCTTGGTGAAATGTCCCCTGAAGCTCAACAATGTGTTCTTGATTTGCAGTCTCGTTTATCTTCTGTGAAAAAGGTATTGCTCTAAGGAATTACCTAGGTACATGAACAAGCCAATTGTGGTTTTCTTATTTCATGTTTTGATTTACACAAGGATATATGTCATAGTTTTTTTGGAGCACTGTTGCAAACTAATATTCCTTGTTTGAGGCTTTGAGCATGAATTTACAGGTATGCATTGGTATTGTTTAAACTAGCAGAGGGTTCTCAAATATTAGAAAAAGACCCGAAAACTTATGCTATCTATGGATGGCTCTAAGTTAGTGTGGGTTGCATAGGGACCCTTTTCTTCTAAGTATGTCCAGAAGCTCTATTTAATTTTATCTTTAAGCTTGCATGTCAAAGAAGGACATATGATATGGCCATTTTGCTTTAGTTCAGTCTCTACCCTCTTTTCCCTTGCAATGAAAATTGTACAGTAATTTCTCTATCAAATATGATTGTCTTATGTAATATAATTCAGCATGCAGCTAATGGATTTGATTTCTAGATAAATGCTCATTAGTGGCTAAGCTAGACTATTGACTTCTGGGACTGTACTAATGCTATAATCTTGACCAAATGCTCACGCTATCCTTTAACAGCAAGTATTGGTTTAATTTTTTATTCTCATTCTCTCTCCTGTTTCCTTATTTGTGTCCTCAATAGCTCATATATCATGATCAGGATGCATAATCACTGTGTTTTATTTATATGTTTTATTAATGCTAAAGGAACTTCATGTTATTTTACTTTTCACAATTCGATAAATTAATTACCTTTATGTTACATGCTGATGCTACAAAATTGTAGTCTAATTTATGTTGCTGATGTATAGGGACGAGATATGGCTTTTGGTTTAACTGTTGGCTCTCCTTATTGCAATCTATCAGGTTATGAGCAACATGTTTCTGTACAAGCATTTATGTTATCTGACTGAATATCAAGTCACTTATGTACCCCCATAGTTGCAACGTTTTACCTAACTGCATTTTACCTTGCTATACCACTCATAATCAAACGGCATTTTCTTTTCGGCCTGTAGAGCTTGTTTCTCTACTGCCTCTACTCTTGACCCAGCTTCACCAAGTTGGTGTTGGAGCCGGAACACTTCTTGTTCCTCATTTTTCCAAGCGAGTATGAGCTTATTTATTTTACTGATAGTAGCTCCTCCCAACATGCACCCCTGAAAATGAAAAGTTACGTTCCGTATAAGATGAAGAAAACTGAACACATTAAATGTTCCGAGTTATAGAATGTTACCTCCACTTCATTCCTCTTCATGGCATAGCTCAATTGCTCAGCACTTAGTTGAAGCAGGGGTGTCGCCTCCGAGGGAAGACATGTTGTCTGATTAAAAAAGGTTATGAAGTCAATATTCTCCTTTAACCAGGATTTTCCCTGTTGTTGCCAGAACCTACGTATGTCCTCAGCAAGGGTCTTCAATTCTTTCGCCCAAGACTTGGGGTCAAGAGTGTATGCTTATTTCCTGTTATCGGAGGGATTCTCAGAGGTAGTAGCTCGGATATTTGCTGATTGAAGAGAGCCATCGGCTACGACTATTGGCACAGACGGGGAAGCTGCTGTTGTCAACATGGGGCTCTGTATGGGAGCATTTGAGCTCGAAGGAACAACGGACGAGCTTGGATTTGGAGGAGCTGGACTGGTTTCTTTTGCTACAGTAGTGAATGAGCTGCCTCCAGCCTTTTGCCGTTTTGCCTTAATAAGTTCAGCCAGGCTAGGTTGTGAACTCCTCTTCATAGCTACAACAAAGCAACCAATAAAAAATAAATTAGAATGCAAGAACTAGAAATTAAAAGGTTTACCCTTCTTTTTGGAGTTCGATCTGGGCTGTGGTGGGGGTATTCCGCATTGAAGTTGTAAATTTATAATAGTAGTAGTAACAACAAAGAAGAAAATAATAATAATAATAATAATAATAATAATAATAATAATAATAATAATAATAATAATAATAATAATAATAATAATAATAATAATAATAATAGGTAAAAGGCAAACAGTGAACATAATAATAATAATATAGTGAAGACAATAGAGACAACTGGAAACAATGCTAATGGTAATACTAATCAAAAACGTTGACAGTGAGTTCAAACAACTATAACAATAAAAAGACTAGAAAGATGACAATGAAACATGGTAACAATAACCAAAAATAATAATATTAACAACAATAAATAATATACAAAAATAAATGAGAACGGGTCCAAAAATATTTACCCTTAGAGTTTATGAGTCAAAAAAATGGTGTCTTGATCCGTCCTCCTTGTCGACTTTTGTGGTGATAAATACAAAGAAAGTATAAGGATCTATGTTTTAAACAAATGAAATCAAGAAAATATTTGAGGAGGGATGATCCAAGACAAAAGGAAATTGATTTTCCTTGCTTAAATCAATCCCTGAATGAAAAATATTTTGCAGAAAAAAGAAGAAAAAAGAAGGTTAAAACTTGAAAATTTTAATATTTTTTGCTTTCAAGAAAGCTCTCGGCTGCCCTTTTGGTTGAGAGAAAACCCTCTCAATTTTTCTTTGAAAAATGCAGCCCTCCAGAAATGAAGACCAAAACCCTATTTGATTTGCTGTCTTGCCCAAAAATGGGAAGAGACAAAGAGTCTTTCATTTTTAGTTTATAAAAAAAAGCACAAAAATGTGAAAGAAACGAGAAAAACGAACTGGAAATCAGAAAACGCAGAGAAGAAAGCGACCGCGGCCAAAAATGGCCGCGTGTGGAGGCAGGTGAGGCGCGCCCCAGGGCGCGCGACCAGTGGGGCGCGTGCGCCCTCGAAAGCACGCTCGCAGGCCCGCGCAGCCCTTGCAGCGCGCGCGCACGCCGCCCTTACGCGTTCGCAGCTCGCAAAAAAAAAAGAAAAATAATAAAAAATAAAAAATAAAATAAAATAAAATAAAAAAATAAAGAGTAAAAAGAGATAAAAAAAAATTTAGAGGAACAAAGGAGATTTTTTACAAGGATGACATCATTTTCGACACCTTTACTTGTGGCAAGTATTATTTTTATCATTGGGTAATCCTGATCTTGAACCTCCTCGGGACCCGGTGTCTACAGTAGGCCTAGCCTCTCTCTCAAAGAGCTCATATCACTGGACTTCAAGATCGAAGCTATGCTTCCTACTCTACGGAGTCTTCTTGGTTCTTTTCTTCCCTCTTGCCTTGGTTTTCTAGTGGTAGGGGATTCTGGGGGACTGTTAGTAGCAAGCCCTTCCTCTACGCTCATCCTTTCATAGGAACTCTTGAAGGAACTCATGATATAAACAAAAAAAAAGGGGGGGAAATAGTACAAACCTGAAATTTCAGAAAAAGCTTTGAAGTGAATCTGGAGATAGCGAATCAAAAAATGCTTGAGGATGAGAGCTTGCAAGAGGAGCAAATATGAGGATGTGTGAATTTGGATATGCGAATCTGGAGCGAGAAAACAGAGAAAGATAAATCTACGAAGATGAACAGTAAAGTGAAAGAGCAAAAGCGTGAAAGTGAAGCAAATTTCTGAAAATGAAATGAAATATATAGGCAAAATGAACTAGTAATTGTAGGACAGATGGCGAGCGTTAGTGGTCATTAAGTGTATGTGTCAATTTCACTTATAGTCACTCAACGTATCACTTATCGTGCAAAAGTAACCGACTTTTTTTTTCTAACTTAAATGTCATTGAACTTCTAACATTTTTGTAAAAAAGTCATGTAAACCGAAATCCGGCGAAAACACTTGCCGGATTGATTGTATAACATTAAATTTAAAATATGTCATTTTTAATACAACGCATATATGACAAGTTTATTTGTCATAATTTGTCGACTTTTTGGTTCATAAATGACGATATAATGTTTACAATTACGATATTAATATTGTAATAAAAAAATATAATTTAATGACAATAAAAAATTGTCACTAAAATTATTTTTTGTGACAATTATTTTTGTCTGTATTTATGTCACTAATTTGTAAAATAATATGACAATTTATATTCATCATTAATATACATTAATTTAATGACGAAATCATTTTTCGTCACTTAAAGTATTAGATTTAATGACAACATTAAATATTTTATGACGAAAATTATATTTATTAGTGACGATAATTACGTAACCAATACTTAATGGTTTTAACTAGAAGTAGAGTTTCGTCATTAAAAATATTTAATTTCGTGATGAATTTTAAATTTATCATAAAAAATGTCAATTTTTTGTGACGATAATAATATAATGTGACGAAATATAATTTTATTTGTGACATAATTTTTGTCATGAAAAGTAAGAAATAAAGATGACGAAAATTATTTTCGTCACAAAAAATATACTTACGGTGACAAATAATTAAATTGTCACGTAAACTTTTATATTACGCGCTTACAGTTACGTTTTCTGTGACGATAAAAATTCGTCACCTTATTTTTTCAGCGACGAAAAATGAATTTTTCATGACAATTTTTTGCGTCATAAAATGTGTAATTTCTTGTAGTGGTAGCATTTGTTGGAGATACTATTAAACGACACGTAATTTTTGATATGGCATGCCATGTTATCAATTCGGTAAGGGTCATCGTTTGATTCCGATCTGCATGACTTTTTTGCAAAAATGTTAGAAATTAAATGACATTTAAGTCGAAAAAAAAGTCGGTTATTTTTACGCAATAAATGATAAATTGAATGACTGTAAGTGAAATTAATCCGAATTTTAGGCAAGCCTGAGTTTAGTAATTGTCGGCCGTATACATAAAGAAACAACAATGGTGGAGCAGTGATAAAAAAAAAATACAAATTATCGTAAGCTAGGCATGAAAAATGGGTCTTAATCCGTATCTATCGTATCGTTTCGACGAAGAAAGCGGAAAGCGGTGGGGAAAGCATTCTATTTCAGGTTTAAGGCCAAGTGGATCCTATGTCTTTTTTGTTTGTTCACGCATGTTGATAGTAATATTGACTTAATTTAAATGTGGTTGAAATTTAAAAATTTGTAATTTTTGAGAAATTATTAGGAAATTGTAAGGAAATTAAATAGATAGTTCTAATTTTTATATATAATTTTTGAAAGTAAATAAACTCTGGGCTTCCAACTCTGTTACCGTCCCTAACACTTCATTGACTAATTAATGTGTACTTGTTTCATGCAATTATTGTGCCATCCATCAATTGACTAATTATTAGCTAAATTCTCTCACACTTTTTTTATTTTTTTTTTAATATATAATGTTATAACTAATCAGCTCTTTTTGGCCTTAAACTAATTTCTATATTACAGGTAAAATTAAATAAAGGTGGGCCACTATTAGAAAATAAATCTCTGTTCACATTGAAGGATACTGCCTAATGCGAGGAATTAGAGAGGATGGTATATTTCCAAAATCGAAATTTCGAAAAAGAAAATTGAAGGGGAAAATATATATGATTAGTTGCACACAAAGCGTACACTTTAAGAAAAAGAGTAAATAGAGACGGAAATTTAGAGACGAACTAAATAGAGACAGAAATCGATTTTTGTCTCTAAATAGGGACGGAAATTTTTCCGTCTTTATGTTCGGTCGCTAAAAATGGCGGAATTGTTTCCCTCCATATTTTGAGACCGAAAATAGAGACTGTATTTTTTTCCCGTCTCGATTTAGAGACGGAATTTAATTTCACATTATTTTTGTGATTATTATACACTAGGTTTGTTACAAATTTACGGAATAATCTATTCATTTGTTATCAATGTTATTGAAACCGGACCGGATAAAAAACCGGTAAGGCTGAGGGTTCATGGTTCGACCGGTTTGATCTGGTTCGACCGAAGTTTTTTCTATTTTTTAAAATATTATTAATTAGTATAATTTTTATAAATATTACTATATAAACACTCAAACAAAAACAAAATCTATCAAAACATTTAACATATGACACAAATATACTAATAATAAGTTACAAAATATATTAAATATTCACCAAACATAAGTTTTAAACATTCAAATAAATTTATTTTACATTAAATATATTTAAAAAAATCATTTTCATCACTCATTATCATTATTGTCATTCTCATTGGACTTTTTTTTTTATAAAGGGTGTATTTTAAAAAAATATTTTGTTTTATTTTTTTTTTAATTTTGGATGTATTTTTTTTAATTTTAATATTAATTTTTTTAATTTCGATTATGTTATTAGCAGAAATATATATTTTTTTATTTTTCATAATTTTTTTTTTATGTACAATACATTTTTATTAGAATTATGAATTTCTATTTCAATTATATAGTCTATTACCTAAAGAGAAAAAAAAATATATTATTTAGATGGAAGGAGATAAATTGAGTGATTTTTTTTTTTTATAAATAATGTGTTTTAAAAAATAATTTGAGTTTTGGGGTGTTTTAAAAATAATTTGTGTTTTAAAAAAAATAATTTTTTATTTCAATCTGGTTTTTCCCGGCTTTCTCCGGTTCTACCCGGTTTTTTTCCTGTTCTGGCCGATTTTTTTCTGATCCGGTTTTATATAGTCAAACCAACCGTTTTTCAGTCCGGTCCGATTTTAATAACTATGTTTGTTATTAACCTATATGTTATTTACAGGAGTCTACTATGGGCCGGACGCCTTATCCTCATGAATTGTTTTAATGTCCAATTATATACTCTATGAATATTTTATTCTTATTATTACCTAAAGTTAAGATATCAATAGCTATTTATATTTTTTAAGTGTAAAACATTAATTTCATTTTTCAAAATATTTTTTTAGATAATATTACTCAACTTTTCATCTTATTCTACTAAATACCATCTCTATGGTAAAATATAATTTTAGTCCTAATTTTTTAATTAATTACAAAATTGTCATTTTTACACCATAATTAGAATTTTGCCACTAGTTTACCTTTTTTCCACTCTAAATCCATTATTTGGCATGCAAATTACTGATTAGTCCATAGCTTTCCATTTTTATGCCAAATTACGTTTTAGTCCTCTGAATTATAAAATTTCATGTTTAACCCGATTATTCACTATTTTATCACTTTTATCCGTTTAACTCATTATTTAGGGAAATTATCATTTTGACCCTAAAGTTTTTATTTTCTTTCATTTAAGTTATTTTTCACTCTAATTCGCATTTTCACTTTACTCTTTGCATTATATCATTTTACATTATATGGTTTTCTCACATTTTAACTCCAATTCATTCCAAATTTAATTCAATAATTCATAACATTTAAAAACTAGGTTGTACACAAATTTTAACTCAATCAGATTCCATTTTCAGTCCGATTATGTTATCGAAATATTGCCTTTTTACTGTCAATAAATTCTAAATATTATTTAGAGTCCATCTGAAATTTTTGATAAATTTTGGAAACTATTTACTATTTTTAAAGTTTCGGTCAAACATTCAGTCAACTCAGTACTATTTAAACCAAAATCACAACTTTTTCTTACTTTCTAAGTTTAATTTCTTATAAAAATGAATTCATAATTCTTAATATATATTCATTAGACTCCAAGAATATTTTTGGATCAATCGAAAACCATTTCTCGGTCCGGTAATTATTTATCAGTCCGATAATCCAATTTTTCAGTGTCACCAAAAATTAATTTTTTATTACCATATGATTCTACTCATTAATATGAGTACGTACATATTTTCAGATTATTTTTCTAAGATCCGTAGCATATTTTACGGTCCGATCAAATTATCAGTCAATTTAGTCACTATTTGAAACGAAGCCGTGATTTTTTTGTATTTTTAACTTTTGGATAGCTATTTGACCTCATTTTCATTTTAAATTTTAACCTCAAACTTATAGTGACTTATATTTTTCAATAGTCAAATAAAATATTTTTTACTTTCGGGTGTACTTTATGCCTCGAAAACACTATTCACTATCGGAGAATACTATTTACGGCTAACCCGTTATTAAGACCATTACACTCCATTTGTAATAAGCTCTGATTTATTATATACATAGAAGATAGAAGAGAAAAAATAACTTGGCACATGAATGAATTGTACGGGTTAATTGGTTGGATTATATAATAACCCATAACCCATATAAATATTTTGTAAATTTTAGAATGGTTGTATGGATTATAATAATCCATTAAAATTATGAAAAAAATGGGTTAGATGGGTTGGATTAAACGGTTTGGACGGGTTATACTATTTTTGAACACCCCTAGTTAAAACCTATTGATATAAATTCATGTTTTTAACTATTTACTATCTAGGCTTAATTCTGTTTGTATTTTCTCTCAGATTTTTCCATCAGCCTCTTATAAAGTTCGCAGTTATATAAATTGACAGTTATTCTTCTTAATTATTCTTAATTTGTGAGTGAATTTAAAGAGTTAGCTTGATAATTGTGGTTTTTCATTTCACAATGATTTGCAGTATTTGAAAATTAGATTAATCGCAATTTTAAGCCTAACTTAAAACGTGAAATTCTCTACCACGTAATTAACTTTCATTACTGAAACAGTCAAAGCAAATAATTAATTGTAAAATAAGAAAATGTAAAAGAAAATAATTAAACAAGACTAAAATAAGACAATGAAAAGAAAAAAAAGAAAGGACAACGTATCCTTTACAGCTTGCATTCTTGATTTGTTGAGTGAATTTATGCTTTCTAATTTATATGCTTGAAACTGAAACACACCTTAGCTTTTCCAGTTCTTAAGGAATAAAAGAGGTTATGTTTATTTCTTCCAAATAAAAAGTAAAAACAACTTATTTCTTAATAGTTTCTTCATTATTAAATGTTTAATTTGTTCTTGCTAGTTAACTTTTGACGAAACAGAAATGAGCCCATTTATTTTTTTTCCTTCCACAATCACAATGGAGAAGCAATAACTATGACTTCAATCAATTCAATAACTTTGTACTTCTGTCTCTTTGCTAAAAGAATGATCCAGGTCTTTTCAAAAAAAAAAAAAAGAAAATTAATGATTGAGGCAAAATAATCTTCATTGAATTCTCATTTTACCCTTAACTTCAGCTTGAGATGTCCATGGATGCAGCTGGGCAAAACAGTCATTTCGAGCAGACCACGAAGTTGAAAAGCCAATAGCGCTAGCCTTTTGATTGGGCAAAACAAAATGAAAAGGTAAATCAAACATAAAGTTTAATATATTTACAAAATTGTCATGATTTTGATAAAAAATATGTTCTTTTTTGTCTCCGTGTGTATTTGCTATAAAAAAAAATTATATGTGCAAACATTCCAATTTTATTTTGTAATTTATGTGAATACGTATCTATTAAGATAATAGGCATGGGACTATTTTTCTACGACATTAATTAATGTTGAAAAAGAACAATAAAATAAAATAAAAAAATAAACAAAAGGAGGTTGCTTCTTGGAAAGTATAAAATTCCACAAGAAAACGCGTAATGAATTTAAAAAACTCAAGCAGTTGCAGCGTATGAAAAATTTCGTTTCTGACTTGCATTTCCTTCTATATATATTATACACTACCATATCTATTATTACCTTCTTCTTCTTCTTCTTCTTCTTACTAAATATAAATCTCTCTGTTCTTGAATATTGTTTGAAGTTTCAAAATGAGTCATTATTATAACCATCAAGAAACTCCAGCAGGTGAATTTATAGACTTTGATTTCTGAATTCTTGTTCTTTGTTTTTATACATGATAGCATTGCTATCTCCTATCTCACATCGATTTTAGATGAGCTGAAAGTGAATTTTAAAATGTTATGGATACCTTTTTCCTTTATACGCGTATTGGGACAGCCGCCGCGAGCCGGTGTATCAATACATATATGTTGTATTTATGGGGTTTGTATATTGGTTTTTGTAGGTGTATATCCTCCACCGCCAACTTCATATCCAACGGCGGTGCCACCACAAAGAGGTCCTTATGTTGCTCCGCCACCGGTTGGTTACCCTATGAAAAATGACCCCCAAGTTCCTCACCAGCCTTCTACTGCTGTGTCCCATAGCCTTGGGTCTGGCAATGGATGGTATGTCTCTTTGCAACTGAGTTTATAGATTTATTTTTCACAGGGTTTAAATAACAATTATGATTATGATTTACTTATTTTCTGTTGTTTGACAAATGCAGTTGCTCTGGCTGTTGTTGCAATTGTTGTGTACAGTACGCATGCTTTTGAATTCTGAAGACTGATTGTTTACTTTTTTTTTTTTTTTTTAATTTTTTTGTATAGCTCTGAAACAAAAGAGCAAATCAATAATCAAAAGGCCACAAGAAAAAGCTATATATAAAATCATTTAAAGCATAATTTTCTTCTCTATTAATGTATAATTAGATTAATAATTATATCAATAAGTTGCTGTCCACAATTCTATTTTAATTAATTATATAATTAGCCTTTACATAAATTTATTCTAACAATGTTTAATTGTATACTTTTCCTTTTTATTTTTATCTACACTAACAATACCTATTTCCCTCACAATAAAACTTAGTCTAATTACTCAACAAACCACATTTCACACCAAGCATTCCAATCTATTCCTGGTCACTTAAAAAGCTTTTCAGGTTATTAACTCATCTCATTAACCAATTAGAAATCCAAAGTCTTTTATTAGTTAACAATCTATTTTCTCTTAAGCCTCATCTCCCTGAATTGAACAAATTAACTACTTACACAGTACCTCATTCCATAATTCCTACTTTTCTACATAAATCAGCATTCCTAAATCAATAATTAAACATCAATAACCAACCAAACTGAATTATCATCCTAAACACACATAACACAGAGCATAAAATTTCCTCAAATCAATTTGGTTTATTAAAATTTACTAGGAAAGTAAATTTGGTAGTCACATACCTATTTTTATCCTTTGGCTCCCTTTTTACCGCTCACTGGAGCCTCGTCGGAGCTCCACCGGAGGCACCATCATCAGCGGATGAGAGCTCAAGGCATCAGAACTTCATTTTCGGTGGCCACGCGTCTACCCACCGTGCCGTTTGGCCAGAATTCCCCTCGGCAGTCTCGTCCTCCTCACAGCCGATCTCTCTTTTTTCAGCGACTGGGGAGGGTTAGTTAGCACCGAAAAGCTCGCCTGGTTACCGGGATTTCATCGGTGGTGTTTCTTTCGCCAACCGACTCCGGAATTGATCAAAATTTGCAAAAATGCCACGGCTCCTCTCTTCTGAAAATGGGGCAGAACAGTGATGGGTGTCTAAACCAACAAAAATATAATTCTACTCTATAAATATTTATAGCAAAGCATGAGTAGAGTTGTCTTCCAAGAGATTGATCGAATTATTAGATCTGAATTTTGCTTATGAAACAAGAGAAAGAAGAAGGGGATTTTTGTTTATGAAAAATAAGATTAAAAAAAATAAATCATAAAACAGAAAATTTAAAATAGTAAATCAGATATTAAAATCTTATAGTCAAAGGAATATCTTGGTTATGATTCATTCAAATTGATCATTGAATACAATTGGATAAATTCCTACTTCTTCAAATAAATTGGTTATGAATACTAATAAGCTCTAGTATTCTGCTATTCCTTAATATTAATTTAAAAGTGATAAGATCAGCTAGTAAATCTTATTTCTCAACAACCACTAAACAAGCTCTTAGGATTTAATTGAGAAATAGCATTAAGAATTAGAAAAGCTACCAATTCCAATCAATAATACACAAGCTCGAATATTTAAATTGGACCAAATAAATTCACCCACACTAAACTCAAAGATTCAATTCAATGAGTGCACAGATCTGCTACTTCGCCAAATCAAATAAACAATTACGGATTTACCAATTTGACTAGTTATATTTATTCAATCAAAATCAGACGTCAATAATTTTAATTGAACAAAATATCATTAATTATAGAAAATATTCAGATATTTGAGAAGAGAAAACAATGAAAACAAATTCTCACAATTTATTCATGAATCATACCTTAATATCCTTGACTAGAAAAGAAAATTCAGCCACTCATGGCTGTAAAACTATCAATTAAAAGTAAAGAAAACTAAATTCAAAAGTTTATTTCAAGGTCTCCTTTCCTTCATCACAAGATCCTATTTATAGAAAACTTAGACTAGGAAATTGATCATTTTCCTCGGGAACTTTTTCAGAGGTCCAATTTTGCTGCCAAAAGTCGGGTAGAAGATCTAGCTAAATTGATTTTCAATAGCAGCAATTCTTGAAAAATCTGCACTGCATAATTTCTGCGCAAGCAACCGTGGGCACGCTTAAGTTTGATTTCATGTTGAAAATATAGCCCTGATTGTATTCTGACTTTCAGCTTCAATTCTTGACTTTCAATTTTTGATTTCTTTGATTCTCAGCTCCATTTCTTGACTTCTAATCAGCTCTAATTTTTTACTTTAAATTCCTACTTTGTTTTCTTTTTCCCATTGAGCATGAATTCCTACTAAAAGATTGAATAGGAATTAAATCAAATATTTATTTTATCAAATAAGCACAAAATAGGAGTTTTTTTATGGAAAATAAATAGGAATATTTTGCTTCATCAAATTCCCCCACACCAAACCTTTGCTTGTCCTCAAGCAAATCAATTTCCACACCCCATAACCTTGCCATATTCTCCCCTTCAAAATTTCTTTTCAAAACTCAACATGTCTCAAAGAAATAAATTCATAAAAATTTTATCAGTTCAAATGATCTTTCAATGTTATCCAAATATGCAAGACTTAACACCCTCACAAAAGATATCACTCAAGTATTTAGGCTAAGTATTTAACAACAAAGCACTTCAAGTCACAAAAATAAAAAGGAATTAAATAAAAAGGAATTACCATAGGCTTGCCATTCAATCAAATCTCCATCACTAACCATTAATTCATCCAAAAATCAAAAGGGTCTTTAATTGGGTTGTAATGGGGTTAAGGTCAAAGATATGGAAAAAAGGAAAATTAGACTTAAATAAGTTGAACTTAATAAACAAATGCCTTCAAAGAATTTAGAAAGAATTTCTGCAATGTGAGGAAGATAGAAACATAGATCCTTTTCTTTATTAAAACGGCCCAAGTTTTTGATATTTTTATTTATTTATTTTTTATTTTTTTGGGAGGAAATTAATTCCCCTAAGGCTTTTGACCTTTTTTCATTTTCAAAATCGCTGGCCACAAATGCTTTTCTTTTTTTTTTTTTTCTTTTTGTATCTTCTTTTTCAAAAATAAAAATATGCAGATATTTTTAAGATAATTTATCTATTAGTTCAACAAATAAGAGGCTCAAAATTATGGCTTCAATAAACAGGCTCAGGCTAACAATCTTAAGGGTTATTTCCAAGAGTATGGTTATAGGCTCAAAATGGTTAACTAATAGATTAAAAGGTAGGCTAACAAGAAAAAGGTTTAAACAAATGGTTATCATCCTAAATGCCCTTATCACTTTAATGAAATAAATTAGGAATGTGATCTCAAAATGAATCTCATGGCAAGTTCTAGAATTCACAATCTATATTGGACACACTCGCAAGAAAAATAAGAACACATATGATGTATATTCATTTAGGCTCAAAAACTCTCAACAAATATTAAGGGGTTAAAATTGGTGCTTAAATCTTGCAACTCTATCATACAAATCAGAACACTTAAATGATGCCTTAATCAAAACTTTAAAAATCAAAATTGGAGACATGAGAACCTGTATTTCCATTTTTCAAAGGAGAATAGACTTAGCCAAAGGACATTTCCATATTTTTCTGCTAAAAAACACTCAAAGGGGTGCAATTAAAAACATCAAAGCAAAAAAAAAAATCAAAATAAATAGCAGCCGAAAACAAATATCAAAATAAATAAAAGTGCAGTAATGTGTAAATGCTGTGATGCTAGATTTAATGCAGGCATAATATCAAAAATTAGTATTCCCCTCCCCCACACCTAAACTTTACATTGTCCCCAATGTAAAGCTAGGATCAAAATACAACAAAAATAAAAATTAAACAAAATTGGGAGGTAAAAATACTGCCCTGAAAAGATCTAGAGAGGGGGTTTGGGTAACCCGAAATGATCAAAAAGTGTATCCATATATTGCTCCAGTCTGCCCAATCGACCATCTAATATGTCAAGTCTAGAGGTCAGCTCACGCCACGGCTGAGATGGGCCAGCTTCATCATCGGATTCAGTTGGGTGAGCTCGCTTGTTGCGCACAATCCGAGTATAAAAACCAGGGCCAAAAGGAGCTGCTCTGTATTGGCCATTAGGCAATTTTTCCATCTCCCCCATCCTGTGCAAACAATCAATGTCCAATGGACCAACTTTACAAGCAATATGCATATCAGTATTGTTGAGATCTAAAACTTCCAAACGCATAGCAATAAAAGTGACCAAAGAACCCAAACATAGATGCCCTCTCTTCTTTTTAGCCATTGCTAACAATTGTCTACCATAAAAGGCTGCAAAATTAATCCTTACCTCAGACTGCAAACAAAATAAGAGAAATAACTCAGTCTTACTCAGCTTGCTAGAATCTTCATTTGTTCCAGAGAAATTGTAGGCAATCAACTTATGAACATACCGAAGCTCCATTTTCCTCAGATAAGTGGCTCGAGATATGCTGGAATTGTAAGGTGCTGGGTCTGTGGAAACCTCACGCCAATATTTAATCGGGTCCCACTCAACTGGTACATCACATGGGCAATCTGTATATTGTGGGCTAGCAACAAAAGACTCATCCATAAAGCCACAACGAACATTAAACTCAGTCAAGGAAAAAGAGTAAGTGGTACCCAATAACCGAAATTTAATAACTCCTGGAGTGTCTGTGGTCATAGTAGCAGCATTATGAAACTCAAAGGTGGCAAAGAACTCTCTGGTCAGCTCATAAAAAATGGGGTAGTCATTAGATAATATGTCCTCCCATCCAGAACCTTCAACTAAGGTAGGATAAAAAAGAATGGGCAAGCTATCAATAACGTGATTATCCTGACATTTGCTAGGCACAATCTTTCTATTAATCAACACAGCATACCGATTCTTATGTCCCTTCCTAGTAAATTTGACATTCCCACCCATTTGTTGTTCAGAAGGAGGAAGAAAAATTTTCCCTTTCCCAAGCCTAGTACGAGGGATAGGTGGCTCTTCCCTCTGTTTCACTTTCTTTTTTGTTCTCCCAACAGACTTGTTCACCACTTTACCCAACCAAATATTTGTAAAAATAATACCCAGAAAATATAGTGCAAAATCGTGTGGTTTGGGCACTTATAAATCACAATGTAAGATTCCACCAGTAAATTCAACCTAGCAATTTCAATTTTTTTGTTCGGAATTCCTAAATTACCCAACAATCTCAAAAAATCTCATCAGCTCAAAGTTGCGAAATACCCAAAATTTCCAACAAACCCGAATAGATCCACAATTAAAAACCAAGAAAATTACTCAATTAAAGAGTCAATCCCAATTCAAACCAAAATCAACCACAATTGAACTCAAATTCCGAAACTTAGGCAACCATAGAATAACAGTAAACAACCACAAATCCACCAAATCAGAAAGAAGAAAACGAACCAGACCCAGTTATAAGCTCTGGTGGAGATGGCGATCGGTGCAGTGAACGGCGGAGAGGAATGGGCTTTTCGATTTATTGTGCGGCGGAGCGAAGCGGAGAGGAGATCGGCACCTGCTGTTGTAGGCGGAAGAGAGATGGAGGTGAGGTGGCACGCTGATCGGCACTCTGGTGGACAGCGGTTGTGCGACGGCGCTCGGTGGACAGCTGATCGTACTCCGGTGGCGACAAGAAGATGAAGTGATGGGAACAGGGGATGGGGATGTCGGTGAAGAGTGGAGTAAAGAGTAACAAAACAAAGATTAAAAGGGAAAAGTAAAAAAAAATAAATGTTAAAAGAGGAACTAACAAATAAAAAAAAAACAAAAATAGATAAGTAAAGAGTAAAAGTAAAGAAAGAAAGAGAAAATTAACATAAAAAAATAAAGAGAGTAAAGATAAAAGAAAACGTAAAGATTGATTTATTTTAAATCACATTAACCATTAAAACCAACCTTTTACCCAGAATTGAAGAAGAACATACCAGCTTTTTTTAATTTTTATTTTATTATTTATTTATTTATTTATTTTTATTGCTGAAGGTGAAAATAAAATAAAAAAAATTAGAAATTAAATAAAAATAAAGATGTTGGGTTGCCTCCCAATCAGCGCCCCTATTTTATGTTTGAAGGCCAGACAGAATACAACATCATTCTTCATATTTTGGAACTCCCAATTGAATGGTTTCAATATTTGTCACTTGAAATCCTTCATAAAAAGGTTTTAAACGATGCCCATTGACCTTAAACATTTTGACAATGCTGGAACTTTGAATTTCTACTGCACCATGAGGAAATACATTAGTAATAATAAAAGGTCCAGTCCAACGTGACCTTAATTTTCTTGGAAAAAGTTTAAGTCTAGAATGAAACAAGAGAACTTTCTGACCAACTTGAAAATTTTTTCTAGAAATATTTTTATCATGAAAAAGTTTAATTTTCTCTTTGTAAATTCTAGAATTCTCATAAGCATCAAGTCTGAGTTCCTCAAGTTCTTGGAGTTGTAACTTCATTTGTTCACCTGCTTCTTCCATGTTCATGTTACACTGTTTTATTGGCCAGTACGCTTTATGTTCTAGTTCAACAGGAAGGCGGCAAGACTTACCAAACAAGAAGCGAAATGGAGACATACCAATTGGATTTTTATATGCAGTTTTGTATGCCCATAAAGCATCTTCTAGACGTATGCTCCAATCTTTCTGAGTGGGATTGACAGTCTTTTCCAGAATAGACTTGATTTCTCTATTGGACACCTCTGCTTGACCACTTGTCTGTGGATGGTAGGCCGTCGAAATTATGTGAGTCACACCATATTTTCTTAATAGACTTTCAAACGTACGATTGCAAAAATGAGTACCTCTATCACTGATGATTGCCCTTGGTACTCCATATCTGCTGAAAATATGACTCTTGACAAAACCTACGACAATCTTAGAATCATTAGTCCGGGTGGCTTTTGCTTCCACCCATTTAGAAATGTAGTCCACAGCTAGAAGAATGTAACAATTACCAAAAGAAGATGGGAATGGACCCATGAAGTCAATTCCCCATATATCAAAAATTTCACAAGCTAAAATAGGAGTAAGAGGCATCTGATCTCTATGTCCTAAATTACCAGTCCGTTGGCAATTGCTACAGGATTTACAAAATAAATAGGCATCACGGAATAAAGTAGGCCAGAACAACCCACACTCCAGCACCTTTCGTGCTGTCCTTTTTGGACCAAAATGTCCACCACAGGCATAAGAATGGCAAAAAGCTGCTGTTAGAGCCACCTCCTAGGGTCATTAGTTAGTACTCTGCGAAGCATTTTCTTCCTCTCCAACGTCTGTTCCGATTTGGGACCCCTGACGAAGGCATTACCAAATTCAGTGAAATATCAAATGAGGATATTAGCTTTATGCACGCTTGGCTTCCCTTATCTAGTGCAGTTATTGATGGATCTTCAGGATGCGTTCCCCTATGCGGGCTTCGTGAGGAAACCTTCTACATCACGGCCCGCTGCACTCATCAATTCAGAACGACTCAGGATGTGGTGAGACTCCCTTTATCTTTCCGAGGTGGAATCTTTTCTGCGGCTTTTGCCTCCCTCTATCATGAGCTCTGGAGTCAACTTCCATTGAAGACTATCATACATTCGCTTGGGAACCATTCTGTTACCTCCACTAGCGCGTACAAGAGGTGGATACTTAGCCCAGTGTCTGATAACCGAACACGGCGACTGAGGCATTTGGCTGGCGGGAGTAGCAGTAGGGCATAGTTTAGCTTCGCATGCGTTTTGAGCAATATGTTTCTTTTTAAAGTAGAATTGGACAACAGTGTAAATGAATAAGTCAAGTCTTATTTTATTTCACAAAATTGTATACATTTCAGTACGATTTCAAAATACATGATCATTTTGGCACTAATTCAATTATGCAAAACTACATTCATTCATGGAACCAAATCTTGACAGCATCAAACTCCTGTCTCCAATCAGGCCTCTCGGGTTTTTATGATTGGATATTTTCCCTCAAGCCTCTAAATTTTGCCCAGGATGCCTTTTTTCGGTTTTCACCCTGACGAGGCGCCCAATTTTAGCAAGGCCGCCTTTTTCGGTTTTCTACCCGCGGGGTTTTCATTCTCTTCTTTTGATTTTGTAGCCTTTAGCCATGGAACCTTTTGAGTCTATCAACCTTGATTGGTTCTTTGAATTCGTTGCCATCGCTATCCGACAGAATCGCAACTCCTTTTAACAGCAACTTCTTGAGGATGAACGGTCCTTCCCAAGTTGGTCTGAACTTTTCTCTAATATCCGGTGCACTTGGTCTCATCTGTTTAAATACCAAATCCCCCTCCTTTAACGAATGTTTCTTGACTTTCTTTCCAAAAGCCCTTGCGAGCCTCTTTTGGTAGATCTGGTTGTGATAGTAGGCTTTTAACCTGTTCTCATCTAGCATGTTCAAGTGTTGTAACCGCTGCTGCGCCCATTCGGCCTCCGAAATCTGAGCCTCCATGACTACTCTTAATGACTTGAGTTCTACCTCGACTGGCAGCACTGCTTCTGTCCCATATACCAGAGAATACGGCGTAGCACCCGTAGATATTCTAACCGTTGTCCTGTAACCCCACAACGTGAAAGGTAGCTTTCCTGCCCAATCTTTGTAGGTCTGGACCATTTTGGCTAGAATCTTCTTGACGTTCTTGTTGGCGGCTTCAACTGCCCCGTTGGCTTGTGGTCGGTATGGAGAAGACTTGCGGTGCTTAATCCCATACTTTTCGAGTAGCTTCCTTGTTTCTCCCATAAATTGGACTCCGTTATCAGACACGACATGATGCGAAAGGCCGTATTTGCAAATCAAATTCTTCTCAATAAACTGGGCCATATGCCGTGCATCAATCTTCTTAAAGGACTCTGCCTCTACCCACTTAGTGAAGTAGTCGATGGGGACTATGATATATCTATGTCCGTTAGATGCTGTAGGATGAATCTCCCCAATAATATCTATTCCCCAGGCCGCAAACAGTCAAGGCGATGTTAAGCTATGAAGTTCTGACACAGGCAGGTGCCTCAAATCCGCATACTGTTGGCACAGCTGGCACCGCTTTACATATTTCGAGCAATCATTATCCATGGTAAGCCAGAAAAATCCTTGTCCCATAATCTTTTTGGCCAATGTCAGCCCGTTCATATGGGCTCCGCATACCTCGGCGTGTGTTTCTTCCATCACCCTCTTGGCATCTTTCTCATCCAAACACCTTAGCGGAATACCATCTGCCTGTCATTTGTACAACACCCCATCTATGCAGATGAACTGAGTAGACAGCTTGCGAATTATTCTCTGATCCTTTTCGGTAGCCTCCTCTGGAAATGTCGCATTCTCTAGATAGTTCATAATACCATAATACCACGGCCTCCCATCTGCTACTTCTATCTCCATGACTGATTTAGATTCGAAGCTAGGTCTCTCAGAGCTAGAAATCAAAACTGGCCTCATAACCACTCCTTCGGGGTTATCCCACATTGATACTAAAGTGGCGAGCGCATCGGCTAACTGATTCTCGTCCCTTGGAACAAAATGGAACGTACACACTTTAAACTGATTGCTCAGGTCTCTCAAGTGTTTGATGTATGGCATTAGCCTTTCTTCTTTAACGGTCCATTCACCTCGAATTTGATTGACCACCAGGGAGGAATCCCCAAACACTTCCATGTTCTTTGCCCCCAAGGCTATTAACGCCTCCAATCCAAAGGTGCACGCTTCATACTCAGCTTCGTTATTGGTGGCCTTGAACCTCAATTTCTTCGCCAAAGGGAGCTTCTCATCATCTGGGGTTGTCAGAATAATTCCTACTCCTGCCCCTTTGCTATTCACAGCTCCGTCAAAGTGCAATTGCCAACCTTGGACTTCGATAGCTATCACATCCTCATCTGGAAAGTTAAACTCATACGAGTCTCCCTGAATTGGGTGTTCCGCCAGGAATTCAGCTACTGCATGCCCCTTGATAGTCTTCTGAGTAATATACTCTACATCAAACTCTTGTAGCAATAATAGCCACCTACCCATTTTCCCAAGTAAAGATGGAGCTTCCTGTAAGTACCTTAAGGGATTCTGCTTCGCCACTGCTTGTACCCTGTAGGCATGAAAGTAATACCGCAATTTCTTAGAAGCCCAGATTACCGCAAGGCAAATCTTTTCTACTTCTGTATACTTGACCTTATAAGCCAGGAACTTCTTGCTAAGGTAGTAAACAGCAAATTCCACTCCAAATTCGTCCTCTTGGGCCATAATGGCGCCTACAGAACTGTCCTCTATGGCCAGGTATAGAATCAGTGGTTTGACTGGCTGTGGCGGTCTCAATACCGGTGGATTCAGCAAGTACCCTCTGACAGTATCGAAAGCCTTCTGACAACTCTCATTCCATACTACTGGTTGGTCTTTTCTGAGTAGTTTGAAGATCGGTTCGCAAATCGAAGTAAGCTTAGCAATAAACCTATTGACATATTGCAACCCACCCAAAAAGCTTCTCACATCCTTTTCCTTCTACGGTATTGGCATCTCTCTGATGGATCTAACCTTATCTGGGTCAATCTCAATACCCCTCTGACTAACTATGTGTCCTAGGAGCTTCCCTGAGGTAACCCCAAAGATACACTTCTTAGGATTTAACTGCAGATTGTACTTGTTTATCCTCTGGAAGAATTTCTCTAGGGCTTCGAAATGACCTTCTCTAGTGGCTGACTTGATCATCATGTCGTCCACGTATACCTCCACTTCTTTATGGATCAAGTCATTGAAGATTTTTGTTGCCATCCTTTGATAAGTGGCTCCTGCATTTTTCAGGCCAAAAGGCATCACTCGATAAGCATAGGTCCCCCATTCTATGATGAAAGCCGTCTTAATTCGGTCAATTATCTCATTGAGAATTTGATTATAGCCCGCATAACCATCTCCAAAACTATACATCTCGCAAGCAGCGGCGCTGTCTATCAGCACATATATGTGGGGCAATAAAAAGTCATCTTTTGGACATGCCTTATTCAAGTCCCGATAATCCGCGCATACCCTCACCTTGCCATTCTTTTTGGCTACGGGTACAACATTGGCCAACCAAGTTGGATATTGCACCTCAACTAAAAACTTGGCTTTGATTTGTTGGCGAATCTCCTCTTTCACTTTCTCTGTCCATTCTGGCCTAAGCCTTCTCAGTTTCTGTTTAATGGGTTTATTGTCTGGATAGGTGGGAATAGCGTGCTCTGCGACTTCCCGATCGATTCCCGGCATATCTTCTTAGGTCCAGGCAAAGACTTTTTCATATTTTTTTAAGATTCTCTCAAATTTTTCTCGCTCTTCAGCAGTTATATTTGATGCTATCAAAATTTCTTTTGGATTCTCTACGGTTCCAAGATTAAATGGAGTAGCATCAGTTGAATCAATATCAAATATGGATGGATGATGATCATGATCATGCATAGTGAAATCATCGGAAACATCACACAAGTAAGCAAAATCATTCAATTTATTAATAAGATTGAAATTGTCATTAACATCATTGAAAAGTTCTGGAGCAAAAAGAAAATCTAAGCTATTTTCCTCCTCCTCCTCTGCTGGCATATCTGCCGCGGTCGACGGTCCTGCATCACTTCGGCTCTTTGGAGGCTCCTCAATCACCTCCTGTATGGCTTCCTCTATCTTTGCTTTCCCCTTCAGCTGGGTGGCTACCATCTTCTCAGTGATCACTTCTTCAGGCATCTCACGGTCCCAAATTGTCTTACTAGTTATGATTTCTTCATCCTAAAAGCCCTCTGCTGGCTTGATCGATCCAATGTCCCAGTCATAGACATCATTGAAGACCTCGAACCCTGGCACAATTCTTCAATCCAGCCACTGTGGTTCATCTTCCCCTGTATAGGCACATGTTACGGTTGCTGGCATAAAAGTCTTCCGGATATGAGGGATTTCCATTTTTGACTTCTCACCCCTCTCTACAACACCTGTGTATCCTAGACCCCTTCTGTCCTTTTGGCCCTTGGTGGTAACAGCTGTTGGCATCCCCTGAGAATTCTTGCCCAGTCCTATGCCAAGGAGGAATGACATCCTCTTCATTATATTCAGTACATGGGGGCTTTCTTCCTTCTGCTCTTCCTCGCCTATCGTGGCAACATGAAACCCACTGAACGGCTGCCTAGCGATCTCCAGTACTGAAACCTGATTCTCCCGTGCAGCCCTTATAGTCACAATCTGGCCTTCATGAGGTATCTTTACCATCTGGTGAAGCGTAGAGGGGACTCCTCCCAACTTATGAAACCATGGTCTGCCAAGAAGAGCTGAGAAATTGGCGGGTATAGGCAGTACCACGAACTCCACTTCTGACTCTACTAGTCCCTTCTTCACTATTGCCGTGAATGTCCCCGAAGCATGTCTACGTGAGTTATCATAAGCTATGATGGTGAGATCAGATTTGGCTAACATATCCTCTGTCACCCTAAAAGCTGCCATTGCCACCTGTGGGCACACATTTATCGAAGAGCCATCATCTACCGTTACACAGGCAGTGTGCTTTTGGTTAATCTGTGCCCTTATGTACAGAGGGCGATTATGGTTGCGGCCTTCTGCCGGCAAATCAGCACAGGTGAAAACAACATTTTCTCCTGACCCTCCTTTCACTACATCCAGAAGTTCCGTAGGCGAGATAGTTGTTGCCACAGTTGCCTCACACAAATCCTCTACCACCTTCTATCTATGCGATGGCGACTGTCTTAAAAGATCCCATATTGAAATAAGAGCCGGCGTCTTTTTCAGTTGTTTAACAATCGGATCTTCTTCCGTCTCTTTTCCCTTTTTGCCCTCAACCGGCTCCTGGGGCTTCTCGACTTCTGGAGCTACCCTTTCGCTCCGGGTCACAGCTCCTACTTTTTTCTTCTTTGCTTCTTCTCCTTCCTCCTCCGAACCCCATAAGTCCAAAAATACTTCAGAATCATCATTTTCAGTTCCACTATTATCAGTGGACCAGCAATCGATCACTGCAGCGGGAAGCCCTTCCTCACTCCCCTCATGGAGGTTCATTACAGCAGTGTGGATATCGTTGCCGTACAATTCCTTTAACACAAATTCCTCGGGCAAACTGGACCCGATCATGTTCACTGGTGGGGGCATACTGTTGTATTTAGCTTTCTTTTGACCCCCTCTCTTCTCTGGGTCTGTGATCTGCTTTGAGTCAATTAGATCTTGAATTGCGTGCCTCAAAGTCTTGCAGTTATCAGTTGTATGCCCAGTGTACTGATGATATGCACAATATTCATCATCCTTATGCCCTGGCGTGCCCTGAGTTCTAGCAGGTCTGGGTGGCAAAGGCTGCAGCTTTCCTTCCTTCATCAGTCTTCTCAGTACCCATGATAAAGACCTTATAACATTGGAAAAATGCCTCGGGATAGCATTAGTAGCTGACACCTCAGCAGTCTTCCTCGTGCCACTAGCGGAACATGTTGGTCTACTCGCCCCCTGGCTACTGCTACCCCTCTTGGGATAGTTCTCATTACCTACTCTCCTAACAAGGTACTCTCCCTCAGCCTCAATGGCGATGTCCTTCAGAGACTCCCAATCCTTCAGTCCTTTCATCCTTAATCCTTCTCTCAAATACGGCTCGCATTTTTAATGAATAGCCGTATTTGATCCTGAGTATCCGGTTTCCTCTTCATTTCCATCACCCGATTCCTCCACCGGGTTAGATACTCATTGAAGGACTTGGCTCCCTTCTGCTGTAATAGCTCCAGGTCCTTAAGGGTCACTTCCATCCTTGTACTGCAGTCGTATTGCCTCAAAAACTCCTCCATCAATAAATTCCAGTCCTCCTTAGTTCGGCGGTCGAGCCCGTGGTACCAATCCACTGCTGGGCCAGTCAAGCTCAAGCAAAAGTACTCAATCTTCTGCCTTTTCGTCAAAGTGGTGCTTTTTATCACCAGCGAGTACTGCTTTATGTGTGCCATGGGGTCAAAAGTGCTGTCAAACTTTGGAACATCCGGCATTTTAAAGTTCATTGGGACTAAATCCTCTCCTTCTAACTCCTTGTCCTCAGGGTTTATTCCTCGGCCCTTTGTCAGCATTCTTGTCATAGCTTCAAATTTCTCTTCCATCTTCTTCCAGATGGCTTCTTCAGTTTGAGGGGCATTCTCTTTTTTCGACATATGCTCCTCATATTCTTTGTCTTCCCAGTCGTCATCTAGCCTTGGGGCAGGTCTTCCCCTCTGTGCCCCCGAGGTAGTAGCTCTTAGGTTCACAGGTGGCGGGTGAGTTTCCTCTTGTGGGTCTTCTCTGACCTCCTCCCTTTCATTATTCCTCATAGGAGGAGGTGGTGGATTATGCGGAGCCGCCTGATGACCCATTGTGGCCATTATTGCCATTATCCGGTTCTCAAATTCTTCAAGCCTTCGGCCCACTTCCTCTGCTATCATTGCCCTGGTGGCATCTGCCCCTCTTGGTGAGTTTGTCATTTCTTTAAGTAAAGAAAACTGAGCTAAAGTAGCATAGCTGGTTTCAGAAGAAGTGTCCGGATACTCTACCCTTTCTGGTAACTCGAAGAACGGATTTCTGCGTAGTCGCCCCTGAGACCCTCTTGTCCACCTAGGCGAATCTATGATGGTTGAAAAATAAAAAGGGTCAGGATGATGCATGAGTGTGCTAAGATGCATGATCGTGCTATAAAATATTTACAAGCCACATGCAAGAACATAGATCCTTCCAACCTTATTACTCCCGTACACGAGGTCACAGTCTCTTTCCTAGGTGGGATTGGCCCATGGATCATCTGGGGATCCGATGGACATGTATGGTGCACGGTGAAAAACCGGCAGCATAATCTCTCCTAACTAATGCACAGGCGCATGGGTTATGATCGTTATGTATTTAGGTAGTCCGAATAAGTCGTCTTGGGCCTATCGGGGCATGAAAGCCCTTGATTAGGCGACCAGTCAAATTATCTGGACTTGTCTAATACATAATGATCCATACAGCAAGCATAGTATTAAGGTTCATACTACTTAGGGGGAAGTAACTATTTTCATTATATGAGCTTCGGTCAAAGGGTGGTGTTACTTTAGGGCTACCCAAGCATGGTCCCTGCCGACGGGTCTAGCTCATCACGAGCATAACGACCGATCGGGTCTCCATTTTATATACCATGATGGTACGAGGCTTGGGCTGGTGATTATCCTTAACACTTCCCTACATTGAGTGAACGTAGAGTCGTGCTTCGGGAACGCACCGGGGCTAAAAGAGGGACCAAACTAGCATAGATCTAAGGCTCTAATGCGATGCAATGCAGTTTTGAAAGAAGGCAAAATTTATAAACTAAAACTCAATTATAATTTTTAATCAAGATACTTTCGAATCGAAGTCTCGAATATGTCCCCAGCGGAGTCGCCACTGTGACGCGCGCCGAACCTTGTACGATTCCCGAGGGCCCGCTTTAGGGCGATCAGGAGAGGTTCATAAAAACTTGTAAGGTATTTACAAGTTGCGTCTATTTTGGGCAACAGTGAGGTTTCTTGGAGTCGCCACCCAATAGAACATTGGGAAGGGTCGTCTAGCCTCAGCGAGCCTAAGACGGCGCATACATATCCATCTTGGGCAAGCCAGATAGATCTTGGAGGTCTCAACCTCTACCCCCTGGAGCCTAGGATTGTAAATTTAAGTCTTTTGGTGGGACTCAAGAGGTGTCTTGGAAGTCCTAGACCTCTCGCCTCATTGAGCCCAAAGACCAGATTGAGTTAGGGACTTCTCATTTATTTGTACCTTAATTAATATTATGATTAAGTTTTAAATTCATTATTTCACCAACTTTCCACACGATGCATTTAATTAAAGCGCAATCATTCACATCAAAAGCGATAAATTAAGCATTATTAAAATAAGCATCCGCAAATTAAATTACAATAACACTAGAGGCGGAATACAACCCCCATTATAAAAATGACATGTAAATCATACAGAAATCGGGATATTCATAGGAGTGAGGACATTGGTCCTGCCATGCAATATTGTTACAAACTGATTTTTAAGAAGCATCAATTTTGTTGGTTAAAAACGGGACAATATTGGTCTACAGCTTTCGAGAAAACCCCAAATTAATTACTATAAAATATTTGGTCCTTTTCACTTTAACGACATTGAAATAATCTTGATAATAACATAAATAAAAGGTAAGGGTAAAAAAAGAACCCGGATGGAAAACCTCAGGTTGGGGCGACCACCATCATTAACAATCCCAATTCCAAGATGGTCAGAAAATAACTCATAAAAATAAACATGTTAGTGTCAAAATTGTGAATAAAGTAAAGAAAAGGAAAATAATAAGAAACTTTAAAAGAAATGAGTTAAAAGATAAAGAGGGGTAAAAAATAACTTAAAAACATGGGGATTTGCCTAGGGACGGCCTTCTGACCGGCGGACGGAGTGGAGCAAAACCTACGCCTCGTCTCACGGAGTAGAGAGAGGCGTCGGTAACCACTCTGCCCATCGGTCACTCCTGATTGCTAAAAAGAAGTAAAAAAACTCTTCAAAATTTCAATTAAAAATTCTTTAGGAAAAAATCGTTATTTAGAAAATGAAAACAATTAATACAAGTCAATTAAATCAAACAAACATTAATCCAAAATGTTTACCCTCGGATTTTACCTTTTGGGTGAATGTCGAATGATTTCGGTCCCCGCACTCTCCACAAGAATCAAATAAAAATAGATCAAGAAAAGAAAATTTGTGTTTTTCTTTCTTGAAATTTTTATAGCGATCAAATATTTGAATTAGCTGGATTGATGGGAACGAATGAATTTCGTTACCTCAATTTGGCTTAATTCACAAGAAGAATTTGAGAAAAAAAAATCAATTGATTGAAGGAATTTTTATCAAATAAAAATTCTGAAAATAAATAGAGATTTTTGTTTTTTGCTCACAAAAGATCTTTTCTAAGAAAATCCAATCTCTCAAAAATTTGCCAAATTTTCTCCAAAAAATTGTTAATTTTCCTCACAAAACTTGTCAATTTTTCTCACCCCTCAAAATGGAATTTAATCCACTATTTATAGAGTTTTTTAGAAGATAATTAGGATAAGCATCAATTTAAAGTTTTTCAAATTTCAAAAGGATTTAAGATTCAACTTTAAACAAATCTCATCCACAATTTGAAAGATATAAGATCAAATCCGGCGTTATCTGATCAGATCCACTACCGACGGGCGTCCCTACTAAGGGCACGCATGGAAATCTGGATACAGACAGGCCGAAATGCGGGACTAGGGACGGGCGTCTCCGTGCAGACACGTGTTCATCCCTAGCTACAGACGGGTCATCCCTACAACTACCGACGGCCCATCCCTATACGCTAGAGACGGGGATCACCCCAAATAGAGACGGGCGTCCCTACACCGACGGTCATCCCGTCTGTGGAGCAAAATCTCTAATTTCAAGCAAAATTTCCCAAGCTCTTTCAAAACCTCACGCTATAGAGAAAAAGATTTTAATCCTTGTGAAATTGAAAGAAGAAAACCTCCGAATTCAATCCATTTATCCGGAAACCGACGTGGATCTCTTCATCCGGTAACTCTGACCTGGACTGCCTCAAGAACCGGTGTCTACAGTGGGCCCCACCATGTGGAGGAACCCACTACCAACAATTCTCCCCCTTCTGACTACATGGTGGGGGGCTCCGCTAGTCCTGCAGCTAGCCGACAATAGTCAAAATTCTATCTTGGTAGAGTTTTTGTTAACATGTCTGAACCATTTTTTTCTGTATGGATCTTCTCAAGCTGTAGTAGCTTCTTCTCCATCACATCCCTTATCTAGTGATATCTCACATCAATATGTTTTGATCTCGAATGAAAGGAGGCATTCTTTCCAAGATGAATAACACTCTGACTATCACAGAATAGCTGATATTTATCTTACTGCAAACCAAATTCTTTCAAGAACTTTTTCATCCATAGCAACTCTTTACAAGCTTGCGTTGCTGCTATAAACTCTACTTCAGTAGTAGAAAGTGCAACACACTTCTGTAACTTTGATTGTCATGACACAGCTCCCCCTGCAAAAGTAATCAGGTAACCAGAAGTGGATTTTCTGGAATCTACATCACCAGCCATATTTGCATCTGTGTATCCAGCTAACACAGGTTTGTCATTTCCAAAATATAGACATGTTTTGGAAGTTCCTCGAAAATACCTGAAAATCCATTTTACTGCAGCCCAATGTTCCTTTCCAGGATTTGAAAGGAATCTACTCACAACTCCAACTGCATGAGTGATATCTAGCCGTGTGCACACCATAACATACATCAAACTTCCAATTGCTAAAGCATATGGAATTTTATCCATCTCTTCCTTCTCTTTGTCTGTAGAAGGGCTTTGTTCAGAACTCAGTTTAAAGTGATTAGCAAGAGGACAACTAACTGCTTTAGCCTTGTCCATACTAAATCTCTGAAGTACTTTCTCAATGCACCTCTCTTATGACAACCACAATTTCTTGGTGCCTCTGTCTCTGATAATACTCATGCCAAGAATCTGCTTTGCTGGCCCTAAGTCTTTCATAGCAAAAGACTTACTCAACTGCTTTTTCAAATTGTTAATTCTGAAAATATTCTGGCCAACAATCAACATATCATCCACATATAGCAAAAGGATAATGAAATCATCATTAGAGAATTTTTGCACAAAAACACAATGATCTGAAGTAGTTTTTTTGTAGCCTTGCTTCCCCATAACAGACTCGAACTTCTTATACCATTGTCTTGGTGCTTGTTTTAAGCCGTAGAGGCTTTTCTTCAACTTGCAAACGTAATTCTCTTTTCCTCTTTCTTTGAATCCCTTTAGCTGCTCCATGTATATCTCCTCTTCCAAATCACCATGCAGGAAGGCAGTTTTGACATCCATTTGTTCAACCTCCAGGTCAAGACTTGCTGCTAACCCCAGCACAGTTCGAATAGATGTCATTTTCACAACTGGTGAGAAAATCTCATCAAAGTCAACTCCTTTTCTTTGACTGAATCCCTTGACAACCAGTCTGGCTTTGTAACGTGGACTGGAATTGTGTTCTTCATGCTTAATCCTGAACATCCATTTGTTTTTCAAGGCCCTTTTGCCTTTGGGTAACTTCACCAGTTCAAAAGTTTTGTTCTCGTGCAAGGACTTCATCTCATCTTGCATGGCCTCAATCCATTTCTGCTTGGATTCATCATCTATGGCTTCTTGATAACTCTCAGGTTCTCCCCCTTCAGTAATAGTCACATACTGGTCACGAGAATATCTGAAAGATGGCCATTTTGTTCTTTCACTTCTCCTTTGTGGAGGTGGTGTTCTTCTTAGAACCGGAGAAGCCATAGGTGTTGGTGCTGGAAAATCATCTTGATCATCATCATCATCATCGTCAGAACCAACTTCTATAGGAGCATCATCATCGTCAGGTGGATAAACCTGGTCTTTATCTCCAACCTCTCTTAGCACCGGTGTTGGAGGAATTAATTTTAAATCTGATAAGTCGCCATTGGAATCAGGAACATCCTTCTTCATTTTGTTAATATCTTCAATGGTCTCATCTTCAACAAATACAGCATCACGACTCCTGACAAGTTTATTCTCAATAGAATCATAAAATCTATAGCCAAATTGATCATGACCATAGCCTATAAAAATACACTGTCTTATCTTGGAATCAAGTTTGGATCTCTCATCCTTGGGGATATGCACAAATGCTTTACAGCCAAATACCCACAGATGATCATAGGAAACATCTTTTCCTCACCATACTCTTTCTGGAATATCCATTTTGAGAGGAGTACAAGGTGAACGATTCAACACATGTGCAACTGTGAGTATAGCTTCACCCCAAAATTTCTTAGGCAACTTTGCATGTGAGAGTATACATCTGACTCTCTCCATAAAAGTTCTGTTCATCCTCTCAGCTAAGCCATTCAACTGCGGTGTCTTTGGAGGTGTCATCTGATGTCGGATGCCATGCTCTTTGCAATAAACATGAAATGGTCCAGTGTATTCTCCACCATTATCTGTCCGGATGCATTTTAACTTCTTCCCAGTCTGTCTCTCAATTGAGGCATGAAATTCTTTGAAGACATCTAGCACCTGATCTTTTATCTTCAGAAGATATACCCATGTCTTCCTCGAATGATCATCAATGAAAGTCACAAAATACTGAGCACCACCAAGTGACTTTGGCATTAGTCCACACAAATCTGAGTGAATCAGATCTAACACATTCTTCATTCTGGAAGGTGGGGAACTTTTAAAAGCAACTCTGTTTTGCTTTCCAACTAGACAATCAACACATTTGTCTAAGTGTACTTCATACATATCGGGCAATACATTCTTCTTGGCTAGGCTTTTCATTGCTTTTTCACCCATGTGGCCAAGTCTCCGATGCCACAGTTCAATTACACTGTCATTCTCCACGGCTGCAGCTGCTATTGTGTCAGTGGAGAGCTTTGCTTCCATCACATACAGAGTTGTATGATTTTCACCTCTAGCCACTACTAAGGAGCCTTTTGTAAGCTTCCATTTGTCATAAATGAAGGAACTACAATATCCCTCATTTCTAAGTTTGCGTACAGAGATCAAATTCAGGCGCATATCTGGAATATGCCTGACATCCTTCAGAATTAGTCTAGCGCCATTCTCTGTTTCCAAGCAAACATCTCCTCTGCTAACAACCTTTGACAGTCCTTCATTTCCCATCTTAACAACACCAAAATCTCCATGTGTGTATGATGAGAAGAATTCTTTACGGGATGTAGCATGAATGGTAGCACCACTATCAAGTACCCAACTGGACTCCTGAGATATAAGATTAACAATATCTTCATCATAAATGATATTGAATTCATCTATGATATTAGTCTGCTCATCATCACTGCCGTCATCTTTCTTCACAGCTCTGCTTCGGTTCTCTTGTTTCTTTTTGAACTTTCTACAGAACTTTTTAATGTGGCCCTTTTTTTTACAGTGATGGCATTCAACATTGGCATATTTGTTTGACTTCCCTCTGCTCTTGCCTCTAGGATTCTGTTCCCTAAACTATCTCCTTCCTCTAGATTCTGCAACTAGGACATCTGGTTGTGATGAAGAAGATGAGGCCTGTGATCTCCTTCTCATTTCTTCAATATTCAAAATTCTACTTTTTACAATCTCCATGTTGACTACACCATTGGGCGCATTGTTGGTGATGGAGATCTTTAAAGTCTCCCAAGACTGTGGTAGAGAGGCTAACACCAATAAAGCAAATACTTCATCATCCAGTTTTACTCCCATTCTATTTAGCTGATCATGCATTCCTTCCATCTCATTCAAGTGGTCTGGCAATGAAGTTCCTTCTTTATATCTTACTTGCACCAACTTGGTCAAGTAAAATAATTTATTATTTCCCGTCTTTGAAGAATACAACGTCTCCAGCTTACTCCACAGTGTTCTGGCATCTGTCTCATTACAGATATGATTGAACACATTGTCTTCGACAAATTGTCGGATAAAATTGCACACCTGCTCGTGGTTAAACTTCCAGTCCTCATCGGTTTTACCTTCGGGTTTAGCTGTGGCAAACACCGGCAAATGCATCTTCGTTACAATTAGAAGATCTTTCATCTTTTTACTCCAGATGTGGTAGTTTGAGCCATTTAGGTAGATCATTCTGCTAATTTTTGCCTCCATTTGGATCGGAATTCGATGAACTTCTTCGATCTAAAAATATTTATGGCGGTGAATAGTATCCGTATACGTGAATAGTAACCGTATACGTGAACAGTGCCGTACGTATGAACAGTGCCGTATACGTAAACAATACCTAAGGAAAAAAATTTTCTGATGTGGAAGATCAGTATACGCTGCAACCACAGAGCATACTAAGAAATAACCTTAACTCTGATACCAGTTGTTGGGCACAGCGGATAAATAAAAATAAATTAGCAGAGCAAAAATATAGACACCAGCAATTTAACGTGGTTCACCCTTTAATTTGGGTTACGTTCACGGGACAAATTCCAAGAATATTTCTTCTACTAATAAAATTAATGGATACAAGAGAGCAAAAATAACACAATAATTTTGAAATAAACCCAAAATAGTGGCACACAAGTATTTCCCAAACTTACTATTTTGTCACTCCCCTTTTAAAAAAATATCCCAAATATTTTTCTTTTTTTCTCTCTCTCACAAACTTATGAAAGTTTGATATGAAAAACTGAAATGAAATAGGTATTATTTATAGGAAAATAAACGCGTATTTTACGCATTAAATGCGCGTGGAAAGCAAACCCAAAAGTTTGCTTATTGTAAGCTGTCCACCACGGCCGCAGTTGCAATTTTTGAAGGAAAAATCAAAGATTGTTGCCGCAATCTTTGATTTTTCTAACACACTTTTTCCCTTTTTTTTTTATTTAATGGTGTGGGCCCCACCATGTGGAGCAACCCACTACCAACAGTTACCACTTGCTCAGCAGACGTAAGCCAAAGGAGTAAACCGTATGGCAAAATTGGGAGTTGCCGGAACTTCAATTATATGAACACTGCAGATGGAATAACATGATGAGATAATATTTACCTTCTTGTGCCATTGATAGAAAAACATCATGAAGCAGTGGCACTCCCATTAGATAGTTTGATGAATAAAATTGCAAGTAACTCACAAATACTAAATTATTCTTGCAAAATTAAGTTGATAACGGCTCACTAATGTAGAATTAGTATCACTTGCGCGGTTTTCACCGTTAACAGCAAAAGCTCTATAATGCCCCGCTCCAAAACTTCCCTTCTCACTAAACAGCGCCATGCCAAATGCCTCAGCACTAGCTGATGCCCAAGGAACCTATCACATTGGAGCAAAGCATTATGAACTGATTCTTTAAATAAAATATATATAAATAAAAAGGGAGAAAGAAAAGAAAAGATAATTAATCAAATTATCCACAAGGCATCTCATGTAATTAGAAGATAATTAATGATAATATGTTTCAATTTAAGACCACATGCAAATCAAGCCTTCTATGGAGATTCCAAGATATGAGATATGGTTGTAGATCATACATACAAGGTGATGATCTTATCATTGTGCGATGCATCTATTGTGCGAGTGTAAGCAATTTTACAGGGGAAATCTTTCAACTGGTTTATAACTTGGCAGTTATTATGGATTGTAATTGAGTTTCAGCCCAATCCATCTAAAACATCAAATTAAATGGCATAACCCAAACCCAGGTAGATTATGAATTATTTTTGGATGGATCAGTTGGCTTATATTAATATTGTATGGGCTAGTGATAATTGCTTTATCAATAGATGAAAGGAGTGAGCATGGTCGGTTAATCGGTTCATGAGCCACAGTCCATTAATATTGGGTTTTTGAAATTTCAGTCCATTAACCAGTCCATTATCATCGGTTAACCAATCTATCGGTTTCGGATTTTCGGATCGCTTACCCAATACTTTTCGGTTAACCACTATAATTATAAATATATTCATAAATAAAATTAAAATATTCAAGATACTTAAAAATTAAAATTTTTTCACTATAATATAACATTATTGTTGTTAAAATAAAAATATTTAGTGGATATAAGCAAATTTGTTTTTAAAAATTAATATTTAATAAGTAAATATATTAACGGTACATAATTACTTTTAATTCGATAAATTGTTATACTTACTAATAGCCAATTAAAAAAACTTAAAAACTTAAAAATAATTAGTATAATAAAAAAAAGTACATGATCACCTTTAATTAGAATAAATTATTATATAAATTGTTATAAATTATTAAAAAATTAATAAATTAACTAAAAATTCGGTTTCGGTTCGGTTAACCAGTCACATGAGTCAAAAACCATTAACCAGTCCATTAATATCGGTTTTTTCAAAACACTAACCATTAACCAGTCCATTACAATCGGTTAACCAGTCCATCGGTTCGGTTTCGGATTTTTTTTTTCGGTTAACCAAGTCCATCAGTTTTTTTGCTCACCCCTAGATGAAATAATAATATTAATTCCTCCTCTATTTTTTTTTCAATCAAATTATTTAGTCCATTTATATATACAGTACTAAAATTAAATTTAAAGAAATAATTAATAGCAACTGCTATAACTTTTTTTTTATTATTATTATTTCAATTATAGTTTCGGTACAAGTATTTTCTCCTCTTAGTTTCTTCATTTACCACTTGTTAAGAAAATTTTAAATTTGTGTAACTTTTAAAACTAATTATACGCTTATTTATTTGAAATAAATAAATTATCTTTTTTTTTTCCTACTGAAAACAAAAATTAATTTTTATTTTATTGAAATCTTAATTATCGTTATCGGATCGGCCCATTAATTTTAGATCATTTTTAGATCAAATTACTTCGCATTTTGGATTAAATTGGATCTAGCTTATTATCAGCCTAAATAACCAATTTTCAAATATAAATATATTTCAATCAATTTTAAATTTTAATAATTTTTACAAATTTCAATAATATAACTTTATTGATAAAAAAGAAAAATGTATAAAACGAGTTGTTACGTAATCTGATCTGTTCAAATTTATACCTGAACAACCCGTTGTTTAATCAATGTTTTAAGCTTATCTTATCGCTAATTTTTTTTATTGAGATGACCTTTTGGGGTGGATTCAAGTCAATCGTACATTTCGCAACAAAAACTATGCTGTGTGTAATTTAAGGATATATAAAAGGAGGTTGGCATATAGTTCAACTCAACTGAAAAGTGGATTAATTATATGGTGGCAACTGGCTGGCTTCTCTTAATTAAATTATGATAGGAAAAATGACCAACAACGGAAACACTTAATTTGCGGAATGAATCTTCGTTGTTAATCTTTCCCTACTTGAATGAATTTTTTAGGTAAACTAACAAATAGAGCAATATCCAAATCAAATAATCCAGCAACAAAATCTGAACTCTACACCCACAATCAACACAAGAACACGCAAGATTTTTACGTGGAAAACCTCCTCAATGTAAGGAGTAAAAACCACGGGACCCTTAGGCCACTTAAATCTTCCACTATCAATTAATGGGCAAATACAACATATATTCTGTCTATTACAGCAAATCTTCTCTATACTGAACTAGAGGCATATCATCATCATCATCATCTTGGAATGAACATCCTGAAGAACAAATTAGGATTTGATGACGCTTTTAACTATAAGGAAGAGCATGACTTGGATGCAGCACTGAAAAGGTAATTAATAATGTTTCTAATAATAATAATAATAATAATTCTGAACAAATTAGTATTTCTTTTTTTTTTTTAATTGAACATATTGATTTAGTAGAGCATATAATTTGCAGGTATTTTCCAAATGGAATAGACATATACTTGGAGAATGTAGGTGGGAAAATGCTTGATGCAGTTCTACTGAACATGAGAGTTCATGGTCGAATTGCAGCTGCTGGAATGATTTCTCAACACAATCTTCAAGAACCTGAGGGCATAAAAAACTTGATGAACATCGTTTATAAACTTTATGTGTTTTTTTGTGTCTTCATTTTATTCTATTTTTTCTTTGACTTGTTATGCAAAGAAACACTAAAAAAAAAGTCCAATCCTAATCTTCTATTTTGTATTAATAGTTGTCAGTTAATTCTAGCAGTGCCGATTTCGGTGTCAGCTGATTATGCTTATAGATTCCATATTGAAATTATAAATTCTGATACAACAGCAAGTGCACGTTTCTCATTGTCAATTTCTAACAATTCTAAAATCCTGAATATTTTTTACTTTAACACTAAATTTCTATTTATTTTTTCAAAGTGACATTAATTTAAAAAAAAAAATAATTAACCATCTCACGTTCACACAGTGGGTCACAATTCACATTAATATATTTCACGTTTCACGGCAGTAATAAGACCATCTTCAACGCTGAGTTGTCAGCGTCTCCAGCAGTGGACTCAAGTTGTCCCTCTTTGGTGGAGAGACAAAAGTTTGAGGGAATGTTTGTTTGCTGGTATGTTTTAATTGATTAACATATAATATGTCACGTTACAATCATTATAATTATATAATATTTAAAAATACTGTATAATATTATGTAATTTTATAATATTTTTTATTTATTTTAATTGTATATTATTGTATAATTTTATTATAAAAATGACCTAACTCATTTCAGTTTTTAAAATATCCATTATTTTTATAATTTTTATTATTTTAAGATGATATTAATATTTTTAAAATAATTAAATAAATATTTATTTTAGCATAATATATATTAATTTAAAACTTAAATAAATAATTCAAGTACATTATTAAATAGATAGATATATTATCATAATACATGTCATAATAAACATTAAATTCAAAATATTTATATATGCTGAATTTAAATTCTAAAATATCATATATATCATACTAATTTTGGTTAAGGTAGGTGAAAATTAATTTTGATTGTTAAAAAATTAAATGATGTGTTAAAAAGTAAAAATAAGTTTGGACAATCATAAAAAATCACTAAATTGGTGATTATAAAAATTGGATATGATTCTTAAATCATAAATAAAAATCATGAATTACAATACTATATAAAAAATCATCTTCCCAAATGTAATTATTTAAAAAATATTACATTAATAAACAATACACTGCCACCATCCAAACAAGTCCCTTGGAGTCGACAGAAACAAAATAGAGTAATAATTGGCCATCACATCCTGGAAATTACCTTTTATCTTTTCCTCCCGCATTCTTCCCCACCACCCATTAATTATTTCACTTCACAAACACCAAACAAATATCTCGTCCGGGAAACCTTCATTTTACCGCCGGCAGAGAACCTCGGCGGCTCCACCTCAACAACTATCACAACAACAACGCACCACCACAACCGAAAAAACAGAACCAAATCCGATGCCCCTCCCTGCACCACCTAATTATAAAGTTCATCAAAAGACTCGCAATATCAAGAAACCGCCGCCACTGCAGCAGCTGGGAATCATTTTATGCAGTCTCTAACTCAAAATTCATCCACTCGGAGGTATATTAGTTTTTGTAGGATTATTCATTGACTTTCTTCATGATTTATGTTAGTTGGAAGATTGTGTGTGTTCTGCATTTGCATTTGGTGATTTAGTGAATGAATTACGTTGCTCTGAATTTACTGGATGAAAATCGATTTTTTTTTTTAATTTTTAGAAAATTTTTTTACAACTTTATTACTTTTTAGACATCAAATTTACTTGGGGTTGTAGTATTTTAACCAAATCAGATAATGGGGATCAAAATGTACAAAGCATTTGTCTTCATGGTGATCGATTCATCACTAACTGTTGAGCATATGAAAATGATGGGAAAAGTAAAAGAAGTTGTTGCACGTAATTCTCGTTGTAGAAGCGGTAAAAAATCTTCTTTTATTGGTCACCGGTATGACTTTTACTCACTCGGGATAATAGCAGCTAAATCACAATTTAAAAATTCCTGAAAGATTAACACAAATAAAATGAGTGATAACGAGCAGTCTTGCGGCGTATACGTTTTCTCGTTACCAAATTATGAGGATCTCACCTCTATTTATAGAGTTAATAAAGGGTAGAGACTTATCACTACTCTAACTCAGAATCTTTCCTAAAATAAGATTTAGTAATTTAATTTAGATTAAATAACTCAATTTAATATGTATAGGAACTCAATACTTTATAAAGTTATTGACGTATCCCAACTCTATCATCTCCCACTCGTACATGACGGAACACATTTCATATTTATAATTTTCAATTATATAGACTAATAAATTGTGTGACCAGCATAACTCGAGAGTACTATTGCTATACACCTGTTAGGAATATATAGCTTGTCGAAAAAAGCGATCCTTTTATTTCACGTATGCCTAACCCTAAACCACCTTCTCACAATCACCGTTTTAACTTAAGATCTCATAAAACGTCATTCCTGTTCATTATTATGTTTCTACTCATAGAAACAATAATAGACATATCGGTGAACCACGAATTCTTATGAATGTGATCAAAAGATTATCTTCGCCTCTTACTATATGCCATCCATCATGATTTAACTCGCTTTTCTAGTTAGATCCGCCAGACCTAAATTTTTTCCATACCTCTTGGACACTAACCAAGCTAACCAAACTGAACCATATTTCAGGGATAAGTTAAGGGTTCTAAGGGTCCATATATAAACATGGTCGATATATAGGAAAAGTTGAGATCAATAGTATTAAATTCCCACCCCTTTGGTTACTAAAACATACATGGTATAAAACATGTGTTATGGTGTTCTTTCCTTCCCTTAAAGGAGCGCATGTCTCACATTTAAATAATGTGTATATAAAACACCATATAAAAGCGTAAGGCTGCGATGCACCGAAGCACCCAACTTTAGTTCGCTTACTTAAAAACTACTTCTGGCTTTTAAGACAGAATATGGTAATTACACATAACTAACCATCGGATTCCATATGATCCTTATTTTGGATCTCAGTTCAAAGCATACAACCTCATGTATGACTTTATCTTGCGCCTTAATAAGACATATCTTGTAATTTCTGCAAGACGACACTTTCATTTTGAACAGGCTCTCGAGCATACTCATTTGTTCAAAAATTGCCTCATCGTAGTTTTTGTCAACTCATTGACAAAACTAAGTTAAACACACTTGTGAGTGGGCTACTTCTCTGTCTGACATGCTCAAACTCAAATAATTAACAGTAAATGTTCACACAATAAACATTTACACTCATGTATTGCCAACAGTGAACTTTATTATTATTTACAAATAATAATGTTAAGGGATTACAAAAAATAAAGTCAGTACACATCAAATTCTACGCAAACCCTGAATTTTAATGTGTCTCTTAAACACATCTTTTGTTACAGGTTTAGTCAACGGATCTGCAATCATATCATGCGTAGATATGTACTGTAAGTTCACATCTCCCTGTGCAACTACATCTCTTATATAATGATACTTAATGTTGACATGCTTAGTCCTACTATGAAATTTCGGATCTTTTGTGTAAGCTATCGACGATTGACTGTCACTTGTCCCTCCGAGGTAGTTACTCTTAAATGGTCCATCAACCGTTTTAGCCAAACTACCTCTTGTACTGCAGCTGCGGAAGCTACGAATTCAGCTTCCATTGTTGATAAGGCTACACAGGTTTGTTTCTTGCTACTCCATGAGATGGCACCCTTGCCAAGCAAGAATATGAAACCTGAAGTGGATTTCCTCTCGTCCACATCTCCAGCCCAATCAGCATCAGTGTATCCTCTCAATTGCAAATCTTTACCTTCATAACATAGAGAATAATCTGCCGTACCTTTGAGGTATCTAAGTATCCTCTTAACTGTTTTTCAATGTGCTTCTCCTGGGTTAGATTGATATCTACTTGCCATGCCCACTGCATAGCAAATATCAGGTCTTGTACACAACATTGCATATATAAGGCTACCCACGGCACTGGCATAAGGAACATTTCTCATACATTTCACTTCGTCTGGCGTTTTAGGACACATCTCTTTGCTAAGAAACTGATTCTTGGCAATGGGGCAGTCTATGGATTTGCAGTTCTTCATATTGAATCGTTCAAGAATTTTGTTGATATATCTCTATTGGGAAAGGGACAACAACCTTCTTAAAATCTTAACTCCAAGAATATAGTCTGCATTACCCATATCCTTCATTTCAAAGTTGGACGATAACCAATCTTTGATTTGATTTACGTACTTTTTGTCATTTTCAGCTATTAGTATGTCGTCTACATATAATATTAAAATAACAAAATTATTTTCAGAGCTTTTATTATACACGCAATGGTTTTCATCAATCATGTTGTACCCATTCGACATGATTGTATCATGAAATCTCAAATACTATTGTCTAGAATACTGTTTCAGGCAATAGATTGATCTTTTCAATCGGCAAACCTTATGTTCGCTGCCTTTTCAATGAAACCTACAGGTTGTTCCATATAGATTTTTTCATTCAATTCTCTATTGAGAAAAGTAGTCTTTACATCCATTTGATGTAGCTCTAGGTCTAAACTCGCCACTATGGTAAAAATTAACCTTATAGACGTAAATCTCACAACAGGAAAGAAAGTCTCCTCATAGTCAATCCCTTCCTGTTGTGTAAACCTCTTAGTGACTAGCCGAGCTTTGTATCTTTCGATACTTCCATCAACTTTTCGCTTTACCTTGAGAATCCATTTATTCCCAATCGGTTTGCATCCTTCGGGTCTCACTCAAATCAGGGTCTCGAACATCCGGATCATGTAAAGGAGGAAGATCTTGACCTTCTTCCTCTAATTCCCTCCCACTCGGATGGAGTGATCTTGACGGTTCATCTTCCTGAGTTTCATAGAACGTGAAATCTTGATTCACTTCGCCCAACTTAGGAAACTCATTTTCCAAGAATATGACGTCTCGTGATTCAAATTCAGTCACAGAACCATTCTCTTGCTCACCCATGAATACGTATCCTTTTGATACTTTAGAATATCTCACAAAGATACTCTTTTTACCTCTTGGTCCTAATTTACCAAATTTGCTTGAGATATCATGGACGTAAGCAGCACAACCCCAAGGTCGTAGATGGCTTAGGTCAGGCTGTCGACCAGTCCACAACTCATAATGTGTGGATGTGATAGATTTTGAGGGCACACGGTTTAGAATATATGTGGCAGTTAATAAAGCATCTCCCCAATAGGAGATAGACAAATTTGCCTCTGCCATCATAGATCTAACCATATCAAGGAGAGTCCTATTTCTCCTTTCCGCAACACCATTTTGTTGTGGAGTTCTGGGAATGGACAATTGATGTTCAATCCCTTTTTCATCACATAAAACTTTAAATTCATCTGAAAGATATTCCCGACCTCAGTCAGTTCTTAAAGCTTTAATCTTTTTATCTAATTGATTCTCAACTAAGTTCATAAAAGTTTTGAAGCAACTCAATGCTTCTGACTTGTGAGAAATCAAGTAAACATGACCATACTTTGTATAATCATCTATAAATGTGATGAAATAGTAGGCTCCATGCCTTGCCCTCACATTCATTGGACCACAAACGTCAGAATGAATTAATTGCAATGAAAATTCAGCTCTAGTTCCTTTTCCGAACGGTTTTCTCACTAGTTTTCCTTTTAGGTAATGCTCCCACGTAGGTAATTCAACCTCATTCAAATCACCTAGTAAACCAGTTTTAGTTAACCGACTCATTCGATCTTGTCCAATATGGTTTAATCTAGCAAGCCATAATTTCACATGATTATCATTATTATGTGAAGTAGAAGAGATTAAAGAAAAACTATTATTATTCATAAAGTTAGGATCGATATCCAAAACAATGAAATTGTTCAAAATAAAACCAAAACCATAATAGACATTATCCAAACATAAGCGCACACTGTCATCTTTAAAGTGTAAATCAAAACCAAGTTTTAATAACACAAGAACAGAAACTAAATTCCTACGAATATCTGGAGCACAAAGCACATCATGTAGGAGCAGGGTTCGGCCTTTACGTAAGACTAATCTACACGCGCCAACCCCTCGAACCGGCACTCTTGCGTCGTTTCCCACATATATATATTTTGCTCCATATGGTATTCGCCGGAATTCTACAAAGGCATCTCGATCTTTTGCTACATGGTCCGTTGCTCCTGAATCAAACACCCACAAAGGATGAAATTCAGTTAGTAATAGAGAACTAGATACACAAATTTCACTCACTCTTGAGTTAGAATAGTGTACCTGATTGGGCACAGTGCAGTCTCTTGCATAGTGTCCTTTCTGTTGGCAATTAAAATATTTCACTTTTGAAATGTTTATCTTTTTCTTGCCTTTGGACCTTTTTGAATTCTGCTCCATTTTCTGCCTTTTGTTCTTCTTGGCAGGTTCCTTATCTCGACCTTTGAAGCTTTTTCTTTTATTCTGGTTGGAGTTCATTCCACCAGAATGGGACTGTGCCACATGCACTTTGGCATTGACCTTAATTGATGCCAATCTGTCCTCTTCTAGCTCCAAATGTCTTGCGACATCCTCAAATGTCTTCACACTATCCATATGAGTTAGTTGCATTTTCATATGCTCCCAACTCTTGGGCAAGGAACGGATGACAGCTTACACCTGCTGCTCGTCGGTCAACTTATGACCATATTCACTAAGCTCGCTCATCATGCTTTCCATCTCCCTGAGATGTTTTCACATTAAATAATCAAACTTCTTCTGATAAGTATCAAACTTGATCCTCAAAGATCGGAGCTTAGTTAGAGTCACTCCTCTAAACTTCTCCCGCAAAGCGATCCACAGATCCATTGCGTTCTGATACTTGCGAAATTGCTTAGTTATATCATCCTCCATAGCACTCAGGAGAATGATACGAGCAGTGGAATTCTTTTTCTTCCATGCCAGATATACATCTCAGTCCCGCCTATACTGGGCCGTGTTACCATTCTTGGGTTCAGGCATAACCGAACTCAAGGTTTCGAGAGTCTCTTGCTCCTCTAGCACATACTGGATCTTCATACTCCAGATTTCATAATTGTCGCCATTTAATTTCATGTCTTTATTTAATTCAGCGATAATTGATTTGGAAGCAGATGCCATTTGTATCTTCTGATTCAAATAGAACAAAGTTGCATGTTAATAGTGGGAGATTAGGCAATACATGCAATTTACTATACACCTGAGATAATAACCTAATAAAGTTTTCTATTAGACTCAAATTCGAAAAGATTACTTAGAGTACCAATTACCTTTTAAGTTCTAATGTCAAACTTTATAGGTTAAGATTTTATGCATAGTAAATCAGAATTATTGGATTACTAAGTTCTTAAACTTATGAGGGAAATATTATTGGTTTGTATTTTATTAAGCTTTTACTTAATAAACATGCAAACATTTTACTTATAAAATATTGCAGGGCAATTAACATTTAAAATAAACACATTTATTAAAAAATAATTAAAAGTCATAAAGAATAAACTCATTCATTCAACGAATAAATAAATCCAATAATTCTCAAATAAGACACACATGTCAAATAATAATAATAGGAAACGCATATCCTAAAAAAAATAAACGTTAACTATAATTGACACTCATGTCAACTATTCTAGAAAACTAAATCTAATCAAGACCTTCACAGACACTGGGATTGATTCTTTGACGAACTTCATCAACTCATAAGGGAACTCATAAGTTCGCTGATGAAGCCATGGATGATACACTTTACGTCCGCTTCTCAATTTCATCACAGATGGAATGTTGCTCCTTAACACTCCTCTTTTGGCAACTCTAGCCAAAAAATGGATGATAGATTTCTTATAAACTCTATCTCTTATGTACCAAGTCGTCTCCAAAAACTCTCTCAGGACTGGATGATATTTAAAATAGTTAACCAACGCTTTGATTTTATCTCTGTCATACCTTCCTAAGCTCAAACCTCCTATCCAAATGCACTTCTGCATTTATTCATGCATGGTCAATATATGACGCACTATAGCATCAATATCATCAGCTCGAATGTTCCTCCGCATTCTCATTTTGCTTAATGAACGCATCCTTGTATTTCTTAAAGCAATCCCATGCGGGGTTTTAGGAATCATAGGTGTCCTTATCATCATTTCTGAAACACATTACAGAAATTTAAATGGTTAATACACTCATGTATAAACACATATGATTGAAACACATTTCAATCAATAAATAAGGACAAAAAAAAAACACATAAGAAAATTTTCAAAATATTTTAAAATTAGAAAACAAATTTTCCTTAATTTTAAAATATATTTATTTTAAAATAAAATAAACAAATTTATTTTATGGTCATCAAAAATTTTTAAAAAATAGACCAATAAATCATAAAAATTTTGAAAAATATTTTAGCAAAAAATCGGAGTTGATTTGGAGGTCGGAGAACGTCGTAAGCGCTCACACGCGCCGACGAGAGGGAGGAGGACGCGCTCACGCGCCTCCACACGCAACACGCGCGACACCCCCTTCGGTCAGACACGTGTCAACGCCACAAGGTGACACGTGTCCGACATCCACGGGTCCACGTGGTGCCAACGTGGCACCATATGGACACGTGGTTGCCACGTGTCATGCCACGTGGCCGACTCTGATTGGTACACGTGTACGGTGATGACATGTCATCATGACACATGGCAGGCCTCGACCATGTCACGTGTCAACCCTCGATTGGTCCACGTGGCACCAGGGGACACATCGGATCCACGTAGCATGACCTTGGTCTGCCACGTGGCTCAGACTATTGGGTCACGTGTCAAGGACGCGTCACTCCTTGACACGTGTTTGCGCGCGTGTGGGCCACCGCCCACGCGCACGTGCCCAACGTGTGGTGGAGCGTGGCTTCTTCCCGGCTAAATTACGTCTCCGGATTTTGGCCGGCCGGGGGTTCTCAGGGTCTGTGAACATAGTGGTTAGGTCAAAAATAAAAATCTCAATTTCTAGACTAGCGTTTCGAATATTCAATTTTATTCCCTCGGGTTACAGTGTATACATACACGAAATCGAGTCAAAATATACATGCATATATATTTTTCACACAAAAAATGAATTTTTGTTGCGTTTTATGCTTCCTAGATCTATAAATTTTACTTATAAAATTTTAGATCAATTTTAAGCCGCATGCCAGGACGCAATAAAACGTGGCTCTGATACCAATGATGGAAAAAATAAAAGAAGAACGTAATAGATACATACTTGTTGTAGCGCGTAATTCTCGTTGCGGAAGCGGTACAAGGATCTTCTTTTATTGGTCACCGGTCTGACTTTACCCACTCGGGATAATAGCAGCTAAATTACAATCTAAAAGTTCCTGAAAGATTAACACAAATAAAGTGAGTGGGAACGAACAGTCTTGCGGCGTATACGTTTTCTCGTTATCAAATTATGAGGACCTCACCTCTATTTATAGAGATCATAAAGGGTAGAGACTTATCTCTACTCTAACTCAGAATCCTTGCTGAGATAGGATTTGGTAATTTAATTTAGATTAAATAACTCAATTTAATCTGGATACGAACTCAATTCTTTATAGAGTAATGGGCGCATCCCAACTCTATCAGAAAAATAATAATAATAATTGGCTAGGAATACATATATATAAATTATTATTTTTTTTAAAAGGCAGAAATTGAGCATGTGCAAATTGATAGTGATAATATAATATTTAAATGTAACCTTTTGGATCGCAAACTTATTTCAGTTAAAAATTGAAATGCATTCTCTTCAGAAAAATTTCCAACACAATTGTGAGAAATCAAGTTTCCATTTATTTCTGAAATAACACACTACAAAGCAACTAATTAATTGAACTCTAATAATTGATGAAAAATATATATAATAGAACCTAAAATAGAAATTATTTGCCTAAAACATGTTCAAACCAATCGCAAATAATCATGTATGAAACCTAATTTTGCAAATAAAACATATGCTCATGGCTAAATGACCCAACAAGTTAAGTGAGTAAATCCACTAGGAGACAAGTAAGTGTAATGGTAGGATCACCAAGAAGAATACAAGCAATAGTTTTGAAAAACATCCTTAATATCCTCAAATACTTGTTACTCTTTCCCCCATTTTTCTTCATAGCTTGAACTGGCAGCTCCAAATTCTCCAAGGCTAACCGTTTATCATTTTTAATATCATCAACACTATCTCCTCCTTTTTTCCATCCTTCGAGCACCATCTTCGTCGAGCAATAGACATGAAAATGATAGTTCTTGCAACTGGAAACATATGACCAACCAGGGGTCAATTTCACTCATAATCACTCAACTTATCACTTATCGCGCAAAATTAACCGACTTTTTTTTTTCTTACTTAAATGTCACTGAACTTTTAACATTATTGCACAAAAGTCATGTTGACCGGAATTCGGCGACGACTCTTGCCGGATTGATGACTTTTTTTCAAAAATGTTAAAAGTTCAGTAACATTTAAGTTGAAAAAAAAAAAGCTAATTACTTTTGCGAGATAAATGATAAGTCTAGTGACCGTGAGTGAAATTAATTTAAATGTAGCATTTTTTGAACTTATCAATCCGGCAAGAGTCGTCGCCGGATTCCGGTCAACATGACTTTTGTGCAATAATGTTAAAAGTTCAGTGATATTTAAGTAAGAAAAAAAAAGTCGGTTACTTTTGCGCGATAAGTGATAAGTTGAGTGACCATGGGTGAAATCAACCCGACCAACCAGGTATGCTCGTTTGACGATAATCTTTAATCTTTCTCTGCTTGCACCAAATGCATTTGGCAGAAACATTCTTCCCATTTTTGAGTTGAAACTCTACACCATCAACCATTAACTTGTCCTTAAATTTAAGGCAACAAGGGTGTAAATCCCAACCCTTGTCTTCGCAGTGATAAACGAAGCCATAAACTGGTTTTCCACAAGCATCGCAGTATCTCAAGCAATCTTTGCAGGTGCAACGTCGATCGATGAATTTAAAGGTGCAATTTGGGAAAAAGTTATGAGTAGAAGTTGTAGCAGTGGAGACGCAGTCTTCATGCAGATCATAGTCGCATGTTTCGCATCTGTATCTGGATCCGAAGCCTTGCTCTTTGCATCCATCACATTCGTAGGGTTTTCGATAAGTTTTCAGCTCGAGCTCGTGCTCGGGATGGCTGTGGTGAATGATTTTTGCCATTATTTTTTGCTTTCTAAAGAAAGAAAAGATGGATGATTTGATTATTTGATATGAATAAAACTCGTTCACGATGAGCTGTTTATATAGGAAAAGCAACAGTGTGCAATTGTTGAGAAATTATTAGGAAACTATAAGGAAATTAAGGAGAACAAATAGATAGTTATAATTTTTATATATAATTTTTGAAAGTAAATAAACGCAGGGCTTCCAACTCTATTAACGTCCCAAACACTTAATTCTTCCAAGAAATTGAATAAGCTATCACCTTGAAGACCAATTTCAAATATCTATGATCAAAGTCGGCAAAACAAGGACCCGTAACTTTCAGCAGCATGCAGAAGAGCAAATCTGGTGAAATTTCGAGGAATAAATGTATCAATTGACTAATTATTAGCTCAGTCAGTACTTTCTCTCTATCTTTTTTTAAAAAAAATATATAATGTTATAATTAATCAGCTATTTTTGGCCTTAAACTAATCTCTATATTATAGGTAAAATAAAATATAGGTAGGCCACTATTAGAAAATCAAACCCTGTTCACATTGAAGGATATTGCAAGGAATTAGAGAAGATGGTATATTTCAAAATCGAAATTTTGAAAAAGAAAATTGAAGGGGAAAATAGATATGATTATTGCACACGACGCGTATAATAAATGAAGGATTTTCGTTTTTTTCACGAAGTAGGTTGCCGGAAAAGAGAAGGAAGTTCTTTTTTTTTTTTATAAAAAAAAGCAAAAATATTTTCCAGTATTATGTTACCAGGAAATAAAAGATTTTAAAAATGAAAAATCTTGGCAGAAAAGACAATTGTGGAAAATTGTATACATATATTTAATAAGCAACTGTGTAGTTGCTGTTGGATTATTCAAATAATAAAAATAAAATAAATATATAAATAATAAAAATAATAATGGCATGGAAGTTTCTTAAACATCTTCGTGGGGTGCAATTGCTCAACCTACCAGTCTTATTTTGTTTGTTCGTTCACTGGTTGGAGCACCCCCAAATAGCTTCCTTTTGTTAAATTTTTGGCTGAAACTTATTCATTAATTATCATTAAGATGAAAAAAATTCCAATCTCTATAATTAGAATCATAAAAGTTATGCAAAGTGCCTATGAAAGGGATTAAGATTATATATCTTACATTCAAATTAATATGATAATGTATTATGTTTATAAAATTTCAGTGGCTCGATTAAAATGAATTGTTTAAGACTCAACTATATATATATTTTGAAATTCTAAAAGTGGATGGATAGTTCTTAAAAATTAAAAATCTCTAAAATTGCATATGACATGACTTTTCATTTAAGAAAAAATTGAAATAAAAAATTTTCATATTTTTTATCGACTGTACTTGACCAGTTTCTTATGGTTAATATAAACAGACTTTAATTCTTATTAGCAAGCACAATTTAATAATCAAAAAGATGAATTTCACCTAGTAATTACTGTTGTGTAAACTAAATATAACGCATCAAGACACGCAATACTTAGTAAGCATTTAACAATGGGATATTACCTTTTTTTCTTCACATATATAATATATATATATAACAAAAACATTCAAAAGATCCATCACTGTGCTCATTTTCTACTTAAATATACAAAATCAGTTTTTACTTTATTTCTTTCTTTGAAGAAACCTATATATACAGAATTGAAGCAAAAAATAGTATGACTTAAGGTCCTTAACTGCTTACAAATTCCTTCCATTAATATGTCACAACCCAGAAAAAAACAGGGCACAACAATAAACAGATACAAATAATTTTAACACATTGATTACTCAATTTTCCACAAGCAAAACTAAAACTTACTGTATCAATTCACCAGAGATTGAACAAGAGCAATAATGAGAGATGTAAAAGAAGTGATTGGATATCCCAAAATGGCAGAGACGATGAGCTCCAGAACCAATGCTACTTTCTTCAAGTAATTCAAGCTTTTCCTCCTATCATTTTGAGGCACTATCTCTTTGCTGGATGACATATTTTCAGAAACTAAACCACTAGAATGATTATGGTCAGGAATTTCAGTTTCTTGGTGATCAAAATAACCCATTTCCCAAGCCTCATAAATCATCTCCTTTACACAAGCAACATGAAAGCAATAATTCCCACAGGTAGAAACATAAGACCACCCTTTAGGCCCTTTGCTTGAATTACTCATACTTTGGCATTTTAGGCACTTGGATTTGACCTTATCTTTGAGCTCTAATTTCACACCTTCTGTTGGGCCAAGGTCACATATCGATTTTGATGATTATCAAAACTTAAATAAACTCTATTAAGAACTCTTTTCTAAGCAAATTTCTGCAGGAACTTTTCTATGGGTATATCTGATATAAATGATCACAATTCTGAAGACAACATGGATTTAAGTTGAAAATTTATTTATTGCTTTAGATTATTAGAAAATTAGGGTATTAAAATGTAAGATCAAATTGAGGCAAAATATTTTTACTCATGCATACACTTTATAGTTTTAAAATTGCACAAAAATGTTTTTAAGTTAGAAAATGAACTTTTGATCAAAACTGTTTTTCGTCAGAAATTGGTTTTTGAGAAAATGAATTTCTGTGGTTCAGAGTTATAAAAGAATTTCTAAATGAATTTCTATCTACCAATTTCTAACTGAATTTCTGCTCGTATCAAAATTCTGGACAAAACTCAGAATCGCACAAAGAGACAAAATAACGGCCATATAACGGCTAGTTGCATTTTTAACTGGTCTGTTTTGTTCTCCAACAGCCATAAACAGGTAGTTCTTGATTTAAGCATTCAAAACTAATTTTTTTGAGTATAAATACATGATGTTTTACCCTTTAGAAGGTTAGAAAAAGTTTGGAAAGAATTTCTACCTCTTAAGAGAAAAAGCTTAATTTGTTACTTTCACTTTCCACATCTTTGTACTTCATCCTTTACTTATTCTCCTCAATTTGATTATAGCTTTTGTTGTAATCTTCTTGTGAGGAAATTCTTTTGTAAAAAAGATTGTGAGATAGGTTAGCTAGAAACCAAGAAGAGAGAATTCTAGTAAGGTTTTTAATCTTTTACTTTGGGAAAAAGATTGTGGGTAGATATACAAATTTAGGATTGTATATTGGCTTTTACTCTTGCCCTTAAAAGAGTTAAGATTGAAGAAAGGCTCAAGTAAGTGGAACTTGGGGAGTGGATGTAGGCATGTTGGCCGAACCACTATAAATTCTGTGTGCAAGCTTTTCTGATCTCTATTCTGTAACTCTACACTCTCTCTAATCTGTTAACTAAGTTTGGTCTTCTATAATTCAAATCTGTTCCATTAGAAATTCAGCCAGAAAATTTTGAGACACCCAATTCACCCCCCCTCTTGTGTGTCTTTGGGACCTACATTTGGTATCAGAGCGGTTCTCAATCTTCTTAAGGCTTAAAATACTTGAGTGATCCTAAGAATGGCTGATGCTCCAATTGCTACACCTTTTAAGGAGGGACACTTAGTACACCGTCCTCCTATGTTCAATGGTGAGAATTATCCATTCTGGAAAGTTGTAATGAGACACTTCATCCAATCACAAGACATGGACAGCTGGGAAATTATTGAAAATGGATATGTGCCTCCAAGAAAACAAGCAACTGAAGCAGGAGCTTCTGGTGCCACCACAGTATTGCAAACAAGAAAAGAATTTACTGAAACAGAGAAGAAACTTGTGCAGCTGAACTCCAAAGCTATGAGTATTCTATTTTGCTCATTGCAAATTAATGAGTTTAACAGAGTCTCTGGATGCGATACTGCCAAAGAGATATGGGACAAGCTGGAAGCAACATATGAAGGTACAAATCAAGTTAAAGATACAAGATTGCATGTTCTGATGGTTAATTATGAAAGCTTTAAGATGAAGCCTGACGGATCAATCTCTGAGGTAATAAACAGGTATATAAAATTGACTAATGATATAAAAGCACTTGGCAAAAAACTTGATGAATATGATAAAATTGCAAAGCTGGTAAGAGGTCTCACACCTAGATGGGAAGCAAAAGCTTCAATTCTATTAGATAAGGATCTTAGTACTCTTAACTTTGATAATGTTTGTGGATCTCTTATTTCACATGAGTTGTATATTAAGTCTCAAGATGCAGAGAAAGAAAAAGACAGGAAACTAAAGGCTATTGCTCTCAAGGCAGAGTTTGGGAGTGACTATTCAACAGGAGATGATGAAATGGCGTTGATCACCAAAAAATTCAAGAAGCTGTACAGAAAAGGAAAGAAGTCCTATAGAAAACAGCATCAAAAAATCTCTCATCACAGGGGAGAAAACTCTTTAAAATCTACAGGAGATATTGTCTGTTATGAATGCAACAAATCAAGTCACATCAAATCCAAATGCCCAAATTTAAAGAAAAAGAAGAAAAGATTCAAAAAGAAGGCTATAAAGGCTACGTGGAGTGATAGTGAAGAATCAAGCACGAGTGAAGGAGAATCTAGAAATTCGGATGATATCGGTCTGATGGCAGTCTCTGATTGTGAAGAACAAGATTCATTTTCAGATGAAGAAGTAAAGGCCACAGCTGATAACTTAGAAAAATCTGAGGTAAGTGATTCAGACTCCAATTCTGATGGTAATGAATATGAGAGAATGCTTGATTGCTTTGAAGAATTGCATCATAAATATTGCATGCTTAAGAAGACGCATGTTGAAATGAAAAAGGATTTTGATACTTTAAAATTGGAATATGAAAATGTCAGTAAATCAGAAACTAAATTGAAAAATGATTATTCTGATTTGGAAAGAAAATATGAATCTTTGCATGAGAAATCCAAAGGAAAACAGATTTGTGTGTGCAATGATAATACTGATAAAAATGTGAAATTTGTTCATGCGAGTTCATTAAAGAATTTTTTATAAGAAAAATTATTTTCCAAAAAGGGTTGATAAGGTTGCATATTATGGCAAATTAGCAACAAATTCTTCTGCTACATGCTTTTATTGCTGTAAAAAGGGGCATATTTTAAAATTCTGTTTTTACAAGAAGAATGCTAATTTTGTTAATAAAAAATGGGTGATTAAAAATTTTGGAACAGTTACTGCTAATCCTGTAGGACCCAAGAAGGATTGGGTACCTAAAAATGTTTGAAACTGTTGCAGGTTTGCCTAAGGAGCACCAAGACTGAAAAATGGTATATCGATAGTGGTTGCTCCAGGCATATGACGTGGGACAGAACCAAGTTTTCAAAATTGGTGAAGTCTACTGGTGGTTCTGTTAGTTTCGGTGACAATCGGAAAGAAAAAATTATTGGAACTGGATCAATTGGTATAAATCCAATTATTGAAGACGTTTCTCATTTTGAAGGACTGAAGTATAATTTTTTGAGTATTAGTCAGTTGTGTGACAAGAAGAGAAGAGTAATTTTTGAAGTTGATTATTGTAGAGTTGAGGATGTTGAATCTGAAAAATCTGTTTTAAAAGGTCAGAGATCTAGAAATATCTACTTAGTCAGTCTTGAAGACATTAAGAAAAGTGAAGCTAAATGTTTGATCTCAAAAGAAGACTTAAGTATTTTATGGCATAGAAAATTGGGCCATGCCAGTTTTCACGTGATTGAGAAGCTGATGAGAAAAGACTTAGTGAGAGGTATGCCTAAGATGAAAATTGACAAAGATCACCTGTGCAATGGATGTCAGCTTGGGAAGCAAACCAGAAATTCTCACAAATCCAAGTCTGGTGTGTCTACTAAGAAGGCTTTAGAATTGCTCCACATGGATTTATTTGGTCCAATTAATCCCTCAAGTATTGGTGGAAAGTCATATGTTTTAAATGTGGTGGATGACTACACAAGATACACGTGGGTGCTATTTCTTGCTCATAAGGATGATGCTTTTGAAGCATTTAAAAAGTTAAGCAAGAAGATTCAAAATGAAAAGGGATATAAGATCACAAGTATCAGAAGTGATCATGGTGGAGAATTTGAGAATAAAAAGTTTGAAGAATTTTGCAATAATTCTGAAATTAATCACACTTTTTCTGCTCCAAGAACACCTCAGCAGAATGGTGTTGTAGAAAGAAAGAATAGAACTCTTCAAGAAATGGCCAGAACTATGTTAAATGAGAACAACCTACAAAAGTATTTCTGGGCTGAGGCAATTAATACAGCTTGTTATATTCTAAATAGAATTTTGATCAGGTCTGTGCTAGAAAAGACTCCATACGAGCTATGGAAAGAAAGAAAACCCAACATCAGCTACTTTCAACCATTTGGCTGTAAGTGTTTCATTTTTAATGATATAAGTAATTTAACTAAATTTGATGCAAAGACTGATGAAGGTATATTTTTAGGATATTCTTTAAATTCTAAATCTTATAGAGTTTTTAATAAAAGAACACGTAAAGTAGAAGAATCAAAACCTGTTAAATTTGATTTTACTAATGTAAATGTTGGAGAAAGGAGTTTGTCTGATGATGAAACAGGTTTTGAGAAAGAAAAAGATAAAGACATACAAAGTGCTGAAACAGAGAAATCACAAGATCAGCAGGAAGATCAAAATGATAGTCATATGAATCAACTTGAGGAAGCTGAAGATAATTCTGAAATTCATGAGGAAAATGATCAAGAAACTCAGACAGAACAACAGCCTGAGCAGTCAACTGAACTACCTAAAGATTGGAGATTCCACAAATATCATTCAAAAGATAATCTGTTAAGTGATCCCTCTCAGAAAATGATGACAAGAAGAGTCTTGCGTGAATATTATGGTAATGTTGCATTTGTCTCTCAACTTGAATTATACTGATGCTTAAAATGATGAGAATCGGATCATTGCTATGCAAGAAGAGCTAAGTCAGTTTGAAAGAAACAGAGTCTGGAATTTAGTTCCAAGACCCTCAAATTGTTCTGTTATTGGAACAAAATGGGTGTTTAGAAATAAGTTGAATGAGCAAGGTAACGTGGTTAGAAACAAAGCCAGATTGGTGGCCCAAGGCTACAACCAAGAGGAAGGTATTGATTTTGATGACACTTTTGCACCTGTTGCTAGATTAGAAGCAATTAGAATTTTGTGTGCATTTGCATGTCTTAAAAATTTCAGATTATATCAAATGGATGTTAAAAGTACTTTTCTAAATGGTTTATTAAATGAGGAAGTTTACGTTGAACAACCTCCTGGTTTTGAAAATTCTGAGCATCCAGATTTTGTTTACAAACTTAAAAAGGCTTTATATGGTTTAAAGCAAGCTCCTAGAGCTTGGTATGAAAGGTTAAGTTGTTACTTGCTTGCTCATGGTTTTAACAGAGGTAAAGTAGACACCACTCTTTTTATAAAGCATAAATCATCTCATATTTTGATTGTTCAAATTTATGTTGATGATATAGTTTTTGGTTCTACTAACATTTCCTTGTGTAAAGAGTTTGAAGCATTAATGAAAAAGGAATTCGAAATGAGCATGATGGGTGAGTTAACTTTCTTCCTGGGACTCCAAATCAAGCAATGTGCTGACGGTATTTTCATAAGTCAATCAAAATATACTAAGGAGTTGCTGAAGAAATTCAAGATGTCTGATGCAAAAATTGCCAGTACCCCTATGAGCTCAACAATAAAAATTGACAAGGATGAGAAAGGGAAAAATGTGGAAGAAAAGTTGTATCGGGGTATGATTGGAACTTTGCTATATTTAATAGCAAGTAGACCAGACATTCACTTCAGTGTCTGTCTCTGTGCAAGATTTCAATCAGCTCCAAAGGAATCACATTTATCGGCAGTTAAAAGAATTTTAAGATATCTTTGTGGAACACAGATATTAGGACTTTGGTATCTGTAAGCACCACGTCCTGAGGCAGTCCAGATCAGAGATTACCCGATGAGGAATTAATGTCCGAGTCTGTACAAATGGTTGAGATTCGGAGGTTTTGGTCCCCGGCTTTACGACAAATGGGTTTTTTCGTCTTTCAAATAGTCAGGGGGGAAAATGAGAAGGTTTTTTTGACCCAAAAAGTATATTTTCTCTTTCAGGCGGTCTGCCCGTCTGTCGCTGCATGTCACCGACGGCTGTAAGCCCGTCGGAGGAACACCGTTTCCGGGGGGCGCACAATCGGATTTCCCGGGGCACGCAACCTCTCCGACGCCCGTCTATCATAGTGGCAGGCCCATCGGTCAGAGTTGCAGACCCGTCGATTGAATCCTTGTGTCAGTAGGATTCAACCGATGCCCGTCTGTGGATCCTTACCGCCCACGGCCTGCCCGTCGGTAACCCTGATCTATAAAAGCTTTTATTTCCCACTTAGAAAGGGTTGGAAAGATTGAAAAAGGAGGAAACTCTGTCGAAATTGATCCCCGTTTTCTCTCTCTTCCAACAAACACAAATTTGAAGAAATTTCTTTTAGTTTAAGGATCAGACCATTAAAAGGAACTAAAATCTAATTAGTTTCCTCAAAGGTTTTGATTCCAAAGTTCAATCTTTTGAAGGATCAAGAAGGAAATAATCCATTTTCCTCATTCTTGACCTTTCATTTTGTCTTCTCGTGGAGCGTGCGGGACTTTAATCGACATCAAAATCTAACCAATAAATATTATCTGAGGGTAAATATTCCGAACTTATTTTTTTGTGTTATCTCATCTTTATTTTATCTCTGTTTCTTTTGCTTTTTGCTTCTATCCTTTTCTATTTGGTTTCTCTTTATCCCTGTTGGTGGTAAAAACCTGTTTTGCATTCGAAAAATGAGTCATTCGCTGAAAATCTGGAGACAGTGGTGACCGACGGGTCATCCGTTCCACTGACGACCGTCGGTCACCTGACCTACAGACGCCTCCTCCTGAATGACCGACGGGGCATGTAGGCCCGTCGGTCACTCGGCAGTGGCCGTCCCTGGGTTCTGCCTCCACCTTTTCACGCCTTTCTTTCTTTTTTCTTTGTCTTTCTAAAATTCCAAGTTTTATTTATATTACGTTTTTTGTATAATAACAACCATTATCCTTTTTGTGAGCCTATATGTTCTTTTTAGACTGTTTCTGAGCTTGAGGGGCGATCTATCACACTTGGGGGATTTCATCCGGTTTAGTTTCCTAACCTCCTAATCCTTTCGTTTTATTTGTTTATTTATTGATTACTTCGTGTATATGAGTACACTCTTTTTGTACCTCGCTAAACATAAAAACTGATAAATATTTTATATTTAATAAAGTGAGGCCTTCTGTCAAATCAAGGACCCAATGTCCTATCTTTTATCCAATAAAATCACAACAAAAATATCATTTTTATAATAAATGCATATGAGGACCAAAGTCCTCAAAGTAAATGACTTCCCGTCTTATGTATGTATCTCACTTTTATAAATGGGAGTTGTATTCCGCTCCTAGTGTTATTGTAATTTATTTGATTCAATGCTTTATTCTCTTATTTATTTATTGCTTTAACACGTGAATAAAATGCGCCTTTCAATTCAATTGCATCGTGTGGAGAGGGAGTGAATTAATGAATTTAAAACTTAACCATAAAATAATCAAGGCAGAAATAGATGAGAAGTCCCGAACCCAACTCTGGTCTTTGGGCTCAAAGAGGCTAGAGGTTCATCCTCCAAGATACCTCTTGCGTCACGAGACTTAGACATTAATCCTAGGCTCCTTTGGGAGAGAGGTTTACCCTCCAAGACCCCTTTGGTTGGCCCAAAATGGATGATAAGCGCAGTCTTAGGCTCTCCGAGGTGAGAGAAACTTTCTCAATGTTCTATTGGGTGGCGACTCCATGAAACCTCTTTGTTGCCCAAAATAGATGCACTCGCAATTCATTGCAAGTTGCCAACGAACCCACAATTGCCCGATCGCCCTCGAGCGGGCGGTCATACGGGCGGCCGCGGGGGTCCGGCGCGTGTTAAGTGGCGACTCTGGTTTGAGACTTCAATTTGAAAATGCCTCGGTTAACATTTATGATTAAGGTTTAATTCATAAATTCGCTTTCTCTCATTTGCATATACATCCCATTAGAGCCTTAGAATATGCTAGATTGGTCCCTTCTTAACATCAGTGCATTCCCCAAGCACAACCTTACGTTCACTCAATGTGGGGAAGTGTTAAGGATAATCACCAGCCCAAGCCTCGTACCTTTTGGTATATAAAAATGGTGACCCGATCGGTCGTTATGCTTATGTTGAGCTAGACCCGTCGGCAGGGATCATGCTTTGGTAGCCTTAAAGTAACATCTCCCTCGACTAAAGCTCATGTAATTAGCGTGGATACTTTCCCTAGGCGGTGTGAACCATAATATCATGCTTACTCTATGGATTTTTATGTATTAGATGAATCCAGATATCTTGTTTGGTAACCTAGCCAAAGGCTTCCATGCCCCGGTGGGGCCATGTCGATATATTTGGGATGTCTAAATACATGATGATCATTATCCATGCGCTTGTACATTAGTATAGGACTGTTATGCTGCCGATTTTTCGTCGAGCACCATCCGTGTCCATTTGGGTTCCCTGCTGACCCGTGGATTAATCCCGCCTAGGAGAAAGACCGCACGACCACGTGTGTGGGAGCAATAAGGGTGGAAGGACCTATCTACTTGCCTATGATTTGTGGATGCTGCATATCACGACCATGCATTTCATTTGCACTTCATACATCATTCTCACCCCTTATCTATACAGCCATCATAGATCTGTCCAGGTGTACGAGAGGACCAACCGGACGACTGATCAGGGTTTCTGTATCTGAACTACAAGAAAGAGAGAGTCCCCTATAAGCCTATACGGAAACCAGTGGTACCGTATCAGAGATGGCAAACTCGCCGAGGGAAAATGATGCTACTAGGGCTTTAATTGCTGAAGAAGTGGGTAGAAGGTTTGAGGAGTTTGAAGGCCGTATGATGAATATGTTGGCTGCAATGACTCAGCAGGCTGCTCCGCAGAATCCTCCTCCTCCTCCTATGAGACCAAATGAGCGGGAAGAGGAAATGGTGGAAAGACAAGAAGAACCTATTCGACCACCGCTTATAGATCTGAGATCAGTAGTTTCTGGGGTCCAGAGAAGGAGACAAGCGCTGAGGTTAGAAGATAACCAAGAGGATGACAAAGTGAGCATTGTATCTGAGAGGGGGAAGGCACCCCAGACCGAGGAGTTCATCTGGAGGAAGATGGAAGAAAAGTTCGAGGCTATGGCCCGTATGTTGAGTAGAGGCCAAGGGATGAATCCGGAAGATAAGGAGCTGGAGGGAGAGGATTCGATCCCGTATAATTTCAAGATGCCTGATGTTCCCAAGTTTGACGGCACCTTTGATCCCACCACCCATATAAAGCAATATTCCTTGATCATGAAAGGGACTACCTTGTCTAAGAGGCAGAAAGTGGAGTACTTTTGCTTGAGCCTGATTGACCCAGCTATAGATTGGTACCACAGCCTCGACCGCCGAACCAAGGAGGATTGGGATATGCTCACAGAGGAGTTTTTGAGGCAATATGACTACAATACGAGAATGGAGGTGACTCTCAAGGACTTGGAGTTGCTTCAGCAAAAATTCGGGGAATCCTTTTATGATTACTTGACCCGCTGGTGGAGTAGAGTAATGGAGATGAGGAGAAAACCAGACACTCAAGACCAGATCCGACTGTTTATCAAGAACGCGAGCCCATATTTAAAGGAAGGTTTGAGGATGAAGGGTCTAAAGGACTAGGAGTCATTAAAGGATATAGCCATAGAAGCGGAAGGGGAGTACTTGGCCCGAAAGGCGAGCAGTGATAATTATGCCAAGAGAGCTAGCGCTGGTCAAGGGATGAATAGGCCAGCTGTACCCAGTACTAACACCAGAAGAACGGTTGAGGTGTCTGCCACTAACGCAACTACCCCGAGGAAGTTTTCGGATTTGAGGAGACCCCTGTCTTGGGTTTTAAGAAGGTTAATGAAGGAAGGGAAGTTGCAGCCATTGCCGCCCAGGCCTGCCTTAACGCAGGGGATGCTGGGACATAAAGATAATGAATACTGTGCCTTCCATCAGCATACGGGCCATTCAACTGATAATTGTAAAGCACTGAGGCACTTGATCCAAGATCTGATTGACAGCAAACAAATCACTGACCCCGAGCGGAGAGATGAGAAAAAGAGGCCTAACTATAATACTGTGTCCCCACCAGTGTTTATGATTGGGTCAAGCCAACCAGAATGGTATGTGCTACAAGACTTGTACGAAAATAAATATATTGCTGTCACTCGCCCTGAGGCCAGGAGGGAAGGGATGTCTGTAGCAACCATTGATTGTTGGTCTAGTAGCGAAAGCGATGAAGAGAATGGGGAGGAAGGTGAAATATCTTTGGATCCGTGGAAGTCTGATGAAGAAGGAAAAGAGGTAGGAGCTGTAACGCGAAGTGGGAGAGTGGTCCCAGAGATAGAAAGGTCACAGGAGCCAATCCAGCCATCGGCAGAGAAAGAGCCGGAAGAAGATCAGATAGTCAAGCAGTTGAAAAAGACCACGGCTCAAATATCTATATGGGATCTTTTGAGGCAGTCCCCCTCTCATAGACAAAAGTTGGTAGAAGCTTTGGCTGAGTCTACTGTTGCCACTACAATCTCTCCATCAGAATTGTTAGACCTGGTTAAAGGGGGATCGGGAGAGAGATTAGTGTATTCTGATGCCGACTTACCAATCGAGGGCCGTAATTATAACCGATCGTTGTACATTAAGGTACAAATTAATGACAAGCACACTGCTTGCATTATGGTAGACGACGGGTCATCTATAAATGTTTGCCCTCTGGTGGCGCTTCAAGCTTTCGGTTTGGATGAGAATATGCTTAGCGAATCAGAATTGACTATCACAGCTTACGATAATTCTAGACGGCAAGCTTCGGGAACGTTCAAGACTTTGGTCAAGACTGGACCTATTGAGACAGAGACAGAATTTGTAGTTCTGCCCATTCCGGCCAATTTCTCGGCACTGCTTGGAAGACCCTGGTTTCATAAGCTAGGGGGAGTGCCGTCTACGCTACACCAGATGATAAAAATCCCACATGAAGGGGAAGTGGTAACCATTAAGGCGGCCAGGGAGAATCAAGTATCAACCCTAGAGATTGCTAATCAACCATTCAGTGGTTTTCATGTGTCGGTAATAGGGGAAGAGCAGGGGTCGGTGGGTAGCCCTTCAGTGGTGAATATGATAAAAAAGATGCATTATCTCCCAGGGGCTGGTCTTGGTAGAAATTCACAAGGGCTGCAATCCGCAATCACAACTCGAGGTCAAAAGGATCGAAAGGGTTTGGGGTACAAAGGCAGATATGGCAAGAAGAAGACAGCGGGAAAGATCCCTCCCATTTCAGAAAGCTTTATGCCTGCATCCTCTGTATGCGCTTACACGGGTGAGGATGAGCCACAGTGGGTGAGGGGAAGGATTGTCCCTGGATTCGAGATCTTCAGTGATGTTTTTTACTGGGATGTAGGAGTTATCAAAACGACAGAGGACTTCTGGGATGAGGAAGTTATGACCCAATGCATTACCTGGAGCAAGGATGAGCCCGAAGAGGTTGTCACTGAGAAGATGTTAACTGCCAGGCTGAAAAGGAAAGAAAAAATGGTAGAGTCAGAGCTGAAGATTGGGGATTTGAAGATTTCCTCAGGTATGGTTGAAAGGCATCTGCCAAGCCAGGAAGCCGGGACATAAACTGCTGCGGCATCGACCTCAACAGAAGCTGAAGAAGATACTAGCTTAGATTGCCTTTTTATTCCGGAACTTTTTTATGATGTAAATGATAATGATAATATTATTAGTAAAATGAATGATTTTGCTTATTTTTGCGATGTTTCCAATGATTTCAACATGCATGAACATGATCATATCCTATCAATTTTTGATATTGATTCCACTGACACCACACCTTTTAATCTTGGAACCTTGGAAAATCCGAAAAAAATCTTAATAGCATCAAATATAACTCCTGATGAGAGAGAAAAATTCGAGAGAATAATAAAAAAATATGAAAAAGTCTTCGCCTGGACCTACGAAGATATGCCGGGAATTGATCGGAACATCGCAGAGCATGCTATCCCAACGTATCCAGATCTTAAGCCTGTAAAACAAAAGTTAAGGAGACTCAGGCCAGAATGGGCAGATAAGGTCAAAGAGGAGATTCGGCAACAGATTGAGGCCAAGTTCCTGGTTGAAGTGCAGTATCCCACGTGGCTAGCAAATGTAGTCCCTGTAGCCAAAAAGAACGGGAAAGTAAGGGTATGTGTGGATTATCGAGATCTGAACAAGGACTATCCTAAAGATGACTTTCTGCTACCCCACATTGACGTGCTGATAGAAAGCACTGCCAATTGCGCGATGTACAGTTTTGGGATGGTTATGTAGGCTACAATCAGATCCTGAACAAGATAGTCGACCGGGTTAAAACAGCATTCATCACAGAATGGGGACCTACGCTTACAGAGTAATGCCTTTCGGCCTAAAGAATGCGGGGGCTACGTACCAAAGAATGGCGATAAAGATCCTAAGTGATTTGATCCACAGGGAAGTGGAGGTGTACGTAGACGACATGATGGTCAAGTCAGCCACCAGGGAGGGCCATTTCGGAGCTTTAGAGAAGTTCTTCACCAGGATTGATAAATACAACTTACGACTTAATCCCAAAAAGTGTATCTTCGGAGTAACTTCAGGTAAGTTGCTGGGACATGTCGTTAGCCAGAGGGGAATTGAAGTTGACCCAGACAAGGTGAAGGCTATCAGAGAGATGCCCGTACCACAGAAGGAGAAGGATGTGAGAAGCTTCCTGGGCAAGCTGCAGTATGTCAGTCGATTCATCGCGAAGCTCACTTCGATATGCTAGCCAATCTTCAAATTGCTCAGAAAGAATCAGCCGGTGGTTTGGAATGAGGATTGTCAGAGAGCTATTGAAAGCTTAAGGGAATATTTGCTGAATCCGCCAGTGCTGAGGCCACCACAACCGATCAAGCCGCTTATCTTACATCTAGCAGTGGAGGATGGCTTTGTAGGAGCCATGATGGCTCAGGAGGATGAGTTCGGGGTAGAATTCGCAGTTTACTATCTCAGCAAGAAGTTCCTGGCCTACGAGATAAAATACGCTGAAGTAGAGAAGATCTGCCTGGCAGTGATTTGGGCGTCAAAAAAGCTTAGGCACTACTTCCATTCATATAAAGTCCAGGCAGTGGCAAAGCAGAATCCTTTAAGGTATTTGCAAGAAGCGCCGTCTTTGCTTGGTAAAATGGGAAGGTGGTTGTTGTTATTACAAGAGTTCGATGTCGAATTCATCACTCGCAAAACTATCAAGGGGCGAGCGGTGGCTGAGTTTCTTGCTGATCATCCCATTTAAGGAGACGCACTTGAATTCGATTTTCCTGATGAGAGCATAGCCACGATCTCTGTCCGGGGATGGCAATTACATTTTGATGGGGCTGTAAATAACAAGGGGGCAGGAGTCGGAATCATTTTGACAACCCCAGACGATGAGAAGCTCCCGCTGGCCAAAAAGTTGAGGTACAAGGCCACCAACAACGAAGCTGAATATGAGGCGTGCACCTTCGGGTTAGAAGCCTTAGCTGCCTTGGGGGCAAAGAACATAGAGGTTTTTGGTGACTCATCCTTGGTAATCAATCAGATCCGAGGCGAATGGACTATAAAGGAAGAGCGGCTGGTACCCTATGTTGAATATCTGAAGGAGCTATGTGGACAGTTCGAGACTTGTGCGTTCTACTTTGTGCCGAGGGAGGAGAACTGTCTGGCCGATGCACTGGCAACCCTGGTATCGATATGGGACAACCCTCAAGGGATAACTATGAAGCCTATCCTAATTTCGAGTTCTGAGAGGCCTAGCTTCGAGGTCAAGTCGATAATGGAAGTAGAAGTAGCGGATGGAAAGCCATGGTACTGGGACATCATGAATTATTTGGAACACACGAGATTTCCAGAGGAAGCTACCGAAAAGGATTAGAGGATGATTCGAAAACTGTTCACCCAGTTCGTATCCTTAAACGGGGCATTATACAAAAGGCAGGCAGATGGTATCCAACTCAGGTGTTTGAACGAAAGAGAAGCCCGAAAAGTTATGGAGGAAACCCATGCAGGCGTCTGTGGGGCTCATATGAACGGGTTGACCTTGGCAAAGAAGATCATGAGGCAGGGCTTCTATTGGCTCACGATGGACAATGATTGCTTAAAATATGTCAAACAGTGCCAGCTATGCCAGCAATACGCAGATTTAAGGCACTTGCCAGTGTCCGAGCTACACAGCCTAACATCACCTTGGCCATTCGCTGCTTGGGGAATAAACATTATTGGAGAGATCCGCCCTACGGCATCCAACGGGCACAGATACATAATAGTCGCAATCGATTATTTTACAAAATGGGTAGAGGCAGAATCCTTCAAGAAGATCGACGCAAGAGACATGGCCAAGTTCATCGAGAGAAATCTGATCTGCAGATACGACCTCCCACATCACATAGTGTCTGATAACGGGGTGCAGTTCATGGGGGAAACTAGGAAGCTCCTTGAGAAGTACGGGATCGAGCACCATAAATCATCTCCTTATCGACCACAAGCTAACAGGGCAATAGAGGCTGCTAATAAGAATGTAAAGAAGATCTTAGCCAAGATGGTCCAAACCTATAAACACTGGGCAGAGAAGCTACCCTTTGCACTGTGGGGTTACAGAACGACGGTGAGGACATCTACGAGCGCTACGCCGTATTCTCTGGTTTATGGGACGGAGGCAGTGCTGCCAGTTGAGGTGGAGCTCAGATCGCTGAGAGTAGTCATGGAAGCTCAGATTCCGGAGACCGAATGGGTACAGCAGAGGTTGCAGCATCTGAACCTGTTGGATGAGAGTAGGATGAAGGCTTACTATCATAATCAGCTCTATCAGAAGAGGCTGGCCAAATCATTTGGGAAGAAAGTGAAGAGGCACCCACTGAAAGAGGGGGACTTGGTGTTCAAACAGATGAGGCTAGGTATACCGGATATCAGAGGAAAATTTAGACCAACCTGGGAAGGACCGTTTATCCTCAAGAAGTTATTATCCAAAAGAGTTGCGATCTTATCGGATAGCGATGGTAATGAATTCAAGAAACCGATCAATATTGATAGACTCAAGAGGTTCTATGGCTAAAAACCAAAAATAAAAAGAAGAGAATAAAACACCCCCCGGGTCGAAAACCGAAAAAAGGCGGCCTTGCTAAAATTAGGCATCGGCAGGGTGAAAACCGAAAAAGGCATCCTGTGCAAAAATAAAAGGCATGAGAGAAAATGTCCGATCGTGAAAACCCGAGAGGGCCGATTGGTAAAAGGAGCTGATGCTGTTAAAATTTAGTTTCATGTATTAACAAGGCATAAACAGTTGAGTTAATGTCAAAACTGATCATGTGTGCTGAAATCTCATAAAAATGTACGCAACTTTGTGAAATAAGATAAGAGTTATTCTTTTCATTTCCGTCATTTTCTAATTCCACATTAAAAGGGAATGTGATGCCCAAAAAGTGTACATATGTAGACTAAGCTAGGTCCTTCTGCTGCCCTCGCCAGCCCAATGCTTGAGCCCTTGTGTCCTATTGTCAGATGCCGGACGAAGGAATGATAGTCTTTATCGGTAGTCAGCTCCACAGTTCATGATACCGAGAGGTGAAGGCGGCAGAAAGAACTCCTCCCCGAAAAGACAGCGGAACCCTCACCACATCCTGGGTCATCCCGAGCTATCGAGCACATCGAGCTGTGATGTAAAAAGTGGCCTGACAGAGTCCACAGAGGGGAACACACCCCGATGATCTATTAATGATCGCATGAGATAGAGGGAGCCAGGCAGACATGAAACTGGTATCGTCATCTGACAGCTCGCTAAATCTGGCAATGCCTTCGTCAGCAGTGGCGCATGTGTACAGCCGTCGGTGCGGGAGGAAGTGTCTCGGGGAGTACTGGGCAATGATTCGGGGAGGTGGCTCTGACAGCATCTTCAGCTTCTCCTGCAACCAGACCTAAAAAAAAAAAACCGCTGGAGTAAGTAGGATTTACTTCAGGCAAAAATAAGGCACAGGGCTGTGTGAAAATCTGAAAGGACGCACTTCCCGTTAAGAAAAGCTAGTACGAAAATCCATAAGAGACGTACTACCTTTGAATAATAACGTACCTAGAGCAATAAGGGGCTTCCCGTGAACATGGTGGTACATCCAGAGCACACAGCATCCAAGCCCAGAATAGTCTCGGCCAGAATAAGTGGAAAGGGAGACAGCTCGCGGTGGAAATCGTCCAGAGCCTCGAACAGGCGTGGATCACCGATCAGACCCCCTGGAGCCACAATTAAGAAGCTCATCATGCAAAATAAGAATATAATGCTCACCCGGTATGTGGGGACGTCAGAGAATCTGTCTAGGGCCTCGACCAGCGGCTCCAAAGAGAAGACAGAACCTGGGACAATTAACCATGCATCCTCGGAGGGGGCTATGCCCAAAGATAAAGCAACATCTCGGGTTTGGAGCAAACCGCAGCGGGGGATGCAAGGCAGAGCGCTAGGAGGGTACCAGGCACCAACAACAGCAGCTAGCTCCTCGGGTAGGGGGCATAACTCTTGATATGTGAACTTAAAGACATGAAACCGAGGATTCCAGAAGCGAGTCGCAGCCAGAAGAAGGTTGTGGTCTACTTTAGCCCTGCGCAGATATTTTAGACCGGAAAGAGGGGCAAGGATGTTATCTTCCCAAGAGTGGTTGTCGTCTAAAATGTGGTATAGCTTTTGAAGGGAGGGAGAAGACATCTTGTGAGAATCAGAGGCTAAAAGCTAGAAAAATGATGGAAAAATGAGAGGACACAAAACCCTGAAAAAATTGATGAGTTATATAGGGAAGCTCTAGAGACGGCCTACCCGTGCCTCAAGAGGGATGGCTCGCCCGTCGGTATTCGTCCACCTGTCAGTATGCACACGTCAGCATTACATCACGTGCATTAACTTTGCATTAATGGCGGAATAGTGAACGACGGACGCCTAGCACGTCGGTCGCTCCTATAGGCGCCCAGCCCGTCGGTCGCGAAATCTATATAAGGGCTTTGCAACCGACGGACAAACACTTTTGGCATTTTCTCTTTTCCTCTCCCTTTCCGTTTTTTGTCATTTTTTGCACTGTTTTTTTCTTCTGTTTTCATTTTTTCTAGAGTTTTTGGCCTTTTCGCTCGACCAGTCACCCGAGGAAGTACTTTTCTTCATTTTCTACATTTTTTCTGCAAATACAAGTAAGTAACCAAATCACTTTTGCACTCTTGATTTTGCTTTATTCTTTTTGCTTTTAGAATAAGTAGGTTGCCTCAGTTTGCCTTAGAGATTAAGGGTAGATGCTCCTAGTTTTTTTTATATATATGTATAATTTTGGCATGATGATTAGTCGAGCCTTTGCATGATTTTGCCCGTAAAAACATGTCTCCTTAATGATAGGAATTCCTATGCATACTAGCGAATGTAGATAGGTATAAATATGTGCTATTGTTAGGGCCTGAGACCTGTCCCCTTTCTATGCAGGAAGTGGGGCACACCCTTGCCGGGGTGCTGCCCGTTTCTTAAGAATGTATATATGCGATTGTTTTAGCCTGGGGCCTGTTCTTCATGCAGGAGGTTGGGCATGCCTTTGCCGGGGTGCTGCCCAAATTTTTATCATTGATAACCAGCAAATAGTAGCATTTCACTATACTGTTATGATAAATCAAGTATATTGTGTATCCACTGATTAACAATTGATTCCATTACTTCATTCAAGTAATCAATCCATTTGCCATTTAATTTAATTTGATGTGATCAATTATTGAATTAGTTTCTTTCCCTTGTCGGGGTGTTGCCCGAATTTCCATTTGTTTTATTTTCAATTCTATCCTTCTCCCCTCGCACCAGGGCTGCTATTCCCTGGTCGAGATCCAATTAGCACGATTCGTTAAATTAATTCATATAATCTTTTCTTTTGCAGGATGCCTCCTAGACAACGAGCTCCACAGCCCCAGCTCGAGGTAGAGATCCTGGGTTGGATGGATGATGAGTCTGCCCAGAGGTACAGGGCGCTAGCATAGGTGGAGTTCCGGGCCAGCCGGTTCATATCTAGGCCTTTTCTAGAGGCCCTGGGGATGGCCCCTGAGGTGGATGTGCTGATAGAGGGTGCCGGGTGGACGGATTTTCTTGCTCCTGCATTTTAGACGTTCCCCGAGGCCACACGGCAGGTGCTGGCCACTTTACACTATGGGGGGTACCAGAGATCAGATACTGAGCCGGGTGTAGTGCAGTTCTGGTTCGACGGCCAGCACGTTAGCATTACGAGGCGTCGTTTTGTGGAGGCGATGGGGCTCCCAGTAGATGACAGAGTTATAGCCCCGCAGCGGGCAGTGAGGCGCGCCCATTGGGCGGCTATTGCTTTGCCAGGAGTACTGTACGATCACGATACAATGAAGAGTACCGTACTGGTCTCTCAGGCACTCCGGTACCTACACAGAGTGCTTTCCAGCTCGTACCTCGGTCGGGCTGGTAATCCAGGGTCGCTCAACGCTGCCGAGATCTGGAGCCTCTGGGTTATGGTGGCAGGCCAGCGCCTCAATGTTAGCAATGAGATCCTGGCTAACACGGCCAGAGTCGGCATGGGGTCAGCCCCAGTGGTGATAGTTGGAGGGGTCGTCACCAGATTGCTCCTGGGTCTAAGATTCGCTCCAGATAGGCTCCGAGGACCCCTGGATGAGGGGATTTATATTGATGCATCTGCTGCAGTTCAGATGGGTATGATCTCGCCACTGCCAGGGCAGCCTGAGGCCTTTAGACTACTCACTATCCACGAGACCAGGCGAGCCTTTGCTCTTCCACCTTTAGGACAGCAGCCAGAGCAGGAGCAGCAGCCACTGCCCCAGTCTCCTCAGCCTCCTCAGCCTTCTCAGCCTCCACAGTCCCCACAGTACCAGACACCGCCTCAGCCTCAGATGGTGCCATCACCACAGCCCGAGCATGAGCAGCCCCGTACTCCATTGGACTTCCACTTAGAGTTCACCATGGATGAGCTTTTAGCCACCCCCACAGCATCCAGGGCCCCGATTCCAGTCCCATCACCGAGCCCCAGAGTGCAGCGGTCCTCCCTCAGGCCCTCCGAGAGGTTTCATCCCTACTTTGGGAGAGACCCGGGGGCATCCACTTCGGCGGCCCAGCCATCAGAGCCGACTCCAGAGCCACAGCAGCCACCACAGCTGCCACAGCCAGACGTCGCACAGCTCCTGACCTCATTGTTCACATCACTTGAGCGCAGGATAGAGGAGAGGGACAGAGCTACTCAGGAGAGGCTGGAAAGGCAGCAGGCAGCCATCCAGGAGCAGGCCGGGGCCATAGAGCGGCTGACCCAGGAGCAGGCCGAGCTCATAGACCACATGGTGCACGAGCAGGCCCGGTTGGTAGAGGACATCAGGGATGTGCAGGTTAGGCACGTGGAGCAGCTCATGCAAGGGCAGAGGGAGCTCAGGGAGCAGCTTAGCCGAGATTTGAGGGCATCCCAGGATCAGGCGTCCAAGAGGACTGATGTGACCCTGCAGATGATGGATGAGTCGCTCGACTCTCTTAGGTCCCGGGCCCATGCGATGGAGGGGATCCTTCCTCCCCTGTCCCAGTCTATGAGGGAGTTAAGGGAGCATACCGAGCAGAGATTGGAGCAGATGAGGAAGGCTTCCAGCGAGCAGACTAGCCAGATGAGCCGGGCCTTCAGGCAGTTAGGGGGGACCATTACAGATACCCTGAGCTTCATGAAGACCTGTACCCAGCCCTTATTGGATGGCTATGCCCAGATCAGATTCAGGCAGGCCCACATTCCTGGGGCCGGACCATCTGCTTCTCAGCCAGTTTCGCCGCCGACTCAGCCAGCTCCGCGTCCACCTCAGCCTGAGCCGATCTACCTCTCCGATGATGATGAGGACCCGGATGAGGAGCTCACGGACTACCCGTCCCTTTAGTCATTTAGGGAGTTCGGTTGACATTCTTTTTTGTATTTTGTTTACTATTATCATAGTTGTATATACACTGTACAAAAGCTGATATTTAGTGAAAAGCTTTTTACTTACAGCTTGGTATATTTACTCATATTTTATTTCTACTTGCGCGTTATTTACATTAGAAATGATTGCACGCTTGGATATCCATTCATGACCATATGATAGGAAAATGGAACCTAATCATTCATGAGCATATTGAGAAGGAATCACTCATACATTGAATTAACGGAATCTTTTGCCATGCAGGGACATCGCTAAGCGCCGGCCCAAGTACGGACTCCAATCACACTGAGATTGTAGCCAAAGAGTGCTGCATCTCACAGTTCGCGCGGCAGCCAAAGAGTGCTACGCACCTTGCAGATCGAATGGGGGTTAGCAGGGGAACTACAGATTGAAGTTGCAGTTAAAGAACACTGCTCTTCACACCGAGATTGTAGCCAAAGAGTGCTGCATCTCACAGTTTGCGCGGCAACCAAAGAGTGCTACGCATCTTGCAGATCGAATGGGGTTTAGCAGGGGAACTACAGATCGAAGCTGCAGTTAAAGAACACTGCTCTTCACACTGAGATTGTAGCCAAAGAGTGCTGTATCTCACAGTTCGCGCGGCAGCCAAAGAGTGCTACGCACCTTGCAGATCGAATGGGGGTTAGTAGGGGAACTACAGATCGAAGTTGCAGTTAAAGAACACTGCTCTTCACACCGGGATTGTAGCCAAAGAGTGCTGCATCTCACAGTTCGCGCGGCAGCCAAAGAGTGCTACGCACCTTGCAGATCGAATGGGGGTTAATAGGGAAACTACAGATCGAAGTTGTAGTTAAAGAACACTGCCCTTCACATCGGGATTGTAGCCAAAGAGTGCTGCATCTCACAGTTCGCGCGGCAGCCAAAGAGTGCTACGCACCTTGCAGATCGAATGGGGGTTAGCAGGGGAATTACAGATCAAAGTTGCAGTTAAAGAACACTGCTCTTCACACTGAGATTGTAGCCAAAGAGTGCTGCATCTCACAGTTCGCGCGGCAGCCAAAGAGTGCTACGCACCTTGCAGATCGAATGGGGGTTAGCAGGGAAACTACAGATCGAAGTTGCAGTTAAAGAATACTGCTCTTCATTGTAGCCAAAGAGTGCTGCATCTCACAGTTCGCGAGGCAGCCAAAGAGTGCTACGCACCTTGCAGATCGAATGGGGGTTAGCAGGGGAACTACAGATCGAAGTTGCAGTTAAAGAACACTGCTCTTCACACTGAGATTGTAGCCAAAGAGTGCTGCATCTCACAGTTCGCGCGGCAGCCAGAGAGTGCTACGCACCTTGCAGATCGAATGGGGGTTAGTAGGGGAACTTCTAATCAAAGTTACAGTTAGAGAACACTGCTCTTCACACCGGGATTGTAGCCAGAGAGCGCTGCATCTCACCAACGTCTTATAGGTCGAAACGAGACCGGTGGAGGCATTCCCATCCGTTGAACAGACTGAGATGAAGTCTACTCGACAAGGGACACGGGAGGTAAGAACTCCTACAGGTACGCTTTCCTCCCCTTGTGGTTTCTTTTCTGATATGAATTTTGGATCATCTAGGCAGTTGTGCGCTAGTTTCCCCAAAATTGGGGGTAACTGTAAGCACCACGACCTGAGGCGGTCCGGATCAGAGATTACCCGATGAGGAATTAATATCCGAGTCTGTACAAATGGTTGAGATTCGGAGGTTTTGGTCCCCGGCTTTACGAGAAATGGGTTTTTTCGTCTTTCAAACTGTTAGGGGGGAAAACGGGAAGGTTTTTTTGACCCAAAAAGTATATTTTCTCTTTCAGGCGGTCTGCCCGTCTGTCAATGGAAAGCCCGTCTATCGCTGTGTGTCACCGACGGCTGTAAGCCCGTTGGAGGAACACCATTTCCGGGGGGCGCGCAACCGAATTTCTCGGGGTACACAACCTCTCCGACGCCCGTCTATCATAGTGGCAGGCCCGTCGGTCAGAGTTGCAGACCTGTCGGTTGAATCCTTGTGTCAGTAGGATTCAACCGATGCCCGTCTGTGGATCCTTATCGTCCACGGCCTGCCCGTCGGTAACCCTGATTTATAAAAGCTTTTATTTCCCACTTAGAAAGGGTTGAAAAGATTGAAAAAGGAGGAAACTCTGTCGAAATTGATACCCGTTTTCTCTCTCTTCCAACAAACACAAATTTGAAGGAATTTCTTTTAGTTTAAGGATCAGACCATTAAAAGGAACTAAAATCTAATTAGTTTCCTCAAAGGTTTTGATTCCAAAGTTCAATCTTTTGAAGGATCAAGAAGGAAATAATCCATTTTCCTCATTCTTGACCTTTCATTTTGTCTTCTCATGGAGCGTGCGGGACTTTAATCGACATTAAAATCTAACCAATAAATATTATCTGAGAGTAAATATTCCGAACTTGTTTTTCTGTGTTATCTCATCTTTATTTTATCTCTGTTTCTTTTGCTTTTTGCTTCTATCCTTTTCTATTTGGTTTCTCTTTATCCCTGTTGGTGGTAAAAACCTGTTTTGCATTCGAAAAACGAGTCTTTCGCTGAAAATCTAGAGACAGTGGTGACCGACGGGTCATCCGTTCCACCGACGACCGTCGGTCACCTGACCCACAGACGCCTCCTCCTGAATGACCGATGGGGCATGTAGGCCCGTCGGTCACTCGGCAGTGGCCGTCCCTGGGTTCTGCCTCCACCTTTTCACGCCTTTCTTTCTTTTTTCTTTGTCTTTCTAAAATTCCAAGTTTTATTTATATTACGTTTTTTGTATAATAACAACCATTATCCTTTTTGTGAGCTTATATGTTCTTCTTGGACTGTTTCTGAGCTTGAGGGGCGATCTATCACACTCAGGGGATTTCATCCGGTTTAGTTTTCTAACCTCCTAATCCTTTCGTTTTATTTGTTTATTTATTGATTACTTCGTGTATATGAGTATACCCTTTTTGTACCTCGCTAAACATAAAAACTGATAAATGTTTTATATTTAATAAAGTGAGGCCTTCAGTCAAATCAAGGACCCAATGTCCTATCTTTTATCCAATAAAATCACAACAAAAATATCATTTTTATAATAAATGCATATGAGGACCAAAGTCCTCAAAGTAAATGACTTCCTGTCTTATGTATGTATCTCACTTTTATAAATGGGAGTTGTATTCCGCTCCTAGTGTTATTGTAATTTATTTGATTCAATGCTTTATTCTCTTATTTATTTATTACTTTAACACGTGAATAAAATGCGCCTTTCAATTCAATTGCATCGTGTGGAGAGGGAGTGAATTAATGAATTTAAAACTTAACCGTAAAATAATCAAGGCAGAAATAGATGAGATGTCCCGAACCCAACTTTGGTCTTTGGGCTCAAAGAGGCTAGAGGTTCATCCTCCAAGACACCTCTTGTGTCACGAGACTTAGACATTAATCCTAGGCTCCTTTGGGAGAGAGGTTTACCCTCCAAGACCCCTTTGGTTGGCCCAAAATGGATGATAAGCGCAGTCTTAGGCTCTCCGAGGCGAGAGAAACGTTCTCATTGTTCTATTGGGTGGCGACTCCATGAAACCTCTTTGTTGCCCAAAATAGACGCACTCGCAATTCATTGCAAGTTGCCAACGGACCCACAATTGCCTGATCGCCCTCGAGCGGGCGGTCATGCGGGCGGCCGCGGGGGTCCGGCGCGCATCACAGTATCTAAAGAACACTTCTTTTAATCTCATTGGGTATTCAGATGCTGATTATGCTGGGTACAGGATTGATAGAAAAAGTACTTCGGGTGCTTGCCATTTTCTGGGAAATTCGCTAATCATGTGGTCAAGTAAAAAGCAGAATTTTGTGGCATTATCTACAGCAGAGGCTGAGTACATAGCAACTGGTGGATGTGTAGCTCAAATTCTGTGGATTAGACAGCAATTAAAAGATTATGGGATAGAATTTGACAACATTCCAATATTCTGTGATAATACAAGTGCTATTAATCTGACAAAGAATCCTATTTTGCACTCTAGAACAAAACACATTGAAATAAGGCACCATTTTATTCGTGATCATGTGCAAAGAGGAGATATTTTATTGGAATTCATCCCTACTAAAAGTCAGATAGCTGATATTTTTTACAAAGCCTCTCAAGGAAGATCGTTTTTGCCAACTAAGAAGGAAACTAGGTATGGGTATATCAGAATCTTAAAAATTCTGTTAAGGTACGTTTTCTGGACTTATTTCTGAACATTGAAACTGTTTTAATCATCATGAAGAAATATCTTGATACAGTTCTCTTTATGACCAAAGATATGTTTTGATTTTTTTCTGACAGTTATTTAACATGATCTAATAGTTTGAGTATTACAGTGAACAACGAAGGGTGCAAAGTCTTTTTGATCCTATCATTTGTTGAATTCATTTAAAATTCAAAGGGTAATCTGGTATTTTTGCTCAAAATCCCTCTCTTCCCGCCTCTCAGTAACTGCAAATTGCAGTTTCCCTATGGGAGTTGTTGATCTGAACACGATGACCATCACATCCTTTCAACTTCCACTTACTATAAGTATCAATTTTCAAGTTTCTTATTTATTTCTTACTTACTCTCTTCTCTTGTTATTATTTTTTCTCATCAAGAAGAAACCCTATCTACTCTCAAAATGGGGAGATCGAAATCGTTGGCCAAACAACATCCTCAGCGATCACCGTCTCACACTACCTCCATCCCGTCGAAGAAAACTCTCGATGATCAAATCCCTAGCATCGTTCCTGATTTGCCTCCAATTGTCGAACCCACCATACCTAAATCTTCTTTACCCACTAAATCCCTCTCTCTGCTGCCATTCAAAATAATTATTTGGGATGAGTTATTGAAAGCCGCCCCTGATGTTACTCGCTATGTAGAATCGCAAAAGTGGAAGAGATTTTTCTCTTTCCGTCGAAGCTCTTTCTTTCCAGACCTAGTAAAGGAATTCTATTGCTCGCGATTTGACATTGGTGCTGAAAGTTTCAAGGTTTTTATCAAAGAAAACTCCTACACGGTAACACCTGCTCTCATCGCCAAGGTATTTTCTATGAATCTCACTGGGTCTATGAGCACTAGAAATGATAGTAGGTTGATTGAGTTTTCTGAGCTTGATAAAGATGCTTTTTTAGCTAAGATTTCTAGCGATGGCAGTAGGGCATCAAAAAATCCCTTAGCTTCTAACCTTTTATCCTATTATAAGATATTGTATAAATGTATTAGGCAGTACATTACACCTCGGGTTGGTAGCATGTCCTACCTTTCGGACTTTGATATTGTCTTTCTCTGGCACTTTTACACTAAAAAGGACTTTAACTTGCCATTCTTGATATTTAATTACATGGCTACCCGTTTTGCTGATGAAAAGAAACCTTATGGCATGATTCTTACCCGTTTGTTTGAGCATTAGAAGCTGGTCTCTGAAAACTCGAAGGGGGAATCCTTCAAACTTGAAAAGGTGAATTTTGTATTTTACAAAGAAACTGGAAAGAAGGCTGGTAAGCGAAAATTGGAAGATTAATCTTCTCCAGTCACGACCAAGGGAAAAGAATTGGTAAAACTGGATGAGGCTATGCAATCAAAATATTTCGAATTCTTAGCCTGGATGAACGCTTCAGCTGGCTTGGCTATCAAAGGGCCATCCCCTGTTCAGAAGCCCTCTGCGTCCAGTGCTTCCTCCAGCACATCTGGTAAGTTCCCTAGCTCAACTAAGTCATTTGGTTTTGATAATCTTGCTGAGCCTGCAGAAATATCTGGGAGCAAATCCTCTTCTGAGGCAACCCCTACTGGTCCTGAGTCTGGAAGTTCCTCTTCTAAGGATGCACTTTCAAGTCCTCCTGCTGCGGCAGTTGAGAAATCTCCTAGCATCCAGACACCCACTGCTCCTCCAGCTCACACAGATACTCCTCCTATTCATTATATGGACGAAGCTCAACTCAAAAAATTTGAGGAACACATTGTCTCTGCCTTTGCACTATTTCAACAACTGGGTAATGTCTTCAGTCAGCTAGCTGCCACAATTCCTTTGCTTATCTCCCAATCGGCTGAAGGTCCTCCTATTCCATCTCCTTTGAAAATGCCCAAATCCCCGGTACCAGAAGAAGAAGAAGTCTCTTTCCCTACTGAATCTGTTTTTACTCATCGCAAGTCAAACTGCACTATTCTGCGTACTCGGAATCCCCCAAAGCCTAGTCAGCCTGGGAGTAGTATTCGTCCCATGGATGTTGATACCTGACTTTCTGTATGTTACTTTTTTTCTTGTTCTTATTGTTCTCATTTTGCTACATTCTGGATTGCTTCTTTTTGTTGTTAGTTCTTTTTGTTTTTGCTCATGGATTCCTCCCTTTTGATTGATGACAAAAAGGGAGAGAACGGAATGGTGTTTGAACATGGAATGGTGTTTGAACATTTTTTTTTTTGTTGAATTGCTGAATACTGTCAACAACATAAATTTTTTTTCTGATCATTGCTGAGTTGTTGAACTGTTAATTTGTCTATATGGATGGATTGTTACCATTAAGTGCTGAACTGTTGGATGGGTTGTGGTTGTTGATTGAACTGTTAATGTGGTTATATTTTTTTTAACAGGGTATATATATATAAGTGTATTATTAACCCCCATGCACATATTTAGGGGGAGCATGTTTTTACTAACCTAGATAGACTTCTAATTGGAGTTTATTAAGATTTTGTCATCATCAAAAAGGGGGAGATTGTTGGCCCAAGGTCACATCCCGATTTTAATGATTATCAAACCTTAAATAAACTCTATTAAGAACTCTTTTCTAAGCAAATTTCTGCAAAAACTTTTCTATGGGTATATCTGATATAAAGGATCACAATTCTGAAGACAGCATGGATTTAAGTTGTAAATTTATTTATTGCTTTAGATTATTAGAAAATTAGGGTATTAAAATGTAAGATCAAATTGAGGCAAAATATTTTTACTCATGCATGCACTTTATAGTTTTAAAATTGCACAAAAATGTTTTTAAGTTAGAAAATGAACTTTTGATCAAAACTGTTTTTCGTTAGAAATTGGTTTTTGAGAAAATGAATTTCTGTGGTTCAGAGTTATAAAAGAATTTCTAAATGAATTTTTATCTACTAATTTCTAACTGAATTTCTGCTCGTATCAGAATTCTGAGCAAAACTCAGAATCGCACAAAAAGACAAAATAACGGCCATATAACGGCTAGTTGCATTTTTAACTGGTCTGTTTTGTTCTCCAACAGCCATAAACGGCTAGTTCTTGATTTAAGCATTCAAAACTAATTTTTTGAGTATAAATACATGATGTTTTACCCTTTAGAAGGTTATAAAAAGTTTGGAAAGAATTTCTACCTCTTAAGAGAAAAAGCTTAATTTGTTAATTTCACTTTCCACATCTTTGTACTTCATCCTTTACTTATTCTCCTCAATTTGATTATAGCTTTTGTTGTAATCTTCTTGTGAGAAAATTCTTTTGTAAAAAAGATTGTGAGATAGGTTAGCTAGAAACCTAGAAGAGAGAATTCTAGTAAGATTTTTAATTTTTTACTTTGGAAAAAAGATTGTGGATAAATATACAAATTTAGGATTGTATATTGGCTTTTACTCTTGCACTTAAAAGAGTTAAGATTGAAGAAAGGCTCAAGTAAGTGGAACTTGGGGAGTGGATGTAGGCATGTTGGTCGAACCACTATAAATTCTGTGTGCAAGTTTTTCTGATCTCTATTCTGTAACTCTACACTCTCTCTAATCTGTTAACTAAGTTTGGTCTTCTATAATTCAAATCTGTTCAATTAGAAATTCAGCCAGAAAATTTCGAGACACCCAATTCACCCTCCTCTTGTGTGTCTTTGGGACCTACACCTTCACCGGCTAATTTTCGTGGTAGCTTAGCACAACAAGGATGCAAGTCATTCGGTTTCTCATGGGAGCACTGGTACACAAATCCTCTTGCATCCTTCCAACAACCATCACAAACCCTACCACCCAATCTCGGAGATTCTTGGTAGAAACTGAATTCGCATTTTTTGAAGAAATTGTGATAGAAAGTAGAGGAAGGAATAGCACATTCTTTGTGCAAGTGAAAGTTGCATATGTTGCATTGGTAGCATGCACCAAACCCTAGCTCTTTGCATCCATCACAAAGGAATGGTGCATAAGGACTCTCTAGATAAAGAAGGTGTGGTGGATGGCTTGGATGTGATATCTCGGTTAGAAGCACGATGCTAATGAAAAAGGCTTGAATCTAACTGATCAAGTTTATGCAGAAGTTTTTGAAGATTTAATTTGATAAATATTGAAGAAGTAAAACAAGTTGTGAAAATAAAACTCATTTGTGGACATATTTATAAGCGTTAGATGGATTGTGAAACTATTACGAATTTTTATAATCTTTCTTCTTTATTAAGTTTAGATAAAAACAAAGTTAAAACACCACACGAAACATGGTAATTAGATACCGTGAACTAGTTTCCAATATATCACCGTGAACTAGGGCTAGAATTTCTAGAGAATCAGAATTTATACAATAACGCAAACCTTTATTTATATGGGTGTTTGGTTTAGCATTTGAAAAGAGTTAGGTACATTTTTCTATTCCTACACCTCCATTTATATGTTTACTTAACTATGTGAGATAGAGTTAATTGTTTACTCTACGAATATCTGCTTTTTCAAAAAAATATCATTTTAGAGTTTTTTCATAACTTTTATTAATTTATTTAACATAAAAATTACCTAATTATTATTTATAAAATATCTTTGTAAAAATACATAAATTTTTCATTACTATTAATATTTATTCTTCGTAAATTATTTGTTATTATTTATTATTTTTATTCATTGATTAATATTTATATTTGTATATGGTAGTTATTTCATGCAAGTATGAAAATTTTATATTTATTTATTAGTATTTTTTTTACACTAAATTGCCCGTTTGAACAGATTCATAAAGGACAAAATGATTCTTCTCAAGTATTTAAAAAAGTCCAAAATAATCAGAATTCGAATCCAGAATTTCTATTTCAGAGATAAATAACAGCTTGTAGTGCCTTTTCCTTGTTTAATAGAAGTTTAGCTTGTTAAAATAAAATAAAAATTTATTGTGCTTTATAAAAACTGTTTTTATTTTTATTTTTTTCGGACACGGTTAATCAAATAAACAATAGCAAGAATCTCCGCAACCACAACTAGCGTGTGATAAAATTAACACAAAGCAACCGAGGAACAGATTCTAATTCTAATATTAAAATGCTAAAATGATTAACCGTTAGACACTTCCTAATATTAAATTCCGCAAGGTAGTTATAAGAAGACTTCGTCCTTAAAAATCTTGCAGTTTTAAAGATATTGTCTTTTGATTAGTATGTGAAAATAAATACTATACATTACTCCAAAGCAATTACATCACTCACCTTCCGTGCACTTGCCCTGAAAACGAAAACTTCCAAAGCAAACATAAATAAAAGTATATTAACTTTCCAAGAGAAATTAAAAAGAGTCCTTAATTATTCTCTTGATGTTGGTCTGTCGATTAGGTTCTCATAAATCTTACTCATCCCAACCGGCTTTGGAATTATGGTTTATTACAGAATTTATTTATATAATAATTAAATTTAGGGTTTGTTACATGTATGTGATATTGATAAAAAAAAAAAATGGCCATCGAAAAGTAAACTCAATACGCGTCCCCTAGCTATATCAACTTTAGCACGGCAGTACAAGTTCCTCCACATTTTCCTTTCTAAGAAATTATGCCGAATATTGAAAAAAAGAAATTAAAATAAATAAGAAATTGTGTTTTTGGAAAAATTATATTAGGATATAAAATTTCTCTCATACACCAAACCAATCCTCAATTGACATGTGTATGATTTATTGTTTAATAAAATATTGCCTTTGCAAGAAAACAAATTATGCATACACAAATTTAAAATATTTTTTGTTCACGTATATAGCTAGCCACTAACATTACAACATCTTGCGCTCATGGAAGGATACTAGTAAGTACCAAGAAGATGGAACGCAATCATATATTCTTACAAAATAAATAAATAACATAAAAAAAATAAATGAAAAAAAAAAAGAGAAGAAGTGAATAGGAAAGAGGATCTCATAACACCACCCACACACATGAAAAGAATTACAGAAAGATGTCCCCCTTATTCCACAAAGTATGTTGCCAGGAAAAGAAACAATTTTTTATTATTATTTTTTTTAAAAGTCATAAGGAAAAGAAAATTGTCTGGTTGATATCAAATAACAAATTAAGCAAATGCTTGTGGGAATTGAATCCTCTTATATGTATTTGTATTAAGCCTTAAAGCTACAAATACAATAAAAAATTACAATATATAAAATCTTTAATAAGAATATATTTACATATATTCATATAAAAATATATCAAAACATTAATCAATCTGATCAAAATAACTATATATATTCTCTCAATGGTATTGGATGAAATTCGAGAATATTATCATAATCATAGTTGTTGTTTGTGTTGAGAACTTCTTACCTGTAATGGGTTTATGAGAAAAGTCAGTACCAATTCAATCACAATTAGCCATGTATACCTGTGACGCGCGCCGAACCTAGTAAATGCCCTCTTTGAACCCGCTTTTAGGATTCGAGTGATTGGTTCGCGTCTTTTTGATCTTAGGTATTATGAGATATTTTCGACACCTCCTTTCACAATAGAACATTGAAAAGGATCATCCATTGTTATAACATCTTTAGGCACTTTTGAGACATTTTGTAGTCGCCACCCAATTTACAAGAAATCGGGAAATATTAACCTTTTATTGGTCTAAACCAGAGAGTGGTTCGGAACTTCATACTTATTTATGTCTTTGTTTATTATAAATGAGTTTTTAAATTCTAAAATTTCATTGCTCATCTCACGCGATCAATACAATTTATTTAAGACGCAATTCAAGCATCGAGAAAGCAAATAAAAATGTAAATAAAGCGATAAACACACACGGCCACACCAAAAGAAAAATTGGGACGAATACAATCCCCCAAATGAAAAAGAAAAGCTGGATAAAATTTAAATGAAAATCGGGACAGAATGCAATCTCCAAATTAAAGAAAATAAAATTGCCCCAAAAATAATTAATTACAAGGACACACAAAATATAAAAGCAAAACTAAACAGTCACACAAAATCAATAAAAAAAGAGTAACATATATAAATCGGAATATTTATTTTGGTTCGGGAACATTGGTTCCTTCATTCTCACTTAAAAGGGATCGAAGAGTTATGTTGGAATTTGTCGTGAAAATTGGGACGAGTGATTCCAATTTTAATAAATCAACTCTTCGTTTTAGTCCGCAATATTTTTGCATTTTTGGCTAAAATCTAGGGGGTTTTTTTTAAAAGGGGGTTTAATTGTAAAATATTTGGAGAAAGGGGGCTACAGTAAACATTATTGGGAAAAAGGGGTGTCAGAAACCGGCAAAGGCAATGCCGGTATCCAACATGTGGGGCCACTCGGTTGAACCGGCTGATCATGTCAGAAACCGGCATAGATGGTGCCGGTTTCTGTGCAAAAGTACATGCCAGAAACCGGCACCACCAGTGCCGGTTTCTGGCATCTGGGACAGCCACCTGGAAATTGTCGGAAACCGGCATATTTGTGCCGGTTTTTGAAGAAAAAATACTACCTCCAACAGAATTTCATTTATATTTTGGCACACTTCATCTTCTCTTTATTTAATACTGGTTTCACTTGTTTCATCTTCTCTTTCGTTCTAATATTTCATACGAGTTTCACTTGTTTGTTTATTCCATTTTGTTGTTTGTAAATGTTTGAGTTTATTTCATTTACAAAGGATTTAGCCAAGAATAAATTATAGGCAGGAGAATTATCTTTGAAGGTAATACTATGGTCATATAATTTTTTATTTTATTCAAAAAAATTTATATTTATATTAATTTGATTTTAACATGCAGGTACAAATAATTTGAAAAGGTATCAATTCCATCATTAAAGGTAAGTTATTATCTGTGTAGTATAAAAAATAGTATGAATTAAAGTAAATTACTTGTAGGATAAAATTAAAGAAATATTGAAAATATCAATAATATCTAGTTTTTACAAGAAAATAAAGTTGTGTTAATATGAAATCATATTTTGTAACAGATACATTATTAAGTTGAAATTAAGTTTTTCATTTAAAACTGAATATGACAATAATATTTATGATATGTGTACATGTAATGTAGGAAAAAAATGTCGGTTCCTGTGACTTTTATAATTCACACCGGAGGACAGTCAACGTTCGGTATATCTGGCTTTAATTATGACGCTTCAAGTCCTTCAGCTAGATCTAGAAGATTGAAAATTAGAAACAAGCCGACTTTTGCCGAGCTTATTCATAAAATATCGGTTAAATTGGATTTGGGTGCAGCGGTTAGGATCTGTAGGGTGATATATAAGTGTCCAGTTTGCAACCAGGGGTCAATTTGCTGGGCGATGATGGATATAGTGGATGATGATGATGTTGATCAAATTTATGAGAATTTTAATATATTTCCTGGATACACGATTGTGGAGTTAATCGCTGTAACAGAAGAAATTATAATTGAAAATCGAGAAAATGTCTTGAATACTATAAATCAGTTTGCTAATGCTGGAGACTTAGGGTCTATACCGACTGGAGAAGAAGAGAACGAGTTTGGAGGTAGTTCGCGACATCAGTATGGGGCTCCAACTGAATTTGAAAATGTGGAAGAAACAGAAACTGTAGATGCAAGTCCCCTCAGAGAGGTAAGAGTTCCAAATGAAATGAATTTGGAGTCATGTCATTCTGTTGAATGTGCAGATGTTCCGGGTGAGCATACATATACACATGGGTATATTTCTCCAAGTAGTGATCCAGAAGGTGATGATGAAGAAATAGACTTGACTGATGGTGAGCCAGAAAATTTGGTAGGAAGAGATGATGGATTAATTCCGTGTAATACGGCTCAGGTAACAGAGGGAATTCAAAATATGCAAATGAATGAGAACATAGATCGACCCAGTGGACAATCCAATATATCGCAGTTTAATTTTTCGTCCGTGCACCACACATCTGTTGATTTTGCTGAAGCGGAAATTGATATGTATAATGATTTTCCAATGGTCAGATGGGATGGAGTGTCTGAGTTGTGCGAAGGATTGGCCTTTACATCGAAGGATGAAGTGAAGGCGTGTGTGAAAAAATTTTCTATTCAGAGTAATGTTTCATACAAAGTGGTAGAGTCCAAGCAATCATACTGGTCGGTGTGCTGCACACGTCCAGATATAGGTTGTCCATGGAGACTACGAGCGATGAAGAAAAGGACATCTCCGTATTGGAAAATTAGTGTTTATAAGGGACCTCATAACTGTAATGCCCAACTGGTATCACAACACCATAGGCAGTTAGATTCGCAGATTATTTGTGACTGCATATTGGAAATGGTTAGTGCTGCTCCGGATCTTAGAGTTAGTGTAATAATTGCCGATATCAGGAATCGTTTTAATTATGATATATCCTACAGCAAAGCCTGGTATGCGAAAACAAAGGCTTTGGAAGAGATATTTGGTAATTATGAGGTCTCTTATGGAAGGTTGCCTGGATATCTAAGAGCCATGGAGACATACAATCCTGGAACGGCCTATGAATTTATTGTTGAAGATAGTATGAAGCCTAATTGTAGACAATTCAAAAGGCTATTCTGGGTATTCAAGCCATGCATAGATGGTCTAGCTCACTGTAAGCCTGTTTTGCTCATTGATGGAACGTTCATGACAGGAAAGTTTCATCAAACTTTGTTGATTGCAAGTGCAGTAGATGGAAATAATTTCTTATTTCCAGTAGCGTTTGCTATTGTTGAAAATGAGAATAAGTCTAGCTGGAGTTGGTTCACGACATGCATTAGGCGTCATGTCACCAAGGAATCGGGGATAACTGTTATTTCTGACAGGCATGCCGGGATAATGGCCCTTTTTCGTGATGATAGCAGTGGCTGGAAGGAGCCATTAGCGTTCCACAGATTTTGTCTCCGCCATTTCGTTAGCAACTACAACACTGCTCACCGAAACTCAGAAATTAAGAATATGTTATATAAAGCGGGTATGTTTAATATTTATTATTAGTTAGTATATAATTGTAGCATGTTAAGTAAATACTTACCGTTATTAATATATATCTATTTAATAAAAATTTTTTAGTGGGTGCAATAAATATTACAACATTTATTAATAAATATTTTAAAATTTATTAATTGTAGAAACAAATAAATAAGAAGCTATATATATATATATATATATATATATATATATATATATATATGTTTGTAGGAACACCTGATGGGTGTTCCTACATATATAAGTAAATATATATGTAGGAACACCCATCAGGTGTTCCTACATATATATGTAAATATATATGTAGGAACACCTGACGGGTGTTCCTACATATATATTTACTTATATATGTAGGAACACCCATCAGGTGTTCCTACAAACATATATATATATATATATATATATATATATATATATATATATATATATATATATATATATATATATATATATATATATATATATATATATATATATATATATATATATATATATATATACACGTATTTATTTATTAATTTTATTAATCAATAAAATGTTAATATAACTAGGAGATCTGTTAATATTCCAACTTTTTTATTAATATTTATCAACAGGTTTAATATTAAAAAAATTTATTAATATCTGTGATTCTCCGGGTAGGTAATAATTTTCAACGCAGAAAATTTACTAGAAGGATGGATGAGATAAAAGAGCTGGATATCGACTCTTACAATTGGGCAATGCAAAACCCGCTAGACAGGTGGACTTTATCACATGACAATGGGCACAGATATGGACACGCTACAACCAACATTGCTGAGAGCGTAAATAGTGCTTTGAAGGGTGTAAGGATGATGCCAGTTTGTTGTGTTGTTGAGCATGTGTTTGCCAGACTTGTTAAATTTTTTGATGACAGAAGGTGCATGTATCAAGCGCAAATTTCAGCTGGCAATACATTCACTCAAAATTGTTTGGAAGAGATGGCGAAGCGCGCTCAAAAAGCATGTGGACATAGGGTGGAGACATTTGATCGGCGTAGAGGAATTTTTACAATAAGAACCAAAAATCAAAAAGTCGGAGAAAAGGTAATAACACTCAATCTGTTAACTTGGACTGCCGGCATTGTGAGTGTGGAAAATTTCAGGGAACGAAAATGCCGTGTTCGCATGCTATTGCAGCGTGTATGCATGTTCGAGTCGACATGTGGACATACGTCGACAAGTGTTATAAACTTTCTGAAGCATTGAATTGCTACAGTACTTATTTTCAACCACTTGCACACCGCGATTACTGGCCTCCTTATATTGGTCCAACTCTTGTTCCAAATCCAGAGCTGATGAGGAAGAAAGGCAGGCCTAGGACTTCTCGGTATAGGAATGAAATGGATAGTAGAGAACGCACCAGGCCTAACCGATGTACATTATGTAGAAATGAAGGGCATAATAGGAAGACATGTCCGAACGTAGCTGGACCATCCAATTACACGGACTGACATGGAACATATGCATTTTGACTCTCTTTTGTAATCATGTAAACTATGTGTAATCAATTTCTAATTTCTGTTAAACGTATGTTATAAATATGCCCATTGTAACTTGTTCATTTAAATAAATTATATTCAAATAATTAAATATGTGCCTACAAACTTACATATATATATATATATATATATATATATATATATATATATATATTTGTTTGTAGGAACACCTGACGCAGGTGTTCCTACAAACAAATATATATATATATATATATATATATATATATATATATATATATATATATATATATATTTGTTTGTAGGAACACCTGCGTCAGGTGTTCCTACAAACTTACTTATATATATATATATATATATATATATATGTTTGTAGGAACACCTGCGTCAGGTGTTCCTACAAACTTTGTTATATATATATATATATATATATATATATATATATATATATATATATATATATATATATATATATATATATATATATGTTTGTAGGAACACCTGCGTCAGGTGTTCCTACAAACCTACTTATATATATATATATATATATATATATATATATATATATATATATGTTTGTAGGAACACCTGCGTCAGGTGTTCCTACAAACCTACTTATATATATATATATATATATATACACACCAATAATCAAATAAAATTTAGTTAGCAATTGACACTGTTTATATCAAATTGAATGTACATTTATTTATGTAATCATTGATGACGTTGAGAAAACAATTCGCAATAAATGCTACAATTAAGCATGTACATGAACACAAAAAATTTTGAAAGTTTTTAGCAAACATATTAATTTATCAAATGTGATCCTGTGCCACATCTAGTCGGTCTCCGAATACGACGTGGTCGCTCAACATCAGGTGCATCTCCTTCTTGCACATTACTCGGTCCGATATCACCACCTATTACCTCATTATGAAAATTTGCAAATGAAGGCCCAGCAGTACTTGATTCCGGATGAGGAATTTCTTGAGTCCCGAACAATTGCTGGATGAAGTCATTATCATTCTCATATTGTGATGATGTGGATTCGGTATTGAACGCAGGAACTGTGAAACCACCTGGTGTAACCTCAGTTGGACATGACATTGGTATGTGATGATATGAGCCGCTTGCCCCAGGTATATCAGCCGGCGTGTAACTGCTTCCACCAACTTCGTACTGATGAGATTGTTCCATGTTCTGGAAAGGCCATGGCATAGGTGGTGGAATTTGGTGGACATTGGGATCGTAATATACCGGCTCCACGTTTGATCTCCTCTCAAACATCCCCGTCTGATGTCGTCTCGTTCGGAAGTCTTGAAATTGATGTGACATGGGGGGAATATTAACCGGCTCAGGACAAGGTTGTCGTTGATAGTCACTTGAAGTTCTACCTTCATGCCCAACTGCTGTGAGGATACTTCCCAAAATTATATTATTGTCCACAGATTCAGGTTGTGCGTGATACACTCTTTCAACACCATCAGCCTAAAAAATTATAATTTCATATCAATACTTCTACTAAATCCTTACAAATACGTTGAAGCAACATAAGATTAAAAAATAAAGAAAACTTACAGCTGCTCCACGATGCGCACCAATAGGGGTTATCCATCTTCTTGTTCGCTGCATGTACCATTGCATGTATTCGGAGCGATAATGCAATGGTCGTCTTGGACGTTGGCCAACAACAACACGATCATGACGCATATGCCATTCATTTATGAACACGGAAAACTCTCGTGCCCAATTCAAGTCATGCTGGCCACGCATGTCTATGGTATGCAGATTGTCCCTTATAAGTGGCTGCGCTGGAATTGGCTGATCGAAACCAAATTGTCTCATAACCCGGTCCGGATGGTGCCACTCAATGATATGAAAACATATCAGTGGAATAACTGCCAACCAACTTTGCTGCCCACTTCTACAGCACTCGGGGAGCACTTCAATTACATTGCTGTACGGCTCCCACTCAAACTGAATTGCATAAATAAAAAAAATTAATTTCAAATTAATAAAATTATATTATCATAATATTAATTATTACATAATTTTCATGAAATTAATTGAATTGCGTTAATTGAACTGCAAAAAGTACCTCTCCTAGTGCCTGCGCATCAAATCTCTCGCGGTATGTCCATATATCCCTTCTATATGCGACATTTCGTTCCAACGCTCCACTCCATCTAATCAAATAAGGTCATCATATATCAACTCGCATATTTCAAATAAATAACACTTCAAATTTAGTTACACTTCATAATCATAAATTTATGGCTTCAAAATTAATTACACTTTATAATCATAAAAATATTTGAACCTGATTCCATAAGGCAAAACTGTGTTTAAGGCTTGAGGCTGTAAATGTTCTGGCCTGCAATTTTGTATTCTCTCCCATGCCCACATTTGTAGAAGTTGTAGATATCCTGCAACTCCCTTAGCATTTGGACGCGTCGCCCTACATAATTCTTTATATAGCCAGCCTAAACATGCTGATCCCCAGCTATATTGCCCTACTGAATCCAAATCTTCCAACAAAGGGAGGAACATTAAGTGCACAGTACTGGATGATTGAGATGAGAATAACAAACCTCCAAGACACCGTAGTATCCAAGCACGAGCATGCTGCTGCAATAACTCATGTGTGGCATTTTCGGGTATTTCGCCAAACACTCTATCCAACCAAGTCATTTTAATTTTTCCCCCCCGTATATCGCTAGCTGGAGGAACTACTCCAAGTAAATTATGACATATTCTCTCCCAATCAAGATTACTTCTACCCGTTACAGGCCTACCCTCAATCGGTAATCCTGTCAACACTCCCACATCCTGAAGGGTTATTGTCGTCTCACCGCATGTGAGGTGAAATGTGTGAGTTTCTGGTCTCCACCTCTCAATAAGTGCAGTAATTAAATTCCAATCAATATTTATGGTCCCAATACGGGCAATTTCTAACAACCCTGCTGCTGTTATATAGGGTATAATTCTAGGATTAATTTGTCTGTAGTGCTGAACTACGCTTCCTCTTCTTGTCCTCAAAACATCTCTTTCAACCTTTGCATTAATTTCAAACATATACCACGTAATCAATAAAAAATGTTATCATTACTCTACACAATATATACAATATAAAAAATTACCGAATTATTCCATATGTCATCAGATCGATGCCTTCCTTGCAATGATAACAACTCCCCATTGATAGGACCAGGGTTTATTTGTGCAGCTCCTAAATGATATGCATCCATGACCAAACTTGCATTTAAAAAAAAAAAAAATTAACCATTAACAAATATATATGCTGAATAATTTCATTTAAATATTTTCTTTCTCCATAGGTTATACATCTAAGCTAATAAATTATATTTAATAACTATACATTTTTTCGATTACTATAATAAATTTGAAAATTAATCATTGCATACAACATTAAATTATTTACTTGCTAATAATCATTTTTTTTTTCGAATCAAAGACAATTCAAATTGTGCTATAATTACATCCATTCAAATGAATTAAACATAATTCTTAAAACATTTAAAGTAGTATTATCTTACCTTTAAAGTGGGCAATAGACAATGTTCGAATTTTTTAAGACCTAAAAATAATATACAATCATATAATTAATATTAATATCAATAACAACATTATAAATTTTTTTTACTAAAATTAAATATTACAACAAATAATAATAACTTACCAATTATATAAGCTTTGAAACGGAAAATGTTGGATGCAAAGTTAACTCAAACAGATTAAGAGAGAAACAAATACGGAGACAAGGGATGAAGAGCAAGCAAAAACTAAATGAAAGCAAAGTGAAAGCTAAATGAAAGCAAAGTGAAAGAAAAGGGTAAATGAAGAAGAAGCACAGGGGTGAACCCCAAAATTATTTCAAAATACTGCAGCCCCCTGCAGCTTCCACGTGAAGCTGCAGGGGGCTGCAGCTTTGCCGGATACCGGCACATGCAGTGCCGGTATCCAGCAAAGCTGCTGCCCACTGCAGCCTTTGCAGTGGGCAGCAGCATTGCCAGATACCGGCACTTCATGTGCCGGTATATGGCACCCCACCCGGGCACGCCGGGTGGCCCACACCTGTCGGAAACCGGCCACTGTAGTGCCGGTTTCCGACACCCCAAAACCCCATTTATATTTCCTGTAGCCCCACTTCATTAAATATTTTTGGATTCCACCCCGATTTCAAAAAAACCCCAAAATCTAGGACATTGGTTCCAATTTATTGATAAAAATCCCAATTTAATTGTACAAAATATTTTTGTGATTTTTTATTTTAGCACGCGTATAAAATAAACTATTTTATTTACGAGCAAAAACAATCACATAAATAGAGATAGGAAATGTCTCACCCAAGTGATGTAGACTCCTATGTGTCGCGAGGAGTTCGGTCATGATAAATGCTCAAACAAATAAACATGACATTTTACCCCCAATGAAAAAAACAATAAAAAATTAGCAATAATTTCAAAATTATTTAATAATAAAAATAAAAGAAATCAAGTGTAAAATTAACACACCAATAGAATACATAAAATAGATTAAATTGGACATACTAATTTAATATGTTAATATCACACATAGAAGAAAAAAATCATGCAAGGTAATATTAATAATAACCATAGCTAAATCATGAAATAACACCATGTAACATATAATGACAATGATGAAAATAATAAACAGTAATGGCACCAATAACGACAACAATAAAAATAATAATAACATACTACTACTACTACTACTAATAATAATAATAATAAAGCCAAAGAAACTAAATGAGTAACTAAAAAGGAGGGCAATTAAACATGTAGTATACTATGGTAACATTTAAGCATAAAAAGATTACAAAGGGTAATAATAAAAGAGAAAATCATGCAAATCCTATTTTTCGCCTCTTAACATTATGTAGATTTATCCATTTTTATGCAAATGACAAGATAAAGAGTGAATACCCATGCTAAATAATACATCACAAATCAAAAAAATAAATACATGCATTAATTCAAAAAATAACAAAGTAACCTAACATAAAATAAGCTAACATGAATAAATTGAAGTAAAAATGAGATGAAAAATAGATCCAGGAATATTTACCCTCAGATTTAAATGATATTGAAGCAAGATATCCCGATCTAATCTCTTGTCAAGATCCGAAAATTAACTCAAAAACATGTGTTCAAGCAAATCTTGAGTTTATGTCTAAAAAAACTCAAGAACACTAATACTAAAAAATGATTTGATTTTTTTTGTGTTTGATATATGATGAGAAAACTCAAGTTAAGGAATTGATTTTCCTTTCTCAAAGTTTTCAAGATCAATGAAAAATTTTTAGAGATAAAAAACTAGAATGGAATTTTAAAAAGAAAACTTGTAGATTTTAAAAGAGAGAATTAAGAAGATTGAGAAAAATGATTTTTGTTTTTGAGAATAATAAAAGATAAACTCCAAGAACATTGAACTCTTTGTTTTTCCATCAAAATCCACTAACTCCCCTCAAGAATATCTTTTTCCAAATGACTTAGAAAAATGTATTTTTGCTAGAGAGAATTTTCTTACTCCCAAAAAAAACAAATTTTCTTCTCTCCTCCCAAAAAAATCTAACTCCCGTAAAACTCCAATCTCTGCCCTCCTCCAGCTCCCTAACAGGTTTTTTCAAGATTCCATCTCCCTAATTTCAACAAAAAACACTCCAAAATTCAAAACCAAATCCCTTAAGTCAAATATGGACAATTAATATTTTTATTTATTTTTAATTATTTTTTGTTGTTTTTTTACTTTTAATTTCTACCCAATTTGACTAACATTTGTCAAATTTTGATAAAAACTGAAAAAATCACAAGAAAAAATTATTTTTTAACTTAAAAAAATAAAAAAAAAAAACCAATTTTTGGGGTTTAGGGGGGCTGTCGGCGAGATTTCTCGCCAATGGGCGAGAAATCTCGCCCATGGGGCGAGATCTGCACACAGCTGCATGCTGCTGTGTGCAGCAGCGTGCTGTCGCAACCGGCGACCGTAATTTTTTTTTAGATTTTTATTTTAGAAAATATGATAAAATGAAATACAAAAATATGGATAAAAATATAAATATAAATAAGAATAAACACTTTAAAAGGATTTTGAGGAAAATAAAAGAATTTGACAAAGAGATGATCGATTCCTATTTTCTTGCTCATGAATTAGTCTTTATCTTCATCATTGGTTAATCCTGATCTTGGACCGACTCGAGACCCGGTGTCTACAGTTGCCCCCAATTTTGGGGAAACTAGCACACAGGTGCCTAGTTGAGCCAACATTTAAAAAAGAGGAAAGAAGCGCATACCTGAGGCGACGACCTTCTCGCTGCTATGAAAAGTAAATCATTTCTCCCGAACTGCAAGCCTACTTCGGACTTGCAAGATGTGGGTTCCATCCTCAAATGGTGATGCGCCGAGTCCGCTCTGAACTTACGAAACATAAGAAGTGCTCTTTTGGGCTGCACTGAGTTGCTGACAAGACTATAAAGTGTGGATGTCTTTGGATATAACTGAGCCGCTATCTAGGCTATAGTGTGGTTGCACCGAATCGCTGACAAGATTACAAAGTGTGGCCATTTTTGAATATCACCGAGCTGTTGTCTAAACTATAAAGTGATTGCACTGAATCGCTGACAAGATTACAAAGTGCGGATGTTCTGAAATGTCACCGAGCTGTTGTCTAAGCTGCAAAGTGATTGCACCGAATCGCTACCAAGATTACAAAGTGCAGAGGTTCTGAAATGTCACCGAGCTGTTGTCTAAGCTACTAAGTGATTGCAATCGCTACCAAGATTACAAAGTGCAAAAGTTCTGAAATATCACCAAGTTGTTGTCTAAGCTACAAAGTGATTGCACCGAATCGCTACCAAGATTACAAAGTGCAAAAGTTCTGAAATATCACCGAGCTATTGTCCAAACTACAAAGTGATTGCACCGAATTGCTACCAAGATTACAAAGTGCAGAGGTTCTTGAATATCACCGAGCTGTTATCTAAGCTACAAAGTGATTGCACCGAATCGCTACTAAGATTACAAAGTGCAGATGTTCTTGAATATCACCGAGCTGTTATCTAAGTCACAAAGTGATTGCACCGAGTCGCTACCAAGATTACAAAGTGTAGATGCCATCCTCAGATAGTGATGCGCTGAGTTTGCTCCAGACTTACCAAATGCAAAAAGTGTTGCTTTGAATTGCACCGAGCCGCTGACAAGACTACAAAGTGCCGGGGGCCATCCTCAGACAGCGATGCGTCGAGTCTGCTCTAGACTTACCAAACGCGAAAAGTGCTCTCTAGCATAACTTCGGTTGTTTCCTGAATAAAATGAAATCCGATTAGATCAATGTATCATTGTGATCATTTTAATTATTTAACTTCTGTGAAGGTTCAATTGTTATGATTTTACCAATTTATGGCTTATCATATGATTTCCATCTTTGTCATTTTATTATCCATAGCTCAATTTTTTTTTTTTATTTAAAGGGTATCCAAACATGCAAAGCACAACAAAGATCATCCATACAGATATTATTTTCATATACAAATTACATTAAAAATCATAAATCTCCCTGAATATCGATCAAAAAGATCATGGTTGGTGTTAGGGGTGTGCAAAAACCGAACTGATCCGAATAACCCGAACCGAAATATAAATTCGGGTAAGGTTATTCGGGTAATTTGGTTCGGGTATGAGAATATATAGAATTTCGGGTTTGGGTCGGTTCGGTGAAAATCAAGGTTAAACCGAACCACCCGAAAAAACCGAATTTCATCCACCATTAAAAGGAAAAAACCCGGTCTGCCCTTCATTTTCCCCTTTTCAGTTTCGCCTTTCACGCTCTAAATCCCTAACTTCTTCTGCCCTGCTGCTCTTCTCCTCCATCGCTATCGCCGCTCGTCTTCTTCCTTGCTGTTGCCGCTCGTCGCGTAGATCGCAGTCGCCGTCGGTAGCCTCAACGAGAGTGAGTTCTTCTTCTTCTTCTTTTTCTTCTTCTGCGAACTCTAGAATGTTTTGTTTAATGGGTTAATTTGTAAACTTTAGTTGATAGTTTACAAATGAAAGTCTTCTGCCATAAAGAGTTGTAGCAGAGAATTTTAAATTTGTTAGGTTCTTATTTATGCTTGGGATTTGCTTATGCCTGTGTATATTAATTATCATTCACTCTGAGATCACAGTAATTAGGATTCACGAGCAGGGAAGATAAAAAAGAGATGCACTACACGTACACATCACTTCTCTAACCTTTTTCTTTTTCTTCTTGGTGGATATATAGAATTTGTTTAATTTAATGGCTCAGCAGAAAATCTGGTTGATTTTATTCATGTTTCCATTATAACACCCAAAAAAAACAAAGGGATTGATTGGGTTTATGAAAGCAGTTAGCTAGATTGCACCATCTCCAATATTTATAATAGTAAAAGGCACATATAAATTCTTTAATAATCAAGAAAATAAGTTTTGTTATGTGTAATTTTGGATTAATTTATATATGTAATTCCATTAGGAAATGTTTTTGTAACTGTGTTTTTAGAGGTTTAAAATATCCACGGAGTGCAAAAGGTTTCATATCCATGTACAAAGTACTAATTTTTTTCATACCTAAATTTGAAATTTATTCCAATTAAAATCCATGTTCCGTCAAGAATGAAATGATGATTGAACTCATTTTTCTAGGAAAGAAGATGGTGTATCATTTTTCTAGAATGTTTTGTTTAATTAGGAATGTGTTTACTGTAAATGATATCAATAATATAAAGGACTTGCTTTTTGAGATAAAAGAGAATATCTACAATAAACAAGAAATAGATAGCCTGAACAACACTTGAATTCAATTGTTTATTAGCCTAACTAAAGCAAAACAAGAAATGTTATCTGACCTCATGTCTTAACTAAAGCACTGCCCACAATTGTGACAAATTGGAACGACATTTCTAATAATTCATTGATAATTCCGTATAATGTATTATATATATATATATATATATATATATGTATTTCTATTAGTTACACTTTTCTATTGTTTCCAATTATTAATTTGTTTATATGCACTCAAGATTGACTTTGATATGCACTCAAGATTGGCTTCGAAGACCTAATGAACAAATAAAAATCGAAGAAGATTTAGATGTAATTGAGAAGCTTGAGGATGGTATGCATTCTTTTTCTTTTTTAATATCTTATATTAATGTAATTCTTTTTTATTCATTTCATTAATTTTTTTTTTCAATTTACAGAGTTGGAAAAATTTAATCAAAGTGAAGCTCAAGCTAGTCAAGAGACTTCATCAACTGCAGGAACGCCAGGAAATTTGGAGAGCATAGCCGTAGATGATTGAGTAGTTTATATTATGGTAACTTTAATTAAGTACAATTTAAATTTTATTTAATTTTCTACTTGTTAATAACATTTTATTATTTCTCTTAATTTATATAAAATAGGTGGTTCGTGAAGAAATCAAATATCGAAGATGGTGGCATCCAGTAAACAATTCAATTTTAATTTCGTAATTAAAGATAAGAATGTTGTTATTAATTTGTTGTAATATTTGGACATTTTAAGATGAACATGTTAATTAGGTATTTTTCATATTATAAGGTTACTATTTTGTATGTTAATTAGGTATTTTATTATGTATTTTTCATGTTATATGGTGATTATGTTAATTAGATACTCAATATGTTAATTATGTATTTAATAGTTTTCATAATATTGTTTAATTAGGTTTAATTGGAAAAATAAAACAAAATTCGGGTTATTCGGGTCGGGGCCCGAAATATTTCGGGTTATTCGGTTCGGGACCCTATAAATTGTTAGGGTCGGTTCGGGTGTGAAAATTCTTGAAATTTCGGGTTTCGGGTTATTCGGGTTCGGGTCGGGTTGACCCGAACCCGACCGATGCACAGGGCTAGTTGGTGTGCATCGCTTGATTCTTCCTGGCTCATAGGTGTGTAGGAGGTTCTTGTGGGCTCCTCGGGTCTGTCTTGGTGCTGTCGTGTCTCCTTCACAAACTGCCCTATGCATTGCAATCTCTTGTATATGGCTTGTAGTCTCTCATCCATACGCTGATCCATACGCTGCTCTATTACTATCAGCCTCTCATTCATGCGCTGCTCTACAGCCATAAGTCTCTCACCCATGCGCTGCTCCACAGTCATCAGTCTCTCACCCATTCGTTGTTCCACAGCCATCAGCCTTTCATCAAAGCGCTGGGATCTGGCCTCTAATGTTGCTATAATCTCCCTCTGCATAGTTTGGATGAGGATCTCCATACCTATCTAGCTTTGCTCCATCCCGGGCCTAAGTGGTGGTGGCGGAGCTACCGAAGTAAATGCCCCCGAAGAATATGGACGATCATAGGGGTGATACCTCCTATATGCCTGAGGGCCCATCCCTGAACATGCATGTAAGGAGGCGGCTGTATCTGATCTTCTGGAGGAACTGGCCGTTTGTGAAGGAGACGCGAAATAGTATTTCTTCTTGAATTGTAGGTACACATTACGAAATGCTGAGTATAGAATTTGCCTTGAAAGAAACCTTGATGTGGATGAAGGAAATATTGAAAAGCAAGAATTAAACACTGGTAAACTTGATTCACAGGAGACAGAAATAGACATTGTGAAAAATAATAATTACCATGGAGTAAGTGGCAAATCTGAAAAAGTAACTAAAGACCCATCTAATAATATCAGTATTGAAGGCCTTGGTGAAATGTCCCCTGAAGCTCAACAATGTGTTCTTGATTTGCAGTCTCGTTTATCTTCTGTGAAAAAGGTATTGCTCTAAGGAATTACCTAGGTACATGAACAAGCCAATTGTGGTTTTCTTATTTCATGTTTTGATTTACACAAGGATATATGTCATAGTTTTTTTGGAGCACTGTTGCAAACTAATATTCCTTGTTTGAGGCTTTGAGCATGAATTTACAGGTATGCATTGGTATTGTTTAAACTAGCAGAGGGTTCTCAAATATTAGAAAAAGACCCGAAAACTTATGCTATCTATGGATGGCTCTAAGTTAGTGTGGGTTGCATAGGGACCCTTTTCTTCTAAGTATGTCCAGAAGCTCTATTTAATTTTATCTTTAAGCTTGCATGTCAAAGAAGGACATATGATATGGCCATTTTGCTTTAGTTCAGTCTCTACCCTCTTTTCCATTGCAATGAAAATTGTACAGTAATTTCTCTATCAAATATGATTGTCTTATGTAATATAATTCAGCATGCAGCTAATGGATTTGATTTCTAGATAAATGCTCATTAGTGGCTAAGCTAGACTATTGACTTCTGGGACTGTACTAATGCTATAATCTTGACCAAATGCTCACGCTATCCTTTAACAGCAAGTATTGGTTTAATTTTTTATTCTCATTCTCTCTCCTGTTTCCTTATTTGTGTCCTCAATAGCTCATATATCATGATCAGGATGCATAATCACTGTGTTTTATTTATATGTTTTATTAATGCTAAAGGAACTTCATGTTATTTTACTTTTCACAATTCGATAAATTAATTACCTTTATGTTACATGCTGATGCTACAAAATTGTAGTCTAATTTATGTTGCTGATGTATAGGGACGAGATATGGCTTTTGGTTTAACTGTTGGCTCTCCTTATTGCAATCTATCAGGTTATGAGCAACATGTTTCTGTACAAGCATTTATGTTATCTGACTGAATATCAAGTCACTTATGTACCCCCATAGTTGCAACGTTTTACCTAACTTTTGCAGCATTTATCTTCTGCTTTTGATATAGATTTAATTCCTGTTCTGTGGGATCAAGCTCTCTCTAGCGCTTATCACATGTGGAACCTGGGGATTTAATTTGCTAATTTCAACTAATGCAATTGCATAATGAACAGGTAAGCTTTCAGCACCTGTTTATTTTCAATGAGTTATTGTAGTTTTCTAATTAAAACTATTATTTTATTTTTTTTCTTTTTTCTTTTCTAGTAAATTCTAAATAAATCGATTCAAGCATTTAGATTGTATAATATCTAATCTTTTAACATACTCATTATCACTTCTCAACTTTATGGTCACTATGGCACCTCGAAGGTTATTAATTGCCCATACTTTTTATTATTTATATTTTTATGTGATTTTTTTTATTTGTGCTTGTGAATATTAATTTTAGCTTTTGTTATACATCTTGCAGGTCTTCAAAATTTTGGACAGTAATGTTAGAGCCGAGGTTTATTTTTCACATTTTTCTAAAAAATCTTTTGTATAGGAATTAGTATATAGAGAGGAGTTGTTTTTTTGAACTTACATGTCATTGATAGTTTTTATTTTATTTAGAGTTGTGACAAATAGAATGCTATTTAATTTGAAAATTTGACTATATTTTGTAATTTTTCTTTTTTAATATATGAAAAGAGTTTATTATATTTTTGTATAAAATATATGTGAATGATATGTACCTATATGTAATATTATAAAATAGTTTATATTTTAAAATACCTTTCTGGTATTTATGTCTGGTGTATTATGATAAATCAAAGGGCATAGTATATTGGTGATTGTTGTTTGTTAGCTGTGAACATAATTACTGAAGGAAAAATTCGGTCACTAAAAGGAATCTTTAACTTTAACGACCGGAATTTCTTTAGTTGAAAGTGTACACAATTAGCGAAGGAAAAATCCAGTCGCTAAAATGAATTTTTAACGACCGGAATTACTTTTATTGAAAGTGAATGCAATTAGCGAAAGGAAAAATCCGGTTGCTAAAAGCTATTTTCAGCGACCGAAATTCCATTCGTTGAAAGTGAACACAATCAACGAAGGAAAAATCCGGTCGTTAAAAATAAGTAATAAACGACCGAAAACGTTCCAGTCGTTAATGACATTAACGACTGGATTTAAAATCTGGTCGTCTATACTTTTAACGAATGGGCTTTTACTGACTGGATTTTCGGTCGTTATAGGTCTTTAACGACCAGATTTTGACTTTTAACGACCGGATTTCCCTTCGTTAAAGGGCATTTTTCTTGTAGTGGTAATTGCGGTTGATCATTTCACGAAGTGGGTGGAAGCAGAGCCATTGCCTACAATTGCCCCCGCAAATATAATCAAGTTCATGTATAAGGTAGTAATTACAAGGTTTGAAATCCCGCACACAATCATTACTGATAATGGTAAGAAGTTCGATTGCTTTTCCTTTAAGAATTATTGTGCGGATCTAAAAATCAAACTGCATTTTACCTTGCTATACCACTCATAATCAAACGGCATTTTCTTTTTGGCCTGTAGAGCTTGTTTCTCTACTGCCTCTACTCTTGACCCAGCTTCACCAAGTTGGTGTTGGAGCCGGAACACTTCTTGTTCCTCATTTTTCCAAGCGAGTATGAGCTTATTTATTTTACTGATAGTAGCTCCTCCCAACATGCACCCCTGAAAATGAAAAGTTACGTTCCGTATAAGATGAAGAAAACTGAACACATTAAATGTTCCGAGTTATAGGATGTTACCTCCACTTCATTCCTCTTCATGGCATAGCTCAATTGCTCAGCACTTAGTTGAAGCAGGGGTGTCGCCTCCGAGGGAAGACATGTTGTCTGATTAAAAAAGGTTGTGAAGTCAATATTCTCCTTTAACCAGGATTTTCCCTGTTGTTGCCAGAACCTGCGTATGTCCTCAGCAAGGGTCTTCAATTCTTTCGCCCAAAACTTAGGGTCAAGAGTGTATGCTTATTTCCTGTTATCGGAGGGATTCTCAGAGGTAGTAGCTCGGATATTTTCTGATTGAAGAGAGCCATCGGCTACGACTATTGGCACAGACGGGGAAGCCGCTGTTGTCAACATGGGGCTCTGTATGGGAGCATTTGAGCTCAAAGGAACAACGGACGAGCTTGGATTTGGAGGAGCTGGACTGGTTTCTTTTGCTACAGTAGTGAATGAGCTGCCTCCAGCCTTTTGCCGTTTTGCCTTAATAAGTTCAGCCAGGCTAGGTCGTGAACTCCTCTTCATAGCTACAACAAAGCAACCAATAAAAAATAAATTAGAATGCAAGAACTAGAAATTAAAAGGTTTACCCTTCTTTTTGGAGTTCGATCTGGGCTGTGGTGGGGGTATTCCGCATTGAAGTTGTAAATTTATAATAGTAGTAGTAACAACAAAGAAGAAAATAATAATAATAATAATAATAATAATAATAATAATAATAATAATAATAATAATAATAATAATAATAATAATAATAATAATAATAATAATAATAGGTAAAAGGCAAACAGTGAACATAATAATAATAATATAGTGAAGACAATAGAGACAACTGGAAACAATGCTAATGGTAATACTAATAAAAAACGTTGACAGTGAGTTCAAACAACTATAACAATAAAAAGACTAGAAAGATGACAATGAAACATGGTAACAATAACCAAAAATAATAATATTAACAACAATAAATAATATACAAAAATAAATGAGAACGGGTCCAAAAATATTTACCCTTAGAGTTTATGAGTCAAAAAAATGGTGTCTTGATCCGTCCTCCTTGTCGACTTTTGTGGTGATAAATACAAAGAAAGTATAAGGATCTATGTTTTAAACAAATGAAATCAAGAAAATATTTATGGAGGGATGATCCAAGACAAAAGGAAATTGATTTTCTTTGCTTAAATCAATCCCTGAATGAAAAATATTTTGCAGAAAAAAGAAGAAAAAAGAAGGTTAAAACTTGAAAATTTTAATATTTTTTGCTTTCAAGAAAGCTCTCGGCTGCCCTTTTGGTTGAGAGAAAACCCTCTCAATTTTTCTTTGAAAAATGCAGCCCTCCAGAAATGAAGACCAAAACCCTATTTGATTTGCTGTCTTGCCCAAAAATGGGAAGAGACAAAGAGTCTTTCATTTTTAGTTTATAAAAAAAAGCACAAAAATGTGAAAGAAACGAGAAAAACGAACTGGAAATCAGAAAACGCAGAGAAGAAAGCGACCGCGACCAAAAATGGCCGCGTGTGGAGGCAGGTGAGGCGCGCCCCAGGGCGCGCGCCCAGTGGGGCGCGTGCGCCCTCGACAGCACGCTCGCACGCCCGCAGGCCCGCGCAGCCCTTGCAGCGCGCGTGCACGCCGCCCTTACGCGTTCGCAGCTTGCGAAAAAAAAAAAAAGAAAAATAATAAATAATAAAAAATAAAAAATAAAATAAAATAAAATAAAAAAATAAAGAGTAAAAAGAGATAAAAAAAATTTAGAGGAACAAAGGAGATTTTTTACAAGGATGACATCATTTTCGACACCTTTACTTGTGGCAAGAATTATTTTTATCATTGGGTAATCCTGATCTTGAACCTCCTCGGGACCCGGTGTCTACAGTAGGCCTAGCCTCTCTCTCAAAGAGCTCATATCACTGGACTTCAAGATCGAAGCTATGCTTCCTACTCTAGGAAGTCTTCTATTGGTTCTTTTCTTCCCTCTTGCCTTGGTTTTCTAGTGGTAGGGGATTCTGGGGGACTGTTAGTAGCAAGCCCTTCCTCTACGCTCATCCTTTCATAGGAACTCTTGAAGGAACTCATGATATAAACAAAAAAAAGGGGGGGAAATAGTACAAACCTGAAATTTCAGAAAAAGCTTTGAAGTGAATCTGGAGATAGCGAATCAAAAAATGCTTGAGGATGAGAGCTTGCAAGAGGAGCAAATATGAGGATGTGTGAATTTGGATATGCGAATCTGGAGCGAGAAAACAGAGAAAGATAAATCTACGAAGATGAACAGTAAAGTGAAAGAGCAAAAGCGTGAAAACGAAGCAAATTTCTGAAAATGAAATGAAATATATAGGCAAAATGAACTAGTAATTGTAGGACAGATGGCGAGCGTTAGTGGTCATTAAGTGTATGTGTCAATTTCACTTATAGTCACTCAACGTATCACTTATCGTGCAAAAGTAACCGACTTTTTTTTCTAACTTAAATGTCATTGAACTTCTAACATTTTTGTAAAAAAGTCATGTAAACCGAAATCCGGCGAAAACTCTTGCCGGATTGATTGTATAACATTAAATTTAAAATATGTCATTTTTAATACAACGCATATATGACAAGTTTATTTGTCATAATTTGTCGACTTTTTGGTTCATAAATGACGATATAATGTTTACAATTACGATATTAATATTGTAATAAAAAAATATAATTTAATGACAATAAAAAATTGTCACTAAAATTATTTTTTGTGACAATTATTTTTGTCTGTATTTATGTCACTAATTTGTAAAATAATATGACAATTTATATTCATCATTAATATACATTAATTTAATGACGAAATCATTTTTCGTCACTTAAAGTATTAGATTTAATGACAACATTAAATATTTTATGACGAAAATTATATTTATTTGTGACGATAATTACGTAACCAATACTTAATGGTTTTAACTAGAAGTAGAGTTTCGTCATTAAAAATATTTAATTTCGTGATGAATTTTAAATTTATCATAAAAAATGCCAATTTTTTGTGACGATAATAATATAATGTGACGAAATATAATTTTATTTGTGACATAATTTTTGTCATGAAAAGTAAGAAATAAAGATGACGATAATTATTTTCGTCACAAAAAATATACTTACGGTGACAAATAATTAAATTGTCACGTAAACTTTTATATTACGCGCTTACAGTTACGTTCTCTGTGACGATAAAAATTCGTCACCTTATTTTTTCAGCGATGAAAAATGAATTTTTCATGACAATTTTTTGCGTCATAAAAGGTGTAATTTCTTGTAGTGGTAGCATTTGTTGGAGATACTATTAAACGACACGTAATTTTTGATATGGCATGCCATGTTATCAATTCGGTAAGGGTCATCGTCTGATTCCGATCTCCATGACTTTTTTGCAAAAATGTTAGAAATTCAATGACATTTAAGTCGAAAAAAAAGTCGGTTATTTTTACGCAATAAATGATAAATTGAATGACTGTAAGTGAAATTAATCCGAATTTTAGGCAAGCCTGAGTTTAGTAATTGTCGGCCGTATACATAAAGAAACAACAATGGTGGAGCAGTGATAAAAAAAAAAATACAAATTATCGTAAGCTAGGCATGAAAAATCGGTCTTAATCCGTATCTATCGTATCGTTTCGACGAAGAAAGCGGAAAGCGGTAGGGAAAGCATTCTATTTCAGGTTTAAGGCCAAGTGGATCCTATGTCTTTTTTGTTTGTTCACACATGTTGATAGTAATATTGACTTAATTTAAATGTGGTTGAAATTTAAAAATTTGTAATTTTTGAGAAATTATTAGGAAATTGTAAGGAAATTAAATAGATAGTTCTAATTTTTATATATAATTTTTGAAAGTAAATAAACTCTGGGCTTCCAACTCTATTACCGTCCCTAACACTTCATTGACTAATTAATGTGTGCTTGTTTCATGCAATTATTGTGCCATCCATCAATTGACTAATTATTAGCTAAATTCTCTCACACTTTTTTTATATTTTTTTTTAATATATAATGTTATAACTAATCAGCTCTTTTTGGCCTTAAACTAATTTCTATATTACAGGTAAAATTAAATAAAGGTGGGCCACTATTAGAAAATAAATCTCTGTTCACATTGAAGGATACTGCCTAATGCGAGGAATTAGAGAGGATGGTATATTTCCAAAATCGAAATTTCGAAAAAGAAAATTGAAGGTGAAAATATATATGATTAGTTGCACACAAAGCGTACACTTTAAGAAAAAAAGTAAATAGAGATAGAAATTTAGAGACGACCTAAATAGAGACAGAAATCGATTTTCGTCTCTAAATAGGGACGGAAATTTTTCAGTCTTTATGTTCGGTCGCTAAAAATGGCGGAATTGTTTCCCTCCATATTTTGAGACCGAAAATAGAGACTGTATTTCTTTTCCGTCTCGATTTAGAGACGGAATTTAATTTCATATTATTTTTGTGATTATTATACACTATTAATTAGTATAATTTTTATAAATATTACTATATAAACACTCAAACAAAAACAAAATCTATCGAAACATTTAACATATGACACAAATATACTAATAATAAGTTACAAAATATATTAAATATTCACCAAACATAAGTTTTAAACATTCAAATAAATTTATTTTACATTAAATATATTTAAAAAAAATCATTTTCATCACTCATTATCATTATTGTCATTCTCATTGGACTTTTTTTTTTTTTTTTATAAAGGGTGTATTTTAGAAAAATATTTTATTTTATTTTTTTTTAATTTTGGAGGTATTTTTTTTAATTTTAATTTTAATTTTTTTAATTTCGATTATGTTATTAGCAGAAATATATTTTTTTTTTATTTTTCATAAATTTTGTTTTATGTACAATACATTTTTATTAGAATTATGAATTTCTATTTCAATTATATAGTCTATTACTTAAAAAGAAAAAAAAATATATTATTTAGATGGAAGGAGATAAATTGAGTGATTTTTTTTTTTTATAAATAATGTGTTTTAAAAAATAATTTGAGTTTTGGGGTGTTTTAAAAATAATTTGTGTTTTAAAAAAATAATTTTTTATTTCAATCCGGTTTTTCCCGGCTTTCTCCGGTTCTACCCGGTTTTTTTCCTGTTCTGGCCGATTTTTTTCTGATCCGGTTTTATATAGTCAAACCAACCGTTTTTTAGTCCGGTTGACCGGTCGGTCCGGTCCGATTTTAATAACTATGTTTGTTATTAACCTATATGTTATTTACAGGAGTCTACTATGGGCCGGACGCCTTATCCTCATGAATTGTTTTAATGTCCAATTATATACTCTATGAATATTTTATTCTTATTATTACCTAAAGTTAAGATATCAATAGCTATTTATATTTTTTAAGTGTAAAACATTAATTTCATTTTTCAAAATATTTTTTTAGATAATATTACTCCACTTTTCATCTTATTCTACTAAATACCATCTCTATGGTAAAATATAATTTTAGTCCTAATTTTTTAATTAATTACAAAATTGCCATTTTTACACCATAATTAGAATTTTGCCACTAGTTTACCTTTTTTCCACTCTAAACCCATTATTTGGCATGCAAATTACTGATTAGTCCATAGCTTTTCATTTTTATGCCAAATTATGTTTTAGTCCTCTGAATTATAAAATTTCATGTTTAACCCGATTATTCACTATTTTATCACTTTTATCCGTTTAACTCATTATTTAGGGAAATTATCATTTTGACCCTAAAGTTTTTATTTTCTTTCATTTAAGTTATTTTTCACTCTAATTCGCATGTTCACTTTACTCTTTGCATTATATCATTTTACATTATATGGTTTTCTCACATTTTAACTCCAATTCATTCCAAATTTAATTCAATAATTCATAACATTTAAAAACTAGGCTGTACACAAATTTTAACTCAATCAGATTCCATTTTCAGTCCGATTATGTTATCGAAATATTGCCTTTTTACTGTCAATAAATTCTAAATATTATTTAGAGTCCATCTGAAATTTTTGATAAATTTTGGAAATTATTTACTATTTTTAAAGTTTCGGTCAAACATTCAGTCAACCCAGTACTATTTAAACCAAAATCACAACTTTTTCTTACTTTCTAAGTTTAATTCCTTATAAAAATGAATTCATAATTCTTAATATATATTCATTAGACTCCAAGAATATTTTTGGGTCAATCGGAAACCATTTCTCGGTCCGGTAATTATTTATCAGTCCGACAATCTAATTTTTCAGTGTCACCAAAAATTAATTTTTTATTACCTTATGATTCTACTCATTAATATAAGTACGTACATATTTTCAGATTATTTTTCTAAGGTCCGTAGCATTTTTTACGGTCCGATCAAATTATTAGTCAATTTAGTCACTATTTGAAACGAAGCCGTGATTTTTTTGTATTTTTGACTTTTGGATAGCTATTTGACCTCATTTTCATTTTAAATTTTAACCTCAAACTTATAGTGACTTATATTTTTCAATAGTCAAATAAAATATTTTTCACTTTCGGGTGTACTTTATGCCTCGAAAACACTATTCACTATCGGAGAATACTATTTACGGCTAACCCGTTATTAAGACCATTACACTCCATTTGTAATAAGCTCTGATTTATTATATACATAGAAGATAGAAGAGAAAAAATAACTTGGCACATGAATGAATTGTACGGGTTAATTGGTTGGATTATATAATAACCCATAACCCATATAAATATTTTGTAAATTTTAGAATGGTTGTATGGATTATAATAATCCATTAAAATTATGAAAAAAATGGGTTAGATTGGTTGGATTAAACGGTTTGGACGGGTTATACCATTTTTGAACACCCCTAGTTAAAACCTATTGATATAAATTCATGTTTTTAACTATTTACTATCTAGGCTTAATTCTGTTTGTATTTTCTCTCAGATTTTTCCATCAGCCTCTTATAAAGTTCGCAGTTATATAAATTGACAGTTATTCTTCTTAATTATTCTTAATTTGTGCGTGAATTTATAGAGTTAGCTTGATAATTGTGGTTTTTCATTTCACAATGATTTGCAGTATTTGAAAATTAGATTAATCACAATTTTAAGCCTAACTTAAAACGTGAAATTCTCTACCACGTAATTAACTTTCATTACTGAAACAGTCAAAGCAAATAATTAATTGTAAAATAAGAAAATGTAAAAGAAAATAATTAAACAAGACTAAAATAAGACAATGAAAAGAAAAAAAAGAAAGGACAACGTATCCTTTACAGCTTGCATTCTTGATTTGTTGAGTGAATTTATGCTTTCTAATTTATATGCTTGAAACTGAAACACACCTTAGCTTTTCCAGTTCTTAAGGAATAAAAGAGGTTATGTTTATTTCTTCCAAATAAAAAGTAAAAACAACTTATTTCTTAATAGTTTCTTCATTATTAAATGTTTAATTTGTTCTTGCTAGTTAACTTTTGACGAAACAGAAATGAGCCCATTTATTTTTTTTCCTTCCACAATCACAATGGAGAAGCAATAACTATGACTTCAATCAATTCAATAACTTTGTACTTCTGTCTCTTTGCTAAAAGAATGATCCAGGTCTTTTCAAAAAAAAAAAAAGAAAATTAATGATTGAGGCAAAATAATCTTCATTGAATTCTCATTTTACCCTTAACTTCAGCTTGAGATGTCCATGGATGCAGCTGGGCAAAACAGTCATTTCGAGCAGACCACGAAGTTGAAAAGCCAATAGCGCTAGCCTTTTGATTGGGCAAAACAAAATGAAAAGGTAAATCAAACATAAAGTTTAATATATTTACAAAATTGTCATGATTTTGATAAAAAATATGTTCTTTTTGTCTCCGTGTGTATTTGCTATAAAAAAAAAAATTATATGTGCAAACATTCCAATTTTATTTTGTAATTTATGTGAATACGTATCTATTAAGATAATAGGCATGGGACTATTTTTCTACGACATTAATTAATGTTGAAAAAGAACAATAAAATAAAATAAAAAAAATAAACAAAAGGAGGTTGCTTCTTGGAAAGTATAAAATTCCACAATAAAACGCGTAATGAATTTAAAAAAATCAAGCAGTTGCAGCGTATGAAAAATTTCGTTTCTGACTTGCATTTCCTTCTATATATATTATACACTACCACATCTATTATTACCTTCTTCTTCTTCTTCTTACTAAATATAAATCTCTCTGTTCTTGAATATTGTTTGAAGTTTCAAAATGAGTCATTATTATAACCATCAAGAAACTCCAGCAGGTGAATTTATAGACTTTGATTTCTGAATTCTTGTTCTTTGTTTTTATACATGATAGCATTGCTATCTCCTATCTCACATCGATTTTAGATGAGCTGAAAGTGAATCTTAAAATGTTATGAACACCTTTTTCCTTTATACGCGTATTGGGACAGCACCCCAGCAACAAAACCGTGAGGGCTCAAGGCTCAAAACGAACAATATATGCAGGCGCCGCCGCGAGCCGGTGTATCAATACATATATGTTGTATTTATGGGGTTTGTATATTGGTTTTTGTAGGTGTATATCCTCCACCGCCAACTTCATATCCAACGGCGGTGCCACCACAAAGAGGTCCTTATGTTGCTCCGCCACCGGTTGGTTACCCTATGAAAAATGACCCCCAAGTTCCTCACCAGCCCTCTACTGCTGTGTCCCGGAGCCTTGGGTCTGGCAATGGATGGTATGTCTCTTTGCAACTGAGTTTATAGATTTATTTTTCACAGGGTTTAAATAACAATTATGATTATGATTTACTTATTTTCTGTTGTTTGACAAATGCAGTTGCTCTGGCTGTTGTTGCAATTGCTGTCCTCAGTTCGCATGCTTTTGAATTCTGAAGACTGATTCTCTACTTTGTTTTCTTTTTTTTTTTTTTTTGTATTAAATAACAATTATGATTATGATTTAGTTATTTTCTGTTGTTTGACAAATGCAATTGCGCTGGCTTATGTTGTTGCAATTGTTGTGTACAGTACGCATGCTTTTGAATTCTGAAGACTGATTGTTTACTTTGTTTTCTTTTTTTTTTTTTTTTAGCTCTGAAACAAAAGAGCAAATCAATAATCAAAAGGCCACAAGAAAAAGCTATATATAAAATCATTTAAAGCATAATTTTCTTCTCTATTAATGTATAATTAGATTAATAATTATATCAATAAGTTGCTGTCCACAATTCTAATTTAATTAATTATATAATTAGCCTTTACATAAATTTATTCTAACAATGTTTAATTGTATACTTTTCCTTTTTATTTCTATCTACACTAACAATACCTATTTCCCTCACAATAAAACTTAGTCTAATTACTCAACAAACCACATTTCACACCAAGCATTCCAATCTATTCCTGGTCACTTAAAAAGCTTTTCAGGTTATTAACTCATCTCATTAACCAATTAGAAATCCAAAGTCTTTTATTAGTTAACAATCTATTTTCTCTTAAGCCTCATCTCCCTGAATTGAACAAATTAACTACTTACACAGTCCCTCATTCCATAATTCCTACTTTTCTACATAAATCAGCATTCCTAAATCAATAATTAAACATCAATAACCAACCAAACTGAATTATCATCCTAAACACACATAACACAGAGCATAAAATTTCCTCAAATCAATTTGGTTTATTAAAATCAATGTTATTAAAACCGGACCGGATAAAGAACCGGCAAAGCTGAGGGTTCTTGGTTCGACCGGTTCAACCGAATTTTTTTCTATTTTTTAAAATATTATTAATTAGTATAATTTTTATAAATATTACTACTCAAAGAAAAAAAAAATCAATCAAAACATTTAATATATATCTCAAATATACTACTAATAATATTTTTTCACCTTTTATCATTTTTAAAATTATTACTTGATTAGATATTTTTCAATTGAAACATTTTATTTTATGAGTTTTAATTTAAAAATTAAATAATTCAATAATTGTAGATGAAATTAAAAAAAGATACAAAATTATATTTAGGTTCACCAATTTTAATAATTTATTCAATTTTTATTCTATTGTATTTTATTAAATTATTAAACCATTATATTGTTTTCATTAAGTTAAAATGTGATTAAATAGTAAAAATATCAATTATTTGTTAAATAAAATTTATTAAATTATTTATTTTTTATTTTTATGAAAAAAATATTTATTTTATTAATTATTTTAAATTAGGTCGGTTTTGGCCGGTTCAACTCGGTTCTGGCCGGTTTTTTCCCAAACTGGTTTTTTACAGTTGAACCAACCGGTTCGCGGTTCAACCGGCTGAACCGGCCGGTCCGGTTTTAATAACTATGATTAAAATTTACTAGGAAAGTAAATTTGGTAATCACATACCTATTTTTATCCTTTGGCTCCCTTTTTACCGCTCACTGGAGCCTCGTCGGAGCTCCACTGGAGGCACCATCATCAGCGGATGAGAGCTCAAGGCATCAGAGCTTCATTTTCGGTGGCCACGCGTCTACCCACCGTGCCATTTGGCCAGAATTCCCCTCGGCAGTCTCGTCCTCCTCACAGCCGATCTCTCTTTTTTCGGCGACTGGGGAGGGTTAGTCAGCACCGAAAAGCTCGCATAGTTACCGGGATTTCATCGGTGGTGTTTCTTCCGCCAACCGACTCCGGAATTGATCAAAATTTGCAAAAATGCCACGGCTCCGCTCTTCTGAAATGGGGCAAAACAGTGATGGGTGTCTAAACCAACAAAAATATAATTCTACTCTATAAATATTTATAGCAAAGCATGAGTAGAGTTGTCTCCCAAGAGATTGATCGAATTATTAGATCTGAATTTTGCTTATGAAACAAGAGAAAGAAAAGGGGATTTTTGTTTATGAAAAATAAGATTAAAACAAATAAATCATAAAACAGAAAATTTAAAATAGTAAATCAGATATTAAAATCTTATAGTCAAAGGAATATCTTGGTTATGATTTATTCAAATTGATCATTGAATACAATTGGATAAATTCCTACTTCTTCAAATAAATTGGTTATGAACACTAATAAGCTCTAGTATTCTGCTCTTCCTTAATATTAATTTAAAAGTGATAAGATCAGCTAGTAAATCTTATTTCTCAACAACCACTAAACAAGCTCTTAGGATTTAATTGAGAAATAGCATTAAGAATTAGAAAAGCTACCAATTCCAATCAATAATACACAAGCTCGATTATTTAAATTGGACCAAATAAATTCACCCACACTAAACTCAAAGATTCAATTCAATGAGTGCACAGATCTGCTACTTCGCCAAATCAAATAAACAATTACGAATTTACCAATTTGACTATCTATATTTATTCAATCAAAATCAGACGTCAATAATTTTAATTAAACAAAATATCATTAATTATAGAAAATATTCAGATATTTGAGAAGAGAAAACAATGAAAACAAATTCTCACAATTTATTCATGAATCATACCTTAATATCCTTGACTAGAAAAGAAAATTCAGCCACTTATGGCTGTAAAACTATCAATTAAAAGTAAAGAAAACTAAATTCAAAAGTTTATTTCAAGGTCTCCTTTCCTTCATCACAAGATCCTATTTATAGAAAACTTAGACTAGAAAATTGATCATTTTCCTCGGGAACTTTTTCAGAGGTCCAATTTTGCTGCCAAAAGTCGGGTAGAAGATCTAGCTAAATTGATTTCCAATAGCAGCAATTCTTGAAAAATCTGCACTGCATAATTTCTGCCCAAGCAACCGTGGGCACGCTTAAGTTTGATTTCATGTTGAAAATATAGCCCTGATTGTATTCTGACTTTCAGCTTCAATTCTTGACTTTCAATTTTTGATTTCTTTGATTCTCAGCTCCATTTCTTGACTTCCAATCAACTCTAATTTTTGACTTTAAATTCTTACTTTGTTTTCTTTTTTCCCATTGAGCATGAATTCCTACTAAAAGATTGAATAGGAATTAAATCAAATATTTATTTTATCAAATAACCACAAAATAGGAGTTTTTTTTATGGAAAATAAATAGGAATATTTTGCTTTATCAAATTCCCCCACACCAAACCTTTGCTTGTCCTTAAGCAAATCAATTTCCACACCCCATAACCTTGCCATATTCTCCCCTTCAAAATTTCTTTTCAAAACTCAACATGTCTCAAAGAAATAAATTAATAAAAAAATTTATCAGTTCAAATGATCTTTCAATGTTATCCAAAGATGCAAGACTTAACACCCTCACAAAAGATATCACTCAAGTATTTAGGCTAAGTATTTAACAACAAAGCACTTCAAGTCACAAAAATAAAAAGGAATTACCATAGGCTTGCCATTCAATCAAATCTCCACTAACCATTAATTCATCCAAAAATCAAAAGGGTCTTTAATTGGGTTGTAATGGGGTTAAGGTCAAAGGTATGGAAAAAGGAAAATTTAGGCTTAAATAAGTTGAACTTAATAAACAAATGCCTTTAAAGAATTTAGAAAGAATTTCTGCAATGTGAGGAAGATAGAAACATAGATCCTTTTCTTTATTAAAACAGCCCAAGCTTTTTGATATTTTTATTTATTTATTTTTTATTTTTTTGGGAGGAAATTAATTCCCCTAAGGCTTTTGACCTTTTTTCATTTTCAAAATCGCTGGCCACAAATGCTTTTCTTTCTTTTTTTTTTTTTCTTTTTGTATCTTCTTTTTCAAAAATAAAAATATGCAGATATTCTTAAGATAATTTATCTATTAGTTCAACAAATAAGAGGCTCAAAATTATGGCTTCAATAAACAGGCTCAGGCTAACAATCTTAAGGGTTATTTCCAAGAGTATGGTTATAGGCTCAAAATGGTTAACTAATGGATTAAAAGGTAGGCTAACAAGAAAAAAGGTTTAAAACAAATAGTTATCATCCTAAATGCCCTTATCACTTAAATGAAATAAATTAGGAATGTGATCTCAAAATGAATCTCATGGCAAGTTCTAGAATTCACAATCTATATTGGACACACTCGCAAGAAAAATAAGAACACATATGATGTATGTTCATTTAGGCTCAAAAACTCTCAACAAATATTAAGGGGTTAAAATTGGTGCTTAAATCTTGCAACTCTATCATACAAATCAGAACACTTAAATGATGCCTTAATCAAAACTTTAAAAATCAAAATTGGAGACATGAGAACCTGTATTTCCATTTTTCAAAGGAGAATAGACTTAGCCAAAGGACATTTCCATATTTTTCAGCTCAAAAACACTCAAAGGGGTGCAATTAAAAACATCAAAGCAAAAAAAAAAAAAAATCAAAATAAATAGCAGCTGAAAACAAATATCAAAATAAATAAAAGTGCAGTAATGTGTAAATGCTGTGATGCTAGATTTAATACAGGCATAATATAAAAAATTAGTATTCCCCTCCCCCACACCTAAACTTTACATTGTCCCCAATGTAACACTACAAAAAAAAGGGTTTTTAGCGACAGAAATTAGAGACTAAATTTTTTTAGTCGCTAATTAGCGACAACATTGCGACTAATCCTAATTTTAGTCGCAATATCGAAATTTGGTGGCAAATAGCGACTAAATAGCGACGGATGAAAGTAACTGGTCGCTAATATTTGGCGGGAGGCTGGCGCGCTTTTTTTGCGACGAAATTAGCGACTATATATTTAGTCGCTAAAAATTAGCGACAAAAATATAGTCGGTAAAATTCTATTTAATTATTTGCGACTAAACTTTCCGTCGCAAATTTTTTTAGCATTTAGCGACTAATTAACACTAATTAGTGACTAAAAGCAGACAACGGTGGTATTAAATAGCGACTAAATTTTGCAGTCGCAATTTAGTCGCTAAATTTCGATTTACTTACAGAATCATTTTAACCTAAACCCACAAATTGTCGTCTCTCTCAAACACCGGTAAAAAACGAAGAGAAGGTCGATCCCCTTTTTCGGCCAACCCCCATGCCACCTGTGTTGACCGCGATTGTCGCTGGAGTTGTTATCGGCTTCTGGTACTCCGGCTAGAGCTACGGTGTGAGAGGTAAGCAAATCTACATTTCTGATCTTCTAAAACAAACAGCGGGTTAATTGACTGAATTTTTGATGTGTTAATCTTCTTTGTATGTTGAGGTTTTGGGGGAGATTTGGTTGGGCGAAAGGAAGAGGAAGGAGAACCGAGCAAGCGCTGTCTGCCCTCCGATCCAACTCCGGTGAGTTGAACGAACTAAACAGGTATGTCATTCCAGTTTAATCGATGTGCAATTTGTTAGGTTTTTCAGAATTGATTCTGAATGTTGAAGTGTTTATTGTCAATGTATGTGTTTTATTCATTGTTTTGGGGCATTTTGCTGTGCTGGATCTCTTGTATGTAGTGGATAGGATTGGAGTTTACAGTAAGCATGAATGTTGTTGTTTAGATTCAAAAGACCAGAAGCTATAGATGCTGGAAACACAAAATCCAGAGCCTTAAAAGCAGCAAGTGACTTTATAGAGCCAATTTCTGGAATCTGAACTTTGATTTCTTCAATAATTCATTTTCTTTAGGGAGTCAACTCTTAATTCAACAAAGCCCACTCCCACCACATTATAAATAATTATTGTTACTTACTAATCAATCATTTTCTTAGCAAACACCAACATCGACATGACATGAAACATTTTGCATTTTTTGAGTTTTAGAAATAAATTATTGACAATTTGGTCATTATAGTATATACAAGGCATGTGCTAGGAGAATAAAGTACTGTGAAAATTCTCGTAATAATAAAATCCTCAAGGGCCCTAAGAATATTTCTAGCAACTAACAACTAACAACTTTCTCTTGCTTTATAAATTAGGTTCTTTTTTTTTTAATTTTAGTAATTAATGGAAATTAAAGTTAGATCATTTTGATTAGGCAACTCACCAAACTTTCTTTTTCCTTTTTATTATATTTTGGTGTTATATATATATATATATATATATATATATATACACACACACACACACATACTACCATGTACAAAACTACTGAATTATAATCGAAAATTAAATCGAATTTTAGACAATTTGATCTGTTTAGTTATTTTTTTTTTTAGTTTTCGATCTAAGTAATTTATTTTTTAATATTTAATTCAGTTTAATTGAAATTGAAAGAATTGAACTGATTAAAGCTTTATTTATCTTTCACAATTATTGGTGATGAAATTAAATGGGGAATTAAAAACAAAGATTAAAGAATGATAATATATATAGAGAGAGAGATCCTGTTTAAACTTTTAATTGCTCAAACTAAGCAATCATTCCAAAAGCTGCCTGAGTTCTTCCAGTCGAACTCAAGATCCATAGTACTTGTCATCAGACTAAATTATAATAGTTATGGTCTTCGAATACTGGTCATTACACCAAATTTTAGTGATCAAGCTCTTCAACCAAATTCTAGTGATACGGCCTGAGTTATATAGTCATCACGCTATCTCATTTTTGCATAAACCAAATTCTTTGCAAACAAAGCATAGACATTCATTACAGATTTGCCATAGTGCTTAAAATAGCAAATACCTAATGTGTCGAACACAAATTAGAAAAGAAACAAAAAATCACATATGGATAGATATAATTAAGTCACCAGAAACTTATCAATGGACAAGAACACACAGCTATAATAGCAATAACTGGGTTTCTAAACAGCTAAATTCATCCCCTATTTCATAAATAAACAGCAGCATCGCAATGATAAAATGGACCAAATGATAAAAGAAATATGAAGTCAATGGCAAGACTAAACTACTGAAAATGAAATTATTAGTTTTACAATCATTTAAATTGTAATTTATAACTTATTATATGAATTGTTTTTTCAAAATATGATTATTATGATAATGTAAACATTATTTATAACTATTAGTACCTTGAAAATTTTATTATTAAACACAAAATTTGGAGGCATAAGTTTTTACCCCATGAAGAATCTCAAAGTGGTATAATGAGACATTCCAAAACTTTGCTACTTCTATCCATGTCATTATGGAACAAGCTTCAACATATAAATTTGGCAAAAATTGAAAGAAACAGTGAAGTTCACAAACCCCCAACATATAAAAAAATGTTTTAAGGATTCAAATTGATGGAAAAAAAAGTTGACAGTAGAAATGTCAAAAATCACTATAGTTTAGTGAATACATTATGCTTTTTGCCTTAATTTTATTATTGTTGTGATTTAGTGCTGATATGAATCACTTCAGAGTAGAGTCATTATGGCTCTATTTCTTTTTTAATCGTTTTAACTAATACATGATTTCTATAAATGCTAGAATGGTTATTGGCTTTGAATTTATAGTTTCTAGAGAATTTATTGTTGCATAAACCCTCCTCAGGTTGTTCCAGAATCATAACCAGCAGCTTCCACCAGAAAGTAGACATTAATGGCGTAAGTTGGAAAGAGGTTTCTAGAGAAGTTAAGGAGTTCTATTGGGGGGAATTCATGGTACATTCGAATATTGTTGAAACTTTTTCATTACAAACTTAAGTTTGCAAATTAATTGGATTATTGAATATTGTATTCACTAATAATTTTATTGTCATGTGCATATACAGAAAAAGTGCCATTGGGATGTTGATGCAAATGGCGTTGTTAGGTCAGGCTGGGAAACAAAGGCAGCTCAAAGGTACAAGAATTTTGTGTACCACATAAAATACGCCAAGCAAAAGCCAAGAGACTTTCCAGAAGCTGCATGGGTTAGGTTGAATGAGCTTTTTAATTTACCTCCACGGATTCAGCTTTCCAATCAGAAAAAAATCAATCGCCATGGAGGGTCTGAAGAGAAGGCTCCTGGATCATACACCGGTGGGACTATTTCTATTGGTGAGCATGTCTCACGACTGGTAAGTAGTTCAGTTTTAACAGAAATTATAATTTTACATTAGTCAATTTTAATTATCATAATGTTTGCGAATTGATGAATTCAATTGAGTAATTTTGAAACATTTAGCTTTTTTTATGTGGATTACATATAGCCAATTAAATAATGGATCTCAATTATGTGCGAATTGTATGACAACATATTGGAGGATGGGCAAATTGTGTTGGTGTTTGTTGAGGGGATCGGAGTATATTTGTGCTTTTAAGGAGTGTAAAATGAATTTTTATTTACAGGAGGTTGTCAATATTATAGGGGAGGTGCTGCCAAAATTTTTATTGATTTTTTATAGATTTTCACTTCATACAATATAATGAAATAGCATAAACACAAAAAAAATAGTAATGCCATTTTTTAATAACAAAGCTTATCTTATATCTTCGTTATCAATTTTCTTCTTTTTCAATTACAACTTTCTACTGCACAATATAGGAGAAAGAGTTGGGCTGGCCACCTACAATTCCCGAGACCTATCTGCACACACATACTATCAATCATGATGGGAAGACGTATGTGGCCATCGGAGCCGGGAGGTACATGTAAGTTAGATATACTTTACTTATTCATAATATTTTCAGTTTCTCAAATACTAAATTGTTGTAAATTATGATTTGTTCTTATATTTGTGTTTATTAAAAATTGTTGTTGTTTACTATGTCAGGAGAGATTTGAGTAACTCCGATGTGAAAGATCGCAGGACGAGTCGTCGGTTGATGAGTCTGAGTTGTTCTTTGAGGCCGCGAGATGCAATAAAAGGAGAACAATTTACGGTCTAGGCTCATATGTGCCTCCTGGTCTTTATCCTCCCGGTCTATCGTGTGGTGCTGGTGCAAGCACATCCTCTCATTCCGGTGGTCCTTGCTTGACAAAAGAAGATGTTGCGGATATTGTCGCCACGACTATTCGTTCATTGTTTCCGCACTTGACGCCTCAGCCGCCAACCACTCAGCCCAGTACCACCACTACATCATGCACCTGCACCACATGATGACGTCGACCCTGCATGTCCACACGATCCTGACCCGCTCGATGATTCTCATTTCGATAGTGGTGGCCCTACCTGAACATCAATCTCAATATATATATATATATATATTTTATGTATGATACTTTTATTGCAATTTGTTACTTTGGATGGTAATATGTGATACTATAAGGTTATTATTTTAATTTAGTTTTTATGTATTCTGTATTAGATATATATATATATTATGTACGTACGAATATTAATATATATATATATATATATATATATATATATATATATATATATATGTTTTGAATTATAATTTTATATATTTGATTATAATTTGCATTTATATGTACGAATATTAATTATATATATATATTTTGGATTATAATTGCATTCATTTAATTATAATTTACATTTATATTTATTTATTTCATTAAAAAAAAATTAAAATATTAGCGACTGAATTGCGACAGCAATTTTAGTCGCTAATTTTTTTGCCACAAAACTCAGTTCGTCGCTAAATATTAGCGATTGAATTAAGTGGCGACTAACTGTCGCAATGTTAAATTAGCGACTACTAATTGCGACTGATTTGGAGTCGCTAATATAGTCGCTAATTATTAGCGACGAAATCTGATGGCGACTAACTGTCGCAATCGTAAATTTGCGTCTAAAATTGCGACGGTAAGTTAGTCGCTAATTACTGTGGGCGACCAACTGAGATTCGCAATTAGCGACTAACACGATAAGATTTTGCGACTAAAAATCAGTCGCTAAATTTAGCGATTAAATCTATTTTAGTCGCTAAATTGCTTGCGACGGGCTGATTTGCGATGCTCCGTCGTCCTGTCGCTAAAATCAATTAGCGACTAAATTTAACAAAATAGCGACTAAAACTGCAGTCGCTATTTTCCTTTTTTTTTTGTAGTGTAAAGCTAGGATCAAAATACAGCAAAAATAAAAATTAAACAAAATTGGGAGGTAAAAATACTTCCTTGAAAAGATCTAGATAGGGGGGTTTGGGTAACCCGAAATGATCAAAAAGTGTATCCATATATTGCTCCAATCTGCCCAATCGACCATCTAATATGTCAAGTCTAGAGGTCAGCTCACGCCACGGCTGAGATGGGCCAGCTTCATCATCGGATTCAGTTGGGCGAGCTCGCTTGTTGCGCACAATCTGAGTATAAAAACCAGGGCCAGAAAGAGCTGCTCTGGATTGGCCATTAGGCAATTTTTCCATCTCCCCCATCCTGTGCAAACAATCAATGTCCAATGGACCAACTTCACAAGCAATATGCATATCAGTATTGTTGAGATCTAAAACTTCCAAATGGATAGCAATAAAAGTGACCAAAGAACCCAAACATAGATGCCCTCTCTTCTTTTTAGCCATTGCTAACAATTGTCTACCATAAAAGGCTGCAAAATTAATCCTTACCTCAGACTCCAAACAAAATAAGAGAAATAACTCAGTCTTACTCAGCTTGCTAGAATCTTCATTTGTTCTAGAGAAATTGTAGGCAATCAACTTATGAACATACCGAAGCTCCATTTTCCTCAGATAAGTGGCTCGAGATATGCTGGAATTGTAAGGTGCTGGGTCTGTGGAAACCTCACGCCAATATTTAACCGGGTCCCACTCAACTGGTACATCACATGGGCAATCTGTATATTGTGGGCTAGCAACAAAAGACTCATCCATAAAGCCACAACGAACATTAAACTCAGTCAAGGAAAAAGAGTAAGTGGTACCCAATAACTGAAATTTAATAACTCCTGGAGTGTCTGTGGTCATAGTAGCAGCATTATGAAACTCAAAGGTGGCAAAGAACTCTCTGGTCAGCTCATAAAAAATGGGGTAGTCATTAGATAATATGTCCTCCCATCCAGAACCTTCAACTAAGGTAGGATAAAAAAGAATGGGCAAGCTATCAATAACGTGATTATCCTGACATTTGCTAGGCACAATCTTTCTATTAATCAACACAGCATACCGATTCTTATGTCCCTTCCTAGTAAATTTGACATTCCCACCCATTTGTTGTTCAGAAGGAGGAAGAAAAGTTTTCCCTTTCCCAAGCCTAGTACGAGGGATAGGTGGCTCTTCCCTCTGTTTCACTTTCTTTTTTGTTCTCCCAACAGACTTCTTCACCACTTTACCCAACCAAATATTTGTAAAAATAATACCCAGAAAATATAGTGCAAAATCGTGTGGTTTGGGCACTTATAAATCACAATGTAAGATTCCACCAGTAAATTCAACCTAGCAATTTCAATTTTTTTGTTCGAAATTCCTAAATTACCCAACAATCTCAAAAAATCTCATCAGCTCAAAGTTGCGAAATACCCAAAATTTCCAACAAACCCGAATAGATCCACAATTAAAAACCAAGAAAATTACTCAATTAAAGAGTCAATCCCAATTCAAACCAAAATCAACCACAATTGAACTCAAATTCTGAAACTTAGGCAACCATAGAATAACTGCAAACAACCACAAATCCACTAAATTAGAAAGAAGAAAATGAACCAGACCCAGTTATAAGCTCTGGTGGAGATGGCGATCGGTGCAGTGAACGGCGGAGAGGAATGGGCTTTCCGATTTCTTGTGCGGCGGAGCGAAGCGGAGAGGAGATCGGCACCTGCTGTTGTCGGCGAAAGAGAGATGGAGGTGAGGTGGCACGCTGATCGGCACTCTGGTGGACAGCGGTTGTGCGACGGCGCTCGGTGGACAGCTGATCGTACTCCGGTGGCGACAAGAAGATGAAGTGATGGGAATAGGGGACGGGGATGTCGATGAAGAGTGGAGTAAAGAGTAACAAAACAAAGATTAAAAGGGAAAAGTAAAAAAATGAATGTTAAAAGAGGAACTAACAAATAAAAAAAAAACAAAAATAGATAAGTAAAGAAAGAAAGAGAAATTAACATAAAAAAATAAAGAGAGTAAAGATAAAAGAAAACGTAAAGATTGATTTATTTTAAATCACATTAACCATTAAAACCAACCTTTTACCCAGAATTGAAGAAGAACATACCAGCTTTTTTTATTTTTTATTTTATTTTTTATTTATTTATTTATTTTTATTGCTGAAGGTGAAAATAAAATAAAAAAAATTAGAAATTAAATAAAAATAAAGATGTTGGGTTGCCTCCCAATCAGCACCCCTATTTTATGTTTGAAGGCCAGACAGAATACAGCATCATTCTTCATATTTTGGAACTCCCAATTGAATGGTTTCAATATTTGTCACTTGAAATCCCTCCTAAAAAGGTTTTAAACGATGCCCATTGACCTTAAACGTTTTGACAATACTGGGACTTTGAATTTCTACTGCACCATGAGGAAATACATTAGTAACAATAAAAGGTCTAGTCCAACGTGACCTTAATTTTCTTGGAAAAAGTTTAAGTCTAGAATGAAACAAGAGAACTTTCTGACCAACTTGAAAATTTTTTCTAGAAATATTTTTATCATGAAAAAGTTTAATTTTCTCTTTGTAAATTCTAGAATTCTCATAAGCATCAAGTCTGAGTTCCTCAAGTTCTTGGAGTTGTAACTTCATTTGTTCACCTGCTTCTTCCATGTTTATGTTATACTGTTTTATTGCCCAGTACGCTTTATGTTCTAGTTCAACAGGAAGGTGGCAAGACTTTCCAAACAAGAAGCGATATGGAGACATACCAATTGGATTTTTATATGCAGTTCTGTATGCCCATAAAGCATCTTCTAGACGTATTGTAACACCCCAAATCGGGCATAGTCGGAATCGGCAAGCTAAGTCGGTTAAGTGAAGGGTATTTTGGTAATTTATGCATGAGTAAAATAGATAATAAGGATTTAGTTGCTAAGAACTTAATTACATAAAGTAAGTAAAGGAATTATTATGGTGTGTTAGTAGTGTATGGTAGTAGGATGTTAATGGGCTAAGAGATTTCATTGAGTGATTTATGAGCATGGTACCTTGGAGATATTTGCATAAAAGAAATAATTATCAAGTGGATTATGGGTATGGAACTAAGGATGTAGGAGTTATGTTAGCGTGTGTGCGTAAGATAGGGAAGTAGGGTATGAGTAAAGGAAAAGAATTATGTGTAGGTGAGAGTATGGGAGTAAGGTATTCTTGTGGGATCAAATCCTATGAGAGAGTGACACTTGGCAAGTGGATAGAGTTGAATTAATGAGTTGAGAGAGAGAGAGGACAGCTGTAAATCACTTGGGTTTTCTTCTTCCTTTCCCGTTCTCCTCTTCCTCCTCACGCTATTCATCTTCTTCTTTCTCTTCTTCTTCTTTTACTCATTTCTGCTCTTTCTTCTTCCCTTGGGTAGTTTGAGTTGCTTCTAAGAGTGATTGGTGATAGGAGGAAGCAAAGTGAAGGAAAAGAGAAGATTAAAGCTTGAGGAGAGAGCAGCTATTGTGCAACAAGAGGTTTGGGAGTTGATTCCTTTAATTGAGTTTTAATTTGTTTTTACCCTAAATTCTTTTTGAGTTATGAATACACCTTTGTATATGATTTTTAGTAAATTGAGTGTTTTGATATGAGTTTTATGCATGTATTTGTATGGATAAATGTATTAATAATGCATGAAGTGGCTTAAGTTGAAGATGTGTGAGAATTGAAAGTGAAGTTTATGATTGGGTAAACCCTGTTTCGTTCTCATCTGACCCTTGTGCAATGTTTTTGTTATAAGTAGAGTTTTAGAACTCCAAATCATGTAATTCTTGGGTCATTAGAACCATTACTTCTAACTCTTTAAAAGTCTTAGAAATAGCCTTGGGCCAATACTTGCTCTAAGACTTTGAATTTTTGATAATACCGTAGTGTATCTTTTTGTGTTGGGTTGTTTGACCAGTATAGGTTGTAAAATTCATATCTGGAGTTCTAGATGTCCAATTGACCTGAAACTTGTTTTTTTTTTGAAATTCAAGACGTAGGGGAACATTTTTTAAGAAGACCACTTTTCCTAAAAATGAGGTTTAGAGGTCGGTTTTTACGATACTAATTTGTAGTAAAAAGCAGTCTGTTAAGGTAGCTGAGGCGAGCCTCTGTCGCGAGCGCGACAAGGGTCGCGACCTCGCCACAGAAAAACCTGTTTTGAGTATTTTCTTCTTTATTTTTGAGTCTAGGGTTGACTCGGATCAATCCCGTACCTTTCCCATCAGTTATTATGCATGTTTAGGGTAATTAAATGGCTATATAAGTAGCTGTCGTTGGGAAAAACTTATGAGTATGATTAAGATTGGTGATTTAACTAGTAATTAATAATAGATATAACTCCACGAAGGTTTGTTTATGGATGAGTCCTATTATGTGATGGTCTCATGAGTAACCTTAGCATGATGTACCATATGTATGAATGCATTTAATGTAGGTGCAATTGAGATGAATGACGAATAATGTTGTTATTATAAATTGTGTATATGGATATTGTTAATGGCATGTTTTATTGAAATACTTGATACGAATGTTGGATTTATGTTGTCAATGATGTGTGACTGGCTGGAGATGAGGTAAGAGACCCTTGGATGTGTTTCGTGTGTTTGTGGGTGAGTTTGAGGAAGGAAAGATCGTGCAAAATTCTGCAGATTTTCGGAATCATGACTCTATCGCGATCGCGACATTGTCGCGAGCGCGACAGAGACCGGTGATTTTGATGCTGTGCTGTCTCGAGCACGCGACTCTGTCGCGACCCCGCGATAGCAATAGCTTGTCTACTCTCCGTCGCGAGCGCGACAACCGTCGCGATCGCTACAGAGCATATTGTTGGCCTGTGCTATCGCGAGCACGCGACTTGTCGCGACCCCGCGATAGCAATGCTTGCCTCTGTCGCGATCGCGATGACATCGCGAGCGCGACAGAGCTGGGCCCTTCTCTCCTTCCCGCAGTCGCGAAGTCCGTCGCCCGCGCGCAGCGAAGAGAATATGGTCTCTGTCGCGAGCGCGACAGATGTGTTGTATTGAATGAGTTTTCTTTGGTGATTCCAATGTTTGAATTCCGAACTTGTGATGCCTCTAGGTTTATTCTTTGACTATTTTATAAAGTATGTTAATATAATTGAATGTATTATACATATCTATACTGATGTTCTTTCTCTAAGATTATTATATTATGCTTAAGTGTAAATTGTATGATGTATGATTGACTTTATGAACTTATTCATATGTCTCACCTGTTGCTGATTATGTACAATGATATAAATTATGTGATTTGAACTATGATTTGTATGATGCATGACCTGCGAGAGTCAGTCTAGTGGATAGTTAGGCATGCCTAATAGAGTCTGTATGTGTAGCTGCAGCGCCCCTTTGAACGATTTGGACCCTGATCAGGTCCCCGAATGGTTCCTCGCGAACCCTATTATGTGTATGTGTATGGATCTTGTTTAAGATCCTGTTTTGGGAAATGCTTTTGAAACATGGAAAGTAACAGTACTTTGCGATTTGTACCCGTAAGGTACAATATGTTACTCGTTATCCACTATTTTGAGTCAGCAGGTATTTCATTTGCTTTATCTGATATGAACATGAGAATATGATATCCGAATGTATAAGATTTCGGTCATATGAACCAGTTATGAATATAAGAATGTGATATCAGTATGAGTATGATTTTGGGAGATGTGAATGTGCTTACAAATCTCCGAGTGGGCTTAATGTAACTCTAACCTGCATATTGTACTTTTGTCCTTATCTGTAAATGATCTTGTATATAGTATGTGTGATTGAAGTCGGTGTGGCATATAATGTTGACACTACATTTCTGTATAGTAATGTGATAAATTAACATGTATATTAGAATGTGTTTACGTTCTGGGCATGATAATTGGGTGTGTTAATCATATGAGTATATGACCGCAGTTAGGAACATTAGAGTGCGTGGCTATTGTATAAAGCATGTATAATTATCTGTTAGGACTTGATGCATTCGCTGTTGTGTATGTGTTATACTTGGGCGACCGTTGTGAATGGCCGTCTATATTTTCTGTATATTTTCCCCACTAAGCGTTATCGCTTAGCACGGGCTCTTTTCCCCGTGCAGGTGGCAGGTTTGCTTTTGTTCGAGTCGCGCATCTGCTGAGTCGGCCACATAGAAGCTAGAAGTTTTGTATTTTGTTCAGTTTCTGTAGCCTGGATTTTGTAATTCTGTATAATATGTGTATGTAATAATATGTAAAGAGAATGATGTAATATTTCAGGCTCCTATTGTATGATTGTAAATTTGTATATGTGTAAGTTTTCGTTTAAAATATGCGCGTTTATGAATATGTATGGTCAGATTTTGCTCCTTAAAAGTTTTAATTCTTCCGTATTTTTATATGCTTTGTATTGCTTCTGTTCAGTAACACACCTACTCATACGGCTTCCTACTCCCTTGCGGATGGGTTCGCCTACGTATGGGTTGAGGTGTTACACGTATGCTCCAATCTTTCCGAGTGGGATTGACAGTGTTTTCCAGAATAGACTTGATTTCTCTATTGGACACCTCTGCTTGACCACTTGTCTGTGGATGGTAGGCCGTCGAAATTATGTGAGTCACACCATATTTTCTTAATAGACTTTCAAACGTACGATTGCAAAAATGAGTACCTCTATCACTGATGATTGCCCTTGGTACTCCATATCTGCTGAAAATATGACTCTTGACAAAACCTACGACAATCTTAGAATCATTAGTCCGGGTGGCTTTTGCTTCCACCCATTTAGAAATGTAGTCCACAGCTAGAAGAATGTAACAATTACCAAAAGAAGATGGGAATGGACCCATGAAGTCAATTCCCCATATATCAAAAATTTCACAAGCTAAAATAAGAGTAAGAGGCATCTGATCTCTATGTCCTAAATTACCAGTCCGTTGGCAATTGCTACAGGATTTACAAAATAAATAGGCATCACGGAATAAAGTAGGCCAGAACAACCCACACTCCAGCACCTTTCGTGCTGTCCTTTTTGGACCAAAATGTGCACCACAGGCATAAGAATGGCAAAATGCTAGAATGGATGGAATTTCACACTCGAAAACACACATGCGAATTAATTGATCAGAACACTGTTTCCATAAATAAGGATCATCCCAAATATAATATTTAGACTCATTCTTAATTTTATCTTTTTGTGCTCTAGTCAACTCACTAGGCAATGTTCTAGCTACCAAATAATTTACTATATCAGCATACCATGGTATTGAAGATTTAATCTCAAAGAGGTGTTCATCTGGAAATGCATCTTGAAGTGGTTGAGGTTCCTCATTCATGATCAATCTGCTCAAGTTATCTGCCATTGAATTTTTTGTTCCTTTCTTATCACGAATCTCCAAATCAAATTCTTGTAAGAGCAATATCCATCTTGTTAATCTTGGCTTGGATTCTTTTTTGGCAAGCAGGTATTTCAAAGCTGCATGATCAGAATAAATTATGACTTTAGTACCCAATAAATATGATCTAAATTTTTCTAAAGCAAAAACTACTGCAAGCAACTCCTTTTCTGTAGTAGAGTAGTTTCTCTGAGCATTATCAAGAGTCCTTGAAGCATAGTAAATAGCATGTGCACTCTTGCCAATTCGTTGACCAAGTACAGCTCCAACGGCATAGTTGCTGGCATCGCACATAATTTCAAAGGGTAGTGCCCAATCTGGGAGCTGGATAATTGGTGCAGGTGTCAGCTTGTCTTTTAACTGATCAAAGCTATCCTTGCATTCAGTGCTAAAGTCAAATGGAGTGTCTTTTTGTAACAGCTTGCAAAGAGGCTGGGTAATCTTCGAATTTTTTTTAATAAACCTACGGTAGAATCCTGCATGACCAAGAAAAGAGCGTACTTCACTCACCGAAGTGGGGTAAGGTAAGCATTTAATCAGGTCAACCTTAGATTTATCAACTTCTATTCCTCTGGAAGATACTATATGTGCTAATATCAAACCTTGATCGACCATGAAATGACATTTTTTATAATTGAGCACAAGATTAGTTTTAATGCAACGGTTAAGCACTTTAGTCAGATTTTCCAAACAGTCATCAAATGCATCACCATGTACAGTAAAATCGTCCATGAACATTTCAATAATATTTTCCACATAATCTGAGAAAATACTGACCATACATCGTTGAAACGTTGCTGGGGCATTGCATAAACCAAACGGCATGCGCCGGTAAGCAAATGTTCCAAAGGGACAGGTGAAGGTAGTTTTTTCCTGATCTTCGGGTGCTACAGGGATCTGATTAAAACCTGAAAATCCATCAAGACAACAATAGTGAGAATGTCCAACCAGCCTTTCAAGCATTTGATCAATAAAAGGTAATGGAAAATGGTCTTTTCTGGTGGAGGCATTTAATTTTCTATAGTCTATGCAAACTCGCCAGCCATTTTGCATTCGAACTGGAACTAACTCACCATTATCATTCTCTATAACTGTAAAACCAGTCTTTTTAGGTACTACCTGAACTGGACTTACCCATTTGCTGTCAGAAATTGGAAAGATCATACCTGCATCAAGTGATTTAAGGATGTCCTTCTTGACCACTTCCATCATGGGTGGATTAAGTCTACGTTGAGCTTCTCTAAATGGTTTATAGTCTTCTTCCAACAGTATGCGATGCATACAAGTGGATGGGCTGATACCTTTTATGTCTGCGATAGTCCATCCTATGGCCTCTTTGTAATATTTGAGAATGCGAATCAACTTCTCTTCTTCAAGGGGAGTTAATTTGTTGGAAATTATTACTAGCAATGTCTGATTTTCTCCTAGATAAACATACTTCAAATGACTTGGTAAAATCTTTAATTCTAACGTAGAGGCCTGCAAAATAAATGGAAGAAGTTTGTTGTGAGATACTGGTAAATCAATATAGGAAGAATTATACCCGATTGGTCGTAATGATTCCAGTTCAAAGATAGAGTCTTTCAACTCTTCTTGTATAACGAATTTTTCCTCCAAATTATCTAATTCCTTAGGATCAAAACTCTTAGTTATTGCTAACTCCAACTCATCCTCTCCAGTCAAATCAAAAACTTGTTGTGTCAATGAGTCAATTGTATCAATTCCATAAACACAATCAATGTCAGAAGGATACCTCGTGGCAGCATAAATATCAAATTTTATTTTCTCTCCATCAAACTCCATGGATAACGTTCCCTCTGCAACATCTATCTTTGTTCTGGCTGTTTTCAAAAAAGGTCTTCCTAACAAAATAGGAACTGATTTTGAGGAACGTTCTTCCTCCATGTCCAACACATAAAAATCAGCCGGAAATACTAGCTTGTCAACCTGCACTAAAATATCTTCTAGAATTCCTTCCGGATAAACAATGGACCTATCTGCTAACTAAATAATAATATTAGTTCCTTTAAGTGGTCCCATATTTAAAGAATGATAAATAGAGCTAGGCATGACATTTATAGATGCTCCTAAGTCTATCAATGATTTTTCAAATTTTAAGTTACCTATTGTACAAGGAATGGTGAACATACCTGGATCTTTGCACTTAGGAGGTAGTTTCTTTTGAAAGACAGCAGACGCATTTTCTCCCATATGAATTTTTTCATCCCCCTTCAACTTCCTTTTATTGGTGCATAATTCTTTAAGGAACTTTGCATACCTTGACACTTGTTTAATGGCATCAAGAAGAGGAATGTTGATCTCTATTTTTCGAAACATATCAAAAATTTCTTTTTCTTGTAGTTCCTTCTTTGATTTTGCTAGTTTACTCGGGAAGGGAGGTGGCATGATCAAAGGTGTTTTAATTTGAGACGTTTCTGAGGTGTTTGGTGGAGGCAGCTCCATCTCTTTCTCTATGTCATCTTCACCTACGAATTTTGTGGCCCTTTTTGCTGGTTCTTTTAGTTCTTTTCCACTTCTTAATGTTATGGCACTCACATTCTGTTTAGGATTGACTTCAGGTTGAGATGGCAAGCGACCAGAATTTTGGCTCTCTAATTTGCTCACTGTGGTAGTGAGTTGGCTCATCTGATTTTCCAAATTCAACATGCTAGCCTTGGTCTCCTGTTGAAATTGTTGCATGTTAGTAGCTAAAGCAGCAACTATATTGTCTAAAGACATACTTGGTTTTGATGGTGGAGGGGCATCAGATTTAAATCCTTGGAATCCCTGTGGAGGTGGAGCAGGGGCTGGTTGTTTTGGTTGATATCCGTACTGATGGTAGTTGTTGGGTCTTGATCCATAGCTCAGATTTGGATAGTCTCTCCATCCGGGATTGTAGGTGGCAGAATAGGGATCGTATTTCCTTTGGTATTACTGTCCTTAGTGTCCTTGTATATCATTTAGATGTTCTTCATCTTGAAGAGTTGGACACGTATCCGTAGGATGATCAGAATTTGAACAAATGCCACACGACTTCACTTGTTGCTGATTTCCCATCATAAATTTCTGCATAAGAGAAGTTAAATTGTCAAGTCTTTGTTCAATGGAATTTATACTCACCTTATTAACCCTCTTAATCGGATGGTCTTGTCTAGAGCCAAATTGCTGAGAATTAGCAGCTACTTTGGTAATTAATTCCTTAGCTTGATTGAGAGTTTTGTCTACCAAAGCTCCACCACTTGCAGCATCAATCATGTTGCGATCTGACAACAACAATCCTTCATAAAAATATTGTATTAGAAGCTGGTCTGAAATTTGGTGGTGAGGTCAGCTTGCACACAATTGATTAAACCTCTCCCAATATTCATAGAGAGTTTCTTCAGTTTGTTGACAAATTCCACAAATCTCTTTTCTAATGGATGTGGCTCGAGAGGCAGGAAATTTTTTTTTCTAAGAATTGCCTTTTCAATTCACTCCATGTTGTTATTGATACAGGCGGAAGATAATACAGCCAATCTTTAGCTTTTTCTGTCAAAGAAAAAGGAAAGGCTCGCATTTTGATTTGGTCAACTGTTACTCCTTGTGGTTTCATGCTGGAACATACTACATGGAATTCCTTGAGATGTTTATGAGGGTCTTCTCCTGCAAGGCCACGAAAAGTGGGTAATAAGTGAATCAAAACCAGATTTTAATTCAAAATTTACCTCTACATTAGGGAGCTCAATGTACAAGGGCTGTTGATTGACATCCGGATTAGCCATTCTTCTCAAAGTTGGTTCTGGTTCAGCCATGATTTCAGGTTCTTTGAAAAATTATGATAAATCAACGATTGTCTCTGTTTGTGATGAACAAGAAGAGGAAGCTTTTTGTTGTTTAGTTGTCTTTCTCAATCTTCGGGCTGTCTTCTCTATTTCTGAATCAAGATTTAATTCACTTCCACGAGAAGTATGAGTCATAAAGAAATTGCAAAATAAAATTCAGATCAATAATGACACCAATCCCCGGCAACGGCGCCAAAATTTGATGGGTGTCTAAACCAACAAAAATATAATTCTACTCTATAAATATTTATAGCAAAACATGATTAGAGTTGTCTCCCAAGAGATTGATCGAATTATTAGATCTGAATTTTGCTTATGAAACAAGAGAAAGAAGAAGGGGATTTTTGTTTATGAAAAAAAAGATTAAAACAAATAAATCATAAAACAGAAAATTAAAAATAGTAAATCAGATATTAAAAACTTCTAGTCAAAGGAATATCTTGGTTATGATTCATTCAAATTGATCATTGAATACAATTGGATAAATTCCTACTTCTTCAAATAAATTAGTTATGAACACTAACAAGCTCTAGTATTCTGCTCTTCCTTAATATTAATTTAAAAGTGATAAGATCAGCTGGTAAATCTTATTTCTCAACAACCACTAAACAAGCTCTTAGGATTTAATTGAGAAATAGCATTAAGAATTAGAAAAGCTACCAATTCCAATCAATAATACACAAGCTCGGTTATTTAAATTGGACCAAATAAATTCACCCACACTAAACTCAAAGATTCAATTCAATGAGTGCACAGATCTGCTACTTCGCCAAATCAAATAAACAATTACGGATTTACCAATTTGACTAGCTATATTTATTCAATCAAAATCAGACATCAATACTTTTAATTGAATAAAATATCATTAATTATAGAAAATATTCAGATATTTGAGAATAGAAAACAATGAAAATAAATTCTCACAATTTATTCATGAATCATACCTTAATATCCTTGACTAGAAAAGAAAATTCAGCCACTCATGGCTGTAAAACTATCAATTAAAGTTAAAGAAAACTAAATTCAAAAGTTTATTTCAAGGTCTCCTTTCCTTCATCACAAGATCCTATTTATAGAAAACTTAGGCTAGGAAATTGATCATTTTCCTCAAGAACTTTTTCAGAGGTCCAATTTTGCTGCCAAAAGTCGGGTAGAAGATCTAGCTAAATTGATTTCCAATAGCAGCAATTCTTGAAAAATCTGTACTACATAATTTTTACGCAAGCAACCGTGGGCACGCTTAAGTTTGATTTCATGTTGAAAATATAGCCCTGATTGTATTCTGACTTTCAGCTTCAATTCTTGACTTTCAATTTTTGATTTCTTTGATTCTTAGCTCCATTTCTTGACTTCCAATTAGCTCTAATTTTTGACTTTAAATTCCTACTTTGTTTTCTTTTTCCCATTGAGCATGAATTCCTACTAAAAGATTGAATAGGAATTAAATCAAACATTTATTTTATCAAATAAGCACAAAATAGGAGTTTTTTTTATGGAAAATAAATAGGAATATTTTGCTTCATCAAACGGCGTCGGAACAGGGGCTGGACGATGCTGCATCGGCCTGAGTGCATCACCATCGTCGTCGCCGGTCTCCGGCCCCTCCATCGCGCTCTGCCAGCCCTCTCTCCCTCTCTTCGTTCGGTTTCTGCTCTCCTCTGTTCTCCCCTTTCGTGTTTTTCCTTTCTTTTTTTTCTATTTGTTCTTTATAAATTGGTCTAGATAAATCTAAACTCTTAAAGATATTTTTGTATTCTTAATATTTATTTTTTATGACATATTTATTTGTTATAGATAAAATTATTGTGACGAAATAATTTTATCGTCACTAATCATTAAATTGTGACAAAAAATAATTCATGTCACAAAAAAATAAGTATTTTATGACGAATTTACGTATCGCAAATAGTTATTTTTTTCGTTATTTTTTCCTTCCAAAAGAAAAAGGCTGAAAATTTTTCCTCTATTTCAAAGGTAACGAAATTGTATCTCGTCACAATACATTCATTTTTTGTGATACATTTATTTGTCATAAATAAAATTATTTTTAGAACTAATTTTTTTTTAAAAAAAAATAATTAGAAATTGATTTTATCGTCACTAAGTTATTTAATTATGACAAAAGTAATTCGTCACAAAAAAATATTTTGTAACGATTTGATACGTTGTAATAAATTATTATTTTGTCATTAAATTTTTTACCTAAAAAAAAGGTGGAAAATTTTCCCTCCTAAAGAAACCATGACGAAATATTTTTTTCGTCACAAAATTAATTTATTAGTGACGAAAATTAAAACATAAAATGACGCAATATAATTTCGTCACAGTAATAAATAGTATGGTGACGTTTTAAAAAATTCGTTGTTGTAAGTTATAATTAGTGACGAAATTTTATGAGTCATTAAAAAATTTGTCACAAAAGTCAAATTTCTTGTAGTGTAACTTAAAAAAGAATGGTTAAGTGGATAATTCAATGCTTAAACCTGTTTATTTTATGTGAAGTTTAGTTGAAAATTTCGTCTATGACCGAGTCATGTTAGATATAGAATCTAATACCATACATTTTTATTGGACTAATTTTGATAGTAATTAAAAGAAAAGAATAAGGAAAGTAACATGTAACTATGGATAACAAATATAGTTTATGGATATGTAAATTTATAAGTTATGTTGGATTGTAAGTGAAGGTAGTAAATTTTTAAAAGTATAATAAGTATAAAAACAAAAGAAAATGGCTAATTAATATAAAAAATTTAATATAGATACATGAAACATATGGTAGTAATTAATTAGAAAGAGACTAATTGTTAAAGAGAATGTATGGATTGGTAATATAAAGTTATTAATTTAGTACATGAAAGGACAATTGAATAAATGCTAAGATTAGACATGAACAGCACATGTATAATTTAGTGTTCAAAACTTTGTATGTTCTTCCATTATGAGAACAGGAGTTGAATTTGGAAAGATGTATGATATGGGAAATGTTCAAAATTATCAGGATAGTATTTATATAATGTAAAAATATTAGCATGTGCAGATATATACAATGGTGTGTGATAGTTGTTGATGAAAAATATTAGAATAATTTAAGTGCATTATTTTGTTTGGAATCAATGTATGAATATTGTGGGAATACTTTAAGTTAGTATTCTTATTTCCAGATGAAACACAATTACATATTTAATTATAGGATGCTATTGGTAGTAAATGCGATTGAATAGTAGCAGTATGAGGGCAATTTTGTTCTTTTATATCTTTGAAAAGTACGTAGCAGCATTACTAGCTTAGCATTTGTATTACAATTGATTGCATTATTGAAGCATATTTTGGTTAACTGCCTAACATTTGCTTAAGTATAACTTTACTCATTTTGGATTCCATATTAGGTTATTTTGCATTTAGTAATTTCAAGTGTCTTGAATTGGTGAGTTCTGACTTGTTAAAAATTCAGTCTTACATATTAATTGACAAGAGACAGCTGTTGAATCCTAACATTAGCATTAGAAGTGACATTTTGTCGTCTTGGACAAGTCATTGATCCATCTTATATAAGTTATTGGACATGTGGTTTTTATTTTCTACATTTTGATTCTAGAAATAGATTTATATGTAAGTTATCTATTTGACTATTTGGTTGGTTTTTTTTTTAATTCAAATTGAATTGGAAAATGCAGTGGGATTGTAGAAGCTCTTAAAGTGAATGGGCAGTAAATATATTTTGTATGTCATGTAAATTTGTTAAATTTATTTATGTTGAGCATATTATTATTAATATTTATATTATTATTAATAATATATTAATATATTTATACTTATAATATATTAATATATTTATAATAATAATATAGTTTTTTCTCTTTTTTTTAGGATACACAAGAATCAACTATATTTTTGAAGGTCTACACCAGTGTCAACTTTTCATTATTAGGTTTTTCTCTTTTTTTCTTTGATCTTATAAATTTATAAAATTTCTTTGTATGTTGTAATTATTGTCTTGAAAACTACTTAAATAGTATGTAGATTTTACCCAAAATAGTTTTATATATATATGTTTTATATTATGTATAATATATGTGGGCTCAATTTAACTTTAACTATATTATTTTATTTTTCCAATTACTTAATAATGATTATTTTCATTTAGGTTATATTAAAAAATGGATAAGAGTTGGATGTATACCATGAAATGGTCTAAGGAGTACTTTTAGAAGCTGCATGATTACTTGATTGTTTATATATATATATATATATATATATATATATATATATATATATAGCTGAAAAGTTAACAAATGCATATTAATATCTTAAATTATTTATAGCTGATAGTTTTGATGTATTAATATTGTACCTTTGTATTTTGTATAATTAAATTGAGTATTGAAAGTGGATGATATAAGTATATTATAATAAATGGTGTGTGTGAGATTGGACCTAAATTGGAGGATGGGCAAACTTGTGTTGGAGTTTGAATTGAAGCGGGGTGAATGAATATATGATTATTTGAAGTGTAAAGATTTTATTGTTTACAGGGGGATAGGCAATATTATAGAGGAAATTCTGCCGAAATTTCGGTAGAATTAAGTGACATATTTGTATTTTGATTGAATGAATAGTAAAACACTACAAGAAATTTTACTTTTTGTAACAAAATTTTTTATGACGCATAAAATTTCATCACTAATTATAACTTACAATGACGAATTTTTTAAAATGTCACCATATTATTTATTACTGTGACAAAATTATTTTACGTCATTTTATGTTTTAATTTTCGTCACTAATAGATTAATTTTGTGACGGAAAATATATTTCGTCATGGTTTCTTTAGGAGAGATAATTTTCCACCTTTTTTTTTGGAGGAAAAAAATTTAATGACAAAATAATAGCTTATTACAACGTATAAAATCGTCACAAAATATTTATTTTTCGTGATGAATTATTTTTGTCATAATTGAATAAATTAGTGATAATAAAATCATTTCGTCACAAATAACGTATCGATATAAAAAAATTCAAATTAATTATTTTTTTTTGGAAAATTTTAGTTTAAAAAATAATTTTATTTATGACAAATAAATGTGTCACAAAAAATAAATATATTGTAACGAGATATAATTTCGTCACCTTTGATATGGAGGAAAAATTTCCAACCAAATATAACGAAAAAATGACTATTTACGACATATAAATTCGTCATGAAATATTTATTTTTTATGACATGAATTATTTTTGTCACAATTTAATGAATTAGTGATGATAAAATTATTTCGTCACAATAAAGTTATTTATGATAAATAAATATGTTACAAAAAAGGAATATATTAAGACGAAATACAATTTCGTCACCAATATAATCAAATTATGATAATAATAATTTTTCGTCGCAGTTAGTTGTAATGTTAATATATGACAAAGAAATTACGTCATAAAAATAATTGAATTTGATGTGGAATAGATTTCAGAATATTTTTTGGACCGGTTCAACCGGCTGAAAAATCGAAAACTTTGAGAGATCATAACTTTTGACTCGGGTTGAGTTACGGGAGCCATTATATGTTAAAACGAAGTGATTTGTGCGATCTATAGTTGTCACGAGATGTAACTCGTAACCGCTTGTAGCGGACCTAAATTAAATCATTTTCTGCTGTTTCGAACCGTTTAAAGTTTTTTGTTAAGAATTTATCGTGATTTTCGGTTTATTTTATTTTTAATTACCAAAATTACTTTGTCTTCTATATTTTGACAAAAATAACTAAATTATATATAAAAGTTAATTAATTAATAATATAATAATAATTTAGAATAAAATAAATTACTTATTAAAATAATATTTTAATGTAAATTATATAAATAAACAACAGCCACTAAAAGTTAAAATCACCCATCCCCTTTTTCCAATTTGCGTACAAAATACATTAGTGGACGGTGCCCCCTTGTGCCTGGATCGCCGCATTGCCTCTCCACCGCACCGCCTCGCAGCAGTCGTGGGTCGCGTCTGCCTCGCCTAATTGTTGCCGCCTCGCGTCGCATCGGCCTTGCCTCGCCGCCGAGCTGCTTCCCCTCGCCCCTGTTGCGCGTCGCGTCTGCCTATCCTAGCCGCCGCTGCATCGCCTCGCATCGCGTCACCCTTGCCTTACCGCCGCTGCATCGCCTTGCGTCACCTCGGGCTATCTGATTATAAGGTACATTGCCTTTATTACCTAAGGGTCCTACATTTTGAATTGCCTTTAGTTGATAACCTTTCGTTGGAAGAAGGAAGGAACTAATTTCACTCAAATATAACCTGTACAGGTGCTTGCCGACACAATTGATTTGCCATGTCGAATTGCGAGAGGCTGTAAATATTGTAAAAGGGATGATGCATCCTCGTGTCTTGTTCGATTTGGGCTTGACAGGTATTTTTTTTTCTCTTGTTCCTGCAACTTTCATTTCTTCAGGTGTGAAACAAATAAATTTACACTTGAGCATACTTCAATTTTAATTGTTTTCCTTGTTCACTTCTTATCATTAACAATCTGAAGACATTGAATGGATCAAGTTTTCTTGGGATTCAATAGCTAATTGCATGTATCAACATGTGAATTTAATACCTGTAGAATGGTTGAACATTTGAGTTACAGAACATGACATTTTGAGCAGGATAAATTCATTTCAAGTATGTCTTCTAGGTAAGGGCACTACAATTAAAAACTTGATGTTTGTTTTGCACCTTGTTGAGGGTTGAACAAATTTTATATGCTAATATATGCTAGTTTTCAATGTATGGGTTCTCTTTCCTCAGTTTGAATTGCCTTTAGTTGATTAAGCATTTTCTGGTTATCACGGTAAATTTTAAATATTTGTAAACTAGACCACATTTTTTTAGAGTAGCATTGTCCAAATAGCATCTCACAAATTGTAATTTCTCTCTTTTTTAGGGAGTATCTAGTGGACTTGGTAGGGAACCCAGGTTGTTTATGTGAACTCGACTCCTTGCTCAATGGTCCTTCTTCAATCTCAATTTCTTCACCATTGCGCGTTCCCTGTATGAAATTAGCTGAACCTACCATTGATTTCAGGTCTTTGGCTAAATAGTACTTCTCAGACTGTCAATCACTCAATCTGGTATTTGATGATGCTTCAGCAGTAAGGCCTAATAATTCATGTGAATAAATATTGCAAATTTTATTGCTCTGACTTATTGTGACGCGCGCCGGAACCAGCAAGGCCCTATTCGAACCCGCTTTTAGGATTCGAGGGATAGGTTCGCGTCTTTTCCAATCTTAGGTGTTATGAGATATTTTTGGCACCTCCTTTCACAATAGAACATTGAAAAGGACCATCCATCGCCATAACACCTTTAGGCACTTTTGAGATATTTTGGAGTCGCCACCCAATTTACAAGAAATTGGAAAAGTTTAACCTCTTATCGGTCTAAACCAGAGATGGTGTCCGGAACTTCACACTTATTGGTGCCTTGGTTAATTATAAATGAGTTTTTAAATTATAAAATTTCATTCATCATCTCATACGATTAATGCATTGAATTTAAAGCGCGCATCATTCACGAATAAATAATTATAAAATAAATAAAATGGGACAGAACAATCCCCCAAAAATAAATTGCAAAATAAAATAAAATTGGGACAGAACAATCCCCAAAAATAAGAAAACGTAAATAAATAAACGCATAAAGGGAACTAAAATGCAACATACATAAATCGGGTCATGTATTGAACTTTAGGAATATTGGTTCCTTTTTATTAACTTAAAAAAAGTTGGAGGACCGTCTTTGAGTATTGATTGTGGAAAACCGGGATGAGTGATCTCATTTTATGAAAAACTAGTTCTCCATTTGAAGGTAAAATTTTTATTGGCTAAAAATAGGACATTGGTCCATTTTATTAAGAAAAAATTTCAAATTATTAATTATCTAAAAAACATGATTTTCTATAACGCATACAACACATAAAAATACAATAAAATAAAATATGAAATTTAAATTGCAAACTCTAAATTTGGTTTAATTCACCGGTCCTCCGAAATCCCAATCCGAGCATGCGTGTAACTCGCAAAATCATACAAACATTGAAGCGACAAAACAAATAAAATGAAGTGTTAGTAGAGTAAATTAAATAATTGATCTAATAAAAACTAATTAATTAATCAAAATTAGTTTAATAAAATAATTAATTAAAGTGATTAATAAATTGATCAAATGATAATAAGAAAGACATCAAGAATACTAAGACATATTTTAATAAATTAATATTAACAATAACATTTGAAAACATATTCATATAGACATTAACTATAATTAAGCTAAATGAATGTAATAATATCAAAATGAAACAAATTAAACTAATAAAGCAAATGAGGACAAAACAAGCCATAAGATGAAAATTAAAGTGAGATGAATTAAAGCATCACGTGAGAATATCTTCACTAAAGGACAAAGAATGGCCAAAGATGGGGAATTGAAAATGGAAATGTAAATTGAAATGAAAGAGTGAAGTATAAAAGTGGAAATGTAAAAAGTTTAACTCTATGTTTGTATCGATGGAATTGGGAGTTAATGGAGGGAAAGTAAATGAAATTCAATCTACTCTCTCCGTTTGGCTTACAAAATAAGAGAGTAAGTGGGAGTAAAATAATGGAAATTGAATTTCCCAATATACTCTCAAACCCCTCAAATATTTCCTCCCAATTTGGAGAGAAAGTGGAGTAAATTAAGAACAGTGATCAGATTATGATGAAGATGAAGAACGGAGCAAGGGGTGTTGGTGGCAGAACCGGTGCTGATGGCGAGAGTAAAGGAAGTGCAAAGAAACTGTGGTAACCCCTTTCTGATGCAGAGAAACCGATGCATGTGGCGGAGCTAAAGAAGACGGTGAACAGTAAAGGTGAGAAAGAAGACCGCAAACGGTGGAGGTGAGGTGAGGGCAAACGGTGGAGGTGAGGTGAGGAAGACGACAGTGAAAAGTGGAAGTAAGAAAGAAGAAGATCAACAGTGAAAATACCAAGGAAGAAGGAAAGGTGATTTATATGCAACCAAACAACGTAAGTGAAATACAATTTCCTTTACTCCCATTTCCCTTTTTTTCCATTCATTAATGTAAATGTAACTTACGCTCATCCAAACAAAGCATAAAAGAATTATCAGTGACTGGAATAATCGGCGAAAATAGCTAAACAAGGTTCCTTCGTTTTCTATATAAAAAAAATCTAAGCCTGATCCCATCTCTCATAGCATGCATTAACAAGGGTAAAACCAGTTAAGTTAAATCAAACCCCCACTAATTTCCAGAATCTGATAACGAAAAACAGAGCTAAAAACCATGAAAAAAAGCAGCAACCAACTCATGACTTAAACCAGACAAAAGCGCAGATTTTGATGTCAAAACATTAAAATCATCAAACTAAGATCATGTGGCATGCATCATGAATGATAAACAAAACCAAATCAAATTTATATCAAATAGTATTATCCAACAATAGCAAGCGAAAAATAATAAACTAGAAGAAAAAAAAATGACATACCAGAGAATTAAATCAAACAAAACACAGCAAGAGAACGTGACTATCATTACAAGAAACAAATGAAGGATTGAAAATTGAAGAAGGGAAAAAGATACAGGCGTAACGAGTATAACGAAAGGAAAAAATAATCTGACAAAACAAAAGAGGAACAACAGACTCAAACCATAAAACACAACAACAAAGATCATAATAGATTAAATTGAATGGTCAAAATGCAAATAAAGGTTAAATGGAAACCGGCAGGTAAATAACTTGAATAATTCACTGATGAAACCAAAATGATGAAACCAAAAGGTATACAATCACAGGGAGCTGATTGAGCAAAAAGAAAACAGAGGTAGATACAAGGGATTAGGAATGAAATATGCAAGGTGAAATACAGCAAAATATGTCATGTCTCATGCATAAAATTCAGATGATCAGGTGAAGCGAAGAAATGCGAAGAAAATGGAAGGGAAGAGAGACCAGCTGAGCATGACTCGGATAGATGAAGAAATCAGAAGAAGAAGAAGAAGAGGGCAAGGGACACTACTCGGTTGAGGGAGCACGACTCGGATGGAGAAAGAAGGCTGAAGATGAAGATGGCAACGAACACGTCTCGGACAGCAAGACACGACATGGACAAGATGGAAAAGGGAGCTGAAACCAGATGGATGGGAAACAGGGGCAAACAGAGGACCCAAAAATAGATCACCAAACACAATATAATGCCCTTACAACATACATGATAATCAACAAAACATACTTATATGCTCATAACAACAACAAACATATTATAGACAAGTTAAATAAATCAAACAAAGGAAAATATACAATATGTACAATGAGGAGAAAGCAACAGGTGGAACAAACGAGAAAGTGAAAGAAAAGAAAAAAAAAGGAAAGAGAGAATAGATGAACTCAGTATTTACCCTCAGGTTTTTGGTCTTGGATCAGCAAATGAAGCTTCTGGTTTTCCTCTTAGTTTTCTTGGATTGGAAGTTGAAAACGAAAATTTCTAAAATGCTTTTTAATGAAGATCACGTTTAAAGAAAATGCCAAAGCAACTTCGTCTTCAAATACTGAATATTGCTTTCCCTTTTGCTCTCAAACTAAACCCCAGAATCTTTTCCAGCTCTCCTATCTTCTCTCTCTTTCTTCTGTGTCTTTCTCTCCTTTTTTTTTTCTTTCAATCGTGCTCCTCAATAATACTCTCCCCCCCTTCACTCTCTGCCTTTCTCTTTTTGTTCAGTTTTTTTCTCTCTTTTTGTTCCTTTTTTTTTTTAACTCTTCTTTTCTTCTTTGTCAAAAGACAGGATCCACCATTTTCTTACCAAATCCATGCATAAACTCAGATTTTCAAACTAAAATCCCTGAAAATCAGGAAGAAGAGGTGCTGGAGAGGAGAGGCACACGTGAGCTTCCTCACTAACGTGAGGTTGGGCCTCACGTTAGTGGGATGGGTCTCACTAACGTCAGGCCCCCATCTCACATTAGTGAGATGGAGAACACCACCTAGCCCAAAAACATTTTCAAATAATTTTTTTATTTTTATTATATTTTTTTTAATTTTTTTTAAAGGAAGAAAAATATTTTTGACGAAAAGAAATGAAAAAATATTTTTTTCGAGGAAACCGTCACTTTCATCTGCCTTTTGCCCGTAAACGGGTACCATTTTCATCATTGGGTAACTTTGGTCTGAACTTCCTCAGGATCCGGCGTCTACAGTTGCCCCCAGTTTAGGGGAAGCTAGTACACTAGTGTCTAAGTGAGCCTAAACTCAAGGAGAAGAAGGAAAGAGACACGTACCTGAGGCGGCCTTCTTTCCGAAGCGAGTGATGCTGTTGTGGTCGTTATTATCGTGTTGTCGGTGTGTTGTTTTTAGTTGAAGCGGTAGTGCCGTGATCGTGCTAACCCTCCGTAGAGCGGTAGTGCCGTCATCGTGCTAACCCTTCTGTGATTTGAAGTGGTAGTGCCGTGGTCGTGCTAACCCTCCTTAGAGTGGTAGTGCCGCCATCGTGCTAACCCTTCTGTGATTCGAAGTGGTCGTGCTAACCTTCCGTAGAATGGTAGTGCCGCCATCGTGCTAACCCTTCTGAGATGATGAAGTGGTAGTGCCGTGGTCGTGCTAACCCTCCGTAGAGTAGCAGTGCCGCCATCATGCTAACCCTTCTATTTGCTGAAGTGGTAGTGCCGTGGTCGTGCTAACCCTCCGTAGAGTAGTAGTGCCACCATCGTGCTAACCCTTCGATTTGCTGAAATGGTAGTGTCGTGGTCGTGCTAACCCTTCGATTTGCTGAAATGGTAGTGCAGTGGTCGTGCTAACCCTCCGTAGAGTAGTAGTGCCGCCATCGTGCTAACCCTTCGATTTGCTGAAGTGGTAGTGCCGTGGTCGTGCTAACCCTCCGTAGAGTAGTAGTGCCGCCATCGTGCTAACCCTTCGATTTGCTGAAGTGGTAGTGCCGTGGTCGTGCTAACCCTTCGTAGAGTAGTAGTGCTGCCATCGTGCTAACCCTTCGATTTGCTAAAGTGGTAGTGCCGTGGTCGTGCTAACCCTCTGTAGAGTAGTAGTGCCGCCATCGTGCTAACCCTTCGATTTGCTGAAGTGGTAGTGCCGTGGTCGTGCTAACCCTCCGTAGAGTAGTAGTGCTGCCATCATGCTAACCCTTCTGAGTTTTGATGAAGTGGTGCCCCCTGAGAGGTCTTGGGTTGGTTGCCCCCTGAGAGGTCTTTGGTTGATTGCCCCCTGAGAGGTCTTAGATTAATTTGAGAATTGCCTCTTACGAGGATTTAGAGATTTGCCTCTTGAGAGGGCTTTGATTAATGCTTGGATTGATGATTGAACTGATGTCTGGATCGATGTTGTTTTGATTGCTTGTTTGGATTGTTGTTGTCACTTGCCTTTTATCGGTGTTGGCATTTGATTCCTTCTTTTTGCAAGACTTAAAAGGCAAAATATGCAGGAAAAAGTGGTGAGCATGCACGTGAGATGCATATGTATGCAGGAATGCAGGACAAGAATTTGTCTAAGTAGATTTTGGAAGCGACAGTTGATTTGGTCGTGATTTGCAGTAGGATCGGCGCCCTCTGATATTGCTTTTGAGTTTCATGCCTCTGGGGGATTATGAGGTTCTCCTTCGATATCTGTAGTCATTGCTTGAAGGTAGTGCGTCCCTCGTGGATTTTCACACTAGCTTTTCTTAGCGGGAGATGCGTCCTTGCCGGATTTTCACATAACCCTGTGCCTTATTTTTTTTTTTTGCCTGAAATGGACCCAACCCAATCCAACGGCTTTTATTTATTTCATTTTTTGTAGGGCAGACTGCCTGTCCCAAGGTTTTCACCCTGCCCTTTGGCCTAACTTTTGCTTAGAGCGCCAGTCACGGTTTTTATCTCTAACGGCCTTTTTTTTTTTTTTTTTGCGCGAGAGAAGTTGGAGTTGTTGCGAAAGGTCTTTCGGGTATGATTGGCATGTGCTTATGTCTCAGATATTGGTTGTATGAGCTTGGTTCTTTATTGGGAAGGCGCTGTAGGATTGGCTTCACAGTAGATAGCAAGATGAGTTGGCTGAAGTGCCTCAGTAGCGAGAATGGTAGAGGGTAGATGATAATAATGTGCTGGTTTTATATCGGACTCGGACAACTTTGAGTGTGCAAGATGAACTGCCCTGGTTATGCCAATACATCTTTGCATAAATGCATATATTTCAATCTGATTTTATAACACATGATCACTATTTGGCATTAACTCGGAAAATATGAGACCTCATCTAATCTCGGGATAGATCTTGAGAGCATCAAACTCCTGTTATCAATCAGCCCTCGCGGGTTTTCTTGATTGAATATTTTCTCTCTTTTTTTTATTTATTTAGCCTCTGCCATGAACCTTCCTTCAGTTTGTCAGTATTGGTTGAATTCGCTTTCATCTTCGTCAGCGGGGGGGACTGTTGCTTCTGAGAGTGGCTCCTCTTGGTATCAAAGTCTTGGTCTTAGCCCTTGTGCAGGCTGGTTGAGGTGATGAGTTCCTTATTTGGGGCTTGAATATGAAGTTTCACGTTTGGCCTTTATTGGCTTTGGCGGTTCGAACCCTGGGATGGCCTTTCAATGGTTGGGATAGGGTGACAGGTTGGGCTTGGATGATCTGGGATACTTTTATCGGTTTTTGTGGTTTAAACCCTGGAATGGCCTTTCAACGGTCGGGGTTGGATGGATGGTTTGTGAATTAGCCTTCTAGGTCCCTTTCAGATTTCTTTTGGGCTTTCCCAATAAACCACTCCTTATCATTAATTTTCTTTCTATTAAGCGCATCAACAGCTCTAGCAGCATCATCCGCATTCTCAAAGTTGACAAATCCAAATGGGATTTGAACAAAACTCGCCCCCAAATAGCATTCCCTTGCAAGCTTCGTTCAAGTCATGAAGTTACACATACGTGCACTTTTTATCTTAACCAATGGGACCATTGTGGTTCAATCTAGTCAAGCATTGGGTTTTAACAAGAAACTTGGCGATAAGGGTTCTGGATGGTCAAGGGTCAATCATAATTGATTTTGAGGGTGCACATTTCAAAAAGGGTCAGGAGGAAAGAGGTCATATGGTTTGGTCCTGATGGGTCATATATTTCTCGTGGAGGTCCTGAGTTTTATTCGTCCAACTTTTGATGTAGATTTCGGGGTTTGATCTTATTTGGTAGCGCCATACGCAACTTAGATATTGTGGATGCAAAGAAATGGCTTTCAAAATTCGGTTCGTCGTCATGTTGGCACGTGGGAGTAGTAAGAACGTCCTTGTCAATTTTCAGCATGTCACACCAGGTCCAGGCAGAGGCTTTTTTTTTATCTCTCAAAATTATCCTCTCCTCAAGAGTTATATCAGATGCTATCAAGATTTTGTTTGGATTCCCCAAAGTTCCGAGACTAGATGGAGCCGTATTACTTGAATTAGTGTCAAAATGAATGCATCATGACCATGTGAAATAAAATCATTAGGAATACAATACAAATAAGCAACTTGTTCAATTTATTAAAAACAACCAAACTGTCATAAGTAGTTCTTGAAATGAAGAGAATTAAGGCATCTAAAGAAAACATGATCTTCTTTCCCACTCTCCCGACGAGTGTCAGCGACTTATTCATATCCATGTAGCTCTCGCAAGATATGCCATTCTAGTGGACCGGATCCGATCACATATTTGGTGGAGGGACTGCATTGTAGGCTGGCTTGTTCTTCTTCTCGCTCTTCTCAGGGTCTGAGATCTGTTTGGTGTCAATAAGATCTTGAATCTTATTCCTCAAAGTTCGGTAGTAATCAGTCAAGTGCCCAGTGTGTTAATGGTAGGTGCAGTACTGATCATCTCTATGCCCTGGCTGTCCTTGATTCATGGCTGGTCTGGGTGCTAGTGGCTGTAGCTTGCCCAATTTCATCAATCTCTCCAATACCCATGACAAAGAGCGGCCTAAATTGGAGTAGTGCCTCTGGCCTTGCCCAACTAAAGTTGCTGCAACTTCTACTGACTTGCCATTTTTGCAGTTACTGCTCCCGATGTCATTTGATCTATACCCTGATTGGTTCCCAAAGTTCCTCCCCGCAAAGTTATTTTGGCTTACTTTCTTTACTAGGTAAGCAGCCTTAGCCTCTACAGCAATATCCTTAAGCGATTCCCAGTCTTTTAGCCCCTTAAAACTGAGCAAATCTTTTAGATAAGGGCAGGAGTTCCTGATAAATAGCCTAATCTGGTCAGCAGTGTCAGGCTTTCGCTTCATCTTCATGACCCTATTCCTCCATCTGGTGAGGTATTCGTGAAATGACTCATCACTCCTCTGTTGTAAAAGCTCAAGGTCCTTTAGGGTGACCTCCATCTTAGTACTGCCGTTGTATTGCTTCATGAATTCATCAGTCAAAAGGTCCCAGTCCTCTTTGGATCTCCTATCCAGCCTGTGGTACCAGTCTACTGCCGGACCTACCAGACTAAGGCAAAAATATTCCACCTTCTGCTTTTTGCTCAACCCGGTGCCTTTCATTATCAAGGTGTACTGTTTGATGTGTGCAGATGGGTCAGAAGTACCATCGAATTTCGGCAGCTCAGGCATCTTGAACCTTTGGGGTAGCAGCTCTTCATCCCCTAGATCTCTGTCCTCAGGGTTGATCGCTTTTCCAGCTGATAACATGCGGGTGATAGTTTCAATCTGCTGTCTCATCCCCCTCAGAGTCTCATCCTCTAACCTGGGTGCTCTGCCCCTCACAGCTTGTTGGACCATTAGCTCTTCATCTTCCTCCTTTATAACAAAGTCATCATTAGGATTGGGGATCCTTTCCCCTCTTGGTTCGATGGGTGCGGCAGCTCTATGCTCGTTGATAGGTTGATGGGCAGCAACTCCAACGAGAGGAGCCTCCCCACCAACAAGTGGTTCGACTTGCTCTCGAGGAGGGGCTACCGACGCTTGTAGAGCAACAGGCGGCTGCGGAGCAATGGGTGCTTATGGAACAGGAGGGTGAGCAATTCTTTCGGCCATAGCGCCCATCATTTCTAACATTCTTCGCTCAAAATCTTCTAACCTCCTAGCAAGGTCTTGAGTGGTCAAAGTTTCAGTCTCTTCTGCCATCGAGGATGATTCACTTATTGTGGAGAGTGACTCAGAATCCCAATTAAGCACTAATTCTAGCGATCCAAAGGGCGAGTCCGTACTTACTAGCCGACCATCAAGACCTCTAATCCACTTAGATGAATCTATGATGGCTGAAAATTTTAAATTGTTAGAATGATGCATGGATGATATGTATAATGCATGATCGTGAGCTATGCAGCATTTACAACCACACGCAAGCAAGTGGATCCTTCCAACCTTTTAACTCCCGCACATGAGGTCAAATAGTCTCTTCCTAGGTGGGCTTGACCCATGGGTTAACGGGGAACCCAATGGGCGCGTATGGTGCACGGTGGAAAACCGGCAGCATAACACTCTTAATTTAAACCACATGCACATGGATTTTGGCCATTATATATTTGGACCTTTCAAACAGACTAAAATGAGCCCACCGGGGCATGAAAGCCTTTGATGAGTGCCCGATTAATATGTTTGAATTGATTTGATATACAAGGGCCCATATAACAAGCATTGTATTAAGGTACATGTAACCTATGGGAAGTATCTATTGCCATTACATGAGATTTGGTCAAGGGTGATGATACTTTAAGGCTACCCAAGCATGATCCCTGCCAACGGATCGAGTATAACGACCAATTGGGTCTCCATTTGATATACCAAGATGGTACGAGGCTTGAGCTGGTGATTATCCTTAACACTCCCCCACATTGAGTGAACGTAAGGTCGTGCTTCAGGAATGCACCGAGGCTAAAAGAGGGACCAAACTAGCATAATTCTAAGGCTCTAGCATGGATGCAATGCAATTTAAATGAGAGATGAAATTTTAGTTTTAAAAACCCAATTATACATTTTAACCAAGACATTTTCAGAGTAAAGTCACAAATAGTCCCCAGTGGAGTCGCCACTGTGACGCGCGCCGGAACCAGCAAGGCCCTCTTCGAACCCGCTTTTAGGATTCGAGGGATAGGTTCGCATCTTTTCCAATCTTAGGTGTTATGAGATATTTTTGGCACCTCCTTTCACAATAGAACATTGAAAAGGATCATCCATCGCCATAACACCTTTAGGCACTTTTGAGGTATTTTGGAGGCGCCACCCAATTTACAAGAAATTGGAAAAGTTTAACCTCTTATCGGTCTAAACCAGAGATGGTGTCCGGAACTTCACACTTATTGGTGCCTTGGTTAATTATAAATGAGTTTTTAAATTATAAAATTTCATTCATCATCTCATACGATTAATGCATTGAATTTAAAGCGCGCATCATTCACGAATAAATAATTACAAAATAAATAAAATGGGACAGAACAATCCTCCAAAAATAAATTGCAAAATAAAATAAAATTGGGACAGAACAATCCCCAAAAATAAGAAAACGTAAATAAATAAACGCATAAAGGGAACTAAAATGCAACATACATAAATCGGGTCATTTATTGAACTTTAGGAACATTGGTTCCTTTTTATTAACTTAAAAAAAAGTTGGAGGACCTTCTTTGAGTATTGATTGTGGAAAACCGGGATGAGTGATCCCATTTTATGAAAAACTAGTTCTCCATTTGAAGGTAAAATTTTTATTGGCTAAAAATAGGACATTGGTCCATTTTATTAAGAAAAAATTTCAAATTATTAATTATCTAAAAAACATGATTTTCTATAACGCATACAACACATAAAAATACAATAAAATAAAATACGAAATTTAAATTGCAAACTCTAAATTTGGTTTAATTCACCGGTCCTCCGAAATCCCAATCCGAGCATGCGTGTAACTCGCAAAATCATACAAACATTGAAGCGACAAAACAAATAAAATGAAGTGTTAGTAGAGTAAATTAAATAATTGATCTAATAAAAACTAATTAATTAATCAAAATTAGTTTAATAAAATAATTAATTAAAGTGATTAATAAATTGATCAAATGATAATAAGAAAGACATCAAGAATACTAAGACATATTTTAATAAATTAATATTAACAATAACATTTGAAAACATATTCATATAGACATTAACTATAATTAAGCTAAATGAATGTAATAATATCAAAATGAAACAAATTAAACTAATAAAGCAAATGAGGACAAAACAAGCCATAAGATGAAAATTAAAGTGAGATGAATTAAACCATCACGTGAGAATATCTTCACTAAAGGACAAAGAATGGCCAAAGATGGGGAATTGAAAATGGAAATGTAAATTGAAATGAAAAAGTGAAGTATAAAAGTGGAAATGTAAAAAGTTTAAAAGAATTATCAGTGACTGGAATAATCGGCGGAAATAGCTAAACAAGGTTCCTTCGTTTTCTATATAAAAAAAATCTAAGCCTGATCCCATCTCTCATAGCATGCATTAACAAGGGTAAAACCAATTAAGTTAAATCAAACCCCCACTAATTTCCAGAATCTGATAACGAAAAACAGAGCTAAAAACCATGAAAAATAGCAGCAACCAACTGACGACTTAAACCAGACAAAAGCGCAGATTTTGATGTCAAAACATTAAAATCATCAAACTAAGATCATGTGGCATGCATCATGAATGATAAACAAAACTAAATCAAATTTATATCAAATAGTATTATCCAACAACAGCAAGCGAAAAATAATAAACTAGAAGAAAAAAAAATGACATACTAGAGAATTAAATCAAACAAAACACAGCAAGAGAACGTGACTATCATTACAAGAAACAAATGAAGGATTGAAAATTGAAGAAGGGAAAAAGATACAGGCGTAACGAGTATAACGAAAGGAAAAAATAATCTGACGAAACAAAAGAGGAACAACAGACTCAAACCATAAAACACAACAATAAAGATCAGAATAGATTAAATTGAATGGTCAAAATGCAAATAAAGGTTAAATGGAAACCAGCAGGTAAATAACTTGAATAATTCACTGATGAAACCAAAATGATGAAACCAAAAGGTATACAATCACAGGGAGCTGATTGAGCAAAAAGAAAACAGAGGTAGATACAAGGGATTAGGAATGAAATATGCAAGGTGAAATACAGCAAAACATGTCATGTCTCATGCATAAAATTCAGATGATCAGGTGAAGCGAAGAAATGCGAAGAAAATGGAAGGGAAGAGGGACCAGCATAGCACGACTCGGATAGATGAAGAAATCAGAAGAAGAAGAAGAAGAAGAAGAAGAAGAGGGCAAGGGACACTACTCGGTTGAGGGAGCACGACTCGGATGGAGAAAGAAGGCTGAAGATGAAGATGGCAACGAACACGTCTCGGACAGCAAGACACGACACGGACAAGATGGAAAAGGGAGCTGAAACCAGATGGATGGGAAACAGGGGCAAACAGAGGACCCAAAAATAGATCACCAAACACAATATAATGCCCTTACAACATACATGATAATCAACAAAACATACTTATATGCTCATAACAACAACAAACATATTATAGACAAGTTAAATAAATCAAACAAAGGAAAATATACAATATGTACAATGAGGAGAAAGCAACAGGTGGAACAAACGAGAAAGTGAAAGAAAAGAAAAAAAAGGAAAGAGAGAATAGATGAACTCAGGGGTCAATTTCACTCATAGTAACTCAACTTATCACTTATCGCGCAAAAGTAACCGACTTTTTTTTTCTTACTTAAATGTCACTGAACTTTTAACATTATTGCACAAAAGTCATGTTAACCGGAATCCGGCGACGACCCTTGCCGGATTGATAATTTTTTTGCAAAAATGTTAAAAGTTCAGTAACATTTAAGTTGAAAAAAAAAGTTAATTATTTTTGCGAGATAAATGATAAGTCTAGTGACCGTGAGTGAAATTAATTTAAATGTAGCATATGTTGAACTTATCAATCCGGCAAGAGTCGTCGCCGGATTCCGGTCAACATGACTTTTGTGCAATAATGTTAAAAGTTCAGTGATATTTAAGTAAGAAAAAAAAAGTCGGTTACTTTTGCGCGATAAGTAATAAGTTGAGTGATCATGGATGAAATCAACCCATGAACTCAGTATTTACCCTCAGGTTTTTGGTCTTGGATCAGCAAATGAAGCTTCTGGTTTTCCTCTTAGTTTTCTTGGATTGGAAGTTGAAAACGAAAATTTCTGAAATGCTTTTTAATGAAGATCACGTTTAAAGAAAATGCCAAAGCAACTTCGTCTTCAAATACTGAATATTGCTTTCCCTTTTGCTCTCAAACTAAACCCCAGAATCTTTTCCAGCTCTCCTATCTTCTCTCTCTTTTTTCTGTGTCTTTCTCTCCTTTTTTTTTTTCTTTCAATCGTGCTCCTCAATAATGCTCTCCCCCCCTTCACTCTCTGCCTTTCTCTTTTTGTTCAGTTTTTTTCTCTCTCTTTGTTCCTTTTTTTTTCAACTCTTCTTTTCTTCTTTGTCAAAAGACAGGATCCACCATTTTCTTACCAAATCCATGCATAAACTCAGATTTTCAAACCAAAATCCCTGAAAATTAGGAAGAAGAGGTGCTGGAGAGGAGAGGCACACGTGAGCTTCCTCACTAACGTGAGGTTGGGCCTCACGTTAGTGGGATGGGTCTCACTAACGTCAGGCCCCCATCTCACATTAGTGAGATGGAGAACACCACCTGGCCTAAAAACATTTTTCAAATATTTTTTTTATTTTTATTATATTTTTTTTAATTTTTTTTTAAAGGAAGAAAAATATTTTTGACTAAAAGAAACGGAAAAATATTTTTTTCGAGGAAACCCGTCACTTTCATCTGCCTTTTGCCCGTAAACGGGTACCATTTTTATCATTGGGTAACTTTGGTCTGAGCTGCCTCAGGATCCGGCGTCTACACTTATCTCTATATAATATTATATTTACCTTTAGATACAACCTTTGTTTTATGAGATGCTTTGTATCAGCAACTGCTCATTTTATCTATTTTTGTGGAGAAGTTTGAATTAACTATCCAAATTGATTAGTTGTGTGGGTATTCTTTGGTTGAAGTCTGGTAAGTGAAACATGGTTTCACCTCATACTTTCTTGCAAGGATTTGTTTGTCATTCGTTACTTTAAAGATATCTTAGAATATTTGGTTGCTTCAAGTCAAGGAGTAAAAGTTGATGACTTCACTAAACAAAGACATAGTATAACACATTGAACTAGCTAAGGGATTTCAATGAATGTACTCTCTTGCATGTAAATATATGATGGCTTAATAAGATTATATCAGATTTGCTGCAGAGTGCGGGTTACCTTTTTATTTGCATGATTTGGAGTATCTTTTTTGGTTACATACGGTTCTCTATCCTCTTGCAGAAGCTGTTATTGATACTATTATATCAAATGGGAATAAGAGGGTTATCTGATTATTTGGTGATAAATAGTAACCAATTATTTGGTGGTGTTCAAGTTGATAGGGAAATGCGGTTTAATTAGTTGTCACTTTTTTGGCCTAAATAATTTGATTATTTACTGTATGATATCTGTCGAATTTATTAGATCTGTGTTTAGATTTGGCTGAATTGATTATTTACTGAATGATATCTGTAAGTTAATCTCTTATTAATAAAACTAATGCATACCCAGTAAATACATGTCTTGCTTTAAATCTATGTACTAAAGAATTTACTTTGATGCAAGTTTAATGTGCATACTGATTTTTAATGTTATCCGCTTACTGATGTCGATTTTTAATGTTATTCACTTACTGATATCGATAACAGTTGTGCCCAATACAATAAATAATAGCTGTAAGGTAAATGCAAAACATATATTCAAAAACTCAATTGACAAAGGCATGTGTTTTCTTTTCTAGTTTCTTTGTGATCTTGATGATGAAAAGTATGTTACTGCTATTTATGATGAAATGAATATTGCCAAGCTTGTTTTAACAAGTGTTTTTTAAATTATGTTTACCATCATTAGGAAATTTTTTGACAAAGTATCCTGCAGAAAAGATTCTCTGTATGCCTAATTTCTTCACATTCCCATGCTTGACTCCACAAGTTCCTTTCTGTTTGTTGCGTTTGAAATGCAGTTTTTATTATGAACTGAATGGGTGTTAATCCATGATAGGTAACTGGGCACAGTGTGGCAGTCCAATTGAACATCATTTGTTGCATGGTTTTAGCAAATGCCCAGCTCCGGGATTAGCTTCAGTCCAAAGGTGCAAATTTGCCCTTAATATTTGAAAAAAGTGTAGTTTTACTCATAATATTTAAATTAGTGCAAATTTGCTCTTAATATTTATTATTATCTTAATTTATTTATAGCTGATAGTTTTAATGTATTAATATTGTACCTTTGTAGTTTGTATAATTGAATTGAGTATTAAAAGTGGATGATATAAGTATATTATAATATATGGTGTGTGTGAGATTGGACTTAAATTGGAGGATGGGCAAACTTGTGTTGGAGTTTGAATTGAAGCGGGGTGAATGAATATATGATTATTTCAAGTGTAAAGATTTTATTATTTACAGGGGGATAGGCAATATTATAGAGGAAATTCTGTTGAAATTTCGGTAGAATTAAGTGACATATTTGTATTTTGATTGAATGAATAGTAAAACTAAATAGCTATAGAGCAGATGTGTATAGTGAAAGGATAAAAAAAAAATAATTACCCGGATTTCGCAACAATCTTAAGAATAGTTTAAGACAATCAAGTAATCGTGCAGTATCGTTGAAACCGTAGTGTGTGTATGGACTAAAGGTGTTACATGATTGAGTTTTTTTTATCTAATATATGATTTTTTTTGTAGGAACAGGATGCAAATTTTGAAGTTTCAATTGAATTTATATTTTTGGATTTCCATTAGATAGTATGTTTTTATTTAATTAACCTTTTCTTTGAATAAATACATTATATTAGATTTTCTTTAGAAATTTAATTGATTGTATAACATTAAATTTAAAATGTATCATTTTTAATACAACGCATATATGACAAGTATATTTGTCATAATTTGTCGACCTTTTAGTTCATAAATGACGATATAATATTTACAATTACGATATTAATATTGTAATAAAAAAATATAATTTAATGACAATAAAAAATTGTCACTAAAATTATTTTTTGTGACAATTATTTTTGTCCGTATTTATGTCACTAATTTGTAAAATAATATGATGATTTATATTCATCATTAATATACATTAATTTAATGACGAAATTATTTTTCGTCACTTAAAGTATTATAGATTTAATGACGACATTAAATATTTTATGACGAAAATTATATTTATTTGTAACGATAATTACTTAACCAATACTTAATGGTTTTAATTATAAGCAGAGTTTTGTCATTAAAAATGTTTAATTTCGTGACGAATTTTAAATTTGTCATAAAAAATGCCAATCTTTTGTGATGATAAACAATATAATGTGACGAAATATAATTTTATTTGTGACATAATTTTTGTCATGAAAAGTAAGAAATAAAGATGACGATAATTATTTTTGTCATAAAAAATATACTTACGGTGACAAATAACTAAATTGTCACGTAAACTTTTATGTTACGCGTCTACCGTTACGTTCCCTGTAACAATAAAAATTTGTTACCTTATTTTTTCAGCGACGAAAAATGAATTTTTTCATGACAATTTTTTACGTCATAAAATGTGTAATTTCTTGCAGTAGCTATAGGGCAGATGGGTATAGTGAAAGGAAAAAAAAAATAATTACCCGGATTTCGCAACAATGTTAAGAGTAGTTTAAGACAATCAAGTAATCGTGCAGTATCGTTGGAATCGTAGTGTGTGTATAAATTAAGAGTGTTACACGATTGAATTTTTTTTATCTAAAATATGACTTTTTTTTTTGTAGGAACATGATGCAAATTTTGAAATTTCAACAGAATATATTTCTGGATTAAGATGCAAATTTAATTTTTTGCATTAGATAGTATGTTTTTATTTAATTAACCTTTTATTTGAATAAATACATTATATTAGATTTTCTTTAGAAATTTAATTGATTGTATAACATTAAATTTAAAATATGTCATTTTTAATACAACGCATATATGATAATTATATTTGTCATAATTTGTCGACTTTTTAGTTCATAAATGACGATATAATGTTTACAATTACGATATTAATATTGTAATAAAAAAATATAATTTAATGACAATAAAAAATTGTCACTAAAATTATTTTTTGTGACAATTATTTTTGTCTGTATTTATGTCACTAATTTGTAAAATTATATGACAATTTATATTCATCATTAATATACATTAATTTAATGACGAAATCATTTTTCGTCACTTAAAGTATTAGATTTAATGACGACATTAAATATTTTATGACGAAAATTATATTTATTTGTGACGATAATTACGTAATCAATACTTAATGGTTTTAACTAGAAGTAGAGTTTCGTCATTAAAAATATTTAATTTCGTGACGAATTTTAAATTTATCATAAAAAATGCTAATTTTTTGTGACGATAAACAATATAATGTGACGAAATATAATTTTTTGTGCCGCGATCGCCTTTTCTACTCCTTTGCTTTTGATTCTGTAAGCATATTTATACACATTTTTATCCTTTAATTATCTGTATGCATGCATACAAAATCAAGTTCATTATCACATTTTACCAATAAGTTTCAGTTTAGCATTACTCGAGTTTATTATACCGGAGGTCATTGGACTTATTGCCAATTACCTTTTTGCTAATCGAGCGCAAGTTCAATCGCAAGTTCAATGACTTTCGGTGCAATAAATCCTCAATTTTCAGGTGTAGGATTTGAATTTCGCATCCTTTGTAATAACAGTAATAATTCACAGCCAGTAGTTGGATATGGAGTGGCTAAAGTTTTGGATTCTGGATGCCCAGATTTCAAGGAAGGAGACTTAGTATGGGGTCCAACAAAATGGGAAGAGTATAGTCTTTTAACAAACCTTGGGTTGATTTCACCCATGGTCACTTAACTTATCACTTATCGCGCAAAAGTAACCGACTTTTTTTTTCTTACTTAAATGTCACTGAACTTTTAACATTATTGCACAAAAGTCATGTTGACCGGAATCCGGCGACGACTCTTGCCGGATTGATAAGTTAAACAAATGCTACATTTAAATTAATTTCACTCACGGTCACTAAACTTATCATTTATCTCGCAAAAGTAATTAACTTTTTTTTTCAACTTAAATGTTACTGAACTTTTAACATTTTTGCAAAAAAGTAAATTTTGTGCAATAGTTGTCAGTTAATTCTAGCAGTGCCGATTTCATTGTCAGCTGATTATGCTTATAGATTCCATATTTAAATTATAAATTCTGATGCAACAGCAAGTCCACGTAATTAAAAAAATTGACATTCTCGTTGTCAATTTCTAACAATTCTAAAATCCTAAATATTTTTTACTTTAACACTAAATTTCTATTTATTTTTTCAAAGTGACATTAATTTTAAAAAAATAAAAAATTAACCATCTCGCCTTCACACAGTGCGTCACAATTCGCATTAATATATTTCACGTTTCACGGCAGTAATAAGACCATCTTCAACGCTGAGTTGTCACCGTCTCCAGCAGTGGGCCTCAAGTCTCTTTATTGTCTATCTTCGGTGGAGAGACAAAAGTTTGAGAGTATGTTTGTTTGCTGGTATGTTTTAATTGATTAATATATAATATGTCACGTATCATTATAATTATATAATATTTGAAAATACCGTATAATATTATGTGATTTTATAATATTTTTTATTTATTTTAATTGTATATTATTGTATAATTTTATTATAAAAATGACCTAACTGCATTTCAGTTTTTAAAATATCCATTATTTTTATAATTTTTATTATTTTAAGATGATATTAATATTTTTAAAATAATTAAATAAATATTTATTTTAGCATAATATATATTAATTTAAAAATTAAATAAATAATTCAAGTACATTATTAAATAAATAGATCTATTATCATAATACATGTCATAATAAACATTAAATTCAAAATATTTATATATGCTGAATTTAAATTCTAAAATATCATATATATCATACTAATTTTGGTTAAGATAGGTGAAAATTAATTTTGATTGTTAAAAAATTAAATGATGTGTTAAAAAGTAAAAATAAGTTTGGACAATCATGAAAAAATCACTAAATTGGTGATTATAAAAATTGGATATGATTCTTAAATCATAAATAAAAATCATGAATTACAATACTATATAAAAAATCATCTTCCCAAATGTAATTATTTAAAAAATATTACATTAATAAACAATACACTGCCACCATCCAAACAAGTCCCTTGGAGTCGACAGAAACAAAATAGAGTAATAATTGGCCATCACATCCTGGAAATTACCTTTGTATCTTTTCCTTCCGCATTCTTCCCCACCACCCATTAATTATTTCACTTCACAAACACCAAACAAATATCTCGTCCGGGAAACCTTCATTTTACCGCCGGCAGAGAACCTCGGCGGCTCCACCTCAACAACTATCACAACAACAACGCACCACCACAACCGAAAAAACAGAACCAAATCCGATGCCCCTCCCTGCACCACCTAATTATAAAGTTCATCAAAAGACTCGCAAAATCAAGAAACCGCCGCCACTGCAGCAGCTGGGAATCATTTTATGCAGTCTCTAACTCAAAATTCATCCACTCGGAGGTATATTAGTTTTTGTAGGATTATTCATTGACTTTCTTCATGATTTATGTTAGTTGGAAGATTGTGTGTGTTCTGCATTTGCATTTGGTGATTTAGTGAATGAATTACGTTGCTCTGAATTTACTGGATGAAAATCGATTTTTTTTTTTAATTTTTAGAAAATTTTTTTACAACTTTATTACTTTTTAGACATCAAATTTACTTGGGGTTGTAGTATTTTAACCAAATCAGATAATGGGGATCAAAATGTACAAAGCATTTGTCTTCATGGTGATCGATTCATCACTAACTGTTGAGCATATGAAAATGATGGGAAAAGTAAAAGAAGTTGTTGCACGTAATTCTCGTTGTAGAAGCGGTAAAAAATCTTCTTTTATTGGTCACCGGTATGACTTTTACTCACTCGGGATAATAGCAGCTAAATCACAATTTAAAAATTCCTGAAAGATTAACACAAATAAAATGAGTGATAACGAGCAGTCTTGCGGCGTATACGTTTTCTCGTTACCAAATTATGAGGATCTCACCTCTATTTATAGAGTTAATAAAGGGTAGAGACTTATCACTACTCTAACTCAGAATCTTTCCTAAAATAAGATTTAGTAATTTAATTTAGATTAAATAACTCAATTTAATATGTATAGGAACTCAATACTTTATAAAGTTATTGACGTATCCCAACTCTATCATCTCCCACTCGTACATGACGGAACACATTTCATATTTATAATTTTCAATTATATAGACTAATAAATTGTGTGACCAGCATAACTCGAGAGTACTATTGCTATACACCTGTTAGGAATATATAGCTTGTCGAAAAAAGCGATCCTTTTATTTCACGTATGCCTAACCCTAAACCACCTTCTCACAATCACCGTTTTAACTTAAGATCTCATAAAACGTCATTCCTGTTCATTATTATGTTTCTACTCATAGAAACAATAATAGACATATCGGTGAACCACGAATTCTTATGAATGTGATCAAAAGATTATCTTCGCCTCTTACTATATGCCATCCATCATGATTTAACTCGCTTTTCTAGTTAGATCCGCCAGACCTAAATTTTTTCCATACCTCTTGGACACTAACCAAGCTAACCAAACTGAACCATATTTCAGGGATAAGTTAAGGGTTCTAAGGGTCCATATATAAACATGGTCGATATATAGGAAAAGTTGAGATCAATAGTATTAAATTCCCACCCCTTTGGTTACTAAAACATACATGGTATAAAACATGTGTTATGGTGTTCTTTCCTTCCCTTAAAGGAGCGCATGTCTCACATTTAAATAATGTGTATATAAAACACCATATAAAAGCGTAAGGCTGCGATGCACCGAAGCACCCAACTTTAGTTCGCTTACTTAAAAACTACTTCTGGCTTTTAAGACAGAATATGGTAATTACACATAACTAACCATCGGATTCCATATGATCCTTATTTTGGATCTCAGTTCAAAGCATACAACCTCATGTATGACTTTATCTTGCGCCTTAATAAGACATATCTTGTAATTTCTGCAAGACGACACTTTCATTTTGAACAGGCTCTCGAGCATACTCATTTGTTCAAAAATTGCCTCATCGTAGTTTTTGTCAACTCATTGACAAAACTAAGTTAAACACACTTGTGAGTGGGCTACTTCTCTGTCTGACATGCTCAAACTCAAATAATTAACAGTAAATGTTCACACAATAAACATTTACACTCATGTATTGCCAACAGTGAACTTTATTATTATTTACAAATAATAATGTTAAGGGATTACAAAAAATAAAGTCAGTACACATCAAATTCTACGCAAACCCTGAATTTTAATGTGTCTCTTAAACACATCTTTTGTTACAGGTTTAGTCAACGGATCTGCAATCATATCATGCGTAGATATGTACTGTAAGTTCACATCTCCCTGTGCAACTACATCTCTTATATAATGATACTTAATGTTGACATGCTTAGTCCTACTATGAAATTTCGGATCTTTTGTGTAAGCTATCGACGATTGACTGTCACTTGTCCCTCCGAGGTAGTTACTCTTAAATGGTCCATCAACCGTTTTAGCCAAACTACCTCTTGTACTGCAGCTGCGGAAGCTACGAATTCAGCTTCCATTGTTGATAAGGCTACTCAGGTTTGTTTCTTGCTACTCCATGAGATGGCACCCTTGCCAAGCAAGAATATGAAACCTGAAGTGGATTTCCTCTCGTCCACATCTCCAGCCCAATCAGCATCAGTGTATCCTCTCAATTGCAAATCTTTACCTTCATAACATAGAGAATAATCTGCCGTACCTTTGAGGTATCTAAGTATCCTCTTAACTGTTTTTCAATGTGCTTCTCCTGGGTTAGATTGATATCTACTTGCCATGCCCACTGCATAGCAAATATCAGGTCTTGTACACAACATTGCATATATAAGGCTACCCACGGCACTGGCATAAGGAACATTTCTCATACATTTCACTTCGTCTGGCGTTTTAGGACACATCTCTTTGCTAAGAAACTGATTCTTGGCAATGGGGCAGTCTATGGATTTGCAGTTCTTCATATTGAATCGTTCAAGAATTTTGTTGATATATCTCTATTGGGAAAGGGACAACAACCTTCTTAAAATCTTAACTCCAAGAATATAGTCTGCATTACCCATATCCTTCATTTCAAAGTTGGACGATAACCAATCTTTGATTTGATTTACGTACTTTTTGTCATTTTCAGCTATTAGTATGTCGTCTACATATAATATTAAAATAACAAAATTATTTTCAGAGCTTTTATTATACACGCAATGGTTTTCATCAATCATGTTGTACCCATTCGACATGATTGTATCATGAAATCTCAAATACTATTGTCTAGAATACTGTTTCAGGCAATAGATTGATCTTTTCAATCGGCAAACCTTATGTTCGCTGCCTTTTCAATGAAACCTACAGGTTGTTCCATATAGATTTTTTCATTCAATTCTCTATTGAGAAAAGTAGTCTTTACATCCATTTGATGTAGCTCTAGGTCTAAACTCGCCACTATGGTAAAAATTAACCTTATAGACGTAAATCTCACAACAGGAAAGAAAGTCTCCTCATAGTCAATCCCTTCCTGTTGTGTAAACCTCTTAGTGACTAGCCGAGCTTTGTATCTTTCGATACTTCCATCAACTTTTCGCTTTACCTTGAGAATCCATTTATTCCCAATCGGTTTGCATCCTTCGGGTCTCACTCAAATCAGGGTCTCGAACATCCGGATCATGTAAAGGAGGAAGATCTTGACCTTCTTCCTCTAATTCCCTCCCACTCGGATGGAGTGATCTTGACGGTTCATCTTCCTGAGTTTCATAGAACGTGAAATCTTGATTCACTTCGCCCAACTTAGGAAACTCATTTTCCAAGAATATGACGTCTCGTGATTCAAATTCAGTCACAGAACCATTCTCTTGCTCACCCATGAATACGTATCCTTTTGATACTTTAGAATATCTCACAAAGATACTCTTTTTACCTCTTGGTCCTAATTTACCAAATTTGCTTGAGATATCATGGACGTAAGCAGCACAACCCCAAGGTCGTAGATGGCTTAGGTCAGGCTGTCGACCAGTCCACAACTCATAATGTGTGGATGTGATAGATTTTGAGGGCACACGGTTTAGAATATATGTGGCAGTTAATAAAGCATCTCCCCAATAGGAGATAGACAAATTTGCCTCTGCCATCATAGATCTAACCATATCAAGGAGAGTCCTATTTCTCCTTTCCGCAACACCATTTTGTTGTGGAGTTCTGGGAATGGACAATTGATGTTCAATCCCTTTTTCATCACATAAAACTTTAAATTCATCTGAAAGATATTCCCGACCTCAGTCAGTTCTTAAAGCTTTAATCTTTTTATCTAATTGATTCTCAACTAAGTTCATAAAAGTTTTGAAGCAACTCAATGCTTCTGACTTGTGAGAAATCAAGTAAACATGACCATACTTTGTATAATCATCTATAAATGTGATGAAATAGTAGGCTCCATGCCTTGCCCTCACATTCATTGGACCACAAACGTCAGAATGAATTAATTGCAATGAAAATTCAGCTCTAGTTCCTTTTCCGAACGGTTTTCTCACTAGTTTTCCTTTTAGGTAATGCTCCCACGTAGGTAATTCAACCTCATTCAAATCACCTAGTAAACCAGTTTTAGTTAACCGACTCATTCGATCTTGTCCAATATGGTTTAATCTAGCAAGCCATAATTTCACATGATTATCATTATTATGTGAAGTAGAAGAGATTAAAGAAAAACTATTATTATTCATAAAGTTAGGATCGATATCCAAAACAATGAAATTGTTCAAAATAAAACCAAAACCATAATAGACATTATCCAAACATAAGCGCACACTGTCATCTTTAAAGTGTAAATCAAAACCAAGTTTTAATAACACAAGAACAGAAACTAAATTCCTACGAATATCTGGAGCACAAAGCACATCATATAGGAGCAGGGTTCGGCCTTTACGTAAGACTAATCTACACGCGCCAACCCCTCGAACCGGCACTCTTGCGTCGTTTCCCACATATATATATTTTGCTCCATATGGTATTCGCCGGAATTCTACAAAGGCATCTCGATCTTTTGCTACATGGTCCGTTGCTCCTGAATCAAACACCCACAAAGGATGAAATTCAGTTAGTAATAGAGAACTAGATACACAAATTTCACTCACTCTTGAGTTAGAATAGTGTACCTGATTGGGCACAGTGCAGTCTCTTGCATAGTGTCCTTTCTGTTGGCAATTAAAATATTTCACTTTTGAAATGTTTATCTTTTTCTTGCCTTTGGACCTTTTTGAATTCTGCTCCATTTTCTGCCTTTTGTTCTTCTTGGCAGGTTCCTTATCTCGACCTTTGAAGCTTTTTCTTTTATTCTGGTTGGAGTTCATTCCACCAGAATGGGACTGTGCCACATGCACTTTGGCATTGACCTTAATTGATGCCAATCTGTCCTCTTCTAGCTCCAAATGTCTTGCGACATCCTCAAATGTCTTCACACTATCCATATGAGTTAGTTGCATTTTCATATGCTCCCAACTCTTGGGCAAGGAACGGATGACAGCTTACACCTGCTGCTCGTCGGTCAACTTATGACCATATTCACTAAGCTCGCTCATCATGCTTTCCATCTCCCTGAGATGTTTTCACATTAAATAATCAAACTTCTTCTGATAAGTATCAAACTTGATCCTCAAAGATCGGAGCTTAGTTAGAGTCACTCCTCTAAACTTCTCCCGCAAAGCGATCCACAGATCCATTGCGTTCTGATACTTGCGAAATTGCTTAGTTATATCATCCTCCATAGCACTCAGGAGAATGATACGAGCAGTGGAATTCTTTTTCTTCCATGCCAGATATACATCTCAGTCCCGCCTATACTGGGCCGTGTTACCATTCTTGGGTTCAGGCATAACCGAACTCAAGGTTTCGAGAGTCTCTTGCTCCTCTAGCACATACTGGATCTTCATACTCCAGATTTCATAATTGTCGCCATTTAATTTCATGTCTTTATTTAATTCAGCGATAATTGATTTGGAAGCAGATGCCATTTGTATCTTCTGATTCAAATAGAACAAAGTTGCATGTTAATAGTGGGAGATTAGGCAATACATGCAATTTACTATACACCTGAGATAATAACCTAATAAAGTTTTCTATTAGACTCAAATTCGAAAAGATTACTTAGAGTACCAATTACCTTTTAAGTTCTAATGTCAAACTTTATAGGTTAAGATTTTATGCATAGTAAATCAGAATTATTGGATTACTAAGTTCTTAAACTTATGAGGGAAATATTATTGGTTTGTATTTTATTAAGCTTTTACTTAATAAACATGCAAACATTTTACTTATAAAATATTGCAGGGCAATTAACATTTAAAATAAACACATTTATTAAAAAATAATTAAAAGTCATAAAGAATAAACTCATTCATTCAACGAATAAATAAATCCAATAATTCTCAAATAAGACACACATGTCAAATAATAATAATAGGAAACGCATATCCTAAAAAAAATAAACGTTAACTATAATTGACACTCATGTCAACTATTCTAGAAAACTAAATCTAATCAAGACCTTCACAGACACTGGGATTGATTCTTTGACGAACTTCATCAACTCATAAGGGAACTCATAAGTTCGCTGATGAAGCCATGGATGATACACTTTACGTCCGCTTCTCAATTTCATCACAGATGGAATGTTGCTCCTTAACACTCCTCTTTTGGCAACTCTAGCCAAAAAATGGATGATAGATTTCTTATAAACTCTATCTCTTATGTACCAAGTCGTCTCCAAAAACTCTCTCAGGACTGGATGATATTTAAAATAGTTAACCAACGCTTTGATTTTATCTCTGTCATACCTTCCTAAGCTCAAACCTCCTATCCAAATGCACTTCTGCATTTATTCATGCATGGTCAATATATGACGCACTATAGCATCAATATCATCAGCTCGAATGTTCCTCCGCATTCTCATTTTGCTTAATGAACGCATCCTTGTATTTCTTAAAGCAATCCCATGCGGGGTTTTAGGAATCATAGGTGTCCTTATCATCATTTCTGAAACACATTACAGAAATTTAAATGGTTAATACACTCATGTATAAACACATATGATTGAAACACATTTCAATCAATAAATAAGGACAAAAAAAAAACACATAAGAAAATTTTCAAAATATTTTAAAATTAGAAAACAAATTTTCCTTAATTTTAAAATATATTTATTTTAAAATAAAATAAACAAATTTATTTTATGGTCATCAAAAATTTTTAAAAAATAGACCAATAAATCATAAAAATTTTGAAAAATATTTTAGCAAAAAATCGGAGTTGATTTGGAGGTCGGAGAACGTCGTAAGCGCTCACACGCGCCGACGAGAGGGAGGAGGACGCGCTCACGCGCCTCCACACGCAACACGCGCGACACCCCCTTCGGTCAGACACGTGTCAACGCCACAAGGTGACACGTGTCCGACATCCACGGGTCCACGTGGTGCCAACGTGGCACCATATGGACACGTGGTTGCCACGTGTCATGCCACGTGGCCGACTCTGATTGGTACACGTGTACGGTGATGACATGTCATCATGACACATGGCAGGCCTCGACCATGTCACGTGTCAACCCTCGATTGGTCCACGTGGCACCAGGGGACACATCGGATCCACGTAGCATGACCTTGGTCTGCCACGTGGCTCAGACTATTGGGTCACGTGTCAAGGACGCGTCACTCCTTGACACGTGTTTGCGCGCGTGTGGGCCACCGCCCACGCGCACGTGCCCAACGTGTGGTGGAGCGTGGCTTCTTCCCGGCTAAATTACGTCTCCGGATTTTGGCCGGCCGGGGGTTCTCAGGGTCTGTGAACATAGTGGTTAGGTCAAAAATAAAAATCTCAATTTCTAGACTAGCGTTTCGAATATTCAATTTTATTCCCTCGGGTTACAGTGTATACATACACGAAATCGAGTCAAAATATACATGCATATATATTTTTCACACAAAAAATGAATTTTTGTTGCGTTTTATGCTTCCTAGATCTATAAATTTTACTTATAAAATTTTAGATCAATTTTAAGCCGCATGCCAGGACGCAATAAAACGTGGCTCTGATACCAATGATGGAAAAAATAAAAGAAGAACGTAATAGATACATACTTGTTGTAGCGCGTAATTCTCGTTGCGGAAGCGGTACAAGGATCTTCTTTTATTGGTCACCGGTCTGACTTTACCCACTCGGGATAATAGCAGCTAAATTACAATCTAAAAGTTCCTGAAAGATTAACACAAATAAAGTGAGTGGGAACGAACAGTCTTGCGGCGTATACGTTTTCTCGTTATCAAATTATGAGGACCTCACCTCTATTTATAGAGATCATAAAGGGTAGAGACTTATCTCTACTCTAACTCAGAATCCTTGCTGAGATAGGATTTGGTAATTTAATTTAGATTAAATAACTCAATTTAATCTGGATACGAACTCAATTCTTTATAGAGTAATGGGCGCATCCCAACTCTATCAGAAAAATAATAATAATAATTGGCTAGGAATACATATATATAAATTATTATTTTTTTTAAAAGGCAGAAATTGAGCATGTGCAAATTGATAGTGATAATATAATATTTAAATGTAACCTTTTGGATCGCAAACTTATTTCAGTTAAAAATTGAAATGCATTCTCTTCAGAAAAATTTCCAACACAATTGTGAGAAATCAAGTTTCCATTTATTTCTGAAATAACACACTACAAAGCAACTAATTAATTGAACTCTAATAATTGATGAAAAATATATATAATAGAACCTAAAATAGAAATTATTTGCCTAAAACATGTTCAAACCAATCGCAAATAATCATGTATGAAACCTAATTTTGCAAATAAAACATATGCTCATGGCTAAATGACCCAACAAGTTAAGTGAGTAAATCCACTAGGAGACAAGTAAGTGTAATGGTAGGATCACCAAGAAGAATACAAGCAATAGTTTTGAAAAACATCCTTAATATCCTCAAATACTTGTTACTCTTTCCCCCATTTTTCTTCATAGCTTGAACTGGCAGCTCCAAATTCTCCAAGGCTAACCGTTTATCATTTTTAATATCATCAACACTATCTCCTCCTTTTTTCCATCCTTCGAGCACCATCTTCGTCGAGCAATAGACATGAAAATGATAGTTCTTGCAACTGGAAACATATGACCAACCAGGGGTCAATTTCACTCATAATCACTCAACTTATCACTTATCGCGCAAAATTAACCGACTTTTTTTTTTCTTACTTAAATGTCACTGAACTTTTAACATTATTGCACAAAAGTCATGTTGACCGGAATTCGGCGACGACTCTTGCCGGATTGATGACTTTTTTTCAAAAATGTTAAAAGTTCAGTAACATTTAAGTTGAAAAAAAAAAAGCTAATTACTTTTGCGAGATAAATGATAAGTCTAGTGACCGTGAGTGAAATTAATTTAAATGTAGCATTTTTTGAACTTATCAATCCGGCAAGAGTCGTCGTCGGATTCCGGTCAACATGACTTTTGTGCAATAATGTTAAAAGTTCAGTGATATTTAAGTAAGAAAAAAAAAGTCGGTTACTTTTGCGCGATAAGTGATAAGTTGAGTGACTATGGGTGAAATCAACCCGACCAACCAGGTATGGTCGTTTGACGATAATCTTTAATCTTTCTCTGCTTGCACCAAATGCATTTGGCAGAAACATTCTTCCCATTTTTGAGTTGAAACTCTACACCATCAACCATTAACTTGTCCTTAAATTTAAGGCAACAAGGGTGTAAATCCCAACCCTTGTCTTCGCAGTGATAAACGAAGCCATAAACTGGTTTTCCACAAGCATCGCAGTATCTCAAGCAATCTTTGCAGGTGCAACGTCGATCGATGAATTTAAAGGTGCAATTTGGGAAAAAGTTATGAGTAGAAGTTGTAGCAGTGGAGACGCAGTCTTCATGCAGATCATAGTCGCATGTTTCGCATCTGTATCTGGATCCGAAGCCTTGCTCTTTGCATCCTTCACATTCGTAGGGTTTTCGATAAGTTTTCAGCTCGAGCTCGTGCTCGGGATGGCTGTGGTGAATGATTTTTGCCATTATTTTTTGCTTTCTAAAGAAAGAAAAGATGGATGATTTGATTATTTGATATGAATAAAACTCGTTCACGATGAGCTGTTTATATAGGAAAAGCAACAGTGTGCAATTGTTGAGAAATTATTAGGAAACTATAAGGAAATTAAGGAGAACAAATAGATAGTTATAATTTTTATATATAATTTTTGAAAGTAAATAAACGCAGGGCTTCCAACTCTATTAACGTCCCAAACACTTAATTCTTCCAAGAAATTGAATAAGCTATCACCTTGAAGACCAATTTCAAATATCTATGATCAAAGTCGGCAAAACAAGGACCCGTAACTTTCAGCAGCATGCAGAAGAGCAAATCTGGTGAAATTTCGAGGAATAAATGTATCAATTGACTAATTATTAGCTCAGTCAGTACTTTCTCTCTATCTTTTTTTAAAAAAAATATATAATGTTATAATTAATCAGCTATTTTTGGCCTTAAACTAATCTCTATATTATAGGTAAAATAAAATATAGGTAGGCCACTATTAGAAAATCAAACCCTGTTCACATTGAAGGATATTGCAAGGAATTAGAGAAGATGGTATATTTCAAAATCGAAATTTTGAAAAAGAAAATTGAAGGGGAAAATAGATATGATTATTGCACACGACGCGTATAATAAATGAAGGATTTTCGTTTTTTTCACGAAGTAGGTTGCCGGAAAAGAGAAGGAAGTTCTTTTTTTTTTTTATAAAAAAAAGCAAAAATATTTTCCAGTATTATGTTACCAGGAAATAAAAGATTTTAAAAATGAAAAATCTTGGCAGAAAAGACAATTGTGGAAAATTGTATACATATATTTAATAAGCAACTGTGTAGTTGCTGTTGGATTATTCAAATAATAAAAATAAAATAAATATATAAATAATAAAAATAATAATGGCATGGAAGTTTCTTAAACATCTTCGTGGGGTGCAATTGCTCAACCTACCAGTCTTATTTTGTTTGTTCGTTCACTGGTTGGAGCACCCCCAAATAGCTTCCTTTTGTTAAATTTTTGGCTGAAACTTATTCATTAATTATCATTAAGATGAAAAAAATTCCAATCTCTATAATTAGAATCATAAAAGTTATGCAAAGTGCCTATGAAAGGGATTAAGATTATATATCTTACATTCAAATTAATATGATAATGTATTATGTTTATAAAATTTCAGTGGCTCGATTAAAATGAATTGTTTAAGACTCAACTATATATATATTTTGAAATTCTAAAAGTGGATGGATAGTTCTTAAAAATTAAAAATCTCTAAAATTGCATATGACATGACTTTTCATTTAAGAAAAAATTGAAATAAAAAATTTTCATATTTTTTATCGACTGTACTTGACCAGTTTCTTATGGTTAATATAAACAGACTTTAATTCTTATTAGCAAGCACAATTTAATAATCAAAAAGATGAATTTCACCTAGTAATTACTGTTGTGTAAACTAAATATAACGCATCAAGACACGCAATACTTAGTAAGCATTTAACAATGGGATATTACCTTTTTTTCTTCACATATATAATATATATATATAACAAAAACATTCAAAAGATCCATCACTGTGCTCATTTTCTACTTAAATATACAAAATCAGTTTTTACTTTATTTCTTTCTTTGAAGAAACCTATATATACAGAATTGAAGCAAAAAATAGTATGACTTAAGGTCCTTAACTGCTTACAAATTCCTTCCATTAATATGTCACAACCCAGAAAAAAACAGGGCACAACAATAAACAGATACAAATAATTTTAACACATTGATTACTCAATTTTCCACAAGCAAAACTAAAACTTACTGTATCAATTCACCAGAGATTGAACAAGAGCAATAATGAGAGATGTAAAAGAAGTGATTGGATATCCCAAAATGGCAGAGACGATGAGCTCCAGAACCAATGCTACTTTCTTCAAGTAATTCAAGCTTTTCCTCCTATCATTTTGAGGCACTATCTCTTTGCTGGATGACATATTTTCAGAAACTAAACCACTAGAATGATTATGGTCAGGAATTTCAGTTTCTTGGTGATCAAAATAACCCATTTCCCAAGCCTCATAAATCATCTCCTTTACACAAGCAACATGAAAGCAATAATTCCCACAGGTAGAAACATAAGACCACCCTTTAGGCCCTTTGCTTGAATTACTCATACTTTGGCATTTTAGGCACTTGGATTTGACCTTATCTTTGAGCTCTAATTTCACACCTTCTGTTGGGCCAAGGTCACATATCGATTTTGATGATTATCAAAACTTAAATAAACTCTATTAAGAACTCTTTTCTAAGCAAATTTCTGCAGGAACTTTTCTATGGGTATATCTGATATAAATGATCACAATTCTGAAGACAACATGGATTTAAGTTGAAAATTTATTTATTGCTTTAGATTATTAGAAAATTAGGGTATTAAAATGTAAGATCAAATTGAGGCAAAATATTTTTACTCATGCATACACTTTATAGTTTTAAAATTGCACAAAAATGTTTTTAAGTTAGAAAATGAACTTTTGATCAAAACTGTTTTTCGTCAGAAATTGGTTTTTGAGAAAATGAATTTCTGTGGTTCAGAGTTATAAAAGAATTTCTAAATGAATTTCTATCTACCAATTTCTAACTGAATTTCTGCTCGTATCAAAATTCTGGACAAAACTCAGAATCGCACAAAGAGACAAAATAACGGCCATATAACGGCTAGTTGCATTTTTAACTGGTCTGTTTTGTTCTCCAACAGCCATAAACAGGTAGTTCTTGATTTAAGCATTCAAAACTAATTTTTTTGAGTATAAATACATGATGTTTTACCCTTTAGAAGGTTAGAAAAAGTTTGGAAAGAATTTCTACCTCTTAAGAGAAAAAGCTTAATTTGTTACTTTCACTTTCCACATCTTTGTACTTCATCCTTTACTTATTCTCCTCAATTTGATTATAGCTTTTGTTGTAATCTTCTTGTGAGGAAATTCTTTTGTAAAAAAGATTGTGAGATAGGTTAGCTAGAAACCAAGAAGAGAGAATTCTAGTAAGGTTTTTAATCTTTTACTTTGGGAAAAAGATTGTGGGTAGATATACAAATTTAGGATTGTATATTGGCTTTTACTCTTGCCCTTAAAAGAGTTAAGATTGAAGAAAGGCTCAAGTAAGTGGAACTTGGGGAGTGGATGTAGGCATGTTGGCCGAACCACTATAAATTCTGTGTGCAAGCTTTTCTGATCTCTATTCTGTAACTCTACACTCTCTCTAATCTGTTAACTAAGTTTGGTCTTCTATAATTCAAATCTGTTCCATTAGAAATTCAGCCAGAAAATTTTGAGACACCCAATTCACCCCCCCTCTTGTGTGTCTTTGGGACCTACATTTGGTATCAGAGCGGTTCTCAATCTTCTTAAGGCTTAAAATACTTGAGTGATCCTAAGAATGGCTGATGCTCCAATTGCTACACCTTTTAAGGAGGGACACTTAGTACACCGTCCTCCTATGTTCAATGGTGAGAATTATCCATTCTGGAAAGTTGTAATGAGACACTTCATCCAATCACAAGACATGGACAGCTGGGAAATTATTGAAAATGGATATGTGCCTCCAAGAAAACAAGCAACTGAAGCAGGAGCTTCTGGTGCCACCACAGTATTGCAAACAAGAAAAGAATTTACTGAAACAGAGAAGAAACTTGTGCAGCTGAACTCCAAAGCTATGAGTATTCTATTTTGCTCATTGCAAATTAATGAGTTTAACAGAGTCTCTGGATGCGATACTGCCAAAGAGATATGGGACAAGCTGGAAGCAACATATGAAGGTACAAATCAAGTTAAAGATACAAGATTGCATGTTCTGATGGTTAATTATGAAAGCTTTAAGATGAAGCCTGACGGATCAATCTCTGAGGTAATAAACAGGTATATAAAATTGACTAATGATATAAAAGCACTTGGCAAAAAACTTGATGAATATGATAAAATTGCAAAGCTGGTAAGAGGTCTCACACCTAGATGGGAAGCAAAAGCTTCAATTCTATTAGATAAGGATCTTAGTACTCTTAACTTTGATAATGTTTGTGGATCTCTTATTTCACATGAGTTGTATATTAAGTCTCAAGATGCAGAGAAAGAAAAAGACAGGAAACTAAAGGCTATTGCTCTCAAAGCAGAGTTTGGGAGTGACTATTCAACAGGAGATGATGAAATGGCGTTGATCACCAAAAAATTCAAGAAGCTGTACAGAAAAGGAAAAAAGTCCTATAGAAAACAGCATCAAAAAATCTCTCATCACAGGGGAGAAAACTCTTCAAAATCTACAGGAGATATTGTCTGTTATGAATGCAACAAACCAAGTCACATCAAATCCAAATGCCCAAATTTAAAGAAAAAGGAGAAAAGATTCAAAAAGAAGACTATAAAGGCTACGTGGAGTGATAGTGAAGAATCAAGCACGAGTGAAGGAGAATCTGGAAATTCGGATGATATCGGTCTGATGGTAGTCTCTGATTGTGAAGAACAAGATTCATCTTCAGATGAAGAAGTAAAGGCCACAGCTGATAACTTAGAAAAATCTGAGGTAAGTGATTCAGACTCTAATTCTGATGGTAATGAATATGAGAGAATGCTTGATTGCTTTGAAGAATTGCATCATAAATATTGCATGCTTAAGAAGACGCATGTTGAAATGAAAAAGGATTTTGATACTTTAAAATTGGAATATGAAAATGTCAGTAAATCAGAAACTAAATTGAAAAATGATTATTCTGATTTGGAAAGAAAATATGCATCTTTGCATGAGAAATCCAAAGGAAAACAGATTTGTGTGTGCAATGATAATACTGTTAAAAATGTGAAATCTGTTCATGCGAGTTCATTAAAGAATTTTTTATAAGAAAAATTATTTTCCAAAAAGGGTTGATAAGGCTGCATATTATGGCAAATTAGCAACAAATTCTTCTGCTACATGCTTTTATTGCTGTAAAAAGGGGCATATTTCAAAATTCTGTTTTTACAAGAAGAATGCTAATTTTGTTAATAAAAAATGGGTGATTAAAAATTCTGGAACAGTTACTGCTAACCCTGTAGGACCCAAGAAGGATTGGGTACCTAAAAATATTTGAAACTGTTGCAGGTTTGCCTAAGGAGCACCAAGACTGAAAAATGGTATATGGATAGTGGTTGCTCCAGGCATATGACGTGGGACAGAACCAAGTTTTCAAAATTGGTGAAGTCTACTGGTGGTTCTGTTAGTTTCGGTGACAATCGGAAAGAAAAAATTATTGAAACTGGATCAATTGGTACAAATCCAGTTATTGAAGACGTTTCTCTTGTTGAAGGACTGAAGTATAATTTTTTGAGTATTAGTCAGTTGTGTGACAAGAAGAGAAGAGTAATTTTTGAAGTTGATCATTGTAGAGTTGAGGATGTTGAATCTAAAAAATCTGTTTTAAAAGGTCAGAGATCTAGAAATATCTACTTAGTCAGTCTTGAAGACATTAAGAAAAGTGAAGCTAAATGTTTGATCTCAAAAGAAGACTTAAGTATTTTATGGCATAGAAAATTGGGCCATGCCAGTTTTCACGTGATTGAGAAGCTGATGAGAAAAGACTTAGTGAGAGGTATGCCTAAGATGAAAATTGACAAAGATCACCTGTGCAATGCATGTCAGCTTGGGAAGCAACCAGAAATTCTCACAAATCCAAGTCTGGTGTGTCTACTAAGAAGGCTTTAGAATTGCTCCACATGGATTTATTTGGTCCAATTAATCCCTTAAGTATTGGTGGAAAGTCATATGTTTTAAATGTGGTGGATGACTACACAAGATACACGTGGGTGCTATTTCTTGCTCATAAGGATGATGCTTTTGAAGCATTTAAAAAGTTAAGCAAGAAGATTCAAAATGAAAAGGGATATAAGATCACAAGTATCAGAAGTGATCATGGTGGAGAATTTGAGAATAAAAAGTTTGAAGAGTTTTGCAATAATCTGAAATTAATCACACTTTTTCTGCTCCAAGAACACCTCAGTAGAATGGTGTTGTAGAAAGAAAGAATAGAACTCTTCAAGAAATGGCCAGAACTATGTTAAATGAGAACAACCTACAAAAGTATTTCTGGGCTGAGGCAATTAATACAGCTTGTTATATTCTAAATAGAATTTTGATCAGGTCTGTACTAGAAAAGACTCCATACGAGCTATGGAAAGAAAGAAAACCCAACATCAGCTACTTTCAACCATTTGGCTGTAAGTGTTTCATTTTTAATGATATAAGTAATTTAACTAAATTTGATGCAAAGACTGATGAAGGTATATTTTTTAGGATATTCTTTAAATTCTAAATCTTATAGAGTTTTTTAATAAAAGAACACGTAAAGTAGAAGAATCAAAACCTGTTAAATTTGATTTTACTAATGTAAATGTTGGAGAAAGGAGTTTGTCTGATGATGAAACAGGTTTTGAGAAAGAAAAAGATAAAGACATACAAAGTGCTGAAACAGAGAAATCACAAGATCAGCAGGAAGATCAAAATGATAGTCATATGAATCAACTTGAGGAAGCTGAAGATAATTCTGAAATTCATGAGGAAAATGATCAAGAAACTCAGACAGAACAACAGCTGAGCAGTCAACTGAACTACCTAAAGATTGGAGATTCCACAAATATCATTCAAAAGATAATCTGTTAAGTGATCCCTCTCAGAAAATGATGACAAGAAGAGTCTTGCGTGAATATTATGGTAATGTTGCCTTTGTCTCTCAACTTGAATTATACTGATGCTCAAAATGATGAGAATTGAATCATTGCTATGCAAGAAAAGCTAAGTCAGTTTGAAAGAAACAGAGTCTGGAATTTAGTTCCAAGACCCTCAAATTGTTCTGTTATTGGAACAAAATGGGTGTTTAGAAATAAGTTGAATGAGCAAGGTAACGTGGTTAGAAACAAAGCCAGATTGGTGGCCCAAGGCTACAACCAAGAGGAAGGTATTGATTTTGATGAAACTTTTGCACCTGTTGCTAGATTAGAAGCAATTAGAATTTTGTGTGCATTTGCATGTCTTAAAATTTCAGATTATATCAAATGGATGTTAAAGTGCTTTTCTAAATGGTTTATTAAATGAGGAAGTTTACGTTGAACATCCTCCTGGTTTTGAAAATTCTGAGCATCCAGATTTTGTTTACAAACTTAAAAAGGCTTTATATGGTTTAAAGCAAGCTCCTAGAGCTTGGTATGAAAGGTTAAGTTGTTACTTGCTTGCTCATAGTTTTAACAGAGGTAAAGTAGACACCACTCTTTTTATAAAGCATAAATCATCTCATATTTTGATTGTTCAAATTTATGTTGATGATATAGTTTTGGTTCTACTAACATTTCCTTGTGTAAAGAGTTTGAAGCATTAATGAAAAAGGAATTCGAAATGAGCATGATGGGTGAGTTAACTTTCTTCCTGGGACTCCAAATCAAGCAATGTGCTGACGGTATTTTCATAAGTCAATCAAAATATACTAAGGAGTTGCTGAAGAAATTCAAGATGTCTGATGCAAAAATTGCCAGTACCCCTATGAGCTCAACAATAAAAATTGACAAGGATGAGAAAGGGAAAAATGTGGAAGAAAAGTTGTATCGGGGTATGATTGGAACTTTGCTATATTTAACAGCAAGTAGACCAGACATTCACTTCAGTGTCTGTCTCTGTGCAAGATTTCAATCAGCTCCAAAGGAATCACATTTATCGGCAGTTAAAAGAATTTTGAGATATCTTTGTGGAACACAGAAATTAGGACTTTGGTATCTGTAAGCACCACGTCTTGAGGCGATCAGAGATTACCCCGATGAGGAATTAATGTCCGAGTCTGTACAAATGGTTGAGATTCGGAGGTTTTGGTCCCCGGCTTTACAAGAAATGGGTTTTTTCATCTTTCAAATAGTCAGGGGGGAAAACGGGAAGGTTTTTTTGACCTAAAAAGTATATTTTCTCTTTCAGGCGGTCTGCCCGTCTGTCAATGGAAAGCCCGTCTGTCGCTGCATGTCACCGACGGCTGTAAGCCCGTCGGAGGAACACTGTTTTCGGGGGGCGCACAATCGGATTTCCTGGGGCACGCAACCTCTCCGACGCCCGTCTATCATAGTGGCAGGCCCGTCGGTCATAGTTGCAGACCCGTCGGTTGAATCCTTGTGTCAGTAGGATTCAACCGACGCCTGTGGATCCTTACCGCCCACGGCCTGCCCGTCGTTAACCCTGATCTATAAAAGCTTTTATTTCCCACTTAGAAAGGGTTGGAAAGATTGAAAAAGGAGGAAACTCTGTCGAAATTGATCCCCATTTTCTCTCTCTTCCAACAAACACAAATTTGAGAAGGAATTTCTTTTAGTTTAAGGATTAGACCATTAAAAGGAACTAAAATCTAATTAGTTTCCTCAAAGGTTTTGATTCCAAAGTTCAATCTTTTGAAGGATCAAGAAGGAAATAATCCATTTTCCTCATTCTTGACCTTTCATTTTGTCTTCTCGTGGAGCGTGCGGGACTTTAATCGACATCAAAATCTAACCAATAAATATTATCTGAGGGTAAATATCGAACTTGTTTTTCTGTGTTATCTCATCTTTATTTTATCTCTGTTTCTTTTGCTTTTTGCTTCTATCCTTTTCTATTTGGTTTCTCTTTATCCCTGTTGGTGGTAAAAACCTGTTTTGCATTCGAAAAACGAGTCTTTTGCTGAAAATCTGGAGACAGTGGTGACCGACGGGTCATCCATTCCACCGACGACCGTCGGTCACCTGACCCACAGACGCCTCCTCCTGAATGACCGACGGGGCATGTAGGCCCGTCGGTCACTCGGCAGTGGCCGTCCCTGGGTTCTGCCTCCACCTTTTCACGCCTTTCTTTCTTTTTTCTTTGTCTTTCTAAAATTCCAAGTTTTATTTATATTACATTTTTTGTATAATAACAACCATTATCCTTTTTGTGAGCCTATATGTTCTTCTTGGATTGTTTTTGAGCTTGAGGGGCGATCTATCACACTCGGGGGATTTCATCCGGTTTAGTTTCCTAACCTCCTAATCCTTTCGTTTTATTTGTTTATTTATTGATTACTTCGTGTATAGAGTATACCCTTTTTGTACCTCGCTAAACATAAAAACTGATAAATGTTTTATATTTAATAAAGTGAGGCCTTCTGTCAAATCAAAGACCCAATGTCCTATCTTTTATCTAATAAAATCACAACAAAAATATCATTTTTATAATAAATGCATATGAGGACTAAAGTCCTCAAAGTAAATGACTTCCCGTCTTATGTATGTATCTCACTTTTATAAATGGGAGTTGTATTCCCGCTCCTAGTGTTATTGTAATTTATTCGATTCAATGCTTTATTCTCTTATTTATTTATTGCTTTAACACGTGAATAAAATACGCCTTTCAATTCAATTGCATCGTGTGGAGAGGGAGTGAATTAATGAATTTAAAACTTAACCGTAAAATAATCAAGGCAGAAATAGATGAGAAGTCCCGAACCCAACTCTGGTCTTTGGGCTCAAAGAGGCTAGAGGTTCATCCTCCAAGACACCTCTTGCGTCACGAGACTTAGACATTAATCCTAGGCTTCTTTGGGAGAGAGGTTTACCCTCCAAGACCCCTTTGGTTGGCCCAAAATGGATGATAAGCGCAGTCTTAGGCTCTCCGATGCGAGAGAAACTTTCCCAATGTTCTATTGGGTGGCGACTCCATGAAACCTCTTTGTTGCCCAAAATAGACGCACTCGCAATTCATTGCAAGTTGCCAACAGACCCACAATTGCCCGATCGCCCTCGAGCGGGCGGTCATACGGGCGGCCGCGGGGGTTCGGCGCGCGTTACAGTGGCGACTCTGGTTTGAGACTTCAATTTGAAAATGTCTCGGTTAACATTTATGATTAAGGTTTAATTCATAAATTCTCTTTCTCTCATTTGCATATACATCCCATTAGAGCCTTAGAATATGCTAGATTGGTCCTTTCTTAATCTCGGTGCATTCCCGAAGCACAACCCTACGTTCACTCAATGTGGGAAAGTGTTAAGGATAATCACCAGCCCAAGCCTCGTACCTTTTGGTATATAAAAATGGTGACCCGATCGGTCGTTATGCTTATGATGAGCTAGACCTGTCAGCAGGGATCATGCTTTGGTAGCCTTAAAGTAACATCTCCCACGACTAAAGCTCATGTAATTAGCGTGGATACTTTCCCTAGGCGGTGTGAACCATAATATCATGCTTGCTCTATGGATCTTTATGTATTAGATGAATCCAGATATCTTGTTTGATAACCTAGCCAAAGGCTTCCATGCCCCGGTGGGGCCATGTCGATATATTTGGGATGTCTAAATACATGACGATCATTATCCATGCGCTTGTACATTAGTATAGGACTGTTATGCTGCCGGTTTTTCGCCGAGCACCATCCATGTCCATTTGGGTTCCCTGCTGACCCGTGGATTAATCCCGCCTAGGAGAAAGACCGTACGACCACGTGTGTGGGAGCAATAAGGGTGGAAGGACCTATCTGCTTGCCTGTGATTTGTGGATGTTGCATATCACGACCATGCATTTCATTTGCACTTCATACATCATTCTCACCCCTTATCTATGCAGCCATCATAGATCTGTCCAGGTGTATGAGAGGACCAACCGGACGACTGATCAGGGTTTCTGTATCTGAACTACAAGAAAGAGAGAGTCCCCTATAAGCCTATACGGAAACCAGTGGTACCGTATCAGAGATGGCAAACTCGCCGAGGGAAAATGATGCTACTAGTGCTTTAATTGCTGAAGAAGTGGGTAGAAGGTTTGAGGAGTTTGAAGGCCGTATGATGAATATGCTGGCTGCAATGACTCAGCAGGCTGCTCCGCAGAATCCTCCTCCTCCTCCTATGAGACCAAATGAGCGGGAAGAGGAAAGGGTGGAAAGACAAGAAGAACCTATTCGACCACCGCTTATAGATTTGAGATTAGTAGTTTCTGGGGTCCAGAGAAGGAGACAAGCGCTGAGGTTAAAAGATAACCAAGAGGATGAGGATGATAAAGTGAGCGTTGTATCTGAGAGGGGGAAGGCACCCCCAGACCGAGGAGTTCATCTGGAGGAAGATGGAAGAAAAGTTCGAGGCTATAGCCCGTATGTTGAGTAGAGGCCAAGGGATGAATCCGGAAGATAAGGAGCTGGAGGGAGAGGATTCGATCCCGTATAATTTCAAGATGCCTGATGTTCCCAAGTTTGACGGCACCTCTGATCCCACCGCCCATATAAAGCAATATTCCTTGATCATGAAAGGGACTACCTTGTCTAAGAGGCAGAAAGTGGAGTACTTTTGCTTGAGCCTGATTGGCCAGCCATAGATTGGTATCACAGCCTCGACCGCCGAACCAAGGAGGATTGGGATATGCTCACAGAGGAGTTTTTGAGGCAATATGACTGCAACACGAGAATGGAGGTGACTCTCAAGGACTTGGAGTTGCTTCAGCAAAAATCCGGGGAATCCTTTCATGAATACTTGACCCGCTGGCGGAGTAGAGTAATGGAGATGAGGAGAAAACCAGACACTCAAGACCAGATCCAACTGTTTATCAAGAATGCGAGCCCGTATTTAAAGGAAGGTTTGAGGATGAAGGGTCTAAAGGACTGGGAGTCATTAAAGGATATAGCCATAGAAGCGGAAGAGGAGTACTTGGCCCGAAAGGCGAGCAGTGATAATTATGCCAAGAGAGCTAGCGCTGGTCAAGGGACGAATAGGCCAGTTGGACCCAGTACTAACACAAGAAGAACGGTTGAGGTGTCTGCCACTGACGCAACTACCCCGAGGAAGTTTTCGGATTTGGGGAGACCCCTGTCTTGGGTTTTAAGAAGGTTAATGAAGGAAGGGAAGTTGCAGCCATTACCGCCCAGGCCTGCCTTAACGCAGGGGACGCTGGGACATAAAGATAATGAATACTGTGCCTTCCATCAGCATACGGGCCATTCAACTGATAATTGTAAAGCACTGAGGCACTCGATCCAAGATCTGATTGACAGCAAACAAATCACTGACCCCGAGCAGAGAGATGAGAAAAAGAGGCCTAACTATAATGTTGTGCCCCCACCAGTGTTTATGATTGGGTCAAGCCAACCAGAATGGTATGTGCTACAAGACTTGTACGAAAATAAATATATTGCTGTCACTCGCCCTGAGGCCAGGAGGGAAGGGATGTCTGTAGCAACCATTGATTGTTGGTCTAGTAGCGAAAGCGATGAAGAGAATGGGGAGGAAGGTGAAATATCTTTGGATCCGTGGAAGTCTGATGAAGAAGGAAAAGAGGTAGGAGCTGTAACGCGAAGTGGGAGAGTGGTCCCAGAGATAGAAAGGTCACAGGAGCCAATCCAGCCATCGGCAGAGAAGGAGCCGGAAGAAGATTAGATAGTCAAGCAGTTGAAAAAGACCACGGCTCAAATATCTATATGGGATCTTCTGAGGCAGTCCCCCTCTCATAGACAAAAGTTGGTAGAAAGGTTGAGTCTACTGTTGCCACTACAATCTCTCCATCAGAATTGTTAGACCTGGTTAAAGGGGGATCGGGAGAGAGATTAGTGTATTCTGATGCCGACTTACCAATCGAGGGCCGTAATCATAACCGATCGTTGTACATTAAGGCACAAATTAATGACAAGCACACTGCTTGCGTTATGGTAGACGACGGGTCATCTATAAATATTTGCCCTCTGGTGGCGCTTCAAGCTTTCGGTTTGGATGAGAATATGCTTAGCAAATTAGAATTGACTATCACAGCTTACGATAATTCTAGACGGCAAGCTTCGGGAACGTTCAAGACTTTGGTCAAGACTGGACCTATTGAGATAGAGACAGAATTTGTAGTTCTGCCCATTCCGGCCAATTTCTCGGCACTGCTTGGAAGACCCTGGTTTCATAAGCTAGGGGGAGTGCCGTCTACGCTACACTAGATGATAAAAATCCCACATGAAGGGGAAGTGGTAACCATTAAGGCGGCCAGGGAGAATCAAGTATCAACCCTAGAGATTGCTAATCAACCATTCAGTGGTTTTCATGTGTCGGTAATAGGGGAAGAGCAGGGGTCGGTGGGTAGCCCTTCAGTGGTGAATATGATGAAAAAGATGCATTATCTCCCAGGGGCTGGTCTTGGTAGAAATTCGCAAGGGCTGCAATCCGCAATCACAACTCGAGGGTCAGAAGGATCGAAAGGGTTTTGGGGTACAAAGGCAGATATGGCAAGAAGAAGACAGCGGGAAAGATCCCTCCCATTTCAGAAAGCTTTGTGCCTGCATCTTCTGTATGCGCTTACACGGGTGAGAATGAGCCACAGTGGGTGAGGGGAAGGATTGTCCCTGGATTCGAGATCTTCAGTGATATTTTTGACTGGGATGTAGGAGTTATCAAAACGGCAGAGGACTTCTGGGATGAGGAAGTTATGACCCAATGCATTACCTGGAGCAAGGATGAGCCCGAAGAGGTTGTCACTGAGAAGATGTTAACTGCCAGGCTGAAAAGGAAAGAAAAAATGGTAGAGTCAGAGCTGAAGATTGGGGATTTGAAGATTTCCTCAGGTATGGTTGAAAGGCATCTGCCAAGCCAGGAAGCCGGGACACAAGCTGCTGCGGCATCGACCTCAACAGAAGCTGAAGAAGATACTAGCTTAGATTGCCTTTTTATTCCGGAACTTTTTTATGATGTAAATGATAATGATAATATTATTAGTAAAATCAATGATTTTGCTTATTTTTGCGATGTTTCCAATGATTTCAACATGCATGAACATGATCATATCCCATCAATTTTTGATATTGATTCCACTGACACCACGCCTTTTAATCTTGGAACCTCGGAAAATCCGAAAGAAATCTTAATAGCATCAAATATAACTCCTGATGAGAGAGAAAAATTCGAGAGAAAAATAAAAAAAATATGAAAAAGTCTTTGCCTGGACCTACGAAGATATGCCGGGAATTGATCGGAACATCGCAGAGCATGCTATCCCAACGTATCCGGATCTTAAGCCTGTAAAACAAAAGTTAAGGAGGCTCAGGCCAGAATGGGCAGACAAGGTCAAAGAGGAGATTCGGCAACAGATTGAGGCCAAGTTCCTGGTTGAAGTGCAGTATCCCACATGGCTAGCAAATGTAGTCCCTGTAGCCAAAAAGAACGGGAAGGTAAGGGTATGTGTGGATTATCGAGATCTGAACAAGGCCTATCCTAAAGATGACTTTCTGCTACCCCACATTGACGTGCTGATAGAAAGCGCTGCTAATTACGCGATGTACAGTTTTGGGGATGGTTATGTAGGCTACAATCAGATCCTGAACAAGATAGTCGACCGGGTTAAAACAGCATTCATCACAGAATGGGGGACCTACGCTTACAGAGTAATGCCTTTCGGCCTAAAGAATGCGGGGGCTATGTACCAAAGAATGGCGATAAAGATCCTAAGTGATTTGATCCACAGGGAAGTGGAGGTGTACGTAGACGACATGATGGTCAAGTCAGCCACCAGGGAGGGCCATTTCGGAGCTTTAGAGAAGCTCTTCACTAGGATTGATAAATACAACTTACGACTTAATCCCAAAAAGTGTATCTTCGGAGTAACTTCAGGTAAGTTGCTGGGACATGTCGTTAGCCAGAGGGGAATTGAAGTTGACCCAGACAAGGTGAAGGCTATCAGAGAGATGCCCGTACCACAGAAGGAGAAAGATGTGAGAAGCTTCCTGGGCAAGCTGCAGTATGTCAGCCGATTCATCACGAAGCTCACTTCGATATGCTAGCCAATCTTCAAATTGCTCAGAAAGAATCAGCCGGTGGTTTGGAATGAGGATTGTCGGAGAGCTTTTGAAAGCATAAGGGAATATTTGCTGAATCAGTGCTGAGGCCACCACAACCGATCAAGCCGCTTATCTTATATCTAGCAGTGGAGGATGGCTCTGTAGGAGCCATGATGGCTCAGGAGGATGAGTTCGGGGTAGAATTTGCAGTTTACTATCTCAGCAAGAAGTTCCTGGCCTACGAGATAAAATATGCTGAAGTAGAGAAGATCTACCTGGCAGTGATTTGGGCGTCAAAAAAGCTTAAGCACTACTTCCATTCATATAAAGTCCAGGCAGTGGCAAAGCAGAATCCTTTAAGGTATTTGCAAGAAGCGCCGTCTTTGCTTGTTAAAATGGGAAGGTGGTTGTTGTTATTACAAGAGTTCAATGTCGAATTCATCACTCGCAAAACTATCAAGGGGCGAGCGGTGGCTGAGTTTCTTGCTGATTATCCCATTCAGGGAGACGCACTTGAATTCGATTTTCCTGATGAGAGCATAGCCATGATCTCTGTCCGTGGATGGCAATTACATTTTGATGGGGCTGTAAATAACAAGGGGGCAGGAGTCGGAATCATTTTGACAACTCCAGATAATGAGAAGCTCCCGCTGGCCAAGAAGTTGAGGTACAAGGCCACCAACAACGAAGCTGAATATGAGGCGTGCACCTTCGGGTTAGAAGCCTTAGCTGCCTTGGGGGCCAAGAACATAGATGTTTTTGGTGACTCGTCCTTGGTAATCAATCAGATCCGAGGCGAATGGACTATAAAAGAAGAGCGACTGGTACCCTATGTTGAATATCTGAAGGAGCTATGTGGACAGTTCGAGACTTGTGCGTTCTACATTGTGCCGAGGGAGGAGAACCGTCTGGCTGATGCGCTGGCAACCCTAGTATCGATATGGGACAACCCTCAAGGGATAACTATGAAGCCTGTCCTAATTTTGAGTTCTGAGAGGCCTAGCTTCGAGGTCAGTTCGATAATGGAAGTAGAAGTAGCGGATGAAAAGCCATGGTACTAGGACATCATGAATTATTTGGAACACACGAGATTTCCAGAGGAAGCTACCGAAAAGGATCAGAGGATGATCCGAAAACTGTCCACCCAGTTCGTATCCTTAAACGGGGCATTATACAAAAGGCAGGCAGATGGTATCCAACTCAGGTGTTTGAACGAAAGAGAAGCTCGAAAAGTTATGGAGGAAACCCATGCAAGCGTCTGTGGGGCTCATATGAATGGGTTGACCTTGGCAAAGAAGATCATGAGGCAGGGCTTCTATTGGCTCACGATGGACAACGATTTCTCAAAATATGTCAAACAGTGCTAGCTATGCCAGCAATACGCAGATTTAAGGCACTTGCCAGTGTCCAAGCTGCACAGCCTAACATCACTTTGGCCATTCGCTGCTTGGGGAATAGACATTATTGGAGAGATCCGCCCTACGGCATCCAACGGGCACAGATACATAATAGTCGCAATCGATTATTTTACAAAATGGGTAGAGGCAGAATCCTTCAAGAAGATCGACGCAAGAGACATGGCCAAGTTCATCGAGAGAAATCTGATCTGCAGATACGACCTCCCACATCACATAGTGTCTGATAACGGGGTGCAGTTCATGGGGGAAACTAGGAAGCTCCTTGAGAAGTACGGGATCGAGCACCATAAATCATCTCCTTATCGACCACAAGCTAACAGGGCAGTAGAGGCTGCCAATAAGAATGTAAAGAAGATCTTAGCCAAGATGGTCCAAACCTATAAAGACTGGGCAGAGAAGCTACCCTTTGCACTATGGGGTTACAGAACGACGATGAGGACATCTACGGGCGCTACGCCGTATTCTCTGGTTTATGGGACGGAGGCAGTGCTGCCAGTTGAGGTGGAGCTCAGATCGCTGAGAGTAGTCATGGAAGCTCAGATTCAGGAGACCGAATGGGCACAGCAGAGGTTGCAGCATCTGAACCTGTTGGATGAGAGTAGGATGAAGGCTTACTATCATAATCAGCTCTATCAGAAGAGGCTGGCCAGATCATTTGGGAAGAAAGTGAAGAGGCACTCGCTGAAAGAGGGGGACTTGGTGTTCAAGCAGATGAGGCCAGGTATACCGGATATCAGAGGAAAATTTAGACCAACCTGGGAAGGACCGTTTATCCTCAAGAAGTTATTATCCAAAAGAGTTGCGATCTTATCGGATAACGATGGTAATGAATTCAAGAAACCTATCAATATTGATAGACTCAAGAGGTTATATGGCTAAAGACCAAAAATAAAAAGAAGAGAATAAAATACCCCACGGGTCAAAAATCGAAAAAAGGCGGCCTTGCTAAAATTGGGTGCCTCGGCAGGGTGAAAACCGAAAAAGGCATCCTGTGCAAAAAATAAGAGGCATGAGAGAAAATGTCCGATCGTGAAAACCTGATAGGGCCGATTGGTAAGAGGAGCTGATGCTGTTAAAATTTAGTTTCATGTATTAACAAGGCATACACAGTTGAGTTAATGTCAAAACTGATCATGTGTGCTGAAATCTCATGAAAATGTACGCAACTTTGTGAAATAAGATAAGAGTTATTCTTTTCATTTCCGTCATTTTCTAGTTCCACATTAAAAGGGAATGTGATGCCCAAAAAGTGTACATATGTAGACTAAGCTAGGTCCTTCTGCTGCCCTCGCCAGCCCGATGCTTGAGCCCTCGTGTCCTATTGTCATATGCCTGACTAAGGATCCATCTCTTGTACTCGCTGGTAGAAGCCACAGAATGAGCCCCGAACCGAGGAATGATAGTCTTTACCGGCAGTTAGCTCCACAGTTCATGATACCGAGAGGTGAAGGCGGCAGAAAGAACTCCTCCCCGAAAAGACAGCGGAACCCTCACCATATCCTGGGTCATCCCGAGCTATCGAGCACATCGAGCTGTGATGTAAAAAGTGGCCTGACGGAGTCCACAGAGGGGAACACACCCCGATGATCCATCAATGATCGCATGAGACAGAGGGAGCCAGGCAGACATGAAACTGGTATCATCATCTGACAGCTCGCTAAAGCTGGCAATGCCTTCGTCAGCAGTGGCGCATGTGTACAGCCGTCGGCGCGGGAGGTAGTGTCTCGGGGAGTACTGGGCAATGATTCGGGGAGGTGGCTCTGACAACATCTTCAGCTTCTCCTGCAACCAGACCTAAAAAAAAAAACCGCTGGAGTAAGTAGGATTTACTTCAGGCAAAAATAAGGCACAGGGCTGTGTGAAAATCCGAAAAGACGCACTTCCCGTTAAGAAAAGCTAGTACGAAAATCCATAAGGGACGTACTACCTTTGAATAATAACGTACCTGGAGCAATAAGGGGCTTCCAGTGAACATGGTGGTAGATCCAGAGCACACAACATCCAAGCCCAGAATGGTCTCGGCCAGAATAAGTGGAAAGGGAGACAGCCCGCGGTGGAAATCGTCCGGAGCCTCGAACAGGCGTGGATCACCGATCAGACCCCCTGGAGCCACAGTTAAGAAGCTCATCATGCAAAATAAGAATATGATGCTCACCCGGTATGTGGGGACGTCAGAGAATCTGTCTAGGGCCTCGACCAGCGGCTCCAAAGAGAAGACAGAACCCGGGACAATTAACCGTGCAGCCTCAGAGGGGGCTATGCCCAAAGATAAAGCAACATCTCGGGTTTGGAGCAAACCGCAGCGGGGGATGCAAGGCAGAGCGCTAGGAGGGTACCAGGCACCAACAACAGCAGCTAGCTCCTCGGGTAGGGGGCATAACTCTTGATATGTGAACTTAAAGACATGAAACCGAGGATTCCAGAAGCGAGTCACAGCCAGAAGAAGGTTGTGGTCTACTTTAGCCCTGCGCAGATGTTTTAGACCGGAAAGAGGGGCAAGGATGTTATCTTCCCAAGAGTGGTTGTCGTCTAAAATGTGGTATAGCTTTTGAAGGGAGGGAGAAGACATCTTGTGAGAATCAGAGGCTAAAAGCTAGAAAAATGATGGAAAAATGAGAGGACACAAAACCCTGAAAAAATTGATGAGTTATATAGGGAAGCTCTAGAGACGGCCTACCCGTACCTCAAGAGGGATGGCTCGCCCGTCGGTATTCGTCCACCTGTCAGTATGCACACGTCAGCATTACATCACGTGCATTAACTTTGCATTAATGGCGGAATAGTGAACGACGGACGCCCAGCACGTCGGTCGCTCCTATAGGCGCCCAGCCCGTCGATCGCGAAATCTATATAAGGGTTTTGCAACCGACGGACAAACACTTTTGGCATTCTCTCTTTTCCTCTCCCTTTCCGTTTTTTGTCATTTTCTGCACTGTTTTTTTCTTCTGTTTTCATTTTTTCTAGAATTTTTGGCCTTTTCGCTCGACCAGTCACCCGAGGAAGTACTTTTCTTCATTTTCTACATTTTTTCTGCAAATACAAGTAAGTAACCAAATCACTTTTGCACTCTTGATTTTGCTTTATTCTTTTTGCTTTTAGAATAAGTAGGTTGCCTCAGTTTGCCTTAGAGATTAAGGGTAGATGCTCTTAGTTTTTTTTATATATATGTATAATTTTGGCATGATGATTAGTCGAGCCTTTGCATGATTTTGCCCGTAAAAATATGTCTCCTTAATGATAGGAATTCCTATGCATACTAGCGAATGTAGATAGGTATAAATATGTGCTATTGTTGGGGCCTGAGGCCTGTCCCCTTTCTATGCAGGAAGTGGGGCACACCCTTGCCGGGGTGCTGCCCATTTCTTAAGAATGTATATATGCGATTGTTTTGGCCTGGGGCCTGTTCTTCATGCAGGAGGTTGGGCATGCCTTTGCCGGGGTGCTGCCCAAATTTTTATCATTGATAACCAGCAAATAGTAGCATTTCACTATACTGTTATGATAAATCAAGTATATTGTGTATCCGCTGATTAACAATTGATTCCATTACTTCATTCAAGTAATCAATCCATTTGCCATTTAATTTAATTTGATGTGATCAATTATTGAATTAGTTTCTTTCCCTTGTTGGGGTGTTGCCCGAATTTCCATTTGTTTTATTTTCAATTCTATCCTTCTCCCCTCGCACCAGGGCTGCTATTCCCTGGTCGAGATCCAATTAGCACGATTCGTTAAATTAATTCATATAATCTTTTCTTTTGCAGGATGCCTCCTAGACAACGAGCTCCACAGCCCCAGCTCGAGGTAGAGATCCTGGGTTGGATGGATGATGAGTCTGCCCAGAGGTATAGGGCGCTAGCATAGGTGGAGTTCCGGGCCAGCCAGTTCATATCTAGGCCTTTTCTAGAGGCCCTGGGGATGGCCCCTGAGGTGGATGTGCTGATAGAGGGTGCCGAGTGGACGAATTTTCTTGCTCCTGCATTTCAGACGTTCCCCGAGGCCACACGGCAGGTGCTGGCCACTTTACACTATGGGGGGTACCAGAGATCGGATACTGAGCCGGGTGTAGTCCAGTTCTGGTTCGACGGCCAGCACGTTAGCATCACGAGGCGTCGTTTTGCAGAGGCGATGGGGCTCCCAGTAGATGACGGAGTTATAGCCTCGCAGCGGGCAGTGAGGCGCGCCCATTGGGCGGCTATTGCTTTGCCAGGAGTGCTGTACGATCATGATACAGCGAAGAGTACCGTACTGGTCTCTCAGGCACTCCGGTACCTGCACAGAGTGATTTCCACCTCGTACCTCGGTCGGGCTGGTAATCCAGGGTCGTTCAACGCTGCCGAGATCTGGAGCCTCTGGGCTATGGTGGTAGGCCAGCGCCTCAATGTTAGCCATGAGATCCTGGCTAACATGGCCAGAGTTGGCATGGGGTCAGCCCCAGTGGTGATAGTTGGAGGGGTCGTCACCAAATTGCTCCTGGGTCTAGGATTCGCTCCAGATAGGCTCCGAGGACCCCTGGATGAGGGGATTTATGCTGATGCATCTGCTGCGGTTCAGATGGGTATGATCTCGCCACTGCCAGGGCAGCCTGAGGCATTTAGACTACTCACTATCCACGAGACCAGGCGAGCCTTTGCTCTTCCACCTTTAGGACAGTAGCCAGAGCAGGAGCAGCAGCCACCGCCCCAGTCTCCTCAGCCTCCTCAGCCTCCACAGTCCCCACAGTACCAGACACCGCCTCAGCCTCAGACGGTGCCATCACCACAGCCCGAGCATGAGCAGCCCCGTACTCCATTGGACTTCCACTTAGAGTTCACCATGGATGAGCTTTTAGCCACCCCCACAGCATCCAGGGCCCCGACTCCAGTCCCATCACCGAGCCCCAGAGTGCAGCGGTCCTCCCTCAGGCCCTCCGAGAGGTTTCATCCCTACTTTGGGAGCGACCCGGGGGCATCCACTTCGGCAGCCCAACCATCAGAGCCGACTCCAGAGCCAGAGCAGCCACCACAGCCGCCACAGCCAGACGTCGCACAGCTCCTGACCTCATTGTTCACATCACTTGAGCACAGGATAGAGGAGAGGGACAGAGCTACTCAGGAGAGGCTGGAAAGGCAGCAGGCAGCCATCTAGGAGCAGGCCGGGGCCATAGAGCGGCTGACCCAGGAGCAGGTCGAGCTCATAGACCACATGGTGCATGAGCAGGCCCGGTTGGTAGAGGACATCAGGGATGTGCAGGTTAGGCACGTGGAGCAGCTCATGCAAGGGCAGAGGGAGCTCAGGGAGCAGCTTAGCCGAGATTTGAGGGCATCCCAGGATCAGGCGTCCCAGAGGACTGATGTGACCCTGCAGATGATGGACGAGTCACTCGACTCTCTTAGGTCCCGGGCCCATGCGATGGAGGGGATCCTTCCTCCCCTGTCCCAGTCTACGAGGGAGTTCAGGGAGCATACCGAGCAGAGATTGGAGCAGATGAGGAAGGCTTCCAGTGAGCAGACTAGCCATATGAGCCGGGCCTTCAGGCAGTTGGGGGGGACCGTTACAGATACCCTGAGCTTCATGAAGACCTATACCCAGCCCTTATTGGATGGCTATGCCCAGATCAGATTCAGGTAGGCCCACACTCCTGGGGCCGGACCATCTGCTTCTCAGCCAGTTCCGATGTCGACTCAGCCAGCTCCGCCTCCACCTCAGCCTGAGCCGATCTACCTCTCCGATGATGATGAGGACCCGGATGAGGAGCTCACGGACTACCCGCCCCTTTAGTCATTTAGGGAGTTCGGTTGACATTCTTTTTTGTATTTTGTTTACTATTATCATAGTTGTATATACACTGTACAAAAGCCGATATTTAGTGAAAAGCTTTTTACTTACAGCTTGGTATATTTACTCATATTTTATTTCTACTTGCGCGTTATTTACATTAGAAATGATTGCACGCTTGGATATCCATTCATGGCCATATGATAGGAAAATGGTAAAAGATAATACAACGATACAGAACATGATAAAGATAACGATAATGAGATAATGAAAGTGATGATAAATGATAGAACCCAGTCATTCATGAGCATATTGAGAAGGAATCACTCATACATTGAATTAACGGAATCTTTTGCCATGCAGGGACATCACTAAGCGTCGGCCCAAGTACGGACTCCAATCACACTGAGATTGTAGCCAAAGAGTGCTGCATCTCACAGTTCGCGCGGCAGCCAAAGAGTGCTACGCACCTTCCAGATCGAATGGGGGTTAGCAGGGGAACTACAGATTGAAGTTGCAGTTAAAGAACACTGCTCTTCACAACGGGATTGTAGCCAAAGAGTGCTGCATCTCACAGTTCGCACGGCAGCCAAAGAGTGCTACGCACCTTGCAGATCGAATGGGGTTTAGCAGGGGAACTACAGATCGAAGTTGTAGTTAAAGAACACTACTCTTCACACTGAGATTGTAGCCAAAGAGTGCTGCATCTCACAGTTCGCACGGCAGCCAAAGAGTGCTACGCACCTTGCAGATCGAATGGGGGTTAGCAGGGGAACTACAGGTCGAAGTTGCAGTTAAAGAACACTGCTCTTCACACCGGGATTGTAGCCAAAGAGTGCTGCATCTTACAGTTCGCGCGGCAGCCAAAGAGTGCTACGCACCTTGCAGATCGAATGGGGGTTAATAGGGGAACTACAGATCGAAGTTGTAGTTAAAGAACACTGCTCTTCACATCAGGATTGTAGCCAAAGAGTGCTGCATCTCACAGTTCGCGCGGCTGCCAAAGAGTGCTACGCACCTTGCAGATCGAATGGGGGTTAGCAGGGGAACTACAGATCGAAGTTGCAGTTAAAGAACACTGCTCTTCACACTGAGATTGTAGCCAAAGAGTGCTGCATCTCACAGTTCGCGCGGTAGCCAAAGAGTGCTACGCACCTTGCAGATCGAATGGGGGTTAGCAGGGGAACTATAGATCGAAGTTGCAGTTAAAGAACACTGCTCTTCACACCGGGATTGTAGCCAAAGAGTGCTGCATCTCACAGTTCGCGCGGCAGCCAAGAGTGCTACGCACCTTGCAGATCGAATGGGGGTTAGTAGGGGAACTATAGATCGAAGTTGCAGTTAAAGAACACTGCTCTTCACACTGAGATTGTAGCCAAAGAGTGCTGCATCTCACAGTTCGCGCGGCAGCCAGAGAGTGCTACGCACCTTGCAGATCGAATGGGGGTTAGCAGGGGAACTTCAGATCAAAGTTGCAGTTAGAGAACACTGCTCTTCACACCGGATTGTAGCCAGAGAGCGCTGCATCTCACCAACGTCTTATAGGTCGAAACGAGATCGGTGGAGGCATTCCCATCCGTTGAACAGACTGAGATGAAGTCTACTCGACAAGGGACACGGGAGGTAAGAACTCCTACAGGTACGCTTTCCTCCCCTTGTGGTTTCTTTTCTGATCTGAATTTTGGATCATCTAGGCAGTTGTGCCCTAGTTTCCCCAAAATTGGGGGTAACTGTAAGCACCACGACTTGAGGCGGTCCGGATCAGAGATTACCCGATGAGGAATTAATGTCCGAGTTTGTACAAATGGTTGAGATTCGGATATTTTGGTCCCCGGCTTTACGAGAAATGGGTTTTTTCGTCTTTCAAACTGTTAGGGGGGAAAACGGGAAGGTTTTTTTGACCTAAAAAGTATATTTTCTCTTTCAGGCGGTCTGCCTGTCTGTCAATGGAAAGCTCATCAGTCGCTACGTGTCACCGACGGCTGTAAGTCCGTCGGAGGAACACCGTTTTCGGGGGGCGCGCAACCGGATTTCCCGGGGCACGCAACCTCTCCGACGCCCGTCTATCATAGTGGCAGGCCCGTCGGTCATAGTTACAGACCTGTCGGTTGAATCCTTGTGTCAGTAGGATTCAACCGACGCCCGTCTGTGGATCCTTACCGCCCATGGCCTGCCCGTCGATAACCCTGATCTATAAAAGCTTTTATTTCCCACTTAGAAAGGGTTGGAAAGATTGAAAAAGGAGGAAACTCTGTCGAAATTGATACCCGTTTTCTCTCTCTTCCAACAAACACAAATTTGAAGGAATTTCTTTTAGTTTAAGGATCAGACCATTAAAAGGAACTAAAACCTAATTAGTTTCCTCAAAGGTTTTGATTCCAAAGTTCAATCTTTTGAAGGATTAAGAAGGAAATAATCCATTTTCCTCATTCTTGACCTTTCATTTTGTCTTCTCATGGAGCGTGCAGGACTTTAATCGACATCAAAATCTAACCAATAAATATTATCTGAGGGTAAATATTCCGAACTTGTTTTTCTGTGTTATCTCATCTTTATTTTATCTCTGTTTCTTTTGCTTTTTGCTTCTATCCTTTTCTATTTGGTTTCTCTTTATCCCTGTTGGTGGTAAAAACCTGTTTTGCATTCGAAAAATGAGTCTTTCACTGAAAATCTGGAGACAGTGGTGACCGACGGGTCATCCGTTCCACCGATGATCGTCGGTCACCTGACCCACAGACGCCTCCTCCTGAATGACCGACGGGGTATGTAGACCCGTCGGTCACTCGGCAGTGGCCGTCCCTGGGTTCTGCCTCCACCTTTTCACGCCTTTCTTTCTTTGTCTTTCTAAAATTCCAAGTTTTATTTGTATTACGTTTTTTGTATAATAACAACCATTATCCTTTTTGTGAGCCTATATGTTCTTCTTGGACTGTTTCTGAGCTTGAGGGGCGATCCATCACACTCGGGGGATTTCATACGGTTTAGTTTCCTAACCTCCTAATCCTTTCGTTTTATTTGTTTATTTATTAATTACTTCGTGTATATGAGTATACCCTTTTTGTACCTCGCTAAACATAAAAACTGATAAATGTTTTATATTTAATAAAGTGAGGCCTTCTGTCAAATCAAGGACCCAATGTCCTATCTTTTATCCAATAAAATCACAACAAAAATATCATTTTTATAATAAATGCATATGAGGACCAAAGTCCTCAAAGTAAATGACTTCCCGTCTTATGTATGTATCTCACTTTTATAAATGGGAGTTGTATTCCGCTCCTAGTGTTATTGTAATTTATTTGATTCAATGCTTTATTCTCTTATTTATTTATTGCTTTAACACGTGAATAAAATGCGCCTTTCAATTCAATTGCATCGTGTGGAGAGGGAGTAAATTAATGAATTTAAAACTTAACCGTAAAATAATCAAGGCAGAAATAGATGAGATGTCCCAAACCCAACTCTGGTCTTTGGGCTCAAAGAGGCTAGAGGTTCATCCTCCAAGACACCTCTTGTGTCACGAGACTTAGACATTAATTCTAGGCTCCTTTGGGAGAGAGGTTTACCCTCCAAGACCCCTTTGGTTGGCCCAAAATGGATGATAAGCGCAGTCTTAGGCTCTCCGAGGCGAGAGAAACTTTCTTAATGTTCTATTGGGTGGTGACTCCATGAAACCTCTTTGTTGCCCAAAATAGACGAACTCGCAATTCATTGCAAGTTGCCAACGGACCCACAATTGCCTGATCGCCCTCGAGCGGGCGGTCATGCGGGCGGCCGCGGGGGTCCGGCGCGCGTCACAGTATCTAAAGAACACTTCTTTTAATCTCATTGGGTATTTAGATGCTGATTATGCTGGGTGCAGGATTGATAGAAAAAGTACTTCGGGTGCTTGCCATTTTCTGGGAAATTCGCTAATCACGTGGTTAAGTAAAAAGCAGAATTTTGTGGCATTATCTACAGCAGAGGCTGAGTACATAGCAACTGGTGGATGTGTAGCTCAAATTCTTTGGATTAGACAGCAATTAAAAGATTATGGGATAGAATTTGACAACATTCCAATATTCTGTGATAATACAAGTGCTATTAATCTGACAAAGAATCCTATTTTGCACTCTAGAACAAAACACATTGAAATAAGGCACCATTTTATTCGTGATCATGTGCAAAGAGGAGATATTTTGTTGGAATTCATCCCTACTAAAAGTCAGATAGCTAATATTTTTACAAAGCCTCTCAAGGAAGATCGTTTTTGCCAACTAAGAAGGAAACTAGGTATGGGTATATCAGAATCTTAAAAATTCTGTTAAGGTACGTTTTCTGGACTTATTTCTGAACATTGAAACTGTTTTAATCATCATGAAGAAATATCTTGATACAGTTCTCTTTATGACCAAAGATATGTTTTGATTTTTTTCTGACAGTTATTTAACATGATCTAATAGTTTGAGTATTACAGTGAACAACGAAGGGTGCAAAGTCTTTTTGATCCTATCATTTGTTGAATTCATTTAAAATTCAAAGGGTAATCTGGTATTTTTGCTCAAAATCCCCTCTTCCCGCCTCTCGGTAACTGCAAATTGCAGTTTCCCTATGGGAGTTGTTGATCTGAACACGATGACCATCACGTCCTTTCAACTTCCACTTACTGTAAGTATCAGTTTTCAAGTTTCTTATTTATTTCTTACTTACTCTCTTCTCTTGTTATTATTTTTTCTCATCAAGAAGAAACCCTATCTACTCTCAAAATGGGGAGATCGAAATCGTTGGCCAAACAACATCCTCGGCGATCACCGTCTCACACTCCCTCCATCCCGTCGAAGAAAACTCTTGATGATCAAATCCCTAGCATCGTTCCTGATTTGCCTCCATCTGTCGAACCCACCATACCTAAATCTTCTTTACCCACTAAATCCCTCTCTCTGCTGCCATTCAAAATAATTATTTGGGATGAGTTTTTGAAAGCCGCCCCTGATGTCGCTCGCTATGTAGAATCGCAAAAGTGGAAGAGATTTTTCTCTTTCCGTCGAAGCTCTTTCTTTCCAAACCTAGTAAAGGAATTCTATTGCTCGCGATTTGACATTGGTGCTGAAAGTTTCAAGGTTTTGATCAAAGGAAACTCCTACACGGTAACACCTGCTCTCATCGCCAAGGTATTTTCTATGAATCTCACTGGGTCTATGAGCACTAGAAATGATAGTAGGTTGATTGAGTTTTCTGAGCTTGATAAAGATGCTTTTTTAGCTAAGATTTCTAGCGATGGCAGTAGGGCATCAAAAAATCCCTTAGCTTCTAACCTTTTGTCCTATTATAAGATATTGCATAAATGTATTAGCCAGTACATTACACCTCGGGTTGGTAGCATGTCCTACCTTTCGGACTTTGATATTGTCTTTCTCTGGCACTTTTACACTAAAAAGGACTTTAACTTGCCATTCTTGATATTTAATTACATGGCTACCCGTTCTGCTGATGAAAAGAAACCTTATGGCATGATTCTTACCCGTTTGTTTGAGCATTGGAAGCTGGTCTCTGAAAACTCGAAGGGGGAATCCTTCAAACTTGAAAAGGTGAATTTTGTATTTTACAAAGAAACTGGAAAGAAGGTGTTGGGTTTCAACGGATTAATACAACATCAAAAGCAGCGGAATAAACTTGAAACCCGAAACAGGATCCAAGTATTTTCGATTGATTCAAAAGGAAGAGATTAAAATTACTAACCTTTAGAATGAAATTAACTCCTTTAATCCGGACTGAAGACGCTGCCTTTAACACGAACGTCCTCTATCGGTATCCACACGCACGAACAAATGAACAGAAGACGCAGGGGTGCTAGCTCCCTTGAATGCGAATGGATTTTAATTTTCTTTCTTTCTCAAAGAAGAATGGTGGCTCTGTTTTCTTTTCTTTCTTTCTCAAAGAAGAACGATGGCTGTATTTTCTTTTCTTTCTTACTCTCTAATAATAAAGAATGCAGCCACTCTAATCCTTTTCTACGTTAGAACGTGATTAGTGTTTTATTTAGGGTTAAACTCTTTATTAACATATATCCCATATATAACTGTATATATATTTCAAATCCTTTTCCTCTTAGGAAAAGATAAATGAGGATATTTTCTCTAAATTCAAAATTAAGATATAATATACATATATTTATATATATATATTTATTTATTTATTTATTATTCAAAATAATAAGAAATAATATATTAATACATATTATTATCTCATATTCAAAATAAGAGATATTTATATGTATAAATATATATATATAAATATGTAATTTCGAAATTAAATATAAATACCTATATTTATATTTTATTTCGAAATAACCCAATAAAATCCATTCTGTTCATTTTGCTCTTGGTGTGTGACCCAATAGGTTTATATTATGTTGGCAGTGGGCCTAATCCCATGATAAGCCCACAAGTCATAATTGGTCTCTAGCAAGACATTATGACTACCCAAATAATATAAATATCGTTAGTCCGATTTTAACCTGACAATAGAACATGTTATTATCCTTTTGTCACACGATATCTTATTCGAACATAAGTCATGGTCCATGTCAAACTTAAATTGTTAAAACATATAATTTCTCGATCACTAAGCAGACTGATAAATTCAAATGACATTGATGACACTATCAATTCATTCGAGCACGGCCATGCATTTTACAGTCCTACTTATCGAGGGGCCCAATAGATATCTCTCTCATTAGAGAGGGACAAATTTCATCTTGATTATTCACTTTCCTCCGCATAATTCTCATTATGTCCAATCATAAACTTTATAATTATCCGATTAAAGATAATGTTTGATTATGTCAAAACATAATGATCCTTATGTAGGAAACTATGATAACCTCAGGTCAAAGGATTCAATAACATATCTATTATAAGATCACTTATGACACTATCCCATGAAGTGATCTTATAGTGGGTCTATCCAGTACTTTGTTCTCTAGCAAGTACCTATAGATTTGATTTATATCAACATATATAATCATCCCATGATTATCAATGCAAATCTATACTAGTCTTAATTTATCTTTATGCCCTTTATTGATAAATGACTAGGGACAACATGAATAACATTGTTATTCATAAACATTACAATAATGTAACATGCCAATAATATCAATGTGAAGAAAACCATTATATAAATGAAAATGTAATGATTACATCAAGGTCCAAATGTTTGGCCTAGGGCATAACCACTAACAATCTCCCGCTTGCACTAGGCCCAATCATACATATATCTAATACCCATTGACCTAGTATGTCCATCATGTTTGGCTTGTGGGAGAGCTTTGGTAAGTGGATCGATGATGTTATCATCAGTAGGTACTCTGCATATCTTGACGTCTCCTCTCTCAATTATTTCTCGAATGAGGTGAAAACGCCTGAGTATATGTTTTGATCTCTAGTGAGATCTAGGCTCCTTAGCCTGTGCAATAGCACCATTGTTGTCACAATAAAGATCAACTGGGTTGCTGATACTAGGTACTACTCCCAATTCAGCAATGAACTTCTTGATCCATACTGCTTCTTTGGCTGCATCTGATGCTGCTATATACTCAGCTTCTGTTATAGAATCAGCGACAGTGCTTTGTTTAGAACTTTTCCAGCTTACAGCACCTCCATTTAATACAAATACATATCCTGACTGCGATCTAAAGTCATCTTTGTCAGATTGGAAGCTTGCATCTGTATAACCATTTATTACTAGCTCATCTTCCAATCCTCCATATATTAAGAATGCATCCTTAGTTCTTCTTAAGTACTTAAGGATATTCTTAACAGCTGTCCAGTGACTTTCACCGGGATCTGACTGGTATCTGCTCGTCATGCTCAAAGCATACGAAACGTCTGGTCGAGTGCATAACATGGCATACATGATTGATCTTATAGCCGAAGCATAAGGAATCATACTCATGCGATCTCGCTCATCAGATGTCATTGGACATTGAGTCTTGCTAAGAGTAATGCCATGAGACATTGGCAAAAATCCTCTTTTGGAATTTTGCATACTGAATCTATTTAGCACCTTATCTATATAAGTGCTTTGACTCAGACCAATTATCCTTTTAGATCTATCTCTGTAGATCTTAATCCCAAGGATATAAGCAGCTTCGCCCAAATCTTTCATTGAAAAAGATTTCCCTAACCATTCTTTTGTCTTTTGCATGATAGGGATGTCATTTCCAATGAGTAATATGTCATCGACATATAACACAAGAAACATAACAACGCGCCCACTAACCTTCTTGTACACACGAGGTTCATCCTCATTTTTGATAAACCCAAACTCTTTGACTGTTTCATCAAAACGAAGATTCCAGCTCCGAGAAGCTTGCTTCAATCCATAAATGGATCGTTGCAGCTTACATACCTTCTTAGAATTCTCAGGATGGACAAAACCCTCAGGTTGTGTCATGTACACATCCTCAAGTAAGTTTCCATTAAGAAACGCTGTTTTGACATCCATTTGCCATATCTCATAGTCATAATACGCAGCAATGGCAATAAGAATTCTTATAGACTTAAGCATTGCAACTGGTGAAAAGGTTTCATCATAGTCAATACCATGAGTTTGTTTGAATCCTTTTGCAACAAGTTTTGCTTTAAAGGTATTTACTTTGCCATCCATGTCGGTTTTCTTTTTGAAAACCCATTTGCACCCAATGGTTTTAATTCCTTTAGGTGGATCAATCAAGTTCCAAACTTGATTATCATACATGGATTGCATCTCAGATTTCATGGCTTCTAGCCATTTCTGAGATTCCGGAGTAGGCTCATCTTGATCCATGAGCATTACTTCACGACTATCTGTCACAAGAAATCCATATCTCTCGGGTTGAAGTCGTGTCCTATCAGATCTACGTGGTACTTGTGTAACAGGTACAGGTTCCACAACAGGTTATGAAACTTGTTGAGTTTCCACCAATGGTTCAATGTTTTCTTGTGGTTCTTGAATTTCTTCAAGTTGTACTTTACTCCCACTGGTTCTTTTAGAAATGAATTCTTTTTCTAGAAAGACACCATTTCGAGCAACAAACACTTTGTTCTCAGAGGGATTATAAAAGTAATATCCTTTAGTTTCCTTAGGATATCCCACAAAAAGACATTTATCAGATTTTGGTGCTAATTTATCTGAGACTTGTCGTTTGACGTAAGCCTCACAGCCCCAAATCTTTAGAAAAGACAAATTAGGAATTTTCCCAGTCCATATCTCATATGGTGTCTTTTCAACAGCTTTAGATGGAACTCGATTCAAAGTGAATGCGGCTGTTTCTAATGCATAACCCCAAAAGGATAATGGAAGATCTATTTGACTCATCATAGATCGAATCATATCTAATAAAGTTCGATTCCTCCTTTCAGATACACCATTCCATTGTGGTGTTCCTGGCGGAGTTAATTGTGAAACAATTCCACAATCTCTTAGATGATTATCAAACTCTTGGCTCAAATATTCACCACCTCGATCAGATCGAAGTGCTTTAATAGTTTTACCAAGTTGATTTTGTACTTCATTTTGAAAGGTTCTAAACATTTCAAATGATTCATGTTTATGTTTCATTAGATAGGCATACCCATATCTACTGAAATCATCAGTGAATGTAATGAAGTACTGAAATCCTCCCCTGTCATTTATGCTTAATGGGCCACATACATCAGAATGTACAAGGCCTAATAAGTCAGTGGCCCTTTCACTATGTCCAGTAAAAGGATCCTTTGTCATCTTGCCTAATAAACAAGATTCGCAATTTTCAAATGATTCAAAATCAAATGATTGCAAAAGTCCATCAGAATGGAGTTTAGCTATGCGTTTCTCATTTATATGGCCAAGGCGGCAATGCCATAAATATGTTGAATTTAAATCATTTGGTTTGGATTTCTTTGTAGTTATGTTATAAATATCATGATTATTGGATGTTTCTAGGTTTAGGACATAAAGCCCACAATATGAATCAGCAATACCATAAAGCATATCATCATAATAAATAGAACATTTCTTATTCTTAATAAGAAAAGAAAAACCTTCATCATCCAAACTTGAAACTGAAATAATATTCCTACTCAAACTAGGAACATAATAGCAATTGTTCAAAACTAACAAAAGCCCATTGGGCAAAGTTAACTCATAAGATCCCACAGCTAGAGCAACAACCTTTGCTCCATTTCCAACTCGTAGGTCCACTTCACCCTTTTTCAGCTGCCTACTCCTTTTGAGTCCCTGCACATTTGTACAAATGTGAGATCCACATCCAGTATCTAATACCCAGGAATTGGAAGTAGATAAGTTAATTTCTATAACATAAATACCTGAAGAAGTAGTCTCACCACTCTTCTTCTTCTTTAATTCTTCCAAGTAAAGCTTGCAATTCCTCTTCCAATGACCAGTTTCATTGCAGTAGAAGCAAACTCATTCCTTTGGAGGTTTAACCTTGGGCTTGGGTTTGGGCTTAGGCTTACCACCAACTTTTGCCTTAGCCTTAGCCTTACCCTTGACTTTCATGCCTTTCCCTTTATTGACCATCAGAACATGGCCAGGCTTTTTACTTATGCTTTGCTCAGCTGTTTTGAGCATGGCATGCAGTTCAGCTATTGATTTCTCCATATTATTCATGTTGTAGTTCATGACAAAATGGTCATAACTATCAGGCAATGAATTAAGGATCAAATCCGTTGCCAGTTCCAAACTGAGGGGAAATCCAAGCCTCTCAAGGTGATCAATGTAGCCCTTCATTTTCAAAACATGAGAGCTAACTGAAGCACCTTTAGCCATTTTGCAAGAATGCAAAGCTTTGGTAGTCTCATACCTTTCTTGCCTAGCCTGCTGTTGAAAGGTTTGCTTGAGATGAGTACTCAACTCATAAGCCTCCATGTTTTCCAGATGCTTCTGAAGCTCTGGGGCCATGGTAGCTAACATTAGACAGCCAACATCCACAGAATCATCAATATGTTTCTTGAATTTCTCTTTGACTGCCCTTGTGGCATCAGCAGGTGGCTCATTGGGAATAGACTCATCCAGCACATACAATTTCCTTTCTTGCTTAAGGACAATCCTTAATTTTCTGAACCAGTCAAGGAAGTTGTGCCAGTTTCTTTAAGTTTGTCCTTCTCAAGAACAGATCGCAGTGACATAGCAGAAGTGTTATTTGATGCCATTAATCTATAAACATGCAAGATAAATTATATTAGTACCAATTTCATTTTAGGTTTTCTTATAAACTCCCACTAAAATAGTAACCCTCATTAATAATTACAATAATTATAATAATTTAGTGGGCTAAGATCCATATTTCACTTAACTCTAAGTCAGCTTTGGCATGACGCTTATAGTTAAGTTATTTTGGTAGGTAGCTCATTTACCAATTATATCTTATATAACTCTTAGATCATTTATGGGATTTTGACATCATATGTCCCGGCATGTTATAATCCCATCTTATGCCCTTAGGCCCAAAACCGTTTTGATAGCCTAATTAAGTCTAACCATTTTAAACATATGAGTAGCACCATTACCCATCTTGCCTTACTAGGATAACCTAATGCACTTCGCTTTGGCAGAACCCACATTTCGGTGATCTTAGTCTTGACAAGTATTTTAATAATGGGTGGCATATGACTTAAAATTATGGTGAGGGATTTATTTTTAACTTATGATGTCTAATTATTTATATACATCATGCATCAATTCATACATGCCATCTCATACACATATATAAACATTCATCGCATCACATACTAAGAACATATGCATAATATATATAAAACCGTGTCATAGCATGGCCAAATCTATATTGATCCTCATAAGCCAATATGAAGATCAAAGGTCAATCCTAGGTGTGAAAAAATGGACTTGATCAAAATCTTCCCTCTTGCACCTCCATCGCTATGGGTTTGGATTGATCTCCATTGTTGCTCTTCGTCTTCATTACAATAATAATACAAAGATATTTTTACTACAACTATTGAATAAAATAAAGATTACAACAAATTAATGACACGCAGGTCGTATTTAAAAAATTACAAACCCTTAAAAAGATAAAATAAAATTCATCCATAAAAGGTTCAATTGGCCATGCTATGCACCATGCAAAGACATCATACATAAACATAATAAATCATATTTATTTCATATCATGCATAATATACCTTATTTCATAAATTGATATATTAAAATTACCGAGTGATAATTATGAACGACATATAAGGCGCTACGAAGAGGTAGCACGGCTGCCCCGCTGGCTGGTCAGCGGGCTGGGTTAAGGGGCAGCGCCCCTTACGGGGTCGGGGGGGCAGCGCCCCTCGAAACTTTTTAATATTGTCAATCATATTAACAATTTTCTGCCCAAAAAACCCTATTCTGTATGTATGAGAAAACAATTATGTTGATCATATCAGCCATCGTTTAATCATGTTAAACAATTTAATATATACAGAATACCATCAATAAATAATTATCCAATAATCATTTAAAAGAAGCTACGTAAATCGCTGCACGGGAGCACGACTACATTAGTCGTGCTTGAGCAAAATAGCACGGGTCGTGCTCATGAGCACGAGTCGTGCTTACAAGCACGGCAGAACAGGAATTGCAAGAATTCCTTATGTGAGCACGAGTCAGACACATGAGCACGACTCATGCTCTAATGTCCTACTCGTGCTCATGAACGATTTCATGAACTCTGTCTTCTGTAATATCGTAAAATTAAACGATTTTTGATCCCATCAGTAATCGTTTAACAGACATAGAGTAGGATCATTAAAATTTCGTATTAAACACTTTAATTACACAAGTTAATTGCATTAACATAATCGATTATCACATAATTGAATCGTAGCCCTTAGAAAACAAGATTACGTTTTTAACAATGAAAACAGTAATCAATATCAGTGTATCAACATGCACTTCAACAGAACCAAATATATATATATCACATACATAAAATTTGAATCAATCGAATATACAAGTGGCTCTAATACCACTGTTGGGTTTCAACGGATTAATACAACATCAAACGCAGCGGAATAAAATTGAAACCCGAAACAGGATCCAAGTATTTTCGATTGATTCAAAAGGAAGAGATTAAAATTACTAACCTTTAGAATGAAATTAACTCCTTTAATCCGGACTGAAGACGCTGCCTTTAACACGAACGTCCTCTATCGGTATCCACACGCACGAACAAATGAACAGAAGAAGCAGGGGTGCTAGCTCCCTTGAATGCGAATGGATTTTAATTTTCTTTCTTTCTCAAAGAAGAATGGTGGCTCTGTTTTCTTTTCTTTCTTTCTCAAAGAAGAACGATGGCTGTATTTTCTTTTCTTTCTTACTCTCTAATAATAAAAAATGCAGCCACTCTAATCCTTTTCTACGTTAGAACGTGATTAGTGTTTTATTTAGGGTTAAACTCTTTATTAACATATATCCCATATATAACTGTATATATATTTCAAATCCTTTTCCTCTTAGGAAAAGATAAATGAGGATATTTTCTCTAAATTCAAAATTAAGATATAATATACATATATTTATATATATATATTTATTTATTTATTTATTATTCAAAATAATAAGAAATAATATATTAATACATATTATTATCTCATATTCAAAATAAGAGATATTTATATGTATAAATATATATATATATAAATATGTAATTTCGAAATTAAATATAAATACCTATATTTATATTTTATTTCGAAATAACCCAATAAAATCCATTCTGTTCATTTTGCTCTTGGTGTGTGACCCAATAGGTTTATATTATGTTGGCAGTGGGCCTAATCCCATGATAAGCCCACAAGTCATAATTGGTCTCTAGCAAGACATTATGACTACCCAAATAATATAAATATCGTTAGTCCGATTTTAACCTGACAATAGAACATGTTATTATCCTTTTGTCACACGATATCTTGTTCGAACATAAGTCATGGTCCATGTCAAACTTAAATTGTTAAAACATATAATTTCTCGATCACTAAGCAGACTGATAAATTCAAATGACATTGATGACACTATCAATTCATTCGAGCACGGCCATGCATTTTACAGTCCTACTTATCGAGGGGCCCAATAGATATCTCTCTCATTAGAGAGGGACAAATTTCATCTTGATTATTCACTTTCCTCCGCATAATTCTCATTATGTCCAATCATAAACTTTATAATTATCCGATTAAAGATAATGTTTGATTATGTCAAAACATAATGATCCTTATGTAGGAAACTATGATAACCTCAGGTCAAAGGATTCAATAACATATCTATTATAAGATCACTTATGACACTATCCCATGAAGTGATCTTCTAGTGGGTCTATCCAGTACTTTGTTCTCTAGCAAGTACCTATAGATTTGATTTATATCAACATATATAATCATCCCATGATTATCAATGCAAATCTATACTAGTCTTAATTTATCTTTATGCCCTTTATTGATAAATGACTAGGGACAACATGAATAACATTGTTATTCATAAACATTACAATAATGTAACATGCCAATAATATCAATGTGAAGAAAACCATTATATAAATGAAAATGTAATGATTACATCAAGGTCCAAATGTTTGGCCTAGGGCATAACCACTAACAATCTCCCGCTTGCACTAGGCCCAATCATACATATATCTAATACCCATTGACCTAGTATGTCCATCATGTTTGGCTTGTGGGAGAGCTTTGGTAAGTGGATCGGCGATGTTATCATCAGTAGGTACTCTGCATATCTTGACGTCTCCTCTCTCAATTATTTCTCGAATGAGGTGAAAACGCCTGAGTATATGTTTTGATCTCTGGTGAGATCTAGGCTCCTTAGCCTGTGCAATAGCACCATTGTTGTCACAATAAAGATCAACTGGGTTGCTGATACTAGGTACTACTCCCAATTCAGCAATGAACTTCTTGATCCATACTGCTTCTTTGGCTGCATCTGATATTATTTATAAAATATCTTTGTAAAAATACATAAATTTTTCATTACTATTAACATTTATTCTTCGTAAATTATTTGTTATTATTTATTATTTTTATTCATTGATTAATATTTATATTTGTATATGGTAGTTATTTCATGCATGTATGAAAATTTTATATTTATTTATTAGTATTTTTTTTACACTAAATTGCCCGTTTGAACAGATTCATAAAAGACAAAACGATTCTTCTCAAGTATTTAAAAAAGTCCAAAATAATCAGAATTCGAATCCAGAATTTCTATTTCAGAGATAAATAACAGCTTGTAGTGCCTTTTCCTTGTTTAATAGAAGTTTAGCTTGTTAAAATAAAATAAAAATTTATTGTGCTTTATAAAAACTGTTTTTATTTTTATTTTTTTTCGGACACCGGTTAATCAAATAAACAATAGCAAGAATCTCCGCAACCACAACTAGCGTGTGATAAAATTAACACAAAGCAACCAAGTAACAGATTCTAATTCTAATATTAAAATGCTAAAATGATTAACCGTTGGACACTTTCTAATATTAAATTCCGCAAGGTAGTTATAAGAAGACTTCGTCCTTAAAAATCTTGCAGTTTTAAAGATATTGTCTTTTGATTAGTATGTGAAAATAAATACTATACATTACTCCAAAGCAATTACATCACTCACCTTCCGTGCACTTGCCCTGAAAACGAAATCTTCCAAAGCAGACATAAATAAAAGTATATTAACTTTCCAAGAAAAATTAAAAAGAGACCTTAATTATTCTCTTGATGTTGGTCGGTCGATTAGGTTCTCATAAATCTTACTCATCCCAACCGGCTTTGGAATTGTGGTTTATTACAGAATTAATTTATATAATAATTAAATGTAGGGTTTGTTACATGTATGTGATATTGATAAAAAAAAAATGGCCATCGAAAAGTAAACTCAATACGCGTCCCCTAGCTATTTCAACTTTAGCACGGCAGTACAAGTTTCTCCACATTTTCCTTTCTAAGAAATTAAGCCGAATATTGAAAAAAGAAATTAAAATAAATAAGAAATTGTGTTTTTGAAAGAATTATATTGCCAAAAATTTCTTGCCTAAGTAGGACATCAAATTTCTCTCATCCACCAAACCAATCCTGCATTGGCACGTATGATTTATTGATTAATAAAATAAATGAAAACAAATTATGGATACACAAACTTAAAATCTTTTTTGTTCACGTATATAGCTAGCCACTAACATTACAACATCTTGCGCTCATGGAAGGATACTAGTAAGTACCAAGAAGATGGAACGCAATCATATATTCTTACAAAATAAATAAATAACATAAAAAAAAATAAATGAAAAAAAGAAGAGAAGAAGTGAATAGGAAAGAGGATCTCATAACACCACCCACACACATGAAAAGAACTACAGAAAGATGTCCCCCTTATTCCACAAAGTATGTTGCCAGGAAAAGAAACAATTTTTTATTATTATTTTTTTTAAAAGACATAAGGAAAAGAAAATTGTCTGGTTGATATCAAATAACAAATTAAGCAAATGCTTGTGGGAATTGAATCCTCTTATATGTATTTGTATTAAGCCTTAAAGCTACAAATACAATAAAAAATTACAATATATAAAATCTTTAATAAGAATATATTTACATATATTCATATAAAAATATATCAAAACATTAATCAATCTGATCAAAATAACTATATATATTCTCTCAATGGTATTGGATGAAATTCGAGAATGTTATCATAATCATAGTTGTTGTTTGTGTTGAGAACTTCTTACCTGTAATGGGTTTATGAGAAAAGTCAGTACCAATTCAATCACAATTAGCCATGTATACCTGTGACGCGCGCCGAACCTAGTAAATGCCCTCTTTGAACCCGCTTTTAGGATTCGAGTGATTGGTTCGCGTTTTTTTGATCTTAGGTATTATGAGATATTTTCGACACCTCCTTTCACAATAGAACATTGAAAAGGATCATCCATTGTTATAACATCTTTAGGCACTTTTGAGACATTTTGGAGTCGCCACCCAATTTACAAGAAATCGGGAAATATTAACCTCTTATTGGTCTAAACCAGAGAGTGGTTCGGAACTTCACACTTATTTATGTCTTTGTTTATTATAAATGAGTTTTTAAATTCTAAAATTTCATTGCTCATCTCACGCGATCAATACAATTTATTTAAGACGCAATTCAAGCATCGAGAAAGCAAATAAAAATGTAAATAAAGCGGTAAATAAAGCGATAAACACACACGGCCACACCAAAAGAAAAATTGGGACGAATACAATCCCCCAAATGAAAAAGAAAAGCTGGATAAAATTTAAATGAAAATCGGGACAGAATGCAATCTCCAAATTAAAGAAAATAAAATTGCCCAAAAAATAATTAATTACAAGGACCCACAAAATATAAAAGCAAAACTAAACAGTCACACAAAATCAATAAAAAAAGAGTAACATATATAAATCGGGATATTTATTTTGGTTCGGGAACATTGGTTTCTTCATTCTCACTTAAAAAGGGATCGAAGAGTTATGTTGGAATTTGTCGTGAAAATTGGGACGAGTGATCCCAATTTTAATAAATCAACTCTTCGTTTTAGTCCGCAATATTTTTGCATTTTTGGCTAAAATCTAGGACATTGGTCCCAATTTATTGATAAAAATCCCAATTTAATTGTACAAAATATTTTTGTGATTTTTTATTTTAGCACGCGTATAAAATAAACTATTTTATTTACGAGCAAAAACAATCACATAAATAGAGATAGGAAATGTCTCACCCAAGTGATGTAGACTCCTATGTGTCGCGAGGAGTTCGGTCATGATAAATGCTCAAACAAATAAACACGACATTTTACCCCCAATGAAAAAAAACAATAAAAAATTAGCAATAATTTCAAAATTATTTAATAATAAAAATAAAAGAAATCAAGTGTAAAATTAACACACCAATAGAATACATAAAATAGATTAAATTGGACATACTAATTTAATATGTTAATATCACACATAGAAGAAAAAAATCATGCAAGGTAATATTAATAATAACCATAGCTAAATCATGAAATAACACCATGTAACATATAATGACAATGATGAAAATAAAAAACAGTAATGGCACCAATAACGACAACAATAAAAATAATAATAACATACTACTACTACTACTACTACTAATAATAATAATAATAATAATAATAATAATAATAATAAAGCCAAAGAAACTAAATGAGTAACTAAAAAGGAGGGCAATTAAACATGTAGTATACTATGGTAACATTTAAGCATAAAAAGATTACAAAGGGTAATAATAAAAAGAGAAAATCATGCAAATCCTATTTTTCGCCTCTTAACATTATGTAGATTTATCCATTTTTATGCAAATGACAAGATAAAGAGTGAATACCCATGCTAAATAATACATCACAAATCAAAAAAATAAATACATGCATTAATTCAAAAAATAACAAAGTAACATAACATAAAATAAGCTAACATGAATAAATTGAAGTAAAAATGAGATGAAAAATAGATCCAGGAATATTTACCCTCAGATTTAAATGATATTGAAGCAATATATCCCGATCTAATCTCTTGTCAAGATCCGAAAATTAACTCAAAAACATGTGTTAAAGCAAATCTTGAGTTTATGTCTAAAAGAACTCAAGAACACTAATACTAAAAAATGATTTGATTTTTTTTTGTGTTTGATATATGATGAGAAAACTCAAGTTAAGGAATTGATTTTCCTTTCTCAAAGTTTTCAAGATCAATGAAAAATTTTTAGAGATAAAAAACTAGAATGGAATTTTAAAAAGAAAACTTGTAGATTTTAAAAGAGAGAATTAAGAAGATTGAGAAAAATGATTTTTGTTTTTGAGAATAATAAAAGATAAACTCCAAGAACATTGAACTCTTTGTTTTTCCATCAAAATCCACTAACTCCCCTCAAGAATATCTTTTTCCAAATGACTTAGAAAAATGTATTTTTGCTAGAGAGAATTTTCTTACTCCCAAAAAAAACAAATTTTCTTCTCTCCTCCCAAAAAAATCTAACTCCCGTAAAACTCCAATCTCTGCCCTCCTCCAGCTCCCTAACAGGTTTTTTCAAGATTCCATCTCCCTAATTTCAACAAAAAACACTCCAAAATTCAAAACCAAATCCCTTAAGTCAAATATGGACAATTAATATTTTTATTTATTTTTAATTATTTTTTGTTGTTTTTTAACTTTTAATTTCCACCCAATTTGACTAACATTTGTCAAATTTTGATAAAAACTGAAAAAATCACAAGAAAAAATTATTTTTTAACCTAAAAAAATAATAAAAAAAACCAATTTTTGGGGTTTAGGGGGGCTGTCGGCGAGATTTCTCGCCAATGGGCGAGAAATCTCGCCCATGGGGCGAGATCTGCGCACAGTTGCATGCTGTTGTGTGCAGCAGCGTGCTGTCGCAACCGGCGACCGGAATTTTTTTTTAGATTTTTATTTTAGAAAATATGATAAAATGAAATACAAAAATATGGATAAAAATATAAATATAAATATAAATATAAATAAAATATAAATATAAATATAAATAAGAATAAACACTTTAAAAGGATTTTGAGGAAAATAAAAGAATTTGACAAAGAGATGATCGATTCCTATTTTCTTGCTCATGAATTAGTCTTTATCTTCATCATTGGTTAATCCTGATCTTGGACCGACTCGAGACCCGGTGTCTACAGTTGCCCCCAATTTTGGGGAAACTAGCACACAGGTGCCTAGTTGAGCCAAAATTTAGAAAAGAGGAAAGAAGCGCATACCTGAGGCGACGACCTTCTCGCTGCTATGAAAGGTAAATCATTTCTCCCGAACTGCAAGCCTACTTCGGACTTGCGAGATGTGGGTTCCATCCTCAAATGGTGATGCGCCGAGTCCGCTCTGAACTTACGAAACACAAGAAGTGCTCTCTTGGGCTGCACTGAGTTGCTGACAAGACTATAAAGTGTGGATGTCTTTGGATATAACTGAGCCGCCATCTAGGCTACAGTGTGGTTGCACCGAATCGCTGACAAGATTACAAAGTGTGGCCATTTTTGAATATCACCGAGCTGTTGTCTAAACTACAAAGTGATTGCACTGAATCGCTGACAAGATTACAAAGTGCGGATGTTCTGAAATGTCACCGAGCTGTTGTCTAAGCTGCAAAGTGATTGCACCGAATCGCTACCAAGATTACAAAGTGCAGAGGTTCTGAAATGTCACCGAGCTGTTGTCTAAGCTACTAAGTGATTGCACCGAATCACTACCAAGATTACAAAGTGCAAAAGTTCTGAAATATCACCGAGTTGTTGTCTAAGCTACAAAGTGATTGCACCGAATCGCTACCAAGATTACAAAGTGCAAAAGTTCTGAAATATCACCGAGCTATTGTCCAAACTACAAAGTGATTGCACCGAATCGCTACCAAGATTACAAAGTGCAGAGGTTCTTGAATATCACCGAGCTGTTATCTAAGCTACAAAGTGATTGCACCGAATCACTACTAAGATTACAAAGTGCAAATGTTCTTGAATATCACCGAGCTGTTATCTAAGTCACAAAGTGATTGCACCGAGTCGCTACCAAGATTACAAAGTGTAGATGCCATCCTCAGATAGTGATGCGCTGAGTTTGCTCCAGACTTACCAAATGCAAAAAGTGTTGCTTTGAATTGCACCGAGCCGCTAACAAGACTACAAAGTGCCGGGGGCCATCCTCAGACAGCGATGCGTCGAGTCTGCTCCAGACTTACCAAACGCGAAAAGTGCTCTCTAGCATAACTTCGGTTGTTTCCTAAATAAAATGAAATCCGATTAGATCAATGTATCATTGTGATCATTTTAATTATTTAACTTCTGTGAAGGTTCAATTGTTATGATTTTACCAATTTATGGCTTATCATATGATTTCCATCTTTGTCATTTTATTATCCATAGCTCAATTTTTTTTTTTATTTAAAGGGTATCCAAACATGCAAAGCACAACAAAGATCATCCATACAGATATTATTTTCGTATACAAATTACATCAAAAATCATAAATCTCCCTGAATATCGATCAAAAAGATCATGGTTGGTGTTAGGGGTGTGCAAAAACCGAACTGATCCGAATAACCCGAACCGAAATATAAATTCGGGTAAGGTTATTCGGGTAATTCGGTTCGGGTATGAGAATATATAGAATTTCGGGTTTGGGTCGGTTCGATGAAAATCAAGGTTAAACCGAACCACCCGAAAAAACCGAATTTCATCCACCATTAAAAGGAAAAAACCCGGTCTGCCCTTCATTTTCCCCTTTTCAGTTTCGCCTTTCACGCTCTAAATCCCTAACTTCTTCTGCCCTGCCGCTCTTCTCCTCCATCGCTATCGCCACTCGTCTTCTTCCTTGCTGTTGCCGCTCGTCGCGTAGATCGCAGTCGCCGCCGGTAGCCTCAACGAGAGTGAGTTCTTCTTCTGCGATTCGTTAAAGGGCATTTTTCTTGTAGTGGTAATTGCGGTTGATCATTTCACGAAGTGGGTGGAAGCAGAGCCATTGCCTACAATTGCCCCCGCAAATATAATCAAATTCATGTATAAGGTAGTAATTACAAGGTTTGAAATCCCGCACACAATCATTACTGATAATGGTAAGAAGTTCGATTGCTTTTCCTTTAAGAATTATTGTGCGGATCTAAAAATCAAACTGCATTTTACCTTGCTATACCACTCATAATCAAACGGCATTTTCTTTTCGGCATGTAGAGCTTATTTCTCTACTGCCTCTACTCTTGACCCAGCTTCACCAAGTTGGTGTTGGAGCCGGAACACTTCTTGTTCCTCATTTTTCCAAGCGAGTATGAGCTTATTTATTTTACTGATAGTAGCTCCTCCCAACATGCACCCCTGAAAATGAAAAGTTACGTTCCGTATAAGATGAAGAAAACTGAACACATTAAATGTTCCGAGTTATAGGATGTTACCTCCACTTCATTCCTCTTCATGGCATAGCTCAATTGCTCAGCACTTAGTTGAAGCAGGGGTGTCGCCTCCGAGGGAAGACATGTTGTCTGATTAAAAAAGGTTGTGAAGTCAATATTCTCCTTTAACCAAGATTTTCCCTGTTGTTGCCAGAACCTGCGTATGTCCTCAGCAAGGGTCTTCAATTCTTTCGCCCAAGACTTGGGGTCAAGAGTGTATGCTTATTTCCTGTTATCGGAGGGATTCTCAGAGGTAGTAGCTCGGATATTTTCTGATTGAAGAGAGCCATCGGCTACGACTATTGGCACAGACGGGGAAGCCGCTGTTGTCAACATGGGGCTCTGTATGGGAGCATTTGAGCTCGAAGGAACAACGGACGAGCTTGGATTTGGAGGAGCTGGACTGGTTTCTTTTGCTACAGTAGTGAATGAGCTGCCTCCAGCCTTTTGCCGTTTTGCCTTAATAAGTTCAGCCAGGCTAGGTCGTGAACTCCTCTTCATAGCTACAACAAAGCAACCAATAAAAAATAAATTAGAATGCAAGAACTAGAAATTAAAAGGTTTACCCTTCTTTTTGGAGTTCGATCTGGGCTGTGGTGGGGGTATTCCGCATTGAAGTTGTAAATTTATAATAGTAGTAGTAACAACAAAGAAGAAAATAATAATAATAATAATAATAATAATAATAATAATAATAATAATAATAATAATAGGTAAAAGGAAAACAGTGAACATAATAATAATAATATAGTGAAGACAATAGAGACAACTGGAAACAATGCTAATGGTAATACTAATAAAAAACGTTGACAGTGAGTTCAAACAACTATAACAATAAAAAGACTAGAAAGATGACAATGAAACATGGTAACAATAACCAAAAATAATAATATTAACAACAATAAATAATATACAAAAATAAATGAGAACGGGTCCAAAAATATTTACCCTTAGAGTTTATGAGTCGAAAAAATGGTGTCTTGATCCGTCCTCCTTGTCGACTTTTGTGGTGATAAATACAAAGAAAGTATAAGGATCTATGTTTTAAACAAATGAAATCAAGAAAATATTTGTGGAGGGATGATCCAAGACAAAAGGAAATTGATTTTCTTTGCTTAAATCAATCCTTGAATGAAAAATATTTTGCAGAAAAAAGAAGAAAAAAGAAGGTTAAAACTTGAAAATTTTAATATTTTTTGCTTTCAAGAAAGCTCTCGGCTGCCCTTTTGGTTGAGACAAAACCCTCTCAATTTTTCTTTGAAAAATGCAGCCCTCCAGAAAAGAAGACCAAAACCCTATTTGATTTGCTGTCTTGCCCAAAAATGGGAAGAGACAAAGAGTCTTTCATTTTTAGTTTATAAAAAAAAGCACAAAAATGTGAAAGAAACGAGAAAAACGAACTGGAAATCAGAAAACGCAGAGAAGAAAGCGACCGCGACCAAAAATGGCCGCGTGTGGAGGCAGGTGAGGCGCGCGCCCAGTGGGGCGCGTGCGCCCTCGACAGCACGCTCGCACGCCCGTGCAGCCCTTGCAGCGCGCGCGCACGCCGCCCTTACGCATTCGCAGCTCGTGAAAAAAAAAAAAGAAAAATAATAAATAATAAAAAATAAAAAATAAAATAAAATAAAATAAAAAAAATAAAGAGTAAAAAGAGATAAAAAAAAATTTAGAGGAACAAAGGAGATTTTTTACAAGGATGACATCATTTTCGACACCTTTACTTGTGGCAAGTATTATTTTTATCATTGGGTAATCCTGATCTTGAACCTCCTCGGGACCCGGTGTCTACAGTAGGCCTAGCCTCTCTCTCAAAGAGCTTATATCACTGGACTTCAAGATCGAAGCTATGCTTCCTACTCTAGGAAGTCTTCTTGGTTCTTTTCTTCCCTCTTGCCTTGGTTTTCTAGTGGTAGGGGATTCTGGGGGACTGTTAGTAGCAAGCCCTTCCTCTACGCTCATCCTTTCATAGGAACTCTTGAAGGAACTCATGATATAAACAAAAAAAAGGGAGGGAAATAGTACAAACCTGAAATTTCAGAAAAAGCTTTGAAGTGAATCTGGAGATAGCGAATCAAAAAATGCTTGAGGATGAGAGCTTGCAAGAGGAGCAAATATGAGGATGTGTGAATTTGGATATGCGAATCTGGAGCGAGAAAACAGAGAAAGATAAATCTACGAAGATGAACAGTAAAGTGAAAGAGCAAAAGCGTGAAAACGAAGCAAATTTCTGAAAATGAAATGAAATATATAGGCAAAATGAACTAGTAATTGTAGGACAGATGGCGAGCGTTAGTGGTCATTAAGTGTATGCGTCAATTTCACTTATAGTCACTCAACGTATCACTTATCGTGCAAAAGTAACCGACTTTTTTTTCTAACTTAAATGTCATTGAACTTCTAACATTTTTGTAAAAAAGTCATGTAAACCGAAATCCGGCGAAAACTCTTGCCGGATTGATTGTATAATATTAAATTTAAAATATGTCATTTTTAATACAACGCATATATGACAAGTTTATTTGTCATAATTTGTCGACTTTTTGGTTCATAAATGACGATATAATGTTTACAATTACGATATTAATATTATAATAAAAAAATATAATTTAATGACAATAAAAAATTGTCACTAAAATAATTTTTTGTGACAATTATTTTTGTCTGTATTTATGTCACTAATTTGTAAAATAATATGACAATTTATATTCATCATTAATATACATTAATTTAATGACGAAATCATTTTTCGTCACTTAAAGTATTAGATTTAATGACAACATTAAATATTTTATGACGAAAATTATATTTATTTGTAACGATAATTACGTAACCAATACTTAATGGTTTTAACTAGAAGTAGAGTTTCGTCATTAAAAATATTTAATTTCGTGATGAATTTTAAATTTATCATAAAAAATGCCAATTTTTTGTGACGATAATAATATAATGTGACGAAATATAATTTTATTTGTGACATAATTTTTGTCATGAAAAGTAAGAAATAAAGATGACGATAATTATTTTCGTCACAAAAAATATACTTACGGTGACAAATAATTAAATTGTCACGTAAACTTTTATATTACGCGCTTACAGTTATGTTCTCTGTGACGATAAAAATTCGTCACCTTATTTTTTCAGCGACGAAAAATGAATTTTTCATGACAATTTTTTGCGTCATAAAAGGTGTAATTTCTTGTTGTGGTAGCATTTGTTGGAGATACTATTAAACGACACGTAATTTTTGATATGGCATGACATGTTATCAATTCGGTAAGGGTCATCGTCTGATTCCGATCTGCATGACTTTTTTGCAAAAATGTTAGAAATTCAATGACATTTAAGTCGAAAAAAAAATCGGTTATTTTTACGCAATAAATGATAAATTGAATGGCTGTAAGTGAAATTAATCCGAATTTTAGGCAAGCCTGAGTTTAGTAATTGTCGGCCGTATACATAAAGAAACAACAATGGTGGAGCAGTGATAAAAAAAAATACAAATTATCGTAAGCTAGGCATGAAAAATCGGTCTTAATCCGTATCTATCGTATCGTTTCGACGAAGAAAGCGGAAAGCGGTAGGGAAAGCATTCTATTTCAGGTTTAAGGCCAAGTGGATCCTATGTCTTTTTTGTTTGTTCACACATGTTGATAGTAATATTGACTTAATTTAAATGTGGTTGAAATTTAAAAATTTGTAATTTTTGAGAAATTATTAGGAAATTGTAAGGAAATTAAATAGATAGTTCTAATTTTTATATATAATTTTTGAAAGTAAATAAACTCTGGGCTTCCAACTCTGTTACCGTCCCTAACACTTCATTGACTAATTAATGTGTGCTTGTTTCATGCAATTATTGTGCCATCCATCAATTGACTAATTATTAGCTAAATTCTCTCACACCTTTTTTTATTTTTTTTTTAATATATAATGTTATAACTAATCAGCTCTTTTTGGCCTTAAACTAATTTCTATATTACAGGTAAAATTAAATAAAGGTGGGCCACTATTAGAAAATAAATCTCTGTTCACATTGAAGGATACTGCCTAATGCGAGGAATTAGAGAGGATGGTATATTTCCAAAATCGAAATTTCGAAAAAGAAAATTGAAGGGGAAAATATATATGATTAGTTGCACACAAAGCGTACACTTTAAGAAAAAGAGTAAATAGAGATAGAAATCGATTTTCGTCTCTAAATAGGGACGGAAATTTTTCCGTCTTTATGTTCGGTCGCTAAAAATAGCGGAATTGTTTCCCTCCATATTTTGAGACCGAAAATAGAGACTATATTATCGAGACGGAATTTAATTTCATATTATTTTTGTGATTATTATACACTAGGTTTGTTATAAATTTACGGAATAATCTATTCATTTGTTATCAATATTATTGAAACCGGACCGGATAAAAAACCGGCAAGGCTGAGGGTTCGTGGTTCGACCGGTTTGATCTGGTTCGACCAAATTTTTTTCTATTTTTTAAAATATTATTAATTAGTATAATTTTTATAAATATTACTATATAAACACTCAAACAAAAACAAAATCTATCAAAACATTTAACATATGACACAAATATACTAATAATAAGTTACAAAATATATTAAATATTCACCAAACATAAGTTTTAAACATTCAAATAAATTTATTTTACATTAAATATATTTAAAAAAAATCATTTTCATCACTCATTATCATTATTGTCATTCTCATTGGACTTTTTTTTTTATAAAGGGTGTATTTTAAAAAAATATTTTGTTTTATTTTTTTTAATTTTGGAGGTATTTTTTTTATTTTTAATTTTAATTTTTTTAATTTCGATTATGTTATTAGCAGAAATATATATTTTTTTATTTTTCATAAATTTTTTTTATGTACAATACATTTTTATTAGAATTATGAATTTCTATTTCAATTATATAGTCTATTACCTAAAAAGAAAAAAAAATATATTATTTAGATGGAAGGAGATAAATTGAGTGATTTTTTTTTTATAAATAATGTGTTTTAAAAAATAATTTGAGTTTTGGGGTGTTTTAAAAATAATTTGTGTTTTAAAAACAATAATTTTTTATTTCAATCCGGTTTTTCCCGGCTTTCTCCGGTTCTACCCGGTTTTTTTCCTGTTCTGGCCGATTTTTTTTTGATCCGGTTTTATATAGTCAAACCAACCGTTTTTCAGTCCGGTTGACCGGTCGGTCCGGTCCGATTTTAATAACTATGTTTGTTATTAACCTATATGTTATTTACAGGAGTTTACTATGGGCCGGACGCCTTATCCTCATGAATTGTTTTAATGTCCAATTATATACTCTATGAATATTTTATTCTTATTATTACCTAAAGTTAAGATATCAATAGCTATTTATATTTTTTAGTGTAAAACATTAATTTCATTTTTCAAAATATTTTTTTAGATAATATTACTCCACCTTTCATCTTATTCTACTAAATACCATCTCTATGGTAAAATATCATTTTAGTCCTAATTTTTTAATTAATTACAAAATTGCCATTTTTACACCATAATTAGAATTTTGCCACTAGTTTACCTTTTTTCCACTCTAAGCCCATTATTTGGCATGCAAATTACTGATTAGTCCATAGCTTTCCATTTTTATGCCAAATTACGTTTTAGTCCTCCGAATTATAAAATTTCATGTTTAACCCGATTATTCACTATTTTATCACTTTTATCCGTTTAACTCATTATTTAGGGAAATTATCATTTTGACCTTAAAGTTTTTATTTTCTTTCATTTAAGTCATTTTTCACTCTAATTCGCATTTTCACTTTACTCTTTGCATTATATCATTTTACATTATATGGTTTTCTCACATTTTAACTCCAATTCATTCCAAATTTAATTCAATAATTCATAACATGTAAAAACTAGGTTGTACACAAATTTTAACTCAATCAGAGTCCATTTTCAGTCTGATTATGTTATCGAAATATTGCCTTTTTACTGTCAATAAATTCTAAATATTATTTAGAGTCCATCTGAAATTTTTGATAAATTTTGGAAATTATTTACTATTTTTAAAGTTTTGGTCAAACATTCAGTCAACCCAGTACTATTTAAACCAAAATCACAACTTTTTCTTACTTTCTAAGTTTAATTCCTTATAAAAATGAATTCATAATTCTTAATATATATTCATTAGACTCCAAGAATATTTTTGGTTCAATCGGAAACCATTTCTCGGTCCGGTAATTATTTATCAGTCCGATAATTCAATTTTTCAGTGTCACCAAAAATTAATTTTTTATTACCATATGATTCTACTCATTAATATGAGTACGTACATATTTTCAGATTATTTTTATAAGGTCCGTAGCATTTTTTACGGTCCGATCAAATTCTCAGTCAATTTAATCACTATTTGAAACGAAGCCGTGATTTTTTTGTATTTTTGACTTTTGGATAGCTATTTGACCTCATTTTCACTTCAAATTTTAACGTCAAACTCATCGTGACTTATATTTTCCAATAGTCAAATAAAATATTTTTCACTTTCGGATGTACTTTATGCCTCGGAAACACTATTCACTATCAGGGAATACTATTCACGGCTAATCCGTTATTAAGACCATTACACTCCATTTGTAATAAGCTCTGATTTATTATATACATAGAAGATAGAAGAGAAAAAATAACTTGGCCCATGAATGAATTGTGCAGGTTAATTGGTTGGATTATATAATAACCCATAACCCATATAGTACTGTGAATTTTGTAAATTTTAGAATGGTTGTATGGATTATAATAATCCATTAAAATTGTGAAAAAAATGGGTTGGATGGGTTGGATTAAACGGTTTGGACGGGTTATACCATTTTTGAATACCCCTAGTTAAAACCTATTGATATAAATTCATGTTTTTAACTATTTACTATCTAGGCTTAATTCTGTTTGTATTTTCTCTCAGATTTTTCCATCAGCCTCTTATAAAGTTCGCAGTTATATAAATTGACAGTTATTCTTCTTAATTATTCTTAATTTGTGCGTGAATTTATAGAGTTAGCTTGATAATTGTGGTTTTTCATTTCACAATGATTTGCAGTATTTGAAAATTAGATTAATCACAATTTTAAGCCTAACTTAAAACGTGAAATTCTCTACCACGTAATTAACTTTCATTACTGAAACAGTCAAAGCAAATAATTAATTGTAAAATAAGAAAATGTAAAAGAAAATATATAATTAAACAAGACTAAAATAAGACAATGAAAAGAAAAAAAAGAAAGGACAACGTATCCTTTACAGCTTGCATTCTTGATTTGTTGAGTGAATTTATGCTTTCTAATTTATATGCTTGAAACTGAAACACACCTTAGCTTTTCCAGTTCTTAAGGAATAAAAGAGGTTATGTTTATTTCTTCCAAATAAAAACCACACATATTAAAGGTTTAAAGGACAACTTATTTCTTAATAGTTTCTTCATTATTAAATGTTTAATTTGTTCTTGCTAGTTAACTTTTGACGAAACAGAAATGAGCCCATTTATTTTTTTTCCTTCCACAATCACAATGGAGAAGCAATAACTATGACTTCAATCAATTCAATAACTTTGTACTTCTGTCTCTTTGCTAAAAGAATGATCCAGGTCTTTTCAAAAAAAAAAGAAAAATTTAATGATTGAGGCAAAATAATCTTCATTGAATTCTCATTTTACCCTTAACTTCAGCCTGAGATGTCCATGGATGCAGCTGGGCAAAACAGTCATTTCGAGCAGACCACGAAGTTGAAAAGCCAATAGCGCTAGCCTTTTGATTGGGCAAAACAAAATGAAAAGGTAAATCAAACATAAAGTTTAATATATTTACAAAATTGTCATGATTTTGATAAAAAATATGTTCTTTTTGTCTCCGTGTGTATTTGCTATAAAAAAAAAAATATATGTACAAACATTCCAATTTTATTTTGGAATTTATGTGAATACGTATCTATTAAGATAATAGACATGGGACTATTTTTGTACGACATTAATTAAATGTTGACAAAGAACAATAAAATAAAATAAATAAATAAACAAAGGCAGGTTGCTTCTTGGAAAGTATAAAATTCCACAAGAAAACGCGTAATGAATTTAAAAAACTCAAGCAGTTGCAGCGTATGAAAAATTTCGTTTCTGACTTGCATTTCCTTCTATATATATTATACACTACCATATCTATTATTACCTCCTTCTTCTTCTTCTTCTTCTTACTAAATATAAATCTCTCTGTTCTTGAATATTGTTTGAAGTTTCAAAATGAGTCATTATTATAACCATCAAGAAACTCCAGCAGGTGAATTTATAGACTTTGATTTCTGAATTCTCGTTCTTTGTTTATACATGATAGCATTGCTATCTCTTATCTCACGTCGGTTTTAGATGAGCTGAAAGTTGATGTTAAAAGATTATGGATACCTTTTTTTTCTGTATACGCGTTTTGGGGCAGCACCCCAGCAACAAATCCGTGAGGGCTCAGGGCTCAAAGCGAACAATATATGCAGGCGCCGCCGCGAGCCGGTGTATCAATACATATATGTTGTATTTATGGGGTTTGTATATTGGTTTTTGTAGGTGTATATCCTCCACCGCCAACTTCATATCCAACGGCGGTGCCACCACAAAGAGGTCCTTATGTTGCTCCGCCACCGGTTGGTTACCCTATGAAAAATGACCCCCGAGTTCCTCGCCAGCCCTCTACTGCTGTGTCCCAGAGCCGTGGGTTTGGCAATGGATGGTATGTCTCTTTGCAACTGAGTTTATAGATTTATTTTTCACAGGGTTTAAATAACAATTATGATTATGATTTACTTATTTTCTGTTGTTTGACAAATGCAGTTGCGCTGGCTTATGTTGTTGCAATTGTTGTGTACAGTACGCATGCTTTTGAATTCTGAAGACTGATTCTTTATTTTGTTTTGGGGTCAATTTCATCAATGGTCACTCAACTTATCACTTATCGCGCAAAAGTAACCGACTTTTTTTTTCTTACTTAAATGTCACTGAACTTTTAACATTATTACACAAAAGTCATGTTGACCGGAATCCGGCGACGACCCTTGCCGGATTGATGACTTTTTTGCAAAAATGTTAAAAGTTCAGTAACATTTAAGTTGAAAAAAAAAAAAGTTAATTACCTTTTCGAGATAAATGATAAGTCTAGTGACCGTGAGTGAAATTAATTTAAATGTAACATTTGTTGAACTTATCAATCCGGCAAGAGTCGTCGCCGGATTCCGGTCAACATGACTTTTGTGCAATAATGTTAAAAGTTCAGTGACATTTAAGTAAGAAAAAAAAAGTCGGTTACTTTTGCGCGATAAGTGATAAGTTGAGTGACCATGGGTGAAATCAACCCCTTATTCGATTAATTGATATGAAAACTTAAAATTTCAACCGATTTGTTGCGCACACATATATAATGCATTCTTTCATTATTTGAAGCAATTATTTTTATAATTTTAGTATTTATTAGACATGACGATTGGATAGGGTCGGGTTAGTTATTTTCGATTTTTTGGGTTATCATTTTTCGATTGGGTCACTTCTTTTTTCAGGCATGTTCGGATAGGAGTGTTCATGGACCGGTTAACCGGTCCATGAGCAAAAAAAAATCAGTCCATTAAATTCGATTTTTTTAAAACACTAATTATTAATCAGTCAATCGATTTCGAATTTTCGCATTAATTAACCAATATTTTTCGGTTAACCATTATAATTATAAAACACATTCATAAAAAAATTAAAATATTCAAATTACTTAAAAATTAAAATTAAAAAAAAACTAATTCAATATAGCAATTAAATATAATGTTCACACTACAATTATAAACTAAAAATGTTCAAAATATTTGAAAATTAAAATTACAAACCGAAAATATAATGATCCAACTAGTTAAACAAAAAAATTTCACACATATTATATTATACATACATATATATATATATATATATATATATATATATATATATATATATATATATATATATATATATATATATATATATATATGGTTTCATTTTAATTATTTTTTGAACTTTTTATATATAAAAAAAATTATATAAAACCTATTGGTTAACCGAAAACCGAAACCGAAAATACATGTGAAAAATTGTAGAAAACCAATCGGTTAATTGAAACCGAAAACCGAAACCAAAATATATACAATTATACAAAATCGGCCGGTTAACCAAAATCGACGGTTTTTTGGAACTAAAAACTGAAACTGATATTCATAAAAATTATTAACCATTAACCATAAAAATTGGTTCGGTTAATATATTTTTCAGATCAGTTTCGGCTCGATTTTTTGGTTAACCAAGTCCATCGGTTTTTTGAATACCCCTATATTCGGATCAGGTATTATAATTAAAATTAAAAAATCGGATCGAAACCAAAACCAAATTGATTGAACCGTTAATAATTTGGTATATTTGATTCGGTTTAATCTATTTGATTTTTGTATAAAAAAATATCTAAAACCGAATCGACCGAACTATTAGTAGAATTATATTGTTTTGTACTTTTTTATATATTTATTTATATAAAAATATTTCTACTTGTGTGCCGCCTTTCTCTCTCAATTCTTAGAAAGAAAAATGAATTAAACTAAATTTTATAATGATAATTAATAAAAAAAAGTGGGAGACGTTTTTTTTTTTTTTTTTTAAATTTGAGATGCAATGATTTGATGAAAGAAAAAATGTAATAACATAACTGAACATCGACAGCAACGCAAGATTGGTGGATGAGCTGTGAGTAGTAGAATTATGACATAAATAAAATTTAATTGTTGGGTTAAATCCGACAAAAAAAATGAAATAGCAAGAGCAATTAGCAAGATCCAAAAATGTTGTTGCTGATTAGACCTTTTAGTGACAATTTTGCAAGGACAAATGAAATTTTTCAGTAAAATAATTGGCAGAATTATAAGAAGGATCTTTTGTGACACAACAAGGACTAAATAACATTATCGCTGTTTTAGGACGCCAATTTTATGGTCTAATTTATTGTTTCACATATAAGTTTTTAATTCTTAATATATATGTGTAATTTAATTTTAAAAAATAAAAAAAATTAAATTTTAATTTGGCAAGAGATTAGCAAGATATAATTTTTGCAAATTTTTTCTTAGATAGAGGACGATTAGCAACAATATAGCAATAAGAAAATCTTGCTATTTTTTGCAAGGAAAATTTAATTAGCGGGCGCAACATGGCTGCTAAATAATGTAAACCCTAAGAGTAATATCGGGCAATTACTTCACAAAAATTAGTGAGAGTAATGCCTTTCATGGTTGCTAAAATTAGCGAGAATTTCTTGCTAAATAAGCAATTAGCAAGAGCAGTTATCAATATTGCAATGAAATAATATCCATGTAATTTCCTCGCAGAAATTAGAAAGAGAAGTGTCGTGCATGCTAAATGGTTGCTAAATTAACAAGAACGAACTTCCTCACTAAAATTCTGCAACGATCACTTTAATATTAAAATTTGGGTTCTCGCCATGTCGTTGCAAATTTAATTCAGCAATGAAATTTCAGTAATTAGCAAAAAATACTGTCCTTGCTATTTTGTTTTTGTTCTTTTAATGGAATTTTAAGTATTTTTAGTTTTGGATTGGTTCGATTTTAAAATTTTCATTTTCGGATCGTGCAGGTTTTATCCATTCGAATTTTCTTTGAATTTGGATGACTATTTTTAAATTAGTTTCACTACAAGAAAATCATAAATTAGCGACGGAATAAAAACCGTCGCTAAATAGCGACGGAAATAATATTCCGTCGCTAAAATAGCGACGGATAACAAAGTCCGTCGCGAAAAAGGACGCCAAACATTCCCTCCAGAAATTGCGACAGAAACTAGCGACGGATATCTAATTCCGTCGTTATAAAAAAAATTAATTTCAATTTAGCGACGGAGTTAGAAACCGTCGCTAAATTTAGCGACGGATATATAATTCCGTCGCTAAAATTAAATAAGATTTAAAAAATAAAATAATTTTAGCGACGGAATTTCTATTCCGCCGCTAATTAACGACGGAATGATATTTCCGTCGCAATTTTTAGCGACGGAAATATATTCCGCCGCTAATTACCGACGGAATGTGATTTCCGTCGCTATATAGCGACGGAAATCGCATTCCGTCGGGAAATCTGAATTAAAATCAGATGTTAACCCTCTTCCCCCCGATCCTCTCTCTCTCCTCCCTCTCCCCTCACTCTGCCTGTCTGATCCCCTGCCCTCTCGCCGCCGACGACCGCCCCCTCCCCTCCGTTCGCCGGTCCCCTCCCCTCCTCCTCCTCCTCCTCTCTTCCCTCCCTTCTCTCTTTTTTTCCCGCTCCGATCTTCCCTTCTGCTTGCCTCCCTGCCGTGCGCCTTCCTTCCTCTCCTTCGCCGCCATCGACCGCCGCTGCTCCGGCGTTGGCTTCCTCTCCTCCTCAACCTGGTCAACCTCCCTCCTCCGCCTCCTCCTCCTCTCCTCTCCTCCGGCGTCTGGTAAGCCAACAGTACCCATTTGCCCTTTTTTTTAATTATTATTATTATTATTATTATTATTATTATTATTAATTTATTTAACTTAATTAGACAATGAATTATTGTTGATTGATTGTTGAAATAGATTATTGTTGTTAGAATAGATTATTATTGTTGAATGTTGAAATAGATTATTATTAATTTATTAGACAATGAATTATTTAACTTAATTAGACATTGAGTTAACTTAATTAACTATTGTTCAAAGAAAAAATTAATTTTTAATTAGTGTTGATTGTTGTTAGAATTAATTTAAATTAGTTATGTTAATTAAATTTTTTGTTATTTTTAAAAAATACAATGAATTAATTAGTGTTAAATCAAATAACACTAATTAAAAATTGAGCATATATGTTTAGAGAAGCATAAAATAAGCGTATGATCATAAGTAGAAATGTATGTATTCACAATTTGATATTTATGAATTGTTTAAATACTCATTCTTTTTCTCTTACTAAGAGTCATTTAATAAAAAATAATACCATTTAAAATATCATTTTATAAATAACGGCTCCGAAGAAAGAAATTGGGTCATTGCATTAATATAATCAATATTTTTTTTCCTTTTTTAATTGAGCTATTTTAGTCAACTCAGAAGTAATAATTCATTTTCACTCAATTTGTTAACTTTTAGCTTCTCATATAAACTAAAAAAATTATTAATTAATATCGATTTTATAAAATTTTCATTATAATTTATTAAAATATTATTTTATTAATTTTTTACAATTATATATTTTCACTCTGTTGAATACCTTCTTTTTAGCGTATACATAAAGTCAAAATAAAAAATAAGTAACTAAACACTCTTTAAATTTAAAAATTATCAAATTGACTGAATTTTTTTTTTCAAAAATTGTTAAGTTAGATAAATAGAGAGAGTATTTTGCTGTTAAGTTAAAACAATTTATAATTTATTTTAATATGTCAAACAATTATTTTTAAGTGCTCCAATTTTTAATTTTTTTTTATATTAGACACAAGAAAAAGTGGATTGATGCCATGCAAGATGAAATGAAATCCTTGTATGAGAATAACATCTTTGAGTTGATGGAGTTACCCAAAGGCAAAAGAACTTTGAAGAACAAGTGGGTGTACAAAGTGAAGCACGATGAGAACTCTTCACAACCACGGTACAAAGCTAGATTGGTAGTCAAAGGATTTAGCCAGAAGAAAGGTATTGATTTTGATGAGATTTTTTTCTCCAGTTGTGAAAATGACATCTATTCGTGTTGTTCTCGGTTTAGCAGCTAGCCTTGATTTGGAGGTTGAGCAGATGGATGTTAAGACTGCTTTTCTCCATGGTGACTTAGATAAGGAGATTTACATGGAGCAGCCTGAAGGGTTTCAGATGAAAGGCAAAGAGAGGTATGTGTGTAGACTTCAGAAAAGTTTATATGGTTTGAAGCAAGCACCAAGGCAGTGGTACAAAAAGTTTGAGTTTGTTATAGGGGAGCAAGGCTACCGGAAGACTACTTCAGATCACTGCGTATTTGTTCAAAGGTTTGGTAGTGATAATTTTATCATTTTATTGTTGTATGTTGATGACATGTTAATTATTGGAAAGAATACTGGAAGGATTGCTCAATTGAAGCAACAGTTGAGTAAGTCTTTTGCTATGAAGGACTTAGGGCCAGCAAAACAAATTCTTGGCATTAAAATTACTCGAGATAGGGCTGCCAAGAAATTGCATATGTCACAGGAAAAATATATTGAAAAGGTGCTTTGCAGGTTCAATATGGATAAAGCTAAAGTGGTTAGTTCTCCTCTTACAACCAACTTTAAGCTAACTGAAAAAGATTGCCCTTCTACTGAGGAAGAGAAGGAAGAGATGGATAGAGTTCCATATGCCTCAGTTGTAGGAAGTTTGATGTATGCTATGGTGTGCACACGGCCTGATATACTTAGATATCTTCGAGGTACTTCCAAATTGAGTCTTACATTTGAAAATGGAAAGCCAGTGCTAGTTGGGTATACAGATTCTGATATGGCAAGAGACAAGGATAGTCACAAATCAACTTCTGGGTATTTGATGACTTTTGCAGGGGGAGCTGTGTCATGTCAATCAAGACTGCAAAAATGTGTTGCACTTTCTACTACAGACGCCGAGTATATAGCAGCAACGGAAGCAGGTAAGGAGATGTTATGGTTGAAGAGGTTTGTGCAAGAGTTAGGCTTCAAGTAACAACGCTATATAGTGCTTTGTGATAATCAAAGCGCGATTCATCTTGCTAAAAACTCGACTTACCACAAGAAAATAAAACATATTGATGTGAGGTATCATTGGATTGGAGATACTCTTGAAAAGAAGCTGTTTGAACTTGATAAGATTCATACCGATGATAATGGTTCCGATATGTTGACAAAAGCTTTAGCTAAGGAGAACCTAAAGGTGTGTTGCTCTATCGGCGGGATGACAGACTCTTCCTCATAGTCAGAAGGGGGAGATTTGTTGGACTTTTCTTCCATATGAGGAAAGAGTCCAAAATATTGACCATTTATATTAGGTAGTATTTTACAGTTGTGTGTTTTTGAAAATATATGTGTGAAATAAAGAAAATAAAAAAATAGAGTTGGCAGAGTGTGAGAGAGTTGAAGAAAGAGGGAGAAGAAAAAATCTGGTTTTCTACACAAAAATCAGTCCCACGATTTTTCCGTTTGCGGGAGATTCAGCCGTTGGATCGGGATGAAATTTGAAGAGAAGCTTACTCACACTTCGATCTTCATTATCAACGGTTAAGATCGGATTCTGAGGTTTAGAGGTTATTTCGTGGTGGAGACAACAGAACTTTCTTCTACAACAGGCCAGTCTGACGAATCATTTATTTGCCGGAGATTGAACCGTTGGATTGAGCTGTATTTTGGATAGCATCTTACTCACATCTTGATCTTCATTATCAACGGTAAAGATCTGATTCTAACATCCGGAGATCAGTTCGTGGCTGGGACAGAATTGAAGTTTCTGGGTATTAACTCTCTTGCTATTGTCTTTGATTTATTCCATATATCTTGATGTTCATTCCAAGATTATGATGATGATGATATGCCTCTAGTTCAGTATAGAGAAAATTTGCTGTAATAAACAGAATATATGTTGTATTTGCCCATTAATTGATAGTGGAAGATTTAAGCAAACTAAGGGTCCCGTGGTTTTTACTCCTTACATTGAGGAGGTTTTCCACGTAAAAATTTTACGTGTTCTTGTGTTGATTGTGGGTGTAGAGTTTAGATTTTGTTGCTGGATTATTTGTGACTTGGATATTGCTTTATTTGTTAGTTTACCTAAAAGGTTCATTCAAGTAGGGAAAGATAAACAACGAAAATTTATTCCGCAAATTAAGTGTTTCCGTTGTTGGTCATTTTTCCCATCATGTGGAAAACCAGTTTATGGCTTCGTTTATCACTCCGAAGACAAGGGTTGGGATTTACACCCTTGTTGCCTTAAATTGAAGAACAAGTTAATGGTTGATGGTGTAAAAATGGGAAGAATGTTTATGCCAAATGCATTTGGTGCAAGAAGAGAAAGATTAAAGATTATCGTCAAACGAGCATACCTGGTTGGTCATATGTTTCCAGTTGCAAGAACTATCATTTTCATGTCTATTGCTCGACGAAGATGGTGCTCGAAGGATGGAAAAAAGGAGGGGATAGTGTTGATGATATTAAAAATGAAAAACAGTTAGCCTTGGAGAATTTGGAGCTGCCAGTTCAAACTTTGAAGAAAAATGGGGGAAAGAGTAACAAGTATTTGAGGATATTAAGGATGTTTTTCAAAACTATTGCTTGTATTCTCCTTGGTGATCCTACCATTACTGTTACTTGTCTCCTAGTGGATTTACTTACTTAACTTGTTGGGTCATTTGGCCATGAGCATATGTTTTATTTGTAAATTTAGGATCATTTGTGATTGGTTTTGAACCTGTTTTAGGCAAATAATTTCTATTTTAGGTTCTATTATATATATTTTTTTATCAATTATTAGAGTTCAATTAATTAGTTGCTTTGTAGTGTGTTATTTCAGAAATAAATGGAAACTTGATTTCTCACAATTGTGTTGGAAATTTTTCTGAAGAGAATGCATTTCAATTTTCAATATCTGAAATAAGTTTGTGAACCAAAAGGTTACATTTAAATATATTATATTATCACTATCAATTTGCACATGCTCAATTTCTGCCTTTTAAAAAAAATAATAATTTATACATATGTTGAATTCCTAGCTAATTATTATTATTTTTTTTCATATGCTCAACAGTTAGTGATGAATCGATCAACATGAAGACAAATGCTTGTGCATTTTGATCCCCATTATCTGATTTGGTTAAAAAAAAAATTTCTAAAAATTAAAAAAGAAAATCGATTTTCATCCAGTAAATTCACAGCAACGTAATTCATTCACTAAATCACCAAATGCAAATACAGAACACACACAATCTTCCAACTAACATAAATCATGAAGAAAGTCAATGAATAATCCTACAAAAACTAATATACCTCCGAGTGGATGAATTTTGAGTTAGAGACTGCATAAAATGATTCCCAGCTGCTTGATTTTGCGAGTCTTTTGATGAACTTTATAATTAGGTGGTGCATGGAGGGGCATCGGATTTGGTTCTGTTTTTTCGGTTGTGGTGGTGCGTTGTTGTTGCGATAGTTGTTGAGGTGGAGCCGCCTAGGTTCTCTGCCGGCGGTAAAATGAAGGCTTCCCGGACGAGATATTTGTTTGGTGTTTGTGAAGTGAAATAATGGGTGGTGGGGAAGAATGCGGAAGGAAAAGATACAAAGGTAATTTCCAGGATGTGATGGCCAATTATTACTCTATTTTGTTTCTGTCGACTCCAAGGGACTTGTTTGGATGGTGGCAGCGTATTGTTTATTAATGTAATATTTTTTAAATAATTACATTTGGGAAGATGATTTTTTATATAGTATTGTAATTCATGATTTTTATTTATGATTTAAGAATCATATCCAATTTTTATAATCACCAATTTAGTGATTTTTTATGATTGTCTAAACTTATTTTTACTTTTTAACACATCATTTAATTTTTTAACAATCAAAATTAATTTTCACCTACCTTAACCAAAATTAGTATGACATATATGATATTTTAGAATTTAAATTCAGCATATATAAATATTTTGAATTTAATGTTTATTATGACATGTATTATGATAATAGATCTATTCATTTAATAATATACTTGAATTATTTATTTAATTTTAAAATTAATATATATTATGCTAAAATAAATATTTATTTAATTATTTTAAAAATATTAATATCATCTTAAAATATTAAAAATTATAAAAATAATCAATATTTTAAAAACTGAAATTCAGTTAGGTCAATTTTATAATAAAATTATACAATAATATACAATTAAAGCAAATAAAAAATATTATAAAATTATATAATATCATACAACATTTTCAAATATTATATAATTATAATGATACTGTATATGTTAATCAATTAAAACATACCAGCAAACAAACATACTCTCAAACTTCTGTGATTCCACCAAAGAGAGACAATAAAGAGACTTGAGGCCCACTGCTGGAGACGCTGACAACTCAGCGTTGGAGATGGTCTTATTACTGCCGAGAACCGTGAAATATATTAATGTGAATTGTGACGCACCGTGCGAAGTTGAGATGGTTAATTTTTTTTTTTTAAATTAATGTCACTTTGAAAAAATAAATAGAAATTTAGTGTTAAAGTAAAAAATATTTAGGACTGTAAAATTGGGGACATTTTTATATTTGGTGTTTTTAGAAAAGTTATTTGGGTTTTTGGTGTGTTTCGGATTGTATTTGGGAAAGTGGGGCATTTATCACATTTCCGCAATTAATATTTGCGGAAATGCATTGACTCTCCACTGCCATGGACTGAGGCTACAGGACTAACATACTGTGTATCAGATGACTCATTACCATCACCTACATCACTGTCATCGCTTTCCGCACTCATATTCGCGATTTCAGCCTCAACGTCGTCACTGGATGACAGATAATCATTGTTGAAGAACTCATTTTCGTCCTGATCCATTATGCCAACTTCTACTCCAATTTCATTTTCCTCATTCGTAGGGAGGTCATTAGGAGACCGACCTGCGCTTTCCATCCTCCTGTCCATTAGATTTCCATCTCGTCGTTCAACAAACAGCTGTGCATCGGTGTGACCCGCTTCAGCTCGATGCTGAACTGATTGCCTTTGCCCAAAATCTTCTGTTCCTCGATGGGGGTTGCCGCCTGCATGTTGCATAAAGTTCGGCTCATCTCTACGACTTCGTGATCTGCTGCCAAATATAGATTTACCTAAAAAATCGCCATTCGACTGAAAGACCTCCTCGGCTGACTTGTTGAAGAATCACGCATCTGGCTGACTGCCCATCTCTGCTGACTCATAGAAACATCAGGCACATTGCTAACCGACTGTCTAGGTTGACTGTTAGAAGCATTGGGCACATTACTGATTGACCGTCTAGCCTGACTCATTGGCGCCTGTTGCACGTCGCAAATTGACTGTCTCCGCCTACCCATACCCGCATCATGCGAATAGCTTGCCGATCGACGTAACCGACCGGGTCCTGAGGTTACACTGTCCCCACTGTCCCTGTCCCCTCCAAGAAGCAATTCACTATCCCGTCGACCAAAAAACTGATCGTGCTGACTAGGACCCACATCAACAACATCATTCTGACAATAATTTGTTTCGTTTAAAAATTCAACACCTTGCCCGCTCACTGAAGGCCAAGGTTGACTGGGGCCAACTTCAATTGCAAATATTTGATGCGTTGCATGAATATTTTCCACTTGCTGCACATCGTTTCTATTTTCACCACCAACATCATACATTGGCCTATTAGCTCCTAGACCCCCTTCACCCACTACAATTATTAACTCCACCAATGGACTATCATCCTGTTGTCTCACATTTTCATAAATCATATCGATGTCACTATCATCTACCAAATCCACTGATGTCCAACTTACTGATCCTCGATTATACCTTGGACTTCTGTATATAATCATTTGAATCACATCACTACAAAAAAAAAGGCCAATTAGCGACGGAAAATTCCGTCGCTAATTTTGATATTTTAGTCGCTAATTAAATATAGCGACGGGGCGACGGAATGTCGCAAATACGGCCGTCGCTAAAATTTAGCGACTAAAACATAAACAGTCGCTAAAAATAGCGACAGAAAATTTCGTCGCTAAAAACAAAAAATTCCGTCGCTAAATAACACATAAATTAGTCGTGGGAATATTAAAGAAATATTAGCGACAAAATATTTCGTCGCTATTCCGTCGCAAAATTATTAATTTTTTCTTATTAATTTCTTTATTATTATTATTAATATTATTATTATTATTATTATTATTATTATTATTATTATTACATCAAAAATTTAATTTATATAATTAATAATTATCCAATATTATTAACAATATTATTAATTTAAAAATATAATATTATAAAAATATATTAAATTGTACAATTAAGTACAAATAATCAATTCGGTTTGATTTTAAATGTAACTGAATAGATCAAAAATCGAACTTATATTAAACAAAATAAAACCATTTAAATAAAATAAAAAAAATAACATACATCAATTTTCATATTATGTTCCTAATAAATATTAAGTAAAATTAAATTAAAATAAATATACATAAATTAAAATAGATGTTGCCTATAATTTCATACTTTATTGGTCCAGACTGATATTAAGTCTAGACTTGAATAAAGGCATAAAATCAAATAACATTGTGCTCATTTGAGAATGATCTGGCAAGCCCAAAATGTGCAAGCTTTGAATTATCCTCATTATCTATGAGAAGATTAGAACCTGCCCACCAAAAACAAGAAAAAAAAAAGGAAAAGAAAATCAGCAGTCCAGACAAAAATATTTTCTACTTTTTAATGATGGAATTTTAAACAATATGAACTAGAATATCACAAACTATATACATGAATTCAATTCTAGAAAATAACATTTCACTAATGCAGAAAATAACTAATGTCTAGCTATTCAAAACACTTGGTTATTAAATTATTGAGCAAAAGTATAGGGAGCTGATGGTTTACTAACTTGTCAATGGCAACATGCAATAAAATTGCAAAAAAGTGATTGCACAAAGTAACAAAATGAATGGAGGCTCAAAAATATAAATTGATGCTTAGACTCACCAGACCCATCAGATTGGCCCCCTAACATTTGTGCTCTCTCTGTTCTCTTTCTTCATGTATATTATACTTTGTATCTAATGTTTAAAGCACCTTGCAGAGTAAACGATCCTATTCATGGAAGTACAATTGAGCACCAGATCAATAAGTGGAGAAAAGGAAATATTTTGTATGCCATAAACAACATAATATGCACTACTTTTTCAGCAAAAACTACAAGAAACAGATAAAGAAAAGAAAAAAGTGGGAAAAAGAACCGTTATTTCATTCAAAAGTAGGCATTTGAAAATTCAATACTCGATCTGCCTACCCAAAGAATTATCTGAATTTCACAAGAAATGGTTGCCTCCATCTGAATGTTGTTTCAAAATATAAAAAATCCAAATTTAGATCTGAATCAACTAGAAAGCAAAAATTTGAATCCTCACACAACATAAGAATAGACAATACGAATCATAGAAATTCTGAAAGGTACTATTGACATTCACAAAATAAAATTACATGTAGAAAAGCAAAATACAAATGAAACTGATATATACAAGCAATGAGTTAATCGAGATAACAAAAACGTATATTTCATCTGTTTGGCCGAACAGAAAAAGAAAGAGAGAAGACTCACCGATCAAAACGCAGCTGAGGTTGGGCAAAAAAGTGATTGCACAAAGCCATCTATTATATATACTTCCATAACAACTATAGTATCAATATATTAAAACTTCTCCAACTTGAGTTGTAGCACAGGCAATCAAAATCTCAAGAAGATACATAGTAACACAACATATTTTTCATTCTTTCTCTTATAAAAGTTTCAACAAACACCAAATTTTAACACTATAACTACAACAAGAGAGTTCATTTTATGGCATAAATAAAGTGAAAGAGGTGAAAAGGTTTATTCCTACCTTAGTAATAGAATTCTGAGCATTTAATCTAGCCATCGTATCGCTAACCCCTGAATAAAATTACATACATAAAAACTTTGGAAAGTCAATCATAAATCTGATTAAACAGCATGTATATTCTTAGCATCCATATGATCACATACTTGAATAATCAACAGTTAATAAACTATAAACTTAGAAATTCAACCACTCAACAATTAATGAAGGATAAATACTGAAAGTCACTGAATACAAGAAAGAAAAGAACACTCACTAGCATAAAACTGCAGCTTCTTCTCAAATTTACGTTCTGATTTACTTATAGCATCTTGCCTACACTCAAAAGAAAGAAAGAAAAATAAAGTTAAACATAAAAGAGCATTTGGAAAAAAAATAAACAAAATAATGAAATTAAGAGGAATTAGTAAGAATTATAGTACCCCGACTTCCCAATCCTTAAAGATCTGTAGATCTGCAGATCTGGGGGCCTCCGATCTCCTCATCGTTGTCGGCGAACGGCGGGATCTAAGCAACGGCAGAGGCGCGACCAAGAGAGACAGCGCGCGAGGAAGAGGTGGAGAGCAGAGCGCGGGGAAGAGAGAGAGAGCAGCGCGGGGGCGGCAGGGGAGCGAGAGTCGGCGACGGGAGCATCCGATCCGGGTGGTCGGCATGGAGGCGGTGCAAATCTATGCAGAGCCAAGTGACCGAGAGAGATAGAGGGTGGGTGAAGGGAGGGAGAGGAAAAGAGAGACAGAAAGGGTTTTATATATATATATATACACATATACATGATATATATAGCGACTGCATGTTCGGTCACTATTTGGTCGCAAAATTTTTATTTATGTTTAGCGACTAAAATTTAGTCGCTAATATTTAGCGACTAAAATTTTGTCGCTAATATCTGTCGCTAAATTAGTCGCAAAAAAAGCGCCAATTTTTAGCGACTAAATTTCATATTCAGTCGCTATTTAGTCGCTAAATTGCCATTCATATCAAAAAAATATGATTTTGCGACTGAATTAGAATTCAGTTGCAATTTAGTCGCAAATTAGCGACTACATTTAATTAGTCGCTAAATTTAGTCGCTAAATCGCTGTTTTTTTGTAGTGCATCATTAAGGCCTAAACCCATTTTTACGTGAACTTTATATATTAATTCAGCAAGAATTGGCTTATTTCTAAGTCTAAGTCGCCTTGTAATTGCATTCGGACCCGAAACATCATATTCAAAACCCGCGACCCCATAACTTATTTGACCACCCATGTGCAAGTAAAAGTCTACATATGTTGACATCCTCAAATTATCTGTAACTAATGATACAATAATATTACATTAAATTTATATTTATTTTATCTTCTAATATCATGTATATATGGACTAAATCAATAACATATCATATTTCAATTAATAATTTATCCCTTTTAAATTAATATAATAACAGCAGCATCAATAATATTATTCTCAAATTTACAATAATGAATTAAAACAACAAACTGCAACATTAGTTGTACTCTACCAAACATATTTTTTGAGCTTATAATGTCATTGTGTTCCTAACTTTCTATGTATTTTCTCCAACTAATTTTTATAACATGTTATACAAATATTTTACCTATTTCATCATGTTTTATAGCATTTCATTATGACACATTTTAGCTTTTAGGTTTCCAATAATCTATTCATACTTTCACGAAAAAAGTTGATATTTCTCGACATATAATTTTCAACATAAATTATACAACTTATTGGCAGTTTTTCATTTATCGTTTTACTAATAAGTTTTGCAATTTTTTTTCCGTTTCTTTTTCCAGTCCTTTTAATATTGTATTATGTAATTATAACATATTTAATTTTATTTTTTAGAATTAAACATATCACATAATAGATAACAAAAAAACATTTTTATTAAAAAAATACCTTACTCCGAAAAATATAATATATTTGTCTTCTTGCACTACAAGAATTTTGTGAAATAGCAACGGAAAAATAGCAACGGAATTTTTTCCCTTGCTAAATAGCAACGGAATTCCATTTCCGTTGCTATTTAGCAAGGGAAATATTATTCCGTTGCTATTTTCTGTCATGTTTCACATCTATCGCAACGGAAATTATTTTCGATATTTTCCGTCACTAAAAGACGAGGGAAAGTTTGGCGCGTGAATTTAGCAACGGTTTATAGCAACGGAATTGAAAATCCGTTGCAAAAAATCGCGCGAAAAAAATGCGGGAGCAGAAAATAGCAAGGGAAATAATATTCCGTTGCTACATAGCAACGGAATAACTATTCCGTTGCTAATTTAGCAACGGAATTTGAATTCCGTTGCTATAAATGTGGGATAAAAGAATTGAGTCATAAAATAGCAAGGGAAATAATATTCCGTTGCTAATATAGCAACGGAATTGAAATACCGTTGCTAAATATCGCTCGAACATAAGGCGGGAGAAATTTGGAGCGAAAAATAGCAACGGAAAATTTATTCCGTTGCTAAATAGCAACGGAAATTAATTCCGTTGCTATTAATTTCTAAATAAATAGAGAGGAAAATCGGTTTCAAAAATAGCAACGGAATATTAATTCCGTTGCTATTTAGCAACGGAAACCATATTCCGTTGCTAAATAGCAACGGAAACTGAATTCCGTTGCTAAATAGCAACGGAATTTTTTTCCGTTGCTATTAATTTATACATATGTAGTGAAAAAATCGGATTCTAAAATAGCAACGGAAATTTTATTCCGTTGCTATTTAGCAACGGAATTCAGTTTCCGTTGCTAAATAGCAACGGAATAAAATTTCCGTTGCTAAAAAGTTGGGTCCTAAAATAGCAACGGAAATAAAATTCCGTTGCTATGTAGCAACGGAATTTAAGTCCGTTGCTATTTAGCAACGGAATATAATTTCCGTTGCTATTTAGCAACGGAAATATGATTCCGTTGCTATCATATTAGTAAAAGGAAAAATTGAGCCCTAAAATAGCAACGGAAATTTTGTTTAATTCCGTTGCTATCACTTTCTTAATAGAAATAACACACGGTTTTCATTCAATCTTGCTTACTTTCTACCCCATTTTCCTAATTTTCCTCACTCGTGTATACCTAAAATCGTAATCCTCACACCGCTATCACCTTCCACCAGATCCGCCGCTCTTCCTGACTCCCATCGCCTCCCTCCACTCCTCCTCTGCTCCTCAGTCACTCTCCGCCTCCCCCCTAGCTATTAGTACTCCCCGTTTATTCTCCCTCTGTCCCTCTGCCTCGCCTTCTCCTTTTCTTTGTCCCTCTCCCTTCAAATGCCCAACGGGCAAGCTTTATTACCCCCACGAGCTTTATTCCACTCGCCAAACCCCACGAACCCAAGAATCTGCCGTTGATGAACAAAATCAGCATCAAACTCACGAGCTCGCCATTGTTCCTTCACAGCCACCATTTGCTACTGCCTCTATCTCTCTCTCTTTATCCACAATTCTTCCTACCCACTTCTGCAATCAGCCAAAAATAACCCATTGTTGCTGGAATTTGTCGGGGGCCAGGTGTATCTCTCTCTCTATTCGAGGTATGTATAGTTTACCTAATTTTCGTTTTTTTTTTTTTTTTTCAATTTGCTTAAGGATTTTGAAAACCTGATTTTGAAATTTGGAGTTTAACTGGTACTAGCCAACGGTAACAATTTAAGTTCATAATTTTTGTGTCTAATTTCTAGTCAAACATTATCATATAAAAGCAATTAACTCATTTTGGCAATTCGCTTCTTGTCATGTGCAGGAATTCAACCCTTTATAACTCTGTTCCATTGGGATCTTCCCCAGGCCTTGCAAGATGAGTATGATGGTTTTCTTAGTCCTAAGATCGTGTAAGGCACCCACCTTATTCCAAATCATCAAATATTAGTTACTTTTTCTTGTCGATGTTCTTTTTAACTGATTTCATATGGTTTGATGGAGATTCAAATTTAAGATCTCACAATTTTGAGATAAAAATTAGTACCACTAAGCTAAAATTTATTTCCTATGTTCATTTTAGCTGTGAAGAAATAATTACTAACAATTGTCATCATAGCTCATGCAAAAATACCAGCCTGTTAAAAAAATTATAAATTTCTGCACACAATTGAATTATATTAACATGTGTTTATATTATAGAGATTATTTTCAAGATTATGCGGACATTTGCTTTAAAAGTTTTGGAGACAGAGTAAAGCATTGGATCACATTGAATGAACCAGGGAGCTATAGCATGGCCGGCTATGCACTGGGCATAGCTGCACCAGGCGGTTGTTCAGAGTGGCAAAAATTGAATCTGTTTGGGTGGGAATTCAGCAACTGAGCCATATATTGTAGGTCATAACCAACTCCTTGCTCATGCTGCTGCAGTAAAATTATACAAACAAAAGTATCAGGTTCATTAACTCTCATATCCTCTACATAGTTATTGATTTCTTCAAGTCAAATACCATGTTCAAGAATGTTATCATGTAATGCATTTCATGGTAAAACTCTTCTATTGGTTTCAGACCCACATTTAATCTCGTTATTTTATTAATTAAGGGTGAAGGCCAGAAATCATTTGATCTTAAAAATCATAATGAACAAGTGCAAATTTTAATTTGATAGTTGAGACTGCACATCTTGTACTTCACAGTGAAAACTTTTAATTTTTCAACAAAATGTGATGGAGTACTCCGAGGATTATTAAGCCTTAAAAAATCCTATGGAGAAAATCAGTAGTTAATTAATAACCAAAATGTGAATAATTTTGCATATGGATCAGAAGGGAGTGATAGGGATAACAATAGTGTCGCATTGGTTTGTGCCATTCTCAGATTCCAAGCATGACAAAAAGGCTGCAAAGCGAGCTCTTGATTTTCTGTTCGGATGGTATGCATGTCTTTACAAATTACTTAATTTGACATCTTCTTTTAAGTTTAGGATGAATGCTTAATCACTGTACCTTAATATTTTTTTAATGGATAGGGGTATGATAGTGCTGCAATTACTTTTTCAATCTTACAAAATTTGTAATCCTATGACCTTATTTCTGCAGATTGTTTACCAGTCTATTTAAAAAGAAAAAAAAATTATAATGTCACAGGTAGCTGATTTGCCCAGTTCTAGCAAATACTCATAATTTTTTAATATTATCTTATAACATAATTAATAGGACTACTCTTAACTTTTCAAGTTGTCATCTTTGATTTAAGGTGTAAAAAATTTACGTGTTGGATCAAATCCCTTCTTGTGGAGATCTGTTTGTATAGTGATTCTGCTACTTGAGCGACAGACAAAATAATGCATTTAAAGGAACAAAGCTTGATTACTTAATCATTGCTTTGTCAAGAGCTCTCCAGTTGTTAGTCTGAATCTAAAGTGTTTGTAAATATGCGGTATATACCTATCAACCAATTTTGTGCCTACGATGGTGGTGGGGAAGAGAGGGATTTTTGTGACACCCTTAGATAGGAAATGATGCAGCCAATTGAGGGATGCCTAATTGCTTTTACATCTTCTATTGAAATTCTATGTGGTTGCTTTTGACTTGTCCGTAAAATAACTTAGAAATAGGATCATCCATATCATTATATCAACCTCCACTTTTATGAAATCAAGATACTTGCACGTGGACTCAATTTTGACTTGTTTCAATGTTGTATTTCAGGTTCTGATTCTGTTGCCATTTAGAAATATAGCACTGCAACTTGTTATAAGCCAATACAGCTGACCCCTCAAGCTTACAAGGTATAAATTGTGTTTGTGAATTTGTTTTATCATTTTAAAAATTTTGATGTTCATATTATAATTTATTTAGTTTTATGATTTTTTTTTCGACATGGTTTTTTGTTTTGTCTGTAAATTCATAATATTTTGATTCTATATGTACGTGGAGGGAGTTTGGTGGAAGCTGTTTTTTGATTCTATCTCTACGTGGAGAGGGTTTGGCGGAAGCTGGCTTTTCTCATTGGATTTCACTCGCCAAGTTGAGGGTTGAAGATTTGGAAACACATCGTACTCCGCAGTCAGATCGGTCTCCTTCAGCTCCACCTCCACCTATGTAGTATTTTTAATGTCATTTGTATTGAATTTATATTTTGTTTGTGACAGTTTCACTAGTTTTTTTACTTTACAATGATATTATACTGAATTTAATTTTGTAATATTTTTTTGGATTTTTCTTTTATATATTATAATATATTTTCAGGATTTTAATTATTGTGTATTACAATTTTTATACGAGATTATAAGCATATATTATTAATATATACATGATTTGAATTGTATAAATTTAATAAATAATTTTTTTCACTTGTTTTAAAAATAGCAAGGGAAATGTTTTTCCGTTGCTAAAAATAGCAAGGGAAAAGGCTTTCCGTTGCTAATTTTAGCAACGAAAATTATATTCCGTTGCTAAAAATAGCAACGGAAAAACATTTCCCTTGCTATTTTTAGCAACGGAATAATATTTCCGTTGCTAATTGCACTATATTTATTTACAAATATAATACATACTGTTGAAAATAGCAACGGAAAATGTATTCCGTTGCTAATCCCTTGCTACAGAAATTATAATAATAATAATAATAATAATAATAAAATACGAAAAATAGCAACGGAATAATTATTCCGTTGCTAGAAATAGCAACGGAATTAATATTCCGTTGCTAAAAATAGCAAGGGAATTAATATTCCGTTGCAATTTTTAGCAACGGAATATTTATTCCGTTGCTAAAAATAGCAACGGAATTCGTATTCCGTTGCTATTTTTAGCAACGGAAAATTTTTCCGTTGCTAAATTTAGCGTCGGCCGAAATTGCAACGGAACGTTCCGTTGCTATTTTCCGTTGCTAATTTTAATTAGCAACGGAAAAGTAGCAAATTCCGTTGCTATTTTCCCTTGCTATTTCTTAATTTTCTTGTAGTGTTGGTATCGTTGTTCAGTTCATATCTGTGATTCATTAAATTCAAAACATATTTTCGATCAGTACTTATACAATACAAATCATAATAAGATTAACATATTAACATAAATTGAAAAAAAAAGCTGCTTACTGGTGATAAATTATTTCCTATTATAACGTAAAAATAAAAATACACTTACGTTTAAACGCATATTTCTTCACTCCACTCGAAACGTATTGCAAATCCTTCAAATTTCGTTTCACTCTTCTGCCTTTCACGAATTCAATATATAAGTTGTAACTTGTAAACTCACAGGTTCCGAGCAAATGTATTTATAATACATTTTTGTAAGAATAATTTTTATTTCCGCATGTAAGTACTGCGGAAATGCATGTAAATTATTGTAACCATTCACTATTTTCGCAAATAGCTATTGCGAGAATGGAAAAGGCGGAGTTAGTGGATCCATTTCCGCAATTTACATTTGCGGAAATGGAAGCAAATACCGGACAATGGAAAGGGGGACCCACTTAGCCATTTCCACAAATAATGTTTGCGGAAATGGATGAATAGTATCACCATTTCCGCAAACCTTATTTGCGGAAATGGCTTAGTATTTCCGCAATTCTGCTTTGCGGAAATGGTACAACCCCTATTCCCCAAATAACTTTCATTCCACCCCAATTACCTAAATAACTTTCTAAAACACATTATTAATAAAAATGTCCCGTAGAATTGTTAGAAATTGACAATGAGAATTTTTAATTACGTGGACATGCTGTTGCATCAGAATTTATAATTTCAATATGGAATCTATAAGCATAATCAGCTGACACTGAAATCGGCACTGCTAGAATTAATTGACAACTATTAATACAACATAGAAGATTAGGATTGAACCTTTTTTAGTGTTTCTTTGCATAACAAGTCAAAGAAAAAATAGAATAAAGAATAAAATGAAGACACAAAAAAACACATAAGAAAGGCAGCTAGTCTTATATATTAGTAAATTTAGAAAGATGTTTTTATAGCCTAATTAGGAAACTAACAAAGAAAATTAACTACCTAATCCTCATAGAAAGATATTTTCAACTGATATTTGCCTTATCAGGCCATTCATCATTAATTGTGCTCTTTCGGCATCCATGTGTCTTTGGGCTTGAACTTCGTTTGGGCTGGATTTTGTGCATGATACAAAGAGTATCCAATTTGGAGCAATTTTGAAAAGACATTTCACCTCTTATACTTGTTGGATATCGCATACTGCTCCAACCAAGGAGTCATGTTGGTAGTTCGGTTCGATTTTTAAAATATTTAAAAACATAAAAAAAAATTGATAACAAAATAAAAATATTTATTTGATTAGAAAAGAAGAAACAAACAAAAGGGCATGCAATCACCAGCAATTAGTTAAATCAATGAGAAGCAACAAGAATAACTCCTTTTCCAGTGTTTTCGCCAGTAAAGAGTCGTTCTAAGGCAGAAGGGCCACTCTCAATGCCTTCATTGATTTCTTCGATATAAGTAATCTTTCCTTCTCTTATATGAGGTATCACAACATCCAAAAACTTATCGTACACATCATTGTAATCATAAACCAGAAATCCTTGCATACGAATCAGGCGATGACCCTTACCGAATTGATGACATGGCATGCCATATCAAAAATTACGTGCCGTTTAACAGTATCTCCAACAAATGCTACATCTGGGTCAATTTCAATTATAGTCACTCAACTTATCATTTATCGCGTAAAAGTAAATGTCACCGAATTTTTAATATTTTTAGCAAAAAAGTCATGTACCGACTATTCGTCGCCACGTATCATATGCCATGTCATCAATCCGGCAAGAGTTCTCGCCGAATTCCGGTGCACACGATTGACCCTCAGTGTACATGATTATATTATAAAACGATAAATGATAAATTGAGTGACCGTGAGTGAAATTTACCCCTTATTTCCACTCCTTTTTCTCTTAGAACTGTGACCTTGTAATGCATATATTGACAGTGAGTACAACAAAAGTGTTATGAATACTGCAATTTGCAGACAAAATCACACACAAAAAAGTGCAATTCACACTCATAATTACACACAAAGAAGAGAAGATTAAAAAAAAAATCGCAAGAATTTAACGAGATTAAAGCAATAATTAATAACTATATCCTTGCACAAGAGCATTGAAAGATTTTTATTATGAAACTTTTTAGAAAATTACATAAACAAATTTCCCTTACAAAACCATGAGAGTTCCCTTATGACTTTTCAAATCCTTATTAGCCCAAATGATTACAAATATAATAATCTGATTCGAATTGCACTGTGAACTTTATGTTGGATCATAAATTAGATCCATCAAATTTCAAGGAGTAACAAAAAGAAATTGAGAAGCGGTAGATTTAGTATTTACTCATTCTTTGAAATTGAATTGACAAAGACCTTGTTACTCCTTTAAATTACAGTAATTCCTTATTAATTGTCAAATTATTAGCGAATTCACTAAAAATTACAGCTGGCGCATACACTTAGTAACTCCATGCACAAATGACTTGATACATGGCATGCTTTGTAAAAAAATAACATGTAAGTATGTCACATATGACAAATTGACTTGTCAAAATGTCCATGTGGCATGCTCACATGTCATTTTTTCCACATGAAATATCACGTGCCAAGCCATGTGTACATGGGGTGCTGAGTGTACGAATCGGCTGAATTTTTCGGCGAATGAATCGTCACTTTACAATTTTACTAAAATAATTTGGAATTGAAAAATAAAAAGAACTTAAATTATAAAATTTCTTAATTATTTTAAGTTTCTGTCACCCCGATGTTTTTAGAGCCTTAGTTGAAATTTGTAGGAACTGTGAAATATGAAAAAAGACTGTAGAAAACCATAAATAACTTTGACATAAGACAAACCCGAACCTTTTACCCAACTCAGAGCTTCTCTAATACTGGGGGCTTTAGCAATGAGAGGGTTTGTCACCCCAAAGAAACTCTTGCAACCAGCACCCTCAAATAACTTTGTAATCTTTCATTCTTCAATAATTGATTTTCCAAATTTCAGTCATAACTTTTTCTTGTGGCGTTTTGGTTATTGATTTGCTCTTTTGTTTCAGAGCTATAACAAAAAAAAAAAAAAAAAAAAAAAAAGAAAACAAAACAAAAGGGTTGATTTCACCCATGGTCACTCAACTTATCACTTATCGCGCAAAAGTAACCGACTTTTTTTTTCTTACTTAAATGTCACTGAACTTTTAACATTATTGCACAAAAGTCATGTTGACCGGAATCCGGCGACGACTCTTGCCGGATTGATAAGTTCAACAAATGTTACATTTAAATTAATTTCACTCACGGTCACTAGACTTATCATTTATCTCGAAAAGGTAATTAACTTTTTTTTTTTTCAACTTAAATGTTACTGAACTTTTAACATTTTTGCAAAAAAGTCATCAATCCGGCAAGGGTCGTCGCCGGATTCCGGTCAACATGACTTTTGTGTAATAATGTTAAAAGTTCAGTGACATTTAAGTAAGAAAAAAAAAGTCGGTTACTTTTGCGCGATAAGTGATAAGTTGAGTGACCATTGATGAAATTGACCCTCGAATAAGAGTTATGAGTTTGTTTTTGAATAAATATATCATATTAAAGCAATATATGATAATAAATATTTTAATCTATTCATACTTGTTGTCAATATTTTGTATTTGATTAGTGTTCTAGATATACATTTATATATGTTGATAATATATTTACATTATTATTTTTAAAATAAATAAAAATATAATTTCACTATCTTATTATCATTATAAACTCCTATAGTTTTTAAAAAATATAAAAAAGTTTTTGTAAAACAGTATGCGAGACTATCTATCTATATATATATATTAAAAATACGCAAAAATATAATCTCGAATCTAAGTCACACCCATTTTGTACATTTACGCCACCCAAATATATAGTAATAGCCATGCTTCCTAGAATTGAATTTAAAATTATTTTAACCGATTTGATTCAATTATTTTAATTTCAAGCTATTGCTCTTTTTATTTCTTTTAATTTTTTTTTTTTTGTAAATATGTATATTTTGGAAAACAAAATTACAATAAAATCTGATAATTTTTAAATAACAAATTATAAAATACTAACATATTGTTAGAATGACTCTTTAGGCATGCATGGCATGCGTCATTTCTTCAGCATAGAAAGAGACTAAGTCTTACCAAGTCTTCCTTTACTCAGTCATCACCACTATCTATTTTGTTAGCTATAATCCAGGAATATCTCAACGAATTTCAGTTTGTAAACATCTATATATATCTTGCTCATTTTGTAAATCAAATATCAATTCAATAAAATTATTATTATTTCTTTAATCTTAGGATCTTATTATTGTTTGATGGGTTACCAAGTCTGTGGTGCCATAAGTCTTTATTGCCAATTGTCGATATGTGAAGAGAAGTAGGTGTTGGGCACAGCGGATAAATAAAAATAAATTAGCAGAGTAAAATATTGACACCAGCAATTTAACGTGGTTCACCCAAAACGTTTGGGTTACGTCCACGGGACAAACTCCGAAAATATTTCTTCCACTAATAAAATTAATGGGTACAAGAGAGAAAGGCAACACAATAATTTTTGAGATAAACCCAAAATAGTGGCACACAAGTATTTCCCAAACTCACTATTTTGTCACTCCCCTTTTAGAAAAATATCCCAATTATTTTTCTAAATAACTTCTCTCTCTCACTCTCTCAATCCCTTTTTTTTCTAAGGATTGGAATGGAATGAATTTAAACTGAAGAATCAAATGCCTATTTATAGGAGTGTTAACCGCGTTAAATACGCGTTTGTTAGGCTACCTAATTTCTTTTGAAAAATTGCTTTGCAGCAATTGTTGAAAAGCAAACTCCATGTTGACTTTTCAACATTCAATCTTCATTTCCCTTCCTCCTTTTTTTTTTCTTTCTTTTCAAATGGAGTGGGCCCCACTATTATGGAGGAACCCCACATCCAACAATTCTCCCCCTTCCGACTACATGGTGGGGGGCTCCGCTAGTCCTGCAGCTAGTCGACAATACTCAAAATTCTGTCTTGGTAGAGTTTTCGTTAACATATCTGACCCATTTTCTTCCGTATGGATCTTCTTAAGCTGTAGTAGCTTCTTCTCCATCACATCCCTTATCCAATGATATCTCACATCAATATGTTTTGATCTCGAATGAAAGGAGGCATTCTTACCAAGATGAATAGCACTCTGACTATCACAGAATAGCTGATATTTGTATTGCTGCAAATCAAGTTCTTTCAAGAATTTCTTCATCCATAACAACTCTTTACAAGCTTTCGTTGCTGCTATAAACTCCGCTTCAGTCGTAGAAAGTGCAACACATTTCTGTAACTTTGACTGCCATGACACAGCTTCCCCTGCAAAGGTAATCAGGTAACCAGAAGTGGATTTTCTGGAATCCACATCGCCAGCCATATCTGCATCTGTGTATTCAGCTAACACAGGTTTGTCATTTCCAAAACATAGACATATTTTGGAAGTTCCTCGAAGGTACCTAAAAATCCATTTTACTGCAGCCTAATGTTCCTTTCCAGGATTTGAAAGAAATCTACTCACAACTCCAACTGCATGAGCGATATCTAGCCGTGTGCACACCATAGCATACATTAAACTTCCAACTGCTGAAGCATATGGAACTTTATCCATCTCTTCCTTCTCTTTGTCTGTAGAAGGGCTCTGTTTAGAACTTAGCTTAAAGTGAGTAGCAAGAGGACAACTAACTGCTTTAGCCTTGTCCATATTAAATCTCTGAAGTACTTTCTCAATGTACCTCTTTTGTGACAACCACAATTTCTTGGCGCCTCTGTCTCTGATAATATTCATGCCAAGAATCTGCTTTGCTGGCCCCAAGTCTTTCATAGCAAAAAACTTACTCAACTGTTTTTTCAAATTGTTAATTCTGGAAACATTATGGCCAGCAATCAGCATATCATCCACATAGAGCAAAAGGATAATGAAATCATCATCAGAGAATTTTTGCACAAAAACACAATGGTCTGAAGTAGTCTTTTTGTAGCCTTGCTCTCCCATAACAGACTCAAATTTCTTATACCATTGTCTCGGTGCCTGTTTTAAGCCGTAGAGGCTTTTCTTTAACTTGCAAACATAATTCTCTTTTACTCTTTCTTTGAACCCTTCTGGTTGCTCCATGTATATTTCTTCTTCCAAACCACCATGCAGGAAGGCAGTTTTGACATCCATTTGTTCAACCTCCAGGTCAAGACTTGCTGCTAACCCCAGTACAGTTTGAATGGATGTCATTTTCACAACTGGTGAGAAAATTTCATCAAAGTCAACTCCTTTTCTTTGACTGAATCCCTTAACAACCAGTCTGGCTTTGTAACGTGGACTGGAACTGTGTTCTTCATGCTTAATCCTGAACACCCATCTGTTTTTCAAGACCCTTCTACCTTTGGGTAACTTCACCAGTTCAAAAGTTTCATTCTCATGCAATGACTTCATCTCATCTCGCATGGCTTCAATCCATTTCTACTTGGATTCATCATCTATGGCTTCTTGATAACTCTCAGGTTCTCCCCCTTCAGTAATAGTCACATACTGGTTACGAGGATATCTGGAAGATGGCCATTTTATTCTTTCACTTCTCCTTTGTGGAGGTGGAGAAGCCATAGGTATTGGTGCTGGAATATCATCTTGATCATCATCATCATCATCATCAGAACCAACTTCTATAGGAGCATCATCATCATCAGGTGGATAAACCTGGTCTTCATCTCCAACTTCTCTTGGCACCGGTGTTGGAGAAATTAATTTTAAATCTGATAAGTCACCATTGGAATCAGGAACATCCTTCTTCATTTTGTCAATGTCTTCAATGGTCTCATCTTCAACAAATACAGCATCACGACTCTTGACAAGTTTCTTTTCAATAGGATTATAAAATCTATAGCCAAATTGATCTTGACCATAGCCAATAAAAATACGCTGTCTTATTTTGGCATCAAGTTTGGACCTCTCATCCTTGGGGATATGAACAAATGCTTTACAGCCAAACACCCGCAGATGATCATAGGAAACATCTTTTCCTAACCATACTCTTTCTGGAACATCCATCTTGAGAGGAGTACAAGGTGAACGATTCAACACGTGTGCAACTGTGAGAATAGCTTCACCCCAAAATCTCTTAGGTAACTTTGCATGTGAGAGTAGACATCGGACTCTCTCCATCAAAGTTCTGTTCATCCTCTCAGCTAAGCCATTCAACTATGGTATCTTTGGAGGTGTCATCTGATGCCGAATACCATGCTCTTTGCAATAAACATCAAATGGTCCAGTGTATTCTCCACCATTGTCTGTCCGGATGCATTTTAACTTCTTCCCAGTCTGTCTCTCAACTGAGGCATGAAATTCTTTGAAGACATCTAGCACCTGATCTTTTGTCTTCAGAAGATATACCCACGTCTTCCTCGAATGATCATCAATAAAAGTCACAACATACTGATCACCACCAAGTGACTTTGGCATTGGTCCACACAAATCTGAGTGAACGAGATCTAACACATTCTTCATTCTGGAAGGAAGGAAACTTTTAAAAGCAACTCTATTTTGCTTTCCAAATAGACAATCAGCACATTTGTCTAAGTGTACTTCATCCATATCGGGCAATACTTTCTTCTTGGCGAGGCTTTTCATTGCTTTTTCTCCCATGTGGCCAAGTCTCCAATGCCACCGTTCAATTGTACTATCTTTCTCCACTGCAGCTACTGTGTCGGTAGAGAGCTTTGCTTCCATTACATATAAAGTTGTATGATTTTCACCTCTAGCCACTACTAATAAGCCTTTTGTAAGCTTCCATTTGTCATAAATGAAGGAGCTGCAATATCCCTCATTTCCAAGTTTGCGTACAGAGATCAAATTCAGGCGCATGTCTGGAATATGCCTGACATCCTTCAGAATTAGTATAGTACCATTCTCTGTTTTCAAGCAAACGTCTCCTCTGCCAACAATCTTTGACAGGCCTTCATTTCCCATCTTAACAACACCAAAATTTCCAGGTGTGTATGATGAGAAGAATTCTCTACGGAATGTAGCATGAATGGTAGCACCACTATCAAGTACCCAACTAGACTCCTGAGATACAAGATTAATAACATCTTCATCATAAATGATATTGAATTCATCTATGATATTAGTCTGTTCGTCATCACTGCTGTCATCTCTCTTCACAGCTATGCTTCGGTTCTCTTGTTCCTTTTTGAACTTTCTACAGAACTTTTTAATGTGGCCCTTCTTTTTACAGTGATGGCATTCAATATTGGCATATTTGTTTGACTTCCCTCTGCTCTTGCCTCTAGGGTTTTGTTCCCTAGATTGTCTCCTTCCTCTAGATTCTGTAACTAGAACATCTGATTGTGATGAAGAAGATGAGGCCTGTGATCTCCTTCTCATTTCTTCATTCAGGATACTGCTTTTTACAATCTCCATGTTAACTACACCATTGGGTGCAGTGTTGGTGATGGAGATTTTTAAAGTCTCCCAAGACTGTGGCAGAGAGGCTAATACCAATAAAGCAAACACTTCATCATCCAGTTTTACTCCCATTCTGTTCAGCTGATCCTGGATCCCTTCCATCTCATTTAAGTGGTCTGGCAAGGAAGTCCCTTCTCTATATCTTACTTGTACCAACTTGGTCAAGTAAAATAATTTATTATTTCCAGTCTTTGAAGAATACAAAGTCTCCAGCTTACTCCATAGTGTTCTGGTATCTGTCTCATTACAGATATGATTGAACACATTATCTTCGATAAATTATCGGATAAAACTGCACACCTGCTCGTGGTCAAACTCCCACTCCTCATCGGTTTTACCTTCGGGTTTAGCTGTGGCAAACACCGGCAAATGTATCTTCGTCACAACTAGAAGATCTTTCATCTTTTTACTCCAGATGTGATAGTTTGAACCATTTAAGTAAATTATTCTGCTATTTTTTGCCTCCATTTAGATCGAAATTCGATGAACTTCTTCGATCCAAAAAAAAAGTTTCTGACGGTGAATAGTACCCGTATACGTGAATAGTAATCATATACGTGAATAGTATCGTATGTATGAACAGTGCCGTATACGTAAACAATACTCAAGGAAAAATCTTTTCTGATGTGGAAGATCAGTCTATGTTGCAACCACAGAGCATACTAAGAAATAACCTTGGCTCTAATACCAGTTGTTGGGCACAGCGGATAAATAAAAATAAATTAGCAGAGTAAAATATTGACACCAGCAATTTAACGTGGTTCACCCAAAACGTTTGGGTTACGTCCACGGGACAAACTCCGAAAATATTTCTTCCACTAATAAAATTAATGGGTACAAGAGAGAAATACAACACAATAATTTTTGAGATAAATCCAAAATAGTGGCACACAAGTATTTCCCAAACTCACTATTTTGTCACTCCTCTTTTAGAAAAATATCCCAATTATTTTTCTAAATAACTTCTCTCTCTCATTCTCTCAATTCCTTTTTTTTTTAGGATTGGAATGGAATGAATTTAAACTGAAGAATCAAATGCCTATTTATAGGAGTGTTAACCGCGTTAAATACGCGTTTGTTAGGCTACCTAATTTCCTTTGAAAAATTGCTTTGCAGCAATTATTGAAAAGCAAACTCCATGTTGACTTTTCAACATTCAATAATCTTCATTTCCCTTCCTCCTTTTTTTTTTCTTTCTTTTCAAATGGAGTGGGCCCCACCATTGTAGAGGAACCCCACATCCAACAGTAGGTTATTGTCGAGTTGTGGGAAGAGATGGCCAATTGTCGATTTGTAAACACCAGCTTTATTCTGGCAGCGGACCAAGTATGCCTCTATATTCAGATCCTTCACAAGGAAAAAATGAGGAAAAAAATTCAATGGGGGTGTTGTTAGTCTTACAAAATTTAGAAACTGATAATAAATTGTGTGAAATGTGTTGTGAGCATAGAACATTATTTAATTGAAAGGAATTGTGGGGGGAAGAGAGTTGTGCAGAGCCTGTATGAGTGATTGGTATGGCTTTACCATCTCCAACGAGTATGTCATCATGTCCATCATATTCAGAATGAATAGAGAGATTGCTCAGATCCAAAGTTATATGATGAGAGGATCCCGAATCCACCAACCATGGGTTTTGTTTTTTGGTGACATCACTACTAGTGACGTTTGCTTGGGGCCAATTTGAGTTAGGTGATGGCTTAGAACGAGAGCAACAAATTTTTGTTGTATGGCCAATTTTGTCGCAAAGTTGACAGATGGGTCGAGGTGGAGAGTTATTATTTGAGTACCAGGGAGAAGTTAATGGGTGTATGTTTTTTGGCATGAAGTTGGTTCTAGTGTTTGATGGTGGATAATTGGTAGTTGAGGTGTATGAAGGTGTTTTATGTTGAGGTTTGGTTCCTCTGATTGTAGTTTATGCCATTGTTGTGGTCTGTATTGGGTTGAGCGCTGTGTGAGTTGTTAAAAAAGTCAACAATGGTTGACTTAATTTTTTTTGTTATCTCACATCGAAAAATTGTAAAGAAAATGAGATTTGTTAAAACTATAAATATAGCTCCTCCCGTGTCTAATTGAAATCATCCAAAAATTGTCATTCTTTCCTAAGGCAAAATTCATTCTCTCTTTTGTAAATATTTCACTTATATTATTTCTTTCAAATAGTGAAATATAATTTGGTAGTGTCCGAGAACGTAGGTATAATTTTCCGAATCTTTTTAAATTCTAGTGTTCTCTTATTTGTCTATTTAATAACTATTATCGGGTAGATTGTTAGTAAATTATTGTGTTGTTAAATTACTTAAGAAAATTATGTCTAAGTAGATTGGATTTTAAGTGGGACCATTTGTGACCCCTTTAATTTTTCCTGAAAATTTTAACTTGTGTGATTTTTCAGTACAATCGTCTACGCTTTATTCACATGCACAATAGTATTTGAGGTAAATTTGATGGAAATTAACCAAGTTTCCACAACAATTGGTATCAGAGCATAGGTTCTTTCTTAGTATGCTCTGTGGTTGCAGCGTAGTCTGATCTTCCACATCATAAAAGATTTTTTCTTAGGCTATTGGCATTTCGCATTGACAGCTATTGAGTAGTAATTATAGCAGAAATGACAAATCCATCCACTGCTTCTTTCTCATCTATTTTGGCAAGAAATGCGATGGAAAATGTAAGAGTTGCAGTGAAAATTTTTGATGATACGAGTCATTTTGGCATGTGGCAAAGTGAGGTTTTAGACGCTCTCTTTCAGCAAGGTCTAGACATTGCTCTTGAAGAAAAGAAACTAGATGATGTTAATGAGAAAGAATGGAAGAGACTTAATCGTTTAGCATGTGGTACAATTCAATCGTGCCTTTCTAGAGAGCAAAAGTATGCTTTCTTGAAAGAAACTTCTGCAAGTAAATTAATGAAGGCACTGGAGGAAAAATTCTTGAAAAAAATAGTTATATTAGACTCCACATGAAGAAAAGACTGTTTCATTTCAATTATGTTTTGGGTACCACAATAAATTATCACATCACCAGTTTTAATCAGTTAGTCGCTGATTTATTGAATATGGATGTGACATTTAAAGATGGAGATCTGGTTTTGATGTTGTTGGGATCCCTTCCTGAAGAGTTTGAGTTTCTTGAAATGACTCTACTTAATGGGAAGGCTGTTGTGTCTCTCAGTGAAGTTTGCGCTGTTTTGTATAGTTATGAACTAAGAAAAAAGGATAAGAAAGAAAGCACAAGTGGAGCTATAGAAGCTCTAGTAGTGAGAGGTCGATCACAGAGCCAGACTAAAGGAAAGAAAGGGAGATCAAAGTCGAGGCCCAAATTGGGCAAAAATGAATGTGCCTTTTATCGGGAAAAAAGGGTACTGGAAGAAAGATTGTCTTAAGCTGAAGAATAAAGGCAAACCTGATAAGGGAAAGGCTATTGTAAATTCAAATATAGCTGAGTGTAATGATGAAAACTCAGATTTTTTACTTGATGTTACATCGTCAACTAGCTCTTCTAGTGTATGGCTGCTTGATTCAGGCTGCAGTCATCATATGTGTTCCAATCGGGATTGATTCTATAAATTTAGAGAACTAAAAGATAAAGTTGTTTATACAGCAAATTATGTCCCTCTCACCGCACATGGGATTGGTTCCATTCATTTGAAAGACCATGATAGATCAATCAAAATCCTGAAAGGATATCGATTTTGGTGCCCAGAATCAAAGAAAATAATTTTCAGCAGGAATGTTACGTTTGATGAATCTACCATATTGAGAAAGGCGACAAATGAAAGTGTTGAGCAGACAGATGGTACTCCAAAACAGGTGGAGTTTGAAAGGAAAATTGTTAACCTGGCAAATGATAAAACAGATGTAGAAACTCCTATGGTAGATAAGGAGTCAGATAAAGAAGAGGTTTTAACCCAAGAACCTCTACAGCAACCTGAATCAATTGCGTTAAGTAAGCCAAAGAGGACAATCAAAAAGTCTACTCGTTATGTTGATATGGTATCTTACGGATTCCAAATTACAACTGATGGCATCTTACGGATTTCCTGACAAGGATGATATTCGATAGAAAGTAAGGCTGGTGGCTAAAGGTTACGCTCAGACGGAGGGAATTGACTATAATAAAGTTTTTTCTCCAGTTGTAAAATATTCCTCCATTCGAATTTTATTGTCTTTGGTAGCACAATTGGATATGAAAATAGTTCAGTTGGATGTAAAAACTGCATTTTTACATGGAGACTTGGAGGAGAAAATCTATATGGTTCAGTCAAAAAGATTTAAAGTTGCTGAAAAAAAAATATAGTGTGCAAGCTTGAAAAATTATTATACAGATTGAAACAATCTCCGAGGCAGTGGTATAAATGATTTGACAAGTTTATGATGGGGCAAAAGTACACCAGAAGAAAATATGATCATTGTGTGTATTTACGTAAGCTACAAGACAGATCCTACATATATCTTCTTCTTTATGTTGATGACATGTTGATAGCTTCCAAGAGTCTGATAGAGATTGAGAAGTGAAAGACTCAGTTGAACAAGGAGTTTGAAATGAAAGATCTAGGTGAAGCCAAGAAAATTCTTGGTATGGAGATAAGCAGAGATAAGAAATTAGGAAGACTTTGTTTGATTCAGAAATAGTATCTGAGAAAGGTGCTAAAATATTTTGGCATGAATGAAAATTCAAGACCTGTTAGTACTCTTCTTGCTCCTCATTTCAAGCCCATTGCATCTTTGTCTCCAAAGAATAAAGCAGAACGAGAATACATGGCAAAAGTACTGTTGGTAGCTTGATATATGCTATGGTGTGTACAGGGCCCGATATTTCACAGGCAGTTGGGGTTGTGAGCAGGTATATGCATGATCCTGGAAAGGAGCACTGGCAAGCTGTGAAATGGATTCTACGGTACATTCTGAACACCATAGATATTGGTTTAATATTTCAACGGGATGATCAAGATGGTCAATATGTAGATGGATATTGTGATTCTGACTATGCTAGTGATTTGGACAAATGATGATCAACTATTGGTTATGTGTTTACTCTTGCAAAGGCACCAGTTAGCTGGAAGTCTACTTTATAGTCAACAGTTGCTTTGTCCACTACGGAGGTAGAATATATGGCAGTTACAGAGACTGTGAAGGAGGCAATTTGGCTTCAAGGGTTACTTGGTGAATTATGGGTTCAACAGAAGCACATCAAAGTGCATTGTGATAGTCAGAGTGTTATTTTTTTGGCAAAAAACCAAGTTTACCATGGAAGGACGAAACATATCGATGTTCGTTATCACTTTGGACGAGAGGTTCTAAAAGAAGGTGAAGTAACAATCCAAAAAATTAGGACCACTGAGAACCCTGCTGATATGTTGACAAAAGTGGTGACTAAAGTCAAGTTGCAACATTATTTAGACTTCATCAATATTGTTAAAAGTTAAAGTTGGGCGCTTTGAAACGCATTTGGTGACATTACTAAAATTGAGTTTTGTGTGAGATTTGAAGATGTGAAATTGAGCCAAGGTGAAGATTTGTTGAAAAAGTCAACAATGGTTGGCTTAATTTTTTTGTTATCGTACATCGAAAAATCGTAAAGAAAGAGGGATTTGTTAAAGCTATAAATATAGCCCATCTCTTATTTAATTGAAATCATCCCAAAATTGTCATTTTTTCATAAGGCAAAATTCTTTTTCTTTTTTGTAAATATGTTACTTGTATTATTTTTTTGAAATAGTGAAATATAATTTGGTAGTCTCCGAGTACATAGGCACAATTGGCCGAATCCCGTTAAATTCTGGTATTTTTTTATTTATCTATTTAATAGCTATTGTCGGGTATATTATTAGTAAATTGTTGTACTATTAAATTACTTAAAAATATTCTGTTTAAGGAAATTAAATTTTAAGTGAGATCATTTGTGACCACTCCAGTTTTTTTTGAGAATTTTACCTTAGTACAATCCTTTATATTTTATTCACTTGCATAATAATGATCGAGATGAATTTGGTGGAAATTAACCCGATTTTTCACAATATAAGTTGGGCAGTGATGGGTGAGGAGGTTTTGTTTCCTTCTTCTCGATTGAGAAAGGTTTCATGATCAAGAAGTTTGTCGTGAAGCTCTTCAAATGTCATTGGTGTTTCTCTTTCTCATATGACTGCATTGAGTTCTTTGTAATCTTTGCTCAGACCATTTAATATGTACGCAACAATTTCTGCATCACTCAATGGATGACCAATCAATGCCTTGATTGCATATAAATAACTGAAATGGAGACACCTTCTTGCGAGGTTTGCATTAAGGTTGACAATAGGGTGAGCATTCTGGTGTTTCAGCGATTTGCAAATGTGACTTCAAGTTATTGCCATGCTTCAGATGAAGTCTTTGAGGATGAGATAAGTGAAGCAATGTTTCCAGCCAAGGATGCTTGAATGGCTTGGAGTATAAGACGATCTTGGTGCAACCATATTTTTCTGTGTTGATTAGTTGTTGAAGTTGTATCTCCTTCCTGTGATTCCGTTTCTAGGGGACAAGGAAGAGAGCCATCTATGTAGCCCATTAAATCATAACCAAAAAGGAGATTGGAAAATTGAGACCTCCATGAAGCATATAGTTGCCACCACGAGACAGCTTGAAAGGAATTTGAGTGGCTGTGTTGAGGGAGATTAGTGGACTGTTATTGGAAGAGATCACAATTGGGGTTTTAACTGTGGTGGATTCTGATGCCATAAGGAATAGAAAGAGAAGAAAGAAAGAGAGAGAAAAAATAAGGGTGTTTAAGAAGTAATGCTCTTATGGCAATAGGAGCTCTGATACCATAATAAGATCTGAGATCAAAGAAATAATAATAATTTTATTGAATTAATATTTGATTTACAAAATGAACAGGATATATATAAAATTTTACAAACTAAAATTCGTTGAGATATTCCTGGATTATAGCTAACAAAATAGATAGTGGTGATGACCCAGTAAAGGAAGACTTAGTAAGACTTAATCTGTTTCTATGCTGAAGAAATGATGCGTGCCATGCATGACTAAAGAGTCGTTCTAACTTCTAACACATATAAAATTAATATAGATGAACATTTATGGTACAAAAAATTTATATAAAGTATATAGAATTTATTTGGTTCGTCTATTAGATTCTTTAACATAAAACGTCCATGACTAAAAAGAATAGTACGTGAATAGCAACCACATAAACGGAAATAAATAACTGAATTAAAAATAATCGAATTGCTCAATGTCGAGTTAGATTTTCAATTTCAGTTTATTTAATTTGAATTATTTTTATTTTTTTTGAAAGTGGTCTCCATTTGTTTCAATTATTGATTTTCACTTTTATTTCATTTTTGTTATGCCATATAATTCAACATTTTATGAGCTGTGCCCAGGCGTCTTTGGCATACTCAGATCAAAATTCCACCTGTAGCTATTGAAACTTAACATTACATTATCCATATCTATCCAAAATTTAATTATTAATACTAATATGCTATTTAATATCTGTTTATCAATAATTCTTTCAAAAATTAAAACAAAATCAAAAAAAAATATACAAATAATAATTTATAATTAAACTATGTTCATAAATATTAAAATAAATCAAATTGAATTTAAATATAAGAATAAATCAAATTAAATACTTGAGTTCAGATAATGAATATTCAAGTGCTCAACCGAAATCCTATATGTACTAGTCAAGAATAGTAAAATAACTACACAAATTCTATGAACTAGTTTATTAACTACTTTAATCCGTAGTATTAAAATTGAGTGGAGCCCAATATCCAAAAAAGTTCTACATACCCCTCCCGTCCCTAGATTTGCCAAACCTCTAAAGTAGCATGAAGATAGTAATAATGAAATTTGGTAACAACAGTAATGATGTTGGTGGCAATGGATACTAACATTATAAACAATAGGGATAATGTATTTCCTAATATTGGGAATGCTTTCATCAACCAGTAACAGTCGATTGACTAATATAGATTAGTGCTAACAATACTATAAAAAGTAACAATGTCAATAGCGAATCGTACAAAAATGTATTCTTTTTTTTTTTTTTGAATAGTGAATGTATTCTTCTTATAGTAGAAATAGTGATGTGATTCTATTCAGGTTACTATTTAAAAAAATTCTGAAATTTATTCCTAAATTATGTAAAATATTATAAATTTATCCTTAAATTATGTTTTGATTTTAAAATATCTCTGTCGTTACTAAATTGGCTCATATTTATCTTCATGGGTTAATTTCACTGATGGTTATCGAACTTATACCAAAATTACGCAAAAATAACTAAATAATTTTTTCTTTCAAAAAATTCATTGAACTTAAAACCATTATACACAAAATTTATTATGAACGGATTTCAGTGTTGACGTTCACCAGAAAATCTAGCTGACAGCCCATGTGCACACATGAACTTAAAACCATTTTACTGATGGTTATCGAACTTATATCAAAATTACGCAAAAATAACTAAATAATTTTTTTCTTTAAAAAAAGTTATTAAACTTCAAACCATTATACACAAAAGTCATTATAAACAGATTCCGGTTAGATTTTCCGGTGAGAGTCAACGAGGGTCAACACCGGAATCCGTTCATAATGACTTTTGTGTATAATGGTTTTAAGTTCAATGACTTTTTTGAAATAAAAAATTATTTAGTTATTTTTGCGTAATTTTGGTATAAGTTCGATAACCATCAGTAAAATCAACCTTTATCATCATCATTAACAAACTGTTCTACATTTGCCATATAGTTATCAAATTGATTCATATTCACATTTTTTTATTGTAAAAATTAAAATGATTCATATATATATATATATATATATATATATATATATATATATATATATATATATATATATATATATATATATATATATATATATATATATATATATATATATATATGTTTTCTTTTGTAAACTATCATACACAAGAAAGATAATTTCTTGCCCAGGATCTCACTACAAATTTAATTAATAATGTGCTTATGTTTATATAGAGAAAATAATCTCTACCTACTTATAAACCATATATAGTCAAGTTGTCTATTTTTAGACCTTATAGGAAAGACAAGAACATGTATTTCACTTTCATTTAAAAATTCTGTTTATTAAAATCTAATCACATTAGTCTAGCTTTTTATCTATTTCAATTTAATTAATCGTAGATCTATGTCACACTGCTTGTAAGTTCAAATCTCTGTGGGGTTTTTCTTAATTATCATACCAGTTTAGTTTCTGTATTGATGGAATAGGAAATTATAACAAATATAATTTAATATGGAGGTATCATTAAATAATGGTACCTACCTCTTGTAGCGCAGTTGCGGAAGCGTCTACAATGATCTCGTTTATTTTTGTTCACTGGCCTGACTTTTATCTACATGCGGGATAATAGCAGCTATTTCACAATCTAAAAACCCCCGAAAGATTAAGACAAAAAACAAGCGTGAGTGGGAACGAGCAACCTTGCGGCGTATACGTTTTCTCGTTACCAAATAATGAAGACCTCACCTCTATTTATAGAGATTTTAAAAGTTATAGCTCTAACTCTAGTTTAACTCAGACTCTTTTTGAGATAGGATTTGGTAATTCTAATCAGATTAAATAACTCAATTTAATCTGGATTGAAACTCAATCCATTATAGAGTCATGGGCATATCCCAACTCTATCATCTCCCACTCGCACATGACGGAACACATTCCAGTCTTAATCTTCAGTTATACTAGCAAATAATTGTGTGACCAGCATATCTCGAGAGCACTAGTGCTATACACCTGTTGTAACACCCCGAAATAGCCCTAGAAGAATTACAGAATTTTTGTTCAGAAAGATTAGATGTTGAGTGTGAGAGTCCTGTCGCGACAAGCGTCGTGGGCGCGACAGAACCCCTCCGGTTATAGGGTAATTAAATTAGAACTCTAGACACATAGCATCGTAGGAGTGTGACAAGTGGCAAGGGATGTAATTGTTTTGCTTAGTTAGTGTGCCAAGTGGCATTGTAGGGAAGTGACACATGGCTTTGTAGGGATATGACATGTGGCAAGAGTTGGATATTATTTCATAAAATCAAAAAGAGATTAGAATTGAAAAGAAGATAAACATGTAATTAATGGGATAGGTAGCATTTAGTAGCATAGTTAATTTTTGGATTTGCTTTGACCATTTGCCTCTCTCTTTTCTTTTCCCGTTGGTTTCTTTGCTTTGGCCATTATTGTCACACCCCAGAAGTGGCCTAATTGGATTTAGCAATTCTAATTGGACATTTTAGGGCAATTGGGTAATTTATTAGTGAAAGATGATTATATTGCAAAGAAATAAAAGTAATTAATTCCAGATTTTTAGTTAGTGAGGAGAAAGTAATTTGACAAGGACTATTTGGTAAAAGAAGAGTGAGTGGATTTGTGAACCTGTGCATGTGTGTCAAGTGGAGAGTGAGTGTGTGTGCACGTGGGGGAGAGAAAAGAAAGGTCTGAATGTTTTTAGTTTCTGGAAACTAAACACACGAGGTTTTCTCTCTTTTGCTCTCTCTCACGTTAGCCATCTCTTTCCTCTCCATTTTCTGTTCTTTTTCTCACTTGCATGTGTGTTCATCTGCTGTGAGCTAGGATTTTGAGCTTTGGTAGAGATTTTCAGAGGTAAGTGGCAGTAGTTTCTGGGTTCTTTTGGTTGTATCACCTTCTGTTTCTCCTTTGGGTTTATAGAGATTCTGTTCTTGGACTCTGATTGTGGTTTTATCTGTTTGGAAGCATCTGAGGATAAAAGAAAAGAGAAAGGAAAAGGGAAGATTGTGGATTGAGAAGAATTCAGTGGACGTTTTTGAGCTTCATCATCAGGTTTGGGAGTGTCTGTTCTCTATTAAACTTGGATCCTACTTGCTGTTTGTTGTCAATATTGACTATGCGTGTTGTTTATTAAAATGCATGAAATATGTACTATGTATACATGATTCCTGTAGAAAAGAAGGATGTTAAATATGTAAATGAGATGGACATGCACGGGTTTGAATGTGGAAATCCTGGGAAGTTGATATTCTGACATTGCCTCTGTTTTAATTGTAAAAAAATGTGTTATTTGTGTTATAATTGCTGTGAATGTGCTCTGGAGACTTGAAGGTAAGTATTTGAATCATGATTGCATGAAAAATGGTTTTAGATAAAGTGGAGTTTTGAATTTTAGAAGTACTCTGTTTTCTTGATTTTCTGGTTTTTCACGTTTTCTGGAATTTTCTGAAAATTAGTTTGGAGAAGAAGAAGTCTGTGAGAGGAAGATCACGTGACGTGATGGGACATCACGCCGTGACCTCCCTCCTTTGGGAAGTCACGTGGCGTGATGAAGCATCACACCGTGACCTTCCTCCCTTTGGGAAGTCGCGACGTGATGGAGCATCACGCCTCGCGACCTCGCCTGTATCCCTGCGTGTTCTCGTGCTTCTTTCCCTCTCCTCTCTGGCGTCACGAGACGTGACTGATGGTCATGGCATGACTGCCTTGCTCTTCTGCTTGGCGCTCGCGTGAAGCCTGCGTCACGAGACACCACTGCTTAGGTGTCTCGTGACCAGCCTTCCCCTGCTGCCCTGTTTCCTAAAAACATGATTTTAACTTCTGGTTTAAAGGATTTTTCAGTACATATCAAATGTTTGGGTTTTACAAATTTGAATTGTATTTTTAATAATTGTTTAATTATGGGATTTGTGACATTAATTAATATTAATATACATGATTTATATGTTTATAATTTACATGAGTATGGATTATCTTAATGGGAGATTTAAGTCCTGTTAAACTTCTGTATTTAATATTTATAGTTACATGTTTTAAATGTGATCAGTATACCTGTATACTTGGACTATAAATCAGTATTATTTTCAATTCTCATATTGATATTGGTGCTTGAATTGATGAGTTGTGTTTTTAAGCCTGAATAGTCATAGTGGTGGATAAGTAAGCGCTTATTTAGGTCAGTGTGTGTGTGCAGCTGCTATATGATAAAACGTTATACGTGGGTCCGTTTGGATCCTTGTTTCGATCCTATTTGGGTCTATATGGATTTAATACGAGACTTCGGTCTCTATATGAAAAATACATGTTTGAGACTCATGTCTCTATATGCTTGGGGTACTGTGTTCTATCAGTATCCATTTGACCGTATCCACTTCTAGAGAGTATGTAGACTAATCAGGCTATATGTTTAAATGTGTTGCATATGTTGAAATGCATTGTTGACATGATTACAAGTATATGATGTACATGAATTCTTACATAACTCTATATTATGCGCCTTGAATCTGTATACTTAGAATGATGAGAATTATGGATTGTATACTTAATTGCTTGTAATGTATATATTTATGCATGTCAAGTAAGAAATTTAGAGATATGCTTACATGTGATCTTGATGCCTTTGATTTTGAATCATTAGATTATTATTGTATTGCCATAAATATTGTATTTGCATATTGTTCGTTTGTTTTGTTCCTCCCCACTAAGCGTTATCGCTTAGCACGGGCTCTTTTCCCGTGCAGGTGGCGAGTTTGGATAGGAGTCTGATATCTGCAGGTCGGCCACTAGAAGTCTTTTGGATGAAGTTATGTTGAGTCTTCCGCTGTTATTTTTGTACATGGCTTGTATAGCAATTAAATGAATCTTTTGTAAAGGAACAAGTATTATTTTTTGTATATGTATTTGCTTACGAGCCTCTTTTTGTAAAACGATATTGATATATGTTATATGTAAAAAGGATTTACTATTATATGATTAAAAGTTTCTTTACATCTTATTTGATTTTTGTTTATACATGTGTATATGGATTCGTTTATATGTGTTTGCTCGCGTGGCACTCCGGTATCCTTCCAACGGGGATGGCGGGGTATTACAGCTTGGTATCAGAGCCCAGGTTTGGTGGTTCTGGGTTATGTTGTGATTGTTTTAGTGTAGAGTCGCGTCTATGCATGAGAGTCAGTTTTGTTTAGTGGCCTAATGCATATGTCTTATTTTGTGTAGTGTTTGTATGGAGTCGGATCCAAGTGAGTATATGGGCGACACAATGGACAGTGTCTATGTGGGTCGTAGAGATAGTCCGATCCGAGGAGGTGATCCAGTGAGACAGGATAGGCCTGCACAGGAACCTGCACCAGCTGTGGGTGCAAATAGAGGAGTTGGTTTTGATCCAGCATTAGTGCAAGGGTTACTGCAAGTGGTTGATAGGTTGACTGCTCCTAAGGCTCCAATTGAATTGTTAAGAAAAAGAGGAGCAGAGGATTTTCTTGGGACTGCCTTAGATGAATCAGATGTGGCTGAGTTTTGGCTCAAGAGGGTAGATCGGATTTTGCAAGAGATTAGATATCCCGCGGATCAGAGAGCTTCATGTGCAGTTTCGTTGCTTCAGGGATCAGCATATGATTGGTGGGAGCTTGTGATGAGGAATCCTCAGCGACCAGCTGAGTTGACATGGGAATATTTCAAGCAAGAGTTTGAGCAAAAGTATGTGACAAAGGCTTATCAAGAAGCTAAGTGGAGAGAGTTCATTAGTTTGAAGCAGCGGGGTATGACTGTAAGTGAGTATGACAAGGAGTTCAATCGGCTGAGTAAGTATGTGCCCGAGCAGTTGTTGACTGGTGAGTTCAGATGTAGACACTTTCTAGAAGGACTTCGTGAGGTGTTCAGAGGTCCTTTGTCTGCTATGATAGTCTTGCAACCAGTGGGGTATTATTAGCTTGTGGCTGCAGCAATGAAGTTAGAAGAATCTGAGATGGTAAAGCAGAAGATAGCACAGAAGAGGAGAGCACCGGATGGGGGAGTTGCGAGTACTAAGAAGTCCAAGGGTGCTCCAACCGAGCAAGGAAATAGAGGGACTGTACAAGTACCTTCAGAAGTAGGAAGTGTGGCACCGCATGCTAGTAAAGGAAATCGAGCACCGGAATGTGAGCATTGTCATAGGCACCATTGGGGTACGTGTCGCAAGATTACAGGCGCATGTTTTAAATGTGGAAGTATGGAGCATCGGTTTGCAAGTTGCCCTAATCGACAAGAGGACCAGATTCAGCAAGAGACCAGAAGATCAAATGTCATCCAAAGCAATCGTGAAGGAAGTAGAGCCCCGAGAGCACCATCTGAGACGGTGCAACGACCTGGTGCTACAGAAGATCATAACCGGCATAGGGCGTATGCTATGATTGCGAAAAATGTGACTGTTGCTGCAGGACCTTCGGGTAAGTGTTTATATGTTAAGTTTTGTTTCGTTTCGGTTTTGGTACTTGAGATGTGTTTGGACAAGCGACGAAATTTCGAGGACGAAATTTTCTTAAGGAGGAGAGAGTTGTCACACCCCAGAAGTGGCCTAATTGGATTTAGCAATTCTAATTGGACATTTTAGGGCAATTGGGTAATTTATTAGTGAAAGAGGATTATATTGCAAAGAAATAAAAGTAATTAATTCCAGATTTTTAGTTAGTGAGGAGAAAGTAATTTGACAAGGACTATTTGGTAAAAGAAGAGTGAGTGGATTTGTGAACCTGTGCATGTGTGTCAAGTGGAGAGTGAGTGTGTGTGCACGTGGGGGAGAGAAAAGAAAGGTCTGAATGTTTTTAGTTTCTGGAAACTAAACACACGAGGTTTTCTCTCTTTTGCTCTCTCTCACGTTAGCCATCTCTTTCCTCTCCATTTTCTGTTCTTTTTCTCACTTGCATGTGTGTTCATCTGCTGTGAGCTAGGATTTTGAGCTTTGGTAGAGATTTTCAGAGGTAAGTGGCAGTAGTTTCTGGGTTCTTTTGGTTGTATCACCTTCTGTTTCTCCTTTGGGTTTATAGAGATTCTGTTCTTGGACTCTGATTGTGGTTTTATCTGTTTGGAAGCATCTGAGGATAAAAGAAAAGAGAAAGGAAAAGGGAAGATTGTGGATTGAGAAGAATTCAGTGGACGTTTTTGAGCTTCATCATCAGGTTTGGGAGTGTCTGTTCTCTATTAAACTTGGATCCTACTTGCTGTTTGTTGTCAATATTGACTATGCGTGTTGTTTATTAAAATGCATGAAATATGTACTATGTATACATGATTCCTGTAGAAAAGAAGGATGTTAAATATGTAAATGAGATGGACATGCACGGGTTTGAATGTGGAAATCCTGGGAAGTTGATATTCTGACATTGCCTCTGTTTTAATTGTAAAAAAATGTGTTATTTGTGTTATAATTGCTGTGAATGTGCTCTGGAGACTTGAAGGTAAGTATTTGAATCATGATTGCATGAAAAATGGTTTTAGATAAAGTGGAGTTTTGAATTTTAGAAGTACTCTGTTTTCTTGATTTTCTGGTTTTTCACGTTTTCTGGAATTTTCTGAAAATTAGTTTGGAGAAGAAGAAGTCTGTGAGAGGAAGATCACGTGACGTGATGGGACATCACGCCGTGACCTCCCTCCTTTGGGAAGTCACGTGGCGTGATGAAGCATCACACCGTGACCTTCCTCCCTTTGGGAAGTCGCGACGTGATGGAGCATCACGCCTCGCGACCTCGCCTGTATCCCTGCGTGTTCTCGTGCTTCTTTCCCTCTCCTCTCTGGCGTCACGAGACGTGACTGATGGTCATGGCGTGACTGCCTTGCTCTTCTGCTTGGCGCTCGCGTGAAGCCTGCGTCACGAGACACCACTGCTTGGGTGTCTCGTGACCAGCCTTCCCCTGCTGCCCTGTTTCCTAAAAACATGATTTTAACTTCTGGTTTAAAGGATTTTCCAGTACATATCAAATGTTTGGGTTTTACAAATTTGAATTGTATTTTTAATAATTGTTTAATTATGGGATTTGTGACATTAATTAATATTAATATACATGATTTATATGTTTATAATTTACATGAGTATGGATTATCTTAATGGGAGATTTAAGTCCTGTTAAACTTCTGTATTTAATATTTATAGTTACATGTTTTAAATGTGATCAGTATACCTGTATACTTGGACTATAAATCAGTATTATTTTCAATTCTCATATTGATATTGGTGCTTGAATTGATGAGTTGTGTTTTTAAGCCTGAATAGTCATAGTGGTGGATAAGTAAGCGCTTATTTAGGTCAGTGTGTGTGTGCAGCTGCTATATGATAAAACGTTATACGTGGGTCCGTTTGGATCCTTGTTTCGATCCTATATGGGTCTATATGGATTTAATACGAGACTTCGGTCTCTATATGAAAAATACATGTTTGAGACTCATATCTCTATATGCTTGGGGTACTGTGTTCTATCAGTATCCATTTGACCGTATCCACTTCTAGAGAGTATTTAGACTAATCAGGCTATATGTTTAAATGTGTTGCATATGTTGAAATGCATTGTTGACATGATTACAAGTATATGATGTACATGAATTCTTACATAACTCTATATTATGCGCCTTGAATCTGTATACTTAGAATGATGAGAATTATGGATTGTATACTTAATTGCTTGTAATGTATATATTTATGCATGTCAAGTAAGAAATTTAGAGATATGCTTACATGTGATCTTGATGCCTTTGATTTTGAATCATTAGATTGTTATTGTATTGCCATAAATATTGTATTTGCATATTGTTCGTTTGTTTTGTTCCTCCCCACTAAGCGTTATCGCTTAGCACGGGCTCTTTTCCCGTGCAGGTGGCGAGTTTGGATAGGAGTCTGATATCTGCAGGTCGGCCACTAGAAGTCTTTTGGATGAAGTTATGTTGAGTCTTCCGCTGTTATTTTTGTACATGGCTTGTATAGCAATTAAATGAATCTTTTGTAAAGGAACAAGTATTATTTTTTGTATATGTATTTGCTTACGAGCCTCTTTTTGTAAAACGATATTGATATATGTTATATGTAAAAAGGATTTACTATTATATGATTAAAAGTTTCTTTACATCTTATTTGATTTTTGTTTATACATGTGTATATGGATTCGTTTATATGTGTTTGCTCGCGTGGCACTCCGGTATCCTTCCAACGAGGATGGCGGGGTGTTATAATTATTCTTCTTTTCTTTTCCTTTTCCTTGAGTTTCTGCTGTTCACTTGCTTTGCCCTTTCTTTGTTCTTCTTTCTTGATCTATTTTGAGTGATTCATTTAGATTGGCTTGAAGAGATTGGGTAAAGAAGTAGATTGGTTTTCTAAGAAGGTAAGTGACTTGATTTGCTAGCATGGTCTTCTATTTATATGTACCTATTTCTGTTTTTGATTTAAAGTGAGAAGTAGAGTGATTCAAGTGTTTTGCGTAATTTTGGTTTAAGCTACGGCCAAGAGAGTGGATAAAGGCAAGGAGAAGGTCGGAATCGAGTAGAGAGCACAAGATCGAGCTTCCTAGAGGTAGGGATCGCGTGCGATCTTTATTTATTCATTTTGATTGCTTACAGTGTTTTATGGTGTATGTATATGGATATGTTGTGATTATATGTGTGTTAAATGGTCTACATACAACTTTCATGTGTAAAGTGTGTTTGTGGGTGAATTCTGTTCAGATTGTCATCAGACCTCTGTGTATTGTATTTGTGATAAGTAGAGTTATAGGGCTTCAATCGAGTTGATTCAAATTGCATCTTAAACCTAAGATCCGTAGTTAAAAATGTCTAAGAGGGTACTTGATCTATTTCTGTCCCTAAGTATTCCAAAAAGTAATTAGAACGTAAGTGACCCTGTTCTGGCGGGTTCACTGGAACAGTATAGATTGTTTGAATCATATCTGGAGTTCTAGATGTCCACAAGACCTGAAAATTGTCCCATTTGAAAGTTAACATCCTAGGGAACAAATGTTAAGAGAGAGTTTTGCCTAAAAATGAGGTATAAACTTCGAAATAGGCTGTTTAAAATCATGGTGTGAACCAGTCCCGAAATTTTGATTCTGTTTTGCAACATTTTTATATGTCACGGTGGAAACCAAAATGGTTACCACCGTGACCTATGAAAATGCTGGGCAGAATGCTCATTTTTGGACCTCACGGTGGCAACCAATCCATTACCACCGTGACCACCCCCTGGTATGCATATTTTGAGTGTTTTTCTTCCCGAAGAACTTCATGGTAAGTTCCTATAGCATGTCCAACTCATTTCTAACCTTATTAAATGAGTATGTGAGTGGTTTCTCCCATCTTTATGTGCCTAGTTAGAGTTTATATGTTATTATTTGGCTTTCACCTTTTCAAGGATTATCTTTTAACTTTCTTACATGATAAAAACAGATCAAATGAACATGATTAAAGAGCTTATACATGAACTAAATGTTATTGAATTTCATGAATGCATTTGAATAATGAGCTATAGTTTAGCAATAGTGTATAGTCTAAATGGGTTGTTTGCTTTTGAGCCTGATTACCGTTATAGTGGATAGATAAGCATGCTTATAAAGGGCTAGAATGCAGCTGCTAGAGTTGGCCTTAATTGTGCCCAGAGTTCGGAATACCTCGTGTATTCCATAGAGTTTGAGTTAATTCTCCATATGTAAGATATTGTAAACAGTATCCAGAGTTACCCGTATCCACCATGAAAGGAATTCAGGCCTCTTGTTATTGTTAGTGTATAATGAACATGAGAATAATGTTACATGATGGCTTGTATACAAGTATATGTTTATATGAATTGGAGTACATGATTTATATGATTGTGAAAATATATGCATGAGTTGTTTGAGCATTGCATGTGAAATGTATATTTTACTTGTGACTTCGTAAAGAAGTCCTTTGCATTATTTTTCATCCCCACTAAGCGTTATCGCTTAGCACGGATGTTTATTTCCGTGTAGGTTGACAGGTTCGGAGCGGTGATAGCGCGCATCTGCAGGTCAAGGCCACTAGGAGTTTTGTTATACCTTTTTGTATAAGTTAGAGATAGAGTTTTACATTTTGAGTAACATCATTATGTAATTTAAGTAAAGGCACATGTAAATGTAGATGTAAAGTTAAATGAAAACAAGTTGTAATATGAACATGTATAGAGTTAAAGATGAATATGTATATATGTAGTTAATGCGAATCACATGTTGGGCCCTAGTGTAGTATTATTTTATTATTCTTAGATGAATGTGTTTAATGCTATTGCTTCCGTTAGTATGTACGAATATATGTGTATGTATATGTCCGCGTGGCGCCCCGATATTCCTTCTCGGGGGTATGGGGGTGTTACACCTGTTAGGGATATATAGCGTCTCGAAAAATAAGATCCTCCTTTTCACGTATGCCTAACCCTAGATTGCCTTCTCACATTCATTATTTTAACTAATGATCTCATAAAATAATTTTCGTATTTACTATTATGTCTCTACTCATAGAAACTATAATAGGTATGCCGGTGAACCACGAAACATTATGAAAGTGATCAAAAGGCTATCTTCCCCTCTTACTGTATGCCATCCATCACGATTCAACTCACTTTTCTAGTTAGATCCTCCAGGTCTAAATTTTTTTCGGACCTCTTGGAAACTAACTAAGCTAGCCACATTGAACCATATTTCAGGGATAAGTTAAGGGTTCTAATTAAGGGTCAAAATATAAATAGGGTCTCACAATAGGAAAAGTTGAGATCATTAATTTTATTAAATTCCCATTCCTGTGGTCACATAAGCACACACGGTATAAAACATGTGTTATGGTGTTCTTTCCTTCCCTTAAAGGAGCGCACGTCTCACATTTCAATAATGTGTATATTAAACACCATACAGAAGTTTAAGGTTGCGATGCACCGAAACACCCAACTTTAGTCCGCTTACTTAAGGACTACTTCTGGCTTTTTAGACAGAACATGGTAGTTACATATAACTGACCATCGGATTCTATACAATCCTTATTTTGGATCTCAATCCAAAGCATACAATTTTATGTATGTCTTTATCTCGCACCTTAACAAGACTCATCTTGTAATTTCTGCAGGACGGTACTTTTATTTTGAACAGGCTCTCGAGCATTCTCATATGTTCAAAAATCGCCTCATCTTAGTTTTTGCCAACTCATTGACAAAACTAAAGTAAACACCCTTGTGAGTGGGCTACTTCTCTGTCCGATATGCTCAATCTCATATCAATAACAGTAAATGTTTACACATAAACATTCACACTCATGAATTGCCAACAATGAACTTTAGTTATTATTCACAAACAATAACGTTAAGGGAAAATATAAAATATAACAGTACCAATTAAATTCTATGCAAACCTAGAGATCTAATGTGTTTCTCAAAACACATCTCTCATTACAGGTTTACTCAATGGATCTGCATGCGTAGAAACGTACTGTAAGTTCACTTCTCCTCATGCAATAATATCTTTCGTATATTGATACCTAATGTCGATATGCTTAGCTCTACTATAAGCTATCAACGACTGACTGTCACTATAAACTATCACTGATACCTTTCAGACAGTTACTCTTAAATGGCTCACAAATCATTTTAGCTAAACTGTCTCTTATACTGCAGTTAAGGAAGCGTCAAATTTAGCTTCTATTATTGATAGGCTACACAGATTTATTTCTTGTTGCTCTACGAGATGGCACTCTTGCCAAACAAGAGTATGAAACCTGGAGTGGATTTTCTCTCATCCACATCTCCTGCCCAATCAACGTCTCTATATTCTCTCAATGCAGATCATTTTCTTGATAATAGAGAGAATATTCTGCAGTACCTTTATGGTATATAAGTATCCTTTTAATTGCTTCTAATGTGTTTTGCCCAGGTTATATTGATATCTATTTACCATGCCCACTGCATAGCAGATATCATATCTTGTATACAACATCATGTACATAAGACTACCCAGGGCACTGTCATATATAGAATGCTCCTCATACGTTCAATTTTTCTGACTTCATATGACACACATCTTTGCTAGGAAACTAATTCTTGGCAATAGGGTTATCTATGGGTTTACAGTTTTGCATATTAAATCACTCAAGGTCTTTATTGATATATTTCTCTCAAGAAACAGACAACAATCTTCTCAAACAATCTCTTGAAATCTTAACTTCAAGAATATAATATGCTTGACCCATATCCTTTGTCTCAAAGTTGGACAATAACCAATCTTTGATTTCATTTACGTACCATTTATCATTTTCAGCTTTAAGTATGTCGTCTACATACAATGCCAAAATGATAAATTCATTTTCAGAGCTTTTACTATAAACACGATGATCTTCATTAATCATGTTGAACACATTCGACATGATTGTATGATGAAGTTTCAAGGACTATTGTGTTGAAGACTGTTTAAGACCACAGATTGAACTCATCAATCAGCAAACCTTATGTTTGCTGCATTTTTTTGATGAAACATATAGATTGTTCCATCCAATTCTCCATTGAGAAAAGAAGTCTTCCCATCCATTTGATAAAGCTCTAGGTCCGAACTCGCCACTATGGCCAAAATTAACCTTATGTACGTAAATTTTACAACAGATGAGAAAGTCTACTCATAGTCAATCTCTTCCTATTGTATAAACCCCTTAGCAACTAGCTGAGTCTTATATCTTTCGATACCTCTTTCAACTTTTTGCTTTTTCTTTGAGAATACATTTATTCCCAATTTGTGTCTTTCCAGTAGATCAATTAGTTCTCAAACTTGGTTTTTAATCTTATGGATGCCATATTTTCTTCCATTGTTTTAATCCATTTTTTCTTAGATGGGCATGAAAAAGCTTTTTGAATATTTTATGCTTTTTCTTTATCTTGTGGGATAACCAAAAGAGCTTCATTCAAGTCTTCGATTTTAAATCTTTGGCATAAAATACTTATCCTTTTAGATTTTTGCAGTTCTGAATCTTGATAAACATGTCTCATAGATTCATCATGATTCATAATTCTCCCACTAGGATTATGTTCCATACTCTCACTGGCGTCAGGAATACCATATTCTTTCCTTCCACTGGAGTCAAGAATGCTCCCACTCGAATCAGGTCTCAAACATCTGGATCGTTTGGAGGATGAGGGTCTTAACCTTCTTCCTCTAAATCCCTCCCACTCGGATGGAGTGATCCTGATGGTTCCTCTTCTTGAGTTTAATATAAAGTGAAATCTCAATTCACTTTGCCCAACTTTGAAAATTTATTCTCTTAAAAATATGACGTCTGGTGATCCAAATTCTGTCATTATGCCATTCTCTTGCTTATCCATGAAAATATATGCTTTTGATACTTCAAAATAACTCACATAGATACTCTTTTTATCTCTTAGTCTCAAATTTACCAAATTGAGGTATCATGGACGTAAGCATTATAACCCAAAGGTTGTAAATGGCCTAGGTTAACTTGTCGACCAGTCATCAACTCATAAGTTGTGGAAGTGACAGATTTAGAGGGCATACATTTCAGAACATATGTGGCAGTCAATAAAACATCTCCCTAATAAGAGATAGGCAAATTTATCTCTGCCATCATAGATCAACCATATTTAGGAGAATCTTATTTCTCCTTTCCTCAACACCGTTTTGTTGTGGATTTCTAGGAATGAACAACTAATGTTCAATCATTTTTCATCACATAAAGCTTTAAATTCATCATAAAGATGTTCCCGACCTCGATCAGTATTTAAAGCCTTGATCCTTTTGTCTAATTGATTCTCAACTAAACTCATATAAGTCTTGAAGCAACTCAATGCTTTTGACTTGTGAGAAATCAAATAGACATGACCATACCTAGTACAGTCATATATAAATGTGATGAAATTGTAGGCCCCATGCCTTACCCTCACATTCATTTGACCACATTCTTCAGAATGGACTAACTGCAATGGAAATTTGGCTTTAGTTCCTTATTCGAATGATTTTCTAACTAGTTTTTCCTTTCAGGCAATGCTTTCGTGTAGGCAATTCAACCTTATTTAAATCGCCTACTAAACCTTCTTTACTAACCGACTCATTCGATTTTGTCCAATATGATTTATTGTAACATGCCATAATTTCACATTATTCTCATAACAATGTGAAAAATAATAAATTAAAGGAAAATAGTCATGGTCCACATCCATAACTAGAACCATAATAGAAATCATTCAAGCATAAGCATATACTGTCATCCTTAAAATATAAATTGAAAACAAATTTCAATAAAATAAGAACATAACCTAAATTTCATAACAAAGGTATCTCTATCCCTTGTTACATAGTCCATTATTCTAAATCTATCACCCACAAATGATGAAATTCAGAACTAGATACATAAATTTTTCTCACTCTTGAGTCAAAATAGTGTATCTTTATAGGCACAATGCAGTCTCTTTGCATAGTATCCTTTTAGGCAATTGAAACATTTCACTCTTGAATTGTTTACCTTATTTTGCCTTAGGACCTTTCGTGACTCTATTCGTGATTCTATTCTTTTTCCTTTTCAGGCTCTCGAGCCTTTTCCTTATCCCTACTTTTGAAGCTTCTTTTATTGTTCTAGTTAGAACTCATTCTACCAGAGCGGGACTATGCCATATGCACTATGACATTGACCTTGATCATTGCCAGATGGTTCCTTTTAAGCTTCAAATGACAAGCGACATTCTCAAATGTCTTTGTGCTTATCCATGTGAGTTAGTTGTATCTTCACATGCTACCAACTCTTGGGTAAGGAATTGATAACAGTTTGGACCTACTGCTCATCAGTCAACTTATGACTAAGTTCACTAAGCTCATTTTTTCTTTTATATCTCTCTTAGATGTTTTCGCATCGAATAATCAGACTTTTTTCTGATATATATCAAATTTGATCATCAATGATTGGAGTTTATTCAGATTCACATCTCTAAACTTCTCCTGCAAAGCGATCCACAGATCCATTACATTTTGATACTTGCGAAATGGCTTAGTGATATCATCATCCTTTTGTACATAGCAAGATGATTCGAGTAGTTGAATTCTGCTTTTTCCATGCCACACAGGCATCTTGGTCCCACCTATGCTAAAATATAGTGCCATCCTTAGATTCAGCTATAACCAAATTTTAGGATTTAAGAGCCTCTTGCTCTTCAAGCACATACTGAATCATTGTATTCTAGATTTCATAATTATAACTTGGAAGCAGCATCCATTAGGATCCTCTGATCTAAAATGGAATAATATTGCACATATTTATGGGAGATAAGGCAACACATGCAATTTATTATGCACATGAAATAATAATCTAGTAAAATTTTCTATTAGGCTCAAATTCGAAAAGGCTACTTATAGTATCCAATTACCCTCTAAGTCCTAATGTCCAATCTTATAGGTTAAAATTTCACGCATAATAAATCTGAATTATTGGATTATCAAGTTTTCAAACTTATGAGAGGATTTTATTAAGTCTATACTTAATAAGCATGCAATCATTTTACTCATAAAATATCGCAAGACAATTAACAATTAAAATAAACTCATTTATTATAAAGTTAAATGCTATCATAATAAGTAAATAAACGCATTTATTTAACCAATAAATAAAATTCAATAATTCCAAAATAAGACACTCATGTCAAATATTAATAGAAAATATAAATCTTATTTAACAAAAATAAACGCCAACTCAAAATTGACACTAATGTCAACTATTTTAAAAGTCCAGATTTCATAAAATCTTTTTAGTTATTAGGATTATTTCTTTGACCGATTTTATCAATTCATCAAGCAACTCATAAGTCAATTGATAAAGCTATGGACGATGCATGCTCCGTCCATTTCTCAATACCATCACATATTTTAGTGTTGCTTCTCAACACTTCCCTTTTGACAACTCGAACCAAAGTTCCATTTCCATACTCAGACCACCTGTCCAAATACACTCTTACATGTGTTCTCACACATGTACTTTATGATGCACTATAGCATCAATATCATCAGCTCGAATGATCCTCTGCATCCTCATGTTGCTTACTAAATGCACTATTGCATTTCTTAAAGCAATCACATGCGGGGTATTAAGAATTATAGGTGTCCTTATAAATATTTTTGAAACCCATTATAGAAATTTAAATTGTTAATACACTCATGTATAAACACATATGATTAAAACATGTTTCAATCAGTAAATAAGGACAAATAACACATAAAAATTTTTCAAAATATTTTAAAAAATAGAAAACACATTTTCCATAATTATTAAAATATTCATTTTAAAATAAAATGAACAAATATATTTTATGGTCATCAAAAAATTTTGAAAAATTGACCAAAAACTCAGAAATATTTTGACAAAAAATTTCAAAAAAATCGGAGCTGATTTGGATGCCGGAACACGCCGCATGCGCCACACGACGCACTTACGCGAACCACACGCCACACGCGTTGCCTCCCACTTGACCAAACACGTGTCAACACCACAACGTGCCACGTGTCTGATTCCTACTTGTCCACTTGGCGCCACGTGGCACCCTGGTACACATCACCGCCACATGGCATGACACGTGTCATCCATGTAGCGGTGTGTCATTGGACCACGTGTCACACATGACACGTCAGCATTGCCACGTGGCAATCCTCGGTCTGAAACGTGGCAACCCCTGATTGGCCCATGTGGCACCCGTGGCACGTGTGATCCACGTGGCATGACCGCAGTCCGCCACGTGGCTCACTCTTATTAGGCCACGTGTCACCCTCTGATTGGGACACGTGTCACCCTGTGGTTTATCCATGCGTCCACCCCACCGTATGCCACGTGGCATGGCCTCCGTCGTCCACGTGGCGATCAGTTATTAGGCCATGTGTCAGCGTGACGCATCACTGCTAACACGTGCCAGCGCCCACACGCACTCGCCATGCGTATGGCACGCGCCACCTTCCCGGCTGATCTGGGTCTCCGGATTTCGGCCTGCCGGGGGTTTTTGGGGTCTGTGAATCCAATGGTAAGGTCAAAAATAAAAATTTCAATTTTTAGACTAGCATTTTGAATATTCAAATTTATTCCCTCGGGTTCGGTGTACACATACACGAAATCGAGCCAAAATATACACGCATATATATTTTTCACACAAAAAATAAATTTTTTATTGCGTTTCATGCTTCCTTGATCTATCAATTTTACTCATAAAATTTTAGATCAATTTTAAGCCACATACCAGGATGCAAAAAATGAAAGCTGTGATACCAATGATGGAATAGGAAATTATAACAAATATAATTTAATATGGAGGTATCATTAAATAATGGTACATACCTCTTGTAGCGCAGAAACTCGTTGCGAAAGCGTCTACAATTATCTCGTTTATTTTTGGTCACTGGCCTGATTTTTATCCACATGCGGAATAGTAACAGCTATTCCACAATCTAAAATCTCCTGAAAGATTAAGACAAAAAACAAGCGTGAGTGGGAACGAGCAGCCTTGCAGCGTATACGTTTTCTCGTTACCAAATAATGAGGACCTCACCTCTATTTATAGAGATCCTAAAAGTTAGAACCCTAACTCTAGTTTAACTCAAACTCTTTCCGAGATAGGATTTGGTAATTCTAATCAGATTAAATAACTCAATTTAATCTGTATTGAAACTCAATCCATTATAAAGTTATGGGCATATCACAACTCTATCATGTATAATCTATTTCCTCTCCTTCTGCCATTTGTGCCTATATTGAGGTTTATAGGAGTCATATATAGGGGCCAACTGATTTTTATTCCACTTATTCTGCAACTGAATTTTCAGCATACTTCAGTTAACGTAACTGTTATCATTCATCCATTTCATTGGAAAAAACCAAGGTTTTGAAATCCGGACTGGTCGGTTCAACCGGGAACCGATCACCGTATTTGCCCAATTAGGGGTAAAATATAGAAAATGCTAAGATCGGGATAAAATTAGTTGAATTGTAACCTGGTTGATCCAATAGCAGTTTACCGTTTTTTATTTTAAATAATACTTCATTTTTTATGTGCAAATTTACATTTTTTTATTCTTCTCTTTTACATTCTAATAGATCTCTCATAGTTACAAATACTAATTCTAATTATTTTAGTAAAATATATATGATTATTTTTATTTTGAGCACTAGTATCACTACAAAAAAAACTCATTTTAGCGACGGATATTTTTCTGTCGCTATTTAGCGACTAAATTTAAAATTAGTCGTGAAAGACATTTTTTTTTCTAAATTAGCGACTAAATAGCGACGAAAACAAAAAACCGTTGCTAAATTTTGGCGGCAATTTATGGCGCCTTTATTGCGACTAATTTAACGACCAAAATATTAGTCGCTATTTTTTGCGATAATTTAGCGACTAAAAATTCAGTCGTTAAAATAGCGACGGCAATTTCAGTCGCTAAATCTGGAGGCAATTTCAGTGATTTTATTTGCGACGAATTTAGCGACTAAAATTGTTGTCGCTAAACAATTAGCGACGGAATAGCGACTAATATGTTTGTCGCTAAAAAATATTCAAATTGAAAATAATATTGTGATACTATAGCGACGGACTAAATCCGTCGCTATTTCGTTGCTATTTTTTACACAAAAATTGCCTAAGCTAGCCAAAACTACGTCGTTTTGGCTCTTCCCTTTTCTTTTTTTCCATTTCTTCTTCATTTCCGTTTTGGCAGCCCCAAAATCGATCCGCCCTTCTTGTTTCAACTATACCTCATTTGTTCCCTCTTTCCATAGCCATCTCCACCCCTCCATCCACCGTGAGCCGGCAGCCTCCTCTTCTCCTTTTGGAGCGCATGACTGCAGCAGCCCATTCTCCTTCTTCCCCCTGCATTTTCTGCTCTGATTTCAGCCCTCCCTCTTCGTCATTTTCGTCATCGCTGCCCACTAAAACACCGTCAGCTCCCTCCTATTCTTCGGGTCGACTACATTCCTCGCGATCTCCGCCCCTTCCTCCACCGTTGCTATTTTCGGTCGTGTCTCCGTCTTCCTCTCTCTTCGCGCACGACAGCAGATCTAGTTCACACAGCCATCGCGAGCCCAGATCCGGAGCCCAGCTGCCTCGCCCCTCCCACCCAGTCACGCCATAGTCCCAAGCAGCTCCCACCCTAACCCCGTCGCGTCACACCTCCTTCAACCCCCTTCCTTGCCTTATTTTCCGGTGAGTTTTCTTAATTCCTCCAAATTTTAATTTTTAATATATATATATATATATTAAATTTGTTTCTCAATTAATCGATTGAGTTCTTAAAGACTCTTTAAAATCTGGAAATTTTACTAACAGTAGATAGAATCTGTTAGGGATTTTTTTTAGAAATACAGTTTGTGGGATTTGGCTAAGTTGAAATTAAACTAAATATGCAAATTTTGGGGTTGAGAAAACGTGAATTGAGTTCTCTGTTCATGGACAGAGTTGGAGTTGAATCTGAATTTAGGCCTTTGAAATTTGTTTTCTTTAGGATATTTGGAATAATATAAAGGAGTTGGTTTATTGCACTATAGCGTTTCTTCAAATGGTTTTGTTTGGAAATTTCGTTTGGTTGTTGTGAAATTGGAAGAAAGTTGAACTTGCTTAGGTTGTGAAATTGGAAGAGTTTAATCCGTTGCTTTCTCTGTTGTGGTTTTGTGTCTAAGACGTTGCAATATTTTTCATCTGATATATGTTAAAATCTTTCACTTTTGACTTGAAATCCTTTTGACATATTCTTCCTTCTGTCCCTTTGTTTGATTTTTTTTTTAATTCATGCACCTTATGATTAAAAGGATCTCACAGCAGAGTTTCTAAAACAGAAATGACGGTATTCCACTTCTTTAACTGTGCGATTCTCACCTTCGGTTCTCATGCCGTTTACTACTCCGATCTTAGACTCCTCTATTTTGTTTATTTTTTACTCATCTATTTCTCCAATCTAAAAATTTTTGAAGTTCTAAATCAATTTCCGTTTTCTAAATTGCTTTCAATAGTCTTAAAATTAGACTTCGAAATGTAATATTCGTAAGCTAATTGGAATTAGTTCATCGATTTAGTGAATGATGTTGTGTCGATGTCTGGTTATACTTTCAGGTCTGAGTATGATACACTTGGCACCTCTGTTGCTGCGCTTGTTTATCTCGGGACAGCATTAGTAAAGGTTAGCAGTACTGTGGTATATGCTACAAGTGTGCTCTAATTTTCATTTTGTTTTCTGCTCTCTCAATTTTATTAATTGGATGGCTTCTCCAGTGTATTGGCAGCTAGTTTGTTTGGCTACGTTCCTTAAGGTTTCTGAGAATGATAGCTTTTATTCTGTTATTGCATGCTTAATTTAGTATAGATCTCTTTTTGACTTTGTGAATAATTAGGAATGATGCTTACTGTGATTCTCTTTATTATGCAGACAAATGTTACTTATTTTTTAATTTAGACGGATTGATTCCTAAGCTTTGTGTTTTAGTTCAAGAAGTAGGGAGAGGAGGAAAAGTAGAGCTTCTGCGGATTGATCAATGGTAACATACTTATTCCAGTGAAGTTGTACTTTTGTGATTTGCATTTGTTTGCTAAATAAGGCTACATGCATCCAATGGAATGGTTGCAGTAAGGGAAGCTGAAAATGTTATTATTTGCATCCACTGCTTAAATTATGTATTGTTTATCATGTTATTAATTCTAAAAACAAGTTTAAATTGTGTGCTTTGGCAAATCTATGAGATTTGTGTGCACGTGACCTTGAAAATCTAACAAAATATTTCAATACTTAGTCTGAATTTGTTCATTTCCATCATTGCATTCTAAACAATATTCTTACCAGAACCATTATGGTAATTTTTTCAACAATTAATGATATGATGATAATGAGCATTTGCTCTCTATATTTATTTCAGTTTACTTATTTTGTGATGTTAAATATAATATCTTGCTGCCTTAGTTTTATTTTATTTGCTATTTGTTATTAACTTTAATTTTATTTTTTCTCATAATTTATAAATTAGGTGGTTCGTGAAGAAATTAAAGATTCAAAATGGTGGCATTCCGTTGATGTTTCAAGATTTTATAATATGTTTTTTTGTTGTAATTTTTAAATATTTTATGATTGTGGAAATTAGTGTTTGTATTATCTAACATGGTTTTAATTATATGAAAATTAATTTTTAATTTTGTTTTATTAAAGAAATTTGGTTATTTTGAGTGGATGATATTATATTTTTTAAATTAATAGTATTGTTAATAATATTGTATAAGTATTATTTACATAAATTAAAATTTTCATCTAATAATAATAATAAAAAATAAAATTCAAAATAATTCAAAATTAAATTCAAAATAATAATAAAAAAATTAATATTTTTAGCGACGGAATAGCGATGGATTTTCCGTCGCTAATAATTTTTTAATATTTTTGGCGACTAATTTAAGGGGTTATTTAGCGACTAAAATTTTATTTTTAGCGACTAAATTTTTCGTCGCTATTTTTAGCGACTATATTTCGTTTCAGTCGCAAATTTTTTGCGACGGAGCAAATAGCGACTTTTCGTCGTGGAGTCGCTAAACGTAATTAGCGACGAAAATGCCATATTAGCGACGGAAAATTCCGTCGCTAATTTGCTTTTTTTTGTAGTGTATATAGTTTAATTAGTTTAAGATGAATTTTATTTTATTAAGTATGAATATTAACAATAATAATATTATTATGGCCATTTATTTTTTTATTTTACATTATGTTGATAAATTTATAGATTGTATTTAGGCAAAAGGTCCAATTTTGCCCCCAAAGTTTCTGCCAAAGGGCAAATTCCTCCCTATAGTTTGGAATGGGGCAAATAAGCTCCCAACGTTCTTAAAACGGTGCAAATTAACCCCTGCAGTCATCTGGTGTTAAGCTTGACTAGAGGTACGTCAGTTGACCTATTACGTGGCAAAATGGAACACGTGGCAAGATTATGTTGGCCAACGTGGACGGCAAGTGAAACCCACGCGCCAGGTAAGATTTTTTCACTTTTTAACAGCAAAACACTCTATTTCTGTCGATCTTCATTTGTTCCATCGTTCTTTCTAAATCTTCCCTTGCTCCAGCAATATTTCTTGCCCTAGCCCAGTCTCCCCTCCTTCGTTAGATCTATCTTGCTTTTCACCAACATTCCCTAATGGCGTCATCTCCATCTTCATCTCTGTCTTCTTCAATCCATTCAAAACGATGGGAAAGCAAAGATTTCAAGAATGAAGGAAGTGAAATTAGGTGTTTGTGTGGTAATAGAGCTGTAATACTTGAGTCATGGAGTATAAATAACCCAAAGAGGAGATACTATGCATGTCCTCATATTGGAGTAAGAACTTATTTTTCTTTTGTTATTTTTTCTTTCCTTTGTGTTTATGATGAGTTAAAAAGTTTGTTTGTATTTGCTTTTTACTATATAGGGCAGAGAATGCAATTTTTTTCCGTGGTTGACTCTGTGGCTGCAATGAAGGAAAGGTCAAGAATGCCGTTGTATGAATTGTACAGGGAGAATTTATAACTACAATTTAAATAGAAGGTTAGAAAGCCATTTAGAGACCATACAATAACTAGCTACGCAATCTGAAGAGAGGGATGATTTTTATGAGCTAAAGAAATCGTATGGGATGGAGATTCAAATGAATTCAAGAAAAGATGCTGAAAGGGAGTGTTGTTTATGGGTGATGAAGATTATTAGTTTGGTGTTGGTTGTTTTAGCGTGTTGGGTGTTTAGCAAGGTTAATGCATAGTTAAATGTAGATTTTTGTGTCTAAGTGCATTTCTTTGTGTCTTTTAGCATAGGGAGTCAGACAATGATGGGCATAATGTTAAAGATGTAGTGTTGTTATGTGTTGCAATCTGTTATGATAATGAAATCTATTTTGAAAATAATTTGATTATTGTGACATATTTTGGGCAGATTTGTTATCTTCTTTTCTCTTATCGGTGACCAACTCGTGATCTTGTTCATGAGTCGTGTTGTGGCACCTCTGCTTCCTGTCTTCACAAGTAGTGAATATCCGCACGATTCGAGAAAATTTCTTCATCCTTCTTTTCACCCAATGTTCTTCACGAGTCGTGATTATCCGCATAATTCGCTCAAATTTCTTCGTCCTTCTTTTCACCCAATCTGAATATACGATATATAAAAACTTGGTGCAATTATGTAGCTATCATTCACAGATCAAAAAAGAGCAAGCTGTTAACAATATATGCAATTTCTATATAAAAACCGGTTGTGTGCCAAAACAGTTAACCATATACAAAATGAAGGCAATGTGCTAAATCTTTTATCCATATACAACAATATTATCATATGCCAAAAAAAAAATTTACATAGGAAAGCAAAATTAATAAAAGTTCTTTAAGTGCCTATCACTAATTTGTTGCCTTCTTCTTTAATTTCTTCATGTTCTTCTGCTTCTCCAAATCACTGAGTGAAAGCCGTTTCTTTGTGGGAGGTTGAAAAGGCAGTCTTGTTGGCAATGAAACTTCATATCCATTTCCTCTAACAGTTATTATCCTCGAACCTGTAGCTACATGTGTTGTCTTTTTTGCATTTGTTCTCACATCTTTCTCACTTGGAATTGGAAACTTTTTATGAGGATCAACGTCATGATCAGACATCACCGGTTCTGGTTCACTCCTGCATCTCACTGGGTTATTTATACTCCATGACTCAAGTATTACAGCTCTATTACCACACAAACACCTAATTTCACTTCCTTCATTCTTGAAATCTTTGCTTTCCCATCGTCTTGAATGGATTGAAGAAGACAGAGATGAAGATGGAGATGATGCCGTTAGGGAATATTGGTGAAAAGCAAGATAGATCTAACGAAGGAGCAGAGAGTGGGCTAGGGCAAGAAATATCGTTGGAGCAAGGGAAGATTCAAAAAGAACGATGGAGCAAATGAAGATCGAAAGAAACAGAGTGTTTTGCTGTTAAAAAGTGAAAAAATCTTACCTGGCGAGTGGGTTTCACTTGTCGTCCACGTTGGCCAACATAATCTTGCCACGTGTTCCATTTTGCCAAGTAATAGGTCAACTGACGTCCCTCTAGTCAAACTTAATAACAGATGACGGCAGGGGTTAATTTGCACCGTTTTAAGAACGTTGGGGGCTTATTTGTCCCATTCCAAACTATAGGGAGGAATTTGCCCTTTGGCAGAAATGTTGGGGCCAAAATTGGACCTTTTGCCTTGTATTTAATTAAAACTTTCATATCCTAATTCAATTTCGGTTCGATCACGATCGAACATCTAAATCTTAACCCTTTGTATTCGCTTGTTTTGTCTTTGGGCCGGATTTGACAACCTTAGAAAAAAAATGGAAAAGACTTATTTGGAAGATATTTGTGAAAAAATTAATAAACCAAAATGGTACATTGGATAAAGAGGTTAAAAACATAATGAATAAGTAATTATCAATTACATCTGGCTATCCACTATTAATTTAGCTTTTGAAAATCTCGCGAATAGAATTAACCTATTATTTCATTCTTAAGCGTCTGCTAGGCAAAGAAATAATTTTGTTTCAGCCCTGAAGGATGATGAAGGCAATTGAATTGAACAGGAGGGATTAGTGAAAGTGATGCAGTTACAGATAGGTTCAGGCACAGGTTTTAGGAACTGACAATGACTAATTAATGGCAAAATTCTTCATTAAGGAAGAATTTTAAGATGTTGCTTTTCAAGTGCACCCTAGTAAAGCTCCCGGGCCAGGTGGTATGATTCCCGCTTTCTTTCAAAAATTTTGGTATATATATAATTGGTGATAATGTGTTTATGTACGTGTTGTAAATCTTGGTTGGAACAAGGTTCTTTTCCCTCTAAAAGTTGACTGAGTGATACTATTATTTTGCCTATTCCTACAAAGGAAGATCCGTCTTCTTTAGTCTTCTATTTCTTTTTTTTTTCTTTTTGAATGCAAATTAAAATTTCATTAATATAATAAAAAATACATCTGAAAAGTACAAATAAACTTATAAAAGTTAAAAGTACATAAGATATATAAAATAAATGAAGTTACTGGATTATATCTCTGAACTTCTTCGACAAAAATAGTGGATAATGGTAACATGCGGTGCGCAATCTGGCTATTAGCGGGAAACTCCGTCCATCTGTTGTTCAAAGTCAAACTTCCATAAAAGAAGACTATCAAACTTCCATAACGGAAGACAATCCAACTTCCATGAAGGAAGACCACAACCTCCAAATTTGGAGAACAAACTTTCATAATAAAAATTTAAATTGCACTCAATTTTAATTAAAAAACTATATCTAAATAAAAATTTCAGATTTGATAAAAAAACAAACTCGAAAATAAAAACACAGAAAATTTAGATCTGATGTTATAAAAATAAAAAAAATACAAAAAAATAAAAAAAATAAAAACTAAATCAAATCTATATAGATCTGTGTTTATTGAAACCAAAAACACAGAAATAAAACACAAAGGATTTCAGATCTAACACAATAATCCAAAAACGAAAGAAAAACAAAAAAAAAACCCAAATCTGAATTTATTAAAACAAATAACACACTCAAAAACACAAAAAAATAACGAATAAAATTAAAAATTCAGATCTGTGCTGATCTGAAAATTATTGTAGAAAAAGATAGAAGAAAAGAGATGAGGGGTTGCCGCCAAAAAATGAAGTGACGGCAGCCCCAAAATTAGATTAACAATTTGACGGCTATGGAACACAGAGAGAAAGAGAAAGAGAGAGTTTTTCAAAATTTCTATTTCTTTTTTAGTTATTCATTTTCTCTTTTTTGAGCTATAAACGGAACTTATAGAGTTCGGATGGCAATAATATTAATGGCATGATTGTTAGTACAAACATTTCCTTTTTTCTTTTACAAACAAAAAAATAGTTCAAACATTGATTATTAGTTTACAAACAAAAATAATAATAATGCCATTTTGTCAATAATAATATCATTGGTACTCCTTCTAACATTACCAACAACAAAATAATAACGCATACAGTTGATGATTATATGATATTTTAACAAAGCAAGTAATAATAATCAGCAGTCTTAAAACCTACAGTTAGAATAATAATTTTTTTTAACAAGATAATCAAATTTATTTACTTTCTTTCTAGTTAAATTTATACTATATAGTATGTATTAGAGTTTTTTTTTTAAAAAAAAAAGAATAGACTATTTATTTGAGTAGCAATTCAGTACGTGTGCATTTTAATTGCCAAATTCTGCTCTTTCATTTAATTTAACGGTTTAAATACGCGTGCATTATATCTCATTTTTATTGATTCTAACTCTCTTAAGGTGGACTCTTGCTAATAGAATATTCTTTGAATCCTCTTTCTAAGTTGAGAGAAAGGGATTAATTTCACCAGTAATTACTCAATTTTTGACCAAATAACCTTATAGTCACTATTTTTCAATTCATAACAATAAAATAATTCAAAGACAATTTTGTAATAATAAAATAAAAAATGCCGAAAAAATATCATTACGGTCACTTTGTGCGTGCATTAATGGTGCATATTCTCCATTTTTAATTATTATTTTTGCTTGAACATAGTCCCTTGTACCTTGAATACACAATTCTATTTTTTTCCGTAGTCTTGGAATTGGTTAAATTATATTTTTTTTTATACGTCAGGTGATTGAACTAATATTTTTTTCGGTATTTTTAATTTTATTGTTACAAAATTATACTTAAATTACGTTATTGTTACGAATTAAAAAATAGTAATTACAACGTTTACTTGGACGAATGTTGGGTGATCATTGATGAAATTAATCCGAAAAATTTTGAGACCAGAAAATAATGCTAAAAATTAAATTTGATTGAATTGATTTTGATAATTTGGGATTAAATTGAAAAAAAAAATATCAGGGGCAGATTAAGGGAAATTTTTTTTAAATAATGTTTTTTTAAAATTATTTAGAAAAATGGTACTCGTTAGAAAGTATTTAGAAAAGTAAGATTTTTTACAAAAACGCAATAACTGTTTGCGGTTTTAGAGCGCAGGGCCCAATGAGTAAGTTCAGGTAGAAAAATCTATCGTATCTGAAAGCGCAGCAGTCTGCTGCATTTTTAGACAAATATATATAATATATTGAGTGTAAATTGCAGAAATTAATTGTGACCTAGTGGTATAAATGCAGTCTAACTGTTTCGCACGTCATTGGTTCGAATCACGAAAATTACAATTAAATTGATTTGTCAGCAGGGGCGTAGCCAGAAATTGGATTCAGCGGGGTCAAAAATTATTGCCTATAAAAAATTCACTCACATAAAAAAAAGTAATAAAAAATTGATACGTATGTTTATTGAAAACAATTTCTATATTTTGATTTTGTTTTATCAATGTTTCACATTTTTTTCAAGCTGCATTATGAGTACTATTAGAACCTTTTACATGAATATTTAATTTCTTATTTTTATTCTAAGTATTGAAATTATATGTAACAAATGAATCACTTTTTTCATACTTTCCAACCTCACTTTTAAAAAGATAACGTAAATAAAATACTGCATCTTTTTGTATATTATATTTCAACCAATTAAAATATTTTTTATACCAATTAGGATTAAAATGACAAAAAATATTTTGAAGATTTCATTATTTGAAGATATACTTTTCTTATTTTATCCTGATTATTAGAAAAATATTCTGAAATTTTAATTCTCAATCCAAGATTAGCAGAAAAATTATTTAAATTAATCTCATGACTAGTTTTTTTTGGACTACTTTCTTGATTTTTATTTTCAATTTATTGGTCAATTGTTTGCTCAAATGGTGATTTTATTTTAATCACAAATTTATCCATAACTATTTAAAAAAAAATGACAATTTTAACTACAAATCTGCAATTCTATTTATTTCATATATTGAAAATTTTGAACCTAACTCCAATTAAAATTGAACCTAATTCTTATTTATCCAATATCACACTACAATAAAATCAAGCTACTTATTTACTTTTATAAAACAAATTATAACTTATACAAACTAATTTACAAGGCTAAATTGAATAAAAAAATTACAAATAATTAGGATTTTTATGCATTGAGATTTGAGAATAAAAATATAATAAAAGGAGAATAGTACAAACCTGAAGGAACTCATGATATAAACAAAAAGGGGGGGGGGGGGGGGGGGGGGGGGGGGGGGAATAGTACAAACCTGAAATTTCAGAAAAAGCTTTGAAGTGAATCTGGAGATAGCGATTCAAAAAATGCTTGAGGATGAGAGCTTGCAAGAGGAGCAAATATGAGGATGTGTGAATTTGGATATGCGAATATGGAGCGAGAAAACAGAGAAAGATAAATCTACGAAGATGAACAGTAAAGTGAAAGAGCAAAAGTGTGAAAGCGAAGCAAATTTCTGAAAATGAAATGAAATATATAGGCAAAATGAACTAGTAATTGTAGGACATATGGCGAGCGTTAGTGGTCATTAAGTGTATATGTCAATTTCACTTATAGTAACTCAACGTATCATTTATCGTGCAAAAGTAACCGATTTTTTTTTCTAATTTAAATGTCATTGAACTTCTAACATTTTTGTAAAAAAGTCATGTAAACCGAAATCCGGCGAAAACTCTTGCCGGATTGATTGTATAACATTAAATTTAAAATATGTCATTTTTAATACAACGCATATATGACAAGTTTATTTGTCATAATTTGTCGACTTTTTGGTTCATAAATGACGATATAATGTTTACAATTACGATATTAATATTATAATAAAAAAATATAATTTAATGACAATAAAAAAATTGTCACTAAAATTATTTTTTGTGACAATTATTTTTGTCTGTATTTATGTCACTAATTTGTAAAATAATATGACAATTTATATTCATCATTAATATACATTAATTTAATGACGAAATCATTTTTCGTCACTTAAAGTATTAGATTTAATGACAACATTAAATATTTTATGACGAAAATTATACCTATTTGTGACGATAATTACGTAACCAATATTTAATGGTTTTAACTAGAAGTAGAGTTTCGTCATTAAAAATATTTAATTTCGTGATGAATTTTAAATTTATCATAAAAAATGCCAATTTTTTGTGACGATAATAATATAATGTGACGAAATATAATTTTATTTGTGACATAATTTTTGTCATGAAAAGTAAGAAATAAAGATGACGATAATTATTTTCGTCACAAAAAATATAATTACGGTGACAAATAATTAAATTGTCACGTAAACTTTTATATTACGCGCTTACAGTTACGTTCTCTATGACGATAAAAATTCGTCACCTTATTTTTTCAGCGACGAAAAATTAATTTTTCATGACAATTTTTTGCGTCATAAAAGGTGTAATTTCTTGTAGTGGTAGCATTTGTTGGAGATACTATTAAACGACACGTAATTTTTGATATGGCATGCCATGTTATCAATTCGGTAAGGGTCATCGTCTGATTTCGATCTGCATGAATTTTTTGCAAAAATGGTAGAAATTCAATGACATTTAAGTCGAAAAAAAAATCGATTATTTTTGCGCAATAAATGATAAATTGAATGATTGTAAGTGAAATTAATCCGAATTTTAGGCAAGCCTGGGTTTAGTAATTGCCGGCCGTATACATAAAGAAACAACAATGGTGGAGCAGTGATAAAAAAAAAAAAAATTACAAATTATCGTAAGCTAGGCATGCAAAATCCGTCATAATCCGTATCTATCGTATCGTTTCGACGAAGAAAGTGGAAAGCGGTAGGGAAAGCATTCTATTTCAGGTTTAAGGCCACGTGGATCCTATGTCTTTTTTGTTTGTTTACACATGTTGATAGTAATATTGACTTAATTTAAATGTGGTTGAAATTTAAAAATTTGTAATTTTTGAGAAATTATTAGGAAATTGTAAGGAAATTAAATAGATAGTTCTAATTTTTATATATAATTTTTGAAAGTAAATAAACTCTGGGCTTCCAACTCTATTACCGTCCCTAACACTTCATTGACTAATTAATGTGTGCTTGTTTCATGCAATTATTGTGCCATCCATCAATTGACTAATTATTAGCTAAATTCTCTCACACTTTTTTATTTTTTTTTTAATATAATGTTATAACTAATCAGCTCTTTTTGGCCTTAAACTAATTTCTATATTACAGGTAAAATTAAATAAAGGTGGGCCACTATTAGAAAATAAATCTCTGTTCACATTGAAGGATACTGCCTAATGCGAGGAATTAGAGAGGATGGTATATTTCCAAAATCGAAATTTCGAAAAAGAAAATTGAAGGGGAAAATATATATGATTAGTTGGACACAAAGTGTACACTTCAAGAAAAAGAGGAAATAGAGACGAAAATTTAGAGACGGACTAAATAGAGACGGAAATCGATTTTCGTCTCTAAATAGGGACGGAAATTCTTCCGTCTTTATGTTCGGTCGCTAAAAATGGCGGAATTGTTTTCCTCCATATTTTGAGATTGAAAATAGAGACTGTATTTCTTTTCCGTCTCGATTTAGAGACGGAATTTAATTTCATATTATTTTTGTGATTATTATACACTAGATTTGTTACAAATTTACGGAATAATCTATTCATTTGTTATCAATGTTATTGAAACCGGACCGGATAAAAAACCGGCAAGGCTGAGGGTTCGTGGTTCGCCCGGTTTGATCTGGTTCGACCGGATTTTTTTTTTAAAATATTATTAATTAGTATAATTTTTATAAATATTACTATATAAACACTCAAACAAAAACAAAATCTATCAAAACATTTAACATATGACACAAATATACTAATAATAAGTTACAAAATATATTAAATATTCACCAAACATAAGTTTTAAACATTCAAATAAATTTATTTTACATTATATATATTTAAAAAAAATTATTTTCATCACTCATTATCATTATTGTTGACACGACCTCAGCAAGTGTACTGAATCGACAAGTAATATAATGGAGTAAAATTATGACTCCGAGTTATCGTACCCAAGGGACTGAACATGCAAGTTATGAAAATTGAATGTATGCTAAAGAATTCCCAGTTATTGGATTGATTTAATTATAACTAAACTAAAACTAATAAATTAATCGACTACTGTAATGGTTAAGTAAAAATAAATTAAATGATAATAAAACTAGCCAAGATAAAAGTGAATAAAAACAAGAAAAGATATCAAATTATAAAAGCGTTATTCAAGTTCACTCATCCACCCCTTACCCAAATATGAATAAAATCAACCTATGAATCTTATATGAAAGAAATCGGGATAACCCTCTTAACCCAAGCGTCCCATTCCGGAGCAAGCTACTCTAATTGCATAACGTCCCATTCCGGAGCAAGTCATACAACTAGCCTAATCACGGGTCTAAAATCCTAGGTTCAGTTTGCTTTCCCATTCCGGAGTCAAACATCCCAATACCTCATTATTTCGCTCATCACTCAAATCTTAAATCATAAAATCCTGTCCATTTAGATTCCCATTCCGGAGTAGTCTAAACACCACAGCAAACATGATAGAAAATTCTGAGAATAAAATACATTCATGGCATCCAATTAATAAATTCAATAACCAACATAGACATATGGAATAAATCATTCATCACAATTGGAAATTGAACTGAAAAACTACAATCCATAAACAAGCAATAAACACCAGCAAAATAAACCAATCTTTCATACATAAACTCAATAGATGTTCATCATTCACATCTTAGATATAGGAGATTCAGAGATCCCCCGAACAACTAAACGACTACTCACAATCCATTACAAAATCAAAAGAGTAAAAGAAAGAATAAACCCTGAAATTCATTGAGAAAATCCCAGTTGAATTGCTCGATCTTCGATCTCTTTCTTCAAATCTTCAATGGAGAAAATAACTAAAATTCTGGAAAAACTCAGAACTAGCAAATCTCTTGAAATTGAACTATGAAACTAAAGCAATTTAATCTCAATTACTAATCGAAAATCAAAAACAAGAACGAAAATTGAAGTTTAGGACCGAAGAATATCTCTCAAAATCTCAGCTGCAAAAACTAATAACCAAAAAAACCTAAAAAAATCGGAACCCTAGCCAAATAGAAAAGTTCGTTTTTATAGTTCCAGATGGGTCACGGTGACAATGAAATTCATTGTCACCGTGTTCAGTCGAGAATTTCAAATCTGTTCACGCACAAGAAATGGGTCACGGTGACAATGAATTTCATTGTCACCGTGAAGTCTTCGAAGTTTGCTTCTGTCCAGGATTTAGCTATGTCACGGTCACAATGAAAACCATTGTGACCGTGATGTATGTGCTTCTTTGATTCTGCCTTGAGGATTTTTATGTCACGGTCACAATGGAATTGATTGTCGCCGTGACATACCTCCTACTTGCATTCTGCCCAATCATTCACGATGTCACGGTCACAATGAAATCCATTGTGACCGTGACCCATCTAGGCCAGCTCCTGACTCCCACTTCTCTTCATGTCACGGTCACAATGAATTTCATTGTGACCGTGATGTAACTAGAACCTCACCTGCAAAGTGTCATAAAAATCAATCAAAAACTATCTATAATGCATCAAAATTCCAATTTGACTAAAATTAGTAAAATCAACCTAAAGGAAACAAAACCTAACACAAAAACGCAACTAAACACCTAAAATCATATAAAAACACTATGAAAACTAAACACTATATTGAAGTTATCAATTGTCATTCTCATTGGACTTTTTTGTATTTTTTTTATAAAGGGTGTATTTTAAAATAATATTTTGTTTTATTTTTTTTTAATTTTGGAGGTATTTTTTTTAATTTTATTTTTTATTTTTTTAATTTCGATTATGTTATTAGCATAAATATATATTTTTTATTTTTCATAATTTTTTTTTATGTACAATACATTTTTATTAGAATTATGAATTTCTATTTCAATTATATAGTCTATTACCTAAAAAGAAAAAAAATATTATTTAGATGGAATGAGATAAATTGATGAGTGATTTTTTTTTATAAATAATGTGTTTTAAAAAATAATTTGAGTTTTGGGGTGTTTTTAAAATAATTTGTGTTTTAAAAAAAATAAATTTTTATTTCAATCCGGTTTTTCCCGGCTTTCTCCGGTTCTACCCGGTTTTTTCCTGTTCTGGCCAATTTTTTTCGGATCCAGTTTTATATAGTCAAACCAACCGTTTTTCAGTCCGGTTGACCGGTCGGTCCGGTCCGATTTTAATAACTATGTTTGTTTTTAACCTATATGTTATTTATAGGAGTCTACTATGCGCCGGACGCCTTATCCTCATGAATTGTTTTAACGTCCAATTATATACTCTATGAATACTTTATTCTTATTATTACCTAAAGTTAAGATATCGATAGCTATTTATTAGGGGTGAGCGAAAAAACCGATGGACTTGGTTAACCGGAAAAAAAATCCGAAACCGAACCGATGGACTGGTTAACCGATTGTAATGAACTGGTTAATGGTTAGTGTTTTGAAAAAACCGATATTAATGGACTGGTTAATGGTTTTTGACTCATGTGACTGGTTAACCGAAACCGAATTTTTAGTTAATTTATTTATTTTATAATAATTTATAACAATTTATCCTAATTAAAAGTGATCATGTACTTTTTTTTTTATTATACTAATTATTTTAAATTTTTTAAGTTTTTTTAATTGGCTATTAGTACGTATAATAATTTATCTAATTAAAAGTGATTATGAACCGGTTAATATATTTACTTATTAAATATTAATTTTTAAAAATAAATTTGCTTATATCCACCAAATATTTTTATTTTAACAACAATAATGTTATATTATAGTGAAAAAAATTTAATTTTTAAGTATCTTGAACATTTTAATTTTATTTATAAATATATTTATAATTATAGTGGTTAACCGAAAAATATTGGGTAATCGATCCGAAAATCCGAAACCGATGGACTGGTTAACCGATGGTAATGGACTGGTTAATGGACTACAATTTTAAAAAACCGATATTAATGGACTGGTTAATGGACTGAGGCTAATGGACTGGTTAACCGACCATGCTCACCCCTACTATTTATATTTTTTAAGTGTAAAACATTAATTTCATTTTTCAAAATATTATTTTAGATAATATTACTCCACCTTTCATCTTATTCTACTAAATACCATCTCTATGGTAAAATATCATTTTAGTCCTAATTTTTTAATTAATTACAAAATTGCCATTTTTACACCATAATTAGAATTTTGCCACTAGTTTACCTTTTTTCCACTCTAAACCCATTATTTGGCATGCAAATTCACTACAAGAAAATCAAGGTTTCCCGACGGAAATTACCGACGGAAAGTCAAGAATTTCCGTCGGGAAATTAAATTGCCGACGGAATTGAATTCCGTCGGCACTTTGACCGTAGGCAAAATTGCCGACGGAAATTCTATTCCGTCGGCAATTTTCCCGATGGAATAGTAATTTCCGTCGGGAATTTCCCGACGGAATAGTAATTTCCGTCGGTAAAATTGCCGACGGAATAGAATTTCCATCGGTAAAATTGCCGACGGAATATTAAATTCCGTCGGTAATTTCCCGACGGAAATTACTATTCCGTCGGGAAAATATCGAATATTTATTTTTATTTTTACCGACGGAATTTTCCGTCGGTATTCCGTCGGTAATTTAAAAAAAATGCTAATAAAAAAAATTCACATTTCTCATATTCCACTAGTTTTCTCAACAATTCAAAAATAATATTCACAAATTCAAAAGGAGTAATGCTGTGATCTATAAATAGCCATGCAATTCATGCAAGAATTCTCACTCTTTCATAATACAAAACCAAAACAACACATTCAACAATTCCTACCAAAACAATGAAGCTTACTGTTACTGATTTCTTCCTTCTTGTTGTTGTCTTGGCTTTGGTATCGTCAGTCCTAAACTCATACTCAGATTTCAATCAAATCTTCATTACGACTTTCAAATGTTCTTGATGCTACAAGGCTTGTACAAACTAGGTAAGTCCTCAACCTTTTTTGAGTCTCCACTAACTCAATTAATTGGGTTATTTACATCTACCTCAACCTCTATTTGCCTCAACTAACAATAGTTGAGAGACAAATCAAAACAAGATCCTAGAATGATTTAGGATCTTTTGTGCTTTGATACCACTTGACATAGCAGGAGAGTTTAAGAAAGAAAATCTTATTCACACTAGCTATCATGACAAATCCTAATTGAATGTGATTTAGTAAAACACCGATGACAGGGTGAAGAAGAGTTCAAAACACTTTAAGCAGCTGAAGCTAATTAGCAGGTCAAGTATTTTCAAGTACTCAATCCTCTGCTATGAATTTGAAACTGGTTGATGCATTAATTTTATGAGCTGGAGACGTATTCAAGTATAGGCCATTAGGTTAGCTATTTAATTGTTAATTCATAAAAATAAAATTCAGATTATTTTATAAGAATAGGCATATTAAATAAAAAACAAACGTATATATGTATATATATTTGAAAAGTTTAGGTGTCTCTTTTAAAAATAAAATTGAAAGTTGGTCCATATTTCACAATTCACATAATCAGTCAGCTACCAACAACTCATCTTTATTTTCTGGATTTTCTGCAATTTTGGTTTCTGAATCTAAATCTTGTTCAACTTTAAATTACTTTTCTGAAAAGTCCCTAATACCAATTGCTGACATTTGACGCGTTTATAACAAAGCAACCAAATGTTATCCGTAATTATTGTGGAGATGTTCATGTTCTACAACTGGGATTTTATTTTGTTTAATTCTTAAAGGTTATGAAGAAATTATCTGCAATTACACAATTGGCTGAATTGTTCTTTTCATAACTATTGTGATAATAACGTATTATAATAATGACAAATTTCTAACATTTCTTATTTATTTATAAACTGTGTTGTCATCACCATTTAATAAAATACAGATTCAACAATAAATAATTGGGATATTTTCTTGCTACTTCTTCACAATAAAAATATAGCAATTTGGCCACCAACTAACAATTAAATGCTCACAACTGAATATAAAATAAAATATACAAATATTATACATATAAATATAAATAAATATATCCATATAAAACTGACCGAGCAGGGTGGGGTAGGGGAGCAGCGCCGGCGAGGAGCAGCGGCGGATGGATCTGCACCGGGGGGGACGGGCGACGTCGAGGAGCGGGCCGGCGTGCGGTGGGGGGCTGAGGGAACTAGATCTGCGAGGGGAGAGAGAGGGGGGAAAGGGAGAGAGAGGAAGAGAGCGGGGAAGGGAAAGAGAGGGAGAGAGCGGGGAAGGGAGAGAGCGGGGGGAGCGGCGACCAAGGCGGCGAGCGGCGGTGGTCAGAGGTGCAGAGGAGGAGGGATCGGGAGGGAGGGAGAGGGAGAGGGAGGAGAGAGAGGAGAGGAAGGGGAGGGAGGAGAGGAGGCCGACCGTGGGTGCTTCTGGTCGGATCGGCGCCGGAAGTCAGTGGGCCGGCCGGATCTGGCGACTGGAGTCACGCCGGAGGTGGGCGGCGGTGCAGAGGAGGAGGGATCGGGAGGGAGGGAGGGAGAGGGAGAGGGAGAGGGAGAGGGAGAGAGAGGAGAGAGAAGAGAGGGGCAGTGGGTTTTAATAATAAACTTTTAGCGACGGAAATTTATTTTCGTCGCTAAAATTATAAATTATTATTTTTAAATAAATTTAGCGACGGAAATTCAATTTTCGTCGCTAAATTTAGCGACGAAAATTGAATTTCCGTCGCTAAAACCATAAATTATTATTTTTAAATAAATTTAGCGACGAAAATTGATTTTCCGTCGCTAAATTCCGTCGCTAAATTTAGCGACGGAAATTAAATCCGTCGCTAATAATATAAATTATAATTTTTAGATAATCTTAGCGACGGAAATTCAATTTCCGTCGCTAAAATTAGCGACCGAACTCAAATCCGTCGCTATTTCGGATGTTAAAATTGGAGGGAATTTACTCCCGCCATTTTTAGCGACGGAATTATTATTCCGTCGCTAATTAGCGACGGAAAAACAATCCGTCGCTAATTAGCGACGGATTAATAATTCCGTCGCTAATTAGCGACGGAATAAAAACTTCCGTCGCTAAAATCTCATTTTCTTGTAGTGATTACTGATTAGTCCATAGCTTTCCATTTTTATGCCAAATTACGTTTTAGTCCTCCGAATTATAAAATTTCATGTTTAACCCGATTATTCACTATTTTATCACTTTTATCCGTTTAACTCATTATTTAGGGAAATTATCATTTTGACCCTAAAGTTTTTATTTTCTTTCATTTAAGTCATTTTTCACTCTAATTTGCATTTTCACTTTACTCTTTGCATTATATCATTTTACATTATATGGTTTTCTCACATTTTAACTCCAATTCATTCCAAATTTAATTCAATAATTCATAACATGTAAAAATTAGGCTATACACAAATTTTAACTCAATCAGAGTCCATTTTCAGTCCGATTATGTTATCGAAATATTGCCTTTTTACTGTCAATAAATTCTAAATATTATTTAGAGTCCATCTGAAATTTTTGATAAATTTTGGAAATTATTTACTATTTTTAAAGTTTCGGTCAAACATTCAGTCAACCCAGTACTATTTAAACCAAAATCACAACTTTTTCTTACTTTCTAAGTTTAATTCCTTATAAAAATGAATTCATAATTCTTAATATATATTCATTAGACTCCAAGAATATTTTTGGTTCAATCGGAAACCATTTTTCGGTCCGGTAATTATTTATCAGTCCGATAATCCAATTTTTCAGTGTCACCAAAAATTAATTTTTTATTACCATATGATTCTACTCATTAATATGAGTACGTACATATTTTCAGATTATTTTTATAAGGTCCGTAGCATTTTTTACGGTCCGATCAAATTCTCAGTCAATTTAGTCACTATTTGAAACGAAGCCGTGATTTTTTTGTATTTTTGACTTTTGAATAGCTATTTGACCTCATTTTCACTTCAAATTTTAACGTCAAACTCATCGTGACTTATATTTTCCAATAGTCAAATAAAATATTTTTCACTTTCGGATGTACTTTATGCCTCGGAAACACTATTCACTATCAGGGAATACTATTCACGGCTAACCCGTTATTAAGACCATTACACTCCATTTGTAATAAGCTCTGATTTATTATATACATAGAAGATAGAAGAGAAAAAATAACTTGGCCCATGAATGAATTGTGCGGGTTAATTGGTTGGATTATATAATAACTCATAACCTATATAAATATTTTGTAAATTTTAGAATGGTTGTATGGATTATAATAATCCATTAAAATTATGAAAAAAATGGGTTAGATGGGTTGGATTAAACGGTTTGGACGGGTTATACCATTTTTGAATACCCCTAGTTAAAACCTATTGATATAAATTCATGTTTTTAACTATTTACTATCTAGGCTTAATTCTGTTTGTATTTTCTCTCAGATTTTTCCATCAGCCTCTTATAAAGTTCGCAGTTATATAAATTGACAGTTATTCTTCTTAATTATTCTTAATTTGTGCGTGAATTTATAGAGTTAGCTTGATAATTGTGGTTTTTCATTTCACAATGATTTGCAGTATTTGAAAATTAGATTAATCACAATTTTAAGCCTAACTTAAAACGTGAAATTCTCTACCACGTAATTAACTTTCATTACTGAAACAGTCAAAGCAAATAATTAATTGTAAAATAAGAAAATGTAAAAGAAAATATATAATTAAACAAGACTAAAATAAGACAATGAAAAGAAAAAAAAGAAAGGACAACGTATCCTTTACAGCTTGCATTCTTGATTTGTTGAGTGAATTTATGCTTTCTAATTTATATGCTTGAAACTGAAACACACCTTAGCTTTTCCAGTTCTTAAGGAATAAAAGAGGTTATGTTTATTTCTTCCAAATAAAAACCACACATATTAAAGGTTTAAAGGACAACTTATTTCTTAATAGTTTCTTCATTATTAAATGTTTAATTTGTTCTTGCTAGTTAACTTTTGACGAAACAGAAATGAGCCCATTTATTTTTTTTCCTTCCACAATCACAATGGAGAAGCAATAACTATGACTTCAATCAATTCAATAACTTTGTACTTCTGTCTCTTTGCTAAAAGAATGATCCAGGTCTTTTCAAAAAAAAAAGAAAAATTTAATGATTGAGGCAAAATAATCTTCATTGAATTCTCATTTTACCCTTAACTTCAGCCTGAGATGTCCATGGATGCAGCTGGGCAAAACAGTCATTTCGAGCAGACCACGAAGTTGAAAAGCCAATAGCGCTAGCCTTTTGATTGGGCAAAACAAAATGAAAAGGTAAATCAAACATAAAGTTTAATATATTTACAAAATTGTCATGATTTTGATAAAAAATATGTTCTTTTTGTCTCCGTGTGTATTTGCTATAAAAAAAAAAATATATGTACAAACATTCCAATTTTATTTTGGAATTTATGTGAATACGTATCTATTAAGATAATAGACATGGGACTATTTTTGTACGACATTAATTAAATGTTGACAAAGAACAATAAAATAAAATAAATAAATAAACAAAGGCAGGTTGCTTCTTGGAAAGTATAAAATTCCACAAGAAAACGCGTAATGAATTTAAAAAACTCAAGCAGTTGCAGCGTATGAAAAATTTCGTTTCTGACTTGCATTTCCTTCTATATATATTATACACTACCATATCTATTATTACCTCCTTCTTCTTCTTCTTCTTCTTACTAAATATAAATCTCTCTGTTCTTGAATATTGTTTGAAGTTTCAAAATGAGTCATTATTATAACCATCAAGAAACTCCAGCAGGTGAATTTATAGACTTTGATTTCTGAATTCTCGTTCTTTGTTTATACATGATAGCATTGCTATCTCTTATCTCACGTCGGTTTTAGATGAGCTGAAAGTTGATGTTAAAAGATTATGGATACCTTTTTTTTCTGTATACGCGTTTTGGGGCAGCACCCCAGCAACAAATCCGTGAGGGCTCAGGGCTCAAAGCGAACAATATATGCAGGCGCCGCCGCGAGCCGGTGTATCAATACATATATGTTGTATTTATGGGGTTTGTATATTGGTTTTTGTAGGTGTATATCCTCCACCGCCAACTTCATATCCAACGGCGGTGCCACCACAAAGAGGTCCTTATGTTGCTCCGCCACCGGTTGGTTACCCTATGAAAAATGACCCCCGAGTTCCTCGCCAGCCCTCTACTGCTGTGTCCCAGAGCCGTGGGTTTGGCAATGGATGGTATGTCTCTTTGCAACTGAGTTTATAGATTTATTTTTCACAGGGTTTAAATAACAATTATGATTATGATTTACTTATTTTCTGTTGTTTGACAAATGCAGTTGCGCTGGCTTATGTTGTTGCAATTGTTGTGTACAGTACGCATGCTTTTGAATTCTGAAGACTGATTCTTTATTTTGTTTTGTTTTCTTTTTTTTTTTTTTTTTTTTTTTTTGTTATAGCTCTGAAACAAAAGAGCAAATCAATAACCAAAACGCCACAAGAAAAAGTTATGACTGAAATTTGGAAAATCAATTATTGAAGAATGAAAGATTACAAAGTTATTTGAGGGTGCTGGTTGCAAGAGTTTCTTTGGGGTGACAAACCCTCTCATTGCTAAAGCCCCCAGTATTAGAGAAGCTCTGAGTTGGGTAAAAGGTTCGGGTTTGTCTTATGTCAAAGTTATTTATGGTTTTCTACAGTCTTTTTTCATATTTCACAGTTCCTACAAATTTCAACTAAGGCTCTAAAAACATCGGGGTGACAGAAACTTAAAATAATTAAGAAATTTTATAATTTAAGTTCTTTTTATTTTTCAATTCCAAATTATTTTAGTAAAATTGTAAAGTGACGATTCATTCGCCGAAAAATTCAGCCGATTCGTACACTCAGCACCCCATGTACACATGGCTTGGCACGTGATATTTCATGTGGAAAAAATGACATGTGAGCATGCCACATGGACATTTTGACAAGTCAATTTGTCATATGTGACATACTTACATGTTATTTTTTTACAAAGCATGCCATGTATCAAGTCATTTGTGCATGGAGTTACTAAGTGTATGCGCCAGCTGTAATTTTTAGTGAATTCGCTAATAATTTGACAATTAATAAGGAATTACTGTAATTTAAAGGAGTAACAAGGTCTTTGTCAATTCAATTTCAAAGAATGAGTAAATACTAAATCTACCGCTTCTCAATTTCTTTTTGTTACTCCTTGAAATTTGATGGATCTAATTTATGATCCAACATAAAGTTCACAGTGCAATTCGAATCAGATTATTATATTTGTAATCATTTGGGCTAATAAGGATTTGAAAAGTCATAAGGGAACTCTCATGGTTTTGTAAGGGAAATTTGTTTATGTAATTTTCTAAAAAGTTTCATAATAAAAATCTTTCAATGCTCTTGTGCAAGGATATAGTTATTAATTATTGCTTTAATCTCGTTAAATTCTTGCGATTTTTTTTTTAATCTTCTCTTCTTTGTGTGTAATTATGAGTGTGAATTGCACTTTTTTGTGTGTGATTTTGTCTGCAAATTGCAGTATTCATAACACTTTTGTTGTACTCACTGTCAATATATGCATTACAAGGTCACAGTTCTAAGAGAAAAAGGAGTGGAAATAAGGGGTAAATTTCACTCACGGTCACTCAATTTATCATTTATCGTTTTATAATATAATCATATACACTGAGGGTCAATCGTGTGCACCGGAATTCGGCGAAAACTCTTGCCGGATTGATGACATGGCATATGATACGTGGCGACGAATAGTCGGTACATGATTTTTTTGCAAAAAATATTAAAAATTCGGTGACATTTACTTTTACGCGATAAATGATAAGTTGAGTGAATATAATTGAAATTGATCCAGATGTAGCATTTGTTGGAGATACTGTTAAACGACACGTAATTTTTGATATGACATGCCATGTCATCAATTCGGTAAGGGTCCTCGCCTGATTCTGATTTACATGACTTTTTTGTAAAAATATTAGAAATTCAGTAACATTTAAGTCGAAAAAAAAAATCAATTATTTTTGCGCGATAAATAGTAAGTTAAATGAGAATGAGTGAAATTAATCCGAATTTTAGGAAAGCCTAAGTTTAGTAATTGCGGGCCGTATACATAAAGAAACAACAATGGTGGAGCAGTGATAAAAACAATTTTTTTTTACAAATTATCGTGCCACGTGGATCCTATGTCTTTTTTGTTTGTTTACACATGTTGATAGTAATATTGACTTAATTTAAATGTGGTTGAAATTTAAAAATTTGTAATTTTTATTTTTTTTTTTTAAATGAGATGTGCCAGTTTTTTTTTTTTTTTTTTTTTTTTTTTTTTTTTTTTTTAATTGATCCTAAATGAGATGTGCCAGTTTTTAATACTTGTTTTGAATATTTTACAAATTTATATTTTTTAATTTTTTTTAAATGACGTGTCGCAAGTCCATTTAAAAGTCATGTAAAAATTATTTTTTTTAAAAAAAAAAACTTTTGCAACGTGTCGCCCGTATTGTGTGCAAATATATAACTTTGAATTAAAGTTTTATTGTTATCGCAAGGATCAATTAATGTGCATGTACTGTATATATCTCCGCGCAAATCCTAACCTATATTAATTTTCTTAAAAAATTTTCCTTCTCTTTTAACTTGTCCGCTAGATTAATGACATACTTGCAGCCTATATTGCAATTTGCATAAGTATGAATACACATGCTCATATGGATATGAATATAAAATACGGCAATCCTTAAAAAAAAATAGAGTACATCGCATATAATTATTAATAAAAAATTATATATAATTAATAATCATATTACAAAATTATAAAAATTAAACAACAAAATTATAAAAATAACTCTAAATAATGAAATGAGTCATAATATATATATATATATATATATATATATATATATATATATATATATATATATATATATATATATATATATATATAAATGGGTTGAATTGATCAAGTAAGAGTTATAGGTATGTATGTATCTAAATAAATATCATATTAAAATAATACATGATAATAAATATTTTAATATGTTGATCATAATTTATTATCAATATTTGTATATTTATTTTTTCCATTATTTTTTGCTTTCTCAAGAAAGAATAAGCTGTTTATATGGATTTTTCCCGAAAGGAAAAGCACCAGTGTGCAATTATTGAGAAATTATTAGGAAATTGTAAGGAAATTAAATAGATAGTTATAATTTTTATATATAATTTTTGCAAATAAATAAACTCTGGGCTTCCAACTCTTCTACGGTCCCCAGCACTTCATTGACTAATTAATGTGTGGTTGTTTCATGCAATTATTGAGCCATCCATCAATTGACTAATTATTAGCTCAATTCTTTCTCACACTTTTTATTTATTTTTTAATATATAATGTTATAATTAATCAGCTCTTTTTGGCCTTAAACTAATTTCTATATTACAGGTAAAATTAAATAAAGGTAGGCCACTATTAGAAAATAAAACCCTGTTCACATTGAAGGATACTGCCTAATGCGAGGAATTAGAGAGGACGGTATATTTTCAAAATCGAAATTTTGAAAAAGAAAATTGAAGGGGAAAATAGATATGATTAGTTGCACACAAAGCGTATAATAAAAGAAGGATTTTCGTTTTTTTTTTTTTTTTCACAAAGGAGGTTGCGAAAAATCTTGGCAGAAAAGACAATTGTGGAAGGATACTGTGGAAATTCTACACAATTGTGGAAATCTTGCCAGGAAATTGTACACATGTATTTTAAAAGCAATTGTGTATAGTTGCTGTTGGATTATGTATATATGTATGGCATAAAATAAATATATAAATAATAAGATTTATATAGGAGGCTCGGACAAACAATTGTTCATCATTTTTCTAATTGTTGCACACACACTATAAGACAAGCAAAAGAAACAAAAAAAAAAATGCAATTGAAATTTGATGCAATTTCAGAACTTATTTCAATATATCTTTGAATATATGAGTACATAACCTTATAAAGACATCTTTACAACTTGTTCCTAAAGTCTAGGAAATAAAAATAGAAAGAAATAATTACAAGAGAAATTTATGGAATCAACTAATTAGGAGATAATCACAACGAAATCTTCTACACTCCCTCTCAAGTTAGTGCAAAGATGTTTCGCATGCCCAACTTGTCTAAAACTTGATAAAAACCTTTGCTTGAAACTGCCTTAGTAAGAAAATCAGCAAGTTGATCTTCAGATCCGACATGCGGAACTTCAATTACTTTTGCTTCTAATTGTTCCTTAATAAAATGTCTATCGATCTCCACATGTTTTGTCCAATCATGTTGGACAGGATTATGAGCAATATTACATGCTGCCTTGTTATCACAATATAATTTCATGGGAAATGTATGTGGAATTTTAAGTTCATGCAACAAGTTCTTAATCCATAGTAACTCACAAACTCCTTTAGCCATACACCTGTACTCAACTTCTGCACTCGATCTAGCAACAACACCTTGTTTTTTGCTTCTCCATCTAACCAAATTTCCCCCAACAAATGTTAAGTACCCTGCAGTTGAACGCCTATCATTAATAGAACCTGCCCAATCCACATTTGTGTAGCCTTCAACAGATAAAGATGCTCCTTTAGTAAATATAATCCCTTTACCTGGAGATGACTTCAAATATTGCAAGATACGAAATACAGCCTGCATATGTTCTTCACTTGGAGAGTGCATATATTGACTAACAACACTCAGGGAATATGCCAAATCAGGCCGAGTATGAGCGAGATACATCAATCGTCCCACTAGTCTTTGATTTTGCTCTTTGTTTGCTGGAACCTGATCTGGAAATATACCTAACTTAACATTTTCAGCAGCAGGTGTATCAACTGGTTTGCATGCTAACATGCCAACTTCTTTTAATAAATTCAAGGTATATTTCCATTGAGATAGAAATATACCTTGTTTAGATTGTAACACCTCAATACCTAAAAAATATTTAAGGAATCCAAGATCTTTCATCTCAAATTCCCTAGACAAATAAGTTTGCAAGGCTGCTCTTTCATCAACATCATTCACTGTCACAATCATATCATCAACATAAATAATAAGCACTGTGAGCTTCCCTTCCTTGTGCTTTATAAAGAGAGTATGATCAAAACTACTCTGTTGATACCCAAACGCCTTCATTGAACTTATAAATCTGCCAAACCAAACTCTAGGTGACTGTTTTAACCCATACAAAGATTTTTTCAGTCTACAAACTTGTTTTCTACCTTCCATATGTAATCTACATCCTGGTGGTAATTCCATGTATAATTTCTCTTGAAGATTGCTATATAGGAATGCATTCTTCACATCAAATTGATGTAGAGGCCAGTTAAGATTTATAGCTAAGGAGAAGAGAATGCGTACAGTATTAATCTTGGTGACTGGTGTAAAAGTCTCTACATAATCAATTCCATAGGTTTGATTGTATCCTTTAGCAACTAGCCAAGTTTTATATCTTTCAATGCCTCTATCTGCTTTGTACTTGATTGTAAAGATCCACCGACATCCAATAGGTTTTTTTTCCATCTGGTAAATCAACTACCTCCCATGTTCTGTTCTTTTGAAGAGACTTCATCTCTTGGTTCATTGCATCCTTCCATTTGGAATCTTTTATGGCTTCCTGCACACTGTTAGGTATATGTACAATAGATAATTGATTTGCAAATGATTTATATGTCTTTGACAACCTATGGTAAAATACACAATTATTTATTGGATATTTAGGAGTAGAGTTTAGTACAGGCGTATAACTTAATTTAGGAACTCCTCTTGTGGTTCGGTTTGGAAGTATTCGAAGAGAAGGTTTAAGATTTACCTGAGATTCAATTTGTGATGAAGCATCAAGAGAAGGTGACAATTGTTGTGGTTCTTCAAGATTAGCTCTATTATCTTGAACACAAAGTTCGGGATCAATTTCAACTGATTCAGATCCATAATCTTCAACTTCTTGTAAGTTCAACTCAGTACCCATTTCTTCACGATGCTCAAGTTCAGGTTCCAAAAGTGATTCAAGTTTAGGATTTTCAGGTGTTGATTCAATTTCAAGTTTAGGTTCAGGATTATGGCTAAGGGACTGCAAGTCAACACTGCTCTCCCTCTGACTTGTAGTAGGGGTAGCAAAAAAAAACATATGATGTTCATGGAATTGAACATCTATAGAAACATACATTTTGCGAGTTGGTGGGTGGTAGCACCTATATCCTTTCTGATTAAGTCCATATCCAACAACAACACATTTAATGGCACGTGCTTGAAGTTTATGATGAGTATGAAGTGGTAAGTGAACAAAGGTTGTGCAACCAAAAACTTTTGGAGGCAAGTTTGAGAGTGGTGGTGAGTTAAGGTTGTGATTTAGTGTTTCAAGTGGGGTATGAAAGTTCAGGCTACGGGATGAGATACGATTTATTACATAAGAGGCAGTAGAAAGAGATTCTCCCCAATACTGAAGTGGCATCTTGGCTTCAACTAACATAGCTCGAACCATTTCTAAGAGGTGTCGATTTTTTCTTTCTGCCACCCCATTTTGTTGAGGTGAATATGGACATGTAGTTTGATGGATGACACCATGAAGTTGTAAGAACGGCTTCAGTTCATAATTGATGAATTCTCCTCCATTATCTGCTCGAAGGACTTGAATTAAAGTTTTACACTGAGTGGTAATCATCAAATAAAATTGCTTGAATAATGAGCAAACATCATGCTTAGTTTTCATCAAACATACCCAAGTCATACGACTATAATCATCAATAAAGGAAACAAACCACCGAGATCCATTCAAAGTTGGAACCTTTGCAGGTCCCCAAATATCAGAGTGTATGAGCATAAATGGTAAAGAACTTTTATTCGAACTTATTGGAAAAGGAACACGATGGTTTTTAGCCAATTCACAAGTTTCATATTTGAACATTGAAGGAGATGTCTTTAAAAATAGCTTAGGAAATAAATACTTTAAATATCCAAATGAAGTATGTCCAAGACGTTTACACCATAACTAGATATCATGTTCTGAACTAGAAGATGCTGAACTAGTATGTCCTGAACTTGACTGAGTCAAAGTACTTAAGCAAGATGGAGAAAGATCAAGATAATAGAGCTTCCCTTTTCTAGTACCACAACCAATCATCTTTTTTGTCTTGATGTCCTTAAAAACACAATAATCAGGCCAAAAAATTACGACACAATTCAAAGAGGAAGTAATTTGAGATACAGAGATTAAGTTAAAATTCAGAGATGGAACTATAAGAACAGAATCTAAGTTTAGTTTATCAAGAGAGAATGAACCTTCACCGATAACACTAGCTTTTGTACCATTGGCAATAGACACAATAGATTGCTCATATGGTTTTAGGTCAGATGTAACCTTAAAAGACATATGATCAGTTGATCCAGAATTAATAATCCATGCACATGACCCAATAGTAGCAGATTTATAGAACAATTTACCTGGTGGATCTGAAGATATGTGTAAAGCAGCAACATCTGGTTGGGAAGATTGTTCAGCTATGGCAGTAGAAATCGATACATTTGGTGTTGCGATTTTAGCTTTAACTTTACGTTTTGGAGCCTTAGAAGGATCCCACCATTCAGGATATCTAATAAGATCATAACATCGGCTTTGAGTGTGTCCTGTCGCACCACAATTAGTACACAATCTTGTTGAACTAGATTGCTTCCCTCCAATATCAAAGCTTCGAGTTATTATTGAAGATAGTACACCACTTGTTTTGATTTGTCGATCAGATGAGTTATTCCGTCGGGCTATCATAGCCACAGGTTCAGAAGTAGTCAGATCACCATTTAAAAGAGTCTTACGATTTGCTTCACGGCGAACATATGCATATGTGCGTTCAGGATCCAAACTTAGATCCATACGAAGGATTTTTCCTCGCACTTGTTCAAAATCAGCATCAAGACCATTCAAAAAAATGTGGATTCTCAATTTCTCAATTGTTGTCTTATACATAATGACATCATCTGGATCCTTCATCTTGAATTTATCACGGTGATCAAGTTCTTGGAATATTCCAATAAGTTCCCTATAATAAGTTGGAAGAGATCTACCTGATTGTCGAATTGAGAATGCACATTGATTAAGGGCAAAGATTTGAGTTTCATCTGATCCATCATAGAATGCTTTAGCAAGAGCACTCCAGATTTCACGAGCAGTACGAAGACGAAGATATCTTTTCATGATTTCTGGTGTCATTGATGTGAGCAACCAGCTTTTAATTTTCTGGTTTTCAGCATACCACTTGGAGTAAGAAGGATCATTTGATTCAGGTTGAGGAGAGTCCCCAATAATATACTCAAGTTTCTCACATCTAGCAATATGCATTTCAATGATTTAAGACCAAGTGTCATAATTGGTTTCGGTAAGGGTTATACCAGCGTTGAAGCTAGAATTTTCAGATTGAACATGAATAATAGGAGAGGATGGTGCAATGGTTGATTTGAAGGATTCGGTTTTTTCAGAAGACATATTGTCTTAATCTGATTGAAGGAGTTTGAATAATTATGCAGTATGCTCTAATACCATGATGCAATTTCAGAACTTATTTCAATATATCTTTGAATATACGAGTACATAACCTTATAAAGACATCTTTACAACTTATTCTTAAAGTTTAGGAAATAAAAATAAAAAGAAATAATTACAAGAGAAATTTATGGAATCAACTAATTAGGAGATAATCACAACGAAATCTTCTACAAAATTAATTGAAATAAATAGAGAAGAGAAAGCAAAACAAAAACATGAGCAAAAGAGAAATTAAAAACTACCATTATCTATATAGATTTCTGGGATATGAGAAATCTTGGACCACTCAGTGCCACTCTCCTTCGCGCAGGTTTATTTGAGGAGTGGACATCCAACAATCATCAATTTGGAGAGGCCCTGAAGGGCTGTAGCTGAAGGTATATGCTTCATATTCTCACAATTCCAAATGAAAAGTGTTCGAAGAGAAGACAATTTGCACAACCACTCTTGCAAAACTTCCACTTCATCAAAATCTTAGTATGCCTGTACCAGGATGTCTAAGGGAAACTATGAACACAGTGGTGATTAGAGGTTGAGGCAAAGCGCAATTTAGATGAAGATCAAAATAGCAGTTATAACATTTGTAGGATATTGAATTTCCTAATTCATCACACTTTGCGCATTTATACGTAAAGTTCACCCAAGATGGCATTCCACAAAATTCAATGGGTGTTCATGTCCTTCATATTTTAAAATGGTTGGTAATAACTTAGATCCAATATGGGTTTGGAAAATACAATTAGGACATGATACAGAAAATGTTGGAGAATTGATTCAAAATCATTATTTTTTATATAGTGACTAAATTAGTAAATTTTATTTTAACATGTTTTTGTTAATTGTTAATTGTTATTTAGTTAGTGGAGCTAATGGTGTTAGTGAAGTTAATGGTGTTAGTGCAGTTAGTGGATTAATGGAGTTATGGGTTAGTTATTTAGTGGAATTAGTGGGTTAGTGGCCAAATTTTATGGTTTCAATGTAAGCCTATAAATAGGCATATGTAATTAGCTTTTGGGGGAAATGAAATTTATATTATTCATCCTAAAAATTTTCCAATAGTGGTATCAGAGTTTTTATTAGTCATGGGTCTGTGAGAAAAATTGCAAAGGGAAAAACAGGTGAGATTCCGCCTCACGTGTTCAATAGAAAAAGTTATCAATTATGGGCATATGAAACAAGATTAGTGGTTCGCAAATGATCAAACAAATTTGGCACATGAGAATTCTTTATGAGAATTGGAGAGAGGTGCTCGAGGAAAATTCAATGATAGAAAATTGATGATAAAGTGCATCAAGAATTGAAATTTGATGAGAAATAGTATCAAAAATTGAAGTGTGATGAGACGTGTATCAAGAATTGAAGAGAAGTGTTTCAAAATATAAATTCAAATGAAATGTGCATCGGAGAGATGTGGTCCAACAAAACAATTTAATGGGTACGATTTTGAATTAAGGGAGCATGTTGGAGAATTGATTGAAAATCATTACTTTTTATATAGTGACTAAATTAGTAAATTTTATTTTAACATGTTTTTGTTAATTGTTATTTAGTTAGTAGAGCTAATGGTGTTAGTGGAGTTAATGGTGTTATTGGATTAATGGAGTTATGGGTTAGTTATTTAGTGGAATTAGTGGGTTAGTGGCCAAATCTTATGGTTTCAATGTAATCATATAAATAGCCATATATGTAATTAGTTTTTGGGGGAAATGAAATTTATATTATTCATCCTAAAAATTTCCCAACAGAAAAATGGTTACAAAGCTTGCACTTGTGTCTGCTTCTAAATCCATACTCTGGAGGGAATATGAACCAATATTCAGGAAAAATCTTTTTAAAGTAATAATCTAATGACTTATCTGAAAATTCAGCACATTTTTTGTGAAAGAAGAACTCATCACATTCCAAACATTTGTAGTTTGAACCAGAAATTGATTTTTCACAATAGTTGCAAGAGAATTTCCCAAACATATTACTCCCTCCGTCCCACTTTAAAAGGCTATTATCCTTTTTTCACGGTAATTAAGAAAATAATTGAAATACATCAATTTCATAAAAAAATAATATAAAATGACAAGAATGTCCTTATTTATTACATTGGGAAAAGAAAAAGTAAGTGATATATATTTAATAAATTATATAATAAATAGGGATAAATACGTAAATTTCTTTCTTAAATTGCGAAAAAAATATTTGGAGTGGGACAAATAAAAAAGAGAAAACAGCATTTTAAAGTGGGACGGAGGGAGTAACATTTGTATCACTGATGATAGAAAATTCATGAGCATCCCATTGATTACAAATTTTCGCATCAAATAAAAGTTCAGTGGATGATGAACCTTTCGATTCCTTGGGTTCAATGGCCTCAAGATCTACCTTTTGATGCGAGTTTGCAATGCCTAATAACTTGGAAGCAAAATCTTCTACTTTAAAAGACTTTTCCATGTCAATATTGAGATTTGGAAGGTTGCCCATAGTGCACACATTAGAAGCCTGACACTACAAGAAAATTACGAAATAGCAACGAAAAATAGCAACGAAATAGCAACCAAGTAATCCTTAAAGCTTTTAATTGGGAGCTTCCTAGCTTCAAATGCCCATCCCAAGAAACGTTAAACACAGCATAACGAATCAAGGAAAAAAATCAACATTAAGAATTGCCCATAGCAATTCGAAGCCCTAGCTCATCTACTAAATTGAAAGCTATAATTCGTTCATAATCACATAATCCCGAACATAAGATCTCGCAATCGAAATGAACAACAAATAAAAAAAGAAATATATTCCCTGAAAACGAAAAAAACATGGCCACTATTCAAAGAACCAACATAATAGGGGAGAGCAGAGGGCTAAACTCACAGGTTAAAACATAATATCAGGCCATCAAATTTAATTTAATTAAACCAATTACTCAATTAACACAACCAATTTATCAATCAATTCCATAAACCATAACACACACTGTGACTATAAAATCACACATTAATAAATTTAATTCTTGTAAAAATCACTTGAAAAAGTGAGTTTGGTGGCCACTTACCAGTTTTTTTGAAGTTTTGGCCCCGTTTACCGTCGCCGGAGCCTCGCCGGAGCTCCACCTGAGGCACCAAGACATCGGAAGGAAGCTCGACGCCTCGGGGTTCCATTTCCGGTCATCACGCGCCCATCCGCGGGGCCGTTTAGCCGGAATCGCCGTCTGAAGCTTCGGTCTTCTCCTCCTCCGATCTGGTCGTTGCCGGCGATTGAGGGAGATCCACGGGCACTGCGATGTTCGTCCGTCTGCCGTGAGTCCCCCGGTGCCGTTCGCATCCTCATCCGACACCGGAGCTGGTCGGAAAACACAAGAGGAGCTTACGGGTTCCTCTCGTTCCGCTGGAATAGCGACGCCGTTACGACGGAGGAATCGCCATGATCAGCAACGGCTAGAAGTCCGCCGTCTATGCCGCCGACCGCTTGCCCCGTCGCCGCTCCGCCGTCTCTCTCTCTCGGTCTCTCTTTCCCGATTTCCCCTCTTCGTGACTTTCTCGATCTCCCTGTTCCTTCTTTCCCTTTCTTTCATTGTTTTTTCTACTCCTCACATTTCCCACATAATTTTGTTAAATCTCCATCACCTATATAATTTTAGACTTATAACTAAAACTATAGCAACGGAATAATTTTCCGTTGCTATTTAGCAACCGAAAAAAAATTCCGTTGCTATTTAGAACCCATATAATTATGAAAAATATAGCAACGGAATAAATTTTCCGTTGCTAAATAGCAACGGACCATAAATTCCGTTGCTAAATAGAGTCCATATTTTCTATTATGAAAAATATAGCAACGGAATAAATTTTTCGTTGCTAAATAGCAACGGAAAACAAATTCCGTTGCTATTTATATTTTTCCGTTGCTATTTAGGACCCATATTTTCTATTATGAAAAATATAGCAACGGAATAATTTTTCCGTTGCTAAATAGCAACGGAAAACAAATTACGTTGCTAAATAGCAACGGAAATATTTTTCCGTTGCAATTTAGGACCTATATTTTCTATTATGAAAAATATAGCAACGGAAACAAATTCCGTTGCTAAAATTAGCAACGGAAAATAAATTCCGTTGCTAAATAGCAACGGAAATATTTTTCCGTTGCTATTTTTCGCTCCAAATATTTCCCGCATTTTGTTCGCGCGATATTTAGCAACGGTACTTAAATTCCGTTGCTAAATTTACACGCCAAACTTTCCCTCCTCTTTTAGCGACCGAAAATATCGAAAAAAAATTCCGTTGTTATATGCGTAAAACATAACCGAAAATAGCAACGGAAAAATTTTTCCGTTGCTAATTGAATTCCGTTGCTATTTAGCAACGGAAAAATCTCCGTTGCTATTTTTCCGTTGCTATTTCACAAAATTCTTGTAGTGTGAGCATTGACATGACTTAAGCATTCGATGATGATAAGAGATGAATTTTTAGAACTTGCTAGTTGCACCAATTGGATGATCAACTCATCATTTTTAGAGAGTGGAGTGTTAACAATCAGTTTGAGTTGTTGGGTTGAAGTGATTTGAGTGATAATTTTGAAGGATTAATCACACTTGGTGGTGTTGATAAAAGGTTTGGAAATGGAATTTTCAAGAATTGGAATTATATCTTGTTCATCGATAAGAGGATATTGAAGATATGCAGATAATTTACGATCTATTTCACTCTTTTTATTTGTTGAAGGACCCTTCATAGCTATAATAATTGGAAACTTCTGGCTACCACTGTCCATTGTCCTAGGCAATTCCATTTCTAATTTCCTCTACTTATCCTTGCAATCTCTCTCCCGGTGGGTAATAAAAAATGCACCTAAAAATTTGCAGTTCTCATTTAACAAATGTAAACTCATAGCCCTTGCTATATTCTTACCTTCAAAGGTGAGTGTTGTTTAAAAGAATAAATGATAAGGAAGAAGATAACGGTAAAAGGGAAAAGCAAAAGTGAGAAAGAGGTCAAGCATAAGGTGCTTGCTATGGTATGCCAAGAAAATAAAAGAATAAATCAGGAGCGGTAACAATAAGGAATATAACATCAGTGTGTGTCACAAATTAAGAAGGCTAAATTAAAGCATCGAGTGAGGTAGAGATCCGACGAAGCTAGATAGAATTTAAAATCATTGGGTCAAAATTGAATGCCATATCTGAAGAAAACATATGAAACTCCTTTCAAAGGAAAGTGCATGTTGTTGCCAGCGAAAGGTTCCAAGTTCTACTTTGAGGGAGGTCTTGAAGGAAGTTCTAAAGGTCTTTCCTTTTGTATTTTCTGTAATTCTGAAAAACAATTCCAAAGATTACCACTTGCTCAGCAGACGTAAGCCAAAGCAGTAAACCGTATGGCAAAATTGGGAGTTGCCAGAACTTCAATTGTATGAACACTGCAGATGGAATAATATGATGAGATAATATTTACCTTCTTGTGCCATTGATAGAAAAACATCATGAAGCAGTGGCACTCCCATTAGATAGTTTGATGAATAAAATTGCAAGTAACTCACAAATACTAAATTATCACAGTATCCTGTCTTGCAAAATTAAGTTGATAACGGCTCACTAATGTAGAATTAGTATCACTTTCGCGGTTTTCACCGTTAACAGCAAAAGCTCTATAAAGCCCTGCTCCAAAACTTCCCTTCTCACTAAAAAGCGCCATGCCAAAACCCTCAGCACTAGCTGATGCCCAAGGAACCTATCACATTGGAGCAAAGCATTATGAACTGATTCTTTAAATAAAATATATATAAATAAAAAGGGAGAAAGAAAAGAAAAGAAATGAAAGATGAGGATTGTTCTGCAACATCAAAATTATACTACAAATAAAACTCAAGAATATAATCAAATTAATCACAAGACATCTCATGTAATTCGAAGATAATTAATGATAATATGTTTCAATTTAAGACCACAAATCAAGCCTTCTATAGAGATTCCAAGATATGAGATATGGTTGTAGATCATACATACAAGGTGATGATCTTATCATTGTGCGAGTGTAAGCAATTTTAGAGGGGAAATCTTTCAACTGGTTTATAACTTGGTAGTTATTATGGATTGTAATTGAGTTTCAGCACAATCCATCTAAAACATCAAATTAAATGGCATAACCCAAACCCAAATCAGCCCAATCCATCTAAAACATCAAATTAAATGGCATAACCCAAACCCAAACCCAAATCCAAATCCAAATCCAGTTAGATTATGAATTGTTTTTGGATGGATCGGTATTGTATGGACTGGTGATAATTGCTTTATCAATAGATGAAATAATAATATTAATTCTTCCTCTATTTTTTTCAATCAAAGTATTATTTGTAGAATGGATCCTAGTATTGGCAGTGTTAATGAGAGCATCGACACTTCTGCAGAAACAACTTCCAAAAGACGACGAGTGTCTTCTATATGGAATGACTTTGATTTCATACCACTTAGTCAATATGATGATGGAAAATCGAGAGGAAGGTGTAAGTATTGTTCCAAAGAATATATTGCTGTTTCTACTCATGGAACTTCTAATTTAATACGTCACTTGAAGGTATGTCATAATTTTAATGCTGTGTCTGATGAAGTAAACTACAAGATAGATCAAGATGTATACAAAGAGCGTGTAGCTTTAGCTATAATTAGGCATGGCTATCCTTTTACTTTTGTTGAACATGAAGAAAATAGAAATCTTCATTTATACTTGAATCAAGGTGTGAAGCCAATATGTAGGAACACAGCAAAATCGTATTGCTTAAAGATATATAAGAGGGAATTGGATGTTCTTAAGAACACTTTAGCTGAAGTATCTAGTAGGATTTGTTTGACATGTGATGTATGGATCTCATGCATTTCTGAGGGTTACCTTTGCCTAACTGCTCATTATGTGGACAAAGATTGGAAGTTATGCTGTAAAATATTAAACTTTTGTCACTTTCCTCCACCGCACACTTCTTCTCTATTGTATGAAAAAGTTTATGACAAGTTAAAATTTTGGGGAATAGAAAAGAAAATTTTTACCATTACTTTAGATAATGCAAGAAATAATGACAATATGCAAGAGTTATTAAGAGATCAACTTAGTTTGCACGGTTATTTGCATTGTAACGGTGAATTTTTTCATGTGCGTTGTGGAGCTCATATTCTAAATCTTATTGTTCAAGAGGGTTTGAAATTGATTGACAAATCAATTATATCTATTAGGGATGGGGTGAAATATGTGAATGGATTAGAAGCTAGGAAAATGAAGTTTGTTGAATGTGTTGATCGAGTAGGTCTTGAGTTTTCTAAAGGATTGTGGTTAGATTGTCCCACGAGATGGAATTCTACCTATGTGATGCTTGATAGAGCCCTTTTTTATCGGAAGGCTTTTTCATATTTGGCTGTTGTTGACTCGGCATATATTTGGAATCCAACTGATGATGAGTGGAGTTTAGTTGAGAAAATATGTAATATATTGAAACCTTTTCAAGATATTACAAATCTTTTTTCAGGAACCCATTATCACACTTCAAATATGTACTTTTACAGTGTTTTGAGAATTCATCTATTATTGTTGGAAGGGAAAAGAAGTGAAGTTCAATGTATAATTTTCATAAACAATAAAAAGAACTACATATATAAATTATTATTTAGATTAATATTTAAATAATTTTTTATTCAAATTGTTGTATTTTATAATAATTATGCTATTAATCTAATCATTTATAATTGCGTGAAGTGCGATCGTACAACTATATATATATATATATATATATTACTCATTTATTTATATCACTTATTATGTCATTACGTGATTAGATTTGATTTTTGATAATTTTAAATCGTCTAAGTACTGTTCAGGTCACCAAAGTTTTAGGGTAATTAAAACACGATTCTATATTGCTCTATTTTTAGATAGAGTATGATTATTGGACTTGAATTTTCAACACCTACAATACTAAATAAATTACGTACGTAGTATCAAAATTAAGTTTTGCTTCGACTAAATTTAAAAAGTTTTTATTTCACATGTGGGTATAACAATTTATTTAAAAATTCAAAATGAAGATTCAATTAATAGGAGTTCCCTATTCAAACAAAACCCTTGAGAATTATCAAAACTACACGTGTCCACCACACACTTGGAAGATGTATAATCGAAATACGTGATTAGAAATAAAACGACCTTAGCAAAGTTCCAAAGAACTTGGTAGAAAGAAATATCTTGAAAAGGAAAGCAAACCTTGCGGTACTTTACAACTAAAAGATATTAAATTTTCAAAATCAAATCAAAATGTATAGTAATCATCATTTAAAGTCAAAAAAATAGATTAGTATATTATTTACTATTTGTATATCTAATATTTTTTAGTATTGTTAATTTTTTATTATTTTGTTATTGAGAATTTTTTTTATTTTTTTAGTATTTCGTTATTGAGAATTTTTTTTTTTATCCATTTAGGGCTTCATCGATCCATTTGGAACATTCTACCCAATTGGGTCAAAATGGGTCGATCCAAACCCACCCAACCCATTTGGGTATTGACCCATTTATGACCCAACCCAAACCCGCCCAACCCACCCATTTGCCACCTCTATATACAGCACTAAAATTAAATTTAAAAAATAATTAATAATTAATAGCAACTGCTATAACTTTTTTTATTATTATTTTAATTATAGTTTCGGTACAAGTATTTTCTCCTCTTAGATTCTTCATATACCACTTCTTAAAAGTATCACTTGTTAAGAAAATTTTAAATTTGTTTAACTTTTAAAACTAATTATACGCTTATTTATTTGAAATAAATAAATTATCTTTTTTTTTTCCTACTGAAAACCAAAATTAATTTTTATTTTATTGAAATCTTAATTATCATTATCGGATCGGCCCATTAATTTTAGATCAAATTATTTCGCATTTTGAATTAAATTGGATCTTGCTCATTATCAGCATAAATAACCAATTTTCAAATATAAATATATTTCAATAAATTTTCAATTTTAATAATTTTTACTAATTTCAATAATATAACTTTATTGATAAAAAAAGAAATGTATAAAACGAGTTGTTACGTAATCTGATATGTTCAAATTTATATAAGAACAACCGTTGTTTAATCAATGTTATAATCTTATCTTATCGCTAATTTTTTTATTGAGATCACCTTTTGGGTTGGATTCAAGTCCATCGTACATTTCGCAACAAAAACTATGCTTTGTGTAATTTAAGGATATATAAAAGGAGAGGTTGGCATATAGTTCATCTCAACTGAAAAGTGGATTAATTATATGGTGGCAGCTGGCTCGGCTTCTCTTAATTAAATTAAAGGCGGCCGACAAGAAATTCAAGCCGGCTATGAGATAGTATGATATTTTTTAGCAGAATTATTTTAATAATATGCACCTAGACATAAAATTTGTAATTGTTCATAGAAAATTGTTTCTTTGACAAATCAAGGATGAATCCCACAAGTAACAAAGACCAGCCAAAGATAAACACACACACACACATATATATATATATATATATATATATATTGTGCTGTTGTGTTGTGATCAGTTGTCAAGATAGAGAGATTGAAAATGGAAAGTGAGATTAATGTGGTAAGCAACAAGCAGGTGATTTGCAGAGAGGAAATATATGGATTGCCAAAACAATCGGATATGTACATAACAACTACTTCTATATCACTTAAGCTTCCTAATGGATTCAATGGTGTTTTGGTGAAGAATCTTTTTTTGTCATGTGATCCTTATATGAGAGGTGTCAAGGATAAAAGCCGCGATCGCCTTTTCTACTCCTTTGCTTCTGATTCTGTAAGCATATTTATACACATTTTTATCCTTTAATTATCTGTAGGCATACAAAATCAAGTTCATTAGATCACATTTTACCAGTAAGTTTCAGTTTAGCATTACTCGAGTTTATTACACCGGAGGTCATTGGACTTATTGCCAATTACTTTTTCGCTAATCGAGCGCAAGTTCAATGACTTTCAGTGTAATAAATCCTCAATTTTCAGGTCTAGGATTTGAATTTCGCATCCTTTGTAATAACAATAATAATTCACAGCCAGTAGTTGGGTATGGAGTGGCTAAAGTTTTGGATTCTGGAAGCCCAGATTTCAAGGAAGGAGACTTGGTATGGGGTCCAACAAAATGGGAAGAGTATAGTCTTTTAACAAACCTTCATAGCCTTGTTAAAATCAAGCACACTGATGTACCTCTTTCCTACTATACAGGACTTCTTGGTGAGTTTTGGTACACTTAATTATTATTAATTAGCTTAAGAAAAGATTCTAATATAGAATAACTGATCATTTTGGATACATTAAGGAATGCCGGGTCATACTGCTTATGTTGGGTTATACGAAATCTGTGCTCCTAAGAAAGGAGAATATGTGTTCGTCTCATCGGCATATGGTGCCATTGGCCAAATCTTTGGTCAACTAGCTAAGCTTATGGGTTGTTATGTTGTTGGCAGTGCTGGAAGCAATGAGAAGGTACTACTTATTTTAGTTGGTTACATATTTTTTATTAATTACACAAGTTAATATCACTAATATGCTTATTTATTTTGTTGCTTGGTTGACCAAAAAGGTTAATATCCTGAAGAACAAATTAGGATTTGATGACGCTTTTAACTATAAGGAAGAGCATGACTTGGATGCAGCACTGAAAAGGTAATTAATAATGTTTCTAATAATAATAATAATAATTCTGAACAAATTAGTATATATTTCTTTTTTTTTAATTATTGAACATATTGATTTAGTAGAGCATATAATTTGCAGGTATTTTCCAAATGGAATAGACATATACTTGGAGAATGTAGGTGGGAAAATGCTTGATGCAGTTCTACTGAACATGAGAGTTCATGGTCGAATTGCAGCTGCTGGAATGATTTCTCAATACAATCTTCAAGAACCTGAGGGCATAAAAAACTTGATGAACATCGTTTATAATCGAATTCGTATGCAAGGATTTCTGGTTTATGATTACAATGATGTGTACGATAAGTTTTTGGATGTTGTGATACCTTATATAAGAGAAGGAAAGATTACTTATATCGAAGAAATCAATGAAGGCATTGAGAGTGGCCCTTCTGCCTTAGAACGACTCTTTACTGGCGAAAACACTGGAAAAGGAGTTATTCTTGTTGCTTCTCATTGATTTAACTAATTGTTGGTGATTAGGAAGTTAATTTTCTTTGTTAGTTTCCTAATTAGGCTATAAAAACATCTTTCTAAATTTACTAATATATAAGACTAGCTGCCTTTCTTATGTGTTTTTTTGTGTCTTCATTTTATTCTTTATTCTATTTTTTCTTTGACTTGTTACGCAAAGAAAAACTAAAAAAAGTCCAATCCTAATCTTCTATTTTGTATTAATAGTTGTCAGTTAATTCTAGCAGTGCTGATTTCAGTGTCAGCTGATTATGCTTATAGATTCCATTTTGAAATTATAAATTCTGATGCACCAGCAAGTCCACGTAAATAAAAAAATATCCATTATTTTTATAATTTTTATTATTTTAAGATGATATTAATATTTTTAAAATAATTAAATAAATATTTATTTTAGCATAATATATATTAATTTAAAAATTAAATAAATAATTCAAGTACATTATTAAATAAATAGATATATTATCATAATACATGTCATAATAAACATTAAATTCAAAATATTTATATATGCTGAATTTAAATTCTAAAATATCATATATATCATACTAATTTTGGTTAAGGTAGGTGAAAATTAATTTTGATTGTTAAAAAGTAAAAATAAGTTTGGACAATCATAAAAAATCACTAAATTGGTGATTATAAAAATTGGATATGATTCTTAAATCATAAATAAAAATCATGAATTACAATACTATATAAAAAATCATCTTCCCAAATGTAATTATTTAAAAAATATTACATTAATAAACAATACACTGCCACCATCCAAACAAGTCCCTTGGAGTCGACAGAAACAAAATAGAGTAATAATTGGCCATCACATCCTGGAAATTACCTTTTATCTTTTCCTCCCGCATTCTTCCCCACCACCCATTAATTATTTCACTTCACAAACACCAAACAAATATCTCGTCCGGGAAACCTTCATTTTACCGCCGGCAGAGAACCTCGGCGGCTCCACCTCAACAACTATCACAACAACAACGCACCACCACAACCGAAAAAACAGAACCAAATCCGATGCCCCTCCCTGCACCACCTAATTATAAAGTTCATCAAAAGACTCGCAATATCAAGAAACCGCCGCCACTGCAGCAGCTGGGAATCATTTTATGCAGTCTCTAACTCAAAATTCATCCACTCGGAGGTATATTAGTTTTTGTAGGATTATTCATTGACTTTCTTCATGATTTATGTTAGTTGGAAGATTGTGTGTGTTCTGTATTTGCATTTGGTGATTTAGTGAATGAATTACGTTGCTGTGAATTTACTGGATGTATGAAAATCGATTTTCTTTTTTAATTTTTAGAAATTGTTTTTAACCAAATCAGATAATGGGGATCAAAATGTACAAGCATTTGTCTTCATGGTGATCGATCGATCACTAACTGTTGAGCATATGAAAAAAAATAATAATAATTAGCTAGGAATTCAACATATATATAAATTATTATTTTTTTTAAAAGGCAGAAATTGAGCATGTGCAAATTGATAGTGATAATATAATATTTAAATGTAACCTTTTGAATCCCAAACTTATTTCAGTTATTGAAAATTGAAATGCATTCTCTTCAGAAAAATTTCCAACACAATTGTGAGAAATCAAGTTTCCATTTATTTCTGAAATAACACACTACAAAGCAACTAATTAATTGAACTCTAATAATTGATAAAAATATATATAATAGAACCTAAAATAGAAATTATTTGCCTAAAACAGGTTCAAACAAATCACAAATGATCCTAAATTTACAAATAAAACATATGCTCATGGCCAAATGACCCAACAAGTTAAGTAAGTAAATCCACTAGGAGACAAGTAACAGTAATGGTAGGATCACCAAGGAGAATACAAGCAATAGTTTTGAAAAACATCCTTAATATCCTCAAATACTTGTTACTCTTTCCCCCATTTTTCTTCAAAGTTTGAACTGGCAGCTCCAAATTCTCCAAGGCTAACCGTTTTTCATTTTTAATATCATCAACACTATCTCCTCCTTTTTTCCATCCTTCGAGCACCATCTTCGTCGAGCAATAGACATGAAAATGATAGTTCTTGCAACCGGAAACATATGACCAACCAGGTATGCTCGTTTGACGATAATCTTTAATCTTTCTCTTCTTGCACCAAATGCATTTGGCAGAAACATTCTTCCCATTTTTGAGTTGAAACTCTACACCATCAACCATTAACTTGTCCTTCAATTTAAGGCAACAAGGGTGTAAATCCCAACCCTTGTCTTCGCAGTGATAAACGAAGCCATAAACTGGTTTTCCACAAGCATCGCAGTATCTCAAGCAATCTTTGCAGGTGCAACGTCGATCGATGAATTTAAAGGTGCAATTTGGGAAAAAGTTATGAGTAGAAGTTGAAGCAGTGGAGACGCAGTCTTCATGCAGATCATAGTCGCATGTTTCGCATCTGTATCTGGATCCGAAGCCTTGTTCTTTGCATCCATCACATTTGTAGGGTTTTCGATAAGTTTTCAGCTCGAGCTCGTGCTCGGGATGGCTGTGGTGAATGATTTTTGCCATTAGTTTTTGCTTTCTCAAGAAAGAAAAGATGGATAATTTGATGATTCGATATGAATAATACTTGCGTTCAATGTTTATATAGGTTTTTCCCGATAGGAAAAGCATCAGTGTGCAATTGCTGAGAAATTATAATTTTTATATATAATTTTTGAAAGTAAATAAACGTAGGGCTTCCAACTCTATTGACGTCCCTAACCCTGTTCACATTGAAGGATACTGCAAGGAATTAGAGAAGATGGTATATTTTCAAAATCAAAATTTTGAAAAAGAAAATTGAAGGGGAAAATAGATATGATTGATTGCACACGACGCGTATAATAAATGAAGGATTTTCGCTTTTCTCACGAAGTAGGTTGCCGGAAAAGAGAAGGAAGTAGGTTGCCGGAAAAGACAATTGTGGAAAATTGTATACATATATTTAATAAGCAATTGTGTAGTTGCTGTTGGATTATTTATATATGTATGACATAAAATAAATATATAAATAATAAAAATAATAATGGCATGGAAGTTTCTTAAACATCTTCGTGGGGTGCAATTGCTCAACCTACCAGTCTTATTTTGTTTGTTCGTTAACTGGTTGGAGCACCCCCAAATAGCTTCCTTTTGTTAAATTTTTGGCTGAAACTTATTCATTAATTATCATTAAGATGAAAAAAATTCCAATCTCTATAATTAGAATCATAAAAGTTATGCAAAGTGCCTATGAAAGGGATTAAGATTATATATCTTACATTCAAATTAATATGATAGTGTAGTATGTTTATAAAATTTCAGTGGCTCGATTAAAATGAATTGTTTAAGACTCAATTGTATATATATTTTGAAATTCTAAAAGTGGATGGATAGTTCTTAAAAATTAAATCCGAAGCATTTATTTTAAATTAAATCTCTAAAATTGCATATGACATGACTTTTCATTTAAGACAAAATTGAAATAAAAAATTTTCGTATTTTTTATCGACTGCACTTGATCAGTTTCTGATGCTTAATATAAACAGACTTTAATTCTTCTTAGCAAACACAATTTAATAATCAAAAAGATGAATTTCACCTAGTAATTACTGTTGTGTAAACTAAATATAACGCATCAAGACATGCAATACTTAGTAAGCATTTAACAATGGGATATTACCTTTTTTTCTTCACATATATAATATATATATATAACAAAAACATTCAAAAGATCCATCACTGTACTCATTTTCTACATAAATATACGAAATCAGTTTTTACTTTATTTCTTTCTTTGAAGAAACCTATATATACAGAATTGAAGCCAAAAATAGTATACCTTAAGGTCCTTAACTTTTTACAAATTCCTTCCATTAATATGTCACAACCCAAAAAAAAACAGGGAACAACAATAAACAGATACAAATAATTTTAACACATTGATTACTCAATTTTCCACAAGCAAAACTAAAACTTACTGTATCAATTCACCAGAGATTGAACAAGAGCAATAATGAGAGATGTAAAAACAGTGATTGGATTTCCAAAAATGGCAGAGACGATGAGCTCCAGAACCAATGCTACTTTCTTCAAGTAATTCAAGCTTTTCCTCCTATCATTTTGAGGCACTATCTCTTTGCTGGATGACATATTTTCGAAAACTAAACCACTAGAATAATTATGTTCAGGAATTTCAGTTTCTTGGTGACCAAAATAACCCATTTCCCAAGCCTCATAAATCATCTCCTTTACACAAGCAACATGAAAGCAATAATTCCCACAGGTAGAAACATAAGACCACCCTTTAGGCCCATTGCTTGAATTACTCATACTTTGGCATTTTAGGCACTTGGATTTGACCTTATCTTTGAGCTCTAATTTCACACCTTCACCGGCTAATTTTCGTGGTAGCTTAGCACAACAAGGATGCAAGTCATTCGGTTTCTCATGGGAGCACTGGTACACAAATCCTCTTACATCTTTCCAACAACCATCACAAACCCTACCACCCAATCTCGGAGATTCTTGGTAGAAACTGAATTCGCATTTTTTGAAGAAATTGTGATAGAAAGTAGAGGAAGGAATAGCACATTCTTTGTGCAAGTGAAAGTTGCATATGTTGCATTGGTAGCATGCACCAAACCCTAGCTCTTTGCATCCATCACAAAGGAATGGTGCATAAGGACTCTCTAGATAAAGAAGGTGTGGTGGATGGCTTGGATGTGATATCTCGGTTAGAAGCATGATGCTAATGAAAAAGGCTTGAATCTAACTGATCAAGTTTATGCAGAAGTTTTTGAAGATTTAATTTGACAAATATTGAAGAAGTAAAACAAGTTGTGAAAATAAAACTCATTTGTTGACATATTTATAAGCGTTAGATGGATTGTGAAACTATTACGAATTTTCATAATCTTTCTTCTTTATTAAGTTTAGATGAAAACAAAGATAAAACACCACACGAAACATGGTAATTAGATACCGTGAACTAGTTTCCAATATATCACCGTGAACTTAGGGCTAGAATTTCTAGAGAATCAGAATTTATACAATAACGCAAACCTTTATTTATATGGGTGTTTGGTTTAGCATTTGAAAAGAGTTAGGTACATTTTTCTATTCCAACACCTCCATTTATATGTTTAGTTAACTATGTGAGATAGAGTTAATTGTTTATTCTACGAATATCTGCTTTTTCAAAAAATATCATTTTAGAGTTTTTTCATAACTTTTATTAATTTATTTAACACAAAAATTAACCAATTATTATTTATAAAATATATTTGTAAAAATACATCAATTTTTCATTACTATTAATATTTATTCTTCGTAAATTATTTGTTATTATTTATTATTTTTATTTATCTATTAATATTTATATTTGTATATGGTAGTTGTTTCATGCATATATGAAAATTTTATATTTATTTATTAGTATTTTTTTTACACTAAATTGCCCATTTGAGCAGATTCATAGAGGACAAAATGATTCTTATCAGAATTCGAATCCAGAATTTCTATTTACGAGATAAATGACCGCTTGTAGTGCTTTTTCCGTCTTTAATAGAAGTTTAGCTTGTTAAAATAAAATAAAAATTTATTGTGCTTTATAAACACTTTTTATTTTTATTTTTTTTTTCCGGACACGGTTGATCAAATAAACAATAGCAAGAATCTCCGCAACTAGCGTGTGATAAAATTAACACAAAGCAACCAAGGAAGAGATTCTAATTCTAATATTAAAATGCTAAAATGATTAACCGTTAGATACTTTCTAATATTAAATTACGCAAGGTAGTTATAAGAAGACTTAGTCCTTAAAAATCTTGCAGTTTTAAAGATATTGTCTTTTGATTAGTATGTGAAAATAAATACTATACATTACTCCAAAGCAATTACATCACTCACCTTCCGTGCACTTGCCCTGAAAACGAAATCTTCCAAAGCAAACATAAATAAAAGTATAACTTTCCAAGAAAAATTAAAAAGAGACCTTAATTATTCTCTTGATGTTGGCACTTATGATTTATTGATTAATAAAATAAAAGAAAACAAATTATGGATACACAAACTTAAAATCTTTTTCGTTCACGTATATAGCTAGCCACTAACATTACAACATCTTGCGCTCATGGAAGGATACTAGTAAGTACCAAGAAGACGGAACGGAATCATATATTCTTACAAAATAAATAAATAAATAACATAAAAAAAAATAAATGAAAAAAAAGAAAGAAGAAGAAGTGAATAGGAAAGAGGATCTCATAACACCACACACACATGAAAAGAACTACAGAAAGATGTTCCCCTTATTCCACAAAGTATGTTGCCAGGAAAAGAAACAATTTTTTATTATTATTTTTTTAAAAGTCATAAGGAAAAGAAAATTGTCTGGTTGATATCAAATAATAACAAATTAAGCAGATGCTTGTGGGAATTGAATCCTCTTATATGTATTTGTATTAAGCCTTAAAGCTACATATACAATAAAAAATTACAATATATAAAATCCTTATTAAGAATATATTACATATATTCATATAAAAATATATCAAAACATTAATCAATCTGATCAAAATAGCTATATATATTCTCTCAATGGTATTGGATGAAATTCGAGAATGTTATCATAATCATAGTTGTTGTTTGTGTTGAGAACTTCTTACCTGTAATGGGTTTATGAGAAAAGTCAGGACCAATTCAATCACAATTAGCCATGTATACAAAATAATATATATATATATATATATATGGGAAAGTTTGTGGACATGAGCTTATTTGCTCTATAAGTTTTTTCATCTAGAAAATATCCAAAATGTTTCAGTATATAGATACCATTTCTGAAACGTTGTGAGCATTTTCGGATGAAAAAACCTTTCAAGCAAATAAGCTCTTTACCCATCTATCCATTTTTATCCTAAAAGTTTTTTCATCCAAAACATTTCAAAAATAATATCCATTTATTTTAATAATCTTTCAAGGCATTTTTGAAAGATTTTTGGACATTTTTTGGACGAAAATAATCTTTGGGATAAATAAGTTATTAAATCCAAACGTTAAATGGTAATAGTGAGATAACGAAATTGCTAGTTGTCCTGACACCACTGTTGGGATTTTTAGAAAGGGAGAAAAGAAGATAGGAAAATAAAATATTTGGATCTTTTTATTTCATATATCAAATTGAAACAATTATTGATTTTATATAGGCACATACAATTAATATCTCAAACTAATTCAAATTTTTTCTCCTTAAAATCCTAACATATAAAATCAAATAAAAACAAACTAAAAACCAATTCAAAATTATAATTTTGACAACTAATTATTTTTGGATTATTCTAACACCTTCCCTTAATTTAAAATTAAAAAAAAAAATTCAAATTTTCATGGAGCACTTCTCTCCATACTTCTCAATTTTTGTGATGCACTTCTCATCACATTTGTTTTTGTTGATGCACGTCTTATCAACTTTCTTTTTTGTTGATGCACCCTCTCATCAATTTTCTTGATGCACATCTCACCAATTAATCAAAAAAGAGTTTTTTCTTCAGCCACATTCACCATATTTGCTTGTTCTTCATTTTTTATTCTGCAATCTTTCGCAGATGTCCAAATCTCTTGCAATTAAAATATTGTGGCTTCCCCTTGTGCCAACAATCTTCTTTTTTATGACCAGGTTTCTTGCAATAGCTACACTGAGGAATTTTTCCCAAACTTTTTGAAACTTTTGCAATATAAGCTCATTCAACCATTGGTTCATCAACTTCAACCTTTCTCATAGCTCTTCTTTGTTTTTGTGCCTGCAAAGCATTTAATCAATTCTGTTAATGTTAATTCGCCAATTTCTTTTGAATCTTCAAGAGATGAAAGTTTCGCCTCAAATCTTTCGGGCAAGCTTATAAACATCTTCTCCACGATCTTGCTATCTGGTAGGTCTTCTCCCAATAGTCGAATTTTGTTCACCACCGTCATCAACCGGTCTGAATATTCTTGTATGGTCTCCTTTTCTTTCATACTTAAAGTCACAAAATTTCTTTTGAGATTTAAGATTTGCATCTTTCTTGTTCTTTCATTGCCTTGATATAATTTTTTCAGCAAATCCCAAGTTTTCTTTGCAGTGTCACAAGTCATAATTCTTGTGAAAATAATTTCAAAGACAGTTGAATGGATTATAGATAAAGCTCTTGGAGCTTTTGCTTCTTCTTTTTCATGAGCCCTTATCTGATTAAGGGTTGGATTATTTCCTAGAGATGGCAATTCTCTTTCCTCTTCAACCCATTGCCATATGCCAAGACCTTTTAGATGAGTTTTCATCTTAATAGCCCACACTTTATAGTTTTCACCATTGAAAATTGGAGGTGAGGGGATTGAAGTATTAGTGGCGGCCATAACTAAAATTCATAGGTATTTCTAAGATCTAAGGCTCTGATACCATGTTGGGATTTTTAGAAAGGGAGAAGAGAAGAGAGAAAAATAAAATATTTGGATCTTTTTATTTCATATATCAAATTGAAACAATTATTGACTTTATATAGGCAAATACAATTAATATCTCAAACTAATTCAGATTTTTTCTCCTTAAAATCGTAACATATAAAATCAAATAAAAACAAACTAAAGACTAATTCAAAATTATAATTTTGACAACTAATTATTTTTGAATTATTCTAACAACCACCCCTCAAGCTGATGGTGGAGAGGAGCGAAGAAGAAACTTGTCTTAATGTTGTCAAAACAGGCGATGACTTGGTCATTATGTCAGCCAATTGATCCGAATTAGAGATAAACTTGATAAAAACAACTCCCAATTTTTGTTATTCCCGAACAAAGTGGTAGTCTAGCTTGACATGTTTTGTAGAGGGTGAAAGACACTATTAAAAATTAAAATTAATATGTTATTATGGTTTATTATAAGTTCAGCTTTTATGTTTATTTATTAGTATTTATACATGCATTACAAGAAAATCCAAAATTAGCGAGCTATTATTTTCCGTCTCTATTTAGCGATGAATACAAATTCCGTCGCTAAAAATGACGCGAGTGATTCCCTCCAAATTTAACGACGAAAATTAGCGACTGAAAAATTAATCGTCGCTAAAAGTGCCGTCAAATGACATATTTTAGCGACGGAAATTAAATTGTGTTGCTATATTTAGCGACAAAAAAGGATTTCGTCACTAATAAAACATAAAATAATTATTAATTAAAATTAGCGACAAAATTTTAATTCCATCGCTATATATGGCGATGGAAATTATATTCCTTCGCTATATTTAGCAATGAAAATTTAATTCTATTGCCAAAAAAAATAAATTTAATCTAAAATTAATATTTAGCGATGGAAATTTTAGTTCGTCGCTAAAAAATTTTGAAAAAACTATTATTTTAATTTAGCAACTGAAAATTATTCCGTCGCTAATAATTTTTCGTCGCTAAATTCATTATATATATTATGGATTTTTCTCTCTCCTCTCTCCTCTCTAGAGATCTCTTCTCATCCCTCCTCTCTTTGTCGAGCCATCTCTCTCGCCGCTGCTCCGGTGTTGCCCTCCTCCCAGCCCCGATTTGAACTCCCCCCCCTCCCGCCGGCACCTAACTCCCCTTCCCCTTCCCTCCGGCGCCGATTTTCCCTTCCCCTTTCCTTCCTTTTCTCCTTCGTTTTACTACCCCCCCCCCGGATCTCCCTCGCCGGTGTCCTTTCCTCGATTGCCGCATGGATCTCCGCCTCCCTTGCCGTGCCGGCGGTCTCCTTTCCCTCTTGCGGTGGTGTTCTGCATAAGTTGAGGTAAGTTTTTTGGTTTTTTTTAAAAAAAAAAAATTAAATATTATTATTATTATTATTAAATAGTTATGTTAATTATTAGTATTATTATTATTATAATTATTATTAAATAGTTATGTTAATTATTATTATTATTATTATTATTATTATTATTATTATTAAATAGTTGTGTTAAAATTAATTGTTTATTATTATTATTAAATAATAATATGATTAAATTATTATTATTATTATTATTATTATTATTATTATTATTAGATAATAATATGAACAATTTTTTGAAATCATATTATTATTATTATTATTATTATTATTATTAAACAAAATTTTGATAAATTTATTATTATTATTATTATTATTATTAAATAGTTATGTTAAAATTAATTGTTTATTATTATTATTATTATTATTATTATTAAATAATAATCTGAATAAATTATTATTATTATTTATTATTAAATAATAATTTGAATAAATTATTATTATTATTATTATTATTATTATTATTATTATTATTATTATTGTAATGATGATGATTATTATATGAAAAATTTTGTTTTTATTTTGATTTAGCAAATTGAATGGCATTACTAAATTTAACATGGTCACCATTTGTCTCAAATAATTTTGTATTAGATTTTATTCAATAAATTAGTATTGGATTGAATGTAAATTATCAATTAGTTTCCACCCATTTTTGCATTACATTAGGACTTATTATAGCCCGGCATTGTATCTTATATGTCGTTTTTTAATTTGTAACTAGATATAGTTAATTCTAACTGCGTAGTCACTTTATCAGGTTTTTCTTTGCAATAATTATGAGTAACGATGATAGATCTTGAATGTATAGAAAAAAAACACGCGATGATTATATTAATCTTGAATTTGTGGAAGGGGTTTAGTTGTTTATGCAAGTTCTCAACCTGCATACATGGACGGGCCAAAAATAAGATGTTCATGTAAAAAGTGTAAACACATTAGTTATCTTCCTGTTGATAAAGTGTATTTCCATTTGCTAAGAAAACGATTTGTTCAAAATTATTTTGAGTGGACATGACATGGAGAACCATCAATTTGTAGCACCTCGATGGGTAATGTGGGTAACATGTCAGTAAATGTGGGTGAGATTGAAGGAGGGAGGAATTTATGACATATGATGGAGGTGTAGCTAATAATTTGTACGTCCAAATGGTTTATGATGCAGCTGGCCCTGATTTTAGGGAAAATATACCTCATGTCAAAGAACCCAACGCAAATGCGATAAAGTTCTATGATTTACTAAATTCAGCCGATCAAAAATTATGGCCAGGCTGTGATAACATAACTCGGTTATCTTCGGTCGCTCGACTATTGAACATAAAATCTAAAGGTCATATTTCTGATCGAAATTTTGATAAAATTCTTACTTAGTACAATGAATCATTGCCTCCTAACCATAAAATGGTTGATAATTTGTTCAATATGAAGAAAATGATTAGAGGTCTAGGTTTGCCTGTTGAGAAAATTGACTGTTGCAGGTTGGGATGTATGTTATTTTGAAGTGATGACGTGGATTTATAAGATTGCAAATTTTGTAGTCAATCTAAGTATATATCAAGAAATTGTACTAAGAAGCAGAAACTGGTACCTTGGAAACGTATGTATTATTTTTCGCAAACCACGAGACTTCAAAGACTATATGTATCTAAAGTTATTGCACCCCACATAAGATGGCATGATGAACACGAAAATACAGATGAAATAATGATCCAGCTATTGGATGTAGTCGCATGAAAATATTTCAATAACATCTATCCTGATTTTGCTGTTGAATTTCGAAATGTGAGGCTGTGTTTGAGCACTAACGGGTTTCAACCTTTTGGTCAATCAGGCCAATAATATTTTTCATAGTTAATCATAATTACTTCTTATAATTTGCCTCCATGGATGTATATGAATGAGATATAGATGTTATTAACGGTGATTGTTCCAAGGCCTAAGAATGCAAAGCATAAAATTAATGTATATTTACAGCCCTTGATATCTGAATTGCAACAGCTTTGGAATAGCGGTGTTGAAACATATGATACATCTCTTAAACAGAATTTTATGTTGAAAGCAGTATTAATGTGGACGGTCAGTGACTTTCCTGCCTATATCATGTTGTCTGGTTGGAGCACGGCTAGAAAATTAGCTTGTCCTTACTGTGACGATGATTCAAATACTTTTTATCTTCAAAATGGGTGCAAAATATCTTGGTTTGACAACCACAGAAAATTCCTTCTACCTGATCACCTATTCCAACACAATAAGAACAAGTGTTTGTTTTACCAGAAAATTTGTTCTTCAATTTTTTTTAAAAAAAAAAACTCTTATCTTTTTTTCTCTCCTCCTCTTTTCCTTCTTCTTCAAAAATCATCACCTCCCAAATATTCAAACACAAAACTCTAAAAAGATTAAAAATGGCAAACAAAAATTAATAGCAAATTCAGAAATTTTATCTCTTAATTATTTGTTTTTTGTTTTCAAAAATTGGAAAGAAAGAAGAACAATGAGAGAAATTTTGCTCCTCATATGCAACTTCTACCCAAAGCAAATCGGATAGGGTGATTATCCAAATCAAATCTCCACCGTTCAAATTAAAGAATAAGGAGTTGTGACCATACTCGCCAAAAATCAATCCGATCTAACGGTAAATGGCTATTCCATCATCAAAAACGATAAAGTTGGTCACTGTATACAATACTCATAAAAACAGTCAACTTTTTATAATAAAATCTCAACTTTCAGAGCTCCAAAAATGATCTCCACTGTTCAAATTGAAAATCAAGGAGTTCCGACCATACTCACAGAAAAGTAGCCCGAACTAATGCAAATAGCTACCCAATCGTTAAAAAAATATAAAACTAGTCACTATATAAAATATTAAAAAAAAATCTATTTTTGCAGTAAAATCTCAACTTTCGGGCCTTAAAAATGATTTTCACCGTTCAAAATGAAGAAATATGTGTTTTCTAATTATCCACAAAAATTTAGTTTGATCAGAGTTCCGATAGATATCCAAGCGTCAGAAGAAATAAGCCAAGTTAAATCTGAAAAATCCGGGAGGAAGGAGGAAAGAAAGGAGAGGAAAGAGTTTTTTTTTTTTTTTTTTGTCACGTCATCAAAGTAGTTGTTACGTGTGTGTCGATATGTCACAATCTTATTGGATGCCATTAATTCTATTAGACACGTGGTAAGTCTGTTAGTTTGAGGGATAAATTAATACTTTAAACTCGAGTTCAGTGGTAAAAACAAATAAAAAATATGAGTTTACACTACAAGAAAATCGACATTTACCGACGGAAATTTAGCGACGGAAAATGTACCGTCGCTATTTAGAGACGGAAAAGACATTTCCGTCGCTAATTAGCGACGGAAAAAATATTCCGTCGCTAATATAGCGACGGAAAATCTAACCGTCGGTAAATTGGGCGCGAAAATTTGGCGGCATAAATGGCTACGGCAATTCCCGACGGAAATTAAATTCCGTCGCTAATTTTAGCGACGGAATTTAATTTCCGTCGGGAATTAGCGACGGAAATTAAATTCCGTCGCTAAAATATTTTAATTAATTTATTTTATATATTTTAGCGACGGAAATTAAATTCCGTCGCTAATTTTAGCGACGGAATTTAATTTCCGTCGCTAATTAGCGACGTATTTTAATTTCCGTCGCTAAAAATATTTTAATTAATTTATTTTATATATTTTAGCGACGGAATTTAATTTCCGTCGCTAATTCCCGACGGAAATTAAATTCCGTCGCTATAGAGACGGAATTTAATTTCCGTCGCTAAAATATTTTAATTAATTTATTTTATATATTTTAGCGACGGAAATTAATTTCCGTCGGGAATTAGCGACGGAAATTAAATTCCGTCGCTAAAAATATTTTATATCTATATAAATAAACTTTTCTGATTTTTTTCTCTCTCCTCCTCTCTCCCTCCCTCTCTCCCTTCCTCCCTCTCCCCACGCAGGTCTGGTTCTTCTTGCCCCCCACCCCACGCCGCCCCGTGGTCGCCGCTCGCCCCTCGCCGCCAAGTGGTCGCCGGTCGCCCCTCGTCGCTGCGTTTCTTCCCTTCCCCGCTCTCTTCCTCTCTTCCCTTCCCCGCTCTCTCCCTCCCCGCTTCTCTGGCAGATCTGGCCACCGCCCGCCTCAAGCAAGCCGCCGCCGAGCAGATCTGCTATGCTCGCTGCCTCGCTCGCCCAACGCCGGCGCCGTCCCTCTCCGGTCAGCCGAAAAAATGAGGTTAACATCCAGATCTAGTTTGATCATACCAATTTCAATTTGTTTTGAAGTATTTTTTATTTTGTTTTGAAGCATACCAATTATTAGTTCTAGTTTAGGGCTTCAATTATGCGTTTGATTTTTGACTCTTATATTTTATTTTAGGGGTTTGATTTTCTATTGCTTTCTTTTTTTTTGTTTTATTTTTCTTTTCATGGGATTAAATGTTTATTCTTTGATTGATTTATGTTTAATGTGATTTATCTGAAATCCTTTTAATTGATATTAATTTCACTGATCTGTAACAAAATTTTGGTTAAAACATTTTGTTGATTATTGATCTGTGAAAAATTTTACATGTCAAACTGGCTGCTTAAAAGTTTTTGTATTATGTTTTTGTTAAAAGTATATGATTTTGAATCTTTTAAATTCTTAAAAGTTCCATTGCTAGAATTGGGGAGCTGAAAACTTACTAGGCAGTTTGCTATTATCTTTTGATTTGTAATTTTCCATTATACATAATAATAATATTATTGCCATGGCAACATTTAGTTGATTCTGCATAATTTGCGGAAAGGTCTTGGATTGTTTGTTAAGAAATGGGGCTCAGGCATGGCCGAGGTGTCTTAAATAGAGTACTAACCAGATCAAGATTGTATTCGATTATTGTAGAAGTTCACTGCTAGACATGGCTTTTATCTCTGGTTTGTTTGTCTAGATCCTATTAATAAAATATGATCAGTTCCTTTTTGTTTAAGCAGTGTGTGGAAAAGTGGCCTTTGAATTTGGCTCTGCCTGCATAAATCACTTCTTGTGACGATGAAGAAGGTCTTTGATCAAACTGTCAGGGACATGTAAGTATATTTGTTGAATATTTTTCTGTATAAGTTTTTGTATATTATTTTTGATTTGTAGGTTGACCATTAATTTTGATTTGTTGTGTATTTATATATTTATTGAATATTTTTCTATATAATTTTTTGTATATTATTTTAATTTGTAGGTTAACCATTAATTTTGATTTGTTGAGTATTTTTATATTTGTTGAATATTTTTTGGTATATTATTTTGATTTTTAGGTTAATCATTAATTTTGATTTGTTATATATTTTGTATATTTGTTGAATATTTTTACTGGATATTTGTGTGCCGATTTTGATGTTATATTTATTTTTTTTATTAATTTTTTTAAATTACCGACGGAATACTGACGGAAAATTCCGTCGGTAAAAATAAAAAAAATAAATAATTTCTTTATTTCCCAACGGAAATTTCATTTCCGTCGGAAAAATTACCGACGGAAATGAATTTTCCGTCGGCAAATTACCGACGGAAAATAAATTCCGTCGGGAAATTACCGACGGAAAATCAAGTTCCGTCGGTAATTTTTCCGACGGATATGAGTTTTCCGTCGGCATTTTTGCCGACGGAATAAATTTTCCGTCGGCATTTTTAGCTACGCATCAATTGCCGACGGAATTTTCTTCCGTCGGCAATTTATTTTACCGACGGAAAATTCTTACTTTCCGTCGGTAATTTCCGTCGGGAACTGTTCATTTTCTTGTAGTGTTAAAAACAAAATATGTTCAAAAAAATAAAAGAGCAAAATTATCTTTTTGAGATAGTCATGAGGTACAAATTCATCTTAGCCCCGTAATAATTGTCCTAGCACCGGGCATCACATCCTGGAAATTACCTTTGTATCTTCTCCTTCCGCATTGTTCCCCACCACCCATTATTTCACTTCACAAACATCCACTCGGAGGTATATTAGTTTTTGTAGGACTATTCGTTGACTTTCTTCATGATTTATGTTAGTTGGAATATTGTGTGGGTTCTGTATTTGCATTTGGTGATTTAGTGAATCAATTAGGTTGCTGTGAATTTACTGGATGAAAATCAATTTTCTTTTTTAATTTTTAGAAAATTGTTTTTACAACTTTATTACTTTTTAGACATCAAATTTACTTGCAGTATTTTAACCAAATCAGATAATGGGGATCAAAATGTACAAGCATTTGTCTTCATGGTGAATCATCACTAACTGTTGAGTATATGAAAATAATAATAATAATAATAATAATAATAATAATAATTAGCTAGGAATTCAATATATATATACACTATTTTTTTTTTTAAAAAAAGGCAGAAAAATTTCCAACACAATTGTGAGAAATCAAGTTTCCATTTATTTCTGAAATAACACAATACATATGCTCATGGCTAAATGACCCAACAAATTAAGAGAATAAATCCAATTGCAGACTAACGAAAATGGCAGGATCAACAAGAAGAATACCAGCAAAAGTTTTGAAAATTATCTTTAATATCTTCATCAAATACTTGTTACTCTTTCCCCTTTTCTTCGAAGCTTGAACTGGCAGATTATGGATGAATGTTTTCAGCTGGAGCTCGTGCTCGTGATCCATTATTTTTTGCTTTCTCAAGAAAGAGAAGATGGATAATTTGACACGAATAAAACTTGCGTTTAAGATGAGCTATTTATATAGATTTTTCCAGATCGGAAAAGGACCAGGGTGCAATTGTTGAGAAATTATTAGGAAATTGCAAGGAAAATCAAATCCTGTTCACATTGAATGATACTGCCTAATGCGAGGAATCAGAGAAGATGGTTCCAAAATTGAAATTTTGAAAAAGAAAATTGAAGGGGAAAATAGATATGATTGGTTGCACACGACGCGTATAATAAATGAGGGATTTTCGTTTTTTTTTTCACAAAGTGGTTGCAGGGAAAAGAGAAGGAATTTTTTTTTTTTTAAAGCAAAAATATTTTCCTGCATTATGTTGCCAGGAAATAAAAGATTTTAAAAATGAAAATCTTGGCAGAAAAGTAGAGGTGTCAAAATTAATCCAAACCCAACAACTCACCCAAATCCACCCAAAAAAAATTTGACCCAAACCCAACCCAACTAAAAAATTGACCCATTTAAACCCACCAAAAATCTACCCACATAAAATACAACCCACTTGGGTCATTCTTCCTCGACCCAATGGGTGTTTTTTTTCATTATTTTTTTAATATTAAAACTTTTGCCTTAATGAACAAGATTTTTTTCTTAAACTGTCCCACTGTATTATTATTGTGTAATGTGTATGCGTATGCGTATTTTGTTAGTTAAATTTGTAATGGCTGAGTTATCGGGTTAGTCGTGAATAGTATTTTTCGATGGAAAATAATGCACGGGGACAAAAATTACACCTGGAAGTAAAAAATATTTTATTTGACCATCGGAAAATTCTAGTCACAAGGAGTCCGAGGGTAGAATGTGGAGAAAAAATAAACTCAAATAGATCTCTAAAAGTCAAAAATAAAAAAAAAGCCCGGCTCATTTTAAAGGTTATCCGGTTTGACCAACATTTGACTGGACCTCTAAAAATAGCAAATGACATCTAAAAATTATTTTAATGATATATATAGACATAGATTAATATTTAGAAATTTTTAACAGTAAAAAATTAATTTTTTGGTAACACTGAAAAATTGTCTAAACTGACTGATTTAAATGTACCAGATCGAGAAACGGACTCTGTTTGAGCTGAAATTTTGCCGGGAGACTAATTTATATATTTTAAGAATTATAAAATTAATTTTGAGAGAAATTGAGCTTAGAAAGTGAGTGCAATAATTTATGATTACATAATTGACTTAAAAATGGAAAAATGTCCACTTGGTTTATGAATTATTATGTTGTTGTACCTCTGTGTGTAACTATGGATTGTTTGAATTGCAGGAAGGGTATGTTATATATATAGCCGTTATACTGCCAAAATTTTTACCAAATGAATAGTAAATTTGACAGTTATAAGTCAACCGATATCCCGATCCGTTTGGATCTCAACCGACCCATTTGGACCAACATTTTTATAATAATTTTCTTAGTATTCCGTTATTATATCGATAATTATTTTTCATTAAAAAAATATCAAATGGGTCGACCCAAACCCACCCAACCCATTTGGGTATTGACCCATTTATGACCAATATATTTTTGACCCATTTACGACCCAACCCATTTATGACCCAACCCAAACCCGCCCAACCCACCCATTTGCCACCTCTACAGAAAAGACAATTGTGGAAAATTGTATAGATATGTTTTAAAAGCAATTGTGTAGTTGCTGTTGGATTATGTATATATGTATGACATAAAATAAATATATAAATAATAAAATAATAGTGTCATAGACTCAATTGTATATATTTATATTTTGAAATTCTAAAAGTGGATGGGTAGTTCTTAAGAATTAAACCCGAAGCATTTATTTTAAATTAAATCTTTAAAATTGTGCATAACGTGGCATCCCATTTTCCTCTAAATATAAATAAACTTTTTTTTTTAAAAAAAAAAGAGACAGAATATTTAATTATAAACATATATCATTAGAAAAAAATCAAAATCGAAACCTCCCATATTCTTATTAGCAAGAACAATTTAATAATTAAAAAGATGAATTTCACCTAATAATTGTTTTTCTGAAAACTAAATATAACGCATCAAGACATGCAATACTTATTAATTTAGAATTTTTTTAATAACTTTTATTAATTTATTTAACACAAAAATTAACTCATTATTATTTATAAAATATCTTTGTAAAAATAAATAAATTTTTCATTATTATTAATAGTTCTTTTAAATTATTTGTTGTTATTTTATATTTTTATTTGTTGTTTAATATATATATTAATATATGGTAGTTGTTTCATGCATAAATGAAAATTTTGTATTTATTTATTAGTATTTTTTTTTATACTAAGTTGCCCGTTTGAGCAAATTCATAGAGGACAAAATGATTCCTTCCAAGTATTTAAAGAAACCCAAAATAATCTGAATTCAAAATTTCCATTTAAGAGAGAAATGACTGCCTGCTGTGCTTTTTCCTTCTGTTAGGAATAAATCCACAACGGAATAAAAATTATGATTGGGTAAATAAAACAACAACAAAATAGATGAAAGAACAAAATAAAGAACACTAAGAATTTACGTGATTTGGTAGAATGCCTACTCCACGAGTGAATGAGAGTAGAAAATTATTCCACTAATAAACTTGAAGTGGTACAAAAGAGGTGTGGAGAAACTAACTCTCAAAATCCTATAACCCACAATCACACTAATTCTCAAATGAGAATTTCTCTCAAACTAAACAAAATTTGATGAAATTTTTCTTACATGTGTTTGGTTCCACTGCATACTATCATATTAAGAAATCAAAATTGGATCAACGTGTAAAGATAGCAATTTTTATGGGGATCACCTTTGGTGCTCAAAGATATCGACTTTGGTGCTCAGAGTCAAAGAAAATAATTTTCAGCAGGGATGTTACCTTTGATGAATCTATCATGTTGAGAAATGTGACAAATAAAAGTGATGAGCAGACAGATGATAGTCCAAAACAGGTGAAGTTTGAAAAGAAAATTGTTAGCCCAGCAAATGATGAAGCAGATGCAGAAACTCTTATGGTAGATGAGAAGTCAGATGAAGAAGAGGTTTTAACCCAAGAACCTCCACAACAACCTGAATCAATTGCATTAAGTAAGCTAAATAGGACAATCAAAAAGCCTGCTCGCTATGTTGATATGGTGGCTTACGCATTTCAAATTGCAACCGATGATGTTCCTACCACTTATAATGAAGCAGTCAAAAGTTCAGAAGTAGAGAAGTGGAGAAAAGCCATGAATGATGAAATGCAGTCCCTTCATAAGAATAATACGTGGAAGTTAGCTAGTCTCCCGAAAGAAAATAAGGCAATTGGGTATATGCAAAGAAAGATGGATTTCCTAACAAGCATGATGTTCGCTACAAAGTAAGGTTGGTGGCTAAACGCTACGCTCAAACAAAGGGAATTGACTATAATGAAGTTTTTTCTCCAGTTGTAAAATATTCCTTCATTCGAATTTTGTTGTATTTGGTAACACAATTGGATATGGAACTAGTTCAGTTGGATGTAAAAACTGTATTTTTACATAAAGACTTAGAAGAGGAAATCTATATGGTTTAGCTTAAAGGATTTAAAGTTGCTGAAAAAGAAAATATGGTGTGCAGGCTTGAAAAATCATTATATAGATTGAAGCAATCTCGGAGACAGTGGTACAAACAATTTGACAAGTTTATGATGGGGCAAAAGTACACAAGAAGCAAATATGATCATTGTGTGTATTGCGCAAGCTAGAAGACAGATCCTACATATATCTTCTTCTTTATGTTGATGATATGTTGATAGCTTCCAAGAGTATGATAAAGATTGAGAATTTAAAGACTTAATTGAACAGGAAGTTTAAAATGAAGGATCTAAGTGAAGCCAAGAAGATTATTGGTATGGAGATAAGCAGAGATAGAAAATTGGAGAGACTTTGTTTGACTCAGAAATAGTATCTGAGAAAGGTGTTAAAACGTTTTGGCATGAATGAAAAGTCAAAACCTGTTACTACACTTTTTGCTCCTCATTTCAAGTTCAGTGCATTTTTGTCTCCAAAAAATGAAGCAGAACGAGAATACATGGCCAAAGTACCATATGCAAATATCGTTGATAGCTTGATGTATGCTATGGTGTGTACAAGGCCGATATTTCACCGGCAGTTGGGATTGTGAGCAAGTATATGCATGATCCTAGAAAGGAGCACTGACAAGTTGTGAAATGGATTCTGCGGTATATTCTGAATACCGCAGATGTTGGTTTGGTATTTTAACGGGATGATTAAGATGGTCAATGTGTAATTGGATATTGTGATCTCGACTATGCTAGTGATTTGGACAAACGGCGATGAACTACTGGTTATGTGTTTACTCTTTTAAAGGCACCAGTTAGTTAAAAGTCTACTTTATAGTCAACAGTTGTTTTGTCCACTATGGAGGCAGAATATATGGCAGTTACAGAAGCCGTGAAGGAGGCAATTTGGTTTTAAGGGTTGCTTGGTGAATTAAGGGTGTTCAACAGAAGCACATCAAAGTGCATTGTGATAGTCAGAGTGTTATTCTTTTGGTAAAAAATCAAGTTTACCATGCAAAAACGAAGCATATCGATATTCGTTATCACTTTGTACGAGAGGTTCTGGAAGAAGGTAGAATAATAATTCAGAAGATTAGGACCACTGAAAATCCTGCTGATATGTTGACAAAAGTGGTGACTACTGTCAAGTTGTAATATTGTTTGGACTTGATCAATATGTTAAAATTTGAAGTTGGGCGTTTTAAAGCGCATTTGGTGACACTACTAAAATTAAATTTTGTGAGAGATTTGAAGATGTGAAATTGCGCCAAGGTAGAGATTTGTTGAAAAAGTCAACAATGGTTGACTTAATTTTTTTGTTATCCCACATCAGAAAATTGTAAAGAAAGGGAGATTTGTTAAAACTATAAATATAGCCCCTCGCTTGTCTAATTGTAATCATCCCAAATTGCCATTCTTTCCTAAGGAAAAATTCTTTCTCTCTTTTATAAATATTTAACTTCTATTATTTCTTAGAAATAGTAAAATATAATTTGGAAGTGTCCGAGAACATAGGCATAATTGGCAGAACTGCGGTAAATTCTGGTGTTCTTTATTTGTCTATATAATAGCTATTATCGGGTATATTGCTAGTAGATTATTGTGCTGTTAATTTATTTAGGAAAATTTTGCTGAAAGAGATTGAGTTTTAAATGGGACCATTTGTGACCCCTCTAATCTTTCCTGCGACTTTTACTTTATGTGTTTTTTCAGCACAATTATTTACGCTTTATTCACCTGCATAATAGTATTCGAGGTGAATTTTGTGAAAATTAACCCGAGTTTTCACAACACTCTCATACACCAACCCAATCCTCAATTGACATGTATGATTTATTAATTAATAAAATATTACCTTTGCAAGAAAACAAATTATGCATACACAAACTTAAAATCTTTTTTGTTCACGTATATAGCTAACCACTAACATTAAAACGTCTTATGCACATGGAAGGATACTAGTAATTAAGTACCAAGAAGATGGAACAGAATCATATATTCTTACAAAATAAATAAATAATTAAATAACATAAAAAAACAAATAAAAAATATGAAGGAAGTGAATAGGAAATATGATCTCATAACACCACATACACACATAAAAAGAACTACAGAAAGATGTCCGCATTATTCCACAAAGTATGTTGCTAGGAAAATAAACATTTTTTTTTGTAAAGAAAAAAAAATTGTCTTAACAAATTAAGCAAATGATTGTCGGGTTAATTTCCATGGTGGTCACTCAATTTTGTGGCTTGTAACGATATGGTTACTAAACTCTAATTTATAACAATAAAATATGCCATCTATTATTTTGTAATGAAAAAATCAAAATCATTAGAATTCGGATTCGTCGGCGAATGACGCGTGAGATGTACGGCCAAAAATAATGCCACGTAAGAAATTTTGTCACATCGGATCTGACTATATCTGACGTGGCATTATGGTAAAAAAAACCAATTTTTACTTTTAATCGTCTTCAAGATGCTCTCTCTTTCGACTTCTCTCTCTCGTTCTCTTTGGATCGGTCTTGACTTTCATTGAGCAAATCGGTATGTTCTCCATGTCTCTCGGTATCTCTCGCTCTCTTAGTCTCTCCCTCGCTTCAGTGTCTCTCTCTCCTTCTCTCTCACTCTCTCTTTGTCTTTTCCTCACTTCGGTGTCTCTCTCTTAATTTGTCTCGCTCGGTCTTGACCTTCATTAAGCAGATCGATATGTTCTCCGTTTATCTCGGTCTCTCTCAGTATTTTTTGGTCTTTCTTGCTGTCTCTCAATTTTTCCCTCGCGTTGGTGCCTCTCTGTATCTCCTCTGCTCCATTGTCGTTCTCTAGCCATCGCTTCGTTCTCTCTCTCTTGGGGTGTGGGTCGTTGTGGATGTGTCAATTTTTTAGTCTCACTCTCGTTCAGTCTCGATATCAATCTCTGATTGTCTCCCTCCAGATTGGTTTCTATTGTCCAAGTATCTAAGTCAATTTCTTCACTTTCATCTTTAATAAATATAGGGGTGGGAGTTAGAGCAGGAAAATTCTTGCTCAACTTTGTGTGAACAAAAGCAAGTGAAAGTGAAAAAAGAACAATTTTTATGTTTGATGGAACAAGCAGACAGATTTGAAGTACAGGAAAATAAAGGAAAAAAAGTCGAAAGTAGGGAACAAGATAGTGACCAGCACAATGGACCACCCTGCTCGAAGACTAAAGACACGGGACCACCAAAATATGGTAGGTAAAGCTTTAAATTTCAATAGTTAAATGATGTGTTTTTGTTTGATAAAAAATCTGCTGGGTTTTGCTCCTATTTTGTTAGGTAACATTTAATAGAATAATTTTTTTAACAAGAAAGGCAATTGAATTTTTCACATTTAATTATTATTTTTTCCCACTTTATCAATTGAATTGAAGCTAAACATGTATGGATTATTTTAAAATAATATATGCACGTATTCTGGTTGCACTTGGCCGGTGTTGAAAAATGTTGTATTTAAATTAAAAATTGACAGAAAATTATTTTATTGCTTCTCATATGTTTAGTTTAATTAAATGAAATATTAATTCAATAAATTTGTGTAGAAACAGATGCTCATGAAGAATATTTTAATGTCATTTTACACTATAAGCGAGTTATGTGATACAGGCAAAATAAACTAAATTTACGAGCAAGTGTACTCTATCGTGCATGTAGTAAAGGATAATGAGTTCAGAATATCGTCATCAGGAAAAAACATAACAATTACTAGAATTCTCAAATACTTATGTTATTTGGACAGACAATCTTTGAATATGAAACTAAGTTAAATTATGCTAACAAATGACTAAATAATCTAACACTAATTTTAGAAGAGAATTAACAGTTATGATAGATGTGATGACATGGGTTTCACTTAACTTCTTAACTATGGAATTTTTCAGATTTTTATGCAAAAGAACGATAATTCACATGAGATGGTAACTTTTCCCTAAATTAATCAAAATCCAATGATCGTGGTATTTTAACTCTAATCTCAATTTAATCCTTTCAATTGATCAAGTAAAAGAACTAAAATTAGAAGACATTAAGTTCAATGGAAAAACCTTGATTAAAAATCAAAAACCACAAGGATAAAAATAAGTTTGATCATTCATATTTTCAATTCAGGTTATGTTTCATTTAATCTACCAATTAATTCAATTGGTCAAGTAAATTAATTGATTAAACTCATGTTGATTTGATCAATTTCAACAAGCGTTAATCTCAATAAAAACATAATCTCAAACCATAAAATCAATCTCATACATAAAACCCAAAATAAATTACATAGATTCAAAACTAAAATCCACCATAACCCTAACTATGAAATTAGTTCATAATAAAATTAAATCCAAAATCAAAGCTAAAATCCATCAAATTCATCATAACAATAAAAGAAAAATAAAATAGAGGAAAGAAAGAAGAAGAACACGATGAAGAACAGGTCTGGCCACCAGCAGATTTCAGAATAGAGAAAGAGGAAGAGCAGGATCTGGGTTGGCCACCAGTAGATTGTCTCTCCACTTTCTTTGATTTTCTTCTTCTGCTGCTGTAATCTTCACGTTGTTATGTTTTTCACAGTGTTTTCTCTTGCCCGAATTAGGTTAAGAGATGCCCCTTTTAATTGCATAGCCATCCCCCCCTTTTTCGTCACTTCTTAAGAGTCCTCTTTTAATTAGAAATCTGTCAAAATAAGGAGTTAAAAATACATCAGATCACGGACCAAAGCTGCGACCAAAGTTGGGTCTTACTTTAGTCTCAGCTTGGGTCAGTAACTTTCTCTCTACCAAAGCTAATGCAACTTTGGTTCCAGCTTTTGTCCCATCTTTGGTAGGCCACTGCCTTTCTCGTTAATTTTTTCCTTAAAAATTGCTCTCTACCAAAGCTGGACCTTGCTTTGGTTGTAACTTTGGTCCCAGCTTTGGTTAGGTTCTGTCCCTTTAAGCACAATTCAACTTAAAAATTAATCTAATCCACCCAAATCTAACACAAAAATTGCAACCTTGAGCAAGCTCTGGATCCAGTGTAATTTCTAGAAGTAATTGTTCTTTTTCTTTTTATCAAATTATGAACTAAATTAAGTAGTTAAATCTTGCAGAATAAATCAAGAATTATAAATGAAAAGTTTGCTTCTCTTTTCCCTCTATAACATGAGGTTTTGAGGTTGTTGCTTCACTGCTGATGTTGGTCAGGTATGTCATCCATGCATCAATTGGTTTGAATTTTAAGAAAATTCTTATTTTCCCCTTTTGAACCTAATATTTATGAATTGTTTTTAGTTTTACTGTACCTCATTTACATGTATCGTGTTAAGAAGTTCAAAACTTGAAGAGATTAAAACAGTTGGAAGGCTTGGAGGTAAAGGCCAAGACAAATGGGGCTTGCCAATTGGTGGACTTAAAGGAAGAATTTGTGCGAGATTACATTTTCCCTTGCTTGCGAGCTGATGCAATCTACGAAAGGAAATACTTACTAGGGACCTCAATGGCACATCCAGTTATTGCAAAGGTCAGGGACTTAAAAGCTTTTATTTGTGATTCCTTATGGTGTCAGTATTTCCATAAATATGAAGCAGTATAGTAGCAGTGTTCTTTTGCAACTCATATAGAAATGTTATTGCCTTTTTTTGCCTTCTCTCAGTCTTTCATTTCTTATGTCGCTTCGAGAAGGGATTATGGCTCCTATTTATCCTAACTTTTAGCCATTGTGTAATAGTAAATAGGTCTTCAATGGTCTCTATGTGTTTAAGTTTTTGCTGTCTCTAAATTATGTTTATTTAGTTGCATCATCGCTCTTGTAAATGTTGTTTCCATCATATTATTATATTTACAATGTTGTTGCTCATGTATGCACGAGGCAAAGAAAATGATCAAGCATGCATTGAAAATTTTATCATTTGCTATGTTCGGTTCAATGGCTATACCTATGTACCTTTATGCGATAATTTCTACAAATATCATTATTAAATTATTTTTTATTTGATTTACTGCCTTTATGCATGAATATTAATTATAAATTTATATTTTAAATTTTACAGGTCTTCAAAACAATGGACATTGAAGATACAAAGTTCATTATACATTTTTCTGAAGATTCTACATGAATAGAAAATGGTATAGATAAGGGTTGTTTTTCTAAACAAACTTGTATATGACAAATGAAATGTCAAACAATTAAAAAATATCAATATATTTTGTAACTGGTATTTTACAATCTATGAAAAGACTATTTATTATAATTTTGGATTTATATGTATGTGATGATGTGTACAGTTAATATTCAAATAAAATTTTTTATTTATTTTGAAAATTTAATATTAATGATCAAATTTCTTTTCAACGAACGAAAATCCGATCGCTAAAAGAAATCTTTAACGATCGAAATTCTTTTTTTTTTTTGAAAATAAAATACATACAACGAAGGGAAAATCCGATCATTAAAAGGTATTTTTAACAACCGAAAATCCCCTTGTTAAAAGTGAACACAATCAGCGAAGGAAAATTCGATCGCTAAAAGGTATCTTTAAAGACCGGCAATCCCCTTGTTAAAAGTGAATACAATTAGCGAAGGAAAAATCCGGTCGCTAAAAATAAATATTCAACGATCGGATCCAATATCCTGTCGTTTATACCTTTAACGAATGGACTTTTACCGACCGAATTTTTTGGTCGTTATAGGTCTTTAACGATCGAATTTTCATTCGTTAAAGGACATTTTTCTTGTAAAGATGAAAGTTGGAATCAAGGAGTTGAGGTAGATAACCAATGTGTCCCAGATATGGAGGAAGGTGGTGAGGTGAATCATGATGAAGAAGAAGCAACTATGGCCAATATGGGTGTAGCGGAGGAAAATGTTGTAGGGGAGAATGATAATGTCGAAGAATTGTTTGGAAGGGGACAAAGAGTAAAGCAAGCTCCTATTCTTTTAAGGGCCTATGTGACCAATGCAATCAAAGTAAACCCTTCAACATGTTCATCACTTTAATATTCTTCCTCATGTATGCCTTATCCTTTAGCACATTATGTGAATTATGATAAGTTTTCTATACAACATCAGTCCTTCTTAGCAGCTGTTGCTGCATGACATGAGCCTAGTACTTATGCAGAAACAGTCAAGGATGAGAATTAGAGGGAAGCAATGAGAAATGAGATACAAGCATTAGAAGACAATGGTACATGGACTATTGCAAACTTGCCACTAAGAAAGAAAGCGATTAGAAGCAAGTGGGTTTATAAGATAAAATATAACTCTGATGGAGGCATCGAAAGGCACAAGGTACGATTGGTGATACTTGGGAATAATCAAGTTAAAGGTATTGATTATCATGAAACATTTGCACCAACAGTAAAGATGGTTATTGTATGCATTTTGCTCGCTGTTGCAGCTGCAAGAAATTGGGAGCTTCATTAAATAGATGTTCAAAATGCCTCTTTACATGGTGATTTAGATGAGGAGGTGTACATGAAATTGCCTCCTGGTTTTGTTTCCCAGACATCAGGAAAAGTGTGTAGACTTTGAAAGTCTTTATAAGGTTTGTGGCAAGCGCCTAAGTGTTGGTTTGAGAAATTAGCAGCTTCTCTTAAAGGTTTATGGTTTTAAACAATCATGTTCAGATTATTCTTTATTTCTTTTTTGAGATAAACATGTACATTTGAATGTGCTTGTATATGTTGACGATCTTATTATTTCAGGTAATGATGGAGTGGCGATACAAAAATTCAAGAATTATTTGAATCAGTGTTTTTATATGAAAGATCTGGGCAAGTTGAAAATTTACCGGGAATCGAAGTGGCAAGAAATTCAAATGGCATTTTCTTATGTCAACACAAGTATACATTGGATGTGATATCTGAAGCTGGATTATTAGGAACCAAGCCTGCTCGAACCCCTATTGAACAAAATCACAAACTAGCTGTTACAAACAGCATAGATATGGAGGACTTAGAGCAGTATAGACGGCTTGTAGGACAGCTCATTTATTTGACAATCCCACGCCCTAAGTTATCTTATTGTATGCACACTCTTGCACAATTTATGCAGCAGCCGAAGAGAGCGCATTGGGAAGCAACATTGTGCGTTATTTAAAGGTCAATCAAGGTCAAGGAATTCTCTTGCGAGATGATTGTGATTTGAAGCTTTATGCATATTTGACTCTCACTGGGCTAGTTGTCCTTTAACAAGACGCTCTTTGACAGGTTACTTTGTCCTTCTAGGGAATTCGCCCATATCATGGAAATCCAAGAAGCAAGCAATGGTGTCTCGCTCTTCTGCTGAGGCCGAATATAGGTCTATGAGCACTACGGCTTGTGAACTAAAATGGCTAAAAGGTTTATTGAGTTTTCTTGGAGTTGAGCATAATGGTTCAAAGTTTTCTTGGATTGTCATTTTATTCATGATGAGATACAAAGCAGAACTATCCAAGTGAAATATGTGCATACTGCTATGCAACCAGCCAATATTTTCACTAAAGCTATGGGAAAAGATCAATTTGATTTTCTTCTTGGGATGTTGGGCATTCAGAATCCTCATGCTCCAACTTGAGGGGGGTATTAGATAGTGGCACTATTTTCGATATCTAGTTTGGAAGTTTAACTGTAAATATTTTCTTTCTTCTTTAGATAGATTTAACTAGCAAATTTTAAGAGCATCAGTTTTGGAAGTTTCTTTCTTTAAAACTTTTTTCTTTTGATAGATTTGGGTTGTTGTAAATGTTGTATATATTTCTTTGGTATGAGGAATGAAACGGAGGAACGAATTTATCAGTTTTGTTCATCCATCACACACTACAAGAAAACTGTAAAATAGAGACTGGATTTTAGAGAGGAAAAAATTTTCGTCTCTAAATAGAGACGAAAATTGATTTTCGTCTCTAAATAGAGACGGAAAACAGTTTTCGTCTCTAAATAGAGACGGAAATCAATTTCCGTCTCTATTTAGAGACGAAAATTTTTTCGTCTCTAAAATTTGGTCGCCAATAATGACGAAATTGTTTCCTCCACATTTAGAGACTGCAGATAGAGACCATAAATTTTTTTCGTCTCTAAATAGAGACGGAATCTTATTTTCGTCTCTAAATAGAGACGGAATTAAAAATTCCATCTCTAAATTTAGAGACGGAAGAGACGAAATTTAATATCCGTCTCTATTTAGAGACGGAATGACTTTTCGTCTCTAAATTGAGACGAAAATAAAAATTTCGTCTCTATTTAGAGACGAAAAAATTTACGGTCTCTATTTGTGGTCTTTAAATAGGCAAAAACTCATCCCGCCTATTTAGAGACATAATTTAATATCCGTCTCTAAATAGAGATGGAAAGTCATTCCGTCTCTATTTAGAGACGGAAATAAAAATTCCGTCTCTATTTAGAGACGGAAAAAGTTTACGGTCTCTAAATAGGCGGGAAGTAATCCCGCCTATTTAGAGACGAAAAGTCATTTCGTCTCTAAATAGAGACGGAAATAAAAATTCGGTCTCTATTTAGAGACAGAAAAAGTTTACGGTCTCTAAATAGGCGGGAATTATTCCTGCCTATTTAGAGACGGAATTTTTATTTTCGTCTCTAAATAGAGACGAAAATTAAATTTCGTCTCTATTTAGAGACGAAATTTTCATTTCCGTCTCTATTTAGAGACGGAAATCAATTTTCGTTTCTATTTTTCGTGATATTTAAATCCCTTTTCTTTTCTTTTTTCTTCTCTCCTTCTCTCCCTTTCTTCTTTTTCCCATTCTCTCCCCTCCCTCTCCAGCAGATCTGCACCGTGCACCACCCCTCTACCCCGCGCCGACGGAAGCCATTACTCTCCCCCTTCCCCGCCGCCGGCGAATCTTCTTCTCCGGCCAGATCTGCTGCACATGTACTTTATTTTTTGCATTTTTTTATTTTTTTTTATTTTAATGTAGTATTTTATTTATGCTTTATATTTATGTATTTTGTTTATTTTAATTTGTTGGTTAATGTTTTATATTTATTTTGTATTTTCTGCATTTTTTTATTTTTTTATTATTTTAATGTAGTTTTTTTTATTTATGTTTTATATTTATGTATTTTGTTTATTTTAATTTGTTGGTTAATGTTTTATATTTATTTTGTATTTTCTGTATTTTTTATTATTTTAATGTAGTATTTTATTTATGTTTTATATTTATGTATTTTGTTATTTTAATTTGTTGGTTAATGTTTTATATTTATTTTGTATTTTATGCATTTTTTATTATTATTTTAATGTAGTATTTTATTTATGTTTTAAATTTATGTATTTTGTTTATTTTAATTTGTTGGTTAATGTTTTATATTTATTTTGTATTTTTATTCTAATTAATCTATATTAATTAATTGAATAAAAAGTTGGAGAATATTAATACATTATAAAATACATTTTTAAAATTTATTTATAGCTCATTTAATATTTGTTTCATTATATAAATTAATTAAAGTAATTTTAAAATTAATATTATTTATTATTTTATATATATTTTTTAAAAAAATAGAGACGAAAATTCGTTTTCCGTCTCTAAAAATAGAGACGAAAAACAGATTCCGTCTCTATTTTTGGAGACGGAAAACAATTTCCGTCTCTAAAAATAGAGACAGAAACGATATTTCCGTCTCTAAAAATAGAGACAGAAACTGTTTTTCGTCTCTATTTTTAGAGACGGAAATTTTTCGTCTCTAAAATTAAAAACCGACGAAATAGAGACGAAAATTTTCCATCTCTATTTTCCATTAGAGACGGAATTCCGTCTCTATTTTCCGTCTTTATTTTCCTGATTTCTTGTAGTGACACTTACAAAATGTCGCATATAGTACAATCTATATTTTTATATTATTTAACCACATAACAAGGAACCTAACACTAATCCGTCAATGCTTTTTAATGAAATAAGGGCAAAAATTTACCTTTTAACTAGATTTGCTTTTAATTTTTTTTTATTCAAATATATCCTGTTGTTACTAAAATGGGGCAAATATATGGACCATTTTAATTATTAATAGCATATAAGGTAAATGTAAACTAGTTTGCTGATAGTATTAGGAAATATGATCAAGTTTGATAAAAAAATATATATGCATTTTTTAATTAAAAAAAGTTCAATGTACTATTTTGCATAATTTAAGAGCAAAATTGATCATTAATAAGTAACTTGTTGATGTTATTTATGGTGATAGTCAAGGTTTGCTCATATAAATTTTCTTTTACAGTTTTCTTCTCTGTGCATGAGCGTATTTATTCAATTGACCCTACAAACCAGAAAAATTATTATATATATATTTTTTTCTATGAGAACACCAAAGAAGCCCCTCTTCTCCGGCCTTCGTCTATGAGAGCTTGCCCAAAACCCATTCCGATCCTATAGAGGAGAGGAAAACCAAAATATAATATATGACATCAAAAAAGTTGGAGGGGCAAATTACAAAAGAAATAAAATTTGAAGGGCCGGGCTTTTATAAAAATTTTGATGAGAAAAAATTTAGGGGGGGGGCCTCAGTAATGCCTTGGATCCGCCCTAATATATTATCATATTTTTCATTTAGCATAATTTTCGTAATTCTTTAAAAAGACATGTTATTTCCTTTTTCTTTTTTTAATTCAGAATTCATAACAAACTGACAAATAGTTTCACTAGTCAAAATTATTCATAAGAAAGATCCTACATTTTTCTCTACCCTATCAACAGAATGAATGTTTTAGCATTCCTTCATGGGAAAAATATTTTAGCTTTCAATCTGATTTGTTTTGTGTAAAAAATAATTGATTAGCTAATAATCCTCGATTACTAAAATCCTAGTAGATCGATATATCTATTCTGCATAAAATGTCTTCATCGTGGAATGAACTTGTAAAAGAAATAATTGAGATAAATATAATTGTAAATGTGCCTTGAATTTGTTGGATCTCATCTAGAAGTTGTATTTGTTCAATTCATGTAGATGTTGTTGAATTTTCAACTCATCTAGATGTTGCAATAATTTTTCAAAGGCCACCATTCTAGATAGTTGAAGAATTCAAAGGCCACCAAATTTTTTGTTGAATTTGGTGGCACAATCACATCCCAATTTTGCCTATAAAAAGCCTCACCTTGCCATTTGTATGAGCATCAAAAAAATTAGAGAGTTTAATTGAGAGTTAAGAGAGTTAATGCTCTAATAAATTAAGAGAGCATTTTGTGAGATTATTGAGTGTAATTAGTTTTTGGGTTGAGAGTTTACTCTACTTGTAATATTGTTTATCGTATAGTGAATTTATTGCTCCCCTTCTCCCGTGGACGTAGGCACATTGCCGAACCACATAAATTTTGTGTGTATTTATTTTATTACTTTGGCTATTTATTCGTCGTTGCCATAAAATCACTGTCTAAATAACCCCTCGATCCTAACAATAATATTATATGAAATGATAATGAACTCTAAACTAACAGATTTTGTTTCTATTCTTTAACAGTTTTCACTTAAAACTAGTGATGATGCATACGTAGAATTCTTTATGACAATCCCACCAATTAAAATCATGTGAAAATTTTCTAGTTTACAAAAAATTAATTCTGACTTTAGCAACCTAACAAAGTAATTAAGATTTAATGATTGAAACAAAGTTCAAAAATTCATTTCATTATTAGAATAATTTACATGGAATGTAATATAATTAGCCAAAAGGATACGTTTTCGACTTGGTTATTTATATCTGAAACTACTTCAATTTTATCAAAGACAAAAATAGGAACGAAAATTCTTCGCAACTTGAAATGAAAAGGGAGTACAATTCAAGATCTTTTATAAATATATATAACGAAGAAAGCAAAAGAGCCAAAACAACTAATGAGCAAGAACTCTCCTGAAAGCTGAACCTGAAGCATCCCCTACAAGGCTAAGCTGCAAACAACAAGAATTATATTCTGGAACCAGGTGAACTGAGCTTCATCAAACGCCATGTTAGCTAGGCCATCTGCTACAGAATTAACACGAATTAATAACTTTTTAAGAAATACGAAAATTATGCTAAATGAAAAGGATTTACTAGCTAAAATGACGAAAATCGCGTCAATCTTGAAAACAAATGTGAAAATACCTCAAGAATGCTCTTATATTAATTAGTTTTTGCTTCCATGAGATTTGTGGTTTTTCTTTCTGAACCATTTTGACCTTTGATTTCTTTCTTTCAACCATCTCACATGCCATGCAGTTCTAATCACAAGAAATTCTATTGCAAAACCAAATACAAGTCCACATCCATAACCACTCAACACAGCTTTCCATCCAAATCCATTTTCAGACTCGGAATCATCTTTTTCTATTGGAGTTTGATGTTTTGTTTCTCCATCATCATGGCATTTCGGTAATGGAAAACCACATAATCCCGAGTTTCCTTCATATGAACTTTTATCAAATGAGTTGAACTGCTTGCCTTGAGGTATGAGTCCTTGTAGCTGATTATGCGCAACACTGAAGACTTGGAGAAATGTTAAATCTACCAATTGCACCGGAATCTCCCCACTTAGTAAATTTGAAGACAGATCTAATGCTTCCAATTCTGTCAAATTTCCCAATGATGATGGAATATTCTCTGTGAGAGCATTATGAGAAAGATTCATAAGTACAAGCGATTTAAGTTTTCCAATCGGCTCTGGAATCCTCCCAGTAAATTTGTTGCCGGATAGATCAACAATTGTGAGCATAGTTAGGATATTCTCCCACTTCTTATTCTTCAACCCTTTTAAAGTTATACTCACAGTATAGCGATAATTATAAGTTTCAATGCTCATATATCCCATTTCATGATCAGAGATCATTGCTTCAAAATGATTGAAGTACTGAGCTGGCAAGGGTCCTTTGAAGTTATTGTTGGAGAGATCGAAAATACGCAACATGGGGAAGGAATAATTGGGATTGAAACTTTCAACCAATCCATGAAAATTATTGGAGTGGATCACAAGACCCTGCAACTTGGGAAGAATTCCCAAAAAATGTGGGAAGGTGTCATTCATCTTGTTGTTGCTAAGATCTACAAGCTCCAAATCTTCACAATTGATTATTGAGGGTGGGATTTTCCCTTTAAGTTGATTGTTGTTGAAGTTCAAATACTTCAATCTACAGCCTATCGAAAATGCATCGGGAATGGTTCCTTGAAAACTATTCATGCTGAATTGCAACACCGAGAACCTATTGCTAAAGTTTCCCAAGAAACATGGAGGAATGAAGCCGTTAAAACTGTTAATGGACAAGTCAAGAATTTCGAGAAACTGTAACTTGCAAAGTGAAGAAGAAACTTCTCCTGTCAAGTTTTTATTGGATGAAAGATAGAGAACATTCAAGCTCGAAACATTGAAAGTTGAATCTGAAATTGGGCCTTCCAACATGTTATTGCTGAAATCAATATAAGATAAGGAATTGCTTTCAACACTTGGAATCGTACCATCCAACTTGTTATATCTAAAGTCAATTTGATACAATGAATTGCTTTGGATTTGGGTTATACTGCCATGGAGTTGGTTGTTATTAAGAAATAAGGACACCAAACTGGGGTGACTAAACAAAGAGGATGGTACAGTTCCATTGAGCAAGTTATAAGATAAATTAATATAATATAAATCTGAATGGGATAGAGAAGGAATCGAGCCGGTCAGTTGATTGTTTGCTAACCACAAAACCTCAAGTTGGGTGAAGTTTGCAAAATAACTAGGAATCTGACCACTGAAGTTGTTATATTCAAGTATCAACTCTGAGAGCTGTTGAAGGTTTTGAAGAGAGGAGGGAATTTGACCATTGAAATTATTAGATGAGAGGTCCAAGGAAGTAAGTTGCGTCAACTTACCAAACAATTCCAGGTTTAAGCCAACAAATTTACAGCCCGGAAGACTCAATTTTTTCAATGACAACAGATTGCTGAAAAACTCAGGCTGCAAAAATATTGAAATGTTGGTGAAATCAAGAAGTAAGGAGTGAAGTGAACTACTCCAGTTAGAACTTGGAAGAGAGGCATTGAGATCTCTATTTTCACGTAAATCTAGAAACTGGAGGTTTGGTAGTTGAAGTAAGTTCCCTGGAAATTCTCCTCTCAAACTAGAATTGAAGAGTCTGAGAAATGATAAAGAAGAAGATATATTCCTCAAGGAAGGAGGAGCAACCATGGACATGTCTACTCCATTTAAGCTGAGTCCTTCAAGTTTGGTTAAGTTGTGAACAATCTTGTTGAAAGTGTTAGTTTCTAAGGCAACATGATTCCCAGACAAATCAAGTCTAACCAAACTAGATAGTTGAGAAATTTCTGATGGAACTTGGCCAGCAAAATTGGAATGATTCAAGCTCAAATGTGTCAGGTTAAAGAAATACCCAAATCGAGATGATATCTGAGAGCTGTTAAAATCATTTTCAGAGAGATGGAGCCTTTGAAGATGAGAAAGGGAAAAAAGAGAATTATTAGTATTGATTGAACCATAAAGCAAACTGCTAGAAAGATCAAGGCCAATTACATAACCTGTTTGAATGTCGCATGTTACACCATCCCACAAGCAGCAATCTGTTCCCTTTGTCCATGAATTTGTTTTTGGATATGATGAAGAAGAAGAAGAAGAAGCAGAAGCAGAAATGGAGAAGGAGTTTTTGAATAGAAGCAAAGCGTGGCTCTGGTGAGGAGGACAAAGTATTGCAGAAGAAGAAGAAGAATTTAGAGAGAAAGACAAAGTAGGTTGAGAATGAAAATTAAAGAAAAGGAAGCACAGAAACAATGAATAATAATCCATATTGATGTTGTATTGTGTTCATGAAATTCCAAGTTAGATAGTATATATAGACCATTGACTTACTCTGGGTCAACTTCATTTCTATGTTCACCAATTCACATTGGCATCAAATCAAAATATTGAAGAGTATCACTACAAGAAAATACACGTTTCCCGACGAAAATTACCGACGGAAAATATTCCGTCGGCAATAAAGTCGTAGGTAATTTATCCCGACGGAAAATTCCGTCGGCAAAAAATTACCGACGGAATTCACTATTCCGTCGGTAATTTCCCGACGGAATAGTTAATTCCGTCGGTAAATATTTACCGACGGAATATACTATTCCATCGGTAATAATTACCGACGGAATAGTGTATTCCGTCGGTAAACGGATTACCGACGGAATAATATATTCCGTCGGTAAATAAATCCCGACGGAATAGTGAATTCCGTCGGTAATTCGTAGGCAAATTAAAAAAATTTTCCCCCCTTAATTAACAATTATATTTTTATAATCCAAATTATAACGTGTAAAATTAATTGCAAAATAATGAGCAAATGAAAGATGATATCTAAATTTTAATATACAATAATAGTCGAATTTAATAATTGTACTAGTTATAAAGTTAGTAATTATGTAATAACATAATATCCATGTCTAATACAGAATCATAACTAATTAAGCTGATGGCGGCGGCGGCGGCGGCTGAGAAGTACGATCGAACTGCTGCGATGACACCATACTCTTCAAATTTGCCATCTCATTGCGCAGCTCAGATATGTAGTCGATAGATTGCTGCCATCGAGTCTGTGACTGATGCAATTCAGATCTCAGCTCATGTACAGTATTCTCAAGTTCATGGACTCGCCTGGATTCAGACCGTCTATGTGATGCGGCAGTACTTGAACTTGAGGCATGCGAGTGACAGGATTTGGCCAAAGAACCTAAGCCAAATATCCGTCCTCGCTGGTCTCTACCACCAGAAACGTCACAATAGATTTGATTCGCATCAACATAATCAGAAGTCTGTGAGCGTTGCTGAATTGCATCTTGAACTTGTTCCTGTCGTAGGACAAATGTTTTACAATAAGTAACGATTAATAATAAGTAATATTTTAAATTTGTAAATTATAGTAACTTGGACATACATGTAAAACCCTTGACCGATCATTGACGAACGTTTGACCATCATGCTTGTTGGTGTGGGTGTGTAAAAATACCTCACCATAGGTAGCCGGTCGACCCATTGATGCTCCCTGTAAACATAAAAAAAATTAAAAATGAACTATAATTTATTGACTATTCGTACAAGTTTGTATTTAAATTTCGGCAGAATTTTCCCTATATTTGGAGCATACCTCCTGTATACATAGACAAAAGAACACTTCAAAATCCAACATTCAACAACAAACCAAACTCCTAACTCAAGTAACATTCTCATCCTCCTTTATGGTAATGAGATAAAATTCAGACATCCTAACCATTAATTACAGCAGTAAAAGTAATATTTTGTAAAGTTTTTACTTAAATTTCAGCAGAATTTCCCCTATATTTGGAGCATACCTCCTGTATAGATAGACAAAAAAACACTGCAAATTTCGAAACAACGCTACAATCCAACATTGAACAACAAAGCAAACTCCTCACACAAGTAACATTCTCATCCTCTTCTATGGTAATAAGATAAAATTCAGACATTCTAACCATTAATTACAGCAGTAAAAGTATTATTTTGTAAAGTTTTTACTTAAATTTCGGCAGAGTTTCCCCTATATTTGGAACATACCTCCTGTATACATAAACAAAAAAACACTTCAAATTTCGAAACAACGCTACAATCCAACATTCAACAACAAAGCAAACTCCTCACACAAGTAACATTCCCATCCTCCTCTATGGTAATAAGATAAAATTCATATATCCTAACCATTAATTATAGCAGTAAAAGTAATATTTTGTAATACTTACAAGTCTATCTGCATGTTCCCGATGCGACAACGATCCTCCAGTATGCAAGCATGAACTGAGTCCATCAGGTCCTCCCCGTCTGTTACTAGAATTCTGCGATGCGACGGAAATGGCTTCAGGGGTCGTCCAATACTGTCTCCAATGTGCCCATATATCTTCGGTCATGTAGGGAGGTCGGACACCACCATTTTTTATCAAGCAGATTAAATCTCTGTAACGTGCCCGTGCACGAGTCTCCCACACTGAAGGCATGATATCGTCCAACGCTGAATTCCAATAACATTGTTTCTTATGAGACAGACAGAACAAAAAAAACTTTTATGTAAGCAAGTGTAAAGTATAATTTGTTATGTAACCGACTTTATCATAAATGTTTTACCTTGAATTCTTCGAAATAAAAATTCTTTGTTTCCTCTGAGACATTCTTCCAGGCAAACCCATCGTATTCAATTCTGTTTTTGAAAGAGGTTGTCATTATGCGTGAACACCTTCCTGAAGGATTCAATCTAAGATACAACAATGTAAATAATGTTAGTACAAGTAATAACTGTAATTGAAATCATAATGAAGTGAAATATTAATTACTTACTCCTTAGCTGTGATATTGATGTATATTCTTCCATCCTCTCCAATTGAGCCAGGCGTAGGCTCTTCCGCTTGTTCTGTTCCCAACCCCTGAGCTGGCATAGATTCTGGGTGTGCCATAGGAGTGGAATCAGTGGAAGGAATGGTAGATGGTGCATCAGAGATGGGCGGTGATGCTGCGGCAGCCTCAGTGCTGGCATTATTCCCATGCGAAGGGGATCCTCCAGTACCAGTACTGTCATCGCCATCATGCAACCTGAGACGCGGAGGAATCGACGTTCTCTTCTTTCGCTTAAACATTTTTCAACCTGCCATTATAGGATAAATGCATATTGTCAGATAATAGAAAATAATTACATTGTAATAAGCATATTAAATTAATATCCAAGTCAGTGCAATATTAATTGGTCTCACATGATAAGCAAGTAGTTCAACAAATTATTCGCTATCTTCACTAAGCTGTAAATCGTAATTAAAATCATCCTCATTTTCCGATGTATAAGAGGAAAATTCTGGCTCGTCATCAGATCCATCGCCAACCAAAGTTTCTTCATCATCCTCACCATCAATGTCAACAAATTCATTGTCCGCATAGTTCAATAGTTCGTTATCTTCAAAATGCAGAGAGTTGTTGATTTCATGAACTTCCGGTTCTTCCTCCTGAAATGCATCATTATTTTTAGAACGTTCACTTTGTCCGGCGCCTTTCCTTTCATAAATGCCTCTTGGTTTGACTTTGCATGCTGCAAACCATTCCGATCTGTCTCGCTTTACGCTTGGATAGGAGACATAATATACCTGGCCCACTTGCATTGCCAACACAAATGGTTCAAAGTTATTCAATCTTCTACGCTGGTTGACTTCAACTAAATTGTATCTGGTATGTATTTTTGTTCCCACGTTAATAGTTGGATCATACCATTCGCACTTGAATAACACACAACGTTTTATTGGCAACGCGGGATACTCGACTTCAATTATATCAACAATTTGCCCATAATAATCCATCAACTCTCCTTGAATGCAAACCCCACTGTTTACCGTTTCTTTGTTATGACCGTGACTCTGTGTATGAAATTTATATCCATTCACGAAATACACCGGAAATGATTTAACATATCGCAAAGGTCCTTTTGCAAGATCAGTGATGTAGTTGTTGTCAATTGCATTTGTTGATGCCTACATATTCCAATAAGCTAACATCAATGCAATCATATATTTCATATATTCATGTATGTATGGACATATATGGTGAAAATCACAACTTACATATGTCTTGAACCAATCATGAAAGTGTTTTTCGACTTCCTTGTTCACCTCAGTTTCATTTTTCTCAGGCATTAGCTCCCGTATCCATTCCTCAAATAATCTAAAATGCCAATATCAATTTATATATTACACTCTTTACATAGTAAAACAATATATCACAATGTAGCGTATATATTAACCTTACCTAACATAAGGACGAACTTCCTCGCAATTCAATAAAATATAACTATGGGCCGCTATTAATTCATCCTCTATTAGCATTTTCCTTATTGAACGGCCATGTAAACGCCTAGGATATGTAAAAATGGATAAGTTTCCGTCCTGATTACTTGATGCCCCGCCATCATCATTACGTGGTACTTTCCGCTGTATCGTGTGTATATGAGGCTCAAAATAATGCGAACAAAAAGTACTTGCTTCTTCGACCAAATAAGCATTACATATTGAACCTTCAACTCTAGCTTTATTTTTGACGTTCTTCTTCAAGTGAAACAAATACCTACATGATATATCTTAATGCCATTAATTAGCATACAAAGGTATAATATAATTGCAATGGAAGTCATAGATAGTTACCGCTCAAATGGATACATCCAACGATATTGAACCGGACCAGCGAGTTTCGCCTCATGTGCTAAATGCACGGGGAGATGCTCCATACAGTCAAAAAAACTTGGAGGAAATATTGTTTCAAGTTTGCACAGGATTACTGGAATTTCTATTTCCAATCTTGCTATATCTGCCGCACTTATCTCGCAGGACGTTAATGTTCTGAAAAACATACTTAGCTCTGTTATAGCTTCCCACACTTTTGTCGGCAATAACTCTCGAAATGCTATTGGGAGTAGCCTCTGCATGAAAACGTGACAATCATGACTTTTCATCCCGAATAATTTGAACTTTCTCATGTCGACGCACCTTGCCAAATTGGAGACGTAACCATCCGAAAACTTTAGTCCTTTTAACCAATCACACAAGACTTCCTTTTGTTTTTTGTCCAAAGTGTAGCATGCTTTGGGATATTTTTCGGTTAAAAAATCTTTATCTAACTCGGTCCTTCTACATAACAACTTTAAATCCGCTCGGGATTTTGAATTGTCCTTGGTCTTCCCTTCTATATTCATAATGGTGTTGAACACATTATCAAAAAAAAAATTTTCAATGTGCATCACATCTAGATTATGCCGTAACAAATTAGTCTTCCAATATGGCAAATCCCAAAAAATGCTTCTTTTCCTCCAACCAAAGTTTTTGTTGATTTTTCCATTAACTTCATCAGAAGCAACTTCTGTTACCTTAAGTAAACCCAACTCATCAATGTCTTGTAAAATTTGCTCACTGCTTCTGATAACAGGAGGACTTGCAAGAACAACTCTATTCTTAAGAAATTTGTTCTTGTTCCGTCGAAAAGGGTGATCAAGTGGAAGGAATTTCCTGTGATTGTCAAACCAAGAAGTTTTGCACCCATGTTGAAGATAAAATGCATCTGAATCGTCGCCACAGTAAGGACATGCTAGTTTTCCAGCCGTGCTCCAACCCGACAACATAGCATAGGCAGGGAAGTCACTGACCGTCCACATTAATGCCGCTTTCATCATGAAATTCTGTTTAAGTGATGCATCATATGTTTCAACACCGACATCCCAAAGCTGTTGCAACTCATAAATCAATGGCTGCAAATATACATCAATTCTGTGCTTCGGATTTCTAGGTCCTGAAATAATAACTGTCAAGAACATATAAGCCTCATTCATACACATCCATGGAGGCAAATTATATGGAGTAATTATGACCGGCCATGACGAATATTGTTGCCCTGATTGACCAAAAGGTTGAAATCCGTCAGTGCTCAAACACACTCGAATATTTCGAGATTCAGCAGCAAAATCAGGATGGGTGTTATTGAAATGTTTTCATGCAACTGCATCGGATGGATGGCTCATTATTCCACCTGTACTTTCGTGCTCATCATGCCATCTCATGTGAGGTGCAGTAACTTCGGATGCATATAGTCTTTGAAGCCTGGGAGTCAATGGAAAAAAATACATACGTTTCCAAGGTACCAATTTCCGCTGATTACCACCACTTTTAGATTTGTACCTAGGTTGACTGCAAAATTTGCACTCTTGTAAATTGATGTCATCCCTCCAAAATAACATACATCCCAACCGACAACAGTCAATTTTCTCAACAGGCAAACCTAAACCACTGATCAGTTTTTTCACATTGTACAAATTATCAACCATTTTATGGTCAAGAGGCAATGATTTATTGTACCAAGCAAGAATTCGGTCAAAACCTCGATCCGAAATATGGCATTCGGATTTTATATTCAATATCTGAGCTACAGAAGATAACTGAGTCATGTTATCGCAGCCTGGCCATAACTGCTGATCTGCTGAATTTAGCAAATCATAAAATTTTGCTGCATTTTCGTTGGGTTCTTCCAACATTGGTATACTTTCCCTAAAATCATGGCCAGCTGCATCGTAAACCATTTGAACGTATGGATTATCAGTCACCCCTACATCATCAGCTACAAATTCCCCCTCTCTTTCAAATTCACCCTCAGTTGTCCACATGTTACCCACATTTCCACTCGATGTACTACAGATTGATGTTTCTCCGTATCGTGTCCACTCAAAATAATTTTGCACAAAACCCTTTCGTAACAGGTGAAAATACACTTCATCGACTGACAGATAACGAAGATGTTGGCACTTTTTGCATGGACATCTTATTTTAGCCCCGTCCATAAATGCAGGTTGAGAACTGGCATATTCAATAAAAGACTGAACCCCTTCCACAAATTCAGGATTAATGTAACCATCTCTTGTTTTTCGTCTATACATCCAAGATCTATCTATGTTACTCATAATTAATTCCAAACTGTTACATGAACAAGGAGACATCTCAAATAGAATTATAAAAATCTAATTCAAAAAAATCAAAACTTCATAAAAATGATGTAAGAATGAGATATAAATGATGAATTAAGAATGAGAAATATAAAAACGGTACATCACTTCATATTAAACTAAAACAATTCAAAAAAAAAATTATTAAAAGTGTCTAATATAAAAAAAAATTAAAAATTAGAGCACTTAAAAATAATTGTTTGACATATTAAAATAAATTATAAATTGTTTTAACTTAACAGCAAAATACTCTCTCTATTTATCTAACTTAACAATTTTTGAAAAAAAAAAATTCAGTCAATTTGATAATTTTTAAATTTAAAGAGTGTTTAGTTACTTATTTTTTATTTTGACTTTATGTATACGCTAAAAAGAAGGTATTCAACAGAGTGAAAATATATAATTATAAAAAATTAATAAAATAATATTAAATAATGACTCTTGGTCCCTTGAGCCTATTTTTTGGTGTTTATAAAATGATATTTATAAAATACTTTTGGTGGCACTGTATGATAAATACTTTTAGCTTGACAACTGCATCAGCAAAATAGTTGTGCCAATGACCTTTCTTTCAGCAATTATGTCCTCATGATATATATTTCCTTGAATGTGCAGTACTTTTCTGTGCTTTATTTGAAGTGCAAGTATAGTTATAGTTTATAAATTTTAAATAATAACTAGAGTGAGATAATACTAGCATATATTTTGCCTACTATATATATATAATTTTGGTGGTTGTTAATAACTAGCAGGTATTTACTATGTCTCTATATTTGTTTACATTTAGTTCTACTCTTTAGCCATATACAAATTACAATATTTTGTTAATTGAATTCCATTAATTTTTTCATAATTTCATTTTGTGTTATATTCATATAGAATATAACCTCTATAAAATATATGCTTCTATCTGAATTTTGTATAATATATGTTCTTTAATATATGCTTATAGATGTATTTGTGTGTTTGGATCTTATTTATTCATGTATTATAAGTATATAATTTTTTTATATTCAATTTCGGTGTCCGTTAAATACTACTCCATGGCATTTATTTTGTAACAATAATTATTCTTTTCATAGCATTTAGTTATGTATTTATTCATTACATGTATATAATTTTTTTATATTCAACTTTGGTGCCTATTGAATATGTATTTTTCTATTGAATTGTAGAAAAAATAAAATTGATGATCAATTTATTTTCCGAGTGCTATAAATAAATAATTGCAGTCTTATGAAATTATTTTCAATGGTATTATTTTTTATTAAATGACTCTTAGTAAGAGAAAAAGAATGAGTATTTAAACAATTCATAAATATCAAATTGTGAATACATACATTTCTACTTATGATCATATGCTTATTTTATGCTTCTCTAAACATATATGCTCAATTTTTAATTAGTGTTATTTGATTTAACACTAATTAATTCATTGTATTTTTTAAAAATAACAAAAAATTTAATTAACATAACTAATTTAAATTAATTCTAACAACAATCAACACTAATTAAAAATTAATTTTTTCTTTGAACAATAGTTAATTAAGTTAACTCAATGTCTAATTAAGTTAAATAATTCATTGTCTAATAAATTAATAATAATCTATTTCAACATTCAACAATAATAATCTATTCTAACAACAATAATCTATTTCAACAATCAATCAACAATAATTCATTGTCTAATTAAGTTAAATAAATTAATAATAATAATAATAATAATAATAATAATAATAATAATAATAATTAAAAAAAAAATAGGGCAAATGGGTACTGTTGGCTTACCAGACGCCGGAGGAGAGGAGAGGAGGAGGAGACGGAGGAGGGAGGTCGACCAGGCTGAGGAGGAGAGGAAGCCAACGCCGGAGCAGCGGCGGTCGACGGCGGCGAAGGAGAGAAGGAAGGCGCACGGCAGGGAGGCAAGCAGAAGGGAAGATCGGAGCGGGAAAAAAAGAGAGAAGGGAGGGAAGAGAGGAGGAGGAGGAGGAGGGGAGGGGACCGGCGAACGGAGGGGAGGGGGCGGTGGTCGTCGGCGGGAGGGCAGGGGATCGGACAGGCAGAGTGAGGGGAGAGGGAGGAGAGAGAGAGGATCGGGGGGAAGAGGGTTAAAAGTTGAATTTAATTCAGACTTCCCGACGGAATGTTATTTCCGTCGCTATATAGCGACGGAAATCACTTTCCGTCGGTAATTAGCGGCGAAATATATTTCCGTCGCTAAAAATAGCGACGGAAATATCATTCCGTCGTTAATTAGCGGCGGAATAGAAATTCCGTTGCTAATATTATTTTATTTTTTTTTCTTATTTAATTTTAGCGACGGAATTATATATTCGTCGCTAAATTTAGCGATGGTTTCTAACTCCGTCGCTAAATGGAAATTAATTTTTTTTATAACGACGGAATTATATATCCGTCGCTAATTTCTGTCGCAATTTCTGGAGGGAATGTTTGGCGCCCTTTTTCGCGACGGACTTTTTTTTCCGTCGCTATTTTAGCGACGAAATATTATTTACGTCGCTATTTAGCGACGAAAATAATTTCCGTCGCTAAATAGCGACGGAATTATAATTCCGTCGCTATTTAGCGACGGTTTTTATTCCGTCGCTAATATTCCGTCGCTAATTTATGATTTTCTTGTAGTGTATAATTAAATTATATTATTAGTTTTTCGAATGTTAATTAAATTTTTTTTTTGAAATAATGTTAATTAAAATATTAATCAATTGGAATGGAAGAAAATAACAAATAGGAAAGACACATTTTCATTTCTTTTATTTTTTTTTTTTTTTTTTCCTATGAGGAAAGGATATCTCTAATTTGTAGAAAATAAAAATTACATGGTTTGTAATATTTTTTTAAAAAAAAAAAACCGACCGACTTATAGGTCTTAATTAATTTAATTTGCAAGCTCCGTAATAAGTTGGTTTCATGGAATGCACATAAAAGACTCAATTCATAAATAAAAATATGATTAAATGTGCTGAATCCAATTCATGAATGATCCATTGAATATCATTTTACATGTTGTGCGATATATATGGTTCGATCCACTTATAACTTACTTAATTATATTATTTATTATTTTATAATATTTTTATATAATGTGAATATAAAAATAATTATTTTTATAAATCATACATCCATATTTTTTTATTTTTAATAAAAATATTAAAACAAATAAAAAAATAATTTTGTAAAATCTTATCTCTTTTTATGATTCAACCCATTTTATAATAATTCAATCTAATTCAACATATTAATAACAGTAAAATTTTAGTCCATTTATAATTTAATTCATTTATAACTATCCAATCCATTTACAACCTATAAATTTATGACATTTGCTCTCAAATTTCCACCTAACGTCAATAATAATAATAATATAATAACAAGTTGTTCGTTACGCAGACGAGATTATTCAAAATCTGGAATGATCTCATTTTGCACTGTTGCTACCTATGTTTGGTTAATGAGGTATATACCCTGTTTTCTAAACCTTAACATCTTCTTTTCTTTTCTATTAATTATTAAATCAGACTTTCTGAGAAAACTGCTAATACTTTCACTATTAAAGATATTATTGCTTGTTGTTATCATATGTAATTGCATGAAACATTATTAAAAAAGTTCCAAGTCTTTCTTAATATTTTTCTTTATCCCATAAATGAATAGTTTAGTTCTCTTTTCAATTGAGAAATTAGAGAATATATTAGGTTTTAAACTTTGACTATATTCTAATTTTTGTTTTTTATAAACCATTCATAATCCAAAATTTCTTGCTCACAAAAGCTTTAATAAGTACGTACTAACATTAAATACGGATAAAATAGAGATTAACAAATTAACCAACTTATTAAAATGGTAAATGGGTTATAATTTGAAATAAATAAATAATGTGCCTATCTACCCAATAGATAGTATTTTTTTAAGGGTCAATTTCACTCATAATCACTCAACTTTATCACTTATCGCACAAAAGTAACCGACTTTTTTTTTTCTAATTTAAATACCACTGAACTTCTAATATTTTTGCAAAAAAGTCATGTAAACCGGAATCCGGCGAGAATTCTTGCCGGATTGATGACATGGCATATGACACATGCCGACGAATAGTAATACATGACTTTTTTGCAAAAATGTTAGAAGTTCAGTAACATTTAAGTTGAAAAAAAAAATTTGTTACTTTTTCGCGATAAATGATAAGTTTAGTAACCATGAATGAAATTGATTTACATGTAGCATTTGTTGGAAATATTGTTAAACGACATGTAGTTTCTGACATGGCATGCTATGTCATCAATCCGGCAAGAGTTCTCACCGGATTCTGGTCAACATGATTTTTTTAAAAAAATATTAAAAGTTCAATAACATTTAAGTCAGAAAAAAAAAAGTCGGTTACTTTTGCGCGATAAGTGATAAATTGAGTGATCGTGGGTGAAATCAACCCTATTTTTTAACCATATTTTATTTTATTATCCAAACAATTGAGTAGTGAAGATAAAATGCTAGTAGAATTGCATTCATACACTAATGGATTCTACATTAAATGTCTTCGTCTTGGAATAAATAAATTAACTTGTGAAAGAAGAAATTGAAATTAATTAATTATTATGCATATTCTTAAACCTGACTTTATTACATGTGACCAAAAACTGACTTAAAATAAACATTTCTTATTAGCTGGCCATATGAAGTGATAATGAAATTTTAACTAATTGATTTTATTTTTATTCTTCGTTTTCAAAGTTATAACTACCGGATGTAACAGCATGCGTACACCAAATTACTATTTTATAACCTGTTATTATTTATAATTAAAAAAAATATTTGTGATGCATAGAATATTAGATGACCGTCACCATAGTCATGTGAAATCATTTTTCTTGCCATGCATAAAAATAAAATTTAGTAGTATGACAAATTAAATTTTATGATTCAGACAGTTTATGCTGTTAATGTGAACAAAAGGCTACTTGTATTGAAATAAATACCAAGTAAACTATATTGTACAAATCAATAAATAAAAATTGATTTCTAGAATAAACTAAATTGACGAATTAGGCACGATAATGCAGCCCCAAAGTAGCCTATATCATACCCATAAAGTGCTAATTTGTGAATGTTATTGAAATCAAACCGGACGTTTACACTACAAGAAATTGTGGTTTTCCCGACGGAATTTTAGCGACGGATTAATTTCCGTCGTAAATTTGCGACGGAAATTACATTCCGTCGCTAATTGCCGACGGAATTGTTTTTCCGTCGCCAATTAAATTCCGTCGTTAAAAAAAGCGGGAATAATTTTCCTCCAATTTTAACGACGGATTTTTAATTTCCGTCGCTAAATTTAGCGACGGAATTTAAATTTCCGTCGCTAAAATTGTTTTTAAAAAATAATATCTTTTTATTAGCGACGGATATTGAAATCCGTCGATAATTTTAGCGACGGAATTGAAATTCCGTTGTTAAAATTGGAGGGAAATTATTTCCGCTTTTTTTAGCGACGGAAATTTGAAATCCGTCGCTAAATTTTGCGACGGAATTCAAAAATCCGTCGCTAAAATTATTTTTTTAAAAAAATATCTTTTATTAGATACGGATATTGAAATCCGTCACTAAATTTAGCGACGGATTGAAATTCCGTCGCTAAAATTAATTAAAAAAAATAATATCTTTTATTAGCGACGGATTTACATTTCCGTCGCTAAATGTAGCGACGAAAATTGAAATTCCATCGCTAAAATTAATTAAAAAAATAAATAATATCTTTTATTAGCGACGAAAATTTTTCCGTCGCTAAAAGTTCCCTATTAATTCTATAGTTTCCCTCTCCTTCCCCTCTCTCCTCCCTCTCCCCTCCCTCCCGATCCCCTCCTCTGCGCCTCTGCCCACTGCCGCCCTCCTCCGGCGTGCCTCCACCGTCAGATTCGGCCTTCCCACCGACTTTCGCCGCCGATCCGAGCCGGACCACCCACCTCCGGTCTCCTCCTCTCCCTCCCCTCCCTCTCCCCTCTCTCTTCTCCTCCCTCCTCTCTCTGCCCAGCGACTGTGCCGCCGTTGCCCTCCTCCGGCCGCCATTCCGGCTCCCCTTCCCCTCCCCGGCGCCGATCTCCCCTCCCCCTCACCTCCGGCGCCGGTTTCCCCTTCCCCCCTCCCCTTTTTCCTTCCCTTCCTCCCCCGCTCCCCTCTCACGTTTTCCCTTCCCCCCCGCCCCCGATCTCCCTCGCCGGCGAGCTGCGGTGGGTGCTGCGGTCGGCGACGCGTGGATCTCCGCCTCTCCCTGCCGTTCCGTTGCCTGTGGTGCCTCCGGTGGCCTCCTGCTGTGGTGACCGGCGAGGAAGGTAAGGTTTCTTTATTTCTTTTTTTTTTCTTTATTTATTAATTATAAATTTTATTATTATTATTATTATTAACATTATTAGTATAATTGTTATTATTATTATTTAATGGATATGTTAATTATAATAATTATGAGTATTATTAAATATTTATCTTAATTATTATTATGATTATTGTAATGTTGTGCTAATTATTATTATTATTATTATTATTATTATTATTATTATTATTATTATTATGTAATGGGTAGGTTAATTAGTATTATTAATAGTTTTATTAAATAATTATCTTAATTATTATTATTATTAAATAATTATCTTAATTATTATTATTGTTATTATTTTTATTAAGAAGTTGTGTTAATTTTAGTTATTATTATTATTATTATTATTATTATTATTATTATTATTGTTAATTGGGTATGCTAATTGGTATTGTTATTAGTATTATTAAATATTTATCCTAATTATTATTCTGATTATTATAATTTTTATTAAGTAGTTGTGTTAATTATTATTGTTATTATTTAATGGGTATGTTAAGTAGATATATTATTAGTGTTGTTATTATTTTTATTAAGAAGTTGTGTTAATTTTAGTTATTATTATTATTATTATTATTATTATTATTATTCAACATGTTATTATTATTAAATTAAAATCAGTAAAATTTGTACCTTAATTAATATTATTATTATTATTTTAATTTGTATTGTTATTATTATTATTTATTTATGTTAATTTGTATTGTTATTATAATTATTTTTTTTTTAAATTGTAAAAATTCCCGACGGAAATTCATTTCCGTCGGAACTTACCGACGGAAATTGAATTTCCGTAGGCAAATTTTCCGACGGAAATAATTTCCGTCGGTAATTTTTCCGACGGAAAAAATTCCATCGGGAAATTTACCTACGCCTAATTTCCCGACGGAATTTTATTCCGTCGGTAATTTTGTTTCCCGACGGAAATTCCTTATTTTCCGTCGGGAATTTCCGTCGGGAAAGCGTTTTTTTCTTGTAGTGTTAATCAAATGCTTGATCAATTGGGTCATGGATGGTCCATGAGGTCACCGGTATTTTTCAATTTTTCATTTTGGTTTTATTTATTTTGATATTTTGTACTGTATCGAGCCAGACCAACCACAGTTTTTTGGTGAAACCGGTCCAATCCGGTTTTAGTGTAACCAAATAAAAATTTAAGTACTAAATAGCAATAAAAATGTATAAATTATGGACCTGAGAATGCATTTTGCAAAAATATATCACTTTAAACAACTTTAATTTTTAATGTGAATATTTGAAGTTAGAATTATAAATATTTTTTTAATAGGCAATTAATTAATATTCAATATGAAATAGTAAATAGTAAATAATAACAGTAACATTTTATCTTTGCATTTGAGCTAATGCATATTGGTCGTCACCCTATATCAGTTAAATACTTTTACAAAATAACACATTCAAATTTTTGTCTCCAGAAATACTATTCCTTTCACCCTATTTTGGTAAAAAAATTCCCCTCCACCCTATTCAAATCTTTGTCCCTTTTATCTTTGCATTTGAGCTAATGCATGTTGGTCGTAACTCTTAACTTCCACCAATTTAAACCGCTAAATTCTGCTAGCACGATTTTAGCATTAAAGACCTTACCTACAACTTGCAAAAATTAAAGCGCTGGGAAGAAATGCTAAGTGAGTGTAATGAATGCTAAAATAGTTAATTGAGAGGAGTGGTACCTGTCTATTTCACGTGGCTTCTGAGTGCTATTGCTTCCTATTTTGACGAGGTGATACCTTAGTACTTGTGAGATAGATTGGTTCTATTTTCAAGAGTTTTGCTCCCTTCAATCCCAAAGTACTTGTGATTTTTCATCAGAGATTTTTTTTTTTTTTTAACTTATTTGTCTAAATTAACTACTGTGCTGCCTCTCATTGTGCCATCTGTGCCTATATATATGTGAGGATTCTATCTCATAGATAAATAGGGGGCAGCCGACCCAGTTATTCTGTAAAGTTTTTGCATACTTTAGTTCGTTTAACCATTATTTATCCCGGTTATTATGAATGGTCAACCCAGATTCGATTCGAAAATTGTGAAATTCAATACCCAAACTCCTTATAAAAGATAATCGAACCTATCTATTTTAATGAAGAGAATTGGATTTAATCTGTATGGGTACACGGACCGGAACGTATATAAATACGAAATATGATCATTTTTAAAAAATAAAAAATAAATAAAAGTATATGTACGAGATATATAATTATTAACAAAAAGATTATATATAATCAATAATAATATTATAAAATTATAATTATAAATATTAAATTATAATTATTAGACCTGACAATTTTTTATTCGATATAAACCACTACAAGAAAACAGACATTTCCCGACGGAAATTACCGACGGAAAATGTGTAATTTCCGTCGGGAAAATAAAATGCCGACGGAATATTTTCCGTCGGCAATATGGGCGTAGGGAATTATTCCCGACGGAAATTTTTCGTCGGTAATTATTACCGACGGAAACACTTTTCCGTCGGGAATTTACCGACGGAAATTATACTTCCGTCGGGAATTAGAAAATTTAATTCCGTCGGGAAATTCCCGACGGAATTGCTAATTCCGTCGGGAATAATTACCGACGGAAATTTAATTCCGTCGGAAAATTACCGACGGAAAAGTTTTTCCGTCGGGAATAATTAAATTTCCGTCGGGAATTTACCGACGGAATTAGCATTTCCGTCGGGAAATTAAACCAACATTTCCCTCTATTTTACCATTATATTTTTATAATGCATCTTATAACTTGTAAAATTAATTGCAAAATAATAAGCAAAATGAAAATGATATCTAAATTTTAATATTCAATAATAGTCGAATTTAATAAAATTGTACTATTTATAAAGATAGTAATTATGTAATAACATAATAGTCATGTCTAATACAAAATCATAACTAATTAAGCTGATGGCGGAGGCGGAGGCGGCGGCGGCAGCTGAGAAGTACGATCGGACTGCTGCGATGACACCATACCCTTCAAATTTTCCATCTCATTGCGCAGCTCAGATATGAAGTCGAGAGATTGCTGCCATCGAGTCTGTGACTGTTGCAATTCAGATCTCAGCTCATTTACAGTATTCTCAAGTTCATGGACTCGCCTGGATTCAGACCGTCTATGTGATGCGGCAGTACTTGAACTTGAGGCATGCGAGTGACAGGATTTGGCCAAAGAACCTAAGCCAAATATCCGTCCTCGCCGGTCTCTACCACCAGACACGTCACAATAGATTTGATTCGCATCCACATAATCAGAAGTCTGTGAGCGTTGCTGAATTGCATCTTGAACTTGTTCCTGTCGTATGACAAATATTTTACAATAAGTAACGATTAATAATAAGTAATATTTAAAATTTGTAAAATATAGTAACTTGGACATACATGTAAAACCCTTGACCGAGAATTGACGAACGTTTGACCATCATGCTTGTTGGTGTGGGTGTGTACAAATACCTCACCATAGGTAGCCGGTCGACCCATCGATGCTCCCTGTAAACATAAAAAGAATTAAAGATGAACTATAATTTATTGACTATTCGTACAAGTTTTTACTTAAATTTCGGCAGAGTTTCCCCTATATTTGGAGCATACCTCCTATATACATAGACAAAAAAATACTTCAAATTTCGAGACTACGCTACAATCCAACATTCAACAACAAAGCAAACTCCTCACACAAGTAACATTCCCATCCTCCTCTATGGTAATAATATAAAATTCAGACATTCTAACCATTAATTACAGTGGTAAAATTAATATTATGTAAAGTTTTTACTTAAATTTCGGCAGAATTTTCCCTATATTTGGAGCATACCTCCTGTATACATAGACAAAAAAACACTTCAAATTTCGAGACTACGCTACAATCCAACATTCAACAACAAAGCAAACTCCTCACACAAGTAACATTTCCATCCTCCTCTATGGTAATAATATAAAATTCAGACATCCTAACCATTAATTACAGTGGTAAAAGTAATATTATGTAAAGTTTTTACTTAAATTTCGGCAGAGTTTCCCCTATATTTGGAGCATACCTCCTGTATACATAGACAAAAAAAACACTTAAAATTTCGAGACTACGCTACAATCCAACATTCAACAACAAAGCAAACTCCTCACACAAGTAACATTCCCATCCTCCTCTATGGTAATAATATAAAATTCAGACATCCTAACCATTAATTACAGTGGTAAAAGTAATATTATGTAAAGTTTTTACTTAAATTTCGGCAGAGTTTCCCCTATATTTGAAGCATACCTCCTGTATAGATAGACAAAAAAACACTTCAAATTTCGAGACTACGCTACAATCCAACATTCAACAACAAAGCAAACTCCTCACACAAGTAACATTCCCATCCTCCTCTATGGTAATAATATAAAATTCAGACATCCTAACCATTAATTACAGTGGTAAAAGTAATATTATGTAAAATTTTTACTTAAATTTCGGCAGAGTTTCCCCTATATTTGGAGCATACCTCCTGTATACATAGACAAAAAAACACTTCAAATTTCGAGACTACGCTACAATCCAACTTTCAACAACAAAGCAAACTCCTCACACAAGTAACATTCCCATCCTCCTCTATGGTAATAAGATAAAATTCAGACATCCTAACCATTAATTACAGCAGTAAAAGTAATATTTTGTAATACTTACAAGTCTATCTGCATGTTCCCGATGCGACAACGATCCTCCAATATGCAAGCATGAACTGAGTCCCTCAGGTCCTCCTCGTCTGTTACTAGAATTCTGCGATGCGACGGAAATGGCTTCAGGGGTCGTCCAATACTGTCTCCAACTTTCCCATATATCTTCGGTCATGTAGGGAGGTCGGACACCACCATTTTTTATCAAGCTGACTAAATCTCTGTAACGTGCCCGCGCACGAGTCTCCCACACAGAAGGCATGATATCGTCCAACGCTGAATTTCAATAACATTGTTTCTTATGAGACAGACAGAACAAAAAACAAAATGTAAGCAAGTGTAAAATATAATTTGTTATGTTACCGACTTTATCATAAATGTTTTACCTTGAATTCTTCGAAATAAAAATTCTTTGTTTCCTCTGACACATTCTTCCAGGCAAACCCATCGTATTCAATTCTGTTTTTGAAAGAGGTTGTCATTATGCGTGAACACCTTCTTGAAGGATTCAATCTAAAATACAACAATGTGAATAATGTTAGTACAAGTAATAACTGTCATTGAAATCATAATGAAGTGAAATATTAATTACTTACTCGTTAGCTGTGATATTGATGTATATTCTTCCATCCTCTCCAATTGAGCCAGGCGTAGGCTCTTCCGCTTGTTCTGTTCCCAACCCCTGAGCTGGCATAGATTCTGGGTGTGCCATAGGAGTGGAATCAGTGGAAGGAATGGTAGACGGTGCAACAGAGACGGGCGGTGATGCGACAGCCTCAGTGCTGGCATTGATCCCATGCGATGGGGATCCTCCAGTACCAGTACTGTCATCGCCATCATGCAACCTGAGACGCGGAGCAATCGACGTTTTCTTCTTTCGCTTAAACATTTTTCAACCTGGCATTATAAGAAAAATGCATATTGTCAGATAATAGAAAATAATTACATTGTAATAAGTATATTAAATTAATATTAAAGTCAGTGCAATATTAATTGGTCTCACATGATAAGCAAGTAGTTAAACAAATTATTCGCTATCGTCACTAAGCTGTAAATCGTAATTCAAATCATCCTCATTTTCCGATGTACAAGAGAAAAATTCTGGCTCGTCATCAGATCCATCTCCAACCAAAGTTTCTTCATCATCCTCACCATCGATGTCAACAAATTCATTGTCCGCATAGTTCAATGGTTCGTTATCTTCAAAATTCAGAGAGTTGTTGATTTCATGAACTTCCGTTTCTTCCTCCTGAAATGCAACATTATTTTCAGAACGTTCACTTTGTCCGACGCCTTTCCTTTCATAAATGCCTCTTGGTTTGACTTTGCACGCTGCAAACCATTCCGATCTGTCTCGCTTTACACTTGGATAGGAGACATAATATACCTGGCCCACTTGCATTGCCAACACAAATGGTTCAAAGTTCCTCAATCTTCTACGCTGGTTGACTTCAACTAAATTGTATCTGGTATGTATTTTTGTTCCCACGTTAATAGTTGGATCATACCATTCGCACTTGAATAATACACAACGTTTTATTGGCAGCGCGGGATACTCGACTTCAATTATATCAACAATTTGCCCATAATAATCCATCAACTCTCCTTGAATGCAACATTGGTATACTTTCCCTAAAATCATGGCCAGCTGCATCGTAAACCATTTGAACGTATGGATTATCAGTCACCCCTACATCATCAGCTACAAATTCCCCCTCTCTTTCAAATTCACCCTCAGTTGTCCACATGTTACCCACATTTCCACTTGATGTACTACAGATTGATGTTTCTCCGTGTCGTGTCCACTCAAAATAATTTTGCACAAAATCCTTTCGTAACAGGTGAAAATACACTTCATCGACTGACAGATAACGAAGATGTTGGCACTTTTTGCATGGACATCTTATTTTAGCCCCGTCCATAAATGCAGGTTGAGAACTGGCATATTCAATAAAAGACTGAACCCCTTCCACAAATTCAGGATTAATGTAACCATCTCTTATTTTTCGTCTATACATCCAAGATCTATCTATGTTACTCATAATTAATTCCAAACTGTTACATGAACAAGGAGACATCTCAAATAGAATTATAAAAATCTAATTCAAAAAAATCAAAACTTCATAAAAATGAGTTTGGTTCACAGAATAAAAATTACTATAAATCTAATTATTATTTTCATTATATTTCAGAATCCACAATTTCAAGAAAGGGAAATTATTATTATTATTATTATTATTATTATTATTATTATTTACATATCCAAACATATTTTTATGAGAATTGGTGTTTTCAAACTTTTGGCGCTACACAATTTGTCGAATTATCATATTCTAATTTTTTTATCATTTCATTCGCTAAAATATATATATATTTTCTATTTTTTCACAAAAAAAATTATCTTTAATTATATAATGAATGGTGTAAGAATGAGATATAAATGATGAAAGTTTTTCTTGAAATTGATGTAAGAATGATGTAAGAATGAGATATAAATGATGAATTAAGAATGAGAAATATAAAAACGGTACATCACTTCATATTAAACTAAAACAATTCAAAAAAAAAATTATTAAAAGTGTCTAATATAAAAAAAAATTAAAAATTGGAGCACTTAAAAATAATTGTTTGACATATTAAAATAAATTATAAATTGTTTTAACTTAACAGCAAAATACTCTCTCTATTTATCTAACTTAACAATTTTTGAAAAAAAAAATTCAGTCAATTTGATAATTTTTAAATTTAAAGAGTGTTTAGTTACTTATTTTTTATTTTGACTTTATGTATACGCTAAAAAGAAGGTATTCAACAGAGTGAAAATATATAATTGTAAAAAATTAATAAAATAATATTTTAATAAATTATAATGAAAATTTTATAAAATCGATATTAATTAATAATTTTTTTAGTTTATATGAGAAGCTAAAAGTTAACAAATTGAGTGAAAATGAATTATTACTTCTGAGTTGACTAAAATAGCTCAATTAAAAAAGGAAAAAAAATATTGATTATATTAATGCAATGACCCAATTTCTTTCTTCGGAGCCGTTATTTATAAAATGATATTTTAAATGGTATTATTTTTTATTAAATGACTCTTAGTAAGAGAAAAAGAATGAGTATTTAAACAATTCATAAATATCAAATTGTGAATACATACATTTCTACTTATGATCATACGCTTATTTTATGCTTCTCTAAACATATATGCTCAATTTTTAATTAGTGTTATTTGATTTAACACTAATTAATTCATTGTATTTTTTAAAAATAACAAAAAATTTAATTAACATAACTAATTTAAATTAATTCTAACAACAATCAACACTAATTAAAAATTAATTTTTTCTTTGAACAATAGTTAATTAAGTTAACTCAATGTCTAATTAAGTTAAATAATTCATTGTCTAATAAATTAATAATAATCTATTTCAACATTCAACAATAATAATCTATTCTAACAACAATAATCTATTTCAACAATCAATCAACAATAATTCATTGTCTAATTAAGTTAAATAAATTAATAATAATAATAATAATAATAATAATAATAATTAAAAAAAAGGGCAAATGGGTACTGTTGGCTTACCAGACGCCGGAGGAGAGGAGAGGAGGAGGAGGCGGAGGAGGGAGGTTGACCAGGTTGAGGAGGAGAGGAAGCCAACGCCGGAGCAGCGGCGGTCGATGGCGGCGAAGGAGAGGAAGGAAGGCGCACGGCAGGGAGGCAAGCAGAAGGGAAGATCGGAGCGGGAAAAAAAGAGAGAAGGGAGGGAAGAGAGGAGGAGGAGGAGGAGGGGAGGGGACCGGCGAACGGAGGGGAGGGGGCGGTCGTCGGCGGCGAGAGGGCAGGGGATCAGACAGGCAGAGTGAGGGGAGAGGGAGGAGAGAGAGAGGATCGGGGGGAAGAGGGTTAACATCTGATTTTAATTCAGATTTCCCGACGGAATGCGATTTCCGTCGCTATATAGCGACGGAAATCACATTCCGTCGGTAATTAGCGGCGGAATATATTTCCGTCGCTAAAAATTGCGACGGAAATATCATTCCGTCGTTAATTAGCGGCGGAATAGAAATTCCGTCGCTAAAATTATTTTATTTTTTAAATCTTATTTAATTTTAGCGACGGAATTATATATCCGTCGCTAAATTTAGCGACGGTTTCTAACTCCGTCGCTAAATTGAAATTAATTTTTTTTATAACGACGGAATTAGATATCCGTCGCTAGTTTCTGTCGCAATTTCTGGAGGGAATGTTTGGCGTCCTTTTTCGCGACGGACTTTGTTATCCGTCGCTATTTTAGCGACGGAATATTATTTCCGTCGCTATTTAGCGACGGTTTTTATTCCGTCGCTAATTTATGATTTTCTTGTAGTGAAACTAATTTAAAAATAGTCATCCAAATTCAAAGAAAATTCGAATGGATAAAACCTGCACGATCCGAAAATGAAAATTTTAAAATCGAACCAATCCAAAACTAAAAATACTTAAAATTCCATTAAAAGAACAAAAACAAAATAGCAAGGACAGTATTTTTTGCTAATTACTGAAATTTCATTTCTGAATTAAATTTGCAACGACATGGCGAGAACCCAAATTTTAATATTAAAGTGATCGTTGCAGAATTTTAGTGAGGAAGTTCGTTCTTGTTAATTTAGCAACCATTTAGCATGCACGACACTTCTCTTTCTAATTTCTGCGAGGAAATTACATGGATATTATTTCATTGCAATATTGATAACTGCTCTTGCTAATTGCTTATTTAGCAAGAAATTCTCGCTAATTTTAGCAACCATGAAAGGCATTACTCTCACTAATTTTTGTGAAGTAATTGCCCGATATTACTCTTAGGGTTTACATTATTTAGCAGCCATGTTGCGCCCGCTAATTAAATTTTCCTTGCAAAAAATAGCCAGATTTTCTTATTGCTATATTGTTGCTAATCGTCCTCTATCTAAGAAAAAATTTGCAAAAATTATATCTTGCTAATCTCTTGCCAAATTAAAATTTAATTTTTTTTATTTTTTAAAATTAAATTACACATATATATTAAGAATTAAAAACTTATATGTGAAACAATAAATTAGACCATAAAATTGGCGTCCTAAAACAGCGATAATGTTATTTAGTCCTTGTTGTGTCACAAAAGATCCTTCTTATAATTCTGCCAATTATTTTACTGAAAAATTTCATTTGTCCTTGCAAAATTGTCACTAAAAGGTCTAATCAGCAACAACATTTTTGGATCTTGCTAATTGCTCTTGCTATTTCATTTTTTTTGTCGGATTTAACCCAACAATTAAATTTTATTTATGTCATAATTCTACTACTCACAGCTCATCCACCAATCTTGCGTTGCTGTCGATGTTCAGTTATGTTATTACATTTTTTCTTTCATCAAATCATTGCATCTCAAATTTAAAAAAAAAAAAAAAAAACGTCTCCCACTTTTTTTTATTAATTATCATTATAAAATTTAGTTTAATTCATTTTTCTTTCTAAGAATTGAGAGAGAAAGGCGGCACACAAGTAGAAATATTTTTATATAAATAAATATATAAAAAAGTACAAAACAATATAATTCTACTAATAGTTCGGTCGATTCGGTTTTAGATATTTTTTGATACAAAAATCAAATAGATTAAACCGAATCAAATATACCAAATTATTAACGGTTCAATCAATTTGGTTTTGGTTTCGATCCGATTTTTTAATTTTAATTATAATACCTGATCCGAATATAGGGGTATTCAAAAAACCGATGGACTTGGTTAACCAAAAAATCGAGCCGAAACTGATCTGAAAAATATATTAACCGAACCAATTTTTATGGTTAATGGTTAATAATTTTTATGAATATCAGTTTCAGTTTTTAGTTCCAAAAAACCGTCGATTTTGGTTAACCGGCCGATTTTGTATAATTGTATATATTTTGGTTTCGGTTTTCGGTTTCAATTAACCGATTGGTTTTCTACAATTTTTCACATGTATTTTCGGTTTCGGTTTTCGGTTAACCAATAGGTTTTATATAATTTTTTTTATATATAAAAAGTTCAAAAAATAATTAAAATGAAACCATATATATATATATATATATATATATATATATATATATGTATGTATAATATAATATGTGTGAAATTTTTTTGTTTAACTAGTTGGATCATTATATTTTCGGTTTGTAATTTTAATTTTCAAATATTTTGAACATTTTTAGTTTATAATTGTAGTGTGAACATTATATTTAATTGCTATATTGAATTAGTTTTTTTTTAATTTTAATTTTTAAGTAATTTGAATATTTTAATTTTTTTATGAATGTGTTTTATAATTATAATGGTTAACCGAAAAATATTGGTTAATTAATGCGAAAATTCGAAATCGATTGACTGATTAATAATTAGTGTTTTAAAAAAATCGAATTTAATGGACTGATTTTTTTTTGCTCATGGACCGGTTAACCGGTCCATGAACACTCCTATCCGAACATGCCTGAAAAAAGAAGTGACCCAATCGAAAAATGATAACCCAAAAAATCGAAAATAACTAACCCGACCCTATCCAATCGTCATGTCTAATAAATACTAAAATTATAAAAATAATTGCTTCAAATAATGAAAGAATGCATTATATATGTGTGCGCAACAAATCGGTTGAAATTTTAAGTTTTCATATCAATTAATCGAATAAGAGTTATGAGTTTGTTTTTGAATAAATATATCATATTAAAGCAATATATGATAATAAATATTTTAATCTATTCATACTTGTTGTCAATATTTTGTATTTGATTAGTGTTCTAGATATACATTTATATATGTTGATAATATATTTACATTATTATTTTTAAAATAAATAAAAATATAATTTCACTATCTTATTATCATTATAAACTCCTATAGTTTTTAAAAAATATAAAAAAGTTTTTGTAAAACAGTATGCGAGACTATCTATCTATATATATATATTAAAAATACGCAAAAATATAATCTCGAATCTAAGTCACACCCATTTTGTACATTTACGCCACCCAAATATATAGTAATAGCCATGCTTCCTAGAATTGAATTTAAAATTATTTTAACCGATTTGATTCAATTATTTTAATTTCAAGCTATTGCTCTTTTTATTTCTTTTAATTTTTTTTTTTTTTTGTAAATATGTATATTTTGGAAAACAAAATTACAATAAAATCTGATAATTTTTAAATAACAAATTATAAAATACTAACATATTGTTAGAATGACTCTTTAGGCATGCATGGCATGCGTCATTTCTTCAGCATAGAAAGAGACTAAGTCTTACCAAGTCTTCCTTTACTCAGTCATCACCACTATCTATTTTGTTAGCTATAATCCAGGAATATCTCAACGAATTTCAGTTTGTAAACATCTATATATATCTTGCTCATTTTGTAAATCAAATATCAATTCAATAAAATTATTATTATTTCTTTAATCTTAGGATCTTATTATTGTTTGATGGGTTACCAAGTCTGTGGTGCCATAAGTCTTTATTGCCAATTGTCGATATGTGAAGAGAAGTAGGTGTTGGGCACAGCGGATAAATAAAAATAAATTAGCATAGTAAAATATTGACACCAGCAATTTAACGTGGTTCACCCAAAACGTTTGGGTTACGTCCACGGGACAAACTCCGAAAATATTTCTTCCACTAATAAAATTAATGGGTACAAGAGAGAAAGGCAACACAATAATTTTTGAGATAAACCCAAAATAGTGGCACACAAGTATTTCCCAAACTCACTATTTTGTCACTCCCCTTTTAGAAAAATATCCCAATTATTTTTCTAAATAACTTCTCTCTCTCACTCTCTCAATCCCTTTTTTTTCTAAGGATTGGAATGGAATGAATTTAAACTGAAGAATCAAATGCCTATTTATAGGAGTGTTAACCGCGTTAAATACGCGTTTGTTAGGCTACCTAATTTCTTTTGAAAAATTGCTTTGCAGCAATTGTTGAAAAGCAAACTCCATGTTGACTTTTCAACATTCAATCTTCATTTCCCTTCCTCCTTTTTTTTTTCTTTCTTTTCAAATGGAGTGGGCCCCACTATTATGGAGGAACCCCACATCCAACAATTCTCCCCCTTCCGACTACATGGTGGGGGGCTCCGCTAGTCCTGCAGCTAGTCGACAATACTCAAAATTCTGTCTTGGTAGAGTTTTCGTTAACATATCTGACCCATTTTCTTCCGTATGGATCTTCTTAAGCTGTAGTAGCTTCTTCTCCATCACATCCCTTATCCAATGATATCTCACATCAATATGTTTTGATCTCGAATGAAAGGAGGCATTCTTACCAAGATGAATAGCACTCTGACTATCACAGAATAGCTGATATTTGTATTGCTGCAAATCAAGTTCTTTCAAGAATTTCTTCATCCATAGCAACTCTTTACAAGCTTTCGTTGCTGCTATAAACTCCGCTTCAGTCGTAGAAAGTGCAACACATTTCTGTAACTTTGACTGCCATGACACAGCTTCCCCTGCAAAGGTAATCAGGTAACCAGAAGTGGATTTTCTGGAATCCACATCGCCAGCCATATCTGCATCTGTGTATCCAGCTAACACAGGTTTGTCATTTCCAAAACATAGACATATTTTGGAAGTTCCTCGAAGGTACCTAAAAATCCATTTTACTGCAGCCTAATGTTCCTTTCCAGGATTTGAAAGAAATCTACTCACAACTCCAACTGCATGAGCGATATCTAGCCGTGTGCACACCATAGCATACATTAAACTTCCAACTGCTGAAGCATATGGAACTTTATCCATCTCTTCCTTCTCTTTGTCTGTAGAAGGGCTCTGTTTAGAACTTAGCTTAAAGTGAGTAGCAAGAGGACAACTAACTGCTTTAGCCTTGTCCATATTAAATCTCTGAAGTACTTTCTCAATGTACCTCTTTTGTGACAACCACAATTTCTTGGCGCCTCTGTCTCTGATAATATTCATGCCAAGAATCTGCTTTGCTGGCCCCAAGTCTTTCATAGCAAAAAACTTACTCAACTGTTTTTTCAAATTGTTAATTCTGGAAACATTATGGCCAGCAATCAGCATATCATCCACATAGAGCAAAAGGATAATGAAATCATCATCAGAGAATTTTTGCACAAAAACACAATGGTCTGAAGTAGTCTTTTTGTAGCCTTGCTCTCCCATAACAGACTCAAATTTCTTATACCATTGTCTCGGTGCCTGTTTTAAGCCGTAGAGGCTTTTCTTTAACTTGCAAACATAATTCTCTTTTACTCTTTCTTTGAACCCTTCTGGTTGCTCCATGTATATTTCTTCTTCCAAACCACCATGCAGGAAGGCAGTTTTGACATCCATTTGTTCAACCTCCAGGTCAAGACTTGCTGCTAACCCCAGTACAGTTTGAATGGATGTCATTTTCACAACTGGTGAGAAAATTTCATCAAAGTCAACTCCTTTTCTTTGACTGAATCCCTTAACAACCAGTCTGGCTTTGTAACGTGGACTGGAACTGTGTTCTTCATGCTTAATCCTGAACACCCATCTGTTTTTCAAGACCCTTCTACCTTTGGGTAACTTCACCAGTTCAAAAGTTTCATTCTCATGCAATGACTTCATCTCATCTCGCATGGCTTCAATCCATTTCTACTTGGATTCATCATCTATGGCTTCTTGATAACTCTCAGGTTCTCCCCCTTCAGTAATAGTCACATACTGGTTACGAGGATATCTGGAAGATGGCCATTTTATTCTTTCACTTCTCCTTTGTGGAGGTGGAGAAGCCATAGGTATTGGTGCTGGAATATCATCTTGATCATCATCATCATCATCATCAGAACCAACTTCTATAGGAGCATCATCATCATCAGGTGGATAAACCTGGTCTTCATCTCCAACTTCTCTTGGCACCGGTGTTGGAGGAATTAATTTTAAATCTGATAAGTCACCATTGGAATCAGGAACATCCTTCTTCATTTTGTCAATGTCTTCAATGGTCTCATCTTCAACAAATACAGCATCACGACTCTTGACAAGTTTCTTTTCAATAGGATTATAAAATCTATAGCCAAATTGATCTTGACCATAGCCAATAAAAATACACTGTCTTATTTTGGCATCAAGTTTGGACCTCTCATCCTTGGGGATATGAACAAATGCTTTACAGCCAAACACCCGCAGATGATCATAGGAAACATCTTTTCCTAACCATACTCTTTCTGGAACATCCATCTTGAGAGGAGTACAAGGTGAACGATTCAACACGTGTGCAACTGTGAGAATAGCTTCACCCCAAAATCTCTTAGGTAACTTTGCATGTGAGAGTAGACATCGGACTCTCTCCATCAAAGTTCTGTTCATCCTCTCAGCTAAGCCATTCAACTATGGTATCTTTGGAGGTGTCATATGATGCCGAATACCATGCTCTTTGCAATAAACATCAAATGGTCCAGTGTATTCTCCACCATTGTCTGTCCGGATGCATTTTAACTTCTTCCCAGTCTGTCTCTCAACTGAGGCATGAAATTCTTTGAAGACATCTAGCACCTGATCTTTTGTCTTCAGAAGATATACCCACGTCTTCCTCGAATGATCATCAATAAAAGTCACAACATACTGAGCACCACCAAGTGACTTTGGCATTGGTCCACACAAATCTGAGTGAACGAGATCTAACACATTCTTCATTCTGGAAGGAAGGAAACTTTTAAAAGCAACTCTATTTTGCTTTCCAAATAGACAATCAGCACATTTGTCTAAGTGTACTTCATCCATATCGGGCAATACTTTCTTCTTGGCGAGGCTTTTCATTGCTTTTTCTCCCATGTGGCCAAGTCTCCAATGCCACCGTTCAATTGTACTATCTTTCTCCACTGCAGCTACTGTGTCGGTGGAGAGCTTTGCTTCCATTACATATAAAGTTGTATGATTTTCACCTCTAGCCACTACTAATAAGCCTTTTGTAAGCTTCCATTTGTCATAAATGAAGGAGCTGCAATATCCCTCATTTCCAAGTTTGCGTACAGAGATCAAATTCAGGCGCATGTCTGGAATATGCCTGACATCCTTCAGAATTAGTATAGTACCATTCTCTGTTTTCAAGCAAACGTCTCCTCTGCCAACAATCTTTGACAGGCCTTCATTTCCCATCTTAACAACACCAAAATTTCCAGGTGTGTATGATGAGAAGAATTCTCTACGGAATGTAGCATGAATGGTAGCACCACTATCAAGTACCCAACTAGACTCCTGAGATACAAGATTAATAACATCTTCATCATAAATGATATTGAATTCATCTATGATATTAGTCTGTTCGTCATCACTGCTGTCATCTCTCTTCACAGCTATGCTTCGGTTCTCTTGTTCCTTTTTGAACTTTCTACAGAACTTTTTAATGTGGCCCTTCTTTTTATAGTGATGGCATTCAATATTGGCATATTTGTTTGACTTCCCTCTGCTCTTGCCTCTAGGGTTTTGTTCCCTAGATTGTCTCCTTCCTCTAGATTCTGTAACTAGAACATCTGATTGTGATGAAGAAGATGAGGCCTGTGATCTCCTTCTCATTTCTTCATTCAGGATACTGCTTTTTACAATCTCCATGTTAACTACACCATTGGGTGCAGTGTTGGTGATGGAGATTTTTAAAGTCTCCCAAGACTGTGGCAGAGAGGCTAATACCAATAAAGCAAACACTTCATCATCCAGTTTTACTCCCATTCTGTTCAGCTGATCCTGGATCCCTTCCATCTCATTTAAGTGGTCTGGCAAGGAAGTCCCTTCTCTATATCTTACTTGTACCAACTTGGTCAAGTAAAATAATTTATTATTTCCAGTCTTTGAAGAATACAAAGTCTCCAGCTTACTCCATAGTGTTCTGGTATCTGTCTCATTACAGATATGATTGAACACATTATCTTCGATAAATTATCGGATAAAACTGCACACCTGCTCGTGGTCAAACTCCCACTCCTCATCGGTTTTACCTTCGGGTTTAGCTGTGGCAAACACCGGCAAATGCATCTTCGTCACAACTAGAAGATCTTTCATCTTTTTACTCCAGATGTGATAGTTTGAACCATTTAAGTAGATTATTCTGCTATTTTTTGCCTCCATTTAGATCGAAATTCGATGAACTTCTTCGATCCAAAAAAAAAGTTTCTGACGGTGAATAGTACCCGTATACGTGAATAGTAATCATATACGTGAATAGTATCGTATGTATGAACAGTGCCATATACGTAAACAATACTCAAGGAAAAATCTTTTCTGATGTGGAAGATCAGTCTATGTTGCAACCACGGAGCATACTAAGAAATAACCTTGGCTCTGATACCAGTTGTTGGGCACAGCGGATAAATAAAAATAAATTAGCAGAGTAAAATATTGACACCAGCAATTTAACGTGGTTCACCCAAAACGTTTGGGTTACGTCCACGGGACAAACTCCGAAAATATTTCTTCCACTAATAAAATTAATGGGTACAAGAGAGAAATACAACACAATAATTTTTGAGATAAATCCAAAATAGTGGCACACAAGTATTTCCCAAACTCACTATTTTGTCACTCCTCTTTTAGAAAAATATCCCAATTATTTTTCTAAATAACTTCTCTCTCTCACTCTCTCAATTCCTTTTTTTTTTAGGATTGGAATGGAATGAATTTAAACTGAAGAATCAAATGCCTATTTATAGGAGTGTTAACCGCGTTAAATACGCGTTTGTTAGGCTACCTAATTTCCTTTGAAAAATTGCTTTGCAGCAATTATTGAAAAGCAAACTCCATGTTGACTTTTCAACATTCAATAATCTTCATTTCCCTTCCTCCTTTTTTTTTCTTTCTTTTCAAATGGAGTGGGCCCCACCATTGTAGAGGAACCCCACATCCAACAGTAGGTTATTGTCGAGTTGTGGGAAGAGATGGCCAATTGTCGATTTGTAAACACCAGCTTTATTCTGGCAGCGGACCAAGTATGCCTCTATATTCAGATCCTTCACAAGGAAAAAATGAGGAAAAAAATTCAATGGGGGTGTTGTTAGTCTTACAAAATTTAGAAACTGATAATAAATTGTGTGAAATGTGTTGTGAGCATAGAACATTATTTAATTGAAAGGAATTGTGGGGGGAAGAGAGTTGTGCAGAGCCTGTATGAGTGATTGGTATGGCTTTACCATCTCCAACGAGTATGTCATCATGTCCATCATATTCAGAATGAATAGAGAGATTGCTCAGATCCAAAGTTATATGATGAGAGGATCCCGAATCCACCAACCATGGGTTTTGTTTTTTGGTGACATCACTACTAGTGACGTTTGCTTGGGGCCAATTTGAGTTAGGTGATGGCTTAGAACGAGAGCAACAAATTTTTGTTGTATGGCCAATTTTGTCGCAAAGTTGACAGATGGGTCGAGGTGGAGAGTTATTATTTGAGTACCAGGGAGAAGTTAATGGGTGTATGTTTTTTGGCATGAAGTTGATTCTAGTGTTTGATGGTGGATAATTGGTAGTTGAGGTGTATGAAGGTGTTTTATGTTGAGGTTTGGTTCCTCTGATTGTAGTTTATGCCATTGTTGTGGTCTGTATTGGGTTGAGCGCTGTGTGAGTTGTTAAAAAAGTCAACAATGGTTGACTTAATTTTTTTTGTTATCTCACATCGAAAAATTGTAAAGAAAATGAGATTTGTTAAAACTATAAATATAGCTCCTCCCGTGTCTAATTGAAATCATCCAAAAATTGTCATTCTTTCCTAAGGCAAAATTCATTCTCTCTTTTGTAAATATTTCACTTATATTATTTCTTTCAAATAGTGAAATATAATTTGGTAGTGTCCGAGAACGTAGGTATAATTTTCCGAATCTTTTTAAATTCTAGTGTTCTCTTATTTGTCTATTTAATAACTATTATCGGGTAGATTGTTAGTAAATTATTGTGTTGTTAAATTACTTAAGAAAATTATGTCTAAGTAGATTGGATTTTAAGTGGGACCATTTGTGACCCCTTCAATTTTTCCTGAAAATTTTAACTTGTGTGATTTTTCAGTACAATCGTCTACGCTTTATTCACCTGCACAATAGTATTTGAGGTAAATTTGATGGAAATTAACCAAGTTTCCACAACAATTGGTATCAGAGCATAGGTTCTTTCTTAGTATGCTCTGTGGTTGCAGCGTAGTCTGATATTCCACATCATAAAAGATTTTTTCTTAGGCTATTGGCATTTCGCATTGACAGCTATTGAGTAGTAATTATAGCAGAAATGACAAATCCATCCACTGCTTCTTTCTCATCTATTTTGGCAAGAAATGCGATGGAAAATGTAAGAGTTGCAGTGAAAATTTTTGATGATACGAGTCATTTTGGCATGTGGCAAAGTGAGGTTTTAGACGCTCTCTTTCAGCAAGGTCTAGACATTGCTCTTGAAGAAAAGAAACTAGATGATGTTAATGAGAAAGAATGGAAGAGACTTAATCGTTTAGCATGTGGTACAATTCAATCGTGCCTTTCTAGAGAGCAAAAGTATGCTTTCTTGAAAGAAACTTCTGCAAGTAAATTAATGAAGGCACTGGAGGAAAAATTCTTGAAAAAAATAGTTATATTAGACTCCACATGAAGAAAAGACTGTTTCATTTCAATTATGTTTTGGGTACCACAATAAATGATCACATCACCAGTTTTAATCAGTTAGTCGCTGATTTATTGAATATGGATGTGACATTTAAAGATGGAGATCTGGTTTTGATGTTGTTGGGATCCCTTCCTGAAGAGTTTGAGTTTCTTGAAATGACTCTACTTAATGGGAAGGCTGTTGTGTCTCTCAGTGAAGTTTGCGCTGTTTTGTATAGTTATGAACTAAGAAAAAAGGATAAGAAAGAAAGCACAAGTGGAGCTATAGAAGCTCTAGTAGTGAGAGGTCGATCACAGAGCCAGACTAAAGGAAAGAAAGGGAGATCAAAGTCGAGGCCCAAATTGGGCAAAAATGAATGTGCCTTTTATCGGGAAAAAAGGGTACTGGAAGAAAGATTGTCTTAAGCTGAAGAATAAAGGCAAACCTGATAAGGGAAAGGCTATTGTAAATTCAAATATAGCTGAGTGTAATGATGAAAACTCAGATTTTTTACTTGATGTTACATCGTCAACTAGCTCTTCTAGTGTATGGCTGCTTGATTCAGGCTGCAGTCATCATATGTGTTCCAATCGGGATTGATTCTATAAATTTAGAGAACTAAAAGATAAAGTTGTTTATACAGCAAATTATGTCCCTCTCACCGCACATGGGATTGGTTCCATTCATTTGAAAGACCATGATAGATCAATCAAAATCCTGAAAGGATATCGATTTTGGTGCCCAGAATCAAAGAAAATAATTTTCAGCAGGAATGTTACGTTTGATGAATCTACCATATTGAGAAAGGCGACAAATGAAAGTGTTGAGCAGACAGATGGTACTCCAAAACAGGTGGAGTTTGAAAGGAAAATTGTTAACCTGGCAAATGATAAAACAGATGTAGAAACTCCTATGGTAGATAAGGAGTCAGATAAAGAAGAGGTTTTAACCCAAGAACCTCTACAGCAACCTGAATCAATTGCGTTAAGTAAGCCAAAGAGGACAATCAAAAAGTCTACTCGTTATGTTGATATGGTATCTTACGGATTCCAAATTACAACTGATGGCATCTTACGGATTTCCTGACAAGGATGATATTCGATAGAAAGTAAGGCTGGTGGCTAAAGGTTACGCTCAGACGGAGGGAATTAACTATAATAAAGTTTTTTCTCCAGTTGTAAAATATTCCTCCATTCGAATTTTATTGTCTTTGGTAGCACAATTGGATATGAAAATAGTTCAGTTGGATGTAAAAACTGCATTTTTACATGGAGACTTGGAGGAGAAAATCTATATGGTTCAGTCAAAAAGATTTAAAGTTGCTGAAAAAAAAATATAGTGTGCAAGCTTGAAAAATTATTATACAGATTGAAACAATCTCCGAGGCAGTGGTATAAATGATTTGACAAGTTTATGATGGGGCAAAAGTACACCAGAAGAAAATATGATCATTGTGTGTATTTACGTAAGCTACAAGACAGATCCTACATATATCTTCTTCTTTATGTTGATGACATGTTGATAGCTTCCAAGAGTCTGATAGAGATTGAGAAGTGAAAGACTCAGTTGAACAAGGAGTTTGAAATGAAAGATCTAGGTGAAGCCAAGAAAATTCTTGGTATGGAGATAAGCAGAGATAAGAAATTAGGAAGACTTTGTTTGATTCAGAAATAGTATCTGAGAAAGGTGCTAAAATATTTTGGCATGAATGAAAATTCAAGACCTGTTAGTACTCTTCTTGCTCCTCATTTCAAGCCCATTGCATCTTTGTCTCCAAAGAATAAAGCAGAACGAGAATACATGGCAAAAGTACTGTTGGTAGCTTGATATATGCTATGGTGTGTACAGGGCCCGATATTTCACAGGCAGTTGGGGTTGTGAGCAGGTATATGCATGATCCTGGAAAGGAGCACTGGCAAGCTGTGAAATGGATTCTACGGTACATTCTGAACACCATAGATATTGGTTTAATATTTCAACGGGATGATCAAGATGGTCAATATGTAGATGGATATTGTGATTCTGACTATGCTAGTGATTTGGACAAATGATGATCAACTATTGGTTATGTGTTTACTCTTGCAAAGACACCAGTTAGCTGGAAGTCTACTTTATAGTCAACAGTTGCTTTGTCCACTACGGAGGTAGAATATATGGCAGTTACAGAGACTGTGAAGGAGGCAATTTGGCTTCAAGGGTTACTTGGTGAATTATGGGTTCAACAGAAGCACATCAAAGTGCATTGTGATAGTCAGAGTGTTATTTTTTTGGCAAAAAACCAAGTTTACCATGGAAGGACGAAACATATCGATGTTCGTTATCACTTTGGACGAGAGGTTCTAAAAGAAGGTGAAGTAACAATCCAAAAAATTAGGACCACTGAGAACCCTGCTGATATGTTGACAAAAGTGGTGACTAAAGTCAAGTTGCAACATTATTTAAACTTCATCAATATTGTTAAAAGTTAAAGTTGGGCGCTTTGAAACGCATTTGGTGACATTACTAAAATTGAGTTTTGTGTGAGATTTGAAGATGTGAAATTGAGCCAAGGTGAAGATTTGTTGAAAAAGTCAACAATGGTTGGCTTAATTTTTTTGTTATCGTACATCGAAAAATCGTAAAGAAAGAGGGATTTGTTAAAGCTATAAATATAGCCCATCTCTTATTTAATTGAAATCATCCCAAAATTGTCATTTTTTCATAAGGCAAAATTCTTTTTCTTTTTTGTAAATATGTTACTTGTATTATTTTTTTGAAATAGTGAAATATAATTTGGTAGTCTCCGAGTACATAGGCACAATTGGCCGAATCCCGTTAAATTCTGGTATTTTTTTATTTATCTATTTAATAGCTATTGTCGGGTATATTATTAGTAAATTGTTGTACTATTAAATTACTTAAAAATATTCTGTTTAAGGAAATTAAATTTTAAGTGAGATCATTTGTGACCACTCCAGTTTTTTTTGAGAATTTTACCTTAGTACAATCCTTTATATTTTATTCACTTGCATAATAATGATCGAGATGAATTTGGTGGAAATTAACCCGATTTTTCACAATATAAGTTGGGCAGTGATGGGTGAGGAGGTTTTGTTTCCTTCTTCTCGATTGAGAAAGGTTTCATGATCAAGAAGTTTGTCGTGAAGCTCTTCAAATGTCATTGGTGTTTCTCTTTCTCATATGACTGCATTGAGTTCTTTGTAATCTTTGCTCAGACCATTTAATATGTACGCAACAATTTCTGCATCACTCAATGGATGACCAATCAATGCCTTGATTGCATATAAATAACTGAAATGGAGACACCTTCTTGCGAGGTTTGCATTAAGGTTGACAATAGGGTGAGCATTCTGGTGTTTCAGCGATTTGCAAATGTGACTTCAAGTTATTGCCATGCTTCAGATGAAGTCTTTGAGGATGAGATAAGTGAAGCAATGTTTCCAGCCAAGGATGCTTGAATGGCTTGGAGTATAAGACGATCTTGGTGCAACCATATTTTTCTGTGTTGATTAGTTGTTGAAGTTGTATCTCCTTCCTGTGATTCCGTTTCTAGGGGACAAGGAAGAGAGCCATCTATGTAGCCCATTAAATCATAACCAAAAAGGAGATTGGAAAATTGAGACCTCCATGAAGCATATAGTTGCCACCACGAGACAGCTTGAAAGGAATTTGAGTGGCTGTGTTGAGGGAGATTAGTGGACTGTTATTGGAAGAGATCACAATTGGGGTTTTAACTGTGGTGGATTCTGATGCCATAAGGAATAGAAAGAGAAGAAAGAAAGAGAGAGAAAAAATAAGGGTGTTTAAGAAGTAATGCTCTTATGGCAATAGGAGCTCTGATACCATAATAAGATCTGAGATCAAAGAAATAATAATAATTTTATTGAATTAATATTTGATTTACAAAATGAACAGGATATATATAAAATTTTACAAACTAAAATTCGTTGAGATATTCCTGGATTATAGCTAACAAAATAGATAGTGGTGATGACCCAGTAAAGGAAGACTTAGTAAGACTTAATCTGTTTCTATGCTGAAGAAATGATGCGTGCCATGCATGACTAAAGAGTCGTTCTAACTTCTAACACATATAAAATTAATATAGATGAACATTTATGGTACAAAAAATTTATATAAAGTATATAGAATTTATTTGGTTCGTCTATTAGATTCTTTAACATAAAACGTCCATGACTAAAAAGAATAGTACGTGAATAGCAACCACATAAACGGAAATAAATAACTGAATTAAAAATAATCGAATTGCTCAATGTCGAGTTAGATTTTCAATTTCAGTTTATTTAATTTGAATTATTTTTATTTTTTTTGAAAGTGGTCTCCATTTGTTTCAATTATTGATTTTCACTTTTATTTCATTTTTGTTATGCCATATAATTCAACATTTTATGAGCTGTGCCCAGGCGTCTTTGGCATACTCAGATCAAAATTCCACCTGTAGCTATTGAAACTTAACATTACATTATCCATATCTATCCAAAATTTAATTATTAATACTAATATGCTATTTAATATCTGTTTATCAATAATTCTTTCAAAAATTAAAACAAAATCAAAAAAAAATATACAAATAATAATTTATAATTAAACTATGTTCATAAATATTAAAATAAATCAAATTGAATTTAAATATAAGAATAAATCAAATTAAATACTTGAGTTCAGATAATGAATATTCAAGTGCTCAACCGAAATCCTATATGTACTAGTCAAGAATAGTAAAATAACTACACAAATTCTATGAACTAGTTTATTAACTACTTTAATCCGTAGTATTAAAATTGAGTGGAGCCCAATATCCAAAAAAGTTCTACATACCCCTCCCGTCCCTAGATTTGCCAAACCTCTAAAGTAGCATGAAGATAGTAATAATGAAATTTGGTAACAACAGTAATGATGTTGGTGGCAATGGATACTAACATTATAAACAATAGGGATAATGTATTTCCTAATATTGGGAATGCTTTCATCAACCAGTAACAGTCGATTGACTAATATAGATTAGTGCTAACAATACTATAAAAAGTAACAATGTCAATAGCGAATCGTACAAAAATGTATTCTTTTTTTTTTTTTTGAATAGTGAATGTATTCTTCTTATAGTAGAAATAGTGATGTGATTCTATTCAGGTTACTATTTAAAAAAATTCTGAAATTTATTCCTAAATTATGTAAAATATTATAAATTTATCCTTAAATTATGTTTTGATTTTAAAATATCTCTGTCGTTACTAAATTGGCTCATATTTATCTTCATGGGTTAATTTCACTGATGGTTATCGAACTTATACCAAAATTACGCAAAAATAACTAAATAATTTTTTCTTTCAAAAAATTCATTGAACTTAAAACCATTATACACAAAATTTATTATGAACGGATTTCAGTGTTGACGTTCACCAGAAAATCTAGCTGACAGCCCATGTGCACACATGAACTTAAAACCATTTTACTGATGGTTATCGAACTTATATCAAAATTACGCAAAAATAACTAAATAATTTTTTTCTTTAAAAAAAGTTATTAAACTTCAAACCATTATACACAAAAGTCATTATAAACAGATTCCGGTTAGATTTTCCGGTGAGAGTCAACGAGGGTCAACACCGGAATCCGTTCATAATGACTTTTGTGTATAATGGTTTTAAGTTCAATGACTTTTTTGAAATAAAAAATTATTTAGTTATTTTTGCGTAATTTTGGTATAAGTTCGATAACCATCAGTAAAATCAACCTTTATCATCATCATTAACAAACTGTTCTACATTTGCCATATAGTTATCAAATTGATTCATATTCACATTTTTTTATTGTAAAAATTAAAATGATTCATATATATATATATATATATATATATATATATATATATATATATATATATATATATATATATATATATATATATATATATATATGTTTTCTTTTGTAAACTATCATACACAAGAAAGATAATTTCTTGCCCAGGATCTCACTACAAATTTAATTAATAATGTGCTTATGTTTATATAGAGAAAATAATCTCTACCTACTTATAAACCATATATAGTCAAGTTGTCTATTTTTAGACCTTATAGGAAAGACAAGAACATGTATTTCACTTTCATTTAAAAATTCTGTTTATTAAAATCTAATCACATTAGTCTAGCTTTTTATCTATTTCAATTTAATTAATCGTAGATCTATGTCACACTGCTTGTAAGTTCAAATCTCTGTGGGGTTTTTCTTAATTATCATACCAGTTTAGTTTCTGTATTGATGGAATAGGAAATTATAACAAATATAATTTAATATGGAGGTATCATTAAATAATGGTACCTACCTCTTGTAGCGCAGTTGCGGAAGCGTCTACAATGATCTCGTTTATTTTTGTTCACTGGCCTGACTTTTATCTACATGCGGGATAATAGCAGCTATTTCACAATCTAAAAACCCCCGAAAGATTAAGACAAAAAACAAGCGTGAGTGGGAACGAGCAACCTTGCGGCGTATACGTTTTCTCGTTATCAAATAATGAAGACCTCACCTCTATTTATAGAGATTTTAAAAGTTATAGCTCTAACTCTAGTTTAACTCAGACTCTTTTTGAGATAGGATTTGGTAATTCTAATCAGATTAAATAACTCAATTTAATCTGGATTGAAACTCAATCCATTATAGAGTCATGGGCATATCCCAACTCTATCATCTCCCACTCGCACATGACGGAACACATTCCAGTCTTAATCTTCAGTTATACTAGTAAATAATTGTGTGACCAGCATATCTCGAGAGCACTAGTGCTATACACCTGTTGTAACACCCCGAAATAGCCCTAGAAGAATTACAGAATTTTTGTTCAGAAAGATTAGATGTTGAGTGTGAGAGTCCTGTCGCGACAAGCGTCGTGGGCGCGACAGAACCCCTCCGGTTATAGGGTAATTAAATTAGAACTCTAGACACATAGCATCGTAGGAGTGTGACAAGTGGCAAGGGATGTAATTGTTTTGCTTAGTTAGTGTGCCAAGTGGCATTGTAGGGAAGTGACACATGGCTTTGTAGGGATATGACATGTGGCAAGAGTTGGATATTATTTCATAAAATCAAAAAGAGATTAGAATTGAAAAGAAGATAAACATGTAATTAATGGGATAGGTAGCATTTAGTAGCATAGTTAATTTTTGGATTTGCTTTGACCATTTGCCTCTCTCTTTTCTTTTCCCGTTGGTTTCTTTGCTTTGGCCATTATTGTCACACCCCAGAAGTGGCCTAATTGGATTTAGCAATTCTAATTGGACATTTTAGGGCAATTGGGTAATTTATTAGTGAAAGAGGATTATATTGCAAAGAAATAAAAGTAATTAATTCCAGATTTTTAGTTAGTGAGGAGAAAGTAATTTGACAAGGACTATTTGGTAAAAGAAGAGTGAGTGGATTTGTGAACCTGTGCATGTGTGTCAAGTGGAGAGTGAGTGTGTGTGCACGTGGGGGAGAGAAAAGAAAGGTCTGAATGTTTTTAGTTTCTGGAAACTAAACACACGAGGTTTTCTCTCTTTTGCTCTCTCTCACGTTAGCCATCTCTTTCCTCTCCATTTTCTGTTCTTTTTCTCACTTGCATGTGTGTTCATCTGCTGTGAGCTAGGATTTTGAGCTTTGGTAGAGATTTTCAGAGGTAAGTGGCAGTAGTTTCTGGGTTCTTTTGGTTGTATCACCTTCTGTTTCTCCTTTGGGTTTATAGAGATTCTGTTCTTGGACTCTGATTGTGGTTTTATCTGTTTGGAAGCATCTGAGGATAAAAGAAAAGAGAAAGGAAAAGGGAAGATTGTGGATTGAGAAGAATTCAGTGGACGTTTTTGAGCTTCATCATCAGGTTTGGGAGTGTCTGTTCTCTATTAAACTTGGATCCTGCTTGCTGTTTGTTGTCAATATTGACTATGCGTGTTGTTTATTAAAATGCATGAAATATGTACTATGTATACATGATTCCTGTAGAAAAGAAGGATGTTAAATATGTAAATGAGATGGACATGCACGGGTTTGAATGTGGAAATCCTGGGAAGTTGATATTCTGACATTGCCTCTGTTTTAATTGTAAAAAAATGTGTTATTTGTGTTATAATTGCTGTGAATGTGCTCTGGAGACTTGAAGGTAAGTATTTAAATCATGATTGCATGAAAAATAGTTTTAGATAAAGTGGAGTTTTGAATTTTAGAAGTACTCTGTTTTCTTGATTTTCTGGTTTTTCACGTTTTCTGGAATTTTTTGAAAATTAGTTTGGAGAAGAAGAAGTCTGTGAGAGGAAGATCACGTGACGTGATGGGACATCACGCCGTGACCTCCCTCCTTTGGGAAGTCACGTGGCGTGATGAAGCATCACACCGTGACCTTCCTCCCTTTGGGAAGTCGCGACGTGATGGAGCATCACGCCTCGCGACCTCGCCTGTATCCCTGCGTGTTCTCGTGCTTCTTTCCCTCTCCTCTCTGGCGTCACGAGACGTGACTGATGGTCATGGCGTGACTGCCTTGCTCTTCTGCTTGGCGCTCGCGTGAAGCCTGCGTCACGAGACACCACTGCTTAGGTGTCTCGTGACCAGCCTTCCCCTGCTGCCCTGTTTCCTAAAAACATGATTTTAACTTCTGGTTTAAAGGATTTTTCAGTACATATCAAATGTTTGGGTTTTACAAATTTGAATTGTATTTTTAATAATTGTTTAATTATGGGATTTGTGACATTAATTAATATTAATATACATGATTTATATGTTTATAATTTACATGAGTATGGATTATCTTAATGGGAGATTTAAGTCCTGTTAAACTTCTGTATTTAATATTTATAGTTACATGTTTTAAATGTGATCAGTATACCTGTATACTTGGACTATAAATCAGTATTATTTTCAATTCTCATATTGATATTGGTGCTTGAATTGATGAGTTGTGTTTTTAAGCCTGAATAGTCATAGTGGTGGATAAGTAAGCGCTTATTTAGGTCAGTGTGTGTGTGCAGCTGCTATATGATAAAACGTTATACGTGGGTCCGTTTGGATCCTTGTTTCGATCCTATTTGGGTCTATATGGATTTAATACGAGACTTCGGTCTCTATATGAAAAATACATGTTTGAGACTCATGTCTCTATATGCTTGGGGTACTGTGTTCTATCAGTATCCATTTGACCGTATCCACTTCTAGAGAGTATGTAGACTAATCAGGCTATATGTTTAAATGTGTTGCATATGTTGAAATGCATTGTTGACATGATTACAAGTATATGATGTACATGAATTCTTACATAACTCTATATTATGCGCCTTGAATCTGTATACTTAGAATGATGAGAATTATGGATTGTATACTTAATTGCTTGTAATGTATATATTTATGCATGTCAAGTAAGAAATTTAGAGATATGCTTACATGTGATCTTGATGCCTTTGATTTTGAATCATTAGATTATTATTGTATTGCCATAAATATTGTATTTGCATATTGTTCGTTTGTTTTGTTCCTCCCCACTAAGCGTTATCGCTTAGCACGGGCTCTTTTCCCGTGCAGGTGGCGAGTTTGGATAGGAGTCTGATATCTGCAGGTCGGCCACTAGAAGTCTTTTGGATGAAGTTATGTTGAGTCTTCCGCTGTTATTTTTGTACATGGCTTGTATAGCAATTAAATGAATCTTTTGTAAAGGAACAAGTATTATTTTTTGTATATGTATTTGCTTACAAGCCTCTTTTTGTAAAACGATATTGATATATGTTATATGTAAAAAGGATTTACTATTATATGATTAAAAGTTTCTTTACATCTTATTTGATTTTTGTTTATACATGTGTATATGGATTCGTTTATATGTGTTTGCTCGCGTGGCACTCCGGTATCCTTCCAACGGGGATGGCGGGGGATTACAGCTTGGTATCAGAGCCCAGGTTTGGTGGTTCTGAGTTATGTTGTGATTGTTTTAGTGTAGAGTCGCGTCTATGCATGAGAGTCAGTTTTGTTTAGTGGCCTAATGCATATATCTTATTTTGTGTAGTGTTTGTATGGAGTCGGATCCAAGTGAGTATATGGGCGACACAATGGACAGTGTCTATGTGGGTCGTAGAGATAGTCCGATCCGAGGAGGTGATCCAGTGAGACAGGATAGGCCTGCACAGGAACCTGCACCAGCTGTGGGTGCAAATAGAGGAGTTGGTTTTGATCCAGCATTAGTGCAAGGGTTACTGCAAGTGGTTGATAGGTTGACTGCTCCTAAGGCTCCAATTGAATTGTTAAGAAAAAGAGGAGCAGAGGATTTTCTTGGGACTGCCTTAGATGAATCAGATGTGGCTGAGTTTTGGCTCAAGAGGGTAGATCGGATTTTGCAAGAGATTAGATATCCCGCGGATCAGAGAGCTTCATGTGCAGTTTCGTTGCTTCAGGGATCAGCATATGATTGGTGGGAGCTTGTGATGAGGAATCCTCAGCGACCAGCTGAGTTGACATGGGAATATTTCAAGCAAGAGTTTGAGCAAAAGTATGTGACAAAGGCTTATCAAGAAGCTAAGTGGAGAGAGTTCATTAGTTTGAAGCAGCGGGGTATGACTGTAAGTGAGTATGATAAGGAGTTCAATCGGCTGAGTAAGTATGTGCCCGAGCAGTTGTTGACTGGTGAGTTCAGATGTAGACACTTTCTAGAAGGACTTCGTGAGGTGTTCAGAGGTCCTTTGTCTGCTATGATAGTCTTGCAACCAGTGGGGTATTATCAGCTTGTGGCTGCAGCAATGAAGTTAGAAGAATCTGAGATGGTAAAGCAGAAGATAGCACAGAAGAGGAGAGCACCGGATGGGGGAGTTGCGAGTACTAAGAAGTCCAAGGGTGCTCCAACCGAGCAAGGAAATAGAGGGACTGTACAAGTACCTTCAGAAGTAGGAAGTGTGGCACCGCATGCTAGTAAAGGAAATCGAGCACCGGAATGTGAGCATTGTCATAGGCACCATTGGGGTACGTGTCGCAAGATTACAGGCGCATGTTTTAAATGTGGAAGTATGGAGCATCGGTTTGCAAGTTGCCCTAATCGACAAGAGGACCAGATTCAGCAAGAGACCAGAAGATCAAATGTCATCCAAAGCAATCGTGAAGGAAGTAGAGCCCCGAGAGCACCATCTGAGACGGTGCAACGACCTGGTGCTACAGAAGATCATAACCGGCATAGGGCGTATGCTATGATTGCGGAAAATGTGACTGTTGCTGCAGGACCTTCGGGTAAGTGTTTATATGTTAAGTTTTGTTTCGTTTCGGTTTTGGTACTTGAGATGTGTTTGGACAAGCGACGAAATTTCGAGGACGAAATTTTCTTAAGGAGGAGAGAGTTGTCACACCCCAGAAGTGGCCTAATTGGATTTAGCAATTCTAATTGGACATTTTAGGGCAATTGGGTAATTTATTAGTGAAAGAGGATTATATTGCAAAGAAATAAAAGTAATTAATTTCAGATTTTTAGTTAGTGAGGAGAAAGTAATTTGACAAGGACTATTTGGTAAAAGAAGAGTGAGTGGATTTGTGAACCTGTGCATGTGTGTCAAGTGGAGAGTGAGTGTGTGTGCACGTGGGGGAGAGAAAAGAAAGGTCTGAATGTTTTTAGTTTCTGGAAACTAAACACACGAGGTTTTCTCTCTTTTGCTCTCTCTCACGTTAGCCATCTCTTTCCTCTCCATTTTCTGTTCTTTTTCTCACTTGCATGTGTGTTCATCTGCTGTGAGCTAGGATTTTGAGCTTTGGTAGAGATTTTCAGAGGTAAGTGGCAGTAGTTTCTGGGTTCTTTTGGTTGTATCACCTTCTGTTTCTCCTTTGGGTTTATAGAGATTCTGTTCTTGGACTCTGATTGTGGTTTTATCTGTTTGGAAGCATCTGAGGATAAAAGAAAAGAGAAAGGAAAAGGGAAGATTGTGGATTGAGAAGAATTCAGTGGACGTTTTTGAGCTTCATCATCAGGTTTGGGAGTGTCTGTTCTCTATTAAACTTGGATCCTACTTGCTGTTTGTTGTCAATATTGACTATGCGTGTTGTTTATTAAAATGCATGAAATATGTACTATGTATACATGATTCCTGTAGAAAAGAAGGATGTTAAATATGTAAATGAGATGGACATGCACGGGTTTGAATGTGGAAATCCTGGGAAGTTGATATTCTGACATTGCCTCTGTTTTAATTGTAAAAAAATGTGTTATTTGTGTTATAATTGCTGTGAATGTGCTCTGGAGACTTGAAGGTAAGTATTTGAATCATGATTGCATGAAAAATGGTTTTAGATAAAGTGGAGTTTTGAATTTTAGAAGTACTCTGTTTTCTTGATTTTCTGGTTTTTCACGTTTTCTGGAATTTTCTGAAAATTAGTTTGGAGAAGAAGAAGTCTGTGAGAGGAAGATCACGTGACGTGATGGGACATCACGCCGTGACCTCCCTCCTTTGGGAAGTCACGTGGCGTGATGAAGCATCACACCGTGACCTTCCTCCCTTTGGGAAGTCGCGACGTGATGGAGCATCACGCCTCGCGACCTCGCCTGTATCCCTGCGTGTTCTCGTGCTTCTTTCCCTCTCCTCTCTGGCGTCACGAGACGTGACTGATGGTCATGGCGTGACTGCCTTGCTCTTCTGCTTGGCGCTCGCGTGAAGCCTGCGTCACGAGACACCACTGCTTGGGTGTCTCGTGACCAGCCTTCCCCTGCTGCCCTGTTTCCTAAAAACATGATTTTAACTTCTGGTTTAAAGGATTTTCCAGTACATATCAAATGTTTGGGTTTTACAAATTTGAATTGTATTTTTAATAATTGTTTAATTATGGGATTTGTGACATTAATTAATATTAATATACATGATTTATATGTTTATAATTTACATGAGTATGGATTATCTTAATGGGAGATTTAAGTCCTGTTAAACTTCTGTATTTAATATTTATAGTTACATGTTTTAAATGTGATCAGTATACCTGTATACTTGGACTATAAATCAGTATTATTTTCAATTCTCATATTGATATTGGTGCTTGAATTGATGAGTTGTGTTTTTAAGCCTGAATAGTCATAGTGGTGGATAAGTAAGCGCTTATTTAGGTCAGTGTGTGTGTGCAGCTGCTATATGATAAAACGTTATACGTGGGTCCGTTTGGATCCTTGTTTCGATCCTATATGGGTCTATATGGATTTAATACGAGACTTCGGTCTCTATATGAAAAATACATGTTTGAGACTCATATCTCTATATGCTTGGGGTACTGTGTTCTATCAGTATCCATTTGACCATATCCACTTCTAGAGAGTATTTAGACTAATCAGGCTATATGTTTAAATGTGTTGCATATGTTGAAATGCATTGTTGACATGATTACAAGTATATGATGTACATGAATTCTTACATAACTCTATATTATGCGCCTTGAATCTGTATACTTAGAATGATGAGAATTATGGATTGTATACTTAATTGCTTGTAATGTATATATTTATGCATGTCAAGTAAGAAATTTAGAGATATGCTTACATGTGATCTTGATGCCTTTGATTTTGAATCATTAGATTGTTATTGTATTGCCATAAATATTGTATTTGCATATTGTTCGTTTGTTTTGTTCCTCCCCACTAAGCGTTATCGCTTAGCACGGGCTCTTTTCCCGTGCAGGTGGCGAGTTTGGATAGGAGTCTGATATCTGCAGGTCGGCCACTAGAAGTCTTTTGGATGAAGTTATGTTGAGTCTTCCGCTGTTATTTTTGTACATGGCTTGTATAGCAATTAAATGAATCTTTTGTAAAGGAACAAGTATTATTTTTTGTATATGTATTTGCTTACGAGCCTCTTTTTGTAAAACGATATTGATATATGTTATATGTAAAAAGGATTTACTATTACATGATTAAAAGTTTCTTTACATCTTATTTGATTTTTGTTTATACATGTGTATATGGATTCGTTTATATGTGTTTGCTCGCGTGGCACTCCGGTATCCTTCCAACGAGGATGGCGGGGTGTTATAATTATTCTTCTTTTCTTTTCCTTTTCCTTGAGTTTCTGCTGTTCACTTGCTTTGCCATTTCTTTGTTCTTCTTTCTTGATCTATTTTGAGTGATTCATTTAGATTGGCTTGAAGAGATTGGGTAAAGAAGTAGATTGGTTTTCTAAGAAGGTAAGTGACTTGATTTGCTAGCATGGTCTTCTATTTATATGTACCTATTTCTGTTTTTGATTTAAAGTGAGAAGTAGAGTGATTCAAGTGTTTTGCGTAATTTTGGTTTAAGCTACGGCCAAGAGAGTGGATAAAGGCAAGGAGAAGGTCGGAATCGAGTAGAGAGCACAAGATCGAGCTTCCTAGAGGTAGGGATCGCGTGCGATCTTTATTTATTCATTTTGATTGCTTACAGTGTTTTATGGTGTATGTATATGGATATGTTGTGATTATATGTGTGTTAAATGGTCTACATACAACTTTCATGTGTAAAGTGTGTTTGTGGGTGAATTCTGTTCAGATTGTCATCAGACCTCTGTGTATTGTATTTGTGATAAGTAGAGTTATAGGGCTTCAATCGAGTTGATTCAAATTGCATCTTAAACCTAAGATCCGTAGTTAAAAATGTCTAAGAGGGTACTTGATCTATTTCTGTCCCTAAGTATTCCAAAAAGTAATTATAACGTAAGTGACCCTGTTCTGGCGGGTTCACTGGAACAGTATAGATTGTTTGAATCATATCTGGAGTTCTAGATGTCCACAAGACCTGAAAATTGTCCCATTTGAAAGTTAACATCCTAGGGAACAAATGTTAAGAGAGAGTTTTGCCTAAAAATGAGGTATAAACTTCGAAATAGGCTGTTTAAAATCATGGTGTGAACCAGTCCTGAAATTTTGATTCTGTTTTGCAACATTTTTATATGTCACGGTGGAAACCAAAATGGTTACCACCGTGACCTATGAAAATGCTGGGCAGAATGCTCATTTTTGGACCTCACGGTGGCAACCAATCCATTACCACCGTGACCACCCCCTGGTATGCATATTTTGAGTGTTTTTCTTCCCGAAGAACTTCATGGTAAGTTCCTATAGCATGTCCAACTCATTTCTAACCTTATTAAATGAGTATGTGAGTGGTTTCTCCCATCTTTATGTGCCTAGTTAGAGTTTATATGTTATTATTTGGCTTTCACCTTTTCAAGGATTATCTTTTAACTTTCTTACATGATAAAAACAGATCAAATGAACATGATTAAAGAGCTTATACATGAACTAAATGTTATTGAATTTCATGAATGCATTTGAATAATGAGCTATAGTTTAGCAATAGTGTATAGTCTAAATGGGTTGTTTGCTTTTGAGCCTGATTACCGTTATAGTGGATAGATAAGCATGCTTATAAAGGGCTAGAATGCAGCTGCTAGAGTTGGCCTTAATTGTGCCCAGAGTTCGGAATACCTCGTGTATTCCATAGAGTTTGAGTTAATTCTCCATATGTAAGATATTGTAAACAGTATCCAGAGTTACCCGTATCCACCATGAAAGGAATTCAGGCCTCTTGTTATTGTTAGTGTATAATGAACATGAGAATAATGTTACATGATGGCTTGTATACAAGTATATGTTTATATGAATTGGAGTACATGATTTATATGATTGTGAAAATATATGCATGAGTTGTTTGAGCATTGCATGTGAAATGTATATTTTACTTGTGACTTCGTAAAGAAGTCCTTTGCATTATTTTTCATCCCCACTAAGCGTTATCGCTTAGCACGGATGTTTATTTCCGTGTAGGTTGACAGGTTCGGAGCGGTGATAGCGCGCATTTGCAGGTCAAGGCCACTAGGAGTTTTGTTATACCTTTTTGTATAAGTTAGAGATAGAGTTTTACATTTTGAGTAACATCATTATGTAATTTAAGTAAAGGCACATGTAAATGTAGATGTAAAGTTAAATGAAAACAAGTTGTAATATGAACATGTATAGAGTTAAAGATGAATATGTATATATGTAGTTAATGCGAATCACATGTTGGGCCCTAGTGTAGTATTATTTTATTATTCTTAGATGAATGTGTTTAATGCTATTGCTTCCGCTAGTATGTACGAATATATGTGTATGTATATGTCCGCGTGGCGCCCCGATATTCCTTCTCGGGGGTATGGGGGTGTTACACCTGTTAGGGATATATAGCGTCTCGAAAAATAAGATCCTCCTTTTCACGTATGCCTAACCCTAGATTGCCTTCTCACATTCATTATTTTAACTAATGATCTCATAAAATAATTTTCGTATTTACTATTATGTCTCTACTCATAGAAACTATAATAGGTATGCCGGTGAACCACGAAACATTATGAAAGTGATCAAAAGGCTATCTTCCCCTCTTACTGTATGCCATCCATCACGATTCAACTCACTTTTCTAGTTAGATCCTCCAGGTCTAAATTTTTTTCGGACCTCTTGGAAACTAACTAAGCTAGCCACATTGAACCATATTTCAGGGATAAGTTAAGGGTTCTAATTAAGGGTCAAAATATAAATAGGGTCTCACAATAGGAAAAGTTGAGATCATTAATTTTATTAAATTCCCATTCCTGTGGTCACATAAGCACACACGGTATAAAACATGTGTTATGGTGTTCTTTCCTTCCCTTAAAGGAGCGCACGTCTCACATTTCAATAATGTGTATATTAAACACCATACAGAAGTTTAAGGTTGCGATGCACCGAAACACCCAACTTTAGTCCGCTTACTTAAGGACTACTTCTCGCTTTTTAGACAGAACATGGTAGTTACATATAACTGACCATCGGATTCTATACAATCCTTATTTTGGATCTCAATCCAAAGCATACAATTTTATGTATGTCTTTATCTCGCACCTTAACAAGACTCATCTTGTAATTTCTGCAGGACGGTACTTTTATTTTGAACAGGCTCTCGAGCATTCTCATATGTTCAAAAATCGCCTCATCTTAGTTTTTGCCAACTCATTGACAAAACTAAAGTAAACACCCTTGTGAGTGGGCTACTTCTCTGTCCGATATGCTCAATCTCATATCAATAACAGTAAATGTTTACACATAAACATTCACACTCATGAATTGCCAACAATGAACTTTAGTTATTATTCACAAACAATAACGTTAAGGGAAAATATAAAATATAACAGTACCAATTAAATTCTATGCAAACCTAGAGATCTAATGTGTTTCTCAAAACACATCTCTCATTACAGGTTTACTCAATGGATCTGCATGCGTAGAAACGTACTGTAAGTTCACTTCTCCTCATGCAATAATATCTTTCGTATATTGATACCTAATGTCGATATGCTTAGCTCTACTATAAGCTATCAACGACTGACTGTCACTATAAACTATCACTGATACCTTTCAGACAGTTACTCTTAAATGGCTCACAAATCATTTTAGCTAAACTGTCTCTTATACTGCAGTTAAGGAAGCGTCAAATTTAGCTTCTATTATTGATAGGCTACACAGATTTATTTCTTGTTGCTCTACGAGATGGCACTCTTGCCAAACAAGAGTATGAAACCTGGAGTGGATTTTCTCTCATCCACATCTCCTGCCCAATCAACGTCTCTATATTCTCTCAATGCAGATCATTTTCTTGATAATAGAGAGAATATTCTGCAGTACCTTTATGGTATATAAGTATCCTTTTAATTGCTTCTAATGTGTTTTGCCCAGGTTATATTGATATCTATTTACCATGCCCACTGTATAGCAGATATCATATCTTGTATACAACATCATGTACATAAGACTACCCAGGGCACTGTCATATATAGAATGCTCCTCATACGTTCAATTTTTCTGACTTCATATGACACACATCTTTGCTAGGAAACTAATTCTTGGCAATAGGGTTATCTATGGGTTTACAGTTTTGCATATTAAATCACTCAATGTCTTTATTGATATATTTCTCTCAAGAAACAGACAACAATCTTCTCAAACAATCTCTTGAAATCTTAACTTCAAGAATATAATATGCTTGACCCATATCCTTTGTCTCAAAGTTGGACAATAACCAATCTTTGATTTCATTTACGTACCATTTATCATTTTCAGCTTTAAGTATGTCGTCTACATACAATGCCAAAATGATAAATTCATTTTCAGAGCTTTTACTATAAACACGATGATCTTCATTAATCATGTTGAACACATTCGACATGATTGTATGATGAAGTTTCAAGGACTATTGTGTTGAAGACTGTTTAAGACCACAGATTGAACTCATCAATCAGCAAACCTTATGTTTGCTGCATTTTTTTGATGAAACATATAGATTGTTCCATCCAATTCTCCATTGAGAAAAGAAGTCTTCCCATCCATTTGATAAAGCTCTAGGTCCGAACTCGCCACTATGGCCAAAATTAACCTTATGTACGTAAATTTTACAACAGATGAGAAAGTCTACTCATAGTCAATCTCTTCCTATTGTATAAACCCCTTAGCAACTAGCTGAGTCTTATATCTTTCGATACCTCTTTCAACTTTTTGCTTTTTCTTTGAGAATACATTTATTCCCAATTTGTGTCTTTCCAGTAGATCAATTAGTTCTCAAACTTGGTTTTTAATCTTATGGATGCCATATTTTCTTCCATTGTTTTAATCCATTTTTTCTTAGATGGGCATGAAAAAGCTTTTTGAATATTTTATGCTTTTTCTTTATCTTGTGGGATAACCAAAAGAGCTTCATTCAAGTCTTCGATTTTAAATCTTTGGCATAAAATACTTATCCTTTTAGATTTTTGCAGTTCTGAATCTTGATAAACATGTCTCATAGATTCATCATGATTCATAATTCTCCCACTAGGATTATGTTCCATACTCTCACTGGCGTCAGGAATACCATATTCTTTCCTTCCACTGGAGTCAAGAATGCTCCCACTCGAATCAGGTCTCAAACATCTGGATCGTTTGGAGGATGAGGGTCTTAACCTTCTTCTTCTAAATCCCTCCCACTCGGATGGAGTGATCCTGATAGTTCCTCTTCTTGAGTTTAATATAAAGTGAAATCTCAATTCACTTTGCCCAACTTTGAAAATTTATTCTCTTAAAAATATGACGTCTGGTGATCCAAATTCTGTCATTATGCCATTCTCTTGCTTATCCATGAAAATATATGCTTTTGATACTTCAAAATAACTCACATAGATACTCTTTTTATCTCTTAGTCTCAAATTTACCAAATTGAGGTATCATGGACGTAAGCATTATAACCCAAAGGTTGTAAATGGCCTAGGTTAACTTGTCGACCAGTCATCAACTCATAAGTTGTGGAAGTGACAGATTTAGAGGGCATACATTTCAGAACATATGTGGCAGTCAATAAAACATCTCCCTAATAAGAGATAGGCAAATTTATCTCTGCCATCATAGATCAACCATATTTAGGAGAATCTTATTTCTCCTTTCCTCAACACCGTTTTGTTGTGGATTTCTAGGAATGAACAACTAATGTTCAATCATTTTTCATCACATAAAGCTTTAAATTCATCATAAAGATGTTCCCGACCTCGATCAGTATTTAAAGCCTTGATCCTTTTGTCTAATTGATTCTCAACTAAACTCATATAAGTCTTGAAGCAACTCAATGCTTTTGACTTGTGAGAAATCAAATAGACATGACCATACCTAGTACAGTCATATATAAATGTGATGAAATTGTAGGCCCCATGCCTTACCCTCACATTCATTTGACCACATTCTTCAGAATGGACTAACTGCAATGGAAATTTGGCTTTAGTTCCTTATTCGAATGATTTTCTAACTAGTTTTTCCTTTCAGGCAATGCTTTCGTGTAGGCAATTCAACCTTATTTAAATCGCCTACTAAACCTTCTTTACTAACCGACTCATTCGATTTTGTCCAATATGATTTATTGTAACATGCCATAATTTCACATTATTCTCATAACAATGTGAAAAATAATAAATTAAAGGAAAATAGTCATGGTCCACATCCATAACTAGAACCATAATAGAAATCATTCAAGTATAAGCATATACTGTCATCCTTAAAATATAAATTGAAAACAAATTTCAATAAAATAAGAACATAACCTAAATTTCATAACAAAGGTATCTCTATCCCTTGTTACATAGTCCATTATTCTAAATCTATCACCCACAAATGATGAAATTCAGAACTAGATACATAAATTTTTCTCACTCTTGAGTCAAAATAGTGTATCTTTATAGGCACAATGCAGTCTCTTTGCATAGTATCCTTTTAGGCAATTGAAACATTTCACTCTTGAATTGTTTACCTTATTTTGCCTTAGGACCTTTCGTGACTCTATTCGTGATTCTATTCTTTTTCCTTTTCAGGCTCTCGAGCCTTTTCCTTATCCCTACTTTTGAAGCTTCTTTTATTGTTCTAGTTAGAACTCATTCTACCAGAGCGGGACTATGCCATATGCACTATGACATTGACCTTGATCATTGCCAGATGGTTCCTTTTAAGCTTCAAATGACAAGCGACATCCTCAAATGTCTTTGTGCTTATCCATGTGAGTTAGTTGTATCTTCACATGCTACCAACTCTTGGGTAAGGAATTGATAACAGTTTGGACCTACTGCTCATCAGTCAACTTATGACTAAGTTCACTAAGCTCATTTTTTCTTTTATATCTCTCTTAGATGTTTTCGCATCGAATAATCAGACTTTTTTCTGATATATATCAAATTTGATCATCAATGATTGGAGTTTATTCAGATTCACATCTCTAAACTTCTCCTGCAAAGCGATCCACAGATCCATTACATTTTGATACTTGCGAAATGGCTTAGTGATATCATCATCCTTTTGTACATAGCAAGATGATTCGAGTAGTTGAATTCTGCTTTTTCCATGCCACACAGGCATCTTGGTCCCACCTATGCTAAAATATAGTGCCATCCTTAGATTCAGCTATAACCAAATTTTAGGATTTAAGAGCCTCTTGCTCTTCAAGCACATACTGAATCATTGTATTCTAGATTTCATAATTATAACTTGGAAGCAGCATCCATTAGGATCCTCTGATCTAAAATGGAATAATATTGCACATATTTACGGGAGATAAGGCAACACATGCAATTTATTATGCACATGAAATAATAATCTAGTAAAATTTTCTATTAGGCTCAAATTCGAAAAGGCTACTTATAGTATCCAATTACCCTCTAAGTCCTAATGTCCAATCTTATAGGTTAAAATTTCACGCATAATAAATCTGAATTATTGGATTATCAAGTTTTCAAACTTATGAGGGGATTTTATTAAGTCTATACTTAATAAGCATGCAATCATTTTACTCATAAAATATCGCAAGACAATTAACAATTAAAATAAACTCATTTATTATAAAGTTAAATGCTATCATAATAAGTAAATAAACGCATTTATTTAACCAATAAATAAAATTCAATAATTCCAAAATAAGACACTCATGTCAAATATTAATAGAAAATATAAATCTTATTTAACAAAAATAAACGCCAACTCAAAATTGACACTAATGTCAACTATTTTAAAAGTCCAGATTTCATAAAATCTTTTTAGTTATTAGGATTATTTCTTTGACCGATTTTATCAATTCATCAAGCAACTCATAAGTCAATTGATAAAGCTATGGACGATGCATGCTCCGTCCATTTCTCAATACCATCACATATTTTAGTGTTGCTTCTCAACACTTCCCTTTTGACAACTCGAACCAAAGTTCCATTTCCATACTCAGACCACCTGTCCAAATACACTCTTACATGTGTTCTCACACATGTACTTTATGATGCACTATAGCATCAATATCATCAGCTCGAATGATCCTCTGCATCCTCATGTTGCTTACTAAATGCACTATTGCATTTCTTAAAGCAATCACATGCGGGGTATTAAGAATTATAGGTGTCCTTATAAATATTTTTGAAACCCATTATAGAAATTTAAATTGTTAATACACTCATGTATAAACACATATGATTAAAACATGTTTCAATCAGTAAATAAGGACAAATAACACATAAATATTTTTCAAAATATTTTAAAAAATAGAAAACACATTTTCCATAATTATTAAAATATTCATTTTAAAATAAAATGAACAAATATATTTTATGGTCATAAAAAAATTTTGAAAAATTGACCAAAAACTCAGAAATATTTTGACAAAAAATTTCAAAAAAATCGGAGCTGATTTGGATGCCGGAACACGCCGCATGCGCCACACGACGCACTTACGCGAACCACACGCCACACGCGTTGCCTCCCACTTGACCAAACACGTGTCAACACCACAACGTGCCACGTGTCTGATTCCTACTTGTCCACTTGGCGCCACGTGGCACCCTGGTACACATCACCGCCACATGGCATGACACGTGTCATCCATGTAGCGGTGTGTCATTGGACCACGTGTCACACATGACACGTCAGCATTGCCACGTGGCAATCCTCGGTCTGAAACGTGGCAACCCCTGATTGGCCCATGTGGCACCCGTGGCACGTGTGATCCACGTGGCATGACCGCAGTCCGCCACGTGGCTCACTCTTATTAGGCCACGTGTCACCCTCTGATTGGGACACGTGTCACCCTCTGGTTTATCCATGTGTCCACCCCACCGTATGCCACGTGGCATGGCCTCCGTCGTCCACGTGGCGATCAGTTATTAGGCCATGTGTCAGCGTGACGCATCACTGCTAACACGTGCCAGCGCCCACACGCACTCGCCATGCGTATGGCACGCGCCACCTTCCCGGCTGATCTGGGTCTCCGGATTTCGGCCTGCCGGGGGTTTTTGGGGTCTGTGAATCCAATGGTAAGGTCAAAAATAAAAATTTCAATTTTTAGACTAGCATTTTGAATATTCAAATTTATTCCCTCGGGTTCGGTGTACACATACACGAAATCGAGCCAAAATATACACGCATATATATTTTTCACACAAAAAATAAATTTTTTATTGCGTTTCATGCTTCCTTGATCTATCAATTTTACTCATAAAATTTTAGATCAATTTTAAGCCACATACCAGGATGCAAAAAATGAAAGCTGTGATACCAATGATGGAATAGGAAATTATAACAAATATAATTTAATATGGAGGTATCATTAAATAATGGTACATACCTCTTGTAGCGCAGAAACTCGTTGCGAAAGCGTCTACAATTATCTCGTTTATTTTTGGTCACTGGCCTGATTTTTATCCACATGCGGAATAGTAACAGCTATTCCACAATCTAAAATCTCCTGAAAGATTAAGACAAAAAACAAGCGTGAGTGGGAACGAGCAGCCTTGCAGCGTATACGTTTTCTCGTTACCAAATAATGAGGACCTCACCTCTATTTATAGAGATCCTAAAAGTTAGAACCCTAACTCTAGTTTAACTCAAACTCTTTCCGAGATAGGATTTGGTAATTCTAATCAGATTAAATAACTCAATTTAATCTGTATTGAAACTCAATCCATTATAAAGTTATGGGCATATCACAACTCTATCATGTATAATCTATTTCCTCTCCTTCTGCCATTTGTGCCTATATTGAGGTTTATAGGAGTCATATATAGGGGCCAACTGATTTTTATTCCACTTATTCTGCAACTGAATTTTCAGCATACTTCAGTTAACGTAACTGTTATCATTCATCCATTTCATTGGAAAAAACCAAGGTTTTGAAATCCGGACTGGTCGGTTCAACCGGGAACCGATCACCGTATTTGCCCAATTAGGGGTAAAATATAGAAAATGCTAAGATCGGGATAAAATTAGTTGAATTGTAACCTGGTTGATCCAATAGCAGTTTACCGTTTTTTATTTTAAATAATACTTCATTTTTTATGTGCAAATTTACATTTTTTTATTCTTCTCTTTTACATTCTAATAGATCTCTCATAGTTACAAATACTAATTCTAACTATTTTAGTAAAATATATATGATTATTTTTATTTTGAGCACTAGTATCGCTACAAAAAAAACTCATTTTAGCGACGGAAATTAGCGACGGATATTTTTCTGTCGCTATTTAGCGACTAAATTTAAAATTAGTCGTGAAAGACATTTTTTTTTCTAAATTAGCGACTAAATAGCGACGAAAACAAAAAACCGTTGCTAAATTTTGGCGGCAATTTATGGCGCCTTTATTGCGACTAATTTAACGACCAAAATATTAGTCGCTATTTTTTGCGATAATTTAGCGACTAAAAATTCAGTCGTTAAAATAGCGACGGCAATTTCAGTCGCTAAATCTGGAGGCAATTTCAGTGATTTTATTTGCGATGAATTTAGCGACTAAAATTGTTGTCGCTAAACAATTAGCGACGGAATAGCGACTAATATGTTTGTCGCTAAAAAATATTCAAATTGAAAATAATATTGTGATACTATAGCGACGGACTAAATCCGTCGCTATTTCGTTGCTATTTTTTACACAAAAATTGCCTAAGCTAGCCAAAACTACGTCGTTTTGGCTCTTCCCTTTTCTTTTTTTCCATTTCTTCTTCATTTCCGTTTTGGCAGCCCCAAAATCGATCCGCCCTTCTTGTTTCAACTATACCTCATTTGTTCCCTCTTTCCATAGCCATCTCCACCCCTCCATCCACCGTGAGCCGGCAGCCTCCTCTTCTCCTTTTGGAGCGCATGACTGCAGCAGCCCATTCTCCTTCTTCCCCCTGCATTTTCTGCTCTGATTTCAGCCCTCCCTCTTCGTCATTTTCGTCATCGCTGCCCACTAAAACACCGTCAGCTCCCTCCTATTCTTCGGGTCGACTACATTCCTCGCGATCTCCGCCCCTTCCTCCACCGTTGCTGTTTTCGGTCGTGTCTCCGTCTTCCTCTCTCTTCGCGCACGACAGCAGATCTAGTTCACACAGCCATCGCGAGCCCAGATCCGGAGCCCAGCTGCCTCGCCCCTCCCACCCAATCACGCCATAGTCCCAAGCAGCTCCCACCCTAACCCCGTCGCGTCACACCTCCTTCAACCCCCTTCCTTGCCTTATTTTCCGGTGAGTTTTCTTAATTCCTCCAAATTTTAATTTTTAATATATATATATATATATATTAAATTTGTTTCTCAATTAATCGATTGAGTTCTTAAAGACTCTTTAAAATCTGGAAATTTTACTAACAGTAGATAGAATCTGTTAGGGATTTTTTTTAGAAATACAGTTTGTGGGATTTGGCTAAGTTGAAATTAAACTAAATATGCAAATTTTGGGGTTGAGAAAACGTGAATTGAGTTCTCTGTTCATGGACAGAGTTGGAGTTGAATCTGAATTTAGGCCTTTGAAATTTGTTTTCTTTAGGATATTTGGAATAATATAAAGGAGTTGGTTTATTGCACTATAGCGTTTCTTCAAATGGTTTTGTTTGGAAATTTCGTTTGGTTGTTGTGAAATTGGAAGAAAGTTGAACTTGCTTAGGTTGTGAAATTGGAAGAGTTTAATCCGTTGCTTTCTCTGTTGTGGTTTTGTGTCTAAGACATTGCAATATTTTTCATCTGATATATGTTAAAATCTTTCACTTTTGACTTGAAATCCTTTTGACATATTCTTCCTTCTGTCCCTTTGTTTGATTTTTTTTTTAATTCATGCACCTTATGATTAAAAGGATCTCACAGCAGAGTTTCTAAAACAGAAATGACGGTATTCCACTTCTTTAACTGTGCGATTCTCACCTTCGGTTCTCATGCCGTTTACTACTCCGATCTTAGACTCCTCTATTTTGTTTATTTTTTACTCATCTATTTCTCCAATCTAAAAATTTTTGAAGTTCTAAATCAATTTCCGTTTTCTAAATTGCTTTCAATAGTCTTAAAATTAGACTTCGAAATGTAATATTCGTAAGCTAATTGGAATTAGTTCATCGATTTAGTGAATGATGTTGTGTCGATGTCTGGTTATACTTTCAGGTCTGAGTATGATACACTTGGCACCTCTGTTGCTGCGCTTGTTTATCTCGGGACAGCATTAGTAAAGGTTAGCAGTACTGTGGTATATGCTACAAGTGTGCTCTAATTTTCATTTTGTTTTCTGCTCTCTCAATTTTATTAATTGGATGGCTTCTCCAGTGTATTGGCAGCTAGTTTGTTTGGCTACGTTCCTTAAGGTTTCTGAGAATGATAGCTTTTATTCTGTTATTGCATGCTTAATTTAGTATAGATCTCTTTTTGACTTTGTGAATAATTAGGAATGATGCTTACTGTGATTCTCTTTATTATGCAGACAAATGTTACTTATTTTTTAATTTAGACGGATTGATTCCTAAGCTTTGTGTTTTAGTTCAAGAAGTAGGGAGAGGAGGAAAAGTAGAGCTTCTGCGGATTGATCAATGGTAACATACTTATTCCAGTGAAGTTGTACTTTTGTGATTTGCATTTGTTTGCTAAATAAGGCTACATGCATCCAATGGAATGGTTGCAGTAAGGGAAGCTGAAAATGTTATTATTTGCATCCACTGCTTAAATTATGTATTGTTTATCATGTTATTAATTCTAAAAACAAGTTTAAATTGTGTGCTTTGGCAAATCTATGAGATTTGTGTGCACGTGACCTTGAAAATCTAACAAAATATTTCAATACTTAGTCTGAATTTGTTCATTTCCATCATTGCATTCTAAACAATATTCTTACCAGAACCATTATGGTAATTTTTTCAACAATTAATGATATGATGATAATGAGCATTTGCTCTCTATATTTATTTCAGTTTACTTATTTTGTGATGTTAAATATAATATCTTGCTGCCTTAGTTTTATTTTATTTGCTATTTGTTATTAACTTTAATTTTATTTTTTCTCATAATTTATAAATTAGGTGGTTCGTGAAGAAATTAAAGATTCAAAATGGTGGCATTCCGTTGATGTTTCAAGATTTTATAATATGTTTTTTTGTTGTAATTTTTAAATATTTTATGATTGTGGAAATTAGTGTTTGTATTATCTAACATGGTTTTAATTATATGAAAATTAATTTTTAATTTTGTTTTATTAAAGAAATTTGGTTATTTTGAGTGGATGATATTATATTTTTTAAATTAATAGTATTGTTAATAATATTGTATAAGTATTATTTACATAAATTAAAATTTTCATCTAATAATAATAATAAAAAATAAAATTCAAAATAATTCAAAATTAAATTCAAAATAATAATAAAAAAATTAATATTTTTAGCGACGGAATAGCGATGGATTTTCCGTCGCTAATAATTTTTTAATATTTTTGGCGACTAATTTAAGGGGTTATTTAGCGACTAAAATTTTATTTTTAGCGACTAAATTTTTCGTCGCTATTTTTAGCGACTATATTTCGTTTCAGTCGCAAATTTTTTGCGACGGAGCAAATAGCGACTTTTCGTCGTGGAGTCGCTAAACGTAATTAGCGACGAAAATGCCATATTAGCGACGGAAAATTCCGTCGCTAATTTGCTTTTTTTTTGTAGTGTATATAGTTTAATTAGTTTAAGATGAATTTTATTTTATTAAGTATGAATATTAACAATAATAATATTATTATGGCCATTTATTTTTTTATTTTACATTATGTTGATAAATTTATAGATTGTATTTAGGCAAAAGGTCCAATTTTGCCCCCAAAGTTTCTGCCAAAGGGCAAATTCCTCCCTATAGTTTGGAATGGGGCAAATAAGCTCCCAACGTTCTTAAAACGGTGCAAATTAACCCCTGCAGTCATCTGGTGTTAAGCTTGACTAGAGGTACGTCAGTTGACCTATTACGTGGCAAAATGGAACACGTGGCAAGATTATGTTGGCCAACGTGGACGGCAAGTGAAACCCATGCGCCAGGTAAGATTTTTTCACTTTTTAACAGCAAAACACTCTATTTCTGTCGATCTTCATTTGTTCCATCGTTCTTTCTAAATCTTCCCTTGCTCCAGCAATATTTCTTGCCCTAGCCCAGTCTCCCCTCCTTCGTTAGATCTATCTTGCTTTTCACCAACATTCCCTAATGGCGTCATCTCCATCTTCATCTCTGTCTTCTTCAATCCATTCAAAACGATGGGAAAGCAAAGATTTCAAGAATGAAGGAAGTGAAATTAGGTGTTTGTGTGGTAATAGAGCTGTAATACTTGAGTCATGGAGTATAAATAACCCAAAGAGGAGATACTATGCATGTCCTCATATTGGAGTAAGAACTTATTTTTCTTTTGTTATTTTTTCTTTCCTTTGTGTTTATGATGAGTTGAAAAGTTTGTTTGTATTTGCTTTTTACTATATAGGGCAGAGAATGCAATTTTTTTCCGTGGTTGACTCTGTGGCTGCAATGAAGGAAAGGTCAAGAATGTCGTTGTATGAATTGTACAGGGAGAATTTATAACTACAATTTAAATAGAAGGTTAGAAAGCCATTTAGAGACCATACAACAACTAGCTACGCAATCTGAAGAGAGGGATGATTTTTATGAGCTAAAGAAATCGTATGGGATGGAGATTCAAATGAATTCAAGAAAAGATGCTGAAAGGGAGTGTTGTTTATGGGTGATGGAGATTATTAGTTTGGTGTTGGTTGTTTTAGCGTGTTGGGTGTTTAGCAAGGTTAATGCATAGTTAAATGTAGATTTTTGTGTCTAAGTGCATTTCTTTGTGTCTTTTAGCATAGGGAGTCAGACAATGATGGGCATAATGTTAAAGATGTAGTGTTGTTATGTGTTGCAACCTGTTATGATAATGAAATCTATTTTGAAAATAATTTGATTATTGTGACATATTTTGGGCAGATTTGTTATCTTCTTTTCTCTTATCGGTGACCAACTCGTGATCTTGTTCATGAGTCGTGTTGTGGCACCTCTGCTTCCTGTCTTCACAAGTAGTGAATATCCGCACGATTCGAGAAAATTTCTTCATCCTTCTTTTCACCCAATGTTCTTCACGAGTCGTGATTATCCGCATAATTCGCTCAAATTTCTTCGTCCTTCTTTTCACCCAATCTGAATATACGATATATAAAAACTTGGTGCAATTATGTAGCTATCATTCACAGATCAAAAAAGAGCAAGCTGTTAACAATATATGCAATTTCTATATAAAAACCGGTTGTGTGCCAAAACAGTTAACCATATACAAAATGAAGGCAATGTGCTAAATCTTTTATCCATATACAACAATATTATCATATGCCAAAAAAAAAATTTACATAGGAAAGCAAAATTAATAAAAGTTCTTTAAGTGCCTATCACTAATTTGTTGCCTTCTTCTTTAATTTCTTCATGTTCTTCTGCTTCTCCAAATCACTGAGTGAAAGCCGTTTCTTTGTGGGAGGTTGAAAAGGCAGTCTTGTTGGCAATGAAACTTCATATCCATTTCCTCTAACAGTTATTATCCTCGAACCTGTAGCTACATGTGTTGTCTTTTTTGCATTTGTTCTCACATCTTTCTCACTTGGAATTGGAAACTTTTTATGAGGATCAACGTCATGATCAGACATCACCGGTTCTGGTTCACTCCTGCATCTCACTGGGTTATTTATACTCCATGACTCAAGTATTACAGCTCTATTACCACACAAACACCTAATTTCACTTCCTTCATTCTTGAAATCTTTGCTTTCCCATCGTCTTGAATGGATTGAAGAAGACAGAGATGAAGATGGAGATGATGCCGTTAGGGAATATTGGTGAAAAGCAAGATAGATCTAACGAAGGAGCAGAGAGTGGGCTAGGGCAAGAAATATCGTTGGAGCAAGGGAAGATTCAAAAAGAACGATGGAGCAAATGAAGATCGAAAGAAACAGAGTGTTTTGCTGTTAAAAAGTGAAAAAATCTTACCTGGCGAGTGGGTTTCACTTGTCGTCCACGTTGGCCAACATAATCTTGCCACGTGTTCCATTTTGCCAAGTAATAGGTCAACTGACGTCCCTCTAGTCAAACTTAATAACAGATGACGGCAGGGGTTAATTTGCACCGTTTTAAGAACGTTGGGGGCTTATTTGTCCCATTCCAAACTATAGGGAGGAATTTGCCCTTTGGCAGAAATGTTGGGGCCAAAATTGGACCTTTTGCCTTGTATTTAATTAAAACTTTCATATCCTAATTCAATTTCGGTTCGATCACGATCGAACATCTAAATCTTAACCCTTTGTATTCGCTTGTTTTGTCTTTGGGCCGGATTTGACAACCTTAGAAAAAAAATGGAAAAGACTTATTTGGAAGATATTTGTGAAAAAATTAATAAACCAAAATGGTACATTGGATAAAGAGGTTAAAAACATAATGAATAAGTAATTATCAATTACATCTGGCTATCCACTATTAATTTAGCTTTTGAAAATCTCGCGAATAGAATTAACCTATTATTTCATTCTTAAGCGTCTGCTAGGCAAAGAAATAATTTTGTTTCAGCCCTGAAGGATGATGAAGGCAATTGAATTGAACAGGAGGGATTAGTGAAAGTGATGCAGTTACAGATAGGTTCAGGCACAGGTTTTAGGAACTGACAATGACTAATTAATGGCAAAATTCTTCATTAAGGAAGAATTTTAAGATGTTGCTTTTCAAGTGCACCCTAGTAAAGCTCCCGGGCCAGGTGGTATGATTCCCGCTTTCTTTCAAAAATTTTGGTATATATATAATTGGTGATAATGTGTTTATGTACGTGTTGTAAATCTTGGTTGGAACAAGGTTCTTTTCCCTCTAAAAGTTGACTGAGTGATACTATTATTTTGCCTATTCCTACAAAGGAAGATCCGTCTTCTTTAGTCTTCTATTTCTTTTTTTTTTCTTTTTGAATGCAAATTAAAATTTCATTAATATAATAAAAAATACATCTGAAAAGTACAAATAAACTTATAAAAGTTAAAAGTACATAAGATATATAAAATAAATGAAGTTACTGGATTATATCTCTGAACTTCTTCGACAAAAATAGTGGATAATGGTAACATGCGGTGCGCAATCTGGCTATTAGCGGGAAACTCCGTCCATCTGTTGTTCAAAGTCAAACTTCCATAAAAGAAGACTATCAAACTTCCATAACGGAAGACAATCCAACTTCCATGAAGGAAGACCACAACCTCCAAATTTGGAGAACAAACTTTCATAATAAAAATTTAAATTGCACTCAATTTTAATTAAAAAACTATATCTAAATAAAAATTTCAGATTTGATAAAAAAACAAACTCGAAAATAAAAACACAGAAAATTTAGATCTGATGTTATAAAAATAAAAAAAATACAAAAAAATAAAAAAAATAAAAACTAAATCAAATCTATATAGATCTGTGTTTATTGAAACCAAAAACACAGAAATAAAACACAAAGGATTTCAGATCTAACACAATAATCCAAAAACGAAAGAAAAACAAAAAAAAAACCCAAATCTGAATTTATTAAAACAAATAACACACTCAAAAACACAAAAAAATAACGAATAAAATTAAAAATTCAGATCTGTGCTGATCTGAAAATTATTGTAGAAAAAGATAGAAGAAAAGAGATGAGGGGTTGCCGCCAAAAAATGAAGTGACGGCAGCCCCAAAATTAGATTAACAATTTGACGGCTATGGAACACAGAGAGAAAGAGAAAGAGAGAGTTTTTCAAAATTTCTATTTCTTTTTTAGTTATTCATTTTCTCTTTTTTGAGCTATAAACGGAACTTATAGAGTTCGGATGGCAATAATATTAATGGCATGATTGTTAGTACAAACATTTCCTTTTTTCTTTTACAAACAAAAAAATAGTTCAAACATTGATTATTAGTTTACAAACAAAAATAATAATAATGCCATTTTGTCAATAATAATATCATTGGTACTCCTTCTAACATTACCAACAACAAAATAATAACGCATACAGTTGATGATTATATGATATTTTAACAAAGCAAGTAATAATAATCAGCAGTCTTAAAAGGGTTGATTTTACCCATGGTCACTCAACTTATCACTTATCGCGCAAAAGTAACCGACTTTTTTTTTCTTACTTAAATGTCACTGAACTTTTAACATTATTACACAAAAGTCATGTTAACCGGAATCCGGCGACGACTCTTGCCGGATTGATAAGTTCAACAAATGCTACATTTAAATTAATTTCACTCACGGTCACTAGACTTATCATTTATCTCGCAAAAGTAATTAGCTTTTTTTTTTTCAACTTAAATGTTACTGAACTTTTAACATTTTTGCAAAAAAGTCATCAATCCGGCAAGGGTCGTCGCCGGATTCCGGTCAACATGACTTTTGTGCAATAATGTTAAAAGTTCAGTGACATTTAAGTAAGAAAAAAAAAGTCGGTTACTTTTGCGCGATAAGTGATAAGTTGAGTGACCATGAATGAAATTGACCCGTCTTAAAACCTACAGTTAGAATAATAATTTTTTTTAACAAGATAATCAAATTTATTTACTTTCTTTCTAGTTAAATTTATACTATATAGTATGTATTAGAGTTTTTTTTTTAAAAAAAAAAGAATAGACTATTTATTTGAGTAGCAATTCAGTACGTGTGCATTTTAATTGCCAAATTCTGCTCTTTCATTTAATTTAACGGTTTAAATACGCGTGCATTATATCTCATTTTTATTGATTCTAACTCTCTTAAGGTGGACTCTTGCTAATAGAATATTCTTTGAATCCTCTTTCTAAGTTGAGAGAAAGGGATTAATTTCATCAGTAATTACTCAATTTTTGACCAAATAACCTTATAGTCACTATTTTTCAATTCATAACAATAAAATAATTCAAAGACAATTTTGTAATAATAAAATAAAAAATGCCGAAAAAATATCATTACGGTCACTTTGTGCGTGCATTAATGGTGCATATTCTCCATTTTTAATTATTATTTTTGCTTGAACATAGTCCCTTGTACCTTGAATACACAATTCTATTTTTTTCCGTAGTCTTGGAATTGGTTAAATTATATTTTTTTATACGTCAGGTGATTGAACTAATATTTTTTTCGGTATTTTTAATTTTATTGTTACAAAATTATACTTAAATTACGTTATTGTTACGAATTAAAAAATAGTAATTACAACGTTTACTTGGACGAATGTTGGGTGATCATTGATGAAATTAATCCGAAAAATTTTGAGACCAGAAAATAATGCTAAAAATTAAATTTGATTGAATTGATTTTGATAATTTGGGATTAAATTGAAAAAAAAAAATATCAGGGGCAGATTAAGGGAATTTTTTTTTAAATAATGTTTTTTTAAAATTATTTAGAAAAATGGTACTCGTTAGAAAGTATTTAGAAAAGTAAGATTTTTTACAAAAACGCAATAACTGTTTGCGGTTTTAGAGCGCAGGGCCCAATGAGTAAGTTCAGGTAGAAAAATCTATCGTATCTGAAAGCGCAGCAGTCTGCTGCATTTTTAGACAAATATATATAATATATTGAGTGTAAATTGCAGAAATTAATTGTGACCTAGTGGTATAAATGCAGTCTAACTGTTTCGCACGTCATTGGTTCGAATCACGAAAATTACAATTAAATTGATTTGTCAGCAGGGGCGTAGCCAGAAATTGGATTCAGCGGGGTCAAAAATTATTGCCTATAAAAAATTCACTCACATAAAAAAAAGTAATAAAAAATTGATACGTATGTTTATTGAAAACAATTTCTATATTTTGATTTTGTTTTATCAATGTTTCACATTTTTTTCAAGCTGCATTATGAGTACTATTAGAACCTTTTACATGAATATTTAATTTCTTATTTTTATTCTAAGTATTGAAATTATATGTAACAAATGAATCACTTTTTTCATACTTTCCAACCTCACTTTTAAAAAGATAACGTAAATAAAATACTGCATCTTTTTGTATATTATATTTCAACTAATTAAAATATTTTTTATACCAATTAGGATTAAAATGACAAAAAATATTTTGAAGATTTCATTATTTGAAGATATACTTTTCTTATTTTATTCTGATTATTAGAAAAATATTCTGAAATTTTAATTCTCAATCCAAGATTAGCAGAAAAATTATTTAAATTAATCTCATTACTAGTTTTTTTTGGACTACTTTCTTGATTTTTATTTTCAATTTATTGGTCAATTGTTTGCTCAAATGGTGATTTTATTTTAATCACAAATTTATCCATAACTATTTAAAAAAAATGACAATTTTAACTACAAATCTGCAATTCTATTTATTTCATATATTGAAAATTTTGAACCTAACTCCAATTAAAATTGAACCTAATTCTTATTTATCCAATATCACACTACAATAAAATCAAGCTACTTATTTACTTTTATAAAACAAATTATAACTTATACAAACTAATTTACAAGGCTAAATTGAATAAAAAAATTACAAATAATTAGGATTTTTATGCATTGAGATTTGAGAATAAAAATATAATAAAAGGAGAAAAAAAATTATATTATTATGCACTTTTATAAAATTGAAGTAAAAAATTTGTAATAAAACTTTATTTTTCTCTGTTAATTTTTGCATTTTCATCATCTATCTATCCACATTTTTTTGCTATTGAACTACATTTTTGTTGTTAGTTTTTTAACTTTTCTTTTAATTTTATTGTTTTTCTTTTACAACTGCGTTTTTTTACATTTTATTTTTAATGTTTTGCCTTCTTTTAGTACAGCCTGTGCAACAGTCAAGTGATTTTTTAGATTTTTTTTATTTTATTTTCTTTTATATTTATATTCTTTTATAAATATATATGATTCAATTATACACTTTACTACCAATTGTCCCATTTATTTCTATTATTATTATTATTATAAAATATAAATATTGTGATTAATTTTTAATGAAAGTATTTGAATATATTAATGGGGTCAAATTTTAATATAATCAATTGCTAGTGGGGTCATTTGGTGAGATTAATTTTGAAAAAAAAAAATTACTAAAAGTATTTTAAATTTTTTTCTCAATTGAGTGGGGTCAATTGACCCCACTCAATTGTAGCTCCCTACGCCCCTGTTTGTCAGGTTCAAATTTTAGCACCCACGTTTTCGATATTTTATTTTTTTCATTGTTTTTCTTTTTTTTTTTCGTTTTTTTTTTTATTTTTTTCTTTTTGAAACATGTCCCCTAATTGTATAAAATTGACTTTTACTTTTAAACTCTATCTTCCTTCTTTTCTTTCTTTTTTTTTTTTAAATGCCAAATTTTATTAAAAGAAAGATCAAGAAAATGATATAAAAAGAAAAAAAAGTAAATTTCACGAAAAATACTATTAAGAGCTTTATTTTTTCATGGAGAATAATATTACTATATAGTAATTATAAGCATGGAGTTCATATACTGGAAGCTTATAATATATAATATTCAAAATATCAATTTGTGAACTCTATTTAAACTATTATGTTATTTGAAATTAATCAATAATATTCAAACTTGTTAAATAATTATATATTCATAAGGTATGAGTATTAATTTATTTTTTTAAATCAAATTATGATATCAATTTCACGAACAAATTTGATTTTCATGAAATTTCATGAACAAAGTGGGGAATCTTAGCACCCACTTTTTCAATTTTTTTATTTTTTTCATATTGAAAAAAAAATAAAAAAAATTGAAAAAGTGGGTACTAAGATTCGAACCCGCAGTATATTGAAAAATAGAAAAAAGTAAAATGCATTTGTGTCACTTGAAAACAAACTTATACTTAAAATTTATATTCCATATATATTTTTATATATTTATAAAAAATGCAAACCAATTCAATTTCCGTGATTCAAACCTGTGACATGCGAGAGAGTTAGATTGTATTTGTACAACTGAGCCACAATTAATTTCTACAACTTACACTCAATAAATTATATATATTTGTCTGAAACCGCAGAAAATTGCTGCAGTTTCAGATGCATACTTTTCTGTCTGTCTCTATTTACTAGGCCCTACGCTCTATGAAAGTCTACGTTTTTAAATAATTTCTGACAAACATCATTTATCTAAATAATTTAAAAAAAAACATTATTTAAAAAAATTATCCCAGATTCAAAGTATTAGAGGCTTATTTATTGCATTTTGGGCCTATTTTATATAACATAACTGATCCTGTAACTACAAAATCCTGTTAAAAGCAATAACGGGCTAGAATTCTAAAAGGCCCAGAGTCAAATTTGAAATCCATTAAAACGAAGCAATTCGATTTCTTCTTCCTTCGAATTGAAATCCTGCGATTTGATTTTCCTGTGAAAATTGATTTCTTCTTCCTTCTCTTCTATTCCATTCGATTCAATTCTAACTATTTACATATCCCTAATTATCTATTTCACAAGTTCTAATCTTCATCTCCTTTTGAGATTGAATAATCTGTAATCCCTAATGGGCAAGAATGACTTTCTCACCCCAAAAGCTATCGCCAACAGAATCAAAGCCAAAGGTCTCCAGAAGCTCCGGTGGTACTGCCAGATGTGCCAGAAGCAGTGCCGCGACGAGAACGGGTTCAAGTGCCACTGTATGAGCGAGAGCCACCAGCGTCAGATGCAAATTTTCGGCCAAAACCCTCACCGGGTCGTCGAGGGTTACTCCGAGGAGTTCGAGAACTCTTTTCTCGACCTCATGAGGCGGAGCCACCGCTTCTCCCGGGTGGCTGCCACTGTCGTTTACAATGAATATATTCACGATAGGCACCATGTCCATATGAACTCGACTGAATGGGCTACGTTGACCGAGTTCGTTAAGTATTTGGGTCGGACTGGGAAGTGCAAGGTTGAGGAGACACCAAAAGGCTGGTTTATTACTTATATTGATAGAGATTCAGAGACCCTTTTCAAAGAAAAGATGAAGAATAAAAGATTGAGGGCTGATATGGCTGATGAAGAGAAGCAAGAGAGGGAAATTCAGAAGCAGATTGAAAAAGCTGAGCAATTGAAAACGTTAGTTAAAAATGGGGATAGCGAGAATACGGAAATTGTGGAGCCTGCGGCTAAAGAATTGAAATTGGACAATGGGGTTAAGATTGGATTCGCTCTCGGTTCAAAAAGTAATGTTGGTAAGGAGAAAGGAGAGAGTTCTAGTAGATTGGTTTTTGAAGAAGATGAGGAGAAGGGGAAAAAGAATGTGAAAAATAAAGAAAATGGTGTCAAAAGTGGGAAATCAGCATTGGAGGAATTGATGAAGGAGGAAGAGAAGGCGAAAGAGAGGAGCAATAGAAAGGATTATTGGCTTTGTGAAGGGATCATTGTTAAGGTGATGAGTAAAGCATTAGCAGATAAAGGTTATTATAAGCAGAAAGGAGTTGTGAGGAAAGTGATTGACAAGTATGTTGGGGAAATTGAGATGCTTGAGAATAAGCATAAATTGAGAGTTGATCAGGAAGAGCTTGAGACTGTAATTCCACAGATTGGAGGTCTTGTGAGGATAGTCAATGGCGCTTATAGAGGGTCAAATGCAAGGTTGCTGGAAGTGAATACAGAGAAGTTTTGCGCGAAGGTCCAAATAGAGAAGGGGATTTATGATGGCAGAGTGCTCAAGGCTGTTGAATATGAGGACATATGCAAACTTGCCCAGTGAGCTTAATAGATACACGGTAATCTTGTGATTGAGATTATTATATTGGTTTTGCAGATGTTCATCATAATTGTCATGTTTCTTCTGCAATCTGTTGGTGAATCTTTTCTCATGTTGTATCTTTTTTGTTCTTGATGCATGATCAGAAGCTGTTTATAAAACGACAAAGTGACTGAGTAACTCATATTAAAAATCAGTTTTCTTATTCTCTTTGTTTTTGTGAGTAGAATGCAAGCATTTATACTTGTTTCTCTTCTTAGGTGGCATGTAAATTTAGGTGTCCACTGATCTTCAGTGTAAGTGCATCTATGTAAACATGGATTTCAATGAAGATAGGGTGCATTTTCAAAATTCTAGTAGTCAACCACTTTCTCAATTGTTGCTTTGTGCTCAAGTTTCTAAAATTTTAAGCCATTTGAAGTCTAAATAAAAGCACCCAGTTATACACTGAGGCTGTTTAAAATTTGGTTATTGCTCATGAGTAGCAGCCTTGGCATATCTATGAGGCCGTTCTTTTATGACCTAAAGTTCATAAATTCTAGTTGTGGAAATAGTCTCTTTGCTGGAATGGAGAAGGTGTGTGGTTTTGCTCCAAGAGAAAAGAAGGGGCAGGGGCAAGAGAGTTGCATAGATAGACAACCGAAGTAGTAGAAGTAGAACATATGTGTACCAAAGGCTTTCTGTTGTTGCTTATTCAAATTCGCCTTTTTAATTATTAGAAGTAGAGCCACATAATGAAATAGATGCTGTTGCATGATGCTATTGTCAGTTTAGGAAATCATGAACAGCATAAATGAAGTAGCTGTTTATGTCTTTCATTATGTTGTTAAGAAATGACATATGTTTGTGAGATAATTGGAAAAGCTACTTGAATTTGGATCGGACATACTTTGGGTGCAATTCTGGTAGTTGAAACTAGGTGCAGCTTCACAGGAAATTTATTTGTTGGATGCATTTAGATAATCGGTATTATTGTGGACGTGTAGCAGTTGAATTAAATATGTGTATTAGAAGCATTTTACGTTTATGAGAAAGCAGTACTTTGAATTCTCTTTTGAATAGTTACAGGAAGTTAGCATTGCTGGTCAATATGAACATAACGAGTGTTTGTTACTGGCATATATAATGATCAACTGTAGCTCATCTTTCCATTACTTTTAATGCTTGTGCTTTTTCTGGCCTTTTCCCCTTTTCCTGGCCTGAATGATAAAATTGTTTTGCTTTACTATGTCAGTAGTGAATATAAAGCCAGGATGACACATTCTCTTTGTATCAGTTGACAAGGGCGCATATCTTCCCAATTTGGGTCTAGTTTTGATATGAATTGAGTGTTTGATTATTGGTAGTGTCATAATTGCGGGGCTTGAAAACTTTTTCCAGTCTGAAAATTGTATATCCAAAATCAGGATTGACATTGTAAATAAATATAATTAGAAAGTGGTTGCGTGGAATTGAATGAACTCTAATTCTTATTTACTAGGTTTGATGTGGATTTCACATAGATAAAATATGTGTAGATGGTGAAACTTGCCTAATATCAATCCACAAACTGATATCGTATTCTAGGGATTACAATGAAACTAACTGCTCTTTGGTTTTTATTCATATAATGAAAATCTGTACTGTGTTTTTGTAGGATTACAATGTTGTTAGTCTTCATGAAGAAGTCTCAATTTGAACATTGTGAAATTTGATGTTTGTAGCTGTCCTTGTAGATTGATCATGAATTTTCGACAAGCTAGAAACAAAACAGGACTAGCCCTGAATGTGGATCCCAGTTCAACATGTTTTTCGTTGTACTGATCTTCAACTTTGCGGCTTGTGAGCACATTGAACTCATCCATATGTAATTGGGTTACCCGGCCGTATCTTCCCCAATTCTGCACCATGGGCGTTCCAGTTGGGCACCTTCGGGACTCCACTTGAGTTGTTTACGTATTGAAGAAATGAAGTGGATCATGTGGACTTGTAACGTTAGGGAAGAATTGGCAGGAGGAAAGATAGTTGATTGGTGGGTGTACCGGGTACATGGGTATAGCCATTTGATTTCTTCCGTCAAAAAATTATTAAAACCGATCAGAGCCAACGGTACGCAAGTAATAACTGAACTGACTGAACTTTTAAAATACATAGGAATTGAAATTATTTCAGTTTTTGGTTTTGCTCACAGCTGGGCATACGAGGTTAAATTATGTTGGATTAATTCAGTTTTTCATCGTAATTAACCAAGTTTTTTCAATGTGATTAACCAAATGAACCGAATAACTGTAAATTTTATAAAATATTAATTGAATCTAATAAACTGAATTGCACACAGTTGGTCCTGTTTTCGGTTTTCGGTCAGCGCTCTACATCAGACTCCATATATAAGGGACCTGCAGTTGCTCTCTGGATTATCCTTTTAAGTTCGTGTGTATATATATATATATTAAATCAAATTTAATATAAAGATGACGGATCACTAAATTGAATTTAATATGAGCGATAAAAAATATAAAGATCTATAATGCATTTCTCTTTGTTTAATATAAAAAAAGTTAAAATTTAGACATTCATTATGCGTTTCTCTTTTTTATAAAAGAAAAAGTTATATGATTGATTTGGTTTAAAAAATCAATTTTTGGATTTAATTTATGTGGATTTTTAAATCAAAGCGATCGATAACAAGAATAGATTGGGATTAGTTTGGGAGTTAACGGTTCTCCTCTAAAGATGAGATTATGAACTTTATTTTACACACGCCTATATGGCGCTTTAAATCATTCTTTCTAAACTTCAAATGCCTTAATATATATAATAACACTTAATTTAATTTCATAATTTATTAAAACACTTTATCTATTAAATATTTAATTTTTCCATTTTATCAATAATAAACATATATTTACAATATTTTTGAGAAATTTGAGCACACCATACTCAATCGTACTGATATAATATTTGAATTTTTAAAATGAAAACACATGTTCTATATATACAGTAATATCGGTTGGAATTGAAAAAAAATGATTAATTTTTATTTTTATGGAATTTTTAATTAATTTTTATATTGTGTAATAATGTCATGTTAGTTTGGTTGATTAGTACTGACTCTAATTTTCAATTAAGGTGTTTATATTTATTAGCCCACTTTAAATGTATACATAATTTAAGCAAAGGTACCAAAGTGGTTAGAAATTGTGATTTTGGGGCAGGATTAAATGCATCATCACATCACTATCAAACCTTTAAATAAAAATGCATTTTTGGCATCCCTTAATTTTAATTTTTTTCCATATTAAATTTATGTAATTTTAAAATTAATATTAAATCTCTATATTTTTAAAATTATTTATATTATATTGAATTTAAACGGTATTGATGAAATTGAAAAAAAAAACGCTTTGTTAATCCCGCAAGATCAATTTAAAATAATTATGAAATTAAAAAAAAAAAAAAAAATAAAAATCCAAAGGTGGTGAGTTATTTTTTTTTTATTTTTCTTTTATCTTGATGGATTCCATTTGAAATTAACAAAACGTATATTTTAATTCTGTTAATTCTGATTAAAAATGTGTTTTCCAACTTTTAAACCAAAATAATGGGAAAGATATGCTATAGTTGACCCATGCAAAACCTAAAAATAAACCACGCCATGCATGAGGTTCAATCTCAATTTTGTCATGTAGAAAGTTTTAGGTGCTAATTGCCCAACTTTTTATTTTTTTTTTTAATTTGAAAGGCCTGTTATTATTATTATTATTATTATAGAGGGAAAGGTCAATTATTAGTAGAATCATAATTTGAGGGATAATTTGTAGTTTTTGAAAAGGGTTTTTACTCCAAGTTCATGTTTTTATTTTATTTCAATTTTCATTTTAATAATAGAGTATAAACTTTGTGAAACATATGATTAGGCTTCTTTTTCTTTTTTTTTAAAAAAACTATTGTAATTACTAATTTCCCCTTGAAAATATATTTATGAATTTTTTCACAAAAATGATAGTGACCGTCGGATACTTAAAATGCTGACGTGTTAAGATCAGGGCAGCTCAATTCCGCCATAAGCACAGTTAACGTTGGTATGCTAGCGCATATACGAAATTAACTAATGGGGCAATTAAGGAGGTTGTGTGCGGTTCATCAATCCACATGGGTCGTTCTCCTACCCCCAACTACACGCCTTTAATTATTTCCGACTAAATAGGCCCAAACCCAACTCTGCATTTGCATAGCGAAGTTGATTGATTGATTTACTTGCTTTGGGATCTCCTTCAAATTCCCAGTTCCAGCTTCTTTTCTTTCTCAATCTGGAGCACGATCAGTTATAGTTTGAAGGGTTTGTTCTTTTTTGCCATTTGGTGAATTGGGTGTCTCTCATTTGATCCCAAAAATGAAGGTCTCTGTGGTGTCTCGCAGTGGTAGAGAAGTCATCAAAGGAGGCATCGAGCTCAATAATTCGGTACTCTTTCTTCGTTTCTTATTATAATAGTGCGTTTGGTTGCTATGGGAATGAAGAAATGGAAAATAAAATGTTATAAAATTTTAAATATGTACTTTGGCTTCGTAATGGGAGAGTAAGAAAGAAAATAAACTGCGTTCTTAATTGTAATTTTGTGTCTCTCTGTTTTTTTGCAGGCTACAGTAGCTGATCTGCAGGAGGCAATTCATAAGCGAGGTAACTGATCCCTGTTACTTGACTTGCATAATTTAAAGCTACATTTCTAAGAATGGAACTTTAGTGTTAAGTTCAATCATTTTCTGCCTTTATTTCGTGGTTATGAATTTAATTTGGAAGGGGAAAAAGATCAATTTTCTTTATGGAAATTATTTCATACGGACAAGTATTAGATGTGCTAGAATTTGTTTTATATCTCTGGACAACTTTGCAGTTTTTTGCAACTCTTGTATTGTTCCTTTACTGCTGTTTTCATCCTTCTCATTAGAGTTAGCAATCCCCTGTTTCTGCTTAACGTTGGTTTTTATGCTTTGTAGGGTTGCTTTTGTAGTGCTAGATATAATTCTCAATTTATGTGCTTACTAGTTGAAACTAAAAGAATTCTAAGCATAATACGTGTTTCGTTTCTTCTAATTCACAACGACTATATGCATATTGATAGCATGCAGAGTATTGGAGAAAGAACTATTTAACATAAGCTTATGTTTGTTGACTAATCGTAGTTGTTTGTTTTTTATCATTTGTACGGTTATCTTGCATTTGAAGAAAATTTTACTTTACAGTTAACTTTAATTTTTCATTTCCATGGGGACTGCTTTAACTCTCAAATTGCTGTGTTGAATTGACATTGCATGTTGAAATAGAAATTGAATGGTTAAAACTGTGAAAGAACTCTAATTTGATGTATAATGCGTGCGAAAGAAGAAGTACAAAAGATTGTTATTGCAGTTTATCTTTTCATTTTTTGTTTAGAGTTAAGGGTTTGAGTGGTGATGGTGATGAGTGAGAGCTAAGGTGTGATATTTCTATCAGTAACAAGAGATCTGAAAATCATGTGATAATTTTCTCAACCTTGTTAGCAGACATAGAAGTTCAGTTTCTCTTGCCTCTCTTTTTAATTCTTTATTTGAATCTTTACTCTCAATCCAAGGAAGAATGTGCAATTTAGTGTTAGCTTGATAAGTATATGGAGCATCAAACTGATTTTATTTTGGCAGCTATTATAAAGCCTAATTTACTTTTACATAAACAGCCAAAAAATTCTACCCTTCAAGACAGCGGCTAACTCTTCCTCTGCCAACGGGTTCAAAGGAGAGGCCTATTGTCCTGAACTCTAGGAAAAGTCTTAAGGATTACTCTGATGGGAATGCAGATAAATTAACTGTAGTTCTCAAGGACCTGGGTCCACAAGTTTCCTACCGCACTCTTTTTTTCTGGGAGTACTTGGGTCCTTTGGTCCTCTATCCTATCTTTTACTTCTTCCCTGTGTACAAGTACTTTGGCTACAAGGGAGAGCGTGTCATCCACCCTGTTCAGACATATGCTTTATACTGCTGGTGCTTCCACTATTTCAAACGTATCATGGAAACTTTTTTCGTGCATCGCTTTAGCCATGCAACCTCACCACTTTCCAATGTGTTCCGCAATTGTGCTTATTATTGGACTTTTGGCGCCTACATTGCTTACTATGTGAACCACCCGCTTTACACCCCTGTCAGTGATCTTCAAATGAAGATTGGATTTGGCATCAGTATTATTTGTCAAATTGCAAACTTCTATTGCCACATCTTGCTGAGAAATCTTCGCAGTACAGATGGTAGTGGAGGTTATCAAATCCCACATGGGTTTCTCTTTAATATTGTGACATGTGCAAATTACACAACAGAGATTTACCAGTGGGTGGGTTTCAATATTGCAACACAGACTTTTGCAGGCTATGTGTTTGTCGTGGTTGCAGCTGCAATCATGACCAATTGGGCCCTTGCAAAACATCGCCGACTGAAGAAGGTAAATTTTCTATTTTCCTTCAATTAATTTATATAACTGCATTTTCTACATGAAAAGGTTAGCAATTATGGATCGCCTGTTAAAGATGAGGAAAAATTCCATATTGGTATTTTGAAGTTTAATCTGGCAGCCATGAATAGGAATGGTCTATCAGTATATTAGATTGGTTGCTATCAACTAGGATATGCATTTTTTTTTACAGCACTAAATACCTGCATACTTATTATTCTGCCTAGCACATTTGGGTAATCTAGATCAAGTGTCCATTAACTGACAAACTTTTTTCCCTTTTTCTTTTTAGCCCAATCCGTGATCATGATGTTTTCTTAATTGGGACACAATGAGAGGCAAAATTAAATGGCCATCTAGGGCAGACAATAAGTTCACTTGTGAAAATGGTTAATATGAATTATCTTCACTTATAGTTACATTGTATTCAAAATTTCTGAATGTGTCATGTATAATTATCATTTTTGACAGATAGATCGGTCTAAAAATAATAACTGAGAGAATTTACTTCTGTTTGTCTTCTTCAGCTTTTTGATGGCAAGGACGGCAGACCAAAATATCCACGCCGATGGGTTATATTGCCCCCGTTCCTGTAGAATGGCCAGCCGTTTGCAAGTTTTTTGCCGCTTTCTTTTTTGGTTTTTGGTAAAATCATGAATCCTAGATTGGATTAATTCTTCTAAAGATGAAATGAATGGTCACACTTTCAACAAGTGGTTTACTATTCATTTGAAAGTAGATTACTGGAAACTAGAGATTAATCTTGTCAAACATTTTCTACTATGTAAACTGTATCCAGTCGTTAAATTATTTGGTATCTTTTTGGTTTAACTGATTTGGAAATGTAGCTCCCTGATGCACTTGGCTTTTCATGTTCACTCTTTTCCTTGAAAATTTATGGTGGATCTTGCATAATGCAATAGCTAATTATCTTCAAATATAACAATGCTATCATACTTGTATGATTGCTATGCAGGAGGTAACCATTGACTGAGATGTGAACAATGAACTTGGTATTTCTGTCTGCAAACTTTGACTTAACCTGATAGTTCTCAACTTCTGCATTCAATGTCTATTTATGCTATAACCATTGTTCATTGAATTGAGAATTTCTGCTTTAGACCGAGAAGTTGAGGATTTATATGTAATCTCAGAAACAGGAGGCTGAGATTTATGTGGTGAAGGTGGGTTTTGACTTATTTAGTAACAACTCTACCGTCATTCTTGATGATTAGCAATTACAATTAAGGCTTAGTTAAGTTTGAATGATATAATTTATACAGCATTGTTATAAATATAATAGCAACTGTAATCCAGCTATGGAGAAAACATATCTCAGATGGATTAAAGTGGTATAGCCACATGCATGATCTCTGATCTGTAAGTCTCTTTTTGCTTGTACTATGATAATTGATTCAGTGCACGTGAGAGACACAAGTTGCCTGGTTTTTAACCAAGCAATCATCATTGCTGAAAGTGATGCCTTCAAGGCAACTTGTATTGGATTGGAAAATGCAAATGACAGTCAGTGCTCTGCAACAGCTAACATTGGATTCATATATATGATGTACCGTAAACATCTCCAAAAGATTCACAATTTTCTTCTATTTTTATTTTTAAATAAAAAAAGAAAAAACACCAATAAGTTTGGCAAGTGCTGTACTATTCAAATGCTCACCAACTATGATAGGCTGGACAAATTTGCTTCGGCTCCTTAGAAATGATGGCTGTAGAAAATTTACAAGACAAAGTAGATCATTTATCCAACCCAGAAAAATAGAAATTCTTCTCTTTCTTAGTTGCCAATCCATGAGGATTAATAAAGATGGTTCCTTTTTATATTACTTTTCTAATAGAGTTTATGGAAAAAAATAGAGTTTCGAATTTAATATCTTTCAGTATATTGAAATTAATTTTAAAGCGAAAATTCTTTTTTATATATATTTTATAAAGAGAAAGGGTAGGTGGATAGTTCCAACTCCTACATTAAGACCAACATCCTAAAAAAGCAAGTATTAGTTAGTATTGTATTGTATAGTTATGCTTTTTGGTTATTCATTCAAGAATGGGAAAGCTAATGCACATGTGCAACTCCAACATCATTAAGGATTGGGACATTAATCTATAAAGTTCAAAAAGAAATAGGAAAGTGCCATTAGGGTATTACTAATGTCATCAATACATGAAATTTCATAGAATTATTGTAACTTTTTCCTTTATTTACCCTTTGAGTATCTCTATTTTCCAATATAACTGTAAATAAACTGTCTATTATAGGTAGTTACTATAAATAAAAATAAATTACAGAATAACCTCAGAAATAAACAAAAGAACATAGTATTATAGTAATTATTAGTTTGAGGTTTACTGGTGAATAAAAAATAAATAAAATGACTGGAAAAGCGGAAGGAGGTGGATTTAGCGAGCCGATGACGCGTTCCTTAGCGTGAGCTGTGCCCACAAAAAATTGAAAGAAATAATCCAATGGCCTACATTTGATGTGGCGCCTCCATATAATGACCATTTCCAATTTCCCTTTCAAAATCCCTCTCCTCTCGTTTCGCTGTGCTCTCTCCCTCTCCCTCTGCCTTTTCTTTCTCACTCTCTCCTCTCCATCATCTTTCTTTAAGGTCTCTTTCATTCTCCTTTAATCACATTCCTTTCATTTCATCTGCCAGAAATTTGCTTGCACTTACAGGTTTTATATCACATTTTTTTTGCTATTAAGTTGATCGATATTTTATCATTTTGATTTTCTAGTCTTCTTTGGTGTAGTTTTTATATAGTCGGTTGGATCTGAGATCTTTTATAATGCGCTTTTCATTGCATTTTGTTGTTTTTATATTGTGTCAGATAGCATAGCATAAGCTGTTTCTTAGTTTAACAGAATGATTGTTACAGTTCAACAAAATTAGTTAATCAGAAATTGCATGTGGCAAATTCGTTAGCAATTATTAGTTTAATTCCAAATGTATCAAAAATCTACCAGTTTGTTATGGGGATTTTGAATCTTATTTAAATTTTTGTTGGCATTCGATTGAGAAATTTGAATCTATATTTAATTCTAATGCTCAGACTTTATATAATTAGTCTAAATGCCTCAAAGATTCTCTAATATAAAATAGAAATTGCATGTGGCAAATTCGTTAACAATTATTAGTTTAATTCCAAATGTATCAAATCTACAATTTTGTTTTGGGAATTTTGAATCTTATTTTTCTTTTTGTGGGAATTCGATTCAGGAATTTTGTCTATATTTAATTGTAATGCTCAAACTTTATATAATTGGTCTAAATGTCTCAGATTTTCTAATATAAAAGAAAGCTACAGTTGCCTACGTAAAACATGAAATGAAATATAGATTCTATTATTTATTTTGAACAACATGGACATAATGTGATTATGGCACCTTAAAAAGTGCATTCTCCTGCATCTGATTGATTAATTTTTGCCTTGATTCATGCAATGTTAATGTGCCAAAAATTGTGCATAGATTGTGGTCTAAGGAAATTTACGAACTCTTTAGATTGATGATGACAATTTGCAATTTACAGGCAGTAGAAGATGGCTGACGCTGAGGACATTCAACCACTCGTGTGTGACAATGGAACAGGAATGGTCAAGGTATATTGTATTATGGTTTATTTATTTATTTTGATAAAATGTTGTATTATGGTTTAGATTGGTAGAATATTGAGAAACATCATTTTTATTTTGGTATTGGTGTTCTCTGAAGATAAAAGAAATTCAATTTTGTAGAAACCAGATCTAATTGAATAATAATTTTCTACGTGCTAGTATCCACAGAGCTTGGCTGATTGCGTAACTTTTCTTACTTTCATTTTATAAACTTTTTGTACATGATTTTTGAGGGAAGTCTATTTTTTTAGGCTGGATTTGCTGGAGATGATGCTCCACGTGCAGTGTTTCCCAGCATTGTTGGTCGTCCTCGTCACACTGGTGTGATGGTTGGCATGGGCCAGAAAGATGCATATGTTGGTGACGAGGCTCAGTCCAAGAGAGGTATCTTGACTTTGAAATACCCCATTGAGCATGGTATCGTGAGCAACTGGGATGACATGGAAAAGATCTGGCATCACACCTTCTACAATGAGCTTCGTGTTGCACCAGAGGAGCATCCTATACTTCTAACCGAGGCTCCTCTGAATCCTAAGGCTAATCGTGAGAAGATGACCCAAATCATGTTTGAGACATTCAACACTCCTGCTATGTATGTTGCAATTCAGGCTGTTCTATCTTTGTATGCCAGTGGCCGTACAACTGGTAAGCATTCAAATTATTTGCTGTTAAAACGATATTTGTTTCTAGATGAATTTACTTTATGTGGATCGGGACTTCTGAGTTGGTATGCAGTATATCTTATGTAGAGTATTTTCTTGGTGACAGCGATATATCATTACTTGGTACCTCTGAAGTTTGTCATTCTTTTCTATTTAATTTATCTTTTTTGGGAAGTCCAATTTATATCTTATTTAAGTGTCTTATTTGTTTTATGCAATCCTATTTACTGTTATTTTGAGTATTTGGTGTGCAGGTATTGTGCTGGACTCTGGTGATGGTGTCAGCCACACAGTCCCTATATATGAGGGATATGCCCTTCCGCATGCCATCCTCCGTCTTGACCTGGCTGGTCGTGACCTTACTGACCACTTGATGAAGATCCTTACTGAGCGTGGATATTCCTTCACCACAACAGCTGAACGGGAAATTGTGAGGGACATGAAGGAAAAGCTGGCTTATATTGCTCTTGACTACGAGCAGGAGCTAGAGACCTCTAAAACCAGCTCATCAGTTGAGAAGAGCTTTGAATTGCCTGATGGTCAGGTTATCACCATTGGAGCTGAGCGATTCCGTTGTCCAGAGGTCCTCTTCCAACCATCCATGATTGGAATGGAAGCTGCTGGCATCCACGAGACCACATACAACTCCATCATGAAGTGTGATGTCGATATCAGGAAAGATTTGTATGGTAACATTGTTCTCAGTGGTGGCACAACAATGTTCCCGGGCATTGCTGACAGAATGAGCAAGGAAATCTCTGCGCTCGCCCCAAGCAGCATGAAAATCAAGGTGGTTGCACCACCAGAAAGAAAGTACAGCGTCTGGATTGGTGGCTCTATTTTGGCTTCCCTGAGCACCTTCCAGCAGGTTGGTTTAAATTCATTACAACGTAATGTTCTTTTATAATAATACTTAAATGTTGAGTTCTTGATGGGGTTTTCTTTGTTTGATTGCAGATGTGGATTGCAAAGGCAGAATATGATGAATCTGGGCCATCTATTGTGCATAGGAAATGCTTCTAAAATTTTTCAATTGGATTGCCAACGAAAGAGAGGAAAAAGAGAAAGGAAGAAAGTGTTTTTGTTTTGTTGGAATTTAGTGGTTAGCTGGTTAACCCTTTTGATTCCTACATTTTTGGTTTCTTCCATGTTATTATGGTGTTGGAGTGATGACTTTGAGAAGGCAAGGAGTTAATTTACCGAAATGGTTCAATTCTTTCATTATTATTGTTCCAAGAAATTTTTGAATTTTAATATGCATATTTCTCTTCACTACTTGTCCTTTTTCCTTTATATTTATGGTACTTAATAATTTAGTAATTTACCATTTTGAGTTGATATTAAGAGGATCAGATATAATTCAATCCCAAAAGGCAAAAACAGTTATATAATTTGAATTTGTTAAATACAAGAATAATTATCCAAATTTTTTGTTGGATAATTTAATTTAGTATATAAATATTTGAATTGAAAATTACTCGACTAGGTGACACTGTCAAATGATATGAACTATTTAAAAGCTAGTTAGACCTAAATTCCGATTTAAATTCACTGAATACAAAATGATAATGAAATATGGAGTGCCTTACCTGCACATCCAGTACATTTAAATACACACTAATAGTTTTTAGTGCAGTATAAATCATTTTATTGATTTTTTTTTAATGGCAATTTATTATATAAATTTCTATATTATGGATATAAAAATGACAGTAAAATAAATGAAGTGGACGGAGACAGGCTTATCCATTATTATCTTTATAATAATAGTGGCAGGCCCCAATTTCTTGAATTTGGCTAAGAAATATATGTCTTTGCCTCTGTTTTTTCAGAAAAATTCTCTCCATATGACGACCCCCTAAGATAATACTGATAACTTTTGCCTTTTGCCTCTTCCGATCAATATTTCTTGGCTTTCTTCATTTTTTGTCATTAGAATCTGATCGGTCCTTCTTTTAAGAAGGGGCCTTACAAAGATTCCTTTGTGAGGGTCCTACAAAATTTTTCAAAGACCTTTTATATAGAAGCCTCTCAATTTCATCTTTCGGTGAATTGCACTTATTAGTTGTGTTGTCAATATTTTTGTGAATTTTGCAGCACTTGCTCTTATCTCTTTTCGTATATGTCTGGTTGTACATTTTTTTTAGCCAATTTACTTTGTTGTGCTTCTCTTTGATTCACATCATAACTTTTACAGGAAGGAATTAAGCATCGTATAGGTTTTAGCCAGACTGTTGACATGGTGTTCGAACCTTCCTTACTCAATTTCTTTCCTCTTTCCTGAGCTTCTTGATGTGGTTGCTTTCTCTAGACTTTTCGTTCTTCCTCCTCCCTAACCGACCGACTGCATCCTTTCTGCAACACTCAACATACTTTTGTCGGTTCTTATCACATCATCCAACTAGATGTACTGATTTGCTCTGCCCATCAGATATGAAAAGTCTATTGGTGGTCGAGTGGTGATGGACTGGAATAGCTGGAAACTTCTTACACTCCTAGCCAAAGCGTTCGTTACTACCTTTGGGTGGAGATTCCTTATCTCGGACGTCAAACTTTGGAATATTTCTATGTACTACCTCAAGCTTTTATCGGGGCCCTGCACCAGGTTGCACAAGTCATTAATTGTCTTCGATGTTCGGTGAACAAGTCCTGAATCTGCTTGAAGGAGGTGATCGATTCCAGAGAAAAATTGTGGAACCAATCTAGAGCATCATTTGCTAGTAGGGGTGAGTAATCGTCGGTTCGGTTCAATAATCGAAAACCGAAATATTAGAATTTATATAAACCGAACCGAAATTATATGAAAACAAACTAAAACCGAACAGAAATCTTCGGTCGGTTTGGTTCTATTAACCGATAAAACCGAAAATCTAAAATTACAATTAAAAAAAATTATCTAAAAAGTATACAAAATTATAAATCACAAAACTAAAATAAAAACATCCAAATTGAAAAATGTATATATATAATTTGAGTTCAAACCCCTTAAATTGATAAAAAAATACAAAAATAAAATTTTTTATGTAAAAATTGGATAAAATAACATATAATATTAAAATTTCGGTTGGTTCGATTTGTTTTCGATTTTTGCCTTTCAAAATCGAACTGAACCGAATTAACCGATTTACATAGAATTCCAAAACTGAAACCGAACCGAAAAATCGAAAAACCGAACAAATTAAAAAAATCGATCGGTTTGGTTTGATTTTTCGATTTTACCTAAATTTTACTCATACCTATCTGCTAGTGTTGTAGAGAACACCCAGCAAAATATTTGATGATCAAAGAAATACATTTGGATATGCGTTAAGTATTCCAAAATGTTGCATTTTGGATCGATTTTGCCTATGTATCTGGGCATTTTTGTCTCTTTGAATCTACTCGACAGCTTCACTTCTCTGATCTCCTGGTAGAATGGAGACACTGTGTTGCCATCGAACAAGGGCTTCTTGGGATGCCCAAGTCTGAACTTTTTTATCTATTGCAAAAACCATTTCTCAATTCTGTCCCCCACTGGGTCTTCCATTTCCTCAATTGCTTTCTTCGAATACCTTCTTTTCAGAGTGAACATATAAGTTAAATCTTCTTCTATGTGCAGGTTAGATCGTTTGTGCTGGAGGCATGGCTTCTACTCGTTGAGAACATTTTCTCCTTCCCTTTTTCTCTTCGGTCCACCTCACACACGTATGATTGAGTGCCTGATCTGTTTCCTTTGTTCTGCTCTCGTTTCACTATCCTTTTACTCCTATGCCTTATTTTATCTTCACTTCTTTCACTTTCCACCTTTAGATCCCTCATTGAGGTTTGAGGTTGTTTGCCCTTTCGGACAGATTGTATTATGTTTCGGCAAAAATTTTCCAAGATTGCCTTCAAATCTTTCATCATGTCAGAGTATAATTTGGCAGTGCCATAAATTCTTCATTGAATGCAAATAAAAGATTGGTAGGAGCAAGAGATCTGTCAGGCTATTCTCTCCTTATAATCGATCTCGGTCTTCTTCTATCATTGTTAGATTGATTGCTTGCTCCGATTTTGGAGTGCCTAGATTGTCTTAGTGAATCTCCCATCGTCTCTCAACGAAAGCACTGAATGAAAACTTCTGAAAGATCAGAAATGAATGAGCCCTTGATGGGAGATTCCAATCGAATCATCAAGACGAACTGGGCCTGTAAGTAAGAAAGGCTTGGTCGGATCAGGCATGAGTACTCCGAAACTTAAGTTAATAAAGTTTTTAGAGAAAGAAAGTCTCAAGAATTCAATACCTGACTCTTGTGTGCTTTGAACTATTTATAGTGTATATTAGAAATCAACCTATAGACGTACTCAAGTGCTAGGAGCAAATATACTCAAGTGCTGAAGGTAGGTATATCAAAATATTATGGACAGAAGAGTGTGACAATATAATGTGTCAGTGGATTTCACAGGGTGTGGCTTTTTCAATCCGATCAGACTTATCAGTAGACTTGATATGACATGGACCTGTTAGTCCGATCATATCACCCATGAAGTCATAGGCATTTGTTCCTGGGCTTTTGACTAAATGGAGCCAGGCCCAAATGATAATGAGATTTATCAATGATGATCCAAAATGATAAAAATAAAAAATGAAAACCGATCCAAATAAATAAATATTTTTTTCAAAATATTTTTTCGTTAAAGTAAAATAAATAAATAAAGTTCAAATTTATAGATTATAATTTATTATTATTTTAAAAAATAAAAGTGTTCAATTATTTATAATTTAATTATAATTATAAGATAGTAGATGCTGAGCACCCGAAGTGAGCAATGGTCGTATTGGATTTTAATTAATGAAATTTGAATAATTCAAAATTCAAAATTTTAAAAAAATTCAACTTGATGCAATCCGAAGTAAATATAGAAATTCGATCCGTACAACCCAAAGTTTTTGGATCGTATTATTCTGCTCCAAACAATTCAAAATTACATTTTTTTTTTTTTATAAATATCAAATTAATAAATGATAAACAATATACATTCCAAACTTAAAATTTACATCCCAAATGTCAAAAGTAATTAATAAAAATATAATCTCTTCAATTTTATCCAAAATAAACATAAATCAAAATAATAATTTATTTTTCTTAAATATTTAATTCAAATAAGCACAAATATTATGATAATTAAATTAATTAAACTATTTCTTCTTAAAATTTTCATTTAAATAGTTACAAACTAATGAATAATTAAATTAATTGAACAATTATAAATTGATAACAATGATATTCTCAAAAGAAAAAAATAAATTAAAAATACAAAAAAAAGTACAAATTATTTAGGTCAATCTGAAACCCAAACAAATCAAGCTGAATAATTCAAAATTCAAAACTTTTATATATTTTTAATTATATTATATCATAATAACCCGACTCGAAAATGCATTTTTGATTTTTTTTTTGAATTTTTTGAGTCGATTTGGATTTTGTTACCCCTAAGTACTGAGCACATACATTCAGCCACTCGTATATGGCAAATGGCAATGTAAACGGATCAATCAAGGTATGTATTTTAATTGCATTTGTTCTATGAGTCAATTTAATCAGTTTTTTTCTGAGATGTGATTTGATGCACACATACATTTGAGCCGTTCAATCATTAAGGCAGCGCGTGATCTGATGGTCTAAATATACGCGTTCTAAATTTTAATTAAAAAAAAATAAAGAAATTATACAATATACTACTTTAAGCGGGGGGGGTTTTTTAATTTGGGGTAAAATTTAAAAAGATTTGACGAAATGGTACTACAGGAAATATTAGGGACTTGTGGTGTTGAAAATCAGCACAACAGTATGCCGATTTTCATCAGAGGTGCTGGCTGGGGTGCCAGAAACCGGCACAGTACAGTGCCGGTTTCTGGCACTGAAAAGACACTGTACAATGCCAGAAACCGGCACTGTACAGTGCCGGTTTCTGGCACTCAAAAGGCAAGTTCATATATATATATATATATATATATATATATACACACAAATGGTCACCAAACGTTCATTGTCTTTCTCCAGCAGTTAGCAGCAAAATAAAAACAGCCCGCATTTCTTTCTGCACTAAAGAAGCAATTAAAAAAAAATAAAAATTACAAGTCTATTACAATATAAAGTTTGAGAGAAGAAAAATAAAATGCAATGATAAATCAATAGCACTAAAAACAAATTAATACAACACACATCTTAGTTTTCAATGTCATCACAAATTGCGTATGTGCACTTCTAGAACAGCTGGACTCCTTAAAGAATCCAAAATGAAATGTCATTTTTGTTATTTGATTACAGCTAAAACAGAGGAACAAGGCATGATCCAATTGCACATAATATATTGCAAACCCAAATTATCAAATAGAAAAAAAAAAAGAAATTCATAAGTTTTCACTATTTTCAACATTAAAAATACTTATATGCAAGTTTTCACTATCTTCAACATTAAAATACTTATATGCAAAGCTTACATTTTATTCATAAGTATTTATATAATTTCCTCAACATTTTATGTGAAAAGCCCAACTTAAAATACTATTTTGTAAATTCAACTGCTTATATGCAAAACCGAAAATTTTTATATGAAAAAGCCAATATTAAAAAAAAAAACTATTTTCTACATTAATATATATATATATATATGTATATTGGAAACATATATATATTTGATTGTGCTGTCAAATAATTGGGCTTTCCAGTGGATTTGGCCCAGGCTAGACTTAAATATTAGATTAATTCCTAAGATATCTTCAATCTATGACTACATATTTATTTTAGATTTCAAACTAAAGAAATACCAAATTCATTTTCAACCTTTTTAAATTTTTGAAATCATCCAAAATATAATGGAATGCGATTTATAAACCATTAATATGAACATTAAGTTGATTTTAATATTTTAATAAAATTCCAATTAAATATTGAAATAGGATGAAAATGTCAAAATTATTATAAAGCTTTGATTAAACATTTTTTTTGTCATTGAATGAGTCCATCCAATTCAAAGATCAAACTCAAAACCTAATGTGAAATTATTAAAACAATTAAGAATTTTTATTAATATTTTGCTGCAATTTTATTCAGTAAAAGCCTAGAGTTACATTTAGCTGAACTGACAACAATAACATTTAATTAAATTAAACCAACAGATAAAATTTAATTTAATTAGGGAGATATGGAGTGGGAATTATGTAGAGAGGAAATTTCCTTCTAGTAGTATTTCCAATCTCTTCAGACATATCAAGATCTTCTGGTCTGATTCCATCAATAAGTTTCCAATCAAATCGATAAAGCAAGTTTACAAGTGGAAGCTCAACACTAGCTATCCCAAATGAAATTCCAGGACAAATCCTCCTTCCACCACCAAATGGGATAAATTCAAAATCATTTCCTTTAAAATCAATCGAATTATCAACAAATCTCTCTGGAATAAATTTCTCTGCTTCGCTCCAATACTTGGGGTCCCTTTGAATTGCCCATGCATTCACAATTATTTTGGATTTCTCTGCTATATCATACCCATTTATCACACAATTCTCTCTACATTCTCTTGGAAGTAATAATGGAACTGGATGATGTAATCTCAAACTCTCCTTTATCACCATTTTCACGTAGTTTAGTTCCTGCAAATCTTCTTCATCTATTTTTCCTAATTTTGCATCAATTTTCTGCCTTACCTCAGCTTGCACCTTCTCCATCACTTTAGGATTTTTCATTAATCCCGACATCGTCCATTCTATTGTTATCGATGAAGTGTCGACACTAGCAACAAACGTGTCCTGAAATAAAATTTATAATGATTAACCTTACTTAATCTTCGTCTACAAGATCTTGAAGAATATGATAAATACTAACCATGATGAGTGCTTTGATGGTATCGTCGGTTAAAGGAAATTCATGATCCCCATGATCTTGTAGATCTAAAAGAACGTCTACAAGATCTTGTTGTTGATCTTCTTGGCTTCCATGACCTGCAGAATCGACAGTATTCTTGGACAAAATGAGTTTCTTTCTAGCTGATCTATGTTCGCTGAGGATGTTTTCAAAAATCTTATCAATTTGTTTTTGAGGTTCGTCAACTCTAATCCGGATTCCACTAAACAACTGAAGCCATTTCAATGAAGGATAGGCATCGGCCATACTAATACCTCGCCCCAACTCCTTCATTATTTTCTCCAAACTTGGTAGAAACACATCTTCCCCTTTCCATATCTTACCACAAGCTGCTCTTGAAGTGATACAATAGATCAAAGATTTGATCATCTTGCTAAAATTGATAGCTGATCCTGGTTCAGTACAAGAAATCGATCCGATGAGCTTCGAGATCTCTTCTTCCCTGATGGATTTGAATGATTGCACACGCTTCGTTGATAACAATTCAATTGCAGAAATCTTTCTCAGTTGTCTCCAGTAATCTCCATAAGGAGAAAAGCTGATGTCTTTGTAGTTATAAGTAACAGATTTAGCAGCAAGCATTTGTGGCCTTTGTGCAAAGATGAGATCGTGGGTTTTCATCACTTGTTCAGCTGCTTCAGCAGAAGAAATTACAATTGTTGCAAGTTCACCAATTTGAAGATGCATAACTGGACCATATTTCTTTGCTAAATCTCTCATTCTGTGATGGGGTAAGGACCCTAGTAAATGGTGCATACTCCCTATTATGGGCAGCCTCCATGGACCTGGTGGTAGATTTGGAGTTGATGATTTCTTGATTTTGGTTTTGTTCCTTATCAAGATGATGAAAATCAAAGTAATTACAAACAGTATTGGCCACTCTGAGAAGGGGAATTGGTGTTTTATCATCATAATCATCTAAACTCAGAAACAAAAATTTCCAAGTGTTTTATGTATTTTGGGAAAAGAAAGATTGTGTAGTAATATAACGGACTACTTTGATTTCTGCTTTCTATCATCATTTTTTTGGACTCTATGACGTAAGGATGATGACAGCTATTCTTTTTTGAAGATTCGAGAAAAAAAATAAAATAAAATAATCCGACTTGATGCATGATGCACGAAAACAATGGCATATATATATATATAATATATTGAGTCGGAAAGAAAAAGTTACGAAAATAATTATTATATAAATGTGACTTCTTTAATATATATATTTTTTAATGTATAAGCATGCCATTGCATTGCAATCGGTATGGGAAAAATAGAGAGCTGCACAGTGATAGAGGCTAACATGCAAATGACTACAAAAATGACAATTATCTGATACTGAACGAGATTCCTCACTTCAAATGACTACAAAATTGACAATTATCTGATACTGAACGAGATTCCTCACTTTTGACTAAGTCACACATACAATTATTATATATATATATATATATATATATCAAGTGAAGATAAAATTTTAAATCAACATACAATTATATTTTTTTTAAAATCAATAGAAATTTAAAAATTTACATATTTTAGATTTATTTATTTTTTATTTGATCTTCACACGCTAACTTCTTAATATATAAATAGTATAGATGATAAATGATATTGTGATATAAAAAAGAAATGCAAATGAATATAGATTAAACAAATTAATCTTGTACAAAATTATTTTTGATTCTTCACAATCAAACAAGGGTTTTAACCTTTTATCAAAATCAACGAAGAAAAGTGGAAGTTGGCCACTAAATCTGTCCGTCAATAATACTTAGTGTATAATTTCAAAAATATTAATCAACAGAGCAATAACATTTTTCTTTTGTTGAAGATATATAACAGTAGAATCGTATTATTAAAAAAAAAGGACTAGCTTAATATTTAAATCAATGCAAAAATATACATGAGGAAAAAAATTCATTAAGCTAATCATCAATTGATAAATTATTTCTTTGATGATAACGTATAACAATTATATCTAAAACAATTAATATCATAAATACAATAATATATTAAATACAAAGACATGGATAAGACTGCTTAACATTAATGATGATTTATTTTATTAACTTTGATTAAAATTTACTTAAAACACTTGCTTAGACCAGATTTATGAATAAATTCATGTATCAATTCAATAAAAGAATACCACATAACATAAAAGAATTGAAAAAATTAAAAAAAAAAATAGTGGCCGAGTAGTTACTAATACTATATTAACAATAGACTATTAATTTGGTTTATGAAAAATTATTGCTTTATTCATGTGAAATTACAATCAAATCACATTCTTTTAATGTATAAAAAGAACCAATTCAATCGTATGAATTCAATCGGAGCTGCTGTCAAGATGGCTATTTTTCTCCATGGCAGGTGGAAAACATTCAGTTGAAGGTTTTGTCTTTGTGCAGGTGCTTCAATAGCTTTCGTTTTTGTAAAGTTCATAGAATAGATATTCAGGAAGTAGATTGGGTAGCAAAATTTTAGCATATCCAAAACCAACTGAATACAGTGATTTATTATGCATTATTTGTTTTAGTACAGTTTACTGACCAAAATAAACCCTCTAACAAGAGGATTTGTTAAGAGTGAGATAGTTGGCAATTGTTTGAGCCAAAATCTCAAGTTTGGTAGAGACAAAAGCAGCAAGATGATGAGCTTCAGTGGCATGTATCTGGTACTCTATCGTGGTTCTGATAATGCTTGATTCGCCATCCTTCTCAATAACCTCAAATCGAACCCCACAAAGATCAAACCCAATCTCTGTGAACCCTCCTTCCACCACTTTTGTCTCCTTCACCAGCTTATCATCATCCATCTTCGTAAACGTTTCAATCATGTAACCACTTCCAGGCGTTCCTAACATATTAATTGATTGATTAAAAAGTTTTTGAATTGTAAAAATAAATTTTGAAATGGGCAAAGGAATTATTACCAGGAGGAAGTGTAAGTTTGAAACTGGTGCCGACGCCTCCATCACCTTCTAAAACTTGCACTCTGCCGAAAACATCCGGAAGTAGCTGATTTATAAGTCTAGGAAGCTCAAGTCCACGGTAAGCACCCCATAGCACAGTGGCCGGAACCTGTACTTGTGTCTCCATGGATTGTTGACTTCTCATTCTTTGAATATCGTTAGCTGTTTCCTGGACGCGGTTTTTCTTTAATATTAGTAGCAAGATTAAGACCCCATACCGGATCTAAAACAGGGAAAGTAAAGGTAAAGGAATAAGGGTTAAAGATTTAATTGAGGTTAAATGCAGGGAAAGTAAAGGTAAATGATTAAGGGTTAAAGATTTAATTGAGGTTAAATGCAAGCATGTCAAAATTGATCAAAACCCAACAGCTTATTCAAATTCACCCAAAAATAATTGACTCAAACTCAATTCAAATAAAAAATTGATCTATTTAAACCCATTCAAAATTTATTCACATAAAATACAACCTATTTGGGTCATTTCTACTAACCCAATGGATATTTGTTTGTTCTTTTTCTTTTCTTTTTTTCATTATTTCTTGAACATTAAAATTTTTTGCCTTAATGCACAAGATTTTTTACTTGGCCTGTCTCGCTGTATTGGAAAATAATATTTATGAAAATTATCTATTATTTTAGAGATTTCAAATAATTTATTAGTTGATTGCAAAAATTAAAAGTAAAATTTTTAATAATATTTATAATTATTTATATGATAAGCATATATTCAAATATATAACTGTATTATTAATTTGTAATGTGTATACGTATTTTGTTGGTTAGCTTTGTAATGGCCGAGTTACCGGGTTAGTCGTGAACAGTATTTCTCGACGGTAAATAGTGCACTCGGGACAAAAATTACATCCGGAGGTAAAAAATATTTTATTTGACCATCCAAAAATATTAGTCACGAGGAGTCCGAATGTAAATTTGGAGAAAAAATGAGGTTAAATAGGTTCACAAAAGTTAAAAATAAAAAAAGTCCGGCCCCTTTTTAAAGGGTACTCGGTTTGACCAATATTTAACCGGGTCTCTAAAAATAGCGAATGACCTTTAAAAATTATTTTAATAGTATATATATACTTAGATTAATATTTAGAAATTTTTGACAGTGAAAAATTAATTTTTGCTAACACTGAAAATTATCGAAACGAACTGATTTAAATGTACCAGATCGAGAAACTGACTCTGTTTGAGCTGAAATTTTGCAAGAAGACTAATTTATATATTTTAAGAATTATAAAATTGATTTTGGGAGAAACTGAGTTCAGGAAATGAGTGAAATAATTTAGAATTACATAATGGGCTTAAAAATGAAAAAAAGGGCCACTTAGTTTATAAATTATTGTGTTGTTGTACCCCTATGTGGGATGTGAATTGTTTGAATTGCAGGAAGGGTAGGTTATATATATAGCCGTTATACAGCCAAAATTTTTACCAAATGAATAGTAAATTAGACATTTATAAGTCAACCGACGTCCAGACCCGTTTGGATTTTCGCCAACCAATTAATTTAGGCCACCTAACCCATTTGCGCCAACATTTTTATAGTAATATTTTTAGTATCATGTTATTATATCGATATTTATTTTTTATTAAAAAAAATAGTTAAATGGGTCGACTCAAATCCACCCAATACATTTGGGTATTGATCTATTTATGATCCATATATTTTTTACCAATTTATGATCCATCCATTTATGACCCAACCAAAATCAGTCCAACTCACCTATTTGCCACCTCTTCTTAAATGTAATGAAATCAGGATTGAGAAAAAAATTATTAATATATAAAACATATTTTAAATAATAATTTTTGTAATAAAATTTTCAAAATACTATAATTGATTGTAATAACGTTTATATTAATATAATAATTATTTTCCTACTTTTTCTTTTCTTTTTTATCTATTATTTTTGGGTAAAATTTAAATTTTATTTATATGTTATTTTTAAATTTTTACTATAATTTATTTTTTTTCAATTTAATTTTTTTAATGCAAATTGACTAATTAAATTTAAATTTTTATATTGAAATATTTAATTTAATTTTAATTTTAAATTTAATTAATATTTTTTAATTTTAATAAAAATAATAAAATTGGTAGATAATAAAAAAAAGTAGAGAGTATCTTAAAGTTAATGGAGTGTTAACGTTGCAGGTAGAAGAAGAGCTCATACTGTCTACTAATTGAGTAATCAAGTTAATATATGACAAAATGTAGGGTTTCCACAATGGTCTCCCAAAAGGCCCCCACGGAAATGTGTCACATTTCACATGGTACATCTTATTCAAAAAAGGTTGTCCTTATCCAAATGGATTATCCACATGTATATCACACCCCATTAAGGCTATCTCTAATACTCTTTTCGATGCACGCAATACCATCGATCATTATGTCTCTCTCATCGTCATTCTCTGAAAAATCATCTTATTCTCTATATTGTCATATGGCATTTTCCTTGAAAATGCTCTCTAACTTGATCATCCGAGAGTTTAAGTGGAAAAGATCTTGTCTAGACTTTCTTACTTCTTTCTCCTCCATTTTTCAGGAAACCAGACGAGCCATGGATGGAGATCTACACCTACAAGAGAAGAGCCCTACATCCATTGGAGAGTGAGAACTACAGCAGAGAATTTGACGTATATCAAATGGCGTTGCATGTGGAAAATGAGATAATCTTTTCCAAAACTCTTCAAACACACAGAACATGGCCTATTTAGTATTAGACCCATATAGTTTTTTATAGCTTTAAAATGCATCCTGGATGTTAGAAGCAAATCTAGGCGACAGTGACAGCCTCATCGTCCAAGAGGCGAACATGACGAGAGTCGGCAGCCAATTTGAAAAATTCAAGTGATGTGACATGTCTTGTCAGACAAATCCGACTTTTGGATCCACAGTGCTGTTGCTTAAGACTATATCATAATTTTAATACTAATCTAACTTTAAATAAAAGTTAAAATTGAAAAAAAAAAAAACCTGTTAAAATTTTTGAAATTTTTGTATTGTATTAGTTTTCTTATTGTCATGAATTTTCAGATACATATATTTTTATTTTATCACAAAAATTCTCAAAATAAAATTATAAACACTCAAGTTCATCTCATTTTTTGTCTTTTGTTGTAAAACTAAAGACCGAATTAAAGTAAAAATCACAGATAAAATAAAAATAATAAAAAATAAAAAATTTAACGAGATTCGGCCAATATTACTTACGTTTTCGGGGACTAAAAATATTATTTCACTAAAACTGAAAAATAAAATAATAAAAGAGAGAACAAATATACTTAACTAATTGACTAGCTAAGAAACAAGGGATGATCTAAAACTAAAGGTAAAGGGCTATATTTATAGTTACAAAAATCACTTCCATTTTGCTAGTTTTCTGATGTGGGATTCCATTTTTTTTTTTTTTTGCCTATAAAAGTTGACTTCAACAATTTTCCACTTGAAAATTTGATTGAGTATCAATCACATTTTTACACTATTCTTTCTCTCTTTATGTTGCTTACGTCTCTATCAGGTCGCAAGAAAATCGACACCATAAAAATTTGTCAGTATTGATTGCCTTTGTCATGAAATCTGATAGATTGTCTTTGGTATGAATTTTCTGTATATCTACTATTCATTCTTCCACTTTCTCACGAACAAAGTGGTACTAGTACTGCACTCTTATGTGTTTGGTCTTTGAATGAAATGCTAGATTCCTTGCAAGATACAAGTCACTATGACTGTCACAAAATAAAAAAAATTCTCTCTTGCTTGTGCCCGAGTTCCTCCAATAGTATTTTCAACCATACTCCTTCTTTACTGGCTTGTGTGGCTGCTACATATTCTGCTTTTGTTGTTGAGGTGGCCACAACTGATTGCAGTTTTGAAACTCAGCTTACAGTTCCACCAGCAAGTTTAAACACATAACCTGTAGTAGATTTGCTTTTATCAAGATCACCTGCATAATATGAATCAACATATCCGCTGACAATAACGTTTGATCCTCAATAACATAATGAAACATCTGAGGTTCCCTTAATGTATCTTAAGATCCTCTTAACATAATTCCAATGCTCTCTACCAGGATTCGCCATGTATCGACTAACTACTCTCACTGCATGTACAATATCTGGTCTTGTACATATCATAGCGAATATTAAACTCCCCACTGCTGATGCATACGGTACTCGAGACATCTCCATCCTCTCTTCTTCATTGCTAGGACTCATTTTTGAGGATAACTTGAAATTAATAGGAAGTGGGGTAGAAATTGGCTTACAATATTGTATGTTGAAACGTCGCAAGATTTTCTTCAAATAATTTTTTTGAGAAAGCCAAATCTTCCTATTATTTTTGTCTCGGTGAATTTGCATCCCTAGAATCTTGCTTGCTGGTCCCAAGTCCTTCATATCAAATTTCCTAGCCAACTGAGCCTTTAACTCCTTGATGCGATCTTTGTTGGGGCCTGCTACCAACATGTCGTCTACATACAACAGCAAGATAATGACATTATTTTCACCAAACCTCTTGAAATATGCACAAGGGTCTGCATTTAGCCTGCTGTATCTAAGGCTCATAATGAAAGAATCAAATCTTTTGTACCAACACCTTGGTGCCTATTTTAGACCGTACAGAAATTTGTTCAACCTGCAAACCAAGTTCTCCTTTCCTTTTTCTTCAAAACCTTTTGGTTGGAGCATGTAAATTTCTTCTTCAAGATCTCCATGAAAAAATGCAGTTTTTACATCTAACTGCTCAAGATGCAAGTCAGAATTTGCACATATTGCCAGGACTACTTGGATTGTAGTGAGACGAATCACAGCTGAGAAGATTTCATTAAAGTTCACCCCTTCTTTCTGATCATATCATTTTACCACTAATCTAGCACGATATCTCTCAATTTGATTATCACAATTCCGCTTGATTTTGTAGACCCATTTATTGCCTATGGGTTTTCTCTCTTGCGGTAGTGACATCAGTTTCCATGTCTTATTTTTATGAAGAGCTTCAATTTCCTCTTGCATTGCTACAATCCACTGAGATGCATCTGAATTATTCATTATTTCTTGGAGAGTTGATGGCTCCCCATCCTCAGTTAGAAGACAATATGCAATATTACCCTCCACAATGTAATCTGAGTGCCAATTAGGCGGCCTTCTTGTGCGAGTTGATTTCCCATTATTTGAAACTTCAGCTTCGATTGGCTCTTGTTCCTCGTGCTCTGGTGTAGTTTCAAAAGAATTACTAGTTTCTGATTCTCTTTCTGCACATATTGTTGTAGTCTCTGACTTTTCTTCACTTTCTGCTTGCTCTTGATCTTTATCTTCTATAAAGATAACTTCTCAGCTAACAACAACCTTGTGGGTAGTGGGATCCCATAGGCGATACCCCTTTACTCCTTCAACATACCCCAAGAATATGCATTTTCTGGATTTTAGATCCATTTTTGTAGTTTTTTGGGCATTGTACATCACATAAGTAGGACTTCTAAATACATGGAGGTTTGAACAATCCACCGGTTTTTCAGCCCACATTTCCATTGGTGTCTTACACTCAATTGCAGTTAATGGAGCTCGATTCACCACATAACAGGCAGTGTTGATTGCTTTCGCCTAGAATTTCTTATCTAAACCTGCAGTTCTCATCATTGCTCTTATTCTTTCCAACAGAGTTCTGTTCATCCACTCTGCCACTCCATTTTATTGAGGAGTATATACTATACTGAACTGTCTTTTGATGCTTTCTTATTTACAGAATTCATCAAATTCTTTATTGGTGTATTCTCCTCCATTATCTGTCATCAAACACTTGATCTTTTGGCTAGATTCAAGTTTCACTCGCGCTTTGTAAGTTTTGAAGACTGAAAACACATCTGCTTTCTTCTTGATAGGAAACAGCCAACACCTCATAGAGTAGTCATTGATAAATGACACAAAGTAGTTTGCTCCTCCTAGAGATGACACCGGTGCTTGCCATACATCAGAATGAACTAATTTCAGAATGACTTTGCTTCTGAAATTTGATGTGTTGAACTTCAATCGATGCTGCTTGCTTACAATACAATGCTCACAAAAGGGTAGTGAGACCTTTGTGAGACCCGAAAGTAGATTTTTTTCTGCAAGAATCTTCATTCCTTGTTCAGACATATGCCCAAGTTTCTTATGCCAAGTCATTGCAAGTTTTTCACTTGGACTGATCGTGGCAATAGATGCCTCTCCTTATTGCAAAGTCTCTACTTTTATCATGTATAAATTTGCAGTTATCTTTTCTCCCTTCATAAGTACAAGCGCTTCTTTTGCTATCTTCATAATTCCCTTCGCACCACTGAACTTGCACCCCAATTCATCCAATTATCCTAAAGACAACAGATTTTTCTTTATGCCCTCCACGTGTCGTACATCTTGAATAGTATAAATTGTACCATCATACATTTTCAGTTTAATAGTTCTAATGCCAACGATTTTTACGGCATGATCATTGCAACTGTACACAGATCCTCTAGAGATAGGTTCATAATAATAGAACCATTCTCTTCAAGAGGTCATGTGAAATGTAGCTCCTGAATCAAGAAGCCATACTTCAGCAAATCTTTTTCTGCCTTCATTTATCGTTGCTGCTTCACAACATAGAGCATCTCCGCTATTGGAACAGCTTGCCACATTTCCTTGAGAATCAGAACTTTTCTTTAAACTCCAACAATCCTTCTTCAAGTGACCCTTCTTGCCACAATTGTAGTATTTAACATTCTTCTTATTTCTTGATTTTGATCTACCATGATTGTGGCTCCCATTTGAGCCGCATTTTGTTAATCTCCCTTTCATAACTGTCAGGGCTTCCACATGCTGTGAACTTGCCTGCCTGTCTTCCTTATTCTTGCGTCGATTTTCTTCCTCTAGAACAGCGGCTGCAACATCATCGAAGACTAGAATATCCGTAAGGATATTATTTGTTAAGTTAATGATGAGTTGATCATACGAATCTGGTAAACTTTGAAGTAGAAGCTCAGCACGTTCTAATGTCTCTATTTTATAACCCAAAGAAGTGAGTTGAGAAAATAGAGTATTTAAAGTATTGATGTACTCCGTCACTGAAGTAGATTCCTCCATACGAAGAGTATAGAGTTTTCTTTTAAGAAAATTTTTATTGTGAAGTGATTTGTTCTCGTACAATTTAGTGAGATGATCTCATATCTCCTTTACTGTCTTTTTCTCTTTTATGCTTGATAACACCCCATCTGCTAGTGTCAGATAAAGATTTGCCATAACATTTTCATCCATCTCGTTTCACTTATTATCATCTGTGAAATCAGCTGGCCTGTGACTTATAGCCGCTAGGCAATTATTTTTTCTCAAAATAGCCTTCATTTTCAATTTCTACAATGTGAAATTACTCCTGTTGAGTTTCTCGATCTCATATTTTGTCGCCATTGCTTCTATCACGAACTTCTCTGCTCAAAAATTAGCTTCCACTATTTCAGGTGAATAGTATATATGAATAGTAACTGTATAGATAAAAAGTGATCGTATACATAAACAGTATCGTATACGTGAACAGTATCCAAGAAAAAGTCTTTTCTGATGTGGAAGATCAGTTTATGCTGCAACCACAGAGCATACTAAGACAAAAGCTCGGCTCCGATACCACTTGTTGTAAAAATAAGGACCGGATTAGAGCAAAAATCACAGCTAAAATAAAGATAATAAGAAATAAAAGATTTAACGAGATTCGGCCAATATTGACTACGTGCTCGGGGACTAAAAATATTATTTCACTAAAAGTGAAAAGTGAAATAATATAAGAGAGAAAAAATATGTTTAACTAATTGACTAGCTAAGAATAAGGGATGATCTAAAACTAAAATTAAGAGACTATATTTATAGTTACAAAAACCACTTCCCTTTTGCTAGTTTCCCGATGTGGGATTCCCTTTTTTTTTTCCCTCCAAAAGTTGACTTCAACATCTTTAAGACCTCCACACAATACTTTGGTTCAAATAATATTTGACCATTACCGCTAAATTAGCGATTAGTTAGATTTTAACATACACTTAAATTGCTAATTAGTCAGCTTTTAACATACACTTTTTTTTTTTTTTGAGAAGTGATTTTAACATACACTTAAATTTAGTTTTTCTTAAAAAAGAAACACATGCCAAATTAGATTTTAATAAACTTGATTCTAAAGATGTTCCATGATGATCTAGTTACCTAATTTGCAATGCCATCTCTATATATTAACATATAATATCTGCAGGAAGTTATAATATATATTCGTTAGGAATGCCTGGCTGGGATACACATGAGGATATACAGATAAAATAACGCTAATATTCCTATGGAACCGAGTGGGAGATAGATGACAAAGTATTGAAGCATTCTTTTCTTTCTTTTTTTTTTTCTTAATTTTTTTTTTCTAAAATATGAGAGCTTCCATTAACAACATTTTGCAGCATTCATTCCCATAAAATCTCTGAGATATTGTGATCACCTCGGCAGTCGGCAACATCATGTGCGAATTGCCAATATAATTTTTATTCTTTTAAGATAATTTTTTTTATCATTACTTTATTAAAATATGTGGCCTACAAATAAATGGAATTCACAAAGTTTGAGAAATTCATATTAAATTAAAGCCAGCTTTTAATTATCAAGTTATGGCTGAAAAGTGAAAACACTTTTCTTTATTATTTTTTTTAGCAAAATTGTTATTCATCTAGAGTTTTTTAGCAAAATTAATGATGATGACTTTCCGCTCCCTGAAATTTTTAAAATTAAAATTTTACTCATAAAATTTAATATTTTTTTTCTCAAAAATTAGAAGCTTTTTGAAATTTTTGATATTATATTTTTATCCATAAAATTCTATATATTTTTCAAAAAGATTAGTATTAATCACAAAACCATATAAAATTTCATTATGATAAATATTTATTTAAAAATATTTACATTCACATAAAATTAGATTTTATCATATAAAAAAGTACTTAACATTTATTTTTTGGCCCACATATATAGTTCTAGTTCGGCTTCCAATTAAGGAAACAAAAAGGATGAGCAAAGAGTTTATATATATACACTAATGGAAGACACTTTATTTATTGTATCATTTTGTCTTCTTTCTTTAAGATAAGAAGGGCAAATTGTTACTTTGATTCTGAATATATTGGCCATGGCCAAACGTTGAGAGCCAAGTAGCACTTTATTACTTTGATTCTACAAGAGGATATGGAATGGGAATCAAATTAAGATCTAATTTTTTTCTAGTTATTACCCCAAAACACTCAGACATGTCGATACTTTCCGATTTAGCACCATCAGGAAGTTTCCAGTCAAAGTGATACAGCAATTGTGCAAGTATCATCTGAACATTGGCCATAGCCATGGTGCTGCCTGGGCACATCCTTTTTCCAGAACCAAATGGAAGCAATTCAAAATCGTTTCCCTTAAAATCGATGGAACTTGTATGAAATCTTTCTGGAAAAAATCTTTCAGGATCTTCCCATGAACTAGGATCCCTTCCAATGGCCCAAGCATTGATGAGAACTCTAGTTTTAGGATAAATGTCATATCCACAAAGTTCACATTTCTCAGTGCTTTCTCTTGCAAACAATGTCAATGGAGGATGTAATCTGAAGGTTTCTTTGATAATTAGCTTCAAATATTTCAGTTCATGAAAATCATCTTCTTCCACATTTACCTTTTCACTGAAAACTCTTCTTACTTCTTCTTGTGCTTTTCTCATCACACATGGATTCTTCATCATTTCCGACATTGCCCATTCAATAGTTGCTGATGTTGTATCGTTTCCAGCTCCAAGTGTTTCCTGTATTAGAATTATATTTTTATTTTTACAAAATGAAATAAAAATGTCTTTAATCATATAAATATAACTGTTGCAAGGTCTTGATGGCATTAAAGATATAAAAACAACGGATAAATTTTAGTTTATGGTACTAAACCAGTGAACAGAACTCTAGGGTTTTGAGTTCGAGTCCAAAGTCGAGAATATTAACTAGAGATTGACATTTTAAAAGATGTTTTTTTCTATCTGTATTCTATAACTGAGAAGGATATACTAACCAGAATTATAGCTTTGATGTTGTCTGTTGTTAAGGGGAATCCCAAGTTGCTATGTTCCTGAATATCCAAAAGAACATGTAATATATTATCAGCTTCATGAGTCTTTGACGCCATGTTTGCTTTGTGTTCATTTATGATATCCCCAAGAAACTCATCTGCTTGTTGATGAATCCTTTGAGCTTCAGACCTCGCCCCTGACATCTTTCCAAGAAGCAATTCAATGGATGGAAAAGCATCTGATGGGATACTGAAGCCTCCTGCAGTCATAAAAGCATCCGTCACAGTTCTAATAACTTCTTCTTTTTGTTTCTCCAATTTCTTTCCAATGGATGCTATTGCGATAATGGAATTCATCAATGACATCACTGTTCTACTCAGATTCACTGGCGACCCGTTTTTCGAATAAATAAATTCGATGAAGTTTGAGACCTGCTCTTTCCTGATTGATCTGAATGACTTCACACGCTTAGCACTAAGCAGCTTTAGTATAGCAATTTTTTTCATTTCTCTCCAGTAATCTCCATATGGGGCAAGTATAATGTTAGTATGATCATAGAAAATGGTATTTGCAGACATGGGAAAGGGTCTATCAAGGAAATGGAATTCATGGGTTCGCAAAACTATTTTGGCTAATTCTGCAGAGGAAATTATTACGGCAGGAACTTGGCCAAGCTGAATATGCATGATAGGTCCATAAGTTTTGGCCATTTCTGCGAGGAGATGATGAACTTGGCCGTCAATCAGCTGGTGAAGGTTACCGATGAGAGGCAAAGTTTTGGGTCCAGGTGGATGGTTATAAGAAATGGATTTCTTCTTCTTTATCAAAACTATGAAAATTGAAAAGATGAAGATTGATATAAGAAATGCAAATGAGCTGATTTCCATATCCATATCTATATGAAATCGATGGACATATAGCTGAATCCGCTTCAATGTATATATAATACCATCGTTAAGCATTGACTTAGAAGTCCTAGTCTGGCGAGAGAGTTACGAGGACACTTCAATATGTACATATCATACTATTAGTTGCGTTGATATATATATTGGTGCTTTAATTTATTGTTTCTTATTCTGACTAATTGTTTCTTGAATTTCTTAATGAAGTATTTAAAATTTAGTGTATATCTTATATTCAATCATAATTATATTATTTTAATCTATTGACAGGTAATGGAAAATGCACAGATGAATTATAATTCTGTAGTTTTTGTTTTCTAATTTCTATCAGGATTTGTCTCAAAATCAGCACGTGATTTGTCTCAAAATCAGCACATGTAATTTGACTTTTACATTAAATTTACAGCCTCATTCAATCTTGAAAATGCTTTATTTCACCTTTCTTCCTTTATTATTGATTGTAAAATTCAGTGCATAATTAATCATAAAATTGCCAAAAAAAAAAAAATGTTGAACAAGAATTTTGTAGGGAAAAAAATAAGAAAATATTCTTATTGATTGAAATGGGTTAATTTCTTTTCGAAAAATTAAATTTAGTGTCGATTAAATTTAAAAATAATTATTGCAGAGAAAATAAGTCATCCCTATAATCAAAAATAGAAAAAGAAAATTAAAATAATCACTGAAAAAGCTGGGAAGTCAAGGTCTTCCTCAATCCAACTTGTCCAAATAAAATTATGGGATCATAAGGTGGTGGGCAAACTTTTGTGCTACGTACCATTCCTCTTCTCTCTCTCTGACATCTTGTTCATAATGCAATTTGTAACCATACCTCTGATGAAATAACAACGAAAATGATAAAACAATAAATAAAAATAAAAATATTGGACCATGCTATTTTTGAAAGATCAAATGAATTATTAATTGGAAAAAGAAAAATGAACAAGAAAATCAAACTCGGCTGCATTAACACATCTGAAACGAATCTTGATTGTGATTTTTTAACGGTATTTTATTTATGCAAGATGTATTTAGTACTGGAACGATTACACAAATAGGGAGCGGGAAGTAAATTAATTTATTTAATTCATTTAATTTCCTTGTTCCAATGCTCTGACTGACAATTTAGGGCATTAACTAAAAAAAATGTACATTTATAAGCACTAATTTTGGGTGCACATACGTCACACTTGATATAAGAATTTTTCTAAAAATAATATTTTTTAAAAAGAAAATTCAAAATATGATATTATAAGGTGTATTCGGTAAAATTGTAAATTTTTAGTTTTTTATTTTTAAAATCTAAAAATTATTTTTAGTTTTTGTTATTTATTTTTTAGAAATTGTTTTATATATTTAAAAATTTTATTATATTTTTTAATTATTCATATATTTTTTAATTATTTATGTATATTATAATAATAATTTTGGTGGTGGCAGTGGCAGCAGAGGCAGTGTGGCTATGGCGGTGGTGTTGAGGTGACGGTGGTGTGGTAGCGGTCAAGGTGACGGTGGTGTGATTGTGGTGGTAGTGGCGGCAGTGTGGTGACGACATGGTGGTGGTGGTGGAGATGGCAGCAGTGTGGTAGTAGTAGTGGTGGCAGCGATGGAGGTGGTGGCTACGTGGTGGTGGTGGAGACGGCAGTGGTGTGGTGGTGGCGGCGGTGTGGTGGCGGTGGCGGTAGCAGTGTGGTGTTGGATGTGGGGTTCCTCCAAAATGGTGGGGCCCACATGTTTAAAAAAAAAAAAGAAAAAAAAAATAAAAAGGTTGTTGAAGAAAAGTCAAAAATAGGAGGAAGGGTTTTGGTTTTCAACAATTGCTGCGGCAATTGAATTTTATTTTTCAATTGCAGGCGGCTGCCCGCGTACCGAACGCGTAAAATACGCGTTTATATTTCCTATAAATAGGCATTAGTTCTTCAGTTTATATTCATTCCATTCCTAAGAAAAAGGATTGAGATAGTTTTGTAAATAGAGAGAGAGAAGTATTTTAGAAAAATTATTGGGATATTTTTCTAAAAGAAGAGTGACAAAATAGTGAGTTTGGGAAATACTTGTGTGCCACTATTTTGGGTTTATCTCAAAATTATTGTGTTGCCTTTCTCTCTTGTACCCATTAATTTTATTAGTGGAAGAAATAATTTCGGAGTTTGTCCCGTGGACGTAACCCAAACGTTTTGGGTGAACCACGTTAAATTGCTGGTGTCAATATTCTGCTCTGCTAATTTATTTTATTTATCCGCTGTGCCCAACAACTGGTATCAGAGCCAAGGTTATTTCTTAGTATGCTCTGTGGTTGCAGCATAGACTGATCTTCCACATCAGAAAAGATTTTTCCTTGAGTACTGTTTACGTATACGGCACTGTTCATACATACGGTACTATTCACGTATACGGTACTATTCACGTACAGAAAATTTTTTGGATCGAAGAAGTTCATCGAATTTCGATCTAAATGGAGGCAAAAAATAGCAGAATGATCTACTTAAATGGCTCAAACTACCACATCTGGAGTAAAAAGATGAAAGATCTTCTAGTTGTGACGAAGATGCATTTGCCGGTGTTTGCCACAGCTAAACCCGAAGGTAAAACCGATGAGGAGTGGGAGTTTGACCACGAGCAAGTGTGCAGTTTTATCCGACAATTTGTCGAAGATAATGTGTTCAATCATATCTGTAATGAGACAGATGCCAGAACATTGTGGAGTAAGCTGGAGACGTTGTACTCTTCAAAGACGGGAAATAATAAATTATTTTACTTGACCAAGTTGGTGCAAGTAAGATATAGAGAAGGAACTTCCTTGCCAGACCACTTGAACGAGATGGAAGGGATCCAGGATCAGCTAAACAGAATGGGAGTAAAGCTGGATGATGAAGTATTTGCTTTATTGGTGTTAGCCTCTCTGCCACAGTCTTGGGAGACTTTGAAGATCTCCATCACCAACACTGCACCCAATGGTGTGGTAAACATGGAGATTGTAAAAAGTAGTATTCTGAATGAAGAAATGAGAAGGAGATCGCAAGCCTCATCTTCTTCATCACAATCAGATGTTCTGGTTGCAGAATCAAGAGGAAGGAGACAGTCTAGGGAACAGAACCCTAGAGGCAAGAGCAGAGGGAAGTCAAATAAATATGCCAATGTTGAATGCCATCACTGTAAAAAGAAGGGCCACATTAAAAAGTTCTGCAGAAAGTTCAAAAAGGAACAGGAGAACCGAAGCAGAGCTGTGAAGAGAGATGACAGCAGTGATGACGAGCAGACTAATATCATAGATGAATTCAATATCATTTATGATGAAGATGTCATTAATCTTGTATCTCAAGAATCCAGTTGGGTACTTGATAGTGGTGCTACCATTCATGCTACATTCCGTAGAGAATTCTTCTCATCATACACACCTGGAAATTTTGGTGTTGTTAAGATGGGAAATGAAGGCCTGTCAAAGATTGTTGGCAGAGGAGATGTTTGCTTGGAAACAGAGAATGGTATCAGACTAATTCTGAAGGATGTCAGGCATATTCCAGATATGCGCCTGAATTTGATCTCTGTACGCAAACTTGGAAATGAGGGATATTGTAGTTCCTTCATTTATGACAAATGGAAGCTTACAAAAGGCTCCTTAGTAGTGGCTAGAGGTGAAAATCATACAACTCTGTATGTAATGGAAGCAAAGCTCTCCACCGACACAGTAGCAGCTGCAGCCGTGGAGAAGGACAGTGCAATTAAACGGTGGCATCGGAGACTTGGCCACATGGGAGAAAAAGCAATGAAAAGCCTCGCCAAGAAGAAAGTATTGCCCGGTATGGATGAAGTACACTTAGACAAATGTGCTGATTGTCTATTTGGAAAGCAAAACAGAGTTGCTTTTAAAAGTTCCCCTCCTTCCAGAATGAAGAATGTGTTAGATCTCGTTCACTCAGATTTGTGTGGACCAATGCCAAAGTCACTTGGTGGTGCTCAGTATTTTGTGACTTTCATTGATGATCATTCGAGGAAGACGTGGGTATATCTTCTGAAGACAAAAGATCAGGTGCTAGATGTCTTCAAAGAATTTCATGCCTCAGTTGAGAGACAGACTGGGAAGAAGTTAAAATGCATCCGGACAGACAATGGTGGAGAATACACTAGGCCATTTGATGTTTATTGCAAAGAGCATGGTATTCGGCATCAGATGACACCTCCAAAGACACCGCAGTTGAATGGCTTAGCTGAGAGGATGAACAGAACTTTGATGGAGAGAGTCCGATGTCTACTCTCACATGCAAAGTTACCTAAGAGATTTTGGGGTGAAGCTATTCTCACAGTTGCACACGTGTTGAATCGTTCACCCTGTACTCCTCTCAAGATGGATGTTCCAGAAAGAGTATGGTCAGGAAAAGATATTTCCTATGATCATCTGCGGGTGTTTGGCTGTAAAGCATTTGTTCATATCCCCAAGGATGAGAGGTCCAAACTTGATGCCAAGACAAGACAGTGTATTTTTATTGGCTATGGTCAAGATCAATTTGGCTATAGATTTTATGATCCTATTGAGAAGAAACTTGTCAGGAGTCGTGATGCTGTATTTGTTGAAGATGAGACCATTGAAGATATTGACAAAATGAAGAAGGATGTTTCTGATTCCAATGGCGACTTATCGGATTTAAAATTAATTCCTCCAACACCGGTGCCAAGAGAAGTTGGAGATGAAGACCAGGTTTATTCACCTGATGATGATGATGCTCCTATAGAAGTTGGTTCTGATGATGATGATGATCAAGATAATATTCCAGCACCAACACCTATGGCTTCTCCACCTCCACAAAGGAGAAGTGAAAGAACAAGATGGCCATCTTCCAGATATCCTCGTAACCAGTATGTGACTATTACTGAAGGGGGAGAACCTGAGAGTTATCAAGAAGCCATAGATGATGAATCCAAGCAGAAATGGATTGAGGCCATGCAAGATGAGATGAAGTCACTGCATGAGAACAAAACTTTTAAACTGGTGAAGTTGCCCAAAGGCAGAAGGGCCTTGAAAAACAGATGGGTGTTCAGGATTAAGCATGAAGAACACAGTTCCAGTCCACGTTACAAAGCCAGACTGGTTGTCAAGGGATTCAGTCAAAGAAAAGGGGTTGACTTTGATGAGATTTTCTCACCAGTTGTGAAAATGACATCTATTCGAACTGTGCTAGGGTTAGCAGCAAGTCTTGACCTGGAGGTTGAACAGATGGATGTCAAAACTGCCTTCCTGCATGGTGATTTGGAAGAAGAGATATACATGGAGCAACCAGAAGGGTTCCAAGAAAGAGGTAAAGAGAATTATGTTTGCAAGTTGAAGAAAAGCCTTTACTGCTTAAAACAGGCGCCAAGGCAATGGTATAAGAAGTTCGAGTCTGTTATGGGGGAGCAAGGCTACAAAAAGACTACTTCAGATCATTGTATTTTTGTGCAAAAATTCTCTGATGATGATTTCATCATTCTTTTGCTCTATGTGGATGATATGTTGATCGTTGGCCAGAATGTTTCGAGAATTAACAATTTGAAGAAGCAGTTGAGTAAGTCTTTTGCTATGAAAGACTTGGGGCCAGCAAAGCAGATTCTTGGCATGAATATTATCAGAGACAGAAGCGCCAAGAAATTGTGGTTGTCACAAGAGAGGTACATTGAGAAAGTACTTCAGAAATTTAATATGGACAAGGCAAAAGCAGTTAGTTGTCCTCTTGCTACTCACTTTAAGTTGAGTTCTGAACAAAGCCCTTCTACAGACAAAGAGAAGGAAGAGATGGATAAAGTTACATATGTTTCAGCAGTTGAAAGTTTAATGTATGCTATGGTGTGCACACGGCTAGATATCGCTCATGCAGTTGGAGTTGTGAGTAGATTTCTTTCAAATCCTGGAAAAGAACACTGGGCTGCAGTAAAATGGATTTTCAGGTATCTTCGAGGAACTTCCAAAATATGTCTATGTTTTGGAAATGACAAACCTGTGTTAGCTGGATACACAGATGCAGATATGGCTGGTGATGTGGATTCCAGAAAATCCACTTCTGGTTACCTGATTACCTTTGCAGGGGGAGCTGTGTCATGGCAGTCAAAGTTACAGAAATGTGTTGCACTTTCTACTACATAAGCGGAGTTTATAGCAGCAACGGAAGCTTGTAAAGAGTTGCTATGGATGAAGAAGTTCTTGAAAAAACTTGGTTTGCAGCAAGACAAATATCAGTTATTTTGTGATAGTCAGAGTGCTATTCATCTTGGTAAGAATGCCTCATTCCATTCGAGATCAAAACATATTGATGTGAGATATCATTGGATAAGAGATGTGATGGAGAAGAAGCTACTACAGCTTGAGAAGATCCATACAGAAGAAAATGGGTCAGACATGTTAACAAAAACTCTACCAAGACAGAATTTTGAGTATTGTCGGCTAGCTGCAGGACTAGCAGAGCCCCCCACCATGTAGTCGGAAGGGGGAGAATTGTTGGATGTGGGGTTCCTCCAAAATGGTGGGGCCCACATGTTTAAAAAAAAAAAGAAAAAAAAATAAAAAGGTTGTTGAAGAAAAGTCAAAAATAGGAGGAAGGGTTTTGGTTTTCAACAATTGCTGCGGCAATTGAATTTTATTTTTCAATTGCAGGCGGCTGCCCGCGTACCGAACGCGTAAAATACGCGTTTATATTTCCTATAAATAGGCATTAGTTCTTCAGTTTATATTCATTCCATTCCTAAGAAAAATGATTGAGATAGTTTTGTAAATAGAGAGAGAGAAGTATTTTAGAAAAATTATTGGGATATTTTTCTAAAAGGGGAGTGACAAAATAGTGAGTTTGGGAAATACTTGTGTGCCACTATTTTGGGTTTATCTCAAAATTATTGTGTTGCCTTTCTCTCTTGTACCCATTAATTTTATTAGTGGAAGAAATAATTTCGGAGTTTGTCCCGTGGACGTAACCCAAACGTTTTGGGTGAACCACGTTAAATTGCTGGTGTCAATATTCTGCTCTGCTAATTTATTTTATTTATCCGCTGTGCCCAACATGTGGTTGTGATGGTGGAGGCGGTGTGATTGTGGTGGCAGCGGCGGCGGCAGTGGCGTAGTTGTGGCAGCAGTGATGGCGGAGGCGTGATGGTGGCAGCGGAGGCGTGGCGGTGGCAGCGGCGATGGCGGAGGCGTGGTGGGGGCAATAGCGGCGGTGGCGATGGCGGAGGCATGCTGGTGGCAATAGTAGCGGTAGTGGCGTGGTGGTGGCGGAGGCGGAGGCAATAGCGGCAGCAATGATGGTTGCAGTGTGGGGGTGGTGGCGGCGATAATAATAAGGATAAATTAGCAAAATTCTAAAAACTACATTTTGAAAATTTTTAATTTCTCTTTTAGATGTGAAAATCAGTTTTTTAAATTTTTGCAAAAAATGAAACGAAACAAGTTTGTCGAACGAGTTTTTATTTTATTTTTGAAAAAAAAAAATAAAAAATCGAAAACAAAAATCTTGCCGAACGCACCCTAGTAAACGTATTTTGAACTTTAGAGTGATGAATACCGGCAATAATATTATGGGCATCTAATTTATGTGGAATTCATTAATTTAAAAAAAAAATTATTTTGAAATCGGCACTATTAATATCGGTTCACCTGACTAAAATCATTGACAAAGGAAAATATACATCCATTTTTCCATTCTCCCGGTGCTGGTTTCGTTGCTAGGGCCCATAGATTGGATTAGTTGTCTGTCCAAGTTGTACTCTTAACAATCCTATTTTACTTCCAGTTGATTTTTTTTCCCTTGATATTAGGAACAAGGAAAAAGCTTCCATACATGGCACCCAATTGGATTTATGTTTTAATTGTGGATATTGAAGGGAAATATTGAAGGAAAAATAAAGTGCAGGGAAAAAAACATGAATCCAATTTCGAGCCATGCATACAGTATAATCATATTGTATTTAATAATTTAATTCAAAGAATTACTTAAAAAAAATAAATGAAAATTATAAAATTATCCAAATAAAACATATATAATTATATAGAGAATTAGAATTTTTAAAACAATATGTAATTTTAAGTAATAATTTGATAATTATTTTATAATGCATAAATAACAATAATATATGATCATTAAATATGTTGTATTTAGTAATTTTACAACCATTGAGGTATTCAATGGAAGATCATTTATAAATATATAATCACTTTGTCCAAAAATATTCTTTCAATCAAATAGTACTCGGTTTTCAAGTAAAGACAAAGTTTTAATTCCGAAGATTTGTTAAAGTATTTTAAAATGTTCAAGAGTTTCAATAACAATTAAAATCATAAATAAATAAATAAATAATAGGCAAAATTATAATACTTGAAAAGCATATACATAAAATTCAATACATATCTATATTAAATATATTTTTCATAAATATTTATATGCTTCACGCATGATAAATCCATATTTTTTATAATTTCATTATCAAATAGGCAAATATCATCAATTATTTACATACTAATATATTGCCAGATTGATAAATAATAAAACTTTATTGCATCAATATCTATTATAAGAAAATATATCTCTTTATAATCCAGATTGATAGATATAATTATTCTCTTCTTATTATTGTACATGTGTATTAAATACCTCGCAATGAACATATTTTTGGTACAAAGATTTGCTGAACAAGTCATTAATATAGTTTGAATAGGAATATAATGCTAGAATCTAATTAGGAATAAAATCAGTCATCTAAAATTGAAATATTTCACAGCTTTTCTTTTGAAACCATTCAACTACTGTACATATCTCCACATATTATGGTATTATTTATTAAATTATTAATTATGAATTATGAATTTTTAATGAATATCAAATTATTTTAATTAAGAAAATTCTAGGATATGTATATTTAATTCCTTTACAAATTTTATCTAAACGTTTATTAAGAAAAGAAAAAGGCCCTTCTCATATTTCTTCTTAGCTATTGAAAAATAGGATATGAAAAATCTTGAGATTTAGATAAATGAGATTGATTTACAGGTATAAAATGAATAAAAAAACAAAATAAAACAATAAAGCAAAAAACTCATTTTTGATAATATAGTTTCACATAGCCTTTCATATTTTTGGTCACCAGATTTTCAAATTGTCATAGATAAAAAAATAAATGAATTTTAAATGATAAATTAATATAGCTCTTATCAAATTTCTCTCCATCCATTCTCATGTCTTCCAAAATGTCTTCATACTCCTCAATATCCCTTTAATTTTGAGAGATTGAACTACATTTTTCGCATCTTCTAATCCCTTCTCATGTTAGATTAAAAGAGCCAATAGAAATAATTATCAAAACTCAAAAGTAAATATATTAAAAATTGGAAAAAAGAAATACATATTTGCTAGAATTTATGCATTTGTGCAATCAATTATGCATTTGTCATATGTCTCTTTATATAGAAAAGAATTGCACTTACAATAGAATATCATTACATGAAAAAATGTACCACTAATTAATAGTCTATTACAATATAAGATAATATTAAGATAAAATTTTATTCTTATTTATATGAAAGATAGAATAAAATTACAATATTGGGATATAATTATAGAAATACACCAAACGGAATAAAAAAATAGACGTTGTTATTATTTTAAATTACCTATTAATATATAAGAATATATTTGTCTAATACTAAGATAATAGAGGGTAATTTAAGTCCAAAAAAATTTTCACCTATTTTGTACATTTATATATAGTACAGAAAAACATGTTTTTTAAACTATCTATAAACAAAACTTAAGAATTTCTGGTTTAATAATATATCTTGATATAATTAATTATATATCTTGTTTCTTATATAATTAGTAGTGATGCATAGTCTCCCTAGCTCATTTATATATAAGATTAGATGGAAGTCGGAAAATTTTAGGCAAGGAGGACTCATGGAAGTAACTGTTTTTGCTCTATAGTTTACTAAAAATCGCTATTTTTTCTTTTAATTTTTTTTTTCTAAATATTAGGGGTGAGCACTGAGCATGGACCGGCTAACCGGTTCATGAGCCCCAAAAAATAACTAGTTCATTAATATCGGTTTTTGCAAAATACTAACCATTAACCAGTCCGTTACTATCGGTTAACCAGTCCATCGGTTTTGGATTTTCGGATTGGTTACTCAATATTTTTCGATTAACCACTACAATTATAAAATATATTTATAAATAAAATTAAAATATTAAAGGTACTTAAAAATTAAAATTTTTTTCACTATAATATAGCATTATTGTTGTTAAAATAAAAATATTTGGTGGATATAAGTAAATTTATTTTTAAAAATTAATATTTAATAAGTAAATAAATTAACCGGTTTATAATTACTTTTAATTAGATAAATTGTTATACTTACTACAATTAAAAAAACTTAAAAACTTCAAAATAATTAGTATAATGAAAAAAAATAACATAATCACCTTTAATTAGGATAAATTATTATATAATTTTTTTAAATATATTCTGATTTTTATTATTGAAAATTTGATAAATCAAGAAATAATAAAAAATAATAAATATGGACATATTGAACAATTAATAAATTAACTAGGGCTGTGCAAAACCGAACCGGAACCGAAAACCGAACCGAACCGAATGGATTTTGGTCCATTTGGTTCGGTTTCTTCGGTTTTCGGTTTGTTCGGTTCTAAACCGAAATTAAATTTCGGTTATTTCGGTTCGGTTCTTAAAATTGTAAAACCGAAAGAACCGAACCGACCAAAGTTTTTAAAATTCACCATTTTGCTTTTATATATATATATATATATATATAACCTAAATCTAAATATACACTATAGTTATATTTATTTACATATATATTTTTTTTAATTGAAGTATATTAAATATATTATTAATAAGAACTTATATTGTATTTATTTTTAATATATTTTTTTAGTGTAATTTTGTTAATTTATTAGGAAAATAATATGAAAAATTTATGTATAATTTTTTTAGTTATTTTAAATGGTTTTATTTTATTGAATATAAGTTAATTTAATTTATGGATCCATATAAGTTAAAAATTAAAAAAAAAATCTATATTTGTGAAGAACCGATTGGACCGAACCGAACCGACCAAAATTATTTCGGTTTATTCGGTTTCGGTCCTAAAAATTTCGGTCCGCGGTTCGGTTCTAAAAATTCCTCAACTTCGGTTTTCGGTTTGTTCGGTTCGGTCCAAAACCGAACCGAACCGACCATTTGCACACCCCTAAAATTAACTAAAAATTCGGTTTCGGTTCGGTTAACCGTTCAAATGAGTCAAAACCATTAATCAGTCCATTAATATCGGTTTTTTCAAAAACTAACCATTAACCAGTCCGTTACAATCGGTTAACCAGTTTATCGGTTCGATTTCGATTTTTTTTTTTTTGGTTAACCGAGTCCATCGGTTTTTTGCTCACCCCTACTAAATATGTACTTTCTATGTAATGAATTTTTAGCGACAAATATCCCTGATGTACATGCTGAGGTGGTGACACCTTATGCACATGTTTGAAATCTGACTCATCTAACTAATTTTAATGTCAGTCCGCATCACAAAATAATATTAAAGCTTTATTATTATATAGAAAAATAAGAGTTTGTTGTTCTAATAAAAAAAAAATAATTGAGAAAAGAGAGTATATGTACTTGTCGAACCAATTCTTCCACCAAATTAATTTGCTGCTAGGGTTAACACTTAACAATATGGTGAAGGATAAAAAGAAAGAGTGACGTGTTGGACAAAGATATGACAGGAGCTAAGGATCCGACACCATAATTTGATTAAAAAAAAGTCAAGAAATGATAAACATTCCAAAAGTCATGGATGTACAAATTTGACTATCAAAGTTTAAGAAGAACAAACACAAAAATCAAAATCTATGTGAAAGGAGAAAAATCAAAGAAAGAAAAATTGAAGCCGTGGGGTTTGAAAATGTATCCCTTGCATTTTTCTTTAGAAATGTTCGTTTTGGCTGCCGAGCGAGAACGAGGAATAATATGCAATGCAACTTGGCTTGACCTTGACTTGATGGATTCGATGATGCAACGCAACTTGGCTTGACCTTGACTTGATGGATTCTACGATTCTTCTTCTCAATTAGATGCTTCACTCTCCATTTAATTTTCCTTTTCAGATGTTTCATGGAGATTGCTATTTAATAACAATAATATATGTGCTGACCCACGTATAGTGGGAGAATTTTTTTAAATAATATATTTTTTAAAAAAATTAGAAAAGTCGTGTGTGTCAGATAGGGGTGAGCAAAAAAATCGATAGGCTCGGTTAACCGAAAAAAAATCCGAAACCGAACCGATAAACTGGTTAACCGATTGTAATGGATTGGTTAATGGTTAGTGTTTTAAAAAAACCGATATTAATGGACTGGTTAATGGTTTTGACTTATGTGACTGGTTAACCGAACCGAAACCGAATTTTTAGTTAATTTATTAATTTTTTAATAATTTATAACAATTTATCCTAATTAAAGGTGATAATGTACATTTTTTTTCATTATACTAATTATTTTAAAGTTTTTAAACTTTTTAATTGGCTATTAGTAAGTATAACAATTTATCTAATTAAAAGTGATTATGGACCGGTTAATATATTTACTTATTAAATATTAATTTTTAAAAACAAATTTGCTTATATCCACAAAATATTTTTATTTTAACAACAATAATGTTATATTATAGTGAAAAAATTTTAATTTTTAAATATCTTGAACATTTTAATTTTATTTATAAATATATTTATAATTATAGTGGTTAACCGAAAAATATCGGGTAACCGATCCGAAAATTCGAAACCGATGGACTGGTTAACCGATGGTAATAGACTGGTTAATGGACTGCAATTTCAAAAAATCGATATTAATGGACTGGTTAATGGATTGGGGCTCATGAACCGGTTAACCGACCATGCTCACCCCTAGTGTAAGAAACTATTTAGAAAAGTAAAATTTTTTACAAAAATGCAATCACTATTTGCATTATCAGAAGTGGGACTCGACTGATAAAGACTGAAATTTAGGTCTGAAAACTCAATCAACTATTGAGTTGTCAGACCTGAAAATGTAACAGTTGATTGTTGTAGACACCGGGTTTCGAGACGGTCCAAAATCAGCATTACCAAATAATGAAAATAAAAAACCGATTTATCAGCAAGAAAGTGAGGATCGATCGCCTTCTTGTCAAAATTATTTTTTTAGAAAATAAATAAAAAATACATATTTAAAAATAAAAAAAAAGGTTGAAAGTGTTAATTTTATGTCAAAAAATTTTGATTTAAAAAATAAATTTTTTAAAAAAAAATTCGGCGACTCGCGGCCACGAGAGCTCGGGGCACAAGCGGGGAGCGCGCAGTGTGCGAGGTGTGGCCGCACCTCAGCACACGAGGCACGCCCCTGTGCGCCTGTCAGCCCACTTTTTCGCCGAAAATTGGCCTTTTGGCCATTTTTGGAGTTTTTAACCCATTTTTTTAGTGTTTTATGATTTTTAAACTATTTTCCTAATTAAATTAGGGTTTTCTTGAAAAGTTAGTATAAATAGAATATTTTGGAGAGAGAAAAAGGGGAATTTTTGGGAGACCTTGGAGAGGGTTTTTCTTGAGAGAAAAAAACCTATGTTTGAGAGCAAAAAATTTCTTTTCTTTGTCTTCTTTGATTTTCTTAAATCTAAAAAATATTTGGTGAAGTTGGATCAAAGGAAAATCAATTTCCTTAACTTGTGTTTTCTCATCAAACCTCAAAAAATCAATTTTTGAGTTTTATTGTTCTTGGATTTTTTGAAATAAAAAAATAAACTTTTTTGAATATTTTTGAGTTTATTTTTGAATCTTGACAAAAAAAAAAAAATAAATAGATTGAGATATCTTGCTTCCAAATCAAATCTAGGGGTAAACATTTTTTAATCTATTTATTTTTGCTATCTCATTTTATTTTATTTAATTTATTTTATTTTTTATTTTATGTCTAAATATTATTATTTTCTATTACATATTTATTTACCTTCCTCATTTCCATTTATATAATTTCATTGGTTTATTCTTGTTATTATTATTATTTGTTATTGTTATTAGCATTAGTATCATTATTAGCATTGTTATTAATGTATTATTATTATTATTATTATTATTATTATAGCATTCCTACGTACTCTTCATTTTTTGCAATGCATTGTTCACTATTCATTGGCCATTGCTACAGTGAACTTTGTCTTCTTGCTTGGCCTTTTATATCATTTACATGGGGTTGATTTCACTAGCAGTCACTCAACTTATCACTTATTGCGCAAAAGTAATCGACTTTTTTTTCTTACTTAAATGTCACTGAACTTTTAACATTTTTGCAAAAAAGTTATGTTGACCGGAACCCGGTGAGAACTATCGCCGGATTGATGACATGGCATGCCATGTCAGAAACTACATGTCGTTTAACAATATTTTCAACAAATACTACATCTAAATCAATTTCACTTAAGGTCACTAAACTTATCATTTATCGCACAAAAATAACCAATTTTATTTTTTTTTTCAACTTAAATGTTACTGAACTTCTAACATTTTTGCAAAAGAGTCATATATTTACTATTCGTTGCCACGTGTCATATGCCATATCATCAATCCGACAAGAGTTCTCGCCGGATTCCGATCAACATGACTTTTTTGAAAAAATATTAGAAGTTCAGTGACATTTAAGATAGAAAAAAAAAAGTCGATTAATTTTGTGCGATAAGTGATAAGTTGAGTTATTATGAGTGAAATTGACCACATTTACATGTCTTGCATGGTTTTGGTAACCTGTAATTTCATGGCTTATATCTTACATGTTTTTCTTTCTATTTTAAATAGGTTTATGTTTTGTTCTCATGCTATCACATACATTCATTTAATATTTAATTTATTTAATTATTTACTTGATTGTTAATTTGTGTCATCCATTCATTTTTTTATTATATTATTATTATTATTATTATTATTATTATCATCATTATTCTCATTATTCTCATTATTGTTATTGTTATTATTAATGTTATTATCATTGTTATCATTATAATTGTTATCATTGTCATTGTTATTATTATCATATTTTTGTATGACTAGTTTTCAATTCTTTTTGCATGTGAGTTGTTTGTTTATTAAATTAATGTACTCAATTTAACCCACTTTTACTTTTTAATATTATACTACTATTATTTTGTGTTTCCCTTATTTTCATGCTTATTTGGTTGATTTCAGAATTATTACTAATTTTTCTATTATTGTTTTTGTTGTATGGGTAAAATGTGACGTTTGCTTGTTGAGCATCGTCGTGACCGAATGGAGGGGTCACGGCGTGTAGGAGACTATGCCAATTGAATGAGACCCTACTAACCCTTTACTTGTGTGTTCATGTAAATAAAATAGTTTTATTTTGCACTCGTGTAAGATAAAAAATCACAAAAATATTTTTATAATTAAATTGGAATTTTTATTAATAAATTGGGACCAATGTCCTTGGTTTTAGTCAATGAATGCAAAATGCCATGAATTAAAACGAAAAGTTAAACTTTCTAAAAAATGGGAACACTCATCCCTGTTTTCAAGCCAATAGCCGAAATACCTCTTCGATCCCTCTTTAAGCAATATGCCCTGATCATGAAGGAACCAATATTTTTAAACCGAATAAATATCCCTATTTATACATGTCTCATATTTTTATTAATTTTGATTAATTGCTTAGATATATGTTATATATCTTGTGGGCTCTTGTAATTAATTATTTTTGAGATAATTTTATTTAAATTTTCTTTTCATTTGGGGGATTGTATTTGTCCCAATTTCTCTTTTGTAATGATGTGTTTTGTGTGTTTATCGCTTTATTTACCGTTTTATTTATTGCTTTATTTATAACTTTCATTTACCGCTTTCTCGATACTTGAAGTGCGCGCCTTTAATAAAATGCATTAAGCATGTGAGATGAGAGATGGAGTTTTCTAAAGCTAAAAGCTCAGTTATAATTAACCAAGGCATAAATAAGAGTAGAGTTCTGAACCACTATCTGGTTTAGACCATAGAAGTTAAATGAGTTTTTTCAATTTCTCGTAAATTGGGTGGCGACTCCAAAATATTTCAAAAGTGCATAAAGGTTTCATTAGACTAGATGAACTTTTTCAATATTATATTGTGTGAGAATTCCAAAATATTTCATGTTACCCAAGATCAAATGATGCGAACCAATCCCTTGAGCCATAAAAGCGGGCCATTTCGGGGGCTTTACCCATTCGGCACACGTCACAGTTGTATTTTCAGACTTGTCAGTTGGCCCATGCGCCCTATATTTAATGTAATGAAATATATGTACAAAAATATTACATGATATATTTGGTTTAGTGGTAAATAAAATTTAATTTAGACTCACTTATCTGAGTTCAAATCCTCCCAGCAACATTATTTTTATCTTTTATTTTCACTCAAAATTTTGTTTTCATTTATTTTTACTCACAATAGTATTTGTACAGTATATTTGATTTAGTGGTAAGGAGATTTTTGTTTATCCTCACTTACCCTTATCTTTTATTTTCACTCACAATTTTGTTTTCATTTATTTTTACTCACAATAGTATTTGTATAGTATATTTGATTTAGTGGTAAGGACGTTTTTGTTTATCCTTACTTACCCGAATTCAAACCTTCTTGACAACAATTTTTTTTTTATTTTCAGTTGCATTTTTCTATTTTTTCATTTGTTTTCACTTATAATTTTTTTAAAATAAATTTATACAAAAAAAGAAAAAATAAGTCGGTTTTGCAAAAAAAAAAATTATAAGTGAAAATAAATAAAAAATGAAAGAAATTTACACAAAAAGTCGATTTTGCGAAAGAAATTATAAGTGAAAGTAAATGAAAAAAATAAAAAAATGAAAGAAATTTACAAAAAAAAGTCGATTTTGCAAAAAAAAAAAAATTATAACTGAAAATAAATGAAAAAAATAAAAAAATACGAGTGAAAATAAAAAATAAAAAAAATTATTGTCAGGAAGGTTTGAACTCGGGTAAGTGATGATAAACAAAAAATCTCTTTACTGCTAAGACAAATATGCCATATAAATACTATTGTGAGTGAAAATAAATGAAAACAAAACTGTAAAAATTCTGAGTGAAAATAAAAGATAAAAACAATGCTGCTGGGAGGGTTTAAACTTGGGTAATTGAGTCTAAATAAAAGCTTATTTACTACTAGACCTCTGTTGCGTTTTCAGGTCTGACAACGCAACAGTTGGTTGCGTTTTCAAACCTAAATTTCAGTCTCGATCAATCGGGCCCCACTTCTAATAAAGCAAACAGTAACTGCATTTTTGTAAAAAAACCCAACTTTTTTAAATAGTTTCTGACACCCACCACTTTTCTATTTTTTTTTAAATATATTATTTAAAAAAATTCCCCTGTATAGTGTGAGGATGACCCAAAATCTTCATGTGTTTTATTGTAAATTTTAGCTATTTCCCTTAAATTCTTTTTCTTTTACAATCTGACTCCCATTAATTTTTTTGCAATAATTACATATATCCTTTAATCTGTGCTTTTTTTTTAAAAAAATTTGGGGTTATTTTTAAAAAATTTTAAAAAGTGATGCAATAGTAAATATAATTGTATTTTTGGGGTGTCGAAAACAGACACAAAGGTGTGCCAGTTTTTATCAGGGTGGGCCAGCCGATTTGACCAGCTGGCGTGTCAGAAATCGGCACTGTACCTTGCCGATTTCTAATAGGCATTGGACAGAAATCGGCACCGTACAATGCTGATTTTCAAAAGCTGCAATGGGACTGCAACCCACTGCAACTTCACGTGAAGCTGCAGTGGCTGCAGATAAAAAAATATTATTTTTTTTATTTATTCGGGTTAGACTAAAGGAAGGATATCCTCCTAATTCATTCTTACATTGTCTCCTTCTTTCTTTCTTCACTTTCTTACTTTCTTTACTTCTTTCATTTAACTTATTTCCAAAGTTTTCAACCATTTTAATTTATATACAATCCAATTATAATTAATTAAAGGTAATGTGATCTAATTTAATATTTATTTTTGTTAAACAAAATTTATATTTCTTAATCTTATTTTTATGTTTAATTTGTAGATGGTGATAATTTTGAAGATTATCTAATTTTGACATTAAAGGTAAAACATTAATACTTGTTTTTTATATAAAAAATAGCACGAGTTTAAAATGATTAGCAAAAATATATAAAAAACCAAAAGTTTAAAAGTAAAAAATATATATATAATTTGCACGCAAATAACTTTATCTTGTAAATAATAATTAATATGAAAAATTGATTTTTAACAGGTAAATCTGAAAAATTGAAAATTTGATTTTTTTAAGTGGAAACATTACAATAATATTTATGATATGTGTACATATAATGTAAGAAAAAAATGTCGATTCCAGTTACATTTATAATTCACACCGGAGGACAATCTGGGTTCGGCGTATCTGGTTTTCAGTATGCACTTCAAGCCCGTCAGCGAAATTAAAGAGACTAAAGATTAGAAGCAAGCCGATATTTGCAAAACTTGTTCATAAAATATCAGTTAAATTGAATTTACCTGCAGTTGTGAAGGTTAGTAGGGTGATATATAAGTGTCCAGTTTACAATCAGAGGGGTCAATTTATTGGGCGTCTATGGATATAATCGATGATAATGACATTGATCAAATTTATGAAAATTTTGATATATTTCCTGTATACACCATTGTAGAGCTAATTATTATAACCGAAGAAATTATAATTGGAGATGGAGATAATGCATTGAATATTATTAATCAGATGGCTAATGCTGGAGAAAGAGAGTTTGTACCCATAACACCCTTTACCTATACGCAGGGAAGCTCACCCCACAAAGAGAAGTGAGTGCCCCGATAGGCAAGGGTTGCTACCAAGCAGCAAGAAAGCATGCAGGAAACAATTGACAAAATATAATACTTAGACTTACATATATGCACGCATACAGAATCAGGGTAACAAAAACTTTCTTTTGCATACATCTCATAAGCCAAACTGAAATTGCCAAAACTCATTTATTCATAAACAAAAATATTTACATAGCTGAGTTGTTACAGAATAATCCTTACATAAATATATACAAAATTCGAGTTTTACAAATACATAACTGGATACCTGTGACGCGCGCCGAATCCCGGTGCGCCCCAAACCGCCCGCTTTTAGGGCTTTCGAGAGGAGGTTCATAAAAACTTCTAAGAAACTATAGGTGCTTTCATTTTGGGCAACAAGGAGGTTTTTTGGAGTCTCCACCCAATAGAACATTGGGAAAGGTCGTCTAGCCTCAATGAGCCTAAGACAGCGCTGCTATGTCCATTTTGGGTAAGCCGGAGGTCTCTTGGAGGCCCCACCCTAATAGAACATTAGGATGGTCCTCTCGCTTCGTACTTGGGCAAGCCAGAGGTGTCTTGGAGGCCCCACCCTAATAGAACATTAGAATGGCCCTCTAGCCTCATGGAGCCTAGGATTATGCAAGTTGAGCCTTTTTCGGGACACAAGAGGTGTCTTGGAAGCCCCACCCCAATAGAGCATTGAGGTGGCCTTCTCGACTCGTTAAGCCCAAAGACCAGAGAAAGTTCAGTTGGTTAAGTTTATAATTGAGTTTTGAATTTAGCGTTTCATCCCATTTCTCATTCAATTTAATTAAAGCGCAGGTTGGTCATTCAAGGAAAGCGATAAATAAAAGTATAATTAAAATAAAGCATAATTAAAATAAAGCATATGAAAATAAGTTACTGCAAAAGTAGGGGCGGAATACAACCACCATTGTAAACAAAATACAGAACATGCATAAAACGGGGTATACATTAAAGGTGAGGATGTTGGTCCTCGCATGCACATTTATTACAAAATGACGTTAAAGTGTCGATTTTATTTGCTCAAAAATAGGACATTAGTCCTTGATTTATCAATAAAAAATCCCAATTTAATTAGTAAAAATATTTAACCACTTTTATATTAGCGGGATAAAAAATAATATTCACAATAACAACATAAATTAAAAAGATAAAGTTAAAAGAATAAACCCGGGAGAAGACCCTTAGGTCATTGCAGTGACCTCTATCACAAACAGGTCCAGATTCACCAAACAAATCAGATAAAAACTCACAAAATAAAAGACATATTAGTGCCCAATTGAGAGCAAAATAAAATGAGAAATTAAACAAAAATGAAAAAAATGAGAAATTGCATGAAAAATCCATAGAAAAACAAAAGAATAAGAAAGAGGAGACAAATGAGGAAAGAAGGCCCAGGGACGGCCCAAGATGCGTGAGTGACGGGCGTCCCTGGGTGTGACCAGTGAGCTAAGATGACACCCATTGACGGCCCGTCGCTTGCTTGAGCGATGACCGTTGGTGGTTGCTTGAGCCCGTCGGTCACCCTTGTTCCAAAAGAAAAGAAAACTCAAATGGTTTTATTGTTTTGATTTGAATAAAACCTGATTTTTGTGCAGGAAATTACTGAAAAATAATTAAATTCAAAATAATATATCCAGAATGTTTACCCTCGGATTTTTACCTCGTGAAGGTGAACGTTGTGCGATTTCGGCTCCTCGAGTTCTACAAGGATCGGTCTATGATTACGTGATTTGGAGATATTTTTGACTACAAAAATCTTATTTTGAAAAAATAAACCAAGAGAAGAAAATTATATTTTTCTTTCTCGGTATCCTATAGCAATTTGAATGTTAAAAAAAAAATAGCTAGATCGATAAAAACGACTGAACGTCATTCCCTCAAATCAGCTTTGATTCAGCAAAATATTTGATAAAACATTTTTGGAGAAAATTGTGATTTGTGAGGAAATCGTTTTAAAACAACTTTTCTAATCAAAATTTTTCAACCCGAAATTTTCTAACCTCAAATCTTCCAACCCCAAATGAGGAACTACCTTCCCCTATTTATATGTTTTGGAAGATATTTCAAATAAATTTAAATTTTAAATTTAAATTTGAAGAGTATTTTCCGAAATCAAATAAAAATCGAATGATCTTCAGAATATTCTCAAAATCAAATCTAATATTTAAAAATATTTGAAAAAATTTTGGAAATTTTAAAAGATTTAAAATCCCTCAAAATTTGGAGAATCCGAAAGTTTAAACGACCAGATTACCGATCGACGGGCTGCTCGTTGATGACCGAGGGGCATCGGTTGCTGGGATACCAGCGGTCATTTGGCTGACGGGCCCTACACGTGGCGGAGATAAGAGACGGTCGTCTCTCGTGAGGAGCGGGCGTCGCTCAATCGAGCGACAGGCGCCGCTCAACCGAACGACGGATGTCTTTCAGGCGAGCGACGGGGTCCATTCCTGAGCGACGGAGGCCGCTCAATCAAGCGAACCGAGCGACAGGCCCCGCTCAACCGTGCGACTGGCTCCATTCTCGAGCAGCCGGCGCTCGTCGCGAGAGACGGGCCTCTCGCGCCAGCAACGGGCTCTACCTCCACCGACGGGCTACTCGTCTGTGGAACAGAATCTCAAATCTCAAAGCTGAACTCTCTTTGACCCTCAAAAATCTCCCGTTTACCCAGAAAACCTCCGATCCTTATAAAACTGGAGAATGAACACCCACAACTTCCATTCCTTATCCGAAAATCGACGTTAGTCTCTTCATCGGGTAACTCTGATCTGGACCGTCTCAGGACCCGGTGTCTACAGTTGCCCCCAATTTTAGAGAAACTAGTACACTAGTGTGTAGATGAACCAAAATTCAGAATAGAAAGGAAGAAATGCGTACCTGAGGCAGTCCTTACCTACCTGATGTTGCGTGGAAGTAAGTGGTCTCTCGTCTCCATCCGGTGGGCCTCGTCCCGGCCTGCTCGGTAACTGAGGGTCCTAGGAGGCAGTGTTATCCAACTACAATCTATTTGCAATTGTTCTATTGCAAGTGTACCGCTAGCCTCGTCTCGGCCTGCACGGTGTCTGTGAGATGCGGTGTTTTTGAACCCTAACTTGGTTGCGATCTGTTTTATCGCGTATGTCCCACTGGCCTCATCTCGGCTTGCACGGTGTCTGTGAGATGCAATGTTATCTAACCACAACCTCTGTTTGCAATCTATTCTATCACTGGTGTTCTGCTGGCCTCATCCCGGCTTGCACGGTGTGAGGAGTTGTGTTCTCTAACTACAACTCAGTTGCGATATGTTCTATCGTGTGTGCCTCGCTGGCCTCACCTCAGCTTGCACGGTGTCTATGAGATACAGTGTTCTCTAACTACAATCTCTATTGCGATCTGTTTTATCGCAGGTGTCCTGCTGGCCTCATCTCGGCTTTTACGGTGTCTGTGAGATGTAGTGTTCTCTAACTACAATCCCGTTGCGATCTGTTCTACCGCATATGCTCTGCTAGCCTTGTCTCAGCTCACACAGTGTCTGTGAGATGTAGTGTTCTCCAACTACAATCTCGTTGCGATCTGTTCTACCGCATGTGTTCTGCTAGCCTTGTCTCAGCTCGCACAGTGTTTGTGAGATGTAGTGTTCTCTAACCACAATCCCGTTGCGATCTGTTCTACCGCATGTGCTCTGCTGGCCTCGTCTCAGCTCTCGTAGTATCTATGAGATGTAGTGTTCTCTAACTGCAACTCCGTTGCGATCTGTTCTACCGCATGTGCTCTGCTGGCCTCATCTCGGCTCGCGCAGTATCTGTGAGATGTAGCGTTCTCTAACTGCAACCCAATTGCGATCTGTTCTATCGTATGTTCTCTGTTGGCCTCGTCTCGTCTCGCGCAGTGTCTGTGAGATGTAGTGTTCTCTAACTATAATCCCGTTGCGATCTGTTCTATCGCAAATGATTGAACGTTCTGTCTTGCTAGCTGCTTCTGGGCTTGCACAGCATAACCTTGGTAACTTTTAACTGATTTGTGTAATATCTTATCTGCTAACCATTATTCGGTCAGTGTAATATCTGCTAACCACCATCCGGTCAGTACAATATCTGATCTGCTAACCACCATCTGGTCAGTACAATATCTGATCTGCTAACCACCATCTGGCTAGTACAATATCTAATCTGCTAACCGCCATCCGGTCAATACAATATCTGATATGCTAACCACCATTCGATCAGTACAATATCTGATCTGCTAATCACCATCCGGCTAGTACAATATTTGATCTGCTAACCACCATCCGGTTAGTATAATATCTGATTTGCTAACCACCATTCGGTCAGTACAATATTTGATCTGCTAACCACCATCCGGCTAGTACAATATCTGATCTACTAACCACCATCTGGCTAGTACAATATTTGATCTGCTAACCACATCCGGTCAGTATAATATCTGATTATTGACCGTCCTTACGTCGGCATGGTGACTCGCTTGTCGTTGTCTTTACTGGTGCTTATCTTGAATCTCTTTTTTCTACAAAAAAGGCAAAGCAAATGTGTGGGTATATAAAAGGGATGCGTACCTGTGGCAGTACATACCTGTTAGGGTTGATATCAGACGGGTGCCCCCTGAAGGAAGGTTGGTTGCTCCTTGGAGAATGGTTGACGGAATATCATCCTCTTAGATTTTCACCAAGTCATTTCAAGACTTCCAAAGCACGAATGCCATTCTCTTAATTGTACAGACTGTGATATGCCCGACACCGATTCCTCTATCATCTCTAACGTAGCCTCCTTGTTGAAAAGACCTGCATTCTTCTCAAGAGGGTGAGAGAATTTGATGTTGAGCCTCCAAAGAGAAAAATAGATTTGAGCTTTTTTAGAGAAAAAATAGATTGGAGGTTTTACTTGCCTGTAGGCGGATACGTTTCAATGTCTTTGGCGTCTCTTAAAATGATTTTTTTTTTTGTTTTTTGTAAATTTTTGGATTTTCACATTTTGGATGTATTTGAATTTTACAATATGTTGGATTTTCAAAGCCTTGAAAATATCTTCTTCTTTTTTGTTTTGTTGTTTTGTTCTGTTTTTTTTTTTTGTTTTTTGTTTGTTTTTTGTTGTTTTTGTTTTGTTTTTTTTTTGTTGAAGAGTTGTATTCTTTGTACATTTGAATTTGGATTTTGTACACTTATTGTGTGATATGTGTGAGCGTACATCTTATGATAGAGAAACTTACCTAATTGCCCCCGGCATGGTGTGCATGAATAGGCTTATTTTTCTAGGTGTTTCCCTTCCATGCAGACGCACCTGATTTTATGCCGAATATAGTGTCCGACGATGTTCAGCTGAACTCATCTCTTGGATCATCTTCATGCATGAGGTTTATTCGGACCTTTCCCCCTGAGTCATGTACACAGCAATGTATACAAAATATTTTGTATGAGTATGGAATCATGTATGTGAAATATACATATAAAACTATATACAGGAAACACATGCAAAGGATTACTGTACAAAATTTATGTGTACGCAATTATACGTGTAAAGGAGTGAAAACATGTGCAAAGAATTATGCAAAGGTTATGTACACGGAATGTGCGTGAAGAATCGCATTTGCAAAATATATACCAAGCTCAAGCATATGTGAATACATGTCGGGCATCATAAAAGGCTATGTACATGTAAAGCTATACAGGGGGATATGCAAGAGATTTATGCATGCAAGATGCATGTGAGATACAAAAATGGATAGACCACATCCTAGGTGGTTAAGAGATTCATTGAGGGTACTGCTCGGTTACTCACATTGTCTGATGCCCTTAAGGATCTAAAAAAGCACTGTCTTGACTTTAGGAACTCTGACCCATAATCTTTTAAAAAAGAACTGACCCGTACGCATCTTTGTCCCCCGGTCAATGGGCATTTTGCCCCCAAAACTTTAACTTGAGTCCTGAGTTATGCACTATATGCCTAAAGGGAAGTAATGACGCCTTATCGTTCAAGGCTTTAAGAGTCATTATTTTAAAGGTAGTGCGTCTCTTATGGATTTTCACACTAGCTTTTCTTAGCGAAAAATGCGTCCTTTTGGGGATTTTCACATAACCATGTGCCTAATTTTTGCCTGGAACAGACCCAACCCACTTCAGCGGCTTTTATTCATTTTTTTTTGTAGGACAGACTGCCTGTTTCCAAGTTTTTCACCCTGTCCTTTGGCTTAACTTTTACTTAGAGAGCCAATTACGATTTTCAACTCTAACGGCCTTTTTTTTAAGGGTATGACTGCAAGAAAAGTTGAAGTTACTATCAGTGCCCCCTTCTAGAGTAATCGGCAACTGTTCACTGAGGCATTTTCTCCCTAGGCATCGGTTGCATTCCTTTGCCTCTCTCGATGAATGTGTTGCTAGATTGGGTGAGGTGGCGGATGAAGATAGGGTTCTCCAGGGCTTCATGAGGCTGCTTTTTACATTATCACCCATTGTGCTCGATAGTTCAGAGGGATTAATGATGTAGTGAGGCATCCCTATCTTTCCAAGGTGGACCTTTATCTTCGGCTCTTACCTCCAAACATCACGGCCTCTAGGCGAGCTGTGGGTGAAGACTATTATGCCATCTATCGGGGGTTGTTCTTTCACTCCCACTAATGCATTCAATAGGTAGGTGCTTAGTCTCGCAATCGATACTAGAACTCATCGACTTAGACATCCGGATGGTGAGAGCAGTAGCAGAGTGTAGCCATTTAGATTTCATGCATTCGGCAATGATATTTCTCTTTTTATAAATGAACTAGAAAATAATGAACACGTATATTTGCAAAGATTGTGTACATTTCGGTATGATTTCTCTATACATGATCATTATCTAATATCGATTCAAAATGCAAAACTACATCTAATCTAAGAATATATCTTGTAAGCATCAAACTCCTGTCTCCAATCAGCCCTCTCGGGTTTTCTTGATTGGACATTTTCTCTCAAGCCTCTAATTTTTGCCCATGATGCCTTTTTTCGGTTTTCACCCTGACGAGGCGCCCATTTTTAGCAAGGCCGCCTTTTTCAATTTTCGACCCGCGGCGCTTTTATTCTCTTCTTTTAATTTTTAGTTTTTAGCCATGGAGCTTCTTGGATCTGTCGATGTTGTTCGGTTCTTCATATTTGCTTCCATTGCTGACAATAACTTCTCAAGAACAAATGGGCCTTCCTACACTGGCCTTAATTTGCCTTATTTGTCTGGAACATTCGGACTTATTTGCTTAAAGATTAAATCTCCCTCTTTCAATAGGTGCTTTCTGACTTCCTTCCTGAATGATCGAGTAGAGTGTTTTCTGATAGATCTGACTGTGGCAGTAATCCCATGACATGTCCTCATCTGATGTGTTTGACTGTTGCTACCATATCGGCTTTTAGAATATCGGCTTCCGTGACTATCCTTAAAGATTTGAGCTCTATTTTGACCGATTATACTGCTTTTGCCCCCATGTATCGAGGAATAAAAGGTGACTCTTGTAGAGATTTTGATGGTGGTTCTCTAGCCTCGAAGTGCAAAAGGGCCATTTTTCTGTCTAATCCTTGTAGTTTCGAACTTTTTTGACCAAGATCTTTTTCTTAGCAGCATCTCCTACCCCATTGGTTTGAGGGCAATACAGAGAGGACTTGTGATCTTTAATGCCATACCTCTGGAGCAACTCCCTAGCCTTAGCCATAAATTGTCCTACCGTCCTTGAACCCTGCGTGGTGCAGGAGACCATATTGACATATCGGATTTCTTTCGATGACCCTGTCCATTGGAGGCCGTAGGGCGCACCTCCTCTATAATATCTATTCCCATGCTTGAGCAACTCGTATCCATTATAAGTCAATAGAACCCTTTTGGTCCTTTTCGAAAGTTTAAGAAAAATGACAGTACGGGCATGCGTAGATCAACGGGATTTGTACAAAGCTTGCCCCCAGGATGACTTTCTAATCTACATATTGATTCTTTTCCTTCTCCCTTTTTTTTCCTTTTTTTTTTCTTGTTCCCTTTTTTTTTGTGGACAAGTTTTATTCAAATCTTGATAGCTCGTACTTTTTCGCTCTTCTTGACTATTGGACTGATGCTAACCAACCAAGTCGGGTGTTATATAAAAAATTTGGCTTTATCTCTACTTGTGGACCTTTTTTTTAACCTTTTCTGCCCTTTTTGGCTTGGGTCTTCTGAACTTCTGCTTGACTGGTCCATGATCGGGATATATTGGTATGGTGTGCTTGGCGATTCCGTGATCAAATCTTAGCATGTCTTCATAGGTCCAGGCAAAGACTTTTTTATATTTTCTTGAATTTCTCTCAAGTTTTGATCTCTCTTCAGGAGTTACATTAGATGCTATCAAGATTTTCTTTGGGTTTTCCAAAGTTCTGAGATTAAATGGAATGGTGTCAATTGAATCAATGTCAAATATGAATTAGTCATGATCATAATTATGTATAGTAAAATTATAAGAATTATTGCACAAGTAAGCAAAAGTGTTCATCTTATTAATGAAACCAGAATGTCATTATTAAACAGTTCAAAAATAAAAAGAACATTTTAAATAGGTAATCATTTTCCATTCTCGACAATGCAGATGTTGCAGTCGATGGTCCATCATCGTCCTTAGGAACCATCCTCCCCTTTCCCACTTAGGCACTTACTCTATTTTATTCTTTATCCTTCGCTCTTCGGGTTAGAGATCTATTTGTAGTCAATTAGATCTTGAATAACATGTCTCAAGGTCCTGCAATCATCTGTGGTATGTCCGGTGTGCTGGTGGAAGGCACAATATTGATCCCCTTTGTGATTGGGCTATCCATCTGAACCTTGAGACATGCTACAGCCGCTACAGCCGAAGCCTATCTGAACCAAGAAAAGGAGAAGAGTTGGGCTGCTGAATTTAGCTTGGAGAAAGTGTTGCATGGGCAAGAAGTAGAAAATAAAGAGAAGGCCGAGCTGGAACAAAGGTGTTCGGAGCTCAAAGACGAGGCAGCAGATCTTGCTGCAGATAAATGCATTGCGTTCGGCACTAAGCTCATCCAATCAGTGAAAGACTGTCATTCGAATATGAACTGGTCTTAGTTGGATGACATTTATCCGGACGAATTAGTAGAGCTAGGACTATTGCTGATTTTTGGATTATAACCACATGTTCAGTTAATAAAATATCTGCATTTCTCAAACTGAATAATTATGTTAATTTGCCAAGTTCATAATAATTGCTTGCATAAACCTGCATAATACCATGTGCTCGGACAGCGATATAGTTGTTATGAGCGAAACATTTTGAAAATTTAATAATTCAAGTTCATCCGAAAAATGTGAACTAATACTTGAATGAATGCTCGTAGTGATACTTCCAAACTGAGCTTTTTATTTAAAATAAGACACGCTCAAATAGCGATATAGCTATAGTGAGCTTACAACAAAAAAGAGAGCCCGTGGCGAACCTGCCGAACTGAGCTTAATATAAAATAAAAGAACACATGGCGACCTGTCGAACTAATTTAAACATTAATAAGACCTCAAATGGTGAACCTGCTGAACTGAGCTTACTATTGAAAATACAATTTCAAGTTTGAAATTTCCAAGAGTGGGGGAGTAGCTTCCCCGAGAGATTTTTCAACCTGTAAACGCTACTATTGACTTTATGCACTATATAGGGTCCTTGCCAATTCGGACTAAGTTTCCCGACTCCAAATGCCGTATGAGTTACAATGACTTTTTTTAGAATGAGCTGCCCAACTCGAAATGACCTGGACTTAAGATTCCAATCATGATATGATGACATTCGCTACTTATATATTGCCGATTGTAGCTGGGAAGACTCTCTGATCTCTTCTAGTCTATCCAAGTGATATAATAGATTTGTCTCATTTTTCTCAGCATCGTATGATGAAGTTCGGACACTAGGAATGCCCATCTCACATGGAATGACTGCTTCAGCTCCATAAGTAAGGGAAAAAGTCGTAACCCCTGTTACTGCTTGTGGGGAAGTTTGATCAACCTACAAGACATTATTGAGCTCGTCAACCCACAGACCCTTCGCATTATCCAGCCTCTTCTTGAGCCTAGCTAATATAGTTTGATTCATTACCTCAGTCATGTCGTTTGACTGTGGATGGTATACCGAGGTAAAACAAAGTCGAATGTTGAGATCCACACAATATTTCTTAAAGGTAGAGCAATCAACTGCTTACCATTATCAGTGATGATTGTATGCAAAATTTTGAACCTTTTAATTACTGCCTTCTGAACGAACTTGATTATATTTGCCAGAGTAATTGTAGCTAGTGGCTCCGCTTCCACCCACTTTGTGAAATGATCAACTGCTACTACTAAAAACTTTTATTGTCCGGTGGCTAACGAAAGAGGTCCCAAAATATCAATGTCCCACTGAGCAATTGGCCAAGGGCTATGAATGGGAACCTAAGGGGTGGATTTTTGATGCAACATGTTGTCGAATCAATGGCATTTGTCACACTTATGAATGAGCTCCTTGGTATCTTTTTCCATCGTGGGTCAATAGTACCCCTGCAACAAAGCTTTCTGAGCTATTGTTTGTGCACCCTCATGTGCATCACAGATGCTCTAATGAATTTCCCTTAGTATATAATCACCCTCTTCAGTGCTCAGGCAGAGTGTCCATGGATGTGAGAACGATCTCCTGTATAGCTTATTATTAAGGATGGCATACCGACTAGGAGTGAGCAACAAAACTGTTGGACTTGGTTAATCAAGAAATCGAACCGATTTTTATGGTTAACGGTTAGTATTTTACAAAAATCGATATTAATGGACTGATTTTTATTTTTTAGCTTATAAATTGGTTAACCGAACCGAAACCGATAAATGAATACCCCAATATTTTATTAATTTTATTTCACTCTTTTTTATTTTTATTATAATTTTTTATTTCATTATTTTCATATTTAATTATTTATATCTTTTTAATTTTCATTTACTTTAAAATATTTCAATTTCATTTTAGTTTTTTTAAAGTCATTTTAGTTAATTTATTAATTGTTCAATATGTATATATTTAGTATTTCATATTATTTTCTGATATATCAATTTTTCATTAATTAAAATCAAAATATATTCAAAAAGTTATATAAAATTAATATATTAACTAAAATTTTCAAAAAAAATAAAATTTTTAATATATGTGAAAATAATATTTTTGAATATTTTGAGTTTATGTTTATTGTTTGAACATCATATTTAATTATTATGTTGAATTATGTTTGTTTTCTAATTTTAAATTTTAAGTGTCTTCAATAATTTAATTTTTTTATAAATGCATTTTATAATTATAGTGGTTAACAGAAAAATATTGGTTAACCGGTTAAAAAATTCCAAACCGATGGACTGGTTAACCGATGGTAATAGACTGGTTAATGGACTGAAATTTCAAAAAATCGATATTAATGGTGATCCGTGCACAAGGGGGTCAACCCATCATGGCAATCCTACGCAGGCCGAATTGTGAAAGCTATGGAGATTCAAGAGAGAGTTGAGCCAAATTGTGCTATATCTAATCCAATGGGGCCAAATGCAAAAGATGGGCTTCAATTGTGCTTGATTAATTATTTCAATCTCGAAGAGTAGTTTTAGGCTGCCCAAGTGGCTTATTTTATTATGTTGAACTTGTTTTGTCTTAATTATTTAGTTGGACCCTCATATAACTTAATAGGCTTATTTTAAGTGAGTTGGGCTTACTTTAGCTTGGGCTCATTTAAATTAATTATTTTAGGCTTGTGGGTTGTTGTATTTTAGAGTTAATAAGTTTGGGCTTTAGTTATTTGGTGGGAGGCCCATGTGTTAGGTGACCTTTTGACTTATTTAGGGTTTGATGGGAGGCTCATGTGTTAGGTGGCCATGTGTTAGGTGGACTTTTGACTTATTTAAGTTTACCTACCTTTTGGAGGCTATAAATACCTCATTATAAGTTGTAAAACACAGATCTAAAACACTTTTGAATACCATCATTTGGCTTGGCCGAATTTTCTTCATTGGAGAGGAAAGCTTGTCTTCTTCTTTTGCATCAAGAACTTAAATTCTTATCAAGGTATTTACTTTGTGGCGAATTCTGTTCTTATGTTTTTAAATCAATCTATTATAAGCGTTTCCATTCACATGCTCACCCTCAATACCGATTTAACCGTCGAACAATTTTCAGAGCTCCAACCTGATCATCAGGGAGAATTCCCAAACGAAAATATAGATATATTGGTAGATGTTAACCATCCATCGGCTCGTGCATTTGAACCCTGTATGTTTCATATGTTGGTGTCATTATAACTGACCACACAATGTCTGCCAAGGATATTTTGTTATGACTATAATCTTATTTAGCTAAATCATCTGCTCCCTAATTTTCTGTTCGAGGTATTTGCTCAATCGACCATGCACACCCCATTTTTTCCAATTGAAACAATAAGGTAGCAATGAGCTCTTTGTACCGAACCATTGTGTTCTCCTTAGCCTCAAATTTGCCAAGTAACTGGCTCACAACCAACTGCGAATCAAAAAAAATAGCCAAGAAATCGGGCTTTACCTCAATGACGAGCCGCAGTCCAAAATAAACAGCCTCGTATTCTAACACATTGTTAGAGGCTGGGAATGTAATGTGTGCCATTCCTTTAATAATTATCCTTCTTGGCCCAATAAGGACTATTTCGATGCTATCCTCTTCAGATGAGCAAGCTCCATCAACAAACAACCTCCAAGAGTGGGTGTTTGGCTCGGAGGGTGGAGCATGCAACTCGGCCACAAAGTCAGCCAGAATTTGAGCTTTCATTGATTATCGGGCTTTATACCGAACGTCTAATTCACCTAAATGAGTTGCCCATTCTGTGAGCCTTCCGGATGCTTCTGGCCTTTGAAGCACTTTTCTGAGGTTAGAGTTTGTCCGGACTACCACAGTGTGTGCCTAAAAATAAGGCCGAAGCTTGATGGATGATGTAACCAGTGCCAAGGCTAACTGCTCCAGAATGGGATACTTCAGTTCGACACCTCTCAACACATTGCTTGTATAATAAATTGGGAACTGTTGGCTACTTTCCTCTTTGATCAAAACTGAACTGATGGCTCTGGAAGAAACTGCAAGGTACATGTACAAAATCTCGCCCACTTGAGGCCTGCTCAGCAATAGTGGTGTGCTGAGAAATTGCTTTAGCTCTTCGAAAGCTTGCTGACATTCCAGGATCCATTCAAACTTCTTTAAACTTTTGAGTGCCTTGTAAAATGGAAGACAACATTTAGCTGAACAAGAGATAAACTTGGCCAGGGCTATTACCTTTCCATTAAGCTTCTGCACTTCTCTAATGGACTTCGGCAATTCCATATCTAAAATGGATTGAATCTTCATCGGATTAGCCTCTATGCTTCTCTTAGAGATCATGAATCCTAAGAATTTCTCGAACTGTAGCCTAAAAACACATGTCTTTGGGTTGAGCTTCCAACTGAACTTTCTAAGAGTTGAGGAAGTCTCTGTGAGTTCGGTGGGCAGGTCCCTAGATGCCTTACTCTTGACTATCATATCATCAACATACACTTCCATATTCCTCCCAAGCTGAGATGCAAATAACTTGTTCATCAATCTCTGATACGTAGCCCCTGCATTTTTTTAACCCAAAAGGCATAACTCTATAGCAGTAAGTAGCCTGATGAGTAATGAATGCAATCTATTGGGTTCATTGGAATCTGGTGATAACCATACGAGGCATCCAGAAAGGCATATTCTTCAAACCCAGTTGTTAAATCAACTAAGAGATCAATGTTAGGCAGTGGATAACTGTCTTTGGGGCAAGCCTTGTTCAAGTCTGTGAAGTCCATACACATCCTCTACTTTTCATTAGCTTTTTTAACCAGAACTACATTGGACAACCAGTCCAGATATAAAACTTCACGTATAAATCCATTTTTCATCAAGGTATCCGTTTCCTTCCTTATTATTATCTGTCTTTCTGGAGCATGATTTCTCTTTTTTTGCTTTACGGGCTTATAGTCTGGGCTGATAATGAGTGAGTAGCACATTACTCCAGGAGATATGCCCTTAATATCCGAAGGTTGCCAGGTGAACACATCCACAAATTTCTCCAAAACTGCAATTAGTGCTGCCATCTCCTCCCCTTTCTTGCTTGAGCCAATTTTAACTATCTTGCCCGGTGTTAACTCGACTTCCTATAATGAATCCAATGGCTTGGCTTTTCGAGCATCATTGGTGGAAACATCCAAGGCATCCAATGGGAGTGCTTGGTTTGCTTATTTCAGCATCGTAACATATATTTTTCGAGCCACCCTCTAATTTCCACGAAGCACTATAATGCCTCCTGAGGCAAAAACTTTGAGTAATAGTTTTTTCATTAATATGTATGCATCCACCCCGGCTAGTAATGGCCTTCCAAAAATGACGTTATAAGCTAGTGGAATATCCACCACCATGAAATAACTAGTACAAGTATGAACCACCTCGTCATCCCCGAGCTGTAAAGATAATTTTATCGATCTTCTACCTTGACCGGCTGACCAAATATCCGAATAAGTGGGGCAGACACTGGTTCTAAAATATTGGTAGACATTTTTAACACCTTGTATGCTTGCAAGGTGATGAAATTGACCGCACTACCCCTATCTACCAAAATTCGCTGAACTAGATAGTCTTGAATTAGGGCCTCCACCATTAAAGAATCCATGTGCGGTTGTCTAACATGCTCACCATCAACATTTGAGAACCTCACTTCGTAACTCTTTTCAGGAGAACTGGGTCCATAGGGAACATCTCTTTTGCTTTCTTTCTTCTGGAATCATAAAAATTGTCATAATGCTTGCCATCTGTAATAACATATATAACACTGTCTTGAGCCTTCTTACTAGTATTGGCTCTATTATCCTATCTCTAAGGTGAACGAGATAAATCTCTGCTTTTATCATTCTTAACAAATTGGGTGAGCTTGCCCTTCCGATCTAAAAATTCTATCTCCTTTTTGAGCTAATTATAATCATTTGTCGCATGACCTTTATCCCTGTGAAAAGCTCAATAAAGGCTCTGATCTCTGTTAGAGCTCTCCCTCATACGTCTTGGTTAGTTCACTCTATCGTTCTCCTTCATCCACTTCAGAATTTGAAACCTTGTGGCATTTAAGGGTGTCAACCTATCATCATTCTGATCCTCGGACTGTTCTGAAACTACAAAAGCTCAGCTTGAGCCACCTGACCCTTGGTTCCTCGAATAATTTCTCCCATTGCCTCTCTCATGGCCTGATCTATATGAATCTCTACCCATATCTTCATACTGGGAGCTATTGCGGAGGCGACGTGCTTCATCTATCCTAATGTACTTATGAGCTCGGGACATAAGCTCGATAAAGTCACTTTGTGGCTTTTTACTCAACGAGTAGCTGAAATTTTAGCACCGGGTATTATATATAAAGGCATTGTTGGCCACCTCCGAGTTCAGATTCTGAATATCCATCGCCACAGTATTAAACCTTTCCACATAGGCTCTCAATGACTCGCCCTTATCCTACCGAACTAAATTGAGGTCAGTTAAGACTTTCGTTAGTCAAATAGCTGCCACAAACTTTGCAATAAACATATCACTGAACTGTTCAAAACTTATAATAGAGTGCTCGGATATATTTTGAAACCAAATCTGGGCGGACTCCGTAAGTGTCTGGGGAAAGATCTTGCATAGAGTAGCATCGTTCGAGGTATGGACAAGCATTGTGTGATGGAATTGATCTAGGTGAGCTCGGAGATCTGTACGGCCATTATACTTGGGCAGATTTAGTAACCTGATATTGGGAAATGGAGTAGCCAAAATCTCCCTAGCTAGTGGCAATCTGAAATTGCTTTGATATTGTAACGTGTTTTAGTTCTGGTACTTTTGCATCCATTCCTCAAAAAGCCTCTGAAACTGATCTGAGGTGAGGGTTATAGTAGAACTCCGGGCCAATGTGAAAGGAAAAGCTAATGGGATAGGTGTGGAGGCTTGTGGAGCTGGAGAAAAAAGCTATATGAAATCTAAAGGGGAGGCATTTAGGCAGGTGCTTGGGTTGCAATTGCTGTCAGAGTGGCTAAAAAAACTTGAGCTATTTGTGGGGTAAGGCCAAGGATAGTTGGGATGGGGACAGGTTGAGAAGCTGGATTTTGTGCATGGTAGAAAGGTTGTTAGACTGGTAACAGGGGAACTGGCTCATACTGAACAGGTGGAGGTTGTATTGTTTGTCAAAATAACTGAACTGGAGGTGGCTGGATTAATGGAGGTTGAGGTTGGTTTGCCAGAGGGGCAGCAGCTGAGGTCAAGTCGGGGAATAGATCCATAGCTGTGAGAATCTGTAAGTGGTCCATGCTCACCGCACCAAATGATGATAGTCCGAGTTTTCTAGGCTAGCATCTTGGAATTGTCACCTGAGAACACAAAACTCCAGCGGGTTTTCGTTAAACGATACTCCGACGGTTAAGTTAGAAAAATTGATGATGGTATTAGTATTGTAATTAGAAAGGAATCAAGAAGAAAAAACATACCTAGATTCCACCTTTTATAGAGTTAGGAATCAGTATTGAAGAAGGAGTACTCTTCCGCGTAGGATATGTATTCCCAGTAGGTATGGACTTAGGAGTCCTAACTGAAGCAGAACTCAAAGACTCTGATTAGATAAGGATATTTTCTGATTAGATAGGATTAATACCTGATTGGATAAGGTTGATTCTTGATTAGATAAGGTTAAATGCAAGGAAACTGCGTTGTCATGGAATGGAAGTCTTTGAAGGATTTTGGTGATCATCATAACTCACGAAGACGAGCTCGTTCCGAGCTATCAGCATATACCGAGCTGTTATTGAGAGATTTTAGTCAAGTTCGGCTGTCTAGACTCAGGAGCAAGACAGAACCGAACTTAGAGGAGGAGTGTCTGGTTATCAGTAATGAATAAAGTATCCGAAAAAATTGACATATCCATTTTTGAACTCATTTATTACTTATGGTACCTGAACTCTATAAATACCTGTTAAAAATTAACACCACACTATCAATATCCGTCCCATATCTAGTCACTAATGTCTATATACCTGTTTAAATATATATATATGTTCATCAATATTTTCTTTTAAAATAAGAAAGGTCAATACAAAATCAATATATAAATAAAAGGCTAAAAGCATCATTTGACCCTTAAACTTGTATAAAATAGTAATCCCGGCACCTGAACTTAGAAAAAGCCACATTTAACACTTTAACTTCTAATGTATTATTATTTTTTAACACCTCGATCAAATGAAATGTTGACTGGACATGCTTGTGTAATACACGCAGTGACAATAGCGTGAGTCATTATATTTTTGGCCGAAATAAAATAAAACATATATTCCTAATAGTAAAAAAATCATCCATAAATCCCTAAAGGGATTTTAATTTTGTTCTAAAGCTTCATCTTCTTCGTTTAATTCTTCTTCTTCTTCTTCTTCTTCAATAAATAAATCTATTCTTTTGTTCGTATTCTAAGAGAATCACATTCTTGACTGATTGTTTTCATCTTCTTCATATTCTTTCTAAGCTTTCAAATTGTCAGAGTTCAAAAAATTGAAAAATTGAAGATGGATTCACCATTTTGCAGATGTGGAATTGAAACAGAACTTTGTTATTCTTGGAGCAGAAATAACCCAGGAAGGAGGTTTTATGGATGCTGTAAGTACTAGGTAAGTGTTTCTATTTATAAAGTTCTAGTGAAATTGGTACATATTTTTTTACGAATTTGTTCCTTAGATTGGGAACGACTGTGGTTTCTTTGCTTGGCATGATCCACCAACGAATGAAAATTATAAGAGGGTGATTTTGGGGATGCTTCGAAGAATCAAGGAGTTTGAACAAGAGAAGAAGAAGGAGCTAAAAAAAATCAATGTTTTCTCGGGCATTATCTATTTGTGTGTTTGCTTTTTTGTCCATCTGTGTAATATTGTTCTTACTGTATTATTGTTTTGTAAAGTGACACTAGGATTGTCTAGATTTTAGGGGTGTCATGGTTTCTAATGTATTTTGGTAATTACTTACGAAGTGCAAAGAAAAGGTTCGTAGTTATAATGGTAAGAGAAACACAATTTCATGTTGTGCGTGTGTATACACACACCGGCACTCAATTCTTCTAAATTTCAATTATTTTTTTTTAGGAGAGGCATAATATTTAATTATAATTATTAATGTCATTAAAAAAATTTAATCTGACACTCTGAATCGTATTGGCGGTTTGCTCAACTGTCATAATTTAAGTTACAATTATTTTATTGGCTAACAACCAACCTTTATTAATAAATTACTAATAATGTTCCGTCCATGTCATAATATGATATTAATTTATCTCAAAAAGTTGTTCCGAATGTATTGGCCATTGCCAAAAAGCTCAGAAGCCAAATAAAACTTTATTTCTTTAATTTTAGAAGAGGAGATGGAACTGGAATCAACACAAGATCTGACTTTCTTCTTGTTATTACCCCAAAACACTCAGACATGTCCATACTTTCCGATTTAGCGCCATCGGGAAATTTCCAATCAAAGTGATACAGCAATTGTGCAATTGTTAAGTGAATATTAGCCACAGCCATGGTGCTGCCTGGGCACATCCTTCTTCCAGAACCAAATGGAAGCAATTCAAAATCACTTCCCTTAAAATCAATGGAACTTGTATGAAATCTTTCTGGATAGAATCTTTCAGGATCTTCCCATGAATTAGGGTCCCTTCCAATCGCCCAAGCATTGATCAGAACTTTAGTTTTCGGATAAATATCATATCCACAAAGTTCACATTTCTCTCTGCATTCTCTTGGAAACAATGCTAGTGGAGGATGTAATCTGAAGGTTTCTTTGGTAATCAGCTTCAAATATTGCAGTTCATGAAGATCATCTTCATCCACAGTTCCCTTTTCATTGAAAACTCTCCTCACTTCTTCTTGTGCTTTTCTCATCACGTATGGGTTCATCATCATTTCCGACATTGCCCATTCAATAGTTACTGAAGTGGTATCATTTCCAGCTCCAAGCGCTTCCTGTAATAGGAAAAAAACTATTCGATTTGGGGCAATGCCTTTTGAATTTTTTTTTCAGTCAATTTCTATTTAAAATAAAATGATTTTGCTTTTATTTTATATAACAATTAATAAATAATAACACGTCACATTTGCTTTATAAATAAAATTAAAATATATATATCAATTATAATAAATTTAAGAACAAAAGTTACATATTTGAAAAGTATAAAAGTTAAATATCTCTATTCTAAATAGTTTAAGTGCAAAATTCATCAAAAAAATAAATAAAAAATGAAAGCAAAATCACTATATTTCGAGTACTTAAGAAATAAGACACTATATTTTGAATATTTCAGAGGGAAGATAGGGTACTAACTTTTTTCTAATCCCAGTCAGTGTTAGAATTCATATAGAAATTTTACATTTGAGCATATGATTTTAAATTTCCATTAATATAATTGAAAAGAATAAACTAACCAGAATCATAGCTTTGATGTTATCTGTTGTTAAGGGAAACTGCAAGCTGCCATGTTCTTGAATATCCAAAAGAACACCTAATAAATTATCAGCTTGATGAGTCTGTAAGGTTGAAGACTTGTTTGCTTTGAGTTCATTGATGATATCCTCAAGAAACTCATCTGCTTGCTGATGAATCCTTTGAACTTCAGAACTCGTCCTAGTGATCTTTCCAACAAGCAATTTAAAGGACGGAAAAGCATCCGCCAGACTGAAACTTCCTGCGGTCATAAAAGTATCCGTCACAATTCTGACAATGTCTTCTTGTTCTTTCTCCAGTTTCTTCCCAGTGGATGCTATTGCGATAATGGAGTTCACCAACGACATCACTGCTCTACTGAGATTCACCGGTGACCCAGTTTTCGAATAAATGAATTCGATGAAGTTGGAGACCTGCTTTTCCCTGATTGATTTGAAAGACGTCACACGCTTAGCACTAAGCAGCTTTAGTATGGCAATTTTTTTCATCTCTCTCCAGTAAGCTCCATATGGGGCAACTAGAATGTTAGTGTAATCATAGAAAATGGTATTTGCAGCCACGGGAAAGGCTCTATCAAGGAAAAATAATTCATGGGTTCGCAATATTTTTTTGGCTAATTCTGCAGAGGAAATTACTAGGGCAGGAACTTGGCCAAGCTGGATATGCATAACAGGTCCATAAGTTTCTGCCATTTTTGTGAGGAGATGGTGAAACTCACCATCGGCTAGCTGGTGAAGGTTGCCGATGAGAGGTAAAGTTTTGGGTCCTGGTGGACGATTATAAGAAATGGATTTCTTCTTCCTTACCAAAACTATGAAAATTGAAAAGATGAAGATTATAAAAAATGGTAATGAGATTTCCATATCCATATCCATATCAGATTGATGGACAATATACTGTGTTTACATCCACTTCAGTGCGTGTGTATATATATATATATAATTTGGTGTATACGTACTTTCCCGCGTTTTTCACCCAATATTTTTTTTTTATTATTGTTTTTATTGTATTAAGAAGTTGTTAAGAGGGGAAAAAAAAAAAAGAAATATGATATTAAGATAATTTAAGGAAAAAAAATGATTACAATATCCTAAGCAAAAAATTTGAGCAAGTGTAAATAAATTAAATTGATAATTTGAACTAGTATCTGTTGAATTAAAATAGGGATCAATTTCATTCATGGTCACTCAACTTATCACTTATCGCGCAAAAGTAACCGACTTTTTTTTTCTTACTTAAATGTCACTGAACTTTTAACATTATTGCACAAAAGTCATGTTGACCGGAATCCGGCGACGACCCTTGCCGGATTGATGACTTTTTTGCAAAAATGTTAAAAGTTCAGTAACATTTAAGTTGAAAAAAAAAAGCTAATTACTTTTGCGAGATAAATGATAAGTCTAGTGACCGTGAGTGAAATTAATTTAAATGTAGCATTTGTTGAACTTATCAATCCGGCAAGAGTCGTCGCCGGATTCCGGTCAACATGACTTTTGTGTAATAATGTTAAAAGTTCAGTGACATTTAAGTAAGAAAAAAAAAGTCGGTTACTTTTGCGCGATAAGTGATAAGTTGAGTGACCATGGGTGAAATCAACCCATTAAAATAGAGATATTTAATTTTAAAAGTTGGTTTGATAGTTAGTACTCGATAAAAAGTGGGAGAGATTTTAAATTCAGTTTCTTTTAATGAGATATTTCCAGTTATGCACTATAGCTAATAACATATTAGCTTGAATCAAATTGAAGTGATAAGAAGAGATAAGGTTGATAGTAACATATTAGCTTGAATCAAATTGACGTGATAAGAAGAGATAAGGTTGATAGGAGTAATAAGAAAGTTAATCAAGTCATCATTATCATTCCTAATTTAGAGGATTATAATAGTGTAAGTTAAGGGGTTGAATTGATACTTAATTATGATAAAATGGTAAGTCAAGATATCTCCATCTTTTAAAGAGAATAATAGTTTAAATTAGGGGTGTGCATCGGTCGGGTTCGGGTCAACCCGAACCGAACCCGATTGACCCAAAACCCGAAATTTTACATAATTTATCACCCGAACCGACCCTAATATGTAGTAGGGCCCCGAACCGATCTACCCGAAAATTTTCGGGCCCCGAACCGAGCCACCCAAGCCATCCGAAATTGAAACCCAGAAATCCAAAAAATCTGAAATTGAAACCCAGCAAATCCCAGAAACCCAGAAAATTCTAGAAAACCCCAGAAAACCCAACAAATCTTCTTCCTTACTGCCAGCAACCAGCAGCAAATCTAACCCAAAAAATTTAAAAAGAAACCAAATATCATGGCAAAAAAACACATCTCAGCAAAAATAAACCAAATCTAATTTTATCTTAGAATAAAAACCCATATTTTCAGTTCAACAAAAAAAGAAAAAAAAGCAAAATGTTAGATCTCGAAGAAGAAGAAAAAGAGGAGGTGAGCAGAAGCAAAATCGAAGATGAAGAGAGAGAGATGAGGGGCAGATCGGAGAAGAAGAAAAAGGGAGAGAGGAGAAGCAGATCTAAAGAGAAGAAGAGAGAACGGAAAGGCAGATCGAAGAAGGGAAGAAGAAGAAGCAGAAAAAGAAGAGGAAAGAGAGGGGAAGGGAAGAAGAAGAAGAAGAAGAAGAAGAGGAAAGTGGAGGGGGAAGTGGGCAGATCGACCAAGGAAGAGGGAGAGAGAGAAGTGGGAGTGTGAGGAAAAAAAAAAGAGGGCTATATATAGCATTTCAGTCGGGATCGGATTTTGATGGTTTTAATCCGACCCGACCCGAAATATTCCATTTTTAAGGAACCGACCCGACCCGTATATACCGATTAACCCTACCCGAATGGCTTTTTCGGGTCCGTCGGGTCAGGTTTTGCACAGCCCTAGTTTAAATATAGGGATTGTTTGCTGTCAATATTATCTTTCCATTCTTTGTATTTTTTATATTTTGTAGTTCTCTTTTTTCCTATAATAGTAGTTTATAAAGCTTGTATCTTTTGAACTCTCTTTTTTCACGATGGCTGCTCTGATACTAAAAAAAAAATAGAAACCTTAAAATAAACAAGATTTATAAAGCTTATAGACATTATTTCAGTAATGTCATTAATGGTAAACCGTTATGTAGGAGTGAGCAAAAAAAACATGTTGATGTAGTTAACCGGTAAACCGGTCTGAAACCGAACCAATAAACTGATTAACCGATTGTAATTTACTGGTTAATGGTTAGTGTTTTGAAAAAACTGATATTAATGGACTGATTAATGGTTTTAGCTCATATAACATGTTAATCGAACCGATAACCGAATTTTTAGTTAATTTATTAATTATTCAATATGTTTATATTTAGTATTTCTTAATTTATCAATTTTTCAATAATAAAAATCATAATATATTCGAAAAGTTATATAACATTAATATATTAACGAAAAGTTACATCTGTGATATACTTTTATTTCCACACACATAAAATTTTTTACCTTTCAAATTTTTTAATATATATAATTAATTCCTAATTGTAATTAATTTAATAATTTTAACTCTTTAGTTAAAATATTTTATATTAAAATTATTAAAATTTAATATGATAAATAATATTCAATTAAAATATGAAATTTAGTTCTAATATTTTTATAATTAGCATTTAACACTTGCAATTCGAATTAAATATATTTCGCTTTAAAAGTAAAAAAATTTGTTGCAAGTAATAATTAATATTTAATAAAATTAATAAATTACAATTTTTCCATTTATTATATTTTTCTATCCTATGCATGCATATTGACACAATATTTTTAGTTTATATTTATAATGTGAATATTATATTAAATTATATTTGGTTTCTAATTTTTATTTTTAAGTATTTTGGACATTTTAATTTTTTTATGAATACATTTTATAATTATAATGGTTAACCGAAATAATATTGGTTAACCGATCCGAAAATTCAAAACCGATGAACTGATTAACCGATAGTAACGAACTGGTTAATGGTTAATGATTTTCAAAAACCAACAGTTAATGGACTGATTTTTTTTGGAGCTCATGAACCGGTTAACCGGTTCATGCTCACCCCCACCGTTATGTTGTTATATTCAATATTAATAGTCCAACAGATTTCAATATATGAGCTCATCAATGTATTGTATAAACTCCTCAAATATTCCAAGACGAGCTCTCTAAGCTCTTAAGCTTTCCAAATTAGGTAGTTTCTCTATATTTTCCTTTACCTAGTAACCTTTTTTGCTAGAAATTTGCTGATACTTTCTTTTCAGATGATCATGGTTATCATAAAGGGGTTTTTTTTTTCTTTTGGTGTAAAAATCAAAAGATATTAGAAAAGTGGGTCTACAGTAAAAGAAATTAGCAAAATAGGGTGTCAAAAAACAACAACCTAAGTTGCCGTTTTCTAACAATGTGGGTCCCACCTAGATTGGACTCTAGGTTGCCAGAAAACGGGGTGCCGTTTTGTGCCTGGGTTGAAAGACCGGGCAGTGGGGCCCGGTTGTCAGAAAATGGCAACCAAAGTTGCCGTTTTCTGACCAATATATTATTTTTTAAAATATCTTTCAAAGGCTGCAACGCACAGATGTTACTATGCGCTGCAGCCCAGCAGGCCCGTGCTTTACGGGTCTGCGTACAAAAAAAAAAAATATATATATATATATATATATATTTATAAAATTTGGCCTTTAAAAAGGCACACCCCTCCCGGCAAATTTATTTCTTCCCTTTCATTGTCTTGCAATTTGCTTATATATCATTTTCTTTTTTACCTTCAGCTCTCTTATTTTCTTTCCACTCTCATTTTCTTTCCACTCCATAGTTTTATTCTTTTACATATTCATTTTTATTTTATTTATTATATAATTAAGATAATATCTTTTTGTTGTTTTCACAGTAAAAAAAAAAGTATTATTATGTAAATAAAATATAAATTAATTTTGTTAATAAGATTTTAATGTGTAGCTAACTTTTTTTGTCATTTTTAAATTGCAAGTACTATTAAACTTGCAATATAATTACGATCAATATTTTAAGAGGTAAGTTATTAGTATTTATTTTATTTATGAAAAATAAATTTTGTTTAAACTAAATTGAGATAATTATTGAGCACATTTTTTTATAGTTAATTTAGATAAATTATAATCATCAATATTTGTGGAGTAATTAGTTGTCCGAATTTAGTTATATTTATTTAACTTTATAGTGTAATTTTCTTATGTATATGAATATATAAAATAATATAGGTATGTGAAATTACTATTTATAATTTAAAAAATAATTTAAATTCACTAGTTAAAACTATAAATAGTTAATTTAGACAACAAAAAGATATTATCTTAATTATATAATAAATAAAATAAAAATGAATATGTAAAAGAATAAAACTATGGAGTGGAAAGAAAATGAGAGAGCTCAAGGTAAAAACGAAAATGACGTATAAGCAAATTGCAAGACAATGAAAGGGAAGAAATAAATTTGCCGGGAGGGGTGTGCCTTTTTAAAGGCCAAATTTTATAAAAAAAAATAATATATTTTTTGTATGCAGACCGGTGAAGCATCGGTCTGCTAGGTTGCCGTGCACAGTAACATCTGTGCGTTGTAGCCTTTGAAAGATATTTTTAAAAAAATAAATTGGTCAGAAAACGGCAACCTTAGTTTTTGTTTTCTGGCAACCAGGCTCCACTGCCCGGTCTCCCAACCCAGGCGCAAAACGGCACCATTTTGCGCCTAGAAAAAAAAAATAAAAAAGCCAAAAAACGACAACCCTAGGAAAAAAAATAAAAAAGCCAGAAAACGTCAACCAAGGTTGCTGTTTTCTAACAACCCAGAGTCGAATCTGGGTGGGATCCACACTGTTAGAAAATGACAACCTACTTTGCCATTTCTGACACCCTATTTTGCTAATTTCTTTTACTGTAGCCTCACTTTTCTAATGTCTTTTGGTTTTTACACCAAAAGAAAAAAAAAACCCCTATCATAAAACTATCATAACATATGACCTTAAGCTACTTCAACTTAATTTTGTAATCCAAACATTCACTAAACATGAAAAAAAATGAGGGAGTATATGTACATATATATCGAAGTCTATGTACATATGTTTCATGGAGATTCCTATTATTTGGTGCTGGACCCACATATAGTGTGAGAGAGACGCAAAATCTTCATGTATTTTATTGTTAATTTTAGTTATGTCCCTTCAATTCCTTTTATTTTACAATCTGACTCCCATTAAATTTCTGAGATAATTACAAATATTCTTTAATCTATTATCTAAATTTCAATTAGGTTCACAACATATAAAATTGAATAAAATATATTACAATTTTTTATGACAGTTTATATCCGAATTAACACTTAATTTATCCATTCAAAATTAACGGAATGTTGACTGCCACAATATTCCGTTAATTTTGAATGGATAAATTAAGTGTTGATACGGATAGAAACCATTCGATTTTATACGTTGCGAGTTTGAGTTTAATTGAAATCTAAGCGATAAATTTGGAAAATAATTGTAATTGATACACCGGCTCACGTTAGCCCTTGTAGATATTGTCCGCTTTGGGTCTGGGCCCTCACGATTTTGTTTTTGGGGTGCTGCCCCAAAAGGCCTCTACAGGAAGAAGGTGTTCAAGGCCTTGTAAGGACCGCTTTCAACTCTTCTCTAACCGATGTGGGATAGGAGATAGCGATGCTATCACTATTCCCCCTCCCGAGGAGAGGTTTTCGGGCCTTGGGCCCTCGTCTCTCAACGAAATCACCAAATGATACACTGGCTTGCGTTGGCGCCTTCAGATATTGTCCGCTTTGGGCTTGGGCCCTCACGATTTTATTTTCGATCGCCCAATTCCAAGTTAACGCGATTCTGAGAGGTCATTCGCTATTCTTGACGTCCTGGGGCCCGATCTCCAAAAGTTTAATTCATAACTTATGCCAGATGACCGACTGATTATGCTTTTCCAATCAGATTGGACAAATTAATCACTGGTTTTAAAAGTTATCAATTCCAAAGCTTAAAAGCTTCTTCAAATTCAGGAAGTATCTCCGCTTGATTAGTTTTGATTATATTAGCAAACCACATATGAAAGAAAAACTTGTAGTTTATTGAAAAATTATGAATTGTACAAGTTAGAAGAATTGTTACAAATAAAAAAAATCTAAGTTTCTATATCTACAATTATTACATTATCAGGAGCCGAGATCGGATCAGTAGCAAGCTCTGCACTCGGCTCAGTAGGAAGTTGGAAAGACTCGGCAACTGCCTCAGAGATGGGCTCCGCTGGCAAGGAAGCACCAACTTCAGCTCTGGACGGCACAATCGGTGGACCTTCAGACGTCAAGAGGTTTTCTCCTGATGTTCCTTCGGTTGCGTCCTCTCTAGGAGCCTCCTCCTCATCATCGCTAGATGGAGGGTCGGGCAGAACCCCTGGGTCCTCTATCCAACCGAGTTTGGCTTTAAGAAAGCACTTCCCAGCCTCATAAATCAACCAAGATAGTAACTTCCCTTGAGCTTAATCCAATTGATCAAGAAGTTGCTCCTTCTAAGAGACGAGCTCCTCTTCAAGTATTTTTCTCCATGTAGCCTCCTTATCCGCGAAAGTGGCCTCCAGGGAGTCCCGCTCGGTGCGAAATTAGTTGCATTTCGCCAAGGCTTTGCCCTTCTCTTCCTTGGCCTTGGCATTCTCAGCGCCCAAAAGCTTGCATTCAGCACTCAGTCTGGCCGCCTCCTCCTCGAATCTTTTGCATTGAGCGCTATCGGCAGCGAGGCGTGCAATTTTACCCTTCAGCCGGTCGACCTCACTTTGCCGAGTCTTCTGCTCCTGGGCATGCTGAGAAGCCTCCTGCTTTAGGCTTTCTACCTCCGAACGAAGGGCGGAGGCCTCCTTTTGAGTAGCATTAGATCGAGCATCTGCCTCCCCGTTTGCCTTAATAGCATCCTCTCACCTTGCCTTCAAGAAGCTCGCCATACCGTGCAAGCGCATGCCCCTCTTGATTAGCTACAAAAAAAAAGAAGAGGAGAAAAGAGAACATCAGTAAGAGAAGACATCGCCAATTTTCAAACATCATAAAATGAACTGAATAAATCTCACCTCCAGGCTTTGCTGACTAAACATGCTGCACTCCCGAGCAAGCAAGCTAGGATCTCCCATGTCCTTGAAGTCGTCGACTTGAAGAATACCCCGGCAAAGGTAACTGATAACTACCTTATTGCCCACTGACCAGTCATTACTGAAGTTCTCCCTCAGCACATCCTTCAAGGGCATGGTTTGCCTTTTAGGGGCTCCCCCTACAGCTCACCGGGCGGACTCGCCTTGGGCAGGTGCTTTGCCTTTCGTTATAACCCGAATGTCCGATGCAGCCACCAGTTCGGCAGCCTTTTTTTGAGCGGGCTCCCTTAAAAGTTAAATGTTGAGAGGATCGGCGGCTGGCTGCGCTTCCTCAGAATCAGACTCGTCCCTCAACAGTAACTGCCTGAGTGGATGCTAACCCTCTGCACCAGACTGGGAGGCCGCAGGCCCTAAGATAATCAAAGCTGGACGAGAGGTGAGGACAGCAGCAGCAACGGCAGCGGAGGAAGGAGCATTCGTTAGACCCCTTAAAGCGTGGACTTCTGAAGAGGGTAAGATCTTCGTCTTCTTCGTCTTCCTCTCCTCCCTCGAAGCCCGCTCAGCCTCCCTCTTTGCCTTGGCTCGATCGGCAAGCTGCTTCGCCAAATCATCCCCTCCAGTCATCTCGCTCGTAGCTGCATCACAGAGACAAATAAGATAAGTATTCTTTCCAACCAAATTAAAATTGAATACACATGCCATGCATGACTGCCAACTCATGTTGCTTCCCCTATTCCAATCTTAAAGATCACGTTCTGCGTTTTTGCTAGCCTCGAAGCTAGAAGACCCAAACAACGTCCCCAGAAGATAATTGGAGTCGTAGGGTTCTCCTCGCCTCGCTATGGTGTCCATCAATTTCTTGATGTCGGCCTCATAAAAGGGCTGACCGGCAGCTTGATCTCTCAAAATTGTAGCTTCCCTCGATCGGTTAAGCTGCACCCCGAATCCACCCACTATCCCCACCAAAAAATACCTCTCCTTGAACCCTTTCATCGAGGAAGGGACGTGGAAGAGCTTCCTCTTCGGTCGGCTGGTGAAATAATACTCCGTCCCATCACTTCAACCCAAGATGTAGAAGAAGTGGGTGAAGAGATCCAAAGTCGGAGCCACTCCCTCTATCTTGCAGAGAATTTTGAAGCAGGCCACTGATCTCCACCCGTTCTGATGCAGTTGGTTTGGCGCAATCCCATAGCATTTCATACGGCTATCTCAAATGCACCAAACGGGAGCCTCAATCCTGCATCCAAGCTCCAAAGGTGGCAGATGAACCACTCATTCTTCTGGTGGCTGAAAGGCCCCTCCATCATCGCCATGGAATCAGGGCAAGGCATCACAATACATCTACAAGGAAGCCGTATCGAGAAGGAATCTCAGCCACTTCTCTATGGCTCAATCTGGAAAAACGATCAGCTATTGGCTTGTCCCTGTACGTCTACATGAAACTCCTATCTATTGATTAACCACTGCTGGAAGTCATTTTCAGCGGGAGGGGAAGAAGTACAGTCCTAGTTTCTAATAGGGCGTTGAAGATCTATGCTAAAAACTGGAAAGAACGAGAGGAAAATCAAAGAACGAGCAGGGATTACTTACTTACTTGGATAATCTCGTAGGAACTCTGAAAAATCTTTGGGAACAGAAAGTGAGAAATCACCGAAACGTGAAAGACGAAGGAAATGAGAAGGAAATTTGGCAAAGTTTCTCTAAGGGTTGCTGAAAAGTGAAGAAAAACCCACCCAGAAGTTACCTATTTATGGGCAAAACCTTCTCGAATACGCAAATCGTCTCGCTACAGGATGCTTGCCACATGTCATCAAAGTATCATTACGTTACGAAGGACGAAGCGTCACCCTCGACGCACGTGCAGTATTAAATAAGACAGTTGTCTGAATAGACGCGCCTCTTCAGATGAGCGCCTTTCAAAATTAAAAAATCCCGCCAACGTTTGCTCCCCGATCGGAGCACCTCAGTGTAAAACTCTCCCGATCAGACGCTTTTGAGGGGGGACAAGTGATAACCATGGAAATGTCATTTGCCAAGGCTCAGACAGCCGGTCCAATACACCTGGCAGGGCCCAAAGCCCATCAGCGAAGAGCACCAAGCGTGATCTAGAAGCCAAGACGACGGTCGGGTGAAGTCCGATCGGACTGATGGGACAACATGTCCTGTCAGTCCACTGACACAAGGCAGCGCCCACGCCCTTCACCTGCTCACTGTCGCTTCATCGCTCACCTACTCTGACTACCAGTTATCACGCTCCAGACATTTAAGTGTATCCCTCCTGTCTTATATAAATAGCCCAATGCACAGTGGCACCAGGTATTAAAACTCTGAGACTCTCTCTGTAACACCCCTTACCCATACTCAGGAGATCCCATCCGATAAGGAGTGAGATGCCGTAGGAGTAAAGGTGCCACCACACAGATACATAATATACATACACTCACCCATAAACATACATAACAAAATGCAAGGTAATTTAAAACTTTACAAGACCATTCATAAAAGCTGATCATGCATTAATATAATAGAAGCATTACATTACTGTTCTGATCAACTGATGGGTATAAAAGATAATTACAAATCCCAATATTACATATACAACAGCGGAAGCTATTACAGAATCATAAGAGAGTTCTATACAAAAGGAATCATAAAGCTATAAAAATAAGCCCTACACTAAGACCCTGCTGTGTTGGCTTTGATGGCGACGACTCTCCCAAGCGACTCCTTTCGCACCTGCACAGGTAAACACACCGTGCTAAGCGATAAACGCTTAGTGGGGAAACACACATACAGCAAAACGACAACCATTCACAACGGTCGTCAAGGCAATTCACATGCGTACATACATATAGCCATTCATCAGAAGGTTCATATTAATAATCATATTCTCATAACAGATTGTACTTTTCATCATTGAGTCCATAAGGATAAAACATGTGCTTGCTCATATAACAATTCATACAAGTACTGTAAGCATTGAAACACTAAAACGCCTGCTGACTCAAGGTAGTGGAGAACGAGTATACGGACAGTACTTTACGGGTACGAGCCGATACGGACAGTACTTTACGGGTACGAGCCGAGGAAATTCATTTTACATTTAACTTTTACAAAACATTACAAAGGGGATCTTAAACAAGATCCATTCGTTCAAGGGTTCACGTGGAACCATTCGGGGACCTGATCGAGATCCAAACAGAAATACAGAAGCTGCAGCAAAGACTCTATTAGGCATGCCTAACTATCCACTTACTAGACTCTAGCAGGTCATACATAAGCCATTCATTCCAATTCATATCTTCCAAAATCAACATCAGACATGAATATAATTATCTCATGGGCACACTTGCATATTATTCATAGAATGCCGAACGTAAATCTCATAATTGATAAAGTAAACTGAAGTTCAAGACGCACACGAAGAGAGAGAAAACTCATTCAGCATACAAGGGACCGTCGCGCTCGCGACGTCTGTCGCGCTCGCAACAGAGACTAAAGTCTCTTCGTTGCGCGCGCGCGACGGATTTCGCGACCGCGGGGATGATGGAAGGGCCAGGCTCTGTCGCACTCGCGATAGGTGTCGCGATCGCGACAGAAGACAAAAGGTGCTGTCGCGACCTCGCGACGGATCGCGTGCTCGCGATAGCACTTGGCAGCAATACTCTCTGTCGCGATCGCGACAGTCATCGCGCTCGCGACAAAAGGTATAAAACACTTCGGCTGTCGCGGGCTCGCGACGGATGTCGCGTGCTCGCGGCAGCGAAGCTCCCAACACCGCTCTCTGTCGCGATCGCGACAGAGTCGGGATTTTGAAAATCTGCAGAAATTCTGCAGATTTTCTTCTTCCAAATCCTCCTTCAACCACGCAATTATCAAACCAAAGTTACTTACCTCAAATCCAGCCATCGATTAACATCAACAACCATAAAACAATATTTATTCACAATAAACTTCATCCAATCCATCAATTTACACATTCAATTTCAAGGATCAATCAAAAACCCAATTTATGCATCAAACCACATCAATTCTAAAATTCCCATAAATAACTCATGCTTTTGCAGGATTCACACTTCAAAGCAATTACCCATATCATATACATCAAAATAAAGAACATCTAACAACCTAATTCCATGAACCCATCAAGAACACACTCATGAACATTTTTCACATAAAAAGGAAGAAATTCCCAAACCTCAAAAATCCTTAGCTCCTAGTGTTTAGTTCCACTTGATCCAGCAACTTCCTTGCCTTTAGGATCCCGGGGAGGCTCAACTAGGAAACCCAACCAAGAACAAGCAAACAAAATCAAAATCCAAACTTCAAACCCAATTCCGAATAAGAGAAGAGAAGAAGATGGAAAACTTAAACGAAAGTAAAAAAAATGAATGCATAAAACTTACCAATGACTACTAAGAGATGATCAAACCCCACTAGAACTCTAGAATCTTAACTAAGGTCCAAGTGAAGAAGAAAAGAAGAAGAAAGAAGAAGGGGCGGCGGGAGGAACGGGAAACACAAGTGAAGAAATCTGATTTTCCCTTTTTCCTTTCTTTTCCTTTTCTTTTCTTAACCCTAGACACATGTCAAGATCCTAATGGAGGGATTTGGTCACTCACACCCTAGATGTTTATGTCACACACACACACACACTAGACTCTCCCAACTAAAACATACTCTACAATTGTATGCACAACACACACAAGTGCAACTCCTTAAACACACCCTATAACCATATGCATGACCACATAATAAACCAATCCCACTAGTGCATATCCTACTATGGTGCACTCATGCACACACAATTTCCACCCCAACTAATTAGCACCATAGTGCCAAACACATACACACGCACCAGAAAAACCCCAATTTAAGCAATATTACCAAAATGCCCTTATGATACAAAACTTATGCAATTACACACATACACATATATGGCTCATTCAACTAGGGGGCGAACGGGGTGTGACACTCTCTCTAAGAATTCTCTCTCTAGAAAGCTGCTAACTTAAACTTCGGAGTGCTCACGCCTGGTCTGACCGGGTACTATTTCTTGCTGGCTACAAGAGTCCGACCGGCTCTCCCTCTCTTCTAGATAAAGACATCCACATCTTATCATTTAAATGATACACCGGCTCGCGGAAGTACTGTAGATATTATTTGTTTTGGGCTGGGCCCTCACAGTTTTATTTCTGGGGTGCTACCCCAAAAGGCCTCTATAGGGAGCAGGTGTTCACGGCCTTATAAGGACGGCTTCCAACTCTTATTCAACCGATGTGGGATAGGAGATAGCGATGCTATCACTATTCCCCCTCCCAAGGAGAGGTTTTCGGGTTTTGAGCCTCGTCTCTCAATGAAAGCAACAAATGATACACCGGCTCGCGTTGGCACCTGCAGATATTATCCACTTTGGGCCTGGGCCCTTACGATTTTATTTCTGGGGTGTTGCCCCAAAAGGCCTCTGCAGGGAGAAGGTGTTCACGGCCTTATAAGGACCGCTTTCAACTCTTCTCTAACCGATGTGGGATAGGAGATAGCGATGCTATCACTATTCCCCCTCCCGAGGAGAGGTTTTCGGGCCTTGGGCCATTGTCTCTCAATGAAAGCACAAAATGATAAGACGTGGATGTCTTTATCTAGAAGAGAGAGAGAGCCGGTTGGACTCTTGTAGCCTGCAAGAAAGAGTGCCCGGTCGGACCAGTCGTGAGCATTCCGAAACTTAAGTTAGTAGCTTTCTAGAGAGAGAATTCTTAGAGAGAGAGTCTCAGAGTTTTAATACCTGGTGCCACTGTGTGTTGGGCTATTTATATGAGACAGGAGGGATGCACTTGAGTGCTTGGGGCGTGATAACTGGTAATCAGAGTAGGTGAGCGGCGAAGCGACAGGGAGCAGGTGAAGGGCATGGGCGCTACCTTGTGTCAGTGGACTAACAGGACATGCCGATTGGACTTCACCCGACTATCATCTTGGCTTCTAGCTCACGCTTGGTGCTCTTCGCTGATGGGCTTTAGGCCCTGCCAGGTGTATTGGGCCGGCTGTCTAGGCCTTGGCGAATGACATTTCCATGGTTATCAGTAATTATTTCTAAATTTCTTTACATTCTTTTATATTTAAATTTTGATCCTAATTTCGCTCTAAATCTATCCTAATTATTACTTTGATTAGCAGATAACCATCAAATAAAATTTTTAGAAACAGAAAAGGGCACTTTAAAGATATCAAGAAATTGCATTTCGAAAGATTAAAAAAAAAAATCTAATGAACTGACAGAAATCGATAACAGATGAGATTATGAGTTTTCTTTTGCTCCATTCAAAGTTCGTTTTGAAAATAAAGTGAGGAATATCAATGTTGTTAAATCCAATTTACTATATCTTTACAAATTCCTAGTTACTTAGTACTATAAAGAGTTGAATCTTATGGGATTTTTTTTAATTTTGGTGTAATTTTAAAAAGAAAATTATAAAATAGGATTACAGTAAATATATTTTAAATTTTACAATGTTAAAAATCGGTTTAATTGTGTACCGATTTTCATCAGAGTGGAATCTACCAGTTTTATCGGCTGGCTTGCTAGAAATCGGTACCTCTGTGTGCTGGTTTTTATCAGAAATATGACAGAAATCGGCACCTTTGTGTGCCGGTTTCTGGCACATGATTTGACAGTGGATTAAAAAGCGATAGATTCCATATTGCTTGCTTCTTTGTTTGTAAGGAAAAGAAGGTGATTTTTTTCTATATAAAATGCAAAATGAGGAAGTGGGTTGGGAATGGGACGGTGCCATTGCAGCTGACCTCAACTTCAGTTTATTTGCGTCCCTCCTTCAAATTCCTCTCTCCCACCATTATCTTTTTTTTTTTTTTTAATCTTTGGGAAAAACAAAATAAATATAATTATAATAACCATATATTTTCCATTTGATACCCAACATAAACTTCTTGTCTTTTTTATTTTTTGATTAAGAAAAAGGAAAACTTATTTTCCTTTTATATATATATATATATATATATATATATAATTTTATTACATTCTTTTACTTGATAGATTTATTTTAATCTCCGAAATTGGCTAAAAGTTGATAGTAAATTTTAAATTAATAGTAACCGAATTATGTTTGAGGTCAAATATTAAAATTTATTTATTATCTTTTAATAATTGACCTTTTTAAACATAATTTGACTCACAATATTCCCAATATATACAATTATTAACCGTCACTAAAACTAAAAGAATAGTCAAGAAATTCTCTCAAGAAATCCTAAACTAATATTGCCAAATGGAACAATTGCTATATAAAACATAAAATTTAATCTGACAATAAATACGATAATATCACCAAATATATTCTATATACGTAAAATAATAATAATAATAATAATAATAATAATAATAATAATAATAATAATAAAAGAGAAAAGTCTGCAAATTATACAAAAGCAAGAACCTAAGTATTTAGAAAACAAATCCAGACCATAAAAAAAAATCCTTTTCACATCAATAATAATAAAAATAATATTTTCCTTATTTTGAATGTTCTTCGTCATCATCTTATTATCTTTCTCTATATAAACACACTATCCTCTCATTATAATGGGTAGCAACAATTTAGAAATGAAATTGTTGATAATTATAAGTAATTTATATATTACTTTTGTGTGTCAGATATGACCAAAATAGGCATCTATTGATGTTTCTTGTCATGTTTATTTTCAATGTCATGGAAATTGATAACCGGACACTCCTCCTATAAGTTCGGTTTCGTCTTGCTCTTGAGTCCGGATGGCCGATCTGGCTAAAATCTCTCAATAACAACTCAGTATTATCCAGTAGCTCGGAAAGAGCTCGCCTCCAGGGATCATCAGGATTGTTGGAATCCTCCATGTACTTCCACTCCCTTGTAACGCGTTTTCTGCGCGATCAATTTTATCCAGTCAGTACTTCAAACTTATCCAAACTGGAGTTACCCTTATCTGATCAGGAAGTATCCTTATCTATTCAGAGTCCTAGTCTTGCTCTAGTTAGGATTCCTAACTCCAGCTCTATTGGGAATACCTATCCCACGCGGAAAAGGAGTCCTCCTCAAACACTGATTCCTAACTCTATAAAAAGGGGAATCCAGGTATATTTTTTTTCTTGATTTTCTTTCCAATTACCACGTCAATATAATTATCAATCTTCACGACTTGACCGTCGGAGTATCCTTAATAGGAAATCTACCGAAATTTTTTATTTTTAGGTGACTGTTTCAAGCTGCAAGCTCAGGAATTTTGTACTGTCATCATTTGGTGCGGTGAGCGTGGACCCTTCAAGTTTTTCAATAGATCTCTTCCTTGATTTAGCTGCTGCTGTCGCTCCTCCAACTAGCCAACCCCCACCAATTCAACCTCCACAGATACAACCCCAATTAATCCAGCCACCTCCCGTCCAATTATTTGGACAAACAATACAACCTCCACCAGTTCCATATGAGCCAGTCCCACTGTTACCAACTCCATAACCTTTCTTCCATGCACAGAACCCAGCTCTTCAAGCTATTCCCATTCCCGTCATTCCTGGCCTCACTCCCCAAATGGCTCAAGCCTTCTTGGCTACTCTGAATACAATGGTAGCTCAACCACCTGCCCCTCAACCACCTGCCCAAACACCTAACCCCCAAGCTATCGCTCAATTTTTTATAATGGCTCCTTTTTCGCAAGTTCCAAAGGCTTCCACACTTATCCTGCCAGTTTTTCCACCTATATTGGCTCTGGGTACTACCATAACCCTTACCTCGGATCAGTCTGAGAGGCTCTTTGAGGAACAGATGCAGAAATTCCAGAACCGAAACACTTTGTAGTACCAAAGCAATTTTAGATCACCGCTAGTCAGGGAGATTTTGGCTACCCCATTCCCAAAGATCATACTACCAAACTTATCCAAGTACAATGGCAGTACAGATCCTCGGGCTCATCTGGATCAATCTCATCACACTATGCTCGTCCATACCTCGGATGATGCTGCTATATGTAAGATCTTCCCTCAAACACTCACTGAGTTCTTTTAGATTTGGTTTTAAAATTTGCTCAAGCACTCCATTGTAAGTTTTGAACAGTTCAACGATATGTTCATCGCAAAGTTTTTGGCAGCTATTCGGCCCATAAAAGTCTCAGCCAATCTCAATCTAGTTCAGCAAGATAAAAGAGGATACATTGTGTGCATATGTGGAAAGGTTCAACACTGTAGCAATGGATATTCAGAACCTAAACCCAAAGGTGACCAATAATGCCCTGATACATCACCCAGTGTCGAAATTTAGTGATTCTTTGAGTAAGAAATCACCTGGGGATTTTACCGAGCTCATGTCCTGAGCTCATAAGTATATAAGGATAAATGAGGCTCGATGCCTTCGTAGTAGCACCCTGTATGAAGATACGAGCAGGGATTCATACAAGTCGGGACAGGAGAGGGGCAATGGGAGAATCGAGGATTTAGCGGCTCCAATCGAGCTTATATAGTCTCATCAAGGTCTGGGGATCAGAATGATGAAAAGTGGATACCCTTGAATGCTTCAAGGGCACAAATTTTAAAGTGGATAAAAGAGAATGATAGGGTGAACTGACCGAGACCCATGAGGGATAGCTCTAATAGAGATCAGAGCCTCTACTGTGCCTTTTATAAAGATAAGGGTCATGAGACGAATGACTGTAATTAGCTTAAGAAGGAGATCGAATAACTAGATCGAAAAGGGAAGCTCGCCCAATTTATTAAAAGTGATAGAGGGAGAGATCAGTCTCGTTCACCCCGAAAGCAAGATAATAGATCCAGTACAAGTAAAAAGGCTCCAGCAGGTGTCATACATGTTATTACGGGGGGAAAACATTACGATATTTTTTATGATCCCCGAAAGAGGAAGGCAAAAGAAGTTTCTCCTTGGATTCCAATCCCCCTATAACGAATTATGAAGTGAGGTTCTCAGATGTGGATGGCGATCATGTCAAACAACCGCACATGGACTCTTTGGTGGTGGAGGCCTTAATTTAGGATTACTTAGTCCAGCGCATTCTAGTGGACACGGGTAGTGCGGTTAACCTCATCACTTTATAGGCGTATAAGGCCTTGAAACTGTCAAATAACCTTTTGGAACTAGTGTCTGCCCCACTAATCGGGATATCTGGTCACCCGATCAAGGTAGAAAGATCGGTGAAATTGTCCATAGAGCTCGGCGATAATGAAGTGGTTCAAACTTGCACTGGCTGTTTTATGGTTGTGGATATTCCATTGGCCTACACTGCCATTTTCGGAAGACCATTGCTAGCGGGGGTGGATGCATACATCTCCATGTGAAAGCTGTTGCTTAAGGTACCTATTTTTGGAGGCATTGCGGTGCTGCAGGGAAATCAGAAGGTCGCCCGAAAAACATATGTCATGATGCTGAAAGAAGCAAATTAGGCCCTTCCGTTAGATTCCTTGGATATTTCCACCAGTGAGGCTCGGAGAGCAGAGCCAATAGATTCATTACTGGAAGTGGAGATAGTACCAGGCAAGGCAATAAAGATTGGGGCAAATATGAAAGGGGAATAAGTGTCGGCTCTTATCATAGTTTTGTAGAAATTTGCAGATGTGTTCGCCTGGAAGCTCTCGGACATTAAAGGAATTTCTACCGATGTCATATGCCACTCACTGAATATTAGATCGGACTCTAATCCCATCAAACAAAAAAAGCAAAACCATGCTCTGAAAAGACAGATAGCAATATTGAAAGAAACAGCTATCCTTCTCGAGAATGGATTTATTCGGGAGGTCTTATATCCAAACTGGTTGTCCAATGTTGTTCTGGTAAAGAAGGCTAATGGGAAGTGGAGAATGTGTGTAGATTTCACGGACCTGAATAAGGCTTACCCCAAAGACAACTATCCATTGTCGAACATCGACCTCCTAGTTGATTCAATAGTGGGGTTTGAAAAATATGCTTTTCTGGATGCCTCGTCTAGTTACCACCATATTCCAATGAACCCAAAAGATGAGGAGAAAATGGCATTCATTACTCATCAAGCTATTTACTGCTACCGAGTTATGCCATTTGGGTTAAAGAATGTCGGGGCTATGTATCAAAGGTTAATGAACAAATTGTTTGCTAATCAACTCGGGAGAAATATGGAGGTTTATGTGGATGACATGATAGTCAAGTACAAGGCTTCCAATGACCTGCCAACCGAACTTACAGAAACTTTTGAAACTCTCAGAAAGTTCGTTTAAAACTCAATCCAGAGAAGTGTGCTTTCGGGGTATAGTTCAGGAAGTTTTTCGGGTTCATTATTTCGAAGAGGGATATAGAGGCTAACCTGGCAAAAATTCAAGCCATTCTGGAGATGGAACCCTCGAAGTCCATTAGAGAAGTGCAGAAGCTTAATGGCAAGGTAACAGCTTTGGGCAGGTTTATCTCTTGTTCGGCTAAACTTTGTCTTCCATTTTATAGAGCACTTAAAAACCTGAAGAAGTTTGAATGGACCTCAGAATGCCAACAAGCTTTTGAAGAGCTTAAGCAATTTCTTAGCAAACCGCCATTGCTAAGTAGGCCCCAGGTGGGCGATGTTTTATATCTCTATCTTGCAATTTCTTCTAGAGCTGTTGGTTCGGTTTTAATCAAAGAAAAAGATAGCCAATAGTTCCCTATCTATTATGCGAGCAAAGTGTTGAGGGGTGCCAAGCTCAATTATCCCATTCTGGAACAGTTAGCCTTAGCACTAGTTACTTCATCCATTAAGCTTCGGCCCTATTTTTATGCACACACTGTGGTAGTTCGAATAAATTCTAATCTTAGAAAAGTGCTCAGGAGGCCAAAAGCATCCGAAAGGCTCACATAATGGGCAGCTCATTTGGGAGAGTTAGATGTTCGGTACGAAGTCCGACAGTCAATGAAAGCTCAAGTTTTAGCCGATTTTATGGCTAAATTGCATGCTATGGCCCCTGAGCTCGGCACCCGCTCTTGAAATTTGTTTGTGGATGGAGCGAGCTCATCTGAAGGAGCTGGTATCAGAGTAGTCCTTATTGGACTAGAGAGGATAAATATTAGAGGAATGGCTCACATAGTATTCCTGGCCTCCAACAATGCGGCAGAATACGAGGCTCTCTGTTTTAGCCTACAAATCGCCATTGAGGTAAAGCCTGATTCGCTAACTATTTTTTTTTTTACTTGCAATTGGTCGTAAGCCAGTTGCTCGGCAAATTTAAGGCTAAGGAGAGCACAATGGTTCGGTACAAAGAGCTCATCGCCATGTTACTATTCCAATTAGAGAAAATGGGGTGTGCATGGTCGATTGAGCAGATACCTCGAATAGAAAATCAGGGAGCTAATGCCTTAGCCAAACAAGCCTCTAGTTAGGACAGAATATCCTCGGCAGACATAATATGATCGGTCATAATGGCACTAACATATAAAACATACAAAGTTCAGTTGAATGAGCCGATGGATGGTTGGCATCTGCCCATTTATCAGTATCTTAGTTCGGGTGTTCTCTCAAAAGATCAGGTTAAGGCACGAAAATTAGTTCGGCGGTCAAGCCGGTATGCCATTTTGGATGATAAGTTGTATCATGTCTGAGCATCGAAGAGGGCGATTATATACTCTGAGAAATCCATGAAGGCATTTGTGGCGAGCATGAAAGCGCACAAGCAATAGCTCAGAAAGCTTTGCTACAGGAGTATTACTGGCCCACAATGGAGAGAGATGCTAGGGAACTTGTTCAGAAGTGTGATAAATGCCAGCGGTTCGGCAACATGTTGCACCAAAAATCTGCCCCATAAGTGCCCATTCACAGCTCTTGGCCATTTGCTCAGTGGGGATTGATATCCTCGACCCATTTTTGTTGGCCACGAGACATAGGAAGTTTTTGGTAGTGGCGATTGACCATTTTACCAAGTGGGTGGAAGTAGAGCCTTTGGCTACAATTACCCCATCAAACATTATAAAGTTTGTGCAGAAAGCCATAATTACAAGGTTCGGAATCCCGTACACCATCATCACTGATAACGGCAAGTAGTTCGATTGCTCTACCTTTAAGAGTTATTGTGCGGATCTCAATATCCAACTATGTTTCACCTTGGTATACCACCCACAATCAAACGGTATGACTGAGGTAACAAACTGAACCATATTGGCTGGTCTGAAGAAAAGGCTGGATGATGCGAAGGGTCTCTAGGTGGATGAGCTCAATAATGTTCTTTAAGCATATCGAACTTCCCTAAGAGTAGCCTGGCCTCACTCCTTTCTCTTTGACATATGGGGTGAAAGCTGTCATCCCATGTGAGATCGGTATTCAAGCATCCGAACTTCATCATATGATGCTGAGGAAAATGAGGCAAGTCTCTTGTATCACCTGGATCGATTGGAGGAAATCAAAGAGTCTACCCAGTTGCAGTCGGCAATATATAAACAGCGAATGTCATCGTATCATGATCAGAATCTTAAACCACGGTCTTTTTGAATAGGACAGCTCGTTCTAAAAAAATTTATTGCGGCTTATACGGCATCTGGGTTTGGCAAACTAAGTCCAAATTGGAAAGGTCCTTACATGGTATATGAAGTCGAAGATGGTGCTTACAGGTTGAAGGATCTTTCAGGGAAGTTACTCCCCTATTCTTGGAATATCTCCAATCTGAAGTTATATTTTTAGTAGAAAGCTCAGCTCGGCAAGTTTGCCACGAGCCTTTTTACTTTGTTTTAAGCTCATTTCGGCGAGTTCGCCACGAGGACTCATTATTTGTAAGCTCATTTAGCAAGTTCGCCACGAGCATTCTTTTTTCTTTATTACTTGTAAGCTCATTTCATCACATTTGCCAAGAGCACTCTCAATTATTGTATGCTCGGTATAGCTAAATCTCTAACCGAGCATGTCTTACTATTAATGAAAAGCTCATATAGCCAATATCGCCATGAGCAATCAATCAATTTTCGGTTCTTTTTGATACTTATTGAATTATGGAAAGTTACACTTGTAGCAGCTATATCGTTATCCGAGCATACGGAACTATTTATGCAAGTTTATGTAATAACTCAATGCGATTATTCAGTTCGGAAGAAAACTCTATTTAACATATATTGAATATGTGTTACAATTTAGAAAATAAAAAATGGCAGTTCGATTTTTTATTCGTCGGGGTAAACTTCGTCCAACCAGGACCAATCCTTGTTCGGATAACGATCCTTCACTGATAAAATCAGGTTACCGCCGAACGAGACACGTTTGTCTATAGCCAAGTCTGTTGCTTGGTATTCGAGCTCCGAACACCTCTGTTCCAGCTCGGCCTTCTCCTTTTTTACAGCCTCTTGCCCCCGTTGCGCTTCTTCCAAGCTCAATTCGGCAGCCCGACTTTTTTTTCTTTTTCAGGGATACTGCTGTGGCTCTTTCCTTGGCCTCAGCTACTTCACTCCCCTAGGCAAGCATTTTTTTCCCGGCCTTCCAAGCTCGCTTCTCCGCTGCCTCCATCTTGGCCTTTGAGTGACCGAGTTGGTGTCGGAGCTGGGTCACCTCTTTTTGCTCCTTTTTCTAGAGGAGAATGAGCTTGTTCATCTTGCCGATGACGGCTCCCGCTAGTATGCTACCCTGAAAACACAGTTGATAAACAGGCATTCCTAATAAACTGAGCATATAACAGTCATCGAGTTTCATAACTTACCTCCACTTCGTGCCTTTTTATGGCGTGGCTTAGTTGTTCGGCACTAAGTTGCAACAGCGGTGCAGTTTTGGAGGGAATGCACGCCGTCTGATAAGCGAAGGTGTTAAGTCTGGGTTATCTTTCAACCAGGACTTCCCTTGTGGTTGCCAGAATTTGCACACATCGTCAACTAGAGTTTTTAGTTCCTCAGCCCATGACCTCGAGTCGGGAGCATCTGTATTTTCCCTGCTTTCGGGAGGATGCTCAGAAGAGGTAACTTGGGTACTGGCCGGCTGGGGAGAGTGTCGGGCACTACTATTAGAGATGTCGGCGGGGCTGTGGATGGAGGACTCCGAGCTGGAGTATTCGAACTTAGAGATGTTATGGGAGAGCTCAAGTTAGGGGTTGTCGGATGGCCTTCGCTCGAAGCAGCAATAGAAGGGCTTCCTCCAGACTTTTGCCTCTTGGCTCTTATTAGCTCGGTTATGCTAGGATTGGAGCTTCTCTTCATGGCTGCAAAAAAGCAAACAATAAGAAATAGATCAGAACCCAAAAAATAGAAGTGAAGTTTACCCTTTTTCTTCAAGCTTAATTTTGGAAGAGGTGGAGGTGTGCCGCACTAGAGTTGCAGGTTTATGTCGATCTTCTCTTTGGCCAGCTCCCTCCACCGAGCTAGAGTCCTCTCCTCCTCATCGCTGAGCAATAGAGGGTTGTCATTCCTATTTACAAACCGACCCCACTGAGTTCGGAAGGGTAACTCCAATTCACTTTCTATAACGAAGAACTGGTCCTTCCACTTCTTCAGGGACTCAGAATTTCTAAAAAATACCCCATATCCCGGACGGGATTGAATATAGTTATGGTCTTCCCAATTGGCTCGGAGTCCGACATTGTGAGTGGCTCGGAAGAGCCGAACAGTGAGGTCTATATCATGCTCGGCGGCCCAAATTTGCAATGCTGAAAGGGTACGCCAAGCGTTGGGATGCAGCTGCCCAATGGTCATATCATAGAACTTTAGAAATTCGAGCTCTAAGGCAGTCAGCAGAAGGTTCACCCCGGCTTCAAAGTCTGCCTCATAGACAATGATAGCCTTTCTCCCTTGGAGCTTGGCGTTGGCTCTTAAGGAAGCGCCAGCAGCGCGAATCCTGTATTCATAGGGAATGCCAAGTCTCTCTCTCAGCACACTCATATCGCCAGATGTCAGAACGGAGCTTATGATTCCTACACTAGTATAGACACTGGGTCCTAAGGCAGCTCAGATCAAAGTTACCCAATGATGAAAATGACACTTGCTCACGAGTAAAATGATTAGAAGCGACGATTTCCTTGTCAAGCCTTTTTACTTTTACTTTTATTTTTATTTTTTTTTTCGGGTTTTCTTCTCATTTTTTCAGTGCTCTGGTGTCGTGCTATTTGCGCGCTGCGCGCGTGCAGGTCGTGGCAGCACGTGCACGGGGTGTGCCCGCATGGACACGGTGTGCTCCCGCAAGCGACGTGCGCCTACAGGCGCGATGTGCGCCCTCAGGGGTGACGTGCGCCGGAGACGCGCGCCCTCTAGGGCACACGTCGCCAGGGGAGACGCACGGCCCCTGGGGCGCACGTCATCAGGGGCGACGCTCACCCTTAAGCCAGCAGTAGGCGCACGTCGCACTACGCGACTTGCGGACATCCCCTTGCGAGCCGCACGTTGCGCTGCGCGACACGTGGGCCTGCGCGCTGTGCAGCAGGCGCTTCTTTTTCTTCCCCAGTGCACCGTTTTTCCGCTTTTTTGGGTCTTTTCTGGTAAAATTCAGGCTACCTGTCTGATTTTAAAGGAAAAATATCTGGTTTTGGAGGGTAATTAAGGAACTTTTAACTAAAACGTGGAGAAAACCTATTTTTCTCAACAGTTAGAAAAGGAAAAAATAGAAGAGATTAAAGGAGGTCCTTTTGAACAGTAAAAAAAACGCGAAAACTTGGAGAGAAAAAAAACATTTGTTGAGAGCAACATCAATCCGAAAATCAATTTTCAACCCAAAAAATTGATTTTTGAATTTTAAGTTCCGTTCATCAGTTTCTTTGAAAGTTTTAATCAAAGCATTTTTTTTTTGTTTGTGTTTTTTCAATCAAAATCGACGAAGGAAATCATCGTTTTCTTCCATTTCTCAATCAAAGTTCAAGAAATTTGAGGGTAAATACTTGAGCTAAATCAGTCCCTTCTTTTTTCTTTCTTGTCTTGCATCCTTAAATTAATCCATATATTGAATATACTGTATATTGTTGTTGTTGTATATCAATTTACATGTTTATCATTTATTTTTAACCATCTTTTATTTGCTTGGTTTATTATTAATCTGTAATACATTTTCTGTGTTCTATATTGTATAATTTGTTGTTGTTTGATTTTATTAATCTGCATTGCTAATACATAATTGTTGTTTGTTGTACTATTAATATATTTATTTTAGTATATTGTTAGAATGTTAGTTATTTTGATTAATCTATGTGTTAATGATTTATTGCTAACATTTATGTCTGTGTGGTTCATTAATAACCTGTATGTTGTATATTCACTTCTTATTGTTTATTTATCATCTGTTGCTTTATTAATATATTTGTTGTGATTATTAAGCTACTTGTTCATAGAAATTAACATATATGCTACTATTGTTCATTATTTACCTAATATTAACACTGCATTTATGTTTTCATTACTCATCCCTTCATTTACCATTTTATGAATACAGTTATGCATGACAAGATTCATTGTATTTTAATTTTCTGCTTGTATATAAAGATTTATTATTAATAATTAATGTAATGGGTAATATATTTATTGGATTATTCATTATTTGCTTGTTGTAATTAATTTGTGTATTGTTATTATTTTATTTGTTTGTATATTAATATGTATGTCATAAATAATGTTGACTTAGAATAAATTATTTGTATGATGTATAACATGGTTTAATTTATTTAATTCATTCAATTAAATGCCTAACTGATTGTTTAATTTATTTAATTTTTTTTGTTGGTTGTTTGTATAATCTATTTAATGGCTTAACTTATCTTTATTAATTTATTTAACTGATTTAATTGATTATTTAGTTGACCTAATTGATTGTATATATTTAATTAATTTAATTGACTGTTATATAATTTAAATAATTGTTTAATTGATTGTATTATTTGCTTAAATAATTGCTTATTCGATTAATTTATTCAATTTGTTGCTTATATATATTATTTATTTGATTAATTGTTTATTTAATTAATTTATACAATCATTTGTTTGTTTATATTATATTATTAATTTAATTTAATTCACTAACATTCTATTTTATTCTCTTTTTAATTGCCCCAAAACGTGTTTATTTCGCCTTGAGTGATATCTCCGAGCGGGTTAGAGGAACGAGAAACTAAGACCTTCGTATTCGGTTTGCATTTCTTAATTGCCGTATTTTATTTAGTATACTATTTTTATGTTGCATGCAAAAATATATTTTAGACTTGCCCGTATTATAAAAAATCACATTTTTTACAATAATTAAAATTGGGGATTTTATTAAATAAAATTGACCAATGTCCTATTTTACCTAATAAAATTTCACTATCAAATGGAGAACTAATTTTCATAAAATGTGATCACATATCTCGGTTTTCTCAATAAATGCCTAAAAATAGTTCTCCAATTTTTAAAGTCAAAATAAAAAGGAACCAATATTCCCAAAATCCAATGAATCCCCCGATTTATGTATGGTGTACTTTATTCTCTCTTTGTAAAGTGTTTATTTATTTATATCGGGCCCTTGTAATTTAAGTATTTGGGGCAAATTTTATCCTTGTAATTTATTCATTTATTTATCGCTTTATTTACTGCTTTCCAATGTGAATGAAGTGCGCTTTAAATTCAATGCATGATTGCGTGGGAAGAGAGATGGAATTGCCTTTTTTTAATAAGCTCATTTATAAAATTTAACTTAAATTATTAATAAAAGTAAAGTTTCGAACACCTTCTCTGGTTTAAGACCATCGAAACTAGAGACCTTTCCCGATTTCTTGTAAATTGGGTGGCGACTCCAAAATACCTCAAGGTGCCTAAAGGTGTCGCGAGATTAGATGATCATCCCAATGTTCTATTGGGTAGGAGGCGTCCAAAATGTCTCGTGATGCCCAAGATTAAAAAAAGACGCGAACCAATCCCTCGAGCCCTAAGACCGGGTCTCGCTAGTGAGGGCCTTTGCTAGGTTCGGCGCGCGTCACAACTAGGAAGCCTTATGGGATCTTTTCTCCCTTCTTGTCTTTGCTGGCTAGTAGTAGGAGAATCAGGGGGACTTTGGGTAGTAAGACCTTCCTCTACCCTCATTTTTTCTGAGGAACTCTCAGATGCACTCATCGTAAATAGGGATAAAGGAAAAAGTGGTACAAACCTGAAATTTTCGAAAAAAACTTCGAGGTGAGTCTAAAAGTAGTTAAATCAGAAGGCGCCTGGAAATAATTACTCACAAGTACAGTGAATCTGAGAAATAAGAAGAAGAAATAGGGAGAAGAACATAAATTTGGTCAGAGAAAGAGAGCTAAGGAGAAGAATAGTAAACTGAAAATCAAATGCGTGAAAGAGAAGCAAAATCCGTAAAATAAAATGAAATATATAGGCCAGATGAGCCAGTAATTAGGGGACAAGTGGCAGGTGTTGAGTGGTTATGTTAGTAATCATTAATACAAGCGCGAGTACCGAAGTGTCACAATGATGGCATATAATTGCTCTAGCCGTCACTTCACGTGAAACGAGGTGCTATTCTTTTCGTTTTTCATGCCTCACGCGCCCGACAGGTACCTTTTTGAATTTTTGGGTTGCCGCCTAAATGATATAAATCTCATCTATTTGGGGGGTGGGACTTATGATAACCGGACACTCCTCCTAGGAGTTCGGTTTCGTCTTGCTCTTTAGCCCGGACGGCCGAGCTGACTGAAATCCCTTAATAACAGCTTGGTATTATCTAATAGCTCGGAAAGAGCTCGCCCCCTGGGATCATCAGGATTGTTGCAATCCTCCATGGACTTTCACTCCCTTGTAACGTGTTTTCTACACGATCAATCTTATTCAGTCAGCAATTCAACCTTATCCAAATGGGAGTTACTCTTATCTGATCAGAAAGTATCCTTATCTATTCAGAGTCCGAGTCCTGCTCCAGTTAGGATTCCTAGCTCCAGCTCTCAGCTCCAGCACTATTGGGAATACCTGTCCCACGCAGAAAAGGAGTCCTCCTCCAACGCTGATTCCTAACTCTATAAAAGGGAGAATTCAGGTATGTTTTTCTTCTTTATTTTCTTTCCAAATACCAGGTCAATATAATCATTAATCTTCCTGATTTGACCGTCGAAGTATCATTTATCGAAAACCCACGGGAATTTTTTATTTTCAGGTGACTGTTTCAAGCTGCCAGTTCAGAAATTTTGAACTCTCATCAGAAATGTAGCTACACATGTTTCATTTCTCGTTTTCCATGGTTTTGTTTTTAAATTGGCAAATATTAGATAAAAAAATAATAAAAAAATAGTGCTGCCAGAAATCGGCACGCAAAGGTGTCGATTTCTGGCACGCTAGCTGGTCAAATCAGCTGGCTCTACTCTGATGAAAATCGGTACATAATTGTGTCGAATTTTAACACCCCAAAATTCTAAATATGTTTAGAATAATCTCATTTTTTTTTTTTTTCAAAATTACACCAAAATTAAAAAAAAAAATCCTAAATCTTCACTTGTGAATGTATATGCGAATCAAAATACAAAAAGAAGTTGATCTAACCAAAAATGTTGTGATAAGTAAGGACAAAAAAAATCAAGTACACGTGAAATGCCAATTTGTCATGGAAATTTTTTATTAGCATGCATGCGAGTACACGTGATGCTGCAATAGTCTAATAATGGGATTAATTACATTCGCTAGAACTGTTAAATTTTAATTCTGACTCATATAACTCCTAAAATTTTGACCCGGATGCAATCTACCTATAAATAACCCATATATGACCTAATTCATATGATTTGAAAAAAAATTGAATTGGGTTAAGTCAATTCATGGATTAAATCAACCAATAGTTCATCCATAGGTCAAATGGATTAGGTTGATCTAGATAACCCAGGTAACCCATAAACGACAAAATATGTGTTCCTTTTTCATTTCTTTTTTGTTACTTTGATATTTACTTTGATATTTTAGATATGAATTTGTACAAGTTTTATATATATATATATATACATATATATTGTAAGTATAGTTATATTGCATTTTACACTATTTTTATTGCTGTCAATTATAGTTTGTATCTAACACAAAGTGGCTTAATAATGAATGAAGTAGCCTAATAATGAACAAATCAATTATATTCAGTGGTTGCATGGTTTTTTATTGTTCCAAATTATAATGAGAATTATCTTTTTCAAGCTATTAGTTTTAGTTGAAATCTCAATTTTTTTTTGTTTGTTGAAGTGCTTTTAGAAATATTGATCATTTTGGATTTTGACATTTCAATATTTTAAGTATTTAGATATAATATTTTTATAAGTTTGAATTTTGTATTATGACATTGATTGTTCAATTTGAAAAAAAAAAAGAAAAAAATATAAAGGGTCATATGGATTGAACCATGACCCATGGATCAATTCATGATCCGTTAGTTGACCCACCATCCATCCAACCTATTTGTAGTTCAATTCATTTATAATTTAATCTATTTTGACCCGATATATTTACCAGGTGTAACGTCCACAATAAGTTAGTCAAAAAAAACTTTCATGTCATAAAAATATTTATTTTAGTTAAATTATTTTAATTAAAAAATAATAAATTTGGCATAAAATACTAACGTGACAAGTTAACTCAAATTCAAATATTTCATGAGATGACATGTGAAACCTTCTAATACATACCACCTTAAAAATGAATCTAAAGGGAAAATTAATAATAATAATAATAATAATAATAATAATAATAATAATTGCAAACTACTATAAAATGTCAAGCAAAAGGCCAAACTGGACCAAACACTAAAAAAAAAATCCAAATTCGCGACGGACACTTTTTCGTCGCTAATTAGAGACTAATTTGTGACGGAATTAAGGATTAATCGTGAAAGACTATTTTTTCAATTTTAGCGACGGAAAAAAAAATCTGCAATTTATGGTGTCTTTTTTTGCGACTAATTTAGCGACTAAAAAAGCTGTTGCTAAAATAGCAACAGCAATATCCGTCGCTAAATTTGAAGGTAATTTTAGCGATTTTATTTGCGACCGATTTAGTTACTGAAATTTTTGTCGCTAAACACAATTAAATTAGCGACTGAATAGCACAAAAATTTCTGTCGCTAAAAAGTTTTTAAATTTTTTAAATATGAAAATAATTTTCGGAATATTTTAGCGGCGGAATAATCCGTCGCTATTTCGTCGGTAAAATTGATTATAATATTAATAAAAGTATGCATATATACTTATGGTTATGAATTATTTTTAATATTTTTGCTTTACACATGAATTTTAATTTATCTAAAATAAATTTTATTTTTATTTTTAATTTGTCTAAAATAACTTTTTTATTATTCAATTATTTAAAAATTTAATGAAAATATTAGATGGATGAACTGAAATCAATATTAATAAACAAATTTATTAAGAAATATGAATTGATAATCTTTTTGGGTTTTGAATTAATAACTTTGACTAAATAATTAAATTAAAATATATAAATTAATATATGTATGTTAGGCATGATTTTTACAGAATTAAAATACATAAATTAATATATGTATGTTAGGCATAAATTTATACATAAAGTTACATACTTAAATATTTGGTTATTATTTTTAATATTTTTGCTTTACACATGAAATTATATTGAAATTCATTTCTTTTACTCATTCCGATAAGATTAACATTTAATCTTGAAAATATATAATTAAAACAATTATCAACAAATTTTAATAATTTTTTTAGTACTTTTATTGATTAAAATAAATGATGCGGTCGAGTTGAGCATTCAGTATTTGGAGCAAGCCGAATGGGCCATAACTTTTGCTACAAGTATCCAATCGTTTATTATAATATATTTTCGAAAAACTCGTTTTGAGCTGATCGCATTTTACAGGACATATGCCCCTTGTAACAACCATTTCGGGTCTTAAAAAATGACGTTTAGGCTTTCGTTTTTCACTTTGAAGTTCAGTGGTATTTTTGTAATTTTATTCATTTCTTTCATATAAATTGTTTGTTACCCAACTTTGAAAGGGACTTTTGGAATTTGAATAAGAACGATACTATTTCGGATACTTTCGCTGCATCAGTAAATGATAATAATAAATGAATGCAAGTATATGTAAATAGACAAGTAAATAATATGTATACATATAAATAAGTATATATAATTAATTATATAGATTTTCTTTAAAGATTATATAATTAATTATTAGATAAATTATAGTCAATTAAATAAATATATGTATACATATAAATAAGTAAATAAACATAAATAATAATAATAATAATAATAATAATAATAATAATAATAATAATAATAATAATACCTTAATTAGGTCTATAATGAGGAATTAAATGAAACGAAGGAAAAAGAAAAGAGTGGAAGAAGGGGAAGGACAGGGGAAATCGGGGAGACCGAGGAAGAAAGAGAGGAAGAGAGATGGACAGGCAGAGCCCAGCGGAAGGAGGGGGGACTGGCGAAAACCAACGGCAGAAAATCGACGGCGACTGCAATGCCGACAAGACCGGCTGATTCCTCCTCCATCCCCGGCGTCGCTTCTCTCGCTTTCAGGAGAGCAACCGAAGCTTCTTTCCTCCGTTCTGGCCAACTCCGGCGACCGTTGGTGGCGCAAATACCATCGGTCAACTCCTGGTGACCAGACGCTCCTCCCTGTACCTATCGTTCTTCCTCAATCGTCGGCAACGAGCAGATCAGAGATTGAGAAAACCGAGACTTCCGACGGTGATTCTGGCCAGACGACGGGGAGTTGGAGCGCGTGACCACCGGCAAGGGAGATCTGACACCGAGAGCTTCACTTCGGTAGTGATATCGTCTCCAGTAGAGCTCTAGCAAGGCTCCGGCGACCCGTGAATGGGATCAAAATGACAGAATTTAGCTGAAAATAAACCGTAAGTGACTACCGAAATTAATTTTTCTTATGAAATTTTATATAAAATTTAAATTGTTAGAATAATTGCTAAATACAGTTTGTGTGTTAGTGTGGTTTGCTAAATTGATTGGTAAATTAGCTGTGTTAAATTGGCTTTGGCTTGATTAAATTGAATTTAATGAATTATTGGTATTTAAATGATGGAATTTATGTAAATTTATATTTAGGTATGTAAGAATTCACGAGAACAAGCTGTGAGATTGAGAATTTTGTTGGGAGAAATGAATAATAATAATAATACAAATTAGTGATGGATTAAGGATTAGGATAATTAATTGAATAATTTGATGCTTTATTTGAATTCTTTTCAAGTTTGACAGTATGTTCAAAATCTTAGGAAATTAAGCATGTTCATGATTTACGGTTATAGAAGATATTTAACAATTTGTGGCGGTTCTATTGGCTTTGGAAGTGGCAGTATGATGGTGATTAATGGGTAGAACAGCGGTGAATGTTAGTGCACAAAATGATAATAACTCCGTGATCAAGATGCCTAGTTTCATTCCTCCAATACCCAATTCCAATCCCATGTAAGTTTCTATGCTTTGATTCCCTTTTTTTATTTTGTAATTTTATATCTTAAATTGAGTGTGGAATTAGTTACAAATCAGGCATAACAACTCAAATTTGAGGCTTTTCACTGTAAGTTTATTGGGTAAATGCACTAGCACAGCACATGGCACTCCATTCCTCCCATATTTGGCACATTTCAATTATTAAGGTAGAGTTTTTTAATTGACATTTTGATTTGGTTGACTCAAAAATTCTCCGTAAAATAGATATGAAATAAATTTATTAAATTATATTTAAGATATGCTTTACTTTAAGTTGGTAATATGTTTTTGGCAATTTTATTCGGTGTATTGGTTGAATTATGAATATTTATACAGTGATGATAATTAATATAGGATATATTCATAGAAAATTAAGATTATATTAATTATCTGATGTTTTGATATCTAATAATTTGAAAATTTCAGTGGGAATTTATAAGTATTGGAGTTTGATGAAATGCTGCTAAAAATAACAAAATGAAAGGTATGTGCATTCTTGGTTGCTGCTGGTAAGAAATGATAAAAAGTTTAGAAAGTTATGAAGTTTTAATTTTTTTTAAGCATATTGTGAAACATCTTGATAACGGTTATTCTAAGTAGCACTATTTAGTTTGAATTAGTGCCTTTTAAGTATTATATAATTTAATGTAGTTCTATGATATTATATTTTTTAAATTAATAGTATTGTAGTAGCACTATTTAGTTTAAATTAGTACTTTTTGAGTATTATATAATGTAATATAGTTCTATGATATTATATTTTTTAAATTAATAGTATTGTTAATAATATTGTATAATTATTATTTATATAAATTAAATTTTTGATGTAATAATAATAATAATAATAATAATAAAAATAAATTAATTTAATTTAATTTAAAAATAATAAAAAAAAATTAATAATTTTTGCTACGGAATTTTTGGTCGCTAATATTTTTTAATACTTGCTTATTTAGCTACGGAATATTTTATTTTAAGTAACGGAATTTGTTGTCGCTATTTTTAGTGACTGTTTTATATTTTAGTCGCAAAATTTCTTGCGACAGCAGGTTTAGCGACAGTTAATCCTTTTGTCGCTAAAAGTCATTAGCGACGGAATTTATGGAATTAGCTATGGAAATTTTCCTGTTTTTTTGTAGTGAAAATGTAACAGACCAGATTCAAGGTGAGCTGCGTTGGAAGCCATGGCTGGATCTAGATGGATTCATGATGAGAAATCAATCACTCAGGAAGCACAATAGGGAAAGTAAGAGGGTATTGAATCAATCACTGAGAGAGAGTATAACTAAAATCTATTGAATGACAGACAGAAATAGCTTGATAGAAGATAAATATGACTGAGATGAGTGTTTCTGTGTATAGCTTGCGGAGCTGCTTCAACAGCCTTTGGGCTCTCCTTTTATAGGTTTTGAGATGATGGCCGTTAATTCAATTCTTCAATCACATTTAATTCTCTGTTTGAAAAACATGCTTTCCGATTGCTAATTCGGCTAATCAGACAATCAATGTCTAGTTGCCCTTCCTTTCTGGGTTTAGCTTGGTTCACATGAACTTTGGGCTTAAGCTTTTTTCTTGGGCTTGATTTTGAGTTCAGCGTAAACAATTTCAAACTGTTTGACTACCATTTTTAACAGTGAATTCATATTTTTTGGTCAAAATATTTTTTATTTCAATATTTAAAAATTAAAATATTTTTGTGAAATAATTTTTTTTATTTGATCGTCATTGACTGTAAATAAAATTAACCCATAATAATTGCATTAATAGCCACTGCTTGCAATTATTCCTTGATGATGGATCCAGATATTCCAATCACTTCAAAAGGAAAAAAGCTCAATGGTAGGATTGGTAATGGCTAGGGTATCCGGAAAAATTGACATATTCATTTTCGAACTCATTTATTATTTAAGGTACCTGAATCTTATAAATACCAATTTAAAATTAACACTATATTCTCTCTACCGGTCTTGTCCCATAGCCGATCACTAATATTTGTATACTATCCGATACCAATTTAAATATCCATTTATCAATATTTTCTAAAAAAAATACAAAAAAAAAATTAATAAAAAATCAATACATAAATAAAATAAATACAAACGAAAAATATATAATCAAAGCACATCAAGATAAATCAAATTAAAACTAAATGTAAATGTAAATTAAATTAAATTCAAATAGCTTGACATAAACAAATATTCATTAAAATTGGGCACCAATGCTAAAAATTTATTATTAGGATTTGTTATTTCTTCAAGAAAATTATTAGGATTTGTTGTTTCGACTCTGCAACCAAATTCGTATATTTCAATATTTTTTAAGTAAGTGGCTTTAATAGCTATTTTGACATCGCAAGTTCAAATCCTAATACATATGCATAATATAATATATTAATATATAAATATAAACATGTGTAGGTACCCAATAGCCGAACAATGTGTATTTGTGTTCAGATAATGTATACCTAGAAGCTTAAATCTGAATCTTATCCAAACCCGCCACAGGTAGAGAAATTTCCTGAATTCATTCCAAACCCGTTTATTCACTATCATAATCAATTCTATTAGGGATGGATAGAATCAGACATACAAAAAATTTTAACAACAGGTATGTATTTATTATTATTATTATTATTATTATTATTATTATTATTATTTATCTGTTGTTAAAATATAAACAAGAAAAAGGATGTTAAAATTAAAATGATTTAACAAATGGCTGAGATTTTAATGTTTTATTGGCATCCCAACACGTCCAACTGCCAAGATGATATTTCCTTAAAAATTTCATAATGAAAGCATAAGACAATATTCATAAGACAAAGTTCATAAAACAGCAAACATTATGCCGTTTTGTGTCATACCGGACTCCACCTAAATCTGTGAATAAAATTATGCCGTTTTGTTAAATTAAAAACGGTAAGTATGAGTGCTGTTTTTGTGATAAGATAATGTCATATCCACGTGAGTGCCGCTCTAATACAAAATGACCATCTATTTATCTTTTTCTGATATATTAAAAATTTAAATAAAATTACTGTAGTAATAAATTTTGATTTTTTTTTTCCAAAATCACCCCAAATCTGAAAAACATCTCATAAATGATTGTAATGGTTAAATTGCGTTTAATTGATTTTATGAAACACTTTTTATATAGTCTGGTTAACATTTCAATATTTTTTTTTTCATCGGTATTGTTGATGAAATTAAATAGCTAGTGGGCCATAGACATACTCCGTAACATTTGAATATTATGGTAGCAAAAGTTGCTAAAATCTTCCGATTATTTACAAAGTGCCAAGAAAAAGTACGTAGTTACATTGGTAAGAGAGACAATTTCATGTTGTGCGTGTGTATACACACACACCAGCAAACGATCATTCAATTCTTCTAAATTTCAATTATTTTTAAGAGAGAACTAGTAATGACATGTCATTAAAAAGATTTGACCTGGCGGTTAGCTCAACTCTCATAATTTAAGTTACAATTATTTATTCCCTCAATTTTTTTATAACGGTCAATTTTATTATTTTTACTGAAATTAAAAAATATTAATTAGTCTTTAATTTAGAAAAAAATTGAGTAATTCAATACATATTGAGTAATTTAATTTAAAAAAATGAATTTAATTGATAAATTTTTATTGAAAATGAAAATTAAATTGAAAAGAAAAAATTAAATTGTATTGAAAATCTAAAAGTAACAAATAAATAAAATTTGAATTTTACTCAAAAGTGACAGATAATAAAGAACGGAGAGAGTAATTGGCTAACAATCAACCTTTATTAATAAATTACTAATAATGTTCCGTCCATGTCATGAGATGATAGTAATTTATCTCAAAAAGTTGAACGTATTGGCCATTGCCAAAATGCTCCAAGCCAAATAAAACTTTATTTCTTTAATTTTAGAAGAGGAGATGGAACTGGAATCAACACAAGATCTGACTTTCTTCTAGTTATTACGCGAAAACACTCAGACATGTCCATACTTTCCGATTTAGCACCATCGGGAAATTTCCAATCGAAGTGATACAGCAATTGTGCAATTGTTAAGTGAATATTAGCCACAGCCATGGTGCTGCCTGGGCACATCCTTCTTCCAGAACCAAATGGAAGCAATTCAAAATCATTTCCCTTAAAATCAATGGAACTTGTATGAAATCTTTCTGGATTGAATCTTTCAGGATCTTCCCATGAATTAGGGTCCCTTCCAATCGCCCTGATCAGAACTTTAGTTTTCGGATAAATATCATATCCACAAAGTTCACATTTCTCTCTGCATTCTCTTGAAAACAATGCTAGTGGAGGATGTAATCTGAAGGTTTCTTTGATAATCAGCTTCAAATATTGCAGTTCATGAAGATCATCTTCATCCACGGTTCCCTTTTCACCGAAAACTCTCCTCACTTCTTCTTGTGCTTTTCTCATCACGCATGGGTTCATCATCATTTCCGACATTGCCCATTCAATAGTTACTGAAGTGGTATCATTTCCAGCTCCAAGTGCTTCCTGTAATAGAATTAGAGCTTTTTTTTTAAAAAAAAAAAAAGAAAAAAGGTAGTTTCAAACTATTTAATTTGGGGCAATGCTTTTGAATTTTTTTTTTCAATCAATTTTTGGTCGTGAACTATTCAAAATAAAATGATTTTGCCTTTATTTTATATAACAATCAATCAATAATATACGCTACATCCATTTTATGAGTAAAATTAAAATATATATGCCAATTTTGATAAATTTAAGAGCAAAAGTTACATGTTTTAAAAAATATAAAGGCAAAATCTCTTCATTTTAAATAGTTCAAGTGAAAAAATAGTTAAAAAAAAGGGGCAAAATCACTATGTTTCGAAAACTTCAGAGATAAGACACTATATTTTGAATATTGTAGAGGCAACATACGGTATTACTTTTTTTTTCTAATCACGGTCAGTGTTAGAACTCATAGACGAATTTGACATTTTAGCATACGATTTTAAATTCCTATTCATATAATTGAAAAGAATATACTAACCAGAATCATAGCTTTGATGTTATCTGTTGTTAAGGGAAACTGCAACTTGCCATGTTCCTGAGTATCCAAAAGAACACCTAATAAATTATCAGCTTGATGAGTCTGTGAGGTTGAAGACTTGTTTGCTTTGATTTCATTGATGATATCCTCAAGAAACTCATCTGCTTGTTGATGAATCCTTTGAACTTCAGAACTCGTCCCAGTGATCTTTCCAGCAAGCAATTAAAAGGACGGGAAAGCATCTGCCAGACTGAAACTTCCTGCAGTCACAAAAGCATCCGACACAATTCTAACAATTTCTTCTTGTTCTTTCTCCAGTTTCGTCCCAGTGGATGCTATTGCGATAATGGAGTTCACCAACGACATCACTGCTCTACCGAGATTCACCGGTGACCCAGTTTTCGAATAAATGAATTCGATGAAGTTGGAGACCTGCTTTTCCCTGATTGATTTGAAAGACTTCACACGCTTAGCACTAAGCAGCTTTAGTATGGCAATTTTTTTCATCTCTCTCCAGTAAGCTCCATATGGGGCAAACAGATTGTTAGTGTAACCATAGAAAATGGTATTTGCAGCCACGGGAAAGGCTCTATCAAGGAAAAATAATTCATTGGTTCGCAATATTTTTTTGGCTAATTCTTCAGAGGAAATTACTAGGGCAGGAACTTGGCCAAGCTGGATATGCATAATTGGTCCATAAGTTTCTGCCATTTTTGTGAGGAGATGGTGAAACTCGCCATGGGCTAGCTGGTGAAGGTTGCCGATGACACGTAAAGTTTTGGGTCCTGGTGGACGATTATAAGAAATGGATTTTTCCTTCCTTATCAAAACTATGAAAATTGAAAAGATGAAGATTACAAGAAATGGTAATGAGATTTCCATATCCGTATCTATATCAGATTGATGGACAATATACTGTGTTTACATATCCACTTCATTGCATATATATAGGCTTAACATATAATTTGGTGTATATGTACTGATAAATCCAAAAAAGTCTTTATCTGTAGAAGAGAGAGCGATCCGATCGGATGAGATAACCCTGCAATAAGAGGAGCCCGGTCGGACCAGGCGTGAGCACTCCGAAGCTTAAGTTAGTAGCTTAGAGAGAGAATGTGCTTTAGAGAGATAAAGTTGTGTAATCGATACCTGGAGCCATCGTTGGCTGGGCTATTTATATGAGACAATTGAGCGGCACTCGAGTGCCTGGGGTGTGATTACTGGCTGTCAGAGTAGGTATTCGGCGACATGACAAGGAGCAGGTGGTAAGCATGGGTGCTGCCTTGTGTCAGGCGGATGATGGGACTGGCGGTCACATCATTCGATCGGGCATGTGCGCTGCCTAGGAGCTCGTGTCTGATACCTTTGGCTGATGGGCTTTGGGCCTTGCTGGTTGAGTGGGCCGGCTGGATGGGCCTTAGAGCAAATGATATTTGCTGGGTTATCACTTGTCCCCCCTCAACAGGTCCGATCGGGCATAGATTTGCCTTTGTAAGTCCGTTCGGATGGGATCAGCTTTGGAAATTCCCGATCCGAAGACGCGTACTGGCGCGCTTTTTGAATTTAGGAGGCGCTTTTTCTGAAGAGACGCGCCTACTTGGACAGCTGTTTTCATTTAATGTCGCGCACGCACCGAGGGTGACGCTTCGCTATTCGCAGAGTCATAATGTCTTTCGACACGTGGCGCTCGTTGTGTGGCGCGTTGTTTGGCGTGTTCCAGAAGCTTTTGGCTTATAAATAGGGAACTTTGCAAAGTATTTCCTCTTTATTTTCGAAATCCCTAGCGAAGCTCTGTCAAAATTCCTTCTTGAATCTCAGATTTCTGCAAACATCTTCTTGTTTCTTTAAATTCCTTGAGTTCTTTCTATCAAGTAAGTAATTTTTCCTCTTTCCTTTTTGCTTTCTTTTTGCTTGCTTGCATCCACTCGATTTAAAAACAAGAAACTTGCATCTGTCCACCCTTCTTGCCTGTTGAAAATGGCCTCTAGTAGTGGTGATAGGCTCGATAGCAGCTTTTTGGATGACTATCAAAACAGACCAGCCATTGAGTCCCACTCTCGATTGACCGCTGGGGAGGTGGCTGAGATCCCCTCCAAATATGGCCTTCCTGAAGAGGTGTCGGTAGTAGCCTACCCGGAATCGATGGCGGTGACCGAAGGGCCTTTTGGCCGAAATAACAACGAGTGGTTTATTTGCCATCTCTGGAGCCTGGATGCTGGCTTGAGGCTCCCACTCGGCGCCTTTGAAGTGGCGATCTTGAGAGGGTATGGGATCGCCCCCAACCAGCTGCATCCGAACGGGTGGAGGTCAGTGGCGTGCTTCAAAATCTTGTGCCAAATAGAGGCGGTCGCTCCGACCCTTGAGCTTTTCACGCACTTCTTCTATATATCGGCTCGAAGCGATGGGACAGAGTACTTTTTCACCAGCCGACCGAAGAAGAAATTGATGTTTATCCCGACCTCGATGAAAGGGTACAAGGAGAGATACTTCTTAGTCGGGATGAAGGGTGGATTTGGCGTGCGCCTTACCCGATCGAACAGGGCCAAGATTTTAAAGGACCTTGCAGCGGGTCAGCCCATGTATGAGGGCGATATAAAGAAGCTAATGGACGCTGTAAGTAGGAATGGAGAGCCCTATCAGTCCAGCTTTCTTTTGACTACGCTGTTCGGGTCTTCCAGTTCTGAAGCCGCTGAGGATGCAGAACGTGAGCATTAGGATCGGGAAGAAAACATTGTCATTATACACCATCATGCATTGCATTTTATTTATGCTTTGTGACAGAGATTTCCGTATGAAAACTTATCTCGTTTATTGCCTGGTTGCAGCTGAGATGGCTGGTGGTAATGGAGCGTCGAAATAGCTTGGCAATCGGATCAGGCAAAAACGTGAGGCGGAGAAGAAAGCCCAGGAGCAAAGAAAGAGGAGAAGGTTGGTTCTTTCTACCGATCTTCAAGCTTCTAGGGGGGCGGCTGATGCTTCAACAACGGCTCCCGCCGTTGCAGCCATTCCGATCTCCTCGGTGCCTCCTGCTTCCGTCGCTGCGCCTACTTCCACCGCTGCTAGGCATAAAACTGTGCCTCGGACTGAGACTTCTCCTCAGCTGGTGCGCAGTCGGCCCCCACATCTTCGGGATGAGCCGGACGAGGATAATGTGCCGATCGGTGTCACTTTCCGAGAGGTGGAAGAGGCCGCTCAAAAGAGAGCTGCAGAGGCCGCTGTAGAGTCGGATAGCCGGGTGGCTGCTAGGGGCAAAGCCGTCCAGCAAGGGGAACCGCCCAGGAGATCGGGGGATCGCCGACCAACGCTCTTCAAAGACTTCCTGAGGGAGAACTTCGGCAGCGATTGGTCCCTAGGCCAAGTGGCTGGGCCTATTTGTCGCGGTCTCCTTCGGGAAGACGATCATAGGGAGATCGGCGAGACCGGCCAGATCCAGAAAGATTTTCATGCTATTGGCATTCAGCTTTTTGATGTATGAAGTCTTTTTCTTTTTTTTTTGTGGGATTACTGATGTTCCCTATTTATTTTCCTTTCTTTTTCTGGGGCAGGTGGCCAGAAGGGCTCAGCGTCTTCAGCTCGCTGCGTCTACTTGGAAAGGAAGGGCGGAGGATGGCTCCAAGGCCAAGGCTCATGCTGATATTGCTCGGAAGGAGGCCTCCGCTCTTCGTGCCGATCTGACAAGAGAGAAGCAGCGATCTGCAGCTTCTCACTCAGAGACAGTGACTTTGCAGAAGGAAGTCCATCAGAAAACCCAGGACCTGAAGGCACGGCAAGGGGAGGTTGATAAACTGAAGGGGGAGGTTGCTCGCCTTTCTGCTGAGAATGCACAAACTAGGCGGTTCGAAGCAGACGCAACCTGACTGGATGCCGAGTGCAAAGAGTTGGCTGCGGAGAATGCCAGATTAAAAGTAGTGGGCGAGCAGCTTCGCAAGGGAGAGGAGTCTCTGAGGGCATCTCTGGAGGAGAAAGAGGCTTCTTTCACTACGATCCTTGAAGAGGAGCTTGCAAACCAGAAGGAGCGTCTTCTTGATGAGCTAGCAGAGGCTCAGGTAGAGTTGCTGTCTCGGCTAATTCATGAAGCTGGGAGGCGCTTTCCTGGCGCCGATCTGTCTTAGATGGATGATCCGGCTTCATTGTCTGCGCCTCCTACCAGCGATGACGAAGGGGACGCTCCTGAAGGGGAGGCGACTCGGAGAGCTCCGGAAGGAGATGTTTCTATTCCTGAGGCCGATCGGGAGACTCCAACAGAAACCGATCCTACAATACCTCCAGCGCCTGAGGTTGAGATAGTGGTGCAACCTTCAGCGGGCCCTGTCTCTGAAGGAGGAGATGGGTCCGTGCCACCATCTGCCGATCCCTCTCAGGCCACCGCCGATTCGCAAGCAGAGCATACTGCCGATCCTCCTGGCCAAGTAGATATTGTAGATATAGAGGGTTAGCGTAGGAGCTTAGATTAGCTTTCTTTTTATTCATTCTTTTATTTTCCATCTCTATAACAATTCTTTGCAAATTGTATAGTTCAAAGCATTCTTAATAAAGTTGCTTATTTCTGCAAGTTATTGTATACATAAGTTTGTATTAATATTTGCAATATAATCGAGCTAAGTACTACTCGTGAAATATAGCATAATATTTGCAAGTACTTCCTGAATTCAGATAACGCCTAAGCTCAATGACCGATCGGATCAATCTGGCTTTTCAAATCGCATAAAGTTTGCACAATTAGGCTAAGCAATGCTCATAAAGTTGCATAATAATTGCATAACTGAGCTAGGTGATGCTCATAGAGTTGCATGAGAATTGCATGACTGAGCTAGGTGATACTCGTAGAGTTGCATAAGAATTGCATAACCGAGCCAAGTGATGCTCATAAAACAGCATAAGAGTTGCCTGACTGAGCTAGGTGATACTCGTAGAGTTGCATAAGAATTGCATAACCGAGCAAGAGAGGTTAGATCCTCTATAATACGGATAACATTTGGGGAGGTAAGGTCCTCCTTCGCGACAGATTTGCTTTTTTAGCTTGGAATGGGCATCAAGCCTAGCGTAGAACACTATATTATGCATTAAATGAACAGTCATGAAAGAAAGAACCTTTTTATTAATCAGGCAATTGCCAGGTTCGGATACATTATGAGACATGGTACTTCTTGAGTACTTCAACATTCCACCTTCTGGGGATATCTTGCCCTTCCACAGTTTGGAGCCTATAAGTGCTCGGGCTTAAGACTTTAGAGACCTCGTAGGGCCCTTCCCAATTTGGCATTAGCTTTCCCACTCCGGCATTCCCCGAGCCTAATTCTGCCTTTCTGAGCACCAGATCGCCTACATTGAAGGTTCTGGACCTCACTTTAGCATTATGGTATCTGGCCACTCTTTGTTTATAGGCAGCGATCTTGGTGTAGGCGTCCTCCCTCTTTCCTTCTATGAGATCTAAGTCTTGGCATCTCTCTTGTGTGTTCATCCGTTCAGAGTAGAGAGCCGATCGGTAAGAAGGGAGGCCGACCTCTACAGGAATCATTGCTTCGGAGCCGTAGACAAGGGAGAATGGCGTTTGATGAGTGCCTGTTCTGGGCGACGTTCTGTACGTCCATAGGACACTCTGCAGTTCTTCAGTCCAGTTGCCTTTGGCTTGACCCAGTCGCTTCTTTAATCCCTCCAAGATGGTCTGATTGGAGACCTCAGTCATTCCGTTGCTCTGGGATGAGCGACTGATGTGAACTTTAGTCTGATGTTCAAGCCTTGGCAAAAGTTTCTGAAAATGGAGCTGTCGAACTGCTTGCCATTAACTACGATAAAAACATTAGGTAAGCCATACCTGCAGATGATGCTCTTCCATGTAAAGCTCTTGACCCTCTCGGCTGTGATGGTGGCTACCGGTTTAGCCTCAATCCATTTGGAGAAGTGGTCTACTGCTACTATGAGGAACTTCATCTGCTTTTTGCCTTGGGGAAAAGGTCCTAAGATGTCCATTCCCCACTGGTTGAACGGCCATGCAACTCCGATCGGCTGCTGGTCTGCTCCGTGCTGCCTTATAATCCTGCCATGTATTTGGCATTGTGGGCATATCCTTACTTTCTCCTGGACATCTTTAAGCATGCTAGGCCAGTAATATCCCGTCTGAAGGGCTTTTCTTGCCATAGCTCTGCTTGCCTCGTGCGCCCCGCATATGCCTTCATGGAGCTCTCTGAGGATATAGTCTCCCTCTTCCTCCGTCACGCACTTGAGCCAAGGGTGGCTGAAAGCTTTTTTGTACAAATCACCGTTAATGATGGAGTAATTGAGAGATTTTCGAGATACCTTTCGAGCTTCATCTTTGTCCTCGGGCAGACGTCCTGTCTGTAGGAACTGCTTGATTGGGCTCATCCAGGTTTCATTCTCTTGGTCGATCTCCATCATCTCCGGCTCATCTAGGGAGGAGGAAGTATGGTCGACAACGGCAATATTTTCCTCTATGACGCTTTGTGCGGAAGCAGACATCTTTGCTAGCCGATCGGCCTCTGCATTTTGGTCTCTGGGGACTTTCTGTAGCACCCATTCCGACCCAGTCTCTTCCAGTTTTGCGCATGCAGCTTTGACTTTGGCCAGGTACTGGATCATTGTGGCCTCACGTGCTTCGAAGGTCCCCAAAACCTGACTGGTTACCAGCTGGGAGTCACTCCTGATGGCTACTGACTCCGGTCGGATGGCATGGAGCAGTCTCAGCCCTTGAAGGAGCGCCTCATATTCTGCCACATTATTAGAAGCTTTAAAATTAAGCTTTATGGCGTACCTTATTGTGATGCCCAAAGGGCCTTTTATTATTATGCCGACGCCTCCTCGAGTGTCATTTGCTGCGCCGTCCACTGTCATTTTCCAGCATTGTGGTTTGGGCTGACTCTGTGGTTCCTCACCCGCAAATTCAGCTATGAAATCTGCTAAAGCCTGGGCCTTTATCGCTTTTCTGGGCTCGTACCTGACATACCAGGACTGTAGCTTAATTGCCCATCCCACCATTTTGCCTTCCAGATCGGGCATCTGGAGTATCTTTCTAAGAGGATGACCCGATCGGACGACAATTGTGTGCGCCTCGAAGTAAGGTCTCAATTTCCTTGCACACATCATGAGGGCAATAATGAGCTGCTCGACCGGCCCCTTTCTTAGATCCGGACCTCTGAGTACTTCACTTACGTAGTACACGGGTAGCTGTTGGGTATCTTCCTCTCGGACCAAGGCACCTACAACAGCTTCCTTAGAGGTGGCTAAATAGAGGTACAGATTTTCACCTGGTACCGGTCGGCTGAGCAGCGGCGGGTTGGTGAGGAATGCCTTCAGCTCTTCGAAGGCTTGCTGGCAGTCTTCCCCCCAGACAAAAGTTTCACTCTTCCTCAGCTTCTTGAAGAAAGGGGTGCAGCGCTTGGCTGAAGAGGAAATGAATCGTCCTAAGGCTGTTATCTTTCCATTCAACTTCTGCACGTCTTTTATGCTCCTGGGGGGTTGCATCTCGAGGATGGCCTTTATTTTTTCTGGATTTGCCTCAATCCCTCGTTGGGAGACTAGGAATCCTAAAAATTTTCCTGATGGTACCCCGAAGACGCACTTCTCGGGGTTGAGCTTCATCTGGAATTTATTCAGAGTGTCAAAACCTTTTGCCAGATCGGCTGGATGTTCCTCGGCGCTTCGGCTCTTGACGATCATGTCATCTACATATACTTCGACATTCTGTCCGATCTGGTCTTTGAAGATCTTGTTCATTAGATGCTGATATGTGGCCCCAGCATTCTTTAGTCCGAACGGCATCATCCTGTAGCAGAATGTCCCGTCGTCTGTGATAAAGCTGGTTTTCTCCTGATCGAGGAGCCACATCAGGATTTGGTGGTAGCCAGCATATGCGTCTAGAAGAGAGTAAATGGCATGGCATGTTGTGGCGTCTACCAACTGGTCTATACTTGGCAGGGGATAGCTGTCTTTGGGACATGCCTTATTGAGGTCGGTAAAGTCGACACACATCCGCAGCTTGCCAGACTTCTTCTTGACCAACACCACGTTAGCCAGCCATTCAGGGTAGTCTACCTCTCGGATGGTTCCGGTCTTGAGTAGCCTATCCACCTCTTCAGAAATGAACTTCCTCCGATCGGGTGCGTGCCTTCTTAGCTTTTGGCGGATCGCAGGGAAGTTTGGGTCCACATTTAACTTGTGGGTGATTATCTTGGGGTCCACGCCAGGGATATCTTCCGGCTTCCAGGCAAAGGTCGCTTGATTGATGGTCAGGACATGCATGATGGCTTCTTCAGTTTCTTTATCCATGCTTGTCCCCACCTGAACATTTTTCCCTTTATGTAGCGACCTGGCCTTTGTCGCCTCTGCTGGGTCCATCCTGGGCCTTGCCTCCTGCTCTTGCCGCTCGAGGCCGGGCTCTATGACCATTGCTTCTCGCTGTTGCTTTATCATGGTGATGTAAGCCTCCCTGGATGCTTTTTGGTCACCTCTCAAGACGGCGACGCCTCCTGTGGTTGGAATCTTCATCACCATGTAGCGGATGGAGGTCACAGCTCCTGTCTGGAAAAGCAATGGCCTGCCGAAAATGGCATTGTAGGCAAACGTAATGTCAATAACCATGAAAATTACCTTACAAGCGTGAGCTATTGCCTCTTGGCCGAACTCGACAAAGAGCTCTACAGATCCCACCACGGGGATAGTGGCGTTGCCCAGGCCGATCAGAGGAGTGGCATTTGGCTTCAGCTCTCCGATCGGGAGTCTCATGGCTCGGTAGGCTTGGAGAGTTAGGACATTGACAGCACTGCCGTTGTCTACTAGAATTCTCTTTACATTGAAATTATTTATCCGAGCTCTTACAACGAGAGCGTCCTCATGAGGAAATAGGACGTCTCGTGCGTCTTCGCTGGAAATGGTGACTGAGGCAGGCTGCTCTGCCTGGCGGGAGAGGTAGACGCCTTTCCCTTTCCCCTTTTTGGGGAGATCTTCTCCATAGGATGACCCTCCGGTGATCATGTTTATCACCCCGGCATAGGGTCTGCCCGGGTCGGCGTTTCTGGGGTTCCTACGCTCATCATCGTCTGAGTCAGGATCATCCCTTCGAGGCTTCGGCTGTCTGCAGGGTTCGTCCTCTCTGGCCGGGCCTGTGAATCTCCTGAGGGCCCCGCGGCATATCAGCCTTTCAATCTCCTTTTTAAGTGAGGTGCAATCGTCGGTTAAGTGACCGACGTCTCTGTGGAACTCACAGTATTTGCTTGGGTCCCTCACAACCCGGCTTTTTTCGGAGAGGTCCCTGGGCCAGTTGACTTTGCGGTGCTTCTCTTTGATCCACATTAGCATCGCGGTTGGGGTAGCATTGAGAGGGGTGTACGTCCTCTCTGCCTGATCGTCTGGACGTGGGTTCCGGTCTTTGCCCGATCCTCTAGCCTGGCCTGAGTTTCTGGAACTTTGAGTTCCGTCTTGGCCTCTAGCTGTCCGATCGGAAGTGGGGGCTCTTTGAGTAGAGCGATTGTCCGGATATTGTAGGCGGTCCAGAACGCTGGTCCTTCCTCTCCTGTTGGACCTAAGGGCATCATCCAGCTGGATGTGTTTCCTGGCCCTCTCCATAAGTTCAGCAAAGCTGGATGGGGGTCTTGTTGTAAGTGACTCAAAGAGTGGTCGGTCAGTGATGCCCCCTGATAAGGCGGTGGTCGCCATCTCGACACTGACATTTCTTACTTCAGACATGGTAGCCTGAAACCTGTTGATGTAGTCTCGGAGACTTTCATCGGTCCTTTGGTAAAGGTTGCACAGGTCGTTCACCGTCTTAGGCGCACGTGTTTGCACGATGAACCTTGTGGTGAACAGCTCCCTTAACTGTCTGAATGACGAAATGGAGATTAAAGGCAGCTCATGGAACCATGTCAATGCATCCCCTCCCAAGGTGGTAGGGAAAACCCTACAGGCTATTCTTTCGTCATAAGTATAGACCTGTACCTTGGTCAAGTACTCGGCCAAGTGCGTGGTAGGTTCGGTTTTGCCCGTATACCTTTCCATAACCACATCTCTCCACCTGGGGGGGAGCTCAGCATCAGTTATTTCTCTGCAGAAGGGGGAGGCGGTATTCCCGCAAGTGTTTCCTTCAAAGGCGCCTTTTTTGGGCGGGAGGAAACCAAACTGCTTGAGCTTCTGCTTGAACCACTGGTCTTCTTTAGTCCACGGGTTCTGTTTTCTCAGGGTCGTGGCGGTGGACTCGCCCTTGTGCTTTCTCACCTGGCTGCGGTTTGGGGTGCACATGTGGGATACGTCATCCCTCACGGATGGAGTGGCAGGACCTGCTGCTGTAGGGAGAGGCCCTATTTGCAGACATTATCTGCTTTCCCTTGTCACTCCTTCCCGGGGTCCTGATCGCGCTTTTTCGGGTTCCCTGAGCTCGGGACTCATTGATGATGATTCCCTTATTCCTGTTTCTCCTGAAGTCTTCGCCGGTGAGGTAATCCTCTTGGGCTCATTCAGAAGCGGCTGGCATTTTACCCTTCTTAAGGGTTTGAACAATGCTTTTTGTAAAATCACTGAGAATGGCGCGCATGTCCCTCACAGTGATGGGAGTGTCCTCTGGTTGCCTAGTAGCGGTATTATCGAATTCGGGAAGGAGGTTGGTCCTCATGGGGGACCTGGTGGGTGCTTCACTCCTTCTCGAGGTGCCTGATATGGCACGAGCGTTGTCATCATGGTCCAGGTCCATGGGGGCTGTATTCTCATTGGATCTCGAGTTTGCCATCTCTCAACGAAAGCATCAAATGATAAAGCCATTTCTGACTTTATCAGGAGGCGTATAAGGGCCAAGGACACCTTCTCCCTGTATGAGGCCTTTTGGGGCAAAGCCCCAGAAACAAAGCCGTGAGCGCTCCGGCCCAAATCGGACAATATCATACAGAGCCCGATACGCCTCCCGATAAAGTCAGAAATGGCTTTATCATGTACTTTCCCACGTTTTTCACCAATAAAGGTTTTTTTTTTTTTCAGGAAGTTGTTTAGAGAAAAAAAGAAAAAGTTCTCAAAATTGAATATAGCTTACTCTTAAATGTTTTAAGCTATTTTCAATTGATGTGAATGCAAAATGTTATCATTTTACCCTCAATAATCAGTATTTTGTGGTGATTTAATGAATAAATATACTCATTAATGTGTTATTTTGATTTAGGAACTAATTGGAAATATAAATAGCAAAATAAAGATAATTGAGCACTTATTTGGCATTATGGACACAGCAGAGTAATTTGGCCATAACTCTCTCATACGAACTGCAAATGAGGCGATTCAAAATGCTATGGAACGAGGAGAAACAGATCTACAACGTTTATGCTTTGAGTTTTTCGAGATACTGACTTCATCAAGGTCATAATCGGGCTTGAATTTGGTATACGTGATTGTCTAAAATTTCAGTTTTCCAAGAGCAGAGCAAGTTGAGTACACGTGCAGTCTATTTTGGGGACCAAATTACAGACCTGGCATGTGGAATTACAGCTGGATTATTAGTCTTTTATGTGCATTAGAAGTCCTTTTATTTTATTTTATTTTAAAAGAACCAGATTTTATGGAGATAGAGTTGTCATATTTGAGGAGTTTTTTTTTTGGCTTTTTGTTCGGGGGATCAGTTATGGAAAAATAGGGGAAGGAGTTTTAAAAGGGCAGGACTGTTCTGTTTTGAGGGAGGATTTCGTTTTGAATTCTAAAAATCTTGTTCTTCGTTATTTTGTTATGGCTTGTAGCTAAACTCTCTATCTCGGTTGAAGGCTACAGAAACCATTAATTGTTGATTTGTGAGACATTGGCTTATTCAATTCCAATTGCTTTATTCAAGTATTGATTTTTCTTCTATTTTAATTTTCTGATTATTTGATTGAATGGCTAAGTGTGCAATTAGTTTGTTGAGTTGAATAATCCATTGCTAGATTGAGAACCTATATCCGTAATTGTATGGGAATTTTGATCATTAGTAGCATCTGAATTATATTGTTTACTACGTTAGATTCAATAAATTTAGGAAGGAAAATCATCTAGGTTAAATATAACACTGTGTGTTTTATTGTCTTGCTCGTTTGTTCTTCTAGATCATATAATTGTTATTTAATTAAACGTTAGATCGTATCTAATAGTTATTGGATAGCAAGAATAGAGTAGGATACATGTTTTTATTCTATTAATCATAAGGAAGGACAGATATTGATATCATGACGAGTATTTGAAGTACGATTAACTATCATTGGTGTCGATGAACAAATCAAGTTAATGGTGGATGTGCTTGATTCCGAGGTTTCTTTATTCTGATTTTAATTTTAGTATTTTATTTAATTCATTTCTTATAGATTTGATCCAATTTTCTCACACACAAAACCCCATCTTTAATTTATTTGTCGATTTTAGTGCGTATTTATACATACTAGCTCCTTGTGGGATCGATCCTTCTTGTCACTAATTACATTTTTTTTTATTAGTGCAGTTGGTTAATTTGGTATTGTAGGCGACAGCTCTACCAAATTTTGGCGCCGTTGCCGGGGAGCTTAAGTTTATGTATGATACGCGTTCTTCACGAAGAGGAGAATTGAATTTTGACTTGGAGATTGAGAAGACAGCAAAGCATTTGAGAAAAGAGGCTCGAAATAGGCAAGAAACCAGCACTGTTGAATCTGAAATTTTTGAAGAAGCTGACCAGGTGACATCTGACAGTTTTGGTCCTATTTGTGAGGAAATAATGGGTGAAAATAGGACACTAAGACAACTTGCAACGCCAGATTTGGGTCATCAGCCCCATGGCATCACTTTTCCAGCTTTAGATGCTAATGCCACTTTTGAATTGAAGTCGGGACTTATTCATTTATTGCCAATATTTCGAGGTACTGCTGGAGAGGATCCACATAAGCATTTAAAAGAGTTTCACGTTGTTTGTACGGGGATGAAACCAAATGGAGTGACAGAAGAGCAAATAAAATTAAGGGCATTTCCTTTTTCCTTAAAGGATGATGCCCAAGATTGGCTTCATTGCCTACCAGCTGGAAGCATAACCACGTGGAATGAAATGAAGAAACAATTTTTGGAGAAATTCTTTCCAGCATCTCGAACAGCAAATATTAGAAAAGAAATTTGTGGGATTAGACAAATAAGTGGAGAATCTTTACATGAATATTGGGAGCGTTTCAAGAAGCTTTGTGCTAGTTGCCCGCATCACCAAATAAGTGAGCAATTATTGATCCAATATTTCTATGAAGGTCTTCTTTCCATGGAGCGAAATATGATAGATGCTGCAAGTGGAGGAGCATTGGTGGATAAAACACCTGAGGTTGCTCGACAATTGATAGCTAATATGGCATCGAATTCTCAGCAATTTGGAGTGAGAGGAGATCATGCAACACGACGAGTGAATGAAATAGAAACCTCTTTGATGGAACGACAACTTAGCGACCTCACATCATTGGTAAGACAACTTGTTGTTGGAAAATTTGAAGTTGCTAAAGTCTGTGGTATATGTTCTTTTGCAGGTCATCCTACTGACATGTGTCCCACTCTTCAAGAAGAGACAACTGAACAAGTAAATGCTACTGGGAGTTTTCCTGGACCGCCACAAAGGAATTACAATCCTTTCTCGAATACTTACAATCCTGGATGGCGTGATCATCCGAATCTAAGGTATGGAAATTCACAAGTTAATTCACAAAATGCTAATTTTCAATCTTTCAGGCAGCCACTTCCACCTAGACCAATGCAACAATCTAGTTCGGGGACATCATTGGAAGAATTGGTCAAAACTATGGCTGAAAACACTTGCAAATTTCAGCAAGAAACTAGGGGTAGTATTCAACATCTTGAAAATCAAATGGGACAAATGGCTACAGCCATAAGTCGTTTGGAAGCACAACAGTCCAGCAGACTACCTTCACAAACTGAAATAAATCCAAGGGAAAATGCAAGTGCCATCTTGTTAAGGAGTGGAAAGGAGGTTGAACAGCCCATAAAGACACCAAAACAGCCAAAAATCCAAGAGGAAGAAAGAAAATTAGCATTGGAACAACATTTGAGAAACCAGACTGACTTGGAAGGTAAGTCTTCTTCTCAAAGTCCATTACAGATTAAGCCTAACCCACCTTTTCCTGAAGCTTTGTCAAAGGATCGAAAGATAAACAGAAATTCAGACCTCTATGAAACATTTCGAAAGTGCGAGGTTAATATCCCTCTCTTTGATGCTATAAAGCAAGTACCTCGGTATGCAAAGTTCTTGAAAGAATTATGCACATCAAAAAGGAGACAAAAGTTCAAACGAGGTGAGAAAATTAGAGTGGGAGAAAGTGCTTCGGCAATCATTCAAAAAAATATTCCAGAAAAATGCAAGGATCCAGGTATGTTCTCAATACCTTGTTTCATTGGAGGAACCAAAATAGAAAAAGCTATGCTTGATTTAGGGGCGTCTATAAATGTAATGCCTTATTCAATATATTCATCTCTAAATTTAGGCCCCTTGGAAAAGACTAGTGTAGTCATACAACTAGCCAATTGATCTAATGCATATCCCAGGGGTTTAGTTGAAGATGTTTTGGTTCAAGTTAATGAAAAATTGATTTTTCCGGCTGACTTTTATGTGTTGGACATGGAGAATGGTGAAAAGCATGCACCAATTTTGTTAGGACGACCATTTATGAAAACAGCAAAAACAAAAATTGATGTGTATAGTGGCATTTTAACAATGGAATTTGATGGTGATGTGGTTCAATTTAATATTTATGATGTGATGAAATTTCCTGATGATGATTGTTCTGTTTATGCATTGGATTTAATTGATTCTATAGTGCAAGATGTTTTTGAGATTTCAGGGATGAATGAGCTGGAAGTGACTTTGAGAGAGCATTTACTTGGTGAAAATCAAAATTTGGAGTTCAGTTCTGATTTGCAACAGTGCATGGCAGCAATGAATACTTTTAAAGAGCTAAATTCTTCTAACTTATCTTATATTGATTTGCCTTTGCCTACAGAAAAACTAAAACCCTCTGTTTTGCAGCCACCGGTTGTAGAATTAAAAGCACTTCCTAGCCATTTGAAGTATGTTTATCTTGGAGAGGGGGACACACTTCCAGTTATAATTTCTAACAAGTTGAGTGAAGAACAAGAAATAAAGCTCATACAAGTGTTGAAGGAGCACAAAACAGCCATCGGATGGAGTATTGCAGACATCAAAGGAATCAGCCCTTCAACTTGTATGCATCGAATCTTGCTAGAGGAAGATACTAGACCTGTCCGCCAACCACAAAGAAGGCTAAATCCTCCATTGATGGAGGTGGTGAAGAAAGAGATACTAAAGCTACTTCAAGCGGGGATTATATATCCTATTTCTGATAGTGAGTGGGTAAGTCCAGTGCAAGTAGTTCCAAAGAAAACTGGAATTACTGTTGTGGAAAATCAGTTTGGTGAGTTGGTTCCTACAAGAATTCAAAATGGGTGGCGAGTTTGTATTGATTATCGTAAACTCAATTCAGTTACTCGTAAAGATCACTTTCCACTTCCATTTATTGACCAAATGTTAGAAAGATTAGCTGGCCGTGCTTACTTTTGCTTTTTAGATGGATTTTCAGGCTATTTTCAGATTGCAATTGCACCGGAAGACCAAGAAAAGACAACTTTCACATGCCCATTTGGAACATTTGCATACAGGCGTATGCCATTTGGAGCATGTAACGCACCGGCTACATTTCAACGTTGTATGGTGAGTATTTTTTCTGAATATGTAGAGCAAATCATTGAAGTTTTTATGGATGATTTTACAGTGCATGGTAATTCATTCGATAATTGTTTACATAATTTGACATTAATTTTAAAATGGTGTGTTGAATCTAACCTTGTTTTGAATTATGAAAAATGTCATTTTATGGTAGAGCAAGGCATTGTATTAGGCCATGTAGTCTCTGCTAAAGGAATGGAGGTAGATAAAGCTAAAGTTGATGTTATACAATCTCTGCCTTACCCCGTCACTGTGCGGGAGATTCGTTCATTTCTTGGTCACGCAGGTTTTTACAGGCGATTCATAAAAGACTTCTCAAAAATAGCTCAACCTCTTTGTAAGTTACTGCAAAAAGATACCAAGTTTGAATTCAATGATGATTGTAAGGTTGCATTTGACAGGTTAAAGAAGTTGCTGACCATGGCTCCAATAATTCAGCCGCCAAATTAGAGTTTGCCGTTTGAGTTGATGTGTGATGCAAGTGATCGAGCCGTAGGAGCTGTTTTAGGCCAAAAGGTGGATAAGACACCCCACGTGATCTATTACGCATCAATGACTTTGAATAAAGCTCAAAAGAACTACTCAACAACCGAAAAAGAATTTCTTGCAATAGTATTTGCATTAGAAAAATTTAGATCTTATTTATTAGGTACTAAGGTTGTTGTTTATTCAGATCATTCAGCTCTAAAGGACCTAATGTCAAAGAGAGAAGCTAAGCCAAGATTGATGCGTTGGATTCTTTTATTGAGTGAGTTTGATTTAAAGATTAAAGAGAAGAGTGGAGCTGAAAACAAGGTAGCAGATCACTTGAGCAGGCTGCCACATGATGCTTCAAGTGAATTTTTCACTGAAGAATTTCCCGATGAGCAATTATTTTCTGCAATTGTAAAAATGCCATGGTATGCTGATTTGGTTAATTATTTGGCCATTAATATGCTTCCTGCAGGTCTTTCTAAGGTAAGTCGAGATAAATTGAAAAGCAGTTCAAAGCATTATGTTTGGGATGATCCTTACCTATGAAAACATTGTTCTGACCAATTAATTAGAAGGTGTGTGCCTGACTCGGAGATTTCTTCGATTCTCACTTTTTGTCATGCAGAAGCTTGTGGAGGTCACTTCGGACCTAAAAGAACTGCAAGAAAAATTTTGGAGTGTGGATTTTACTGGTCTAGTATGTTTAGAGATGCATTTCACTTTTGTAAGTCATGTGAGAGATGCCAAAAAACAGGTAATATAACAAAAAGGAATGAAATGCCTCAAGTACCAATTTTAGTTTGCGAAATATTCGATGTGTGGGGCATTGATTTCATGGGTCCTTTCCCATCATCTTTTGGTAACTCTTACATTTTACTTGCAGTGGATTATGTTTCAAAGTGGGTAGAGGCTAAGGCCACGAGAACTGATGATTCTAAAATCGTTGCAGGTTTTTTGAAATCTAATATCTTTAGCAGGTTTGGAGTACCACGGGCATTGATAAGCGATCAAGGCACACATTTTTGCAATCGTACAATTGAGGCCTTATTGAAGAAATATGGTGTCAGGCATAAGGTAGCAACAACTTATCATCCGCAAACAAATGGCCAGGCAGAAGTTTCTAATCGAGAAATCAAATTGATCATTGAGAAGACCGTTGGACCAACTAGAAAAGATTGGAGTTTGCGTTTGGAAGATGCGTTGTGGGCTTATAGGACTGCATACAAAACTCCAATTGGTATGTCGCCGTACAGGTTAGTTTATGGTAAGCCTTGTCATCTGCCTGTTGAATTAGAACATAGAGCATTTTGGGCTGTAAAGCAATGTAATTTTAATTTGAATGATGCGGGTGAGGCTCGAAAATTGCAATTGCAGGAACTGGAGGAGATTCGTAATGATGCATATGAAAACTCTAGGATATATAAAGAGAAAACTAAAATGTTTCATGATAAAATGATATCTAGGAAGGAGTTTTCAGTGGGTCAAAAGGTTCTCTTATATCATTCTAAGTTGAAGTTATTCCCTGAAAAATTACGATCTCGATGGATAGGCCCATTTATTGTTTCTCACATTTTTCCTCATGGTGCAGTGCAAATTCAAAGCTTAACAACCTCAAAATCATTCAAAGTGAATGGTCATAGGCTCAAACCATATTTTGAGAATGACCAGGTGGAATGTTCTTCAGAGGTGAAATTTGTTGATCCAATTTATTTGGATTAGCAAGTGGCACTATAATAAGATGAAAAAGAAGCTCTGCTTTGGAACCCTTTGTTTTTATTTTTCTGAAAAAAAAAATTTAAAAAAAAAAATATTGAGTGTCGTCTCTTTCGTTCAGACGCTGTTTTTTTTAGGAGATATGGTTTTTATTTTCATTCTAATGGGGTTCAAGTTACTTTTTCTATTTTACGTTGGGCTTTTGTTTTAAGTCTTTAGTTTTATTGCTTTGTTTTAAGTCTTTGTTTTTGATCTATTAGTTTTTAAGCTTTTAGTAATTTGTTTTCTTATTTTAAGTCTTGTTTTTAAGCTTTTGTTTCATTTGTTTTCTTTTATTTAGCATTTTCACGTTAGTTCTGTTCCAAAAGAACAGCCCCACCTCTTCCTCTCTTCTCCACCAATGGAAATCTTGCTGGAAGTTCATCAATTGTGGCTGATCCTCCACTCACTTCCTCGCCGCTGCTCCATCTTCAGTCACTATTGCGGCTCCCTTGGCTTTCGAAGTGACAAATCGTATGGTGAACATCTCAACCCTAAATCCCCAAATCGTAAATCATAACTAATCAAAAAAGCAATTCCAGGTTCTTTCTTCTCTAATCACTCACATTTCATAGTGTTAGAAGGATTTCTTGGTCTTTGATTTTATTTTCTTTAAATTTGGGTCTTTATCATCTACGTGGTTTGCAATTCTCTCCCCTTTCCATTCACTTTTGCATAAATTGGGTTGGGTTTTGTTCTAATTGTGTTTAGGGGAATTGATAATTTCATTTCGCTTGATTTGTTTTCTTTGAAATTGGCCTGCGATCTGTCGCACTGTTGTGTTTCATACATCGCGATTTTTTTGAAATAAATGGGTTTAGCATCATTTAATTGAAAAGAATTTTCAAATCAACCCATTAACTGCTATGAATTTTTCTCTGTTAGTTGATTGTTTGTGCAGGAATTTATGAACTAAGCATGAATTAATGCATTCTTCTTGGATACTACAAGCTGCACTTGCGCACAAAACAGAGAATTTTCTTATTTATTTTAATTTTTTTTTCTCAATTTAATTGCTTATTTATTTTGCTAGCAACATTAGGGACAATGTTGACTCTAAGTATGGGGGTGTGGATGGTGTGAGGATTATGATTGATATTCTTCTTGTGTTGTCCAATTTGCTTGATCTAGTTAGTTTTTTTTCCTTGATGACTGATTGAATCTAGATTTTGCATGAATTTAATTAGTAGCAGCCGCATCTTTAGTTAGACAACCAGAAAGTTTTTGGTTTTCATTCGGTAGCATTGAATTGCAGGTATGCTTGTGTAATTGCCTAATTGTTTTGGAAGAGATTAGGCTAAATAGCTATGTAGTTGGATTCTTGTTTTACTTACATTCCTGATGATTGAATGACAGATTTTGCATAAGCTAAGGTGAACTACAAAATTAACCAGTGAGATTTTGAGCCTTGAAAGATTGAATTCATTATTCCAATCTCATTTTATTTCTTCTTGTATGTGTGATGTTCTTTGATGTAGATTTTTCTCTAGAACTTGCTTGGAACCATTTTGAGATCACATTCTACACAAGTGCATGAAAATGATTAAGGCCATCTTTGTTTAAGCCTTTTCAGCCTTTCAAAAACCCATCCCAATTATATCTCTTGTCAGCCCTGTTGAGCTTTCCCATTTCTTGTGAAAAACCTCTATATTAAGTCGAGCCTTGTGTTAAATAACCTGTCCCAAACTATGAATGCTACCAAGATTGTTAAGCATGTGTAGTGAAATGGTTTTATGATAGAACTAATTTGAAATGATAATTCTCCTTAGATGTGGCAACTTGATCAAAAGTTTAAAGATGTATCTTGATCTCGCCATTTCATTCATGTTGTAGTGATTATAATTGTGATTTGTTTCTTTAGTTCTTAAAAAAAAAAAAAAAAAGAAAAAAAAAAGAAAGAAGAGAAGTGGCTATTTGATTGAAGGATTTTTGGATACTGTGGAATTGCAGTAGATTGCTTTATTGAAAAAAAAAAAACATAGAGCAACGAAAGTTTAGATTGTCAAGGTAGAAGAATGGGTTGCCATATCCTCTTTTATTATGCTCTATATGTGTTTAATGATCTCAACAGCATTCATGGTTTTTAGTCTATTAACTCCTTATCCTGCCCTTAACCTAAACCCCATTACAACCTTATTAAAGTCCTTTTGATTTGTGTACTTGTGTGTTTAAAGTGGTGGAGGTTTGGTGTAAAAGCAAGCATATGGTAGAATATTTACATTGGATGAACTTGAGAGAAACACCAACTCTATACACTCGTGCAATTTGAGCGACATCTGGGAGGTAGTTCATTTATGTTAATGTGGATCTGAAATACAATTATTTTGATTTGTTTGCTAGCATTAATCTTAATGAATTAGTTGTGAAGCTTGAGCTGCTGGAAATTCAGTTGGGTTCAGTAACATGTATACATGTTTTTCAATGATTAGTGTGTGAACTGATGCAAAGCTGGTTGTCTGGTAATAATGTGTTGCTGAGTAGTGTGATTTATTTTTGCTCGAGGACGTGCAAAAGCTAGGTGTGGGGGAGTCGATGTGAATGCAAAATGTTATCATTTTACCCTCAATAATCAGTATTTTGTGGTGATTTAATGAATAAATATACTCATTAATGTGTTATTTTGATTTAGGAACTGATTGGAAATATAAATAGCAAAATAAAGATAATTGAGCACTTATTTGGCATTATGGACACAGCAGAGTAATTTGGCCATAACTCTCTCATACGGACTGCAAATGAGGCGATTCAAAATGCTATGGAACGAGGAGAAACAGATCTACAACGTTTATGCTTTGAGTTTTTCGAGATACTGACTGCATCAAGGTCATAATCGGGCTTGAATTTGGTATACGTGATTGTCTAAAATTTCAGTTTTCCAAGAGCAGAGCAAGTTGAGTACACGTGCAGTCTATTTTGGGGACCAAATTACAGACCTGGCATGTGGAATTACAGCTGGATTATTAGTCTTTTATGTGCATTAGAAGTCCTTTTATTTTATTTTATTTTAAAAGAACCAGATTTTATGGAGATAGAGTTGTCATATTTGAGGAGTTTTTTTTTTTGGCTTTTTGTTCGGGGGATCAGTTATGGAAAAACATGGGAAGGAGTTTTAAAAGGGCAGGACTGTTCTGTTTTGAGGGAGGATTTCGTTTTGAATTCTAAAAATCTTGTTCTTCGTTATTTTGTTATGGCTTGTAGCTAAACTCTCTATCTCGGTTGAAGGCTACAGAAACCATTAATTGTTGATTTGTGAGACATTGGCTTATTCAATTCCAATTGCTTTATTCAAGTATTGATTTTTCTTCTATTTTAATTTTCTGATTATTTGATTGAATGGCTAAGTGCGCAATTAGTTTGTTGAGTTGAATAATCCATTGCTAGATTGAGAACCTATATCCGTAATTGTTTGGGAATTTTGATCATTAGTAGCATCTGAATTATATTGTTTACTACGTTAGATTCAATAAATTTAGGAAGGAAAATCATCTAGGTTAAATATAACACTGTGTGTTTTATTGTCTTGCTCGTTTGTTCTTCTAGATCATATAATTGTTATTTAATTAAACGTTAGATCGTATCTAATAGTTATTGGATAGCAAGAATAGAGTAGGATACATGTTTTTATTCTATTAATCATAAGGAAGGACATATATTGATATCATGACGAGTATTTGAAGTGCGATTAACTATCATTGGTGTCGATGAACAAATCAAGTTAATGGTGGATGTGCTTGATTCCGAGGTTTCTTTATTCTGATTTTAATTTTAGTATTTTATTTAATTCATTTCTTATAGATTTGATCCAATTTTCTCACACACAAAACCCCATCTTTAATTTATTTGTCGATTTTAGTGCGTATTTATGCATACTAGCTCCTTGTGGGATCGATCCTTCTTGTCACTAATTACATTTTTTTTTTATTAGTGCAGTTGGTTAATTTGGTATTGTAGGCGACAGCTCTACCATCAATATATATGGGAAGTGTACTTGTAAAAGTACTCAAGTGTGAGATTAGATAAAATGAATGAGTTATTATGATTTAATTGAACATGTCCAGTAGAGTGTGTCGGTAAACTTAATAGGACATAACCCCGTTAATCGGATCAGACCGTCTCCATGGTGGTGGTTGCTAGGATGATGGCTTGTCACGTGATAGACTTTGGGCTGATTGAACGTTGGCTTATCACGTATTGCACCTTGGGCTGAGACTAGATCAAGCCCGGTAGATAATGGGTATTATCGCTAATTTTAAAAGTTTAAGAAGTATTTTAGGTATTAAGCCTTATATTTAATTTAAATTCTTATATTTCGGTTTGATACCGATCCAACCTCTTACTCTTTACAATTGTTTAATTATTAAAATATTTCAAACTTTATGTTTTCAATACTTGACAACATGATTAAGTATTTTAAGTTGGGGTGTACACAGTTCTGAATCTTCCTGTATCGAACCGAAATATCGAAGAAAAAGATCCAGAATTAAATTGTACCGTTGACTTTTTTTACTAGAACTGAACTGAATTGTACTGTTGACTTTTTTATTAGAACCGAACCGAATTGTACTGGAACCGAATCAAGAACCGTATTGAACCGTACCAAACTGTTCTGTACTGAATTGGACCGAAATAACCGATATTTATTAATTATTATATATAATATTAGTAATTTATATATAAATATTATTTATAATTTCTATGATATCGTTATTATATAAATTTAACTTCATAATTATATGTATTTTTTGAAACTTTTATAATTATTTGTATTAAATATTTTAATGTATGAAATTAATATAATAAATAGTTAATACATTAAAATAATATTTTGATTATTAATAAGATAAATTTAATTATCATATATATATATGAATGTGCAATTAAAATAACTTATGTTTAATTTAATTTACGTTTAGTGTTACTCAACTACTACATAGTTTTTCATTTTGTACAAATATTTATATACACACACAAATATAATTATTATATCAACGAAATTTTACTAATTAATGTAATTGTATGAGTATATAATCATCTTATTAATTAATTTCATTTACTTTTAATATTACTCAACTAGTATTTATCTATTGTAAGTTAATAATTTAATTATATATAATTAAATTTTACTAATTAATATAACTATATAAGTATATAATCAGCTTACTAATTAATTTCATTTATTCGTAGTATTACTCAACTAGTACTCATATATATTTTTTATACAATATCTATATGAATAATTGAGCATATAAATTAATAATATAATTATATATAATAATTATTATATATAATGAAATTTACCAATTTAATTCATGTAATTATATAAATATATAATCACCTTACCAATTAATTTCATTTGTTTTTAGTATCACTCAACTAATACTTATCTATTTTGGTACAATACATATATGAGTAATTGAGTTGTAACTTAATAATTTAATTATATATAATTAAATTTTACTAATTCGTATTTAATTAAATTTAACTTTAATGTCACTCAACCACTATTTAATTTCTTTTTGTACAAATATTTATATACACAATCACTTTACCAATTAATTTTATTTACTTTTAATACTACTTTTACTGTTTTACATTCACCCTTATAGTTATTAACTATAATATTAATTAATAATCTTTTAACTATTAAGCCAAATTTAGTGAAATTGAGTATAATAATTGAGCCAAAATAATATATATGGATGGATCATAACCATATAATCAGTCGATACTGTATATATAATTATCTTGTCAATTAATTTCATTTATATTTAGTATCAGTCAATTAGTAATTATCTATTTTGACACAATATATATTTGAATAAGTGATTTATTATAATAATGTAATTATATATAATTGAATAATTTATTATATAATCATTTTATCAATTAATTTCATTTGCTTCTAGTGTCACTCGACTAATACTCATCTATTTCTATCACAATACCTATATGAATATGTAAATTAAAAATAAAATTATATATAATTATTTATAATAAAATTTTAATTTCTTTTATTTTTAGCGTTACTCAACTAATACTCATCTGTATTTAGCACAATATTTATGTGAGTAATTGAAAATATATTTTAATAATATAATTATATACAATTATTATATTAATAAAATTTTATTAATTAATATATAATATAAGTATATAATTATCTTATTAATTAAATTTTTTTAGAGCAAATTAAGAATAAAATTTGAAAAATTTTAGTAGAAATATTTGGAGGGAAAGGTTAATCTTTGGAGAGAATTGAAATATTTGGAGGAAATCTAATGCGGACGAGTTGGATTTTCAGTATTTGGAGCGAGTTGAACTGGCCAATCGTCATTAATTATTGTTTTGGTTATAACTTTTGCTATAGGTGTCCGTTTGCTTATTATTATATGTTTTCGAAAAACTCATTTCAAGTCGGTCGACTTTTACAAAACTTAATCTCCCGTAACAGCCTATTTCGTGTCTCAAAAATAACGTTTGAGTTTCCGTTTTTCAATTTGAAGTTTTAGGAGTATTATTGTAATTTTTTTTTATTTTTTTCATATAAATTGTTTGTTACCTTAGTTTGGAGGGGACTTTTCAACTTGGAATAAAATTCTTTCTTTTTAACGTATTTTTGCTGTGTCAGAATCCGATCGATTTTATATATATATATATATATATATATATATAAAAAAGAAAATAAATTAAAAAAAACTAAATCGTGTCTGTCTCTTTCTTTTCTGTCTCGAAATCGTGTCAAACCCCACAATTTTTTCTATCATTTCCGTTGGTTTTACCTTATACTTGCATTTCCTTCTTCTCGTCGCTGCCACTGTCATTTCCGCGGCTACATCTAAAAGTAAGGATAAGTCACACACAACTTTTGGTTTTATGATATTCGTTAATACTATGTCATTAGTTAGTTAAAAATTTGATCAATTGGCTTGTACATAAGCTTTAATTAGAATGATCATTAGAAATGAATTACTAATTAATTTTATTAAATATTAGGATTTTAGAAAATTTATTGAAGTAATTTATCTCGAATTTAAAATTTCATCTAGAGTGACTATTGTTAAAATATGTTTTTCTTTTTTCATAAAGAAGAGGAATAAATTGAAATATTTTTTTAAAATTGAATGCAAAATTGTATGTATTTTGTTGAGATATTTTAATTATATTTTTTATTTATTATTGTGTATATTTATATTGTAAATTTTAAAAAATATTGAATTATTCAAAATACCGTATTGTATTGTTTTATTTTATTTTGTACCGAAAGAACCGAATAACCGAACTGAACTGTACTGAAAATTATAAGAACCGTACTGAACTGTACCGAAATTAATAAGAACCGAACTGTACCGAAATTTATAAGAACCGAAATTTCAATACAATACGGAGATTAGTAAAGAACCAAACTGGACCGAACTGTATACACTCCTAGTTTTAGGGGGAAAAATGAAAGAAAGAAAGAAAGAGGGAACAACCCTTAAACACAAATTTAAAAGTTTTCAGTGTCAATAAAACAGATTTTTCAGTGAAATTTTCTTAAAATTTTAATTGTAAAGAATTCTAAATACATCCTAGTAATAATAAAGCATGTTTAGGATGTAATGAAAATCGAATGTATATGATTAAGCGACAGTCGAGTCTAAGGATATTCTGCAAAAGGCAAAACCAGCACAAAAATAGAAAAAGGAAACTTATGTAGGTTTTTGTAGTTGCATATATAAAAGTACCATCTTTCTGTACTAGTAATGGTAGATGTGAATACTAATATGTAAATATTAATTAGATAAATTAATGAATGTAATTATTTTTATTAGTTATTATATATGTATTAAGATTTATTTGTGAACTTAATGAACTTTTGTATGGAGTAATTAACTCGAACATATAATATGTTAATGGTAAAAGGGATTTTGCATTTTACTTTATAAGTTATGCTTGAGTGGGTTGATGAAATTAAATATGTGACACTGTTAATGATGTACGAATAGGAAGGATTGATGTTCTGGTTGTGTGGCACCTCAAACTCTGATGAACTTGTTATATACTCCATCCATTTTATAATATATGTCACTTTTATTATTTTCACCAAAATTAAGAAACATTAATTAGACCTAAATTTAGAATTAAATATAATATAGAATTACTAAATTACCCTTATTTTTATTACTTTCAAAATTGTGACTTAAATTTAATTAGTTGAATAATATTGAAAATTAAATATGGAATTAATATTGTTTTAAAAATTGAAAAAAGAAAATTAATGTTACATTAAAAGTTTAAAAACGACATATAAAATAAAATATAAGATTCTCTAAAAAATAGCAGGTATTGTGGAACGGATGGAGTAATAACGTGGTTCCTTAGGTATAGTATAGGAGTGTTATATTAATTTTTTAAATATTCTGTTTAAAAATAAAGTTGAAAAACTAAATTAAGTAAATAGAATTTTGTCCCACTAATAATAGCATAGAATTAATTGTTTTACTTTTAATATTTCTGTTCACAAATAAATGCCTACTTTCTTTTCTTATCAAAATTAAGAAGCTTATTAGTTATTTTAGGTTTTTACTAATTTGTCATTAAAAAAATAAAAAGAAGAGACAAATGGTTAAAATAAGAGTAATTAATGACCAACTTGATTAAAAAGATGAGCTTTGAATATTAATTATACTTAGAAAATCGAACAAATACTTATTGTACGTAGTAGGGTATAGTTGGAATAAAATATGCAAACATACTAAAATTTTGGTAAATATACATTTTTTTAAAAGGTACTAGAAACTAATTTGTGAATAAATTGTTTTGAAAACCGAATCGGATGAACTGGTTCAAACGGGAACCGGATAGAGACTAAGTTTGATTCATTGTAAAAACCAGAATAGACAAAAAAATTGAACTGCATAGTAAAAAAAAACGTATTGAATCGGAAAAAATCGGGTTGAACCGGAAAAAATCAAATAAATTCTAAATTATATTTTTATAATCCTTGTTAAATATTATTCAATTAAAAATTTATATTTGATGATAAAATTAATTTATATTAATATTAAACTCGATAAAATTTAATATTATGTGAAATTATTTTTTCACTATATTTTTATTTTATATTTTTTTAGATCTTTAATAACTAATTAATTTAAATGTAACGGAATATTGAAAAAGAAATGAATATAAACATGATAATCATAAAAATAGTTAACATCATAAAAATAAATTTTACAATTAAAATTAAAATTAAAAAATTTATAAATTTAAAATTACATTTTTCTTATAAATTCAAATATTTAACAAAAAATTCAATTGTTGTGGTTATTTTTTTACTATAATTACTAAAAAAGTAGTACAATAAATAAAAAAATGATTAATATATTGATATTTAATAATTAATAGGTTGTTTAAATATATTTTTTATGTATTATATTTTTAATTTTTTATTAATAATTATATTTAAAAAAAAAAAAGATAAAAACTCCGAGTCAAGCCGATCGAACCAATTGACTCCTGATTCAGTTGGCAGGTCGAGTCGATATCCGGTCCGATTTTAAAAACATTATTTTAGAAAAAGTTAATTTAATAAAGTGCTATGTTAATTAATAGGTTTTTTAAATATTTGTGAAGTAGTCAATGCATATCTAAAAGAAAATGGAGGAATACCTGTATAATTTATCTCAAGATCAATGTATGGATTTAATTATTATGAAATTTAACTATTGCATTTAATTTCATGTCTATGTCCAAAATAATTTATTTTCATATCTTTCTTTTCTTATTGGCGATTCGGTTGGGGCGACGTTTCATCTTCCATGCATCCCACGTTAGCATACCTAATAATGGGATAATAATGGAATAAGCATGGAATGAATTTGGCCACTAAATTTTGATCCATACCTTAAGTTCGAAATTAGATGAAATGTGCATATTGATTGGAAAAACAAGAAAAAGAAAAAATTTTAGCCGTACATTTCAAAAGAATCTTGAGTTCTTGACTGAAATGCTAAAAGATCAGATAGGCCGCATCAATACATTTGAAAAGAATCTTAACGGTACTTTTTTTATTTTGCATCCGTGGATATTTAATTTTGGACTATGGTAATTGGACTACACATGTCAGATTCTCTTATTTAAAGAATTAATTGTAACTTATAGATATTATTTCATTAACGGTAAACCGTTATGTTGTTATATTCAATATTAATAGTTTGATTCATGTCAATATATGAGCTCATCAATGTGTTGTATAAACTCCTCAAATAAGCTCTTAAGCTTTCCAAGTTAGATAGTTTCGCCATTTTTTATGTTACATAGTAGCCTTTTTTGTGAGAAATTTGCTGATACGTTTTCTTTTGGGTGATCATGGTTATCAGGAAATTTGCTGGTGAAGGTTGCCGATGATAGGTAAAGTTTTGAGCCCTGGTGGACGTTATAAGAAATGGATATCTTCTTCCTTACCAAAACTATGAAAATTGAAAAGATGACAATTATAAGAAATGATAATGAGATTAATTTCCATATCCATATCTATATCAGATTGATGGACAATATACTGTGTTTACATCCACATCAGTGCATGTGTGTGTGTGTATATATATATATATATATATATATATATATATATATATATATATATATATATATATATATAGGCTTAACATATAATTCCGTGTATATAAGGGTGAGCAAAAAACCGATGGACTTGGTTAACCGAAAAAAAAAAATTCGAAACCGAATCGATGGACTGGTTAACCGATTATAATGGACTGGTTAATGGTAAGTGTTTTGAAAAAATCGATATTAATGGACTGGTTAATGATTTTTGACTCATATGACTAACCGAACTAAAACCGAATTTTTAGTTAATTATTAATTTTTTAATAATTTATAACAATTTATCCTAATTAAAGGTGATCATATACTTTTTTTCATTATATTAATTATTTTTAAATTTTTAAATTTTTTTAATTTGCTATTAGTAAGTATAACAATTTATCTAATTAAAAATAATTATGGACCGGTTAATATATTTGTTTATTAAATATTAATTTTTAAAAACAAATTTGCTTATATCCACCAAATATTTTTATTTTAACAACAATAATGTTATATTATAGTGAAAAATTTTAATTTTTAAGTATTTTGAATATTTTAATTTTATTTATAAATATATTTATAATTATAGTGGTTAACCGAAAAATATTGGACCGATCCGAAAATCCGAAATCGATGGACTGGTTAACCAATGGTAATAGACTGGTTAATGGACTGAAATTTCAAAAAACCGATATTAATGGACTGGTTAATGGATTGGAACTCATGGACCGGTTAACCAACCATGCTCACCCCTAAGTGTATATGTAGTTTCCCACTTTTTTTCACCCAATAAAAGTATTTTTTTATATATATAAATTGTATTAGGAAGTTGTTGAGAGGGGAAAAAAAATAAGAAGTATGGAATTAAGAAAAAAAAATGACTACAAATATCCTAAGAGCAAGTATAAGTATAAATAAATTAAATTGGTAAGTTAAACTAATAACTGTTAAATTAAAATAGAGATATTTAAATTTAGAAATTGGACTGGTGGAAAATACTCGATAAAAAAATACAGAAAATTTTGAATTTAATTTTTCTTAATGACATTTTCGCCGTTGGTCATTATGCCTATGTTATTTTTATATTATATTATATTATATTATATTGACAAATTTATATATTATATTTAGTCTTAATACCTAAAATAAACAGCATTAACTAAAACATGATCTAATAATTACTCATTCCTTTTTTTATTAAATGTTACTTTTGTTGTTTTCACTAGAATTAAAGAGTATTAATTAGATTTAAAGTTAAGATAAAATTGAGTGTTTCAATATATAAATTTAAATGTAATTGGTCAATTTATATTGAAAAAAAAATTAAATTAAAAAAAATTAAATTTTATTAAAAATATAAAAGTGACTGATAAATGAAATTTAGATTTTTATTAAAAATAACATATATTAATGAAGTAACAAATAATCGTTCAATTGATTAGCGACCGCTCAATAACTAATAACTGTTTTGTCCTATGACTTTAATCAGAATAACAGTGGTCAAAATTCTGAATAATTAAGAGATTTTTTTATGCCTATTAAAAATTGAATAAGCTAATTCTAGATTAATTTCAATGAGAAATGATTATTAAACTAAATAACTTTTTTTAGATTAATTCGCACAAACTTCATAATATTTTGTACAATTTAAAATGAATGGAATTGATTATCGGTTATATTCCATATCAAACGGTAACTATGTGACAAGTAAAAAATTAGCTGTAAGTATTCCGATTAGACATATATGATTGCGAAAGTTATTTCTTATTACGCAGTCATTTTCATGTATGAGCGTAGTTAAAAAAAAAATTAAATTCAAATTAAATTTAATAAATTTAAAAATTATGGCTAATATAATAATTCATTCATATAAAAAATAATCATAAATAATTTATTAATAATAATATAGATATTAATACTCATAATAAGTACTCCCACCGTTTTTTATTATCTGTCACTTTTGAGTAAAATGCAAATTCTATTTATCTGTCACTTTTATATTTTCAATACAATTTAATTTTCTCTTTTCAATTTAATTTTCATTTTCAATAAAAATTGATCAATTAGATTCATTTTTTTACATCAAATTACTCAATATGCATTGAATTACTCAATTTTTTTCTAAATTTTAGATTAATTAATATTTATTAATTATAGTGAAAATGACAAAAGTGACATTTAAAAAAGAATGGAGGAAGTAATTTTTAGTGAAATTAATTTTTAATAAAAATATTTGAACTTAAAAGTCAAGAGAGACTTACAGCCTTTGCTGGCCTTTTGCGCTCCTCAAAATTTAAATCTGAGAGCTCTAATACCACTTAAAGGTCAAAACGTCAACTATTAATTGTCAAATAAGTACATTCATTAACCATTAAACCATTAATGAAATAATTTTTAATACAATCTATTGTTACTGAAATCATTTACTAATAAAATTAATTTCAAAAAAATTTCAAAAAAATTTTAAAATATTTTTTAAATTTAATGGCATTAATTGATTCCACCGATTACATGTCAATTACGCCCTTATCTCCATGTCTCTTACTTTAATACTAAGTTATTGGAAAATGACATTATTGTTTTCTTCCCAAGATAGCTGCATATCTAAACGGAACACCCAGACACTGACAAATGACAGTACTGGTTGCTGGCCGTTTTTTGGGGGGTTAGGCACCCCTCTGACCAACAAAAAAAAAAAAAATCACCATTAATGGATTATGTTAATGTGTCCTTTTGTAAATGATTTAAAATTGGGTGGTCTTCTTTTTGCAAAGGAAATTATGATATTTGACCCATAAAAGCAATTTGTCAGAAACTTGCTTGTACTTTTTCTTTTCAGTGAACATGGTTATCCGGATGACCTTAAGCTGTGGACCTACAAAATCCTCTCAGATCCGATTAATTCTATTCGAAAATTACGTTCGATTTTAAAGTTATTATGATTCATCGGATTAAATTGAAAAATTCTTAATATTTTGAATTTAAATTCTATCGAGTTAAAATATTTTTCAATTCGATATGGTCGAAAATTACTATATATATTAGTTTCTCTCCCTCACTCTTTTTCTCTCCTGCCTTCTCCTTTTCAAATTGCCGTCATCGCCGCTTCAATCGCGCTCTCTCTTGTTGTTTCGATCGCGCTCTATTTCTGTTTCGACCTCCCTCTCTATCTCTCTTTCTACTTCCTTGTGATTGTGGTTTTAATTGGAGTTTTTTTTTTACTTGAGATTTGTATTTACTGTTTTTATTTTTGACATACCGGAGTTTTTTTTTTGTGTTTGATTTGTGAATTTTTCTTTATTTAATCACAAATTTGTTGATCTCTTCCCCTTGTTAAAAAATCACAAAAAATGCAAAAAAGAAAAAGATCAACAAATATTGTGGCTTGCTTTTAATTGTAAATTTCGGATTGAACGGATATTTCGGGTTAAGTTCCGAAATTTTGAATTGTTCAGGTAAGAATTCGAAATATATTTAAGATCGATTCGAATGAATATAAGTGCTCTTTAGGTGTTAGGTTATTCAGATTTAAGCCGAATTGACCTGAAACCATCCGATGCACACCCTATAATTCAAAAATTCACTATACATGAAAGAAATGAGAGAGCATAAATATGTATGTATATAACGAAGTATAAAAATTCACTAAACATGAAAGAAATGAGGGAGCATATGTATGTATATACCGAAGTATAAAAGTCAAAAGGAGAAATCAAAACCCAGATTTTATATACTTTTAATTAACTACAAGAAAAAGCTACAATACCGACGGAATTTTACCGACGGAATCAAAACCGTTGCTAAATAGCAACGGAATGTTTATTCCGTCGCTATTTAGCGACGAAAATTATTTCCGTCGCTAAATAGCGACGGGGAACAAAGTCCGTCGCGAAAAAGGGCGCCAAAACTTCCCTCCAGAAATTGCGACAGAAATTAGCGACGGAAGTATAAATCCCGTCGTTATAAAAAAATTAATTTACGTTTAGCGACGGAATTCTATTCCGTCGCTATAATTAGCGACGGAAATAGAAACCGTCGCTAAATTTAGCGACGGCTATCTAAGTCCGTCGCGAAAAAAAATAAATTTAAAAAAAATAATAATTTTAGCGACGGAAGTATTATTCCGCCGCTAATTCCCGACGGAATTCAATTTCTGTCGCTAAATTTAGCGACGAAAATTGCATTCCGTCGGGAAACCTGAATTAAATTCAACTAACACCCTTCCCCCCCCGATCCTCTCTCTCTCCTCCCTCTCCCCTCACTCTGCCCTCCGGTGTCCGATCCCCTGCCCTCTCCCCGCCGACGACCGCCCCTCCCCTCCGATCGCCGGTCCCCTCCCCTCCTCCTCCTCCTCCTCTCTTCCCTCCCTTCTCTCTCTTTTTCCCGCTCCGATCTTCCCTTCTTCTTCCCTCCCTGCCGTGCGCCTTGTCTCCTTCGCCGCCGTCGACCGCCGCTGCTCCGGCGTTGGCTTCCTCTCCTCCTCAGCCTGGTCGACCTCCCTCCTCCGCCTCCTCCTCCTCTCCTCTCCTCCGGCGTCTGGTAAGCCAACAGAACCCTTTTGCCTTTTTTATTATTATTATTATTATTATTATTATTATTATTATTATTATTATTATTATTATTAATTTATTTAACTTAATTAGACAATGAATTATTGTTGATTGATTGTTGAAATAGATTATTGTTGTTAGAATAGATTATTATTGTTGAATGTTGAAATAGATTATTATTAATTTAGTAGACAATGAATTATTTAACTTAATTAGACAATGAGTTAACTTAATTAAGTATTGTTCAAAGAAAAAATTAATTTTTAATTAGTGTTGACTTATTATTTTTTGTTATTTTAAAAAAAACAATGAATTAATTAGTGTTAATTGTTGTTAGAATGTTATTACAGTGGACTGATTTAAAATTTTTAATTGTTATTATTAATGGATGATTTACACTTTGACATTGTAATTAAAATATTATTACAGTTGAATTCCATTGCAATTGCGTAGAAAGAGAATTGTATTTTTATTATATCTGCCTCTTCAAACATCTTAATGGCCCAATTCTGACACCAATTTTGGAGTTATGGTACTCAAGCCACCAATTTTGTGATATTTAGCTACCCGTATATATTTCTTTTAAAATTTACGCTTCAAATTTATTGCATTTGTTTTTTTCAAAATATAAAGAAGATATCTCATTCAAAATATGTTATATACATGTAAGATTTTTCTATGTATTCGGTCTTGAAAATGAAAAAATGTTAAAGTTTTCGAATAGAAACTCTCATTGAGAATTTTCATTTAATTTGTGATAAGTAAAAGCCATGGGTGTAGTTGATTATCATTGTTACCTAAATTGAAATTATATAAAGATTAAAAAGAAAGAAAAGCACATTGTTCTTGACAATAATGGTCTCATCTTCCATCACAATGAACTATGTGTACCTCAAAAGTAAAACCATATACTAGACCTGCCTGATTTGGAATCCAGTGTTTCAGATCTTCATCAAACCTAATAATTTATATTTATTGTGTTAAGATGCAGTTTTGGATTATGAACTTCTTAACTTTATACTTATTTGAGTCATTAAATTTTGAATATTCAAAATTTATAAAATATAAAAATTATAAAAATAAAAACTAAATGTGTGTTCAGGATGGCTGTAGTTTTTGAATTTCTGTTTTTTATATGAAAAAAAAACTAAACGTGTTCAATTGATATGAAATATTTTCATTTTTATTAAATTAATTGAAAATGATTTTACATAATTTGCAAAATATCAAAATATAGTTTTCATTTATAATTTTTTGGATTCCTGCAATATTTTATTATGACAAATTTAATGTTGTTAGTATTATTATACATAAAATAATAAGATTAGCATTTAGAACACAATGAATTAATTAGTGTTAATTGTTGTTAGAATGTTAAACATTTGTTGAAATAGATTATTGTTAGTGTTATTAACAATAGTAGGATTATGGTTAATTAATAAAATGACAAATTTAATGTTGTTAGTATTATTATACATAAAATAATAAGATTAGCATTTAGAACACCACAACTTTCATCATTTATATCTCATTCTTACACCATTTATTATATAATTAAAGATAATTTATTGATTAATTTGTAACTTGATAATTTGAAGAGAAACTACCACTGCTACCACTATATAATGATATTCCATATTAAAAGTACTGCATAGACCAATATTTTACTAAAATGCAATGCAAATTCTGTTGTATTTCTGAGAATTTGGGCCTTTTTATTAAGTTTTGCTTTTTTTTGAATTAGATTTTTATAATTCTATTTGAGATGTCTCCTTGTTCATGTAACAGTTTTGGAATTAAATATGAGTAACATAGATAAATCTTGGATGTATAGACGAAAAACAAGAGATGGTTACATTAATCCTGAATTTGTAGAAGGGGTTCAGTCGTTTATTGAATATGCCAGTTCTCAACCTGCATTTATGGACGGGGCTAAAATAAGATGTCCATGCAAAAAGTGCCAACATCTTCGTTATCTGTCAGTCGATGAAGTGTATTTTCACCTGTTACGAAAGGGATTTGTGCAAAATTATTTTGAGTGGACACGACACGGAGAAACATCAATCTGTAGTACATCGAGTGGAAATGTGGGTAACATGTGGACAACTGAGGGTGAATTTGAAAGAGAGGGGGAATTTGTAGCTGATGATGTAGGGGTGACTGATAATCCATACGTTCAAATGGTTTACGATGCAGCTGGCCATGATTTTAGGGAAAGTACACCAATGTTGGAAGAACCCAACGAAAATGCAACAAAATTTTATGATTTGCTAAATTCAGCAGATCAGCAGTTATGGCCAGGCTGCGATAACATGACTCAGTTATCTTCTGTTGCTCATATATTGAATATAAAATCCGAATGCCATATTTCGAATAGAGGTTTTGACCGAATTCTTGCTTGGTACAATAAATCATTGCCTCCTGACCATAAAATGGTTGATAATTTGTACAATGTGAAAAAACTGATCAGTGGTTTAGGTTTGCTTGTTGAGAAAATTGACTGTTGTCGGTTGGGATGTATGTTGTTTTGGAGGGATGACATCAATTTACAAGAGTGCAAATTTTGCAGTCAACCTAGGTACAAATCTAAAAGAGGTGGTAATCAGCAGAAATTGGTACCTTGGAAACGTATGTATTTTTTTCCATTGACTCCCAGGCTTCAAAGACTATATGCATCTGAAGTTACTGCACCTCACATGAGATGGCATGATGAGCACGAAAGTACAGGTGGAATAATGAGCCATCCATCCGATGCAGTTGCATGGAAACATTTCAATAACACCCATCCTGATTTTGCTGCTGAATCTCGAAATGTTCGAGTGTGTTTGAGCACTGACGGATTTCAACCTTTTGGTCAATCAGGGCAACAATATTCATCATGGCCAATCATAATTACTCCATATAATTTGCCTCCATGGATGTGTATGAATGAGGCATATATGTTCTTGACAGTTATTATTCCAGGACCTAGAAATCCGAAGCACAGAATTGATGTATATTTGCAGCCGTTGATTTATGAGTTGCAACAGCTTTGGGATGTCGGTGTTGAAACATATGATGCATCACTTAAACAGAATTTCATGATGAAAGCGGCATTAATGTGGACGGTCAGTGACTTCCCTGCCTATGCTATGTTGTCGGGTTGGAGCACGGCTGGAAAACTAGCATGTTCTTACTGTGGCGACGATTCAGATGCGTTTTATCTTCAACATGGGTGCAAAACTTCTTGGTTTGACAACCACAGGAAATTCCTTCCACCAGATCACCCTTTCCGACGGAACAAGAACAAATTTCTTAAGAATAGAGTTGTTCTTGCAAGTCCTCCTGTTATCAGAAGCAGCGAGCAAATTTTACAAGACATTGATGAGTTGGGTTTACTTAAGGTAACAGAAGTTGATGCTGATGAAGTTAATGGAAGAATCAACAAAAACTTTGGTTGGAGGAAAAGAAGCATTTTTTGGGATTTGCCATATTGGAAGACTAATTTGTTACGGCATAATCTAGATGTGATGCACATTGAAAATTTTTTTTTTGATAATGTGTTCAACACCATTATGAATATAGAAGGGAAGACCAAGGACAATTCAAAATCACGAGCGGATTTAAAGTTGTTATGTAGAAGGCCCGAGTTAGATAAAGATTTTTTAACCGAAAAATATCCCAAAGCATACTACAATTTGGACAAAAAACAAAAGGAAGTCTTGTGTGATTGGTTAAAAGGACTAAAGTTTCCGGATGGTTACGTCTCCAATTTGGCAAGGTGCGTCGACATGAGAAAGTTCAAATTATTCAAGATGAAAAGTCATGATTGTCACGTTTTCATGCAGAGGCTACTCCCAATAGCATTTCGAGAGTTATTGCCGACAAAAGTGTGGGAAGCTATAACAGAGCTAAGTATGTTTTTCAGAACATTAACGTCCTACGAGATAAGTGCGGCAGATATGGCAAGATTGGAAATAGAAATTCCAGTAATCCTGTGCAAACTTGAAGCAATATTTCCTCCAAGTTTTTTTGACTGTATGGAGCATCTCCCCGTGCATTTAGCACATGAGGCGAAACTCGCTGGTCCGATTCAATATCGTTGGATGTATCCATTTGAGCGGTAACTATCTATGACCTTCCATTGCAATTATTTTATACCTTTGTATGCTAATTAATGGCATTAAGATATATCATGTAGGTATTTGTTTCACTTAAAGAAGAACGTAAAAAATAAAGCTAGAGTTGAAGGTTCAATATGTAATGCTTATTTGGTCGAAGAAGCAAGTACTTTTTGTTCGCATTATTTTGAGCCTCATATACACACGAGACAGCGGAAAGTACCACGTAATGATGATGGCGGGACATCAAGTAATCAGGACGGAAATTTATCCATTTTTACATATCCTGGGCGTTTACATGGCCGTTCAATAAGGAAAATGCTAATAGAGGATGAATTAATAGCGGCCCATAGTTATATTTTATTGAATTGCGAGGAAGTTCGTCCTTATGTTAGGTAAGGTTAATATATACGCTACATTGTGATATATTGTTTTACTATGTAAAGAGTGTAATATATAAATTGATATTGGCATTTTAGATTATTTGAGGAATGGATATGGGAGCTAATGCCTGAGAAAAATGAAAATGAGGTGAACAAGGAAGTCGAAAAGCACTTTCATGATTGGTTCAAGACATATGTAAGTTGTGATTTTCACCATATATGTCCATACATACATGAATATATGAAATATATGATTGCATTGATGTTAGCTTATTGGAATATGTAGGCATCAACAAATGCAATTGACAACAACTACATCACTGATCTTGCAAAAGGACCTTTGCGATATGTTAAATCATTTCCGGTGTATTTCGTGAATGGATATAAATTTCATACACAGAGTCATGGTCATAACAAAAAAACGGTAAACAGTGGGGTTTGCATTCAAGGAGAGTTGATGGATTATTATGGGCAAATTGTTGATATAATTGAAGTCGAGTATCCCGCGTTGCCAATAAAACGTTGTGTGTTATTCAGGTGCGAATGGTATGATCCAACTATTAACGTGGGAACAAAAATACATACCATATACAATTTAGTTGAAGTCAACCAGCATAGAAGATTGACGAACTTTGAACCATTTGTGTTGGCAATGCAAGTGGGCCAGGTATATTATGTCTCCTATCCAAGCGTAAAGCGAGACAGATCGGAATGGTTTGCAGCGTGCAAAGTCAAACCAAGAGGCATTTATGAAAGGAAAGGCGACGGACAAAGTGAGCGTTCTGAAAATAATGATACATTTCAGGAGGAAGAACCGGAAGTTCATGAAATCAACAACTCTCTGCATTTTGAAGATAACGAACCATTGAACTATGCGGACAATGAATTTGTTGACATTGATGGTGAGGATGATGAAGAAACTTTGGTTAGCGATGGATCTGATGACGAGCCAGAATTTTCCTCTTATACATCGAAAAATGAGGATGATTTGAATTACGATTTACAGCTTAGTGACGATAGCGAATAATTTGTTTAACTACTTGCTTATCATGTGAGACCAATTAATATTGCACTGACTTGGATATTAATTTAATATGCTTATTACAATGTAATTATTTTCTATTATCTGACAATATGCATTTTTCTTATAATGGCAGGTTGAAAAATGTTTAAGCGAAAGAAGAGAATGTCGATTCCTCCGCGTCTCAGGTTGCATGATGGCGATGACAGTACTGGTACTGGAGGATCCGCATCGCAGGGGCTCAATGCCAGCACTGAGGCTGCCGCAGCATCATCGCCCATCTCTATTGCACCATCTACCATTCCTTCCACTGATTCCACTCCTATGGCACACCCAGAATCTATGCCAGCTCAGGGGTTGGGAACAGAACAAGCGGAAGAGCCTACGCCTGGCTCAATTGGAGAGGATGGAAGAATATACATCAATATCACAGCTGAGGAGTAAGTAATTAATATTTCACTTCATTATGATTTCAATGACAGTTATTACTTGTACTAACATTATTCACATTGTTGTATCTTAGATTGAATCCTTCAGGAAAGTGTTCAGGCATAATGACAACCTCTTTCAAAAACAGAATTGAATACGATGGGTTTGCCTGGAAGAATGTGTCAGAGGAAACCAAGAATTTTTATTTCGAAGAATTCAAGGTAAAACATTTATGATAAAGTCGGTTACATAACAAATTATATTTTACACTTGCTTACATTTTGTTTTTTGTTCTGTCTGTCTCATAAGAAACAATGTTATTGGAATTCGGCGTTGGACGATATCATGCCTTCTGTGTGGGAGACTAGTGCGCGGGCACGTTACAGAGATTTAGTCTGCTTGATAAAAAATGGTGGTGTCCGACCTCCCTACATGACCGAAGATATATGGGCACATTGGAGACAGTACTGGACGACCCCTGAAGCCATTGCCGTCGCATCGCATAATTCTAGTAACAGACGGGGAGGACCCGAGGGACTCAGTTCATGCTTGCATACTGGAGGATCGTTGTCGCATCGGGAACATGCAGATAGACTTGTAAGTATTACAAAATATTACTTTTACTGCTGTAATTAATGGTTAGGATGTCTGAATTTTATCTTATTACCATAGAGGAGGATGGGAATGTTACTTGTGTGAGGAGTTTGCTTTGTTGTTGAATGTTGGATTGTAGCGTAGTCTCGAAATTTGAAGTGTTTTTTTGTCTATGTATACAGGAGGTATGTTCCAAATATAGGGAAAACTCTGCCGAAATTTAAGTAAAAACTTTACAAAATATTACTTTTACCACTGTAATTAATGGTTAGGATGTCTGAATTTTATCTTATTACTATAGAGGAGGATGTGAATGTTACTTGTGTGAGGAGTTTGCTTTGTTGTTGAATGTTGGATTGTAGCGTAGTCTCGAAATTTGAAGTGTTTTTTTGTCTATGTATACAGGAGGTATGTTCCAAATATAGGGGAAACTCTGCCGAAATTTAAGTAAAAATTTTACAAAATATTACTTTTACCACTGTAATTAATGGTTAGAATGTCTGAATTTTATCTTATTACCATAGAGGAGGATGGGAATGTTACTTGTGTGAGGAGTTTGCTTTGTTGTTAAATGTTGGATTGTAGCGTAGTCTCGAAATTTGAAGTGTTTTTTTGTCTATGTATACAGGAGGTATGCTCCAAATATAGGGGAAACTCTGCCGAAATTTAAGTAAAAACTTGTACGAATAGTTAATAAATTATAGTTCATCTTTAATTCTTTTTATGTTTACAGGGAGCATCGATGGGTCGACCGGCTACCTATGGTGAGGTATTTTTACACACCCACACCAACAAGCATGATGGTCAAACGTTCGTCAATTCTCGGTCAAGGGTTTTACATGTATGTCCAAGTTGCTATATTTTACAAATTTTAAATATTACTTATTATTAATCGTTACTTATTGTAAAACATTTGTCCTACGACAGGAACAAGTTCAAGATGCAATTCAGCAACGCTCACAGACTTCTGATTATGTTGATGCGAATCAAATCTATTGTGACGTGTCTGGTGGTAGAGACCAGCGAGGACGGATATTTGGCTTAGGTTCTTTGGCCAAATCCTGTCACTCGCATGCCTCAAGTTCAAGTACTGCCGCATCACATAGACGGTCTGAATCCAGGCGAGTCCATGAACTTGAGAATACTGTAAATGAGCTGAGATCTGAATTGCAACAGTCACAGACTCGATAGCAGCAATCTCTCGACTTCATATCTGAGCTGCGCAATGAGATGAAAAATTTGAAGGGTATGGTGTCATCGCAGCAGTCCGATCGTACTTCTCCGCCGCCGCCGCCGCCTCCGCCATCAGCTTAATTAGTTATGATTTTGTATTATACATGACTATTATGTTATTACATAATTACTAACTTTATAACTAGTACAATTTTATTAAATTCGACTATTATTGGATATTAAAATTTAGATATCATCTTCATTTGCTTATTATTTTGCAATTAATTTTACAAGTTATAAAATGCATTATAAAAATATAATTGTTAGTTAATGGGGAAAATTTAGTTTAATTTCCCGACAGATTATTACCGACGGAAATTTTACTTCTGTCGAGAAATTCCCGACGGAATACATTTTTTCCGTCGGAAATTATTCCTGACGGAAAAAGCATTCCGTCGGGAATTTCCCGACGGAAACTCTACTTCCGTCGGCAAATTACCGACGGAAGTAGAGTTTCCGTCTGGAATTATTACCGATGGAAATTTTCCTTCCGTCGGGAAATTCCCGACGGAAGTAGAGTTTTACTGCCGACGGAAATTATTCCGTCGGCATTTTATTTTCCCGACGGAAATTACACATTTTCCGTCGGTAATTTCCGTCGGGAAATGTCTATTTTCTTGTGCAACACGGTAAAATTTCCATGGTTAACCATGAACTACTTTCTATCAACAAATAATATGTTTTTAATTTTAATAAATTTAAAGTGGAGTAAATAATTTAAGAAAAATAAAAGTTAAAATTGAATACTAGAATGTTATATAATTTATAAATAATATGAGAATCTAATATGAGTTAACTTCAATTATTGATTATAAAAGATTATTTATATTACTAACTAAAAGAATCATAAATTTATAAGAAACTAGAAAATGAACATATAATAGTAAAATAAAGAATATTGATATGGAATAAAAAGTCAAATTAAATTTGCTACATCACTTGCGGATAAAATATTAAAAATATATATTTTTAAAATCATAAAGAACTTAACAAATGAAAGATCTATTTCTAATTAGCTCGATCTTTTTATTGTATTTAGACCAAAAATTAATAGAAGGTTAATTGAAAAACATGAGTTGTTAACCCACTATATATATTATAAAACTAATCAGTAGTTTATGGAGGTTTTGTCGATTTTCCGTCACAAATTTTAAAATTTTCCGACTTTGGAATTGATGGTCTCTGAAAATACTAATAAAGGAAAGAATGGGAGAATATCAAAAGCATTAGTTGAAACAACTTCCATCTCCATCATCTACGTATACGGATGCTTTATACAAACAAAAGAATTGCCTAAAATGTACTAATAATACTTAAAGGTGGGCCGTATAAATGAGCGCCATACAATGTCCATTGTTAGATTGAAAATAAATTTATATTATTATTTTTTCTAATTCATAACAACAAATATAAAGAAAGATACCCCAATTTATAACCCTAAAATGATGCAAAAAATTTTACAATATAAAAATACCCTAACTTACCAATTTTAACTTATAGGTCAATTTTACCCATAATCACCAAATTTATCGGTCAATAACCAAATAGTAACGAACGAAATTTTTTTTTATAAAAATAATTGAACTTTGAGTATATAGTATAAAAAGTCATTTTGTCTGAATTCAGGTGGAAGCTTAATCGAAAAATTCAACTAGCATGTCACATCATTAAAAGCTCTGATGTGGCAATCTAGTCAACTGCCACATGTACAGATTGGCACATCACCTATGCCGCATCATCCAAAAAGCCTAATATGTACACGTGGCATATGACTAGATTGACACGTCATAACCCTTGATGATTTGGCATGCCAGTTGGATTTTTCGGTTGGGCTTTCACCTGAATTCTAGCAAAGTGATTTTCTAGGCCAGATACTCAAAGTTCGATTTTTTTACGAAAAATATTCTTTTATTACTATTCAGTTATTAATATATAAATTTAGTGACCATAAATAAAATTAACCATTAATTAAAAAGTTATTGTAGAACAGAGTAACAATATGGAGCAGAGTATATCACAACTAATAGAAGAAAAAAGAAGTGAAACTGATATATTTTCTCAGAGAAGCATGAATTCAACTGAACAAATTGGCCTTAATATAGGCATACATATCCAAAATTTTAGGAACATGATGTTACTGGTAATACCCACTATGACCCACTAACAACTAAAGAATAGGACAAAAACAGAATTTAATAACTGAAAAATAGCAACTAACTACAGACTTATTCAAAGCAAGATGGCTTTCTATAAACTGGACACTTGGACACAAACTTCATGAACTGGACAGCTGGACTTCCATAAGCTGGTGTTGAATTTTAACACTCTCCCTCAATGTCAGCTTCTCCTCTTCTTATCACACTAAGCTGATAAACCAACCTTTTCAACTTAATGCCATTTAACCCTTTTGTGAACAAATCTGCAACTTGATCTTCTGTCTTGATTTTCTTCAACTCAATGTCACCTTGTAAAACCTTTTCTTTAATAAAATGATAACGAACTGCCACATGCTTAGTTTTGGTGTGAAAACTGGATTTTCTGCGAGATATATTGCTGATTGATTATCACAATACAATGGAACCCCATGATCAATTTGTTGGCATAAATCCTTCAACAACTGCATAAAGCCAAGTGCTTTCTTGAGCTGCCATTGCTACTGCTCTATATTTCGACTCTGCTGTTGACAAAGACACAGATTGTTGTCTCTTACTACTCTAGGAGACTGCTCCATAGCCTAACATGAAAACATATCCAGTAGTGGAACATCGAGTATCATGGTCTCCAGTGTGATCAGCATCACAGTAGCCAATAAGCTTACAATCTCCACCTCTTTTATACAAAATACCATAATCAAGTGTGCTCTTCACATATCTTAAAATTCGCCGCACCGCTTCTAAATGAGGCTTCTTGGGATTTTGCATATATTGACTCACTACACTAACTGAATAAGAAATATCAGGTCTGGTTAAAGTAAGATAGATCAAACTACCCACCAATTGTCGATACATCGTTGCATTTTCTAATTCTCTTCCTTCATGAGTACAAATTTTAAAATTTTGTTCCATCGGAGTAACAATTGGCTTGCATCAAGCATTCCAAATTTTTCCAACAAATCTCTGGAATACTTTTGCTGATGGAGAAAAATTCCTTCTTCAGTACGATCAATCCAAACCAAGAAAGTGTTTAAGCTGTCCAAGTTCTTTCATCTTAAAACGAACAGATAAATTATTCTTTGTGAAAAGAATTTCTTCCTTCCAATCTCCAGTTATAATCAAATCATCCACATATACTAGCACAATAGCTAATTGTCCTCCATTAGATTTGATAAACATACTAGAATCAGCAGGCATCACCACATAATCACTAAAAGTAAGAAATTCAGCAATCTTATCATACCAAGCTCTCAGCGCCTGCTTTAATCCGTAGAGAGCCTTTCGGAGCTTACACAAATATTCCGGGTGATCTTGACTTTGAAAGCCTATTGGCTGATTCATGTAAATTTCTCGATCCAACTCTCCGTGTAAAAATGCATTCTTGACATCCATCTGCCATAAACTCCAGTCTTTGTTGGTAACAAGTGCAAGCAAGACCTGAACAGTCGTAAGCTTTGCAACTGGACTGAATGTCTTGGGAAAATCCACAAGCTACAAGACGAGTTTTGTATCTTTCAATTAATATATCTGTTCGGCGTTTAATCTTAAACACCCATTTACATGAAATAGGCTGCACATCTTTTGGCTTGGGCATAAGTTCCCAAGTTTGATTTCGTTGTAGTGCAACAAGCTCCTCTACCATAGCTTCAGTCCACTTTGAATTTTGAGATGCTTCCTCAAACGTTCCAGGTTCTTTGATATCTTCGACAATGGTAGCATTAGCATAGTTGGGATTTTGCTTTCTGACTCTAGTTGATCGCCGAAGTGGAACTTGGTCATCATCTTCAATTGTTCGATGATGCACACCTATTTGCCATGGATTTTGAGATACACCTCCACCAAGATCATCATCTGTAGCTTTAGGTTCATCAATTTTCAACTGAATTTGGGAAGATTGCACCGCATCTTTGAAACCATTTGAATCTAGCAGTAGTTCCTTGTTCGAGGACCACCATAAAGAGGCTTCATCAAACACCACATTTCGGGACATATAGCATTTTCCAGTTGTAGGATCACATCATCTCCACCCTTTCCTTTGACTGTTATATCCTACAAAAATACATCTAACAGCCTTTTTGATCATTTGGCTACGTAATTGGTTAGGTATGAATACATAACATTCACAACCAAAAACTTTAAGATAACCAACAGTAGGCTTCATATTCCATATTTTTCCAAAAGGTGAGAGGAAGCATAACCTTTGTTGAGGAAGTTGATTGATTACAAAAGTTGCAGTATTCATCGCTTCTGCCCAAAATCTTCCTGGTATATTCTTTGTATGAAGCGTACTTCGACAAACTTCTGTAAGATGCCTATTCTTTCTCTCAACAATGCCGTTTTGCTGTGGTGTGTTGGCGCATGTGAATTGGTGACGTATTCGACATTCTCGAAGATATTGAATAAACTCTTCTGAGCTGTATTCTCCACCATTGTCAGTATGCAAGCAGCAAATTCTTTTACCAACTTCAGCTTCAATGGTTTCTTTGAACTCCCTAAATTTTGAAAATACATCAGATTTTGCCTTCACAAAATAAACTCAAACATACCTCAAGAAGTCATCTATGAAAGTCACCATATACTTCATTCCACAAACTGATGGTTGTTTAACAGGTCCAAACACATCAGAGTGTATCAACTCTAATGGTTTTCTTGTTTGAAACTTGGACTCTGTAAATGGAAGTTGATGGGCTTTTCCATGTTGACAACCTACAAAAATTGTGTCAGTTCTCACTTTAAGTTGAGGAAGTCCCTTTAACATCGACTTCTTCATCATCACTTCTAGCTTGGAGTAGCTGACATGGCTTAGTCGCATATGCCATAAATCTGCCGTTTCATTTTTCTTGGTCTTGTCTACATATGCAACCTCTGCTGTCATTCCATAAACTGACTTCAATCTCCGTCCCTCCATCACTGGCTTTTCTGAAATTTGGACATCTCGATACACCTTCACATCTTGAGGGCCAAACAAAACAAAATGACCTGAAGATGTTAGTTGTGCCACTGAAAGCAAATTTTTTATCATACCTGGCACATGGTAAACATTTTGGAGAGGCACTTCATCATCAACACATTGGGGAGTAACTAGCGCATCACTAGTGTGAGCAATCGGTAACTTTGAGTTGTTAGCTGTCACTACAACACGACTTCCATTTTTATTTTGCCAAGTTTTGTAATTTATTTTTGTCACCCGTCATGTGATTTGAGCAGCTAGAATCAACAATCCAGTTATTTTCATAATTAATTTGCTTAGATGTTGGTGCAATGAGAGCTAACTCCTCTTCTGTAGCAAATAATGCCTCTGCATCACATTCTTCTTCACTTTTAAAAGTAACAACATTGCGTTCAATGGACTTTTGCTTTGACCAACAAAACTTTTCCATGTGATCTCTCTTTCCACAATTGTGACACTTCCCTTCAAACGTCTTGTTACCACCATGTTGCTTCGATGCTCCCCCTGCACGAGTACTGCATTCACTTTGTTGGTATCTTCCTTTGTCTTCATTTCTTTTCGATCCACCACTGCTATACTGCTTTAAGTTCCACTTGCTTTTGTTAGCATAGAGTGCCTTCTCTTTACTTTTTAATGTAATTCCTCCTATTTGCTTGGCTAAAGCTTCTTGAGCAGCAAGCAAATTTTCAAACTCAACAAGTGATGGCTGATTTTGCCATCCCTGTGATGCAATAATAAAGCCTCTAAATTTAGGCTTCAAACCATGAATGATAATCGTCTTCATTCTGGTCTCCCCGATTAGAGCTCGTGGATCCAACTCAGAAATTTCCCGGCATATTGTCTTCACTTTGTGAAAATACTGAGCAATTGTAATGTCACATTGGGTCACCGAAAATAACTCGCTCTCTAACAATTGAAGTCTCGTGTCATTTCTCTTTGAGAAGAGCTCTGCTAATGTATCCCAAGCTTCTTTGGGGGTCTTGGCATCTCGAATGTGCTTTAGCACATCTTCTTCAACTGTTGTTTTCAAGACGAACAATGCTTTACCCGATTTAATCTTCCATTTTCGCAGCATTTTATTTCCCCCATCACCAGGTTGCATAACCTCACTACCATTAACAACTTCCCACAAATCTTGTCCCTACATATATGACGTGATGCAGGTGGACCAAGAATTGTAGTTCTGATTGTTGAGCTTTTTAATGCCACCAACAACTTGAAGATTGCTCATTTTGCCAAGATAAAATTCCCTTACAGACTACAATGGCCTGCTCTGATACCACAATGTAGAACAGAGTAACAATATAGAGCAGAGTATATCACAACTAATAGAAGAAAAAAGAAGTGAAACTGATATATTTTATCAGAGAAGCATGAATTCAACTGAACAAATTGGCCTTAATATAGGCATACATATCCAAAATTTTAGGAACGTGATGTTACTGGTAATACCCACTAAGACCCACTAACAGCTTAAGAATAGGACAAAAATAGAATTTAATAACTAAAAAATAGCAACTAACTATAGACTTATTCAAAGCAAGATGGCTTTCTATAAACTGGACACCTGGACACAAACTTCATGAACTGGACAGTTGGACTTTCATAAACTGATGTTGAATTTTAACAGTTACTTTGCTCGAAAATTGACCAAAACAGACTTTAATGGATTGCAATTGAAAAATAGGCTATACACTGGTTAATCAATCTATGCCCACCCCTAATGTGCGTGCATTTGGACTATTTGATTGCGCACACATCGAACTACCATTTAGAAAAGTTTGCACAAGAATTTTATAAGAAAAAAAAAAAAGATAAAAATATTTTTACAGATTAAAATGGGTTAATTTATTTCAAAAAATTAAACTTGGTTTCAATTAAATTTAAAAATAACTATTGTAGAGAAAATAAATCATCCCAATAATTAAAAAATAAAATCATCCCTGAAAAGCTGGGCACTCAAGGTCCTCCTCCATCCCACTTGAGCATATAAAATGAAGGTGGGACAAAGTTTAATAGTGCTAACGTTCTTATCTCTCTCTTGTTTATAGATAGTGCAATTTGAAATAAGAGATGAAATAACAAAGAAAATGATTAAAAAAAATAAAAATAATTATTGATGAATGCATTATTGATGTAAAAAGCAGTATCAGAGGGTGGATCAAAAAAATCGAAAACCTATACCAGAGAATATAGCAAAATGCACACTTTCCCTCATTTATATTTAAGATTAGAGAGAAGGAACTACCTTGTCGAGTTGTTGTCCAATAAAGAATTTTTTTTTTCAATACAATAAGAAGCAGAATTCATGGCAAAGGAAAAATATTACAGCGAATAATACTAACTTAAATTGCTATATCAACAGAAAACCTTTTCGAGGTAAACAATGAGCAACCTTGTTAGCTTCACGGGGAAATATGAGGAAAATAAACATTACAACACGAAGTTAAAAAAAAACTAATATCACTTAATAAAGGTATGAGACATGAAGGAGAAGGAGAAGCTTCGCTCTTGTGAATAGCCTGTGTAAATTGTAAACAGTATGATTCTAAGAAGAAATTCTGTGCTGAGCTTTCATGAAAATCAAGACTTCCCTAACAGCTGTAGCTTCTAACAAGAGAAGATTTAAAGCGTATGTTGAGTTTGTTAGTTGTTTGCTATTTTAATTCATCCGCTTTTATTTCTCATTGGGTTTATGATCTTCTTATTGCTGCATCTAGCTTGAGGAATGGTGTTGGTTTTATCCTGAAGGACTGTTGCCATCTTAAAAGCTTGTTCATATTGAGTTCTCGGTTGTGGGTTTCTAGAGAATGCAATCAGCCTGCTCACATGCTAAGCAAAATATCTTTTATCTTCCTTAGATACTCAAGTTTGGATTTGAAGATAAGCCTGATTTTGTTTCTCATTTTGTTGAAGCTGATGTTTCTTTTGCCTACTCATTAAATGAAATGGCCTAAAAAAAAACAGACCATGGAACTTTGAAAGGGGTAATATTCGTTAATTTCCAAGACAGGAAAAGAAAAACTGATGGGCTAGGCTGCGCAAGAGTTACAAAGGCCCACCCCAATAGATAGCAGAAAGTCGAATAAAGTGGAGAGAGTTCTTCCGTTATAACTGAAAGATGTTGAAACACCATTAAACAATCAGATCATAGCCGATCTTCATTAGTATAAACATAATCTGAATTACAATCATCCTCATACTCAATATCATCATCATAATCATAATTTATATCTTCATATGATGGGATTGCATCTTCTGACAAATCCTCAAATTTTGATGATCTGCTAAAGCCATCAGTTTCTCCTCCTTCATCTGATTCACTATTAGAGGCTTCATTCCCCATTTCATCTTCCTCTTCAGATGTTTCATTAGGATAATCATTATATGGATGAACTTCAGCTGACAACCACCAAATGAAATTTTTAGATTTTTTTTTTTTAAAAAAAAAAAAAAGGGGGGGGGGGGGGGGGGGGGGGCACTTTCAAATGCACTTTAAAGCATAAACAATAGGAGAAATTATGATACCATTGGAATCATCAGTATCATATTCAAATAAATCATCTGGTCCATCATAAAAGTCCTCATCATCCTCTACTCGAATCCTGAGTACAAAAATTACAGCTTTTGGTTAGCCATCAATATCAATCTCATACACATGGGTAACAACTATTTTAAAGGGGAAAGGCACAATTGCAAGAAACGTTATGCTTACAGGGGATATGGGATAACACCAGCTTCATCATCAACATCCATATCATCCTTCATGGTATAATAGTCGTACACATAATCATCTGTATATAACATGTAAGAAAAGAGAATTCCTTCAATATAACAAGAAAAATTCTGGCTAGCTATAGTATTAGAGAGAGGACTAAAAGTCAAATACTAGGTTTGGTTATTGCATTTACACTTAGCAAATAAATGTCCCAGGAAACATAACATCTGTCCTTCCCACTAAGAATGCATATGTATTATTGATGGAAAACATAACATTTCTTTACAGAGACCTGCAAACCTTTAACAACTACTGAATAACACTGATCAATTAAACAATGGCACTCTACAATAGAAAGGAAAATGCACAACCTTGGGCAGAAGAGGAAGCAAGTATATCGGATTCAATTTCTGCAACAGATCTTGGCATAATATCATAACCTTGCCCAGACAAATAAGCACAAATATCAGACTCAATCTCTGCAACAGCACTTGGTATCAAATCTGCAGGAATAGGCAGATGGCTACTAAGATTTCTTTGATCTTCCACAAACATAGCTCTGTCATATAATCTTCAAGATTGTTACTTTCAATGAGTTTAGAACAAACAAAAGAGAATTAAATTTTCAGAATTTCAAACTTACTCTTGCTCTTGAGCTTCATTGGATCCTTCTTCAACATTAACACGAACAACATCATAAAAATGGCAAATTTCATGTATTTTATCACGAACTGCCTTTTTGCTTCCCCTATGACTACTGTATATTTGTTCAAAGCAGGAATTTTGGGCTAACACCTAGAACAAAATGGTTTGAAAATGAGAATAAGAAAAAGCTGTGCATAAAAGGAATTAGAGAGATCTTTAACCATGCCATTGTTAAATTAATGGTCTGAAAAATACTTGAGAGTTGGAAAGGACCAGATACACATATCTAGAAACTCATAAACAAGACCTAACAGAAGTAGTTGGTTGCTTATGCTTACTATTTCAGAGTTGATTAAAGCCAAGATGAATCTAACCTCTCCCATTCCAAAATGATATGAAATTCTGATATGAGAAATCAATGATCCTATCAAGGCAGGCTATGGTATCTGTAGAGGTTGTCTTGAAGGATAACAAACACCCAAAATCAGATAGAAAGCTCGGAGATAATCTGATACACATGTCAATCTAAAGCTGGCTTAGAATAGCCTAATTAACTAAGCCCTAATCAGTACTAAATTTCTCACTGACTAAAATGATATAAACTGTTTAACCTGATGAAGCCTTTAACTCAAGTCCTTATTGCTCAAGAGCAATTAAGCACTAGAAGTTTTGCAGATCAATGAGGACACAAGTTGATGAATAAGGCTAAAAAGAAAAGGCAAGAAAAAAAATAACCTCACATTATTTCAGCCTTAGAAACCACTGTAGGATATAAACAACTACAGCCACAGGCACAGCATATAAATGATAACCATTACTGTTAACAGAATTTTATATAAAGTTCAATGGTCATCATATATCATCTTTCATGATGCAGAAGAGACCAGTGCACCTATATTTCGCCTATGTAGTCAGAGAGAAATGTTTTGTTCCTCGTGCATTCTCAGAGATCTACACATCATTAACAAGATTGAAAAGTTACTATCCACATCCTACTTTCACTTGTCTATCATCAAAGAGATCTATCTCACTAAGGACATTCATATGTTAAAAAACATCAAATGAAAGTCACTTTTTATTGTCACTAGCTTCAATATAAAGAACAATATGCATGCAGCCAACAGAACTGCATGAGAACTATTATGATTAAAAAAAGAATCAAGATTAATGGCATGTTAATGATGAAAATTTTAAGCCAATCATTCAGAAGTAATGCACAATTAGGAAGAGGCACTAAAATTTTTTTTAGAAAATATATCCAAATTCTACGATTGAGAAGTATATGTCATCTTACGTTGAAGTAATTTTGGAATATATTTAAATCTCAACATGTTAATGGATCAATCTTCCACTGAGCATACCTCCTGAATTTTTGCCCCATTGGACAAGAGTTCCTCTTTTATCTGTAAGCAATAGATAGGAAATAGTTAAAGTGCTGGATATAATGACAGAAAGACTACTCATTGTAATAAAATGCAACTTGGACAGGGTTGTTAAGGCTGAGAGAGAGAGAGTTTACATCGTCCTTCTTTAAGGTCCTTTTTTGTCTGTCAGTTTCTGGTTTTCCTTCAACTGCATCAACAGAATTAGACTGAAAAAAAGTGGCATCTCATTGGTTAGTGCATACCATCATAGATTTAACTTTTCACAATTACTTATCAGAAGGATAGGTAAACAGGTAGAATTTTTAACACCATACTAGCAGAGACAAAAAGTACAGAAAAAAAAAATACAGTACTGTATATTAACTAACCATAAATGATTGGACAACATCCATGGCGTCCTCTGAGCTATCAACAGTCTCAACATGCTTTACAAAAACTTTCTTAGTCTTCAAACCACCCACTGTCATTAACAAATAACGATGGATCAGCTCATAAGAGAGAAAGCAATGATCAAAGTGAAATAACAAATCTTAATGAAGGGAAATTCATATAAATAGCTAAGGAAGGAAATTAGAGTACTCAGTTACTCATGATTTCCTAAATCTCATAATTCTGAGTGCAGCACATTGTCGCCTAACACATATAAGCCTAGAGTAGATGACACGAGCAAAACCCAACACTAGTCCAATTATCATATAAGAATAACACACAGTTGGAAAATTAAATTCAGAAGCTCAATCTATCTGATTCAGCCATCCTAATTCCTATTTTAAAAAATTAGACAACAAAATCATAACTTAAAAAAAAATTAAACAAAAATGAAAACTGAAGGTTCAGTGCCCTATACCTTGTCCATGACCTGAACCTTCATCATCGATAGACAACTTTTCAAAATCTGAAAGCGGCCGCTTCGATGGCCTTTCATTAATTTCCAGCCCTACAATGCAGAAACAAATTGAAATCGATATTTTCATCAATTATTTTTAGCTTTAAAGAACTGTAAAGAGAAAACGTTGAACTTACAGAAGGCGTCGAGCCGGGAGTGCCAAGACTTGCGCTTAACTCTAACAATTACGGGCTTGTCTGCGGAAGTTGATTTACTGGCAAACGAAGAGTTATCGCTAATAATCGCCATTGCAATCAGGCTCTGCTGCTGAGTTTACTCTTTACTTTGTTCACTTGATAATATAGGCAGAAAAGAAGTAAAGAACCCTCTGCTGTCTGCTGTTTACTTTCGAGCATCTATATAAGGCAAAATCTAACTTTTAGTCCTCGAGCTTCAATATTTATTTTTATTTGATCCTTCGATTTCTTTCTTCTTCTTCAGTTTCTGTATAGAACATTTCTCAAATTTTCAGTAAGTTTGAATAGAAATTTACTATTATGTGTTATTATTGCATGTAAATATTGTTATAAAAAAAAGTTTAAATTAAAAAAAATAAAAATATATATATTTTTTTTGATAATTTTATTGTGTAGTTGATTTAAACTATAATTAAAATCATCATATTTTAATGGCTATGGATTTTAATGGCTCTGATACCACATGTAAGATTTCGATCATTAATTTCATACTGACATCATCATAAACATTCATACCCCATTCGGATCTTGAATGTAATAATAATCACATAAAAAAGTGAATAGATCACTTACCTTGAGCGGAATTCGACATGATGAAGAGAAGTTTGACAATTACGAACGTCGTAAACTAGTTTCTCTCCCTTAACCCTCTTTATGCAGCAAATGCTTGATGGAAAGCGAAAATACGATCGTTATGTATTTTGTTTTGTTTGCTAAACTTAATTAGGGTGGAGAGAGGACTAGTTTATATACCATATTAACTTTAGATCTAGTACGTCCATCAAATACTAATTTAACGGTTAAGATTTAACATACTATTAAATAAAAGGATAATCATAATCCTAACTTAATATGGGTTTAATGTAAATAGAAGTATAGGCCAAATAGACTTTTAATCCGGCCACACTTCTAACATTCTCCCACTTGGCCGGATGTTCCATCATCATATTTAATAGTATAACATAAGGCTAGCAAAGATTAAATCTTATAAACCGTTAACATCATAAACACCTCAACATAACAAATTACATAATGCGGGTTATGGCGGTCATACACAGTATAGTCGCATACTCCCTTCCATATACCACTACATCAAGAACTTATTATGTTAGGTTCATAAGTTGTATATAAACAACATACAGTCCACATACTTATTATGAAAATACATACAAATTTCTTATTCAAACAATCATGTATACATAAGCACAATGAATAAGAAATATAAAATTCAGAACCATGTCATTATTGAGCTCAAGAGTGTTAAACATTATTATCAATCATCAATACAACCAAGACCCATCCTAAGCACATGTTCTTTAAATGTCTTTGGTTGTAAACCTTTAGTTAGAGGATCTGCAATCATAAGATCCGTCCTAATATGTTCTATACACACTCTTTGTTTCTGAATCTCCTCTTTAACAACAAAATACTTTAATTCCATGTGTTTTGCGCCTCTGGAATATTTGTCATTTTTAGAGAAGAAAACTGCTGCAGAATTATCACAATAAATTTTCAGCGGCTTACTTATGGTGTCGACAATCCTAAGCCCTGAAATAAAGTTTCGCAGCCATAATGCATGAATTGTAGCCTCATAACAAGCTACAAATTCTGCTTCCATAGTGGATGAAGCAATAATAGACTGTTTGGCACTTTTCCATGAAATTGCTCCTTCAGCTAATAGGAACAAATAGCCAAACGTTGACTTTCTGCTATCAACACACCCAGCAAAATCTGAATCTGAATCTGAATATCCAATCACATCTAAATGATCAGACCTCTTATAAGTGAGCATGTAATCCTTTGTTGCTTGAAGGTATCTCAACACTTTCTTTGCAGCTTTCCAATGATCAATACCAGGATTACTTTGATATCTACCCAGCATCCCTACTGCAAAACTGATGTCGGGTCTAGTACAGGTTTGAAGGTACATCAAACTGCCCACAACAGAAGCATATGGTATTGCTTCCATTTCCTTACGTTCTACATTATTCTTTGGACATTGAATAAGACTAAATTTATCTCCCTTTTGAATAGGGACTACACTTGCTGAGCACTTGCTCATGTTAAATTTCTCAAGAATTTTCTCAATATAGGCTTTCTGAGACAGTCCTAATAAACCTTCTGATCTCTTACAGAATATTGAAATTCCAATCACATAGGATGCCTCTCCCATATCTTTCATTTCAAAACTCTTAGAAAGAAATTCTTTAGTCTTATGCAATATACCCAAGTCATTAGTAGCAAGCAAAATGTCATCAACATACAGAACTAGAAATATAAACTTACTCCCACTGATCTTTCGGTAAATACACCGATCAACAATGATATCCTCAAAACCAAAAGAAGTAATGGTATTATTGAACTTAATATACCATTGCCTGGAAGCTTGTTTAAGTCCATATATTGACTTCTTCAATTTACACACCATATTTTCTTTACCTTCAATGGAAAAACCTTCAGGTTGATCCATATAAATTTCCTCCTCAAGATCCCCATTCAGAAAGGCTGTTTTCACATCCATTTGATGTAACTCTAAATCAAAATGAGCTACTAATGCCAAAATTATTCTCAAAGAATCTTTCTTTGAGACGGGTGAAAAAGTCTCCTTATAATCAATGCCATCTTTCTGAGTATAACATTTGGCAACAAGTCTAGCTTTATATCTTTCAACATTGCCATTTGAGTGGCGTTTGGTCTTAAAGACCCATTTACAACCAACCCTTTTAGAACCTTCTGGCAAGTCTATAAGATCCCAGACATTATTTTGAGCCATTGATTCTAACTCTTCTTTCATAGCATCAATCCACTTTTTAGACTTATCACTACCTATGGCTTGTGAAAATGAAACAGGATCATTATCAATGCCACAATCAAAATCTGACTCTTGCAAATAAACCACATAATCATTAGGAATAGCTGACCTTCTAACCCTTACAGGTTTATTTAAGGCTATACCAACTGGTTCATTTGTATGAGTTGGTGGTAAGTTAAGTTCTTCATGGGGTGCTTCTTTGTTATCCAAATGTTGTTCTTGATTATTTTGTTCTTCCAAATCAAGAACAACATTTGTTGTGGTTGTGGATCTAAGAACATTTATGGGCAATGGAACATCAACCCTTATTTCATTAATATCCACAACTTGATTTTCAGCACTCCCACTAACCTCACCATTCTCTAAAAATTTGGCATTAGCTGTTTCAACAATTCTAGAACTATGGTTTGGACAGTAAAACCTGTACCCTTTGGATTTCTCTAGGTAACCAATAAAGTAACCACTAACTGTTCGAGAATCCAATTTTCTTTCATGTGGATTATAAATTCTTGCTTCTGCTGGACAACCCCAAACATGCAGGTGTCTTAAACTAGGTTTCCTTCCAGTCCATAACTCAAAAGGAGTTTTAGGAACTGCTTTACTAGGAACCCTATTTAACAAATATACAGCAGTTCTCAGTGCATACATCCACAAACTTTTGGGTAATGAGGTATTACTTATCATACTCCTAACCATATCCATTAATGTTCTATTTCACCTTTCTGCTACACCATTTTGTTGTGGTGTGCCTGGCATAGTATACTGTGTACATATGCCATGACTTTCAAGGAACTTGGCAAATGGACCAGGACATTGTCCAGATTCATCATACTTTCCATAATACTCACCACCTCTATCTGATCTTATAATTTTCACTTTTCTATCTAGTTGCCTCTCAACTTCCTTTACAAATACCTCAAGGGCATTTACAGCTTGAGATTTTTTATGCAGCAAATAGATATAACCATACCGTGAAAAATCATCTATAAAGGTGATGAAGTACTTTTCTCCATTAAAGGACGGAGTGTCAAAAGGTTCACAAATATCAGTGTGTATTATTTCAAGAAGCTGACTGCTTCTTGTGGCTCCTTTCTTGCTATGTTTGGTTTGCTTGCCTTTAATGCATTCCACACATAAGCCAAGATCAGTAAAATCTAGATTTGGTAAAATCTCATTCTTTACTAATCTTTCTAATCTTTCTTTAGATATATGACCCAAACGTTTATGCCACAAATAAGCAGAATATTCATTCACCAAACTACGTTTTATTCCAATATTATGATTAACATTAAATAGGGATTCAGAAAAAATATCATCAAGTTTCAATTTATATAAACCATCCATAAGAATTCCAGAACCGATAAAGGAATTATTCTTATACAAATTGAAATAACCATGTCCACCCTTAAAGGTATATCCACTAGCATCAAGTCTAGAAACAGAAATTAAATTTCTAGAAATCGAAGGTACATAGAGAGTGTTCATTAGATCCAAGTGATGCCCTGTATCTAATGTCAATCAATAAGTCCCTACACCTTCAATTGGGGCCTTCATTCGGTTCTCCATAAATAAAAAGTTGTTAGTTGGGCTTATGGTTTGGATTGAAAGGAATCCCTGCATAATATTAGAAACATGAGTAGTGGCACCAGAATCAAACCACCAAGTATTAGAAGGAACTTCAGATAAGTTTGATTCAAAGCATACAGAAACATAATGTATACCTTTCTTTTCGAACCAAGCCTTACGTTTTAAGCAATCTTTCTGATAATGTCCTTGCTACTTGCAGAAGTGACATTTATCGAATTTTTGTCCCTTCTTTTCATCGTTAGCAACCTGTGAAACTTTAGCAGGTTCCTTTTTCTTGAAATTCTTGGCCTTTTGTTTGAGTCTTTTTCCAGCTCCTTGACCCACTAAGTTAATAGAATGAACTCCTTGTTTCTTTAATCTCGCTTCCTCCTGAATAAGCTTACTAGACAATTCATCAATGTTCCACTTATCCTTTAATGCATTATAATTGATGTGGAACGGTCCATATTCAGTAGGAAGTGAGTTCATGATAAACTGTACTAAGAAGGAGTCTTCCACAGTCATACCTAGTGTCTTAAGTCTTGCTGCAATATTAGTCATTTCAAGGACATGTTGCTGCATACTCTTTGACCCATCAAACTTCATGGTCGTGAGTTCAGCCATAAGTGTCCCTGCAAGTGCCTTATCAGCAGAACAAAACTTATCTTCTACTAGCTTAAGAAAATCTTTGGCATTCTGATTTTCAGTGCTAGGAAGTGTAGACTTAATGTTGTTGGCAATTGTCATTCGCATAAAATTCAAGCATAATCTATTAGACCTTATCCATGCCTTATGGTGTGCCTTTTCAGCCTCTGTACTAGTATCATTAATGTCAGCAGGCTTATCTTCTAATAGCGCCAAGTCAAGATCCAAAGCACCTAAATGGAAAGTGACTTGCTCGCTCCATTCAGAAAAATTCACACCGGTGAACAAGGTGACAGAAGAAGCTTGAGAGTGAAGGCTAATAGCTGCAAGTATAAAAACGCTCACTTATTAACAGATTCATACAGGAAGCACATACATTAAATATATATTGCAGGTTTCCTTTGGGTAAACACAACAATACATATCATTATTATCATTAGAATGCCATTTAAACTTTATGAGAAAATTAAATAAATTTTACCAAATATATATAGCATCTTTGGATAACTATATATATGTGACAACAGTATATTAATTTTCTCCTTTATATTTATTAGTCATAGAACATTGATTTACCTTTGGGTAAATTCCTTAATTTTCATCAACCAATAAATTCTTTATAATAGCATTTGATAAAATACATAAATTATATGACTACACATTCAAATTAATTTGGCCACTTTGGTGACTAACAAATTAATTTTAATCATAATGTCATACAATATATATCACCACACATTTTCAAAATTAATTTAGCCACTTTGGTGACAAATAAATTAATTTTGATCATACCATCATAAAATAATAATAATATACCCATGAGATAAATTAAGATTGAAGTTTTGATTATAGGTCAAAATAACATTAATATGACCAAACATAAAAATCAAAACTTTAAAATCAATTTATACAATATTATTAAACTTTATGAATCAAAAGATAATTTGCCAAAATTAATAATTTCATGCAGTAAATAATTATAATTTGATCCAAATAAGACAATCATAATTTGATACAATATCAAACCAAACAATAACAATCCTAATTTGATGCATGTTCTAACAGTTGCTCGACATCCATTACGCCCGCACCAATTAATTTATTTTATTTTATTTTAATTGTAATATATGGCCCATTAATTGCTACCCCTGTATCATAACTTTTATATTTCTTTGCTTCTTTCGCTTATGTTGCCCTGAATTCATGTTGGTTTCTGTGGTTATGGTAACATGCATTCATCAAATCAATTCCTTCGGCCACCACTACCAATTCATTAGGCGGCAGCAATTCACTTTGGCAACAATTATACATTTGTTTAAAAACACAATTAAATGCATTAGCTATTATAAGTATACGTTAATTAGAGTTTGGGTGGCAACCAAACTCCACATAAGCGGCAGCCATCATTAATTAATATAATAGATATATATTTAATTGTTGCCTTAAATTCAATTATTGCATATATGCATTCTACTGCCACTTATCATGTTTGGAAAGATAACGCCTTGAGCGGCGAAATATAAGCAGTACCAAATTGTAAGCATATACCCATACATGAGCGACAAGAAATCAAGAAATCGTCAATGATAAATGCAAATAAATTAATTATTCTTTACATAAAATTATAAAAGCATAATTTTCATAATCATAATTGAACAATCATCAAATCATAAATCTAGGGATTATTATTTATTCAAAAACCAGGCTCTGATACCACATGTAAGATTTCGATCATTAATTTCATACTGACATCATCATAAACATTCATACCCCATTCGGATCTTGAATGTAATAATAATCACATAAAAAAGTGAATAGATCACTTACCTTGAGCGGAATTCGACATGATGAAGAGAAGTTTGACAATTACGAACGTCGTAAACTAGTTTATCTCCCTTAACCCTCTTTATGCAGCAAATGCTTGATGGAAAGCGAAAATACGATCGTTATGTATTTTGTTGGGTTTTTTTTAGTTTGGTGTGAAAATAGGAAAAAATAGGCATAGTGGTGCTACAGTAAAAGAATTTGGGAAATTGGTGTGCCGGAAAACGGCACTTATGTTTGACGTTTTTCGAAATGGCGGGGCCCATTGGAGGAGAGGTGATTTTGCCAGAAAACGGCAAATATTTGTGCCGTTTTCTGGCAGATAATTATTTTTTTTTTTTGGTCTCCTTTGGAAAACGGCGTCGTTTGGCTTCGTTGCGCCTGGGGGGGGGGGGGAGATTATGAAGACAGAAAACGGCACTATGTAGTGCCGTTTTCTGCCCTGCTGGGGCCGGTCAGAAAACGGCAATATTTATTGCCGTTTTCTGGCTGGCCCAGTCAGAAAACGGCAAAATTAATTGCCGTTTTCTGACAGGGAACACTGTTCCCACGCGGCTGCAGCGCACGGGAAATACTGTGCGCTGCAGCCATAACAGACCCGTGTCCTCTGCCATACACGGGTCTGACCGGGAAAAAAGAATTTTTTTTTTTTTTTTTTTTTTTTTTTATAATTTTGCCTATAAGAAGCTATCTGTGGTTTGCATACATACGTTTACAAGTTTGAAGAACAAAGGTAAGTTTCATATTTCGTTGCATAAGTTATTTTGCTATTTGTAAAAAGTTTTTGAAAGTGTTGTGAAGTTTAATATTTCATGATATTAGTAATCGATAATATTAGAGCTGTGAAATAAAAATTTCGTTGTTAGGTAAACTGTAATAAAAGAATATTATTTTATTCTATTATTTGAGCATTAGAATATTATTGTATAATAGTTAGGTAAAAATAATTTGTAATTTCAATGGCCGAAATAAAAAATATTAATACACTAATGTAATGATTTTGACTAACATAAACTTATTGATGATATTGCGAAATACTATTTTGTTCGGTATTTTGCAGTTAAGTATTTGGTTATTTGTAATATTATATAATATTATAGTTGTGAGATAACATTTTAATTGTTAGGTAAAATGGCATGAAAGTATTAGTATTTAATATATTGTTATTTTAATATGTTTGGTTGAGGTTGATATAAATATTTCAATAAGTTTTTGATGCTGAAGTAGAAAATATTATAACGTTATTATTATTAATTTGACTAATATAAATTTATTTTTCAAAATGCAGGAGGTTTTGATTGGAAAAATTAATTTTTAATCAACATTCTGAAGGTAAGATTTCGTTGATTATTATTTTAAAAAAATAAAGTCATTGCTGAAAAATATAATAAACGTGTAATATAGGTTCGTGGAATAGGTTAAGTAAAATTTCGACACAATATCGCCGAAAATGAATTTGGAAAACCTATAATATAACAATGTAAAAATATAAGAATGTTAAATAATGCAGCATAATAAAATTGCAATGTGAGTTTATTAATGTGAATTTGATATTATAGATGGTGCAATTGGTCTTAGCCCCAAGAGCCATGATGAGTGATTTGGCCAAAGCAATAGTAAAGCGAAAATGGGATGATTTGTATTGCAGCCGAATTGAGAATGGAATGACAATGGGGGAGTATTTTGTAAGATTGAATAAAAAATTGCAGGATATTATAATGCATGGTTATCCAATGACGGAAGCAAAAAAAGTTGAGGCCATCTGGATGACGATACCAATAATTTTTTTGCCACCAATTATGAGAATTTGGAATATTGATGAAGTGACAGAGTATGAGGAGGTTGTTGCTATATTTCTGAATAATGTTTACACAATTAGCGAAGAAGAATTTTTAAAAGTTAGGGATACAATACCAGTACCCCAAAGAACTTATTGTAGGTGGCATAATTATAACAGATGGCCTAAACACTATGTGCATTAGATCGTTAGTTAGGGGAGAAATGTAATCGTTGTTTGTTTTGTAATATTAATTATGTATTAAGAACGGTGTGACTTATAAAATAGTTATGTTAAATATTTTTGCGAATGATAATATCTATTAATATTTTATTTTTGTTGTAATAATATACAAAATGTGTTACGAAAGAAAATAGTAATGTTCATAATCAATATATATATGCATGACTAAAAAACGATATGCATTTTTAGTTAGAAAATGTAAGTTATTATTGCGAATGGTAATATGTATATATATATTTTTTTATACTTTATTACATGTAATGTAATCTATATTGGAAAATGATATAATATTGGAAAATGGTATAATATAATAGTGGGGTGGTGTACGAATTTGAGTAATTTTTAGTTTTCAATATGGAAAAACAAAATTTGCATGCACTTAATTTACAAGAAGTGAATGATGGTGCAATTAATATAGGTTAGGACATGGATCGATACGTTGGAGCTGCACGAATTAATCCGGGCCCTATTAATAGGGAACTGCTGACCCTTCAAGGGAGACACCGATCAGATGCAATTTGGAACAATTCGGTAATTATTTTATTATAATTTTAACGTAGAGATTAATATCGAAGTTGTTTGTTATCAGGACCTTACGGACTGACTTGTTGTTTGAATGATGCAGGCTGAGAGAGATTTATTGAGGACCCGAAGGTGTAGTGTAGATGAGCACTACACGTCTATTGACCATAGAATTTTACCTTATATCAGGGCAGCTGGTTTGGAAGGGGTTGCTAATATAGGGGTGGTGTCTTTAGATTGGAATTTAATAACGTCCCTTGTTGAGCGATGGCGACCGGAGACTCACACATTTCATCTTACATGTGGTGAGACCACCATTACCCTTCAGGATGTGGGAATATTGACGGGATTACCAATAGACGGCGAACCTGTGACCGGTCGAACAAATTTGGATTGGCAAACTCTTTGTTATCAACTTTTGGGAGCAGTTCCGGGCGAACATGATATGCGCGGAGGTAAAGTTAAATTGACCTGGTTGGATGCAACCTTTAATGAGCTTCCCAGCAATGCAACTCCGGAAGTTGTAAGACAGCATGCGCGTGCGTGGATGTTAAGATGTTTTGGCGGCATGCTATTTATTTTCACCACGACCAGCTAGATTTATTTTCACCCTCAACAACTGCAAATGCTGTCGGGAATAGAAAATTATTACCGTCAATAGAACTGGCAATCAGAAGGGTTTGGTGAAACTTCCCCGTCATGAACGTCCCGTCTATTAGCAACACCGGCTTGCAATGTGGCAGCCCATCAATGCATGGCTTAAAAGTCCAAAATAGTCTTCTGAATTGCGTACAATTTTGTTGCACACATTCATCAACAACAAATTCATAGCAGAATCCGGGATTGTACCTTTCCATTGATTTCAGATAAACTGGCAACTTACCGTATGAGTCCTCGTATTTGCCAAAAATTTCTTCCAGCGCCTTTGTCTTCGCATACCGAGCCTTACTGTACAATACTTCATAGTTGAACCGGCTCATCATGTCGGCCATTATCACACTAACTTTCAGATCGAGGGCTGCGCTTACCATCTCCATGATACAGTCACAAATTAGCTCCGTGTCTAACTGTCTGTGCTGCTGAGAAACCATTGATGATGTGCAGCTGTGTGATGACTTGTACACACTGATTATCCAGTAGTCACATGTCCTCTTCTTCATGGCACGTAACCTCCACTGACAGCCCGTTTCATCCGCTCTTGAGCAGCATACCACCCAAAATGATGGCTTCGATTCCACAACTTTGTAAGAAACATTGTTCAAAATTGACCATTTCTTTACACATGCCTTGACTTCATCTTTTGAAGTGAACATCAACCCTTCGCATAATTCAGATACACCGTCCCACCTCCCCATTGGTAAATCATTCGACGTGTGAATCTCCGCTTCCGCGAAATTTGCGTTTGTATGGTGCACTGATGGAAATTGAAATCTTGACATGTCATCCACAACATATCTGACATCGTTAATATTCATATTCTGTATTTCTTCTGAAACATGGGTTGGGCAACCTGTGCTGACTTGGCCAACTGCTCTAATACCGGTTTCTTCCAAAGCATCATTCAAGTCAATCTCCTGGTCGTCCTCCTCCGGATCATCATTGGGCGAAATGTACCCATTTTCAGTATCAGCTATGTCACTACTTGCACCTTCTCTACATTCGGCCCTTGAACTGGACCCAATATTAAGTTCATTCTGCGCTCTAAACTCTCTTATTGGCCCTCTAAACTCTCTTATTGGACTTGCTTCTATCGTCTCCAAATCATCATTCACTTCCCTCTGTGCAAGCTCCTCACACTGTACACCAAAGACGGTCCCACTACCGCACCCAACATTGACCTCTTCATTACATACATTTCTCTCACCCCCGGTTGTAGTTGGATCTCCATCAGTACCCCTATTCATGTTATCAAATCCACTAGCCACATTCTGTTCATCCCCAATCAGGATTTTTTCGGTTTCAATAATTAACTCCGCCACCGTATATCCAGGAAATAGTACAAAATTTTCATATATTTGATCTATGTCGTCGTCGTCCGTAACATCCATAAGTGCCCAAGAATACGAGCCCTGACTGTTTACTGGACACTTATATATTACTCTATTAACCCTCAAATCAACAGATAGATCCAATTTCACTGAAATTTTATGAATAAGTTCCTGAAATGTCGGTTTATTTCTAAGTTTCATTCGCCTCGACCGTCCTGATGAGTTTGATGTATCATACTGATAACCTGCCGTACCCCATATTGACTGCCCCCCGATATGTAATATAAATATGGCTGGAATCGACATTTTTGTCCTCCTACATATAATTTTTTTATAGTTTTCAACTAATCAATAATTTTAACATCATCGAACTTTACATACTACCCACATGTTTTCATTTCCCTCTTAGCTTAAATTATTCCTTGCAACAATTTTTATTTATTTTAAATCATCTAATAATTTTGTCACATTACTTTACACATATTCAAGATTATACATTATTGCAACTAACTATACCATAATATATAATCGATATCTATCATATCCTATTGAAACATAATTTTTATCATACAAACAAATAAGATATAGAACTTGAGATATTAACCTGCTGAAATTGTGATTATAATTTAATACATGCTACTTAATGTAAGGCAACAAAATCAACGCTTTTATCCCCTAGCATTAAACATATTTGTAGATAAAAATTCATTCAATTAACTAAACAATAATATATAATCGATAACTTTCATAATTCATTCACACAAAACTTATTTCATACAATAAAAACAATAACAAATTTACCTGTCCAAATTACGCTTGTGACTTCAATTCAGTTTTTCTTGCACCTACTATTAACACATTACAATAAAATTATTATGCATATACTCACATGATATTAACATTATTATTTTATACTTTATTTACATAATCATACCTTTTTTCTTTCTTTGACTGCAGCACCAACGACTTCTCTATTTCAAGTATTAACACTGAATGAAAATTATATAAGTAAATAAGCAATAGTTAATGGAAATGCTGAATAAAAGCAAGAGCAACGTTTAAACAATAGAAATCGAAAAGTCAAATATATCGAAAGGTCTGGGTTTATAAAGACATGAAAATTGAATATGAAATATAATTTTAAAATTTTTCACGGGTCTAATTCAGTGCAGAATACGGTAATCTAAAACGTACGTCAGAAAATGTGTGGTCTGGAGTGAATTGGGGTCAAAAAACGGCACCAAGAGGTGTCGTTTGCTGTAGGTCGGAAAACGGCACGTAATGGTGCCGTTTTCTGACGTGAGAGTCAGAAAATGGCAATATTACTTGCCGTTTTCTGACTCATATGTGTTCTACATATTGCCAGAAAACGGCACCAATGTGTGCCGTTTTCTGGCAAATTTCTGCTTTTCCTGCGAGGGCCCACCATTTCGAAAAACGGCAAACATGAGTGCCGTTTTCCGGCACACCAATTTCCCAAATTCTTTTACTGTTGCACCACTATGCCTATTTTTTCCTATTTTCACACCAAACTAAAAAAAAACCCTATTTTGTTTTGTTTGCTAAACTTAATTAGGGTGGAGAGATGACTAGTTTATATACCCTATTAACTTTAGATCTAGTACGTCCATCAAATACTAATTTAACGGTTAAGATTTAACATACTATTAAATAAAAGGATAATCATAATCCTAACTTAATATGGGTTTAATGTAAATAGAAGTATAGGCCAAATAGACTTTTAATCCGGCCACACTTCTAACATTATTGTTAGAAAATTGTTAAATAAACAATAGCCCATAAATCGATCATGTCAAAACATTAAGAATAGAATAAATGCGGAAGCATACCTGAATCCATAGCCATTAAAATATGTTGAAGGTTTTAGGATTTCTAGTTGACACAGAGATCTGAATTTTTCTCTGAAGCGATGGGATACTAGAGAGAAAATTAGGGTTAGGGTTACTCTGTGCACCAGGACCATAACCTATTTATAGAATAACTTATTTACTAATTTGCCCATCATAAATTAGTTTTAAGTCCTTTAGGTTTCTACACATTAATAATATAACCTCCATATTTTAATAAGACGATTATTAAGTCCAATTTGACTTTAACTTAATTATATCACTTTTATTTGGACTAAAACTCTAATAGCTTATAATATACAATATTCACATATTTAATTTATATAAGTCCATAAATTCCAACAATCTCCCACTTGGACTTTATACATATAAATATGCGATAACCTCATTAGTTGTATATTATATAATACTTTATGAGCTCAAAAATGCTATCATAACTAAAATCGTCTTTGACAATCCCGTTCATGAATTATATCAACATAGGATCAAAGAGATTTTCGTTACATTTATCGTAACTAAACCCAACAATGGTCACATATATTAATATAACCAACAACATGGATCAAATATGGATGTGTAGCATGAAAATATCATGTAATGTGATCTTTAACATGCCTATTTTCAACTGGTCCAACCTTATTGCTTAATGAGATCAAACAAAGTAGAGAGTGGAAACTGTATAACTGAATGATAAACTTTATGTACCCATAAAAATATCCATATGACATGTCAACTAAAATAAATTCAAGCATCTGTAAGTACAAACTCCCACTAAATTGATATATCATCTAATAGTATAACACCCATGTGAGCAGTGTGCTCATGAAAGACCTTGGGTATTAATCCTTTGTAAGCGGATCCGCAATCATGGAGTTTGTGCCAATATGTTTTATAGATATTTGACCACTCTGAACTCTTTCTTTAACAATCAGGAACTTAATGTCTATATGTTTAGACTTCGAAGAGCTCCTATTGTTGTTGGAATACAACACTGTTGATTTATTGTCACAAAATAATTTTAATGGTCTTTCAATACTATCCACAATTCGCAGCCATGTGACAAAATTTTTCAACCATATCCCTTGATTTGATGCCTCATGACATGCTACAAATTCAGCTTCCATGGTGGAAGAAGCCGTGAGTGATTGTTTCACGCTTTTCCAAGAAATGGCTCCTCCAGCCAGCAAGTAAATGTAGCCTGAAGTGGATTTTCGACTGTCTTGGCATCCAGCAAAATCAGAGTCGGAATACCCAATGATCTCTAAATGATCCGATCTCTTATATGTGAGCATGTAATCTTTTGTTCTCTGTAGATACCGCATAACCCTTTTGGCTGCTTTCCAATGATCCATGCCTGGTTCACTTAAATATCTGCCTAATATTCCAACAATGTATGCAATATCCGGACGTGTACAAACTTGAGCATACATTAGACTTCCTATAGCTGAAGCATAAGGAATGTTTTGCATTTCCTTAGACTCGAGTTCATTCTTAGGGCACTGATTGCGACTAAGCTTATCTCCTTTAGCTACTGGGGTATCTCCTGGTTTACAATTTTGCATGCCAAACCTTTTGAGAATCTTTTCGATATAGCTCTTTTGTGATAATCCAAGAATGCCTTGAGAGCGATTCCGGTATATCTTAATTCCTAATACAAAAGAGGCGTCGCCAAGATCTTTCATTTCAAATTTCTTTGATAGAAATCTCTTGGTTTCGTGCAATATGCCTATATCATTGCTGGCAAGCAATATGCCATCAACATATAATACCAGAAAAATGTACTTACTCCCACTGAACTTGTGATATATACATTCATCAACTGCATTTATATGAAAACCGAAAGAAATGACAATTTGATGAAATTTGTGATACCACTGACGAGAAGCCTGTTTGAGTCCATAGATGGATTTCTTTAATTTACAAACCACTTGCTTTGAATGTTCTGAAACAAAGTTTTCTGGTTGTTCCATATAAATCGTTTCATCAATGTCGCCATTGAGAAACGCTGTCTTAACATCCATCTGATGCAACTCAAGGTCAAAATGTGCCACAAGTGCCATTATTATTCTAAATGAGTCTTTCGATGAAACTGGAGAGAAAGTCTCTTTATAATCAATGCCTTCCTTTTGAGTAAAGCCTTTAGCAACAAGGCGAGCCTTATATCTCTCCACATTACCTTTTGAATCCCTCTTGGTTTTAAATATCCATTTACAACCAATAGGTTTCATACCTTCAGGCAATGGGACAAGATCCCAAACCTCGTTGTCTTTCATAGACTTTATTTCCTCATTCATGGCATTGATCCACTCTTGAGATTTTGAGCTGGCCTGACGGAAGTTGATTGGATCATCTTCCATCATTTCATTGTCTACCTCATGCTCTTGGAGAAATACAATATAATCATCTGAAATTGCACTTCTCCTTTCTCTAGTGGATCTTCTTAATGGCATTTGTTCTTGAGGTTGTTGAGTTTGTTCTTCAGGAATAACCTGTTGAACAGGATCCAGGAGATTTTCAACATTGTCTTGTGGTTCTGGTGTTGCTTCTTGAACCGTGTCAGGAAGAAAATTTTGATCTTGATCATGGTCAATCACAACTGTAGGAAGAGAAATAAATTCCTCTTCAAAGACAAAGTTTCTAACCTTATCTCCCCCTCCAAATTCAACATCCTCAAAGAACTTAGCATTTCCCGTCTCAAAAAATGATCTTTTAGTGGGATCATAAAATTTGTACCCCCGAGACCTTTCAGAATATCCAACAAAATAGCTACTGACCGTTCTTGAGTCCAATTTTGTTTCATTTGGCCTATAAGGCCTTGCCTCAGTTGGACAACCCCAAATGTGTAAATGTTTTAAGCTGGGTTTCTTACCCGTCCATAGTTCATAAGAATAAATTCCTCTTCAAAGACAAAGTTTCTAACCTTATCTCCCCCTCCAAATTCAACATCCTCAAAGAACTTAGCATTTCCCGTCTCAAAAAATGATCTTTTAGTGGGATCATAAAATTTGTACCCCCGAGACCTTTCAGAATATCCAACAAAATAGCTACTGACCGTTCTTGAGTCCAATTTTGTTTCATTTGGCCTATAAGGCCTTGCCTCAGTTGGACAACCCCAAATGTGTAAATGTTTTAAGCTGGGTTTCTTACTCGTCCATAGTTCATAAGGGGTTTTGGTCGTTGCTTTAGTTGGAACTCTGTTAAGGATGTAAGCTGCAGTCTTTAATGCCTCTCCCCAGAGTGAATCTGGCAAAGTAGTATGACAGATCATACTCCTTACCATGTCCTTTAATGTTTTAAGCTGGGTTTCTTACCCGTCCATAGTTCATAAGGGGTTTTGGTCGTTGCCTTAGTTGGAACTCTGTTAAGGATCTAAGCTGCAGTCTTTAATGCCTCTCCCCAGAGTGAATCTGGCAAAGTAGTATGACTGATCATACTCCTTACCATGTCCTTTAATGTCCTATTTCGTCTTTCAGCTACACCATTCATGTTAGGACTTCCTGGCATGGTGTACTGTGGGACGATTCCACATTCCTCTAGGAATTTAGCAAATGGCCCTGGACGTTGTTCACCTGATCCGTCATATCTACCATAGTATTCTTCACCACGGTCAGATCTAACTGTTTTAATCCTTTTATTTAGTTGATTTTCAACCTCAGCTTTAAAGGATTTGAACACATCCAAGGCTTGGGACTTCTCATGAATGAGATAAAGGTACCCATAACGTGAATAATCGTCTATGAACGTAATAAAGTATCGTTGACCATTCCAAGAAGCAGTAGGGAATGGTCCACAGATGTCTGTATGTATTAGTTCTAAGACTTCTGTAGATCTGTTAGCACCTAATCTCCTTTTGTTTGTTTGTTTTCCTTTAATACACTCAATACAGATTTCAGAATCTGAAAAATCAAGTGAATCAAGAATTCCATTTGACACAAGCCTTTCAATTCTTTGTTTAGAAATGTGGCCTAATCTCTTGTGCCAAAGTGATACAGAATTCTCATTAGTTAATTTTCTTTTAGTACCCACATGCATGGTTTCATTATATGAAGCAATCGTATCAAGCAAATATAGGTTATCATTACTTGATAAAGAACCAGAACCGATAAGATTTAAACTTTGAAAAAGACTAAACTGACTGTTTCCAAAAGAACAACAATATCCTGATTTGTCCAATACAGAAACAGAAATTAAATTCCGCCTAAATGACGGTACAATAAAAGTCTCCTTCAAATCTAAATAAATTCCAGTCTTTAATAATAACCTAAAAGTGCCTATTGCCTCAACTTCAATTTGCTTGCCATTGCCTACATAGATGTATCTTTTATCATCACTCGGCTTTCGGCAGCTCAGGCAACCCTGCATAGATACACTTATGTGAGTAGTGGCACCTGAATCTATCCACCAAGTGTATCTAGGTACTGAAATTAAATTAACTTCAGAACAAACAAAAGCATGAAATGTACATTTCTTTGCACGCCAAGCATGATATTTGGTACAATCCTTTTTCTTATGAGAAGTTCCTTTACAGAAGAAGCAACCAGATTGTTGAATTTTATCTTTATTTTCCTTACGTTGCTTCTTTTGTTCAGCAGCTTCTGCATCCTTCTTCCTTTTCTTATTGTAGCCCTTGGAAGATAATGCCAAGTGAGCACTTTCTGCTTTTCCAAGCTTTATCCTATCTTCCTCATTCACCAGATGAGAAATGAGCTCATTAAGAGTCTACTTCTCCCTTTGAGTATTATAATTCACCTGAACCTGACTGAATTGTGAAGGAAGAGAGATAAAAACTAAATGCACCAATAAATCCTCAGAAATTTCTAATTTTAGTGCCTTTAGCCTGGATGCAATCTGCTCCATTGCCAAAATGTATTCCCTTATGCTCCCATTGCCCTTATACCTCATGGAAACAAGTTTGTTTATCAAACTATTTGCTTCCGCCTTTTCGCTTTTAGCAAAGCGTTTTTCAAGGGTTTCAAGGAACGATTTGGCATTTTGATTTTCGGACGCAATGTCCTTGAATGTATCTGGAATTGCACGCCTCATGATCATTAGACTTAAGCGATTTGAGCGCTCCCACTTCTCAAAGTTTCTCTTTTGTTCTGAGGAACTTTCAGCTGTAAGAGGAGCAGGAGGCTCAACCCGAAGCGCATAGTCTAGATCCATGCAACCTAGAACGATAGTAACGTTCTCTTTCCATTTCTTAAAATTTGTGCCATTCAGCATAAGAAGTGAATTAATATTTGCAGATATTGAACCAGTAGAGGTATTTTCTGAATTCAGAGAACAACAAAAAATATATCAAGCTCACAATTAATACTTTAAATAATAGATTTAAAAATAATGGCCAATCCCATCACAAGACACCTAACACAACATTGAAATTTAGTCTTTGGACAGAAAAATCAATTTGTAAGTGGTGATCTTGGTGCAGTAATCAAATATTGATAATAAATTCCTGTCAAATATCAAGCCTTTCTTTGGACCGACTCAACATTCACATGGAAACCCAAATAATTATCACATATTTATTACCACAAATATGTTCTAATTTCGGCCAGACAATAATAACCTTCCTTTGGGCCGGCTATTATCCGCATAAAATTTCGAACATAAATATATATTTTTTCCTAATATTTTGATTTAATTAACCTACACAATAGAGGTTACTTTGGCAACATATTGTTTCAATTAAATAAATTAAAATATCAGTAATTAAATCTTATGCCAATTTTAAATCTAAACTTTAATTATACAAATAAACGTAAAAATATTAATCATAATCCTGAATAATTAATATTTTACATTAAAATTATAACACAAGATAATAATATAAACAGAATTTATTCATAGAAGTGATAGTATACCAGTTCATATGAATTATGGGCAAAACCCAACACTAGTCCAATTATCATATAAGAATAACACACAGTTGGAAAATTAAATTCAGAAGCTCAATCTATCTGATTCAGCCATCCTAATTCCTATTTTAAAAAATTAGACAACAAAATCATAACTTAAAAAAAAATGAAACAAAAATGAAAACTGAAGGTTCAGTGCCCTATACCTTGTCCATGACCTGAACCTTCATCATCGATAGACAACTTTTCAAAATCTGAAAGCGGCCGCTTCGATGGCCTTTCATTAATTTCCAGCCCTACAATGCAGAAACAAATTGAAATCGATATTTTCATCAATTATTTTTAGCTTTAAAGAACTGTAAAGAGAAAACGTTGAACTTACAGAAGGCGTCGAGCCGGGAGTGCCAAGACTTGCGCTTAACTCTAACAATTACGGGCTTGTCTGCGGAAGTTGATTTACTGGCAAACGAAGAGTTATCGCTAATAATCGCCATTGCAATCAGGCTCTGCTGCTGAGTTTACTCTTTACTTTGTTCACTTGATAATATAGGCAGAAAAGAAGTAAAGAACCCTCTGCTGTCTGCTGTTTACTTTCGAGCATCTATATAAGGCAAAATCTAACTTTTAGTCCTCGAGCTTCAATATTTATTTTTATTTGATCCTTCGATTTCTTTCTTCTTCTTCAGTTTCTGTATAGAACATTTCTCAAATTTTCAGTAAGTTTGAATAGAAATTTACTATTATGTGTTATTATTGCATGTAAATATTGTTATAAAAAAAAGTTTAAATTAAAAAAAATAAAAATATATATATTTTTTTTTATAATTTTATTGTGTAGTTGATTTAAACTATAATTAAAATTAAAAATAGTCATTCAATAGAATATTTCATAACAAATATTAAATTTTAATAACTGATATTTTCTAATTCTATAATATAGTTTGGACTATACCTGTCAAATTTAGCTCAGGCTCAAAAACCCCGCCCAATCCGCCCAAAAAAATTAACCCAATCCCAACCCAATTAATATTCTACCCATTTGAACCCACCAAAAAATTGACTTGTTTGGGTATGGCCCCAATGCCCAACGGGCCTAAGCTAATTGAGATTGGGTTCTTTTGCATTGTTTTCACACTGTTATTTAATTGTTTTCACACTTCTCTAAGGCTAGGAAAGCTCTGCGACTTGGAAGCTGCTACTTCCCGCTCCTCGCGCTCTACATCAGTGGGGAATGACTCTCCACCCACTACCTCGCACCTGAAGTTTGTTGAGATTTTTTAGCCATTTAGTTGTGCATGTAAGCCTATAAGAAGGCATTTTTTTTATTTATTTTAGAATAAATTGCAGCATATTTCTTGCATTTTCTGCATTTTGTTTCTTCTTGTTCAGTTTTGTTACTTATAATCTCCAATAGTTGCTCTACCACTTTGGCTGGAAACTTCCTGATGGTAACAGAACTTACCTTGATTCCCATTCCATATCCTTTAGGTGTGAAATAGTATACTAATAATAATAATAGATTAGATTTGTGGTGGATATTTGTTTAAGTACATTAAAATAAATATGTATCAAAAGAATGTATTAAATTACATGTTGTTATCATATATATGTCTTTTTTATGTAATTTTCAAAATTTTATTTCTTAATAAAATTAAATAAATATATGTTTGCATTGTGGGAAGATAAATGTTGAAATGCAGTAATTCAATTTAGTTTGTAGAATTAAATTATGAGATTCAATAATTAAGTTTCTTGTTTGCACCTTGAAAAGCTTATACATCAAATCAATAATATATGTTAATATATTAACATATTATAAGTAAAAGTGGTTTAAACCGCTTTTGCTTATGTGACAATACACAGTTGACTTAGGAATTAGTCTTCTTATAATACACATATAATTAATTAGTTATTACTTATCCACTACTTTTGGCACATGCAATTAAACTTATTGCCACGTGGCACATTTCAGAAAAATCAATCTAATGTGGCATGTCATGGGAATGCTCTATTCCTGCCAAAATGACCTTATATGCAAAACTGTTTCAATACAAGTATTTTATCATTTTTAAAAATTCCTTATGTTTATTCATTTGATATTCGAAATTTATTGTCCAATTAATTTAAATTTGTATCAGTCAGATCCATAAAAAAAAAAACAACATACTTTCTTTCGAATATTTAAAAACATTTTATTTTCAAGATATCAACCCAATACCTGCTTAATATAGGATTTCTATCATCCCATCTCATATCTTGATAATTTTTTATGGTTATTAATTACCAATTAACCATATAGTTTGTTTATTATTACTTTTCGTTCTAAATTTGCTGTTCTTTTGAAAGTTTAAAGATTCCTTTTATACTAATTTTCTAGGATGAAGATCCGTTTCACTAAAACAAAGGAAACAGAGAATTAAGATTCATAAGTGTAAATTAAAGAACAGCTGCAACTCTGGTTTGTATATATCTTTGATAATTGACTTACAAAGTAACGAATTATAGAAAAGCCCTTGTATACATGGGCTGTATCATGTGTAGATATTGACAAGTAATATGAGGTTTTATGCATCAGTTACCAATTAAAAGAACTACTCTTAATAAACCACTTAACAAAACAGGAAGATAAGAGTTGCTGTTAACAGCTTGATTTAAATGAAAAACCAACATTTAGTACATAATAAATGCATATAAAGAAACAATATTAATCATATACTAGATACAAGCCTCGCTGAAAATCATAATCAGAGTAGCAATGAAAGCATGGTCCACGCCTGGATATACTTTGACTCTGAATTTATCTTTGCCTTCGAAGAAGCTTGCCAAGGTGAAGTGGTGATTGACCTGCACAGCAGCAACAATTTATGGCCTCAAAAAATTGTTGAATGCATTTGAATCCTGAAGATTACTTTGTGAAGGGAAATGGAAATCCTGAACATTCATACACATATGCTCGTACATAGGAAAAAATAAAACAAAATAAAAGATGAAATGAAAGAGATTTTCAAAATTTTTTAAGAAAAGTAGTAAAATAATTTTAAAAATGCCAGTAGCCTTGCATGCCCATATGAAAGGAAAATAGGAAATAATAAAAAAAAATAAAAATTATATATATATTTTTTTAAATATAAGAGATGTGAAAGTGGTTGAAAATTAGTTAGGTAGAGCACATAATAATATTAGTCATCCATTTATTTACTTTGTTAAATTAACTTAATATAAAAAAAATTCTGCATTTTCTTTTTTTATGTTTTTTTTTTTCCTTTTCAAATGTGCATTGTTATATGCTTTTTGAAGTTAGCTTATTAATAGTTAATAAAATTTATTGGTGGGGTCAAAAAATGGTTATGTGATAAATTTTGTTGTGTAAAATGAAGTGAATTAATATAGGATAAATAGCAAGATCAATTTTTCTTATGTAATTTTTGTATCAAATTTTGTATTTAAATTATTTGAAATTGAAATATTTTATTTTTATTTAAAATAAGTAATTTTTATCATTAAATTTATCGAAATAGACATATTTCACCTATAAAATAATTTATGAAAATAGATATATTTTACCTGTAAAATGAAAATACTTGGGATCAAAAAAAAATTACCTTATTTCAAATAGTTTACGTGTAAAATCAGGTTTATCCCTATTACATGTAATACCATACCTTTTTGCGCATTGAAAGGATAAGAGAACCAGCAGGGTCGCGCATGATTCTTTTCTTCTGGAAGTTGCTGCAACAGCCATCAACTTGGAGCAAGAGATTGCCTTTAACATCCAGAACTTGGAAGCGAGTATTAAAGAGGAGATGGCATTTCTTCTTAATGATTAACTCTACAGGATAATGGACACAGAACCCATCGCCCACAACACTAACCATGGGTACACCATATGCTGCCTTAGGCTTTTCCATTAAAATGCCACACAAGCACACTACAAACAACAAACTATAGTATACGATTTTGATTTTCAGGTCTTCAGCAAATTTAAATTTATATAGGCTTCAAATGGCAAACTGAGAATTTCCTGGAAAATGCATTCTTCGGATTGGCAAAGGCAACACGGCAAGAAATATATATATATAAGGAAAATAAGTTTGAATTTCAAGCATTCTGAGATCAGGCAAGACATAATTTAATCCTCCCAGAGGCTTCTTTGATATTGCATTGCAGCATAATAGATTATTTAAGATATTAATTTTATGGATACATGTGATATATATATATATTTAATTTTTTTTTTTTCATTTTGACCCATTTAAATAAATGGCCAGAAATGTTTGAAACCATTGACTAACCATTAAAAATAAATAAATCCGTTGAGATGAAACATCACACAATATTTTATTTTTTCTCAGATTCATACAGCGAAACAAGATTAGACCAAAGATGAAAATAGGCAACAGAGAGGAAGCCAGCTATAGATAGACTACAAAACTTGCATACAAGCAAACACATAAAATTATAAAGTTTTCTTATTAAAAAGTAATTAAAAAATAAAATTGAAAATTAGTGAATTCCAAGCAAATTGGTGAAAATTTTCTTTGCTTATTTCTTTCGCATTCATTCAATTATTATATCTAGAACATGTAAGAGTAAATCCTAAATCGTTTGACGATAAATTTTTTGTCTAGATAAAGCTCATAAATTTTTTGTAGCTAGGTAGTTAATTACTATTATTTTGGAGTCTCGATCGGTAGTTCTTAAATGAATGAATTGTACTTGCACATTCTTTATGGTGAATGTACAATTTTCAACATATCATTTATTTTACTCTACGATTCTTCAATGCTATATACATGTCAAAATTAACCCAAACCCAACAACTCACCCAAACCCACCCAAAAAAAATTGACCCAAACCCAACCCAACTAAAAAATTGACCTATTTAAACCCACCCAAAATCTACCCACATAAAATACAACCCATTTGGGTCATTCTTCCTTAACCCAATGAGTGTTTTTTTTTTTTATTATTTATTGAATATTAAAAACTTTTGTCTTAATAAACAAAATCTTTTGATTATACTGTCCCTCTGTATTATTATTGTATAATGTGTATGCGTATTTTGTTGGTTAGATTTATAATGGCCGAGTTATCGGGTTAGTCGTGAATAGTATTTTTTGATGGTAAATAGTGCACTGGGGACAAAAATTACATCCGGAGGTAAAAAATATTTTATTTGACCATCAGAAAATACTAGTTACAAGGAGTCCGAGCGTAAAATTTGGAGAAAAAATGAGTTCAAATAGATTTCCAAAAGTTAAAAATAAAAAAAAAAAGCTTGGCTCGTTTTAAAGGGTACCCGGTTTAACCAAAATTTGAATAGACCTCTAAAAATAACAAATGACCTCTAAAATTTATTTTAATGGTATATATAGATTTAGATTAATATTTAAAAAATTTTGACAGCAAAAAATTAATTTTTTTGGTAACACTGAAAATTGTCGAAACGGACTGATTTAAATGTACCAGATCGAGAAACGGACTTTGTTTGAGCTGAAATTTTGCAGGGAGACTAATTTATATATTTTAAGAATTATAAAATTAATTTTGGGAGAAATTGAGCTTAGAAAGTAAGTGAAATAATTTAGGATTACATAATTGGCTTAAAAATGAAAAAATAGTTACTTGTTTTATGAATTATTGTGTTGTTGTGCCGCTGTGTGTGACTGTAGATTGTTTGAATTGCAGGAAGGGTATATTATATATATAGCCATTATACTGCCAAAATTTTTACCAAATGAATATTAAATTGGACAACTATAATTCAACCGATATTCCGATCCGTTTGGATTTCAACCGACTCATTTGGGCCAATATTTTTATAATAATTTTTTTAGTATTCCGTTAATATATCGATAATTATTTTTTATTAAAAAAATATCAAATGGGTCGACCCAAACCCACCCAACCCATTTGGATATTGACCCATTTATGACCCATATATTTTTGACCCATTTATGACCCACCCATTTACGACCCAACCCATTTATGACCCAACCCAAACCCGTCCAACCCACCCATTTGCCACCTCTACATATACCATCCATTATTTTTGAAAATTTTCTTTTTCTATTTATTTAAGGAGATTATATATGTTCAACCGTGGATAGAGCTGAGAAAAAAATCGGTTGATTCGATTAATCGAAAAACCGGTTCGAACCAAATTAATGAACTAGTTAATCAATTATAACGGATTGCTTAATAGTTAGTATTTTAAAAAAACCGATATTAATGGACTATTTTTTTTTCTCATAAACTGATTAATTGGTCAATGATTACCCTTACAATTTATTAACTTTATTTCACTTTTTCTTTTTTTTTTTATTACAATTTTTTTATTTAATTATTTATATTCCTTTAATTTCTATTTATTTTAAAATATATTTCAATTTCATTTTAATTTTTTTAAAGACATTTTAGTTAATTTATTAAGTGTTCAATATGTTCATATTTAATATTTCTTATTATTTTTTAATTTATCAATTTTACATTAATAAAAATCAGAATGTATTTGAAAGGTTATATAACATTAATATATTTACTAAAATTTTTAATAATTTTAAAAAAAATTAAAATTTTTAATATATATGAAAATAATACATGTCAAGTTAACAAAAAAAAAATAAAGAAAAAGAGTTGTTAACACTGTATGAATTTATTTTAATAGTTTTGCATTTTTTAAATATTTTTGCTGCACGTTTTTTAATTTTCCTAATTATTTTGAATTTTTAAGTTTTTTTTTAATTGGCGATTAGTTTACGTAATCATTCACCTAATTAGACATGATCATAAATCGGTTAGTTCATTTACTTATTAAGTTTTAATTTTTAAAAATAAAATTGCTCATATCCACCAAAAACTTTTATTTTAACAACAATAATATTATATTACAGTGAATAATTTTAATTTTTAAGTATTTCAAACATTTTAATTTTATTTATGAAAGCATATTATAATTATAGTGGTTATTAGTTGAAAAAATATTGGTTAACCGGTCCAAAAAATCGAAACCAATGAATTGATTAACCGATTATAACATACTGCTTAATGTTTAGTATTTTCAAACAGTAATTTTTTTGACTTATGAACTGGTTAATCGTCTAACAGTAAAACTATTAAATTATTTCACAAATAGTATACTTTTTGAATTTAAGTAATTGTTATATATTAACTAAGTGATAACCCAGCAAATATCATTTGCTCTAAGGCCCATCTAGTCGGCCCATCCAACTGGCAAGGCCCAAAGCCCATCAGCCAAAGGTATCAGACACGAGCTCCTAGGCAGAGCACATGACCGATCGGCTGATGTGACCGCCAGTCCCATCAGCCGCCTGACACAAGGCAGCGCCCATGTCTACCACCTGCTCCTTGTCATGTCGCCGAATACCTACTCTGACGGCCAGTAATCACTCCCCAGGCACTCGAGTATCCCTCAACTACCTCGTATAAATAGCCCAGCCAACGATGGCTCCAGGTATTGAATTCACAACATTATCTCTCTAAAGCACATCTTCTCTAAGCTACTAACTTAAGCTTCGGAGTGCTCACGCCTGGTCCGACCGGGCTCCTCTTATTGCAGGTTTCTCTCCTCCGATCGGATCGTCCTCTCTCCTACAGATAAAGACATATTTGGATTTATCATTTGGTGCTCTCGTTGAGAGATGGCGAACTCAAGATCCAATGAGAATACGGCCCCCATGGACCTCGATCATGACGACAACACCCGTGCCATTTCAGGCACCTCGAGAAGGAGGGAGGCGCCCACTAGGCCCCCCATGAGGACAAACCTCCTTCCCGAATTCGACAATGCCACTACAAGGCAACCAGAGGACACCCCTCTCACGGTGAGGGACATGCGTGCCATCCTCAGTGATTTTACTAAAAGCATCGTCCAGACTCTGAAAAAGGGTAAGATGCCCGATGTTTCTGAAAGAGCCCAAGAGGATTTCCTCGCCGGCGAAGACTTCAGAAGAAATAGGAACAAGGGAGTCATTATCAATGAATCCCGAGTTCAGGGAGTCAGGAAAAATGCAACCAGAACCCCAGGCAAGAGCGACAAGGGGAAGCAGATAGTGTCTACAAGTAGGGCCTCTCCCTACAGCAACAGGTCTGCTACTGTGTCTACGAGGGATGATGTGTCCCACATGTGCACCCCAAGTCGCGGCCAAACGAGAAGGCACAAGGGCGGGGAATCTACCGCCACGACCCTAAGCAAACAGAATCAGCCGAACAAGCAGGACCAGTGGTTTATGCAGAAGCTGAAGCAGTTTGGTCTCCTCGCGCCCAAAAGAGGCACGTTCGAAGGAAATACTTGTGGCAACACTGCCTCTCCCTTCTGCAGAGAAATCACCGATGCTGAGCTCCCCCCCAGGTGGCGAGATGTGGTCATGGAAAGGTACACAGGCAAAACAGATCCTGCCACGCACTTGGCAGAGTACTTGACCAAGGTACAGGTCTATACTTATGACGAAAGAATAGCCTGTAGGGTTTTTCCCACCACTTTGGGAGGGGATGCATTGACGTGGTTCCACGAGCTGCCCATGGGATCCGTTACGTCATTCAGACAGTTAAAAGAGCTGTTCACCATGAGGTTCATTGTGCAAACACGCGCGCCTAAAACGGTGAACGACCTGTGCAATCTTTACCAAAGAACCGATGAAAGTCTTCGAGACTACATCGACAGGTTTCAGGCCACCATGTCTGAAGTGAGAAACGTCAGTGTGGAGATGGCGACTACCGCCTTACAGGGCGGCACCACTGACCGACCACTTTTCGAGTCGCTCACAACAAGACCCCCATCCAGCTTCGCTGAGCTAATGGAGAGGGCTAGGCAACACATCCAGTTGGATGATGCTCTCAGGTCCAAAAGCAGAGGAAGGACCAGCGTCCTGGACCGCCTACAATATCCGGACAATCGCTCTACTCAAAGAGCCTCCGCTTCCGATCGGACAGCCAAAGGCCAAGATGGAGCTCAAAGTTCCAGAAATTCAGGCCAGGCCAGAGGATCAGGAAGAGACCGGAATCCGCGTCCAGACGACCAGGCAGAGAGGACATACACTCCTCTCAATGCTACCCCGACCGCGGTGCTAATGTGGATTAAAGAGAAGCACCGCAGAGTCAACTGGCCCAGAGACCTCTCCGGAAGAAGTCGGGATACGAGGGACCCGAGCAAATACTGCGAATTCCACAGAGACGTCGGTCATTTAACCGACGAGTGCACTTCGCTAAAAAAAGAAATTGAAAGGCTGATACGCCGTGGGGCCCTCAGGAGATTCGTAGGCCCGGCCAGAGGGGATGAACCCTGCAGACAGCCGAAGCCTAGAAGGGACGATCCTGACTCAGACGACGATGAGCGCAGGAACCCCAGAAATGCTGATCCGGGTAGGCCTTATGCGGGGGTAATAAATGTGATCACCGGAGGGTCATCATACGGAGAGAATCTCCCCAAGAAAGGGAGAGGAAAAGGCGTTTACCTCTCCCGACAGGCAGAGCAGCCTGCCTCAGTCACCATTTCCAGCGAAGACGCACGAGACGTCCTGTTTCCACATGAGGACGCTCTCGTTGTAAGAGCTCGGATAAACAATTTCAATGTAAAAAGAATCTTGGTGGACAACGGCAGTGCTGTCAACGTCCTAACTCTCCAGGCCTACCGAGCCATGGGACTTCCGATCGGAGAGCTGAAACCGAACGCCACTCCTCTGATCGGCCTGGGCAATGCTACTATCCCCGTGGCGGGATCTGTAGAGCTTTTTGTCGAGCTCGGCCAAGAAGCAATTGTTCATGCTTGTAAGGTAATTTTCATGGTTGTGGACATGACATTTGCCTACAACGCCATTTTTGGCAGACCACTGCTTTTCCAGACCGGAGCTGTGACCTCCATCCGATACATGGTGATGAAGATCCCGACCACAGGAGGCGTCGCCGTCTTGAGAGGTGACCAGAAAGCATCCAGGGAGGCTTACATCACCATGATAAAGCAGCAGCGAGAAGCGATGGTCGTAGCGCCAGGCCTTGAACAGAAAGAGCAGGCGGAAAGGCCCAGGATGGACCCAGCAGAGGCCACAAAGGCCAGGTCGCTCGATAGGGGCAAAAGTGTTCAGGTGGGGACAAGCATGGATAGAACAACTGAAGAAGCTATCATGCACGTCTTGACCATCAATCAAGCGACTTTTGCCTGGAAGCCAGAGGATATCACTGGCGTGGACCCCAAAATAATCACCCACAAGTTAAATGTGGACCCGAGCTTCCCTCCGATCCGCCAAAAGTTGAGAAGGCACGCGCCCGATCGGAGGAAGTTCATTTCAGAAGAGATTGATAGGCTACTCAAGACCGGAACTATCCGAGAGGTAGACTACCCCGAATGGCTGGCTAATGTCGTGTTGGTCAAGAAGAAGTCTGGCAAGCTGCGAATGTGTGTCGACTTCACCGACCTCAACAAGGCATGCCCTAAAGACAGCTATCCCTTGCCAAGTATTGATCAATTGGTAGACGCCACAGCATGCCATGCCATTTACTCTCTTCTGGACGCATATGCCGGCTACCACCAAATTCTGATGTGGCTCCTTGACCAGGAGAAAACCAGCTTCATCACAGACGACGGAACGTTCTGCTACAGGATGATGCCGTTCGGACTGAAAAACGCTGGGGCCACATATCAGCGTCTGATGAACAAGATTTTTAAAGACCAGATCGGACAGAATGTCGAAGTATACGTCGACGACATGATCGTCAAGAGCCGAAGCGCCGAAGAACATCCAGCCGATCTGGCAAGAGTTTTCGATACTCTAAATAAATTCCAGATGAAGCTCAACCCGGAGAAGTGCGTCTTCGGGGTACCATCAGGGAAATTTTTGGGATTCCTGGTCTCTCAACGAGGGATTGAGGCTAATCCGGAAAAAATAAAGGCCATCCTCGAGATGCAACCCCCCAGGAGCATAAAAGACGTCCAGAAGCTGAATGGAAGAATAACAGCCTTGGGACGATTCATTTCCTCTTCAGCCAAGCGCTGCACGCCTTTTTTCAAGAAGTTAAGGAAGAGCGAAACTTTTGTCTGGGGGGAAGACTGCCAGCAGGCCTTCGAAGAGCTGAAGGCATTCCTCACCAACCCGCCACTGCTCAGCCGACCGGTACAAGGTGAAAATTTATACCTGTATTTAGCCACCTCTAAGGAAGCTGTTGCAGGTGCTTTGGTCCGAGAAGAAGATACCCAACAGCTGCCCGTGTACTACGTAAGTGAAGTACTCAGAGGTGCCGATCTGAGAAAGGGACCGGTTGAGCAGCTCATTATTGCCCTCATGATGTGTGCAAGGAAGTTGAGACCTTACTTCGAGGCACACACAATCATCGTCCGATCGGGTCACCCTCTAAGAAAGATACTCCAGACGCCCGATCTGGAAGGCAAAATGGTGGGATGGGCGATTAAGCTACAGTCCTGGGATGTCAGATACGAGCCGAGAAAGGCTATAAAAGCCCAAGCTTTGGCAGATTTCATCGCCGAATTTGCGGGTGAGGAACCACCGAGTCAGCCCAAGCCACAAAACTGGGAAATGACAGTGGACGGCGCGGCAAACGACACTCGAGGAGGCGTCGGCATAGTAATAAAAGGCCCTTTGGGCATCACAATAAGGTACGCCATAAAGCTTAATTTTAAAGCTTCTAATAATGTGGCAGAGTACGAGGCGCTCCTTCAAGGGCTGAGACTGCTCCATGCAATCCGACCGGAGTCAGTAGCCATCAGGAGCGACTCCCAGCTTGTTACCAGTCGAGTTTTGGGGACTTTCGAAGCACGTGAGGCCACGATGATCCAGTACCTAGCCAAAGTCAAGACTGCTTTCGCAAAACTGGAAGAGGCTGGATCGGAATGGGTGCTACATAAAGTCCCGAGAGACCAAACTGCAGAGGCCGATCGGCTAGCTAAGATGTCTGCTTCAGCACAAAGTGTCATAGAAGAAAACATTGCCGTTGTAGACCAGATTTCCTCCTCCCTAGACGAACCGGAGATGATGGAGATCGATCAAGAGAATGAAACCTGGATGAGCCCAATTACGCAGTTCCTCCAGACAGGACGACTGCCCGATGACAAGGACGAAGCTCGAAAGGTATCTCGAAAATCTCTCAATTACTCCATCATCAATGGTGAATTGTACAAAAAAGCTTTCAGTCACCCTTGGTTAAAGTGCGTGTCGGAGGAAGAAGGGGACTACATCCTCAGAGAGCTCCACGAGGGCATATGCGGCGCGCATGAGGCAAGCAGAGCCATGGCGAGAAAGGCCCTTCAGACGGGATATTACTGGCCTAGCATGCTCAAGGATGCCCAGGAGAAAGTAAGGATATGCCCGCAATGCCAAATTCATGGCAGGATCATAAGGCAGCATGGAGCAGACCAACAGCCGATCGGAATTGCATGGCCATTCGACCAATGGGGGATGGACATCTTGGGACCTTTTCCCCAAGGCAAAAAGCAGATGAAGTTCCTCATAGTGGCAGTAGACCACTTCTCCAAGTGGATTGAGGCCGAGCCGGTAGCCACCATCACAGCCGAGAGAGTCAAGATCTTTACATGGAAGAACATCATCTGCAGGTATGGCTTACCCAATGTTTTTATTGCAGATAATGGCAAGCAGTTCGACAGCTCCATTTTCAGGAACTTTTGCCAAGGCTTGAACATCAAACTAAAGTTCACATCTGTCGCTCATCCCCAAAGCAACGGAATGACTGAGGTCTCCAATCGGACCATCTTGGAGGGATTAAAGAAGCGACTGGGTCAAGCCAAAGGCAACTGGACTGAAGAACTGCAGAGTGTGCTTTGGACATATAGAACGTCCCCCAGGACAGGCACTCATCAGACGCCATTTTCTCTTGTTTACGGCTCCGAAGCAATGATTCCCGTGGAGGTCGGCCTCCCTTCTTACCGATCGGCTCTCTACTCCGAGCAGATGAACACTCAAGAGAGATGCCAAGACTTAGATCTCATCGAAGAAAAGAGGGAGGGCGCCTACGCCAGGATCGCCGCCTATAAACAAAGAGTGGCCAGATACCACAATGCTAAAGTAAGGTCTAGAACCTTCAATGTAGGCGATCTGGTACTCAGAAAGGCAGAACTAGGCTCGGGAAACGCCGGAGTGGGAAAGCTAATGCCAAATTGGGAAGGGCCCTACGAGGTATCTAAAGTCCTAAGCCCGAGCACTTATAGGCTCCGAACTGTTGAAGGGCGAGAGGTCCCCAGAAGCTGGAATGTTGAAGTACTCAAGAAGTACCATGTCTTATAATGTATCAGAACCTGGCAATTGCCTGATTAATAAAAAGGTTCATTCTTTCATATTCGTTCAATTAATGCATAATTTAGCGTTCTACGATTAGGCTTGATGCCCGTCTCAAGCTACAAAAGCGAATCTAACGTAATGGAGGATCTTACCTCCCCGAGTATTATCCCTATTATAGAGGATCTAACCTCTCTCGCTCGGTTATGCAATTGTTATGCAATATTACGAGTATTCTCGGCCATGCAATTCTCATGCAGCTCTACGAGTATCACTCAACTCGATTTCGCAATAACTATGCGACCCTACGAGTATCATATAGCTCAGTTATGCAACACTTATGCAGCTTTATGAGTATCACTTAGCTTCGACGCTATTCGAATTCAGGAAGTACTTGTGAAATTTAATGCAAATTTTAATTACGAGTTTTAATTAGCTCGATCATATTGCAAATTTTAGTACAAACTTATGTATACATTGATTTGCAGAAAAATGCAATTTCATTAATAAAAAATGTCTACACTTTACAGTTCGTAAGAGAAAAAAGGAGAAAAAGCAAAGCTAATCTAAGCTCCTATGCTAACTATCTATATTTACAATTTCCACCCCGCCAGGTGGATCAGCAACTTGCTCGGCGTCCGGGTCAGCAGCGGCTTGAGAAGGGTCGGCAGTAGGCGGTACGGATACTGCCCCCCCTTCAGAGACAGGCCCAGTGGAAGAAGGCACCACTGGCTCAGCTTCGGGTGCAGGAGGAACCTCCGTTTCGACTTCAGGGGTTAAAGACGCCATAGGCCCCGCTTCAGATGGATCCTCTTGAATAGTCGGCAGAACTGAGGGACCTTCTCCAGAAGTTCTCTCGATGACTTCCCCCTCGGGAGCGCCTTCGTCGTCGTCACTGATTGGAGGAGCAGGCAATGAGGCCGGGTCATCCATCCATGACAGATCCGCCCCAGGGAAGCGCTGCCCAGCTTCATGAACTAGCCGAGACAACAGCCCCACCTGGGTGTCTGCCAACTCATCGATCAGGCGCTCCTTTTGGTTAGCAAGCTCTATCTCAAGAATCTTCGTATAGGAAGCCTCGTTCTCTGCTGCCGTCGCCTTCAAGGACTCCACCTCTGTTTTCAACCTGGCGTTCTCAGCAACCAACTCTCTGCATTCGGCATCCAGTCGGCTTGCATCTGCCTCGAATCGCCTCAGTTGTCCACAATCTGCGGATAGGCGGGCTACTTCGCCCTTCAGCCTGTCGGCCTCGCCCTGCCGAGCTTTCAGCTCCTGGGCGCTCTGGTGAGCCTCCTTTCTCAAGGCTACTGTCTCCGACTGAGAAGCAGTATATCGCTCCTCCAGCTTGGCCACCTTGGCCCGAAGGTCGGAGGCCTCTTTCTTAGCTGCTTCACAGCGTGTGTTCGCCTCCGCCTTAGCTGTGGCGCCCGACTCGGCCCTTCCTTTCCACAGACCGGCCATCATGTGCAGCCGCTGTGCCCTCCTGGCAGCCTGCACAAAATCAAGAATAAATTCATCAGACACAGAGGTGTAAATTAACACCAGAAACAAAACGACGAGTCCTTACGTCTATTAATTGCTGATTGATAGCCTGAACCTCTCTGTTGAGTTGGCTAGCGTCCACGGCGTCCCGATGATCTTCATCCCGGAGAAGACCACGGCAAATGAAGTTGGCCACTTGACCCACTGACCATTCATCGCCAAAGTTCTCCCTCAGAATGTCCTTCATGGGAGCCGGTCGCCGATCGCTAGATCGCCGTGGAGATTCGCCACGTAGAATGGTCTTCCCTCTGGCGGCAATCATTGCGTCGGTCTCGGCTATCATCTCAGCGACTTTCTTTCTGGCCGCTTCATCGGCTCTTTTCCTCTTTGCGGCCTCCTCCGCCTCTCTGATCGCAGGACCGATCGGCTGATCATCTTCATCCGACTCATCCCGAAGAGTGTGGCGCTTTGGACGCACCGGCGGAGGAGGGGCCTCCCTTCGAAGCACAATCGTTGGCCCGGCTGCAGTAGAGATAGGCCCAGTGGTCGTAGTTGTAGCAGCAGGGGGCGCCGAAGAGATGGGAATGGCCGCAATGGCCGGAGTCGTTGTAGAGGCGCCGGCCGCCCCCCTAGAAGCACCAGCAGCTGCTCGGGATGATTGCAGCTCCGACGCGGGCGCGAGCTTCCTCCTCTTCCTCTGCTCTTGAGCCCTCCGCTCGGCCTCACGTTTTTGCTTGATCTTTTCGCCGAGCTGCTTGGATGCATCACTCCCACCAGCCATCTCAGCTGCACAACAAAAAATAAGCGAGATAAGTTTTTGTACACAAATTCTCCTTATAAAGCATAAATAAAATGCAATGCATTACGATGCATAATGCCAATGTTTTCTTCACGGCCCTAATGCTCACGTTCTACGTCCTCTGTGCCTTCAGAACTGGAAGACCCGAACAGGGTAGTTAAGAGCAAGCTGGACTCGAAGGGTTTCCCATTCCTGGCGACGGCGGTCATTAACGTTTTAATGTCCTGTTCAAAAGAAGGCTGACCGACGGCTAGGTCATTCAAAGCCTTGACCCTGACAGATCGGGTGAGGCGCACCCCAAATCCACCTTTCCTCCCCATCAGGAAATACAGTTCTTTGTACCCTTTCATGGAGGTGGGGACGACCATCAATTTCCTCTTGGGACGGCTTGTAAAGAAATACTCCGTTCCGTCGCTCCGGGACGAGATGTAGAAGAAGTGGGTGAATAGCTCCAGAGTTGGCGCCACCGATTCGGCTATGCAAAGAATTCTGAAGCACGCCACCGACCTCCAACCGTTCGGATGTAGTTGGTTGGGGGCGAGATCATACCCCCTCAATACCGCCATCTCGAAGGCGCCCAGGGGGATCCTCAGGCCTGCATCCAGGCTCCGAAGATGGCAAATGAACCATTCCCCATTGTCTTGCCCAAAGGGCCCCTCCGTCACCGCCATCGACTCAGGGCAGGCCAACACCTTTATCTCTTCGGAAAGGCCATATGTGGAGGGAATTTCGGCCACCTCCTCAGCAGTCAGGCGAGAATGCGGTGCGACGGCTGGTTTGTTCTCGTACCACTCCAAAAAGTCTGTGTCTAAGGCTTCAGCACTACTGGAGGCCATCTTTAATAAAAGGAAGAAAAAAGGGCACAACTCTCTCTTCTAAATGGAATGGGTGCGGAAGGAAAACGAAAGATGAAATCGCAGAGAAAGCAAACAGAGGAGAAAAAACTTACTTACTTGATGAGGAAGAACTCGAGAAATTTGAAGAAGAAATAAAGGAGTAGTTGCAGAGATCTGGAAATCAAAGGAGGATTTTGACAGAGCTTCGCTAGGGATTTCGAAAGTAAAGAAAAAACGCTTCATAGAGTCCCCTATTTATAGGCTGGCGCCTCTCGAAAATGCCAAACGACGCACCATTCAGCAGATGCCACGTGTCGAAAGACATCACGCCCCTGTGAAGGACGAAGCGTCGCCCTCGGTACATGCGCAACATTAAATAAAAACAGCTGTCTAAGCACGCGCGCCTCTTCAGAAAAAGCGCGCCAGTACGCGTCTTCGGATCGGGATTTTCCAGACCAGATACCATCCGAGCGGACCAACAACAGCATTTCTATGCCCGATCGGACCCGTTGAGGGGGGGACAAGTGATAACCCAGCAAATATCATTTGCTCTAAGGCCCATCTAGTCGGCCCATCCAACTGGCAAGGCCCAAAGCCCATCAGCCAAAGGTATCAGACACGAGCTCCTAGGCAGAGCACATGACCGATCGGCTGATGTGACCGCCAGTCCCATCAGCCGCCTGACACAAGGCAGCGCCCATGTCTACCACCTGCTCCTTGTCATGTCGCCGAATACCTACTCTGACGGCCAGTAATCACTCCCCAGGCACTCGAGTGTCCCTCAACTACCTCGTATAAATAGCCCAGCCAACGATGGCTCCAGGTATTGAATTCACAACATTATCTCTCTAAAGCACATCTTCTCTAAGCTACTAACTTAAGCTTCGGAGTGCTCACGCCTGGTCCGACCGGGCTCCTCTTATTGCAGGTTTCTCTCCTCCGATCGGATCGTCCTCTCTCCTACAGATAAAGACATATTTGGATTTATCACTAAGAATCATCAATTAATTAATGAAACTAATAAAAAAATGCTACAAAATTAGGAAATTGGGCAAAAAAATATTTATTCAAAGAAAGAAAATATGACAGCAAGATGGCTAATATAAGAAAAAGAATAAATAATCACAAATTTAAAAAATCATATAAAAAACAGCGCGCGAAGGGCGGATTTAAAATTTGAAAAAAAAAAAAGAAAAAGAAATAAAACGAAGCCAACGACGCGTTCCTCGATGTAAGTTGTGCCCACACAAAATTTAATGCCAAAAGAAAATCTAACGGCCCACATTGAATGTCGCGCTTCCATATAACGACTATTTCCATTTACCTTTCAAAAAGGAAGGCTTCACTACCATTTCGCTGCTCTCTGTCTCTATTACTCCTTAATCAGGTACACCCTCTCCTCTTCTCTTTAATCTCTCATTCTTTTATTTCACGCACAACCTCTTTCTCTCTCATTATCGGTTTAGCTGCGATTCCATCTTTTGCTCTAATTGTTAAGTTCCTTTCTTTTGCCCCTTTTAATCTTGTAGTTTTTATTGATGTTTCTTCCTTCTTTGTGTATTTATGGAGTAATTATTGAAATTATAGGGATATAAAGCAGTTTAAACGAGGCATTTATTTATTTTAGGAATAATTTGAAGTGGTTTGCTTATTAAGAGAAATATTATCAACTCTCAACATTACTTGCATGAACATTGCAGAAGGACATAATAATTTTGAGCTTTTTGATCTATTTAGTTCTGGCATTTGTAAAAAATTACATTTCTTTTGGTGTTATCTCTAATCTACATGCAAATTATCGTCTTTTATTAATGTATATTAGTGGCTTATAAATCATGATTGATTGATTATGTTGCACTACATTGCCTTTGATGGCTAGTTTTTTCTTCTGAGTATTTGGCTTAACGATAACTATAATGTCAATGTGCAATGAGCAAATCAAAGGGGAGACAAAATCACAGAGCTCTTGATGTTTTGTGAGAAGTTACTGACTGTTTTTTATGGAACACTGTTTGATATGGCAGGCTGTAAAAAATGGCTGAAGGTGAGGACATTCAACCCCTCGTATGTGACAATGGAACAGGAATGGTCAAGGTATGTAAATTTTTGTTGCATTTGTTTTAGGATTTTAACTGAGCCTGTGTTTTTGAAAGCTGATTTTATCTATACTTTCTAATGTGTTTGGGGATGATGATACATTTTGTTTTGGTAAGAATAATTAATAGTCATTTCTGTAAACCAGATGGAACAGGCTACTGATTTGTTATCCTACTTTTTCTGCATCTTAGTAGTAACAGGCTAGCTAATTATTGTGTAAACTTGGTATATGTATATGAAAGTTTGCATTTTGTCGTTTGGCGCTCTGATGTCTTAAGTTGCTTTAGGCTGGATTTGCTGGAGATGATGCTCCACGTGCTGTATTTCCCAGCATTGTTGGTCGTCCTCGTCACACTGGTGTGATGGTTGGCATGGGCCAGAAAGATGCATATGTTGGTGATGAGGCTCAGTCCAAGAGAGGTATCTTGACTTTGAAATACCCAATTGAGCATGGTATTGTGAGCAATTGGGATGACATGGAAAAGATCTGGCATCACACATTCTACAATGAGCTTAGAGTTGCTCCAGAGGAGCATCCTATACTTCTAACTGAGGCTCCTCTGAATCCTAAGGCTAATCGTGAGAAGATGACTCAAATTATGTTTGAGACCTTCAACACTCCTGCCATGTATGTTGCAATTCAGGCTGTTCTATCTCTATATGCCAGTGGCCGTACAACTGGTAAGCATTCAGAACTTTTGCTTGATTCTGTGAGGATTATGTTTGAAGAATGAAGCCATATATGATGTTCACACAATAATATACATTTCCCAAATGAACTTAATTTATGTGGATTAAAACTTGTGAGTTGGTCTACCTCATATATGTATAGTATGTTCTCTTGGTGACTCTATATCATTTCTTTGTCCCTTCAGAAATTCGTTCTTAAATTTTCTTCTGGGAATTCCAGTTTTTATTTTATGTAATCTTGTTTACTGTTATTTTGAGTTTTTGCTGTGCAGGTATTGTGCTGGACTCTGGTGATGGGGTCAGCCACACTGTCCCCATATATGAGGGATATGCCCTCCCTCATGCCATCCTTCGTCTTGACCTGGCTGGCCGTGACCTTACTGACCACTTGATGAAGATCCTTACTGAACGTGGATACTCCTTCACCACAACAGCTGAACGGGAAATTGTGAGGGACATGAAGGAAAAGCTGGCATATATTGCTCTTGACTATGAGCAGGAGCTAGAGACCTCCAAAACCAGCTCATCAGTTGAGAAGAGCTTTGAATTGCCTGATGGTCAGGTCATCACCATTGGAGCTGAGCGATTCCGTTGCCCAGAGGTCCTCTTCCAACCATCCATGATTGGAATGGAAGCTGCTGGCATCCATGAGACCACATACAACTCCATCATGAAGTGTGACGTCGATATCAGGAAAGATTTGTATGGTAACATTGTTCTCAGTGGTGGCACAACCATGTTCCCTGGAATTGCTGACAGAATGAGCAAGGAAATCTCTGCGCTGGCCCCAAGCAGCATGAAGATCAAGGTAGTTGCACCGCCCGAGAGGAAGTACAGTGTCTGGATTGGTGGTTCAATTTTGGCATCCCTCAGCACTTTCCAGCAGGTTGGTTCAACTTGAAACATAGTTTTTCTTACTGCAAGTTTTCTTTAAGGTTGAGTTCTTATTAGGGACTTGTTTTTCTGAGCACAGATGTGGATTGCAAAGGCAGAGTATGACGAATCTGGACCATCGATTGTGCATAGGAAGTGCTTCTAAATGTTTCAAGAATAGGCATTGAAGTAGAGAAAACTTACTATTTTGTTTCTTGGAATGGTGGTAGCTTGCCACCCTTGACATTTTAGCTTTGTTGTCCTTCAATGTTTTTTACGATGTTGGGAGTAATTTGTATAAGAAGGCCCCGTCTTATTGCCAAAATGGTCCAATTCTTTCATTATTTATGTTCTAAGAAGTTTTTGACTCGTAAAATGCAATTTTTGATGAGCATCATGAAGACTTAAGTTTATATATGGGCTTCTTGCATATTATTTGCCATTATGATTTGGTGTTCAGAGTGTGGCAGTCTAAAATAACAGGTAAAGATGGAAAGCATTGTTAAACTTGGTATTATTGGATTGGTTAGTTTATTCTTTCACATAATATTTCAAATAATAAATATAAGACAATGCTGATAATCCTCTTTACAATTTGTTTGGGTTATGGTCTCTTATTGTGTTTGTGGGTGTGGTTTGGACGTATATCTGGAAATGTTGATATCCAGTGGTCATGGCTTTTCGAGGTTCTCTTATGGTTTTGTAACCATGAAAAGGAGAACAATATCAATCCAGTAAATCCATGGATTGACATGTTTCACAAAAATTATGTACAAAATTGAATATTTTTAATTTGTTATCACAAAACATTCTTTTATATTTTAATTATTATCTAAGTAAAATAAATCAGAAACTCCAATTGGTGATTGAATTAAGAACCAAAAAAAATAATCACTCTGTGAAATAGATATATGTATTCCAGGGTCTCATTAATCCAAACACAATTACTATAGACCGCGAATAAGGTATTTGTTCAATTAACATGGACGAATAAAAAATTAAATATAGATGTTTTACAAAATCAAGAGACTAGGTCTATATATATATATTATGATTGCTTAAATACATTAAACTACAAAGTTAAAAGGTATATATCGGGATCACTTAAAATTAGAGGTGGCAAATTGGACGGGTTGGACGGGTTTGGATTGGGTCATAAATGGACGGGTCATAAATGGGTCAAAAAGTATGGGTCATAAATGGGTCAAATGGCCAAATGGGTTGGGTCGACCTATGGGCTAACAACTTTCATATAATTTTAAAAATTTAATATAAATTTTCTTGTGATCTTGAGATTGCTTCTCAGCACAATAATAATAAATATCTGATAAAAATATTATAAGAATACGCAAATGGGTCAGATGGCCCAAACGGACATGGTGAAGACCCAAATGGGCCGAGATATGGGTCGATCATTTTGACATTTTTAACGAAAAATAATTCTAAATATAATAACGGAATACTAAAATGACAATTATAAAAAAATATTAGCGCAAATGGATCGGATGACCTAAACGGACCAAGTGGAGACCCAAATAAGCCGACATGTGAGTCACCCATTTGACTCATTTTTTAACAAAAAATAATTCTAAATATAATAATAGAATACTAAAATAACTACTATAAAAAAGATTAGGTTAAATGGATTGTATGACCCAAACGAGCCCCATGGAGCCCAAATGGGCTGAGATGTGGGTCGACCTACTGTACATATACCACTTTATTTAATATTTTTATTTATAGATTACAATAGCATATAATTAACACTCATGTAACATATGGTAATATCATTTTTTTCATATACTAATTTATTATTAATTTAATTCATACCTAAATTTATGCTTGTGATCTAGATAAGAAAAATAGATGTACTTTAGATAAAAATTTAAAAAATAAAATAATAATTTAGGATTTGAAATTAAATAACTGGACCCAAATTATGAGTTTGGCGTGATGGAATTCACTACAAGAAAAATGAAAAATAGAGACGGAAAATAGAGACGGAAATTTTTCCGTCTCTAAATAGAGACGAAAATCAGTTTTCCGTCTCTAAATAGAGACGGAATTAATTTTCCGTCTCTATTTAGAGACGAAAAAATTTCCGTCTCTATTTTTCGTCTCTATTTTTGGCGGGATCGATTCCCTCCAAAATTTGAGACCGAAAATAGAGACGGAAATTTTTTCCGTCTCTAAATAGAGACGGAAAATATATTTCCGTCTCTAAATAGAGACCGAAACAATTTCGTCTCTATTTAGAGACGGAAAAATATTTCGGTCTCTAAATTTAGAGACGGAAAGCAATTTCCGTCTCTAAATTTAGAGACATAAATTGCTTTCCGTCTCTAAATTTAGAGACCGAAATATTTTTCCGTCTCTAAATAGAGACGGAATGTTTTCGGTCTCTATTTAGAGACGGAGTAATATTTGCAGTCTCTAAATAGAGACGGTATAATTATGCGGTCTCTAAATAGAGATGGAAAATTAATTTCCGTCTCTATTTTTGGGATATTTTTATATTTGAGATTAAGCTTCAATTAGTGGGAATTAAAAAGAAAATAGAAAGGAAGAGGCACAAAACGGGGAGCAGAACGGGGGGAAGGAGACCGAGAAACCGAGAGAGAGAGAGAGAGCGGCGGGAGGTAACGCCGGCGACCACCGAAGGCGATCCGAGGTGGCGATCGGACCGTCGCAACCCGCAGCGCCGTTCCCGTGGCGTTTTCCTCCGACGCGAGGCGTCGTCGTTCTAGGAAAGCGAGAGAAAACCGCAAGCTTCTCCGTCGTTTTTCGGCCAGTTCCGACGACGAACGACGACACGAACGGCATGACGGGACTCCTGGTGGGCAGACGAACCTCCCGGTGGCCGTGGATCCTCCTCACTCACTGTTGACGAGCAGATCGGAGATGTGTTGAACTGAAGCTGTCGACGGCGATTCCGGCTAGATGGCGAAATGGATCGGCGCGTGACCACCGAAAAGGCAACCTCGACGCGTCGAGCTTCCTTCGGGTGGTTTCGGTGCCTCCGGTGGAGCTCCGGCGAGACTTCGGTGACCCTCCGGCGAGACTTCGGTGACCCTCCAGCGACAGTAAAGAGACCATAAATAGGCAGAAAATTGGTATGTGGCCACCAAAATTACCTTTCTAAGTGATTTTTTCACAAGTAAAATTTATTAAGAGTGATTTTGAGTTAGTTTGACAATGCTGATGAATGGTGATTACTTTTTGTTGATTATAAGTTATTAATCTGCCCAATTTATTTGACTCTAAACTGGATGTTTCTTTAAATTAAATCCAGAATTTGTAAAATAAGATTAATGGATATTGATGTATTTGTATGTGTATTGCAGCATGAAGGTAATATTTTGATTTTTATTTTTTGAAATATGATAAGCTGTTAAGAATCATCAGTTATGTGCTTCATTCTTCATTGATATAATATCCCACTCTCATGCACTCATACACGATCAATCAAAAGAGATATAAAGAAAGGCTGTAGCATTAGTGAGAATGTCAAGATTAACAATTGCTTATTATGGCGTTAATTTGCGGGTGATGGAAACAGGAGTCTAGCAGTTCATTTGGGAAATCCTAATACCAATTGAAATAGGTTTCTATTGACTACTTATTTACAGCAATTGAGAATTATCAAAGGCAATTATAATTTTCTAGGAGATGAAGACTGTCTCAAGGGTAACCCAATGCTTAATCTCTGATATATTGTCGAATCTTCCTACAATTTTTGAAGATTATGAGACATCCTCGGGGAGTTTTTTGACATCGAAAAGAACTAATGAACCTGAACTACATTATACGATGCTGTTAAGAATGTGATTTTACTAAATATAGTATGCGATCAATATGTTTGTTGGTTTCATTGAATTGCTGGTTATATTGTCATGAGTTTTGGCTTAGTTGATTAGAAATTAAATTAAGACTTACAGATTTCGGGTTGAATGTAAAGAAGTGGAGAATTGTCCGTATTTGGGAAAGTAGAACAGTATTTGTAAATTGAAGAAATATAGGTTAAATTGTAAGTTGGATTTAAATTGTATATAATTTTGGTAATAGTTAAATTATGACACATAAATCAGATCAGTAATTAAATCTTATGAATAACTTAACGATAATTAAATCTTAATATATAAATGCGTATCATAATATGTATATTTAAGTAATGGTAGTGTAATTGGTAATACTTGAAGAATTGGTGGAAAATTTAAATGTTAAGTGGGAAATCCAATTATGCTTATTAAAAGTTTTAATAATGTTAGTTGTTTATTTATTTTGCTGGTCAGAGTGAGATATTGGTTAGTGAATATAGTGGCCAATCTAGATGAGATGCTCATAAGTATATACTGTAAATTATTCACAATAGCCAAGTTTGTTTTACAGTTGAGAGAATGTTGATGGAGGTAAAGGTGTTATGCATTCATTTGCAGCTTATGATTGTAATTATTCTCTGTTGTATTTATGTTCCATGCAAATATGTGAAGTGCATTAAAGAAACCACTAATTCATCCATTTTCAAGTGGATAAGTTATGCGCATGTTTGCATTTCAAGTTAAAAGATTATTTTCTTTCTTTTGTTTTTTTTACACTGATTCATAAATATCAATTATTGTGATTTAACTAATGCATTTTTTTTTTAATTTGGGGCATAATAATAAAGTAAGAAATATATATATATATATATATATTCTTTGATTACTATGCATATAAAATAAAAGAGATATTATAAAATAACAAGATGATTCACAACTGTTGGTGATTTTATCCATTAAATTTAGATGTTTGATGTGAATGGGTAAATTTCTTATTACAATGAGTTTGTTGTGGAGTTGCGATTGGTTGATATTTTACCGAAGTGTTAAAATTGCTAATGTTTGACAGGGGGATAGGGACCCGTATAGGGGGAACTCTGTCCGTTTTTTTACAAAATATTTATGATTTTAATTTAGGGAAATGAATCATTATGTAAAACTAATTAGGGATTAAAGCGAAATAGTAGGCTAGAGAATTGAGTTCAAATTAAATACTAACTTCGACCTTATGATTTTTTCCAAGCAGTTTAATATTAATGAGTAATATGGACAGAAGTTGGAGACGGTCGGCGTACTAATGAGGTCATTGAGCTACGCGGTACGGTCGGCGTACTAATGGACCGTATCAATATGCTGGAGGATTTCATTAGCCGTAGATTACCTGTTGACCCGCAAGTTCGTCCGCATTCTCCTCCATCTTAGTTATTATTTTTAGAATTTTTATATTTTTTTTATTTGTAATCTCACTACACTTTTTATATATTAATACATTAAATAATACAATATTTTCATATTTATTTATTGTTTATTTAATTTTTTTTATTATATAAAATTAAGAATAATTTAAATTTAATATTATTTATTTTTAATATATAAAAAAATCAATAAATTAGAGACGAAAATTCATTATATATAAAATTAAGGAATATTTAAATTTAATATTATTTATTTTAATATATTAAAAAATTTCCAAAAAAAATAGAGACGGAATTCATTTTCCGTCTCTAAAAATAGAGACGGAAAAAGTTATTCCGTCTCTATTTTTAGAGACGGAATTGAGTTTCCGTCTCTAAAAATAGAGACGGAAAAAGTTATTCCGTCTCTATTTTTAGAGACGGAATTGAGTTTTCGTCTCTAAAAATAGAGACGGAATCGTTCTTTCCGTCTCTATTTTTAGAGACCGAAACGCTCATTCCGTCTCTAAAAATAGAGACGAAAAGCACTATTCCGTCTCTATTTTTAGAGACGGAAACGTCCCTTTCGTCTCTAAAAATAGAGACGGAATATTTTGGTCTCTAATTTTTAGAGACCGACGAAATAGAGACGGAAAATTTCCGTCTCTATTTTCAATTAGAGACGGAATTCCGTCTCTATTTTCCGTCTCTATTTCTCAGATTTCTTGTAGTGGAAGAGAAGGTAGAATTGATCTACAAATTACAAGTGGAGGATTCTTAAATAATTAGTGGTCCATAAAACTATGAGTTAGTAATGATCCAATCAAATCAATGATTTGTAGAGAAAATGGCAAATGTTTAAGTTGAAATATATGTATGTAGAGTTTATAAGGAAGGACACGGTGGTCCAAGCGACAAGCACGAGGTTATCACCTGAAAATCCCAGGTGAGAAATACCGAGAGAGAAAATTACAAGAACATTAATTAGGATTTTTAGAGAAAATGGTGGGAAATTGAAATGTGTTAACTGTATATAGCTAACAGTGTTTGTTATTAATTAGTTAGTTGTAGTTAGATTAATCATAGTTAGCTAACTATAGTTATTTTTAGTTAGTTAAATTAATACGTGTATAAAAGGCAAACTAACTGCACTTTATAATTGTGTGCTTTTGGTACAGATCTTGAAGCAGTTATAGCTTCATCTTTTTCCTTGCTCTCTGTTTTGTTCTTATTATTTTTGCTCTGTAACTCTTCCTACATGGTATCAGAGCTTGCGATCAAGAAGTCCGTTGTTTGATATCAAAGTTAATTGATAGTAGCCATGGCTAATCTCGGCGATAATCCAGTAATATGCACTGTAGCTGAAAATAGTCTGAATCGAGGAGGACCTAATCAAGATGTTGATGTCGATCCTTTACTGCTACAAAACTCGGATCATCCAGGAATGGTCTTGGTGATTTCACCATTAACAGGTAATAATTACCTTACTTGGAGTATTGCAGTCAGAACATCTCTGGAAGCAAAGGACAAGATTTGCTTCATCGATGGATCCTATCCAGCTCCTACAAACCCTAATCAGTATAGAAAGTGGAAAAAGGTGGATTCTATGATTAAATCTTGGCTCTTAAACTCAATGACAAAAGAAATGTCAGATAATTTTGTCTACTGCCTCAGCTCTAAAATACTCTGGGATACAATTGAAAAAAGGCTTGGAGAGAGTAATGGCCCTTTGAGATATCAGTTGCAGAGAGAGGTTTCTTCTCTAGAGCAAGGGAGTGATTCTGTTACAGCTTATTATAGTAAGTTGAACAGATGTTGGGAGGAATTAAACAGGGTTGTGCCTTTAATTTCTTGTCAATGTAATGGATGTTCATGTAATTTGAGCTCCAGATTAGTTGAGAGAGAGGAGTCGGGAAGATTATTGCAGTTCTTAATGGGACTTAATCAAGTTTTTGACAATGTGAGGAGTCAGATCTTGAATCTTGAACCCCTTCCAAATATAGATAAAGCCTATTCTATGGTGCTGAGGGCAGAAAAACAGAAACAAGTTAACATGGTGTATGGAAACGATCCAACAGAAGGAAATGCTTTATTAGCAAAGAGTTTTAACTCTAAAGGAGGGTATAAAAAGAAGGATAAGAAAGACAGATTTTGTGAACATTGCAATGTGAATGGGCATACCAAAGACTCATGCTTCAAAATTCACGGTTATCCTGAATGGTTTAAAGAATTAAAAGATAAGAAGGCTGGAGAGAAAAAGAGAGTTGCAAACATGGTCCATTCTGATCTTCAGTCTACTCCTGTGGACATTGTTTCTGATAATGATTTTCAACAGAATGACAATCTTGCAATTATGGTGAATTCTTTAATCAGACAAGAGATGGCAAAAATTCTTAAAGGGAAACAACCAGCAGATCAGTATGTGAATATGGTGTCAGAACTTGCAAACTTTGCAGGTAAACTAAACAAGATTCATTATGCACTTAATGTTCATAGTTTGAAACCAGAAGCTGTTTGGATACTTGACACTGGAGCATCTAATCATATGTGTTTTGATAAGAGATCCATGACTTCTATTACACAACTCCAGCTCCCTATACCAATTCATCTTCCTGATGACTCTATTAAAAATGTCACTCACTATGGTCAAGTATCTCTGAATTCCATCTTTAACCTTAGAGATGTTTTGTTTATCCCATCCTTCAAGTTCAATTTACTTTATGTCAATAAACTCACTAAAGATTCTAACGTTTTTGTGTCTTGTTATCCTGATTGTTGCTATATACAGGACCAGAAGACTAAGTCTGTTCTGGCAACTGGTCATGTGATAGGATCTTTATACATTCTCAATTCCAAGTCATTCCAGTCCTCAACCTCAAATATCAACTCCAATCATTCTTCTTTTACTCTTTCAAATACTTTACCAAATTGTAATACAGTTTCAATTTCAAATGTAAATGATAGCAATTTGCATACAGTTTGGCATCATAGGTTAGGTCATGCTTCAATTCCTGTAATGAAACACATTCCTTGTATCAATTCTATGTCTTCAAATAAAACGTGTGACATTTGTCATTTTTCAAAGCAAACTAGACTTCCTTTTTCTTCTACTTCAATTCAAACCAAACATATTCTGGAGTTGCTGCATATAGATTTATGGGGACCTTATAAACAATCCAGTTTAAGTGAATCTCATTATATGTTGACAGTCGTGGATGATTTTAGTAGGGCCACCTGGACATTCTTGTTGAAATACAAGCAGCAAGTCTGTCATATTCTTCAAACTATGTTCCACATGTTGGCTACTCAATTCAATTGCAAGGTAAAGTGCATCAGAACTGATAATGGCACAGAATTTGTCAATAAGAAATGCACAGATTTGTTACAGCAGCTGGGTATTCTTCATCAAAAGACTTGTGTATACACTCCACAACAAAATGGAGTGGTGGAAAGGAAGCATAGACATTTAGCCCTAGTTGCAAGAGCTTTATTGTTCCAAGCAGGTTTACCTAATCATTTTTGGGGGGAAGCTATGTTAACAGCTACTCACATCATCAACAGATTACCTTCTGCTCTTTTAAAATGGAAGTGTCCATTTGAGATCCTGTTTCAATCACAACCAGACTATAACAAACTAAGAACTTTTGGGTGTTTATGTTATGTCACTGATACTCATCCCATTAAGGATAAATTTGCTCCCAGATCTCATAAATGTGTTTTCCTTGGATATGTTCCAGGACAGAAGGCCTATAAGGCTTATGATTTGCAGTCTCATAAAGTTTTGATTTCTCGGGATATTGAATTTTATGAAACTCAGTTTCCTTTTAAGTCTGCTATTGCTCATCCGGAATCATCTACTCCTCTTCCCAATGTGTCTATAAATGCTGATATGCAGGATCCTGATCAATTCCGCTGTGCAGATGACGTTCCAGCAGCTAATACAGAAGTTCAACTTGATAATGTTGTAGTTCAAGCTGATAATGTAGACATTCATCATCAGCCAATGAGAACTAGCTCTCGAGCCAAGAAATCCCCTGCATGGATGCAAGATTATATATGCAGCAGTGCTGTCCATTTTGATTCATTGAAGTCTACCTCCGATGTTACCATTTCTCCCTCATATGCAGCTTTTATGACAAATGTCAGCATGGTAGCAGAACCTGCAAGTTACAAGCAAGCTGTTAAACATCCAGGATGGGTAGAAGCCATGGATAAGGAGATAAAGGCACTTGAAGATAATGAAACTTGGGAGATTACTCAGTTGCCTACCGGAAAGAAACCTATTGGTGCTAAATGGGTTTATAAAGTCAAATTTAATTCTGATGGCACAGTGGAAAGACTCAAGGCCAGGTTAGTAGCTAAAGGCTATAACCAGAAAGAAGGGATAGATTACTTTGATAGTTTTTCTCCCGTAGCAAAACTGGTGACCGTTCGCCTGTTCTTAGCTATCTCTACTGTTAAGGGTTGGGGAATCCATCAACTAGACATCAATAATGCTTTCCTTCATGGTTATCTCAAGGAGGAGGTTTATTTGACACCACCTGAAGGATACACAAAGGCTGGTCCAAATGACGTTTGCAAACTCAAAAAATCTCTTTATGGCCTAAAACAGGCCTCTAGAGAGTGGAATGCAGAATTCACTACACAATTGAAACTCTATGGGTTTGTGCAATCTCAGCATGATTACTGTCTCTTCACAAAATCTTCTACTAATTCTTTTATAGTATTAGTGGTATATGTCGATGATGTGTTGCTTGCAGGAGATAATGACCGTGAAATAGCTGCTGTTAAGCAGTTTCTTCACTCCCAGTTCACCATCAAGGATCTGGGCTATGCCAAGTATTTTCTAGGCATTGAGATAGCTAGATCAGCCGCTGGCACTTTTATTTCTCAACGAAAGTATCTTACTGACATTTTGAAGGATGTGGGACTGAATGGTTCTAAGCCTGTTCTGACCCCTCTACCTAGAAATCACAAGTTTGCTCAAGATTCTCCTTTGCTTCAAGAACCAGATTCTTACAGGAGGCTTATTGGGAGGTTGCTGTATTTGAATATGACCAGACCTGATATTTCTTATAGTGTTCAACAATTAAGTCAGTTTGTTTGTAATCCGTGTGAGACTCATTGGTCAGCTGCATTACATGTATTGAAATATCTTAAAGGCACTAGTTCATATGGCTTTTTCTACAAATCAGACACAACTACTGCCATTGAAGGTTATTGTGATAGTGACTGGGCCACCTGTCCTATCACTAGAAAATCTCTTACTGGTTACTGCATTTTTCTTGGCAGCTCTCTTGTTTCATGGAAGACCAAGAAACAAAATACAATCTCCAGGAGTTCTTGTGAAGTCGAGTACAGAAGTATGGGTTCAACTGTTTGTGAATTGCAATGGTTGAGTTACTTGTTGAAAGATTTTCAAATCCAGCTCAATTCTCCAATTCCTCTATGGTGTGACAGTAAATCAGCCCTTCACATCACCGGAAATCCAGTTTTCCATGAGCGTACGAAACATTTGGAAATTGATTGTCACCTCGTCCGCAACAAATTCAAAGAGGGATTCATTCGCCCGCAATACGTTTCTACTCATTTTCAATTGGCTGATGTTCTTACCAAATCCTTATCTCATCCTCAATTTCATGCTAGTCTTGTCAAGTTTGGACTGGTTTCTCAACCATTTCCAACTTGAGGGAGGGATGTTAATTGTATATAGCTAACAATGTTTGTTATTAATTAGTTAGCTGTAGTTAGATTAATCATAGTTAGCTAACTATAGTTATTTTTAGTTAGTTAAATTAATACGTGTATAAAAGGCAAACTAACTGCACTTTATAATTGTGTGCTTTTGGTACAGATCTTGAAGCAGTTATAGCTTCATCTTTTTCCTTGCTCTCTGTTTTGTTCTTATTATTTTTGCTCTGTAACTCTTCCTACAAAATGACTTATTTCAAGCACATAAGAAATATCTTCCATGAATAAAAAAAAAAAAAAAGAAAACAAGAAAGAAGGAAGCATGTGAGTAAATACTTAAATAGTTTGTGAAAAATAAAAAGAAATATCTAAACCTTGAGTAGACATATGGGAGTTTTTGCACGATGCAGATTGCAGGCCAATTGTAAAAACTAAATAATGTCCAAGAAGTTACACATGCTTCAATTCAAGCTTAAATCAAAATTTCAAAGTTTTCAAGTCATGGGTTGCTGTGGATCTTCATTTCTAGCTAAAACCCACCCAAAAAACTACCATACCAAACAATCTAATCCACAAAATCGCCCCTCTCTTTCTACTGTGCTCGACCCAGCTATTGGCTTTCCTCCTTTCTCTGAATTTTCAGTTGCTAACCTCAAAGCAGCAACTAATTAACTTCAGCTCCAATAATATCGTCTCTGAGAGCGGCGAAAAGGCTCCCAATCTTGTGATTGCAGAAATTACAACATAAATAGGAAAATGGCATTAGATGCGGCTTTAAATTAGGATTTAACCTTCAATTTTTTTAGCTATCAAACAAGATCTTTTGAGCATACCCAAAATTAGGACCATATTTTTGCATTAAATCACGCCTAAACAACATTGGGAAAATAGATTTGAAATCATAGAGTGAGTGAGACACTTACCCAAAATCAAAGTAAAAACTCCAATAAATCACAGCCTCTGTTTGTTTTGTTGTCCTTTTGGTCTCTCGAAACTTTCTGTTGAAAGGAGGCTGGATGGGGAGAGGGAGAGATGCAGTGAGGGTGGAAGGACTCGATGGAGAGAGCAAGAAAGCGAGAAAGAGAGGGGCACAGCAAAGAGAGGGTGGAAGGGGGCAGGGTGAGGCCCGTTGGGCATTTGTGGGTAGACCCGAACGGGGTCACTTTTTACGCGGGTTTCACTTGAGCGGGTCTGGATGAGTATATTTTTAATTGAGTTGGATTTGGGTCAATTTTTTTTGCCGGATTGGATGAGGTTTTTAGATCTGGGCCAAGTTTGACAGGTATACTTAAAATTCAAATAATTAAAAATGTAACTTTTTTTTCAAATTGATCAAAATTCAAATCTCATAATCTTCCATTAAAATGTAATTAAAAAAAAACTATATATCATTCAAATATATAACTATTGTACCATACTATAAAATATCATATCATACTTCACAAAACCACTTCATACTCCAACAAAATGTTAAACAAATGGTTAAATTATTATTATTATTAAATAAAACGCTACAACAATATGCCGGCTAAAATTTAAGATTCAAGCCTCTGTATTTTTATATCCAATTCCTTTATTAAAAAAATAAATTATTATGTCATATCAAATCTGAAATTACGTTGATGAGTTTAAATGTGTAGATTTATATTTCTTCCAATGGTAAACACATCTTTTAATTTTGCCAAACCTTTGAAAATGTCACCTCACATTTAATTAATTTGTATAGCTTCTGTGTGAAACATATTCAATATTTTCATATATAAAAAAAATAATAAGAACAAGAAATAGAAAAAATAAAGAAAAAGAAAAACAATTCAATGTGCTGTGATTTGTACCAACGGTAAGACAAAGAAACTGCGATTCTTCTTCAAAATTGATTTTAGCGAAAAATCCGACATATTGTAGATTTCTAGGTATTCCCATTTTTAACTTAAGATGCAAACATGAAACAACCTAAATAAATTGGATTTTCTTTGGCATCTACCTGCATTGTAGATCTCATAAAATCAATAATTTCCGGCTACTTATATATATTATATTAGATGAGTTAAATAAAATCATAATATTAGATAAATAATGCATATGATGATAATGGTTGTAACTCTCACGTAGAGCTTCTATAAATAACTCATTCGATCATCAAAAGCAAAACAGAAACAAATTTCTTCTATTATCATTTCTTGCTATTATAATTTTCTTTCTAAACAATTTCACTCAATGGCCTTGAAAATCCACAACTCCATTCTTTTCACAATATGCCTAATCTTAATGAGCTTTTCCATTACTGTGTATGCCAAATCTAAGGGAACAGCTACATTTTATACTTCTTACAGGCGTATAGATCTCAAAACTTCGCTCTTTTATTATTATTATTAAAAGCGTATTTATACATCAAATTTTACTTGCTCACACTCCTTTCTGTTCACAATTTCATTCAGAAATGAAATTAATAATAATTCTTATAATTTTATATTGACTTTTAGATTCTAAATTGGGCATTCCAATTTTTTTTATTTCTTACTGTTTAGCTTTCTCAATTTTTTTTGATATTTTATCATATTCATTCTGCCAAGCCTTTTTAGTATATCATGTTTTCGTCACTGATTTCTTGTTACCTGACAGTGTATTATTGACTTGATCTTGAAAGCAAGCATGAACAATGTATTTTATCCTTGTATTAACTAGTGATCACATTGCAATTCATGCAATATGTTATGATTATCATCATTAGTATTATTGGAAATGCAGCTTCAGCTTGTTATGGAAATAAGAAGGAGGGGGTTATGATAGCAGCAGCAAGTGATGCAATTTGGAAAAATGGGGCAGCTTGTGGGCAACATTATAAGGTAACTTGTGTGAATGGAAGAAATAAAGAGACACCAAATCCATGTAGGGGAAGTAAGAGTGTGAAAGTAAAGATTGTGGATTATTGCCCTAATTGTAAGGGTACCATCGATTTGTCTCGAGAATCATTTTCCGCCATTGCTGACCCTGATGCTGGTGTTATAAAAATCTCTTTCCACAAGTATGTGCCATAAATATTATACTCCATTTCTTAAAATTGCTTCTTGTTTTTAATTAGATTATGTTTATCTTTAAAGCCATCTCTAATTAGGCTAAGAATATATTTTTCAGGGTATAAGAATATCGGTGGTTCTTCAGGGAGAATTTGCCAGAGATGAATCTATCTCTAGCTAGGCTGCACAAGTTCAACTCGTTCCTTTTTTTTTTCTATGACAATGAACTTGTTTCTTTAATGTACGAAATATTTCTGATGAAATAAAACCATAGTTTAATTATGATGAAATACAATTTCTGCACTCCTGTCCGTTAGACCAAATCATGATAGTGAAAACTATCTTAATTTTTCATCTACGTTCTCGCCAAACACATGACCATATATTTCATCATGCTTTTTATTACAAGTCTGTTTCTTAAAAAAATTGAAGAAATTTAAACGAGATCATCGAACTAAACACAGATTGATACTAAGGAATGTCTTAATGACCATGAAGGAGAAGATCAAATGATCAAATAACTTCTCATATAACCACCTATATAACTTTTTTTTTTATTAATAGGTCACTGGTTTAGCTCGTAAGTAATTTTACGGACCCAGTCAAAAAAAAATTCAAATAATATACTTATTCCTTCTCATTGTGTATATATGTATGGCTGAAGAATGAGTCTGCACTTTAAATTTTTTTTCCCCTTAAAAATATCCTAATTAATTAATTAATAGGATCATCTCTCTCCAAACCTGATCACTCTTTACCTTCACTGTCTAACGCAATAAGCAATAATTAAATTTCGCATTAAAAATCTTCAACCTGAAGAAAAATATTTGCAACTTGGGACTGTTTGGCCGAAACAAGCAAATTATGAGGAATTGAAATTGTTCTCTTTAATTAAATTTGCACCAATTTTAGGTTGAGATACAGATGCAGAATATCGTGGCAGAATTTTAGTTATATATATATATATATCATAAGGAATTGGAATACTCAAACTCCATATCTCCCTTTTAAACCTAAGTCAATGTATTGCTTAAATGTTTCACCTTTTTAACTCGAGATTATAGTTGAAAACTCTTAAAGCAGCACTACTTATATAGAATTTTAGAAATGATATTGTCATTTCTATTTCTTTTTGGTCTTTTATTCTCATTTCTATTGATTTATGCAAAACCCCACACTCTATACTTCAGATTTTTTTCATTTGTAATGTACGACGTAAACCTGGAACTACCATACAAAAACTGGGAATTCTTTGGAAGGTAGCTGCATTGTTAGACCTCGTAAAGCAGGAATTGCCGGCTAATTATAGTATTTGAATTATGACTATGGTAGATTATATTACATGATTACAATGGGTTGGATTCTAACGTAGAACTTTCTATACATGGCATTTCTCTCGTCCCATTTGATCATTGAAATAACTTGTGTTATTTATCTACAAACATTTAATAATAATAATTTACTTGTATAGGAGGTAAATGAATTGAATCATAAATGAATAAAAAAATTTATGGATCATAAATGGGTATAATTAGATTGGGTTGGGTCCTCACCTAAATGAATTACTATTATTAAACGAGTGGATTGAATCATAAATTGATCAAGTTTTAATCATTACTTTTTTATTTTCTTAAGAAAATCTCAATAAAAAAATTACGCATGTATAATATATGAAAATAATAATTTTTATATATATTCAAATTATATAAAAAAAATTATAAAATCATAAAAAATGTAAACAGATTAAGTTGGAACAAATTATTTTATGAATAAATAAATCAAATAATTGACGGATCAAATTGAATTAGAAATACATGTTTATAGATGCATTGATGAATTCGTGCATTGGAGCAAAATTTGCCACCTGCACCTGCATAGGTTGAATAACGTATAAATGTTTTACAAAAAGGAAGGGCCATCCCTTCCATATTTTATGGTTATCAACAAGTATTTGACGGCCAAAATAATTTTTAAAATAATATTTATTGAGAAGGAATATCCTTTTGTTTCAAAAAAAAAAAAAGAAGGAATATCCTTCTTATAAAAAAATAAATAAATAAAAAAAGATATTCCTATAGGAAGACGTGGGCTAAATAATTTATTAATTAGTTAGATACTGTTGCATGAACATATCCTAGTCTTCCATGTTTTCTATTTGTAACATATATATATAAGAGCCACCTTTGGCAGATCGCCTCATTGTAAACCTCACAGAGCAAGATTTTGCCGACTAATTAATATATTAATATTAGGGTTGATTAAGAAGATTAATGTGAGTGACTACAAGGTAAAGTCATGTCAACTCATTGAGTTTCTATAAATAGCGTTTATCTCCAACCAGTTTATCATAGAAAATTAACTATACAAATTAAATTAACTTCTCTTCCCTTTCACACTACTATTATAATTGTTTTCTAGCAAATGGCCCCGAAAATTCACTTCTCAGTTTTAATGGCTCTTATTGCTATATGCCTAAGCTTAACTTCCGTTAAGGTAATTAATGCCCATGCCGACGGAACAGCTACCTATTACACTCCTCCATACGTCCGTAAGTATCCATCTCAAAACTTTATATATGTATTAATTATACAATTTTCTTATATACTGGGCTCATTTCATCCAAAATTGCTGAATTTAGAGTAAAATTATCATAATATCACAAAATGTTTTTTTTTATCAGAATTTTGCAAGAAATGTTACTTTCGCTGAAAAAATGAAATATGACAACCAAAATTTCATGTGGGCACTCCACAGAAGCATTTTTCTTTTTAAAATATTAAATGCAGCTAGCCACAACCTTGAATGTAATACGTCAACTTGCTATATAAGTATTTTTCTTCTACAATATTATACATGGGTAGCCACATGTCATCGATGATTCATCTTAAATGCGATGTTAGCTTGCCACGTGAATTTTTAGTAGTCTTAATCCAATTTTTCCAGTCAAATTGACATTTCTTGCAACATTCTTGTTGTAGTTCAGGTATTTTTTTGGTAAAATTAAATTTTGTGACATTATGATAGTTTTACCGTAAGTACAGTAAATGAAATTAATCCTCATATATTCGAAGAAAATCTTTGTTTGTAAATAACTTATAGTATAATTTAATATTTGTAATGTAAAAACCGAGTGATTCAGATTGTAAGTGGACACATATATATAGTAATATAATTGATTATGTGTTATCTCAATGGTGTAGCTTCTGCTTGTTATGGCTATGAGGACCAAGGCGTGATGATAGCAGCAGCAAGTGATGCAATTTGGAATAATGGGGGAGCTTGCGGGAAATATTATGAAGTGAATTGTGTAAGTGGAACAAATGCAGGCACACCAAAGCCATGTCGGGGAAGTGGGAGCGTGACAGTAAAGATTGTGGATCATTGCCCTTCTGGCTGTAGGGGTACTATTGATTTATCTCAAGAAGCTTTTTCCACCATTGCTGACCCTAATTCTGGTGTTATTAACATCTCTTACAAACAGTATGTTCACTCACTAATTATTATATTCCATGTCTTTCACTAACATCTCTTAATTAATTTCTAGACTTTTATTTATCTGTTTTTCAGGGCCTAAAGGAAGGGATTATACAACATTGATAAAGATTTTGAAGATATTGATCCATTTTTATTTGCTTTTATTTTTTATTTTTTGTTATATTATTTTTAATAAGAAGAATGTGTTAGGTGTTAAACCAATTATTCCACCTTCATCTATGCAGGTGTGGTAATTGAGTTCAATTCAATTGGTTTTAGTTGCTTAATTAATTATTTATTGGAGTAAAATATTGAATCAAATAAAGTGCTTCATGTACTACCATTAAATAGTATGATGGAATATACTTTTTAGAGAGAATCTTTGTAATATAAATCTGCTCCCACAATAAAATATTCAAACAAATTGAAACAACAATATGAATGTTGAATCTCTCAATAATGTGGTAATGCCTAGCAGTTTGTATGCAATGAATTCTAAGAAAAAAAAAAAAAAAGGTCTCCGGCACTCTTCCTCCCTCATTATTTCACTCCCACTTCTTATATTCCCAATTTCCTTTTCTTCCCATTAATTCCAAACTGCCAAAACCCTAATTTACGCAACAAAGAACAATCACAAGCCTAAAACAAGGGCCTCTGAAGTCTCTGAAAGTGCAAATCTAATTTTTGAAAGGGAAAGCTTCATCTCCCAAAAAGCTTTATGTGATGCTTTAGCATCCATCCTCTACCAAACCCAATTCTCTTCTCTGTTGTTGGTTGGTTTTTCTTCAACTAATAAGTAATGGAAAATACTTTCCAAAATTTTGTGTGTAATGCATCAAACCAATAGTGTATTAATATTTAAAAAAAAATTGTTTTTGTGATTTTTTTCTAAGTGTTAATAATTAGTGCATCATGCACCCGATCTAGGGATAAAATTTCCATAAATAATAATATAAATCTTCGAATTCCCCAATTTAATGCTCAATTACCTTAAGTTTTGAATCCATTTTCCTCAAAAAAGAGCAAGAAAATTTTAGCGATTTAAGTCCAGAGTTACCTCCATCATCATCAACCAGTTTTAGTAATACACCTGATTTTGGTATCAATTTGCCCTCTGCAAAGAGCTGGTGGCACTGGCTCTTCTTCAAGAAATAATGAATTTTCTATCGTTTTGCTTCTCTGGGTCCAACATGCATTTGTTGGTGGATCTTACAACATCTTCCCATAGTGGTATACAGATTATTGCTGGTCTTGGTAATTGAGTGAATACTTTTTCTTATGAACAACATTTAAAAAAATTAAAAAAAAAAAAAAAACAAGAAGGTCAAGTTATTTATTTTTATAATAATTGGAATATTAAGATTATTATGTATCTTAAATTTAGTGAATTTTTATTATAACTCGAACTGAAAATCTCAGTACAATTCAAATAGGATAAAAATATAGAGACTTGTGTTGATGCTGAAGGACTTGGGCTGGGGCCCAACACCGATGAAGCTCCACATGATATGGACTTGTTATATAATGGGATATTGGAAAGGACTCTTTACACAAATATACAAAAAAAAAAAAAAACATAACAAAAAAAGCATACAAAATTACAAAATATTACAAAAAAATCAATTTAACCTTTTTATAACAAAATTAGCCATCAGTATTTCACAATTACCATTTAGCTTTTCTCACCCTAGCATCAAAAACATCCGTTTCCCGTTTCCTCCGAAATCTGCCCTAGCTTTTCTCATCCTAGATTCAAAAACCTCCGATCAGTTCATCTCCCTCACATTCCATCTACATTTAGTGTCTCATCTTCATCGGTTTAAATATATTTGGACGAGATTCAGGTACTCTTCTACCTCATTTTCAATCTACATTCAGATACTCATCTAGCTCATTTTCAATCTATCTTGACGAGCTTCGCGCCATATACTTTCTCATCTCCCTCAGTTTGCATCTACAGTTAGTTTTGCTCAACATTTCATTCTTTTCATGGCATTTTAAGCTTAAAATATAAGTATTATATTTGATTGTTGAAAAAATCATTTTGATTGATTTCCTTTTTGCTGGATGTTATATGATTTACAGATCATATAACAAAGAAAATGGTTCAAACTCGAAGCTCATCTCCTGCACCGAGGACGACGTCACAAATCATAAAGAAGATGAAGAAACCAATTACGGACACAGATATAGTAGTCAGAGACGATTCAAAGAGGAGAATAAACACCAAAGATTATGACACTCAAATTCGAAAAAAATCAAAGGTATGTTTGAGAATCCATTTATGTTTAATATTTATTGCATATTTTCTGTATGTCAATATGCTGGAATTTTGTATATCATTTTACACCTTTATATTTTCGATTGAAAACCACTGATTAGTGTGACGAGTGTCGACTATGTTGAGGACTCGTGACAAAAACTTAGTGCTTGGACTCTCCACATTAATGTCAACATGAAACTGTGCTAAAATTAGTGTAACGAGTAGACACGAGTTTGACGACTCGTTACAGAAACTCATCGGTACGACTGAGCACTTCTTGACGACTGAACAATTCGTGACCTAGAGATATATTAGCTGTATATTACACCTAAACTACACGTATGCTAAACGAATACTAGATATATATTAGCTGTATACTAAACTTATATACACTTTTAATAAAATTATCTTAAATGTATATTAAACGTATAATAGACCTATACTGCACGTATTCTAGATGAATACTATATTTATATTTTGCTGGTATACTATACGTATATTACACGTATATCTGATGTATACTACACTTATACTGTGTTTATATTAAACTTATATTATGCGTATTGCTAAATTTATATTAGCAATATACTAGACGTATACTATGCTATACTATACTTATACTATCTGTATAATATATGTATATTACATCTACACTACATGTAATCAATACAAATACAATATGTGTATTAGGTGTATACTAGATGTATGATAGCTGTATATTAGATTCATGCTATAATAATTCTATATGATTACAATAAAAATATATTATACTAATATTTTCAATATACTATACACATATTGGGCTATACTTTACTTAAACTGTATGCGCATCAGATGTATATAACACTTATATTAGATATATACTACAGCTATACTACATGTATCCAATTGAATAATATATATTTATTAATCGTGTACTCTACATACAGTGTACGTCTATTAGACGTAATCTCTATGTATAATAAACTTATACTGAACATATACTATTACTATACAACACTTATAGTAGATGTATGCTATGTGTTATTGTCAATATATTATATGAATATTAAGCTTATAGTAGACGTAAACTAGGCATATACTGGAGTTATATTAGTATGTTGTATGTATACTATTCGTATGCTAGCCATATACTGGAGTTATATTATACGTATATTACACTTATACTAGACATATGCTATGCATATACTAGACTTATACTATGTGTATACTTGGTGCATATTAGCCGTATCAAATATGTACACTAGATATTTATTATAGTTATATTATACGTATAGTAAATGTATACTAGGCAAATACTACAGTAATATTATTTGTATATTACATGATTATTATACTTACACCATAATCATACTAGGCAAATACTATGTGTTACTGTAAATATATTATATGAATATTAAGCTTATAGTAGACGTAAACTGGGTGCATATTGAAATTATACTTGAATACTACTTGATGTATATTGTGTTCATTTGATGTATATTCTGTGTATTAACAGGTTGGAGATTTTATTTTGAACAATGATGATTTCCAAACCGTAAGAGTCCAACACTGCATGAATACTTCTGCAATCTCAATAATAAAGAGCAAACTGACAGAAGATCAATTGGACAAGTTCAGAAATAGTTGTTTCGGGTATTTCCTAGAACTACCTGAAATTGTTCTACACAATCAATTATTTTTTTGTATATTTCTAAGAGAAATATACAGTGATGATCAAAAAGAGTTCATTTTTAGATATGATGGAGTTGATCTAAAATTTGGATTAGAAGAATTTGCACTTGTAACTGGTTTGAAGTGCAATGGTTCAAGGAAAAAGATCAACTCATCCAGGGAACAAAGTATACTTTTAAAAAAGTATTTTGGTGATTGTAGAAAGATCACAAAGAATACTATTTTTAACTGTTTCACAAAATCAAATTTTGAGAATGATGATGATGCAGTGAAGTTAGCAGTGCTTTTTTTCATTCATTGCTTTCTTCTATCTCATAACAACCACAAAGTTGTCGATGAGGACGAAATAGCATTTATAGATAGTGGTTGTTATGATGATTACCCTTGGGGGATAGACGTATTCAACCTCACTATTGGTAGCTTGAAAGGGAAATTACTCAGGAAAAGAGGGAAGGCTGATAAGAAAGAAGATAACGTGTCAATGTGTAGAATTTATGGATTTCCTTATGCCTTCCAAGTATGGTTTTATGAATGTTGCGGAGACATCTCTGAATATCTGGATGTTGAGGCAACAACAAAGATTCCAAGGATCCTTAGATGGACGGAAAAAAAAGTAATATTCAGCCATAAGGAGCTCACCAACATGCTGTTCAGTGTGCCAGCAAGAAATGTAAGTTATCTTATTAAGTTTTCATTAATTATTTCTTATAATTATTCTAATATCCATAATATTTATTTGATTTTCAAATTTATTTGATGGAATATAAGGAATATTAATTTGAAATCTTCTATTTTTTGTTATCTTTTTTATTTTAGTTGAAATTGAAGAACATAATGCCTCATGAATCTGAATTTCAAAATCTTCCGTTGGATGGAATGTTTGAGGCAAGAGAAGGTCAAAAAATTCCTGATGTACAGTTGCTAGACAAAGATGTCTCACCTTCTCTACATCAATTTCAACCTGCGCCTGCAAATGAACATGAAGGCCAGGAATACAGCAGAAAATCTCACGAACCCAACTATGCCAAAGATATAAAGTTGGTGAAGAAAGAACTTAGAAGCCTCCGAAAATATGTAGAGTCTAGCATTGAAAAAATGCAAGACTACTTTGATGTGAATTTTCAGAAAGTTACTGACATGCTTTCAGAGCTTTCTAAGAAGCTGGATACAGTAAATACCTCCCAGGTAAAAATTATAAGTTTTTTATAATTTGCATAATTACACTATTAAATATTTTATTGTTTTGTATAATTATCAAAATATTTCTGATCATTCAGCAATCACGAAATAATTTGTCCCAAGAAGATATTGAATTTAAAGAAAAGCATCATGATGATGAAGTACTAGGAGAAGATCAATACGCTGATCTGGTTAGTTTTAATGTCTCAGTTCCTATTTGCATTAAAATATATATGTAAATTTTTTCAATTTGATTAATCCTAACTTGTTATTAAAAATTGTGATTAAACCAATCTGTTATCATATCTTTTATTGTTGCCAGTTTTTTGATCCTGTGGAAGAGAAAGATGAAAAAAATGTCACCTATGATTTGAAAACAAAGGATGGTACATTAGAGGATGACCCTACTGTTCAAACAGATGTTGATGGAAATAAAGAGGTATGCTTATTATTTTTCTAGCACATCTCAATTATATTTAATATTATTTATCACAAATGATTTGTGATTTTTTTTCATAATGCACTATACTACAATTTCAGGTTAAAACAACTTCTGACGAAATCGATAGCTCCTTGTTTGATCAATTATGCGAGGCTGCTATGAACAATGTGTACCAGACAAATAAAAACGTGCGTGTCATTAATTATAAAATGACTAATTTCTATTTATATTTTAAATTCATTTTTAATATTGTCTTTGGTTTTAATTTATAAATAGGATGGTGATAATTTTGTTGTTACTGGTTGTGAGATTGTTCCATATGAACAACCATCTGATAACAAGACACCAACCGTCGAAAAACGGGAAATTAAGCCATCAATTATGGTATCGTCTCCGTATGTCACCATATTTGGTTCCAGTGAACAACAACAGAAGATCACTTTGACCAAAAGCTTTGTGAAAGGTCTAGTGCCTCTTGACAACAATATTGGGGAAGACCCTGATTTTAATTTGGTCACAACATTCAATGAGTTTGTGCACGAAGGGATGATAACCAACAATAGGTAATAAACTCTTAATCTTCTAATGCTTTGTGTATTTTAGTGTCAATTAATATTTTTTATAACCATTTTTTTTCCTTAACAGGAGGAAGGTGTATACTCCAGAACATGAAATACTGAATTCGTCCTTTGATTTTGAAATAGAAGAAATCAAACAAAAGTCATGGTTCCATTACCTTTTATATGGTGGTCAACCTCTATCCTCAAGTGTATGTGTATCTGCTAAAGTTACATAATGACTTATGAATATTCATATATTCCTTTTATATGCAAAAATGTAGCATTTCTATTGTTTACTTAATGTCGTGTGTCGTAACCAAGTAGGCGACTCGTTACAGACGCTCATTGTGTCGAGTCGCCTCCATGATGCCGATCTGTAAGAAGCTAGTAAATATTGTCACGAGTCCTACATTATGTAACGAGTCGTTACAGAAGCACATGGATACGACTCTCCACATATGTAACGAGACGTTACATAGATGCTTGATGTATACTAGTCTTATGTAATAATGAGACATGTACTAGATGTATATTAGACTTATATTATATGTATACAAGCTGAATAGTAGATATATACTAGGCATATATTCGACTGATGTTGTTCGTATATTAGACTTATCTTATTCTTATATTTGGTATATACTATACATATATTATGCATATACTAGACATTTACTAAGTGTACATTAGATGTATGTTATGCTTATATTACATGTATACTATAGCTATACTAGACATACACTATGCATATACTACACTTATACTATGTGTATACTTGATTCATATTAGCCGTATCAAATATGTACACTAGATATTTATTATACATATATTATACGTATACTAAATGTATACTAGGAAAATACTACAGTTATATTATTTGTATATTACATGTAAATTATACTTATATTATAAATATACTAGACTTATACTGTGCATATATATTAGGCATAAACTCGACTTATACTGTGTATATATTATACTTATATTATAAGTATATTACACGTATACTACCCATATTCTAGACTTATACTATGTGTATATTAGACTTATATTATACGTATATTAATCCTAAATTTGACTTGTATTTGACGTATTATATATGTATACTATGCATATACTATACTTATACTTGACGTATAAAATAATATACTATAATGAAATGTTATATGCCTTTATTCATGCACATATTCTTGATATATATTATTTCTACTGTCTGTATACTAATTTAGTTTTTTTTTTTTAATGTACAACTAATTTAATACAGCATATGAATATCATCTTCTATTACTTGAGGAAAAGGGAAAATATTCAAATGGTATCTGTTTGAACTTCACGACGACAGACAACACTTTTGACCAAGTCATTCAGAAATTTTACAAGAGATTCTTGAAAAAGGGAATGGACCTGAGCTTAGTAGAGAAGGAGGATACTATTGTTGGTTATATTGAAGGTCATTACTTATACTGTAGCAGACCTTGGGCAGAAGTTGAACATGTATTGTTTCCTATAAATGTTACAGGGAAGTACCATTGGGTACTAGGGCATTTATCAATTTCAGAAAGAATAATGTATGTTTACGATTCTCTCCGATCAGCTACATGTAAAACATCCACACTTGAGACTGTTAAAGCTTACAGTATGATGTTGCCCTTGTTCTTGCAATTTGTTGGGATATGTGAAACAAACAGTGATCCTTTCAATATTCAATACATTGATGATCTTCCAATACAGAACAAGATGTAAGTTTTACAACAACCTTTTAAAACATATACTTCATAATTTATATTTCATGCCACAATCATTTGACCTTGAATGCATTTATGGTTATATTTTGTAGGGATTGTGGTCTATTTGTAGCATCGTTTGCAGAATATCTGATAGATGGAAAAAGAATTCCAACAGATACTTTTGATGTAGACTTACATAGATTAAGGCTATCAGTTTTGCTGTATGCACATGGACTTCAAAAGCAGCAAAATAATAGTGCAAGTGACGATGAAGCACCACCAAAAAGAAGACAACAAAAAACCATTTGTAAAAGGAAAGCTGATGTTGTTATTGACTGAATATATTGTACCTTGTAATATTGATACAACATTATTTTTGTATATAATGTAGTTATGACAAATTTCAAAATGTCTACTATAAATTCCATGTTCTACAAATACATAAAAAAATAAAAATAAAACCTTCATCATACCAAAAAATTGCTCAATGAACAAAAAAATACAATTAAACAAAAAAATTGATCCTACATGAAAAAAATATTGGATGACAATCTTAATATTTTGACATATATTATACTTATATTACACGTATACTAGATGTATACTACATGTATGCTATCCTATATACTACATATATACTAAATGTATATTAGACTTGTAATATATAATAAGTATATTAAATTTATATTAGACTTACACTATATAATGTATACCATTTTTATATTAGTTGTATTCTATATTAACTTGTACTAGAAGTAGACATGACATTTTAGCCAACAAAACATTATATCTCAACACCTTATCAACTAATAAATGAGTTAGGAATGATTTATATATGTGAATTTGAGTCATAGATTATTACAAGGTCAAAATTAACTTATAACCTAATTACTTTTAAAATCATGAATATGAAGAGAAATATTAAGAAATAAATTAGTTTGCAAAGTTACAATATGTTGTGAAATAATTGGGTTGATAAAACCTTTTTTCTTCTCTACTCGTCACATACGTGGCAACTCGTGACAGAAAGGATGGGTGCCGAGTCTACATCTACGAAGCGACTTAGTTCCTCTTCCCTCTTCGATTCGAGTTGAACTTCCAAAATTACCCTTTTCCAATCCCCCTTTTCAATCAACTTTTACAATTATTTAAATTATTCTGTCTTTTTCAAAGCTTTTGTCTCTTCCCCTGCCCATCCCTTTCCTTCCTTTTTTAGGGTTCAAGCTTTCTCCCGTTGCCTTTTCTTCTCAATATTCTTCACTATATTCTTCTGTCGTTTCCACCGATTCCATCAGTGTTTTTTGCCTTTTGGTTCTGTGTTTTTTTCCATCATTTTATTATTCTTCTACACCGATTCCATCAGTCCTCACTGTTAAGTTTCCCTTTTCCTTTCCATTTTAAAAACGTCATGGTGAGAACGAAAAACGCACCTTCTACAAGGCATGAAGAAGAATCACACAATGAGGAACAAGACTTTCAAGCCACCTACAAAACCCTTTTTCCCATCTTCTCAGATGAAGAAGGACTGCGGTTTCAAACTTTGATGAAAAGGGACATTATAACATGTAAGTATTTTCCAACAACTTTGCTGGAACGTACTGGTATGCTAGACTCTGTTACAACCATGTTAAGCTCATGTGGACTACTGAAATTTGTATCGATGCATGAAAGTACATATCCAGAATTACTAGTCGAGTTTTATACTACATTAGAAGTTAATACTGAAAATTCTCGAATTCTGGAATATAGGTTGGGTGGGACAGAACATAAACTCACATACTTTTTCATGCATAAATCCTTTGGTTTTAAACAAGACGGTTTGTGTGACCCCCCTTCTGCTTTTAAGTTGAATGATTTTTGGACATTCCTTACCGATTTAGAAACTCCTTATCAGCCCAAAAAGGGGAAGGCAATGTTCATTAAAGATTTGAAGTATTGGTTGTTGCACAAAATCATTGCGTGTGTTGTTTTCCACAAATCAGAAACAAATAGAGTTTCTGCACAAGAGCTATTTTTAATGTGGTGTGTCCACAATAAAAAGAAGGTTAGTTGGACATATTGGATTTTTAATCAATTACTGGCCTGTTCGACACGAAAGGATGGTCCTTTAACCCATGGACATGTTAGAACAATCATTGCTAAGAATCTCAACATTAACCTTGATGATTATCATCCTGTCTTAGAATGTAGTTATCTCACCAAACAATTGTTAGTGCGTGGTGAGGTTTTTGATCCATCCTTTCGATTAATCCCTGCAAAGTCTAGATCTTGTTGGAGGTTTTTGGAACCCATTGAGAACCCTATCGAGGAGACTACTGGAGATGATTCTTCAAATTCTGATTCTCGGAATACTTCCCAGTTGCCTGCGGATGCTGGTGCGTCTTCCAGTCACAATACTCCCATTCTGGAGCAAATTTTACAAAATCAGATAGCATTGCAAAACCAGCTTACCAGTATGGCAGACCAGCTTTCTAACACAGCATATCTTAATCGTCAACTTGAACGCAGACATCGGAAGTTGGAGTACAAGATGAATCAATTTTTTGCTCTTTCAGGTCATCAGATAGAGTCTCATCCACCATCACCTTCTGAAGATTAAGGCGTGTCCTATTGTTGGTTACAGTTCTGTTTGTTTTTATGTTTTAAAACAAGAATATATACATTACTACATGTAAATTTTTTTTAGGGGTTTTATGTTAAGCTTATGTAATTACTATAACATATATCATATCACTAAAAGCCTGTTGATCATGCTTGTATTTTTACCCCTCTGCTTAAAACAACATGAACTCAATAAGAGAATCTGACTTAAAATTATGTAGATTAAATATTCCCTTTCAAGTATATGCGCATGAATAAAGGCATATAATATTTCATTATACAAAATATTTTTATACGTCTAGTTCAATTCTAGTATATGCCTAATAAACGCATAACATAAGCCTAATATACACATAGTATAAGCCTAAGAAATATTTGGCTAGAACACGACTGATATAAGTCTAGTATATGCGTAGTACGTATACGAAAAGTATAATATAAGAACAATATGAGCTTAATATACGCATATTATAAGTCCAGTATATACATAGTATATCATTAATATACACGTAATATAAGACTAATATACACATAGTAACAGTCCAGTATATGCCTACTATATCTCTACTATACAGCTAGTATACATCTAATAAAAGTCTACAATACATCTCGTACACGACTCATATACACAGAGTGTACACGTAATATAAGTCTATTATATGCCTGGTATATATGTTTAGTACTTAGACAGAATATTCAGGTATACATATAATCTAAGTCTAATATACATGTCATATCCTAATATGCACATAGGATAAGACTAGTTTTTGCCTAGTATACGACTAGTATACATCTGGAGTACACATACTATACTCCTAACAATTTTAGTATATGGATAGTATACGTCTACGATACATATAATATAAGTCCAATATGAGTTTCATATACGCATCACATACGTCCAGTATATGCATAATATACGTCTGATATACATTTAATATAGCTATAATATACGTATAGTATATGCCCACTATAATTATAATATATGTCTAATATACATATTATATACACATAATATAAATATACTAGACATATACTGAGCATATACTATGCAGATACTATACTTATAGTATATAGACACTAGTTATATATTGATTGTATATTATAAATATACTATATGTATACTAAACGTATACTAGGCAAATACATGTCTTATACTATGTCTATATAAGATATATTAGACTCATATTATATGTATACTAGATGTATACCACGTTTATACTATTAGAGTCGAAAAACAATCAATATTTAGCATGTGACGAGTCGTGACAGAGGGCAAGCTTCACGAAACGCCACCAAAAGTGACGACTCGTGACATAGCTTTAAGCATCAATAAAAATTTGGCCAAAATAAATAACTATATATTTAGCATGTGATGACTCGTCACATATGTGACGAGTCGTGACAGAGGTCAAGCTTCACGACTCGCCACACAAGTGACGATTCGTGACATAGCTCAACCTTAAAAGACAAGCATCAATAACTATATATTCAGCATGTGACGACTCGTCACCTCCGTGACGAGTCGTGACAGAGGGCAAGCTTCACGAATCGCCACAAAAGTGACGATTCGTGACATAGAGCAACCTTCACACAAACGTACAAGCATCAAAAACAATTTGTTTACTGAATATGTCATTTCCATATAGCTGAACAAATCTAAAAAATTATCAACACTTTATATAACAAGAATTTCTAAAAGTCAATTGATTGGGTCTGAATTTAACACATTTGCTTGTACCAGATATGATTTATATAAAGAATGAAACAATCACAAAAAATGTAAAATATAAAAAGAAAAAAATTATCATCCCTATTTAGGAATCTCTCTACATGTCTTTCGATTGTGCCCATATTTCTGACATTTGCTACACCTAATTTTGATCTTTGACTCCCAACTTGCTTTGATTCTCCTCTTCTTAGGTCTTCCTGATTTGGGTTTTCCTATTGGTGGCAGTACAATTTTCTCACCAATATAACTTGGAATATTCCAATACATCTGACTATCAATAGGATGCACGACTGCTTCGTATGTTGCTAACATTGTCTCTTTTGTGTAGTAGCTTGAGCAGAACTCATAACAGTCCATATTCTTATCATTTACAACTGCTAAAGCATGTGCACATGGTAATCCATCCAATTGAAACTTGTTGCAAGTGCATGCTCTTTCTTTAAAGTTCACACTGTATGCTTTTTCTTGAACTAAGACGCTAAAAATGTCACTCGTAGATGGTATCACCTACAACACCCAACAAAATATAAAATACATTATACCCAACACCAAACAAACATAGCAGTTAATAGGCAACATAATACAGCAGCATCAAGCATAATTATCAATGGTTGTATAGTGGGCGTATATTACAAATATACTATACAAAATCTTTTTGGAAAAAAATCTTTTACTTCCTTTAATATTTTATTTCACATTATAGTTTAAAAAAAAAAACATACATATGCAAACTAAAAATATATACATCTCACCACAACTACAAACCAGAAAAAAAACAGCATAGTTACATACCTATAACCAGAAAAACAGAGCATATCTAACCAACTATAAGCCGCTAACCGGAGAACATAGCAAATCTAAACATCTCAATTATTTAGTTAAAAAAAGATAACAAAGAAATAAGGATCAAACCTTCATTCTCATAGATGAAATAAAGTTCTTCTTCAATTGATCTTCATACTTCTTAGTTAGTTTTGTGAATGTTGAAATGGCTATATTTCTATTTGCATAATGCCATTCTTGAGTCAAATTACGCATGTACTCAATCAAGCCTGTTATTGGTAAATTTCTAGCTGCTTTGATTGCAGCATTCATTGACTCCGCAATATTAGAAGTCATAGTTGAATACCTGTTATTCACTGAGTGCACCCTAGACCATTTCTCGTATCCAACGATTGAGAGATATTCAGGTATTTTACCATCAACCTTTTTCATTTCATCCATATAATAATCAAAATCCTCCTTTGTGTATGATTCAACAGCTTTAAACAATAAATCTTTGAGTTTCTTCGAATTTTTCTTGAACTTTCTTTTCACATTATTCAATAAATGATATACACAAATGCAATGAGCAACACCGGGATATACCCTTGCAGCTGCAGTATGTATGCTTTCATGCCTATCAGAAATGATGCACATCTCATCTCTTGTCCCATATGTTTGCCTAAACTTACTAAAAAACCACTCCCAAGAAGCATCATTCTCTGAATCAACTATGCAGATTGCTAAAAGAAATATTTTCCCACCAGCATCTTGAGTTGAAGCTGTTATCAAAGTGCCCCCATATGCAGCCTTCAAAAAAGTACCATCTACAACTATAATAGGCAAGCAATATTTCCAACCTTTAATTGACGCATCTAAAGCAATGAACATATATAAAAATGAGAAATTATCTTGAGTCTCCATATGAATTGCAGAACCAGGGTTTGTCTTTTCAAGCATATACAAATATCTAGGCAATAAAGAATATGATTCACATGGTTTACCTCTAATCATATCCATAGCTCTTTCCATTGACCTCCAAGCTTTCATATAGTTGATATTCACTCCAAGATCATTTCTCATATCACGTATTATGTCAGCTGGTGTGTACACAAACTTTACATCCACATATTTTGATTTGATCAACCCAGCAATAATAGATGATGTAGCTTGCCTTTTACTGCTTAACCTTATGTTTAAACTGTAGGAGTGAGTACCTGTGAACACTTTAATTTTAAACATCCTAGTATTCCCTTGTTTTGAAGCTTTTAATTGCCATGGACATGCCTCGTCCAAGCAACAAATCTCATATCTACTGTCACATGACCTACAAACCTTGTATTGGAAATCATTCTTTATTGCATAAAGGCTAACTGTTGTTTTCAGCATATCCTTGTCTTTAAAAATCTGTCCAACCTCAATTCTTGAAACACTTGGATTTCTCATAAGTTCTACTCCATTTCCTTCTACCTCTTTGCCTCTATTATCCAGAATTTCAATAGTTTGTTTACTCACCATGCTAGCATAATTCATCATCTCCACAACAGCTTCATCCTGGTTGACAGGTTGTATAACTTCATTCATCATTAAACTTGTTCCTTCATGTTCAACTTCAATCATACCAAGCTCACATGAAACTGTTTTTGAGCTTTCACCTACAATAAAAAGAATGAAAATTTATTGTCATTAAATATTATCATCACAATAATAGAATATCAATATCAGACAATTACCAGCTTCACAGACTTCCATTCTTGTAATGCATAATGGATATGATTTGAAACATTTTTCTTTGAGCTTCAAAGACAAATAGAATAGCAATGACATATCATCTTTTATTTTAAGTGGAGGATATCCATCTCCAATAGCATATTTGATGTCCAATCTGCTATTCTCAATGCCTTCATACAGCTGATTTCCTATTAAATCCACAAAATTATCAAAGCTGCACCCTGATGGAATTAGAATTCCATCAACTTTGAAATCCAGGTACTCAAATACATCACTCCATTTACCATCATATTGCATCAAAACTAGAATTCCTCCATTTTCCATCATTGCAATATCCTACAGAAATACACATATAAATCATATTTAATATATATATAAAAAAAATACAACTATAATCTTGCAGCATAAAAGTAACAAATTAAACCAAAAAACTTGAAATGTATAAGAATATCCAAATGCATTCAATCGTAACTACTCTGTCACCATTTTGCCGACTTGTGACATAATCTAATCATCGCAAATACAATTTACAATCACAAAACCAGAAATTAAGACTCAACTTATCAGCATGCTCAATTTGATTAATACGTAAATTTGATTAATACAATTTACAGAATGCTCAATTTGATTAATACTCAAATTTGATTCTGTCACAAGTCGATTTAGAATACTCAAATTTAGAATATATTTGAACGTTGAAAACTCATTTTGATGAACAGCTGTTGAAAACATGAATCTATGCCATCTGTAATAGTATACCAGTAAAACAGAGAGTTTAAATCGAATTAAGAAGGATGACAGAGTAGAAATAGAAATGATAAAATACGACAAACTTGAAATCTATGAGAATATCAGCGGTAATTTCTGTCACAATTTGAATACTCAACGTATCAGCGGTAAATGCTCAATTTGAATACTCAAATTTGATTCTGTCACAATTCGATTTAGAATACTCAAATTTAGAATCGATGTCGAACGTTGAAAACTCAATTAGATGAAAAGCTCTTGAAAACAAGAATCTATGCCATATGTAACAGTATAACGCCAATACTCAGAAGGTAAAAGTTGAATCCGGATTAAGAAGGATGACAGAGTATAAATATAAAAGATCAAAGAAGACAAACTTACCAGAACGTCAAACAGAGATGATCAGCCGATTCAAACAAATAAGAACGATAATAGATGGTTTCAATAGAAAAACAGAGAGATTTTCAGCTCATAATGGAAAACGATGTAGAAATTTATAAGGGAAAACATAAACTAAAGAGGAAAGAATGAAAGGTTAATCAGGGGAACGGTAATAAGGAGAAACGAGGGAAAGAAGGAAGGGAAAGACATTTGTGAAATATGTTTAAAAATATTGGGTATTTGTGAAAGGAATTTGAAAAAATGGCATTTTTGAAATAAAACATAAAAAACTGTCATTTGGTGTAATTTCCTCTATTGGAAAAGTGAAGGTGCTTTCAAAATTGCCATCCAAACTTTTTTATTAAAAAAGTACTTTTTTTTTTAAATTTTTATTTTTAAAAATATTATATATATATATTTTTTTTATAATCACGTGTTATTCTAGATGAGTTTCAACTGTATGAGATACATTTAAGCCCATAGTACATTCAGACTAATTCTCTTTTGAGCTGAGAAGATTTCTTGCGAAAAACAAAACTTTAATCCCAAGTTTTAAATTGCTGCGTACATGAAAAATCGAATTCATAATCTTATTTAAACCAAAAGAATCTCCTGTCAACTCACCTACACTCGAGATTAAAATATTATTTTTTAATAAGAGTCATATTTTTATTCAACTTTCTATTACCCACGGTAAATGGTTATCTTTCTATCAAAACAAATATTGTTTCTTTTTCTTCTATATCATAGTCACGTTAACCTCCCAAAATTGGGAGGGAGATTTCAATATGAAGAAATTAAATTGGGTTTGTTGTCCTTTATGTTGATTCTATGGTTTTATTGTTTTCTTGTTTTATCCTTTGTCCAATTTTTTTCATCACATACATTTTTTTCTCAAGTATGAGATTTCAGAAAATATTTCATCAATCAACAAATAGGTTAGTAACCATTAATTAACTAATTAAATCGGGTTTGATGTTCATCAATTGTTCATCCTGACATTTGTAATGATCATGTGTTTTTTATTGGAACTCTTTTATTGATTTTTCTTTTTACAATTGGAATTATGTATACCATATAGTGTACAGTGGTATACCGAATTAAAGTTAAAAATTAAAACAATTCAGTTTGGTATACCAAAAATATATCCACGATTATACTAGCTACCAAATATGCACCTCGGTATACTAAGGTTTGCCAATTAGTATAACAAATTACAGAATTAACAATTTATACCCTTTGTTTGCTTTGGTATATGTATGTATATTGATGTATGATATGTTGGACTTTTCTTCCATATGAAGGGAGAGTCCAAAATATTGACCATTTGTATTAGGTAGTATAGATACAGATGAGGAGTTTTGAAAATGTATGTTTGAAATAAAGAAAAGAAAAAAGGGTTGGCAGAGAGAGAGAGAGTTGAAGGAAGAGGAAGAAAAATCTGGTTTTTCTACACCAAACCAGTTCCACGTGTGCTGAGTTTTTCAGAGATTCAGCCGTTGGATCGAGCTAAAATTTTGAAAGAAGCTTACTCACACGTCGATCTTCATTATCAACGGTGCAGATCGGATTCTGAAGTCTGAAGATTATTTCGTGGCGGAGACAACAGAACTTTCTTCAACACAGACCAGTCCTACGAATCATTTTTTTTCCGGTGATTGCACCGTTGGATTGAGTTGTATTTTGGACAGCATCTTCTTCACATCTTGATCTTCATTATCAACGGTGAAGATTGGATTCTAACATCCGGAGGTCAGTTCGTGGCTGGAACAGAATAGAAATTTCTGGGTATTAGCTCTCTTGCTTTTGTCTTTGATTTATTCCATATATCTTGATGTTCATTCCAAGATTATGATGATGATGATGATGATATGCCTGTAGTTTAGTATAGAGAAAATTTGCTGTAATAGACAGAATATATGTTGTATTTGTCCATTAATTGATAGTGAAAGATTTAAGCGGCATAAGGGTCCCGTGGTTTTTACTCCTTACATCGAAGAGGTTTTACACATAAAAATCTTGCGTGTTCTTGTGTTGATTGTGGGTGTAGAGTTCAGATTTTGTTGCTGGATTATTTTTTTTGGATATTGCTCTATTTGTTAGTTTACCTAAAAGATTCATTCAAGTAGGAAAAGATAAACAACGAAAATTTATTCCGCAAATTAAGTGTTTCCGTTGTTGATCATTTTTTTCCCATCAGATTGGTATCAGAGCATTTGGTTGTTGTTATTGTTACACTTGTTTGAACAATGGAAGCTAATGCAATTAGAATGGTTAATTTAAATGGTTCAAATTACCATGTCTGGAAAGGCAAAATGGAGGATCTTCTTTATGTGAAGGATTATTATCTACCGGTGTTTATGAAAAATATGCCTGATGATAAGAAAGAGGCAGAATGGACTATTTTGCATCAAAATTTATGGGTATATAAGGCAATGGGTGGATGATAATGTTTTGAACCATATTAGTGGTGAGATAGATGCACGTAAGTTATGGAACAAACTTAAGCAGTTGTATGCTCGAAAGAGAGGGAATAACAAGTTATTCTTGATCAAGCAAATGATGAATTTGAAGTACCGAGATGGAACTCCTATGGGAGATCACTTCAATGCCTTCCAAGGAATTATAAATCAGCTTGAAGGAATGGGGATCAAGTTTGAAGATGAGATACAGGTTTTATGGGTTCTTGGTACATTACTGGACTCTTGGGAGACGTTTAGAACGTCATTATCTAACTCTGCACCAAATGGGGTTATTACCATGGAATTGGCTAAGGGAAGTGTCTTGAATGAAGAGATTAGAAGAAAGTCACAAGGTTCCTCCTCACATTCAAAAGTCTTAGTCACAGAAGGTGGGAGAGAAGTAATAGTAGAGGTCCGAATAGAGAAAATCAGCGCAGTACTTCTAAGGGTAAGCTTGCTGATGTTGAGTGTTTTCATTGTGGTAAGAAGGGGTACACTAAAAGGTTCTGACAGAAAGCTGAAGAGAGCGAACAAACAACATGCTGATAACAGACAACGGGCTGACAACAATCAAAAGAATACTGACAATGGTAATGAAAATGTTATGGTTAATGGTACTACTGATAACTATCTTGTTTGTTGTGATTGTGATATTGTTAATGACACGACCTCAACAAGTATACTGAATCGACAAGTAATATAACGGAGTATTTTTAAGACTCCGAGTTATCGTACCCAAGAGACTGTGAGCGCAAGTAATGAAAATCAAATGTATACTAAAGAATTTCCAATTATTTGAATTGATTAAATTAACTACTGATTAAAAACAAAGAATTTAAATAACCAAAATAAGAAAACAGAAATAATTAAATTAAATTGACGGCAATAATTGCAATAAATAAAATGACTGAAAAATTAACAAGATAAGGATTCAAAAATAGACAAACGTTGCTCAGGTTCACTCATCCACCCCATACCCAGATATGAATCAAAACACATAAAGAAAACATATATGAACAAAATCAGGATAACCCTCTTAACCCAAGCGTCCCATTCCGGAGCAAGCTACTCTAATTACATGACGTCCCATTCCGGAGCAAGTCATACAACTAGCCTAATCACGGGTCTAAAATCCTAGGTTCGGTTTGCTTTCCCATTCCGGAGCCAAACAACCCAAAACCTAATTATTTCACTCCTCACTCAAATCTTAAACCATTAAAACATGCACATAAGGATTCCCATTCCGGAGCAGTCCAAATGATACAGCAACATGACAGAAAATCTGAATATAATTTATCATGACATTCAATCATACAATTCAATAACCAATTAAGATACATGAATTAATCCATTCATCAAAACAGAAAATTGACTTGAAATCATACTTCTCATGATTTAACAATAATAACCAGTGAAATAAACCTTCATTCATATATCAAATATCAAAATATGTTTAGAATTCACATCAAGGTTAGGGGTTTAGAGATCCCCCAAACAACTAAAAGACTACTCACGATCCATTATAAAATCAAAAGAATAAAGGAAAGAATAAACCCAGAAATTCATTGAGGTAGAAATTCCGGTTGAATCCCAGTTCTTCAGTCTTCTTCTTCAGATCTTTAATGGAGAATAAAACCAAAATTCTGGAAAACTAACTATCTTTGGAAATTAAAACTATCTATCTAATGAAAATTACTCTCAATCTCTAATTGAAAACTCAAAACAAGAATCAAAACTAAAGTTTAGAACCGAAGAATAACTCAGAAAATCTCAGCTGCCAAAACTAATAGCAAAACTAACTCAAAAAAATCGGAACCCTAGCCAAATAGAAAAGTGCGTTTTTATAGTTCCAGATGGGTCACGGTGACAATGAAATTCATTGTCACCGTGAGGTGTCGAGATCTTCAATTTCCTTTCACGCACAGGAGAGGGGTCACGGTGACAATGAATTTCATTGTCACAGTGAGGTCTTCAAAGTTTCGCTTCTGTCCATGAAAAATTTATGTCACGGTGACAATGAACTTTGTTGTCACCGTGAGGTCTTCATCCCTTGCATTCTGCCCAATAAAGAATTATGTCACGGTCACAACCAATTTCATTGTGACCGTGAACCATTGATTTCAGCTACTGTTTGCAATTCTTCTTATGTCACGGTCACAACCAATTCATTGTGACAGTGACCCCTTGAGCAAAAGTCTACAAAGGCACAAAACTTTAATCAAAAAGTTATCTAAAATGCATCAAAATTCCAATTTGGCTAAGATTAACAAAATTAACATAAAAGAAACATAACATGACATTAAACACAACTAAATACCCAAAAATCATATAAAAAATACTATCAAAAGTAAATACTATATTGAAGTTATCAAAATACCCCACACTTAGACTTTGCTCGTACTCGAGTAAATGAATTATCCACATTCCTGAAATTTCAAACTCAAACTCAGAATACGAAAACTTAAAAACAATCATAGTACCAAGCAGAAGGGTCTTAGTTACAAATCCTCAAATCAATTTATATCAAGTAATTTCACATGCGTGTGTGCTAGGCTCAAAAGCAATTTTCTCTTTTCAAAACAAAACAACCAATGCATTCCAGTAATTGAGCAAAGAAATTAAATATGCAAATGAGTTTACATATAGGTTTCGCGCTTAAAACTTAGGATAATCATACGCCTCTCCTTTAGCACCGGAACCACAAGGGCCATCTCCACTTAAACAACTCAAATCAAGAATAGAATCAAAAGGACTTATTCCAGGGTTGTAATATTAGGTTAAGGTATTGGCTAACAAGAAAAGTTAAAGAATTCAAACAAAGAATTAGCCACTCTACCTAAAATTTCGACTATCCAAAACTGAACAAGATTGTCCAGATCCTACCTTCAATTCACCCCTAATTTCCAATGTTGTCTAAACTTCATCATACAAAATATGCATCGAACTCACAACAACAAGGTGATGAACTTCCCTCTTAATTCACCTTTAAACTCAATTCCGTAAATATGAGTATGTCTTTTTCTACTCAAAGGTACCCCACACTTGAATTTTTCTATATTCAATAAATCAAAATTGACTAAAAGAAACAACAAAACTCATTAAACTTTCTTTTTTTTTTCATCATTTTCCTTTCTCTTTTTTTTTTCTTTTCAAGATTTTTTTCTCTTTTTTTTTTCTTTTCAATATTTTTTTCTCTTTTTTTTTTCTGGGGTACCCAAAGTCTAGAATTTCTTATACCCATTTTTTCTAATGAGGGACAGTTTAACACCAACTAAATAATACCCACAAAATTCAACAATTCTTCTCACACTTCCACTATTTCAACAATAGATACCCTTTTTCAACTTTCAATGATATTCCAACCCAGTCCTAGAGTGGCCAATTCTTAGAAACGGGTAGGCAAAGGCATTTAGACTAAATGGTAAAATAATAGTGTAACAAAAAAATTTCGTAGTACGCTTTTAGCATACTAAATCAGCTCAACGGGGCTAGCAACGGTTATAATATAAACAGGTAGGTCTAAAGCTGTTTAAAAGTGGTTATCAAAGAACAAATTGCCTTAATCATGTCCTAAACTTGTTTAAGTTGTTATCATGTTTCGAAGGGTGATGAGTAAGGTTCTAACTATCCTAACATTCCTTCACTCAAAAACTCTTACGCACTGGATTTTTCAAATTTTTACAAACAAGCCTATAGTGCATAATTGATTGGAAATCACAAGATGTGACGCGCGCCGGAACCAGCAAGGCCCTCATCGGGAATCCGCTTTTAGGATTCGAGGGATTGGTTCGCGTCTTTTCCGATCTTAGATGTTATGAGATATTTTCGGCACCTCCTTTCACAATAGAACATTGAAAAGGACCATCCATCGCCATAACACCTTTAGGCACTTTTGAGGTATTTTGGAGTCGCCACCCAATTACAAGAAATTGAGAAAGTTTAACCTCTTATCGGTCTAAACCAGAGATGGTGTCCGGAACTTCACACTTATTGGTGCCTTGGTTAATTATAAATGAGTTTTAAAATTATAAAATTTCATTTTTCATCTCACACAATTAATGCAGTTTGTTAAAGCGCATATCATTCACATTGAAAAGCGATAAACAAAACCGTAAATAATTAAAAAATAAAATAAAATGGGATAGAACAATCCCCCAAAAATAAGAAAATCTAAATAAATAAACACATGAAAGAAACTAAAACGCAACATACATAAATCGGATCTTTTATTGAACTTTAGGAACATTGGTTCCTTTTATTAACTTAAAAAAATTGGAGAACCGTTTTTGAATATTGATTGAGAAAAATCGAGATGAGTGATCCCATTTTATGAAAACCTAGTACTCCATTTGAAGGTGAAATTTTATTAGCTAAAAATAGGACATTGGTCCATTTTATTAAGAAAACATTTCAAATTATTAATTATCTAAAAAACGTAATTTTCTATAACGCGGATAATTAAAATATATATTTTACATACAACACATAAAAAATACAATAAAAGAAAATACGAAATTTAAATTGCAAACTCTAAATTTGGTTTAATTCACCGGTCCTCCGAAATCCCAATCCGAGCATGCATGCAACTCGCACGATCAAACGAACATTTAAGTCATAAAACAAAAAGATGAATTAAAGATGTTAGTAAAATAAATTAGATAATTGATATAATAAATTAATTAATTAATTAACTAAAATTAGCTTAATAAAGATAATTAATTGAAGCGATTAATAAATTAATCAAATAATAACAATACCAAGACATATATTAATAAAATAATATTAATAATAACATTTAAAGTCTATTAATATGAAATGATAAATATAATTAGGCTAGATAAATAATAATAGTAAACTAAAATAAATAAAACAATAAACAAAAGAGGAAAAAATAATATATATAAATAATAATAGTAAATTAAAATAATATAAAATAATAAAATGAAAGAGGATCACATACCTAAAAAGTGAAATTAAGAATGGGAGAATTAAAGTGTTCACGTGGTTAACATTAGCTAAATGACAAAAGTTGGCCAAAAGACATGGAAATGCAAATTGAAATGTAAAAGGTAAAGTGGGAAAAGAAGGAAATGTGAAAAGGTAAAAAGAGTATCAGTGCACGACTTCGTGTATGTGTTTCTGTTATGCCAAAAATAGCCCCCTCTCAAAAAAAAAAACACCGACTTTTTTTAACTTTTAATTTTTAAAACTTCAAACCAACAGGATTTCAACTCTCATAGCATGCAATAACAAGCATAAATAGATTAAACTAAATGCTTAAAACACAAACCAGCATGTGAACGAACACCAGTAACCGGGAAGATTTATAAATTAAAATAGAAGATGGAAAATACATCAGGCACAAGTTAGACTTCACGCGTTTCATCAAATGATCGGGTAACATGCACAACTGATCAGAGGAAGATAGCGGCCAAAATCCGACCGGGAGATATTAAACACGATCAGCCCAGAAAGAGTCAAGCAAAAACAAGGCAAAAATCTGATCTGGAACCATAGTTCGAGCAAAATGAAATCACGATTTAAAGGAATAGAAAACAAAGGGTAGCAGAGAGTTGAAGAACAATAAAAAAATGAGATCAAAACATGCATAACACAGCAATTACCATACTAATTTAATCACAATAACTATTTAAAGATTATACCTGATGACTAACAATAACAAACATACAATCAACAAACTAACAACATTAAACAAATAATGTATACAAGGAAGAAGAGATGACCGGTAAACCAATGAGAAAAATAAAGAAAAGAAAAAGAAGACCGAAAAATGTAAACCCCGTATTTACCCTCAGATAGACGTTTAAGTTGCAAAAATGCAGAAGCTCTAGTTTCCTCTTGGCTTTTCTTGGAATGTCAATTCAAAAACCGAGACCGGAAAAATCTGGTAGAAAAAAATATGTTTTTTTAGAAGATCAAAACCTAATTCATTCCTTTCTTTTTTTCTCTTCAGAAAAAATTCCCTTCCTCCTTTAAACCAATCCCCTCCATGTCTTTTTTTTGCCGTTTTTCAACTTTCTTTTTTTTTTTTTTTGTCAAAAGACAGGATCCCCCATTTTTCTTACCAAATCCATCATAAATCTTGGTTTTTCAAAACCGAATCCTGAAAAACGCGGAGAAGATATTCTAAAGAGAGGGGATACATGTGAGGCAGCAGGTGAGGAAACTTCTCACCTGAGTTGGGCCTTACATGAGTAGGCAGCATATCACCTTAGGTGAGATGGGCCTCGTGTTCCATCTCACATGGGTGAGATGGGCCTCACCCAACAGGCCACCCAAAAACAACATAAATCTCTTTTTTTTTTTTTAAATAAAGAAAATGCAAAAAATATTTTTATAATATTATCATATATATATATATATATATATTAAAATAAAGGATACAAAAATATTTTTATTTTTTTCGAGGAAACTGTCACTTCTATTTGCTTTTTGCCCGCGAACAGGCACTATTTTTGTCATCGGGTAACTTCGGTCTGGGCTGCCTCAGTACCTGGTGTCTACACAAGATATATGACTGATTGAGATTCAAATTGCTTCTAAAACTTCCAACTACTTATTTGCCAAGATCAGTTTTTAAGATAGACTATTCTCCAATTAAAGTTCAAAACATTCACAACAGGAATAACTGAGGTTAAGCTAAGCTGAGATAAAGATATTTAGGCAACAACAATAAAGTACAAAGAAACTAAAACAGAAATAACCATGCATCATACATCAATGGAATGACTGTTAATTACATATATAATATGAAATTAATGTCTCCTACCCCCCCACATAAAAACTTGCTATCCCCGGCAAGTAATAATATTACATATCAAAAAGAAAAATAAAAATAAGATAAACAAAAGTCAAAACAAAAGATAAGAGGTCTCCCTGATCATGGATCTAATGGTGGTGGTGGCATTGGAAAATGGGTATCAAACAGCGCAGACCATGCGGAGAATCCCTGGATCAGCTGGTCCATCTGAGACTGCATGTCTGCCTGAGACGCTGAGATGGTGCCCACAGATGTGGCAAGGGTGTCCACTGATGCAGCGATGATGTCCATGCGTGCCATCAGAGCGTCATACTGCTGCGATGATAATTGTGCAGGCTCTGGTGCAGGAGGGACCGGTGCCTCAGGTTCGTCCTCTTGCTCATGAGGTAAACCGCCCAAACCTCGCTCAACTCCATGTAAATACTCCTCACGGGTTGATAACCGATAACCATCCGCTGTTGTTGGATCCTTGACTATAACTTTCATATTCCTCAGCATCTTATCATCAATTACAGGAATAGAAGATAAAACCTTGTACTTGCCCAATGGATGGTTAACCCGCTTGGTTATCATTGTGACGAATCCGCCCAGTGCGATTTTTTTTCACTTTCTTTGGATGCCATTGCATCTCCTCCAATTTATTCCATAAATGAGTAGCGCCATTGATTCTAACATCCCGAGCCATGCAAGCAAGGAACAAAGCTTCGGGTAAGTTTACCTGTCCCGCCGAATCTACATGGCTGAGGAGAGAAAGTGAGAAGAATCTATGGATGATGCGTAGGACATGGTCGTCCAAATGGTGGGCTTTCGTCTTGCCCGAGACATACATGGTAGCTGTAGCCGTGTCTCTAATAGTGGCCCAAGCAGCATCCTTATCATACTCCTCAAAACAGTCGGGTACAAGGTGTGGAAAACCAAGGTATTCGAAAAATTGATGAAAAGCAAGATTGTAAGAAGTTCCATCCAACCAAAAAGACACCATACCTGGGTCTCGGGCGAGGTCGCGTCCCGGTCGACAAGTGATGGTCGACGCAAAATCCCTTGTCAATTGCGGATATACCTTTTCCTGTGTTGAGAACACCCTCTCCCAACCGATGTTGGCTATTAGATGTTGAATTTGATCTCTAATACCTAGCTTCCGCAATAGATCAAAATCCAAATATGTCGTCGGGACATAGGAGCACTTAGAGAACAAAGCATAAACATCTTTCTTTGGTACTGGTACCCACTTAGGGACCTTCAAAATATCTACTGATTGCTAGCTCGGGGGTGGGCTGATGGAGCTGGAAGCAAGAGCAAAGCTTTTGTGCTTAGGAGCCACTGCACAACATGGAAAAATCAAATTCAATAGCATGCGATGGCATCAACAACAATGGATTTTGAAAATAAAGCATAATGTCAAGCTTATGCTAACCTGGTAAACAATCTCTCAATTCCAAATGAATGTCATAAAAGATGTAATAATGCAAGAAGAATTCAAATGACAAAATCACAATTTAGCAAGAGTGGTGTGCATATTCAGTGGTAACTCAGAATCACTAGTAGCAATACAGCTGCTGACCAAATACAATAAAAGGTTAAGAGCATTGGAGCTACTGTCAAAAGGCAAACTTGATAAATGAGAACAACAAACTATCTGGAACATTATTGCGAAAGAATCTTGGCATTTCAAATTGACAGGAATTGGAAAAAACAAGAAAATTATTCATTCAGACATTTAGTCAAATACCTGGTATGCAGATAGTTTACTGATTAAATTGAAGCTTAAAGATCATACTAACCTCCCCCAATTTCAAAAACCAGGCATTACAATACAGAGTAAACAATTAAAACCAGCAATTTCCATTATGAACCAAGAATTTGAAGAAAAATTTCAATGTAAATCATACACACACACACTTGCACTATCGGGGGTGGGCTGATGGAGCTGGAAGCAAGAGCAAGAGCTGGAAGAAATGTGCTGACCTCCAATACCGAGTAGCTGATATGGCTGCAGATAAATGTATTGCCTTTGGGGGTAAACTGGTTCAGTCGGTTATGGACCGGTATCCAAATATGGATTGGTCTTGGCTGGATGAAGTTTATCGCGATGATTGAAAATCCGAGCTGACTTGTAATTTCGCAACCAAATATAAAAAGTGTTGTTTATATAATTGTGTGTGTATGCTTTGTGTTTTTAATCCCGATAGCATGCATGTAAATCTGGTTGTGTAAATGTCTGAGGCTATGCTAGGCAAACAAACTCGTTATTGATAATGTAGTTGTGCCCAGCTTAAAAATACATATGCTCGTGGCGACCGTGCCGAAATGAGCTTATAAGTAATAAAACAAGTGCTCATGGCTATAACGCCAAATGAGCTGAATTACTGAAAATATCTTTTAAGATTAGAGACATTCCAAGAGTGGGGGAGCAATTTTCCCAAGAGGTCTTTTAGCCTGTAGGCGGTCCCATGAAATTCATGCACAGTGTAGGAACCTTCCCAATTTGGACTTAGCTTTTAGACCCCCGCCACCGTTTGAGCTGTAACAACTTTTTTGAGAACTAACTGTTCGACCTGAAAAGATCGAGGCTTTAAGTGGTGATCATGATATGAAGACATCTTCTGCTTGTACATTGCTGACTGCATCTGGGCGAATTCTCTAATTTCCTCCGATCGATCTAGGTGGTATAGCAGAGAGGCTTCATTCTCAGTAGCATCATATGAAGAAGTTCGAGTGCTGAGAAGTCCTACCTCGCATGGAATAACAGCCTCTGTCCCATATGTTAATGAGAAAGGGGTGTGACCAGTAGCTGCTTTAGGGGAGGTTCGGTATGCCCAGAGTACATGAGGGAGTTCGTCCACCCAAAGGCCTTTTGCATCATTCAGCCTCTTTTTTAGACCAGCAATGAGTGTTCGATTTGTGACTTCGGTCATTCCATTTGACTGGGGATGATATACCGAGGTAAAGCATAGTTGTATGTTGAGATCCGCACAGTAATTTTTGAAGGAAGCACAATTAAACTGCTTGTCATTATCTGATATGAAAGTGTGTGGAATACCGAACCTTGTTATTATAGCTTTCCAAACGAACTTGACGATATTTGCCGGAGTAATTGTAGCTAGGGGCTCGGCCTCCACCCACTTCATAAAATGATCCACTGCTACTACCAAGAACTTTCGCTGACCAGTGACCAGTGAAAAAGGGCCGAGGATATCTATTCCCGACTGTGCAAATGGCCAGGGGCTGTGAATGGGCAACTGTGGAGCTGCTCGACGATGCAGTAAATTACCGAACCGCTGGCATTTGTCACACTTCTGGACAAGATCTTTAGCATCTCTCTCCATCGTGGGCCAATAGTAGCCTTGTAACAAAGCTTTCCGAGCAATTGTTTGTGCACCCTCATGAGCCCCACAAATACCTTCATGGATCTCTCGAAGTACATAATCGCCTTCTTCAGTGCTTAAGCATAGATTCCACGGATGCGAAAATGACCGCTTGTACAGTTTATCTTCTAAGATAGCATACATACTAGACTGCCTGACTATCTTCCGAGCCTTAATCGTATCATCCGGTAGCAGTCCCGAGGCCAAATACTGGTATATCGGCAACCGCCAACCCTCCATTGGCTCGTTCAACTGCACCTTGTATGTCTCATACGCTGGTGAAGTTATTACCGTCCATACGATATCTGCCGAAGTCACTCTGCTCAAACTAGAGGCCTGTTTCGCCAACGAATCTGCCCGCTGATTCTTTAGTCGAGGAATCTGCTCTATTGACCATGCACAGCCCTTCTTCTCCAACTGGGACAACAGCAGGGCAACTAATTCCTTGTACCGAACCATGTTGCTTTCCTTAGCCTCGAACTTGCTAAGCAACTGGCTTACCACCAACTGTGAATCGGAAAAAATGACCAAAGAATCAGGCCTTACCTCCATAATGAGCTGTAATCCAAAACACAGAGCCTCGTACTCAGCCACATTATTGGAAGTTGGGAATGCTATGTGAGCCATTCCTCTAATGCTTAACCTCTCGGGGCCTACTAGAACCACCCCAATGCCTACTCCTTCTGATGAGGAAGAACCATCAACGAACAACTTCCAACATTAGATAATTGGTTCTGGAGGTGAAACATGAAGTTCAGCAACAAAATCTACCAGGACTTGGGCTTTCATTGCCTGGCGAGACTCATACCGAACATCCAACTCACCCAGTCGGGATGCCCACTCCGTGAACCGCTCGGACGCTTCTGGCCTCTGCAGTATCTTTCGAAGATTAGTGTTGGTCCAAACGACCACCGTATGTGCTTGAAAATAGGGCCGCAGTTTTATTGCCGTGATGATTAATGAGAATGCCAATTGCTCCAAGATAGGATAATTGAGTTCGGCACCTCTCAACACTTTGCTGACATAATAAATGGGAAACTGCTTTGTACCTTTTTCTCTGATTAGCACCGAGCCTACAGCCCCTGGGGTCACTGCCAAATACAAATAGAGGACCTCACCCGGTTGCGGCCTACTCAGCAATGCGGGCATGCTCAGGAACTGTTTTAACTCCTCAAAAGCTTGCTGGCATTCCGAGCCCCACTCAAATTTCTTGAGATTCTTGAGCGCTCTGTAGAAAGGGAGACAACATCTAGCCGAACAAGAGATAAATCTACCTAGGGCTGTTACTTTGCCATTTAGCTTTTGTACGTCTCTAATGAATTTTGGAGGGTCCATCTGTAAAATGGCTTGGATCTTAGCCGGATTAGCTTCTATGCCCCTTTTCGAAATTATGAAACCCAAAAACTTGCCAGACTGTACTCCAAAAGCACACTTCTCTGGATTGAGCTTCAGGCCAAACTTCCGTAGAGTTTTGAAGGTTTCCGCAAGCTCGGTTGGAAGATCTCGAGAGGACTTCCCCTTGACGATCATGTCATCCACATAAACCTCCATGTTCCTACCGAGCTGATTAGCAAACAACTTGTTCATTAATCTCTGATATGTAGCGCCTGCATTTTTCAATTCGAATGGCATCACTAGGTAACAATATGTGGCCTGATGCGTGATGAATGCTATTTTTTCCTCATCCTCCGGGTTCATCGGTATCTGGTGATACCCAGACGAAGCATCCAAGAAAGCATATTCCTCAAATCCTGCCGTTGAATCAACCAGGAGGTTGATATTAGGCAAAGGGTAGCTGTCCTTAGGACAGGCCTTGTTGAGGTCTGTGAAATCTACACACATCCGCCATTTACCATTGGCCTTTTTTACCAAGACAACATTGGATAGCCAGTCCGGATATAAAACCTCCCGAATGAATTTATTCCCGAGCAGTACCTATGTTTCCTGCTTCATTGCTATCTGCCTTTCTGGGGCATGATTCCTCTTCTTTTGCTTGACGGGCTTGCTATCCGGCTTGATTTTCAATGAGGGGCACATAACATCAGCAGAAATCCCCTTGATGTCTAAAGGCTCCCAAGCGAACACGTCTATGTACTCTTGTAGGACTGCAATGAGTGCACGTACTTCTTCCTCTGTCTTACTTGCTCTAATCTTCATTTTAGGTCCAGGGACTACCTCTACTTCTACTAACAAATCAACTAGCTCCGCTCTCCTTTCTTCTCCAACAGAAATATCTAGAGAATCTAATGGCAGGGCCTGATTGGCCTCTTTCAACATCGTAACATACGTTTCCCGGGCTGCTTTCTGACTCCCTCACAGCACTGCCACACCCCTAGAGGTAGGAACCTTGAGTAACAATTTTCGCATAGAGATGTATGCATCCACCCTTGCCAATAATGGTCTTCCAAAGATAACGTTGTATGCCAATGGGATATCCACGACCATGAAGCTGCTGCTGCATGTCTGGGTCACCTTATCATCTCTGAGTTCCAATGGCAATTTAACCAACCCCTCCACCTTTACTGGCTGACCCGATATCCCGATCAGAGGTGCGGTCACTAGTTCCAAGATGTTATCTAACATCTTCAAGGCTTTGAATCTCTGCAGAGTAATGAGATTGACTGCACTACCCGTGTCCACAAGAATACGCTGGACCAGATAATCTTGAATTACTGCCTCCACCACCAAGGAATCTGTGTGTGGCTGTTTGACATGACCATCATTCGAGCTAGAAAACTTCACCTCATAACCTGCTGGTGGTGGTCTGGAGTCTAGAGAGAACACTTCCCTCGCCTTCCTCTTACGAGAATCCTCATACGTCATAATACTTCCCTCCTGCAATAACATGGATGACTCCAGTTGGGGCTTTTCTATTAGTGCTTGCCCGGTTATCTTGACGACGAGGAGATAGGGATTTATCTCTAGCTCGTTCTTCTTTTACGAACTGGGCGAGCTTTCCTTTTCTGAGCAGGAACTCTATCTCCCTCTTAAGCTGATTGCAATCATTTGTTTCATGGCCCTTGTCCCTATGAAATGCATAATAGAGATCTTGATTCCTACCGGAACCCTCCCTCATGGGTCGGGGCCAGTTCACCTTGTCATGCTCTTTCAACCACTTCAGAATCTGCGCCCTAGAGACATTTAACGGTGTCCACTGAGGCTCTCTCCGTTCTATAGTCCTTGATGAAACTACATAAGCCCGATGGGAACTTCCCGAACCACGGCCCCGAGCGTCACTCCTCCCTACACTCCGATCATGCACTGATCTGTGTAAATCTCGATACGTATCATCATAAAGTGAACTGTTTCGGAGCCATCTGGCTTCATCCATTCTTATGTACTTATGAGCTCTGGACATTAACTCAGTAAAGTCACCTGGTGGCTTCTTGCTGAGAGAGTCGCTGAAGTCTTGACATCGAGTATTTCGTATCAGAGCGTTATTGGCCACCTCCAAGTTTAAGTGTTGAATGTCCATTACTACTGCGTTAAACCTCTCAACATAGGCCCGCAAAGTTTCCCCTTTGTCCTGCTGAACCAAATTGAGATCCGCAAAAACTTTAGTGGGTCGGATAGTAGCCACAAACTTAGCAATGAACATGTCGCTGAACTGGGCAAAACTCGCAATAGAATGCTCGGGCAAGTTTCTGAACCAAATTTGAGCCGACTCTGTTAATGTTTGAGGGAAAATCTTGCACATGGCTGCATCATCAGTGGTGTGGATGAGCATTGTATGGTGAAATTGGTCAAGGTGAGCCCTCGAATCAGCGCTACCATTGTATCTAGGCAGGCTCGGTAACCGTATGTTCGGGAACGGGACAGACAAAATCTCTCTTGCCAATGGTGATCGAAAATTGCTTTGATACTGCAAAGTATTCCTATTCTGGTACTTCTGCATTCGATCTTCAAAGAGCTTCTCGAACTGCTCGGCTGTGAGTGTTATTATGGAGCCTGGGACCATAGGGGGTAGAACAGCAGGTGTGGCTGGTGCCGAGGCTTGAGGAGCCGGGGAAAAGGATTCTGTGGGAGGTTGAATGGGAGGTGCCTGGGCTGCCATAGCAGTTAACGTTGCTAGGAAAGCTTGCACCGTTTGTGGAGTTAAGTTGGGAATAATTGGTTGAGGAGTGGACTGTTGAGGTTGAATTTGCTGGCCAAATAGTTGGACGGGTGGTTGTTGATTTTGAATTAATGGGGGTGGGGTTTGTAAGGGCATGGCTTGTGTTTGAGTAGTGTGAGCTGCAGCAGTATTTAGATCAGGGAAGAGATCCATTGAAGATCTGTCAGAGTCCATGCTCACCGCACCAAATGATAACAATTCCAAAATTCTGACGTCGGAGACTTGAATGTGTCACCTGAAATCAAAGAACATCGACAGGTTTTCATTCTAGGATACTCCGACGGTCAAGTTAGCAATTGAGTTTTCTTATAAAAAATATCAAGAGAGAGCTCCTTAAGGGGTTAAACATACCTTTTTATAGCCTTCCTCCTTCTCCATGACCGTTAGCCTCTTAATGAACTTTTATTAGGTAACAGTCGCCTTAATAACAGACATTTATTGAGTAACAGACACCTTTATGATGAACCTTTAAAGACCAACGGCCATATTAATAACATTACCGAGCTACCCCTTCGCTTCCGAGCTTCTTATAAGCCGAGCTTTTACTCGGGAATCGAGCTCAGAAACATAGGTGACCCGAGTTTCAATGGGCGGGCGATAACCGGATTAGGCGCTGACTATAGCTCGGTTATCAGTTCTGATTTCTTATTTCTTATTGTAACAATATTTTCAAATTAAATAAAGTTTGTTTCATTTATTTTCTTATCATTACATTATAGAATAGAAATTTGTTTCTTATAAGATCGTTTTCTCGAGAAATTTGACCAGTAAAATATTTAAAGAAAAGAAACCAAAAGGCGTGAACATGAGATCGTTAATTGTTCATAATTACTAGCTACAAAGTGAAAATCGTTCGTGTTTGGGGAGGAAGAAAAACAGAAAGTTATCAGAGGCTGCTGTGATATCGTCAGATGTTATAGAGAACTGAAATTACAGGGCTCAATACATTGAAAGTCACACTAAGCAGGTGAATAATTAATGAAGAGAGAGATATAAAGGCAGATGCAATAATTAGTGACGCGACCTCAGCAAGCGTACTGAATCGGCAAGTAATATAGTGGAATATAATTGAGACCACAAGTTATCGAACCCAAGGGAATGTGTTGTGCAAGTGTTGACAATTAATTATATGCTAAAGAATTCCCAATTATTTTGATTTGGTGATTGTTTAATGCAGAAGAATTAATAATCTAACTAATGATAATAATGTCTAAGAATATTAACGATTTAATAATACAGCGAGTTGATAAAATAACTAAGAGATCTTGTTAAGGAATACCCATTCTCCCCAATAATATCATGTGAATACTTAATTCAACAATTTCATATACAATCAGTGAATAATCTAGCCTATACCATAGCTTGCCTTTCGGATCCAGCTTCTCTAAAATATGCACTTACCAATTCGGATTCAGCACCTAAATTAGCATTATTACAGATCTTAAGTTCTAAGTTAAATAATCTTACCATTCCAGATTCAGATATTAAACTCATTTATCTTCCACCATTCTGAACCTATTGAAATAAACATTCACAGATTTTAACTACCAATTCGGATTCACCAAATCAATGAAAGTTGATTAAAATAGAACAGAGCATGTGTATGTATTTATGGGTTGATTGCAATCAAAGTTTATCTTGGTAGATCTCCCCTTAACTTGCATTCAAACCAGCAACAACAGATAATTTCAAAGAAGATAAAACTGATGTATATTTGTATGTATTTATGAACTGATTACAATTAAAGTTTATCTTGGTAGATCTCCCCTTAACTTGTATTCAAACCAGCAACAACAAATAAAATCAGAGAATGTAAAACTGAAGTATATGCATAATACAATCCATACAAAATTATTCACATGATTTACTGGGGAATTAAGGCATCCCTTAACAAGAAATAGGATTACTCACTCATACTTGAATTAAAGACTGAATTAAATAGAGAGAAATTGATATTACCCATTTGAATCTGAAAATGAAAATCTTACAGTAAACCAAACGATGTTCTTCAATTGAATCAGCTATTCCCACTTCAAAATTAAATTACAGAATTGAAATCTTACTTCTAAGAATTTTCCAGATCTGAAATTCTAGAGTTTATTTTTCAGCCAAAACTCAAAGTAAAATTCTCGATCCTCCCCTTTAGCATTCAAGAATCGTCCTTTTAAGCTCGTTTTCCCCCCAAGAATAAAAGTCAAAAGTCTATTCGGTGGCCTCCAAATCTGATTTTTCCCGGATTTGATTCACACAACAGATTTTAAATGTTACACGGCGGTGAGAGATATCATCACCGCCGTGTAAATGTCCCTGGGTAAATTTTTATTCTGACATTTTGAAGTTACACGGCGGTGAGAGATTCTTCACCGCCGTGTAAATGGACCAGGTCTGATGTTGATTTCTTCAAATTCGATTCACACGGCGGTGAAGAATTTTCTCACCGCCGTGTAAACATCCCAGTCTGCTTCCTTGATTTTTCTTCTCATGCTTCTGGCCTCCCGTCTCACACGGCGGTGAGAGATTTCCTCACCGCCGTGTAACACACCTAATTTTTGCCAAAAACTACATAAAACTTCATTTAGTGCACGAACTGACATCAAATGATATTTTATCAAAAATTAACACAAATAACAGCTTTTAGACTAAGAAATAATCTCTAAATTCACATCAAAACATTTATTTAATTTAAATTTATCAAAATACCCCACACTTAGCTTTTGCTCGTCCTCGAGTAAAATAACTCTTCAACTCCAGCCATCTCAATTTTCAAGCAGGAAAATGGAAATTCAGAATACCAAGCAAACACTTAGTAAATTCCACTTTAGAGTAACTCTTACTCAAACAAGTTTTAAAGAAAAAAAATACAATCGAATTTCTGATGTGTGTGTGCAAAGGCCAAAACCAATGTTTTAATATTTTTCAAAACTTAAAACTTCCAGCATCAATCAATCAAGAGCAGATTTAATCAGTACATAAATGCACTTTTGGTTTCTCACTTGAAACTCTAGAAACACTATAGGCCTCTCCTTTAGTACCGGAACCCGAAGGTCATCTCCACTGAACAAACTAAAACATAAACATGATCATTAGGTCTTAAGCAGGTTGTAATGTATGGTTCAATCGGTGATGGCTAACAAGAGAAGTTTAGGAAATCAAATGAAGATTCAGCCACTCTACCAACTAACACTGCTACCCAAAAATTTTCATCACCTACTTCCAATCTAACAACAATTGCCAAGACTTTAACTATTTCCCAAATATGAAAAATTTTTATCACAAGAGAAATAATACGATACAATTTCTTTCTCAGTCCCTATTATACCCCAATATTGTCTTCTAATAGAGGATACCCCACACTTGAATTTTGCTATACTCAGAATAATTTTTTTTTTTTTATATTGTACTTGGTGGGATACTTATATCCTCTATTTTCTTGCAACTTACTTGTCAAGCAATATCCCAAAATTCTTTAATTTTTCTTACCCACTTATTTACTACTAAACACCTTATTTCAACTTTCAATGTCTTCCCAACCCAATCCTAGAGTGGCCAATTCTTAGAAAGGCTAGGCAAAAGCGTTTAAGTTAAATGGCATATTAAGTGTGTAACAAGAAAAATTTCAGAGTACGCTTTTAGCATACCAATTCAGCTCAATGGGGCTAGCAATGGAAAATTAATTCAATAGGTGGGAAAAAGTTTATTTTAAGTAGCTACTCAAAAGAATTAATGCCTAAATCATGTCAACATTTATGCCTTAATTGTTATGTCGTTTCGAAGGGCAATGAGGAAGGTTCTAGTGTTCTAAAAATTTTCTGATCAAAAGATTTCATGCTGGTTTTTCTTTACTTGTAAAAGCTGGCCTAAGTGCACAATTAATAGGAATTGCAATTGTATATTTCTACTTTGAAAATTGTTAAGAAAAATAACCTTAAGACAGAATCTTACTCTCTTGCAGACTAAGTGCTCTGAATGACCTTTTCAAGATTAACAATTGAGCTGGAATAACAACTTAGAAATTTGTTAAGCTAAGCATGAGTTAAATTGATGAGCTCAAAACACAAAATATAACTTAAACAACCAACTACAGAAACCATTATCAAAAAGCAGAAAATATAACTTGTAAAATATAAAAGCAAAAGAAACAAAAGAAATAATAAACTTAAACTTACTAAAGTACTGCAGGGTTAGTCACATCACATCAAAGTTACACAAACTATCTACCCCACACATAAAAACTTGCTGTCCCCAGCAAGTGATTCAAACAACCAAAAATAACAAAAGAAACAAAATAAAAGATCAGATAACTTCCCAGAAAATCAGTCCTGTGGAGGTGGTGGCGGTGGGAAGCGGTCCATCATCGTTCTGAAAAAATGCTCCTGCTCCTCCCGAGCAAGGGCTATGGAGCGCTCTATCTTGGAGAAACTCAGTGACTGTGCGAGTAATTGCTGCTCCTGAATAGCTAAACGGTGCAAAATCTGATCTTGTCCAGTCTGTAGTGCCCCTAGCTGGGCAGTAATATGCGCCAAATCAGGAACGGCCCCAGCGGCAGCAGGCTCAGCACCAGCAGCTGCTCCCCCAGCCGCCTCTTGCTCCTCCTCAGACTCGTCGGCTTCTTCTGCTGGCAATTGCACACGGCCCCTCTCTACAAGCCTCAAGTACTCGTCCCGGGTAGATAGCCTAACCTGATGATGGAAGTGGTGGTCGTCTACTATGAGTTTGAGGTTTTTCAGCATCTTAAAGTCTATCACAGTGCTCTCACCTACTTCATCTCCCAAGGGACTGTGGCCGACTCTTTTGGCCAACACAGTCGCAATCCATCCAATAGATATTTTCCTTACTTTCTTGGGATTGCCCTGGAGGTCTTCAAACTTTTTCAACAAATAGTAGGCTCCATTTAGCCTTACCTGTTGGACCATGCAGTAGAGAAATAGTGCCTCTGATTGGTTCACTGCACTTGCTGCCTCAATATGTCCATAAAATGAAAGTGAGAAAAACCTGTGTAAAATTCGCAGTGCATGATCCCTCAAATGATGGGCTTTGGTCTGCCCAGTCACATATCTGGTGGCAGTGATGGGATCTCTGATTGCTGCCATATGGTTTGCTTGTCCAAATCAGCTATATAACGAGCACCATCAACTGGAAATCCGAGTGCCTCCGCAAAATCATAAAAGGGCATAGTGTACTTCGTCTGATTCAACCAAAAAATCACCTCACCAATATCTTCTCCGTCATCTGTATCGATCTTGCATGTGACTGTTGCAAGGAAATCTCGAGTCAAGCTCGGATATACTTTCTCCTTCTTTGAAAAAAAATCTGTCCATCCGATCCCAGCGATCAACCCCTCAATTTCATCTCTAATGTCCACGTTCCCTAAAGAGGTGAAGTCCAGAAAAGTGGAGGGAACATAGGTTGCAGCAGTGAAGTCCTTGTATGCTTGACGGCATCGAGTAGGTACCCAAGAAGGTACCAAATCGCTTCTTCCTTGAGAAGATGATGCTTGACTGGTTCTGGATCGTTTAGGGGCCACTGCATTAATAAATAAAGCACTCAAATTAGTCACTGCACAATAATTAAATATACGCAATTCAAAAAAAATGTCAAGTAATGTATTTCACTAACAACCAATATCAGAATTACGAAAAATCACAATCTGCATTTCTCATGGATTTAATTGTCTAAGTGCTTGAAAATGAACTCCACTGCATTCTCAATTGGCACATTCAGCATAAAAAAAATTTCCTAGTTGTAATGAATTTATCCTTTGCAATTATAACGGGCAATTCGTAAGATTGTATTCCCAACTTCATCTTTTCCAATTGAACTTCACAATATATCAAGAGTTAAATACATGTTCAAGAGCAATAGATGGAAGCCAACAGAATTGCCAAAATAAAAGAACAAATTCTGGAACCAAGAAAACAGAAAATTGAAAATTCATTCTCACTCAGACATTATATCAAACACTTGGTGGGCAGAAAATTTGACAAATTTAATACACTCAATTCTGTAATTCCTAACCTCAAAATTAATCACAGGGTATCAAGAACCCACAATCACACAATGAAAATACAAAAACACATGATTTCAGCAAACAAAGAATTAAAATTCGTTCATTCAAGCATTTTATCAAACACTTGGTAGGCATGAATTTTGTTGCACACTATCATGCAAAATTGATGAAATTCCAACCCCCATTTCCTTAATCAGCAACGAAATCGTAAACAAAATACACTGAATTAACTAATCCACACTTTTAATTCCAAAAAGAAGGAGCAAGATAGAAAATTAAAAGAAGAAAACCTAAAAACTAATAAGAACAGAAAATAAAATAAATAAATAAATACAACAGAAAAGAAAGGAGAAATCTTACTTGATTTTGATGTTAATTATGCAAAATTGATGCTTGATGGACAAATTAACCCACGAAATTGGAAGACAACGAATTGATGGAGGCAAATAAAAGAAAAGAAAGAGGAATGGCGAGAGAGAGAGGCGAGAGGGAAGATGGGGTTTGAATTTGTGTTTAAAAAATGAAATGACTGGTGGTTAACGAGTTAAAAACGAAATTCTTTACCTTACACGGCGGTGAGAGATTTCCTCACCGCCGTGTAAATCACGACTGGGAGAAATTTTTTAAAAAATAAGAATTTCACACGGCGGTGAGAGATTTCATCACCGCCGTGTAAAAACTCCACTGCAGAATTTTTTTCGATGATTTAATTTGCACACGGCGGTGAGGGGTTTCTTCACCGCCGTGTAAACTGAAATTTTTTTTTCCACCAAAAATTTTAAGTTTTCACAAGTTTCTCCCCATCTTTCTTCCCACACATTCTCAACACAATTTCCTTAACACAAATTCAACATGAAAATGACAATGACATTTATTGACGCAAATGATTAAAACTACACACATTGAAAACAAAAATAGCAAGGTTTAGGAATTTATTTAGTTCTGATTTTTAAGTCTCAGCTAGACTTTGAACTCACCTTATTCGTCGTCCAATAAAATAGCCACTGCTGCACCTTCAGCGTGGTTTTCAAAATAAGGTTTTAGACGATGACCATTTACCTTGAATTCCTCACTCCCAGGTTGTTTTCTGATCGTGATAGCTCCGAAGTCAGTCACACTTACCACTTCAAATGGTCCCGTCCACCTCGACTTCAATTTTCCAGGAAACAACCTTAATCGACTATTGTACAATAGGACTTTCATACCTGGAGTGAATTCCTTTCTGATCAGTTTCTTGTCGTGCCATCTCTTCGTATTTTCCTTATACTTCTCCGCTTGTTGGTATGACCAAAAGCGTATTTCTTCCAACTCATTCATCTGGAGAAGTCTCTTCTCACCTGCACTCTTAACATCGAAATTAAGAAATTTGGTTGCCCAATAAGCTTTGTGCTCAAGTTCGACAGGGAGATGGCATGACTTACCATAGACTAACTTAAACGGGGATAACCCTATAGGCGTTTTGAATGCGGTTCTATAGGCCCATAAAGCTTCATCCAGCCTCAAATACCAATCATTCCTAGATGAATTTACAGTCTTTTCTAGGATTGTTTTGAGTTCTCTATTAGAAACCTCAACCTGTCCATTTGCTTGAGCATGATATGGGGTGGTAATTTTGTGCCTCACGCCAAATTTTCTTAATAGGGTAGTAAATTGATGATTAACAAAGTGTCTGCCCCCATCACTAATTATGGCCTTTGGCGTGCCAAACCTAGTGAAAATGTTCCTCCTAAGGAATTCTAGTACAATTTTGGCATCACAAGTCTTAGTAGCTATGGCTTCTACCCACTTACTCACATAATCCACAGCTACTAATATATACTCAAAACCAAAGGATATTGGAAAAGGCCCCATGAAATCTATCCCCCACACATCAAATAATTCCACTTCAAGCATATTGGTTAACGGCATTTCATCTTTCTTAGAAATATTTCCTACCCGTTGACATCTATCACATGTTTTCACAAAACTTTGAACATCTTTAAACATGGTAGGCCAATAAAAACCAGAAGATAAAATTTTTGCTACCGTTCGATTTGGTCCATGATGTCCACCAGCTTCTCCACTATGACAGGCTGCGATAATCTCACCTTTCTCCTCATCTGGAATACATCTTCTCAGCACTTGATCTGCACACAAACGAAATAAATAAGGATCATCCCAAAGATAATGCTTTGCATCAGCCTTTAACTTCTTTTTCTGCTGCCATGTGAAATCCTTTGGCATAAATCCCCCTGCGAGAAAATTAGCTAAATTAGCAAACCAAGGAACAGAAATCTCATTTTCAAACAAAGCACAAATATGTTCATCAGGGAATAAATCTGAAATCTCCCCTTTCTCAATGTGAGCATTTTCCAGTCTTGACAAATGGTCTGCTACAAAGTTTTCTGCACCCTTCTTATCTTTAATTTCTAGGTCGAATTCTTGCAGTAGAAGTACCCATCTGATCAGTCTTGGTTTGGATTTCTTCTTTGCAAATAGGTTTCTCAAGGCAGCATGGTCAGACCACACCACAATTCTTGCTCCCAGCAAATATTGCCTGAATTTTTCGAATGCATACACAATTGCAAGAAGTTCCTTCTCCGTTGTGGTGTAATTCATTTGAGCTCCTGTCAAAATGTGACTTGCATAAGAAACCGCACAAAATACCTTCTCTCTTCGCTGCCCAAGTACTGCACCAACTGCAAAATCACTAGTGTCACACATCAATTCAAAAGGCAAATTCCAATCCGGAGAAATAATCACCGGGGCTGAAATGAGCCTCCGTTTCAAAGTCTGAAAAGCCAGCATACATTCATCGTCAAAATTAAATGGAGCATCTTTCATCAACAAATTTGATAAAGGTTTAGCAATTTTTGAAAAATCTTTGATAAACCGGCGGTAGAATCCTGCATGTCCCAAGAAACTTCTAATGCCTTTCACACTAGTTGGGGGTGGTAACTTTTCTATCACCTCTACCTTTGCCTTGTCAACTTCTATCCCCTTCTCAGAAATTTTGTGCCCAAGCACAATGCCTTCCCTTACCATGAAATGACATTTTTCCCAATTCAGCACCAAGTTGGTCTTCTTACACCTTTCTAACACCAATTCTAAATGCCTAAGGCAGCTCTCAAAATGACTCCCATAAATGGTAAAATCGTCCATGAACACCTCCATAAATTTCTCTATGAAGTCATGAAAAATTGCCATCATACACCGCTGAAATGTAGCTGGTGCGTTGCACAGCCCGAAGGGCATTCTCCTGTATGCAAAGGTGCCATAAGGACAGGTAAATGTAGTCTTTTCTTGATCTTCTGGAGCTATGGGTATTTGCATGTAACCTGAATATCCATCTAAAAAACAATAGAATCCATTTCCTGCCAATCTTTCCAACATTTGGTCAATAAAAGGTAAAGGAAAATGATCATTTCTGGTTGCATTATTTAACCTCCTGTAGTCTATGCATACTCTCCACCCTGTCACTGTGCGTGTGGGAATTAATTCATTTTTTTCGTTGGCTACAACTGTCATCCCTCCTTTCTTTGGTACACATTGGACTGGACTTATCCAATTGCTATCAGAAATGGGATAGATAATACCTGCATCAAGGAGCTTGAGTACCTCCTTTTTCACCACTTCTTGCATTGCTGGATTTAGCCGCCTTTGTGGTTGCACCACCGGTTTGAAGTCAGTTTCCATAGGTATCCGGTGTGTACAATAGCTGGGGCTGATTCCTTTTAAATCTGAAGTTGACCAGCCAATTGCTCCTTTATGCTTCTTGAGTACTTCAATAAGCATTTCTTCTTCCAAACCTGTCAATAAAGATGAGATAATTACTGGTTTTGCATTATCTTCTAAAAATATATATTTTAAATGTGAAGGAAGAGGGTTAAGTTCAGAATGTGTATCCCCCTTTCCCAGGTTCAGTCCTTCTTCCTGTGTGCTGTCTTCTTTACTTTCTTGCTCCATAGCTGCAATCACTTCCTCATCTTCCAATTTCTCATTCTCCAAAGAATGCAGTAAATCCTCATTCACCGGATCAGCTTCTAACATTTCCTCTTTCACCTCTTCTACACACTTGTCTATTGTATCCATAAAATAAGCAAATTCTTCTATATCATCTGATGGATATCTTTGAGCTTTGTTCATATCAACAACTAATTTTTCATCATTGAATCTCAGGGTAACCGTTTGCCCATGCACATCAATCAAAGCTTTTGCTGTGTTTAAAAATGGTCTCCCCACTATAAGTGGTACTTTCCTGTCCTCTTCCATTTCCATCACCACAAAATCTACTGGAAAAATAAACTTCCCCACTTTCACTAACAGGTCCTCTATCACTCCCTTGGGTCGCCTTACCGACCTATCCGCAAGTTGGAGTCTCATTCCTGTCTCCTTAAGATCACCAAGATTCAGCTTCCTGCAAATAGAATAAGGCATTAGATTTATGCTTGCACCTAAATCACACAAAGCATTACCATAAAAATTTTCACCAATAGCACAAGGTACAGTGAAGCTACCTGGATCTTCCAATTTCTCAGGGATCTTGTTCATGATTATAGCACTGCAATTTTCTGTTAGTTGAACAGTTCCATGCCCTTCTAATTTCTTTTTATTAGAACATAGTTCTTTCATAAATTTAGCATAGTTGGGCATATGAGCTAAAGCTTCAGCAAATGGTAAATTAATGTGTAATTTCTTAAACATTTCTATAAACCTAGCTTTTTGCTCATTTTTCTTTTCTTGTCTAGCAACAGCAGGAAATGGCAGTCTATTTATGTCGAGATCCTCTACCCTTGGATTCACTATACTCTTACCTTTATCCTTTTTAGGAGCATTTTCATTCATTTCTATATTAGAGTTAGAATTACTTACAGTCCGTGTTGGCTCCTCCTTTTCTGATGAAGAAATTTTACCTTGATCTTCTCTTTGTGCCACGTCCTTTCCACTTCGTAGTGTAATTGCTTTTGCTTCCTCTTTTGGATTTCGATCCACAGTTGAAGGAAATGTTCCTGGTTGCCTTTGGGACACAGAATTTGCCAGCTGTCCCAATTGAGTTTCCAGATTTCTCATAGAAGCATCTTGGTTTCGGTTCCACTGCTCTTGAGATTTCCACCTAGATTCTTGATTTGTCATGAATTGTTGCTGACTATTTATGAAGCTAGCCACCATATCCTCAAGGTTTGGCTTTTTCTCTTGCATAGGTGGTCTAGGTTGATATCCCGGTGGATGGTATGTTTGAGCTTGTGGTTGATTGAAGTTTTGTCCATGGTTGTGATGGGGTGGATATGGCATTTGGTATTGGTTGGTTGGTTGGGGTTGGTATGAATGTCCTTGATTGTGCTGCGTACTTTGGTTGAAAGGTGGTCTTGCTGGTGGGTGAGAGGATGAGGCATTCTGATTTCCATCTTTCCAAGCAAAATTCGGGTGATTTCTCCAGCCCGGGTTGTATGAGTTACTATAAGGGTCACTCCTTCGATAATCCCCTACAGCATTAACATTTCCCATTACTGCACTCTCTTGAGCATATTGCCCACTTTCATACCACTCATCTTCTTGAGAAACAGAGGCTACATTTTTCACCCTTAAGTTTTTCATCTCGTTCTGCATTGACTCCACCTGTGCCCTCAGCATTGACACTTCATCTACACTATGTATTCCTTGTCTTCTTGGGACTGATCTAGGATTAGCCCACTGAGCGTCATTTGCTGCCATTTCATCCAGCAGTTGGAATGCTTCTTCTGGTATTCTATTCATAAAAGAACCTCCTGATGATGCATCCAACAAAGATTTTGTTTGTGGTGAAATACCAGAATAAAATTGTTGCATCAGATGGTATATTGGTATTTCATGATGCGGACAGCTTCTTAACAATCTTCTGAATCTTTCCCAAGCCTCATAAAAAGGCTCATCACTCATTTGGCTAAATTGAAAAATGCTGTTGCGAATATTTGCTGTTTTTTTAGGTGGGAAAAATTTCATCAGAAACCTTTCTTGCAATTGATCCCACGATGTAATTGACTGTCTTGGTAACATTTGCAACCACTCCCTTGCCTTTCCAATCAAGGTGAAAGGAAATAATTTCAGTCTTACAGCATCAGGTGTCACTCCTGGAATCTGCACTGTGTCACTAATCTCCAAAAATAAATCCAGGTGTTGTGCAGGATCTTCCACTTCTGATCCAGAAAATTGATTTCTTTGAAACATGTTGATAGTTGCTGGTTTCAGCTCAAATTGTACTCCTCTTGGCAGCACAATTGTCCTATGGTCTTCAGTCCATCTTGGCACAGCATAGTCCCTTATCGTTCGCTGTCTAGGGACTTCTCCTCCGTAATTTCTTGGTACCTCATCTTGTGCCCTTGGCACTTGTTCATTTTCGGGAGGAATTTCATCAATAGGGAGAGGATTATCTTCCATGTTGTTATCTCTGTTGGCTCTCCTGTGTTGACGCAAAGTCCTCTCGATTTCAGGGTCGTAGGGTGCTAATGATCCTTGTCTAACTCTGCTCATACACCACAACTACCTGAAAAGAATAAAAATAATAAAATCAGAAAAATGAAAACACATACAAATAAAAATCAAAACTTACTGACAACGCTATCTCCCCGGCAACGGCGCCAAAAACTTGACGCGACCTCAGCAAGCGTACTGAATCGGCAAGTAATATAGTGGAATATAATTGAGACCACAAGTTATCGAACCCAAGGGAATGTGTTGTGCAAGTGTTGACAATTAATTATATGCTAAAGAATTCCTAATTATTTTGATTTGGTGATTGTTTAATGCAGAAGAATTAATAATCTAACTAATGATAATAATGTCTAAGAATATTAACGATTTAATAATACAGCGAGTTGATAAAATAACTAAGAGATCTTGTTAAGGAATACCCATTCTCCCCAATAATATCATGTGAATACTTAATTCAACAATTTCATATACAATCAGTGAATAATCTAGCCTATACCATAGCTTGCCTTTCGGATCCAGCTTCTCTAAAATATGCACTTACCAATTCGGATTCAGCACCTAAATTAGCATTATTACAGATCTTAAGTTCTAAGTTAAATAATCTTACCATTCCGGATTCAGATATTAAACTCATTTATCTTCCACCATTCTGAACCTATTGAAATAAACATTCACAGATTTTAACTACCAATTCGGATTCATCAAATCAATGAAAGTTGATTAAAATAGAACAGAGCATGTGTATGTATTTATGGGTTGATTGCAATCAAAGTTTATCTTGGTAGATCTCCCCTTAACTTGCATTCAAACCAGCAACAACAGATAATTTCAAAGAAGATAAAACTGATGTATATTTGTATGTATTTATGAACTGATTACAATTAAAGTTTATCTTGGTAGATCTCCCCTTAACTTGTATTCAAACCAGCAACAACAAATAAAATCAGAGAATGTAAAACTGAAGTATATGCATAATACAATCCATACAAAATTATTCACATGATTTACTGGGGAATTAAGGCATCCCTTAACAAGAAATAGGATTACTCACTCATACTTGAATTAAAGACTGAATTAAATAGAGAGAAATTGATATTACCCATTTGAATCTGAAAATGAAAATCTTACAGTAAACCAAACGATGTTCTTCAATTGAATCAGCTATTCCCACTTCAAAATTAAATTACAGAATTGAAATCTTACTTCTAAGAATTTTCCAGATCTGAAATCCTAGAGTTTATTTTTCAGCCAAAACTCAAAGTAAAATTCTCGATCCTCCCCTTTAGCATTCAAGAATCGTCCTTTTAAGCTCGTTTTCCCCCCAAGAATAAAAGTCAAAAGTCTATTCGGTGGCCTCCAAATCTGATTTTTCTCGGATTTGATTCACACAACAGATTTTAAATGTTACACGGCGGTGAGAGATATCATCACCGCCGTGTAAATGTCCCTGGGTAAATTTTTATTCTGACATTTTGAAGTTACACGGCGGTGAGAGATTCTTCACCGCCGTGTAAATGGACCAGGTCTGATGTTGATTTCTTCAAATTCGATTCACACGGCGGTGAAGAATTTTCTCACCGCCGTGTAAACATCCCAGTCTGCTTCCTTGATTTTTCTTCTCATGCTTCTGGCCTCCCGTCTCACACGGCGGCGAGAGATTTCCTCACCGTCGTGTAACACACCTAATTTTTGCCAAAAACTACATAAAACTTCATTTAGTGCACGAACTGACATCAAATGATATTTTATCAAAAATTAACACAAATAACAGCTTTTAGACTAAGAAATAATCTCTAAATTCACATCAAAACATTTATTTAATTTAAATTTATCAATTAGCTTCACAATTACTAAACTAATTACACAGTTATCTTCTTTTGTCTCTTCATTAACCCATGTTGCGACCCAACAAGGATGAGATAAAAAGGACTGATGATGCCAATTTGATAGTTATAGAGCTGTTAAAAGACAATCCCAAAATGATTTTGAAAGCAAATAAACCCCATTTTTTAAAGATTATTCTTGACCATAGTATTCGTGAAAGGAAGCTTGTAAGTGTTCTTTTTCTTTCTGATTTTATGTTATTATATCGGAAAGAAACAAGAATTTTTCTTGATTACATTTTCTTTTTCTTTTTTGCATCAGGGTATTCCTAAAAGTTTGTGAGAAGATATGGAAAGGATTTGTTAAGTAAGGTAATCCTGAAGGTTCCAAGTGGTGCAGAATGGGAAGTAGAGCTTGTAAAAATTGATGATGAGATTTGGTTACAAAATGGCTGGCCAGAGTTTGCTGATTATTACTCTCTATCATGTGGATCCTTTATTGTCTTTGAATTTGATAAACAAAATTGTTATTTCAATGTTATCATATTTGACAAGAGTGCTTCAAAAATTGACTATCCATTCAATGCCATTGGAGACCATGATGAGGAGCCTAAGCTTATTAAAGAATTTCACGAGCCTCGGACTAATCAAGAAACTGAAAGTGATGATGTCTCTATCGAAATCTTTGGTAGCTCCTCTCCACCACGAAAAATGAAAGAGAAATCTCCATTACCATTCTCAAGGCCTCATAAGAAGATGAAGCCTGAGAATTACACACCACAATCTGAAGGTATACATTTCTACCTAAAAATATTGTATTTAGGCTTCTGATGATACCAAAGCCAAAGGACTTGATTTTGCAGCAAAAAGCGGCAATGGAAACATGAGTGTGAAGAGAACAAAACCTTTGAAAGCTCAGGAAAAAGCCAATGAAGCAGAAGAAGGCATAGATACAGACACTGAGGATCCAGAGGAAGATCTGATGGAATCCGAACAAATGGCTGCAGGCAAGAGGAACCAGAAAAGCAAGCTAATTTAGAGCACATCTCTCTCCAAGAACCAACTTAGACTGAGGAACCAAAACTTGACTGCAAACCAGAAGCATTAAAATGGGTGGAATTTTCGAAAATTAACAGGAAACTTATGGAGTGGGCAGAAGCAAGATTTGTCGAAACCGAATTTGGACCCCACAGAATCATCACATAAGAAGAAATTGATTCTCCTCCACCTTCACCAATCAGTGACTTTGTTTCACCAATACCTGCCCCAAAATTGAGGAAATCCATGCGTCTCATAGCTAACCATAAATTTGAATCAACCCCCAAGCCCGATCAAGTAGGGAGCATCACTAATCCTGAAGCTTTTGATTAGTTTAGTTGCTTGTCTTTTGCTTATGTTTGTTTGTTTGGTAGGTTTAAATTATAGGATGATTGTTTTGTTTGATTGGCTATGTGGATCTTTTGCTTATACTCTTTGATTTTGATATGGTTGGATACATTTTGGATACTTAATTTCATTTGCAGGTTATGATTGTTTTTGTGATGACGATAGGGGGGAGAAAATCTATAGTATATTTTTTTTTGGAGGATGATTGCATTGATTGAATGTATGATTTTTTGATCTTAATCATGCAAGTTTGTTGATAGTGACAATTTGATTATTAAGATGTGTGTGACTGTTGTAATAATGCAGGATGCATTGATTATAATGCAGGATGAATTGATTATGCATAATGTGATTGTGATTGCTGATTGAATTATGTGATGTGTCAAATGCAAGTTGATTACAGGGTTGATATATTATACAGGCCGATAAAAGCACTAATGTTGATATATTATGCACTAAAATTATTTTTGTGTGAATAAGTTCAGGAGGAACTACACTTTGTATAATTCATATATATATTGGGGGAGTTTTAGTTCAACTAAATAAATATTATCATCATAAAAAAAAAAAAGAGAGAGAAAAATATTGTCTCCAAAGGCTAACTTATAAGATTTTGATGCATCACAAAACATTATAACTTTATCAAATTAGGTTTTTCTTTAATTTATATTGTGAAGGCCAAGTTAATACATTTGATGACAAGTGTTCTATCAACTAAAAAGCATATATGTTTTACATCTATTAGATCACACTTACAACATCAACATTCATTAAAAAATAAAATTGTAAAATCATCATTGAATTATTCACACACTCACTAGCACGATATTTGTATTTTTTTTTCTGCATTATTCTTGCATTCAAAATATTTTTTCAAGGCATATCTTAATTTCCTTCCTAAAATTGATTTTCCATAATTGTGATTATTTGAAAAAGAAAAGATATTATCAAACTGATCTTTCTAATCTTAGGAAACATAAATTTGGAGATATTTTCTAATTATTCTTTCGAACGATTTTTTACTAAGGAAACATAATTTAAATCTTTTCTGTTTTGGAAATTTTTTCAAATTTTAGTTCACACTTAACAGCTACACTATTTTTTGGTTTAAAAATGAGTTTTGTTGGTGTATTTTATTAAATGAGTGAAAAATATGCATGCACGATTATATTTTCTCATTACGATTATAGTTTTTATTATAATCATAGTAGTAAAGTTTGATAAATTTGTGAGATAATTTGTGAAGTAAGGTTTCTAGACCCTATAAAAATAAATAAAATAGCAAGTATTTATGTTTTTTTATTTTGTAAAAAGTATTAAATATTTTGATAATTTTACTTAAAAAAATGATTAAGTGTTTTTAGCGTTTTTACTTGAGAGAAAATCTTGAGTAACTACTTGTAATAGGATTTTGACTTTTATATGTAAATGGAATCACATTAGAAATAGGGAAACTTTAAGACGGATTGTGTTGGTCAGTTGAGTATTTTTATAATATAAGCAATGGAAAAAATCAGCTAAAATACTACGTGGTGGTTGGAGGAAATTTGCAGAAGAAAATCATTTGGAAGTTGGTGATATTTGTGCCTTTGAACTCATCACTTGGTCAATGAATTTTTTAAATCCAATCCTGTTGAAGTCAACTTTTGTAGGAAAGAAAGAAATCAACAATTATAGGTAGCCAAACGAAAAGAAAAAAAAAAAAAGAAAACTTTGAATCCCACATCGTTAAATTAAGGGATTGAAGGAGTTTTTTTTAGTTATAAATATAACCTTTGTTGGGTTATCCTATCATCTCATTCTTGAGGTCTCCTAGTATAAATAGAGAGTGTTTCTCATATTTTCTTGTATAAAATATAGAGAGGTTGTAACTCCTATTTTTATAGTAAAATTTTGCTACTATTACCCGTGGTTTTTACCCTGATTTATTTGGGAATTTTTCACGTAAATCTGTGTATTCCTTATTATCTTTATTTTAGCTGCGGTTTTGCTCTAATCCGGTCCTTATTTTTACAACAAGTAGTATCAGTGCCATGGTTTGGAAGATGATCCGAAATAGTGGACTGCGTTGTGTGGGAGGCCTCCGGTACGACCTCGAGATTGGAGATTCGTGTTTGGTGCCTTGTGTCGAAAGTCTTCCTGATATTGTGGTGATCAGGCGGCGTGTCCCCTTAGTTGATAACGGCGGTGCAAGACGATTGGAGATTCGTGTTTGGTGCCTTGTGTCGAAAGTCTTCCTGATATTGTGGTGATCAGGCGGCGTGTCCCGTTGGTTGATAACGGCGGTGCAAGATGATATGATGAATCAAATGAATTATCGCTCGAGGGGAGGACATAAGCTGTGTGGTCCTTGGTTTGAAGGGAGGATTGTTAGGATGTCAATCCAAATCCCACATCAGAAATATAAAGGAGGAGCACCTTAAATATAAAGAGTTTACCTAACTCCATTAGTATGAGGCCTTTTGAGAGGAGCCCAAAAATAAATCCATGCGGGCTTGCCATAAAGCGGACAATATCATACTAATGTGGAGTTAAGTGACGTTCTGTCTTAATATGCTCTGTGCTTACAGCATAGGCTGATCTTCCACATCAGAAAAGACTTTTTCTTGAATACTGTTCACGTATACGATATTGTTTACGTATACGGTCACTGTTCATCTATACGGTTACTATTCACGTGAAATAATGGGAGCTGATTTTTGTGCAGAGAAGTTCGTGATAGAAACTGGCGGCAAAATATGAGATCGAGAAATTCAACGGGAGTAATTTCTCACTGTGAAAATTAAATATGAAGGCTATCTTGAGAAAAGATAATTGCCTAGTGGCTATAAGTCAAAGGCCGGCTGATTTCATAGATGATAATAAGTGGAACGAGATGGATAGAAATGCTATGGCAAGTATTTATCTGATATTAGCAGATGGGGTATTGTCAAGTATAGAAGAAAAAAAGACAACAAAGGAGATCTAGGATCATCTCACAAAATTGTACGAGTCCAAATCACTACACAACAAAATTTTCCTGAAAAGAAAACTCTATACTCTTCGTATGGCGGAATCTACTTCAGTAACGAAGCACTTAAATACTTTGAATACTCTGTTTTCTCAACTCACTTCGTTGGGTTATAAAATAGAGCCTGAAGAACGTGCTAAGATTCTACTCCAAAGTTTACCAGATTCGTATGATCAACTCATCATCAATTTAACAAATAATACGGATGCTCTAGTCTTCGATGATGTTGCAGCTGCTATTCTAGAAGAAGAAAATCGGCGCAAAAATAAGAAAGATAAGTAGGCAAGTTCACAGTATGTGGAAGCCTTGACGGTAATGAGAGGAAGATTAACGGAACATGGCTCAAGTGGAAGCCACAATCATGGTAGATCAAAACCAAGGAGTAAGAAGAATTTTAAATGCTACAACTGTGGCAAGAATGGTCACTTGAAGAATGATTGCTAGAATCTAAAGGATTCTAATTTTCAAGGAAATGTGGCAAGTTGTTCCGACGATGAAAATGCTCTATGATGTATGATGGTACAATCCGTACTATTCAAAACATGTGACGTATGGAGGGCCTAAGAAGAATCTGTTGTCTATAGGACAAGTGGACATTTGAGATGCAAGATATTGAGAATGGGATCATAAAGATAAAAAGAGAAGCGCTTATACTTATGAAAGTAGAAAAGATAGCTGCAAATGTGTTATGAATAAACAGCATTGTTTGAAGTTAAAACACATAAAATTTTAGAAGTACTGATGTTCTAGAATTTGTTCACTCTGACGTATGATAAACACTAGTTTCATCCCTATGAAACAATTATTATAGTAGATGTTGAGTGTATTCGATCAAGAGAAAGTTAGACGTGTTTCTAGTTTTTTCAAAGATTACAAAGCGCGAGGTAAAATGGCAAGTTAGAAAAAGTGGTGTGAAAATCTGATTGATACTCAATCAAATTTTCAAGTGGGAGATTGTTGAAGTCAACTTTTGTAGGAAAGAAAAAAATCAATAATTGTAGGCAGCTAAAAGAAAAGAAAAAAAAAAAGGAAAACTTTGAATCCCACATCGTTAAATGAAGGGATTAAAGGAGTTTTCTTTAGTTATAAATATAACCTTTGTCAGGTTATCCTATCATCTCATTCTTGAGGTCTCCTAGTATAAATATAGAGTATTTATCATATTTTCTTGTGTAAAATATAGAGAGATTGTAACTCCTATTTTTATAGTAAAATTTTGCTACTATTGCCCGTGATTTTTACCTTGATTTGTTTGGAAGTTTTCCATGTAAATCTGTGTGTTCCTTATTATCTCTATTTTAGCTGCGGTTTTTTTTTAATCCGGTCCTTATTTTTACAACAAATCCCAGTGCTTAATTATTTATAATCTCGCTCTTTTTTCGATCGGTGTCTTGCAGGAAATTCTAAGAATTTGAAACACAAAGAAAGCTCATCAAAGTTCAAAGGCTATTAAAATTAAAGACATGGAAGCTTTCAACAAATTTTCCTCACTGCATCCATTCTTCAAACTGAATATTCGACCAAGCTACCTTAAGAACCACTGCATGGTGTGTTCCTGTACATTAACTTTCTTGATATCATCCAAATTTGTAATCTTTTTCACAATTCTTTTAAAAAAAAAAAAATACATATCTTATGATCAATCTTCGATTGTCTTTTTTGCTGAAAATGACAGAAATAAAGTTTGATCCTTGTGGCAGAATGTACCGCCAAAAATCATGGGAAAATGTATGAAGCATTGCGTAAAGAAAGCTATGCTGCAAGTTGAGAACAGTCTGCGACTGTTTCCTGTGAAATTAATCAACTACCTAGATAGTGTTCAAATTAGGTTGTCTGCCGGATTTAGTTCATTTGCTGAAGAGAATTGTCTACAAGTGGGAGATGGTTGCATCTTTGAATTGATTAATACTGATAATCTCCTGCTAAAGGTTTCCATTTTCAAAAAAGTTTACTAAAGTTTCACATCCATATATATTCCCTTATTTTTCTTATAAAAAAAATTGTTAATCAGTTTTTCTCATCTGAGATTTATGCTTTGGACAATATTTGATTTGTTTCTGAAATGTTGGATGGTTTGTCCATGGACAGTATCTTGAGCATCTGATCATAATCCTTCATTTGCCTCATTTACTTTTTTAAAGTTTGCATTTTCCACCACTTTCGACCCTAATTCAAGTTTTCTATATCTCTTACCAACAATTATGCTATTACTCTATCTCAAAAATTTGCTATTCGTTTGCCCAATTTCAACTAGGTCATGAACTATATTTATGTTTTTCAGTAAGGACATAGTAACATTAATATTCACACCAGAAAGGTTTTGCTAAGTTGATGTATTTCTTGTTGTCTGTACAAGTTTGATTTGTTCTTTTTTCTTTGTAAAATGCTTGAGGCTTTGTTATAAGAATGGTCAATTTGGGTGTTAAACGCATAACCTCACCAGCAATTGTGGCAATGGTGTAGGTATACCAATCGAACTAAACTGATCAGCTTTTGTTGGAAATTTTAAAATAGACTAGCTCTTCATAATATTTTATTGGAATTATAAGGAAGAGAAAAGGAAGAAACTAATTGAATGACTCAAATTTTATTTTTCATGGTGTTGTATTCAAATCTTGAAGTACATGGGCATATAATATATAGAGGCACTAACACAACTCTTAAAATTAATGTACATGATTCATTTAACTAGCAAGTAAAAGAACTTGCGCATTAAAATTTGCAAATTATTATTTGCAACAGTTTAACTACAAGTTTTCGATACAAATATCCATTTTTTATCAATTCGAAATGGGTCATAATTTAGATCCACCAAAATTCAAGTTAAAAACTAACAATATATTTTATTTTGTTGTCAGCAATAGGGAAAGTTTTACAATAAGTATTTTTATTTTCATTCCACAATCTGCCGCTGCTATTTTAAGCCAAAAATTCAACAGTTTTATAAGGACTATTACATACAAAAACTCTCAGCCAGCAGAGTTATCCTACTGTTTCATTTATATATATATATATATAAAGAAAGTCTCCTATTATAGCAGTTTCACACTCAAAACAAAAGGAAAGAACCGTGAAATTAACATTTCATTGGCAAGTAAATCAAAGAAAAGATGTAGTGATATGATTATCATTGTAGCAGAAGGGATGGTCTTCAACTGTATATTCCTCTTCTCTAATTTTCCAGCCATCTTCACCTTCTGAGCTGATAATTTCATACAGTCTCTGTGCTTTCGAAATGTTATCGTCCGAGGCCAAGAACTCATAGTCTTGATTGTGTTGCTGAATATTGTAGCTAGAATTACTCATTGAACATGTCCTAAATTTTGATTCTTTCAAGCTTCCATCGCGCGAAGGGGATCGATGGCAGAAGCTACCGAAACCTTGAATCCCTCGCGTCAATTTTCGAGCTTTTTCTCTCTCTTCTTTAAGCACTAACTCACTATCAAGCAGCCTTAATATTCTTGCAGATAGGTTTCTAACACTCATGCCCCAGTTGAATCTATAAACGAAATAAATTAATATTGTAATGACAAATTTTGAATCATGTAACTAAGAAAAATTAATGAATTCATGGAAAGTAGACCAACCCTTTTTCGTCTATGTATTGCAAGGTTTTCATCTCCTTAATCACATCTTTATCAGTCTGAAATTCATCAGCAACTCTTAAGGGACCATGGGTTAGGAGGTGTTCTAGTAGAAGAAGAGACTTGTAAGAACCTCGCCAAGTTTTTCTATCAAATTTTGTAAACCTGAAACAGTAGACACGAACGCCGAACAAAATTAAAAATCTTTTTATGGTACATTACATCTACTATATATCAGATTGTGAGTTCATATTCCTAATTAATTATCAGAATCAAACAAAAAAAAAAAAAGGAAGAAACCTTGTGTGCAGAATGTCCACAATTCTCCAATAGTCATCAACTTCAAAAGCAGCCCTCGAAATTACAGCCATAGTACGTGTGTCTGGTGGCCAAAAGCCTCCATTCGTAGCTTCTTCTGTCAATCTTTTAAGACCAGTATAAGATAAGAAATCCTATAGTACAAAAAAAAACTTGATTCTGAATCAAATTGATGGCTAACTCTTTTCCAAAACTGAACATTTACAGATGATGAACTTACAGTTGGGCAGGTGTAACATCGGTTAGAGCCAAGCGAGCAGTCTTGATCTTCTCTTTGAAGAAGAAAGAGGCTTGCCTCTTCAATTCATTGAAGTAAGGGTTTCCCATTTTGGTGCTTCTTTCTAAGACCATCGACATCTTTGGCTGCAAGGATCGATGAGAGGTTTCTGATTTGGTATTACTTTCAATGTTTGTCTAATCTAAGTACGTAACGAGGATAACTACTCCACTATAAGAGAACAACTGCTCTATTAAAAAGGTTGGATTTGCTTATGTAATGAGGAGGAGAAAAGTATGTGTAATAATATTTTAAAGTAGAAGAAAGAAAAATGGTTAGGACTCAACTTTGAGTTGGGATTTTGAGCATTAATATAGTGGAATTACCGTGGAAATTTAATTTGGTCATTCACCATCTGTTTTCTAAAGGGTCATTTCATCAAAGATATTCTTGTTAGTGACCTTAATTTATTGAAGGTTTTTGGCCAAGATATTTCTCAAAAATTCAGTTAACTTACACGAATTATGCAAGAAATAATCTTACTTAAACTGAGCCTGTCATGAACCGGTTCAATAAGAAATTTTGTTTTGCACGTTAAAACTCGATCTAAGCAAGAAAAATTGTTAGATGATTAAAATCCGGTTTGGCATTAATCCACTACAGGGAGTTGGTAATCTGTGACCTTAATGAAGAAACTGGTGGGTTCACTCCCACCATTTGACTATAAGAACATAACCTATAGACCAGCTAGCATTTTGACCTAAGGCTGTATTCAACAATCTATTTAAAACCGGACTGAAGTCAACTGGTTGAATCGAGTTAACTCGAAATTTTTATTATTTTTTTAAAATATAATTATTAATAAAAAATTAAAAATATGGTATATAAAAAATATATTTAAACAATCTATTAATTATCAAATATCAATATATTAATCATTTTTTATTTATTTTATTACTTTTTTAGTAATAATAGTAAAAAATTAAACATTACAATTGGATTTTATTTTTGTTAAATATTTGAATTTATCAGAAAAATATAATTTTGAATTTATAAATTTTTTAATTTTAATTTCGATTGTAAAATTTATTTTTTATGATTATCATGTTTATATTCATTTCTTTCTTAATATTTCATTACATTTAAATTATTTAGTTATTAAATATCTAAAAAAATATAAAATAAAAATATAGTGAAAATAATTTCACATAATTTTCAATTTTATCAAGTTTAATATTAATATAAATTAATTTTATTATCAAATATAAATTTTTAATCAAAAAATATTCAACAATTATTAACTCGGATTATATAAATATAAAAATATAATTTAGAATATATTTGATTTTTCCCGGTCCAACCAAAAATTTCCGGTTCAACCCGATTTTTCAGTTCAATCCGATTTTTCACCGTGCAATCCAATTTTGTATCTGTTCCGGTTTTATATTAAATCGAACCACTTTTTGCCCGGTTCGTGATTGAGCCGGCCGGTCCGGTCCGATTTTCAAAACAATGGTATTCAAACCTTAATTCATATCTTCTGGCTAATGTTTGATTATGGGCGACAAATACGTAGATAGATGATTTGGAGCCGTTAAAACAATTGCAAACGTCCTATGTGCAAAATAATTACACCAAGGAGCATTGATTTGGGGTATACTGGAGTCATCAAATTTTAATTTCTCAAAAGTATGATCACTAAACTATAATCTTATTGCAAGTTAAATAATTTGCCAAATGTCACCGAATTTTTCTTTTAGTCTAGCCAAAGGAGGTTAGGAAGGCTTTATATACATAGATTATTCATTATAGTTCTAGAATAATCTCTAGAATGTTCTATATTTTTTTTTACATGTAAATATCTTAATATTTTTTTAGAAAATTCTAGATAACAAATATGAACTGTATTAATCTCACCATCCATTAAGGAGTTGGAGGCCTATATATAAGTATAGCATTCATTTGTTGTATACACCCACTTTTAAGTAATAGAAATCGTTCTCCCAAACTCTCGTGTGCTCTTTCATTCTTTTACATTTCATACTTTGCTCATTTAGCTTTCTCAAGCCTAAGTCAAGTAAGTTCGCTAATATTGCACGTGGTTAGAAATTGTGTAAAAATTAGCTCATGACACAAAGCATATAATAATTTGAAGAGTCGCATACCGGGACAAGACTATAGTATTTAGTTTCCACCACATACGATCATAAATTAAATTTCGTTTCGAAATAAAGCTATAAATTGAATAAATCTTACCTAAACGGAATTTAAACAAATTTCATGGATCAAATAAATAAAAAAAATTGCCACATAAGATAAGTTTTGTTGAAAAAGAATGGAGTAGTGATTAACATGCATAGGCGGCAATTCACTATTAACCTATGATTATCGGGAACTTAGGAATTGATTATACAATGACAATTTACAATTTGATGGATATATAAATTTATTTTATAAACATTTGTGATTAAATTAGTTCAATATTTATTCATGAATTTGGTCTATATAGTATACAATACCAAACGGCAATGGACCTTCGGGAAATGCCAGATCGTGTGGGTTCACTCAAAATGTATTTGGGCCTCCCATTCTGATGGGCTCCCAAAGAAATAAACTTTGAACAAATTATTGATTATCCCACCAGAGAATAGATGAAATCTAAAATCAACTTGCCAAAGCACGACTTTCAACCATAAAAAATTTAGTCTATTTGTTCAATTTTCTATTCAATCAGTTTAATTTTCAGATATAAATTCAGTTTAACTTATAAAATTCGATTTAATCAATTCAACTGAAGACTCTAAAATCGACCAATCTCCAAAAAATAACATCGTTTTAAATATATATAAACCGACTAAACTAAACTAATCTAATTGAATACTCTCTCCGTTCCTTAATAACTATAATTTTTTAAAGAATTTCATATTCCATTTTAGATTTTATTTTTAAACTTTCAATACAACATTAATTTTTTTTTTTAATTTTCAATACGATATTAATTTCATATTATATTTACAATATTATTTAACTAATTAAATTTAAGTTACAATTTTCGAAATAATAAAAATAAGAGTAATTTAGTTATTATCTACTATATTTAATTCTAAATTTAGGCCTAATTAATGTTTGTTAATTCTAGCGAAAACAGTAAAAGTAACAATTATTGTGAATCGGAAAGAGTATAGTTTAATCTATTTGGTTCAATTTTAAAAATGATGAAAATTCAATTTTCTATATTAACTAATCCAATCAAAATGCACAGTCGTACTTATTGCAATGGCACTTAAAAACTTGATCATATCTCTAAAAAAGAAAAACAAATTCAATTCACTACTAAACTGCCCGCAGACAATGGTGGTGCCTCCAAGTCAGGATAGCATCAACTCAACAAGATTTCTATTCTGTTCGTAGACTGATTATTAAGAGGACAAAAGGCTCTTGCTAAAAGCGTTTACTTTAAACGATTGTTCCCTCCAATTCAGCTATATAATTCTTGGAAGAAGCTAAAATCTAAAGTCAATGATTAAGAAAGATAACCAAAGATAAAATTGAACTATTAAACTCAAATCAAAGGTTAGATTATCCCTCGCATTTTGAGCTATAAAAATAATTAGAAACTTGCCCCTCTATAATGCATTTTCAAAGGTATGTATGCTTAAAGTGAGTCATCAATTTCTTCTTTCGTCGAAAATGGCATGAAATCAGATGCGGCTGAGAAGATCACAAGAGTTCTCATAAATAAATCCTATCATGAAATACTTTTATTTGCCAATTTTCCACATTCCTGTCCTATATCCCACGGACATCAGCACAAGCTCCCACAGCATGTTCAGTATGCTTAACGGGTTCACCTTAGACCCAGGAATTTCTGACCAGTTTACAGACATTTCAACCATAGGTATACCGAACTGTTTGCAAAGAAAAACAACCTCCACATCGAAGCACCATCTGCAAAAAAAAAAAAAAAAAAAAAAAAAAAAACTATTTTCTTCAAATATCCCCACATATAATAGATGCAAGGCCAATAAACAAATCCGAATAAACTATTACCACAGATAACAAGCAACATGTACCTCCTTTCCTGAGATATTATTCACAAGTTCACCATAATTTGTATTTTGGATTTGTCCAAGGGCAATTTACTATTCATTCAATTCACATCAAAAATTATATGATTCAAAATAACCTAATTTGATTGAGAATTTGTCACTGAAAGACAAACTTACTGTTACTCTATGGAGTTGATTTGAAGATCTAATCAAAAGACTTGCAAGAGAACAAAATCATTCAACTCAGTAAATACTAATTTTTGGCTAAAAATTACTGATCTCAAGTAATTGCCTCTAAGGCAAGCATTTATTATCTGCTCAAAACAAATAGGGATTATTCATTTGATCAAGCAGAAAAAGGAATAAAAACAATTAAAGCAAATGTAGCAATAAGCAGATTGGCTCAATGATAGCTAGCAAACAGATATATATATAAAAATATGTTAAGGATCAATATCTTCTCATGTATGCTTGTGCTAGTATTTTTATGCTTTTGTAGTGAATTGTGCTCCAGGTATATTCCCTCGTGGTACTTCTTCCTCTTCAACATTTCATTCTAAATGAATCCCCTATCCATGCATTTTGCACACACAGCAAAAATGACTAGGAGGACACCTTAGGCAATACATCAGTGTGTGAACTGAGGGATCCACAAAAAAATATGATTAAATTAAAAAACATGCCAATTTCAAAAAAACTTCGATCGTTAAGCTTCAACTTCAATTAGGACATAAAAGATATTGGATATATATTGAAAGAGTGAAGATCTACCTTTTGAGACGAATGTTTGTGAAAATTTTCCTTGCTGCAGCCCTAGTAAACATCTTAAAGCCACACTGAAATTTATGACAGTTGGCATCAATGAAAAAAAAATCCAAGACGGGGATGAGTCAGGGAATAAAAAGAATAAGAACTTATTCACATCATTTCAGTGTATTATTCAACAGAAGTAAGCGAATCAGGCATATTTGAAAGTGCCAAGATAATAATAATAATAATAATAATAATAATAAATAAATAAATAAAGACCAATAACATAATAGAGATATTTCAGAAATAACCTGTGTATCACGAATTCCAGGACCAGCAGTTAAGAGAACCACAAGGTGAAAGCCCTTCATCAGAAAATTGCGATGCCACTTTCTCTGACACACAAAGGACACTGGATCAGCCATATGAAATAAATAATATTGACGGGTCATAGAAGAAAAACTCATATGAATAATAAATGAAGCATTAGCAAAACTGAACTGTCGCCAAAGCCTTCTCCTCAAGATGAGCACGAGAACCAAATGCAGCAATTGGGACATCAGATATCCTAAAATTTGAATCTGTTGCTGATGAATCTCTTTTAAGCTCCTCCATGGCAACTGCATGTATCTGGTGCCCAAAATAACAGTGTTAACATCTTCATTTACTTTAACATGAAATATTCACTGAACACAGAATTTATCAAAGAATGCAACATTGTATTTAAACTCTACACAGCCAAACCTGATTTTCAAGTTTCTCAAGGTCTTTAACCTTAGTTGCTCCATCTGCATCCAGCATTAAAAGTAGTTCACCACGAGAATGAAGCATGCCCTGTTTTACAATGCTTTCACAAAGGTAAAGCACTTCAATGGGTGTCATCATGCATAAAAATGTAAACGAGGACTTCTCATTTGAAATATGTACAAGATTAAACAGTTTCGATTATACTCACTTTTCGAATAGCTTCTCCCTTGCCATGATTTTTCCCAAGAAGGATGACCCTTACATTATCCACTGTATATTTTTTCACAAAGCTAAATGCTACTCTTTTGGTCCCATCAGCACTTCCATCATCTATGATAACCACCTGTTAAAATAATCAACCATTTATGAATTTAGAGCTCACAAAAATAGCTGATAAAAGCATACCCTCAATAGTAAATAACAGCAAATATCACCAGAAAAAATGGTTTTTGTTTGACATTAAGTGATCAGATTTACTCCAAAAGTATTTATATAGCCACAAAGCAATTGCAGCCTAAAGGTGAGAATTGCAGTGCCCCCAGCTAAAACTTTTTAGCCTAATAATTCCTTCTTACATTTGGAGATGTGTTATGAGTATGACATAGCACCTTAAAGGATTTCCATGTAGAACTCAACCACAAATATATCCAAAGAGGTGCAACCCACATATATAAAGCAGGTTGCTTGCAAATCCAAATAGATGCAAGGGGATTCTCCATTCTATGTTAAAGAAAATACAGAAAGCAGATTTCAAGCAGCTAGGCGGCACAAGATTGATTGGCAGCATGCATTAACGTTTATCAATCACCAAACTAAGCTTTAAAGTGTCAACTAAAATCTTGTGTGGTAAACAAGTGTAAAATAAAAGAGATTGTACAGTGAACTAGGACAATCAATGATAAACATTAAAATAGACAGCACTTAAGTCTAAGAAGTATTGGTTAGCAAAACTCGAACAATAAAATCAATAACATATGCAAGGAATGATTTACATAATGGATGTAGAAAACCAACTAGGATTCCTGAAGATGAACATGACTTTGTTGCAATCACTGCTAGGATTAATTGAGCTTCTTTGTATCATCCTAATCACAGTTGAATGACAGGTTATAGAGACAATATCAGTCAACAATCCAAGGAGGACAATTGAGCAAACGTATTTTTATGTTTGCTATCACAATCATTCATAACTAGCAGTGAAAATTAACTTAGGATATCCAGGAAACTAGATGAATAAAATTATACCTCATAAGTAAATGACTTATCCTTTGCCGCTCGTTGTTGAAGATAACTACAAAGTAAAGACATAAGCATCATTATGCTGTAATATTGTATATCTCTTTTTCATTAGTCACTAATTACATTAACTACAGAGACAATTTATGACCAGATAACTCAGCCACCATTTCCATTATGCATCATAAGGAAACAAGAAGCAACAAGCTACCAAGTTATAACAGCACGTGAAATTGTGTGGAGCACAAGATTTGAGTGTGCTCATTTACAGCTCCATGCTACAAATAAGGCACCTCATGTACTCGTTTCTATTTGCTAATTGTGTGAGCTTAAGGCCATTTTATTTCTTGCACATGTTACAAATCCATAAAATGATAATGAATGAATAAATTGTAATGTTCACAGCATGTGTTTGTGTTTTCTTCTTTCTTATCATCTTTTCTATTTCCAGGCAATACACTAAGATGTTAAACACTCAAACCTCTTCTTCCATCCACCATGCTCCAAAATGGTTAAAAACATATATAAATAAATAAATAACAGGCTAAAAAGCTACACTAGAGTTAAATTAATATGCTAAAACCTACTTCAAGGTTTCATCAAGTGCTCCCGGAAGCCTATTCTCCTCATTGTATGCAGGAACTATCAGAGATATATACTTTTGTGCTGGATCACTGATATGGGGGCACGGAACCTGAAAGAAATAGTACACAACCTCTTTATTCTTCAAGAATTTCTTGTTAAAACTGATATATTCACCAAGGAAATTAATTATCAGTTCTAGACCCAATATCTCTGTTAATGTCCTCAGCTGAATACAGTATTGAAATTAAAGTTGTATGACAACTATACATTCAATGGCTTATAGTAGCCTGCTAATACTATGATATAGGACTTGAAATTCTTTCGTACAGAATTCTACGCAGAATGCTGATCGATTCTAAACATGGGAAAATCATTCAAGAACAAATTCTAGTTTTGTTAATATTTTCATTGGGTGCAAGCACCTGCTTGAGGATAGAATTCTTTCGTCATGGAATTAACTAATAATGAGGATTGAAAATACCAAAGATGTAAGCAAATTGAAGAAATTATAATTCAATTCAGTTGAAGCATACTTTAAAGTCAAAACCAATCTAAGCCATTGGTTGTCGACTAAAGACTAATGTGTTTCGGGTAAAGATTGAATTTTTCTTGATTTATACGACATGAATTTCTAATACAATTCCTATACAGAAACAAACAAAAATTAGATTTTACCGACTGACAAAAAGTATTCAGCTTCACCCAATTTGAACTTTTTTCCAACAAATATAAACAAAGCAAGAAATTTTCTTTTACTTTCTGAGTAACGAAACAGATCAACAAATTCATGAACCACATCCAAACCAACGGCAATTCATGTAAATAAATAATAATAAAAGTAAATTCTAATTACTTGTTTCAAAGAATTCGGATCCTCGAAGATAGCAGGAGAATTAACGTGCCTACCAAAAACAGCAATCGATAACATAAATTACACAATGCATTGTGATCGAATACCATGAAAATAAAGTAGCTAAATTGAAAAAAATAATAATAATAATAATAACAACTTATTGTTGTGTCTTCTCTTGTAGGCTTCAAAGACGATTGCAGAGAGTAATAGGGAAGCTATCACCATAACTACGGCTACCAAAGATTCAGCTATCGTCCAGAGCAACTCCATGCTTTTTTGGTTTCTGCTACTGATTTTGTTCCTTATCAACCTTGCCGAACATATTTAGGGTCCATCACAAGCTTTCTATATTAATTTAGATTTACATAACACTCACAAGCGAGCCCGTCTAGCTCAGTCGGTAGAGCGCAAGGCTCTTAACCTTGTGGTCGTGGGTTCGAGCCCCACGGTGGGCGTTTTCAGATTTTGAAATGCACAACCCCCTCTCCCTTTTGATTTTTTATTTATTTTTTTTAGCAATTAATAACCTCTTTTATAAAGTAGTAATTTGAGGCGGACGCATACAATTATGGCATGAGCAACTGGATAATTTAAATGAAAACGGACACTTGCACATAGGGGTGTGCAGAAAAACCGATGGACTCGATTAACCGAAAAAAAAATTCGAAACCGAATCGATAGACTGGTTAACCGATTGTAATGAACTGATTAATTGTTAGTATTTTGAAAAAACCGATATTAATGGACTGGTTAATGGTTTTTGACTCATATGATTGGTTAACCGAACCAAAACAGAATTTTTAGTTAATTTATTAATAATTTATAACAATTTATCCTAATTAAAGGTGATCATATACTTTTTTTTTATTATACTAATTATTTAAAAAATTTTAAGTTTTTTTAATTGGCTATTAGTAAGTATAACAATTTATCTAATTAAAAATAATTATAGACCGGTTAATATATTTACTTATTAAATATTAATTTTTAAAAATAAATTTGCTTATATCCACCAAATATTTTTATTTTAACAACAATAATGTTATATTATAGTGAAAAAATTTTAATTTTTAAGTATTTTGAACATTTTAATTTTATTTATGAATATATTTATAATTATAGTGGTTAACCGAAAAATATTTGGTAACCGATCCGAAAATCCGAAACCGATGGACTGGTTAATGGACTGGAGTTCATGGACCGGTTAACAGATCATGCTCACCCCTACTTGCACCTCTCTTTTTAGTATTAATTCCATACGCATAAATACATGTGCATACAAATGTCGGCCATTATTTTAATCCAACAGTTGAAATTTGCATGCACCAATTACAGTAAATGCATCATATCTTAACTTTCTTTTCTGATTTTGTTTATTGTCTACTATTATATATGTAGCACAAATAGAGGTGTTTAATATTATTTTTTATTACTTTTTTTTTTAACTTTTATTTTTAGCTGCATTTTATAATTGTAGTGATTAATTGAAAAATATTAGTTAACCAATTAAAAAATTGAAACCGATCGAGTGGCTAACCGATTGTAATTGACTGATTAATAGTTAGCGTTTTGAAAAAAATCGATATTAATTAATTTGAATTTTTTTTTGTTCAACCAGATCATGAACACCCTTAACTTTTAAGAAGTCAAAAGTGGCTTTTAAGCTTAATAAGCCATTTTTTGATATTAATAAGCCATTTTTTTTTTTGATATATTTGGTTAAATTTTGGAAAAGCTTTCATTTGTTATAAGTTTTTTTTGGAAAAAGTCACATTCATCTTAACTTTTCTTGAAAGTATTTCTCATGAAAATAAGGGAAGCTGTTTTCGCTTTTACTGAATTTTTTAAAATTTTAATTTTATCATAATATGTATATATGAGAAATTAAAAATTCTATCCATGTCCCATTTTAAGTACTATTTTTTTTTTTTATTTTCTTATGATAATTTTACATTTGTTTCGATTTTTTTCAAAATAAATAATTAATATATTTTGCACATGTCACCTGCTCCTCTCATAAATGAAGAAAAAATTATTAGGTAGTAATATTTCTCTTCTTTTTTTTTCTTAAAAAGAGAATTGTCAATTTGTGTTGCACAATTTATTTAATTTTTGTATCAAAATAAATTATTGATTAAAATAATAGACGATATTTTTATTATTTGATGTGATATTTTAATTATTTATATAACAAATGTGATATATTATTATTATTAAGTGATAAAATAATCATTATCCATATTATATGAGCTGTACATATTCAATCTAAACAGATATAAAAACTTTTATGAAATAAGAAGATAGTTTCCAAATATCAAATCAAAATATCTAACTTTAGTTTTCAAATACCAAATCAAAATATCTAACTTTTAATTTGAGACCATTTTGCCATTTTCATTTCCAAAAATAAATTTTATTCAATCTTTTCAGAAAGTTTTGATTTATCTTATGTTTCTATCGCAATATCAAAAGAATAGCATAAAAATAAATAAGAAAAAAGGATAGTGTAGCATTATTTTATGTTAAGTAGGTCGAATTGACCTTAAATAAAAATTTCCATGCTAATTTGGATGAAAATTTAATTTTCAAGACAATTAATAATCATTAGAAGTTTGAAAATTAAATGAAACATTTAGTGATTTTAATTATGAGAGAGATAAAATAATGAAGAATTAGGAAGTGAAATTGATTAATTGATTGCAAAATTTTATCTTACTAATTCATTGATATATTTGCCTTTTATATAATAACTAATATCTTGTAGAAATAAGAGTTTTATTAATTGATTATTTATTTAACTTCTGAATTACATATTTGTCAATTCACAAAGAGCCATATTTTAGTTTCTCAATAAAATTAAACATTAAATGTTAATTTTTTTAAAGAGCACATACAAAAACTTTCAGATATTTGGGGGCCAAAATAAAAACATGTTTTAATTTTTGGTATTTAATTTCGTCTAATACTATATATGAAAACTTACAACTCCGTCACTGTATGCAAGTGAATTAAAACATGTGATCATATAATTTATAAAATGTACACGTCATACAAATACTAAAGAAGATAAAAAAAAAAAAGATATTTAACACTTCATGTAGTGTAAAAATCAAAATATTTCATTGGATACCACATCAAAATTCAGAGGGCAAGATGAAATTGTATTGACACAGAGAGACTCGTAACCATTTGAATTATAAGTAATTCTCATAAAATGTAAAATTTAATAGTATGAAAATATAATTTTAAAATGTTGATTGTCAAATTTAAAAATTTTGTATTTAATTATTAAAGATCCAAAAGACTGAAAGTCAATTTGAAATTTTTACAAAATCGGTAATTTTATTTTAGTATTAGGGTAATGATAAAAAATATATATATATATATATATTTAGAAACTCTGTTCTATGTAATATAATAAAAGTTAAAGAACTTTATAGGGGGGAAAAAGTGTGATATTTTTAGGCAAATTTGTTCTGAATTCAAAACCATAAGTGCAAAATTGAATAATAATAATAATAATAATGCCAAATCAGCTTCTAACCCCAAATGTTAGTGGCAATTTTACTCCTTGTATTAGCTTTGCTTTTTTCATTCTCCGTCTAAAAAATATATGATATATCAAATTTAGTTACCATTTGGAATTTGCTTGCTTATGATATCTAATACATAACCAGTACTTTTTGAGTACCAAACAATAACCCCAAGCATCTGAATCAAACTCTCTTATCGGTTGCACATTAATTCTGCTTAAAGCTTCAACAAACACTTTCATCATATCGTAGTACTTGTTCTGATGCTTGCTCTTCTGAAAATGCTAACTAGATAGCATGTGATACCCCATCAATATATCACCAAAAGCATTAATTAATTGATGCCCACATACTCTACACATACATACTCATGTTAAATTTTGGAAATAACATTTTGGACAAAACTGCACAGAAAAATATGAAAGTGCATGTACAAAGATCAAACAGAGACATCAACTTGCTAAATATTTCTATTAATTCTCAACAACAAATTATTTTTCTTGTATTATAATTACAAATTTTACCATAAATTCTCTCTCGCTTTGCTTATACTAAATAAACAGAGAGAGATCAATTTCTACATAAAAGAGAATTAAACTACTTTTTAATTATTAGCCATCGTAGGAATATTCCTCATAGGTTTTTTTTTTATTAATTAATGATATCTATATTAAATAATAGCATAAAATGATATTGAAAAAAATGTTTATTAATTTCTTCAGAAACTGATCTTCAAAATAAAAATAATTATTTATATTTATACGTACAGTACCACATACCCCTGGGCTAACTTTTGCAGATCGGCCACTTCGGCTCGTAGCTGGCTGACTTCCTCAGCTACTTTGCTTACTAGCTCGATCAAGGTGTTATTCTGCTTGATAGCTGCTACCTGGAGCGAGGTTGCTCCTTTTGCGTCTGATGGTCTTGGCAAAACCTACTGCTGGGGCGTCGATCCCTTCTGTTGCTCTAACTGCTTGGACGTACGGGAGAGATTTCTCCGTCTCCCTGTAATCCTTGCTCATGAACGGAGAAAGGATCCGAGCTCGTGTATGAGCTCTTCAACCTTCTGGATCTTCGGGTTGAGCTCAGCTGCGAGCCTTAGTGCCTGCTGCTCAACTATCTTTGGTTGTGCTGCGATTTCTGCGACTAGTTCCTTAACCTCAGCCTTTGAGAGAGGCTTTCGGCTTAGGACTTCCGTTTCTACAAGCTGGAGTGCCTTCAAAAGCTCCTTCTGACTTGCTTGAATCTGATCTAACTGGACTTGCTGCTTGCTTAGAATTTCGTGGATCTGATGGAAGTTTTTCAGTGAGACTTTGGAGTGTAGGAGTAGCCTATCGTAGACAACAGAGATGTTATGATCAAGTTCTGACAGCTTAGGTTTTGTGTTCTCTAGATTGATATACTCAAGATTAGCAGTTCTGGATCTATCATACCAATCCTTAATAGCCTGTTCAAAACGTTCAGACATAATATAGGAATCTACTTTGGTAATTAACTCTGTAGGAGAAAAGCATCACACGATGATATAGTACTTCAAATACCCTTTAAATATACTATCATACTCATGCAAGCCGGGTTCCTATCTTCCTGGTCTTATCTCCGCTCTGCCAGTACTACAAGGCCTGTGCTGCCCTTTTGCATGATAGTATCTCTAGGAGTATTTTGATACTATATCAACAGCAACACCTTTCAAGTACTACAATTATGAGCATTACCAAAATAATTTCCAGGATTATACATGTATTTTGAATAGTACCAGGTACGTGGAATTCTACGGCGCAACAATCGCGGGATCGAACTCCGATATACTGGTTGCTATATGGACCGTAGACGTCACAGATTTACTCCAAAAGTACTTATATAGCCACAAAGCAATTGCAGACTAAAGGTGAGAATTGCAATACCCCCAGCCAAAACTTTTTAGCCTCATAATTCCTTCTTACATTTGAAGATGTGTTATGAGTATGAGGTAACACCTTAAAGAATTTCCATGCAGAACTCAACCACAAATATATCCAAAGAGGTGCAACTTACAAATATAAAGCAGGCTTGCAAATCCAAATAGATGTAAGGGCATTCTCCATTCTATGTTAAAGAAAATACAGAAAGCAGATTTCAAGCATCTAGGCAGCACAAGATCGATTGGCAGCATCCATTAACGTTTATCAATCACCAAACTAAGCTTTAAAGTGTCAACTAAAATCTTGTGTGGTAAACAAATGTCAAATAAAAGAGATTGTATAGTGAAGTAGGACAATCAATGATACACATTAAAATAGACAGCACTTAAGTCTAAGAAGTATTGGTTAGCAAAGCTCGAACGATAACATCAACAACATACGCAAGGAATGATTTACATAATGGATGTAGAAAACCAACTAGGATTCCTGATAATGAACATGACTTTGTTGCAATCACTGCTAGGATTAATTGTGTTTCTTTGTATCGTCCTAATCACAGTTGAATGACAGGTTATAGAGACAATATCAGTCAATAATCCAAGGAGGACAATTGAGCAAAAGTATTTTTATGTTTGCTATCACAATCATTCATAACTAGCAGTGAAAATTAAGTTGGGATATACAGGAAATTAGATGAATAAAATTATACCTCATAAGTAAATGACTTATCCTTTGCCGCTCGTAGTTGAAGATAACTACAAAGTAAAGACATAAGCATCATTGCTGTAATATTGTATATCTCTTTTTCATTAGTCACTAATTACATTAACAACTGCAGAGATAATTTATGACCAGATAACTCAGCCCATACTTTTGTGCTGGATCACTGATATGGGGGCACGGAACCTGAAAGAAATAGTAGACAACCTCTTTGTTCTTCAAGAATTTCTTGTTAAAGTTGATATATTCACCAAGGAAATTAATTATCAGTTCTAGACCCAATATCTCTGTTAGTTTCCTCAACTGAATACAGTATTGAAATTCAAGTTGTATAACAACTATACATTCAATGGCTTATAGAAGCCTCCTAATACTATGATATAGGACTTGAAATTCTTTCGTACAGAATTCAACGCAGAATGCTGATCGATTCTAAACATGGGAAAATCATTCAAGATCAAATTCTAGTTTTGCTAATATTTTCATTGGGTGCAAGCACCTGCTCGAGGATAGAATTCTTTCGTCATGGAATTAACTAATGATGAGGATTGAAAACTATCAAAGATGGAAGCAAATTGAAGAAACTATAATTCAATTCAGTTGAAGCATACTTTAAAGTCAAAACCAATCTAAGCCATTGGTTGTCCATTAAAGACTAATGTGTTTCGGGGTAAAGATTGAATTTTTCTTGATTTATACGACATGAATTTCTAATACAATTCCTATACAAAAATAAACAAAAATTAGATTTTACCGACATAAAGTATTCAGCTTCACCCAATTTGAACTTTTTTCCAACAAATATAAACAAAGCAAGAAATTTTCTTTTACTTTCTGAGTAACGAAACAGATTAACAAATTCATGAACCCCATCCGAACCAACGGCAATTCATGTAAATAAATAATTTTAAAATTAAATTCTAATTACTTGTTTCAAAGAATTCGGATCCTCGAAGATAGCAGGCGAATTAACGTGCCTACCAAAAACAGCAATCGATAACATAAATTACCCAATGCATGGTGATCGAATACCATGAAAGTAAAGTAGCTAAATTGCAAATAATAATAATAATAATAACTTATTGTTGTTTCTTCTCTTGTAGGCTTCAAAGACGATTGCAGAGAGTAACAGGGAAGCTACCACCATAACTGCGGCTACAACAGAGTCAGATATCGTCCAGAGCAACTCCATGTGCTTTTGGTTTCTGCTACTGATTTTTGTTCCTTCTCAACCTTGCCGAGCATATTTAGGGTCAATCACAAATTTTTTATATTAGTTTATGTTAACACTTGCGAGCAAGCCCGTCTAGCTCAGTCGGTAGAGCGCAAGGCTCTTAACCTCGTGGTCGTGGATTCGAGCCCAAGGTGGGCGTTCGCTTTGATTTATGTTTCTACTTATGTTCTTAACCATTATTTTAAAAATTTGATCGCAACAAGTACAGTGAATGTATCGTATCTTAACTTTCCTTTCTGTTTTTGTTTATTGTCTACTACTTCATATGTAGCACAAATGGAAGTGTTTCGTATCTTAACTTTCCTTTCTGTTTTTGTTTATTGTCTACTATTATATATGTAGCACAAACAAAAGTGTTTAATATTTTTTTATTACTTTCTTTTTTAATTTTTATTTTCGGTTGAACTTCTAATAAGAGTGTTAAAAAAATAGTTAAATTTGCTTAATTGAGAATTCGATTCGAAAAATATATTAACCGAACCGATTTTTATGATTAATGGTTAGTATTTTATAAAAATCGATATTAATAAACTGATTTTTATTTTTTTGCTTAATCGAACTGAAATAGATACATGAATATCCTTATAATTTATTAATTTTATTTCACTCTTTCTTACTTTTTATTATAATTTTTTATTTCATCATTTTCATATTTAATTATTTATATTCTTTTAATTTTTATTTACTTTAAAATATATTTCAATTTTATTTTAGTTTTTTAAAGACGTTTTAGTTAATTTATTATTTGTTCAATATGTACATATTTAATATTTTTTATTATTTTTTGATTTATCAATTTTTCATTAAGAAAATTAAAATATATTCGAAAAGTTATATAACATTAATATATTAACTAAAATTTAAAAAAATAAAAATATTCAATATATGTGAAAATAATGTGCATTAAGTTAAAAAAAAATTTTTAAAAAAAAGAGTTATTAGTATTGAATTGATTTATTAAATTTTACTTTTTTAAAGTATTTTGTTATACTTTTTTTTCATTATTCTAATTATATTAAAAATTTTAATTTTTTTAAATGACAATTAGTGAATATAACCATCAATCTAATTAGAGTGATCATAAATCGGTTGATTTATTTACTTATTAAATCTTAATTTTTAAAAATAAAGTTACTTATATTCATTAAAAATATTTATTTTAACAACAATGATATTATATTATAGTGAATAAGTTTTAAATTTTAAGTATTTTGATTATTTTAATTTTATTTATAAATGCATTTTATAATTATAGTAGTTAATAGAAAAATACTGATTAATCTATTCGAAAAATTGAAATTGATAAAATAATTAACCGATTGTAACAGATTAATTAATGGTTAATATTTTAAAAAAATCGATATTAATAAATTTAATTTTTTTTTATTCAACTGATCAATGAATACCCCTAACAAAAATGGCTTTTAAGCTTAATAAGCCAATTTTTTTTATATATATATTTGGTTAAATTTTGAAAAAGCTTTCATTTGTTATAAGTTTTTTTTGGGGAAAAAAGTCACTTCACCTTAACTTTTCTTGAAAGTATTTCTGAGGGAAATTAGGGAAGTTGTTTTCGCTTTTACGTTTTTACTGAATTCTTTAAAATTTTAATTTTATCATAATATGTATATATGAGAAATTAAAAATTCTATCTGATAAAGTTTGGATGGTCTTTATCTAGAGAGGGAGGAACCGACGGATCGGATGGGAATGACCCTGCAAGAAAGAATGCCCGGTCGGATCAGACGTAAGCACTCCGAAACTTAAGTTAGTAGCTTAGAGAAAGAATACTGAGGATTCAATACCTGGAGCCATCATTGGCTGGGCTATTTATAAGAGATAGTTGAGGGGGCAGTTGAGTGCCTAGGGAAGTGATCACTGGCAGCCAGAATAGATTTCCAGCGAAGTTACAGAGAGCAGGTGGTTGATGTAGGCGCTGCTTTGTGTCAGACGATTGATGGGACTGGCTGTCACATCGGCTGATCGGCTGGGTGCACTACCTAGGAGCTCGTGCCTGTTTGGCTGTTGGGCATTGGGCCTTGCCAGTCTATTGGGCCGACTAGATGGGCTTTAGTGCAAATGATATTTGCTGGGTTATCACTTGTCCCCGTTCAACAGGTCCGATCGGGCATGAGTTTGCCTTTGAGGTCCCGTTCGGATGGAATCTGGCGTGAGTTGTTCTGATCCGAGGGCATCCGTTGGCGGAACTTTGAATTTTGAAAGGCGGTCAGTTGAAAGGACGCGCCTGTTCGTACAGCTATTTTTTCATTAATTGTTGTGCGTGCACCGAGAGTGACGCTTCATTTTTCGCATAGCCATAATGCCTTTGACACGTGGCATTATTTCAGTGGCGAGACTGTTGGCTTTTCTAGAAGCTTTGGCCTATAAATAAGCGTTCTCTAAGTCTTTTTCCTTTTACTTTTTGCAATCCCTAACGAAGTTCTGCAAAAAATTTTTCTCAACTTCCCTTGAGTTCTGACAAATTTTTTCCAGTTCTTTCTCGTCGAAAACACCCCACATTACCAAGTAAGTAATTTCTTCTTCTCCCCTTTTAGCCTTCTTTGCTTTCCATTTCTTTCGCATTCATCCTTCTAGCATTTCTTTAGTCGGTGATGGCGTCTAGCAGCAGTGTGACACCAAGTGAGTCCTTCTTCGATGTGTATAAGAGTCAACCTGCGGTTGAGCTGTACTCCCGTTTAACTGCAAAGGAGGTGGCCGAGGTGCCTGCCAAATACGGCTTTCCCAGAGTTTTATCTGTGGTGGCCTGCCTAGATTCCATGGCAGTGTCGGAGGGGCCATTCAGAGAGGGCGACAGTGAGTGGTTCATCTGCCACCTGTGGAGTCTGGACGCCGGAATGTGTTTCCTTTCGGCGCCTTTGAGATCGTCGTGCTGGAGGGGTATGGTATCGCTCCGTACCAACTACATCCGAACGGGTGGCACTCAGTGGCCTGCTTCAAGATACTGTGCCTTCTGGAAGGAGTAGCTTCGACCCTCAACCTCTTTACCCACTTCTTTTACATCTCCTTCCGGAGCGACGGGTCGGAGTTCTTCTTCACCAGTCGACTGAAGAAGAAATTGATAAACATTTCCACCTCCATAAAGGGCTTCAGAGAGAGGTATTTCTTGGTGGGAAGGGAGGGCGAATTAGGGGTGAGTCTCGCCAGGTCGGCTGAGGTGAAGATCCTGAAGGACCAGGCCGCTGGGCAGTCCCTGTACGAGGCCGACATCCAAAAACTGATAGATGTTGTGGCTCAGAGGGGATGGCCCTATGAGTCCAGGGAGCTACTAGAGTCGCTCCAGGGGGCCTGCGTTAAAACGGCCGCAGCTGCCGAACGTGACCGTTAGGATTGGGCTAGCCATGATTTCATGATCATAAAGCATTGCATTTGCATTTGCATGAAAAAATATTTTGCTGGAGAACTTATCTTGCTTGTTTGTTTTTTGTTGCAGCTGAAATGGCCGGAAGAAGCAGGACTGCCAATGAGTTGGCCGATCGGGTCGCCTCCAAGAGGATGGCCGCACTGGAAGCTAGGGAGGCTAAGGGTAGCAAGAGGAGGAAGCTGGTGAAGCAATCGAAACTTGAAGCCAGGAGGAGGCCGCTGGCTTCTTCCTCCGCTGCCGCAGCACTTGCGGTTGCTCTTTTATATGCCGCTCCGGTCAGATCGGTTTTTGCTAGTGCCACCACAACCACTCCATTGCCCAGCCCAACCCCGATCATCACAAAGCCCTCAGCTCGGGTTCCTCGCAGGGGGCATGTTGTAGGTAGGGAGCCCGAGGAGGAGGAGGAGGCGTCCGGGGCTGTGTGCCCTCTCAAAATTCAAACTCTACGGGAGATGGTGCAAGGGAGGGCAACATGCTTGGATGAGACTGTCCAGCGGCAGATGGAGGAGAGCGCCCGGAAGAAGGTGAGCGAGCTAGTGGCTGAATCAGACGCTCGGGTGGTAGCCAAGGGAAAGGCCGTTCAGCAGGGCGAGGTGCCAAGGCGGTCCAGTGGGCGTCCCATTCCTCTCGGGGACTTCTTGAGGACAGCTTTGGTGAGGATTGGTCACCTCATCAGGTGGCTGGTTTCATTTGCCGTGGTCTCCTTTGGGATGAGGACCGCAGGGAGCTCGGGGATGCCCGCCAGCTCAACCGGGAGACACATGATATTAGCCAGCAACTGATAGATGTAAGGCCCTTTCCCTTCTATTCTTTTTGCTTGTTTGCATCATTCGTTCGTGTGAAGTTTGGTTGGCTTCCTTTTTCCTTTTTTCCTCAATTTTCTTCTTCCTCTCCTGTCTCCCCCTAGGCTGCGAGGAGCGCTCAACGGCTAAATCTGATGGCCGACACTTGGCGGTTGATGGCTGAAGAAGGCGCCAAGGCTAGGACGGAGGCGAATGTTGCCCAGAAAGAGGCCTTCGCTCTTCGAACTGAAATGGCCAAGGTGAAGAAGCAGTCTGCCGCTTCCCATTCGGAGATGGTGGCTTTGAGGAAGAAGGTCCACCAGAAGAGCCAGGAGCTGAAGGCTCGGCAGGGTGAGGTGGACAAGCTAAAGGGTGGCACTGCCCGTCTTTCTGCCGAAATCGCTCAGTGCAGGCGCTTCGAGGCAGATGCAACCAGGTTGGATGCTGAGTGCAAGGATCTGGCTGCCGAGAATGCCAAGCTGAAGTTGGAGGCCGATCAGGCGCAGGGAAGCGGAATCCTTGAAGCTATCTTTAGAGGAGAATGAGGCCTCCTAGGCCGAAAAGCTTGGGGACGAGGTCGCTGCTCAGAGGGAGCGTCTTCTTGATGAGTTTGCTAAGGCTCAGGCGCAAGTGCTTGGCCGTTTAGTTCACGAAGCCGAGAGGCGCTTTCCTGGTACTGATCTTAAGTGGATGGACAATCCGGCGGCACTGCCTGATCCGCCATCGAGCGATGACGAGGATGATGCTCCCGAAGGGGAGGCAATCCAAAAGAACCAAGGCGGGGACTGGCCCAGAGATCCGCTCCGAGGTTGAGCCTATCGTCTGTCCACCGCCAGAAGCCGAGCCCTTCATGCCTCCGCCGCCCGAAGTCAAGCTCGAGGCCCTTTCTTCAGGGGGGCCTGTCTCTGAAACCGAAGCCGCGGCCCTTCCTTCAGGGGGGCCTATCTCTAAAGGGGGAGCGAGACCTTCTTTGCCTACCTTTGACCCTTCTCAAGCCACCACTGAGCCTGGCATTGAGCAGATTGTTGGTCCTTCTGGTGACGCGAACTTTGTAGATATAGAAACGTAGGAGCTTATACTTAGCTTTTCTTTCTTCTTGTAAATTATTTCCTGTAACGATTCTTTGTAAGTTGTATATAAATTGTATACTTGGAACCGTCATAATAAAGTTCTTTTTTTTTCTGCGAAGTGTATGTATCCGATCGTTAGCATAATAAAAAATGCACAAAGTTGCATTGACTTCATTAATCGCATTAACGAAATTTAATTCGCAAGATTTTAAGTAATTTTCGTATACTTCCTGAATTGGAAGAGGCTGAAAATTAGCCTGTATACTTCCTGAACTGGAAGAAACCGAACGGTCGATTATCAATTGGTATAAATTTCGAAGTCCGACATTATGGTCTCGTATTTGCATGTTGGCCTGCAGCCGCTGCATAACACCTAGGCTCGTAAAAGAATTGAGCTAGTGCTGTATTGTATATTGGCTGGTGGCCGCTGCATGATGGTCTCGTATTTGCATATTGACCTGCAGCCGCTGCATAACACCCAAGCTCATAAAAGAATCAAGCTGGTGCCGTGTTGCATATTGGCTGGTGGCCACTGCATAATGGTTTCGTATTTGCATATTGACCTGCAGCCGCTGCATAACACCCAAGCTCGTAAAAGAATCGAGCTGGTGCCGTGTTGCATATTGGCTAGTGGCCGCTGCATAATATTTAAATGTAGGAGAGACCTAGAATCGAACTTTACCGTGCCTATCGGTAGATCTGAAAGGGCATGGGTGGCCTGCCATTGGCCAGTTTTTGGCATCAGATCGGGAATATCATCGATCCAGGCTCGTAGGAGAATCGAGCTTTACCGTGCCTATCGGTAGATACGAACGGGCACGGGTGGCCTGCCATTGGCCAGTTTTCGGCATCAGATGGGGAATATCATCGATCCGGGCTCGTAGGAGAATCGAGCTTTACCGTGCCTATCGGCAGATCCGAACGGGCACGGGTGGCCTGCCATTGGCCAGTTTTTCGGCATCAGATCGGCAATATCATCGATCCGGGCTCGTAGGAGAATCAAGCATTACCGTGCCTATCGGTAGATCCGAACGGGCACGGGTGGCCTGCCATTGGCCAGTTTTTCGGCATCAGATCGGCAATATCATCGATCCGGGCTCGTAGGAGAATCTAGTTTTACCGTGCCTATCGGTAGATCCGAACGGGCATGGGTGGCCTGCCATGGGCCAGTTTTTTGGCATCAGATCGGCAATACCATCAATCCGGGCTCGTAGGAGAATCGAGCTTTACTGTGCCTATCGGTAGATCCGAACAGGCACGGGTGGCCTACCATTGGCCAGTTTATCGGCATCAGATCAGCAATATCATTGATCCGGGCGCCTATGATCGACCGTTTTCCTATTTCAGACCGAACGGGTCGTCAGGCGCATGGCGATCTCATTACTTTCAGACTGAGAAAGGCATCGGCCTTGATGGATATATCCTTGAGAGAGTGTTGGAATTCCCATGCCCCTAATCTGAAATGGGCATCAGTTATAGATATATTATATATGCAATTTGAGAGAAGAGAGACCTCTATACGTTAATACACGCTGAATTTGGTCTTCGAGAGAGCTTGACTTTCGTATTTTTGACTTGGGATGTGCGTCAAGTCTAGCGTATAAGTCATAACATATAGAGCCTTCGCGGATAATAAGAAGAATTCATAAAAAAATTCCTTTATTGATGAAGAGTGATCAATATAACATTACAAAGATTGGGGAAAGCCTGAGCCTAACTGGAGACGTGCACCTAACTGGAGACGCGCGCCTGTCTAGAGCTCAGCCTCTCTGGGTCATCTACGGGCGTACCAACCCTCTAACCCTTGGCGCTCGATTAACAGGCTTCCTTTTGCTGCTTGATCATGGTGATATAAGCCTCTCGGGACGCTTTCTGGTCCCCTCTCACAATAGCCACGCCCTTCCTGGTGGGAATTTTCATCACCATATATCGGACGCTGGTGACAGCTCCTGTTTGGACGAGCAAGGGCCTGCCAAAAATGGCATTATAGGCAAATATTAAGTCAATTATCATAAAACTTACCTTACAGGTGTGAATCGTCGCCTCTTGTCCAAGCTCCATGAAAAGCTCGGCGGATTCGATCACCGGGATGGTGGCATTGCCTAATCCGATCGGAGGCGTTGCGTTCGGCTTTAGCTCCTCAACCGGTAGTCCCATCGCTTTGTATGCCTGCAAGGTAAGTACGTTGACTGCGCTGCCATTATCCACTAGGATTCGCCTGACATCAAAATTGTTGATGCGTGCCCTGATGACGAGCGCATCCTCGTAGGGAAACACGATGTCTCGGGCATCGTCGCTGGACATCGTGACAGGCATGGACTGCTCAGTTGTCTGGGAGAGATATAATCCCTTCCCCTTCTTCTTCGTATGGAGCTCCTCCGCGTAAGTCGATCCTCCTGAGATCATATTCACTGTTCCTGCGCTTGACCTACTCGGGCCTGCACTCCTGGAGTTTCTCCGCTACTCATCCTCATCTGTGTTACAGTCGGCCTGCTCAGGATCCAGCCATTTACAGGGACTTACCCCTCTGACCAGTTGGACGAATCTCTGGAGGGCTTCTCTTTGCACCAGGCGTTCAATTTCCTTGAGCAGTGAGTGACACTTGTCGGTAGAATGACCGACGTCTCTGTAAAACTCACAATACAGACTCTGATCCCTTCGGTGCCTGCTCCCACTGGACAGCCTCTTGGGCCAGTTGATTGTGTGGTGGTTCTTTTTAATCCAGGCAAGCACTTTGGAGGGGCTGGTATTGAGTGGGGTAAAGCCCTGAGGTGCCGAATTACTCGCCTTACCCGAGGATTCACCCTTGGATATCTTCCTTTCGCTCCGGTGCTGCGGGCTTTTGAGCTCATCCGAAATGTTTCCAAGCCACTCGGTCACTCTCTCTTTTCGTGAAGGGTCGTCCATCAGGGTACCGAAGCCTACTCAGCACGCTGCTTGGTCCGGCTCTACCAGTCCTCCAGGCCTCACTTGTCCAAATGTGTAGCTTAGCCCAGTCCATCAGCTCATGAAAATCCTGGGGGGTTGTTGTCACTGCAGATTGGGATGGAGGACGGTCGGCCAGATGTCTCGCTAGGCAGTCATCGCCATTTCTTCGCTTAGGCTCTTCACCTGCCCCACAGCTTCTTGAAAGCGTTCGACGTAGTCCTTAAGGCTTTCATCGGCTCGCCCGCAGGAGCCACCCAGGTCACCTGTCGACCTCGATGAGGGTGCTCTGGCCTCAAATCTCGAGACTAAGAGCTCCTTGAGCTGCCAGAAAGAGATGATCGATTCCCGTGGGAGCTTTCGAAACCATCTCAAGGCCTGTCCACCAAGGGTGGTGGGAAAAATCCGGCAAATAGCCCTCTCGTCGCGAGCGTATGCCTGCGCTTTTAACAAGAACTTAGCCACATGAGTAGTGGGGTCAGTCTCACCTGTATACCTATCCACCCTGACGTTTCTCCACCTGGGAGGCATCTCGAACTCCATGATTTCTTTGCAAAACGGGGATGCCTGACTTTTGCGGGTTCTTGTCTTGGGCGTGCTCCTTTCGGAGCTCGTTAAACCAAACTGCTCTAGTTTTCATTTCAGCCACTTATCTCCCTTGCTCAAAATTGCTGAGCCGGGGTCCTGACGTGAGCTCCTGGAAACAGAGCGGTTAGGCGTGCATAAATAGGACAAGTCATCCTTGTCGCTTGAAGTGGAGGGTTCAGCGTGGTGGTAGGCAGAGACTTTGCCGGATAACGCTATTTCTTTCTCTTTATCGTGGCGTCCCGGGGTCTTGGCATCGCGTCTCCTTGTATCTTGAGCCCCTGGCTCTTTAATGGAGATCCCTTTGCTTCTTCTTCCTCCGAACTCTTTGTCTATAGGATAGCTCCCATGAACTCTTTCGAAAATCTTGGGCATTTTGCCCTTTTGGAGCATTTGGACTATGCTTTTGGTGAAGTCACTGAGTATAGCGCACATGTCGTGGACAGTGACAAGAGAATCTCTGAGTATTCTAAGTTGGCATCGCTTGCCTCAGGAAGGGGGGTGGTCTCCATTGGGGACCTAACGGGTTCTTCTCCCCTTTGTGAGGTCCCCAATTTATCTCCTTCATGACCAAATTCCATGGGGGTCGTATTCTCGTTGGACCTGAGTTCAACATGCCTCTCAACGAAAGCACCAAATGATAAAACCTAGATGGTCTTTATCTGGAGAGGGAGGAACCTACCGATCGGATGAGAATGACTCTACAAGAAAAAACGCCCGGTTGGACCAGGCGTAAGTACTCCGAAACTTAAGTTAGTAGTTTAGAGAGAGAAAGTGCTTAGGGAGAGAATACTGAGGATTCAATACATCGAGACATCGTTGGCTGGGCTATTTATAAGAGATGGTTGAGGGGCACTTAAGTGCCTAGGAAAGTGATCACTGACAGCCAGAGTAGGTTTATGGCGAAGTGACAGGGAGCAAGTGGTTGATGTGGGCGCTGCCTTGTGTCAGACGATTGATGGGACTGGCTGTCACATCGTCCGATCGGCTGGGTGCGCTGCCTAGCAGCTCGTGCCTGTCCACTTTGTCTGTTGGGCCTTGGGCCTTGCCAGTCTATTGAATTGACTAGATGGATTTTAGCACAAATAATATTTGTTGGGTTATCACTATCCATTTCCCATTTTAAGTAGTATTTTTTTATTTTCTTATGATATTTTTACATGTGTTTCGATTTAATTAATATATTTTGTACATGTCACCTGTTCCTCTCATAAATACAAAAAAAAATTATTAGGCAGTAATATTTCTCCTTTTTCTTTCTTAAAAAGAGAATGGCCAATTTGTGTTGCACAATTTATTTAATTTTTGTATCAAAATAATTTATTGATTAAAATAATAGACGATATTTTTATTATTTGATGCGATATTTTAATTATTTATATAACAAATTTGATATATTATTATTATTATTATTAAGTGATAAAATAATCATTATCCATATAAAATGAGCTGTACATATTCAATCTAAACAGATATAAATTTTTTTTTGAAATAAGAAGATAGTTTTCAAATATCAAATCAAAATGTCTAACTTTTATAAGTTAGATAATTTATAAAATGTACACATGTCATATAAATACTAGAGAAGATTAAAAAAAAAAGTATTTAACACTTCATGCAGTGTAAAAATCAAAATCTCTCATTGGATACAACATCAAAACTCGGAGGAGAAGATGAAATTGTACCAGCATAGGCATACTTTTAACCATTTGAATTATAAATTATTTTTATAAAATATAAAATTTAATAGTATGAAAAATATAATTTTAAAATGTTGATAGTCAAATTTAAAAATTTTTCATTTAATTATTAAAGATCCAAAAGACTGAAAGTCAATTTGAAATTTTTACAAAATCGGTAATTTTATTTTAGTATTAGGCTAATGTTTAAAAAAAGAATTTAGAAACTCTGTTCTATGTAATATAATAAAAGTTGAAGCACTTTATAGGGGAAAAAATGTGTGATACTTTTAGGCAAATTTGTTCTGAATTCAAAACCATAAGTGCAAAATTGAATAATAATAATAATAATGTCAAATCAGCTTCTAAACCCCAAATGTTAGTGGCAATTCTAATAACCCAGCAAATATCATTTGCTCTAAAGCCCATCCAGCCGGCCCACTCAACTGGTAAGGCCCAAAACCTATCAGCCAAAGGTATCAGACACGAGCTCCCAGGCAGCGCACGTGCCCGATCGGCTGATGTGACCACCAGTCCCATCAGCCGCCTGACACAAGGCGGCGCCCATGCCTACCACCTGCTCCCTTTCATGTCGCCGAATACCTATTCTGACAACCAGCAATCACTCCCCAGGCACTCGAGTGCCCCTCAACTGTCTCATATAAATAGCCCAGCCAACGATCCCTCCAGGTATTGAATTCACAGCATTATCTTTCTAAAACACATTCTCTCTCTAAACTACTAACTTAAGTTTCGGAGTGCTCACGCCTGGTCCGACCGATCTCCTCTTACTGCAGGTTTCTCTCATCCGATCGGATTGCCCTCTCTCCTACAGATAAAGACATTCGTAGCTTTATCATTTGGTGCTTTTATTGAGAGATGGCAAACTCGAGATCCAACGAGAATACAGCCCCCATGGACCTTGACCATGACGACAACGCTCGTGCCATATCAGGCACCTCGAGAAGGAGGGAAGGGCCCACCAGGTCCCCCATGAGGTCCAACCTCCTTCTCGAATTCGATAATGCCGCTACGAGGCAACCAGAGGACACCCCCATCACTGTGAGGGACATGCGTGCCATTCTCAGTGATTTCACAAAAAGCATTGTCCAAACCCTTAAGAAGGGTAAGATGCCAGCCACTTCTGAAAGAGCCCAGGAGGATTACCTCACCGGGGAAGACTTCAGGAGGAATAGGAACAGGTGAATAATCATTAATGAGCCGCGAGCCCAGGAAACTCGAAAGAGCGCGGTCAGGGTCCCGAAAAGGAGAGGCAAGGGGAAGCAGGTAATGTCCACGAATAGGGCCTCCCCCTACAGCAACAGGTCCGCCACCCCATCCATGAGGGATGACGTGTCCTACATGTGCACTCCAAACCGCAACCAAACGCGAAAGCACAAGGGCGAGTCCACCGCCACGACCCTGAGTAAAGAAAACCAGTGGAGTAAAGAGGACCAGTGGCTTAGGCAGAAGCTCAAGCAGTTTGGTTTCTTCGCGCCCAAGAAATGCGCCTTCGAAGGAAACACTTGCGGGAATACTGCCTCCCCTTTCTGCAGAGAAATCACTGATGCTGAGCTCCCTCCCAGGTGGAGAGATGTGGTTATGGAAAAATACACTGGCAAAACCGATCCAACCACACACTTGGCCGAGTACTTGACCAAGGTTCAGGTCTATACTTATGACGAAAAAATAGCCTGTAGGGTTTTTCCTACCACCTTGGGAGGGGATGCATTGACGTGGTTCCACGAGCTGCCTCTGGGATCCATTACGTCATTCAGACAGTTAAGGGAGTTGTTCACCACGAGGTTCATCGTACAAACACGTGCGCCTAAGACGGTGAACGACTTGTGCAACCTTTACCAAAGGACCGATGAAAGTCTCTGAGACTACATCGACAGGTTTCAGGCTACCATGTCTGAGGTAAGAAATGTCAGTATGGAGATGGCGACCACCGCCTTATCAGGGGGCATCACTGACCGACCACTCTTCAAGTCACTTACAACAAGACCCCCATCCAGCTTCGCCGAACTTATGGAGAGGGCCAGACAACACATCCAGCTGGATGATGCCCTTAGGTCCAACAGGAGAGGAAGGACCAGCGTTTTGGACCGCCTACAATACCCGGACAATCGCTCTACTCAGAGAGCCCCCACTACCGATCGGACAGCTAGAGGCCAAGACGGAGCTCCAAGTTCCAGAAATTCAGGCCAGGCTAGAGGATCAGGAAGAGACCGGAACGCGCGTCCAGACGATCAGGCAGAGAGGACGTACACCCCTCTCAATGCTACTCCAACTGCGGTGCTAATGTGGATCAAGGAGAGGCACCGCAAAGTTAACTGGCCCAGGGACCTCTCCGAAAGAAGCCGGGTTGTGAGGGACCCGAGCAAATATTGCGAATTCCATAGAGACGTCGGTCATTTAACCGACGAGTGCACTTCGCTCAAAAAGGAGATCGAAAGGCTGATACGCCGCGGGGCCCTCAGGAGATTCACAGGCCCGGCCAGAGGGGATGAACCCTGTAGACAGCTGAAGCCTCAAAGGGATGACCCTGACTCAAACGATGATGAGCACAGGAACCCCAGAAACGCCGACCCGAGCAGGCCCTATGCCGGGGTGATAAACGTGATCACCGGAGGGTCATCTTATGGAGAGGATCTCCCCAAAAAAGGGAAAGGGAAAGGCGTCTACCTCTCCCGCCAGGCCGAGCAACCTGCCTCAATCACCATTTCCAGCGAAGATGCACGAGACGTCCTGTTTCCTCACGAGGACGCTCTCGTTGTAAGAGCTCGGATTAATAATTTCAATGTGAAGAGAATTCTGGTGGACAACGGCAGTGCTGTCAACGTCCTAACTCTCCAGGCTTACCGAGCCATGGGACTCCCGATCGGAGAGCTGAAGCCGAATGCCACTCCTCTGATCGGCCTGGGCAACGCCACTATCCCTGTGGTGGGATCGGTAGAGCTCTTTGTCGAGCTCGGCCAAGAGGCAATAGCTCACACTTGTAAGGTAATTTTCATGGTTATTGACATGACGTTTGCCTACAATGCCATCTTCGGCAGGCCATTGCTTTTCCAGACCGGAGCTGTTACTTCCATCCGCTACATGGTGATGAAGATCCCAACCGTAGGAGGCGTCGCCATCTTGAGAGGCGACCAGAAAGCATCCAGAGAGGCTTATATCACCATGATAAAGCAACAGCGAGAAGCAATGGTCGTAGAGCCCGTCCTCGAGCAGCAAGAGCAGGCGGCAAGGCCCAGGATGGACCCAGCAGAGGCGACAAAGGCCAGGGTACTAAATAAAGGGAAAAGTGTTCAGGTGGGGACAAGCATGGATAAAGAAACTGAAGAAGCCATCATGCATGTCTTGACCATCAATCAAGCGACCTTCGCCTGGAAGACAGAAGATATCCCTGGCGTAGACCCCAAAATAATCACCCACAAGTTAAATGTGGACCCAAACTTCCCTCCGATCCGTCAAAAGCTAAGAAGGCACGCACCTGATCGGAGGAAGTTCATTTCTAAAGAGGTGGATAGGCTACTCAAGACCGGAACCATCTGAGAGGTAGACTACCCCGAGTGGCTGGCTAACGTGGTGTTGGTCAAGAAGAAGTCTGGCAAGCTGCGGATGTGTGTGGACTTTACCGACCTCAATAAGGCATGTCCCAAAGACAGCTATCCCCTGCCCAGCATAGACCAGTTGGTAGACGCCACAACAGGCCATGCCATCTACTCTTTTCTAGACGCATATGCCGGCTACCACCAAATCCTGATGTGGCTCCTGGATCAGGAGAAAACCAGCTTTATCACAGACGACGGGACATTCTGCTACAGGATGATGCCATTCGGACTAAAGAATGCTGGGGCCACATATCAGCATCTAATGAACAAGATCTTCAAAGACCAAATCGGGCAGAATGTCGAAGTATATGTTGACGACATGATCGTCAAGAGCCGAAGCGCCGAGGAATATCCAGCCGATCTGGCAAAAGTTTTTAACACTTTGAATAAATTTCAGATGAAGCTCAACCCCGATAAGTGCATTTTCGGGGTACCATCAGGAAATTTTTTAGGATTCCTAGTCTCCCAACGAGGGATTGAGGCAAATCCAGAAAAAATAAAGGCCATCCTCGAGATGCAACCCCCCAGGAGCATAAAAGACGTCCAGAAGCTGAACGGAAGGATAATAGCCTTAGGACGATTCATTTCCTCCTCAGCCAAGCGCTGCACTCCTTTCTTCAAGAAGCTGAGGAAGAGTGAAACCTTCATCTGGGGGGAAGACTGCCAGCAAGCCTTCGAAGAGCTGAAAGCATTCCTCACCAACCCACCGCTGCTTAGCCGACCGGTACCAGGTGAAAATCTGTACCTCTATTTAGCCACCTCTAAGGAAGCTGTTGCAGGTGCCTTGGTACGGGAGGAAGATACTCAACAGCTACCCGTGTACTACGTAAGTGAAGTACTCAGAGGTGCGGATCTAAGAAAGGTGCCGGTTGAGCAGCTCATTATTGCGCTCATGATGTGTGCAAGGAAGTTGAGACCTTACTTCGAGGCGCACACAATTGTCGTCCGATCGGGCCATCCTCTTAGAAAGATACTCTAGACGCCCGATCTGGAAGGCAAAATGGTGGGATGGGCAATTAAGCTACAGTCCTGGGATGTCAGGTATGAGCCCAGAAAAGCGATAAAGGCCCAGGCTTTAGCAGATTTCATAGCTGAATTTGCGGGTGAGGAACCACAGAGTCAGCCCAAGCCACAAAACTGGGAAATGACGGTGGACGGCGCAGCAAATGACACTCGAGGAGGCATCGGCATAGTAATAAAAGGCCCTCTGGGCATCACAATAAGGTACGCCATAAAATTTAATTTTAAAGTTTCCAATAATGTGGCAGAGTACGAGGCGCTCCTTCAAGGGCTGAGACTGCTCCATGCCATCCGACCGGAGTCAGTAGCCATCAGGAGTGACTCTCAGCTGGTAACCAGTCAGGTTTTGGGGACCTTCGAAGCACGAGAGGCCACAATGATCCAGTACCTGGCCAAAGTCAAAGCTGTTTTCGCAAAACTGGAAGATGCTGGGTCAGAATGGGTGCTCCAGAAAGTCCCAAGAGACCAAACTGCAGAGGCCGATCGGCTAGCGAAGATGTCTGCTTCCGCACAAAGCGTCATAGAGGAAAACATTGCCGTTGTCGACCAGACTTCCTCCTCCTTGGACGAGCCAGAGATGATGGAGATCGACCAAGAGAATGAAACCTGGATTAGCCCGATCAAGCAGTTCCTCCAGACAGGACGGCTGCCCGAGGACAAAGATGAAGCTCGAAAGGTATCGCGCAAATCTCTTAATTACTCCATCATTAACGGTGATTTGTATAAGAAAGCTTTCAGCCACCCTTGGCTCAAGTGCATGACGGAGGAAGAGGGAGACTATATCCTCAGAGAGCTCCATGAAGGCATATGCGGGGCACACGAGGCAAGCAGAGCCATGACAAGAAAAGCCCTTCAGACGGAATATTACTGGCCTAGCATACTCAAAGATGCCCAGGAGAAAGTGAGGATATGCCCCCAATGCCAGGTACATGGCAGGATTATAAGGCAGTATGGAGCAGACCAGCAGCCGATCGGAGTTGCATGGCCGTTCGACCAGTGGGGCCTTGACATCTTAGGACCTTTTCCCCAAGGCAAAAAGCAGATGAAGTTCCTCATAGTAGCAGTAGACCACTTCTCCAAATGGATTGAGGCTGAACCGGTAGCCACCATCACAGCCGAGAGGGTCAAGAGCTTTACATGGAAGAACATCATCTGCAGGTATGGCTTACCCAATGTGTTTATTGCAGATAATGGCAAGCAGTTCGACAGCTCCATTTTCAGAAATTTTTGCCAAGGCTTGAACATCAAATTAAAGTTCACGTCAGTCGCTCATCCCCAAAGCAACGGAATGACTGAGGTCTCCAATCGGACCATCTTGGAAGGGTTAAAGAAGCGACTGGGTCAAGCCAAAGGCAACTGGACTGAAGAGCTGCAGAGTGTCCTGTGGACGTACAGAACGTCGCCCAGAACAGGCACTCACCAAACGCCATTTTCCCTCGTCTACGGCTCTGAAGCAATGATACCTGTAGAGGTCGGCCTTCCCTCTTACCGATCGGCGCTCTACTCCGAACAGGAGAATTCTCAAGAAAGACGCCAGGACTTGGATCTGATAGAAGAAAAGAGGGAGGACGCCTACATCAAGATTGCCGCCTACAAGCAAAGAGTTGCCAAGTACCACAATGATAAAGTGAGGTCCAGAACCTTCAATGTAGGCGATCTGGTGCTCAGAAAAGCAGAGTTAGGCTCGGGAAATGCTGGAGTTGGCAAGCTAATGCCGAATTGGGAAGGGCCCTACGAGGTCTCTAAAGTTTTGAGTCCGAGCACCTATAGGCTCCGAACTGTGGAAGGCCAGGATGTTCCCAGAAGCTGGAATGTTGAAGTACTCAAGAAGTACCATGTCTAATAATGTATCAGAACCTGGCGATTGCCTGATTAATAAAGAGGTTCTTTCTTTCATGATTGTTCAATTTATATATAATAAACTGTTGTATGCTAGGCTTGACACCCATCACGAGCTGAAAAAGCGAATCTCTCGCGACGGAGGATCTTACCTCCCCAAATATTCGTATCACAGAGGATCTGACCTCTCTAGCTCGGCTATGCAATTTTTATGCAGTTTTACGAGTATCATCTAGCTTGGCTATGCAATTTTTATGCAGTTTTACGAGTATCATCTAGCTCGGCTATGCAATTTTTATGCAACTTTACGAGTATTATCTAGCTTGGCCATGCAATTTTTATGCAGCCTTACGAGTATTATCTAGCCTAATTGTGCAATCTTATGCGATCCGAAAGCCAAAGTGATCCGATCGGTCACAGGGCTCAGGCGTTATCCGAATTCAGGAAGTACTTGCAAATATTACGCTATTTTATTACGCTATTTCACGAGTAATACATAGCTCGATTACATGGCCAATTTTAATACAAACTTATGTATATAACAATTCGCAGAAAAATGCAATTTTATTGAGATTGTCTCTACTATACAATTTGTAAAGAATTGTTATAGAGATAGAAAATAAAAGAAAAAAGTAAAAGCTAATCTAAGCTCCTAAGCTAACTGTCTATATTTACAATATCCACCTCACCAGGAGGATCAACGATTTGCTCGGCGTTCGGCTCGGCAGTGGCTTGAGAAGGGTCGGCAGTCGATGGTACAGATCCTGTCCCCCCTTCAGAGACAGGCCCCGTTGAAGATGGCGCCACTAGCTCGGTTTCAGGCGCAGGAGGAACTTCCAATTCGTCTTCAGGCGCTAAAGGCACCGCAGACTCCATTTCGAATGGAGCCTTCTGAACAGTCTCCGGAAGTGAAGGACCTTTTCCAGAAGCTCTCTCGGTTGCTTCACCCTCGGGAGCGCCCTCATCGTCGTCGTCGTTTGGAGGAGCAGGCAATGATGCCGGGTTGTCCATCCAAGTCAGATCCGCCTCAGGAAAGCGTTTTCCAGCTTCATGAATTAGCCGAGACAACAGCTCCACCTGGGCGTCTGCTAACTCATCCACAAGGCGCTCCTTCTGATTGGCGAGATCCACTTCGAGAATCTTCGTGAATGAGGCCTCCTTCTCCTCCTCTGATGTCCTCAAAGACTCCGCTTCCTTCCGAAGTTGCTCGCCTTTCGCCGTTAATTTGGCGTTCTCAGCAGCCAACTCTCTGCACTCGGAATCCAGTCGGGTTGCATCTGCCTCGAACCACCTCAACTGTGCATTCTCAGCAGAAAGACGGGCAACCTCACCTTTCAACTTGTCGGCCTCGCTCTGCCGAGCCTTCAGATCCTGAGCCGTTTGGTGGGCCTCCTTCCTCAAGGTCACTGTCTCCGACTGGGAGGCAGCATACCACTCCTCTAGCTTGGCCACCTCAGCTCGAAGGACAGAGGTTTCTTTCTTGGTAGCCTCATAACGAGCGTTCGCCTCCGCCTTGGCCACGGCGCCTGACTCGGCCCTCCCTTTCCACACGCTGGCCATCAGGTGTAGCCGTTGTGTCCTCCTAGCGGTCTACACAAAACCAAGAGTAACTATGTCAGACACACAGAGGTGTGGACAAGCACCAAAAACAAAGCAACTAGTCCTTACATCCATCAACTGTTGGCTGATGGCATCACTTTCTCTGCTGAGCTGACTGGCGTCACCAGCTTCCCTATGATCTTCATCTCGGAGGAGACCCCAACAGATGAAACTTGCCACCCGACTCAGCGACCAGTCATCGCCAAAGTTCTCTTTAAGAAAATCCTTCAGGGGAGCGGGCCGTCGAGGGGACGATCGTCTGGCAGCCTCACCATGATGAACAGATTTGCCTCTGGCGACCACCCGAGCGTCCGACTCGGCTATCAGCTCAGCAGCCCTCCTCTTGGCCGCTTTCTCTGCTTTCTTCTGGGCAGCTTCCTCAGCTTTCTTCTTGGCAACCTCCTCCGCCTCACGGATCGTATGAGCGATGGGTGCGATGTCATCATCCGATTCATCCCGGAGCCTCGGAGGTCGGGTGTTCTTCAAATGATGATGAGTGGCTCCACTTTGCGGCCCAGGCACCACAGGTTTGGCGGCGGTCACAGTAGGGGCTAGAGGGGCAGAAGAGATTGGGACAACGTTTATCACGGCAGCAGAAGATGAAGTGCCAGCAGCCGCCCGAGAGGATTGCAGCTCCGCCGAGGTCAATAACCTCCTCCTTTTCCTCTGCTCTTGGGCCCTCCGCTCAGCCTCACGCTTATGTTTGATTTTTTCGCCGAGCTGTTTAGACGCATCATTCCCACCAGCCATCTCAGCTGCACAACAGAAAATAAACGAGATAAGTTTTTTATACAGAAATCCCCTTCACAAAGCATAAATAAAGTGCAATGCATGATGATGCATAATGACAATATTTCCTTCCCGATCCTAATGCTCACGTTCTACGTTATCAGCATCTTTGGAGCCAGGAGAGCCAAACAGGGCGGTCACGAGGAAACTGGACTGATAAGGCTTTCCATGCCTGCTAACGGCGTCCATCAGTTTCTTTATGTCGCCCTCGTACATAGGCTGACTGGCGGCTAGGTCCTTCAGAATCTCGACCCTAGCCGATCGTGTAAGGCGCACCCCAAATCTGCCCTTCATCCCCACCAAGAAGTATCTTTCTTTGTACCCTTTCATAGAGGTGGGGACGAACATCAATTTCTTCTTTGGACGGCTTGTGAAGAAGTACTCCATCCCGTCGCTCCGACCCGAGATGTAGAAGAAGTGAGTGAAAAGCTCCAGGGTCGGCGCTATGCCCTATATTTTGCAGAGGATTTTGAAGCACGCCACCGATCTCCAGCCGTTCGGATGTAATTGGTTAGGGGTGAGACCATACCCCCTCAGTATCGCCATTTCGAAGGTGCCCAACGGAAACCTCAGGCCTGCATTTAGGCTCCAGAGGTGGCAAATGAACCATTCCCTGCTATCTTTGCCAAATGGCCCTTCCGTCACCGCCATTGAATCTGGGCAGGCCAACACCGATATCTCATCAGGAAGGCTGTACTTAAACGGAATCTCAGCCACCTCCCTAGCAGTCAGTCGAGAGTGCAACTCAACGGCTGGTTTGTTCTCATACCAGTCCAAAAAGCTTGTGTCTAATGTTTCAGCACTACTGGAGGCCATCTTCAACAAAAAAAGAATGAAGGAAAGGTGCAACTCTCTAATTTCTAAATGAAGTGGGTATGGAAAGAAAGCAAAAGATGAAAATCACAAGCAAAGGGGAAAAAAGTTACTTACTTGATGAAAAAGACTTAAGAAATTCGAAGAAGAAACAAAGGCTAGTTGCAAAGATCTGGGAATCGAAAAGAGATTTGGACAGAGTTTTGCTAGGGATTTCGAAAGTAAAGAGGAAATGCTTTACAAAGTTCCCTATTTATAGACTGAAGCTTCTCAAATACGCCAAACGACGCACCATTCAACGAGCGCCACGTGTCGAAAGACATCATGCCTCTGCGAAGAACGAAGCGTCACCCTCGATACGTGCGCAGCATTAAATGAAAACAACTGTCCAAGCAGGCGCGTCTCTTCAGAAAAGGCGCCTCCTAAATTCAAAAAGTGCGCCAATACGCATCTTCGGATCGGGAATTTTCAGAACCTATCCCATCCGAACGGGCCCACAAAGGCAAATCAATGCCCGATCGGACCTGTTGAGGGGGGACAAGTGATAACACAGCAAATATCATTTGCTCTAAGGCCCATCCAACCGGCCCACTCAACTGGCAAGGCCCAAAGCCTATCAGCCAAAGGTATCAGACACGAGCTCCCAAGCAGCGTACGTGCCCGATCGGCTGATGTGACCACCAGTCCCATCCGCCGCCTGACACAAGACAGCACCCATGCCTACCACCTGCTCCCTTTCATGTCGCCGAATACCTACTCTGACAGCCAGTAATCACTCCCCAGGCACTCGAATGCTCCTCAACTGTCTCATATAAATAGCCCAGCCAACGATAGCTCCAGCTATTGAATTCACAGCATTTTCTCTCTAAAGCACATTCTCTCTCTAAACTACTAACTTAAGATTCGGAATGCTCACGCTTGATCCGATCGGGCTCCTCTTACTGCAGGTTTCTCTCATCCGATCGGATTGCCCTCTCTGCTACAGATAAAGACATTCGTAACTTTATCACTACTCCTCCTTGTATTAGCTTTGCTTTTTTCACTCTCCATCTAAAAAAAATATATGATATATCAAATTTGGGTCATATGATTATCAATTTTCAACCATTTTGCCTTATTACAATATTGCAATAGAATGATAGTTGAGTAATATTTTGGTCACAAATGGATCGGTGAAAGTTTAATGATTACGGATATATATAATTAATTCAAATTTACTTTTAAGGGTTTCATGTCTTTTAAGCCTCGTAACTCTATATCTAGCTCGCTACCTAGGAGAGGGTGCTGTTTTGCTATCGTTTTCCATTTTTTTTCTTTTTTATATTATTAATTTTCTTCTATGATATTTCAGGATCGGAAATGCATTTTTGCGTCCGAAAGTAAAGATTTGCTCCTCCTTACGTGCTTATCTAGCACGAAATATGTATTAGTTGGACTAATAAATTTCGAACACTTGGTGATTTGTATCATTTTTTATTAATCTATCAAATACAAATTTTAGATTAATAAATTTTGAATACCACAAAAATAGAAAGTGAATAATATATCACATTTAGTTACCATTTGGAATTTGCTTGCTTATGATATCTAATAAATAACCAGTACTTTTTGAGTACCAAACTAACCCCAAGCATCTGAATCAAACTCTCTCGGTTGCACATTAATTCTGCTTAAAGCTTCAACAAACCCTTTCATCATATCATAGTACTTGTTCTGATGCTTGCTCTTCTAAAAATGCTAACTAGATGGCATGTGATACCCCATTAATATACCACTAAAAGCATGAATTAATTGGTGCCCACATACTCTACACATACATACTCATAATTATAAAAAGGGTATTTTTAATTGAATATGATGATATGAGAAGGAAAGAGATGTCCATGATTCTTGTGAAAAAAGTTGGTTGAATATGGGACCTTCTTGAGCTATGATTAAAGCCACAAATAAAGAATATATGATAAAAGAAAATTTCACTTTTTTCAGACCATAAAGCTTTTCTTGAGTTGGAGAGTTGGCCCTTAACCCTATTCCTTTAATGCTTTTCATGATTTCACCCACTCTTTCTTTCGAGTCGCACCGGTTTGCTACGTGTGTGCACTATTTGATCAGGCATGAACAGTGACAAATGTGCTGATCGGAAGAAAGCACCGAATGACAACCTCTGTCTCTTCGCTTATTTTTTCTTTTGTTACGTACACTGTTGGATTAGAAAATGATATATGTATATATATATATATATATATTTATCAAACAGTGCTTATTAGCGTGTACAATTAGCAACTGACGAATACCTATTTAAAGTTACAATAATAAATAGATAAATAAATAGCATTAATTAGATTAACAGCAACTTCTGAATTCACCACATGTATTAACCCTTTGTTTAATGTACTAATCAAGGAATTAGAGAAGAACCTTTGAAGTTTCCGAGAAAAATTTTGACATTTTCCTAATAAGATGACAAATCCACGAGAATTATAATATTACTAAAAGACTTTGTTTATAATATTTTTTTTTCAGTTAAAGTGTTTCTACTTTCAAGTGTGACTTAAATATAAGAGTTCAGTGGTTCACGGGTTTATATACAAATTGCAAGAAAAACAGCATTGGAGAAATAACATTTTGGACAAAACTGCACAGAAAAATATGAAAGTGCATGTACAAAGATCAAACAGAGACATCAACTTGCTAAATATTTCTATTAATTCTCATCACGAAATGATTTTACTTGTATTATAATTACAAATTTTACCATAAATTCTCTCACTTTGCTTATTCTAAATAAACATTGAGAGATCAATTTCTAAAGAAAAGAGAATTAAACTACTTTTTAATTATTAGCCATAGTAGGAATATTCTTCATAGATTTTTTTTATTAATTAATGATATCTATATTAAATAATAGCATAAAATGATATTGAAAAAAAAAATGTTTATTAATGTCTGCACAAACTGATCTTCAAAATAAAAATAATTATTTATATTTATACGTACAGTACCACATCCCTCTGTTTGCAGAATTGCCAGTAATTAATGAGTGCCTCTGGATATCAGACATCAACTTCAACTTGCAGTCGAAGGAATTTGGAATCAAGAAAATTTTGCAGATCGGAACAAGAAATTCACTATAAATTCATAAACTAAAATTTATTGATATTAAAATACAATTTTTAAAATTTTTAGAACATACACAAAATCCCCAAGAAATTAACCAATCCCCCCAATCCACCATTAAAAAAATATTTAACAGGCAAAAAAAAAAAAAAACACCAGAAGATTATACCTAAAAAAAAAGATCAAGAAAAAAGAAAAGAAAAGACTAGTGAGCCATGGCAACTTGTTGTTGCTGATAATTGATACTTCTCTGGTGAGGCATAGCAAGCATAGCAGTATGATCTAAGAAATCATTAAGAGAGACAACAGATTGTAGAATTAACCTTAAATCATCAGCACAAGAGAATCCCATGTTGCCTTCTCTTCTTACAGCATAAACATAGAAAGTAATACAACCTTTTCTGAACTTAAATCTTGCCATTTCAGACCCACTTAGTCCTCTTATAAGCTTCTTGTTCACATCTCCTAAAGGTATCTCTGATGGCCAGATTCTATCAACTGCCAATTTCATGGACTCAGATTCAAAAACAAACACTAGAACTTTTGATTTCTTGGTGCCAAGGCCAAGTGTTAGAGTATGCCAAGCATGGTGGGCTAAGATAGTGAAATTTGTAGGCAAGAAAGCTGTGGTTGAAGGGAAAGGGATTTTGGAGTTTTTATTGGTTGGTGGATAAGATAGAAGTTTTAGAAGCTCAAGTGATCTTGCTCTTCTAATTGTGAATGATTTTACTATGAATTGCCCTCCAAATTTAAGACCTTTAACTTCTGTGTTCGGTTTGAAGGAAAAATCAGAGGATGGTTTTGTTGTTTGATGATTCGGGTGTTGGTGTTTTTGCTTCTTGTTAGTTTGTTTCTTGCTCTTCTTCTTCTCTTTCTCTTCCATGGGTTTTGTGGGTTGGTTGGTGTTGCTGCCTTTACTTTGTTGCATTATTTGGTATCCAACCAATCTAAGGCTTTTCAAGATATATTATATATCTGGGATTTTTCTCTTTCAGTTCTTTTTTATTTTTTTTTAATTAATTTTTCTAAAAAAATAAAGAAAAATAAAAACTGGGTTTTCTTTATATTTATGGAGATATTACAGTCAAAAAGAGGGTAACCACTTTGCATAAATTTGATCGTCTTTATTTTTTAGGTTTCATTTTCAATGTTTGCTATGTATATATGCCAATGCCATTCTCTCTCTTCTTCTTGTACCGGATAACCCACATTTTAAAACATTTGTTTTCAAATATTTAATTTTTAAAATTTAAATTTAAGACCTTTAATTAAAGAAAAATGAGATTGTATCATTTCATCTCATTAAGATTTTATTTTTTTCTTAATACATATAAAAACACCTAAAATTTAAATTATAATTTATTTGAAATTTAAATTTTAATCATAATTAATTGAGCACCTATACACAATGATGATATAATATTTGAATCATTGTGAATTGTGATAAAGTCATATGTCTCATATGTACAGTAAACCTAATGAAAATTGAAAATGGAAGCGAATTGATTTTTTTATTAATTTTGATTTATTTTTTTACTTATTTTAATGTTACGAAATAACATATCACATCAGTATAGTTAAATATTATATTTTTTAATTTTTCAAAAATAGTGTGAATTTATATTTTATTATTTATAATATTGAAAAATATATTTATTTTTTTTATAATATGGATATGCTTAATAAGTTTATTATTAATTTTTATGTATTCAAATAAATTATAAATTTAAATTTAGATGCCTTTACGTATATTAAGTTTTTTTTTTTTAAAAAAAAAAAAGAGGGTGTTAAATATCAATTATGACAGATAAAGTGGTTATACCAGTTCATTTAGATTCGATTAATAGATAATATATATGGGATTTGAGTTGGACATTTTAATTTTTTATTTTATTTAATTATTTATGAAATGAGAGTTGTAGTTCTCAAGTATGTAACTTTCTTATTTTGATGATATATTTCCTGATGTAGCCACTTCTTCTCTTGCAGCTTTTTCTGGTAAGTGCACCTTTAGACATGATGCTTGATGAATGTGTAACACCGGCGGTGACATCTACCTTCCCTTCCAAATATAAAATAAATAGAGAGTGATTAGTGCATTTTTTTAATTTATTTTTTCAATAATATCTTAGTTTTTTAATGAATAAAATACCTAAATTTTTCAGATTTTGTTAGTCTTTTAACTTGTAAATTTACGAAGTAATCAATACATTTTATAACAAACATGCTAAGCTAAACTAGTAAAATCTGGTGCGGATACTATCATTGATTTGTACGCGCTTTAGATCGATGAATAAATTGTCAAATCTCTATTCTTTTATTATGCATTTTAACTGTTAGAATGATGTTCTAGCAAATTAAATTGTGTCATTTTACGAATTTGAAATGGGTGTGAATCAATTGCAATCATAGTTATCAAAATTACGCTTTTATTAGTTAATTATGTTACTTCAAAATAGATATTTGTACGCATTTAAGTATGCAATGGCAAGATACTTGGTCTTTAATTGTAATTGTATATTATTCAATAGAAATTTTAAATATTTTTTAGGTATTAATTTATAAGTTAATAATTTGGTATTTACATAAAATTTAAAAATTATAACTTGATTTTTCATTAAATTTGCTTATATACATAAACACATACCCTTTTACGGATTTCGAAACTGAAACATGTGCCCCTAAAATTAGTATGTTATCAAAGTAGAGGGACCACATTGTGACTACCCTATAGTGGAAATAACCCTTATCAAGAAGGTAATTTGTTTCCCATAATCATAATTGCACCCATTTGTTTCAATCTTTCCACTCGATTGCTAACACTACGTTGTTAAAACTTTTTTCTAACTAATGAATCACCCTTACTTTCTGTCTTCAAAATTAGTGTTGACTTTACTCATGCTATGAAAATTGACAAATTCATTAAGTATTCTATTATTTTTCTATTTTATAAATAAAATAGATAATTTGACGTTCAATCTAATATTATTTTACTAAGAAGCGCAAAAATTCAATTTAAAAATTTAATATTTCTTCCGTTCCATATCAGTTGTCATTTTTAAAAAAAAAAATTATTCCATTTAAAATATTATTTTATAAAATTAAAACAATATTTATTATGTATATTTTAATTTTTCCATTTTATTGATATCAACGATAAATTAATGACTTTATTAATCTTTTTTCTTTTCTATACATTTTCTCTACCTTCTTTGATATAGAAAAAAAAAATTATAATTTACCAAAAAAAAGAAAATAAAGAAAGATAATAATAACCTTAAAATACGTAAGATTAAAAAAAAAAAACGACGGATTAGCTCAGCTATGGTTGGAATTGGACCCATTGCAAATGAAATATTAATTTTACTTTGCAAATTAAACAATACAGTTATCTTAACAATGTCATGATAAGAATAAAATGTTTAAATATATTCTATTTTTCATAAACGAATACTTAATTATGAACAATATTTTTACTAAAGTGAACTCTTAATTTTGAAAATGTAGGAATTATATCCTTGGATTGGACTATAGCGAGAGAGAGAGATATGGCTTTTTGTTTCCATCCACTTAGAGTCACAAACATATTTTGCTTAAATACATAAACTTAGTCTGCTGATTAACACAAATTTGGAACTGATTAGCTCAGCTATGGCTGGAATTGGACCCATTGCCAATAGTTGGAAAGTAATTAGAACAGAAAACTTAATTAATAATACAATTTATTATTGTTATTATTATTATAAAGAAGTGGTTAGCTTCGATTTTTTGTTTGGAGTTTAATTTGAAGGAACGCATAGGAAAAGGGCAGATAAGGTTTGACAACCAATAAGTCTTTGTCACCAAAGTTGTTTCCTTCTAAAGTCACCACACTCATTGCTTTTAATCAGATCATCATAAAGGAATTCGATAAAGTCTAAACCAATATCTCTTTCCATTTATTGGGCCCACAATTGGGCCTAATATTAATTTTATGTCCTTTTCATTGCAATTATGTATAGAGAACTGCAATTTTTTAATACAAATTAAATTTTAATTAATATAATAAAAAAATATGGCTTAACGTGCATTTTTGCCGCATCGTTTTTTCAAAAGTACATTAAGTTTAGTTTGAAATAAAAAAACTTCTAACGTTTGCAAAATGGAGGGAATTTGCCCTCACCGTTAACTGGGATTAAATTTGATTAAAATTTCATTAGTTGACTAATGATGTGGCACTGGTGGGATATGTATAATCTTGCTATTGGGCATGTCAGCGCCAACGTGAAAGCTTAGCAAGGCGACACGTGTCCTATCAGTGCCACGTCATCAGTCAACTAACGAAATGTTGGTCAAATTTAATCACAGATGACAGTGGGTGCAAATTCGCTGCATTTTACAAACGTTAGGGTTTTTTTGTTTCAAACGAAATGTTAAGGGTAAAAGTGCACTTTTAAAAAAACGATTGGGGCAAAAATGTATCTTGTGCCAAAAAATATTTTGAAATTACAACTAAACTTATAAAAATTAAAAGTAAATAAAATGTATGATATAAATAAAGTTATTTGATTATATTTTTGAATTTTTTCGACGAAAATAGTGAATAATAATAACATTCAGTGCGCAATCTAATTTTCAGCGAAAAACTTATTACGTCTGTTGTTTAAAGGAAAACTTACATAAAAAAAAAAAAATCAAACTTTTATAACGGAAAATAATCAAACTTACATAAAAGAAAACAATAACATCCAAATTTAAATAACAAAATTTCATTATAAAAATTTAAAATGCATTTAAGTTTAATTAAAAATAAATAGATATGGTTCAAAAAAAAACAACTAGATATAAATAAAAATTTCAGATTCGATAAAAAAATTTAAACTCGAAAATAAAAATACAAAAAATTTCAGATCTGATGTTATAAAAATATAAAAAATTCAAATACAAATAAAATTAACTCAGATCTATACAGATCTGTGTCTATTGAAATCAAAAACACAAAAATAAAATTCAAAGGGTTTCACATCTGACATAACAGTCCAAAAACGAAAGAAAAACACAAAAAAATTTAAATATTAATATATTAAACCAAATAATACAACCAAAAAATATAAAAAATCCAAAAAAAAAAAAAAAAAAAACTACGAATAAAATTAAAAATTTAGATTTGTACTGATTTGAAAATTATTATAGAAAAAAATAAGATAAAATAAAATAAGTGAGGAGCTACCGGCTAAAAATGAAATGACGACAGTCCCAAAATTAGGTCAAAAAAATTATGACTACGTAACTCAGAGAGAGATTTAGTGACCCTAAACTTCAGTCAAGTGTCAACAAATTAAGATATTCTATCTGCCTAATCTTACACCAAGTTGTAATTAACAGCATCGCATATCCCTATTTTTTTTTTTCTTAAGGAAAATATATGGTAACATACTCGAAAGAAGGTTGCATTGATATATAGAGATGTGAGGGTGAACCAAATTCTAGAATTTGATTTTGTATGTTTTTTTTTTATTACAGTTAAGTACAAAATGACTAAAAAATGCTATTTCGCCAGTTTCATATCAAATATTACCATTTTGTTCATTCACAAATATTAAGGTAATTATTAATTTTTTTAATCTTATAAAAAATAACTTTTAAGAGAATAAAATACATTTTTTATATTTAATCAATACAAATATATATATTGTGAAAAAATGTAAATTTGAAGTGACAATTTAGATAGGAGTAATTATCAATTTGAAAAGATGTATGGAAGAATCAATAAATAGCTCAACATTTAGTTTGCAGAATTGTGATGTATCAATATCATGTACCAGAATTGATGGATCAGTTGGTGGGGAGTAAAGAGAAGCTGGACATAATTAGATTAAGATTATTAATTAAAAAAGCTCATCAATTGGTAATTTATGCACGACTTTACACCTTCATTTCTCTCTATCTCTCTATATATATTCTTGACCTGAACAAAATTCTAACCAATAATTGGTAGTCTACGTGTCAACGTCAAAATGGTAATACCGTTCCAAAACAAAGTGTCAAAATGATGTGCACTGTGCTCATTCGGTAAGATAAGAACTTGATGGATCTTTTTATTTTTATTCGGAGAAACACACTTCAACTAATCCAATTTTCTAAACTCGATTTTTTTATGTATTTCGTCATTAAACTTTAATTTTAACTCTTATTAAATCTTTCAGTTTTCTTTTTTTTTTTTTAATTTTTAATTTTACTCAAACTCACATTCTTTTTATATTAAAACTTATTTTTTTTTTCTTTCAAAATATGTCAAAACTTATAAATTCGCTATAAAATTTTCCATTTAAGAATTTGATACCAATCAAAGCGGATCTGGCTATATGTTGATGATATGTTGATTGCTGCAAATAATATTTCTGAAGTTGAAAAGCTGAAATTCTTATTGAGTAAAGAGTTTGAGATGAAAGATCTTGAAGTAGCAAAGAAGATTCTCGGAATGGAGATTCAGAGGGACAGGAAAGTAGGAAAGTTGTTCCTCACTCAAAAGAAATATGTTGAGAAAGTTCTGGAGAGTTTTGGCATGAAAGATGCAAAGCAAGTGAGTACTCCATTAGCTGCTCATTTCAAGTTTTGGGCTGCACTGTCACCTCAAACAGATGAAGAGCAGAAATACATGGATCATGTTCCATACTCCAGTGCAGTAGGCAGTTTTATGTATGCCATGATATGTACTCGACCTGATATTTCTCATGCAGTTAGTGTTGTGAGCAGATTTATGGCAAATCCTGGTAAAATTCACTGGCAAGCAGTAAAATGGATTTTGAAATACTTAAAAGACTCAGTTGACACATGTTTGGAGTTCAGTAGTGGTGACAGTAGTTTGGTTGGTTATGTCGATTCAGATTATGCAGGAGATCTCGACAAAATGAGATATTTGACAGGTTAATTACGTATTTACTTTTGGAAATAGTGCTGTCAGTTGGAAATCTACACTGCAATCTATAGTTGCATTGTCTACAATAGAAGCTGAATACATGGCATTGACTGAAGCTATCAAAAAGGTTATCTGGTTAAGGGGCTTATACAATGAGCTCAATTCAGATCATCAAGTGACTGTTGTTTTTTGTGATAGTCAAAGTGCAGTACATCTAACCAAAGACCAGATGTTTCGTGGAAAAACGAAGCACATTGACATCAGATACCATTTTGTTTGTGATATTATCGCACAAGGAAATGTTATGGTTAAAATGATTAGTACTGCAAACAAGCCAGCTGACATGTTGACAAAGTCTCTTCCTACTACGAAATTCAAGCATTGCTTGGACTTGACTGGAATACATACGTAGCACTTAAACTCATTTGGAGAAAGTGGAGCGAAATTTACTGTTGATAAAATTTAAGTCAAGGTAGAGATTTGTAGTATATGCCTTGAATTTAGGCTTTTGGAATTTGTCTTTTTCTCTCTTGTCAAGAATTGTTTTAGTTGTCATTTGAAAGTAGCAGCAATACTTTAAAATTATTGCAAGAGAAAATCCCATTGTCAATGCCACCGAAATTAACATTGGTTTCGGTGGCACAGTTTCTTGTTTATTTTGCCTATAAAAGGCAAAGCCCCCCGACACTAATACATATAAGAAGTTTGAGAGATCAAAAAATATTAAGAGAATTGTGTTGTATAGTTAATGCTTTAATTAATTAAAAGAGCATTTTGTGATCAGGTGTAATTGGGTTTTTTGGGTTGAGAGTTACTCCACTTGTAATATTGTTTATCCCATGGTGAATTTATTGCTCTCCTTCTCAAATGGACGTAGGCACATTATCGAATCACGTAAATTTTATGTGCTTTATTTTTTTTATATATATTTTGACTATTTTTTCATTGTTGCCATTAAAATAACTGTTTAAATAGCCCCTCGATCCTAACATCAACGAGCAAAAATGTGGTACGTATATATTTGAACCGTCTATTTAATCTAACATTCCAAATATGTAAGCACCACTTACTATGGTTTAATGGTTTTTCTAATAAGATGTGGTGTCATGATTTACTAAAATAATAAAGAAAGGCTAAACGTTTAGTTAGACAAAGGTAAGCTAAAATCCTGTTAACGTGATTTTCTTTTAAAGCAGATTGCGATCTACGGTAGATATGGAAAATCTGAATTCACTGCACTTTCCTATCCTTTTTATTTTGTTTTCCCCTTTTGTTTTTTTTTTTTTTTAAAAAATCCCTGTTAAATCGGCCGGTTAAATATATGGCAAGTTTTCATCCTATGGTTCAGATGACACAAGTGACAAATGGACGGTATGTATTGAACCAGTTTGATATCTAGCCTGTTTAGGATGCGAATCACCTGATATAAAACATCTTTGAATAATTAAGATAAATATTAATAAAAATTGAGTTCCAAAAAAGAAATAATTAAACAGAAACATTTGGAGGCAAACTATATAGAAGGACAAGCTTTCTCTTTTGAGGGCTCCATATCCTTTACACAGACAACAAACAGCGGGCAGATGCATTATATTTACGTTAAAATAAATGCTTAATATATATATTCATCATTTTATCTCTTTTAACTATTTAAGTAACCACTCAACTCTTTAAACTATTAAATTTACTATATAATAAAATTTTAAATATTGATGTGAAATTTTTCTATCAATGAGAAAAAAAAACACCTATCTTAAAATATAGGTACACGTCTCACCTCTCTTTCTCATTAAAAGTAAAATTCTATTTTAGTATTTAAAGACATTGTATATGAAAATTAAAAGTTCAAAAGGCTAAATAATTTTTCAAAAAATTTATAAAATAAAATGACCGATGTTTACAAATTAAAAGGGTTACCGACCTATTAAACTTTTTTTTAAAAAATCAATTTTTTTGATTTTTCTTTAATTTTATTGATTTATAGTGATTTGCTAGTAGTGGAATTGAAAACCTAACAGCTCTGATGCAATATCATATCACTTAGTTGTAACTTATTGTTAAAATTTTGATTAATTTTATATATGTGATCTAATGCTATTATTTTCTATAAATATGATTTACATTTTTATAAATCATATATATATAAAGAAAGTAGAAAACAGCTTGACAATCTTGTTTAACAAGAATGTAAGGTTAGCTTTCCCTTTAGATTTTTTGATAATATGTTATAGTAACAATGATAAGGGATAGATAGGAAGCATCAAGTGCAAACATAATTTGAAAAATATACCTTAATTAATTCATATTATTGCAGAAAGGACAAAACAAAAGGTTGGATGTTATTGTCCAAACCAAGCTGGGGACGTTAGGTTTTGCATGATTATCATGTTTAATACTTTGTCTATAAATTTACTTACTTTTAGTTTCATTTTAAAGATTCTCTTCTTTTGTCTCTCATTATACTTACTTAACATTTAATCAGGATTTTAATTATATTTCTTCAGCTTCCTGCCCACTCCAGAGATCCAACGGCTACCGACTAATTTTTTTTTAAGTGTTAGTTGACTAAATGAACATGGATAGGAAATTCTAATGTCGACATGGTCTATATTTTTATTTTATTCATGAATTATATTTTGGAACAGACTCAAAATCAAGAAATAAGAAAGGCTGAAAATTTTATAAGGACTGGTCGATAAATTTGGAAGGAAGAAATTTTTTTAAAAAAATAATTAGAGGGTCATGAATGAATCAAAAATTTATTATTATATAAAAAATTTTAATTTTTATAATATAGTAATAGATACATAATCTATAAAAATCCACTTTGTAATCAAAACACAAGAATAGAATATTTGCCTTGGGGTGGATGATTTGAAATAATGTGAGGTACTTTAACTGATGATCAAGATCAATTAAGGTAACTGATTTGAAATTAATGATTTGGATGTATTTAGTTTAGATTTTGGTGGTGAAAAAGTACTCTTAAGCTGAAATTTTTGTTTCACAATCACAACCAAAATATGTAAAAAATCTTGAAAATTTAACGTGAAAGATTATAATCCAATTAAAACTCCAATGATTACTATAATAGAAAAAGCCCTTGCAAGTCATCAGTTTAACCATTAACTTAAGCACAAAACACTAGTAATAATTACTGATACTAATCCATCCTTGAAAACCAAGAGAAACCAAAATTCTGAGACACAAAACAGTTATCAAAGTTTTCACCCTAACCAAGCAGCAGCTCATATTAACTCGACTTACGCCTGAAAATGGAGACCTTTATCAACAGATTTTCACTGCTACTCAGCTCAAAGTTGCAAACATCACCCACTTGCAGAGAATTTTCCCTTGCAAATGCATGCCATCCGCCAGAAAGTTTGCTTTTTCCAGTATCTGGATTTTTAATCAGCTTCACAGGCCACCACTTGTTATTAACCTGTAACTTGGCCATTCCTGTTCTAAGCCCGTTGTTTTTGGTAAATTCCCGCGGCAATTGCTGCGGATATCATTTAATATTTTCAATCATCAAAATCAACCTACATTTTGCCAATTACTGAGACTAAAAATCCATACCACAGGGCCGTGTTGTTGATAACTTGGTGTAATTACTGCATCAAAGATTGGATTTGCCGAGGTTGACTTTTCAGCAGATTCAACAGCTTTAGAGGGATTTGAAAATGAAGGCTTTCGTAAACGATTGCTGCTGCTGCTTTCTTTGTCGATTGATCGGTTGCTGTTACCTGAATGCATATTAACTAAGCACATAGTGAGTTCTATTTTATTTGAATGTAAAACTGAATCAAGAATGGGATTTTTATCTGACCGAACGATAGAAAGAGATTTGGTGCTTTGGTATCTTTGTAAATGGAAACTTTGAATATAGTTTTCTGAGGATCAATCAGCTCAAATGCACAGACATCACCAACTTCTAAATGATTGTCTCCTACGAATTTCTTCCAACCACGAGACGTTATCAGTGTTCTCACTCTTCCAGGAGTTTTATAAGTCAAGTACTTAATTGACCAAATTCTCCCATCAACAGAATTCAGGATGGCATCGCCATTGTTATTGTTCAGATATTTTCTGGCAAAGTTGGTTGGGATACCCTATCAGATAAACAAAACAAACGTTAGTGCAGTAATTAATAGTTCTTAAATTGTCAACTAGCTAGAGTTTCACATTTCAATATTGATTGCATACCACTTCTTTGCCGCGTTTTTCAACATATGACGGCTGGAGTACAATCATGAAAAATGGATTTTGGGATTTGAACTTGGTGCTTGCTCTATCAATAGCATTACTTTTTTCCAAAAATGTAAGTGTTTTTCTCCCTGTAGTAGTTTGTTTCTCACCAGGCAAGCCTCCTCTGCAACTGTTTGCTTCAGAATCAGTAGCCACTGGTTTAAAAGAAGCGAAACCATTAATCAAGATTTACATAAATTAAATTTGAGCACTTTATTGGATAATGTAGTATGAAAATCGCCTATGTACCTTCAACATGTACTGTATTTCTTATATCATTCTCTAGCTTCATCTTCTTATTAGGCTGTGAAGATTGCACTTGTTTGGTTTTTCTTGATGGCGAGAAGTGCCTCAAGATTTCTGGTTCTTCAACATTCTGCTTTTGGACTTGTTCCTCAGGATTAGGTTTCTTATTATCTCCATTGATGAAACTAAACGGATAGTCTATCTCTGTAGCACTTTGATCGAATATAATAACATTGAAAGAAGAATTACAGTGTTCATATTCAAAAACTAGGAAAGATCCATGACCAATAGAGTAATACTCTACAAAATCTTGCCATCCACTCTGTAACCAAATCTGACCATCATCTTTCACAATCTCTACTTTCCATATTTCACCACTAGGAACCTTCAAGCTTATTGAACTTGATAGATCATTTCCATACATCTGTATAAACTTTCTTGGAATACCCTATATACATTCAAAATAAATCAAACCCTGAATTAGATGAAAAGAAAAAAAGGAAAAAAGCAGCACAATTACGTTCTGATTCCGTAAAATGACAAAGAAAAGGAAGGAAAAAACTCACCGTTTGGCTTGCAAAATAGGAGAGTAAGTGAGAGTAAATCAAGGGAAATTGAATTTCGCAATTTACTCTCAAATATCCCAAATATTTTCTCCCAATTTGGAGAGAAAGCAGAATAAATTAAAAACAGCTATAAGATTATGATGAAAATGAAGAATTATGCAAGGGCAACTCTGATTGTTGGTGCTGATGGCAGAACTGGTGCTGGTGGCGGAAGTGAAGGAGGTGCAGAGGAACTGTCCTAACCCTTTTCTGATGCAGAGGAACTGGTGCAAGTGGCGGAGTTAAAGAAAATGGTGAACAGTAGAGGTGAAAAAGAAAACAGCAAACGGTGTAGATGAGGAAAAAGACAACGAACTGTGAAGGCGGGGAAGAATACAATCAACAGTGAAAATGCCATTAGAGAAAGGAAAGAGTATTTATAGGTAACCAAACAATTGTAAATCAAAATAATAGCAATGCAATTTTCTTTACTCTCATTTTTTTTCTTTTTATGCAACTTACTTCTATCCAAACAAAGCGTAAAAGACAAGAAGATAAAAACTCACAAGTTTGCTTTGACGAAGTGAATCATGAAGGATAATCTTGAAAAAACGAGGCCTGCTTGATTTAAAAATCAAGCTTCCGTTCTCTTTCCGGTGGCAAGAACCCATTGCGGATGAGCTTTAGGAGTTTCAGCGGCTTTTTGAGTTCCTTGGATATGTATACGTTAATCCAACAAAATAGGGGTAGAACCTTAAGTTTGCATTAGTATCTAGAAAATTAGCAGCTGTCAGCATTTATTTGTTTGCATGGTGTGGATTTCAACAGGCACACTGAAGAATATTAATTATGTTGACTATCGTGATATATTTTCTTAGTTTGTTGATTTTATAATTAAAGATAGATTCTATTTCTAATATAAGCTCGCGGTTTACTTTCTAATTAGTGTAGGTTGTTTATTAAAAAAAAGCTTTTTTTTTTTTTATAATAAAAGTGAGATAATAAAAAAAATTTCTTATTCTGAAATCTTCAAATCAGTTTTGTTTTGTTAAGAACACTAATAGCATTTATCTCTCTATTTTTTTTTCTCTATTCACTTTTCATAATTATTTTTTAAAAAATAAACATCTAAAAAATTAAGCTTAACCACGAAAAATAATACTAACTTTATTCCTCTTTAATTGTCATTTTAGACTCTTGACACAGAGATTAAAAAAATAATTAATAAATTTTAATATTATAAAAAAATTTTTACCTCTGTTCATTTTTAAGCATTACTTTTAACTCTCGGCACACAAATTAAAAAATTTATTAATACATCTCAATATTATAAACAATATTAGTAATTAATTATATTGTTGTTTCGTTAATTAATATAGAAAAAAATGACAACAAAAAATATAAATATATTTAAAATATTAAAACAAAACTAAAATAGAAAAAATACATTAAATTTTTTCTTAAATTCTAACAAATCCATTAAATTCTTTCTTCAATTTTGAAAAGCAACTCTTGAAGTGGAATGGAAGGGACGTAATATTTAATGAGTTAATGATCTCTACTGCTTACTTTGTACTTTTTGCAGGGGATGTGATTGCGGTATGGTAAGAATTTAAACTAGCATAATAAAAGGGAATTTTAATTGGCTTTTAGTGTGTTTTGAAAAATAATTAAAAAGGTAGGGTGTTTTAATTTATTTCCGCAATCTTTGCTGCGGAATCTACATAGACACGCGCATAAAAGCCGAAACTGAGGAGTGGTCATAACAGAATCCATTTTCACGTATGACCATTGCGGAAATGAATTGATTATATTTATTTGAATTTATGCCTCAAATATAGTGCGGCCGGCATAACGGCAAACGTATGCTTGTTTCTCCCTATGACTAGTGGTGAGTATGCACCGGTGAATCGGTCCATAAATCCAAAAAAATCAGTCTATTAATATCAGTTATTTCAAAATACTAATAATTAATCAGTCTATCAATTTTAGTTTTTCGAATCGGTTAACCAATATTTTTCGGTTAACCACTATAATTATAAGATATATTTATAAATAAAATTAAAATATTCTAAATAGTTAAGAATTAAATTTTTTTCACTTTAATATAACATTATTGTTGTTAAAATAATTTTTTTTTTGTGAAAATAAGTAACTTTATTTTTAAAAATTAAAACTTAATAAGTAAATAAATTAACCGGTTCATAATCCTAATTAAATGGACGGTTACACTTATTAATCGTTAATTAAAAAAAAACTTAAAAACTTCAAAATAATTAGAATAATGAAAAAAAGTGTAGCAAAAATACTTAAAAATGCAAAATTATTAGAATAAATCCATCCAATACTAGCAATTTTTTTCCTTTATTTTTTTAACTTGATACATATTATTTTCAAATATATTAAAAATTTTAGTTATTTTTAAATTATTGAAAATTTTAGTTAATATATTAATATTAAATATTTTTTTGAATATATTTTGATTTTCATTAATGAAAAATTAATAAATCAAGAAATAATAATAAATACTAAATATGGACATATTGAGCAATTAATAAATTAACTAAAATATTTTTTTTAAAAAAAACTAAAATAAATTTAAAATTTATTTTAAAGTAATAAAAATTAAAGGAATATAAATAATTAAATGTGAAAATAATGAAATAAAAAAATATAATATATAAATAAAAATTATAGAAGTGTTTATGTATGGTTTTTCGGTTCGGTTAACCGGTTCCTGAGCAAAAAAATAAAACAATCCATTAATATCGAATTTTTTTAAAATACTAACCGTAAACCATTAAAATCGGTTCGATTAACTTATTTTTCGGATCGATTAGAATATATATATAAATTATACAATGAATTTTAATTAATTGTATGAAAACTAAGAAAAAAAAATGGTAGCTGTTAAGGTTCGAACCCGCGCGACTGGGCCTTTAAGCAAAGTTTGGTTATGTAGATTTGTATTCAGAAAGTTTTGTATAATTTATTATATATACAATAAAAAAACAAAGAAGAATTAAAATTTTCGAAGGAATCCAACGAGCGATGTCATACGGAGAATTATGCTCACATTTGCCATTGTGCCAAAAGCACTCTATCGGAGGTATAAATTCAAAAAAATTATAATCAATTCATTTTGGTAGCGGTCAGACGCGGAAATATACCCTCTTTTAAACTTGTAACTTGATGTGCGTTTCCGTGCAATTCCGCAGCTAAAAATTGCGAAAATGAATTAAAACACTCCATTTTTTTAATTATTTTTCAAAACACACCAAAATACTATAAGCGTATATTAATTAAATTTATTTTAATATTGGACGAAAAAACTACATTAAGTTTTCAATATCATCAAAATTATAAAAGGAAAAAACAATAATTCTACATTAATTTCCCTATCTGGAAATCCTCTTGAAAAGGCTATCCATCCCATAAAATCAGCTAATAAATAATTCTGTATTTGTGGAGCTTAATTATGTTAGTTTTGAATATAAGTAGATACCTGATGTGCATAACCACAACTTATGATTCATTTAAATTTAACATAACATAGTTCCAAAGCAATATTCATCACAATCATGCAAATAATTACCAGTTAAACCATTCATTGGAGTTCAGATCATTAAAATCACAATCATACAAATCAAAAATCTCACACAAAACAATTATCAAACTAGAGGTACAAAATGCAGCTTCTTCCCTAATTAAGCAGCTCATACGAACAAAGCAGTCAATTACTCGACTCATGCCTGAAAATGGAGACCTTCATAAGCAGACTTTCTTTGCTAATCAGCTCAAAGATGCAGACATCTCCCACTTGCAGAGAATTTTCCCTTGCAAATGAACGCCAACCAGCAGTGAGAAAACCTTCGCCTGTCTGCGGATAAACAAGCAACTTCACAAGCCACTGTCTGTTGTTAACTTCTAACTTTGCGCTTCGTGTGGTTTGCTCAATGTTCTTCATAAATTTCTTCGATAAACGCTGCAACAAATTATATAAAATTTTCAAAACTATCAAAAAATTCTAACTATATTTCTCGAAATCTATAGTAATAAATAAGGCTATCTGATTTTCCTTATCGATTTAATTAACAGATCCTCACCGGACGATAGTTCAGAAAGCATGATGTAACTACTGCTTCGAAAAATGGATTCGCCGAGGTAAACTTGCTGGCGGCTTCACCAGCTTCAGGAGGATTTGAAAATGAAGGCTTTCGAACCCGTTGGCTGCTACTATTTTCTTCTTCCATTGATTGTTTGCTGTTGCCTGAATGTACTTTCACTAAGCACAGAGTGAGCATTGTTAAGAATTTTTATCTGAATGCAAACTTGAATCAAGAATTGGATTTTTATCTGACCGGTGATGCGCGGAAATTTGGTGCTTTGAAAATGGAAACTCCGAATATAGTTTTCTGAATATCAATCAGCTCAAATACACAGACATCACCAACTTCTAAATGATTGTCTCCTGCGAATTCCTTCCAACCGGAAGACATTATTTTTGTTGTAATTCCTCCAGATGTTGTAGTAGAGTACTCAATTGACCATATGTTCCCATCAAAATCATTGAGGATTGCATCGCCATTGTTCTTGTCCAAATATTTTCTGGCAAAGCCAGCTGGTATATCCTATCAAACAAGTTCATGCATACAGAATACAAAGATTGATGTGATAATTTTACATTCTGAATTAGAGTTTCAAATTCAAATAATGATATGCTTACCACATCGAGGCTGTGTGAAAGAACATGTGATGGATGAATTACAATCATGAAAAATGGATCTTCAGATTTGAAATTAGTGCTTGCTCTATCAATAGCATTTATTTTTTCCTGAAATGTAAGTGTTTTTTCCCCTGTAGCAGGTTGTTTCTTACCCGGCAAGCTTTCTTTTGCTTCACAATTCGTAGCCACTGGTTTACAAGAAGAAAAAGAACTAATCAAGGTTTACATAAATTAAATTTGAGCACTTAATGTAGTCTAAAATGGCAATTGCGGACCTTCAACATGTACTGTATTTCTTATATCATTCTCTAGCTTCATCTTCTTATTAGGCTGTGAAGATTGTACTTGTTTGGTTTTTCTTGATGGCGAGAAGTGCCTCAAGATTTCTGGTTCTTCAACATTCTGCTTTTGGACTTGTTCCTCAGGATTAGGTTTCTTATTATCTCCATTGATGTAACTAAACGGATAGTCTATCTCTGTAGCACTTTGATCGAATATAATAACATTGAAAGAAGAATTACAGTGTTCATATTCAAAAACTAGGAAAGATCCATGACCAATAGAGTAATACTCTACAAAATCTTGCCATCCATTTTGTAACCAAATCTCACCTTCACTTTTCACAATCTCTATTTTCCATTTTTCACCACTAGGAACCTTCAAGATTACTTGATTTGAAAGACAATGTCCATACATCTTTACAAACTTTCCTGGAATACCCTATATACATTCACAACAAATCAAACCATGAATTTAAAAAAAAAAATGAAAGGACGAAATCTAACCAGCACAAGTTCTGATTCTGTAAAATGACAAAAGAAAGGGATATAAAAGACAAGAAGAGAAAAACTAACAAGTTTGCTTTGACGAAGTGAATCACGAAGAATAATCTTGAAAAAATGAGGCCTGCTTGATTTAAACATCAAGATTCCATTCTCTTTCCCGTGGCAAGAAGCCATTACCGATCAGCTTTAGGAAAATTCCTGCTTCAGCAGATTTTTGAGTGCCTTGAATATTAATCCAATACTTAAGTTTGCATCAATATCTAGAAAACTAGCAGCTGGCAGCATTTATTTGATTGCATGCATGCGTGGTGAATTTCAACCGGCACAATTTGATTACATGCATGGTGAATTTCAACCGTCACGGTGGAAAAAATCAATCAACATTAGTTCGTTTTCTTAATCAGTTCAACACTAGCATTTATCTAATTTGAGCTCCTGTTTTTCTGTTTGTTGGATCACTTTGCACAGTTATTTTAAAAATAAATAAATAAACAGCAAAAAATTATATGCTTAACCAAAAAAAAAAAAAACTATATTTTTCATGAATTAATGATTACTAGTGCTTGCTTCTATTAAGCACTCAGCGTTTGCATTGTTTGCAGGGGATGTGATTGTCCTATATATGAATTTAAACTAGCATATAATTGAATTTTTCTTCTTCTCATTAAATATAAGAAATTAATTGGATACAGTAGTTGATGATCATCTTTTGGTTATCAGAAGAGGATGGAAATAATAATGCAAGGAATTGAAAAATTAAGAGTATATTATTAATTAAATTTATTTTAATAGTCGACGAAAAAACTACATAGGGTTTTCAATATTACGAAAATTACAAAAAGGAAAAAATGACCAAAACATTTGAGAATAATGACTAGAATACGAAAAAGTGTCAAATTTTTAATTAATTTGCACCATATTTTTTTTATACTTTTCTTTTCAAATGTAATATATATATATATATATATATATATATATATATATATATATATATATATATATATATCAGCTCCAAAATTCCGGCGCTGAAAATCTGAAAATGTCACCTGAAATCAAGGAACTCCGACGGGTTTCCGTTCTAGGATACTCCGACGGTCAAATTAGCAAGAGTTGTTTCTCTTGTAAGGAAGTATTGTTGAGAAAAAAGGATCCCTCTTCAAGGATTGAACATACCTTTTTATAACATTCTACCTTCTTCATAACTGTTGTCCTCTTAATGGATTTTTATTATGTAATGGCTCTCTTAATGGTGTGCTTTTATTGAGTAATTGACGCCTTTATGATGAACCTTTAAAGAGCAACGGCTATACTAATAACATAACCGAGCTACCCTTCACTTCCGAGTTTTCCATAAACCGAGCTTGCATTCGGGAACCGAGCTTAGAAACAAAAGTGACCCGAACTTCAATAGGCGGGCGATAACCGAGTTGAGTGCTGACTATAGCTCGGTTATCATAAGTCCCCCCCACCGAGCATGACATTTATGTCATCTAGGGCAACTGAACTACTATGACATGACCATTGGTCAGCTTCACCCAAATGCCTGGCGCACCCTTTCCGCATTACAGATATGGTTCGCCGAGAACGATATAGATCTCACCCTTAGGCTTTTCTGAGCTACTCACAACGTTGGACTTCGAGCCAATAGAGAAGACCACAACTATATACAATCTCGTTCTGGCTATGGGGTGTTTGTTGGGAATCCGAAGTCACTGAAGAAGTGAAAAGATCGATTCTTTGTAATAAATGGTGAAAAAGACTTCCCTTTCCGAACTCAATGGGGTCGATTCGTGAATCGGAATGACAACCCCTTACTGCTTAGCGAGGATGAGGAACGAACCCTGGCTCGATGGAGGGATTTAGCCAAGGAGAAAGTTGACATTAACTTGCAGCTCCAGTGTGGCATACCTCCAATACCCCAAAGACCGAGCTCTAAAAGAAAGGGTAATCTTCACTTCTTTTCCTTGGATGCTAATCCGTCTCTTAATTTTTGCTTTTTTGCAGCTATGAAGAACTCAAACCCAAGTGTGGTCGAGCTAAGAAGAAACAAAAGACCGAAGGCGCTGGAACTTCTACGACCGCTCCGAGCACTGCCCCAAGTGAAGGTATTCCCGACCCTGTCTCTGCTAGGGCTAGTGAAGTTCTTCCGACAACTACTCCGGGCCTGAGCGATCCAACCGAGAGTCCTTTACCTATGGCACCGCCAACATCGCCGATAAATGTGTCCGGTACTACTCCCCCTCCCTCAACATCTGCTGGGCATCTTAGTACAGGCCCAGAGAGCACCTGTGACGGATCCAAAATCGGTGGTTGAAGAGTTGAGGGCTCTGTCGGATAATGCACGTCAGTTTTGGCAACGACAGGGGAGAGCTTGGTCGAAGGACAATCCAGACTTCAACACCTTTGCTCACCTGATGTCTTGCGTTCCTGCCGAGACGGCCCCACTACTTCATCTTGGGGCTGATCAACTGAGCAATGTGATGAAGAGACACGAAGTAGAGGTAAATACTTAAAATGCTTGTGGATTAGAATTAGAAAACCCGAGGCTAATTACTTGTTTGTGCTTGCAGGGGAGCATGATAATGGGAGCCGCTATCGGCAAGATGAATGCGCTGATAAGCTTGCACAATAAGGCAGAGAAGGAGACTACTCGGATGAAGCAGGAGCTCGGTTCGATGAAAGCAAAGCTTGATAGCGCTGAGAATCGAGCCAAAGAGGCCGAGTTGAAAATGCTCTCCCAATCCAAGGAGGTTACCGAGGCTCAAAATAGAGCTGCAACGGCTGAAACTCTCCTAAAACAAGAGAAGGAGAAACGATGTGCTGCAGAGGCTAGTCTGGTCGAGGTTCAACAAGTTCGAGAGGCTTGGCTTAAAAAAAGAACCGAGCTGGAGCAGAAGTGTGCTGATCTCCAGTACCGAGTTGTCGACATGGCTGTAGATAAATGTATTGCTTTCAGGAGTAAGCTGGTTAAGTCAATTATGGACCGGTATCCGAATATGGATTGGTCCTGGCTGGATGAAGTTTATCCTGATGATTGAAAAGCCTAGCTTTTGTTTTTTTTTTTTGTAATTTCGCAGTCGTATATAAAAAAGGATTCTTCTGTTTATATAATTGCGTATTTGTATGCTCAACGCTTTTAACCCCAATAGCATGTATGTAAATCTAGTTGTTAAATGTCCGAGGCTATGCTCGGCAAACAAACTCCTTATTGATGATGTAGCTGTACCCAGCTTAAAAAATACATATGCTCACGGCGACCATGCCGAAATGAGCTTATAAATAATAAAATAGATGCTCATGGCTATAACGTTGAAACGAGCTGAATTACTGAAAATATCTTTTAAGATTGGAGACATTCCAAGAGTGGGGAAGCAATTTTCCCGAGAGGTCTTTTAGCCTGTAGTCGGTCCCATGAACTTCATGCACCATGTAGGGACCTTCCCAATTTGGCCTTAGCTTTCCCTGTAACAACTTTTTTGAGAACTAACAGTCCGACCTGAAAAGAACGAGGCTTTAAGTAGCGATCATGATATGAAGACATCTCCTGCTTATACATCGCTGATTGCATCTGGGCGGATTCTCTGATTTCCTCCGACCGATCTAGGTGGTATAGAAGAGAGGCTTCATTCTCAGCAGCATCATATGAAGAAGTTCGAGTGCTAGGAAGTCCAACCTCGCATGGAATGACAGCCTCTGTCCCATACGTTAATAAGAAAGGAGTGTGACCAGTAGCTGCTTTAGGGGAGGTTCCGTACGCCCAGAGTACATGAGGGAGTTCGTCCACCCAAAGGCCTTTTGCATTATTCAGCCTCTTTTTTAGACCAATAAGGAGAGTTCGATTTGTGACTTCGGTCATCCCATTTGACTGGGGATGATATACCGAGTAAAGCACAGCTGTATGTTGAGATTCGCGCAGTAATTTTTGAAGGAAGCACAATCAAACTGCTTGCCATTATCTGATATGAAAGTGTATGGAATACCGAACCTTGTTACTATAGCCTTCTGAACAAACTTAACGATATTCTCCGGAGTAATTGTAGCTAGGGGCTCGGCTTTCACCCACTTCATAAAATGATCTATTGCTACTACCAAGAACTTTCGTTGACCGGTGGCCAGTGGAAAAGGGTCGAGGATATCTATTCCCCACTGTGCAAATGGCCAGGGACTGTGAATGGGCACCTGCGGAGCTGCTCGGCGATGTAGTAAATTTCCAAACTGTTGGCATTTGTCACACTTCTGGACAAGATCTTTGGCATCTCTCTCCATTGTGGGCCAATAGTAGCCTTGTAACAAAGCTTTTCGAGCAATTGTTTGTGCACCCTCATGAGCCCCACCAATGCCTTCATGGATCTCTCGAAGTACATAATCACCTTCTTCAGTGCTCAAGCATAGATTCCACGGATGCGAAAATGACCGCTTGTATAGCTTATCTTCTAAGATAGCATACATACTGGACCGCCTAACTATCTTTCGAGCCTCAACCGTATCATCCGGTAGTAATCCCGAGGCCAAATACTGGTATATCGGCAACCGCCAACCCTCCATTGGCTCGTTCAACTGTACCTTGTATGTTTCATACGCTGGGGAAGTTATTACTGTCCATATGATGTCTGCAGAAGTCACCCTGTCCAAACTGGAAGCCTGTTTGGCCAAGGAATCTGCCCCATGATTCTCAATTCGAGGAATCTGCTCTATTGACCACGCACATCCCTTCTTCTCCAACTGGGATAACAGCAGGGCAACTAACTTCTTGTACCGAACCATGGTGTTTTCTTTAGCCTCGAACTTGCCAAGCGACTGGCTCACCACCAGCTATGAATCAGAAAGAATGACCAAGAAATCAGGCCTAACCTCCAGAGCGAGCTGTAATCCATAACACAGAGCCTCGTATTTCGCGACATTGTTAGAAGATGGGAACGCTATGTGAGCCATTCCTTTAATGTTTATCTTCTCGGGCCATATTAGCATTACTCCGATGCCTGCCCCTTTTGACGAGGATGCCCCATCAACGAACAACTTCCAACATCGGACAACTGGCTCTAGAGGTGGAGCATGAAGCTCAGCTACAAAATCTGCCAGGACTTGAGCCTTTATGGCTTGGCGAGATTCATACCGAACATCCAACTCCCCTAACCGAGCTGCCCACTTTGTGAGCCGATCGGACGCCTCTGGTCATTAGAGTATCTTCCTAAGATTAGTGTTGGTCCGAACTACTACTATGTACGCTTGAAAATAAGGCCTCAGCTTTATTGCTGTGACGATCAATGAGAACGCCAATTGCTCCAAGATAGGATAATTGAGTTCGACCCCTCTCAACATCTTGCTGACATAATAAATGGGGAACTGCTGGGTGCCCTCTTCTCTGATGAGAACCGAGCCTACGGCCCCTGGGGTGACTGCCAAATATAAGTAGAGGATCTCACCCGGTTGCGGCCTACTCAATAATGGTGGCGTGCTCAAAAACTGTTTTAACTCCCCAAAAGCTTGCTGGCAATCCGAGCCCCACTCAAATTTGTTCAGATTCTTGAGTGCCCTATAGAAGGGAAGACAACGCTTAGCCAAACAGGAGATGAATCTGCCCAAGGCTGTCACCTTGCCATTGAGCTTCTGCACGTCTCTAATGGATTTCGGAAGTTCCATCTGTAAAATGGCTTGAATTTTGGCTGGATTAGCTTCTATGCCCCTTTTCGAGATCATGAACCCCAAAAATTTGCCGAACTGCACTCCGAAGGCACACTTCTCCGGATTGAGCTTTAATCCGAACTTCCTTAGAGTTTTGAAGGTTTCTACAAGCTCGGTTGGAAGATCCCGAGAGAACTTCCCCTTGACGATCATGTCATCTACATTCACCTCCATGTAGGGGTGGGCATCGGTCGGGTTCGGGTCAACCCGACCGGAACCCGAATAACCCGAAACCCAAATTTGTAAGAAATTTAACACCCGAACTGACCCTAACTTTTTATAGGGTCCCGAACCGAATAACCCAAAATATTTCAGGCCCCGAACCGAATAACCCTAATTACCCGAATTTTATTTTATTTTTTTAATTAAACCTAATTAAACAATATTATGAAAACTATTAAATACATAATTAACATATTAAATATCTAATTAATATATAGTCACCATATATCATGAAAAATACATAATTAACATATAACTACCTAATTAATTAACATCTAATATGAAAAATACATAATTAAATACCTAATTAATATATAACTACCTAATTAACATATAATATAGTAACCATATAATATAAAAAATACCTAATTAATATGTTCACCATCTTAAATTGTCCAAATATTACAACAAATTAATAACTCAAATATTATAACAATTAATAATCCAAATATTATAATAAATTCGGTTCGGTTCGGATTGTTCGATTTTATATTGATTTTCACCCGACCCGACCCGAACCTGAAATTTTACAAATCCTCACACCCGAACCGAACCGAATTATCCAAATAACCCTACCCGAATTTATATTTCGGTTCGAGTTATTCGGGTCGGTTCGGTTTTTGCCCACCCTACCTCCATGTTTCTCCCGAGCTGATTAGCAAACAATTTGTTCATTAATCTCTGATATGTAGTGCCTGCATTCTTCAATCCGAACGGCATCACTTGGTAGCAATATGTGGCCTGATGTGTGATGAATGTTGTTTTTTCCTCATCCTCCGGGTTCATTGGTATCTGATGGTACCCAGACGAAGCATCCAAGAAGGCATACTCCTCAAATCCTGCCGTTGAGTCAACCAGAAGGTCGATATTTGGCAAAGGGTAGCTGTCCTTAGGACAGGCCTTGTTGAGGTCCGTGAAATCTACACACATCCGCCACTTGCCATTGGCCTTCTTTACCAGGACAACATTGGACAGCCAGTCCGGATATAAAACTTCCCGAATGAATTGATTCTTGAGCAGTACCTCCGTTTCTTGCTTCATTGCTATTTGCCTTTCTGGGGCATGATTCCGCTTCTTCTGCTTGACAGGCTTGATGCTCGGTTTGATATTTAAAGAGTGGCACATAACATCTGCAGAAATCCCCTTGATATCTGAGGGCTCCCAAGCGAACACATCTACATACTCTTGTAGGACTGCAATGAGTGCCCGTAGTTCCTCCGCTGTTTTGCTTGCCCCGATCTTTATTTTTCGTCCTGGGGCTATCTCCACTTCTACTAATGAATTAACTAGCTCCGCTTTCCTCTCTTCTCCAAAAAGACATCTAGAGAATCCAATGGCAGGGCTTGATTGGCATCTTTTAACATCGTAATATACATTTCTCGGGCTGCTCTCTGACTCCCTCGCAGCACTGCCACACCCCTAGAGGTAGGAACCTTGAGTAACGGATTTCATATAGAAATGTATACGTCCACCCCTGCCAATAATGGCCTTCCGAAGATGACGTTGTATGCCAATGGGATATCCACAACCATGAAGCAGCTGCTGCATGTCTGGGTTACTTCATTATCTCCAAGCTCCAGTGATAGTTTAACCAACCCTTCTACCTTAACTGGCTGACCCGATATCCCGATGAGTGGCGCAGACACTGGCTCCAAGATGTTATCTGACATCTTCAAGGCCTTGAATACCTGCAGGGTAATAAGATTGACCGCACTACCCGTATTCACTAGAATACGTTGGACTAGGTAGTTTTGGATTATCGCCTCCACCACTAAAGAATTTGTGTGCGGTTGCTTGACATGACCATCATCCAAGCTGGAAAATTTCACCTCATAACCTGCTGGTGGTGGTTCGGAGTCCACAGAGAACACTTCCTTCGCCTTCCTATTCCGAGAATCCTTAAAGATGTCATAATGCTTCCCAGTTGCAATAACATGTATGACTCCAGCTGGGGCTTTTCTGCTAGTGCTTGCTCGGTTATCCTGACAACGAGGAGATCGGGATCTATCTCTAACTCGTTATTCCTTTACGAGCTGAGCTTTTTTGAGCAAGAACTCTATCTCCCTCTTGAGCTGATTACAATCATTTGTTTCATGGCCCTTGTCCCTGTGAAATGCACAATAGAGGTCCTGATTCCTATCAGAACCCTCCCTCATGGGTCTGTGCCAGTTCACCTTGTCATGCTCTTTCATCCACTTCAAAATCTGTGCCCTGGAAGCATTCAATGGTGTCCACTTGTCTTCTCTCCGTTCTCTGAATCTTGACAAAACTACATAAGTCCGATGTGAACTTCCCGAACCACGGCCCCGTGTGTCCTTCCTCCCGACACTCCGGTCATACGCCGATCTGTGCAAATCTCGGTTTGTATCTTCATAGAGTGAGCTATTTCGGAGTCGTCTGGCTTCATCCATCCGTATATACTTATGAACCCGGGACATTAGCTCAGTAAATTTACCTGGGGGTTTTTTGCTGAGGGAATCGCTAAAGTCTTGGCATCGGGTGTTCCGTATTAGAGCGTTATTGGCCACCTCCAGGTTTAAGTCCTGAATGTCCATTGCTACCGAGTTAAACCTCTCAATGTATGCCCGCAAAGTCTCTCATTTGTCCTGCAGAACCAAATTGAGATTCGCAGAAACTTTTGTGGGTCTGATAGCGGCCACAAATTTGGCAATGAACATATCGCTGAACTGGGCAAAATTCACAATAGAATGCTCGGGCAAGTTCCTGAACCAAATTTGGGCCGACTCTGTCAGTGTTTGAGGGAAAATCTTGCACATAGCTGCATAATCCGTGGTGTGAACAGAATTGTGTGGTGAAATTGGTCAAGGTGAGCCCTGGGATCGGCACTACCATTGTATCTCGGCAGGTTCGGTAGCCGTATGTTCGAGAACGGGGCAGACAGAATCTCCCTCGCCAATGGTGATCGAATATTGCTCTGATACTGAAGAGTATTCCTGTTCTGGTACTTCTGCATCCGATCCTCAAAGAGTTTCTCGAACTGTTCGGCCGTGAGAGTTATTGTGGAGCTCGGGACCATAGGGGGTAGAACAGCAGGTGTGGCTGATGCCGAAACTTGAGGAACCGGGGGAAAGGATTCTGTGGGAGGTTGAATGGGAGGTGCTTGTGCTGCCATAGCAGTTAGCATTGCTAGAAAAGCTTGCGCTGTCTGTGGAGTTAAATTAGGAATAATTGGCTGGAGGATGGACTGTTGAGATTGAATTTGCTGGCCAAATAGTTGGATGGGAGTTTGTTGATTTTGGATTAATGGGGGTTGGGTTTGCGAGGGCAAGGCTTGTGCTTGAGTGGTGTGAACTGCAACAGTGTTCAAATTAGGGAAGAGATCCATTGAGAATCTTTTAGGTGTTTGGTCCACACTCACCGCACCAAATGATAATAGCTCCAAAATTCCGGTGCTGGAAACCTGAACATGTCACCTGAAATCAAAGAATTCCGACGGGTTTCCGTTATAGGATACTCCGACGGTCAAATTAGCAAGAGTTGTTTCTCTTGTAAGGAAGTATTGTTGAGAAAAAAGGATCCCTCTTCAAGGATTGAACATACCTTTTTATAGCTTTCTACCTTCTTCATAATTGTTGTCCTCTTAATGGGCTTTTATTATGTAACGGCTCTTTTAATGGTGTGCTGTTATTGAGTAACGGACGCTTTATGATGAACCTTTAAAGAGCAACGGCTATACTAATAACATTGTTGAGTTACCCTTCACTTCCGAGCTTTCCATAAACCGAGCTTGCATTCGGCAACCGATTTTAGAAACAAAGGTGACCCGAACTTCAATGTGCGGGCGATAACCGAGTTGAGTGCTGACTATAGCTCGGTTATCATATATATATATATACACTACAAAAAAAAATGCCAATTAGCGACTGATTTTAGCGACTAAAAATTTTAGTCGCTAATTTGCGACTAATTAGCGACGATTATGCGACGGAAAGAGTATTCAGTCGTGAGAATATATATAATGAATAATAAAAGGGATTTAGCGACTAAAATAGCGACTATATTTTTTATCAGTCGCTAAAAATTGGAGCGAATTTGCCGCGCTATTTTTGCGACAAAAATAGCGACTGAATTTTTAGTCGCAAAATTTTAGCGACTAAAATTTCGTCGCTAACATATATTTATAAATTTGCGACGAAGAACCGACGGAAAAATGTGTCGCAATTAGCGACTAAAGTAGCGACGGAATAATTAGTTGCTAAATTAGATTTTTAATTAATAAATTAGCGACTAAATAATTCAGTCGCTAAATTAGTCGCTAAATCACGATTAAGTTAAGACAGATAGTGACCTAAATTCCCAATTTTTCTAACTCTCAATTGCTGAGGAGATAAGCGACAGATCTCCCATTTTGATCAATCCCTCGCCACCGGTGTGGAAGCCCATCGTCGCCGGCGGTTTAATCGGCGTTTGCTACTCCGACAGCTTCGGTTGTGTGAGAGGTGAGTGAAAAACTCATATAGCTCTCCAAAAATTACAGATTTGTCCGATCCCCATCTTTTCTAATCTATAATTTTCTTGTTTGTTTGAGGTTTTTGAGGAGTTATAGTCGGGCTAAAGGCGGAGGAGGGAGAATAGACAGTAATTTCGGCCATCTGACCCAACTTCGGTGGAGTAAACAGAACCAGCAATAAGGTATGTTCTATATATCTGTTGAGTACATGTTGAGTGAATAGAACCAATATGATTTGATTCTGAATGTAGAGGATTTTATTGTGAATATATGGGTTTTATTCATTCTATTTACTGGATCTGCTGTGAAATAGTAAGAATTAGAAGCTTATGATCCTAAGATAGAGGCATCAGCAAGAAAATTACACAATAAATTAAGCAAATTAACATACATATGTGTGCTTCGTAAATGATTTTGCTATCGCAGTTAACAAGATAATCCAACTAAATCTTATTCTTTAGCGAAGCTTACAGTATACGTCATTTGAGAATATGTAATGTAGATTACATATAATTTACAGAGCAGTTCAAGTCAAGTTGGAAATGGGGATTATATAAAAAAGGATACTGCTTACATGCAAATCTCATTTAAAGATATTAAAGTTTAATCACAGATTTAAACTAAGATACTGTACATAATTTATGCAATACCAATCTTAAGTTTTAATTTATATCGATTTCGACTTTAATAAATAATTAATTTATTAGGTTGATAGAGTCGAAATAAAGCAAAAGTTTAAATAAATAACTACCTGCATTATTAGGCCTCTAATTAATTAATCAATTTTTTATTCATTAAAAGAGAGAGAGAGAGAGATGGAGAGATTAGAAAGGCAGTGAGAATGTAGAGTTTTTCATAGCATTCAAATTTCTCTGTTTGAAAAAATATAACAATTTTCAGATTTACTACTTGACAAATTACATATAATACAAGAGACACTTTTTCTGAAAATAGAAGCAAGGAATCTGACTGATTAATTATCAGTATTAAAAAAAATGTATTGTCTTTACCAAAAATTACTATATAGTGTATAAATTTAATTAATTTCTCGTATTAGGTTAATTTAATTGTATTAGACAATCTTCCAAATTATATATAAAGATATATATTCAATTTTGTTATACATATTATAACCTTGATTTTTCTTTTTACATTGATTTAATTAATTTAAATTTACACAAATTACAACCTTGATTTAAACAATCAAACCCTAAAGAATATTAGAGGATAGGATTTGAATTGAGAAGGTAGGGTCCATTCCAACAAATGCCAAAGCTTCTTTGGATTGTGGTTGACTTGGTTGTGACTTGTAAAATTAGGTTGAAAATTAAAAAGCAAGTCATAGGAAAATGACAAATATTTTTGAAGAAAAAAAGAAAAAATAAAGTAAATGATATTAATTTGAGAGTGCTTGAGTTAGGTTACCGAAATTAATCAACTCCCAAAGGCAAAGCCAGGGGTCCAGGAGTATTATTTTTCTAGAGAAAAGAGAGTATGAAACGTGTTTCTCGTAAATATGTATGAAACATGTGATTATCGTCGAAAATTGAAGAATGTTATCTCAAGCACACAAATGTACACTAACAGCTTATACAATTAAATTAGGACATATTAGATAATTCATATATTAATTATAATATAAAAAAGAAAAGAGAAATTATAAGATGGAATATAAATTGTGATATATATTTTAAATTGCATTTACTTTTTTCTAGCTATTTGCATGTAGATACGTGATTGTATTAATTTATTTTTCTAATCTTATATTGTTAATGAATTTGGTATTTAAGTTTCATATAGTTGTGTTGCAATTCGAATGTTTAGGTGTAATGGAACCCTTAGATCGTAGTTGGATGTATAATCGACGAGATTCAAGTGGAAGGACTAATGCATCATTCGTCTTTGGGGTTGAGAATTTTATTAAATTCGCCACTTCTCATCCGGAAGAAATGAGTGGCGAGCTTATTAGGTGTCCATGCAAAAATTGTGTGAACCGAAGGTTCCATGACGTGGAAACTGTTATGACCCACCTCCTTCGTAGGGGTTTTGCTCGGGATTATTTGGTTTGGAATTGCCATGGGGAGTCACACCTTGCTACTAGCGAGCCGAATTGGAATCCAATTATTAATGATTCAGTTGGTGGTGCAGAGGTTAGTAATCCATATCTGCAAATGGTTCTTGATGCAGTCGGTCCTAATATTTTTCCCGATAATCATTGGCAACAATATATTCCGGATGAACCCGGTCCATCAAATTTGGGTGGAAATTCAACAGATGAGCCACCAAATCCTCAATGTCAAGAATTATATGACCTTCTGGAATCTGGTAATGCAATGTTGTATCCCGGTTGTGATAACCATTCGCAGCTCTCGGTAGTAGCTCGGATGTTGAATGCAAAATCCGAATTTAATCTGCCGGAGAGATTTTATGATGCAAACATTCAACTATTCAAGGAAGCTTTGCCTGAGGGTAACATACTGCCTGAGAATTTTTACCAAACTAAGAGTCTTGTTAGAAGCTTAGGATTGCCCGTTCAGAAAATCGACTGTTGCAATGAGGGATGCATGTTGTATTGGCGTGATGATGAAAACTTGACGCATTGTAAGTTCTGCAATCACCCAAGATTCAAAGTTAGTGTAGGATCTCGGAGGAACATATCAAAATCATATAAGAAGATGTACTACTTTCCACTGATACCAAGGCTTCAACGATTGTTTCAGTCAAAAGCGACAGTACGACATATGAGATGGCATCATGATCATATCCAAGATGTTGGGATTATGCAGCATCCTTCTGACTCCCTATCTTGGAAACATTTCAATGAAACTCATCCTTCATTTGCCTCTGAGACTAGAAATGTAAGGTTGGGGTTATGCACAGACGGTTTTCAGCCATTCGGACAATATGGGAGAAAATATTCGTCATGGCCTGTAATAGTAACGCCTTACAACCTGCCTCCTTAGATATGTATGAAGGAATCTTACATGTTTCTCACTGTTATTGTACCTGGCCCTAAGAATCCAAAACAAAAAATTGATGTCTTCTTACAGCCCTTGCTTCATGACTTGAAGGAATTGTGGAATATTGGGGTGCCTACCTATGATGTGTCAACGAAGCAAAATTTCATGATGAAAGCTGCCCTTATGTGGACAATCAATGACTTTCCAGCATATTCCATGATGTCTGGTTGGAGTACATCTGGAAAGTATGCATGCCCGCATTGTATGGAATATACTCAATCATTCAGGCTAGAAAGTGGTGGAAAACAAACATGGTTTGACAATCATAGAAAATTTCTCCCTATTGATCATCCATGTAGGAGAAATAGAAGGAATTTTAGAATCGGACATGTTGAAACATTGCCACCGCTACCAATAAGAGATGGAGAACAAATCCTACAAGAAATTGATCAGTGGGGTCTGGTGAAAGTTACTGAGTTGGATGCGGATGAGATTAATGGTTTTATTTGTCAGTCTTGTGGCTGGAGAAAGCGGAGCATTTTTTGGGATTTGCCTTATTGGAAAACACATTTGATTAGACACAATCTTGATGTCATGCATATTGAGAAAAATGTATTAGACAATAACACGGTCTTAAATGTTGAAGGAAAAACCAAAGACAATGCCAAAGCCCGCTCAGATTTGGAAAAGTATTGTTGTCGGCCAGAGTTGGCAATGGATCCAATTAGTGGCAAATATCCAAAAGCATGTTACACACTGGATAAAGAATCAAAAAAAGAATTGTTTGAGTGGTTGTCAGAACTTAAGTTCCCAGATGGATATGTATCTAACTTGGGTTGGTGTGTTGACATGTCAAAATTGAAATTGTTTGGCATGAAAAGTCACGATTGCCATATATTCATGCAGCGATTGATCCCTGTTGCATTCAGGGAGTTACTACCTGGAAATGTGTGGCAAGTTCTCACGGAGGTAAGCTTATTTTTCAAAGAATTGACATCTAGTACTCTCCGACTTGAAGATGTCGAAGCATTGGAAACAAACATCCCCCAAATTCTGTGTAAGCTGGAGAAGATATTTCCACCATCATTCTTCGACTCAATGGAGCACTTAATGGTACACTTACCATATGAAGCAAGGATTGCTGGCCCTGTACAATATCGATGGATGTATCCGTTTGAACGGTAAATATCAGTATAATAATGTACATTATGTATTGTCAAACTTTACGGACGGAATCACGTATAAACTATTTATTTATACTGGTCGTATGCAGGTTTCTTCGGACGCTAAAAAAAAAGATTGGCAACAAAGCAACAGTTGAGGCATCTATATGCAATGCGTATTTACTTTCAGAATCATCTACTTTTTTCTCGCATTATTTTGAACCGCACGTCAGTACTAGAGAACGACGACCACCTCGTTATGATGACGGTGAATGTACGGAACAAAATACAGAAAATTTAACAATTTTCACTTACCCCGGCCGCGCATGCTCAGAAATTCGAGACAGAGCATTAACATCGGAGGAGTATCAGGCAGCTCATACATATATTCTTTTAAATTGTGATGAGGTTGCTCCATACTTGAGGTAGGGAGTATTGTATTTAAATCTTAATTAAACTGCGATATATGCTAGGATTTGTACTAAGTGAATAACGGAATTTTTTTTACTGCATTGTTATAAAGCATATATTGCAATGGCTTACATGAAAAGCATCCCAATCTTACTCCAAGCCAAGTTGAAGCGAATATTGACAAGTATTTCGCCGACTGGTTCGAACTCTATGTAAGTCGAACACTATTTCTATATATAACTTTTAAATATCATTTAACATTGGATTGCTGATGACTTTTCCATATTTTCTATTTTCAAATAAGGTCCGCTACAATGGGATTGACAATGAATACCTCTGTAGTTTGTCACAAAGACCATTACGGAGAGTGAAGTGTTACTCAATCTATTTTATCAATGGATTCAAATTTCACACAAAAAGCCATGCTTCTGGGAGACGTTCAATGAATAGTGGCGTTTGTGTAAAAGGCTCGAACTCATGTGATAATATTGGTGATTACTATGGATGGATTGAGGAGATTATAGAGTTAGAGTACCCTTCGTTACCAATAAAACGGACAGTACTATTTAAATGTCATTGGTTTGATCCCACTATAGACATTAATTGGTCTTAAGATACACAACCAATATGGAATGGTTGATGTAAACCAACATCGTCGTTTCAACAAATATGAGCCATTTATCCTAGCAATGCAAGCTACTCAAGTGTATTATGCAAGATATCCCTCTTTGAGAGTAGATAGATCTAACTGGTTAGCTGTGTTTTCAGTGAAACCAAGGGATTTCATTGTCACATCAGATGCAAGAGATGATACTGCTGCTACAAGTTCTAATGCCTTCCAAGATGATGAAGTTACATTTCATGATGTTACAGTTGATATTGGTAATGAAGATGATATTGATTTGCGTGACCCTACGGGAGTTGTGATTGAACTTGACAACGTTGATGAAGTGGTTCAAGAACATGAAGAGGACGATGATGAAGAAGAATTCTCTGATTATGATAGCAATGAGGACGAGGATGAGGAATTTGAACAGTCGTCTGATAGTTACTAATTGATCAATTCTGGAATTAGTTTCAATCCATATCTTCATGTTGAGTATTTTATATTTGCCGTTTATAAAATAAATGGAAGTTTTCTACCACAAGTTAATTCTTTAGAATTGATTAATTTAAATTCACTTTTTAATATAATATTAAAGCCATGAAAAGGAGATTCTTATTTAGCAAAAAACTTAGTGGATTCTCCCAACTTCTCTTCACAAATTATATATATATATATATATATATATATATATATATATATATATATATATATATATATATATATATATATATATATATATATATATCAAATCAGGTGTCTCAAAATTGTGGTTTTAGTAACTTCATATACTTCTTTTATTAACTTCTTTTATTATATAAATCATAATTATTGATGTTGTAACGTGTAAAACCTTTAAATTTTATATATCACATGAAAAATAGCATTGATACGTGCACTTATGAATCTGTATGTAATTTATTTTATACACATACATGTATAGTTCACAATTTTTGCAGGTATGGGTCGTGGTAGAGGACGGGGTATTATAGGTCGAGGTCGACAGGGGGGACGTTCTGGAGGGGATTCAATTACTCCACCTTTTGGAGACATGCCAGATGTACCGGGAGACCCTTCATCCCAGAATGTACAGTCGCCTCCTGTCACATTCACGCCCTCTGCAGCAACTCCTACTCCGCACACAGCCAATAGCAGTACATCGACTACATGTGAAGTGGCAAGGGAAAATATCAGTCGATTGCGCATTACAGTGAACCCAAGAGGCTTGTAAGTTTTAACCTATACAAATTGTGATTAAGTGATATTACAATGTTTAAACTCATCATTTTTATATTATATACTTTGCAGGCTGGAACCTTCCTCACAATGCTCCAGAATCATAACCACCAGCTTTCACCAGCGGATAGACATTAACGGTGTTAGTTGGAAAGAGGTTTCCAGAGAAGTTAAGGAGTTTTATTGGGGAGAATTCATGGTACATTCGAATATTGTTGAAACTTTTTCATTACAAATTTAAGTTTGCAAATTAATTGGATTAAAGTGTTATTGTATTTACTAATGATTTTTTTGTCACGTGTATATACAGAAAAAGTGCCTTTGGGATACAGATGCAAATGGCGTTGTTAGGGCAGGCTGGGAAACAAAGGCAGCTCAGAGGTACAAGGATTATGTGTACAACGTCAAAAACGCCAAGCAAAGGCCGAGAGACTTTCCAGAAGCTGCATGGGTTAGGTGGAATGAGATTTTTAATCTACCTCAACGCAAGGAGCTTTCTAATCAGAAAAAAATCAATCGCTATGGAGGGTCTTAAGAGAAGGCACCTGGATCATACACCGGTGGGACTATTTCTATTGGTGAGCATGTCTCACGACTGGTAAGTAGTTCAATTATAACATAAATTATACTTATATTAGCCAATTTTAATTATCATAATGTTTGCCAATTGATTTGTTCAATTGAGTAATTTTGAAACATTTAGCCTTATTTATATGGATTAAATAGAACCAATTAAAGAATGCATTTCAATTATGTGAGAATTGTATGAAAATATATTGATTGATTTACATATTGGAGGATGGGCAAATTGTGTTGGTGTTTATTGAGGGGATCGGAGTATATTTATGCTTTGAAGAAGTGTAAAATGAATTTTTATTTACAGGAGGTTGTCAATATTATAGGGGAGGTGCTGCCAAATTTTTTATTGATTTCTTAAAGAATTTTCACTTCATGCAATATAATAAAATAGCATAAAGACGGAAAAAAAAATTGAAATGCCGTGTTTTAATAAAAAAGCAAGTAGTTATTTTCGTTAAACATTTTTTTCTTTTTCAATTACTACTTTCTACTGCACAATATAGGAGAAAGAGATGGGCTGGCCACCTACAATTCCCGAGGCCTATCTGCACACACATACTATAAATCATGATGGGAAGACGTATGTGGCGGATCGTAGCAGGGAGGTACATGTAAGTTAGATGTACTTTACTTATTCATAATATTTTCAGTTTCTCAAATGTTAAATTGTTGTAAAATATGATTTGTTCTTATACTTACGTTTATTAAAAATTGTTGTTGTTTACCATTTCAGGAGAGGTATGAGCAACTCAGATCTGAAAGATCGCAGGATCAGTCGTCGGTTGATGAGTCTGAGTTGTTCTTTGAGGCCGTGCAATAAAAGGAAAACAGTTTACGGTCTAGGCTCATATGTGCCTCCTGGTCTTTATCCATCCGGTCCATCGTGTGCTGCTGGTGCAAGCACAGCCTCTCATTCCGGTGGTCCTTGCTTGACAAAAGAGGATGTCGCGGACATTATCGCTACGACTATTCGTTCATTGTTTCCGCACTTGACCCCTCAGCCGCCAGCCACTCAGCCCAGTACCACCACTACATCACCTGCACCACATGATGATGTCGACCCTTCATGTCCACACGGTCCTGACCCGCCTGATGATTCTCATTTTGGTGGTGGTGGCCTTACTTGAACATCAATCTTTATATCTTTTTTAGCACATTTTTCTTTATGTATGATACTTTTATTGCAATATATGCCATATGCGTACGAATATTAATATATATATGTTTTGGATTATAATTCTATATATATATTTGATTATAATTTGCATTTATATGTACAAATATTAATTATATATATTTTGGATTATAATTTCATACATTTGATTATAATTTACATTTATATTTACATTTATTTATTTCATTTAATAATACCATAAAATTTAACCAAAAAAAAAATTATATCTATTAGCGACGAAATTGCGACGGAACATTTAGTCGCTAATTTTTTTAGCGACGGAATCCATAAGCGACTAATTGTCGCAATAACCTATTAGCGACTACAAATTGCGACAACAAATTAGTCGCTAATTATTTTAGCGACGGAATCCATAAGCGACTAACTGTCGCAATAACCTATTAGCGATTAAAAATTGCGACTAAAATTAGTTGCTATTTACATAAGCGACTATATTAAATTCATTATTAGCGACAAATTTTACTCGATTTAGCGACTAAAATTTTAGTCGCTAAAATTAGCGACTAAATCCTCTTTAGTCGCTAATTTGCTTGCGACGGCCTTAGTTGCGACGCGCCGTCGTTCCGTCGCTAAAACTTATTAGCGACTAAAAATTGATAAATAGCGACTAAAATGGCCGTCGCTAAATGGCGTTTTTTTTGTAGTGATATATAAAATAAAGTCTAAATCTTTGTTTTACATTATTTCTCATTATTTAGTAATAATTAATTAACTCTTTAGTCATTTCTATCTCATCTATTAATTATCTACGTCCTTCAATAAAAATAATAATTTTAATTTATGATAAAAATAATTATCATAAATTTTCCAATAATAATTTTAAGAAAACATATATATCCTACTATATAAGTTAGAGTTAAACACTAAAATAAACTATTAAAATACATATTCTAATTTTTCAAAGTTTAGAATAAAATTTTTTAAGGTCTTGAAAAAAAAAAAGATCAAACTAAACATTTACCAATGGCAAAGTTCATTGAGTTAGTGCAAAGAAAATGACTAGAAAATGTTTATTAATTTTTTTTGTTTCTCGTGAATTATATTTAATATGAATCATGTAATTATATGCATATTCAAACGTGAATAATTACCAATTATTAATTATATAAACGTGAATAATTACATGCATATTATATGAATATTCAAACGCAAATTATTACCCATTGTTAATTATATAAATTAACTAAATTTTCTTTACATATTTAAATCAAAAATAACTATCATAAATTACTAAATTTTATAAATTTGTTACTAATATAATTATTAATAATCGCGCGCAGCTAAACGAGTAGTCCATCCTAGAAATCCAAGGGCAATCAAAAGTCTGAGGCACAAAAGAATCAAATTCTCCTCCTAACTAAGCAGCTCATATTATGTAGAAGTTCAGTTATTAGACTTGCGCCTGAAAATGGAGACCTTTATCAGCAGACCTTCTCTGTTAATCAACTCAAAGTTGCAGACATCTCCCACATGCAGAGAATTTTCCCTTGCAAATGTAGGCCATCCAGCAGATAGATAACTTCTGTCTGTATGCGGATTAACAATCAACGTCACAGGCCATTGTCTGTTGTCAACTTCTAACTTTGCATTTTGTGTTGTTTGCTCAATGTTCATCATAAATTTCTTCGTTATAAGCTGCAACAAATTATCTAAAATTTTCAAAAAAACATTCTACCTATATTTTCAAAATCTATAGGAATAAAGCAGATTGTCTGATTTGCCTTATTAATTTATGTTAGAGATCCTCACCAGAGCACCCCATTTCAGAACGCTTGATGTAATAACTACTTCAAAGAATGGATTCGCCTGGCTGCTGCTACTTTCTTCTTCCATTGCTTGCTTGCTGTTACCTGATGAATGCACTTTCACTTAACAATTTTTATCTGAATGCAAAATTGAATCAAGAATTGGATTTTTATCTGACCGAGAGATGCGAAGAGATTTGGTGCTTTGGTATCTTTGTAAATGGAAACTATGAATATAGTTTTCTGAGGATCAATCAGCTCAAATGCACAGACATCACCAACTTCTAAATGATTGTCTCCTGCGAATTTCTTCCAACCACGAGACTTTATCATTGTTCTCATTCTTCCAGAAGTTTTATGAGTAGAGTACTTAATTGACCAAATTCTCCCATCAACAGAATTCAGGATGGCATCGCCATTGTTCTTGTTCAGATATTTTCTGGCAAAGCTGGTTGGGATAGACTATCAGATAAACAAAACAAACGTTAATGCAATAATTAATAGTTCTTAAATTGTCAACTAGCTAGAGTTTCACATTTCAATATTGATTGCATACCACTTCTTGGCCGTGTTTTTCGACATATGATGGGTGGATTACAATCATGAAAAATGGATTTTCAGATTTGAATTTGGTGCTTGCTCTATCAATAGCATTTCTTTTTTCCTGAAATGTAAGTGTTTTTTGCCCTTTAGCACTTTGTTTCTCACCAGGCAAGCTTCCTCCTGCTTCAGAATTAGTAGCCACTGCTTTATAAGAAAGACAAATATTAAACAAGATTTCCATAAATTAAACTTGATCACTTAATTGGATAAAGTCTAAAATGGAAATTGCAGATATACCTTCAGCTTGTACTGTGCTTCTTATATCATTCTCTAGCTTCATCTTCTTATTCGGCTGCGAAGATTGTACTCGCTTGGTTTTTCTTGATGGCGAGAAGTGCCTCAAGATTTCTGCCTCCTCAGCATTCTGCTTTTGGACTTGTTCCTCAGGATTAGGTGTCTTATTATCTCCATTGATGAAACTAAACGGATAGTCTATCTCTGTAGCACTTTGATCGAATATAATAACATTGAAAGAAGAATTACAGTGTTCATATTCAAAAACTAGGAAAGATCCATGACCAATAGAGTAATACTCTACAAAATCTTGCCATCCATTTTGTAACCAAATCTCACCTTCACTTTTCACAATCTCTATTTTCCATTTTTCACCACTAGGAACCTTCAAGATTACTTGATTTGAAAGACAATGTCCATACATCTTTACAAACTTTCCTGGAATACCCTATATATACATTCACAACAAATCAAACCATGAATTTAAAAAAAAAAAATGAAAGGACGAAATCTAACCAGCACAAGTTCTGATTCTGTAAAATGACAAAAGAAAAGGATATAAAAGACAAGAAGAGAAAAACTAACAATTTTGCTTTGACGAAGTGAATCACGAAGAATAATCTTGAAAAAATGAGGCCTGCTTGATTTAAACATCAAGATTCCATTCTCTTTCCCGTGGCAAGAAGCCATTACCGATCAGCTTTAGGAAAATTCCTGCTTCAGCAGATTTTTGGGTGCCTTGAATATTAATCCAATACTTAAGTTTGCATCAATATCTAGAAAACTAGCAGCTGGCAGCATTTATTTGATTGCATGCATGCGTGGTGAATTTCAACCGGCACAATTTGATTACATGCATGGTGAATTTCAACCGTCACGGTGGAAAAAACAATCAACATTAGTTGGTTTTCTTAATCAGTTCAACACTAGCATTTATCTAATTTGGGCTCCTGTTTTTGTGTTTGTTGGATCACCTTGCACAGTTATTTTAAAAACAAATAAATAAACAGCAAAAAATTACTATGCTTAACCAAAAAAAAACTCTATTTTTCATGAATTAATGATTACTAGTGCTTGCTTCTATTAAGTAGGGGTGTGCAACGGTCGGTTCGGTTCAATAACCGAACCGAAATAACTGAAAACTGAATTTTTAGAATTTAGACAAACCGAACCGAACCAAAATTATATAATAACCGAATTCAAATCGAACCGATATTTTCGGTCGGTTTGGTTCGTTTAACAGATAAGCCAAAATTTCATAATTATAATTAAAAAAATTATCTAAAAATTATGAAAAATTACAAATCATAAAAAAAAAATAAAAACATCCAAATTAAAAAATTTACATATATTTAATTTGGATTCAAACCCCTTAAATTGAATTAAAAATATAAAAATAAAGTTAATTTTTGTAAAAATTGAAAAAAAAAAACATATATTAACCATATTTCGATCGGTTCGGTTATTTGTCAGTTTTTGCCTTTCAAAACCGAACCTAAATAACCGAAATTTATATATTTTCAAAACCGAAACCGGACCAAAAAATCGAAAAATCGAACCAAATTAAAAAATCAGTCGGTTTGGTTCGGTTTTTCGGTTTTAACCGAAATTTGCTCACCTTAAGTACTCAGCGTTTGCATTGTTTGCAGGGGATGTGATTGTCCTATATATGAATTTAAACTAGCATATAATTGAATTTTTCTTCTTCTCATTAAATATAAGTAATTAATTGGATACAGTAGTTGACGATTAACTTTTGGTTATGAGAAGAGGATGGAAATAATAATGCAAGAAATTGAAAAATTAAGAGTATATTATTAATTAAATTAATTTTAATAGTCGACGAAAAAACTACATAGAGTTTGCAATATCATGAAAATTACAAAAAGAAAAAAATGACCAAAACATTTGAGAATAATGACTAGAATATGAAAGTGTCAAATTTTTAATTAATTTGCACCATATTTTTTTATACTTTTTTACTCTTTTCAAATGTCATATATATATATATATATATATATATATAATAAAGTCTAAATCTTTGTTTTTCATTATTTCTCATTATTTAGTAATAATTAATTAATTCTTTAGTTATCTTTATCTCATCTATTAATTATCTACGTCCTTCAATAAAAATAATATTTTTAATTTATAATAAAAATAATTATCATAAATTTGCCAATGTTAATTTTAAAAAAACATATATATATATATATACTAATATAAAAGTTAGAGTTAAACACTAAAATACATATTCTAATTTTTCAAAGTTTAGAATACAATTTTTTAAGGTCTTGAAAAAAAAAATAAACTAAAATGCCTTTTAGCTACAGGATTTTCCCTTCGCTAATTATATTCACTTTTAATAAAGGGATTTCCAGTCGTTAAAAATGCTTTTTAGCGACTGAATTTTCCTTTCGCTAATTGTATTCACTTTTAACGAAAAGATTTCCGGTCGTTAAAAATGCTTTTTAGCGACCGAATTTTTCCTTCGCTAATTGTATTCACTTTCAACGAAAGGATTTTCGGTCGTGAAAGATACGTTTTAGCGACCGAATTTTTCATTCGTTAATTATATTCACTTTCAACGAAGAAATTTTAGTTCGTTAAAGAGACTAGATTTTTATTTCGATAATTATATTCACTTTTCAACCTTTCATGTCTTTACAAATACTGTTTTACTAATCGTATTTTCCCTTTGCTCATTTTATTCGTTTTCAATGAAGAAATTTTTTGTCGTTGAGGATACTTTTGACCGACAAGTTTTTATTTTCGCTATATTCACTATCAATGAAAAAATATTCGGTAGTTAAAGATAGTCATGAATTTTTCATCATTCAAAGAAAATTCAGAAATTAATAATTTTCATAATAAATAAAATATTTTATTTGACTATTACCTGTACACATCATTTACACACATATATAAATCCAAAATTATAATAAATAGTTTTGTCATAGATTGCAAAACACCATATACAAAATATATCGATATTTCGAAATTGTATCATATACTATAAAATATAAAAACAGCCCCTGTCTATATCATTTTCTATTGACCTTAGAATATAAAAATTCTAAAAGAATGAATAATGAACCTTATATCTTCATTGTCCACTGTTTTGAAAACCTGTAGAATTTAAAACATAAATTTATAATTAAAATTCATGCATAAAAACAATAAATCAAAAGGCCAAATAATTGAATATAATTTACCTTAAATATTCAAAATCTTCCAACAAGTGTAATTATATATACACTTCAAAATATCCAAAATCCAACAAGTGTAATTGTATATACACTTCAAAATATCCAAAAAATGAAAATGTAAAAAATAATGATAAGTATAATGTCATTATAATAATAAAAAAAATAGAATAGAACTTACATTAAAATGGGGAGACAATTGTATGAGCAAAAAATTTGACTTCGAATCCAATTACAGATACTAAATTTGTAACACCCTAAACTATACATACACACACAACGGTTCCAACGACACTGTACAATAACTCGATCTTAAAACTACTCTTAAGATTATTGATAAAATCCGAGTAAAGTTTTTTTTCAACTATCCTACAACTATTAAACTTTACTATTTATTTATTCAAAACACAAATATGCCATCCAATTCTACCGAAATTTCGGCAGAGTTTTATCTATAATATTGCCTATCCTCTTGTAAACAGAAAGTCTTTACACTTCAAATAAGCATATCTTTATTCACCATTCTCCAATTCATACTCCAACACAAGATTGCCCATCCTCCAATTTAGGTTCATTCACACTCATATAATAATTTACAAATATCGTCCACTCAATACTTACATCAGTTATACAAAATACAAGGATACTATGATAATACATCAACTATCAACTATAAATAGTTATTTAATACAAACTTTTCAATACAATAATATTCTATTTATTTATGTAGTGACATCCATATCTCCATAACAGTTCAATTTAAAATTTTCAATACCATAAAACAAGTATATGGGACTAACCAATTTACAACCAATTGAAAATAGCATCTTCGAAACATGCCAAACAACATTCACATCAAATGCAACTTCTTTTTCCAAGAATATTGATAAATCTTGCAATTCTACATTGAATCTATAACAAAGTTGTTCTCAACAATATTATGGTCACATAAATACTCAACAATTCATATTAAGTGTTCACTAAGTATACTTGTAAATTATGTACAAAGATAAAATATAGAAAAAACTGTAAAGTATAATTACAATCATGAAATAAGAAATTATGAAATGTTTCATAATGTGAATTGCGTACTTACCTATTAAATATTTCATTCTGTTGGAAATTCACTTGAAGATGGTGATTCAGAATAGACATTAGATTGCTGAACCAAGATTACAGCTTCGAGTCGTGCCAATTTACCCTCAAAGGCATCGAGTTTTCTTTTCAATTCTTGGTTTTCTTCTTCAGTTTTGTGTAACTTAGATAACAATGCCTCTTTTGATGAACCAGTCCCTTTCAAATGCCTTTCAGTTATGCCACCACCAAATCCCGCAACATGACCTTTCCGTTGAGGTCCAAAGACTTTTTCTGCTACCTCTATATTGGAAAGAGAAGGTTCCGATTGCACAACTTCTTGAATTTGAGTCTATAAAAATACAACAATAATTTTAAATGTATCAACATTTCAAATAAAAAATAGTATAATGGAAATCAAATCAATCACACACACATATCTTTCATTGGTGGTAGTTTCAACAAGTTTGCCATCTTTTTTACGGGTCTCAAAGAACATGGTAGCCAAGTCTGGTGGGTTACCATCTTTGCCTCCCTTCACAACAGAATTAGGCTAATAAATGATAAATTTCAAAAGTAATAATAAATTCTCTAATAATGTTTAAGAAGGGTAAATCACCTGTTGATACATAATCTGTCTAAAATGCTTGCTGCCTGTACGATGAGCCATATTCAACTTGGACCTATTAATGGAGTTCCGTTTACTTGTTTCCTACGTTAATAATATAACATGAAAATTTGTAATTTGAATATGAAAAGAAAAGTATATTATGTCATACCTGAAACTTTTTGCTAAAAAAGTGCTCTTTAACCAACCATTTCCAATCATTCTTTTCCACCCATTTTGGTATATTTTTCATAGCCTCTTGAAGTGACCTAGACTTCACATTTTTGAAATGCATCTCTCATCTCCAGTTGTTCCATAAGGTTATCATATATTTCACGACATGCTCACGTTGCTCAAGTATGTCATCACTCTCAAATTTATCCTTGATTCATTATTATCAAGAACAATCAGCATTACTTGAACACACAAAGTAATTCGCATAATTAAAGCAAGAAAAAATATTTAAAAAAATATAATGCTATAAATGCTTACAATTACAGCTTGCCACATGTGTTCTATATTTTGTTCTGAAATTTCTCTCCATGAGTGTACTTTCCAAGGGCACATATTACGATCACGAATTATTATACCCAAATCCCTTGAAAAATCTTCATGATGCTCACCAACAACTCGATTTTCATAAAAAGTGACTCTTAATTTTTCTCCAGCCTTGAGTCCCGCAACTTTTTTACACTTATTCCTTCCTCGGACCTTTTTCGCCTCGAGTTGTACTGCACCTATAAATAATAAATTCAGTATAAAATACTTATTTAAGATCAATTAAGTATAAAATACTAATTGAATATCAAAGAAATTAAATTTGAGTGAATAAAATACTTTTAGATTCTTTAAAAAATTGTATAATTTTTTCTTCTTTTCAACAGATAATGTGTAGCATGCAGTGGGCAGTTCATATTTATCACCACTTTTTACTAGATGTAATTCCTTCTTGATATTCAATGCTTGCAAATCCAACGGAGTGTTAATGCTGTCCTTTATTTTTCCTTTGACATTTAATATTGTCCCCAAAATACTATCACATATATTTTTCTCAATGTGCATCACATCTAAATTGTGTCGCAGCAATAGTGTTTTCCAATATGGAAGATTAAAAAAAATGTTCTTCTTGTTCCAATTATCACCTCTACTAGCATGTGATATCTTAGTCTTCTTCATTGGATCCTTGGTTAGCAACAATCCATTTAAATCAGCCACTTGATCAAGTATATCATAGCCAGACAATGGCTTAAGTGGTATCCTCCGCTCCTTAGTTCCATCAAATGACTCTTTGTCATTTCTCCACCTGTGATTAAGTGGAAGATAACGTCTATGGCTCATATAACATTGTTTATTACCATTGTGCAACCTCATCGAGCAAGTATCTTTGTTACAACATGGGCAAGCCATCTTTCCTTTGGTACTCCATCCAGACAAATTTCCATATGCTGGAAAGTCATTAATTGTCCATAACAAAGCTGCATGTAGCTTAAAATTCTGTTTAGTAGATGCATCAAAAGTATCAACCCCATTTCCCCATAATTCATTCAATTCCTCTATCAAAGGTTGGAGATAAACATCAATTGCATCTCCAGGACTCTATGGACCAGGAATAAGCATTGATAAAATAAAAATTTCTTGCTTCATGCACAACCAAAGTGGTAAATTATAAGGAATAAGTACAACTGGCCAAATGCTATATGGAGTTTTTGAATTTCCAAATGGTTGAAAACCATCACTAGCAAGACCAAGTCGAACATTACGAGGCTCATTGGAAAAAGATTGATGAAGTTCATCAAAGGATTTCCATGCCATTGAATCAGTCGGGTGCCTCATTACTCCATCATCAACTCTTTTATCATGATGCCATCTCATTAGAGAAGATGTTTTAGTGGACATAAACAACCTTTGAAGTCTTGGCTTTAGGGGAAAGTAACGTAAAATCTTGAATGGTATTCTTTTTCCTTTTTTACTTTTACTTTCCCCGCTATGTTTATCCTCCTTCCATCTAGATGCACCACAAAATTTGCAAAGATTGAGAAACTTATCTTCCTTCCAATACAACATGCAATCATTCTTACATGCATCAATCTTATTGTAAGAAAGCCCAAAATCTCGAATTATCTTCTTTGCTTCATAATATGAATCGGGCAAGTTGGACCCATCAGGCAATAACTCTTCCTTCAACATTTTCAACAACATTGTAAATGACTCATTACTCCAATGACCAAGACTTTTAATATGAAGCAATTTTATCAAAGTAGAAAGCTTAGAGCTTTTTGACATATGATATAAGGGTTGCTCGAGATCAATTAAGAGCCTATAAAATTTTTTTGCTTCAAGATTGGGTTCTTCCTCAAGAACTTCATCACCACCTGTGTTCATAGTATCTCCATCAAAACTAGGATATAAATCTCTTAAAATCCCTTGTATTTCATCCTCATCTTCAACCTCTTCTATATCATCAAAGCAGTCTGACTGTGGCTCACCTAACTGCTCCCCATGGTAATACCAAAAGGTGTAATTTTCAATTATTCCATATGCTATCAAATGTGAATTGACCATATCACGTGTCCCTAAAGATGTGTTGCAACATTTGACGCACAGACATGGTATTTCGTTCATTTCTCCTATTCTTGTGAAAGCATAATCCAAAAAATTTTGCACCCCAGATATATAAGTATCATCAAGTCGATTATGAACAAGTTGCATCCATTGCTTATTAGGTGCCATAACCTTCCTAATGTCAATATGTTAGGATAAAAACAAAAGTAGCAAAAAAGTATTAATTAATTTTTATGCAGAAATTGTAAATCAGCTTAAGCATATGCTAAGAGCAACTCCTAAGTCAACTAACCATTAAAAGTTGAATTTTGAAAATATAGCAGTAAATTGAATTATAATTGAATTATAATGATAGAATCCATCAAGAAATTGCAAACTTTCTAGCTTGATTGCTCTTCTCCATAATATTCTATCAATGAAAAAAAAATTGAAAAGCAGCAGTCCAAATTAATGGAAAATAGCAATGCAGTGTTACGATTTTCTTGATACAATTTAACATATATACTATATGTTGTAAATATACTTTAATTAATTACATCAAGAAACATAAAGTTCCTAATGTCAATATGTTAGGATAAAAACAAAAGGAGCAAAAAAGTATTAATTAATTTTTATGCAGAAATTGTAAATCAGCTTAAGCATATGCTAAGAGCAACTCCTAAGTCAACTAACCATTAAAAGTTGAATTTTGAAAATATAGCAGTAAATTGAAATATAATTGAATTATAATGATAGAATCCATCAAGAAATTGCAAACTTTCTACCTTGATTGCTCTTCTCCATAATATTCTATCAATGAAAAAAAAATTGAAAAGCAGCAGTCCAAATTAATGGAAAATAGCAATGCAGTGTTACGATTTTCTTGATACAATTTAACATATATACTATATGTTGTAAATATACTTTAATTAATTACATCAAGAAACATAAAGCAGTCATGGTAAGTATTGCAATAGGAGTTCATTCAAAGACATGAAAAAAAGAGGAAAAAAAAAGAGGAAAGATTAAAACCTTGATTATGGTAATTACTTGAAGCTATTCTGTTTGTATCACTTCTGGAATTCAGTACTTGCACTGCAAGGGTGAACAATAAAATTGTCACAAAACCATCATCAAATTAGGGTGAACAATAAAATTTTCACAAAACCATCATCAAATTACTATTGGTAGCCAATAGTTAAAAAATATTTGCAATTAATGTTTCTTTAATGAAACACATACACCTAATACTATTATACTCTAAAGTAAACATCAATAATCATTATCCTTGAATATGAGCAAATTCAATATCGTAATATCATTAGCCCAATGCTAAGAATCAGTCCATTAACAGCTGCCAAACAATAAGAAAGTTGAACTCCAATTCATTGAAATGACATGCATTCTCTATACATATATCTCTCTATTCAACATCACTCTCTTTCCTAAAAATTCCTCATAATATATGTAAAAATAAATAAATAAATAAATTGAAACAAATATCAAGAACACTATGCAATGTTGGTCATGTCCAGCATCAAAATTCATCCTGCTATAATGCTCACAAGAGGATTGAGTCTGATACTTATCAAAAAGGTTAACTTATACCATGGTGATGGGAATCATTTAGAAGGACATAGTTGATGGTTTGCCCGCCAAGTCAACAAAATAAAAATAAAAATAAATTCCCTTTGAGGCTCAAGGCCCTAATTTAACCAACTAGACAAACTTTAGCAGCTCTGAAATTCCTGCACTAGTTTCTTCATGCAATAGAGGTTTTTTTCTCCTCTTGTAATAAAATCTACCCACACAAATGTTGAAACACTGTGTAACACCAGCTTGTTTTTATTACCAATTAAAAAGGAGATGATAAATTCACATCTAAACTTTCTACTAGAAATTAAGCTTTTATCCCATACTAGATGGGGTCAGTTATAAGGATTCTTTGCCACCATATCCCTCTGTCCAAGGTTAAATCTGGCTCAAAATCGAGTAACTTTAAAAATTTAAATTTTACAATGATACTAAGTTCTGTCCGTTGAGAAAAAAAATAGAGTACCAAGCCAAAGGCAGTCCAGTAGTATCATTTAGCAAGCTATAATGCTCTATTATTGAGTCTCAAGCCAAAATTATAGTCCCTTACAAATCAAATTATGGAATTAGCTTTTTATATTTTGATTGTATATGGCTGTCCATAATACTCCACTTGTTTTCTTCAATTTAGTTATCTCACACAACATAACTAACCCAACAAGCTAATTAATTTTTAATTATTCAATTAAAAAGCTGAATGTGATCCTTCTCATGAGTTATATAATATTATATTTCTCAGCAATTTCCTTCAAGCAAAGCATACGCTGAGGTCTTCTTCGAAAGCTATACATTCATATAACAACGATTTATTGCCAAGCATAGACCAAAACCCAATTTTTTTTATTACTCTAACAAATCCCTCACACTTGCCTACAGTATACCAATAAAATAGCAGAAACTTGCCCAAAATTACCCCATAATCTTACACTAAACTCAACAGATTTGATGTTTAAATACGTTTACAGTAATAAAGTGTTTAGTATAAAAATTACGATGAAGATTAGTTGGGTTTTCAATATTTGGAGCGAGGTAAATGGCTCAATCATAATTAATATCTTTTGTTTTTATGGTACATATTGTTTTTACTATAACTTTTGCTACAAGTGTCCGATTGCTTATTATAATATATTTTCGGAAAGCTCATTCAGAGCCAGTCGATTTTTGCAAGGGCCACGCCCTCCGTAATAGCCTATTTCGGGTCTCAAAAACAACGTTTAGACTTCTATTTTTAAGTTTGAAGTTTAGTGGTATTATTATAATTTTATTATTTTTTCATATAAATTATTTTTCCCCAGTTTTGGAGGGGACTTTTGATTTTGTCTCATAAATAAGCCTATTAGAGTCTAGCACTACTGTAATTATTATAGGTACATATATTAACATATATAGATGTTTATATAAAATCAATAAAATGCATGCATACTAAAAATGAAATTAATATAGATAACATTCTTAGAGGGTTTATCATATTTCAAGATTGTTATTGATAATAAATAAATTCGTATGCTAAATTATACCATTAATTGGACCACATTGATCAACAAAATGGCAAAGATATAAGCCACTAAATCAGATAACCATCCACCATCAGATGAAAGAGCAAAAGTGAAAAGGATTTCAAGTTAAAAGTGAAAGGCTTTAATATATATGAGATGAAAAATATGCAGACAGATATAAAGCATGAACATACTGACAATGTTTGGGCATCCAGTCAAATATGGCAATGGCTTAACTTTGAGCATATCACAGACAGCATGAACACAGTATGAACACCCAGAGAAAAATGGCAACAGCATCAACATCCAGAAAATGATGGCAACAGCTTAACTTTGAGCATATAAACCACAGACAGAAAGTATAAACATCATGAAAATTAATTGGTCCAAAATATGACAATTGAGCAGAAAAGAAGGAAATTAACAATTACATTGAGTCAAAGAATAAAATTTAAGAAGAAATCCCAATTTTACCTTGCAAATTTGAAGACTTGAAGACTGATAACCTGAAAACAATCAGAAATTATTTGAGAATCATTCAACAGCAGAAAGAGAATCAGACGAGCAGAATGGGAATCAATCAAAAGCATTTAGAACTGGAATCAAAAGAAGAACGAGAATCAAAAGAAGACTGATAATCAAAAGAAGAACGAGAATCAAAAGAAGACTGATAATTAAAAGAAAAACGGGAATCAAAAGAAGACTGATAATTAAAAGAAGAACGGAAATCAAAAACAGAACAAGAATCAAAAGAAGAACGAGAATTAAAAGCAGAAGGGGAATAAAAAGCAGAAGGGGAATAAAAAGCAGAACGGGAATCAAAAGCAAAACGGGAATCAAAATGAACAAGAATCACATATCACCAAAATCAAATCAATCTTTTTCCAACAAAAACATAAGCAGATACGGTTTTGAAAATCAAAAAATCCAGAATATCAAAAATAGCAGATACGGTTTTGAAATCAAAAAGTCAGAATATCAAAAATACCCAATTTATTGAACTCACCTATTATAACAGATTGATTAGCTTAGTAGAAATGCAATTCCTCAAAGCATCTCAGAGTTGGTATGCCCTATTTTCCTATTCGACGAGAAGAAAAGAAGATTAAAAATAAATAGAATGATAATGGTATCAAGGGAGAAGAGAAAGAAATTTTTTCAGTTTCTTACCTGTAATCGTAGATCAAATGAAACCCTAGATCGAAGTTTAGGTTGGAAGATAGGAAACTGAAAAGGGTTTTGCATTTTTTGGCTATTTTTTCATCTGCCGTGTTTGCTGTTTTTTGAGCTACGTTTTGATTAGCAAAAGTTTAGTTTTGTGTGGGATAGGCAGTTTTGTGTTATATTTTTAATGAAATAATGAACAATGATTTTGGAGGTAAGTTTTATAGAAGTCCCGCCAATTTTTCTAGACCAGTAACGACCGGATTTATAATGTTTCAACGACCGAATTTTAAACCCTTCGTTAAATGGTAATAAAATTTAAACATTAACAACCGACTTTATTTCCCTTCGCTACTAATAAATTTTTACGACCGGATTTTATGCCTTTTAACGACCGAAAATAATTTCATCGTTAAATAATAATAAAATTTGAGTTTTAACGACCGGATTAATTTATCTTCGTTATTTGTATATTTTAACGACCGGATTTTTATTGTTTTAACGACCGGATTTAATTCTCTAGTTAAAAGTCAATTTTCTTGTAGTGATTTTACCAACAAAATGATGCTCGACAGCTGAAAAATCACTAGCCTTATGATCCGATCAGATTACTTTGAGGGGAACAAATGATAATACATCATCTATTCTGGGCCCAAATGAAAGGCCCAAAGTTCTTTTCTAATACGTCACCTGTTCCGAGCCCAAGTAAAGGCCCAAAGTTTTTCTTGTCATCTCCATTGATGAATCTAAGCAGATAGTCTATGATCTGTAGCACTTTGATCGAATATAATAACATTGAAAAACAATTACAGTGTTCATATTTCAAAAACTAGGAAATATCCATGTCCAATAGAGTAATACTCTACAAAATCTTGCCATCTACAGATCTGTAACCAAATCTGACCATCGTCTTTCACAATCTCTACTTTCCATATTGCACCACTAGGAACCTTCAAGCTTACTTGAACTTGATAGATCATTTCCAGACATCTGTATAAACTTTCTTGGAATACCCTATGGGTATGTTTGGTAGGGAGGTATTGTAATGTAATCAACTTAGTAATCAATACTTTGTTTGTTGATGTAAAATATTTATATTGTATTGTAATGGTGAATGCATTAGTAATGCTCAATACATTCATTAGTGTATTTTTTAATCCCTTAAAATTATATTGTATTTCTCATTGCATGTGATTTAGTTTTTTGGATCTTGAACTTTTAATTATCACATTTAAATGTTTCTCTTTAAATTTGAATTTTCTCCATACTCAGGTTAATCTCTATTTTTATTTTCAAATAAAGAATTATACTGAAATTTAAATTTCATATTATTATTTTAATTTTCATATTAATTTCACTAAATTAAAATCTATTCATATTTTTTTAAATTGTGATTTAATTTTAAATTCAACACTGTATATTAATAAGCATTATTGCACTGGAGTTTTTTTTTATGAAATATATATATATATATATATATATATATATATATATATATATATATATATATATATATATGGGGGAAAAACAATGTTATAATTTAGTATAATTATATTTTTATATGAGATCATAATATAATAAATATATAAAATAATCATATAAAAAATTAGTTTATAATTATATTTCAATATATATATATATAATATAAAAAAATATATGAATGTATTAATATTTACATTACATTGCCAATGCAACCAAACATAGTAATGTAATTATAATTACATTACATTACATTACATTTTTTAATCCATTACATTTCCCATTCCATTACAATCCATTACAACTTACCAAACATGACCTATATACATTCAAAATAAATCAAACCCAGAATTAGAAGAAAAGAACAAAAGAGAGAACTCTAACCAGCACAATTAAGTTCTGATTCAGTAAAATGACAAAGAAAAGGAAATAAAAGACGAGAAAACTCACAAGTTTGCTTTGACGAAGTGAATCACGAAGAATAATCTTGAAAAAATGAGGCCTGCTTGATTTAAACATCAAGCTTCCATTCTCTTTCCCATGGCAAGAACCCATTGCTGGTGAGCTTTATGAGTTTCAGCACTTTTTGAGTTCCTTGTATGTGTACACGTTAATCCAACAAAATAGGAGTAGAACCTTAGGTTTGCATTAGTATCTAGAAAATTAGCAGCTGGCAGCATTTGTTTGACTGCATGGCGAATTTTAACAGGCACACTGAAAAATATTAATCATGTTGACTATCATGATATATTTCCTTGATTTTGTAGTTAAGGATAGATTGTATTTCTAATTTTTGAGTTCCTTGTATATGTGTACGTTAATCCAACAAAATAGGAGTAGAACCTTAAGTTTGCATTAGTATCTAGAAAATTAGCAGCTGGAAGCATTCATTTGATTGCATGGTGAATTTCAACAGGCACACTGAAAAATATTAATCAAGTTGACTATCATGATATATTTCCTTAGTTGATTTTATAATTTCTAATTAGTGGTAGGTTTTTTATATATATAAAAAAAACCTGTTATACTCTTTCTTTTGTACGAGTGAGATAATAAAAAAATCTGTTATTTTCAAAATCTTCAAATCAGATTTGGTTTGTTTTTTTCACTAAAATTGATGAGTTATGATAAAATTGAGTGATTCAGTATACAAATTTAAATTTAATTAATAAATTTTCATTGAAAAATATATTTTTTATTGAAAATCTAAAAGTGTCAAATAAATACAATTTGAATTTTACTTTTTACATACAAAATGGAATATAGTAGAGAGAGTAATTAAAAGTAGGGATGTTCAAAAATATTATAATCCATCCAAATCATTTAATCCAACCCATATAACCCATTTTTTCATAGTTTTATTGTGTTATTATAATCTATATAACCTATTCTAAAATTTAAAAATTATTTATATGGATTATAAGTTATTATATAATCCAACCAACTAAACTATGTTTGGATGATCGTTTTTTCTCTTCTGTGGATATTATCAAAATTATAAAAGGAAAAAACAATAATTATACATTAATTTCCCTATCTGGCAATCCTCTTGAAAAGGCTATCCATCCCATAAAATCAGCTAATGAACAATTCTGTATTTGTGTAGCTTAATGATGTTAATTTTGAATAAGTAGATACCTGATGTGCATAACAACTTATGATTCATTTAAATTTAACATAACATAGTTCCACGCAATATTCACCACAATCATACAAATCAAAAATCTCACACAAAACAATTATCAAACTAGAGGTACAAAATGCAGCTTCTTCCCTAATTAAGCAGCTCATACGAACAAAGCGGTCAATTACTGGACTTATGCCTGAAAATGGAGACCTTTATAAGCAGACTTTCTCTGCTAATCAGCTCAAAGATGCAGACATCTCCCACTTGCAGAGAATTTTCCGTTGCAAATGCACGCCATCCAGCAGAGAGAAAACCATTTCCTGTCTGCGGATAAACAAGCAACTTCACAGGCCACTGTCTGTTGTTAACTTCTAACTTTGCGCTTCGTGTGGTTTGCTCAATGTTCTTCATAAATTTCTTCGATAAACACTGCAACAAATTATATACAATTTTCACAACTATCAAAAAATTCTAACTATATTTTTCAAAATCTTTAGTAATAAATAAGGCTATCCGATTTGCCTTATCGATTTAATTAAGAGATCCTGACCAGACAATATTTCACAAAGTTTGATGTAACTACTGCTTTAAAAAATGGATTCGCCGAGGTAAACTTGCTGGCGGCTTCAACAGCTTCAGGAGGATTTGAAAATGAAGGCTTTCGAACCCGTTGGCTGCTACTATTTTCTTCTTCCATTGATTGTTTGCTGTTGCCTGAATGTACTTTCACTAAGCAGAGAGTGAGCATTGTTAAGAATTTTTATCTGAATGCAAAATTGAATCAAGAATTGGATTTTTATCTGACCGAGTGATGCGCGGAAATTTGGTGCTTTGGTATATTTGAAAATGGAAACTCTGAATATAGTTTTTTGAATATCAATCAGCTCAAATACACAGACATCACCAACTTCTAAATGATTGTCTCGTGCGAATTTCTTCCAACCAGAAGACATTATTTTTGTTCTTGTTGCTCCAAATGTTGTAGTAGAGTACTTAATTGACCATATGTTCCCATCAAAATCATTGAGGATTGCATCGCCATTGTTCTTGTCCAAATATTTTCTGGCAAAGCCAACTGGTATATCCTATCAAACAAGTTCATGCATACAGAATACAAAGATTGATGTGATAATTTTGCATTGTGAATTAGAGTTTCAAATTCAAATAATGATATGCTTACCACATCGAGGCTGTGTGAAAGAACATGTGATGGATGAATTACAATCATGAAAAATGGATCTTCAGATTTGAAATTAGTGCTTGCTCTATCCATAGCATTTCTTTTTTCCTGAAATGTAAGTGTTTTTTTCCCTGTAGCAGTTTGTTTCTCACCCGGCAAGCTTTCTCTTGCTTCAGAATTAGTAGCCACTGGTTTACAAGAAGAAAAAGAACTAATCAAGGTTTACATAAATTAAATTAATCAAGGTTTACATAAATTAAATTTGAGCACTTAATGTGGTCTAAAATGGAAATTGCAGACCTTCAACATGCACTGTATTTCTCATATCATTCTCTAGCTTCATCTTCTTATTAGGCTGCAAAGATTGCACTTGTAATTTGGTTTTTCTTGATGGTGAGAAGTGCCTCAAGATTCCTGGTTCTTCAACATTCTGCTTTTGGACTTGTTCCTCAGGATTAGGTTTCTTATTATCTCCATTGATGAAATTAAACGGATAGTCTATCTCTGTAGCACTTTGATCGAATATAATGACATTGAAAGAAGAATTACAGTGTTCATATTCAAAAACTAGGAAAGATCCATGACCAATAGAGTAATACTCTGCAAAATCTTGCCATCCATTTTGTAACCAAATCTCACCTTCACTTTTCACAATCTCTATTTTCCATTTTCCACCACTAGGAACCTTCAAGATTACTTGATTTGAAAGACAATGTCCATACATCTTTACAAACTTTCCTGGAATACCCTATGTACATTCACAACAAATCAAACCATGAATTTTTTTTTTTAAAAAAAAAAGGAAGGAAGAAATTTAACCGGCACAAGTTCTGATTCTGTAAAATGACAAAAGGAAAAGAAATAAAGGGCAAGAAGAGAAAAACTCACAAGTTTGCTTTGACAAAGTGAATCATGAAGAATAATCTTGAAAAAATGAGGCCTGCTTGATTTAAACATCAGGCTTCCATTCTCTTTCCTGTGGCAAGAAGCCATTACTGATCAGCTCTAGGAAATTTCCTGCTTCGGCAGATTTTTGAGTGCCTTGAATATTAATCGAACAGAATAGAAGCAGAACCTCTTTCTACTATTGGATACTTACGTTTGCATTAATATCTAGAAAACTAGCAGCTGGCAGCATTTATTTGGTTGCATGCATGGTGAATTTCAACCGGCACAGTGGAAAAAAATCAATCAACTTTAGTCGGTTTTCTTAATCAGTTCAACACTATCTAATTTGGGCTCCTGTTTTTTCAAAAATAAATAAATAAACAGCAAAAAATTACTATATGCTTAACCAAAAAAATAAATAAAATATGAAATGATGATTACTAGTGCTTGCTTCTATTAAGGACTCAGCATTTGCATTGTTTGCAGGGGATGTGATTGTGCTATATATGAATTTAAACTAGCATATAACTTCTGTAGAGAATTTTCCCTTGCAAATGTAGGCCATCCAGCAGATAGATAACTTCTGTCAGTATGCGGATTAACAACAATGTTTTTAAAACCGGACCGGACGTCGACTTGCCCTGCCAACTGAGTCAGGAGTCAACTGATTCGATCGGATTGATTCGGAGTTTTTATCTTTTTTTTTTAAATATGATTATTAATAAAAAATTAAAAATATAGTATATAAAAAATTAACCACAACAATTGAATTTTTTTTATTAAATATTTGAATTTCTAAGAAAAATGTAATTTTGAATTTATAATTTTTTTATTTTAATTTCAATTGTAAAATTTATTTTTATGCATGTTTATATTTATTTATTTTTCAATATTATGTTATATTTAAATTATTTAGTTATTAAATTATTTAGTTATTAATTAAATATCTAAAAAAATATAAAATAAAAATATAGTGAAAACAATTTCACATAATATTTAATTTTATCAAGTTTAATATTAATATAAATTAATTTTATCTTCAAATATAAATTTTTAATCGAACAATATTTAATAACTATTAACCCGAATTATAAAAATATATTTTATAAAAATATAATTTAGAATATATTTGATTTTTCCCGGTTTAATCCGATTTTTTACTGTTCATTCCGATTTTTTATATTTTTTTGTTTTTACATTGAATCGAACCGGTTCTCTGTCCGATTCGCGGTTGAACCGACCATTCCAGTCTGATTTTCAAAACAATGATTAACAATCAACGTCACAGGCCATTGTCTGTTGTCAACTTCTAACTTTGCATTTTGTGTTGTTTGCTCAATATAATGTTCATTATAAATTTCTTCGTTATATTCTACCTATATTTTCAAAATCTATAAGAATAAAGCATGTTGTATGATTTATTAGGTATGTAAGTTCCTCCAACATGCGGGGTCTACATTATTGAAAAAAAAAAGGAGATTGGCAAGAGTTAAAAAGTCAAAAATCAAATTAGGTGGCATCAATTTTAATTTAATTTTACTTTTGCATGGACAGCCATGAAATAGCTGTCCATGTGCGTAATAGGATAATTGGGAGGCTTATAAATAGGCCTTCCCAGATCAATTTAAATTATCTTTCAGTTTTGTAAATTAAGAGAGAGAAGTATTTTAAAAAAATATTTGGGATGTTTTTTTAAAAGGTGAGTGATAAAATAGTGAGTTTGTGAAACACTTGTGTGCTACTGTTTGGATTTATCTCAAAATTATTGTATTTTCTTTTTCTCTTGTGCCCATTAATTTTATTAGTGGAAGAAATATTTTTGGAGTTTGTTCCGTGGACGTAGCCCAAATAAAAGGGTGAATCACGTTAAATTGCTGGTGTCAATATTTTTACTCTGCTAATTTATTTTAATTTATCTGTTGTGCCCAACAACTAGTATCAGAGTCAAGGTTATTTCTTAGTATACTCTGTGGTTGCAGCGTAAACTGATCTTTCACATCAGAAAATATTTTTTCTTGGGTACTGTTTACGTATATGACACTTTTCAGACATACGGTACTGTTTTTATATACGGTATTGTTCACGTATACGGATACTATTCACTGTCAGAAAATTTTTTAGATCGAAGAAGTCCATCGAATTTCGATTTAGATGGAGGCAAAAATTAGCATAGTGATCTACTTAAATGGCTCAAACTACCACATCTGGAGTAAAAAGATGAAAGATCTTCTAGTTGTGACGAAGATGCATTTGCCGGTTTTTGCCGCAGCTAAACCCGAAGGTAAAACCGATGAGGAGTGGAAGTTTAACCATTAGCAGGTGTGCAATTTTATCCGATAATTTATCAAAAACAATGTGCTCAATCACATCTGTAATGAGATAGATGCCAGAATACTGTGGAATAAGCTGGAGACATTGTATTCTTCAAAGACGAGAAATAATAAATTATTTTACTTGACCAAGTTGGTGCAAGTAAGATATAGAGAAGAAACTTTCTTGCCAGACCACTTGAATGAGATGGAAGGGATCCAGGATCCAGGATCAGCTAAACAGAATGGGAGTAAAACTGAATGATGAAGTATTTGTTTTATTGGTGTTAGCCTCTCTGCCACAGTCTTAGAAGACTTTAAAGATCTCCATCACCAACACTGCACTCAATGGTATAGTCAACATGGAGATTGTAAAAAGTAGTATCCTGAATGAAGAAATGAGAAAGAGATCACAGGCCTCATCTTCTTCATCACAATAAGATGTTCTAGTTGCAGAATGTAGAAGAAGAAGACAGTCTAAGGAACAAAACCTAGAGGCAAGAGCAGAGGAAAGTCAAACAAATATGCAAATGTTGAATGCCATCACTGTAAAAAAAAGGGCCACATTAAAAAGTTCTATAGAAAGTTCAAAAAGGAACAAAAGAACTGAAGCAAAGCTGTGAAGAAAGATGACAGTAGTGATGATGAGCAGACTAATATCATAGATGAATTCAATATCGTTTATGATGAAGATGTTATTAATCTTGCATCTCAGGAATCCAGTTGGGTGCTTGATAGTTGTGCTACCATTCATGCTATATCCCGTAAAAAATTCTTCTCATCATACACACCTGAAGATTTTGGTGTTGTTGGAATGAAAAATGAAGGCCTGTCAAAGGTTGTTGGCAGAGGAGATGTTTGCTTGGAAACAGAGAATGGTACTAGACGAATTCTGAAGGATGTCAGGCATATTTCAGACATGCGCCTGAATTTGATTTCTGTACGCAAACTTGAAAATGAGGGATATTGCAGCTTCTTCATTTATGACAAATGAAAACTTACAAAAGGATCCTTAGTAATGGCTAGAGGTAAAAATCAAACAACTTTATATATGATGGAAGCAAAGCTCTTCACCGACACAGTAACTGCCATGGAGAAAGATAGTGCAATTGAACGGTGGCATCGAAGTCTTGGCCACATAGGTGAAAAAGTAATGAAAAGCCTAGCCAAGAAGAAAGTGTTGCCTGGTATGGATGAAGTACACTTAAACAAATGTGTTGATTGTCTTTTTAGAAAGTAAAACAGAGTTGCTTTTAAAAGTTTTCCTCCTTCTAGAATGAAGAATGTGTTAGATATGATTCACTCATATTTGTGTGGACTAATACCAAAGTCACTTGGTGGTGCTCAGTATTTTGTGACTTTCATTGATGATCATTCGAGGAAGATATGGGTATATCTTCTGAAGATAAAATATTAGGTGCTAGATGTCTTTAAAGAATTTCATGCCTCAGTTGAGAGACAGTCTGGAAAAAAGTTGAAAAGCATCTGGACGGACAATGGTGGAGAATACACTGGACCATTTCATGTTTATTGCAAAGAGTATGGTATCTGGCATCAAATGACACCTCCAAAGACACCGCAGTTGAATGGCTTAGCTGAGAGGATGAACATAACTTTTAAATTTTGGATGTTTTTGAATTTATGTTCATTTGGTTACATGATCAAATTAGTAGGAATTGATAATACTTAGTGAGGTTTGCATCTTATGGTTAGAGCATTGAGACTCTTATTTATTTTGTTTATGATTTTTCATGAGTTTAGATGGTCTGTTATTTTTGAAATTGTTGAGAAATATTTTCTTTTTGCTTGAGAACACACAAAAGCTCAAGTGTGGGGGAGGTGATAGGTTATGATTTTATAGTATGTTTAGAATGTTTTTATTTAAGTTAAATGGTATTTTATTGATTTAATGTAGGTTTTTCTTATGTTTTTGCATTTATTTTGAATCATTATTTTTTTGTGTTAATTATGTGTTTTTGTGTTAGATTTAGGTGACTTAGAATAATTTTTAAGTTGAAATGTGCTTAAGGGGACAGAAGCTGATCAAAGCCAGGACCAAAGTTACAACTAAAGCAAGATCCAGCTTTGGTAGAGAGCAATTCTTGAGGAAGGAATTAACAAGATGGGCAGTAGCTTACAAAAAATGAGACAAAAGCTGGAACCAAAGCAAGTTTCAGCTTTGGTAGAGAAAATAACTGACCAAAGTTAAGACCAAAGTTGAGCACAGTTTTAGTCGCAGCTTTGGTCAGTGACCTAATGGGTTTTTAACTTTTTATTTTGACAGATTTTTTTTTTTATATAGAACTCTTAAGAAGGGACGGCTGCACTATAAAAAGACTTAGAAAACCTAATTTTGGGAGGAGAAAAACACAAGAAAAATCCTGATCGTGAAAAAAAAAAAAACAATACGCAGTAGAGGAGAAAGCAAGAGGCGATTTGCAGTGGCCAACTCCAGATCATGTTCATCTTCTCCTTCCTCTGTTTTGCAATCTGCTGGTGGCAATTTACTCATGTTCTTCCTCTATTCTTCTTCTCTCTTTACTCTGTTTTATTTTTCTTTTGTTGTTATAATGAATTTGATGGATTTTAGTTTTGATTTAAGATTTAATTTTATTATGAACTAATTTCATAGTTAGGGTTATGGTGGATTTTAACTTTGAAATTATGTAATTTATTCTGAGTTTTATGCATAAGATTGATATTATGGTTTGAGATTATGTTTTTTTTTTAGATTAATGTTTGTTGAAATTGATCAAATCAACTTGAGTTTAATAAATTAATTTACTTGACCAATTGAATTAATTGGTCAATCAAATGAAACATAATCTGTATTGAAAATATAAATGATCAAACTTATTTTTGTCATTGTGGTTTTTGATTTTTAATTAAAGTTTTTCCATTGAACTTAACGTTTTCTCATTTCAGTTTTTTTACTTGATCAATTGAAAGAATTACTTGAAATTAGGGTTAAAATACCATGATTGTTGGATTTTGATTAATTTAGGGAAGAATCACCATCTCATATAAGTCCTAATATTCATTATAATTATTAATTCTTTTAAAATTAGTGTTTAATTGTTTAGTTATTTATTAACATAAGTTAACTTAGTTTCATATTTAAAAACTGTCTGTCTAAATAACATAAGTATTTAAAAATTCTAGTAATTGTTAGATTGTTCACTGAGGACGATATTTTGGACTCATTATCATTTACTACTTGCACGATACAATACACTTACTCTTAGATTTAGTTTATTTTGCTCGTGTCAAGAGAACTAACGGAATTTAAACACACGCTCTGTAAATCTCATGTAAAATCAACTTAAAATGATTGTGGGATCTAACAAGACATAAAAAATGAAGAAAAAGCCCATCATTTTTTTCATATCTGAAATAATTGTATATTTTTTATGTTTTGGTAAGTCTCACAGTTATTTTAGAATTGAAATTAATGTGAGTGATTTAAAAAGTAAGAGATTCAATATTAACTTTTGATAGTAAATAAATTTATGTAGAAAATGATGTGAAAATTTAGATACTCCAAAAATGCATTTTTACTTTAAAAAATTAAAAATTTGGTTGAACCTGTTAAGCCTACGTCCGGAGAAAGTAAAATTTAATGGACCTTATAAGGTCATGGATCACCTTTTCCCTGTACGAGACCTTTTAAAGCCGTGAAACCTCCGACCCAAAACGGACAATATCGTACAGAGCCCGGTGCTCCCGATAAAGTCAAAAATGGCTTTATCATTTGGTGATTTCGTTGACAGATGAGAATCAGCACCCGAGCGGCCAGCGGCCAGCGCCCGAAGATATCTTTCGGGGGGGGGGGGGGGGGGGGGGAATAATGATAGCAATGCTATCCTATCCCACATCGGCTATTTTATCGCATATCGGCTGGAGATGCGTTGAAGATGGATCTTATAAGGCCATGGACCACCTTCTCCCTGTACGAGGCATTTTAAAGCCGTGAGGGTTCCGACGTAAAGCGGATAATATTGTACAGACCCCGGTGCTCCCAATAAAGTTAGAAACGGCTTTATCAAACCTGTTAAGCCTACGTCCGGAGAAAGTAAAATTTAATGGATATTATAATTATCTTACAGTAATATTTAGCATTTGAATGCACAATAATAGGTTTAAAATGGTATTAATTGCATTAAAAAATGGTGTAACAATTAATAACCTATTAATATATAAGATCTGAAAATTGAAATTCAAATAACATTCAGTTGATCGGTAAGTTATGCTTTCAATTATATTAGGGACTTTAATGTAGATTAATAGGATCCAATAAGATCAATTACGTATTAAGAATTTATACAGCATGAACATTTAAATTTAAATAATAATGCACGTTCTGCTTGCTTTACACAATTAATATGAAAGAATATATATATATATATATATATTCAGAGTTTCCATTTCCAAAATTATTTATATATTAACGAAATGGTTAACTAATTGATTAGAGAATTTTTTTTGTGAACTTATTAAGTTTGAATTTGTTATTTTATTTTATTCAAAATATTATTAAAAAACAAGAAATTAGTTAATCGATTAAAAAAAAAATAAAATCAATAGATTAGTTAAATGGAATTATTGGAATAACTATTAATACTTTTAAAAATTTGGTGGTATTAGATTGGTTAATAAATTTTGTTAATGGACCGATTTTTTCAGTTAACCAGTATGATGGAATTAATTTTGATTTTTATTTTTAGCATTTTCAATTTTTGATTTTTAGGTACTGGTTAACCAATTCATATATATTATATTTTTATTTTTATACCTTAAAATTTCTCTTTTTTCTTTTTATTTTTCTCTAAAACTTAAATAAAGTAATATTTTAAAGTATATTTTTAATTTTATACCTTAATTTTTTTTTGTATTTATTTACAAAATTTATATAATATTTTAAACTATATATATTTAAATTATGTCAGATGAAGTAATTGATTAACGTTTATATATGTTATTTTTCATTATATATATTGGTATTTATATTTTATTTGATAGCATTTAATTACATTGTCTTATGTTTTAAAGTGTATGTTTTAATATTCAATTTTGTACAAAAATTTTCTTTGATTTAAAATTAAGCATGCTAATTTCTAACAATATCAAATCAACTTTATAATATTAGCTATTAATTTGTTGAACATGAATTTTAGCTAGTATACTATATTTATTTTGTAATTTTTATTTTGAATTATTTTGCATATTTGAAATTGAATTAAATTTTATCTATTTTCTTTGATAATTGTATGTTATAAATTTTAGTGGTTAATTAAATCGAAAATTCGAAATCGATAAACTAGTTAACCGAATGTCACTAATTGTTCAATGGTTTATGTTTTTGAAAAGTAATATTAATGAACTGATTAATTTTTTTGCTAATGGATTAGTTAACTGGTATATACTCATCTCTACTTACTCAAACCTAAATAGACTCATCAATAATTAATTTTTTACTTAACTGTTTAGCTTACGAAGTGATCCAACTCGATCTATTGCACGCTTCATATGACTCATGCCACTTATGATCTCCTTATATTATAATTTTTTTAAAATTAGACATGCATATTTTTTTAATTAAAAATATCTTAAAAGATAAAAAATAATGTCATAAATTTAATCCATGACCCATTCATTTATGTCATATTTAACAATCATCCATTTAGATAATAGTAATACTAACCCGTAAAATTTTAATGTACAATTATAACTCAACTAATAAAAATCCGACATAAACCTATGGGACCCGGCCCATTTCCACCTATAATTAATACACTCCTATTTTCACACATTTTTAAAAGGTTGGGGTTCATTATTTTAAGGCATAATTTTACTTATTATGCCATCCATTTATGATGACTAATATTAGTATAAAATATTAGAAATATAAGTTGCCACAATTCAATTTGTCAAGTAGCAGTACATATATAAATCTAATTTTGAGCTATTGATATAAAAATTGAATGAAAATTTGTTGATTATTAAATAAATAAATAAATATATTATAGATAATTTATAAATTAATCATAAAATAAAAAAAAATTACCTATATTTTGAAATACCAACAACCTAAAGGACCATCGGTAATTTGGTATGAATAATTAGGCTAAATGGTAACTTAAATTAGGGGTGAGCATGGTCGGTTAACCGGTTCATGAGCCTCAGTCCATTAACTAGTCCATTAATATTGATTTTTTAAAATTTCAGTCCGTTAACCAGTCCATTACCATCGGTTAACCAGTCCATTGGTTTCGAATTTTCGGATCGGTTACCCAATATTTTTCGGTTAACCACTATAATTATAAATATATTTATAAATAAAATTAAACTATTCAAGATATTTAAAAATTAAAATTTTTTCACTATAATATAACATTATTGTTGTTAAAATAAAAATATTTTGTGCATATAAGCAAATTTATTTTTAAAAATTAATATTTAATAAGTAAATATATTAACCGGTCCATAATCACTTTTAATTAGATAAATTGTTATACTTACTAATAACCAATTAAAAAAATTTAAAAATTTAAAAATAATTAGTATAATGAAAAAAAAGTATATGATCATTTTTAATTACGATAAATTGTTATAAATTATTAAAAAATTAATAAATTAACTAAAAATTCAGTTTCGGTTCGATTAACCAATCACATGAGTTAAAAATCATTAACCGGTCCATTAATATCGGTTTTTTGAAAACACTAACTATTAATCAGTTAATTACAATCGGTTAATCAATTTATAAATTCGATTTCGAATTTTCTTTTCGATTAAACGAGTTTATCGATTTTTTTACTCACCCTAACTTAAACGCTGCCATTTGCAATGCGCAATCTCTTGAACTCGTATAAAATTCTCACGTTACTTGGACGGGCAGCGCGAAAAGTCTTGAATTAGTGGGGAAATGGTACATTACCCAATGCAACCAATTGTTTGACGATTTAAAACACAAGAAAAATATACATAAACTTGTTTTCTAAGACACGTGTTGCAAACAATTATACTAAAAGACAATTTATTCTTTGCCCTTTTTTATAATGTCAAATGATACTAAAGACGTGTGATTGATACACGCATGTGTACAGTCGGATTAAATATTTATATATATATATATATATATATATTGTGTATTGTAGTAATTGCTTGATCGAAAAAAAGTTATATTATTTTTGTCAATTGAACAATGCATAATATATGACGAGAAAGAAAAGCATAAAACTATTAAATCATTATGATAACACTTTGAAAAAAAATTATAATAACAATTTAATGTGATGAAGACTGTTTAAATAAGAGAAAAAAAATAGAACACTAAAAATATGGATCCTAAAAGTTTTTTTTTTTTTACTAAAAGATAGATTAATAGTTTAAAGTCTAACCTATTATTTCAATTAATCAAAATTTAAATCACATCATTTTTTTTATTTCAATAATAATAATAATAATAATAATAAGGCTAAATAAAAAAAAATTATTGCTAAATGTTTGATGTAAATGCAATAAGAGATTAAAATTAGAAGATTAAATATAAAAACAAATAATAATTCATGTACTCTAATATAATTTTCAATTTTCGCATTTGGTAAAATTGACCCGAAAATTTTTCATTCACTTTTGGTTCTTCCTTGGCAGTTTCTCTCTTCCTAATCCACCGAGACTCGTTGCAGTTGCTGCCCAGACGTCACCGTGAAGGCCCTTCACCGCCAGCAGCCGGCGAAAACTGCTCGCATCAACGCCACCTCTTGAGTTTCATTCTCTGTTTGTTTCGAATCTACGGGCATAAATCTGCTTCAGGCCAAGAAAGGTTTTTTTTTTTTTTGTTCTCATCATTTTATATTGTCTCTTTTGGGGTTGGGTCAATGCTGGAGTTCAAATTTTTTATTGCATGGAATTTGATCGCTACTCTGTCCTCCTTACACAGCTGTTAGCTACAGTTCCGAAATTAGAAAAAAAAGAAAGTACTGATCGAGTCTTGAATTTTGAGGCATTGAAAATTAGCATAGAAAACCTAATTGGTTATGCATTTTATTTTTACTTTTTAATTCTGGGTTTTGAATTTTCTAATTTTCTGTTTGGAAAGTTGCATTGTTTGCTGCTTTTTCTTTTCAATTGACCAAATTAAATTGGTTTTATAAATCTAAAACCGCAACTTTTGGCAGTTGTGTATCTGTTCTTGCCAATTGAAACATATTTTCTTTGAAGCGGTAATCATCTTTCAGAAGTTGGAAGGACTTGAATCGACCAGACAAATTGACATGCAACCGCCTTGTCTCTCAATTTAAAAACTAGGTTATATCTAGCCTTTTTCTTACGTTATTTATTTTTCATTTATGCCTTGGATATGATACTATGTAAACATGGTAGTTTTTTCTCTTTCCTCTGAAAATAATGTTTTGGGAACCAAAAAATAATGTATGCGAAGATTTTGAAGCTTGTGGTTGTGTCTTATGAGTATTAAGTATGTAAATTTTAAGTCTGGCTGTCCTGTATTGTGCTTTTGTTCTGCGAATTTCTGGTCTGGCTGCGCTGTATTGAATTTTAATTAACTACTCTTTTAGTCTGGTTGTGTAATGTGTAGTGTTGAATTTTAAGTGCGCATTCTTTAAGTTTAGTTCATGTTTACTTAGTTTTAGTTTAAATTTTTTTATGTCTAAGCTTTTAGTTATATATTTGTTTGATTTAAAGACTTCCAAGTTACCAGATTATGATTTGTGACTTGTTTTGTATCAAATTTCATTTTATTAAAGCGGCTTTAGGATGGGCAAGGGTTTTGAGGAATAACTATAAATGGGTTTGGGATGAGTGTGGGTAGTTCAATATTAACAAGTTGGGGATGCATAGGGCAGTTTTCACAGGTAGCCAAGTATATATATACATATAGGTGCTATTTTTATTTTATTTTTCCATATATGACAGATTCTTACTGGAACATGAGATTATTTACATCATGGGGGAGTTATTATTATTTTTTTTCTCTTAAATTGAAGCTCTAGGTTGACCTGGTTTTTTCTCAAGATTGATCATCCTCCTGTTGTCATAATACAAATTCTTATTTTGTTTATTACTGCTTCAAACAGCCACTGATTCAACTGTTTCTGCAATTGCTTTGTGATTATATTTTGTCATGAGGCACTAAATAGCCCTGGTTACAGTTATAGGGCTTTGTAAAAGCCTTTGGGTTGGAGAATTGTCCGAAGAAGTAGAAAAATGGGGACGATTGGTGCAGAGGAGCTAAAAATATCGCCTTCTGATTCACATCCTGGCAAAGAGCAACAGGCTGCAGGAGTAGGCATACTCCTTCAGATAATGATGCTTGTCCTCTCCTTTGTCCTGGGTCATGTTCTTCGCCGCCACAAAATTTATTATCTGCCCGAAGCTAGCGCTTCTCTTCTTATTGGTACTTTTCCCTTTCCCTTTTTAAAAAAAAAAAATAAGAAAAGAAATAGCCTCATGATTTTTGTTTTGCTTCAGCATTTCTGAAGTAGTGTTTTCTTTAGGTCTAACTGTAGGTGGACTTGCTAACATTTCAAACACAGAAACAAGTATCAGGTTCTTTTTATCCCTTTCATCGATATCATTTATACTTTTCCTATTTTGCCTTGAATTGATTAGATGAACATTAATGACTAGTTGTCTTGTGCTTGTAGGGCATGGTTTAATTTTCACGAGGAGTTCTTTTTCCTGTTTTTGCTACCTCCTATTATATTATATCCAATCTCATAGTTCAGTTGCTGCTTTTTCTTTTGTCCATGTGATCTTCTTTATTTGTACATCAGTGTTTAATTGCCATTTATACAATTTAATTTCCTTGACATTTAAGTTCGCACCGAGTCGGGGTTCAGTTTATCGCCTGTGAGTAGTAGCCTACTGTCTCTTTCTACTATTTGCAAATTAGATGCTTTTGTAGACATTAGGTGTCTAATTTTTTGCTGAATGATCTGTTAATCCCCATGCTATTTGCAGAAACCATTCTTTTCCAACTTTGGAGGCATTGTCACGTTTGCTATTTTTGGAACCTTTTTAGCTTCAATTGTTACAGGTTTTCTGGTGTAAGTATTTCCATATTTTCTGTTAGTTTGTAAATTTTACAATTTTCAGATGAGCTTCTCATATAACATAGATTTCATTTTTGCTCATTCTTTCTAATTGTTTCCTGGTTTAGTTACCTTGGTGGTCTCATGTACCTCATGTACAGACTTCCATTAGTTGAATGCCTAATGTTTGGTGCTCTGATATCAGCAACAGATCCTGTTACAGTTTTATCCATATTCCAGGTGATTTGGCATTCTTTCAGTTTATTAGCTTAAGAATTCTTAGATATTGTAAAAACTGGAAGTTGATTTGTGCAATGTTAAATTACTGCAACATGACATTGCATTCATATAAGCCCAATAATACAATTATACTTTTTAAAATAAAGTGACTGTAGCTGATAAGCTAATCTAGCATGGCTTGTGTTTTTTATTTGAATGCTGAATGTTGTGAGGGATGAAAATTCTATTGTGCAAGTTTGTTCCTTTTATTGTGTTTATTTATTCATAGCATCTGTGTATGATGTCCTTAATTGCAGGAACTTGGCACAGATACGAACCTCTATGCATTAGTGTTTGGAGAATCTGTCTTGAATGATGCAGTAAGCTCTAGTTGCCACATTTTGTCGTTGCAGTGTTTGTTATAATGCATCTTTCATTCAATTTAAACTTAGCCTACATTTGCTGGATAATGATATTGTTTTGTTTGTTTCAAAATTGGTAGATGGCAATATCCTTGTACAGGTATGAAAGATTCTTCCAATATGATGTCAGCATTTATAAGATGATATGCATTCAGTGTCGAATCAAGTGACATTTTGTTGCACAGGACAATGTCCTTGGTGAAAAGTCACGCATCTGGGTCAAGTCTCTTCATGTTGATTGTCAGATTTCTTGAGACTTTTGTTGGCTCAATGTCCACTGGTCAGTTTTAGCAATATAATTTCCATTATTGCTGTGAACACTTTTCGTCTTTGTTCTCTATCTCTCTCTGTTTTTTTTTTTTTTTTTAAAGAAAGAAAACTGAGAATTTCATGCTTCGTTATCTTTATTTGTCTTGGAAATTTCATGCTAATTCAATCTGCTATCAAAACCCACCAGGATATAGGGTTGGACCTAGGATTTTAAACTAAGGGAGGCAGATTTGGTTGAAATTAATATTAAGGATATAAATTTAGTTGAAATCAATATTAAGGGTGGAAAATAGTAAAAAAAAAAAAGGATAAATTTGAAATTTATTAAAAAAAAAAAATTAGAAGTAAAAAGTTAGTTTTAAAAATATAAGGGGGGCAATGTACATGGGTCTGCCCCTACCGGGATGTGTTCTTTAAGAGTGATATATCTTCTAGTCTTGCCTTCATTGTTAAGTTTCCATCATTCATGATGCTTAACGGTGTGGGAATTTTTATTGGAGACTGAAAGAATGATGTTGCAGAAAATAATAGAAACAAAAGAAAAAGATAGCCATGCTTTTTCTTCTTCTTCTTCCTATGCTTCTAAAACCCAGCAACTACTTTTCTTCTGCAGTTTTCTTTCTCTCTTTTTCTATCTTTTCATGCTTCTCAAATGGCAACTGCTCCTTTTCTCAACAATTAGGCATTGAGACATCAATAAGATGCATCATATTGATTTAAGAAATTTCGATGCTAGGATAAACAATTAGATGCAACGTCCCTAAATTTATCACTTGTGCACATTATTATCCTTAAACTTCTATTTGTGACACAAAAATCATCTAAATTTGTCCTAATATAATATTATGACTAATGTTCAGATTTAATGAAACTTTTAGATGGGTTGCTAACTTGTCCCTCAACAAAGTTTATTGTTTTTTAATAATTTTTTCTTTGAAAAAGGGACCTATGTCTCAAAATTTTCTTTATATTTTGTATTTTTTTACCCTCTATTCTTTTTTTCCCCTTCGTTTCTCATTATCATTCTTTACTTGGCCTCACTTTCTTAGCATCCAAAAACAACTTGTTTCATTTTTTATTCTTCTAGGACCTCACATTTTACCTCATTAATTTCAAGGTCAATTCTTTCTCATCCTCCTTATTTTTGTTTCTTGTCTTTTTCATCAACTCTCTTCATTAGCATATTCCAAAATCGTTACTTGTTTCTGCAAAACGGTGGAATAAAAAGTGAAGTGCAAGGTTCTCATAACCAACAGGTTATGGGGGAATGTGTAAATGTCTATTCCTTTTTCCTCTCAATGACATTTCATTAGTTTTATTCTGAAAAATCTTTATTCTTTATATTTGCATATTTTTATTCATTTGTAAGTTTTATGCCTCTGCTAAGGCTGACAATTCATTGCTCTTTGTCCCACAGGTGTAGGAGTTGGATTTACTTCTGCATTGATATCCTTTTTCATTTTTTTTTCTTCCTTCATTATCATTCAGCCCTTTACTCTCAAGCCAAATAGGTTGAATAAAGTTGTGAAGCCTTAATTGCTATTACCTTTTCAAGTATGCTGGTTTGGATATTGACAAGTGAGTATCTGTATCAGTTTTATTGCGCCTGTGCAAAACTTCTAGATATTTACAGAATATATGAATGGTCCTAAATCTAACATGTGTCGTTCTCTCGTCAGTCTTCAAAACTTGGAGTGTTGCCTTTTTGTCCTTTTTCCATACTTCTCGTAAGCTTTCTCCTGGACTGCTTTTACTTTCTGTATTTCATATGTGTTAGATTATAGTCCCTTCTAATGTAAAAGTTTCTTTATTTTCCTAGTTACATGCTCTCTGAAGGTGTTGGCCTCTCTGGTATTGTGTCAATATTATTCACAGGAATAGTAAGTTGATATTGTGAAACTTATCCTCTAGATAACTCATCTCTGATGGAGTTTTGAAATGGAAATACATACATCTTTCAGGTCATGAAGCATTATACGTACTCAAATTTATCAGAAAATTCTCAACGATTTGTCTCTGCTTTTTTCCATTTGATATCATCTCTAGCTGAAACCTTTGTGTAAGGAAGCATACTTGCTCATATCAGAATTGAATATCTCAATGTATGGCAGCCAAACAGGGTACTGACTTTTCTTTCTGATTTGCAGATTTATATACATGGGATTTGATATTGCCATGGAACAACATAGCTGGTCCCATGTTGGATTTATCTTTTTCTCGATTGTATCCTCACTTCTGTTTGTATACACTCAACCACTTTAATATAAGACATTACTATTGTTATTCCTTAACTTGCTTTACTATTTCAGATTTTTATTGGAGTTGCAAGGTTGGAACATTGACCATCTGGGTTCTTTAGCTCATTTGAGACCTAATTTCTTTTGTCATTGTAATGTTCACAAAATCCTCTTAGGGCATTTTCTCCCGAAAACTACTGACCAAGTTTTGCAATAATTTTTTTTTAGGGCAGCAAATGTCTTTTCTTGTGCATATTTGGTCAATTTGGTTCGACCTGCACATCGCAAAATACCTTTAAAACATCAGAAAGCTCTTTGGTATAGTGGTAAGAACAGTAGGCAACACTGCTTAATAAAATCATCCTTTCTTTGACATTGTTGGCTAATTAATTATTGGTGTGGGTAGGGCTTCGAGGAGCTATGGCTTTTGCCCTTGCTTTGCAATCAGTTCATGATCTTCCGGAAGGACATGGTCAGACTATATTTACTGCAACCACAGCTATAGTTGTATTGACGGTCCGCATGCTGACTCTTCCAAACTCATTCTTTTGGTTTCTTAAATTCTAAGTTATGCCTGCTAGTTGTAAACTTAAGTTAGATAGCGAACTCATTCATTAGTTTCTGAAATTCTGAAACACTGTTTCAGGTTTTGTTAATTGGAGGTTCAACTGGTACAATGTTGGAAGCTTTGCAAGTTGTCGGAGATGGCCATGATAGTCCCCCCTTGGGCGAAGTAATTTCTTTTTCTTCTTCTTCTTCTTCTTCCTCTTCTTCTTCTTCCCATATGACTGCCTGTTTGATAAAACATCTTTGTGTGCAAATAGTTGCTTTCTTCCATGAATTTTAAGTCAATGCTGTGGTCAACAGGACCTGTACCCTTCTTAACATGGAACTATTTCCAGATATATTTTTCTTTATTTAGTTTCTGAGGAGTTCTACGCATTACATTTGACATGTAATCAACACATCTTGGGTCACTCAAGAATGGAAAATTTTGGAATCTTAGCTTAAGTGATCCATCATCTACTTCTAATCAGCGGATTAACCATAAAGATACCAATCCGTGGTTGAAATACTTGACTTGAATCAATATGAGCCTAGGCTCATAATGCAGCATTTGCCTTTGCAGCCTTTTTAGGATTAGTTTTATGATATTTGAAATATCTGTTTAGTACACTTAAGGAATTTCTTAAACTTTTGCATCACTTATTGAGATGTTTCTTAAGGTCAATGGAGGTGTTGCAAGCAATTGTTGGTACAAGAATTATAATCGTGCAGCAATCTCAGCTCCTGCCTTTCTTTCACTCCTTATACTGAGTGTCTATGAATTGCTCAGTTTGATAAGGTCCAAATAGTCGATTTAGGACAGTTGCTGTCAACATTTTAATCACCAAATCCTGTTATTTCTTTTCAGAATTTTGAGGTGAGTAACGGTTACATAGCTCCCTCTTATAATGAGGATTCAACATCAGGGAACAGGTTGAAGATGAAACTTAAAGAGTTCCATCGGAGGTAAACTTAATGTTCACATAACTTTGGCTTCCCACAATGTTTCACACAATGTTTCAATTTTTAGCTTCAGAGTTTTCTTATTTCTTTTTGGTTATTTTCCTTTGGATGCAGTGCGGCATCATTCACAGCATTAGACAGGAATTACCTCACTCCTTTCTTCACAAGTCAAAATGGAGATGAAGATGATGATGATAACTTTGGTAAGTCATACTTGCAATTAGATCTCGATTAACAAATATGGTTTGTATAGTCTTCTTTTGTGAACTTTACCAAACACTACTGCAGCCACTGGGAGACCTTATGCAGATAAAGTAGTAGTTACACCACAATATATTTCCAGTTAATTCTGCAAATTTTGGTTAGAATGAACTTTGTTAGTAATTTTCCCAACTTCTTTTCCTTTTTCTAATGTCATCCCTTTTATTCGGATAGATGTCCAGCTCCTGAAACTTTTATTGCTGCAGGCAGATAAAGTGGTGCATTTTCAGTTGCATTGAGCTAGTATATGTCATCTGATTTGCTATATTAAGAGAATCATGTATCTGGAAAACATGAATGGCATAACATTCTGACCAAAAGATCATTTGTCTGCAATTTTCTAGGAGATCATTTTGTTCATATTGCATTTACTTGAATCTTACCATTTGGTTGCTCAACAGATGACCCAATGCCCAGTTCCAGATTAGGAGGTTTCCGTGGCCACAACTGATGTTCAATGACTGTTGAAGAATACATACATCACACTGAATCAGCATTGTAGATAGTTTACAGATGAATACACGAGAGGTTGCATTGATTCTATGAATTATTATTGTAACTGAAATGAGTTTCTTCCACTGAGACAGAGTTTAATTATTAGTTGATAATTTTCTACAAATGAGTCCCTAATTTTTATCATACCGTTCTTGAGGTATTTCTTGGCAATATTATAGATGAGAACAATCAGTGCATTTGATTGGTAATTTTCTAATTTGACTTGTATTCCATGCTAAGTCCACTTTGTTTAGTTGGCATGTGGCGTTTTATTTATCAGCATGGAGCATTTTATTTAGATAATATGTGTATTGTGGCATCAGCTCTTGAGATGTGAAGTTAGTTAATGCTGTTAAAAGTTTGTTGTGAGCATGCTTGGGATTTGAGGATGACCATGATGAACCCAGGTGTCTCCTGAACTTTTGCACAAGCATTATTTAGTTAGCATGTGTCTACTGAACTTTTTCTTTAACGGTTAGGAACCAATGTGTTATCAGTACCAGTTCTAAAGTAAAATTGTCTTAAACCCAAAAATCTAGTCATAATTGAAATTGACGCCTATATCCATAGGCTGTTTCACTGTTGTGAAAAATTCTGTTTCGTTTACACACATTACAGTTCTAACAGCTCATTTCTATCCAAAATCTTCCTTTTTGCATTCCCAAGAGAATTTCACCTGTAAAAACATTCAAAATAAGCATAAATAAGAGCAGAAAAATAAACTAAAAATTTATGAAACTAGTATGAAAACATAACTAAAACTAAGTTAAAATATGACTAAAATATTCACTTTTTCAATCAAACATAAGTTTAGGAGAAAGGGTGAGCATGGTTTGGTTTTTTATTATAATCTACTCGAATCAAAATTGAAATTTGATAAAAATTATAAATTGCAACCGAACTGAATTTGAATACTGGCCAAAATTCTTTTATGTCACTAATTAAATATTGATGGAAATAAATTGATTACCAAAATTTGTATACTTTTATTAGTTGAAATTGACCCGCACGATTAACTGAACTAACTGAATTAGTTTATTCGATTTTTTTGCTAAAACCGAGCCACACTCACCCTATCTATGAACCTGAGAAGTATGGTGACAAGGGAACGGAAAATAACAGGATAAATAAAAGCAGGGGATGGAGTTAGGTACCTTAAAGAGAAGAACTTAAGTTTATGGAAGAGACATCTCGCCCACGTCCCTTATGGTGGCGGAAGTCCCTTATAAGCTTAGAACACAACTGACAGAAAGCAAACACAGTTGCCCAAACAGATATTTTGATTTGATTATTACCAGTCTTGAGGAACAAACAATAACTGGTTATAGCAACTATGCATTGTCCAAGACCACAACCTACTCCAACAATATCTGCTAATGAACCAAAAGGAAGAAACCCATTTTCAGTTGGATAATAGAACCATGGCATTGTTCCCCTCCATTTCCAAATAACCCTTTCCCTTTTAACCTTATACACAACCTCAACTATAGAAATAAGCAGTGCTACAATTGACATCCCCAAACATATTGGAAGAAACAGAGAGTTGTGCTGTGATGACAGCTGATCAAGTACCATTGACGCAAGCTCCACAATGAAGTTTGCAATAGCAAAAGTCCACTCCAGAACCTTATAGTGTAAAAATTGATGAAATAAAAGCTTTATTACCAAGAAAATAATTAACTTAATTTTAATATTGAGTTGGAAATACCTTAGACTTAATACATAATTTGCCCATGTGTTTGTCTATTTTTCTTAAATTGCCTATCTATTCGGCTTTTTTTTTCTTCACAAGCCCTACTTACTGAAAAAAAAAAAAGTAGAATGAGCACTGTAAGAAAAAATAAAGAGTGTAGGGGCTAAGTGAAAAGAATTAGCCAAGCATAATGAGCAAATTAGGTATAAGCCTATTGTATAAAAAAGTTATGTATAAAACTATAAGATTAGAGTAGTAATTGGATGTGTATCCTCATTTAGACTGTTGGATAGATGGGACGCACGCAATCTGACAGTCTGAATGCGCGCACCACATCACAGCCCCATAAGTTTATGAATTAAAATAGACGGAAAGAAAAACCAAAAAGGACCAAAGAAAACCTCTGGAAGAACACTACAAATTCATGGTATAGTTAATAATATAGATAAAAGTTTTGACCTTGTGTTTGTAGCGTGGTTCTTTGGGTACCTCAAGTTTGTCTTGACAACTATAGAATTCAGTGGTTCCAGAACTATGCTCCATTCTTGTAGCTAATTAATAAGAATGGATCGAAAAGTAGTAATATATATTTCCACAACCATTGAGGAATTTGATTGGTTTCAAATTTTAATTCTTGAGCTAGGAATTATGCATATGTAGGGTGAATATATTGATATATAGTGATTTTCTCAGGCAGATTCTAGGCAACGGAGGGTGGGCTTCAGCAATGATATAATCGCCAATTATGTCCGATAATGTTGTAACCCAAGTTTGGACATTTTGAAAACTTGCATTTCAAGTGTGATAATTCAAAGGGAATCTTATTTTAAGTTTTAATTTGGTGCTTGTTCAACATTGTGACACTTCAGATTCTACCGACAAAGGTTATCTCAAATCTTCTTTGAAATAGCCAAATCTCACAATAACGTTTCTGATTTTTTGCGTAAGATTTTGGCTGTTTCGAAGAATTAATTGGATCTTCTTTGAAATAGACAAATTATCTAAGTCTCGATCAACTCTATGCATGCCTTCAACAATCAAGACAAAGTCATCAACAATGGACTATAAAGCCAATGGCGATATACGGGCGTATTGTAATACTTGTGACCCCTCTAAAGCCCAATAATAGAGTACAACATCAACAATTTTTTTTAAAAAAATACAGTCAAAATAATAAGAAAAGATATTTTCTATTTTCATGGATTTTTTATTTAAAAAATAGCATTAATAATAATGAACTAATTATTCAATGGCTTAAAAATATGAAATATCAAAAATTATTGCGAAATTGTATTTTTTTCCATAATATTTGTCTCTTCTACTATTAATGTGAAAGAAATTAGTATAATATTATAAGACAATTCAGTTTCTTTTTAATTTTTCAGTTTGAAAATATAATATAGATGTGTGCTACTCTGACCCCGAAATTCTTGCTTGATGGTCCTAGAATGTTTGAGAAATGAATAAGGGCCTATAATTGTTATAGAAAAACAACAATGTCCTTAAAATATAAAAAGAAAAATAAGAATAAAAAAATAAATTACATTCTAAAACTTGGTTAATCAATAATCATGTTACAATTCGCGAGCAGCTGCCTCATACATACACCTCGAGAAATTAAATATTTTCATATTACTAGATACGATGCTTCGGATTTTAATCACTAAACATTATTTTTTACAATGTCAGAAGTGACCAATTAGTAATTAAATAGTAACAATTAATATTTGAATTCTGAGTCCAGTAATTGAAATATGACAAAAATAAAAATAAAAATGTTAATCCATACTCCTCATCTACATCTTATCTCAAGCATATCTACATGTTCCATGACCTGCACATAAAAGATTAAAGAAAAATAAAAAAACAAAGAAAATCCTATTATTTAAATATGATTTTCTTGCCTAGACTTGATGTACGAGAAGATTTTTATACTAATTCAATGGTGAATTGTCACGTAAGTGGTTATAATAAAATGTCATGATTACTTGATAGGACCTTTTTAATCAGTTTTGCTAATCTAATAATTATACTATATGCCTTCTCATATACTGGATTTAGACAAGATTTTTCCAGTTATAGATTAGTATGATATTCATGGACAGGATGAAGACAAGGAAAAAAGGAAGCAAAACTTACTTGGATCAGAAGTGGTGAGGATAGCGGTATGGGAAAAATCGCAGTTGAAATCATTTTTGCCATGGGTTTGATAAAAGGAGTTCATGGCAAATGATGCATGAGACCTTACATTGTTTGGATCAAAACATGCACCACCAGCTTGAATTGGCTTACAATCCACACCTTGGCTGCACACGTAGTCTATGTTTGCTTGTAATTGTTGATCACTCGCTTCTGCTTTTGGCACACACCATTTCTTCCCTGGCCCTGCTGGATTTGGATTTGGATTTGGACGTGGAGTTGGTCGGTTGCCCTAATTGCATATATTTAAAAAAAAAATAAAAAATTCAATTCTAATGCACAATGGAAAATATTAAAAGAGGAAATTTCATGTTTAGACCTGGCACATGAGGAGGCTTATACACTAATTCAATAACTAATTGCCACATTACCGTTAATAATGTTTGCTTAAATGACAATGCATCGTTGAATTAGTGTATAAACCTCCTCAGATATCGGGTCCAGTTAAGAGAAAAAAATAGAAGGAATAACCTGCGGATTACGCATGATCCCAACATCATAAACAGGAGTAAAATCAGGTCTAAACAAACCCCAATTCTTCTCAGCAGACGTTCCAGGTTTAAGATTCTCATTAAACAAAGCAAATAGATAAGTCTCAAATTTCCTGTTCGGCATCAAAGGGGTACCCCTCCCAGAAGTTACATGCCTAATCAAATTCCCATTATACGCCACCGCGTGCTCCACCGTACAAGCCGGCTGATTTGGGTCACCGGCGGACGGCCAACCGGTCTCGGCAATCATAATGTCCACGTCAGCATATCCCATTGCTTTGATGGCAGAGAAGACAGCATCCATCATAGAATCAAACATGTTAGAATAGTTAATTTTAGTGTATCTATCATAGATGCCACGGTTTGGTTGGAAAAGGGCATAATTGGAAATTTTGGGTGCCCAGCTAAAATATGGGTATGGGTTAACCATAAGAGGTGATTTTGTTTCACGTAGAAATTGTAGCATTGGTTCAAATATTGTCTTTTGGTAGCCTGGCCTTATCCTTGCCGTGCTTGGTGGCACTGAGTGGTAAAGAATTCCAAGTGTGTGAGGAGTTGATACCTGTATCAAATTCAAGTATAATATACACGCTAATTATAATCATAACCAGATGTGTTATTGTTAAACGGATCATAAACATCTCATAAATGGATCTAACCTTAATATCATTGATGCCAGCCCTAACAAGAGCATGGTGAAGGGTCTTCATGCAAGGAACAAGATGAGCAATCCAATCTTGGTTAGCAGACATTAAAATTTCATTGCCAACGGCAATATGAGTAATCTTTGTCTGAGGATAAAAAGGTTTAATATGTTGGTCAACCCATCGGCGGGCATTTTTAATATTGGAAAGAGCTGGAATATCACCATTACCGACAGTAACTGTAACTGTAATTCCGGTGTTGGCAAAAGCTTTAAGAATGTCAGGATTTGTGTCAAAGATTTTAATGCTATCAATAATTGTCTGTGTTTTGAGGAAGTTAGCCACCTCAGCCGGCGGCGGAAGGTTGTTGGCTATTGTTCCATAGTTGACACCAATGGCCCAAGTGGTGGCAGAGAGGTGGAGGACGGTGGCGGTGAAGAGGAGGAGGAGGAGGGGTGTTTTGGTGGGAGAGGGCATTGTTGTTGATATGGAAAATGAAATTGAAGTGTATGAAAATATTAATTATATATACAAAAAATAAAAGGATAAAATATTAAGATTGAGGCAGCTATTTTTGACAAGAAAATTGAAAGAAAAATTTAGAATTAAGGTGAAGAAAATTATAGACGAAAACCAGCTGGTTGGTATATAGTCTTCTTGACCTCTTTTTATGGAGGACGACATTCTTGAATAGTCTATTTTTTCTGTGTTTCAGTTAATACCCAATAATTTGAATTAATGAACTTAAAAAAATCGAATAGGATACTATAAGATTATAAAAAAAAAAAATCTATCATTTTTCACAAATTAATGAATGGTCATGAAATTAGATAAGATTGATAGGTGTGTTAATTGATGGAATAATTTTTACTAACAAACTAAATTACTAATTAATTAATTTTATGGGTGTTATAGATTTATACGAAAAGTGCAGCAAAATTAGTGGTGGAGAAAATGGTTTTGTTCACGTCTAGAGGTTTTACGTGTGGGTTACAGATCATTTCTGCAGTCAAAAACTTTGAAGCACACTGTATTTGACAGTAATTAATATTTACGTGCTGAAATTTAACTATTTGCTTGGGTTTTCTAGGACGCGTTTGTTTATGTTCGAAATTAGATGGCATTTGTAAAGTATGTGGCTTTGTTTCATTTCGTAAGGTGCTAAAACAGCAAACACGGCCACCTCATTGCTTTTCTTTTTCAAAAATTAAACAATTTTCGGACTGTTATTATTACTTTAATAAAGATATGTCTGTTCTTTATAAAATTCTTTTGGCTTCGCACAAACAAACGCGGCCGACGCGGCGATGCTGCAAATGGGGACACAACTAATGCTTGACGGTGGGAAAAAGAATGAATGCACTTGAAAGTCGAAACGCGTATTACTTTAAGGTTAGTCTATTAATTTATTCGATATTACTTTTCTTTTTTAATTCATTTGATATTAGATTTCATTCCTTCCACTGATTTGAATTTGCATAGAGCATGTTTCACTTTCTATATATTCAGTATTTAAATTCAAAATTTTTAATTCAAAAAAATCCTTTTTTAATAAAAATTAAATTTAAATTTTAAAAACATTAGAATGGATCATTTTACTTTAATATATATATATAATATATTTATTCGGTATAAATTTAAATTAATAAAAATTAAAAATAAATTCAAATTTTGATCAATTAAAAATGTTAACCGACACTTAAACATTTGAACTAAAAGCTGTGAATAATTTATATAAAATTTGAACTAAAAGTGATAATAATTTATATAAAAAAATGATAATTTAAGGTTTGTTAAAAAGAATTATTAATTATATTTTAGTTATATCATGCAATTAATGAATATTACTTAATTTTACTAGAAACGAAAATTCACTAAATCGCTAAAAACTGAGGAAATGAGAATGTGTATCCTTTTTATGAGGCACATTAATTTTATAAAAGACATGATGCATGTTGCTTCAAAACAATAATTCTCAAATTAGGATTTTGCACTTAGATAAAATATTAATTTATATTTTAATGAGTAATTTAGTTAGATAATAGTAATCAAGTACTGCATATCAATTACAGCTCTCTTCAAACTGAATAACAACTGAAAGTGGAAAATGCATATCAATTACAGCTCTCTGCCAATCCCATTTTTAATGTATTTATGCTTCTCAATGCTAGGGCATCGAACAATCCTATTTCAAATGTATTTGCATGCGCCATGACCTGTAAAATAAAAATACAAATATGATCACGAATAAACTTTATAATAAAACAAGGGAAAAAAATTATCAGACCATATTTTATATTACGTGAATAATTGAATTATAACACAATCTGATTAAATATTTTTAAAAATGAATAAAAGATGAATTGCTGGCAAAATCACTTTAAACTTAATTTTTAGGTTTATTTAAACACCGAAAGTTATAATTAATTTGCAGCCAAATTAATTATTCTGTTTGATCATCATAATTAAGAACATCTTTGTCCCTTTTTTTTTGGTCCAAAATTACTATGTAACATAAATTTATATTCCAATCTTATAATATCATTGTATATATAGTTCTACAATTAAAGTATAAATTAACAAAAAAAAAATAGATAAACATTTTTAAAGATTGAATGAAGCCATTTGCTCGTCAATTAAATGCAATTAGGTCCTAAATAATTTAAGATTGAGCACAGAAATTAAGTTTTGAGGATGATTTGTTCATCAAAGTATAATTTAAGAAGCAAAATTTCAACCTTAAAAAGAAAAGAAAAGAAAAAAGAATAAAAAAAAGGGGCTTACTCGGGTCAGAAGAAGTGAGGAGACCGGTGTGAGAGAAGTCGCAATTGAAGTCATGGGCACCATGGGTTTGGTAGTAAGAGTTCATGAGAAAAGAAGCATGAGACCTATGGTTATTTGCATCATAACATGCACCACCCGCTTGTATTGGCCTGCAGTCCACTCCTTGCCCACACACGTACTCTATATTGGCTGCCAATTGTTGATTGCTTGCTTCTGCCTTCGCCACGCACCACCTCTTCCCACTTCCCGGTCTCGGCCGTGCACCACCCCCACCACCACCCTGCGTTTTGGATTTTAAAATAAAATAATTAATCATACATAGCCAAAAAAAAAACTGGGTTCATTATGGAGAAGTATAAAATCTGATTTTGGTGCATTATCAAGACATGAGCACATGGTGCATGTGACCAAACTTTTTAATTTACATTTTGGTAATAATTAAGGCTAATTAGTACTAATTAGACATGCTATACTCAGTCTTTACATGTGGTTATTTAGTAAACTGATTTATTTATGTATAAAAGACACATATGCTTATCTGGCTGCAAAGAAATGTGGGAGATGAGTTAAATATTGGAGAATTCAAATATAAAAAATAAAAATACTAACCTGTACGTTGCGGGTAAGCCCAATATTATAAACCGGGCTAAAATCCGATCTAAACAACCCGAAGTTTCTCTCTGCTAATGGACCAGGTTTAAGATTTTCATTAAACAAGGAGAAAAGATAAGTCTCGAACCGCAGGTCGGGCATCAAAGGTGTACCCTTTCTCTGGGTATCACGTCTGACCAAAATGCCATTGAACCAAGCTGCATTTGCCGCACTACATTCCGGTTGGCCCGGGTCGCAAAGAGAGGGCCAACCGGTCTCGCCCACCACAATATCCACGTCACCGTAGCCTAGTCTTTTCATAGCCGAATGAACAGCATCCAACATTGCATCATACATGTTATAGTATGTAATGCCAGTGAATATATCAAGTACTCCCTTGTTGGGCTTGAAAAGAGCATAATTGGCCATGTTTGGTGAGTAACCAAAATATGGGTATGGATTAACCATGAAAGCTGATTTGGTTTCTCTTAAAAACTGGAGCATTGGTGCAAAGACAACACGGTCGTACCCTCGCCTGAACCGCCCTTCACTTGGTGGCTCCGAGGTTGAGAGTATGCCAAGAGAATGTGGTGTTGTTACCTGTTTAATATTAGAAAATTAAGCTTTCAACATATAATTATTATTTTTTTATTCCTAAGTAAAATCTTTCTCTTAAAATAAATAAAGACATTAGTTAGATTTAGAACAAGACAGAGATTAGTTGGGACCGGTTGGGTTCCAATTCCAAAGACTTAAAAGACCAAAATTCAAAGAGTTTTGAAAAGTGGAATTCCAATAATGTCCTTTTCTTTTCTTTTCTCTCTTTAATCTAAATTCAAGTTTGAAGTTTCTAAGAAATAAGTTGAATAATGAGTTTTAATAAATTTCATAGGTCCATCAGCACCTATACAACACAAGGTAAATATGAAAACTAAAGCAGTGCAACATAAAAATTTCTGAAAAAACTAAACTAAATGCACAAACCTTAATTCCTGTAAATCCAGCAGAAACAAGAGCATTGTGAAGGCTCCTCATGGCAGGAACAAGATTAGAAATCCAAACCTTATTAGCAGTAGCCATAATTTCATTACCGACAGCGATTCTGTTAATCCTAGTCCGAGGATAAAACGGTCCAATATTACCAGCAACCCATTTGCGAGCATTATTTATATTTGCAAGAGCAGGAATATCGCCGTTGCCGATGGTGACAGTAACAGTAATGCCAGTGTCGGCAAAGGCACGAAGAATATCTGGATTTGTATCGAAGATCTTGATGCTATCAATTATTGTTTGAGTTTTCAAGAAGTTGGCCACCTGAGAAGGTGGCGGCAGGTCGTTAGCAAAAGTGCCGTAGTTTACTCCGATGGCGGAAGCTGTGGTGGAGAGGTAGAGAAGAAAGGAGATCAGGAGGAGCAGGTGGTGGGTTTTGGAGTTCATATCTCTGATCAGTGGTGTGAACTGTGAAGGGAGAAAGAGTGAAGGATGGATTTGGGTTTGCACTTTGCAGTGTTGAAACTTGAAAGATGAAATCATGAAAATGACATCTTTAATTGTCAATACTTCAAGTTTTAGGAGACTTTTTTATTGGAGGTTGGACCCAAGATAAAGTAGTAAAGGGCCCTATATAAATGTGTAGTGTAGTCCGTAGATTTGGGCATTTCAAAATTAATGGCGAACCGAAGTCCCTTAATAATATGTTGGGTAACTACTAAAATATTCAATACGTATAGTTATTCTATCAAGCATAGCAAAAAATAAAATAAAATAAAATAAAAAAATAAAAATTCATTCTTAAAATCAAAACATAAATTCTAAAAATTTTAAACATCAAAATACAAATCATAAAACTTACATGTCAATACAATTAAAAAAAAAAATACAAAACCAGTCTTATTTAAGACTAGGCATGAAATATAATATAGGATAAAATGATAATTTTAATTAAAATATAAAAATTACCTCTATAAACCACATATATATTAAAAACTGCATAAAAGAGATAGTTAACCATTAACAGCTAGTAAACTAAACAATAAGTTTAATTTCAAATTTATTAATTATAATTTAAAAAAAATTAAAATATGTGTCCGTATCCAATCGAACGAACTAATCACATATATACTGTTTTGAATTCAATTTTAACAATCGGTTTAACGATTTTTCGATTATTTTCAGCCCCGGTAAAGGCTATATTATGTATTTTAAATTGGTTTTGGAAAAAAAACTTATATATTTATTCAAAATACTGCTAATTCAATACTTTTATAATAGTTGAAAATGGCACAAAAATTTAGGAGTGAGCAAAAATATTGAATTTTTTATTAACTGAAAAATTGATTCGAAACTTAATTGATTTTAAATGAAACAAACCAAAATTTTAAAATTACGACTTTTATTTTTAAAAATCGATTAACCGATTGAATATATTTTATATATTATATTTTTATTTTTACACTTAAATTTTTGAATATTTTTATAATTTATAAGTATTATGTTATATGGCTTTTTAAAAATATTATTAAAATATATATTTTTTTAATTATAAACATTGAAATTATCTTTTTATTATAATTTTTATTCATACATGTGCATAATTAGCATTCTATTTTTAATAAGAAAGAGAAAAAATCAATTAAACCGGTTAATCAAAAAACCAGACTGAAATCAAATAAATTTTTTGATTAATTGAACCATTAGTTTCGATTTATGGATTTATAGTTAATAAAATTTAAATTTTTCGAACTTCAGTTCACAATTTGAAAAAATCAGCGATTTTGATTAACTACCGATTTAGTTATATATATTAAAAATGCCCAACATTGAGCATCTGCCTCTCCCTCACCCCTCTCGCCAGCCGCCTTTCTCTCTCGCCATCCTCTTTATGTTGCTCCAATGACCAATTTTGTGATCCTCTTTATATTGCTCCAATGACCAATTTTGTGGTTTGTTTATTGTTACTGGATACATTTTTGATGAGGGGAGTAGATTTTATATATATATATATATATATAGTGGAAAATGGAAAGAAAATGAAAGGAAAGTAAGAGTGAAATACTTTCAACTTTGATAGAAATTAAAGAAGGAAAATCAAAGCAAATGAAGGAAAAGAAGAAGAAGGGTGAAACACTAAAGATGGATCGAGAGGTAGAAAATGGCTCATAAGCTACTTTACTTTTGGTAGCTGTGCTCTGACACTTATAATACATGTTTCTTTTTTATTATTATTATTATTTTACAGTTGTTGGTTTCTTTTTTTTTTTTTTTTTATAATAATTGGTTTCTTTATATGTTATTTCACTTTTCTTTTTAATTTCATGTATTACCACTTTTTATAATTGTGGGAAATATCAGTTTAGTTTGGTTAGGCATTTCAGGGCCATGCTACCCAAAATATCACAAACCAACACTGCCATTAACACCAAAATGGAACACTACAAGAAAAATACTATTTCCCGACGGAAATTCCCGACGGAAAATAAGGAATTTCCGTCGGGAAACTAAATTGCCGACGGAAATTAATTCCGTCGGCAATTTAGTCGTAGGCAAATTTCCCGACGGAAATTCAATTTCCGTCGAGAAATTTTACAAATTAAAAAAAAAAATTAATAATAACAAAACAATTAACATAAATAAATAATAATAATAACAATACAAATTATAAATAAATAATAATAATAACAATACAATTAACATAAATAAATAATAATAATAGCAATACAAATAATAACAATACAAATTATAAATAAATAATAATAATAACAATACAATTAACATAAATAAATAATAATAATAACAATACAAATAATAACAATACAATTAACATAAATAAATAATAATAATAACAATACAAATTATAAATAAATAATAATAATAACAATACAAATAACATAAATAAATAATAATAATAACAATACAAATTAACATAATAATAATAACATGTTGAATAATAATAATAATAATTTAATAATAATAATATGTTGAATAATAATAATAACTAAAATTAACACTAATTAACAATAATAATCATAATATGAAAAATTCTATTAATAAATTTAATAACAATAAAGTTTTAAGAAATATAAATTTAAACAATAATTACAATTTACCAATATTAATCTAACATAAATAAAATAATAATAATATTAATAATAATAATAATTCTTATTATACCCAATTAACAATAATAATAATAATAATAATAATAATAATAATAATAATAATAATAATAAATAAAAGAGAGGCAGATCTGTACCTGGCGCCGGAGGAGGAGGAGAGGTGGTCGGCGGCGATTGGGCAGAGGGCAGAAACGGGGAGAGGAGAGGGAGGAGAGGGAAAGAGAGAGAGAGAGAGAGAGAGAGAGAGAGAGAGAAGGGAAGGAGGAGCGGGAAAAGAGGGAGGGAGTGGAGGCCGATCGGCGCCGGAGGGAGGGGGAGGGGCGGTGGTCGGCGGCGGCTGGGCAGAGGGAGGAGAGACGGGGCGAGGAGAGGGAGAAGAGAGAAAGAGAGAGAAGAGAGAGAGAGAGAGAAAAAAAAAAGAGGGAAAGTTAAATTTAATTTAACTTTAGCGACGGAAAGCATCTTCCGTCGCTAAAAAAAGAGAGGGAAAGTTAAATTTTTTATCTTTAGCGACGGAAAGAATATTCCGTCGCTAAAAAGAGAGGGAAATTAAATTTTTTTATCTTTAACGACGGAAAGCTTATTCCGTCGCTAAAAATAGCGACGGAATATTCAAACCGTCGCTAATTTTAGCGACGATTTTTTTACTCCGTCGCTATTTTAGCGACGGATTTTTATTCCGTCGCTAAAAATACAATTAAGTTTTTTTTTTATTTTTTTCAGCGACGGAAAAGAATTTCCGTCGCTATTTTTAGCGACGGTTCATAAAAACCGTCGCAAATATCGGTCGGCAATTTTGGTGGAAAATCTTGGCGCCATTTTTAGCGACGGATTTTAATGTCCGTCGCTATTTACCGACGAAAATTAAATTCCGTTGCTAATTAGCGACGGAAATTAAATTCCGTCGCTAAATAGCGACGGAGGGTAATATCCGTCGCTATTTAGCGACGGAAATGACTCCGTCGCTAAATTTCCGTCGCTAATTCATCATTTTCTTGTAGTGGAACACTTCAGACTTAAATTTTATTTTAATATATTTACTTGTTGAATTAGTTTGATCATTAATTATATATTTGATATGTAATTAATTTTCAAGTACTTTGAATATTTTTAATTTATATTTATAATTTAAACATTATGTTGAATTATGTTTGGTTTTAAATTTTAATTTTTAAGTACATTGATTATTTTAATTTTTTTATAAATATATTTTATAATTATAGTAATTAACCGAAAAAATATTAATTAACAGGTTCGAAAAATTGAAACAGAAAAACAAATTAACCAATTGTAATGGATTGATTAATAGTTAATGTTTTAAAAAAATTGATATTAATGGACTGGTTAATTTTTTGGCTTATAGACCGGTTAACCGGTCTATCATCACTTCTAATTATTAGTTTCATATTAAATATATTCAATTCTTATAATTAATTATTATTTTTTAAAATTTTTTTTAATGAATATTATATTTTAATTGTATTTTTCATTTTTGAAACATTTTTAATTATTAAAAATAACATTACAAATTGTATAATTTATTAAATTTATATGTTAAAATTTTTAATAATTAATCAATAAATCGATCCAAAAAATAATCAAAAATTGAAACTAATATAATAGTTAATCGAAATTAATAGACTGATTAATATAAATTGTTAATAAACCAATTAATCAGTCAATGCTCACCGCTATAAAAATTATCTCAATAATAGTTAGAAAAGGGTCTTTGAAATGCAATTTTTTCACATTTTTCAGCACCTATGGGCTACAAGAGCGTTTTAAATAATTCGAGAAACAAAATAGGGTTGGGAATATAATTCGAAGAATAAATAGTAACTTTCTATATATGTATGTGTGCAGGTAAGCTTAGACTGTAGACTTTTTTTAGGAAATTGGAGGTTGATGGCCGCCCCCTCTCTCTTATTGGATTCATTTTTTGAGTCATATTCAGTTTTTAAATATTTATTTTTAAGAAAAAACAATTCGATCCCAAATTACACCATTAATCAATCGCTAACAATAAATAACTAAACATTTTCCATTTTTTTTAAAATCTTTTTAGTTTGAAAGACAAAATTCAAACATATTATAACCATAGGATTGTTTATGCATCGCCACCGTTGTAGGGCAGCTATTGGGAGAGAGCATGCTGGGTTGGTATGCTGTGTTCGAGCTGCTAAGGATAAGGCAGCAACACCCCTCGTAGCTGAAGCTACCGCAATCAAACGGACTGTGAAACTGGCATTGGACAAAGGTTTCCAAGAAGCAGGGGCGGATCTCCATTGATTGTGGGAGGGGCATGGCCCCCTCATTTTTTTTTTCTTCATTATCTTTGGAAAACTACTTTTTGATATCTGGAAAAATATTTTTCCTTATAACTTGGCCCTCCTAAATTTTTTAAATCTTTCATATATAATATTTGCCCCCATTCCTTCATTCCTAGTTCGCCCCTGTTTGAAAGTGATACTGAAATTGTCATCAAGGCTCTCAGGAAAGACAGTAGATTTAAAAACATTTGTTTTGATATACTTTCGTTATCTGCTTCGATTTGTAAAGTCTTTTTTGTTTTTGTGCATAAAACTGCTATATAGCTCTTAAGTTTTGGACCATATTTTTTTGCAGGTCCCAAAGACACATAGAAGGCGTGAATTGAGTGTCTTAAATTTTTCTGACTATTTTTCTAGTGGAACAGAAATATATGAAAATGCAGACTTTTGATTATGAACACGGAAATGTAATTCAAATAATGTTCAGATTTTTGCAAGTTATTTTTCAATCAAAATCTCAAAAATAATTCTGAAAAGTATGTGTATAAAATTTGTTGTGAATATTTCAAGAATTGTTTTCAGGACAATTTTAAAAATTCAAATTTCAGAATATCAAAACAGAGTAGTAAAAAAGCAGAGTTTAAAAAAAGAGAGCAGAAAAGCAAACACATAAAATTTATAGTGGTTCGGTCCACTTGCCTACAATCCACTCCTCAATATTCACTTCTTGAGTTTTTCTCTACACTTTAACTCTTTTAAGGATAAGAGTTAAAACCAATATACAATCCTAAATATATATATCTACTCACAATCTTTTTCTAAAGTAAAAAATAGAAAACACTTATTACAATTTTTCTTCCAGTTTCCAGCCAACCCAACTTATAATATTTTACAAAATAAATTTTCTCACAAACAATTACAACAAAAGCTACAATTAAATTGAGGAGAATATTTAAAGAATGAAGTGCAAAAGATGTGAAAAATGAGATGAACAAAGTTAACATTTTCTCTTAAGAGAAAGAAATTCTTTCACAATTTTTTCTAACCTTCTAATAGGTGAAAACAACATGTATTTATACTCAAAAATTTAGTTCTAAGTGTTTGAAACATAAACTAACCGTTTCTAACCGTTGGAGCACAAAACAGGGAAAACAGACCAAAATTAGTGGTTATTTTTGTCCTGTAGTGAAGTTTAGATTTTTGTCCAGAACAACGATACTTACAGAAATTCGTTTAGAAATCTAAAACTGACAAAATTATTTTCTAAAGAACCATTTTCTAACAAAAACCAATTTAACTCAAAATTCATTTTCTGACTTAAAACATTTTTATGCAACTTTCAATCTATAAAATGCATGTATGAATGGAAATGATTTGCTTCAATTTGATTTTATAATTTAGTATCCTAATTCCTAACAAACTAAGGCAACTCACCGATTTATCTTCTTAAGTCCATACTTGATATATCTTGATCTTTAGAATATTGATATTTTGCATCAGAAAATATATAGAAAATTCTTGCATAAATTGTTTAGAAAAAAATTCACAATATAATTTATTTAAGATTTGATTATCATCAAAATTAGGATGTGGCCTTGAACCAACAACCTCCCCATTTTTTATGATGACAAAACCTTAATAAACTCCACTTAAAAGTCTATCTAGGTTAGTCTATAAAACTCCCCCTGAATATGTGCATGGGGGTATATATAGAGATAAAACTTTATACAAAGATAAATTTTTTGCATTTTATGCTATAACCATAATTGCCACTAGTATTATTTATGCATCATCATTAAATAAAAGCACATGCATAACATCTTGTTCTCCCCCTTTTTGTGATCAAGCAAAAAGGAAGAAATACACAAAAATATCCATCAAAAAGTATCCCAATCATATCAAAGTGTGCAACAAAACATCCAACTAAACAGAAAACCAAATATTCCAAAAGTAAGACGAAGCAGACACATTAAGGATCAACGTCCATAGGGCGAGTATTGCTGCCAGGGTGTTCGGGTTTGGGTGGATTCTTTACCCGGAAGATAGCATTCCGGGCGGACTTCCGACCAGCATGAGCAGAAGGAGAATCCTAGGTAGTAATATCAAGGGCCACAGTAGGGGATGGAGTAGGAGACACAATAGGGGGCACAATAGGGACTACAGTAGTTTCAGCAAAAGGAGAAGAAATTAAAAGTGGGATAGTATCAACCAACTTACCAAAAACTTCGCTTAATTGCTGAAATAGCCCAGATGCTGAGCGTATTTTAGATCCAAATTCCTTTAGCTAGGAATGATTGAAGTAGGTGGTGGATTTTGAAGATTCTGCAGCAGGAGATGTATCAGATTCGACTGGAGCCTGTGAGCGGGAAGATTTCTCAACTGCAACTGCAGGAGGACTTGAAGGAACATTCACACCAGAGGGAGATCCACACTTTGATACAGATAAGGTATTCGTTGGACTTTCGGGGGTAGAAGTGTGATCAGATTTTTCACCAGACTTTTATGCAGACATAGATCAGAATCAGTATCAAAATTAGTAGAAGATCCAGAATTCTTACCAGACTTGTCACCAGTCAGAGATTGAGCTTTGCTGGATGAAGAATCAGAATGGCTATCAATAGATTTCTGCGATTGCTCCTCAGTCTTAAGTTCCTTGATAGCAGTGACCCAATCATGCCTCTATATAACTTTTTTTCAACATTTCTACCCTTTTCATCTTTGTTAATCTTTATAGTTGAGCTCATAAGAGTGCTAGTAGATTTTGCATCAGACATCTTGAATTTTTTCAGCAATTCCTTTGTGTACTTCGCTTGATTTATAAAAATACCATCTACACATTGCCTAATTTGGAGTACCAAAAAGAACGTTAACTCACCCATCATGCTCATTTCAAATTCCCTTTTCATGATAGCTTCAAACTATTTGCACAACGAAATGTTAGTAGAACCAAAAACAATATCATTAATATAAATTTTAACAATCAGAATATGAGATAATTTATGCTTTATGAAAAGAGTAGTGTCTACTTTTTCTCTATTAAAACCATGAGCAGGCAAAAAATAACTTAATTTTTTATACCAAGCTTTAGGAGCTTGTTTCAAACGGTATAAAACCTTTTTAAGTTTGAAAATAAAATCTGGATGTTTAGAATTTTCGAAACCTAGAGGTTGTTCAACATAAACTTCCTCATTTAATAAATCATTTAGAAAAGCACTTTTAACATCCATTTGATATAATCTGAAATTTTTGAAACATGTAAATGTACATAAAATTCTAATAGCTTCTAATCTAGCAATAGGTGCAAAAATTTTATTGAAATCTATACCTTCCTCTTGATTGTAGCTTTGAGCCACTAATCTGGCCTTATTTCTGACAACATTACCTTGCTCATCTAACTTATTTCTAAAGACCCATTTTGTTCCAATGATATAACAATTTAATTGAGAGTCTAGGAACAAAATTCCAAACTTTATTTTTTTCAAACTGGCTCAACTCTTCTTGCATAGCAATAATCTAATTATCATCATTTTGAGTATCAGTATAATTTTTAGGTTTAAGTTAAGAAATAAAGGCTGCATTACCACAATATTCATGCATAGCTCTCCTTGTCATCATTTTCTGAGAAGGATCAATTAATAGATTATCTTTCGGATGATACTTGTGAAATCTCCAATCTTTAGATAATTCTGCTAGTTGATCAGAGTGTTGTTCCGTCTGATTTTCTAGTACATTATTTGTTTGAACATCTGACTCATTTTCTGTGTCACTATATTGCTTAAGAGTTCCATCATCCGGATCTAGCAGCTGATCTAGTGACTTCTCTGTTTCAGTATTCTGTTGATCTTTATTTTTTTCTTTCTCAAAATCTGTTTCATTATCAGAAAAACTCTTTTCTCTAGAATTTATGTTAGTAAAATCAAATTTAATATTTATTGACTCCTCTACTTTAAGTATTCTTCTATTAAAGACTCTATATGCTTTAGAATTTAAGGAATATCCTAAGAATATACCTTTATCAAATTTTGCATCAAAATTAGTTAAGTTATTTTTATCATTAAAAATGAAACACTTACAGCCAAAAGGTTGAAAGTAGCTGATGTTCAGTTTTCTGCCCTTTCATAGCTCATATGGAGTCTTTTCTAACACTGATCTGATCAGAATTCTATTCAGAATGTAGCATGCAGTGTTGATCGCCTCAGCCCAAAAATACTTAGGTAGATTGTTTTCGTTCAGCATTGTTCTGGCAATTTCTTGAAGAGTTATGTTCTTCCTTTCTACGACACCATTCTGATGAGGTGTCCTTAGAGCAGAGAAGGTATGATTGATTCTATAATTGTTACAGAATTCTTCAAATTTCTTATTTTCAAATTCTCCACCATGATCACTTCTTATTCTTGTGATCTTGTATCCCTTTTCATTTTGAATCTTCTTACTCAATTTTTTAAATGCGTCAAACACATCATCCTTATGAGCAAGAAATAATACCCAAGTGTATCTAGTATAGTCATCCACCACATTTAGCACATAGGATTTTTCACCAATACTTAAGGATTTATTAAACCAAATAAATCCATATGAAGAAGCTCTAAAGCCTTCTTGGTGGAAACACCACTCTTAGATTTATGGGAATTTCTGGTTTGCTTTCCAAGTTGACACATTTTGCATACATGATCTTTATCAATGTTCATTTTTGGCATTCCATTTACTGAATCTTTTCTGACCAGGTTTTCTATTGCATGAAAACTAGCATGACCCAATTTTCTATGCCACAAAATACTTAGATCATCCTTTAAAATAAGAAATTTAGCCTCACTTTTCTTGATATCTTTCAGGCTAACTAAATTAATATTTCCAGATCTTTGACCCTTTAGAACTGATTTTCCTGTTTCAACATCTTCAACTTTACAATGATCTACTTCAAAAATTACTCTTCTCTTCTTGTCACAAAGTTGACTTATACTTAATAAATTGTATTTCAGACCTTCAACAAGAGAGACATCCTCAATAACTGGATTAGAATCAATAGATCCGATACCAATAATTTTCCCTTTTCTGCTGTAACCAAAGCTGACAGAACCACCTTCAGATTTTACCAGTTTAGAAAACTTAATTCTGTCCCACGTCATATGCCTAGAGCAGCTACTGTTCATATACCACTTTTTTGTTTTGGCGCTCCTTAGGCAAACATACAATGAATTCAAGTGTTTTTAGATACCCAATCTCTCTTGGGTCCTTCATGGTTAGTAACAACAATTTCAGAATTTTTAATCACCCATTTCTGATTGACAGAATTAGCATTCTTCTTATAATAACAAAATTTTGATATATGTCATTTTCTACAGCAATAAAAACACGTAGCAGAAAAATTAATTGCCAATTTAAAATAAGATAAAATTTTATCAGTCTTTTTCTGGGTGTAATTTTTCTTGTGATAACTCTTTGATGTACTTGCATGAACAGATTTTGTATTATCAACACCATTGCCATTACACACAAAAATCTATTTTGCTTTAACATTGCACTTTTCATGTAAAGATGTATATTTTCTTTCCAAATCAGAATATTCATTTTTCAACTTAATTTCTAATTGCTTAACATGTTTATGCTCCAAATTTAATGCATCAAAATTCTTTTTCATCTCAATATGCGTCTTTTTAAGCATACAATATTTACGATGCAATTTTTCAAAACATTCAAGCATTTTTTTATTCTCATCACCATTCTCATTTGAATCAGAATTTGACTCAGAATCACTTATCTCGGATTTTTTTGAGTCATTAGCTGAAGTTTCTGCTCTATATCAGAAGAAGAATTCTGCTCTTCACGATCAAAAATTGCCATCAGACCAACGTTATCAGAATATTCAGATTCTGATTCACTTGTGCTTGATTATTCTTCACTATCACTTCATGTAGCTTTCATAGCCTTCTTTTTGAATCTTTTCTCCTTTCTTTTTAAATTCAGACATTTGAATTTAATATGACCAGGTTTGTTGCATTCATAACAGATAACATCTCCAGCAGATTTTGAAAAATTTTCTGCCTTGTGATGAGAAAATTTCTGATTCTGTTTTCTGTAGGACTTTTTTCCTTTTCTGTACAGCTTTTTGAATTTCTTAGTGATTAACGCCATTTCATCATCACCTGTAGAATAATCACTTCCAAATTCTGACTTGAGAGTAATAGCTTTCAATTTCCTATCTTTTTCTTTCTCTACATCTTGAGACTTAATGTAAAGCTAATGTAAAATAAAGATCCACAAACATTATCAAAATTAAGAGTATTAAGATACTTATCTAAAAGAATTGAAGCTTTTACTTTCCACCTGGGAGTGAGACCTCTAACTAGCTTTGCAATTTTATTATACTCATCAAGTTTCTTACCAAGAGCTTTAATTTCATTAGTTAGTTTCACATACTTGTTGATTACCTCAGAAATTGACTCTTCTGGTTTCATTTTGAATGTTTCATAATCTACCATAGTATCTTTAACTTGATTCGTACCTTCATAAGTTGCTTGTAGCTTGTCCCATATTTCTTTAGCAGTATCACATCCAGAGACTCTGTTGAACTCATTAGTTTGTAATGATCATAACAGAATACTCATAGTTTTAGAATTCAGCTGCACTTGCTTCTTTTCTACTTCAAAATTTTTTTTTTTCTGGTTTTCAGCACAGTAGCAGTAACGAAAGCTCCTTCTTTAGTTGATTGCTTTTGTGGAGGCTCTTCTCTATCTTCAATGATATTCTAATAATCCATATCTTGTGATTGAATAAAGTGCCTTATAATAACTTTCCATAAAGGATAATTTTTACCATTTAACATTGAAGAACAATGAACAGAATGTCCTTCTTTGAAAGGAGTAGCAACTGAAGTATCAACCATCTTTAGGATCACTCAAGGAGGTTAAACCTTAGGGAAATGAGTACTGCTCTGATACCAAATATAGGTTTCAAAGGCACATAAAAGGGGGGGGGGGGGTGAATTGAATGTCTCAAACTTTTCTAGTTATTTTTCTAATAGAATAGAAATGTATGGAAATGCAAAATTCTGACTATAAATACAGAAATGTAATTCAAATAATGTTCAGATTTTTACAAGTCCTTTTTCAATAAAAATTTCAAAAATAATTCAAAAAAGTGTGTGTGTAAAATTTGTTGTAAATATTTCAAGAATTGTTTTAAGGACAATTTTGAAAATCCAAATTCCAGAATATCAAAACAAAGTAGTAGAAAAGCAGAGTTTAAGAAAAGAGAGCAGAAAAGTAAACACACAGAATTTATAGTGGTTCGGCCAACTTGCCTACATCCACTCCTCAAAATTCACTTTTTGAGTTTTTTTCTTCGCTCTTAACTCTTTTAAAGGTAAGAGTCAAAACCAATATACAATTCTAAATATGTATATATATCTACACACAATCTTTTTCCAAAGTAAAAAATAGAAAACACTTATTACAATTTTTTCCCTAGTTTCTAGCCAACCCAACTCACAATCTTTTACAAAATAAATTTCCTCACAAATAATTACAACAAAAGGTATAATCAAATTGAGTAGAATATGTAAAGAATAAAGTACAAAAGATGTGAAAAATGAGATGAACAAAGTTAAGCTTTTCTCTTAAGAGACATAAATTTTTTCCAACTTTTTCTAACCTTCTAATAGGTGAAAACAACATGTATTTATACTCAAAAATTCAATTTTAATTGTTTAAAATATAAACTAGTCGTTTATAGTCGTTGGAGGACAAAACAGGGAAAATAGACTAAAACTAGCAGTTATTTTTGTCCTGTAGTGATGTTTAGATTTTTGTCCAAAAAAGCAATACTTATAGATATTCGTTTAGATATTTGAAGCTGATAAAAAATTTATTTTCTAAAAAACCATTTTCTAATGAAAACCAATTTAGCTCAAAACTCATTTTCTGACTTAAAAGATTTTTATGAAACTTTCAATCTATAAAATGCTTGTATGAATGCAAATGATTTGCCTCAATTTGATTTTACAATTTAGTATCCTAATTCCTAACAAACTAAAGCAACTCACCAATTTGTCTTCTTAAGTTTATGCTTGATATATCTTGATTTTCAGAATATTGATATTTTGCATCAAAAAATATGTAGAAAATTCCTGCATAAATTGTTTAGAAAAGAATTCACAATAGAGTTTATTTAAAATTTGATTATCATCAAAATTAGAATGTGGCCTTGAGCCAACAATTTTGATTAGTGAATACCTTTTTTGATACAAAAAGCTTTAACAATAGCTGGACCAAAAGCACCTTCAAAAGCTCTGCAACTAGCAACCAAGAAAGAACCATACACATCCCTCGTGACCCAGCCCACACCACACTTATTTCTGTTAGCAGAAATAGCATCGTTCGAGTTTATTTTGATCACTAGTGGTTTGAGAAATAGGATATAGGTAAAATTTATATAATGCCTATTTTTTTTTTAATAGAAGAGACAAAATAATTTCGTAGAGAAAGGAAATTGAATATGCAAAAAAAAAAAAGTAGAATATAATTATTAGTTCTCAAACTTACATTTATAATAATAAAAATAACAAAAAAATCTCAAAAAATACTAACAAATTTAAACATGATCCACTAATAGAGATAATATCAACAAACTAATTATTGACTTGGAAAAGCATAAATATAAACCTAAAAATGTGCAATAAAGTAGGATCAAATGTATAAATAACTTTGAATCATTCTCTAACATTCTCTCTTAATTCAAAGTTGTAAGACTTCTTGCGCTTGATGATGTACTTTCCACCACCCTTCAATGGTTGGAGCACTTCTCTCCAAAATCTGCTTCTTGGTGCACTTCTCATCAATATTAAAACAATTTATTATCTTCTTCAACAACATGTGCCAAATTGACACTTTCTTCAATCTTAGTTTTGCAATTCCTTTGTATGTGTTTGAACTTCTTGTACTTGAAACATTGAGGCTTTCTCTTATATCAACAATTGTCTTCATCATGACCAGACTTTTTGCAAATACCATATTGAGATTGAGTTTTTCTTTTTGAAGATAAGGCCTTTGCTAGATAAGCTCCCTCAACTACCTGTTGAGTTCCTTCTTTTCTGAACATTCTTCTTTGCTCCTGAGCATTTAGGACATTAATTAATTCAGTCAAAGTAATTTGATTGATATCTCTTGAATCTTCTAAAGATAAAATTTTGCCTCAAATCTTTCGAGCAATCTTACAAGCACTTTCTCCACAATCTTGCTATCAGGTAGTTCTTCTCCCATCAATCTAATTTGATTTATCACCATCATTAGCCTGTCAGAAAACTCTTGTAGAGTCTCCTTTTCTTCCATCCTTAAAATCGCAAAATCTCTTTTGAGATTTAACAATTGCATCTGGTTCTATCGTTGTCATATGATAGAGTTAATTTCAGTATATCCCAAGCTTCCTTGGCTGTTTCAGGATTCATAATTCTTGGAAAAATTTATTCAGAGACAGCAGCATTAATTTGAGATAAGGCTCTTAGAGCTTTGGCTTCTTCATCTTCATGAGCTCTAATTTGATTGAGTGTTAGGTTGTTTTCTAGAGATGGTATTTCTCTTTCATCTTCAACCCACTGACACAAGCCAATATCTCTCAAGTAAGCTTTCATTTTGATTGTCTAGACTTGATAATTCTCATTACGAAAAATTAGGGGTGAAAGAGCTAATGTATTGTTGGACACCATGCCTGCTTCCTTTCGAATATTCACAGGCCCCTAAAGATCATAAGGTGCTCTGATACCAAGTTGGCTTTTTTTAATAGAAGAGACAAAATAATTTCGTAGAGAAAGAAAATAGAATATGTAGCAAAAAAATAGAATATAATTATTAGTTCTCAAACTTACATTTATAATAATGAAAATAACAAAAAAATCTCAAAAAATACTAATAAACTAAAACGTGATCCACTAACAGAAATAATATCAACAACTAAGTATTGACTTGATAAACCATAAATATAAACCTAAAAATATGGAAAAAAAAAATAAAATCAAATTTTTTAACAACTTTAAATCATTCTCTAACAACGCCTCCATATTTTTAAGATTTTTACACTCATTAATACTCTCACGCTCTTAAAATTTTTGCATCTTTTAATTCATTTCACCATTAGTATTATATATTTGCGATGATAATTCAATTAAATAAAACACATTTTCAAATATATATGGTGGCGCAACCTAACCCACACCGCACTTATTTCTGTCCACAAAAATAGCAGCATCCGAGTTTATTTTGACCACTGGTTAATTGGTTTGAGTAGAGGCAAATTGGATATAGCGAAAATTTATTTAATACCTCCATACTTTTAAGATTTTTACGCCCATTATACTCCTACACTCTTAAAATTTTTGAATCCACTAATTCATTGGATATTAGTAGTATGTATTTGCGATTATAACCCAATTAAATAAAACGCATTCTCAAATACATATGGTGGCTCATTAAAAAAAAAATCTCACAACAAAAAATTTATCCATTCACTCGGTTACTTTTTTTTTTTTTTACTCTTTTCTTAAATTTACAATTTTAGAAATACTGCTTGCTCTCTGTTGCAATTGAAGTTTTATATATAATCGATATTATAATTTTTATAATTTTTTTTTATTTATATTGATGCCCTTTAGGTAGTGGGTCCTTACTTGGCCATTGATTTTGACCCATTTTTATGCCTTTAGATAATGAACTAAAAAGAGTGCATTGAAGCATGAATGAGCTTTTTAATAACTTTACAATTTTCTCCAAGAATGAACTAAAAAGAAAAAACCATAAATAATAGTAGGGGTGAGCATGGTCGGTTAACCGGTCCATAAGCCCCAGTCCATTAATATCGGTTTTTCGAAATTTCAGTCCATTAACCAGTCCATTGTCATCGGTTAACCAGTCCATCGGTTTCGGTTTTTCGGATCGGTTACCCAATATTTTTCGGTTAACCACTATAATTATAAATATATTCATAAATAAAATTAAAATGTTCAAAATACTTAAAAATTAAAATTTTTTCACTATAATATAACATTATTGTTGATAAAATAAAAATATTTGGTGGATATAAGCAAATTTATTTTTAAAAATTAATATTTAATAAGTAAATATATTAAGTAGTTCATAATCACTTTTAATTAGATAAATAATTATACTTACAAATAGCCAATTAAAAAACTTAAAAACTTAAAAATAATTAGTATAATGAAAAAAAGTATATGATCACCTTTAATTAGGATAAATTGTTATAAATTATTAAAAAATTAATAAATTAACTAAAAATTCGGTTTCGGTTCGGTTAACCAGTCACATGAGTCAAAAACCATTAACCAGTCCATTAATATCGGTTTTTTCAAAATACTAACCATTAACCAGTCCATTACAATCGGTTAACCAGTCCATCGGTTCGGTTTCGGATTTTTTTTTCGGTTAACCAAGTCCATCGGTTTTTTTGCTCACCCCTATATAATACACAATAGCTATGAATTATTATGAGAATGCAAGAGTGCATTGGACACTTGTCGCATGGTTGGCCTATAATTGGGATTGAGATCGAGGCATGAAAATGCTAGCTTCACTATTGAAATTATTTCTTTCTCAATTTGTGGACCCAAAGGACGTTGGAGCCGTTGATCTGTCAGAATTCCTATGATTTGTTGTTGTTGGAGTAAGTTGATGGATGAGATTACTTCCATTGGGTGCTTTCCCATTATCACTTCAAGGGCAACCACACCGAAGCTATATACATCACATTTTTCATTCACATTCATTGTGTATGCTGCCTCTGCAATTACCACAACATCATTATTCAATTAACACTATCATATTAATTAATTAATTAGCACTAATGTAAAGTATCTATACTTAATCCTGATTGAATTTTACACTAAATTTTGTATGTATATATATGAATTTGAATGAAATAGCAAAAGAAAAATCTCAATCTATAAGTTTTAACTTATTAGTATAACATGATAAAGTATATAATATAATGATAGATTGGTAGGTGAGAACTAGGAACAGAAGAAATTTACCTGGAGCAATGTATCCATAGGTACCAGCAACAGCGGTCCAGTTAGAGGAATTATGGTTAAAAAATCTAGCAATGCCAAAATCAGAAAGGTAGGCCTTAAAATCACTGCCCACTAAAATATTTTTACTTGATATATCCCTATGAATTATTGGAGGGCTGCAATCGTGATGCAAGTAACACAAAGCACTTGCAACCTCTTTCACAATTCCCACTCTCTTTCTCCACTCCAATTCTTTAGCTTCCTTGTCATTGGTTAGAACATCTGCTAAACTTCCTCTCTCTATATATTCATAGACAAGGAATTTGTGTGTTACATGACCACAAAATCCGTAAAATTTCACAATGTTTCTGTGCCTTATTTCTGTCAAAACTTGAATCTCATTGCTGAAACTTTTCATTATTTCTTCATCCATGCCCAGCATTTTCTTTATAGCTAGGATGTTTTCTGTTGACATTTCTGCTTTATAAACTCCTCCAGTTCTGCCCATCCCTATAAGGAACCTCTCATGGAAATTCTCCGTTGCTCGGATTATGTCTTCGTATGCTAATTTCCCATCATAATTCAATATGGAAAACACATTTCCATTGCTGTTTGAGATATTCACTTCATCTGTTCCTTTAATTTTCAGTTTCGTTCTTCTTCTGATAGCAATCAAAACAATAACTAGTGCTGACAAAGCTACAATAACTCCAATGATAATGATCAAAGATTTGTGGCTTTTTCGTCGAGCATTGCTTTCTTCTGATGATGTGAGATTGCAGAGTGGCAAACCTTTGACTTCACCACATAAATCTTTGTTGTTGGCGAATGCATCCGATGGAGCGGAGCTGAAGAATTTACTGTCAGGAATCGGACCTACCAAATCATTGTATGAAAAGTCAATGGAAGTCAAGCTACTCATCTCAGCAAATGATGCAGGAATTGGACCAGAGAGATTATTGTGTGAAAGATTGAGATACTCTAAAGCAATCAATTTTACAAGCTGTGAAGGTATGTTCCCAGCGAGTGAATTTTGACTAAGATCAAGTGCCTGCAAGCTAAGATCACCAATCTGGTATGGGATAGAGCCATGGAAGGAGTTCTTCCGCAAGCACAGATTGCGTAATTTCAGGCATTGCCCCAAATCTACTGGTAATTCGCCAAGAAATTTGTTGTCAGAAATGTCTAGAACTTCAAGACTGTGAAGTCCTCTGAGCTCAACAGGAAATTGACCTGAAAATTGATTACTGCTCAAATTAAGCAAGTACAGAGCAGACAATCTTCCCAACTCTTTTGGCATATCTCCGAAAAGCTGGTTCGAGGACAGATCAAGCACACCAAGTTGTTTCAATTTGGCAAGCTCAGCTGGTATGCTACTTCTGATCTTATTTCCTGCGATTTTAAGCTGGTTGAGATTCTTGCAGCCTCCCCATTTTGGTGACAGCTTTCCCGTCAATCTGTTGTAGCTCAGTTCGAGATAATTGAGATTTGGGTATACCCCAAAATCTCTGTCGAGAATCCCTGTAAGTTGGTTATTTTGGAGCCGGACTCGAACAAGGCTGGTGCAGTTTCGCAATCCCTCAGGAATTGGACCTGTGAATTTGTTGAGTGCAGCAGTGAAATATTCAAGGGGAGCTTTTTGGCAGACTTCAGGCAAGTGACCAGAGAAGTAGTTTTCACTGAGATCAAGTTCATATAAAGAGAGATTTGACAAACCTGGAGGAACTAACCCCGAAAGTTGATTTCTAAACAATCTCAAATCAGATAACTTGGTACAATTAATTATATTATCAGGAATTGGTCCTGAGAGTAGGTTTTCATATAAGAATAAAATGGTTAATCTGCTTAGATTACCAAAAGATGGTGGAATAGAGCCTATGAGATGATTTCCATGTAAAGCCAAGGCATCTAAATTCTTTAAATTCCCAACTTCAGCAGGAATTGAACCATGAAAATGGTTGTTTGACAAAGCCAGCTCCACGAGAGTTGTAAGAATGCCTATTTCAGGAGGAATAATTCCACTGAAATTGTTGCTATGAAACTGAAGATTTTGCAGCCTGCTCCAGTTGAAGAACAAACCTGGGTCTATGTCGCCACAGATCAGGTTGTTTCCAATGGAAAGGAAAGAAATTTGAGTGAGATTTGCAAGTGAAACAGGGAAATAACCAGAAAGAAAGTTGAAGGAGAGGTTGAGGTGGGTTAGTTTGGAAAGTGAAGTGATTTGTGATGGTATAGGACCAACAAGACGGTTGGCACCAAGATTTAAAGATTCAAGATCAGAAAATGATGAAAATTTTAAGTAGGTAAGATTGCCTCCAAGATTTAAATCAGATAGGTTGATTGCTGTAACTCTACCATGTAAATTGCAAGAAATTCCATACCAATTGCAAGTAGTTTGATTGGTATTCCATGAGTAGAGAGAGGATTGGTTTCTAAGTGTTTGTTTCCATGTAAGGAGAGCTTTGGCCTCTGAGTTTGTTCTTGATTCAATAGTATATGACATTACTAAACACCAAATAATGACTAATTCAAGAGCTGGGCATATTTTGGAGTAGGCCATGGATGGGTGTTGGCTTGGGAAGTTGTGATGGGACCAAAGACTACTCAATGTCCTTCATATATTAATTTATTATTTAATCTAGAAATTTATTAATAAGATAAGAAATAAATAATTAGTAAACAGTTAATTTTATAATAATATATTCTATTCGTTGCTTTTTTAAGTGTCCATTTCATCACTTAACTTTTTTTTTTTAAGTAGGAATTGAAGTGTGGGATTTGAACCTCTTTGATAACATATTTTTTTGTATATTTTAATAACAGAATAATTTAGTAGCTTAAAAAAATTCACTAGTCAACAAATGAAGCTATTTCTAGGAAACTAATTCTCTTAGTGAAGTTGCTATCAGTTACATTTTCCCATAAAATTAATGTTGTTGGAAAAAAATTCCTCAATCAGTGTAAAACTGCCAACTATTTCTAGAAAACTAATTTTCTTAGTGAAGTTGCAATCAGTTACATTTTCCTATAAAATTAATGTTTTAGAAAAAATTTCCTCAATTAGTCTAAAACTGGTAGCTATATTTAGAAAACTAATTTTTTTTAGTGAAGTTGCAATCAGTTACATTTTTCCATAAAATTAATGTTGTTAGAAAAAATTTCCTCAATCAGTCTAAAAATGCCACCTATTTCTATGAAACTAATTCTCTTAGTGAAGTTGCAATCAGTTACATTTTCCCATAAAATTCATGTTGTAAAAAATTTCCTCGATCAATCTATAATTGTTAAATACTACTTCTTCCGTTACTAAATAACAGTTATTTTTATTATTTTCACAAAAATTAAAAAATATTAATTAGGCTTAAATTTAAAATAAAATTGAATATTTTAATAAACAAATTTAAATTTAATTAGTTAACTTGCGTTGAAAAAGAAAATTAAATTGAAAAAATAAAATTAAATTGTATTGAAAATCTAAAAGTGACATATAAATAAAATTTATATATTTTTTTAAAAGTGACAAATAATAAAAAACGAATGTAGCAATTTTTGTTTTTTTTGCGTGAATTGTAATTTCTAATTGATTTAATTCACATGAATATTAATATTATCATTGAAACATTTTGCGAATTGGAATTGGATTTATTAGAAAGTGATGCACCATTTTTGGGGCTATTTGACTATTCCAGTCAAGAGATTTGGACGTCCACAAACTTGTATTCCTTGACCAACTCCAAAAATTCTGAATAAAATGCATTCATGGATTTAAACAGTGATGGTAACTAAGGTGCCTCATTTGACATTTGACCCAAAAGAACTTTTTATACAAGACTATAAAAAAAAAAAAAAAAAAAAGGAATTAGTCACAGATGATCTTTGATGTTATTAGTTTAATTTTAACCCGTAATTCATTACGGATTGCATATATATATATATATATATATATATATATATATATATATATATCTATACTTCAATTTAATTTTATAATTTATTTAAATATTTAAAATTTAACAATAACTTATTAAACACTTATATTTATCAATTTTATAAATAATAAATACAAATTCGCACTATATTTAAAAAATTAAAATATGTGACACTCAACCGCGCTAATATGATATCACATGAAATCAAAATCAACAAGAGATCAGTCAAAATTAACAGCAACAAAAAGTCAATCTTTACGTTTTCAATTACTGACATTTTACTGTACATGTGAGATTACGAATCCATCCATTTAATCTATTTATTTGTTTTTCTAAAAACTTAATTATAAATTGTAAATAGGGCATTTAATTTAAAAAATTTCTACAATAGTGCAGCAAAATAAAGCAAAAATATATTAAACGAAATTGAAAATAGAGCCTTCTTCAAAGGGCAATTTTCGCATTTAAACTAAATCTACATATCTTGCAAACTTTTTTTTTCTTCAATTTCGGAGTTACACAATCCCAAAAATCCAACTGCACAGCCTGGTTTCTGATTCATAAGAATAACAGAGAATGTTTTCTTAATTTTTAGGATATATATCCTAAGTCACATATGCCAGCAATTATATCCCTAACTATATAGTTTTGAAATTCAGGAATAATATTGCAACAACATGCATTCATAGACTTCAAGAGTTATGCAGACTAATCTGTTTAAATCAATTTGAATATATCCTAATTGAATTCAAATTTTTTTATTATATGGATCGGATTGGATTGGAATAAAAAAAATTACGAGTTATATGAACCAAATTTGCAAATGGGACCAAAATTTAAAAGGTCTACAAACAATTGTTTATAAAAATAATTAAAATATTATTTACATTATATTTATTATATTCATCGTAATTTATTTATTAATTTAGTATATAAATAAAATTACAAGGTAAATTGAAATGAATATTAACAGCCGTTTATAACACGCTCAGAATTAAATTATTTGGTACGACCAGAAAATATAATCATCCAACCATTCAAAGTTGAAATTGAGAGCAATTGGTTGACATCTTATGCTCAAGTCCAGCGGCTTCATCGCACCTGTTTCAGCAACTTCCCCATGATCTTTGCAAGTTAATTGAGGCTGATTGTAGGGGTGATAGTGTTGTTCGCATAAAATAAAAATAAATAAAGAAGAAGAAGAAGAAGAAGAACAAGAACAAGAAGAATTTGAAATTGAGAGCAATTCATGGAACAATTTTCTTCTCCTATAATAAACACAGCCGTGAATAACGGTCATAAAAGACTGCTATTCAAGAATGTTCAGATTCGTTATGATAAAGCACAGAATGTCTTTATTTGAGATAGAAGGAGAGCTGGCTGGTTTGTAGTGGAACATCTGATCGGATAGGTGAATCTTGCAACAAAAAGTAGCCGGTCGGACCAGGCGTAAACACTGCGAAACTTAAGTTAGTAGCTTTTAGAGAGAGAATGCTTAGAGGTAGAATGTTAGAAATTTAATATCTCGTGTCATCGTTAGTTGGGCTATTTATAAGAAATAGTTGAGGTACACTTGAGTGCCTAGGGCGTGATAACTGGCAGTCAGAGTAGGTGTGCGGCGAAGTGACAGGGAGCAGTTGATGGGCATGGGCGTTGCCTTGTCTAAAATGGCTGATGGGACTGGCGGTCACATCAGCCGATCGGGCGTGCGCGTTGCCTAGGAGTCCACGCCTGCTACTCTCTGCTACTGGGCCTTGGGCCTTGCCAATGGACTGGGCCGACTGGATGGACCTTTATGCAAATGATATTTGCAGGGTTATCACTTGTCCCCCCTCAAACTGGTCCGATCGGGTGTAGATTTGCCTCGAGTGAATCTGTTCGGATAATGCCCGCTCTGAATTGTTCCGCTCGGGAGACATATGTTGGCGGGATTTTTGAATTTTGCAAGGCGTTTTTTCTGAAGGGGCACGCCTGTTTGTACAGCTGTCTTCATTTAATGTTGCGCGTGCTTCGAGGGTAACGCTTCGTTCTTCGTACTGCAATAATGCCTTGAGGACACGTGGCATACTTCCTATGGTGGAACGGTTGGAGTGCCCCAGAAGTTTTGGCCTATAAATAGGTGGCTTTTATGCAATTTTTTCCTCATTTTTGCAATCCCTAGCGAATTTCTGTCAAAATTTCTTCTTGCTTTGTCCATACTTCAACGATTCTTACTCCCACACTTCGAAATTTCTCAAAGTACCTACAACCTTCAATCAAGTAAGTACCCCTTTCTTGTCTGCCTTTAATTTTCCCCTCTTCCCTTCTATTGCACCATATTAGAAATTAGGGTTACTGTGTTGAGAATGGCTTCTAGTAGCAGCCGATCAATAGATAGGAGCTTCATAGAGGGTTACAAAGATAAACAGGCAGTTGAGCGTTGCTCCAGGTTGAGCCCCAGCGATCAATAGATAGGAGCTTCGTGGCTGAAATCCCCACGAAATATGGCCTTCTAGATGACGTCTTTGTGATGGCCTGCCCTGATTCCATGTCAGTGACGGATGGGCCTTTCGATCATCAGGAAAACGAGTGGTTCATTTGTCATCTTTGGAGCCTGGATGCAGGTCTGAGGTTCCCATTAGGCGCCTTTGAAATGGCGATATTGGATGGTTATGGGATCGCCCCAAATCAATTGCATCCAAATGGGTGGAGGTCGGTGGCTTACTTTAAGATCCTCTGCAAAATAGAGGGGGTGGCTCCGACTTTGGACCTCTTCACCCATTTCTTTTACATATCGGGTCGGAGCGATAAAACAGAATATTTTTTCACGAGCCGCCCAAAGAAAAAACTTGTGCACATCCCCACCTCAATGAAAGGGTACTGTAGACACTGGATCCCGATCAGTTTAGATCAGGATTACCCAATGATAAAATTAAGTGTGCCGTTTTATAGGTAAAAAAAATGAAAGTTGGAATTGATAATTTTCTTGTCGTTTTGATTTGTTAGGAATAAATAAAAATGTATTTTTAAAATATTTTAAAAATTATTTTGAGACAAAAATGGTATGTTTTGAAATTATAGTATTTTAGAAAAATTAAAAAAAAATCGGCAAATGTCGGGTGCGGCAGCGCCCCAGCGTGCGGGCGGAGCGCGCGCGGGGCGTGCTCTTCCGCGCGCTAGGCGAATCGCAGCGCCCAGCGCGCGCTGCTATGCAAGCGACACACTGGGCGTCGCGCGCGCAGTGCGGCGCGTTGCTGCGCGCGAGAGACGCCCATCGGGCGCGCCGACGGGCGTCTGACGCCCCCTATTCGCCCGTTTTGGCATTTTTTCAGTTTTTGGCCTTTTTTTTTTTCATTTTTAATGCTTTTTCTTTCATGGAATTTAATTCTAAAACCTTTTAAATTCCAAACCCTTCAAATTTAGTTGTTTTTTTGTGTTTATTGGAATTAAATCAATTTAATTTTTTAATTAAAAATTTTGAATTTTGGGAGAGGAATAAAAAGAATTTTGGAGAGATAATTAAGGGGGATTTTCTTTAGAAAAATATTTTCTTATTCTTTTTTCTCTCAAAAACAAATTCTCTCAAGTTTCTAAAGGATTTTTTCAATAATTTTTAAGGCAAAAAATAATAATTTTTGGTTTTTGGGAATTTTCTTCTTTTCATCTAACAATTTTTTATTTTGAAACAAATAAATCAATTATTTGTTCTTGAATAAAAATTCATTTTCAATATTTTATTTTCCTAATTTTATTCTTACATATCAAGATAATGAATTGGATCATCTACCTTCATTTCTTCAAGATAAATTTTGAGTGTAAACATTGTTGACTCAATTTCTTAACTTAATTTTTAATTTCATTTTTTTTGTTTCCAATTAATTAGTTAACATGTAAATTCTTTTGGTTCTATTATTTTCTTCTTATTTCTTATTCTTTTGTTTTTATTTAATTAGTTAACATGTAAATTCTCTTAGATCTATTTTTTACTTCTTATTTCTTATTTAATTGTTCATATTGAAATGTTCATATATTATTATTATTATTATTATTATTATTATTATTATTATTATTATTATTATTATTATTCTTACCATGTGCTCATGTGATTGTCTATATCATTATTAGTATTATTATTATCATGCCTTAAACATGTCATGTTAATTTTATTTCCTATTGTTTTTGCATGTTAAATTCTATCATCATTATTTTATGCTTGTTTATACATGTTGAATTTTATTATTATTATGTTATTTTTTTTATACATGTTAAATTGTTAATTAGTTAAGTTGTATATTTTATTATGTAATTTTAATTGATTTGTCACACATGATGCATTTTTATTTGCTCTATTTTTATAGTATATTTTTAAATTCATTTTTCTTACTAACATGGCTTTTATTTGTTTTTTTTTTTATTTCAATACTTATTTTTCATGTGTGAGTTTTTTTAATGGCAAGTGAAAGCCCATGAAGATTTGAAAATCCATTTGGGAGTTGTTTATTTTTTATTGCTTTTCATTATTTTGGATTAATTCATTTTATCATGTAATTTGTAATAAATTATTTTTTTATGCACGTTAATTAAAAAATGACAAAAATATTTATATTAATTAATTTAATTTTTTTCTAAATAAAAAGGGGACCAATGTCCTAATTTTTTCATCTAAAATAAATTGTCACTTTAAATTTGTTTTCTTTAATTATGCATGAGAGGACCAATGTCCTCATCTTTAATAAATAGCCCGATTTATGTATGAATTGTATTTTATTAACCAATGGGGGTTGTATTTCGCCCCTAATTTTGTTGTAATTTATTTTCATGCACTTTTATTTACTTTATCTACCGCTTTTTTTATGTGATTAACATGCGCTTTAATTAAATTGCATTAAAATTGAATGAGAAATGAGAAGAAACGCTAAACTCAAAACTCAATTATAAACTTAATCAAGGTATGAATAAATGGGAAGTCTCGAACTATCTCTGGTCTTTGGGCTCAACAAGGCGAGATGACCATTTCAATGTTCCATTGGAATGGGACTTTCAAGATACCTCTTGTGTCCCATAAAAAGACTTTAACTTGCATTGTCCTAGGCTCCACGAGGCGAGAGAGCCATCCTAATGTTCTATTAGGATGGGGCATCCAAGACCCCTCTGGCTTGCCCAAAATGGACATAGCAGCGCCGTCTTAGGCTCATTGAGGTTAGACGACCTTTCCCAATCTTCTATTGGGTGGCGACTGCAAGAAACCTCCTTGTTGCTCAAAATGGACGCACTTGTAATTTTTTACAAGTTTTATGAACCTCTCCCGATTGCCCTAAAAGCGGGCGGTCGGGGCGTCCCGGGGTTTGGTGCGTGTCACAGGTACAAGCAGAGGTACTTCTTGGTGGGGATGATCGGTGGTTTTGGTGTGCGTCTTACCCGATCGAGTGGAACCACCATCCTAAAGGGCCTGGCTGCTGGTCAGCCCATGTATGAGGCCGACATCAAGAGATTGATGGACGCCGTGGCAAAACATGGAGAACCCTACAAGTCCACTTTCTCCTGACCACGCTGTTCGGTTCTTTTAGCTCCGAAGCTGTCAAAAATGCAGAACTTGAGCACTGGGATTGTAGTGGAGAGAGCATCATGAGTCGATAATCATGCATTGCATGTGCATTATTTGTTAGCTTTTCAGAAAGAATACTTATCTTGCTTGCTTTGGTGATGCAGTCGCAATGGCTGGAGGAGAGGATTTGACTGAGCAGCTAGGCGCTCGGGCCAAGGCCAAGAGGGAAGTCGAGTGAAAAGGCCGGGAGGAGAGGAAAAGGAAGAGGATCCGTTGCGGGATACAACGGGTGCTTCCTCCACCGCTGCCCCGATCGCCGCTGTCCCTATTTCTGCTGCGAAATCGGCTACCACTACTATTGCTCCGGCTGTAGCTACCGTTGTCCCATCCTCACGCCCAATTCCACACACCTCGAAGGGCCAACAACCTCACAGGCAGCAGTTAATACTGGGGAACAAGTCTGATGAGGAGGAGGTGCCGGGAGCTGTCTGTCCACCCAACATTCAGTCCTTGAGGGAGATAGTGATCCCTCAAATTGTTCGCCCGGATGAGGTTGTCCAAAGACAGACCAAAGAAGCCGCTCGGAAGAAGGCCGCTGATTTAGTGGCTGAGGTGGACGCTCGAGTTGCGGCCAGGGGCAAGGCAGTTATGCAAGGCGAGCCGACCTGTAGAGCTGATAGGCGTCCCATGCCTTTGAAGGATTTTTTGAAAGAAAACTTCGGCAATGACTGGTCGACTAACAACAAGGTGGCCAGTTATCTTTGCCGACGGATTCTTCAGGACAATGACTTCAAGGATATGAGCGACCCTGGCCTACTCGCTCGGTAGTGTAGCATATTTAGCCATCAGTGCTGGAGGTGAGATTCGACTACCTTATTTTATGTCACCTTGCAATTAGTGATGTCTTTCTTTGCTGATGCATTGTATTTATTGTTGGTTTTTAGCTGGCAAAAAGGGGTCTTCGTCTGCACGGCATGGCTAGCTTCCTAAAAGGAAGGGTTGAAGATGCGGTTAGGAAGAGAGGAGAGGCAGATGCTCACTGTGAGGCCGCTCGGAAAGAGGCTCATGCTCTTCGCTCGGAGGTGGCAGACTTGAAGAAACAGTCTTCTATTTTTCAGTCCGAGGATTTAGTGTCGAAGAAGGAGGCCGATTGGCATGCTCAGGAGCTGAAGGCTCGGCAAGGCGAGGTCGACCGGCTGAAGGGGGACGTAGCTCGCCTCGCTGCCGACAGTGCTCAGTGTTGGAGGTTCGAAGAGCAAGCGACTAAATTGGACTCTGAGTGCCGGGACATGAGCACTGAGAACGCCAAACTCAAGGAGGATAAGGGTCAAGCCTTAGCGGAGTGCGAGAAGCTGCGCGCTGAGCGGGAGTCGCTAAAGGCGTCTTTGGAGGACAAGGTAACCTCCTGGAAGAAAAAACTTGAAGAGGAACTTGCCTTTCAGAAGGAGCAGCTTTTGGATCAGTTGGGGGAAGCCCAAAGGGAAGCTGCTTTCCCGTCTTATTTATGAGGCTGGGAGGCGCTTTCCCGAGGCCGATCTCGAATGGATGGAGGATCCAACGGCTTTGCCCCATCCGCCATCCAGTGACGACGAAGACGATGCTCCTAAAGGGGAAGTTACTAGGAGAGCTTTTGGGGAAGATCCTTCGTCAACCGAGGCTCGTCAAGGCACATCCCCTAGCGCCGAAGCTAGGGCGCCTTCGCTGGCCATGGCTGTCTCCGAAGGGGTAGCCGAGCCTCATCAGCCTGCCTGCAACCCTTCTCAGGTTGCCGCCGAGCCAAATACAGGGCCACCTACCGATCCTCCTAGCGATGTAGAAGTTGTAATTATAGATACTTAGGTTAGAAATTATAGACATGTAGAGATTTTCCTTTGTATACTTTGTTTATTGTACTGATTCTTATAAATTGTATAGCATACAATTTCTTTCAATAAATGATAATTTTTGCATAATTTGCAAACTTTCATAGTTACGCATTCGTAAATCTTTATAACTTGTAAAATTTGCTAAGTTTGGATATAACTTGCTAATGTGAAACATGTTAATGAATCTCATATACTTCCTGAATTAGAATAATTTCTGAAGTCCAGTGACCGATTTGCCCAATCTGGTTTAGGATGCACGATTAGTCGGCCATCTGGAACGATTCTTGAGTTAGACTTAGAATTAGACGAATAGTTTCGTTCGTCAAGTTAGTGTTTGATTTGCATTTCGGTTCATGACCGTTGCACAACACTTATCTTGGGAGAAACTGTAACGCCCCATACCCACAATTGGTACGGATATTGGATGTCACGACACTATTATCTAATCGATGCTTATGACAAATGCAATAAATTTTTTTTTCTTAACTTATAAACTTATCAATTCATTTAATCCAGTTCAGACATTACATGTAACTTATCATGTCATTCATCAATATCTATAACATTTAACATGATATTTAATACATAATCAATGCTCAACCATTACACATATACATGCCACTAACACTATTCATTGGATCAAAATTTCAGCAGCATAACTACTATAATGTTATCTACCCAAAACCTGCAATTCAAACAATACGCAACCCAACTCAGGGGCACAACATATATAGCTTATTTACTTTCCAACTAATACCTGTAACTAATTCAAATACAATAACATTTATCTTTACATATACCTGTTCTCATAACATATAGCTTTTACATATATTCAAGTAACAATAAACAAAACATTTTTATCTTAAATCTACCAGTCCAGACTGATCTCAAATCTGATAGGTCGCTTGCTCCACAGAGGCTCCACCGGGTACCTACACGCAGTCAAACAACTACGTGCTGAGCATTAAATATACTCAGTGGTGATTATGAATCTAATGATTTCTAATTCTAAACTTATGCACACCCATGCATAAAATACACTATACTTATCAATTTTCTAATTCCATTTAAATCACTCACTACAATTTCACTTAGTGCCGTTTTACACTATAGTCCTTTATTTGCCCTTCTTATTGGTAAATTACAATTTGATCCCTAATTTATTTAATACTTATCATATAACTCTTTCCTTTAACTAAATTTCCATTTATTTACAAGTATGCCACTAAGTAGGTTTCCTCAAATTTATTTACTTAGTGTACAATTTAACATTTAGTCATCAGACTTTCATTCTAGTCCTTAATAGCATATCACTTCACTCATTTAACCACATATCACTATATGTTACTATTCCTTTAACACTTTGCTACATTTGACGTGTAAATTTACGGTTTAGTCCTTGAACTTTTACTTTCATGTACATTTTACATATTAGTTCATTATAGGCTTTTACTTTGCATTTAACTCTATTATCACTCATTTTATCATTGTTATTCATTTCACTTATCAATTCATGTACAAATTACCGTTTAGTCCTTATTTTATCAATTTTAGGGCAAATTCACATTTTTACCCTACTTTTGACGTTATTTACGGAAACGCTACTAGTTCATTTCTTTTTTCATTTTAAATCCTTATTAAGCTTACAAATTACATATTAGTTCATGTTTCATCATTTTCATGGCAAATTACATTTTAGTCCTTGGACTTTGGACTTTTCACGGGACTGTCATATTAATTTCACTTTTCACTTACATGTTACTTATTAGTATACTTTTACACTTAATTACTATTTTGCCCCTACTTTTGGCAAAATTACAATTTAGTCCTTCATTTAACTGTTAAGTACAATTTTATCATTTATTCACTACATTTTCATATTTATTCACTTCTTAGCTTATAATTTGCCAATTAGACTCACGACTAATCTTTTTTGCGGTAAATTGCGTTTTGGTCCTTAAACTTTTATTTTCTTTCATGTAAGTCCTTTTTCGTTTAATTTCTCATTTCCACTACACTTTTCATATTTCCAGGTCATTTCCATCATTATGACCCTTTTGGCTTATGATTTGGGATAAATTACCATTTTTCCCCAAACTTTTCATTTCTTTTCATTTTAAGTCCTTTCTCATATAACTTCTCATTTTCATATTATTTTCACATTTTCAATTCATTTTACTTTATGTCGTTTTACTTTTGACAGAATCATATCATTTTACGATTCTGCTGGTTACACTTAGACTTTTTACATACTAGGCTTTTATATATTATGTCATATTACATAATGTCGTGTGACATTATGCCATTACATGTTACACTTTTGCATATGATACTTTTACATTAGACTTTTACATATTACATTTTATCATTTTACTTAATACCATGTTACATATTATCATATTACCTTTTTGCATTTTCAAAATATTTTGCAATCATATCACTTTTATGTCCCTAGTATAATTTCGGCAGACAATCTGCAAACTGGATATACGAGACGTGGGCCCCAAAGTCCCACTGCAATACAATAGGGAATGACCTCGAAGGATCACTCCATCATGTAATATATGACGTATGACGTGTGACGTATGACATATAACAGAGGGCTATGAGAGACCATCGCGAATCTGTTATAGCAAAGCAAGTCGTCATGACTTGCACCGCGGTATCAATGGTGTCCCTATGGCTAGCCAAACATATCCTGGACTAAATTAAACCGCCAGACCACTAAGGGCAAAACTTTCACATTTATCAAAATTTACCTTTTCTAAAAGACTTTCAAATCCACTTTCGTACTTTTAATACTTTCATATTACATATGACATGTGACGTAAAATATATGATTTATCAGTACATTTTCATACTTTATACTTTCACTTACATTTTACATTTTATTTTCACTTTGAGCATAACGGAATATCATACTCAAAAATATTCATTTATGTTTCATAAATTCCAAATAAATTTATGGACACTTCTTTTCATGCATAATTCCATTTTAGGTCATTAATTATCAGTTATACTCAAGAGATACCCTAGTGTACACTAGGGTACCATTCGGCCAAGGTGAGTACTACTTCACCTTACAATTTCTCTTTATTCCATTTAAGCATTTTAATTGTCATTTTAAAGGCTCTTATTCATTTTTCTAAGCTTATACTTAACTAAGCTTACATTTAACTTAATTTTCACTTAAGTCGATCATTTTATTTTCATGTATTTCTTAACATTTAACTCTCCATTTCACTTCTAATTCATTCATTTATTCAATTCACATCTCATATAACATATATATCATATAATCTATCAATTCTCCTCACTTAAGCCATTCGGCCATCTTAGGGTCTATCAATAATAATTTATTTATCGCTCATTCATAGCTTATTTCACTAAACTAAACCTCAATTTATACATATATACCATTTAATTTCACTAGATCACTAGGTATACCAATAATATACCTAAGTATACCTTTATGTCATATTATGTCCAAAACTCACACTTAGTTATCTTCCATTTTAATCATTCAATTTAGCATATTTCACTTTCTTAAACTCAATTATCACCTCAATTGCAATTGTACATACAAATTACAAATAGTCACATATAAACATAATCTCAAACCCTAATTTTTCAAAGGAAATTCATGGATTGAGTAATCACAAACCTTATATCCATGCTAATCTCTTCACAAGCTCCTCAATTCTTGCCTTTTACCTTTGAAAAGCCATTTCCCCATGATTTTCCTCATCATGGCCGAATATATCAAGCAATAAACACCAATTAATTTCTTCCCTTTTTCACATATAACCTTATAAACATGCTTATTACAGCATAATCTATCATTTAAAACTAATAAATCAAATTAAAACACTCTAAATCTCTTACCTCCATTTGAGGACATAATCTTTGATTCAAGCTTTCCTTTTCTTTTAATCCATTAAATGGATTCTAAAGGCTGCAATTATCTCAAATAGGGGCTCAATTAACTTTTAGATGCTTGAATTAAACAAACAATCGAGCAAGAATTAAAGGAAATTGAAGGGAAAAGGGAGAGGAAAGCTCACGGCCAACCAAGAAGAAGAAAAGGCAGAAGAGGATAAGGATAACTCAACCAATTTTCTGTCATTTAAGTGTATTTATAGTGGCCCAAGTTGGTCCAACCAATGGTCCAACCAGTGGTCTACCCTATAAAGTCCAATTGCACTTTTAGGTCCAATATGCAACTTTTCTATGGTTTTCTCATTTTTCAACTCCAAATCACTCCAAATATGATTCCATAATTCATATCTAGTAAAAACTAGGTTGTATACAAAATTTCAGCCCAATCGGAGTATATTTCTGGTTCGGTTCAATCAAATCGGTCAAGATCAATAATTATCAATGTTCACGAACAATTCCCGTTTTACTACCAAAAATTCTATATATCATTTAGAGCCTATCTGAAAATTCCTGCAATTTTTGGACATCATTTGCTATTTTTAAAGTTTCGGTCAAACCTCCGGTCAACCGAGTACTATTCAAACTGAAATCATATATTTTTCCTTACTTTCTATGGTCAATTCCTCATAAAAATTACACTATAATTCTTAACACATATTCATTAGACTCCAATAATATTTTGGGGTCAATCAAAAATCATTTCTCGGTCTGGTAATTATGTACCAATCCAATACCCAAATTTTTCAGTGTCACCAAAATTAAAGTTTTCATTACCATATGATTCTACTCATCAATACGAGTACGTTCATATTTTCAGATTATTTTTCTGAAGTCTGTAGCACTCTCTACGGTCCGGTCAAACTCCTAGTCAATCTAGTTACTATTTATATCGGAACTGCCACTTTTTTTTTATTTCTGACTTTTGAAATCCTATTTGACCTCGATTTCACTTCAAATTTTAATGTCGAACTCACTGTAACTTATATTTTCAAATAGTCAAATAAAATATTTTTTAACTCCGGGAGGTACTATTCATCCCGGTGGCACTATTTACTATCAGGAAATACTATATCTGGCTAACCCGGTATTGGAGCCATTACAGAAACATTTACCTTAATCTAACCACTATGCTCGCATCTTGGATTCAGGATGGACGTCGAATCTAGCGAATGAGTCAGTGCAAGCGGGGCGCGTTCCGTATTTTCGGATCGGAGTATAGCCGATTCTAACGGACGGGATCGACATAAGGTTCGTGGTTCCCGTATCTTCGGATCGGGATGTTCGTCGATCCTAACGGTCGAACTGTCGGGCGCTCGTCCTTTTCCATATCTTGGGATCGGTAATTTCGTCGATCATAACGGTCAGACCTGCCTTCAAAGAAATGGATTCTAACTTTCGCATTTTTGGCTCGGGACGAACGTCGAGCCTAGCGTATAAGTTGCATCATACGTGTTCGCTTAGTAAAAACCAAAAAGAGTTTGAAGAAGAATTTCTGCATCAATGGAAAGTAATTGTTGATACATCATTACAAGAATTTGTGGGAGCAAGGCCCATTCGGCTAGTAGAAGCTTTCCCAACTTGAGGTGTCTATCTGATTGTCATTTGTCCACTTCGGGTCATCTTCGGGTATTACCCTCTAACCCTCGCCGTTCAGCTAATTGGCCTCTCTTTGGTGCCTGATCATGCTGACATAAGCTTTCCGCGATGCCTTCTGGTCGCCTCTTAAGATGACAGCGTCCCCTCCGGTCGGGATTTTCATTACCATATAGCGCACGCTCGTAACGGCTCCAGTTTGAAAGAGCAGGAGCCTGCCAAAAATGGCGTTATATGCGAAAACTATGTCAATCACCATAAAGGTTACCTTGCAGGCATGGATTATTGTTTCTTGGCCAAGCTCGACGAAGAGTTCAATAGATCCAACCACCGGGACAGTAGCGTTGCCAAGTCCGATCAGTGGTGTGGCATTCGGCTTCAACTCCTCGATCGGCAGTCTCATCGCTTTGTAAGCTTGCAGAGTAAGCATATTCACAGCACTGCCGTTGTCCACTAAAACCCTTCTTACATCAAAATTGTTGATGCAAGCCTTGATAACAAGGGCATCTTTATGAGGAAATATAACGTCTCGCGCATCCTCGTTGGATATGGTGACGGGAGCAAGTTGTTCAGCCTGATGGGAGAGGTACATGCCCTTTCCCTTTTTCTTTCTGGAGAGTTCTTATGCATAAGACGATCCTCTAATAATCATATTTATCGTTACTGCATACGTCCCGCTCGGGCCTGAGCTCCTTGCCCTTGGATTCCTGCGCTCATCGTCCTTATCCGAGCCAGAGTCGTCCCTTTCACGCTCCGGCCGTCTGCAGGGACTTGCCCCTCTAGCCAATCCGATAAATTTTTTGAGGGACCCTCTTTGTACAAGCCACTTAATCTCCTTCTGCAGCAAGTAACACTCGTCAGTGGTATGACCGACGTCTTCATGAAACTCACAATATTTATTTTGGTCTCTCTCATGTCTGTTCCGGTCGAACAGCTTTCTGGGCCAGTTGATTCTCTTCTGCCTCTTCTTAATCCACATCAGCACCCTTGCTGGGCTGGCATTGAGCGGAGTGAAGGCCCGAGGTGACCGGTCGTCCGCACATCCGGAGCCCTTTCGTTTGCCCAGATATCTCGCAGTCGCGGCTCCGTCCGGGCTTCTCTCTAACCGCTCGGATATTGGGGCTCTGATGAATGACCGCCCATCAGGATATTGCAGTCTGTTCATGACGCTAGTTTTTCTTCCCCTGCTGGATCTTAGGGCATCGTCTAGCTGAATGTGCTGTCTGGCCCTCTCCATCAGGTCTGTAAAACTGACCGGGGGTCTCGTAGTTATTGATTCGAGCAGAGTGCGATCAATGGTGCCCCCGGCTAGGGCAGTTGTCGCCATCTCCACACTTACATTCCTCACTTCAGCCATCGTGGCCTGGAACCTATTGATGTAGTTTCGAAGACTTTCATCGGCTTGCTAATAGAGGTTGCACAGGTCGCTTACCGATTTCGGTACGTGCGTCTACAATATGAACCGCGTGGTAAACAGCTCCCTAAGTCGCCTGAAGGAGGTGATTGAGCTCTGAGGCAGTTCGTGGAACCAACTCAGAGCGTCTCCTCCTAGGGTGGTGGGGAAAACTCAACAGGAGACTCTTTCGTCATAAGTATATACCTGCACCTTAGTCAGGAACTCAGTTAAGTGAATGGTGGGATCGATTTTACCTGTGTATTTATCCATCACCATGTCTCACCATCGGGGAGGTAACTTAGACTTCGTTATTCTTCTGCAAAAGGGGGATGCAGTGGTTTGACAGGTATTTCCCTCGAACATACCTTTTTTGGAGCTTGTCAAGCTAAACTGCTTGAGTTTTTGCGTGAACCACTTCTCGTCCTTGCTCAGGGCCACGAAGGGAGACTTATTTCTAAGTCTTCTGGCGTGGCTGGGGCTGGGAGTGCACATAAAGGACGAGTCGTCCTCCCCAGGGGATGAAGGGGGAGAATTGCTGGGGTAGTACGTAGGGTCCCTGCCTGAGGACATTATCCCTTTTCCCTTATCGAACCTCCCCGAGATCCTGGCGATTCGTCTCTCGGAGTCATGAGCTTGTGACTCACTGATGGAGATCCCCTTGCTTCTTCTCCGTCTGAAGTCTCCGTCCATGAGGTAATCCTCATGGGCTCTTTCAGAGGTTCTTGGCATCTTGCCTTTTTTAAGTGTTTGGACAACGCTCTTAGTGAAGTCACTAACAAGAGCACGCATGTCCTTAACGGTAACAGGGGTATCTTCTGGTTGCCTTAAAATGGGATCATCGAATTCAGGAAGAAAGTTGGCTTTGATTAGGGACCTGGGAGGTATCTCATTTCTCCGTGAGGTCGCAGATCTGGCACGGCTGTTGCCATTGTGATCATGTTCTCTAGAGGATGCGTTATCGTTGGATCTTGAGTTAGCCATGTCTCTCAACGAGCGCACCAAATGATAAAGCACAAAATGTCTTTATCTGAGATAGAAGGAGAGCTGGCTGGTTTGTAGTGGAAGATCCGATCGGATGGGTGAATCCTGCAAGAGAAAGTGCCCGGTCGGACCAGTCATAAGCACTCCGAAACTTAAGTTAGTAGCTTTTAGAGAGAGAATATTTAGAGGTAGAATGCTAGAGATTCAATACCTGATCCCATCGTTGGTTAAGCTATTTATAAGAGATAGTTGAGGTACACTTGAGTGCCTAGGGCGTGATAATTGGCAGTCAGAGTAGGTGTGCGGCGAAGTGACAGGGAGCAGTTGATGGGCATGGGCGCTGCCTTCTGTCAGACGGCTGATGGGACTGGCGGTCACATCAGCCGATCGGGCTTGCGCGTTGCCTAGGAGTTCACGCCTGCTACTCTCTGCTACTGGGTCTTGGGCCTTGCCAATGGACTGGGCCGACTGGATGGGTTTTTATGCAAATGATATTTGTAGGGTTATTAGTTATAAACATCATTCGCGATTTTGAAATCAGGACAATCGATTTTGTTATTGAAATCGGTATATATATCAGCTAGCTGAATTTAAAATACTATAAATTATTTATTATTTCCTTACGGTATATAATAAAAAATATATATTTTACTAACATGAAAAAACCATTCATATAATTAGTAAAATCATAAATCGAAGTTGATTTACCATTTAAATGTATGATGTGGTTTTTTATTTAGTGTATTTTGACACATGAAACTTTAATAACGATAACTATTATAATTTAGCATTTTTAAAACTTTTATCTCATTATTCTTTTTTCCTTAGTATTGATTGTATAAAATATTTTTTATATTAAATATTGAGTTGATTTTAATAACTAAATATTATAAAAATGGTGAGACTAAACTATTAGAAACAAATATATCAATTTTATCATCATTTGAAATTGATCACTTATCATATTTGAATTATTTTTTAAAACATAATTATATATTTTGATATAAATTTTATTTATAGACCTATCAAAAGGGTCAGGTCTGGACGTGAGCCTTTTTTCTCGGATCGGGATAAAAAACTGACAGGTCTAAATATTAGTATCTTGAAAATTTTATTATAAATGATATATTATGAAATATGTTAAATTGTTAATACTTATATTTTAATGAATTTTTAGCTTTGACTGGTTTAATTTTAGTAATACCACCATTGAACCTATAAGCTACAAACTTTCACTTTTACCAGTTGTTTGTCCGGTATGGTTCTAACAACCATGTACTTCTCATAAATCTTATATTTTATGGATATATAGAACAATTTTCCATTTATATTTTAATTTAACTATATTAAATTTGGCGATAAGTAAATAATTTTGTGATGAGATTTATATATGTTTATGGCAATTCTAAAATTGGGTGTTAATTTGGTGTGCAATGCATATGTGTGCCACGCATTTCTCATTCTCCAATTAGATGACCAACACAATTAATATGTATTGGTCATTCGATTAGTGCATAATGCATAATAAATGTTGCATCGACACACTATGCATAGAATTGTCTCTCTAAAATCAAGGAATTTTCAATTATTTATTTTTTGGAAATAATCAAAGAGTTAAATATTTTTTTAGGGGAATATTTTTATTTTATATTTATTTACAAAGAAACAAATTTATATAAATTTTTAACAACAAGGTCCCAGTAATGGATCAATTAAGTGAACTTATTACTCGCAATTCACAAAACTTTAATATTGGAAAAAAGTATTGATTTGTCCTGCAATTTATTTGAAAAAAGCTGATATGCTCATATCGTTTTTTTAAAGCAAAAATGACTTTTAACTTACAAAATTCGGACAAATTTGTTTCTCCGTTTAGCTTCAGTTAAGTAAATGTTAACGGCGCTGATGTGGTATTGACACATGTCAAAATATGTCACGTCAGTTTTACGTGTATTTTAATTTAAAATGGACAAATGTACTAAAATGTTTCTAAAGTTGTATTCAGGATACTAACATGTCCCTATAGTTAATTTTATAACAAAAATGCCCCTAATTTGTTGGGTTGCATTCTATTCATGAGATTGGTTTTCCTTTACATTGTGCATTATAATAGTGTTTTATTTCTATATTATTTTTTTTCTTTGTTCTTGTATTGTTTTTCTATTTTTGTACGTATTAGGAAGTCTTCCATTCTTGTATTTTTCTTTTCGATTTTTGTACGTATTAGTAAGTCTTCCATTCTTGTATTTTTCTTTTCGATTTTTGTACGTATTAGTAAGTCTTCCGTTCTTATAAAGAATTTTCGAGTCATATTGTCCCCACAAATATGACTAATGAGCAGGCAGACCAAAATGGAGACCGCCAACCCCAAATTTTTTTTTTTAAAAAAAAAATCCATATAATTTTATGTTGATTTTTAATTAATTTCTAAAATAGCATTTCTAATTTATTATTCCTTACTATTTGGCTTCCCTTAATTTTTTTATTTATTTTCTATCATATTTAAAATATGGCCATATTCTTTGGCATATACATACTAAGTCAGTCCTTGAAAATGAGTTTTAATTAAAATTGAATTCTAAAAAATTCCTTCGAGATCTTTGGCGTATTCTCAATTTTGTGGAAATTTTCAGAGAGGAAGTGGAGAGAATATGTAAGTTTTGGTTTAGAAGATGGAAATGGAAATGAATTTTGACATTTGACAAGCAGAGAAACGGTTTACTTTACAGTTGATAATAAACTTGGCTGCTTTTGACCAAGTTTTGGGGTGAAATTTTGTAAAATAAGCTTCTACTGGGGGGATTGAGGTAGCGGTCACCGTGTCTGTGTGGTTTGGCCGAGTAAAGAATTTGAAATTTGCACAACTGACCAAGCAAACTTATTATTTACAAAAATAAAACAAGTGAGATATTTCAACTCTGGTTCTTAAAATAGTATTACTAGTGAAAGTTTATTGAAAGATGGACTGTGATTAGTTGAATTTTTCATTACATATTTTAGAAGTTTGTGTATCTTATTGTTTTCAATTCAAATTTAGTGAACAAAAGTGTGGCATGGTGAGGTAAATTTCATGAAAACACGAGTGAAAGAAACATCGATAAACAAAAATTTCCAATCTCATAATGCACAATGTAAAACCCAACAAATTCAAGTGTGGCGTCACCTAGTGCACACTGCACAATACTCGAGCTTCAGTACAGACAATTATAAAATCTTTATCTAAATCTAATGCATGAGATCTCTCAACATTAAGCAAATTGCGAAGTGACACGTCAACAAAATTGATGGCAATAGCGTGCCACTTTTGCAAACTTAACGGTTTGATAACTTTGCTTATTTGTCAATCACCCATAGTTTAGTGCGAGATTTTGATTTTTTTTTTCTTCATGATCCGGTTAGAGGCTGACTTGGCAAATTAGACAGCGTGTCAAAGTGTGTGAACTTATAAATCACGCACTACTTACCGAAATATCTAATTTTTGGCTTTTATAATTTTTTTTATTATAAAATAATAATTATATTATTTTTTTATTACAAATCATAGTATAATGATTATAGCATTATAATTATCAAAGTTGAATGATCACACGTGTAATTAACTCAAAAATTTCATGTACAAGATGTAAGGAAGAAATTTTAATCGCATTACTATAAATCCAGCCAGACTATTGATTAAGTTCATACTATGATTATTGACTAAATATCTATAAATTTAAACAATTAATTAAGTGCAGAATTAATATATAAAATACCATTGACTCCACAACCTATATATGGAAGGCAACTTGATTTAAGAGAAATTGCAAACTTTCATGAAGAATTAAAAAATGGGTTTAAGACTAAATATTGTTTTAGTGGTTTGCTTTGTCCTGATTATAACTCAACCTTTAGAGGCCAGAGGAGAAGGACAAATTTATGCCATCAAGAAACGCAGTTCCTTTGCATCCTTTCTCGAACTCCTGTTCAGTGCTGGAAAACATTGTGAAGGGAGAAAACTACTCGACAAAAGTGAAAATGGTTAGATTTCTTTCTTTTTATTTATTTTTTCTTTTTTAAGAAAAAATAAACTTCGTGATTTATTTGTCAAAACACATACAGTAACAATATAGTGTTTCAATTTATTAAAGAAAAAACACGCCCACGTACCGTCAAACTTATCATGTTTATCGATGAAATTCTTAATTTCTTTAACTGTTATTTTATAATAACAGTTTTATATGTATTACATCAGTGTTTTTACTGTCTTAAATTATTGTAATAATTTAAACATTTTATGGAGATTCACAATCATCTTTAAAAGAATAGTAGTACAAGATACACGAGGAAATATTTTTATTTTATCTAAATATTGAATTATCCGAAAAAAAAAAGTGTATGTGTCATATTATTATTGGGTTATGCTTCATGCCAACGATGAATTTATTTTTTTTTTCTTTATTGTGACAGTCGCAAGAAAAGACTCTTATCCATGGGCTGACGGTCCTACTCATTATATGGACGACACTGAGGAATTTAAACCACCTCCTCTTACCAAGGGATCCTAAGGTTATTAATTAGTGTAATAATGGAGAGTTTCCAATGCGAATAAAACAACATTTGGTATGTAATATTTCTACAGTGGATAACTACTTTTATTTCTAATTATTAGTTAGTTTCCTCTATAATATAAATTGTTCTTAAATATATTTACTTTTTATATAGATAAAGTATTCCTGTATGAATCAAATCTTTGTACATATATATTGTTTATAAACGTACAATAATAAGAAAAAAATGGCAGTTTCTACTTTCTATATTTTCTTATTTTATCTTTAAATTTATTTACAATACATTATCTGCATGATCAAATCTCTACCACAAGTTTTAATAATTGAAAACTGGTTGTTTACTACAATCCATCTCGAAAGACTTTAAAGTTATAATTTGTAAGAATTAAACGGTAAGTAAATTTAATTTACAAATTTTGAATTATTTTAATTCTCATGAGTTAATGAGATTAATTAATAGGTTGAATGATTATACACAATAATAAAATTTGAAAAAGTTTTAGTGTATGAAATTATTAAAAAAAAAAAAAGAATGACATTGTCCATTGGCATTGGTTTTGCTGCGGACATTAACATGATTTTAAAGATTTATTTTGCATAATTACAAATTGATCATTGGTTCATTATATTTGGATTCTTTATATATAATATAGGATGAATATATTTTATGCAAAGTAATATTTTGATTTGTTATATTTATATTTTTGTCATTTGATTATCTTAATGAGTGATACAAAATAATTTTGAAGGATCTGAAGAGTTACAAAGTGATTATCCAAATACAATTTATTATATGAGGTATTATTTGTCCAATATGTCTCAAACAAACTTATTATTTTTAAAGATATTCGCTGATAGAGATATCACTTTGAAACTGGGATTAGAATATTGAAATATGAATATGATAACATTTGTATCAGAAAAATATTCTTGTAAATTATTTGATTTTACTAACAAAAAAAAAAAATTAGTAACTTGAAATTTACTAACTGTTATACAATTATTAGTAAACCCGAAATTTACTGATTAATTGATACTAATATCAGTAAACTTGAAATTTATTGATAAATATAAATATTAGTAAACTCAAAGTTTACTGACTAATTGATATTAATATTAAGAAATTTTATGTTTATCAATTGATATAAAGATTTGATATAATAAAAATAATAAACCTGAAGTTTACTAATTGAATGACAATTGATTACTTGGCATGACCGATTTGACTATCCCGAATCAATTATAATGCATAAATTATTAAGAATTTATATATATATATATATATATATATATATATATATATATATATATATATATATATTAGAGAAACAAAAATTTTTTTATTCAATTTAAAAAATTCTTATAAGCTATTTGTTCTTAAAAAAATATTACTAAAATATTGCTAGCTAATAAAGGGACTGGATTCCTTTTATTCTGGAATGAATAAAGATAATATATTTGGGGATCCACTATCCATCATGTTAAACACTCAAATATTTTATAATTTTTGAAAGATGCATCGATAAATTAGTAACATGTGTGTTTATTATTAACTCACAAACTGTAGTTTGTGAGATTATTCAAATTAAATGCACAACTTGCAGATTATGCAATCAAGACATTTTTCTTGATAATACTAGTGATCATATGTTGCGAGTAAATTATTATTATAAGCCTGTTATACTTATTCATATTCAAAGATCTAACAAAAATGTTTATTAAATGTATCTGATTCATTGCTAAATATTTTAAGAGAATAATAGTACTCCTATATTTATATAGGGATATTAATGCTTGAAACAATACTTACATGTATTATGCTATTAAGTGTCTAATGTTGCATATCTTCGCTTGTTTTTTTTTTCCCTACTTTTATGCACTTATTTTCAATCTATTTTGGTGCTTTTTAGTTGTTTTGTGAATTGGATCATTGTAGGGTTAAAGTGGTAAGAAGTGACCAAATTTAACTAATTGGAGTTGATTTGGAGCAACCTTGAAAATTTTAAAAAGTTTGGAGGCAAAAAGCTGAATTTGGTCTTAGCCTTGCCCAAGGTTAAAAGGCCAGGGCAAGTTTTGGCCTTACCCAAGACTAAAGGAAGTCGACAACAGAGTATCAGCTCTGTGTTTTTAAGTGCGAATTTACGCTAACTGCCAGTTGTACTCCACTTTATTTTTAGGAATATTTAGGCTTTAATTTAGGAGATTAAAATTTGTATTTTTAGGAAGTTTAAATTGCTTTTGATATATCTATTTTGTTTACCAAGTTTGGATAGGAATCAACTACATTCTTAAGTTATCTAGGTTTACTCTTTTAAAGCAACTAGAGAAAAACGTGAACAGTATCATCATCTCTATTTTTTTCTTCTTCTGCATTTTTTCAAAGGCTATAACAGGGAGTTTTATTTTTTAATTTTATTTAATTTTATTTAATTTTATTTTTGACTTTGATCATGTGTGGCTAAATTCATTTATTCTAGTTAAAGGTTAATTCAAGGCCAAGGTTCTTCATATGCTGTGAGATTATTTCACTTTATTATTCTCTTTAATTGCTGTGCAATGTTCATGTTATTAATTTACTGCGATTTAGGAAAATTCCATCTCTATTTTTATTTGTTTTATGTGCTATAAGAGCTCGTTGTGCATTTAATTAAATAGCATATACCTAATTGAAATTATCAAATTCGTAATTATTTGATAAAATCAATATTAAGTGGCAATTAGTATAGCGACATTGAGAAAGATTGTTGTATTAAATAAATGTATGATTTGGTTTAAATCAAAGTCGATAAGAAATTAGTTAACTTAGATTAGGTCTTTCTAATTCATAAAACTGTCAAAAAAATAAATTCTGTCAATAAGAAATGATTGTCTATTGGTTAGTGATTAATTACAGTTTTACTTGATTAGCCTATTAATAAAGAAAGATTGGTCAAGAGCGTTAAGTCGACGACTATAACCAGACCATTGCATGATTTTAAAATTATCTATTTATCTGTCATCAGTAAATTGAATCTCATGCCGGAATACCTTTAAATGGAATTTTTCGTCAATTGATTTCATTTTAATTAGTTTTATTCAATTTTAGTTTATTGTTTTGATTCAGTATTTTTAAATTATTGGCCATTATTAAAATCCCCTATTTATTTTTCTTTGTTGAAATTCTGGTTACTACAAGTTAACACTACAAGAAATCTGAGAAATAGAGACGAAAAATAGAGACGGAATTCCGTCTCTAATTGAAAATAGAGACGGAAATTTTCCGTCTCTATTTCGTCGGTCTCTAAAAATTAGAGACCAAAATGTTCCGTCTCTATTTTTAGAGACGGAAGGGACATTTTCGTCTCTAAAAATAGAGACGGAATAGTGCTTTCCGTCTCTATTTTTAGAGACGGAAGGAGCGTTTCGGTCTCTAAAAATAGAGACGGAAAGAATGATTTCGTCTCTATTTTTAGAGACTGAAACTCAATTCCGTCTCTAAAAATAGAGACGGAATAAGTTTTTCCGTCTCTATTTTTAGAGACGGAAAATGAATTCCGTCTCTATTTTTTTTTATTTTTTTAATATATTAAAATAAATAATACTAAATTTAAATATTCCTTAATTTTATATAATAAATTTTCGTCTCTAATTTATTGATTTTTTTATATATTAAAAATAAATAATATTAAATTTAAATTATTCTTAATTTTATATAATGAAAAAAATTAAATAAACAATAAATAAATATGAAAATATTGTATTATTTAATGTATTAATATATAAAAAGTGTAGTGAGATTACAAATAAAAAAAAGATAAAAATTCTAAAAATAATAACTAAGATGGAGGAGAATGCGGACGACCAGCAGACGGTACTTGCGGATCAACGGGTAATCTACGGCTAATGAAGTCCTCCAGCATATTGATACGGTCCATTAGTACGCCGACCGTACCGCGTAACTCAATGACCTCATTAGTACGCCGACCGTCTCCAACTTCTGTCCATATTACTCATTAATATTAAACTGCTTAGAAAAAATCATAAGGTCGAAGTTAGTATTTAATTTGAACTCAATTCTCTAGCTTACTATTTCGCTTTAATCCCTAATTAGTTTTACATAATGACTCATTTCCCTACATTAAAATCATAAATATTTTGTAAAAAAAGGGACAGAATTCCCCCTATACGGGTCCCTATCCCCCTGTCAAACATTAGCAATTTTAACACTTTGGTAAAATATCAACCAATCGTAACTCCACAACAAACTCATTGTAATAAGAAATTTACCCATTCACATCAAACATCTAAATTTAACGGATAAAATCACCAACAGTTGTGAATTTATCCCTTAAAGTGATATTCCGTTAATACAGTATCGTTAATAATAGCATAGTCGTTACTATTGAATTACAACATGACTATGCATGACTTACGCATTTTTATCTCATTAAAGCAACATATTTCAAACATATAGATGCAATTAAAAAAATATTAAAACAATTTTTCGTACTATTGAAAAATAAATTATTAATACATAACACATTTACCTCGATGAAAGCGGCTGGAAAGCTGCGATTATTCGGTGCGTCCAACAATTTAACGCCCAAAGCTCAAATTTTCGATTTTTTTAGTTTTTTTGTTTATTAATCGAAATAAATCGATAAATTCAAATTTATGTATTTTACCAATTAAAACTGAACTGATTATTTAAATAACTAAACTAATAAAATTAGGTCTGTTTGATTCGATTTTCAACTCGAACCGTCCTAGTCCCTAATTGATTCAAGTAGCCATTACAGGTCGCGCTAAATATATACTTCAACAGGGAAGAACTAACACCGGAAATATCTTAGTTCATAAAAAAAATTCATTAATTTCAGTTGGAAATGATAGAGAGAAGAAGATTTTAGACACTGTCTGCGGCTAAAATTGGAACTTGAACTCTCAATTCATAAGAAACAAAAATGAGCAAGTCCTCAACATCAAGTAAAATCAAAATACTGCTAAATAAAACCAGGTAAAGGATCCAAATAAAGACCAAGAAATTGCAAATTAAACCAGATTTCTGCATCTGAACCACCTTCTTCCACGATTCCCTGCCCGAAATCTGTAAGTCTTAATTTAATTTCTAATCAACTAAGCCAAAACTCATGACAATATAACCAGCAATTCAATGGAACCAACAAACATATTGATCGCATACTATATTTAGTAAAATCACATTCTTAACAAATTTTAACTTATGTAAAAATTAGTTAGAAAAATAAATTTAGTAGCCACATACCAATTTTCTGCTATTTTTGGTCCATTTTACCGTCGTCGGAGCCTCGCCGGAGCTCAACCGGAGGCACCGAAACCACCCGTAGGGAGCTTGAAGCCTCGGGGTTTCTTCTCCAGTGGTCACGCGCCGTGAAGGCCAGTCGTTTCGCCAGAATCGCCGTCAAAAACTTCTGTTTTCTTCTCCTCCGATCTACTCATCGCCGGCGATTGAGGGAGATCCACGGCCACCGGAAGCTTCGCCTTGCCACCGTGAGTCCAGTCGCACCGCTCGTGCCGCCTCTCGCCTCGGAGCTCGCCGGAAAATGCAAGAGAAGCTCGCGGTGCTTCTTTCGCTCTCCTAAAACGGCGACGTCGCATTGGGGGAGGAAAGGACGCCGAGATCGGCGTTGCGAGGAGCCGCTGCTCGCCGTCGACCACCGCTAGCTGCTCTGCCCCCTCCCGCCGTGCTCCGCCCCCTCTCCCTCTCTTTCTCTCTTCGGTTTTCCGTTCTCCCTTTCCCGGTTCACACCGTGTTCTCCCCTTTCCTTTCTATTTTATTATTCTGCTACAACTCATACCCCACTTAATTCTAGCTTAATTCTCACTAATATCCCTAAAATAGAGACGGAAAAATTATTCCGTCTCTAAATAGAGACGAAAAATATATTTCCGTCTCTAAATAGAGACCGAAATAATTTCGTCTCTATTTAGAGACGGAAAAATATTTCGGTCTCTAAATTTAGAGACGGAAAGCAATTTTCGTCTCTAAATTTAGAGACGAAAATTGCTTTCCGTCTCTAAATTTAGAGACCGAAATATTTTTCCGTCTCTAAATAGAGACGGAATTATTTCGGTCTCTATTTAGAGACGAAAATATATTTTTCGTCTCTAAATAGAGACGGAATAATTTTTCCGTCTCTAAATAGAGACGGAATAATTTTTCCGTCTCTATTTAGAGACGAAAAAAATTTCCGTCTCTATTTTCGGTCTCAAATTTTGGAGGGAATCGATCCCGCCATAAATAGAGACGAAAAATAGAGACGAAAATTTTTCCGTCTCTAAATAGAGACGAAAAATTATTTCCGTCTCTATTTAGAGACGGAAAACTGATTTCCGTCTCTAAATAGAGACGGAAAAATTTCCGTCTCTATTTTCCGTCTCTATTGTTGTGTAAATTGATACCGGTCTCTATGGATTCGACCATTTCTTACCCTATTTGCAATTTAATTGGTTAGAAAAAGTTATAATTTATTTTTGGTAGCTTCGACAACCATCATATGCCAATGAAAATCATAAAAATCTCCCATTGATTGCATTTTATTAAATAGTTTTTCTAATATCAGGGGAAGAAAATAGCAGCTCGAAAATAAATCAATAAATACATTACATGTAATTTACATCCTCATATCCTGAACCTAAGTTCAAAAGGTTTTCCCTCACTTGATGAAACACACCAACAGAATTCCTTTTTATAGCTAAAAATTATAGTTGTTAGATGTGAATTTAATCCTTTAAAAATGTTTCCAAAATAGAAGAGATTTAATTTTTTATCTTTTTAGTTAATTAAAAGCTGTTTGAAAGAATAATCATCTAGATTTTATGTTTCTTTAAACAAGAAAAATCAGTTAAAATTAACAGCTTAGTTAATTAAAAGCTGTTTGAAAGAATAATCTAGATTTTATGTTTCCTTAAACAAGAAAAATCAGTTAAAATTAATAGCTCTCTTGCCTTTTTCAAATGACTATAATTGTGAAAAAAAATAACTTTAGGAAAGAAATAAATTTGATTTGAATAAAGATGTGATTTGTAAAATATTTTAAATGCAGAAAATAATATAACTAACGTGCTGTGAGTATGTGAATTCCTCAAAAATGATTTTATAATTTTATTTCCTAATAAACATTTAATGCTGCTCTAGTAGTTGAAAAACACAAACACGTCTATTCTGTATTTGACAAAATACTCTGCATCAGAATCTGAAACTTGGATCTGCATCATTCAAGGTAAAGAAAAGCTTAATTTGATTAAGTACAAATGTTTTGTTAATACATCAAAACTTATAAATTAGTCTTTTGAGCCAACACATTTTCCATAAACTCAACTCTGCAATTTATGATTGTATCTTAGGCAAAGTAAATCATGCATCGCAAGCAACAAATGCCAAGATTATTTATGTGGAAATAGTAACCATCTTCACCCAAAATAACTGAAGACAATATTCCTAGAAATATCAAACAAGATACAATCTAAGACAAAAGAGATAGCCAGACATGAATACCTTTCAAAAAAGAGAGAGATGAGTCACTTTGCAAAAAATTACTAATCTTCCTGCAATGGAAAATAGCTGCACAATCACTCATAATAATCCTATTTTTGGCAACAAACAAGACCGTGAACTGAGCTAGATAGAGCGCAAATACCAAAAATTAGTCCAGAAAGTGAATTTTATAGGTAATGCAAGTCTAATCAAACTTAGCAGAAACTTATAAGAGCTAGACAGCAAAATGTTCAAATATTATATGAATAACCTACTAGTATGGAAACTTGGAAAGCATTAGTTAAGTTGAATCCATAAGCTATAATCCCTTCAAATAAAATGATCATAAAAAGATTTCAATTGAACCCTTGGAACAGAAAATGGCTTCAGAAAGATCCCCAAACCAATCGAACTTACCGAAAGGGAATGCAGGCATGATATGACAATACGAGAAACTGCAAGCAGGGAAATGAACAAGAGAAATAAAAACTGTATTCTAGAGACTAAAACAGCCTACTAAGAGTTCCATTAACTATGCTAATAACAGACAACTAAAAAATGTCATAAGGGATATACAAGCACATAAAATTGTTGGCAACAATCTGGGGTTAATTACTTCGGTGGTCACTGAACTTTTAGGGTTGTAACGATTTGGTCACTGAACTTCAATTTGTAACAATAAAATAATACATCTATTATTTTGTAACGAAAAAATCAAAATGATCGGAAATGTCAACCGGCACGTGACCTATTAGCAGAATGAACGTTAGATTTTTTGCCACGTCGGATCTGACATGGATCCGACGTGGCTTTATGGTTAAAAAAAATCAATTTTCACTGTCTTCAAGCAGCTCCCGTTTGCCCCCGAAACCGGATTTTCGATCATTTTGATTTTTTCGTTACAAAATAATAGATGTATTATTTTATTGTTATAAATTGAAGTTTAGTGACCAAATTATTACAACCCTTAAAGTTCAGTGACCATCGAAATAATTAACCCCAACAATCTGTATATGCTCAAGTTTCTCGAAAAAATAAGCCATAATAAAGTAAGTTAGATTTTGACTTTAGCAAATAGTAACGACAAAGAATTTGGAAATTCTCCGGTTGTTACGATGAGAAATGCCAAAATTGGAAGAGACAAAAAATTGTTATAGCATACTTATTTAAGCCATAAATTCTCAACAACTGCATTTTACCTTGATAAGATATTATGAATTTCCTTACGCACTATCACTCTCGATTTGAAAGTACACATAAATTTGAAAATTTTGTCAAACAAAATGAGTTATGAAACTTAATTTCACTTAAAACTATAACATAAAAACCATAACTTCAAGAATAAACGGCTCTTGATTTGACCCTTTCATATGTTTCCACATTGTTCATAGCTTAATTTGAGAAGATCAACTGAAGTGAGTCCAACCAATTTTAATTACAGATGAGTGCTTCTACTACTACAGGTGACTATGCACTTCTAAAAGGATTTAATATCCCGCCCCTCCAGTACTGAATATTGATTTCAATGCAACCATTAACATAGGAATAGCTATGACATCTCTAGCTAATTGAGAAAGGTAGGGATACTTAAGAGGCATTAATTTTGCACCATTCTAAAATAACAAAATTTTAATGAATTTCTTCACAAGTTTCAACTAAATACTTTACAACTTATGAGTTACTCTTTAAATTTTATTTTATTTTTTTTTTTGTTTCTTATGCTTAAAGTACTTATACTAAAAATTAATGACTTAATTATCTTCAATATCATCTAAATTTATATCATCGAAAAGTTGACTACTTGAATATACAAATACTGAACCAAATGATATTAGTTGGATCACTTGTCAAATAACGGGCATATAACTTAAAGGGTATAAATAATAAAAAATAATAAAAAAAATCATATTTTTATTATTTTTCCAATATTTTTTCTTTTTTTTTTCATTTGTACGTATATAAAGTACAAGATACTTTCTCCACTTCTCAACAAGATACTATCATATATGCAAATGCATTGCATGTGATTTGTTATTTTTATTTAATATGTAAAAGTTAAATGATTTAATATCTCACAATTCAAATCGTTGCTGCTTCTTCCTCTCTATAAAAAAAATATAGATAAAAGTTAATTATACTTAAAGATTTTGATATAATCAAATATTCATCCGTTATAAAATAGCTACTCCCTCCTTTCCATAAATATTTATTTACTTTTCATTTTAATTTATCCCATAATATAACCTTTTTTTTCTTTTTTAAATTATAATTAACATATCAATTGTTTAATATGCCATTATTTAATTGCTTTATAATCAATAACAATCTTATTAAATTTTTTATATTTCTTGTTCTTATTTATTAAAATTAATTTTCATATACGTGGCAAACGATTTTGATTAAATTTTTATATTTTAGATTCTTTTTGAATAAGTAATTTTTTTTCTATGAATACAATTGTGATTATTGCTTGATTTTGTCTTTCAATTTTTTTCAATAATTTTCCCTTTTGATCAATTAAGTTCTTTCTCTTTGTTTAATCTCACAAGACATCGAAATTTTTTATGAAAATACAAAGTAGCATTGAAATTTGATATTGGTAAAATAGAATTTTCTTAAAATATAAATTTGAATTATTTTTTGTTGAATTGGTAAATGATAACCGGACTCTTCGAGTCATAGCCCGGTATGTGCTTAACCGGACATAAATCATATGTTGAACTTGTATGACATGAGTCTGGCAATCAGACACGCCGACAATTGCTATAATAGTTGCTCGTATCCGATAACAGTTCGGTAATGAATTATGGGAAGTCATCAGTAACGAATATTTCCCAGATATTGAAGAGATCCTAATCTTATAATGATGGAAAGTACCAAAAATCACTCAACAAATCTTCACAAATTGGGAATCAAGCATCAATCAAGAGATTAAGGTGATTTTCTCCTATTCAAGAGATTATCTCCTATTTCGCACAGCTCTATATAAAGGAAACCATCAGGTACATTGTCCTCTCTCTGATTTCTCATACAAAAAAGCTTTTACTTTGTCAATTAACTGACTTGATCGTCGGAGTCTCCCTGGTCGGAACACTCGACGGGTTTTTGGTTCTTTTCAGGTGAATCAAGAGAAAGATAACCGGAAGATTTCACTTTGTTATCATTTGGTGCGATGAGCGTGGAACACTCTACAGATTTCAGTTGATCCACAGATTTCAGTCGGTAATGGACCTCTTTCCCGATTTACCTGTGCCTCTAGCCATCCCAGCAATGCAACCCAACCCTCAGCCAATTCTCTTGGCCAACTCATTCAAAGTCTCCAACCGGCTCAGCCAGAGCAAATCTCCCCACTCCCAGCACGACAATTATTTCCCCCTACACAGATCCAAACACCAACAACACCGCAAGCGCCCATGGCTATCTCGGCGATCCCGGGTTTGACCCCCCAAACTGCCCAAACTTTGCTTACCGCCCTATCAGCTATGGCGGCCCAGGCACCATCCGCGGTCCAAACGGTAACACCCCCCACTTTAACACATGTACAGCCTCCTGCCCAAACACCACCTCCATCACTGCCAAACGCCTTGGCCCCTGGTACCACTGTCACCATGACAGCCGAGAGTTCGAGAGATTATTTAAAGAGAGAATGCAGAAATACCAGAACCAAAGTACTTTGCAATACCAGGGTAGTTTCCGGTCTCCTCTATCTCGAGACATCTTGGCTACCCTGTTTCCCCAAATCCGCTTGTCGAATCTGCCGAAGTATAGCGGCAGCGCAGACCTCCGAGCTCATCTAGACAAGTTCCACCACACTATGTTAGTTCACACAACAGAAGATGCAGCTTTGTGCAAAATCTTTCCCCAAACACTCACTGACTTGGCTCAGATATGGTTTCGTAACCTCCCGGAAAATTCGATCTACAGCTTTGAGCAGTTCAGTGACATGTTCATTGCCAAATTTGTAGCAGCTATCCGACCAGCTAAAGTGTCTGCCGACCTTACCATGTGTGACGCGCGCCGGAACCAGCAAGGCCCTCTTTGGGGAATCCGCTTTTTGGGATTCGAGGGATTGGTTCGCGTCTTTTCCGATCTTAGGTGTTATGAGATATTTTCGGCACCTCCTTTTACAATAGAACATTGAAAAGGACCATCCATCGCCATAACACCTTTAGGCACTTTTGAGGTATTTTGGAGTCGCCACCCAATTTACAAGAAATTGGGAAAGTTTAACCTCTTATCGGTCTAAACCAGAGATGGTGTCCGGAACTTCACACTTATTGGTGCCTTGGTTAATTATAAATGAGTTTTTAAATTATAAAATTTCATTTTTCATCTCACACAATTAATACAGTTTATTAAAGCGCATATCAATCACATATGAAACGATAAATAAAAATAAAGACAAATTAAATTACAACAAAACTAGGAGCGGAATACAACCCCCATTATAAATAAAATATAAATCATACATAAAACGGGGTATTTATTAATGTTGAGGACGTTGGTCCTCTCATGCACAATTAAAGAAAATCATTTTAAAGTGACAATTTATTTTTGATGAAAAACTAGGACATTGGTCCCATTTTATTAGAAAACCCAATTTTATTTATAGAAATATTTTTTGTGTGATTTATGATTAAGCGTGCATAAAATAAATGGTTTAATTTATTATTACATGCCAAATAACTTAATAAATCAAATAAAGGAAAAAATAACAATTATAATGAAATAACAACTCCTTGGATCTCCTCTTTCATTCGTACGGGTACTCAAATAGGGGAACACAAGTATTTGACACCGACAACAAACGCAAATAAACTTAATGTTAGTAATCGAAACAAGAAAATCAATTAGACATTTATAACAATGCAATAATTAAATGAAGCATGCAAATCATGTGATAAATAAATTAAATGACATATTAAAATAAATTAACAAATTAATAGATAACTATTTAAAACATAAAGCAATAATAATAACAATAACAACAACAACAAAAATAATAATAATAATAATAACGATAATAATAACGATAAACGATGATAGTAACAATAAATAACACTAATAACAATATACTAATGACATATATAATGATGATGATAACAAAAAATAAGTAAATAGGTAAATAATAATAATAATAATAATAATAATAATAATAATAATAATAATAATAATAATAATAATAATAAGACAACAATAATATATAATAACAATGAAAATAATGATGAACAATGACAATAATGATAATAAGGATGAACAATTAAAAGAAAATGGGAACAAATAACGAAATTAAAAGTTAGATCTACATCTAATAACAATATTAAAAGTTAGATCTACATCTAAAATGACATAAAATAAATAAATCAACAACAAATATGTAGATCTACATGTTTACTAATTTAAATATTAGCAAAAATGATAAAAATAAAAATTAAGTCAAGAGATCGAGTCTAGAATGTTTACCCTCAGATTTGACTGACTTTAGGCCGGATGTTCAAATGCTTCGGCCCCACGCGCTTCACGAGAAGGCAAAATATCAAAAATGCAAATTTTTAATAAATAAAACTCTTGAAAAGATGAAAAAAAAGGAATTTTTGGAATAAAAATCGGATCTTTTTTAGAGAGAGCACTTTTTTTCTTTTTTCTTTTCCCCCCTAAGATTTTTCAATCCCAAATCTTTTGTTCTCCCCCCTTTTTCAAATGAAATGAAATCCTATTTATAGGCACGATCCACCGACGGGCTGCCCGCTCGTCGAGCCACCGACGGGCTGCCCGCCCATCGAGCCACCGACGGGCTGCCCGCTCGTCGAAAGTCATCGATAGGCTGCCCATCACTCGAGTCACCGACGGGCAGACCACCCCTCGAGTGACTGACGGGCTGGCCGTCTGTGGAGCAAACATCCAAATTTTAAGTTAAAAACTCCCCCAAAAATTTTATTTTATTTTATTATATATATATATATATATATATATATATATTTAAAAAAAAATGCGAATGAAAATCCTTGCTTCTCGTGAGCGTGAAGGGCCAAAATTCCCGAACTCTATCCATTCTTTTAGAAACGGGCATCGTTTTCATCATCGGGCAATCTCTGATCTAGACCGACTCAAGACCCGGTGTCTACAGTTGCCCCCAGTTTAGGGAAACCTAGTACACCAGTGTCTAGGTGAGCCTAAACTCAAATAAAAGCAGGAAAGAGAGACATACCTGAGGCGGTCGCTTTGCCAGAATGGATGGTATTGTCGGAGCGATTGTTGTCCTTCATTGTAGTTGGTAATGCCGTGGTCGTGCTAACCTCTTTTGGGTAGTGCCACCATCGTGCTAACCGTTGTGAGATTGGTAGTGCCGTGGTCATGCTAACCTCTTGTGGGTAGTGCTGCCATCGTGCTAACCGTTGATGAGACTGGTAGTGCCGTGGTCGTGCTAACCTCTTGTGGATAGTGCCGTCATCGTGCTAACCGTTGTGAGACTGGTAGTGCCGTGGTCGTGCTAACCTCTTGTGGGTAGTGCCGCCATCGTGCTAACCGTTGTGAGATTGGTAGTGCCGTGATCGTGCTAACCTCTTGTGGGTAGTGCCGCCATCGTGCTAACCCTTCTGAGTTTTGAAGTGGTAGTGCCGTGGTCGTGCTAACCTTCCGTAGAATGGTAGTGCCGCCATCATGCTAACCCTTCTGAGATGATGAAGTGGTAGTGCCGTGATCGTGCTAACCCTTCTTAGAGTGGTAGTGCCGCCATCGTGCTAACCCTCCTGAAATTTGAAGTGGTAGTACCGAGGCCGTGTGCCGACGTCATGCCAACCCTTCTGGTGATTTGAAGTGGTAGTGCCGAGGCCGTGTGCCGACGTCGTGCTAACCCTTCTGTTGATTTGAAGTGGTAGTGCCGAGGCTGTGTGCCGACGTCGTGCCAACCCTTCTGTTGATTTGAAGTGGTAGTGCCGAGGCCGTGTGCCGACGTCGTGCCAACCCTTCTGTTGCCGAGGCCGTGTGCCGACGTCGTGCCAACCCTTCTGTTTTTTGACTTTGATATTTTGCCTCCTCAGAGGGCTTTGATGTTTTGCCTCCTCAGAGGGCTTAAGATTTTTTTTTTTTTTGCCTCCTCAGAGGGCTTGGAGAATTTGCCTCCTCAGAGGACTTTAAGGTTTTGCCTCCTCAGAGGACTCAGAGGACTTTGAGGTTTTGCCTACTCAGAGGACTTGGATAATTTGCCTCCTCAGAGGACTTGGATAATTTGCCTCCTCAGAGGGCTTTGAGAATTTGCCTACTCAGAGAGCTTTGAGATTTTGCCTCCTCAGAGGACTTGGAGAATTTGCCTCCTCAGAGGACTTTGAGAATTTGCCTCCTCAGAGGGCTTTGAGATTTTGCCTACTCAGAGGACTTGAGATTTTGCCTCCTCAGAGGGCTTTGGGGTTTTGCCTCCTCAGAGGACTTTGATATTTTGCCTCCTCAGAGGACTTGAGATTTTGCCTCCTCAAAGGACTTGAGATTTTGCCTCCTCAGAGGGCTTTGGGGTTTTGCCTCCTCAGAGAACTTGAGATTTTGCCTCCTCAGAGGACTTGAGATTTTGCTTCCTCAGAGGGCTTTGGGGTTTTGCCTCCTCAGAGGACTTTGAGATTTTGCCTCCTCAGAGGACTTTAAGATTTTGCCTCCTCATAGGACTTGAGATTTTGCCTCCTCAGAGGACTTAAGATTTTGCCTCCTCAGAGGGTTTTGGGGTTTTGCGTCCTCAGAGGACTTTGAGATTTTGCCTCCTCAGAGGACTTGAGATTTTTGATTGCCCCCTGAGAGGTCTTTGGCTGATGCTCCCTGAGAAGTCCTTGGTTGATTGCCCCCTGAGAGGTCTTTGGCTGATTGCCCCCTGAGAGATCTTTGGCTACTGCTCCCTGAGAAGTCTTTGGTCGATTGCCCCCTGAGAGGTCTTTGGCTGATTGCCTCTTAAGAGGATTTAGAGATTTGCCTCTTGAGAGGGCTTTGATTAATGCTTGGATTGATGATTGAACTGATGTTTGGATTGATGTTGTTTTGGTGGCTTATTTGGATTGATGTTTGTACTGATGTTGTCACTTGGCTTCTGTCGGTGTTCACATCGAATCTCTGTCTGCAAAACAGGAAAAACAAAATATGCAGGAAAAGTGGTGAGCATGCACGTGAGATGCATATGTATGCAGTAATGTATGATAAGAATTCATCCAAACGGATTTGGAGGTGACGACCGATTTGGTCGTAATTTGAGGTGGGATCAATGCCTCCTGGAATTACTTTTGAATTTCATGCTTTTGAGGATTATGAGGTTCTCTTTTGATACCTGTAGTCCTCTTTGAAGGTAGTGTGTCCCTCGTGGATTTTCACACTAGCTTTTCTAAGCGGGAGATGCGTCCTTGTCGGATTTTCACATAACCCTGTGCCTTATTTTTTTATTTTTTTTTTTGCCTGTAATGGACCCAACCCAATCCAGCAGCTTTTATTTAATTCATTTTTTTATAGGGCAGACTGCCTGTTGCCAGGTTTTCACCCTGCCCTTTGGCCTAACTTTTGCTTAGAGCGCCAGTCACGGTTTTCATCTCTAACGGCTTTTTTTTTTTTTTTTTTTTGCTCGAGAGAAGTTGGAGTTGTTGCGAAAGGTCTTTCGGATATGATTGGCATGTGCTTATATCTCAGATATTGGTTGTATGAGCTTGGTTCTTTATTGGGAAGGTGCTGTAGGATTGGCTTCACAGTAGGTAGCAAGATGAGTTGGCTGAAGTGCCTGAGTAGCGAGAATGGTAGAGGGTAGATGATAATAAGGTGCTGGTTTTATATCGGACTCAGACAACTTTGAGTGTGCAAGATGAACCGCCTTGGTTATGCCAATACATCTTTGCATAAATGCATATATTTCAATCTGATTTTATAACACATGATCACTATTTGACATTAACTCGAAAAATATGAGACCTCATCTAATCTCGGGATAGATCTTGAGAGCATCAAACTCCTGTTATCAATCAGCCCTCGCGGGTTTTCTTGATTGAATATTTTCTCTCTTCTTTTTTTATTTATTTAGCCTCTGCCATGAACCCTCCTTCAGTTTGTCAGTATTGGTTGAATTTGCTTTCATCTTCGTCAGCCGGGGGGGACTGCTGCTTCTGAGAGTGGCTCCTCTTGGTATCAAAGTCTTCGTTTTAGCCCTTGTGCAGACCGGTTGAGGTGATGGGTTCCTTATTTGGGGCTTGAATATGAAGTTTCACGTTTGGCCTTTATTGGCTTTGGCGGTTCGAACCCTAGGATGGCCTTTCAATGGTTGGGACAGGGTGACAGGTAGGGCTTGGATGATCTGGGATACTTTTATCGGTTTTTGTGGTTTAAACCCTGGAATGGCTTTTCAACGGTTGGGGTTGGATGGATGGTTTGTGAATTAGCCTTCTATGTCCCTTTCAGATTTCTTTTGGGCTTTCCCAATAAACCACTCCTTATCATTAATTTTCTTTCCATTAAGCGCATCAACAGCTCTAGCAGCATCATCTGCATTCTCAAAGTTGACAAATCCAAATGGGATTTGAACAAAACTCGCCCCCAAATAGCATTCCCTTGCAAGCTTCGTTCAAGTAATGAAGTTACACATACGTGCACTTTTCATCTTAACCACTGGGACCGTTGTGGTTCAATCTAGTTAAGCATTGGGTTTTAGCAAGAAACTTGGCGATAAGGGTTCTGGATGGTCAAGGGTCAATCATAATCGATTTTGAGGGTGCACATTTCAAAGGGGGTCAGGAGGAAAGAGGTCATATGGTTTGGTCCTGATGGGTCATATATTTCTCGTGGAGGTCCTGAGTTTTATTCGTCCAACTTTTGATGTAGATTTCGGAGTTTGATCTTATTTGGTAGCGCCATACGCAACTTAGATGTTATGGATGCAAAAAAATGGCTTTCAAAATTCGGTTCGTCGTCATGTTGGCACGTGGGAGTAGTAAGAACGTCCTTGTCAATTTTTGGCATGTCACACCAGGTCCAGGCAGAGGCTCTTTTTTTTTATCTCTCAAAATTATCCTCTCCTCAAGAGTTATATCAGATGCTATCAAGATTTTATTTGGATTCCCCAAAGTTTCGAGACTAGATGGAGCCGTATTAATTGAATTAGTGTCAAAATGAATGCATCATGACCATGTGAAATAAAATTATTAGGAATACCATACAAATAAGCAAACTTGTTCAATTTATTGAAAATAACCAAACTGTCATAAGTAGTTCTTGAAATGAAGAGAATTAAGGCATCTAAAAAAAAAACATGATCTTCTTTCCCACTCTCCCGACGAGTGTCAGCGACTTATTCATATCCTCCCGCAAGATATGCCATTCTAGTGGACCGGATCCGATCACATATTTGGTGGAGGGACTGCATTGTAGGCTGGCTTGTTCTTCTTCTCGCTCTTCTCAGGGTCCGAGATCTGTTTAGTATCAATAAGATCTTGGATCTTATTCCTCAAAGTTCGGCAGTAATCAGTCGAGTGCCCAGTGTGTTGATGATAGGTGCAGTACTGATCATCTCTATGCCCTGGCTGTCCTTGATTCATGGCTGGTCTGGGTGCTAGTGGCTATAGCTTGCTCAATTTCATCAATCTCTCCAATACCCATGACAAAGAGCGGCCTAAATTGGAGTAGTGCCTCTGGCCTTGCCCAACTAAAGTTGCTGTAACTTCTACTGACTTGCCATTTCTGCCGTTACTGCTTCTGGTGCCATTTGATCTGTACCCTGATTGGTTCCCAAAGTTCCTCCCAACAAAGTTATTTTGGCTTGCTTTCTTTGCTAGGTAAGCAGCTTCAGCCTCTACAGCAATATCCTTAAGCGATTCCCAGTCTTTGAGCCCCTTAAAATTGAGCAAATCTTTTAGGTAAGGGCAGGAGTTCCTGATAAATAGCCTAATCTGGTCAGCAGTGTCAGGCTTTCGCTTCATCTCCATGACCCTGTTCCTCCATCTGGTGAGGTATTCGTGAAATTACTCATCACTCCTCTATTGTAAAAGCTCAAGGTCCTTTAGGGTGACCTCCATCTTAGTGCTGCAGTCGTATTGCTTCATGAATTCATCAGTCAGAAGGTCCCAGTCCTCTTTGGATCTCCTATCCAGCCCGTGGTACCAGTCTACTGCCGAACCTACCAGACTAAGGCAAAAATATTCCACCTTTTGCTTTTTACTCAACCCGGTGCCTTTCATTACCAGGGTATACTGCTTGATGTGTGCAGATGGGTCAGAAGTACCATCGAATTTCGGCAGCTCAGGCATCTTGAACCTTTGGGGTAGCAGCTCTTCATCCCCTAGATCTCTGTCCTCAGGGTTGATCCCTTTTCCAGCTGATAACATGCGGGTGATAGCTTCAATCTGCTGTCTCATCCCCCTCAGAGTCTCATCCTCTAACCTGGGTGCTCTCCCCCTCACAGCAGGTTGGATTACTGGCTCTTCATCTTCCTCTTTTACCACAAAATCCTCATTAGGATCGGGGATCCTTCCCCCCCTTAGCTCGATGGGTACGGCAGCTCTGTGCTCATTAACAGGTTGATGGGCAGTAACTCCAACGAGAGGAGCCTCGCCACCAGCGAGTGGTTCGGCTTGCTCTCGAGGAGGGACCACCGGCGCTTGTGGAGCAACAGGCGGCTGTGGAGCAATAGGTGCTTGTGAAACAGGAGGGTGAGTAATTCTTTCGGCCATAGCTCCCATCATTTCTAACATTCTTCGCTCAAAATCTTCTAACCTCTTAGCAAGGTCTTGAGTGGTCAAAGTTCCAGTCTCATCTGCCATAGAGGATGATTCACTTGTTGTTGAGAGTGACTCAGAATCCCAATTAAGCACTAATTCTAGCGATCCAAAGGGCGAGTCCGTACTTACTAGCCGACCGTCAAGACCTCTAATCCACTTAGATGAATCTATGATGGCTGAAAATTTTAAATTGTTAGAATGATGCATGGATGATATGTACAATGCATGATCATGAATTATGCTGGTGGTCCTGGACGAGTGAAAGATCAATAAATTACAGTGATATAATGCGATGCATGAAAAGAATATACGTAAAATGATATGCAGACAAAAGGATATACACACACAAAATGAAATGCATTTTTTATTTTCTCATTTTTTTTAATAATTTTTGTTTTCATTTTTAATTTTATCATAAAAACATGCATGAATGACGTATACAATGAATGGTCGTGTGTTATGCAACATAGACAAACACATGCAAGCAAGTAGATCCTTCTAACCTTATTACTCCCGCACACGAGGTCAATTGGTCTCTTCCTAGGTGGGCTTAATCCGTGGGTCAACAGGGGACCCAAAGAGCGTGTTAGAGCATGACGTCTCTCAAGATGCGCACACGTATGATTTTCGGCCATTGTGTATTTGGACACTTCAACCAAATTAAGGTGAGGTTATCGAAGCTTTAAAGCTTTCCATAGAAGACCACTTAATTTGTTTGATCTTGTTTAATACACGATGACCCACGTAGCAAGCACTGTATTAAGGTACATACCACCTAGGGGAAGTATCTATTGCCATTATATGAGCTTTGGTCAAGGTGGTGTTACTTTAGGGCTACCCAAGCATGGTCCCTGCACGACGGGTTTATCTCATCACGAGCATAACGACCGATCGGGTCACCATTTTATATACCACGATGGTACGAGACTTGGGCTGGTGATTATTCTTAACACTTCCCCAAATTGAGTGAAAATGAGGTCGTGCTTCAGGAACGCACCGGGGCTAATAGAGGGACCAAACTAGCATATTCTAAAGCTCTAACATAGATGCAATGCAATTTAGATGAGAGATGAAATTTTAGTTTTAAAAACCCAATTATACATTTTAACCAAGACATTTTCAGAGCAAAGTCACAAACAGTCCCCAGTGGAGTCGCCACTGTGACGCGCGCCGGAACCAGCAAGGCCCTCTTCGGGGAATCCGCTTTTTGGGATTCGAGGGATTGGTTCGCGTCTTTTCCGATCTTAGGCGTTATGAGATATTTTCGGCACCTCCTTTTACAATAGAACATTGAAAAGGACCATCCATCGCCATAACACCTTTAGGCACTTTTGAGGTATTTTGGAGTCGCCACCCAATTTACAAGAAATTGGGAAAGTTTAACCTCTTATCGGTCTAAACCAGAGATGGTGTCCGGAACTTCACACTTATTGGTGCCTTGGTTAATTATAAATGAGTTTTTAAATTATAAAATTTCATTTTTCATCTCACACAATTAATACAGTTTATTAAAGCGCATATCAATCACATATGAAACGATAAATAAAAATAAAGACAAATTAAATTACAACAAAACTAGGAGCGGAATATAACCCCCATTATAAATAAAATATAAATCATACATCAAACGGGGTATTTGTTAATGTTGAGGACGTTGGTCCTCTCATGCACAATTAAAGAAAATCATTTTAAAGTGACAATTTATTTTTGATGAAAAACTAGGACATTGGTCCCATTTTATTAGAAAACCCAATTTTATTTATAGAAATATTTTTTGTGTGATTTTTGATTAAGCGTGCATAAAATAAATGGTTTAATTTATTATTACATGCCAAATAACTTAATAAATCAAATAAAGGAAAAAATAACAATTATAATGAAATAACAACTCCTTGGATCTCCTCCTTCATTCGTACGGGTACTCAAACAGGGGAACACAAGTATTTGACACCGACAACAAACGCAAATAAACTTAATGTTAGTAATCGAAACAAGAAAATCAATTAGACATTTATAACAATGCAATAATTAAATGAAGCATGCAAATCATGTGATAAATAAATTAAATGACATATTAAAATAAATTAACAAATTAATAGATAACTATTTAAAACATAAAGCAATAATAATAACAATAACAACAACAATAATAATAATAATAATAATAATAATAACGATAATAATAACGATAAACGATGATACTAACAATAAATAACACTAATAACAATATACTAATGACATATATAATGATGATGATAACAAAAAATAAGTAAATAGGTAAATAATAATAATAATAATAATAATAATAAGACAACAATAATATATAATAACAATGAAAATAATGATGAACAATGACAATAATGATAATAAGGATGAACAATTAAAAGAAAATGGGAACAAATAACGAAATTAAAAGTTAGATCTACATCTAATAACAATATTAAAAGTTAGATCTACATCTAAAATGACTTAAAATAAATAAATCAACAACAAATATGTAGATCTACATGTTTACTAATTTAAATATTAGCAAAAATGATAAAAATAAAAATTAAGTCAAGAGATCGAGTCTAGAATGTTTACCCTCAGATTTGACTGACTTTAGGCCGGATGTTCAAATGCTTCGGCCCCATGCGCTTCACGAGAAGGCAAAATATCAAAAATGCAAATTTTTAATAAATAAAACTCTTGAAAAGATGAAAAAAAAGGAATTTTTGGAATAAAAATCGGATCTTTTTTAGAGAGAGCACTTTTTTTCTTTTTTCTTTTCCCCCCTAAGATTTTTCAATCCCAAATCTTTTGCTCTCCCCCCTTTTTCAAATGAAATGAAATCCTATTTATAGGCACGATCGACTGACGGGCTGCCCGCTCGTTGAGCCACCGACGGGCTGCCCGCCCGTCGAGCCACCGACGGGCTACCCGCTCGTCGAAAGTCATCGATGGGCTGCCCATCACTCGAGTCACCGACGGGCAGACCACCCCTCGAGTGACTGACAGGCTGGCCGTCTGTGGAGCAAACATCCAAATTTTAAGTTAAAAACTCCCCCAAAAATTTTATTTTATTTTATTATATATATATATATATATTTAAAAAAAATGCGAATGAAAATCCTTGCTTCTCGTGAGTGTGAAGGGCCAAAATTCCCGAACTCTATCCATTCTTTTAGAAACGGGCATCGTTTTCATCATCGGGCAATCTCTGATCTAGACCGACTCAAGACCCGGTGTCTACACCATGGTATATCAGGAGAAAGGGGAAACACTCCGAGCTTACGTGGAGAAATTTAATGCTGTGGCCATGGACATTCAAAACTTAAATTTGGAGGTGGCTATCAATGCTCTTATCCGAAATACGAGGTGCCAAGACTTTAGTGATTCCCTCAGTAAGAAGCCCCCTGGTGACTTTACCGAGCTCATGTCTCGGGCGCACAAATACATACGCATGGATGAAGCTCGCAGGCTCAGATATAGCTCGCAGAACAGAGATTCGGATAGAGGGTTTCGCACAGGGCGAGATAGAAGCAATAATGGCAGAGATGAGGTTAGTGGAAGGGGGGCTATCCATTTGAACCGAGCTTATTTGGTCTCAAAGCCGAACACGAGAAACAAACAAGAAGAACGGTTTACACCGTTAACGGCCCTGAGGTCCCAAATCTTGGCCTGGTTGAGGGAGAATGAGCGGGTTAACTGGCTGCGTCCGATGATGGATGACCCTAGCAGAGACCAAAGCCTATACTGCTCCTTTCACAGGGATAAAGGCCATCAGATAAATGATTACCGACAGTTGAAACGTGAAATCGAGTACTTGATCCGGCAGGGCAAGCTCGGGCAGTTTGTGAAGAGTACTGATAGGAGGGAGCGAGATGGATCTCCTTCACCGAGAAGACAAGATAACAGAGCTAGCTCAAGCAAAAAAGCTCCAACTGGGGTGATTCATGTGATTGCAGGAGGCCTGCATTATGATGTTTTTGAGGAGTCTAGAAAGCGGAAAGCTAAGGAGGTATTCTCTGTGGGAGCAGGCCGAAGTGTGGGAGGTTATGCAGTGACATTTTTCGAGGCAGATGAAGCTCATGTCCGGACTCCCCACACCGATTCGCTTGTTGTGGAAGCAATGATACAAACCTACCTAGTTCAGAGGATCCTGATAGATACTGGAAGCGCGGTGAACCTTATCACTCTACAGGCCTATAAAGCTTTAGGTTTGTCAGTCAATCGGTTGGAAGCAGTTTCAGCGCCCCTCATCGGTATATCTGGGCAACCGGTCAAGGTTGAAGGCTCGGCTATATTAGATTTACAACTCGGTGATGAGGAAAAGGTGTGCAGTTGCAGGAGATGTTTTATGGTGGTTGACATTCCACTTGCCTATAACGTGATCATCGGGCGGCCTCTTTTAGTTGGGGTGGACGCTTACATCTCGATGCGTAAGCTGCTTGTAAAGATACCTGTTGAAGGTGGTGTGGCCGTGCTAAGGGGAAGTCAGAAAGCGCCTCGGGAGACTTATGTCAGCATGTTAAAGGAAGCAGATCAGGCATTACCCTTAGACACACTGGATATCCCAACGGCTAGGAACGCAGAGCCCATGGACTCACTCCGGGAAATCGAGCTTTTGCCAGGAAAGGCTGTCAAGATTGCTGCTAGTAAAGAGGGGAAAGAGAAAGAAGCATTGGTAGCGGTACTGTCAGAATTTAGTGATGTGTTTGCCTGGCAACCCTCAGACATCAAGGGAATCTCTTCCGAGGTAATGTGTCATGCTCTCAATGTGCAACCGAGTTGCAAGCCTGTCAAGCAGAAGAAGAGGAACCATGCGCCCGAGTGACAACTGGCGATGTCGGAGGAAGTCGATACATTGCTGCAAAGCGGGTTCATTAGAGAAGTGTTATACCCGGACTAGCTGTCAAACGTGGTTCTGGTGAAGAAGGCCAATGGAAAGTGGCGTATGTGTGTTGATTTCACTGATTTAAACAAGGCCTGCCCGAAAGATTGCTACCCACTGCCAAATATTGACCTCCTGGTCGACTCAACTTCGGGGTTCGAGGAATATGCTTTCCTGGATGCCTCTGCCGGATATCACCAAATCCCCATGAAGAAGAGCGATGAGGATAAGACTGCTTTTGTCACACATCGGGCTACCTACTGTTACCGGGTCATGCCATTCGGGTTGAAAAACGCCGGGGCCACTTACTAGAGGTTAATGAATAAGATGTTTGCGGGGCAATTGGGAAGGAATGTAGAGGTGTATGTTGATGACATGATCGTCAAAGGCAAGACTGCTGCAGATTTACCTCGGGAACTAGCGAAAACATTCGGGGTGCTCAGGGAGTTCGGTCTGAAGTTAAACCCAGAGAAATGTGCCTTCGGAGTTCAATCTGGAAAATTCTTGGGGTATATGATTTCAAAGAAAGGAATAGAGGCTAACCCAGAAAAGATTCGCGCTATTCTGGAGATGGAGCCCCCAAGATCGGTGAGGGATGTTCAAAAACTTAATGGAAGGGTGACGGCATTAGGCAGCTTCATTTCTTGTTCGGCTAAGAGATGCCTTCCTTTTTACAGAACCCTTAAGAAAGTAAAGGGTTTCGAGTGGACACCGGAGTGTCAGAAAGCATTTGACGAACTGAAAAACTTTCTCAGTACCCCACCTCTTCTAAGTCGGCCATCACCGGGAGAAGCACTGTATATGTACCTGGCGGTCTCATCGGGAGCCTTGGGGTCGGTTTTGATAAGGGAAGAAGGTAGTGAGCAATACCCGATCTATTACACAAGCAAAGTTCTGAGAGGGGCCGAGTTGCGGTATCCTATACTTGAGCAGCTTGCTTTCGCATTGGTAATTTCTGCTGTCAAGTTATGTCCCTACTTCCAGGCCCATACGGTGACAGTAAGGATGAATTCCAACCTCAAAAAAGTTTTGCAGATGCCCGAAGCCTCTGGAAGGATAACGGAATGGGCAGCTCGGTTGGGAGAGTTTGATGTCAGATATGAGGCTCGGCCATCTATGAAGGGTCAAGTTTTGGCGGATTTTGTGGCAGAATTGCATGCACCCCCACAGGAGCCTAGTCCTTGCTCGTGGAAATTGTACATAGATGGTGCATCCTCGTCCGTGGGTGCGGGAGCCGGGGTGATTCTGATTGGACCAGGAAAGATTGTGATCAGGGCGATGGCTCACATAGCATTCCATGCAACCAACAATGTAGCTGAATATGAAGCTCTCAGTTTTGGCTTGCAGCTCGCCTTAGAGGTAAGACGGGTTCCTTGAATATCTTCTCGGACTCACAGCTTGTCGTTAGTCAGGTACTGGGAAAATTTGAAGCCAAAGACAATGCGATGATCAGATACAAGGAATTAACTGCTGCACTCTTCGCCCAACTTGAGAACCGGGGCGTTGCATGGTCCATTGATCAGGTGCCGAGGGAGGAGAATGCCAAGGCCGATGTGTTGGCCAAACAGGCTTGTCTTCAAGATCAACCAGCCGTGTCAAACATCATTTGGTCCATCATATCTGCCCCTACACACGAGACGTACAAGGTACACTTGCATGAGCTGATGGATGGATGGAGGCTTCCCATCTACACATATCTGAGTAGCGGAGCTCTACCTGAAGATCAAGTGCAAGCTCGCAAGATAGTTCGGAGATCCAGTCGGTATGCCATCCTGGATGATCAGTTGTACAGGAGATCGTTTTCGGCTCCCTGGGCAAAGTGTTTGAGTACTGAGGAAGGGGAATATGTGTTAAGAGAAATTCATGAAGATATTTGTGGGGCCCATGAGGGAGCACAGACAATAGCTCAGAAGGCGTTACTGCAAGGATACTATTGGCCTAGTATGGAGGGCGATGCGAAAGAGCTGATTAAGAAGTGCGATAAATGTCAGCGGTTCGGCAATCTGAGCCATCAAAAGGCTACTCCCCAGATCTCAATACATAGTCCCTGGCCATTCGCCCAGTGGGGGATTGATATAGTGGGCCCTTTCCCTTTAGAAACCGGACAACGGAAGTTCTTAGTGGTAGCAGTGGATCATTTCACAAAATGGGTAGAGGCAGAGCCTTTGGCAACCATAACTCCGGCAAATATTATCAAGTTCGTTCAGAAGTCCATTATCACGAGGTTTGGTATCCCACATTCCATTGTTATAGACAACGGCAAACAGTTTGATTGTGCAGCTTTCAAGGGATACTGTGCGGACTTAAGGATCTAACTTTGCTTCACCTCGGTATACCATCCGCAGGCTAACGGCATGACTGAGGTAACTAACCGGACTATTCTTGCAGGTCTGAAGAAACGACTCGACTCAGCGAAAGGTCTTTGGGTGGATGAACTATACAACGTCCTCTGGGCTTACCGAACATCGCCAAGATCAGCAACGGGAGAGACCCCCTTCTCACTCACATATGGGATAGAAGTGGTTATCCCCTGTGAGATCGGTATGCCAAATGCCCGGACTTCTAGTTTTGATGAAGCAGCCAATGACTCACACCTGTTATGTCAGCTGGATAGATTGGAAGAGCAAAGAGAACATTCTCAGCTGCGATCCGCTGCTTACAAGCAAAGGATGTCATCTTACCATGATCGGAATATAAAGCCGAGGACTTTCAGGATCGGGCAGCTAGTCCTTAAAAAGGTAGTCGCTTCACAAACATCAGCCGGAGTGGGCAAGCTGAATCCCAACTGGGAAGGCCCTTACATAGTTCATGATGTCAAGGGGGGAGCATATCGATTGAAAGATTTCTCCGGAAAAATACTTCCCCACTCATGGAACATTTCAAATCTGAAAGTCTATTATCAATAGCTCGGCTCAGCGTTCTAATGGCTCTCTCGGCTAGTAAGTCATCTGTCAATTTTTGGAATAACTGTACTTTAAACAGTTCGGTTTTTGCATAAATCAATTGTACTTGTAATAAATTCAATAAACGAGGTATATTCATGAAAATATAGTGTCTTCTATTATGATTATCTGTATCAGAATCGCTATAACTCGGCTCAATACAACCGCCGACAGGGCGTATATTCAAAACCACCACCGACAGGGCGTACACTCTCATATTTAACAATGAAATCGATTAAGCTCGGTCATAACTCCCAAAAACTTTTTATTTTGAAGAGCTCGAATTACCATATGACACCGCCGACAGGGCGTGCATCAGATACTACCACCGACAGGGCGCACATTCAATAATATCGTCGACAAGGCATACATCCTCATGCTCAGCAGGGAGCACATTTTCTAACACTGACTTGGCTGTAATGCCATTAAGCGCTTCGTGACCAAAGCGTCTATTTTCACTAAGCTCAGACATAGTTCTCGAACACATTCTGTTTTCATTATTAAAAAGCTCGGCTATATTCATTAAGATAAATGACATATAAACACAGCATAAGGAGCTCGTTCGGGAGCAGCGCCATGACAACATCCGGTAATTCAATTGCAACTCCTCAAAAAAGTATATCAGGTTGGACATCACATTCAAAATGTCATTCAAATTATGCCAAATGATGATTTAAAGAGTTCGATAAACGCGATCAAAAACAAATTCAGATTTCATTCAAGTCAAAAGAAAAGTACAAAGATCATTCATCCGGATACACTTCGTCCAGCCAGGACCAGTCTATATCCGGATGGCGCTGTTTAACAGCGTCAGAAAGCTTATGACTAAATGCGAGGCATTTATCGACGGCCAACTCCACGGACTTGTACTCGAGATCGGTGAGTTTCTCCTCTAGGTCGGCTTGACCACGCTTTGATACCTCGAGCTCCATCCGAAGACTCGATAGCTCGGTCTCCATTTCCTCCTTCCTCCTACAACTTTTCGCTGCTTTTTCAAGTGCCTCAGAAATATTATTCTTGGCCTCTTGTTCTCTGATCTTGGCATCCAGAGCTCTCTTTTCAGCCTCTTTTAACTTGGCCTCCACGGTATTAGCTCTAAAGCGCTGCCCGGCGACAGATCGGGCTTCCCGATTGTAAGCCATGATCAGGTGGTTCATCTTCCCTATAACGGCACCGCTCAGCATTGAAGCCTACACAAGTATAGAAAATGGTGAGAAGAGCACGGCATTTTATAAGAAATCAGCTAGAAGGAGGATATCAAATAATGGCTAACCTCAACTTGGTGTCTCTTGATGGCAAGGCTCAAGTCCTTGGCTTTCCAGCGTGACATAGGGCCAACCTTGTGAGGGATACAGGCAAGCTGATGTACAAAGTCACAAAAGCCCGGATTTTGTTCGGAATACGCATCTCCTTCCTCTTTCAATTGAGTGCATATTTCATCGGCAAAGGTCCTCAAATCCTTTCTCTGAGAATGGGGATCCGAGGTGCCAGCGGCGGCGTCTCCTTCCGGGGAATGAGGCCCAGGGGGGGTCTGCAGGTCAACTGACGGCATCCGAGCAGTTGGGATGGGGGGTGAAGTGTCTTCTAGCACAACAGTTGGTATTGCGCTGCTAGCTTGAGTAGGATCGGTTGGAATTGGGCTTGCGGCGCCAGCAGTGGCTCCCATGCTGGACTCCCCTGGCGCTGACCCGGCAGTTTTCTTTTGACGTTTTGCCTTCATCATCTCAACCATGCTCGGTCTCTCTGGTCGCTTCATTTCTGCAAAAAACCGAACAATGAGAAAATATTAGAACTGAAGAATCGATAAGAAAAAGTACCTCTTCTTGGGCGACGAGAAGAGGTTGTTCGGTCCAAACCAAACATAAGTTGATCTCTAATATCGATCTTGTCCGATGCTAAAGCTCTCCATCGGGCTAGAGTTCGTTCTTCCTCCTCGGAAAGAAGGATGGGGTTGTCGTTCTTATTTACATATCGACCCCATGTCGTTCGGAAAGGAAAGTCATTGTCGCTCTCGACGACAAAGAATCAATTTTTCCAATTCTTCAGAGATTCAGGATTTCCCCTAAACACCCCGTAACCAGCTCGGGCTTGGACATAATTGTGATCTTCAGTAGTGATTCGGAGCCCCACCACATGGGTAGCCTGAAAGAGCCGAACTGTTAGTTCGATGTCGTTGTCTGCTGCCCACATTTGCAAGGCGGATATGGTTCGCCAAGCATTGGGATGAATCTGGCTCGTGGTTAAACCATAGTGATTCATCAGCTCGACCTCAAATGTAGTAGGAGGAAGGCTCATCCCTGCTTCAAAATCGGCCTCATACACAGTTATGGTCTTCTTGCCTAAGAACTTTGCATTAGCTCGGAGGCTGGCTCCAGGCACTCGGATCTTGTAGCTCTCAGGAATCCCTAATCTTGCATGAAGCTCGACCATTTCACTGGTTCTCACAATCGAACCAATACTACTTACTCGAGGATTCCTTTTTGGCTCTTTCCCTCTAGGCTAATTTGGCTGGCTGGTACTGGGAGACTCTAGGATATCTTCGTGTAAGAGTCCCTCTTCGACTCTTTGGCTCTCAGTTGAACCCTCAGAAGCACTCATGGTGAAAAGGAGAAGAAAAAAGATGAAGTACTAACCTGAGATAGGAAGGAGAGATCTAGAGGACGTAAAATGCCAAGGGATGCTTGAGATAGTAAAGACTGAACAAGAAAGAGCTAGAGCGAAAAATGCTGAAATCCAATCTGAAATCCCTAAGAAAATCGAAAGTGGAAGAAAGGAGAAGAAGCCACTATTTATATGAGAACGGAACCACTCAGATGAGGACAGATGGCATGCATTGATTGAGTGAACTGGCAATAATTACTCCTTGCGCGGTTATCGAAGAGGCGCCATCATCTCAGGGCCTGGCACAGCCGTTGGATCACAGTTCACGAAGCGACTGCGCACAGTGAACGACGCGTCTGTCTACGCTTTTCGAAGGTCACGCGCACAGCTGTCAACAAGGCAGTTTGAGTGGGCCCACGCGCGCTCTCTGGGAATGTTTGGTCAACGCTCCTATAACATGAATGTTATCATCTGAGGGGGGGGGGGGGGACTTATGATAACCGGACTCTTCGAGTCATAGCCCGGTATGTGCTTAACCGGACATGAATCATATGTTGAACTTGTATGACATGAGTCCGGCAATCAGACACGCCGACAATTGCTATAATAGTTGCTCGTATCCGATAACAGTTCGGTAATGAATTATGGGAAGTCATCAGTAACGAATATTTCCCAGATATTGAAGAGATCCTGATCTTATAATGATGGAAAGTACCAAAAATCACTCAACAAATCTTTACAAATTGGGAATCAAGCATCAATCAAGAGATTAAGGTGATTTTCTCCTATTCAAGAGATTATCTCCTATTTCGCACAGCTCTATATAAAGGAAACCATCAGGTACATTGTCCTCTCTCTGATTTCTCATACAAAAAAGCTTTTACTTTGTCAATTAACTGACTTGATCGTCGGAGTCTCCCTGGTCGGAACACTCGACGGGTTTTTGGTTCTTTTCAGGTGAATCAAGAGAAAAATAACCGGAAGATTTCACTTTGTTATTAGTAAAATAGAATTTTCTTAAAATCTAAATCTAAATTATTTTTCATTGAATTGGTAAAATAGAATTTTCTTAATATCTAAATTTGAATTATTTTCTCAACTGATTCATCTACATATAAAGTTAATGCAATTTTACGAATGCAAAAACCTTTTTATTAAGTTATTAATAACTAAAATAACTAATTGGGTTGAAAAAAAAATTGGATTAATAATAATGATTTATCTTTCTTTAGAAAATTCTTATTTTTCATGAAAATTGGATGCAAAAATAGCATGGAAAACGTCTCCCAAAACATTTGTGAAATAAATATAAATAATAAAATAATATTCTAATTTTAATTGTAAAATTTTAAAATTTCATACCTACCATATTTGACTTATTTACATCATTCTTCACTTTAAGAAAATGAAAAAAATTTATATTTGAATATGTATTTTGGAACGTTAATAGTACCAGCTCTAAGAACTATAAAAGCACAAAAATTTAAATTAAATTGAAATTCGTATAATTAGATGAAACCTTTTTCATCACTCCATTAATGACGTAGCTCTTGTCCTTTTTAAAAAAATATTTAAAATTTTTAACTGCATTATTGAAATAAAATATTATATTTTTGTAACTTTAAAATTATTGAAGGTAGAAATAAAAGAAAAAAATAATCGATACATACTCGTTGTAGCGCGGTAAATCTCGTTGCGGAAGCGATACAAGGATCTCCTTCTATTTGGTCACCGGTCTGGCTATTACCCACTCGGAATAAGAGCAGTTAGATCACAATTTAAGAGCCCCTATAAGATTAACACAATAAATCGTGAGTGGGAACGAGCAGTTTTGCGGCGTATACGTTCTCTCGTTACCAAATAATGAGGATTTCACCTCTATTTATAGAGATCCTAAAGGTTAGAATCTTTTTTCTAGTCTAACTCAAAGTCTTTTTTGAGATAGGATTTGGTAATTTAATTCAGATTAAATAACTCAATTTAATCTGCATTGGAATTCAATCCAATAAAGAGCCATGGGCGTATTCCAACTCTATCATCTCCCACTCGCACATGACGGAACACATTCCTTTAATAATCTACAGTTATACTGTCTAATATATTGTGTGACCAGCATATCTCGAGAACACTATTGCTATACACCTATTAGGGATATATAGCTTCTCGAAAAAGGCGATCCTTTTATTTTACGTATGCTTAATCCTAGATGACCTTCTCACAATCACTGTTTTAACTCATGATCTCATAAAACATCATTCGTGTTCACTATTATGTTTCTACTTATAGAAACGATAATAGACATGTCGGTGAACCACGAATTCTTATGAATGTGATCAAAAGGTTATCTTCCCCTCTTACTATATGCCATCCATCATGATTCAACTCGCTTTTCTAGTTAGATCCGCTAGGCCTAAATTTTTCTCCAGACCTCTTGGAAACTAACTAAGCTAGCCACATTGAACCATACTTCAAGGATAAGTTAAGTGTTCTAAGGGTCAAAATATAAATAGGGTCTCACAATAGGAAAAGTTGAGATCAATATTATTAAATTCTCATCCCTTTGGTCACTCAAGCACACACGTTATAAAACATGTATTATAGTATTCTTTCCTTCCCTTAAAGGAGCGCATGTCTCACATTTTAAATAATGTGTATAATAAACACCATACAAAAGCATAAAGTTGCGATGCACTAAAACACCCAATTTTAGTTCGCTTACTTAAAAACTACTTCTGGCTTTTAAGACAGAACATGGTAATTACATATAACTAACCATCGGATACCATATGATCCTTATTTGGATCTCAATCCAAAGCATACAATCTCATGTATGACTTTATCTCGCACCTTAACAAGACATATCTTTTAACTTCTACAAGACGGCACTTTATTTTGAACAGGCTCTCGAGCATACTCATTTGTTCAAAAGTCGCCTCATCTTAGTTTTTGCCAACTCATTGATAAAACCAAAGTAAACACTCTTGTGAGTGGGCTACTTCTCTGTCTGACATGCTCTAACTCAAACAAATAACAATAAGTATTCACACATTAAACATTTACACTCATGTATTACCAACAATTAACTTTATTATTATTCATAAATAATAATGTTAAGGGATTACAAAAATAAAGTTAGTACACATCAAATTTTACGCAAACCTTGAAATCTAATGTGTCTCTCAAACACATCTTTAGTTACAGGTTTAGTTAACGAATCTGCAATCATATATGCGTAGATATTACTGTAAATTCACATCTCTTCGTACAACTACATCTCTTATATAATGATACTTAATGTTGATATGCTTAGTCCTACTATGAAATTTTGGATCTTCTGTGTAAGCTATCGACGATTGACTGTCACTATATACTGTCACTCGTTCCTCTGAGGTGGTTACTCTTAAATAGTCCATTAACCGTTTCAGCCAAACCGCCTTTTGTACTGCAGCTGCGGAAGCTACAAATTCAGCTTCCATTGTTGATAAGGCTACACAGATTTGTTTCTTACTACTCCATGAGATGGCACCCTTGCCAAGCAAGAATATAAAACCTGAAGTGGATTTCCTCTCGTCCACATCTCCAGCCCAATCAGCATCAGTGTATCCTCTCAATTGTAGATCCTTGCCATGATAACAGAGAGAATAATCTGCTGTACGTTTGAGGTATCTAAGTATCTTCTTAACTGCCTTCTAATGTGCTTCGCCGGGGTTAGATTGATATCTACTTGCCATGCCCACTACATAGCAAATATCAGGTCTTGTACACAACATTGCATACATAAAACTACCCACGGCACTGGCATAAGGAACATTTCTCATACGTTTCACTTCGTCTGGCATCTTAGGACATATCTCTTTGCTAAGAAATTGATTCTTGGCAATGGGGCAGTCTATGGGTTTGCAGTTCTTCATATTGAATCGTTCAAGAACTTTGTTGATATATGTCTCTTGCGAAAGGGACAACAACCTTCTCGAACGATCTCTTGAAATCTTAACTCCAAGAATGTAGTCTGCATTATCCATATCCTTCATTTCAAAGTTGGACGATAATCAATCTTTGATTTTTTTTACGTACTCTTTGTCATTACCAGCTATTAGTATGTCGTCTACATACAATATTAAAATAACAAAATTATTTTCAGAGTTTTTATTATACACGCAATGGTCTTCATCAATCATGTTAACCCATTTGACATGATTGTATCATGAAATCTCAAATACCATTGTCTCGAAGATTGTTTAAGGCCATAAATTGATCTTTTCAATCGGCAAACCGTATGTTCGTTGCGTTTTTCGATGAAATCTACAGGTTGTTCCATGTAGATTTTTTCATTCAGTTCTCCATTGAAAAAAGCAGTCTTTACATCCATTTGATGTAGCTCTAGGTCTAAACTCTCCACTATGGCAAGAATTAACCTTATAGACGTAAATCTCAAACAAGGGAGAAAGTCTCCTCATAGTCAATCCCTTCCTGCTGTGTGAACCTCTTAGCGACTAGCCGAGCTTTGTATCTTTCGATACTGCCATCAGCTTTTCGCTTCACCTTGAGAATCCATTTATTCCCAATCAGTTTGCGTCCTTTGGATAGATCAACCAGTTCCCAAACACGGTTTGATCTCATAGAAGCCATTTCTTCTTCCATTGCATTGATCTATTTTTCTTTAGCTGGGCTTGAGAAGGCCTCTTTTATGTTTTTAGGCTCTTCCTCGTCTTGTGGAGTAATCAAAAGGGTTTCATTGAAGTCTTCGATCTCAAATTGTCAGCGGGGAACACTTATCCTTTTAGACTTACGCAGTTCCGAATCTTGATAAACATGTCTCATATATTCATCGTAATTTGGAATACTCCCACTGGGACCATGTTCCATACTCCCACTGGAGTCAGGAATGCTCCCACTCAAATCAGGATCTCGAACATCCAGATCATATAGAGGAAAAAGATCTTGACCTTCTTCCTCTAATTCCCTCCCACTCGGATGGAGTGATCCTGACGGTTCATCTTCCTGAGTTTCATAGAAAGTGAAATCTTGATTCACTTCGCCCAACTTGGAAACTCATTTTCCAAGAATATGACGTCTCGTGATTCAAATTCAGTCACAGAACCATTCTCTTACTCACCCATGAATACGTATCCTTTTGATACTTTAGAATATCTCACAAAAATACTCTTTTTACCTCTTGGTCCCAATTTACCAAATTTACTTGAGGTATTATGGACGTAAGCAGCACAACCCCAAGGTCGTAGATGGCTCAGGTCAGGCTGCCGACCAGTCCACAACTCATAAGGTGTGGATGTGACAGATTTTGAGGGCACGCAGTTTAAAACATATGTGGCAGTTAATAAAGCATCTCCCCAATAGAAGATAGACAAATTTACCTTTGGCATCATTGATATAACCATATCAAGGAGAGTCCTATTTCTCCTTTTCGCAACACCGTTTTGTAGTGGAGTTCTGGGAATGGACAACTGATGTTCAATCCCTTTTTTATCACATAAAGCTTTAAACTCATCCGAAAGATATTCCCAACCTTAGTCAATTCTTAAAGCTTTGATCTTTTTATCTAATTGATTCTCAACTAAGTTCATAAAAGTTTTGAAGCAACTCAATACTTCTGACTTGTGAGAAATCAAGTAAACATGACTATACCTTGTATAGTCATATATAAATGTGATGAAATAGTAGGTCCCATGCCTCGCCCTCACATTCATTGGACCACAAACGTCAGAATGAATTAATTGCAATGAAAATTCAGCTCTAGTTCCTTTTTCGAACCGTTTTCTCACTAGTTTTCCTTTAAGACAATGCTCACAGGTAGATAATTCAACCTCATTCAAATCACCTAGTAAACCAGATTTGGCTAACCAACTCATTCGATTTTGCCCAATATGGTTTAATCTAGCATGCCATAATTTCACATGATTCTCATTATTATGTGAAGTAGAAGAAATTAAAGAAAAACTATTTTTATTCATAAAGTTAGGATCAATATCCAAAACAATGAAATTTTTCAAAATAAAACAAGAACCATAATAAACATCATCCAAACATAAGCGCACACTGTAATCTTTAAAGTGTAAATCAAAATCAAGTTTTAATAATACAAGAATAGAAACTAAATTTCTATGAATATCTGGAGCATAAAGCACATCATGTAGGAGCAAGGTTCGGCCTTTGCGTAAGACTAATCTACACGCGCCAATCCCTCGAACCGGCACTCTTGCGTCATTTCCCACATATATATATTTTGCTCCATATGGTATTCGCCGGAATTCTACAAAGGCATCTCGATCCTTTGCTACATGGTCCGTTACTCCTGAATCAACCACCCACAAAGGATGAAATTCAGTTAGTAATACAGAACTAGATACACAAATTTCACTCACTCTTGAGTCAAAATAGTGTACCTGATTGGGCACAGTGCAGTCTCTTGCATAGTATCCTTTATGTTGGCAGTTAAAACATTTCACTTTTGAAATGTTTATCTTTTTCTTGCCTTTGGACCTCTTTGAATTTTGTTCCTTCTTCTGCCTTTTATTTTTCTTAGCAGGTTCCTTATCCCGACCTTTAAAGCCCTTCCTTTTATTTTGATTTGAACTCGTTCCACCAGAATGGGACTGTGCCACATGCATCTCGGCATTGACCTTAATCGATGCAAATCTGTCCTCTTCAAGCTCCAGGTGACGTGCGACATCCTCAAATGTCTTTACATTGTCCATATGAGTCAATTGTATTTTCATATGCTCCCAACTTTTGGGTAAGGAACGGATGACAGCTTGGACCTGCTGCTCGTCGGTCAACTTATGACCATATTCACTAAGCTCACTCATCATGTTTTCCATCTCCCTGAGATGTTTTCGCATAGTATGATCAGCTCTCTTCTGATAAGTATCAAATTTGATCGTCAAAGATCGGAGCTTAGTTAGAGTCACTCCTCCAAACTTCTCCCGCAAAGCGATCCATAGATCCATTGCGTTTTGATACTTGCGAAATTGCTTAGTTATATCATCCTCCATAGCACTCAGCAGAATGATACGAGCAGTGAAATTCTTCTTCTTCCATGCCAAATAAACATCTCGGTCCTGCCTATGCTGGGCTGTATTGCTATCTTCAGGTTCAGCCATAACCGAACTTAAGGTTTTGAGAGCCTCTTGCTCCTCAAGCACATACTGGATCTTCATACTCCAGATTTCATAATTGTCGCCATTCAATTTCAAATCATTGTTTAATTCAGCGATAATTGATTTGGAAGCAGATGCCATTTGTATCCTCTGATTCAAATGGAATAAAGTTGCACGTTATTATAGGAGATTAGGCAATACATACAATTTACTATACACCTGAAATAATAACCTAATAAAGTTTTATATTATATTCAAATTCGAAAAGGTTACTAAAAGTACCAATTACTTTCTAAGTTCTAATATCCAACTTTTTAGGTTAAGATTTCATGTATAGTAAATCAGAATTATTGGATTATTTAAGTTCTTAAACTTATGAGGGATATTTTATTGGTTTTATTTTATTAAGTCTCTACTTAATAAATATGCAAACATTTTACTTATAAAATATTGCAAGACAATTAATATTTTAAAATAAACACATTTATTAAAAAAATAATTAAATGCCATAAGAAATAAACTCATTCATTCGACCAATAAATAAATTCAATAATCCTCAAATAAGACACACATGTCAAATAATAATAATAATAATAATAATAATAATAATAATAATCATAGGAAACATAAATCCTATAAAATCAAACACTAACTGTAATTGACACTCATGTCAACTACTAAAGAAAACTAGATCTCCTCAAGACCTTTACTGACACAGGGATTGATTCTTTGACCAACTTAATTAACTCATAAGAGAACTCATAAGTTTTCTGATGAAGCCATGGACGATGCACTTTACTTCCACTTCTTAATTTCATCACAGATGGAATGTTACTCCTTAGCACTCCTCTTTTGGCAACTCTAGCCAAAAAATTGATGATAGATTTCTTATAAACTCTATCTCCTATGTACCAAGTAGTTTCCAAAAGCTCCCTCAGGACTGGATGATATTCAAAAGAGTTAACCAACGCTTTGATTTTATCTCTGTCATCCCTTCCTAAGCTTAAACCTCCTATCCAAATGCACTCCTGCATTTGTTCATGCATAGTTAATATATGACTCACTATAGCATCAATATCATCAGTTCGAATGTTCCTCCGCATTCTCATTTTGCTTACTGAACGCACTCTTGCATTCTTAAAGCAATCCCATGCGGGATTTTAGGAATCATAAGTGTCCTTATCATCATTTCTGAAACATATTACAGAAATTTAAATGGTTAATACACTCATATATAAACTCATATGATTGAAACACATCTCAATCAACAAATAAGGACAGAAAAACACATAAAAAAATTTTCAAAATATTTTTAAAAATAGAAAACACATTTTTCATAATTATTTTATAATATTTGTTTCTAAAAATAAATAAAAATATTTTATGGTCATTAAAAAATTTTGAAAAATAGACCAATAAATCAGAAATATTATGAAAAATAATTTCGCAAAAAAATAGAGCTGATTAGGAGGCCGAAACTCGCTGCACGCGCCCGCACGCGCCGACGAGAGGGAGGAGGACGCGCTCACGTGCCTCCACGCACGACATCCCCTGGTCGGACACGTGTCAACACCACAGCGTGACACGTGTTCGACTGCTATGGGTCCACATGGCACCATGTGGACACGTGGTTGACACGTGGCAGTGATGTGGCTTGACACGTGGCAGACTCTGATTGGTACATGTGGCTGGCGGACGACACGTCATCATGACACGTGGCAGGCCTCGCCTTGCCACGTGTCGATCCCCTATTGGTCCACGTGGCGCACAGTGGACACGTCAGATCCACGTAGCATGACCGCAGTCTGCCACATGGCTCACGACGATTGGGCCACATGTCGATAACGCATCACGTACGTTATCGACACATGTTTGCGCGCGTGTGGGCCACTGCCCACGCGCACGCGCCCAACGTATAGCGGCGCGTGCAAGCCACGCGCCGCCTTCCCGGCTGAATTAGAGCTTCGGATTTCAGCCGGCCGGGGGTTTTCGAGGTCTGTGAACACAATGGTAAGGTCAAAATAAAAAATTCTAATTTCTAGACTAGCGTTTCGAATATTCAATTTTATCCCTCGGGTTTCAGTGTACACATACACGAAATTGAGCCAAAATATATACGAATATATATATTTCACACAAAAAATAAATTTTTGTTGCGTTTCATGCTTCCTAGATCTACAAATTTTACTCATAAAATTTTAGATCAATTTTAAATCGCATGCCAGGATGCAGAAAACAAAGACTTTGATACCAGTGAAGGGAGAAATAAAAGAAGAAAGTAATCGATATATACTTGTTGTAGCGCGTAAATCTCGTTGCGGAAGCGATACAAGGATCTCATTTTATTTGATCACCGGTCTGGCTATTACCCACTCGGGATAAGAGCAGTTAGATCACAATCTAAGAGCCCCTGTAAGATTAACACAATAAATCGTGAGTGGGAACGAGCAGTCTTGCGGCATATACGTTTTTTCGTTACCATATAATGAGAATCTCATCTCTATTTATAGAGATCCTAAAAACTAGAGTCTTATCTCTACTCTAACTCAAAATCTTTTCTGATATATAATTTGGTAATTTAATTCAGATTAAATAACTCAATTCAATCTGGATTGGAACTCAATCCAATAAAGAGTCATGGGCTTATCCCAACTCTATCAATTATATATATATATATATATATATTTATTTATTTATTTATTCTGAAAACATAAAAAAAATATTTATAAATATATAATCAAATAAATTTTATTATCGCATTACTGACCATAAATCATTTTCAATAATTTTTTTGACAGTATTAGTGAAATAAATATTTATAGCTTCATATATCGAATAACTCATTCATTAATACTTCATTATTTGTCCTATGGCGGAAACTCTTCAATGGGAGTAAATTGAGAATATGAAATTTTCTATCATATAAGAAATAACTAATAAAAAAATATTTACACAATAATATATGTTACTCCCTTCGTCCTATTAAATTGTCACTTTTTAAAAAAAATATATTATCCCACTACATTGTCATTTTGATAAATTCAAAATAATATTTAATGTATCATTTTCATCTTTATTCTTATATAATGCAAACAAAATATTTAATACCTTAATTAATGTTTCTATTTCTGTACACACTTTGTTATTATAATCTAATTAATTAAGAGGGAGTATTTTAGTATATTTAATACAATTTTACATAAAAATTAACAAAACCAATTATTGTCTTACTATTGGTGATTTGATAGGATGAAGAGAGTAATAATAAAGTTATATACATAAATTAAGACTTAAACTTGCATCTTTTTGCTAAATTAACCGTCCAACTTAACTTTGTCTCACTTGAACACCTAAATTTGAAAAAACACATATTTTAAAACACCTCTAGCTTGTTGACTTGATGATGTGGCTAAAATAATGCTGAGTAGGATTAGAAGATGCAATTCAAGCATATACACCTTCTAAAAAGCAATGTTTTGAAAATCGGACCGGCTAGTTCAACCGCGAATCCAACCCGAAAATCGGTTTGATCCAATATGAAAACCGGATTGCACAGTGAAAAAATCGAGTTGAACCGAAAAAATTTGGTTAGACTGAAAAAATCTAATATATCCTAAAATATATTTTTATAATCCTGATTAATAGCTATTAGATATTATTTAATCAAAAATTTATATTTGATGATAAAATCAATTCATATTAATATTAGACTTGATAAATTAAATTGAAAATTATGTAAACTTGTTTACACTATATTTTTTTTTATATTTTTTAGATATTGAATAACTACATAATTTAAATGTAATGAAATATTAAGAAGAAAATGAGGATAAACATGATACTTATAAAAATAATATCTTTAGGTAACGTCATAAAAATAAATTTTACAATTGAAATTAAAATTAAAAAATTTTAGAGATTTAAAAATGTATTTTCCTTATAAATTCAAATATTTAATAAAAAAAATTCAGCTATGGTATTTAATCTTTTACTATTATTGCTAAAAACGTAATAAAATAAAATAAATAAAAATAAATTAATATATTGATATTTGATAATTAATAAGTTGTTTAAATGTGTTTTTTATATACTATGTTTTTAATTTTTTATAAATAATTATATTAATAAGTTATGACTCCTGATTCGATTGACATGTCAAGTCGATATCCGATCCAGTTTTAAAAACATTGCTAAAAAGACCTACATTAATAAAGAAACAGTAAAAATCCCAATCCACCTTCTCTTCCAAACTGATTTAAAACCCACAAATTTTATCCCTGAATTAAACCACTTGCTAACTAATATTCAATTAGAATTAAAATGATAAAATGCAATTTCTTTAACAGTTTTTTAGAACTATATGCTCATAATACCAAGAATTCAATTAATTTAAAATAAAAAGAACCAAGAATTCAATTAATTTAAAATAAAAAGAATCAATTTAAGAAAATTTAAATCACTTAGATGAATTTAATCATATGAATTATTATTTAAAAATGTAATTTATTCATTTTGTTAGAAATAATAAAATTTTTAGAATAAATTATGAGACTTGGCCCTTTTTCTTTTTTCTTAGAAGAATATGACACCCTCCATGTTCATTTATTTAGTTTTCATTTAAATTAAAGGTGAAAGATAAAATAAATGAATTTCGTTAATTAACTAATTCTAAAATCTTAAAAAAATTTTAATTTAAAAAAAAAAAATTGAGTTCAAAATCAGAAAAATAATTACAATTTTTTTTATTTCAATAAATTCTATCCAAATTCGTCTAAAAAATATATTCAAACTCAATCCAATCAAAAAAAAAATCAATCAAAATGGCCCAAAATTTACATATTAAAACCTACCCAAAATGGTCCAAAATGGCAAAATTATCATCTTTTGTTGAACGACTCGTAACAATTAACAGGTGTGGTGGATAATATGTTGGAAAAATAACATTTCTAATAAATGCGGAATAAATCGAAAAAAATTAAAATAACAATCACAACACAAGAAATTATAGTGAGAAACTCTAAATCGGATAAAAATCATTTGTTATCCAAAAACAATAAAAAAAATTTTACTAAGTATTTGAATAATTTTTACATTCACTCACTCTAATATTTTTCTCACACACCAAATAAATTACAAACCCAATAAAATTTCTCACAAATTCTCTAAATTTCAAAACTTACAAATAAGTTTTTATTGGATATTCTCACACACCGAATAAATTACAAAGTTAAGAGAATTTTTCATAAATTATCTAAATTTTAAAGCTTACAAAACAAACTTTCATTCGATTTTGGAATTCAATTATGATTTGAAAAACAAACTCCTGCCTTATATAGGCAGGAGATTCCGTGTGTCCAATTAAAGATTTGCTGGCCATCAACAAATATTTGCAGACCAAAAATCTAGCTAATGCCAGCAAATTTTGACTTTTCTTCTTAGCTAATGGACAGCAAATTTTAACTTTTCTCCTTTTTTTTTTTTTTTTAAATCTAATACAACATCCAAAAAATTCTGGATATTGGTGGCCATGCCTCCTCATGCCAGCCTTCAAACTTATCTTAAAATGTAGTTTTTCTCTCTCATTTTTTTTTAGTAAAATTGCAGAAAGAAAGAATTGAAAATCCGGTGGCATTTTCCGTGAGTGGCCCGCGTACTGGCCATTGTAAAATTACACTTGTAGAAACTTATCTGTTTCAGCTTTTCACATTGCAGCTAGTAGTTGTTGAAAGTTAGCAAAACAAAGCCATGCTTTTGGCATTTTTCATTTCTCTAGAAATCATTCAAGTTGGATTATAATTTGGACCTCTCCGACTGTTTCTAATTATTGATTGAAAATCATACTTTTGCCTTAATTAAAGGACCTGCATTATTCTAAATAGTTGCCATGGAACAAGAAACAAAGTAAAAGCATATGAATCAAGAATATATAAGTATAACCCAACAACATCAACAGCTTTTCTCAGTGCTTCCAGTTGCTCCCCCGTGTATGTATAAAATAAATTGACGGACCAAATTTACCATCTTTCGTAATATATATCCATATTAGCTTTTTGTGATGAAATGGACAGCTGCTAAAACTTATTACTGGTAGATTAGAAAAGAAAAATATGCAGTCATCGAGAATTAATTAGCTTTATATTTCTGCTCCAACTCATTATAATTTGAAACCATAAATTTGCTAACAAAGCATGTCTTTTAGAACAAAACATTCCACATAATAAACCTAACCCATTAAGGTGGGTTGATATCAACAGTGTTTAAATAATTACATAAAAATTAGAAAAGAAAAAAAAAAGGCTGAATTGACGTGTATCTACTATCCAGCACCAATTCTCTCTTTTGGTTTGAAGAAACAGACAAAAATAGAGGAAAACTGCACACAAAACTCAGATATATTAGTACATTGACCTTCCTAGAAAGAAAACAACATGATCCTAATGAATAATGAACTTATTTCTGTTGTTAACATGCTTCCAACCTGATCAACGTAATGTAGCTGCATGAATAATAGTGAAGCCGGCAATGGAGCTATCAGTGGCAGCTTCTTCTGGCGACAATTGTGAAAATTGAGACTGAATCTGGTGAACTTGCTGAAGCCAGATTTTCTATTGAGTTCAGTTTGGGGGGTGGATTATTACTCAATTCAAATATTTTAAAATATTCCAGATTATTAATACTCTTATTCCGTAACTTCCTTTCCACCAAATTATCACTTTTTGTAAAAAAAATTGTTCAACCAAATTGTTACTTAATTAAATTCAAAATAGCATTTAATATATAATTTCTAATTTTATCCTTGTACAACGTCAACAAAACATTTAATATCTTAATTAAAATTTTTCTTTCTTTTAAACACTTATACTATAATAACATAAATTAAAAGGGGATATTTTAGTCTATTCAACATAATTTTATGGACCGAAAAAGTAATAAAATTAGATGTAGAAAAAATGTATGTTTAAAATATTTATATTCCATTTAAGCCATATAAATCCGTTCAATTCATTTAGACTTTAATCCATTAATGAGAGTAATGCTAAGTTATTATCTGTTCACTTATAATTCAATCTAAATTCGCCAAATCCAATCCATTCTGCCACACACATATATGTTTTAAGAACTATATATCCTCAAATTTTATAAAGAGACGATTCAGTGCGTCATTCACGAATGTATCGCTCATTACGTACCATCCAATCGAATGACCAACACATATTAACTATAATTTTTTCTATAAAAATATTCATTTTTTTTTTTGCTACTTTTATATAGAATATAGATTAGACTATATTATTACTCTTTTAAAATTGATAAATTAAAAATGTTTGTCTTATAGATTAATTTTTACATATTAACAAAATATTAATAGATAAATATTAAAATGATAATTAATTCAATTATAATATTCATTTTTATGATAAAAAAGTATATATGCACATATATGAAACTTTTTATAATATCCTATTTTAATTTATATGTGTTATTAATTTATATTACTAAGATTTGAGTGTCTAATATTTTAATGATAATTTAACATATAAAATGCTATAATTAGCAAATTTTTATTAAATTTTTAAATTTATTTGGTTTAAAAAAATCGCAGTCCGAATGATCTTGATAAGCTTATGGTATGCTTGTACAAGCGACAATTTAAACAATCATATTACTGACCACAAAGGAGAAAGCGAGTGGTCTAGAAATAAAATAAATATTAGAGTTAATTTTATTTAAAAGAATTGATAAATAATTAAAATATAAAAAATACTATGTCTAAAAAAAAATTCCTTGTATTCTCACATTTATATACAACATAGATACAGATAGAATAATAAATTGTAATGAAAGATTAAATAATTTGGAGAGTTTCAAATATAGTTCGTTTTATAATTTAAAGAGTGAATATATATATATATATATATATATATATAATCAAATAAAAAAAACAAATAGTATATAAAAAAAAAATAGTCACTTGTCAATGTTATCTGGCTCTTTTAAGGCCATCATCATCTATTAATTTTTGCAATATCTGAAAATTTATTTCTAGATATGAGATTTGTTTTTTAGTATTTCATTTAAGGCAAGTAAAGGTGTAGTGCGGTGGTTTTAATATTTCTTAGGGCCATAATTTTGCAAGTTTTATATACATATATATATTTGTCTATATTTCTCATATAAATCGGTTACGTGGTTATTACAAAATCCAAGAGAGTCAGGTTTTACAAATATTTATGTTCAGAAACGGCTATTTCATTATTATGAAATCCAAAAAGGTCAAGTTACAACTCTTTTCCTTGGATTTTCTTTCCATATTACCTAAAATATTCTTGTCCTAATCTCTATTCCCATTTCCTCACCATTAACCTTTCCACTTTCACCCTATGTTTTACTTATTTCCATTACTTTCCCGATTTTTATATATTCCTATCACGAGGTATAAATCTTTTTATTTCTTTTCAATTGAATCACCTTTTTAATCTTGATAATTTCTTATTAAACGAGAAAATTAACAATATAGTGCATCTAAACAAATCAATTCTTGTATTAAAATTACGTAAGAAACCATAATCCGTGAGCTTGTTTATTTTCTTTCTTATTTATTACAACCTTATTATTCTTAAATTTTTAAGTGTTAATAATGAAACTATATATATTTAGTCTGCTCGTTTAAATTTATGTAGATAATACAGATAGCTTAGATTGGATATTAAGAAATACTAAATTTAATTGCCATCAATGAAAATTTGCATACATATATTCATCAACGTATTCTCCCGTATGCAATACGTCATCTAATTAATTATACTTTTTTAGTTCATTAATAATGCTACAAATCAAAATTCAACACGCGTCAACCGTGAATCTTATCTACTTCTAAACTCTAATAACGGCAAATATTTTACATTGTATGCCATGCACGACTTCACGTAAAAAAAAGATGCATGACTTTACGTACAAAACATTATACGTACTTACCTATATGTTATATTTTCCAAGAAATATTTCTTAAATATACAATAAAAATAAAAACACATGACTAAAAAACAAACTTATAATTTCTTTTAAGGAGCAAAATGATAAGAATGCAATTAACCTAGGCTACAATGAAGTAAAAGAAGAAACAAGAAGGGCATAACACTAAAAATCAAAAGTAAAAAAGAGGAAAGCGAAACTTCCCATTGTATATATATAGTATATACATAACATCTTATATCATAAGCATTTCACCTCTAAAATAGCGAGAGTTAGAGCAAAGAATTAGAGCAAAAATGGTGAAAGATGAAGTGATTAGAAAGATATTGGAGAAAGGATTGAAAATAGAAGTAGAAGTGTTAGAAGACAGTAGCAAGAAGGTTAAGAGAGAGAATGATAGTGAAGAAGAAACTTCAAGAGATCGTAAGAAACAGAAAGGGAAAGAGACTGTTAATGAAGAAGATAAAGAAATATTTACTCTTCCACCAGGAATTTACGCTAAAACTCCTGCAACTTTGTCTACTTTGGTTAACATTGTCAATAGTCGCCGGAGACGGGCCCCGCGTCCCGGAAGCCGCCGGTTCCTGCATGACAATACTTCTACTGGCTATGGCTGGCTGCTACCCGGGTGGGTAGCGGAAGAAAGAATCATGGAACATGGAAGGATCTATAGGGTATTCTTTACATTATCTCTCTCTCTCTCTCTCTCTCTCTCTCTCTCTTATATAAATCAGTTGATAATTAATATCTGTTCTTGTATGCTTTTTGTTTATATGGTTGAACCCTAATTGTTCTTGCCTGATTTAAATGATTAAATTAGGGTTTGCAAGTTTTTGTTTGATATTTGATTGCTATATATATATATATAATGGTTAATTTTGTTTTTGAATTTAATTAATTAAGATTTGGATCAAGGTATTGTTGATGTGTCTGATTTTTGTGTTTATGAAATTGAATTTATCTTCAAAAATATGGTTTTGATTGATTATTTGAAGAGATCTTGATGAGATAGTTGAGGAGGTTTCTAATTTTCTTTAGATTAAATTATATGAAAATGGATTATTTAAAAATTCTGTTAAATGATTTAGAAATATATAAGCAAAGAAAACAATTTAAATGGAAATTAAAAATCTCATTTTTTTTTTCTCTTTTAATAAATTGAATGTTTGGCTTCAACATCTCAGACAAATATTCCTTGTTTGATAAAGATATTTGCTCCAAAATTAGACCCAATAATTTTTTTATCTAATTTGAATTCGTCCCAAAAAAATAATTCAAATTAAAAAGAAATTCAAAAGAGCCAAAAAAAATTTTACTGTCAAAATTCAAATCCAAAACTCAAAAAATTCAATTAAAAACACTTGAAAACCAATCCATTTTGAACACATGACCCAAATTTTTTGAATTAAATTTAATTAAATAAAAAGATAAATGTCTAATTATTTAAATTTTAGACAGTAAATAAAAACTAAAAACAAAAAAAATGAAAAACTTAAATAGGATAGACCGAAGTTCAAAATGTCATATATATATATATATATATATATATATATATATATATATATATATATATTGTTAGAATTTCAAGTTTCTCATCTCTTTAACTTTTTCTTTTCTCTTTCTTATTGCTCATTCCGCCATACTTTATCTCACTTTTTTTTTTTATCGCCGTCGGCCTCTAAATTTCAACATTAAAATAACGTAATTTTACTAATAGTTCCGTTAGTTTGATTTTAGCAATTTTTATATATTAAAAAGTGAATTGATCTAATTGAATATCTATTTCAAAATCGAATTAAATTATTTTTGGTCCGGTCCGGTTCAATTTTCTGACCAATCCAATACTATATGATCCGGTTCAATTTTTGGTCTAAGTTCTGAACTTACCCTCCGAACCTAAAAATAACTAATGTAAACTGACCATTCCAAAATTTCAAATCTCAATTAATTATATGAGATGAGTATTGAAACCCATTATCTAATCTCTATATTTGAGCTACACTTAGGTCAAAGAATTTTGATGAGGTTGGTCCTCCACATTCTTTATAATCCTATGCAAATATTAATTTCAGCTTTTTGAACATAATGTTATTTTGAATTTTATTTGATATTAGTATGAGAAACTAATAACATTTTGATGCAGTACTATTATGATCCTAATGGGCGTTTGTACCATGGCCAAGAAGAAGTTCTGGGTGCATGGGCAGACTCAGGACTTATAGTTCTTGATCTTTAATCACTCTGCAAAGGTAAAATTTTAATATATATTTCTGTGAATTTTATTTTCTGCTTGCAGCACCAATTTTGTGTGATACCATACTATTTTATACTTCTGCAAAATGACTTTATTATTATCTGATCATGTAACAAGATATGACACATTTTTTTGTGAAACATATACATAATTTATTTATGTATCGTGCTAATAATATATTGCAAATACTTTATAAACATAACTTTTTGATATAACATCATATAAGTTATTGATTTTATCATAAACTGTATTATGAATCTGAGTTTAACTAAAAAATTTCTATGAAACATTTGTTGTTATATATACGCTTATCATCTACTATTCTTTCTTGTTCCTGCAGGAGATCTAATATAACATGCACAGAAGTATGGAGGGGAATTTGATCCAGGAAGAGAACTGCATCGTGGAATTCCAATATGTTTTATTTTAATTTATCTATGTTATTAAGCTTTTATGAATAATATTTAAAGATACCTAATATAATGTATGAAGCTTTAATTAATAGCATTTTTGCAAATAGTGTTTCCAGTTTTTGCTGCTTACATATATGCCTTTGTTTCCATATGCTGCCCGATTACAATTTTTTTTATATATATAATTCATTTGGTATTCGAAACTCGTTGATCCAACTAATTCAAATCCGTTCTCGATAGATCTACTAATTCAAATCCGTTCTCGATAGATCTACAAAGTATATAGAATACTTCTCTGAATATTTAAATATGCTCCATGTTTAAAAATTTAAATATGAGACTTGCGGTTTAGGTAGAAGGAAATTAAGGGTACATTTTATATTGTTTGGATGATATGGATGCAATCACTCTTCATTCAAGCATTTCACTCTATATGTGGATCAATCAAAGTTGAATCGTGTACTTTATATTGTGAACTGTGTATAAACACAAGTCAAATTGATAGAAAAAAGATAATTGGCATTAGGTATTAGGATACAACTCAAATAAAGATAATATTATTCTACCCTCTCTTAAATCACAGAGTTTTATTTTAATAATTAAAACTTGGTGAAAACTCTTGTTTGTTTAGTAAAAACATAAATTTCTTTAACAAAATGATGTGACTCACTGATAAAAACCTAAATAAAATGGTAGGCATATATGGGCAAGGCTAATCATCTCCGGGCCTCCTTGGTTATGGCTTAAGTCTGCCAAACAAAGAATTACCAGATCAACTATCAATAGCAATCGTAATTGTCTAATAAGAATTACAGTAACTTCTTAATCTCAGCTTTTCTACTAGATAACCGGCCAATATGCCAACCTCATCCAATAATTAACCTAATTATATCCACACACGTCAATTTTGGAAGCATATAAATCAGGGAAATCAGATAAGAGACCATACACAGGAAGTCTAACTAAACTATCAGTAGAAACTATATCATTAATTAGTAAAATCTATTTATCAAGCAACTGCATAATTGCTTGAGAATACATGCAACTCGACATTAGAGAATATATATATATATGTAAGAACAGAATATTCCTTTGACATAAAACTATAAGCCAAGGAATGAAACTCGAAATTAAAAACAATAAGAACCCTATAGAGAACGATGCACCTTTTTCAACTACAACAGGCTCCGCCGAACATGTTGCCCATGATAGAATGCACCCAACACTTCTGAAAACCTCATCCCGTTACTTGCAGCCAACGGACATGAAATATAAATACGCAACGTGTTATCATCCTTTACGTCCATTGTATAAAATTGGACTGTTATGGTAGACACTTATTAATACGAGGAAAAAGAATCACTAAACAAGAAAGCCGTAGTACAATTAATCTCTCACAAAGGGAAGCTGTATCTCCCGGGCAAAATTGCTATACACTTCAAAGACCCCTCAAGAAGGAATGTCTCCTCCTCTCGCGCTTCACTCTCCAGTTGTTATCATTCATTGGCTTCAACAGTCTTTCTTCTTCTATTTCAGATTGGAGCGAAGATTGCAGCCTCTTTAAATTTTCAATGCATTGCTTATGATCAGTAGAGTTCATGCCGCTAAAATCTTTCTCATCTGGGGCCAAATGCCTCTGGTATGGTGAGTGCCACTTTGCTTGCAAATAAGCAAGAGATCTCCATGGAGGAAAAGGCATCGAGTTTTGCTTGAGAGAACATTTAGCAGCTTCAGCCATGACTTGAAGATAGTGTTTCAGCCTAGTCAGTGATCCCACATAAACAACCGGAAGAGATTTCAATATTCTGTCATAAGAGTCAACAGCTCTAGCTATCTCAAAATGGCTACGGAAGTCAACATCAATAATAACACGCTCAGAGCTCCCCCCATGACTGGAATAAACCACATCAATATACTCATACTCCCCTGCCATACAACATAAGATAAGAATTTCACTACGAGTTGAAGCAAAAAAGTTAATCTCCAGAAAGTACAAGAGAGGCACATAAGTAAATGTATTAGAAAATAAAAATTACAGCATGAACATAACTCTTCAGAATAAGGCATGGGTATCAGCTATGCATTATCAAATCACAAGAATCTTCATACAAAATTGCTACGACAACATTCACAATTAATTATCATATGGCATTCCAATACATCAACAAATGCAGAATAATCATTTTAGGATCGTAAACGACAGCATTCAATGAAAAAAGATTCCCCTTGTAGATGCAAAAGGAGCGCTTGAGGAGAAAAATTCTTGTTATGAATGATGTATTAGACCATAATAAGATTAATTTCGTTGCAATAATTAGAGTCTATGGGGAGATGAGGTCAAAATCAATATTAAAAGCTACCCTCTGTACCCCATATTCTAGTGAACTTTAAAATCTCTACCTGTAGTCCAACCTGACAAGAATTAACAGGAACAGGAATTTTGAAACAAAATAACTATTTCACTATATACATACCTCCAGGGACCTTGCCACCACCCTGCCACTTAGATGCGCACACAGCAGCATCGTAACCGGCCAGTCTCAAGAGCTTCACCAAAGAAAACCTAATGCAGCTGGCATTACATGGACCTGGCTTAACAAGGTGCAGGTCTGTTTCCTTGATGGATAACACAAGAGAATGAACCAATGACAGCAAGTCACACTCATACTGGGTTACTGAGTGCCTATAAAACTGCAATCACATAATTCAAAGAAAGATGGTAAGACTTTAATTGACAAATAAAACCATTAAAAGATGAATCATCAAAGTGGTCTTAACAAAAATTATTTAATTTGGACAAATTAAGGAATTACAAAGATGAAAGTTTCAAGAAACTTGAGATACTCTCATAACATCATTATCAACATGGCGCTGATAAAGAGAGAACAATAAAATGACCAAATAAATTCATACCAACAGACAGGGAACAACCTCGCATGAACTAATGTTTCCATACACTCTCAGCTACAATGATGGACCTTCAGTTCACAGTCCCACCCATAATGGGCACGAGCATGCAATGAAATTTTTTATAATCTGACTAAAACTAAGGGTGGGTCACCTGGACATTTTTTAGGAAGAAAGGAAAGAGTGTACCGCTTGAGAATTACATGAAAGCACTGACAGCAACAATTTAGGCAAAGGCTGGTTTGCAGGGGTGGACCCAAAGCATGCCCCAATATTTTTTAGTCCTTAGAATTTTTATAAAAAGCCCCTTAAAATTTTATAAATTTTGTAATTTGGCCCCCCTAAATTTTTTTAGTCCCATGTATAATTATATTTTCGCCCCCTCTCTTATTCATCCTGCGTCCACCCTGCTGGCTTGGCTCAGTATAAAAGAGAGCAGTTAAAAATTGTCTTCAAGGAGCCATCAGACTAGTTTAAGCATTAATTGTATACCTTATCACAATTACTCTAAAGATTACCTGTCAGAAAAACAATGTAATCAAGCAATTTAGAACTAGATGCTTGCTAATGTTGAAAATTCTCTGAATTCCCTTAAAATTCTTCACTACTTGAAGAGTCCATGCAATAATGTAATGACTTCAAATTTTCTACTTGATTCTTAAGCACTACTTTTTGAACTGCAGATACGGAAGATGGAAACCATTATCAAAACATTGCGTAGACTTTGCAGATGAGGTAAACTGGCATCCAAGAATAACTACTAACAAAGTCAGAAGCACGATTTTATCTGGAGTAATAATTGGAAGGTAACTAAAAGATAATAACAGCTCTAAGGAGTCCTCATATCATAGATTCCTCACTGGATGCCACTATAAGTCTATAACAACACTTCCTATTGTCTGGTTAAAGCATGGTCAGAAATCAGACCTCATATATAATTTCAAAAGCACAACCATCTAAAACTAGGGGGGGACAATAAATTGCCAAAAAACGGATGCATTCAATAAATTTGGCAAAAAAATTTAACCACATACATGAACTTGTGCATAACATTTAATGCAGGACAGGGTTCTGCAGTATCAGGTCCACTGCTGAGCAAACCCAGCAATTGAATTTTGTGACTAAAAGTTTTCCATCTTCTGAATTCCAACTTCCAAGAATAATATAATTGAGCTTAATAAGATTTGTCTATCAGGTCAATTTGCTAAGACATAAAAAAATAAAAAAATAAAAAAAATCACATTCTTATAATAATCTTCCTTCGGAATTCCGAAAGATCAACAAATTCACCTAAACTTTAAAAAGGGAATAATATCAAAAGTTTGCATGGCTAGAATAAGTAAAGATTGATCATTACAGCTTCATTTCTGCTCTGTCCTACAATATCAAGGAATTAAACTACCAACAAAAAAGAAAAAGAAAAAAAAAATTGTTCTTATGCCAAGGAACAGAAATTACTTTGTTGTGAAGGCCCGATCCTTACAAACAGAAATTACACAATCAGAAAACATTAGCCACGTGAAATGGAAACAAAAGTTTTATTGTGATTAAAATTCCTTTTCGCCGCAATTTTAATACTTCTTTTCAAACACACAGCCAGGAAAGTTCAATTAAAAAATAGACCGACATGAATTGAACTTCAAAAAAAAAAGTGTAACTCTGAAGAATGTTAAACAGAGAACATGAATAATTCAAAATTAAATTACCGAAATCTTGTCAGCGAGATGGTGAAGATCAGAGAAGCCGGAATCGCTATCACTGCTACACCAGGAATCAGGGCCGCTGCTACCGCCGTTCTCAAGAAAATCACTGACCATAAGAGCCAAGTCATGCTCGCTTTCATGGCTAAAACCACCGGCGATCTGCCCCGTTAAACCCCTCGCTAACCAGTCACCGGTCGCCGCTGCCGCACACATAATTAACCTCTTAAATTAACCGAAGAAAAAACGACGACCTTAACTCCGTCGTCTTTTCCGTCCCCCTCAAATTAATATTCCAACCAAAACCATCAACTGATTGAATTCGAGACGAATCAGAAACCGCTACAGAACCAAAATTCTATTCAAATTATACTATAAATTTTTTTTTTTTTTGTAAATTATATATAAAAATGCTTTAACAATTGAAGAAATAATTTTTTTTTTAATTTTTCATGATTTTTTTTGATTTATGATCGGCGGAGGAGGAGGAAGAAGAAGAAGGAGGAGTTTTCTTGTGCAGCAGAAACCCAAATGGATTTGAAGGGAAAAGAAGATGGAAATTGCAGAGTTGATATAATACAACAAGTTGGGAATGACAAATTAAAAGACGAAATTACCCTTAAATTTCTTGCTTTACGCCCAAGTACGTCCTCGGAATTTTCGGGAGGGAAAATGGATAAAGTGAATATGCATTAAAATGGATTTGGACGCAAAAGAGTACGGAATTCGAAAATGGATTTTTTTATTTTTTGAAGAAATTAAAAATAAATTATGATTAAAAAAACAACATTAGATATTTTTTTATTATTTTATTCTAATTTTTTTTTGAAAGCGATACACACACGGACAGGGAAGGAACACACATTTTATTAAAACCATGGCGATTTTAACAAAGCATGCTAATCCTTATATCCACACACTCACTACGATCGACAATACAATGAATAATGTGTTTATAATAACCAAAAGAATTGAATTTGAGTTTAAATTCTAATAAAATGATTTTAGAATATTATTATATAATAATAAGAAGTTAGGAAAGGAAAGTATTTCTGTTAGGATTAAACCAATAAAAGAAACGCCAATTGGAATTTTTTAGATTTTATTGGGTAATTAATTGTTATTCCATTGAATAGAGGTGCTGTTATGAACTGTAATAAGTTATTTTCTTTTTCACTTTTGAATTTTTCTAAACTTAAAAATTAATATTTTAATTTTCTAAATTAACTCAAAAAAGAAAATAATGTAAATAACTGAATAGTTTGAAATTTTTATTATTTTCCTGAATTGGCCATCTTCTGTTGACCTAAAATAAGCATGTATTTTGGTATATTCATAAAATTCTTCAATTTGAATTTTGTTTGTTGGCGAAAGGGTTTCTATTTTCTAGCTTCAAGATAGTATTAATGAAAAAAAAAATCTACATTTGATCCAGAAATCTTTGACATTTCAGCACTATTTAATATATATATATATATAAATATTAAATATCAATTTTCATGTATTTTTGCAATTTTGAATATGTCTTTTTTACAATATATTTGTCTATTCCAACTTTAAATAAATCTAGATATATTTTAAATTTATTTATGGATTCTAAATTCTAATAATATCCTATGCCTTTTTGTGACATTTCTAGAATACATCCAAGTCCAGTTAATAATTATAAATGCTAAGTAGAAATCGCTATCACATCAATGTGCATATTAAAATTCAACAGGAGAATAAAAAAAAAAACCATTAAATCAATAGTAATTTATTCATTTTAATTATATACGAATGAAAACTTTATTTTTAAGAATTATGTTTAATAAATTTGAACTTAAATTTTTAATATTTGGTTGATAAGTTGGTTAACAGTTAACTAATTTTTATATATAATATTTTACAAGTATATGATTTATAAAAATAAATTTCATATTTTAATTATTAATATTTTACTGAGTATATTTTATACTCTAATAACCAAAAATCATCCGTATGTCAATATTGATAAGTGATAAATTAGTGCTAATTTTTTTATTATTTTTTAAAAAACTAAAAAACATTTATATAATTTTTTATTGTATTTGACATTAAATTTTAATAATGTATATTATTATTTATATTGTTATTTTTAAAACTTTTAGAATTTATATTTTAATTTTATAGATGCGTGTTGTTTTGTGAAATAGATGTATAAGGTTATAATATATATTTAACTTTTCAAATATTAACCGATTAGCGGTTAATCAGTTTTTTTTTTAAACAATCAGTTATTAATAATTGAATTTGAAATTTAATTTTAAAAAATTGATATTAATAAACTGAATTGAAAAAATAAATTGTAGTATGGTCAAGCGGTCCATATATACCCACCTCTGGACTCCGGTGCATGTAGTGATCAGCAACTGTAATTATTATTATTATTATTTTTACTTTACTAATAAGCCTTTCAATAATTCTAATTAATGTTAAAACATATAATGTATTAATTTAACTATATTAATTAAATTTTAATATATATGAAAAAAGAGACCTGTCTTTTTGGAAAAAAAAAATATTTAATAATAATATAAAATATGTAGGGACGGAATTACATATGACTTTTCTTTTTAAAAATTGGCTTTGCAATATATAATTTGAAGCTTAAAGTTTTCTTCTTATAATTTAGCTATCATAATAAATTTCTTTTGTCCCCTTCTTCTTCCTTTATCTGTGGAGGGCAATACATGACAATGATTTTCCAAGCACTCTTCGCCAAGAAAAAAAAAACAATTTATAGATTTTTTTTTATCATGTTTTTCTAATATAGCGTATTGCAACGATACACATAAACACACATTATCTGATTAAAATTTAATATTATTTTATTTTTTATTTAATAGTTTAAATTTATTTTACGAAGCAAAATTTTTAAAAATATTTTGGAGGGAAATATTAATAAAAAAAAAAAATCATAAATGATAAGGCATGGGCAATAAGGGAATTTCAGTGCAAAAGAACATTTAGCTTGGAGACCAAGTCATGATTTAGCTTTTTTAAAATATATTATTAGTGTCACAGTTAATAATCCAACTTGGCAAAATTTGAATAAAACAGATAGCATTTATTATTTAATATTAAAAAACAAAACAAAACAGAACAAGTGGCATCTGCTGCCTAAATTGATGATGACGTCAGCTTCATGAGAATTTCCAGGTAAAGTTATTAATTTATAGAGCTATCACTGTGATTTGGAAATTTGTTTCTCATTCACACAATGATAATAACTCCACCTTAATTATTTGGAAAAATCTTACTCACTTAACTAAATTTGGAATTCCATCATCAATCTGACTAATTAATACTAATAAATTATATAACAAAATTACTCTTTTTATTTATGGAAAACAAACTAGTTTGATCTAAATAAATAATAATAAAAAAAAGATACAGTCGAATAAAATAATAGCCACGTCAACGTCGAACTTAATTATAGTATAAATAATTATGCATCGAGAAGATCAAAGAATGGTTGGTGATTAATTTAGCTTAATTGATGTATTTATTTGTTTTACGGTAACCTATTGTCTTAACGGTCTAACATCACTCCGTAAGTTATGAACAACTCAGGACACTGATACTTGGCTCATTTATTACATTTTAATTAAATTTTGTTTTGAAAGTGAAATTAGGTTTTGATGATGATGACAATTCACATGTGCTTACCAAATAACTAATACTATTCACATGTACTTACCAAATAACTAAATAATATTTGGTTGCATCACATGTTGCATTGCAAAAGGGGCAGGTAAATCACAGCCCACCCTTATGTCATTAACAATATGTGACATTCACATACTATCAACCCAAATTTTGTTATTTAATTAATGATTAATGACTATATACAATTGATTTTTTTTAATAGGATTATAACTCTTAATTTAATTTATGACCCATATAAATTTTAACTTAAGTCTCGATTTGAATATCAATCAGTATGTACTGTATTACTGTTCATGCCGCGCATGAATACATTCAATGGTGTCCATTTTAAATGGGAAAAAAAAAAGTAAATCCAACTGTTTTTGTTCATTGTTTTAGTTAAGATTATGAATCAAAGTTAGGAACAAGAAAGCTAAAAGTGGCAACGGAAAGGAGAAAATCATGAAAAGAAAAAGAAGATGGAAAAATGAGAAAGATAAGAGGCAAAGTCTATGGGTGGGGAGAACACGGTTGCTAGCAGCTTCTGTCTACCCATGAAAGAGATAAGGACAAAGACAATTTGCCACATGTACATTTTATCATTAGCTTAAACTAGACCAAACCCAACTCGTGCTTTTAATAAAAAAAGCCGGTCGGCCAACTAAGACCAAAACTATGCAAAGCAAGAATCTCATGGGGCTTCTTCGTCAACATGCCTGGTATAATGGACCACATCCAATTTTTCTCTTTTTGAGTTTATATAGATTTAAACTTGACTTCAAAAGCTAAAAATAAAATAATAATAAATCCCGACATTGTAATAAATATTATATTTTTATAATAACTAGAATTAGGGGTTAAAATTCAGTAGATAATGGTTTGGATTTAGGTTGGTGAGTTGAATCAATTTAGATAAAAAAATTCTTCTAATATCTCATCTCATGGGCATCGGTCAGAAAAGGACCATTTCGGTGGTCAATTGTTTATTGTTCAGATTCATTGTTTAGTATAGGAAAAAACAAAGCAGTGGCGCATGATTAATTTAATTAAATTAATATAAACTGCAGTTAAATATTGGGAAAAAGTTAATAAAAAAATCATGTTAGAATAATAAGGAAATAAAGAATAAATTGAGACTCGGTGTCAAACTTGGCAGAATGGTGTACGATTACCAATATAAATATAAAATAAACAAATGGCCTCTTGCTAAGTATTTTTTTTTTTCTAACTGGGCAGGAACAGTAAGGACTGGAATATGAAATCTCCAATTTTAGCACTGAGATGTCAATTTGGAGACGATTTCTTATTATTAATTGAAAGAAAGAATTTGTAGTAAACAAAGAAGTTGATATGGTAGTTTCCATCTTGCGAGTTAAGGTTGCCAAATGCCTACGAAAATGTTACAACAATTTATTAAATTCAAGTTTCAATAGACTGTAATGACAAAAATTTTAGGCACCATGAACCTATCCCTTATATCTTAAGGAGAAAACATATTTCCAAAATCCTGAAGAATTGAAATATAATAACATAAATAAAACAAACAGGACAACTTCATAAATAAATTACATAATATATTATTTTAATAATAATATAAAAATATGACGATTTGATAAAAGAGTATAAAAAATGAAAATCGCCATTTCTTAAATCAATAAATTTATTTTTCCTTTCATAAAACATGATGCTCTAAATAGTAAATCGTCAAATGCATTGCGCTATTATATTTTATAAGCCTTTGGTCATTTAAAAGAAAAAAGAAAAAGCCTAAATTGCAGATTCAGCAACACTATTGACCCTATCTTCTGGTCATTGCTACGCAAGGCTGCTGGCTAAAGGATGGAATTGAAGTTCAATAAATCATATTTATAACAATAATAAAATTGGAGCACTATGATAATTTTGCTCAAGTAGACTTCTCCGGAGATCATAACCAAATATTGGCATGTTGGATAAAGCAAAAGCATCAAATATAACAAATTCATGACGTGCCAAACCTAGGAAGGTGGTTCCAAATGTTGAGCCAATCTTTTCACGCATGTTCATCACTACAAAATAATGAGGACTTCTCCCTCTCTCCTGTCTGGATTCTAATCATTGCTATAAGGTAGTCTTCTACGATGAGAATCTAATCATAACATTTTCATTATAAGAAAATAATAAGAATCTCATAATTACTAATAAATAATTAAATGGCATAACAAGGAGTGGAGACTGTGTAGTGATTCCAACTTGGGTGCTATGGAAGAAAAAGCTTCTATCTGTTGAATGGGGCAAATTATAAATACAAGTTCATCAGCAAACAGCTAAAGAAACGATAAGGTGTTATGTGTGTGTGTGTGTATATATATATATATATTAAACCGATAAGGCAGATTTGAAGCAGAGCAAAAACAGAAGTCCAAATTCCAAAAATTAGAGTCAAATTCCTATGAAAGAAAACAATGTAAGCCATTAAAGTAAAAGATGTATAAATCACAGATAAAAAAAAAATCAACTTCAATAATTTAAAATAGAAGCTCTGCAACTCTTATCTCCTTTACAGAGGGCATTGAACTTGCAAGGAAAAAAAGAAGACTTTGGGGACCCACAGCATGTGAAAACAAGGACTAATTTAATAATTCCATAATTCATGGTGGGCCACAGAGGGAAACACGAGGCATATTCTAGTCCTTTCTACCTGGCTCCTCAAGGAATATCCCGACATATCTCTATCTTTCTTTTCAGCTACAAAATATCGATTCTCTACGTTAATCTATGGTACATGGGCTGGACATTTGGCAGGTATTATCACTGTGAAAAGAAATCGAAGATGCTACAGATTTCAGACTTTTCCTTGAAACCTTTTTGATATATTCTAGTTTTTTTAATCTGGGTGACGCAATAAAAGAAGATTGTAGAGGCAAAATTAAGGGTCTGAACAGCTCTATCTCATTAGACAATGGGGCCATAAGCTAATGAGCAAAGCAACTTCAAATCATTCATAGCTGTAAATAAAATGTATAAAAACCATGACCAAAAGAAAATTAGTCCAGCAAAATGACACTTCGAACAAAAAAGATGATGAAAATAACTCAATTTCCAACAATGAATCACCACTAATAATACTCTGTTAATAAATAAATAGAAAGCCCACTCAAATCTGAATTTCCAGAATCTGACAAGGGAAATGCGCAAGTAAAGCACGTGGGGGGGCCGAGCGTGTTTTGCAGTTTCCTTCCCTTACTAAGTTGATAGGTCGAATTCAATTCCGTTTCTTACTAGAACAGTTAAAAGTGACCTTGCATCTTTTGTATATAATACCATCCATCTTCTTTTTTCTTTGAAATGAAATGCATAATCCAGACCAAAATATATTCCTTAAATAGTTTAAGATGTCAGCAGGTTTAGATGAATTTGGAATAGAAAGACTTAAATTTATATTTTAGTCTCAGTCTAAAAGAGTTTTTCTATTATGGTGATGAGATTTATAATTAGAGATTAAATTCTCAAACTTGAATAGTGAAAAAGATGATGTAATTTCATAACACTTCACTATACTATCTATTCTTTTCGGGTTCCTCATTTACAAGCCCAACACTTGATTATCCTATGATTTGGACTAATTATCATATGATTTAGACTAGGGCAAATTAAAATTGCTGGATGTGAATTCCCAATTCAAACACTATCCACCACTGTGTAAAACATTTATTTTAATAAATTTTCCAACTGAGAAATAAATAACTTGTCCAGAAAATATTTCTGCATCCATGCCAATGCAATGTAAGACAAATGAGATAGAGCCCAAGTAATTCTAAAGCATTGGTCATGTAAATTGTAGCCCAACCATGCTAATAAATTTAATGGGAACCACGTACATTGCCTCTATGAAAGTCCATAATTGTGAGGCCCAGTAACGTCAAATCCAAGCACAAAATCTAGCAATAAAGCATTTAGAAAACTTTGAAATATAGGAAGACTAATAAATTGGCACGAGTTACCCATTTTTCATGTGAAATATCTTCACAATTATTTTATTGTGTAAAGCAAAAAATTCTCTTTTCAATATAGCAATATAGTACAGAAGGGTTCAACAAATTAATATTATTTCATTCCTATTCATCAGAGAAGATTCTTTCGGAAAGGTTTTTAAAGAAAACAGAAATACCTTTTGTAGCAGGCTGCTGAAACATTGTTTCCATGCTGAAGGGGGAAAGGGATTTGAACAGAAGACTAGTCACCGGGGCTTCAGGTTTCGCTGCAATATAAAGATTGGTTAAACAATGAAAATGATGTCAACTAGGCATAATACTCCTAATATAACAAGATAAACAGAAGAAAGGAGAAAGGAAAAGAAGATAGCTAACTTTTAATCGCTGCAAATCAATAATGAATGGGTAAATCATGAAAAAACAAAGAATGGAGAAATAAAATTTAGTCATAGGTCTAATTTACTATTTTACCATTCCCTTTATCTGTTACTAACAAAGGCAAAGGATAAAAAACAAGTTTGAAGAACATACTTTTGGCCTCACAGTAGGCACTTGTGGCTGTCTATCTTGTGTTCTGTCTGTATCTGGCAGAACCTGTTCATTCTCATGCCTATAGAATGCCTGCAATGCTCTCCCAGCAAATGCACGAATTATATTGACTTCCATTGCAGACATATTTTTCCACTGCAACATCAAATTAAGGATATTACTAGCAAATTAGAGGACCGTCGTATTTTCCAGAGAAATAAGCCGATGCAGGAAATTTGGTAGAAATCAATGTGCCCTAGAACTGTACTCATGCTGTCTATGAAGTTAAATAATGTAAGATCAAACAAAGAATACTATTACAACATAATGCAAGACAGAAATCATACTGTGAGTTTTATTAACAAAAGATGCACAGTTTCAAACAAACTAAAAGGTACAAAATCATTAGCTTAACAATAAGCATCACCATTATTAGCGTTTTTACCATTAAGACTATATTGATTGTTTGAAAGACTGAAAAGCAATTCCCTGATCAAAGTTGAACAAACCCCAAAATAAGTGTAATTCTAGTGCCCTCCACTTTTGATATATGTATTCTTGATAAGTGTTCCTTTATGAGGTCAAGTTTTTTTCCCAAAGAAAATCTAAGCTTCTAAGGTCATGAAAATAGGCGCATGCAAACAGATAGACCTTAAATCACTCAATAATTGTCTTTGAATGAACAGTCCTCAAAGCAGTTTTCTTTGCTTCCCTAATCAATTCAAGAAATAATTTTCACAAAAACATGAACTTACTAAAACAAATATAAGTGAATACAAAAGAAACAAGTATGCTTCTTTATTTCATTGATGATAAGAACCTTCCATTTTTTGAGCTTATACCAAGTACTTATCTTTCATTTTTTTTTCCACTATTATTTTGCTTAAAATTTTAATATAATTTGGCAATCAATATTACTGCTCAACTGGGATCCTATGGACGATGTCTAATAGTTGTGTGTGGGCAACAACATGAATGAGGTGTAAAGCTAAGTTTAATAAAAGCACCCATTTCCCATATAATTCCCATATACATGTATATATACATACTCCTCTAGAAGCAAAAATAAGGTTATTTGTAATCTCTGTTTCTTTGTTCAAAGAGTAAGTTCACCAGATCATTGAAGAAGAAGAAAATGGGCAGGTGGGACACTGCCATTTTGTTGAAACCTTGCTGGTCAAATTATCCTGGATTTATTTAGCAGTAGCTCATTTGAGTGCTTTAGTTTCACATTCAGTCACTCAAAAAGCAAAGAAGAATGATGCACTCCTCTAGTCCACCTTTGTCTGCATTTTTTTTTTAATGTAAAATAAAATTTTCACCCCTAATTGAATTTATTTGATTTGAATTTCCACATTTAACCTAAATATCCAAAATGAATTGAATTGAGATAATTTCTCTAATTCATCTTATGACAAGAGAGTTTGAAAGATGGGGGAAAAAAGTAAGAGAAGAGATTCCCTTCAGTTTTTTCCATGCTTTGCTATACAAAATAAACAAGTAAATGATTCAGGCAACTTTAGAAAACTATAAAATCTAAACACATAAAGAAAGATATAAGCATACCGTCACAGCAGATGCAGTAAATTTTTCTAGATTAGTTTCCACTTTATGAAACCTTACGTCTCTGATGTCCTCAATAAGTGACCTCGCCTATATATAAGGAAGTGTTAAGGAAATCCTGGCAACTATCCAGATTGATAATTGAAAAATTTTAAGAACAAAACAGAGAGACCGTCTTCATGCTCACCATATATAGAGCAGGAATGTCATCACGTGCACTGCCATAAACAAAATTAGAGTTGACAATCAATGTTTTGCATTGGTTAAATTTTGCATGGAATACAATAAGAATGATCAGTATTTACTGGTCAAACAGAAGTCTTGAAATTTCCACATAATGAAACAGTAATGGCTGAAATGCTTGAGAATCGCGTTCCCCTTCCAAGACCTGGGTCAAATTTTCTAGTCCACAATGACAAAATGGCAAGCAGAATTACAATTTATTATTTAATTCCTAGCAAAGACAAACAATTGACAATCTTAAATAGAATTGCAGATAAACAGAAAATTAATTATTGCAAGCAGTATCTTGTTAAAATATGTATAGCCATATTTATAATTAAGTTCCTGTTCATGCATATTATTTTGTGTCCCTAAAACCGTAACCCCAAAAATCACACATCCAATTATCAAGGTGAAGCAATAAATAAGGTCATACTGATTTCAAAGTTCTAAAGAGTTCCCAAAAACAAATGGTGCACAAAAGGTTGATTATGCCAATTAGGAAACAAGACAGTATAATCAAATGGAAACTGAATAATACTGTTGTTTCAGCACAGCAGTACAAACTCAAACTTTTCTGCATGTGCATTACAAGTTAACTCTCAACTCTAATACTAATTAAGCTCTCAACAAACTTTCATTTCTGTTCATGTGATTGACAGGACGATGTGAAATGATCTAACAAAAACCAGTGTGGGCTTTTACAGACATCATTTACAAATATAGAAGCATTCAGTGTAAGTGTTAGCATTGAGATGTTCGCACTTGGTTTTACACACAAAAGCTTACCGATTGACATCCATTGAGGAGTTCTAATTGTGCACTTCCCTCGCTTCTTCAAAGCCACAGCTAACCATAATGGCACTTGAGCAGGTATTTGCGGATAAAAGGGACCATAATCACCCTATCATCATAAATAATCCGAATTAGAATAATGTATAAATTCACAAATCTTATAGGGAGAAAAAGATAAATACACAGATAAAATTAAGAGAATCCATCCTCAGATTAGGAACAATCTCCACCAATTCATCCTCGGCCATAAACTCGACCTGAGAAATAAATCCTCAAACCAATTAGAAAGCAAACAGACAAGCAAAGCGTGTATAAAATCATAATTTAAATCAGAGCAACACCTCTTCAGGGGAAAAGAGTGATAGGCGAGAATCAGATTGACCGGCCATTGCAGGGAGACTGGGTAGATCTAGGGTTTAAGCTCGAATTAGAGAATGATTAGGTGAGTTCAGTGATTTAGCTTAAGAATTAGGACCAGAAAAGAGGAGGTGGAGATGAAATGGGACAGAAATGAAAGTCCGTAAAAGCCCACACTGCAATTTTCTTTTTTCCTTATCTATCAGATAGTCCATCAAACAGTCTCCAAGATTGCAATAGTTAACATGTGTGTTGTTTGGGTCTCTGCTGAAATTTGTTTTCTCATAGCTTTGCAAGATATAGTAACAAAAGCTCGTGATGAAGCTTTATACAAAGATATATGCAGATCATCATTAGCATCAGCTCCCTAATAGGCAGACAAGGAAAGCATATGTGAATTAGCATTACATTTGATAACAACTGGAAATCAAATTAAAATGCAAATCGGATCCTCATCAATCTAGCAACTAAATGTACATATAAATAACTAAATCGGGTCCTCATCAGATCCAGCAACTAAATGTACATAAAAATAACTAAATTGGATCCTCATCAGATCCAGCAATTAAATGTACAGACAGCCGCAATTTATTCTCCCTGCTGAAGAACCAGAGATAGCAAAAATGTACATATAAATAATGCACATACTGTGTTTTTTCTTTACTGGTTTCGAGAGAGAGAGGGAGAGGCAGAATAGAGAGGGAATGGCTGGAGGCGATCATTCAATAACCTGACTATAGATATGTTAGGATACATCAAGACACATATAGAGGCTCTGGCTCAACTTTCCGTTGATATCTCAATACCAAGGCAGTGCTTCAAATTTGAACATTTAAAGGTGCAATACAAAATCCATTTTCTCATTTCCAGTACTTCAATCAAGGCTTTACATTTTTCACAAATATAATCCACATACTGCAAAAACTACAAATGCAAAGATTTCCAGAAACTTATAGCATTATCCAAAAAAAAAAAAAAGCTAACAGCAGAATTCCAAAGAAAAAAGAAAAAAAAAAAAAGAAAAGAAAGATAGGAGACAATTTTTCCGCAATATATAAGGATTTCTTTGAATTAAAGAACTAAAATCGGTACCTTTTCACCAATTTGGGGGTGGCGGCTGCTGATGAGGGAAGAGGAAAAGCAATGGCCGGCGACAGGCTGCTGGCGAGGGGTGAAACGGCTGGAGGCAGATTTCGAAAGAAAGAGGGAGAGGCAGAAGAGTGATTTAGGGTACTGTGGTTTTAAATTTATATATATATATATATATATATATATATATATATATATATATAAGACCAATAGCTTAACTGAGATGGATCGATTTTTTATCATAAAAAACCGAGTTTTCTAAAAAATACTAATTATAAATCGATTAAAATGGTTCTATTAATAGAGAATAAGTTAGATTTTTCAATTAATTAATCGGTCCAACTGATTTTTTCCTCACCGCCAAAAGAAAGTGTGAACCCTAGGTGGCGGGAAATTTTGCGGCAGTGAGGCTTTTAGTAAAGTGTATTGTTATTTATTTTTTTCTTTGGCTTTGAGATTTGAGATTCCTAATTTGGGTAGCGCGAAAAAAATTGTTTAAAATTAGCGGCAATTGTCAAATTCTAATTTTGCGATTTGGGCCATTTGGAAATTCAATGGGCCTATTGCAAGTTCCAATTATTTTCCTTTTCCCTTTGTCTTACACTTGCATGCGATGAATTTTTTTTGTTCTTTCACAGGAGGGAAAGAAGTAACCGGTAAGGCCGTGCAGAACCGAACTTAGATTAAAAATCGAACCAAACTGAATAGATTTTATTCTATTTAATTCAGTTATTTTGATTTTTAATTTGTTCAATTTTAGACCAAAATTAATATGTGAATAATTCAATTTGGTTCGTAACGTTTAAAAATCATATAAATCGAACCGATTGAAATATATAAAAAAAAGCATCATTTTTTTACTAATATTTAATATTTTTTATGTTTAAAATTAAACCTAAAACTAAAATTTCCCATAGAGTCCAGAATCAAATAGATCAAATCGAACCAATCAAAATTAATTCAGTTTTTCGGTTTCGATTCTATAAAATCCGATACAGCTCATTTTTAATTATTAATACAATTTGGTTTTCAATTTATTTAATTTGATCCAAAATCGAACTGAACAAGCATATGTTACAGTGTGTGCATACATATGTATCTTCCAATTAAATTTATGTGTAATTGTGTACTACATGCGTCTGTTCATCGGGCTATCACTGAGCAATAGCCTACTAATTAGATTAAACTACTAAATTAAACAATATTGTGTTCTTATAATTTCCTTTTTTCCTTTCAGAATGGCAAGGTTAAGTTTTATTAATCAGTAACTAAAACAATGCAATTGGAGGAGGAATACCTTTTCACTCTTTAAAAAAGACATTAGGTGTTGTAGCTTTAGCAAGTTCAAGAGCCACCACATTTAAATAAGGAAACATTTGATCTAGCATTCAAGAAGAGTTTGCAGTCTTCAACTACATTGCTGAGAGCATAAAAATCTTGAGCTTGAGATGCAATTGCAAGCTGAACTTGTTGTGCATCAGTCTCTAAAATTCTTGGGCTAAGGAAACAGGGCAACATAAAATGCAAAGCATGTCAAACAACCAACAACTCTGCTAAAAAAGGAGAATTGCAGCTGCGAATCCAACTCGAGACAGCAGTTAGCAGCATTCCTTCCTCATCTCGCACCACCAAGCCAAAACCTGCACCATCATTATTCAAAGAGAGAGAAACATCCACATTACATTAATTTCCAAAATCTTGGAGGAGGGCATTCCCATGAATCAACAACATCATATTGAGTGTGAACCTGTCTTGTGATAATATTATGAGATGCTAAGGCTTTTCTCCAATCTCCCAAAAAATATGAGCTTAAGAGACAATGAGATGATTGGAAATAATTTTACCATGCCGAACAACTAAATTCTGCTCATACCCGATGCGCCATAACAAACAAAAAATATCTGCAACTTTCTCTTTACTATAGGAATGAAAAATAAACTCAAACTAAGATAGAAGAACATCACCAATGGGAAAATTAATTGGCGAACCAAAACAATCCCAACAGCCTCCAACCTTGAAACAATCAGAAAATGCATATGCAAGTGACTCCAAAGCCCCACACCTATTACACGCGCTATCAATAGGGATACCTTATTTTGCAGACTAAAATTGGCAAAATATTGCAAACTAAACACCACACAAAATTACGAACTTTAGGTAGAATCTCTCAGCTTTTCACATTCTCTTCCATACATTAAAACCACCTCCATTATGAGTTAAAGAGATACCATGAGCCAGAGCATAAACCAATTTCACCATATAAAAAGCTAGATTTGGAATAATGCTAAACATTCTATCAAGTCTATGATGAAAGCTCAAAGGTATACATAAAACAATGTCAGCTTCCTCTTCTATCAATAAACCTCGAACTAGACCCTCAAACTCCTCAAATCTTCTTTTAACAAGTCAGCCACTGGAAAAATCTTCAACGCTCTCCAAGCAAAGACTAAAAATAAAGAAATTTTCAACATTAGGAAGCCATAGGTCCAACCGAACTTTTACTGACAAACCATCACCTATAACCCATCTCATTCCCATACTCAGCAAGTCGCTTCTTTAAAACAAGCTCTTCCACGTGAAATTGTGGCTGGATCTTAACCTTGCAATTAAGAAGTCTCCATCTAAGTAGTATTTAGCTTCAAGGATTATAGCTATAAGAGAACTTGAATTAGAAAAGAGACGCCAAGTTATTAGTTTACCGAGCATGGCTCAGTTGAAATGATACAAATTACAAAAGCCTATACCGCCTTCCTCTTTAATGCGACACAACTTATCCTAAGACATCCAATGCAAATTGTTCTTCCCATCTGCCTTTTGACCCCACAAAAAACTATTCATTATAAATTGGAGATAATCACAGAGAGATAGGAATAAGAAAAACTACCAAGCAAAAACTGGGTAAAGCCTAGGCCACTAATTTCAATAAAACCTCCTTGCATGCCTTAGACAGAAATCGCACACTCCAACTCTGTAATCTACCTGCCAACTTATCCCAAAGAAAAGCAAACACCAGCTTTTTGTTTCTCCGCGAAGGAAAACCCAAATATCTCCCACGATTAATGCTATTAGAAACTCCCAAAATAGTAATAGTATTTTTTCGCAATTCTATCACCTCATTAGCACTAAAGAACATACCCAACTTTTGAAAATTTATTGCTTGGCCCGAAGCATTTTCATAAGTCCATAAAATCTGCTTGACATAAGCACTCTTCTCCAAATTAGCCCGAAAGAAGAAGAATCATCTGCAAATAAGAGATGTGAAACACTAGCCTATTCCTACTAATCTGGCAACCACGAAATTATACCTGTCTCTTCTGCTTATCGGAACAAAATAGATAAACCTTTTGCACAAATTATGAACAAGTAAGGTGATATAGGGTCTCCCTGCCTAAGACCCCTATTAGGCACGATTGGATCAATTTCTTCTCCATTAAGTGCAGCATTATAGCAAACAGTGTTGACACCAAGCATTATGAATTTTACCCATTTATCTACAAAACCCAACTTAAGTAACATAAGTTTCAAATATACCCACCGTACTCTGTCACATGCTTTACTGATATCTATCTTAAAGGCAACCTCTCCTTTATTCTTCCTATTATAACCCATCATATGATGAATAACTTCAAATGCAATCAAACGATTGTCTACCATAGCTCATCCAAGTACAAAAGCAAACTCAGAATCTGAAATAATAGGTGCAAGGATAGTCTTCAACCTATTTGCTAAGACTCGCAAAAATCTTATAAACCACATTACAAAGTGAAATAGGCCTCAAATCTCTAACAGAACTAGGATTATTCTTTTTAAAAATAAGAACAATCATTGTATCATTTAATGGGCAGGAAAAGTACAACTATTAAACCATTACTGGCAACTAGCAACCACATTAAGACCTACTATATGCCAGAATTATTTTTTATAGAAAGAGGGATTCATACCATCGAGCCCAATAGACTTGTCAGTATGCATTTGAAACACAACAAACTTTATCTAGTAGTTAAAGGAGCTAACAAAGTTTCATTATCTGCTAGTGAAACACGAGTCTCAATATTTTCAAGCATATTAGCACAACTCCCATTAGCTGTTAAGAAAAGGGAAGAAAAATAATCAAACACATTAAACCTGTCCGAATTTGAGATCCAACTCCCATAATCATCTTTTAAAGCCCTAATAAAATTTCTTCACTTTTTAGACCTCGGTTGCAAGTGGAAATATTTAGTATTCCTATCACCATGTTTGAGCCAAAACTCCTTGTAACGTTGTTTCCAAAACAACTCTTCAATTTCAAGTACTCAAGTTAAATCTTCCTTCAATTGGATTAAATTACCAGTACCATGCATGATGTTATTGAATTCATACAGTACCTTCTTATGTTGTTTAAAATCACCCACCAACTTACGACCACAATTAAATAAAGCATTCCCACATTTCTCGATTTTCTCCAGGAGAGTAAACGAGCTACACCCACTCCAACTAGACAAAACAACTCCTGTAATTTATGATAAAGCAGCCATGCATTTTCGAAACAAAAATGCTGCTTAAAGAGGTATAGGCAAGTAAGATCGCATGATAACAAAGGTGAATGATCAGGGGTAATAGTAAATAGATTTTCCAATAGGGCATGAGGAAATAAATTATTCCAGCTATGATTAACCATACAATGATCAAGGCATTCTTGAACAAAATTAGCAAAAATACTCCCACGCAAGTGAATTAATGATATATCAAAGGAAGATTAGCAAGATTACACACAAAAAGAGTGTCACAAAACCCTCCAACAAGCTGGGAGGATGAGCAACTCCTCATTCCTTTTCAAGATTAGAAACAAGATCATTAAAATCCCCAATAACTGCCCATGGTTCAGTTCTGCTAAATCGAGTAAAATTTGCCAAGACTTTCTTCTTTTCCACGACGTGGGATGCCATAAAATCCAGTCAAAAACCATCTACCACTTATATCCATGTTAATGAAATTATTAGAAAAAACAACAATAGAAATATCCAAATTAGCTTTCCACATAAGCTTACTCCCCTAGCTAAACGGTGTACAACAAAACAACTATCAAAGTCTATTTTAAATTTAGTAACTTTAAATTTCCCTTTTCTACCAAGGTCTCTATGATAAAAATAACATATGGCTTATGCTTTTTATTCAGCTCAATGAGAGCTACTATTGCCCAAGGGTTTTCGAGAGTCGATAGTTAGTTTAATGTTTTCATGATGTCCGGTGGACCTGAATACCAAGTGTCATGAACAAAAAAAAAAATTCTCGTATCGGATAAGTAAAAGGGAGGTTCTGAGTTTTTAAATATGGGCATTATACACCTCAACAAAACGATTTTTGGAAAAAAGTAACGGTCCGTTACAAGTATCAGGTTTTACCTGGACCCGAATCCAATATCGACATCAAGCATCCCGAGGAAATGGGGTACGCAGGGGGCCCAGCTGTGATGAGTGCATTACAGAATTGGATGGAAGAATATGTCATGGACAAAAAAAAAATTACACATCTGATAGGTAAAGAGAAGTACTGAGTTTATAAGTATAAATGTTGCACAACTCAACAATACGTCTTTTGGGGAGAGAGGCTGAATGATATGTTGTCATGCCTGTAATCTTACCGTATGAATAGGAATAATTTGCCTTGCATCGTTTCTCAACCAATTACTCGGCATTGTTCTAGCTCGATATGGAGTAACTCTAATGGTATCATCCAATTTATTCATAATTTGCCCTGCATCGTTTCTCAACCAATTGCTCGGCATTGTTCTAGCTCGATATGGAGCAACTCTAATGGCATCATATCCAATTCAAAAGTGATTGAATATACCTTTTCATGGGTTCGTAACTTGCACAAACCATCTATGTATATCCCAATCTGCCACATCTGTAACAAAAAGTAATGAGCCTTTCATATTTGAACAAAGCATAAACATGAGAAACATTCTTAAAATTTCTTCTTCCTTGCTAATGATGCCTCACATCTATCTCAATCCGTATATGCATAAACTTCGTCTCCCTCATAGCAACCTCTCGAATACCATAATCAAGAAATCTTCCAATAAAATTGGCAAAATTAAGGGTATAAAAATATAATTGCGGTTTTTGAGAAAAATATTTTTGAAAATATTATGTTTTCAAAAATATTTTTACAAATAGTATTTTTTATAATGCCGCAACTCATAGCTGTGGCATTGCCTTGAGGCGCGTAGCAACAGTTGGCCACTGCGTCAGAGCAGCAACTAGATGTTGCTTTTTACTTATTTTTTTTAAATCCTGCACCTCAGAACTACAATATACACAAGACTTTAATATTATCAATGCTTGTTTTTTTTTATTTTCTTTTAAATAATATTTTTTGATAAAATATTTATTTTTTACTGCAATGTGGTACTAAATTCAATTTATAAAATATCAATTTTCTAAATTGAAATTCTTAATTGAATCAAAAGACTTTAATATTATCATTGTTTTAATGTGAACATTCCAATAAGCGTGATTATTGACAAATATCCGTAAAATTCATGCTCTTTGTCTTTTATTTGGTTAGATTACAATTCTTAAATTTTAAATTTTAAATTTTGAATTTTGATTACTATTATATTTTTTAAATTGAATTTTAGTTTAAGATTAGGTTAAAAAATAACAATAATCATTGATAGAAAACACTAATCGTATCACTATTTAATTATAAAATTAATGTTATAAATAAAAGTAAAATCAAAGTAGAAATATAGAGAGAATGAGAATAATATATTTTCTGATCATTTTATTGTGTTCATTTAATAACTCACAATTAGCCTATTTATAGGAATAAAGAACTAGTAATAGAATTTGATTAGGAATATAATACTAGTAGACTTAGAGTCTAATTAGAATTTAGGGTAGTCATCCAAATGAAAATATTCTACAATAATATTCTACAACACTTCCCCTTGGATGACTATACACTATGAACATGTCTCGTTAAAATCTTGTTAAGAAAAATCCAATGGGACAAAAGCTTAGCAAAGGAAAAAGACACTACAAGAAAATACAAGTTTCCCGACGGAAATTACCGACGGAAAATGTGTAATTTCCGTCGGGAAAAAAAAAATGCCGACGGAATATTTTCCGTCGGCAATAAACGCGTAGGGAATTTATCCCGACGGAAAATTCCGTCGGTAAATAATTACCGACGGAATACACTATTCCGTCGGTAATTTCCCGATGGAACGGTGAATTTCGTCGGTAAATAATTCCCGATGGAACGGTGAATTTCGTCGGTAATTATTTACCGACGGAATTCACTGTTCCGTCGGTAAATAATTCCCGACGGAACAGTGTATTCCGTCGGTAAATAATTACCGACGGAATACACCATTCCGTCGGGAAATAAATCCCGACGGAATACACCATTCCGTCGGGAATTATTTACCGACGGAACAGTGAATTCCGTCGGTAATCCGTAGGCAAATTAAAAAAATTTTCCACCCTTAATTAACAATTATATTTTTATAATCCAAATTATAACCTGTAAATTAATTGCAAAATAATGAGCAAATGAAAATGATATTTAAATTTTAATATACAATAATAGTCGAATTTAATAATTGTACTAGTTATAAAGTTAGTAATTATGTAATAACATAATATCCATGTCTAATACAGAATCAAAACTAATTAAGCTGATGGCGGCGGCTGAGAAGTACGATCGGACTGCTGCGATGACACCATACTCTTCAAATTTGCCATCTCATTGCGCAGCTCAGATATGTAGTCGATAGATTGCTGCCATCGAGTCTGTGACTGATGCAATTCAGATCTCAGCTCATGTACAGTATTCTCAAGTTCATGGACTCGCCTGGATTCAGACCGTTTATGTGATGCGGCAGTACTTGAACTTGAGGCATGCGAGTGACAGGATTTGGCCAAAGAACCTAAGCCAAATATCCGTCCTCGCTGGTCTCTACCACCAGACACGTCACAATAAATTTGATTCGCATCAACATAATCAGAAGTCTGTGAGCGTTGCTGAATTGCATCTTGAACTTGTTCCTGTCGTAGGACAGATGTTTTACACAATAAGTAACGATTAATAATAAGTACTATTTAAAATTTGTAAATTATAGTAACTTGGACATACATGTAAAATCCTTGACCGATCATTGACGAACGTTTGACCATCATGCTTGTTGGTGTGGGTGTGTAAAAATACCTCACCATAGGTAGCCGGTCGACCCATCGATGCTCCCTGTAAACATAAAAAAAAAAAATTAAAGATGAACTATAATTTATTGACTATTCGTACAAGTTTTTACTTAAATTTCGGCAGAATTTCCCTTATATTTGGAGCATACCTCCTGTATACATAGACAAAAGAACACTTCAAAATCCAACATTCAACAACAAACCAAACTCATCAATCAAGTAACATTCTCATCCTCCTTTATGATAATGAGATAAAATTCAGACATCTTAACCATTAATTACAGCAGTAAAAGTAATATTTTGTAAATTAATGTCATCCCTCCAAAACAACATACATCCCAACCGACAACAGTCAATTTTCTGAACAGGCAAACCTAAACCACTGATCAGTTTCTTCACATTGTACAAATTATCAACCATTTTATGGTCAGGAGGCAATGATTTATTGTACCAAGCAAGAATTCGGTCAAAACCTCGATCCGAAATATGGCATTCGGATTTTATATTCAATATCTGAGCAACAGAAGATAACTGAGTCATGTTATCGCATCCTGGCCATAACTGCTGATCTGCTGAATTTAGCAAATCATAAAATTTTGTTGCATTTTCGTTGGGTTCTTCCAACATTGGTGTACTTTCCCTAAAATCATGGCCAGCTGCATCGTAAACCATTTGAACATATGGATTATCAGTCACCCCTACATCATCAGCTACAAATTCCCCCTCTCTTTCAAATTCACCCTCAGTTGTCCACATGTTACCCACATTTCCACTCGATGTACTACAGATTGATGGTTCTCCGTGTCGTGTCCACTCAAAATAATTTTGCACAAATCCCTTTCGTAACAGGTGAAAATACACTTCATCGACTGACAGATAACGAAGATGTTGGCACTTTTTGCATGGACATCTTATTTTAGCCCCGTCCATAAATGCAGGTTGAGAACTGGCATATTCAATAAACGACTGAACCCCTTCCACAAATTCAGGATTAATGTAACCATCTCTTGTTTTTCGTCTATACATCCAAGATCTATCTATATTACTCATAATTAATTCCAAAACTGTTACATGAAGAAAGAGACATCTCAAATAGAATTATAAAAATCTAATTCAAAAAAAGCAAAACTTAATAAAAATTAGTTTGGTTCACATAATAAAAATGAGTATAAATCAATTCTATGAAAAATATTAAAAATCTGAATTTTTTTCTGGTTCTGATTTATGAACATAACAGTTGCACTATCACTTTCTTTGCATAACACAAAATGTACTTGCAATTGCAATGATTAAGGGGTGGAAAACCCAAAGAAGAATATCAGATTCAATAATAAATAGAAGAATCAATTTCATTGGAGAATCAATCAATCTAGCCGTACACATGAAGAAATGAAAATAACATGCATGGCATGGAAAAAAAAATATGATATTAGCCTGACATTTGGCACAAGAATTTGGTTAAAAAATTATATATGTGGCACCCATAGTGCACTATAATTGTTGAGTGTTTGATCTGGAGACATCTCCTATAATTGAATATAAATAGTATAATATCAACTATATATAAATAAATAAATAAATAAATATTGGATATGTTTATTTTCAATTTATTATTAGAATATAATAGGGTAAGAAGCAAAGCTCTAAAAATTGACTCACATTGATATAACATGAAATACTATTTTAATAGAATTCTGTGGTTTTGAGGCAATTCATGTAGAATCATTATTGGGGGTGGTGGGGGGTGGTGGGGTAAAGCAAATAATTTTGAGAAATTTGTGGAATATTATATTTCATGTTTATAATTAAGAGGGATAAATATTAATCTTGGTGGAGTTTTCTTTCATTTCCTTGTTTTCAGCAAAATTTCATAAGAATGTTTGGTTCAATGATTTGAATTAGCTAGTAATTGAGTTGGGATTGTTGATAACTAATGAGTGAATATATTTGGCAATTAATAAAAATTATTTTTAAGTGTTTAGTTTAATGTTAATTAGCGACATGAAATGAAATGATAAATATGCTTGTACAATGGAGTAACCATTAAATTGTCTTTTTTTTTAAGAACAAATTAGTAAAATCCTAAAATAATTAACAAAATTTACTCATTAATGATTTTTTTTTATTATTATTTTGGTGACATAGAAAAAGTGATTATGAAATATGTATATATTAATTAGAATTCAAAATGCTTTAATTAATCCTTAATTCCACGGCACATTATTATTAATTAGTCATTACTTAAAGAGGAGAGTATCCTAAATCATCACAAGGAAGGGAAATATGGTTATGTGGAAATAACTCCACCAATGTAGACACTTTCGTAGCAAACTTAACTGACCAACATTAATAATTGGCAACAATAAATGCTTATCTAAACAATTTCATGATTGGGGAAAGGTAAGTAAGAGAAAAGAAGCAAATTGATGATTGAGGAAGCCATTATTGAGTATATATCGACTCCTATTTTTGTATCTTTTCTCATCCTTCTATACATTTATCATTAATTTGGAATTAAATTTTCTTCTTTCCATACATATATGTGATTATGATTAACATCATATTTAAGAGATTTTCAAGAGAATGAGAATTTGAGATAGTTTTATATATCTAATTGATTACTTCATCCTTGACACTCCTCAAATTATAGGCAATTCTTAAACATAAATTTAATGTGATAACTTAGTTAGTTCTTTACTAAAAATTCCATTAAATCAGGTATGTACAATGATTATTTTTCTTTTTATATTTATCTTTATAATAAGTTTTCCATGTTTAAAATAAGGCTTTAAAGCATATTTCTCCTAGACATAATAGATACTCGTGTTTTAATTATTGGTTTAATTTGACATTTTTGTTTGTTTTTTAATACCAAACGTACAATTTCTTAAATGTTTGAAAATAATAAGTACAACAATCAACACTAATTAAAAATTAATTTTTTCTTTGAACAATAGTTAATTAAGTTAACTCATTGGCTAATTAAGTTAAATAATTCATTGTCTAATAAATTAATAATAATCTATTTCAACATTCAACAATAATAATTTATTCTAACAACAATAATCTATTTCAACAATCAATCAACAATAATTCATTGTCTAATTAAGTTAAATAAATTAATAATAATAATAATAATAATAATTAAAAAAAAAATAAACTCAAAGGGTCTGTTGGTGGCTTACCAGTCGCCGGAGGAGAGGAGAGGAGGAGGAGACGGAGGAGGGAGGTCGACCAGGCTGAGGAGGAGAGGAAACCAACGCCGGAGCAGCGGCGGTCGACGGCGGCGGCGAACAGAAGGCCCACGGCAGCGAGGGAAGAAGAAGGGAAGACCGGGGAGGGAAAAAAAGAGAGAAGGGAGGGAAGAGAGGAGGAGGAGGAGGAGGAGGGGAGGGGACCGGCGATCGGAGGGGAGGGGCGGTCGTCGGCGGCGAGAGGGCAGGGGATCGGACACCGGAGGCAGAGTGAGGGGAGAGGGAGGAGAGAGAGAGGATCGGGGGGGGGGGGGGGGGGGGAGGGAGTTAAATATGAATTTAATTCAGATTTACCGACGGAATAAATTTCCGTCGCTAAAAATAGCGACGGAAATTGTGTTCCGTCGGTAATTAGCGACGGATTAGTACTTCCGTCGGCAAAACTAGCGACGGAACTCCATTCCGTCGGTAATTAGCGGCGGAATAGTACTTCCGTCGCTAAAATTCTTTTATTTTTTAAATCTTATTTTTTTTCGCGACGGAATTCGATATCCGTCGCTATATTTAGCGACGGAATAGTATTCCGTCGCTATATTTAGCGACGGATTAACTTTTCCGTCGCTAAGTGTAAATTAATTTTTTTTATGGCGACGAATTTATATATCCGTCGCAAATTTCTGTCGCAATTTATGGAGGGAAGTTTTGGCGCTTTTTTTCGCGACGGATTTTGGTTCCCGTCGCTATTTTAGCGACGGAATATTCTTTCCGCCGCTATTTAGCGACGGAAATAATTTTCGTCGCTAAATAACGACGGAATGCTTATTCCGTCGCTATTTAGCGACGGTTTTTCTTCCGTCGGTAAAATTCCGTCGGGAAATTAACATTTTCTTGTAGTGAGAGTACAATATTCATAGGTACTTCCCCTCAAAATGAATGAATCACACTAAATCTTTCAATTGACGCATTCCAATATTGCGTACATGCTTCTTGAAAATTGAACTTGGTAGGGTCTTTGTGAACAAATCTACTAGATTGTCACTTGAGTGAACTGCAAACATCAATTTGTTCTTCCTTCATAAGTTCATGAGTGTAAAAAAAACTTTGGTGAGATATGTTTGGTTCTATCTCCTTTGATATAACCACTTTTGAGTTGTGAAATACATGCTGCATTATCTTCGTGCAATTTTGTTGGCTTGTTCTTTACCACTAACCCACTTGCTCCTTTAATGTGTTGGATCATGGACCTCAACCACACATATTCACAACTTACTTCATGAATGGCTAATATTTTTGAATGATTTGAGGAAGTAACAGTAATTATTTACTCCACATATCGCCAAAAAATAGCAGTATCACCATGTGTGAACACACAACCTATTTGTGACCTAGCTTTATAAGGATTTGATAGGTATCCGGCATCAGCATAACCTGCCAATTCTGAATTTGCTCTTTTTGGAAAAAAATAAACCCATGTCAGAAGTGCCACGAAGATAACGTAAAACATATTTTACACCATTCCAATGTCTTCGAGTTAGTGTAGAACTAAATTTTGCTAGCAAATTAACTGCAAAAACTATATTTGGTTTAGTGCTATTTGCAAGATATAAAAGTGCAACTATTGCACTGAAATATGGCACTTCAGGGCCAAGAATATCTTCGTTATCTTCTTGTGGACGAAAATGATCTTTCTTGACATTAAGAGAACGAACAACCATTGGAATACTTAATGGATAGGACTTATTCATATAAAATTGTTTCAAGATTTTCTCAATATAGGTTGCTTGATGCACAATAATTTCTTTGTCAAATATTTTGCAGTAATAGAAATCTCTTCTGGAGTCCACTATATTTAAATCATCAATATAAACTGCAATTATAGCAAATCCAGAGTTTATCTTCTTGATAAAAACTCATGGACAAATGGAATGATTCCCATATCCACTTTTCACTAAAAGATCTGTCACGCTTCTGGCGAATTTTAAATTAATTGACAATATTGTAATATGTCTTGCATAAATAATTACTGTTTACCTTTTCCTTTTGATAAGCCATGCTATCAATCTTAAGAGGTCACAAACATGGGATTCGTAGTGCATACTTCCCCTTAAATGTCCATTAATACATATTATGCCTCATTAAAAACCTTACTATGAAAAACGCTGTGGGATAAAAACCTAGTGAAGGAAAAAAAGAGTACATAATATCTTTAATATATATTATGAGTTGCCTATTAAAAACCTTAACAGGAAAATCCAATGGGAAAAAACCTTAGTTAAGGAAAAAAGAGTACAATGCATATTTTTTTCCCCTTATAACAATATTAGTACACAACTTTAGATTTGTGCATAAAGAATTCTGATATGTAATATTAAAAGATTCTTTGTCTAAAAATGAGGCACATATCTTCTGGATATGCTAGCCATATATCTTCTGCATATATTATGCATGAACTGAAAAATAATAACTAAAATTTATTTTTTAAAATTACATATTGTATCTATACAAGCATGTACAAGTTCAACTCCACATCTTTCATTTCTTTAAGATAGAGAATTTATAAAACTTAATAATATGATAATACGTACAATAGGTACGTGACAAATATACTTTCATATCATATAATGAATAAGTTATCCATTCTCAAATGGTTTTCTTAACCATTCTTATTTTCTCTTAATTATCAGCCACTTCTGGTGGTGAAAATTAGTAATATAATAATAATACTTGTCATTTCTTGAAAATAACATTTCTATGGCTATAATTTTATATTGCTTCATTCACTTCAGTAAATGAAACAAATGTAATAAAATAATTTTTGTGACACATATACAACATAATCATATGATAGCTATTATAAAAGAATGCATTTAGTAATTTAATTCAAATATTTCTTAAACAATACTTAAAAATAAATGAAAAAATAGAATTTTTTTTTTAAATAAAATGATTATACAGAGAACTATAATCTTTAAAACAATATGTAATTTTAAGTAACAATTTGACAATTATCTTATAATGCATGATTACATAATACATCAATAGCAATAATAGCAACAAAAAATATGTTGTCTCTAATGACTTTACAACCATTGGGTATTCAATAGAAAATAATTTTTAAACATGTAATTACTTTATCAAAAATTATATTTTCAATCAAATGATATTTGATCTTCAGGTCAATACAAAATTTTAATGTTCAATATTTGTTAAAATATTTCAAACTCTTCAAGAGCCAATATTGTACATTGCATGAATGTGCACCCAATTGGCATAATATTTTTCAATATTTGAACTACAGATCCAAAAATTCGTATTATAGAATTAAATGTAATTAGCATATGTATTTTTCAACAAATTTAATTTCAAGATCCTCATTATGTTGAAAATATCAATATCAAAAATATTATCGACAACTTTATCTTTTTCGGTTCCTTTCAATGACATAATATATTAAGATCTCTTATTTAATTTCAAGTACTTGAATCACTTCCGGAATCTTGAAATTAGTTATGTCATATGTTTTTTCAGGAGCACATGCCTCCATAATATGACCATATTGATTTATTTGCTCTTTATTATTCAAAGATTTTGTTTTTATTTGGAACCGAATAATTTACCCTACAAGGCAAATTGTCCTACTGGGACAATACTTTGAATTGGAGCATTTGCAGCCGATACACATGAGATTCAATAAATCTTTACACACTAACAAAATACATTAACATCATAATTTGAACTTCAGGTTCATGATATGAGGATCTAAATTACACGTAATGTATTTATTATTTTATTTTTCAGCTGCTTACTTCCCCTGATATTATGAAAACTATTTAATTAAAATGCAATTTTTAACTAAAAATTGAAATAGAGGAGTTTAATGATCTTTATTGGCATAATGCATGTAAGTATTGCTTCAAGCAATAATATCCCTATATAAAAATGGGAGTATTGTTGTTCTCTTAAAAATATCTAGCAATTAATCGGAGGCATTTAATAAATATTCTTGCTAGATTTTTCTATATAAATATATACATCGGGCTTATAACAATCATTTACCCGCGATATATGATCACTAGCATTATCAAGAAAAATGTCTTGATTCCATTATCTGGAACTTGTGCACTTAATTTGAATAATCTTACAAACTACAGGTTGTGAATTGATAATAAACATACATGTTACCATTTTATCGATACATCTCTCAAAAATCATAAAATATTTGAGTGGTTAACATGGTGGATAGTAGGCCAACATATATTATCTTTATTCATTCCAGAATGAAGGGAATTCAGTACTTTTATTAGCTAGCAATACTTTAGTAATATTTCTTGAGAACAAGTAGTTTATGAGAATTTCTTAAATTGAATTAAAGAAACTTCTGGTTCTCTAATATATATGAATTCTCAATAATTTATGCATTATAATTGATCCGGTATGGTCAAACCGGTCATGCCAAGTAATCAATTGTCATTTGATAGTAAACTTCAGTTCACTATTTTTATTATATCAATTGATAAACATCAAGTTTCTTAATATTAATATCAATCAGTCAGTAAACTTCGAGTTTACTAATATTTATATTTATCAATAAACTTCAAGTTTACTAATATTAGTATCAATTAATTAGTAAATTTCAGGTTACTAATATTTGTATAATAGTTAGTAAACTTCAGGTTACTAATATTTCTATTTGTTAGTAAAATCAAATAATTTTCAAGAATATTTTTCAATACAAATATTGTCATATATATATTTCAATATTCTAATCTCAATCTCAAAGTGATATTCATTTTAGCAAATATCTTTTAGAAATCATTAAATTTCTTTGAGAAATATTGAAAAATAATATATTTCATAACAAATTGTATGCGGATAATAGCATTACGGCTCTTCAGGAGCTTTCAAATAATTGCATTACTTATAATAAAAAATTATACAATTCATTATGCCATAACTCAATCTATAATCAATTTCATTGATTCACGAAAATTCAAAATTTACGGATTAAATTTACTTACCGTCTAATTCTTGAAAATTAAAATTTTGATTCCTTCAAACCGGGTTGTAGTAAACCACCAAATTCCAATAATTAATTGAGACTATCGTGCTGATAATGTGTTATAAATAAAAGTAAAATCAAAGTAAAAATATAGAGAGAATGATAATAATATATTCTCTGATCATTTTATTGTGTTCATTTAATAGCTCACAATTAGTCTATTTATAGGTATAAAGAACTAGTAATAGAATTTGATTAGAAATATAATACTAATAGACTTGGAGTCTAATTAGAATTTAAGATAGCCATCCAAATGGGAATATTCTACAATAATATTCCACAACAATTAATATTTTTTATGTTATCAATCAACAATTGCAACCTATTGAATAAAATAACACCTGTTTTAGATTGTCCACGTGTCCACTAAATAAATGCATTAGGCATGTACTTGTTTATTTATTTATTTTATTTTGAAAAACATACATTCCTTTTTTTTCCCTGACAAACTTTTATGGATTTCTTTTTTATTTTATAAGTGAAAGTTGGTGTTGTTGCTTGGGATTATAGTGGTAAAATACCAAAAAACCTTAGAAATATTAGGTGAGAGTGACAATGTAAATCTCTAACTAATCCTTTTATTTCTTTCTTAAAGGAGATAATTTATATGGTAACAAATAATAATAATAATAATAATAATAATAATAATAATAATAATAATAATAATATTGTATTCTAAAACTAATTATAAAAAATAGGAATTTCACAAATAATTCACATTAATTTCGGGTCTTTTTATAAATAATTAATTTGATTTTTTGGGTGTTTTGAAAAATATTTGGGAGATTAGAGTATTTTTCATTTCCACAACATAGCGTTACAGAAATGGATGTCCAATTTCGCAGCAAATTGCTGCAGAATTGGACACTTTTTACTTTTTTTTTTTATTTTTTATTTTATTTTTGGTAAACTCAGCTTTCCTTTTGGAAAGAAAAGCTGAGCCAACTTGAATTCCACAACATTTTGCTGTGGAATTGAAAGTATATATATATATATATATATAAATGTATATATGTATGTATGTACATATATATACATATATATGTATATATAGATACATATATATGTATATATATATACATATATATATTTTATTTATGTTGGTAAGCTCAAAAGTTGAGCTTACCTTAACAAAGGAAACCCAACAGGCAGCAGCTGCCGGTTGGGGTTTTTTTTTATATTAAATAAATTAATTAGTAATTAATTAGTAAATTAAATATAAATAATAATATTTTCGTTTTAATGAAATGAAATTAAATAGTAGTTAATTAGTAAATTAAATATAAATAATAATATTTTCGTTTTAATGATATTAAATTAAATTAGTAATTAAAATAAAAATATTATTTAATTTTAATTATATATATAATAAATGTATTATTTATAGTTTGAGTTATTTCAATTGCACAAAATATTACTAATTTCAGATTTTAATAAATTATTATAAACTTAAAATTTTTTTATCCTATTTATCAAATTGAATAAAAGAAAAATATTTTTCCATATTAATAAAATGAATTATAAAATACGATTTATATTTTTATCCCATAAAAAATATGGATTTTTGTATAAAAAAAATTATAATTCCTCAGCATAAAAAAAATTTACAAAATATGGATTTTTTATCCCATAAAAAAATATAAATCTGATTTTATAATTAATTTTATTAATATGGAAAAATATTTTTCTTTTATTCAATTTGATAAATAGGATAAAAAAATTGTACATTAATAATAATTTATTAATATTTAAAATAGTAATATTTTGTGTAATCAAAATAATTCAAAATATAAATAATACATTTATTATATATATAATTAAAATTAAATAATATTTTTGCTTTAATTACTAAATTAATTTAATTTCATTAAAACGAAAATATTATTATTTATTTTTAATTTACTAATTAATTACTATTTAATTTAATTTAATATAAAAAACCCCAACCGGCTGCCGATTGGGTTTCCTTTGGTAAGATAAGCTCAGCTTTTGAGCTTACCAACATAAAATAAATAAATAAAAAAATTATACACATTCAATTTGGCAGTTGACTCAGCTTAAAAATAATAAAAAAAAAAAACCAAAAAGTGTCCAATTCGCCATATTGAGAAAATGAAAAATACCTCAATCCACCAGATATTTTCCAAAATACCCCAAAAATTAAATTAATTATTAAAAAAATTATTTATAAAAAAGTCCCATTAATTTCATTTAAGAAAATAGTGAAAAAGCATTGACTCACAATTCATTAGTATTCAAATTTAAAACATTAAGACATGTAAAAAAAGAAAAAAAAAAAGAGCAGTAGCAAGCTGCTGCTTTTGTGTGTATATTTATATAAATTAAATGCCGCATATATGAGATGCGGCATTTAAAAAAAAAAAGTAAAAAGTATCAACTAGCTGCTGCTATCATGTCAAGTTGCGGCATTATAAAAAAATACTATTTATAGAAATATTTTTGAAAACATTCTATTTTTAGAAATATATTTTATAAAAATCTCAATTATATCTTTGTCCCAAAATTAAGTGCCATAGATTCAGTTAGGGATGCTCACGGGGCGGGGCGGGGGCGGGGAGTGGCTCCCCCATCCCCGCCCCGCGTAGGGGCGGGGATTCCCCGTCCCCGCCCCCGCTAGGGACGCGGGGGGAAAATCCCCCCCGTCCCCGCCCCCGCGGGGATCCCCGTCCCTGTAAAAAAAATTTAATTTTAATAAAAAAAATTAATTTGATGGACATTTTTGATCCAAATTAAAAATATTTTATAAAATTTAATAATTTAAAATTAAAAATATTTCATATAATTTAAATATAAATATTTTATACAATTAAAATATAAATATTTATAAATATTCCATACAATTTATACATTACAAATATATATATATATATATATATATATATATATATATATATATATATATAATAATAATAATAATAATAATAATAATAATAATACATTAATAATATATATATATATATATTTATTGATAATATAATATATATATATATATATATATTATTAATGTATTATTATTATTATTATTATTATTATTATTATTATTATATATATATATATATATATATATTTTTTTTAATTTTTTTTTCGGGGCGGGGGCCCCTTTCCCCGTCCCCGCCCCGAATTCAAGGGCGGGGATTTTTTCCCCCCCATCCCCGCCCCCGCGGGGGAAAAATTCGGGGATTCCCCGCCCCGTTCGGGTCGGGTCCCCGCGGGGGACGGGGAATCCCCGCCCCGTGAGCATCCCTAGATTCAGTCATACAACCAGACGGTAATTGATGTACCTGTACTCAAAAAGGACTAAGAAGTAAGTGATTATTAAAAGTTCAGTAGATCTATCAATCACCCATTGAATATCAACTTCATAAAAAAAACGAAAAGGAAATCTATTTGGCCCTTGTTCCTTGATGCAAACACCACCTAAAAGGGTCTATAAATTAGTTAACGTATTTCTCATTGGCTTAAACTTTACCATTGAAAAGGTTAAAAAACACCCTACCAAACAAAATTCATATATTATTCCCATTGGTTATGGGTCAGTTTGATAAAATTTATGAAAACAGGTTTTTCAATTGAAAAATATTATATTCCAAAAAATTGTATGATTGCAAAAAAAAAGGTAATTAGCGACGGCAATTTCCGTCGCTAATTCATTGCTAATTCATTAAATTTCGTCGCTATTTACTTTTAGCGACAAAACAACTAACTGTCGCTAATACGGCCGTCGCAAGAAATTTTGCGACGAAAACATAAAACCATCGCTAAAAATAGCGACAGCAAATTCCGTCGCTAAAAATAAAATATTTCATCGCTAAATAACCCGTAAATTAGTCGGCATAAATATTAAAAAATATTAGCGACCAAAAATTTCGTTGCTATTCCGTCGCAAAAATTATTTAATTTATTATTATTATTATTTTCAATTTAATTTATTATTATTATTATTACACCAAAAATTTAATTTATATAAATAATAATTATGCAATATTAATAACAATATTATTAATTTAAAAAATATAATATCGTAGAACTATATTAAATTGTACAATATTTAAAAAGCACTAATTTAACCCAAATAATGCTACTACAATTTAATTTAAAAAATATAATATCACAAAACCACATTAAATTATACAATAATTAAAATGTACTAATTCAAACTAAATAGTGTTACTTAGAAATACCGCTAACAAGATTTTTCACAATATGCTAAAAAAAATTAAAAATTAAAACTTCACAGTAATTTTTTAAACTATTTATCATTTATCACAAGCAGTAACCAATAATGCACATGCCTTTCATGTTGTTATCTTTAGCAGCATTTCATCGATATCAAACTCCAATACCTACAAATTTCCAATAAAATTTTCAAATTATTAGATATCAAAACATATAATAATTAATATAATCTCAATTTTTTATCAATATGTCTTATATTAGTTATCAACACACTATATAAATATTAATAATTCAACTAGACATGTCAAAATTAACCCAAACCCAACAATTCACTAAAAAAAAATTGACCCAAACCCAACCTAACTAAAAAATTGATCCATTTAAACCCACATAAAATCTACCCACATAAAATACAACCCATTTGGGTCATTTTTTCTAAACCCAATGGGTGTTTGTTATTTTCTTTTTTTTTTCATTATTTCTTTAATATTAAAAACTTTTGCCTTAATGAACAAAATCTTTTGCTTAAACTGTCTCGCTGTATTATTATTGTGTAATGTGTATGCGTATTTTGTTGGTTAGATTTGTAATGGTCGAGTTATCGGATTAGTCGTGAATAATATTTTTCGACGGTAAACAGTGCACTGGGGACAAAAATAACACTCGAAGGCAAAAAATATTTTATTTGACCATCGGAAAATACTAGTTATAAGGAGTCTGAAGGTAAAATATGGAGAAAAAATAAGTTCGAATAGATTTTCAAAAGTCAAAAATAAAAAAAAAAAGCCCGGCTCGTTTTAAAGATTACCTGGTTTGACCAAAATTTGACTAGATCTCTAAAAATATCAAATGACCTCTAAAAATTATTTTAATGGTATATATAGACTTAGATTAATATTTAGAAATTTTTGACAGCGAAAAATTAATTTTTTGGTAACATTGAAAATTATCGAAATTGACTGATTTAAATGTACCATATAGAGAAACGGAATCTGTTTGAACTGAAATTTTGCAGCGAGACTAATTTATATATTTTAAGAATTATAAAATTAATTTTGAGAGAAATTGAGTTTAGAAAGTGAGTGAAATAATTTAGGATTACATAATTGGCTTAAAAATGGAAAACGGGCCACTTGACTTATGAATTATTGTGTTGTTGTGCCCCTGTGTGTGACCGTGGATTATTTGAATTGCAGGAAGGGTATGTTATATATATAGCCGTTATACTGCCAAAATTTTTACCAAATAAATAGTAAATTGGACAGCTATAAGTCAACCGATATCTCGATCCGTTTAGATATCCACCGACCCATTTGGGCCAATATTTTTATAATAATATTTTTAGTATCTCGATAATTATTTTTCATTAAAAAAATATCAAATGAGTCGACCCAAACCCACTCAACCCATTTGGGTATTGATCCATTTATGACCTATATATTTTTGACCCATTTATGACCCAACCCAAACCCGCCCAACCCGCCCATTTGCCACCTCTAAATTCAACCAATACACTATATAAAATTTTCAAAATCATATTACCAACTTAAAGTCAAGCATATCTTAAATATAAGAATTCTGAAGTCTTTATGATAAGGTTGAATTTAGAAAAGATAAGAAAAGGAGAGAAAAGCAGGATAAGAGGCAAAGAAAAATATGTGTAACTTTTTATTCAATAAGAAAGTGATTGTTTATAATAGTCTTACAGCTGACAATCAATTAGGAAGCACTAAGCCATTTCACCTGCCACAACTGCACACTAACAAAACAAAAGAAAACAAGATTGTACATGAACTTCAATTGTTTACTAAAACTTATTGTCCTTTCAAGAATGTGATACAATGAATTTAGAGAGGTGGATTTAAAGTTTAAGTACATCAGTACACGTCCAAGCTCCACAGATGAAATTTGACCCCATTATGGACATGCCTCTCTCACAAATGAAAATGGTTAAGCTAAATATATTGAATTTCTCCCTAACTTAATTGGGAAAAATCTATTCCACATAACTCTATGATAATTACATATTGTAAGTTATAAAGCAAGCAGGTAGATGCATCCAAAAATATAAGCTCAAATAACTCTATGATAGTAAACTCAAGTGCAATTTAATCTCAAAATATTAAAGGCCAAAGCATTCTTCTGTATTGAAAACTATTTGATAGTAAGCTCAAGTGCATCAGAATTAACAGTAACAATAAACCAATGAATAAAAGTACAGACTACAGATTAATATTTTTGCCTTCATAACCAGCAATTCCTTATTCAAAGCAATGTACCTAGATAGTGATTCAATGAGTGTAAGAACTGATCCATTATAGTTTTGTGGTAAGTGCTCAAGCTATAAGCAAGATTGCAGATTGTCAGTTTTCCTTTTTAACCAACGAAATATTATCAATTAACAATTCCTAACTAACACATAAGAAAATACCTTAGGGTATGTTTGGTAAAAGGTATTGTATTGTAATGTAATTGAATATGTAATCAATACTTTGTTTGTTAACCTCAATTTTATAGAGTGTAATGTAATGGTATATACAAATATATTTTTCAATACATTTATTAATGTGTTGACTAATACTTAAATTTTAGATGTATTTTTCATTACATTTCCTTATTTCTCTCTAAATCCTAAACTTTCACTTCCTAGTAATTGAATATTAAATTTTTAAATTTTAAATTTCTCAAATTTTTAATTAAATATTGAAAATAAAAATTATAATTGTATTTTTATATGAGATCACAATATAATAAATATATAATTATATAAAATAATAATAAAAAATAAAATAATTATATAAAAAATTAGTTGGTAATTATAAATATAATTATATTTCAATACACGTATATAATCTAACAAAACATATAAATGTATTAATATTTACATTACATTACTAATACAATCAAACATAGTAATGTAATTATAATTACATTACATTACATTCCATTCCATTACATTTCTTAATCCATTATATTATCCATTACATTGCATTACATCATACCAAACATAGCCTTAAGGTTTCTAAGCTCACTAAGTGAGTCGGTGAAAGATTTCATGAGAGGCTTCAACTCATCATCATGCTGCAATTGAACAGAATTAATTCAATGCCTCAAAACACAGAAAGTGAGAGAAAGAAATGAAAACAATGAAGAACATGAACTAACCGGAAATGCATGAAAGATGTAGTTCTCATAAGCATGGTAGAACCTGGAGTGAATGAGAAACGTATCAGCGAGAAATCCCGTGAGTTAATTTTTTACTTTAATGCGTAAGATCTAGGTCTTGATTTCTAGTAGAAACTTCTGCTTTCCGTCTCCTCCATTGATGTTAACAAGCTTACACTGAGCCTAGACTGATCAATTGGGGAAAAAGATCACTTGAACCCATTCAATTTGAGTTAAATAATCGCATTAAGTTCTTTACTTCAAGAACTATGCGACTTCATAACTCAAAGTTGCTAAAGGAAATGAATGTCAATTCGACAAAAGCAAAGCCAAGCTTTTCAGCCCAAAATTTAACTAAAAAAGGAAAAAAAAATCAAAATTTGGAGCTGCCTATTAATCCAATCCCCATAATATCATGCACCCATGGAAACTCAGCAGAATCGGATGGATTGGATTAACATTATCAATTCGAATAGGGTAAAAGTTTGGCTTACATTTTACGAACTTTGTCTCGCATTTGTCTCTTCTTAGCTTCCCAGCGAGAATCAAGGTGAGACATTGATGGGTAACAAACCTGTCTTCAAGACGGCGGCAGTAAGTGAGAGGAAGCGCCGGCGAGACCAGGAGGCGCTGTAAGGAGGCGAGGCTAGCAGGGGAGGCATGGAGGCCAGGGGAGGCAAGGCGAGCAGGAGATCCGAGGAGCAGGTGTTGTGAGGAGGTGACGCGAGGCGAGGGGCAGCGAGGCTCGTCGGCAACGGGAGGAGCGACGTGAGGCAGATCCGATGCAGAACAGGATGCTCGATGGTAGAGAGTCTCATCGGCGATGCAAGGCAGATCTGAGGTAGCACAGGATGCATGACAGCTGGAAGGGTTGGCGACGACAGGCGAGGCGACGCGGCGGGTAGGCGAGGTAGCTATCGAGCACAAGGGGCACCATCCAAACCGAGAAAATGTATTTTTTTGGCAGATGGAAAAAAGATGGAAAAATGGTGTGTAATTTTAGGGTATTTACAGAATATACACAACTGTATATTTTATTAATTTTTTCAAATAGCGACTACATTAGCGACTAAGACATTACTGTCGCATTACTTTTTTTTAACAGTAAATACTCATAAATAAAGGAAAAAAGTATAAAAAATTAGGTCTTGCCCTGTAGCAAGTTCGTGAGTCTTGCCCTGTAGCAAGTTTCTACGCTTTTGTTTCTTTTATTTCTTTGCTGTTCGGCTTTCCTTAGTTTTTGCTGTCCCTTATGGACAATAATATAGAGACTATAGACGGGATTAATGCTCAATGCTCCAGGCTTAATGTGAATGATGAAGAAATTGAAGGTTTGGTGATCGATGACGAGGAAACTAATAAGCAGATTACTGACTTGAAATGGAGTTTAGTAGGACGGTTTTAATTTGACCAAAAAAGTCATCAACATACAAACTATGAAACAAACTCTAGCAGCGCTTTGGAGGCCAGGTATGGGTATTTATATAAAGGATTTGAATCCAAATTTATTCATATTTCAATTTTTCCATGAGCTCGATGTCAAAAGAGTTATAGAAAATGGACCTTGGATTTTTGACAATCAGTTGTTGCTAGTAAACAGAATACACTCACATGAAAGACCTGATGATATCCCTCTTAATATGATGGAGATTTGGGTACAGATCTATAAACTTTCCATTGGTTTTATGTCCGTCAGAGTAGCACAGCATATTGGCAATTACATTGGGGCATTCATTGCTGCGGATGAAAAAAATTTTGATGGTAGTTGGAAGAGTTTTATGAGAATCCGAGTTAAAGTGGATGTTGCTACGCCTTTGAAAAGTGGAAGACAGGAGGTGATTGGTTCAAAATTGAATTTCGGTATGGACGACTACCCGCTGTATGTTTTTTATGTGCCATTCTGGGCCACAATGAAAAGCAATGTCCAATTCTCTACTACAAAGAAGCAAATGAATTAACTAGAATTCTAGATGAAACTATAAGAGCTGGTACTCGTAGACAAACTCTTTCTATTGGTCAACAATGGCTACGTGAAGCACCTTCGAAGGGAGTACAAAGAAGGACAGAACAGTCATTTTCAGGAGAAGCAATGGCAATGGATAAGGAAGACGATGGCAGTTGCGGATTCTATGGAATAAGCAGCGGAAATCAAGGGATAAGAAAGGAAGAGATGGGGGCGGGAATACAGGGGAATTCAAAAGGAAAGGGTACTATGATCAAGGATCCAGAAGATAACGTAGATGGGGATACAACACCAAATAAGGAGGGAGTGATAATTATGGACCCAAAGAGAAGAAGAATGGATGTGGACAATGGAGGTGAGGGCTTTATAACTGGGCCAGAAAGCATGGGTTGTTCACAAGGGCCAGAATCCAGGCCTAAGCCCAACTCTCAAATGGATTCAAAAAACATGGAAAAGGCGGGCTCTGGAGATCAGGCCCGCCTATATATTGCCATGAGTTGTATAAGCTGGAATTGTCGTGGGATGGGCAACCCACAGGCAATTCAAGTTCTGAAGGAGCTGGTCTCCCTTAAAAAGCCCAACTTTATTTTTTAATTGAAACTTTATGTAGTAGATTCAAGTTAGAGAGAATAAAGAGCAGTTTGGGGTTTGATGGGCTGTTTTGTGTAGAGCCTAGGGGCCGAAGTGGAGGGCTTGCATTTTTTTGGAGGAACAAAACTGAAGCTAGATTACTGGGTTTCTCAAATTATCAAATTGATATTGAAGTTAGAGAACAACACAGGGGAGAGTGGAGACTTACGGGTTTTTATGGGGAGCCTAACAGGAATAACCGAAGCAATTCATGGTCCCTCCTTGGGCATCTAGCATCAAAATCTGATCTTCCCTGGTGTGTTGTCGGAGATTTCAATGACATCATGCACCAGCATGAGAAAAGAGGAGGATTAGCTCAACCGTATCGGTTAATGGAAGGTTTTAAATCAGCTATGGAGGAAGCTCATCTTCTGGATTTAGGAATGGAGGGTTACAAGTTCACATGGTCAAGAGGGGATGGTTCGGGGGGTATAATCGAAGAGAAGCTGGATCGGGTTATTGCAAATACGAAATGGACTTCGAAGTTTCCTCTATACAAGGTGAGTAATCTAGAGTTCTCATCTTCAGATCATACGCCCATCTTTCTAAACCCTATTCCCAATTGTGCAGTCACTATGGGCAAACGTTTTAAATTTGAGAATGCATGGTTACATAATGCTCAATTGATTGATGTGGTTCGGGATTCTTGGATGTTTGCCCCCAATCTCAATCTTCTTGATAAAATTAAGAGATGCAGTGATAAGCTTTCAATCTGGGGGAAGGAAATCAAGGGAAATTTTAAGGAGAAGCTTGCTGATCTCAGATTTCAAATGAAGGCTGCTAGACGAGCTATACCTGATAACAGAGTGAATTTCAATGCTATTCAAAAGGAGTATTTAGACACTATTAGACAGCAGGAAACTTTCTGGAGTCAACGGGTAAAACTGTTTTGGCTAAGGGATGGGGACTCGAATTCAAAGTACTTTTATGCAATGGCTTCGAAGAGAAAGAGGAAGAACCAGTTTACTCAACTAAAAGATGCTATGGGAAGAATGTGTAGCTGGAATGATGGTTTAGAAGAAACTATTACGGACTATTTCCAAAACATTTTCACTGCTACCCATACCAATACAGGTATTACTGCTTCGGGTATCTCTAATCGTGTGACTGATGATCATAATGCTCTCCTTATGCAAGATTTTACCAAGGAAGAAGTTAAGGCTACAGTTTTTAGTATGCACCCGGATAAAGCTCTAGGTTTAGATGGGATGAATGCTGCTTTCTATCAAAAGTGTTGGACGGTAATTAGAGATGATGTATCTGCAGAATGCCTTCGCATTATTAATGACTGTTGCCTTCCTCAAGGAGTTAATGATACAGCTATTGTTCTGGAAGAATATCGAATCTATGGCAGATCTGAGACCAATAGCTTTATGTAGTATCCTTTACAAAATAGTGGCTAAAATGCTTGCAACAAGGCTGAAGTGCATTCTCTCCGAGATTATCTCCATCAATTAGAGTGCCTTTGTTCCAAATAGGCTCATCTCTGACAACTTTCTTGTAGCTTTTGAGATCATGCACTACCTTAAACGGAAGTCTCAAGGCAAAGATGGTTGGGTGGCCCTAAAGCTAGACATGAGTAAAGCTTACGACAGAATTGAGTGGTCTTTCTTAAAGGAGATGATGATCAGAATGGGATTCAATAACAAATGGGTCAGATTGGTAGGAATATGCATTGATTCAGTTTGTTATTACATCTCTTGCCCCAATAAGCTCCTGGGACCAATCTACCCTAGTAGAGGACTCAGGCAAGGTGATCCTCTTTCACCCTACTTGTTTATCTTGTGTGCGGAAGGTCTCTCAGAGTTGTTTAAAAAGCATGAGTTACAAGGCTTAATCAGTGGATGTCGGATTGCTAGGGGTGCTCCTGCTGTATCCCATCTCTTTTTTGCGGATGATAGCTTTATGTTCTTCAAGGCAAAGTCTACCGAAGCGGAAACAGTGAAAAGAGTGTTGGAGGTATATGCAAGGGATTCTGGTCAGTTGATCAACTTTAATAAGTCTTCTATGAAGTTCAACCCAAACACATCTATTCAAACCAGAGATGAAATTTGCAATATATTATCTATAAATCCTTCTGCTTCCCATGAGTTGTATATTGGTCTACCTTCTATGATAGGGCGGGATAAACAAGCAATTTTTTCCTTCATTGAGCATAAAATATGGAAGCGTATTAGTGGGTGGAATCGCACCCTTCTATCAAGAGCAGGAAAAGAAATTTTAATCAAGTCTGTTGCTCAATCCCTACCCACTTACACTATGAGTGTGTTCCTTCTTCCTAGATGCTTATGCCAAAAGTTAGAAAGGATGCTAAATTCCTTCTGATGGGGTTCAAATCATAGAACGAAGCAGGGGATTTCCTGGATGACTTGGGAAAGACTTTGTAAACCGAAAGATTTAGGGGGTCAAGGATTCTGATCTCTACATGACTTCAATCTTGCTCTTCTGGGTAAGCAGGGTTGGCGTCTCCTATCAGATTCTTCTTCACTTATGGCAAGGATTCTTAAAGCTAGATATTTTTCGAAAGAAAGCTTTTGGTCAGCAAAGCTTGGAGCAAATCCCAGCTATACGTGGCGAAGTATCTTGCAAGCTAGAACTATTATCAAGCAGGGTTGTAAGTGGCGAGTGGGCAATGGTGACAAGATTAAAGTGTGGGAAGATCCATGGATCCCAGATGAATACAACCTTTACGTTTCCACAGAACCAGACCCGAGCTTAGTTGAATTGAAGGTGAAAGATCTGATTGTGGCAGATTTGAAGGTATGGAACTGGGATTTGATCTCAACTATATTCAATAAACGGGATAGACAAATGATTGGAAGAATTCCCATTAGCAATCAGCGGAGGGAGGACATTTGGCAATGGCGCTTGGAGAATAATGGCTGCTACTCTGTTAAGAGCGCCTACAGACTTATACATTTAGGTTCTACTTCTTTTTCTGCTATTCTTTCTGCTGATCTATGGAAAAAATTCTGGTCTTTGTGTATCCCTTCGAAGTTCAAACACTTCTTTTGGAGAGCTCTAAACTCTTGCTTGCCAGTGCGCACACTATTAGCTTAAAAAAGAGTGGAAATTCCTACTACTTGTCCTTTATGTGGGGTTGATCATGAGACAATTTTCCATTTGTTGATCGAATGTAATTTTGCAAAGCTGGTTTGGGCAAAGTCTGCTTGTGGTTACATTAGAGGTAATGTCAATGATATACCAAGTTGGTTTGCTGTGATCTCTGGCTTATTTAATCGAGATCTGTGTGGGGTTGCTGTTGCGACATGTTGGGCTATCTGGAAGGCTAGGAATGACTATGTGTGGAAGTCCCTCAATTGTAAGGCTGACTCAGTAGTTTTTTTGGCATCTCAAATGGTCAATGAATGGAGAATAGCGCGACAGGGGAATGATAATGAAGTGAAGGGGCGTGTTACAGCTACCCATCAGTGGTGTCCTCCCCCAAATGGCTATTTGAAGATAAACACAGATGCAACTATTTTTTCCAGCAGTAATCAAGCTAGAATTGGGTTTGTGATTCGAAACCAACACGGTGACTTTAAGGGCGCTGGCTGTAGGATCTTTCTGGGAGTTGGGTCTTATTACTGAAGCTCTTAGTATCAGAGAGGCTTTAAGTTGGGTTAAAGATCTTGCGATGTTACCTATAATTATTGAATCGGACTCCCAATTAGTCATCTCTGCTCTAAATAGTAGTAATGACAACAGATCAGAGTTTGGTTTAATTGTTAGAGATTGTTTAGATTTAGCTTCCTATTTTTCCAATATCCAATTTGGATTTGTTAAGAGATCTGCGAATTCGGTTGCCCATTGTCTTGCAAAGGCAGCTTATTTTAAGCCAGATCTTATCTTTTGGGACTTGAATCCCCTTGATTGTATTATTGCAGCACTTTTCGTTGATTCTATTTAATGATATTCAGGTTTGTTTCAAAAAAAGACATTACCGTCACTAAATTTAATTAAATAATCATTATACCTTTAGCGACAAAATAAAATTCGTTGCTAATATCGTCACAAACAAATGTGTGGAAAATTACATCAAATTTAGCGACCAAAATTTCAGTCATTATTTAATTGCAAATTTTAAAAATCAATTAGCGACCAAAAATTCAGTGTCAATATAATTTTTCTATTATTTTTCAAAATAGAAAAATTGAATAATTTTTAGCGACAAATAATACCGTCGCTAATTTAGTCGCAAAACCAAAACTCCATTAGTTGCCGCCAAAATTTAGCGACTATTTCTTGTTTTAGTCACTATTTAGTCGCTAAATTTACGAAAAAAAATTTCACGACTAATTCTACATACAGTCACTAATCCGTCGCTAATTTGTGTTTTTTTTTTTGTAGTGTATGTCGAAAAATAGGTAACTGTTTGGTAAATAAAATTCAAAATAATTTATAAAATCAAAAACAGTTGTCAACTGTTTGGTAAATAATATGATTAAAAATAACTTTTTAGAATAAAAAATAAAAAATGATATATAAATTTTAATATATTATATTCAAAATCCCACTAAAAAATAATAATAATAATTCCCACTTATTTGAATTTTTTTATTTTACTAAACTATTAAGATCATATATTTTTATATATAATTAAATAAAATATATATATAATATAAAAAAATAAAATATATATATATATTATTTTCTTAATTAATTATATATATTATTTTGGATGATAAAAAAAGTTAATAGAAAAAAATAACATAATTATTTTTAACGTCAGATGATTTTAGATGGTAGGATAAGAAAAAAAAAATTATATTAGATATAATTGTAATTATAAAATAAAATAAAATATATTTTTATCTTAAAAATATTAAATTTACTGTTTTTAAAATCTGAAAATCAATTTTTTTGAAATGTTTCAATTTTTAATTTTTTCTAAAAGAAAGTTTTTCACTTTTCACAAATTAATTTTTTTTTAAAATCAATATTAACCAAACACTTATTTTTTTCACTTAACCAATTTTTTATTTCATAATCAACTTTTTTTTTTTCCTTTAAAAAACTATGCCAAATGAAGTCTATATCCCATTATTTCCCGAGATTCCATTAGTTCTCTTCAGCATCTTTGATGGACAACGAAGCAATATGCAATTCTAGATCCATTGCATACTTTAAGTATAATAAACAATAAGGAAAAACAGAAAACACTCTACTGCCACATTTTTTTTATAGAAAAAAAAAAGGCACCTGCATGACAAGTGCCCCAATCCTTTTATCCACCACCCACTTCCTATGACGTCCTAAAACCCATGATCCACACCTCACCTTAACTACCTTATCTTGAATTCACAAATCTACCCTCTGCAACCACATCTATATAATCACTAGATGCCCAAATAATATTCGGTATTAGGAGGACATCCTTGTAATTTCGAAAATTTTATTTCTCTTTTTGCCCTCCTGCTAAATAATAGTCTGAAAAATCCATAACCATGAAAACTCCATAGACATAAACAGGCGACTCTAGTCAAGGGACTACCATCTGCAGACAGCAAAATCGGAGTACTTTATCGTGAAGATCAATGGCCAGGAAGTTTTTCGTCGGCGGAAACTGGAAATGCGTGAGTATTTGTTTATTTATGCGAGGAAACTGTAAATTATAAAATGTGACTGGAGGTTTGTTTATTTGTTTCCTTTGAAATGAATTCGGATGCAGAATGGAACCACTGAAGAAGTGAAGAAGATAGTCTCCACACTCAATGAAGGTCAGGTGCCGTCTGCAGATGTTGTCGGTAAGTGGATACTCTGTTAACTGTTTTCCCCTTCCATTATTACGTACCACTTTCTGATGGGAGGAGCTTCTTGTTTCAACACAGTATTGTTTTTGAATTCTCTGTAATCAGAATCGGTGTTAGTTGTTATAGCTGTTTGACCTAAGAAGAAATCTCTGCTGTTGATTGATGTGAAATTCAGAAAATTAAATATGACCAAAACGCTATTAGCTAATTGGATTGTTTTCCTTTCTCAGAGGTTGTGATAAGCCCTCCATTTGTATTTCTTCCATTGGTGAAAAGTTTGACTAGGCCTGATTTTCATGTTGCGGCACAAAATTGTTGGGTCAAGAAAGGAGGGGCTTTTACTGGCGAAGTTAGGTATGTTGAGTTTTATATTTAATTTCCACAATTTGTAATCAGAGTGGCTTAGTCAGCTTGACTTGATTATTGTTAAAAATTCGGAAAAAGGTAATATTTTGCCCCTCAACTTATTTGAAATGAGTTTATATGCCAATGTCATTTATTTTGAGCAAAAATGCTTTTTAACTTATAAAATTTGGACAAATTTATCAATTCGTTTAGGTCCAGTTAGCTCGGGTATCAACGGCTCTGATGTGGCATTGATATGTGACAAAATATGCAACGTCAGTATCACGTATAGTTTAATTCAAAATAGATAATGGTATACCTCTAAATTTGTCTTCTGAATACTAAAATACTTTTTAAGTTGTCTGCTGAGTATTAAAATATCTCTATAATTAATTTTGGAACTAAAATGTCCCTAAAGCTAATAAAAAAAATATTAAAATACCTCTAATGTTGTAATGTTAGATAATATGTTAAATTTATATTTATTAGATATTTAAACTAAATTAAGTACTATTATTTAGTTAAAATATTCTAATTGATAAATTTTGAGATTTAGTAAGAGATGAAACTGTTTATGACAGTTGAGTTTTGAACAATTGGATGGACTTGTGCTATGTACCTGCAAAAGAGTGTGCTCAGTCGGACCGAGTCTAAATATTCCGAATTTTAAGTTAGAACCTTTCTAAAAAGAGAGTAGTGTGAGAAGGTTTCATATTGTGTTATTTGGGTGTAAAACGACCTGATATTTATATGGACGATAAGTTCATTTGAGTGTTCTACTCTGATATCAGAGTAGGTATGCCGGTAGTGTGTATCAGTGAACTGTTGGGAAAAGTGTCCTGTCAATCCGATCGGACAACCTGTTGGCTTCATCTCCTTGGTTCTTGTTTGCGTCCGTGCGTTTACGCTCCAAGCCATAGAGGCATTGGGTTTTTAAAACTTTCAGCCAATGTTCCTTGTTGGGTCTTAGGCCGAGCTTGACTTCGGTCCAAAAAATAAATAATAATTTAGTTATTATTACTAATTAATAAATATTTATGTTTGCAAAAAAATATAAATAAAATTAAATATAAAAAATATAAATATTTAGGGGTATTTTAGTATTTTTTTTATCAACATTAGGCGTATTTTTGTTCCAAAATTAAATATAGGGGCATTTGAGTACTCTGGAGACAATTTAAGAGGCATTTTAGTATACTGAAAACAACTTTAGCGGCATTTTAGTATTTTTGTCTATTTTGAATTAAAATACACGTAGCGCTGACATGACATATTTTGTTACGTCAGCGCCGATAACACCCGAGTTAACTGAAATTAAATTGAGAGGCAAATTTATTCGGATTTTATAAATTGAAAGACATTTTTGCTTTAAAAAAAAATAATCGGGACATATAAGCTCCTTTCAAACAAGTTGAAGGATAAAATAGTACTTTTTCCCTTAAAAATTATAGTGCTAGAAGTTCTAAAGTTCATGTCTCATTTCTAGTGCGGAAATGCTTGTAAATCTTGGTGTTCCCTGGGTCATTCTTGGCCACTCTGAAAGAAGACTTATCTTGAATGAATCAAATGAGGTAGGCTTTGTTGCATGAAGCAATGTTATCGGAATTGATATAAATGCTTATTTTTTTAGGTGTTTATTCATGCTCATTAACTATGATTTCCATTTTCCCACATGTGACAACTCCTGATTCTGAAAGCATTTCCTTTTAGTTTGTTGGAGATAAAGTTGCATATGCACTTGCCCAAGGTTTGAAAGTTATAGCTTGTGTTGGTGAGACTTTGGAGCAGCGTGAAGCTGGATCAACTATGGATGTTGTTGCTGCACAAACCAAAGCAATAGCTGGTATGCAATCGAATCATGTTTTTCAAAATGTTGGCAGTTTGTAGATTTTGTGATTGTTCAAGACTGTTGCTTAAATAAATCTTTTGCAAGATTTATCTGCAGCTAAGTTGATGAATAATCAAGAATGACATTGGATGTTTTTTTATGCGTCAACTGATTTATTGTTATGATTCCAAAATTCTCATTTAATTTCAAATTGGCTTTTATGGCAGAAAGGGTAAAGGATTGGACAGATATTGTTTTGGCCTATGAGCCTGTGTGGGCTATTGGAACAGGGAAGGTTGCAACTCCAGCTCAGGCACAGGAAGTAAGTGTAGCCTGGTCTTTATAGAAGAAATTATGCTCAAACACCTTGATGCTCTGTATTTTTTGAACATGCCATTTTAGTGTTTTGAGATGGCTGGCTAAAAGAAGTAGGACTTATCTCTGTATTTTCCTCAGAGATTTCTAAGGCGTTGAAGATGATAAATTTTCTTATTGGGAATTGAGAATTTTTAATATTTCTAGCAAATTTCATGTTTCGATATTTAGAAAGAATATTGCATTTTATAGTCAATCTATTTATGTGAATTTTATGAAGCTTCTTTATGTATAAAATGACTTGTAGTGCTGTCATGAACAATGAAACAAATAAACTGGCTTTTGAATCATGCAGATGAAATCAAATTCTGAACTTTGTTCTTAGCTAAAATGACTTTCTTTCCTAAAGGTTAAAATCACTTTTGCCTAGTGGTGCCAATTTTTGTTCGGTTGCTGTTTGATTTCTGCTCAGCTATTTGTATCCCTAACTGATTGACTTAATTCTTGGTTATCACTTGAGGATGCCATATATATCAAGTTGTGCAATTTTCACTTTATCTGGTTTTTTGTGCAACCATTTTGTCAATGTAAAAGGTACACTTTGAACTGAGGAAATGGCTTAAAGCCAACACCAGTCCAGAAGTTGCTGCTACGACCAGGATTATTTATGGAGGTATGTTCATAAATTAGTCTTACATCGGCTTCATGTTTTCTTATTATCCTGTCTGTTGCTGGTAAAATATTAAGAATATAGAATGCTGATCTCAGTTTTTCTTTCTAATATCAACTAATTTATTGAATTATTCACATAAAGAGAGAATTAAGTTATATGCAGTGAAAAGTGCACTCATGCAACTCGAAGCAGGTTGATTGGCTTTGTAAGCTACTTGACCAGATATAGGAAAGGGTGTTCAGTTGAAGAGACTTTGCACATTGTGGGTTCAGAGAAAAGAAAACATGTATGGAAAGTTCCTTTCATTTGGAAGGATAAAGAATATAAATGTATCTTGGCCCTCCACTGGATTCTTCATTGACTTTCTCATGAACTAACAGTTACAAATAAAGCCACTGTTTGTTCAATCACCAAAATCAAGCTATAGATGTCTCTAATTTAAATTTTGAATATCAGTTGTAGTCATGGAATCTTTGTGACCTGAAAGCATATTTCAAGTCATACTTGATATATGGGAAGCAGCTCTTAGTAGTTAGTATTAGATGCCCATTCATGTTCCTGAACTTCCTGCTTTTGGATAGCATTGTTGCTTTAAGAGACAAAAATAAGCTATATGTGACTGATATTTGCCTTTTCCTTCAATGACTTAAGGATGGTGAGAAAATAAGCAGACTGACATTTAGATATTGAATTATTTTCCTTTGGTGTTTGATAATTTTAAGTGGGTGCATGTTTCAGGGTCAGTCAATGCTGCAAACTGCAAAGAATTGGCAGCACAGCCTGATGTTGATGGCTTTTTGGTTGGTGGAGCCTCTCTAAAGGTAACTGGATGATGCTTTATTTTTTCTGCTTTGATTGTGTTCTTTTCCTTACATTTCATTTCCATTTTTTTTCCATTTTTTTTTGGGTCAACATCAGCCCGAGTTCATTGAAATTATCAAGTCTGCAGAGGTGAAGAAAAGTGCCTGAGCCACCATGCCTTTTCTGCTGAGTTTTTGGAGCTTATGTATCCATCATGTATAATTTGATATTATTGAGGAAATAAGTTTTGGCTTTTGTAATGATATACTACAGCTCAAACTGTATTGTACTGAATAAATTTCAACTATTTCCTTCATGCCTGAGAAATAGACTACTTGCCTTTTCTTGCTTCCATGCAACTGGCCCTTTTATCTAAATAGCAGCAGCAGCAGTACTCCTCCCTAGTATTGAGTTGTTCTCCCCACGCTTTACCTAGAACTGGAAATACATGTTACGTTTAATGCTAAGCTATGAGGTCAAAAATTAATACTGAAGGGCTAAAACAATACTAGAATAAAAAAAAAAATCGTTCTTTTTCTTTATTTATAATTTCTTACCATATAGTGATGAATTTTAACATAACCATCAAGTGGTGACAACCATTTAAAAGTTACAACTTCATGTGATGAAATGAAATGGTTCTGGTTTTTCCAAAATATCCAATTTAAGTCGCACCCTTATTATTAATTAATTAATTATTTTAAAGATCAAATCGCAATATAAATCCACGAAAGTAATCTAAAATCCAAGTTACATCAACATTGCATGATGAAGTCTTGTTGATCAATCCTTATCCCATGATGATAAACTATTGCTAAGCAATTGTATATAAAATGACCAAAGACCAACTCTGTCATTTTATATTATTTTGCACATCCATTCTATAATATTTATAAATTTTTATATTTATATATAAAAGAAATTAAACAGTGTTTGCTTGCCTTTATCAGTGACAATAAAGTAGTACGTAGTCCAGAAATGAACAACAACGACAACAATGATAATAAGTATTGCTATTTCTCATGGGTTCCCAGAAAAAGAGATCTCTCATTTGGCCAGGAGAGTTGGACTCCGACGGAAAAGAGGATAGATAAGTGAACTCGACCATAGACAGGCACGTAAACTAAGAACCAAAACAAAAGAAAAAGGAAAAGCACTGGCACATCAAGCACTAGCCCATCATTCTTATGACCATATTCAGTCTTTTGTTGGCCTTCGTAAATAATTTTAAAAGCACCATCATAAAAAGCTGCCATCATCGATACTATTGAGTAGAAGAGTGAAATAAGACCCAAAATCAGCCTGATTTGCAATGATATGCGAAAACTACCCATTGAATATCTAGAGGTGAGAATTGATAAGAAGCAAAACATGGAAGAAGCGGCGGCTGTTATTGATGCTGCAACTAATTGGGCAAAAATTCTGTACAGTTCACTGTGAAGGAGAATAGGAATCCCATTGTCCTGTCTAAAGCCACCAGGTACTGCAAAAGCTGCTGCAAAAACTATAGTGGCAACAAGCATTGAAACTAGCATGCACGAATTTGCTATACTTCTCATCGATTCCTCTCCTTTTTTTCTTAGTTTCTCATGCTCCACGTGAAATAATTCCATAGGAGTTTTCCCTCTCTCATTTTTTTCTTTCATCTGCTGCGGACCAACAATTTTCTTCACTGCCTGAATACAATTTTTCAGTAAAATCATATTCATATATACCCATATGGATTAGCGTTCGAAATCTTCTAAAATAACAAGGGGTGAAGGATCTAGTAATTATTACCTCAAACCAAAACAACTCCTGCTGCAGTTGAAGAGCTGCCTCTGGTGCAAATTGTATTCCATTTGGTGTTAATGGCAACTTTCCAGCCAAATGTAAAATGTTATTCCCTTCGCCATCAATTTTCATACATATGAAATTCTTAATAGAACCTATCACATGAATTAGCCTGAAGATTTTCACATGGCGATGCAAAACAGCAATATGAAATATAGTGTAATTATTCTCATCAACTTTCAATACTAGATCAGGATATGAACGTATGAGTGTTGTTAATAACTCATAGTTCCCTTCTTTTGCTGCTATAAATATCAGTCCCCCAGATTTTCCGTTCATCAAATTGGAAATTGTTTTATCATCCTCCAATATCACTTCCTCCCACAATAGTTTTTACCACTTCAAGACTTTCTTTTTTTGGCTGAAGCTTTTTCTTTCTAAGTATGTTCAGAACTGAAATTCACAAATATTAGACATGCATTAATAATCACAATAACAGCCTTGAATTGAATTGTTGTTAAAGTAAGAGAATACTGACGGCACAATATTGCAGCTTCAGTACTTAGAGTAAAAGGAATGTAAGGCTTTCGAGCAAATGCATGTAAGGCTGTCTCTCCATTGCTGTCTGTTTTAGTGGCCAGCGACTTCTTTTCTTGTACGATTTGGAGCGCAATGTCTCAAAGCAAAGTTTATACGTAATCAATATATAGTTTGTCCGTTAACTGGTAATTTAAAGATAGAATTAAATAAAATGAGAAGTGAACTCACCATAAATACCAGAGTCAATGAGAGCAATAAGTAAATAAAAGTAATCATCATCAGTGTATCCAGCTCTCTTAGGATCAATATCATAGAGGTATCGCACCATTTGGTAATGTCCCAAGCAAAGCTGCCATATAAATTGGTAAATTACTTCCTCGATCTCGGATTGTAGCTAATTCACTGTTCTTGTTTAGCATAATTTCTGCAATTTTAACATTTCCAGATGCAGCAGCGTAGAAAAATGCTGTATTCCCATTTTTAGTACTTTGTGTTCGATTCCCAGATTCATCAGATTCTCTTCTTCCGCCTGAAAACTGCTACTACAGTTGTAACAGCTAAATCATCGTTATCCATCATATCGACCAGGTTTTGTACAAAATGAAAATGATCAGCCGCAGTTGCTATGTGGAGAGCGGTTTGCCCTTCTGCATTGATCCGACTGCTTGGCTTGATTTGCTCTCCATGTTTTTCAAAAATTTCATTAGCTTTGCTCCAGTCACCACCCATTGCGGCTTTATACAATTCCAACTCTCCCTTTCTTTGCTCTAACAAAGTTTAGTCATTCATCACAGTTCACGAACATCGTAATTATTTTCTTTTTCGACTACAACTCTTTTAAATTCTCACAATATTGTCTTTTATTTTGGGTAATTTGGTCAGTTGTGATTATAAACATGTTAAGCTTTTATGACATTAATTTTTTTAAATAAAATATTTTTTAAGAAAAAAATTGCGTCTATAACCTGTAAAAAGTAAAAATCACTGTGTCGCGTTCAAACTATATAAAAAAATTACAAATAAAAATAATATAAATGTCATGAATGGATAAAATTAGGTCACAAAAAATTATCGAATGGGTTCGAATCGATTTTGAATTACACTTTTATGGAAGGATTAGAATTTCTTGTGTCTCAGTCAACAATATACAGTACTTAGAATCAAGTCCTTTTCATGACAAACAGGTTATTTACAAATCAAAGGTATTTGTATGAAAGAATAATATGTAAGAGTTTGTCCATGAAAGAAGGTAATTAATTTACACATATAGTCCTTTATTTTTTATGTTCATAACTATATATTTCATTCTTTAACTAAATTATTTAGCTGAAAAACTCCTTCAACTTAAAATTATTTGTCTTAATCCCTAGTACCAATTTTTGCTGGCAAAGTATTGATAATTTGCAAAAATAGTTACTTGTCTTTCACACCTATAACTACTCCAATAAGTACTGATAACCCAGCAAATATCATTTGCTCTGAGGCCCATCCTGTCGGCCCACTCAAACTGGCAAGGCCCAAAGCCCATCAGCTAAAGGTATCAGACACGAGCTCCTAGGCAGCGCACATGCCCGATCGGCTGATGTGACCGCCAGTCCCATCAGCCGCCTGACACAAGGCAGCGCCCATGTCTACCATCTGCTCCCTGTCATGTCGCCGGATAACCTACTCTGACAGCCAGTAATCACTCCCCAGGCACTCAAGTGCCCCTTGACTATCTCATATAAATAGCCCAGCACACGATGGTACCAGGTATTGAATTCACGACATTATCTCTCTAAAGCACATCTTCTCTCTAAGCTACTAACTTAAGCTTCGGAGTGCTCACGCCTGGTCCGACCGGGGCTCCTCTTATTGCAGGTTTCTCTCATCCGATCGGATCGTCCTCTCTCCTACAGATAAAGACATTTTTGGATTTATCATTTGGTGCTTTCGTTGAGAGATGGCGAACTCAAGATCCAATGAGAATACGACCCCCATGGACCTCGACCATGACGACAACACCCGTGCCATTTCAGGCACCTCGAGAAGGAGGGAGGCGCCCACTAGGCCCCCCATGAGGACAAACCTCCTTCCCGAATTCGACAATGCCACTACAAGGCAACCAGAGGACACCCCTATCACAGTGAGGGACATGCGCGCCATCCTCAGTGATTTTACTAAAAGCATCGTCCAGGACTCTGAAAAAGGGTAAGATGCCCGATGTTTCTGAAAGAGCCCAAGAGGATTTCCTCGCCGGCGAAGACTTCAGAAGAAATAGGAACAAGGGGAGTCATTATCAATGAATCCCGAGCTCAGGGAGCCAGGAAAAATGCAACCAGAACTCCAGGCAAGAGCGACAAGGGGAAGCAGATAGTGTCTGCAAGTAGGGCCTCTCCCTACAGCAATAGGTCTACTACTTTGTCTACGAGGGATGATGTGTCCTACATGTGCACCCCAAGTCGCGGCCAAACAAGAAAGCACAAGGGCGGCGAATCTACCGCCACGACCCTGAGCAAACAGAATCCGTCGAACAAGCAGGACCAGTGGTTTTATGCAGAAGCTCAAGCAGTTTTGGTGTCCTCGCGCCCAAAAGAGGCACCTTTGAAGGAAATACTTGCGGGAACACTGCCTCTCCCTTCTGCAGAGAGATCACCGATGCTGAGCTCCCCCCCAGGTGGCGAGATGTGGTCATGGAAAGGTACACAGGCAGAACAGATCCTGCCACGCACTTGGCGGAGTACTTGACCAAGGTACAGGTCTATACTTATGACGAAAGAATAGCCTGTAGGGTTTTTCCGACCACTTTGGGTGGGGATGCATTGACATGGTTCCATGAGCTGTCCATGGGATCCGTTACGTCGTTCAGACAGTTTAAAGGAGCTGTTCACTATGAGGTTCATTGTGCAAACACGCGCGCCTAAAACGGTGAACGACCTGTGCAATCTTTACCAAAGAACCGATGAAAGTCTTCGAGACTACATCGACAGGTTTCAGGCTACCATGTCTGAAGTAAGAAACGTCAGTGTGGAGATGGCGACTACCGCCTTACAAGGGGGCACCACTGACCGACCGCTTTTCGAATCGCTTACAACAAGACCCCCATCCAGCTTCGCTGAGCTAATGGAGAGGGCTAGGCAACACATCCAGTTGGATGATGCTCTCAGGTCCAAAAGCAGAGGGAGGACCAGCGTCCTGGACCGCCTACAATACCCGGACAATCGCTCTACTCAAAGAGCCCCCGCTTCCGATCGGACAGCCAAAGGCCAAGATGGAGCTCAAAGTTCCAGAAATTCAGGCCAAGCCAGAGGATCAGGAAGAGACCGGAATCCGCGTCCAGACGACCAGGCAGAGAGGGACATACACTCCTCTCAATGCTACCCCGACTGCGGTGCTAATGTGGATCAAAGAGAAGCACCGCAGAGTCAACTGGCCCAGAGACCTCTCCGGAAGAAGTCGGGATGCTAGGGACCCGAGCAAATATTGCGAATTCCACAGAGACGTCGGTCATTTAACCGACGAGTGCACTTCGCTAAAAAAAGAAATTGAAAGGCTGATACGCCGTGGGGCCCTCAGGAGATTCATAGGCCCGGCCAGAGGGGATGAACCCTGCAGACAGCCGAGGCCTAGAAGGGACGATCCTGACTCAGACGACGATGAGCGCAGGAACCCCAGAAATGCTGATCCGGGTAGGCCTTATGCGGGGGTAATAAATGTGATCACCGGAGGGTCATCATACGGAGAGAATCTCCCCAAGAAAGGGAGAGGAAAAGGCGTTTACCTCTCCCGACAGGCAGAGCAGCCTGCCTCAGTCACCATTTCCAGCGAAGACGCACGAGATGTCCTGTTTCCACATGAGGACGCTCTCGTTGTAAGAGCTCGGATAAACAATTTCAATGTAAAAAGAATCTTGGTGGACAATGGCAGTGCTGTCAACGTCCTAACTCTCCAGGCCTACCGAGCCATGGGACTTTCGATCGGAGAGCTGAAGCCGAATGCCACTCCTCTGATCGGCCTGGGCAACGCTACTATCCCCGTGGCGGGCTCTGTAGAGCTTTTTGTCGAGCTCGGCCAAGAAGCGATAGCTCATGCTTGTAAGGTAATTTTCATGATTGTTGACATGACATTTGCCTACAATGCCATTTTTGGCAGACCACTGCTTTTCCAGACCGGAGCTGTGACCTCCATCCGATACATGGTGATGAAGATTCCGACCTTAGGAGGCGTCGCCATCTTGAGAGGTGACCAGAAAGCATCCAGGGAGGCTTATATCACCATGATAAAGCAGCAGCGAGAAGCGATGGTCGTAGAGCCGGGCCTCGAACAGCCAGAGCAAGCGGAAAGGCCCAGGATGGACCCAGCAGAGGCCACAAAGGCCAGGTCGCTAGATAAAGGTAAAAATGTTCAGGTGGGGACAAGCATGGATAAGGAAACCGAAGAGGCCATTATGCATGTCTTGACCATCAATCAAGCGACCTTCGCCTGGAAGCCAGAAGATATCTCTGGGGTAGACCCCAAAATAATCACCCACAAGTTGAATGTGGACCCGAGCTTCCCTCCGATCCGCCAAAAGCTACGAAGGCACGCACCCGATCGGAGGAAGTTCATTTCTGAAGAGGTGGATAAGCTACTCAAGACCGGAACCATCCGAGAGGTAGAATATCCAGAGTGGCTGGCTAACGTGGTGTTAGTCAAAAAGAAGTCTGGCAAGCTGAGGATGTGTGTGGACTTCACCGATCTCAACAAGGCATGTCCCAAAGACAGCTACCCCTTGCCCAGCATAGACCAGTTGGTAGACGCCACGGCATGCCATGCCATTTATTCTCTGCTAGACGCATATGCTGGCTACCACCAAATCCTGATGTGGCTCTTGGATCAGGAAAAAACCAGCTTTATCACAAACGACGGGACGTTCTGCTACAGGATGATGCCGTTCGGACTGAAAAATGCGGGAGCCACATATCAGCGCCTGATGAACAAGATTTTTAAAGACCAGATCGGGCAGAATGTCGAAGTATATGTTGACGACATGATCGTCAAGAGCCGAAGCGCCGAGGAACATCCAGCCGATCTGGCAAAAGTTTTTGACACCCTAAATAAGTTCCAGATGAAGCTCAACCCCGAGAAGTGCGTCTTCGGGGTACCATCAGGAAAATTCTTAGGATTCCTAGTCTCTCAGCGAGGGATCGAGGCAAATCCAGAAAAAATAAAGGCCATCCTCGAAATGCAACCCCCCAGGAGCATAAAAGACGTCCAGAAACTGAATGGAAGAATAACAGCCTTGGGACGATTCATTTCCTCTTCCGCCAAGCGTTGCACGCCTTTTTTCAAGAAGTTAAGGAAGAGCGAAACTTTTGTCTGGGGGGAAGACTGCCAGCAGGCCTTCGAAGAGCTGAAGGCATTCCTCACCAACCCGCCGCTGCTCAGCCGACCGGTACCAGGTGAAAATTTATACCTGTATTTAGCCACCTCTAAGGAAGCTGTTGCAGGTGCTTTGGTCCGAGAAGAAGATACCCAACAGCTACCCGTGTACTACGTAAGTGAAGTACTCAGAGGTGCAGATCTGAGAAAGGGACCGGTTGAGCAGCTCATTATTGCCCTCATGATGTGTGCAAGGAAGTTGAGACCTTACTTCGAGGCGCACACAATCATCGTCCGATCGGGTCATCCTCTAAGAAAGATACTCCAGACGCCCGATCTGGAAGGCAAAATGGTGGGATGGGCGATTAAGCTACAGTCCTGGGATGTCAGATACGAGCCCAGAAAGGCTATAAAAGCTCAAGCTTTGGCAGATTTCATTGCCGAATTTGCGGGTGAGGAACCACCCAGTCAGCCCAAGCCACAAAACTGGGAAATGACAGTGGAAGGCGTAGCAAACGACAATCGAGGAGGCGTCGGCATAGTAATAAAAGGCCCTTTGGGCATCACAATAAGGTACGCCATAAAGCTTAATTTTAAAGCTTCTAATAATGTGGCAGAGTACGAGGCGCTCCTTCAAGGGCTGAGACTGCTCCATACAATCCGACCAGAGTCAGTAGCCATCAGGAGCGACTCCCAGCTGGTCACCAGTCAAGTTCTGGGGACTTTCGAAGCACGTGAGGCCACGATGATCCAGTACCTGGCCAAAGTCAAGACTGCTTTCGCAAAACTGGAAGAGGCTGGATCGGAATGGGTGCTACATAAAGTCCCGAGAGACCAAACTGCAGAGGCCGATCGGCTAGCTAAGATGTCTGCTTCCGCACAAAGTGTCATAGAAGAAAACATTGCCGTTGTAGACCAGACTTCCTCCTCCCTAGACGAACCAGAGATGATGGAAATTGACCAAGAGAATGAAACCTGGATGAGCCCAATTATGCAGTTCCTCCAGACAGGACGACTGCCCGAGGACAAGGACGAAGCTCGAAAGGTATCTCGAAAATCTCTCAATTACTCCATCATTAACGGTGAATTGTACAAAAAAGCTTTCAGTCACCCTTGGCTAAAGTGCGTGTCGGAGGAAGAGGGGGGACTACATCCTCAGAGAGCTCCACGAGGGCATATGCGGTGCGCATGAGGCAAGCAGAGCCATGGCAAGAAAAGCCCTTCAGACGGGATATTACTGGCCTAGCATGCTCAAGGATGCCCAGGAGAAAGTAAGGATATGCCCGCAATGCCAAATTCATGGCAGGATTATAAGGCAGCATGCAGCAGACCTGCAGCCGATCGGAATTGCATGGCCATTCGACCAATGGGGAATGGACATCTTGGGACCTTTTCCCCAAGGCAAAAAGCAGATGAAATTCCTCATAGTGGCAGTAGACCACTTCTCCAAGTGGATTGAGGCTGAGCCGGTGGCCACCATCACAGCCGAGAGGGTCAAGAGCTTTACATGGAAGAACATCATCTGCAGGTATGGCTTACCCAATGTTTTTATTGCAGATAATGGCAAGCAGTTCGACAGCTCCATTTTCAGGAACTTTTGCCAAGGCTTGAACATCAAACTAAAGTTCACATCTGTCGCTCATCCCCAAAGCAACGGAATGACTGAGGTCTCCAATCGGACCATCTTAGAGGGACTGAAGAAGCGACTGGGTCAAGCCAAAGGCAACTGGACTGAAGAACTGCAGAGTGTCCTGTGGACATATAGAATGTCCCCCAGGACAGGCACTCATCAGACGCCATTTTCTCTTGTTTACGGCTCCGAAGCAATGATTCCTGTGGAGGTCGGCCTCCCTTCTTACCGATCGGCTCTCTACTCCGAGCGGATGAACACTCAAGAGAGATGCCAAGACTTAGATCTCATCGAAGAAAAGAGGGAGGACGCCTACGCCAGGATCGCTGCCTATAAACAAAGAGTGGCCAGATACCACAATGCTAAAGTAAGGTCTAGAACCTTCAATGTAGGCGATCTGGTACTCAGAAAGGCAGAACTAGGCTTGGGAAACGCCGGAGTGGGAAAGCTAATGCCAAATTGGGAAGGGCCCTACGAGGTATCTAAAGTCCTAAGCCCGAGCACTTATAGGCTCCGAACTGTTGAAGGGCGAGAGCTCCCCAGAAGCTGGAATGTTGAAGTACTCAAGAAATATCATGTCTTATAATGTATCAGAACCTGGCAATTTGCCTGATTAATAAAAAGGTTCCTTCTTTCATGTTCGTTCAATTAATGCTTAGTTCAGCGTTCTACGATTAGGCTTGATACCCGTCTCAAGGTACAAAAGTGAATCTGACGTGATGGAGGATCTTACCTCCCCGAATATTGTCCCTATTATAGAGGATCTAACCTCTCGCGCTCGATTATGCAATTGTTATGCAATATTACGAGTATTCTCGGCCATGCAATTCTCATGCAGCTCTACGAGTATCACTCAACTCGATTTCGCAATAACTATGCGACCCTACGAGTATCATATAGCTCAGTTATGCAACACTTATGCAGCTTTATGAGTATCACTTAGCAAAACGATCGATCACTTAGCTTCGACGCTATTCGAATTCAGGAAGTACTTGTGAAATTTAATGCAAATTTTAATTACGAGTTTTAATTAGCTCGATCATATTGCAAATTTTAGTACAAACTTATGTATACATTGATTTGCAGAAAAATGCAATTTCATTAATGAAAAATGTCTACACTTTACAGTTCATAAGAGAAAACAGGAGAAAAAGCAAAGCTAATCTAAGCTCCTATGCTAACTATCTATATTTATAATTTCCACCCCGCCAGGTGGATCAGCAACTTGCTCGGCGTCCGGATCAGCAGCGACTTGAGAAGGGTCGGCAGTAGGCGGTACAGATACTGCCCCCCCTTCAGAGACAGGCCCAGTGGAAGAAGGCGCCACTGGCTCAGCTTCGGGTGCAGGAGGAACCTCCGTTTCGGCTTCAGGGGTTGAAGACGCCATAGGCCCCACTTCAGATGGAACCTCTTGAATAGTCGGCAGAACTGAGGGACCTTCTCCAGAAGTTCTCTCGATGACTTCCCCCTCGGGAGCGCCTTCGTCGTCGTCACTGCTTGGAGGAGCAGGCAATGAGGCCGGGTCATCCATCCATGACAGATCCGCCCCAGGGAAGCGCTGCCCAGCTTCATGAACTAGCCGAGACAACAGCCCCACCTGGGTGTCTGCCAACTCATCGATCAGGCGCTCCTTTTGGTTGGCAAGCTCTATCTCAAGAATCTTCGTATAGGAAGCCTCGTTCTCTGCTGCCGTCGCCTTCAAGGACTCCACCTCTGTCTTCAACCTGGCGTTCTCAGCAACCAACTCTCTGCATTCGGCATCCAGTCGGCTTGCATCTGCCTCGAACCGCCTCAGTTGTCCACAATCTGCGGATAGCCGGGCAACTTCGCCCTTCAGCCTGTCGGCCTCGCCCTGCCGAGCTTTCAGCTCCTGAGCACTCTGGTGAGCCTCCTTCCTCAAAGCTACTGTCTCCGACTGAGAAGCAGCATACTGATAATTGTGAAATTAATGATATTTTTAGTGTGTTTTTATTTATTTATTTAAGTTAATTTAGTATTTATTTGGTTGAATTATAGTTGAATTAGTTAATTTTATGTTTTTAAAGTTTAATTGTTGATTTTGGTATTTTTCAGGATTAAAATAAAGGAAAAATGATTTAATGCTAAGTTGTGGATAATTTGGTAAATTCTCATATTTGTGAAAGTCAAATGGAACAAAGTGCAATTACATAATGCACGGGAGTGCAATTTCTCACTTGGCCAAGTGAGTGTTATTTGCTTAATGCACGGGAGTGCAAAATTTCACATGGCCATGCATTCACAAATGGAAAAATCAACACGGCAATGCATTTTCATGACTTTCTTACCAACTGGTCACGTGGGATGAATTCAAACTCCACCAAACTTCCGAAGAAAAGAAGAGAATCCTTTTCTCATTTACCAACCGATGAAAACATTGGCAATAAAAAGTCAGAAAGAATACCAGATCGGGGGGAGTTGAGTTTTTGCTGGAACGAAGAAAGAAAGATTTATTTCTGCAACTGAAGATTTAGATTTTTCATATAGTTTTAGAATTTAATTTATGCTGTTGTTATTTTAAATCTGAGAGAATAATTAGAGATAGTGGGAGATTATTATTTCTTTTTGAAGTTTTGAGAATAGATCAGACGGGAAGAACATCAATTTTATTATTGTAAGAATTTCATTTTCAGATCTCAAATGGGTAATATCAACTTATCTCTATTTAATTCAGTTTTTATGTCAATTATGAGTGAGTATTTCCTTTCTTGTTAAGGGATGCCTTGAATCCCCAATAATCATGTGAATGCTTGCGTGGATTGATTTATGCATATGCTTCAGATTTATCTTCTCCAAATTTATTTGTTTTAGTTATTGAATTTAATGCAAGTTTAAGAGTAATCTGCTGTGATAATCTTAGATTGTATTCACTTCATTAGCTTATATATAATTTGTTCTATTTCTATTGATTTTCACTGGTTTAATTAATCCGAGATGGTAGTTAAATCTGTGGATCTCTATTTTAATAGGTTCAGAATTGTAGAAGATAATTAAGCTTTGGTATCTTAATCCGGGATGGTAGGATCATCTAAGCTTAGGACTTAAGACCTGTTTCAATGCTAAAATATGTGCTGAATCCAGGGTGGTAGGTGCATGTGTTAGAAAAGCTTGATCCGAAAGGCAGGCTATGGTATAGGCTAGGTTGTTCACTGATTGTATATGAAATTGTTGAATTAAGTATTCACATGATATCATTGGGGAGAATGGGTATTCCTTAGCAAGATCTCTTAGTTATTTTATCAAATTACTGTATTATTAAATCGTTAATATTCTTAGACATTAATATCATCAGTTAGATTATTAATTATTCTGCGTTAAACAATCACCAAATCAAAATAATTGGGAATTCTTTAGCATACATTTAATTGTTAAAATTTACGCAACACGGTCCCTTGGGTTCGATAACTTGTGGTCTTAATTATATTCTACTATATTACTTGCCGATTCAGTACACTTGCTGAGGTCGCGTCAAGTTTTTGGCGCCGTTGCCGGGGAACGACGTTGTCAGTAAGTTTTGATTTTTATTTGTATGTGTTTTCATTTTCTGATTTTATTATTTTTATTCTTTTCAGGTAGTTGTGGTGTATGAGCAGAGTTAGACAAGGATCATTAGCACCCTACGACCCTGAAATCGAGAGGACCTTGCGTCAACAAAGGAGAGCCAACAGAGACTACAACATGGAAAATAATCCTCTCCCTATTGATGAAATTCCTCCCGAGAATGAACAAGTGCCAAGGGCACATGAAGAGGTACCAAGAAATTATGGAGGAGAAGTCCCTAGGCAGCGAACGATAAGGGACTATGCTGTGCCAAGATGGACTGAAGACCATAGGACAATTGTGCTGCCAAGAGGAGTACAATTTGAACTGAAACCAGCAACTATCAACATGGTGCAAAGAAATCAATTTTCTGGATCAGAAGTGGAAGATCCTGCACAACACTTGGACTTATTTTTGGAGATTAGTGACACTGTGCAGATTCCAGGAGTGACACCTGATGCTGTAAGACTGAAATTATTTCCTTTCACCTTGATTGGAAAGGCAAGAGAGTGGTTGCAAATGTTACCAAGACAGTCAATTACATCGTGGGATCAATTGCAAGAAAGGTTTCTGATGAAATTTTTCCCACCTAAAAAAACAGCAAATATTCGCAACAGCATATTTCAATTTAGTCAATTGAGTGATGAGCCCTTTTATGAGGCTTGGGAAAGATTCAGAAGATTGTTAAGAAGCTGTCCGCATCATGAAATACCAATCTACCATCTGATGCAACAATTTTATTCTGGTATTTCACCACAAACGAAATCTTTGCTGGATGCATCATCAGGAGGTTCTTTTATGAATAGGATACCAGAAGAAGCATTCCAGCTGCTGGATGAAATGGCATCAAATGACGCTCAGTGGGCTAATCCTAGATCAATCTCAAGAAGACAAGGAATACATAGTGTAGATGAAGTGTCAATACTGAGGGCACAGGTGGAGTCAATGCAAAACAAGATGAAAAACTTAAGGGTGAAAAATGTAGCCTCTGTTTCTCAAGAAGATGAGTGGTATGAAAGTGGGCAATATGCTCAAGAGAGTACAACAATGGGAAATGTTAATGCTGTAGGGGATTATCGGAGGAGTGACCCCTATAGTAACTCATACAACCCAGGCTGGAGAAATCACCCGAATTTTTCTTGGAAAGATGGAAATCAGAATGCCTCATCCTCTCACCCACCAGCAAGACCACCTTTCAACCAAAGTACTCAGCACAATCAAGGACATTCATACCAACCCCAATCATCTAACCAATACCAAATGCCATACCCATCCCATCACAACCATGGACAGAACTTCAATCAACCACAAGCTCAATCATACCATCCACCGGGATACCCACCTAGGCCACCTATGCAAGAGAAGAAGCCAAATCTTGAGGATATGATGGCTAACTTCATAAACAGTCAGCAGCAATTCATGACAAATCAAGAGGCTAGGTGGAAATCTCAAGAGCAGTGGAACCGAAACCAAGATGCTTCTATGAGAAATCTGGAAACTCAATTGGGACAGCTTGCAAATTCTGTGTCCCAAAGGCAACCAGGAACATTTCCTTCAACTGTGGATCGAAATCCAAAAGAGGAAGCAAAAGCAATTACACTGCGAAGTGAAAAGGACGTGGCACAAAGAGAAGATCAAGGTAAAATTTCTTCATCAGAAAAGGAGGAGCCAACACAGACTGTAAGTAATTCTAACTCTAATATAGAAATGAATGAAAATGCTCCTAAAAAGGATAAAGGTAAGAGTATAGTGAATCCAAGGGTAGAGGATCTCGACATAAATAGACTGCCATTTCCTGCTGTTGCTAGACAAGAAAAGAAAAATGAGCAAAAAGCTAGGTTTATAGAAATGTTTAAGAAATTACACATTAATTTACCATTTGCTGAAGCTTTAGCTCATATGCCCAACTATGCTAAATTTATGAAAGAACTATGTTCTAATAAAAAGAAATTAGAAGGGCATGGAACTGTTCAACTAACAGAAAATTGCAGTGCTATAATCATGAACAAGATCCCTGAGAAATTGGAAGATCCAGGTAGCTTCACTGTACCTTGTGCTATTGGTGAAAATTTTTATGGTAATGCTTTGTGTGATTTAGGTGCAAGCATAAATCTAATGCCTTATTCTATTTGCAGGAAGCTGAATCTTGGTGATCTTAAGGAGACGGGAATGAGACTCCAACTTGCGGATAGGTCGGTAAGGCGACCCAAGGGAGTGATAGAGGACCTGTTAGTGAAAGTGGGGAAGTTTATTTTTCCAGTAGATTTTGTGGTGATGGAAATGGAAGAGGACAGGAAAGTACCACTTATAGTGGGGAGACCATTTTTAAACACAGCAAAAGCTTTGATTGATGTGCATGGGCAAACGGTTACCCTGAGATTCAATGATGAAAAATTAGTTGTTGATATGAACAAAGCTCAAAGATATTCATCAGATGATATAGAAGAATCTGCTTATTTTATGGATACAATAGACAAGTGTGTAGAAGAGGTGAAAGAGGAAATGTTAGAAGCTGATCCGGTGAATGAGGATTTCCTGCATTCTTTGGAGAATGAGAAATTGGAAGATGAGGAAGTGATTGCAGCTGTGGAGCAAGAAAGTGAAGAAGACAGCACACAGGAAGAAGGACTGAACCTGGGAAAGGGGGATACACATTCTAAACTTAACCCTCTTCCTTCACATTTAAAATATATATTTTTAGAAGATAATGCAAAACCAGTAATTATTTCATCTTTATTGACAGGTTTGGAAGAAGAAATGCTTATTGAAGTACTCAAGAAGCATAAAGGAGCAATTGGCTGGTCAACTTCAGATTTAAAAGGAATCAGCCCCAGCTATTGTACGCACCGGATACTTATGGAAACTGACTTCAAACCGGTGGTGCAACCACAAAGGCGGCTAAATCCAGCAATGCAAGAAGTGGTGAAAAAGGAGGTACTTAAGCTCCTTGATGCAGGTATTATCTATCCCATTTCTGATAGCAATTGGATCAGTCCAGTCCAATGTGTACCAAAGAAAGGAGGGATGACAGTCGTAGCCAACGAAAAAAATGAATTAATTCCCACACGCACAGTGACAGGATGGAGGGTGTGCATAGACTATAGGAGGTTAAATAATGCAACCAGAAAGGATCATTTTCCTTTACCTTTTATTGACCAAATGTTGGAAAGATTGGCAGGAAATGGATTCTATTGTTTTTTAGATGGATATTCAGGTTACATGCAAATACCCATATCTCCAGAAGATCAAGAAAAGACTACATTTACCTGTCCCTATGGCACATTTGCATACAGGAGAATGCCCTTCGGGCTGTGCAACGCACCGGCTACATTTCAGCGGTGTATGATGGCAATTTTTCATGACTTCATAGAGAAATTTATGGAGGTGTTCATGGACGATTTTACCATTTATGGGAGTCATTTTGAGAGCTGCCTTAGGCATTTAGAATTGGTGTTAGAAAGGTGTAAGAAGACCAACTTGGTGCTGAATTGGGAAAAATGCCATTTCATGGTAAGGGAAGGCATTGTGCTTGGGCACAAAATTTCTGAGAAGGGGATAGAAGTTGACAAGGCAAAGGTAGAGGTGATAGAAAAGTTACCACCCCCAACTAGTGTGAAAGGCATTAGAAGTTTCTTGGGACATGCAGGATTCTACCGCCGGTTTATCAAAGATTTTTCAAAAATTGCTAAACCTTTATCAAATTTGTTGATGAAAGATGCTCCTTTTAATTTTGACGATGAATGTATGCTGGCTTTTCAGACTTTGAAACGGAGGCTCATTTCAGCCCCGGTGATTATTTCTCCGGATTGGAATTTACCTTTTGAATTAATGTGTGATGCAAGTGATTTTGCAGTTGGAGCAGTACTTGGGCAGCGAAGAGAAAAGGTATTTTGTACGGTTTATTATGCAAGTCACATTTTGACAGGAGCTCAAATGAATTACACCACAACGGAGAAGGAACTTCTTGCAATTGTGTATGCATTCGAAAAATTCAGGCAATATTTGCTGGGAGCAAGAATTGTGGTGTGGTCTGACCATGCTGCCTTGAGGCACCTATTTGCAAAGAAGGAATCCAAACCAAGACTGATCAGATGGGTACTTCTACTGCAAGAATTCGACCTAGAAATTAAAGATAAGAAGGGAGCAGAAAACTTTGTAGCAGACCATTTGTCAAGACTGGAAAATGCTCACATTGAGAAAGGGGAGATTTCAGATTTATTCCCTGATGAACATATTTGTGCTTTGTTTGAAAATGACATTTTTGTTCCTTGGTTTGCTAATTTAGCTAATTTTCTCGCAGGGGGATTTATGCCAAAGGATTTCACATGGCAGCAGAAAAAGAAGTTAAAGGTTGATGCAAAGCATTATCTTTGGGATGACCCTTATCTATTTCGTTTGTGTGCAGATCAAGTGCTGAGAAGATGTATTCCAGATGAGGAGAAAGGTGAGATTATCACAGCCTGTCATAGTGGAGAAGCTGGTGGACATCATGGACCAAACCGGACGGTATCAAAAATTTTATCTTCTGGTTTTTATTGGCCTACCATGTTTAAAGATGTTCAAAGTTTTGTGAAAACATGTGATAGATGTCAACGGGTAGGAAATATTTCTAAGAAAGATGAAATGCCGTTAACCAATATGCTTGAAGTGGAATTATTTGATGTGTGGGGGATAGATTTCATGGGGCCTTTTCCAATATCCTTTGGTTTTGAGTATATATTAGTAGCTGTGGATTATGTGAGTAAGTGGGTAGAAGCCATAGCTACTAAGACTTGCGATGCCAAAATTGTACTAGAATTCCTTAGGAGGAACATTTTCACTAGGTTTGGCACGCCAAAGGCCATAATTAGTGATGGGGGCAGGCACTTTGTTAATCATCAATTTACTGCCCTATTAAAGAAATTTGGTGTGAGGCACAAAATTTCCACCCCATATCATGCTCAAGCAAATGGACAGGTTGAGGTTTCTAATAGAGAACTCAAAACAATCCTAGAAAAGACTGTAAATTCATCTAGGAAGGATTGGTATTTGAGGCTGGATGAAGCTTTATGGGCCTATAGAACCGCATTCAAAACGCCTATAGGGTTATCCCCGTTTAAGTTAGTCTATGATAAGGCATGCCATCTCCCTGTCGAACTTGAACACAAAGCTTATTGGGCAACTAAATTTCTGAATTTCGATGTTAAGAGTGCAGGTGAGAAGAGACTTCTCCAGATGAATGAGTTGGAAGAAATACGCTATTGGTCATACCAACAAGCGGAGAAGTACAAGGAAAATACGAAGAGATGGCACGACAAGAAACTGATCAGAAAGGAATTCACTCCAGGTATGAAAGTCCTATTGTACAATAGTCGATTAAGGTTGTTTCCTGGAAAATTGAAGTCGCGGTGGACGGGACCATTTGAAGTGGTAAGTGTGACTGACTTCGGAGCTATCACGATCAGAAAACAACCTGGGAGTGAGGAATTCAAGGTAAATGGCCATCGATTAAAACCATATTTTGAAAACCGCGCTGAATTGGCAGCGGTAATCATTATTTTCGAAGCTGAGTGAGGTAAATTCAAAGTCTAGCTGAGGACTCTTAAACTCAGAACTACATTATTTACTCTATTTGTTTTAATTTTAAATTTTAGTCATTTTTATTTCTTGTGTGTTTTTAGTTATTTTAAATTTTTGTTAATAGATTCATGAACTACAAAGATACAAAGTTGAAGTAAATTGGATTGCAGACTCTGGACATATTCATTATATAAAAATGCATTAATAGATGGATGTGTGATTCAATTAAATTAAGGAGTTTAAAATAAAAAAATAAAAAAAAATAAAAAAATAAAAAATCAGAAGCATTGTAGGTTCATTTATCAATTTATTTTGCATTTGTTGAATTTTTAGCATTAGAATTTTTTTTTAAGTCTCATAGGTAAATTATTCAGCCGCGTGAGAAATTGCCCCGCCGCGTGAAAAAAATGCCCAGTCGCGTATAGAAACGAACCCGCCGCGCAAGGAACTGCGCGGCCGAGTGGGAATTTGCCCACCTGCGCAAGTGCCATGCGCGGGTGAGTGGGAAATTACCCACCTGCGCATGGCCATGCGCAGCTGCGCATAAGAGATGCGCAGCCGCGCATCTCCCATGCGCAGCCGCGCATGAGAGATACGCAGCCGCGCATAAGAGATGCGCAGCCGCGCATCTCCCTTGCGCAGCCGCGCATAAGAGATGCGCAGCCGCGCATCTCCCTTCGCATAAGACATGCGCGGCTGCGCATGTCACATGCGCAGCCGCGCATGTTCCCCCTTCCAACCTCACGCAACCGCGCGTGAGGTGCTGGCCCCCCCCCCCCCCCCCCCCCCCCCCCCCCCCCCCTTTGGCCCTCTTTTATTTATTTGTTTCTCTTTCTTTTCACATTCACTCTGCATCTCTCCATATACCCACGGCAGTGCATCCCCTTCACACACCATCACTACATAAACCTCCATTTCTCAAATTTCTTGCATCATTCAACTGCATTTCAGTTCAAGTAAGTGTTTTTCTAAAAATTGCTCCTTAATTTGATTAATTATTTTCATTTTTTTTACTTTATTCTTTGTTCTTAATGTACATGATTTGGGTTAATTTCAACATGCCATTTAAATCTCATTTTAAATTCTTTTGGCAAACTTGTTTCTTGTGTGCTTAATATGTATGCTCTTGTTGCTTGGTCTCAATTTTGGTAGCGAACGCACCTAAATTTAGCTTCCAAATTCACTGTCAAACATGTGCACACGACCTGCTCGATGAAATGCCCAAATCAATTTTTTTTCAATTTTGTTCATGATTTCTGATTTTGTGCCGTATCTCTGCTTTGTGATTTTAATTTGCTATTGATCAATTTTCGTTCACAAATTGGTGATCAAATAACATAAAAAAATAAAATAAAAAAATAATAATAATAATAATAATAATAATAATAATAATAATAATAATAAAATTTATTTTGTTTGCTCATTTAAATTTTTTTTTTTTTTTTTTTGCCCAATTGTCTGCATTCCCATTCTTCAACTTCAATATTGCATCTGATAGTTGCTTGCTATTATTTTGCTTAAATTTTATGTTGCCATTTTACATGCTCATAATTTTTTCTTATTTTCACAGTGGCACCTAAAAAGGCAAAGAACACTGAAGCATCAAGCTCTTCTGGCACTCATATACCTTCTTATGTCAGTCCAGAAAAATCTGACATGTATGAGTACTTTAGCACGTGCCAATATGTCCAACCAGCATTTCTCAGTCGTTTTTATCTACATGTTCCTGTTGGAGACCTTTAGACAGAGATATTACCATTGATTCAGGGCATCGGCTGGGAACAGTTTATGGAGCATAAAGTGCAGGTATTTCCAGATCTTGCTCGGGATTTATTATACTCTTTTGAGTGTCATTTTGATGGAGATAGAAATGCTTCTGGCACTATTAAGTTTCGGTTGGGTAAGAAGGGTTATTCAATGTCCTTTAAGAAATTTTCACAGCATTTAGGATTCTCACCTGATGCATTGGTAGAGCTTCCTAATGCATCTACTGAGGAAAATTGGGAAAAAATTCGAGATCCATTAAATGCTGAGCCGTGGAGAGGTGGTAAGCTTAAAGTGCATGCACTTCGGGATCATGCTTTGAGAATTATTCACAGATTTCTATCACGAAGTATATATAATAATCTTCAAAGCCTGAGTTCACTTAATGCTTCACAGATTATGTTACTTAGGTGTATGGTGGATGGTATTCCTATTAATGGCTCTTTGCTTATAGCACAGCGGATTCAGGATTTACAAAAGTGCTCTTCAAATACTTCTGTTGTTTCCATCGGTTGGATAGCAACCGTTTTGGCTGAGGCTGTTAATTATACTCGTTCTTTTGGCGATCCACTTGATGGTGACATAGCTTATATTGATAATGTCATGCTTAAACGCATGAAGATTTGGAAAACAAAGCCAAGATGTCACTGGACAACTCGAGAGGAATATCTGAGAGAAAATGGCATACATATTGATGAGATTCCGGGAGCGCCAAATGATAACAGAGGTGATGATGAGCCAGCAACGGTTCCACCAGCTGAGATAGCCATGCCATCTGATTTAGAAGATTACCTTAACCGGCTTAGCAGCAGGATGGACCACCAGCAGATCCGCTTGGATAGGATGCAGGGGAGGATGGATACCATGCAGGATACTATTGTTGAGGTTAAGCAGACCATGGAGAAGTTCGTGCATGATTTCTGGACACGTTTTCCTCCACCACCACTCCCACCACCTTAGATGGCTTACTACATTTGCTGTGGACAGCAAAATTTTTTTGATGGGGGTAGAGCTTGTTCAGTTAAGCTCAATTTTGGTTCAGGAAGTAAACATATCTTACCCCTTTATTGTTCATGAATCTATATTCTGTTTATTTATTTTAATGTTTTTATTTTAATTTTATTATTAATTTTATTTTTAATTTGATGTTTTGTAGTTTTGTAATAACTTTTACTCTTAGCGTAATGGATGATAGTTGCTTTAGAATTTTCTAGTCTTGCTTAGAAATAACATTAGTCTCTGATTATCATTTAGTTTACAATAAAACTTCGTTTGCCCCTGTTATTCCTCAAATATTGAACATATCGAACTTAAATTTAGAATGTGCAATTAAGGATTTTTGCTTAGCACGAGAACAAACATGTTGTTTAATGAATTTTTGGCTAGATTAATATTCAACTTGACTTATATTTACTAGTTTCTACTCTTTGAGCACAAAAGACCAGTTTTTAAACAAAAAAAAAAGAGAAAAAAAAAATGCATAAAATAGTTGAGCAAGGAATGTTAGAGCACTAGAACCTTCCTCATCACCCTTCAAAGCATACAAACAACTCAATTCAACTTAGAAAGTGATCTAGGCAATATTTTCTTGTTTAACCATATTTTGACCTATTTTCCTACCCTTTTTATACATTAATCCTTGTTAGCCAAGTTGAGCTTAATGAGATATGCTAAAAGCGTGTCAAATTTTATTTTTTGATATACCTGTTCAAATTACCATATAGCTTAAAAAGCCGTTTGCCTACCTTTTATAGAGTTGCCACTCTAGGATTGGGTAGATTAACAGAAAAAGGATTGATGGGTATAGTGAGAATGTTATTTTCAAGGATTATGGCTGAAGTCAAATAATAGTGGAAATTATATCTTGTAACTATCCAGAGTATCGTTGTATTGCTGTAAGCATATAAAAAAAAAAAAAAAAAAAAGAAGAAGAAGTTGAAATTCAAAATAATATGCAATGCAAAATCTTAAGTGTGGGGTACGTACAAGGGACAATCAGTAATGACTTCTAAAAAAGGGTATAAATTGTGAAAGTGAGAAATTTTAAATATTTTTCTCTCATAAGAGCTGTGAATTATCAAAAGTTAAACAAGTTGAGTTCTATATTGATAAGTTAATGAGAGACACTTTAGAATTGTTAGTCTATTTTATCTTAGAGTGGCTATTTTATTGTTTGATCTTTTATCCATTTTTTTGATAACTAATACCTTAACCCCATTACAACCTTTGAAAGACCTAAGTGATTCTAAGTTTTGTTTTTAAGTTGTTCAGCGGAGATGACTTTCGGGTTCCGGTGCTAAAGGAGAGGCCTATGGTGTTTCTAGAGTTTCAAGTGCGAAACTATTTGTACACTTGAGTGTACATTCATTCTAAGCTTGGTTATGAGTTGCATTGGTGTTTTGATTTTTAAATACTTAAAATGTTTTGGTCTTGCACACACACAAAGAAACTAACTTATTTTGCCTTGTTGAATTAATTGTGGTTGAAATTTTGTTAAGTGCTTTTGTTAAATTGCTAAGCATGATTCTGAATTACATGATTCTTTATTTCAGTTTGATTATTTTGAGGAGTTGGATTGTTCTAATTTGCTCGGGGCGAGCAAAGTCTAAGTGTGGGGTATTTGATAATTGTGAAATTAATGATATTTTTAGTGTGTTTTTATTTATTTATTTAAGTTAATTTAGTATTTATTTGGTTGAATTATAGTTGAATTAGTTAATTTTATGTTTTTAAAGTTTAATTGTTGATTTTGGTATTTTTCAGGATTAAAATAAAGGAAAAAGGATTTAATGCTAAGTTGTGGATAATTTGGTAAATTCTCATATTTGTGAAAGTCAAATGGAACAAAGTGCAATTACATAATGCACGGGAGTGCAATTTCTCACTTGGCCAAGTGAGTGTTATTTGCTTAATGCACGGGAGTGCAAAATTTCACATGGCCATGCATTCACAAATGGAAAAATCAACACGGCAATGCATTTTCATGACTTTCTTACCAACTGGTCACGTGGGATGAATTCAAACTCCACCAAACTTCCGAAGAAAAGAAGAGAATCCTTTTCTCATTTACCAACCGATGAAAACATTGGCAATAAAAAGTCAGAAAGAATACCAGATCGGGGGGAGTTGAGTTTTTGCTGGAACGAAGAAAGAAAGATTTATTTCTGCAACTGAAGATTTAGATTTTTCATATAGTTTTAGAATTTAATTTATGCTGTTGTTATTTTAAATCTGAGAGAATAATTAGAGATAGTGGGAGATTATTATTTCTTTTTGAAGTTTTGAGAATAGATCAGACGGGAAGAACATCAATTTTATTATTGTAAGAATTTCATTTTCAGATCTCAAATGGGTAATATCAACTTATCTCTATTTAATTCAGTTTTTATGTCAATTATGAGTGAGTAGTTCCTTTCTTGTTAAGGGATGCCTTGAATCCCCAATAATCATGTAAATGCTTGCGTGGATTGATTTATGCATATGCTTCAGATTTATCTTCTCCAAATTTATCTGTTTTAGTTATTGAATTTAATGCAAGTTTAAGAGTAATCTGCTGTGATAATCTTAGATTGTATTCACTTCATTAGCTTATATATAATTTGTTCTATTTTTATTGATTTTCACTGGTTTAATTAATCCGAGATGGTAGTTAAATCTGTGGATCTCTATTTTAATAGGTTCAGAATTGTAGAAGATAATTAAGCTTTGGTATCTTAATCCGGGATGGTAGGATCATCTAAGCTTAGGACTTAAGACCTGTTTCAATGCTAAAATATGTGCTGAATCCAGGGTGGTAGGTGCATGTGTTAGAAAAGCTTGATCCGAAAGGCAGGCTATGGTATAGGCTAGGTTGTTCACTGATTGTATATGAAATTGTTGAATTAAGTATTCACATGATATCATTGGGGAGAATGGGTATTCCTTAGCAAGATCTCTTAGTTATTTTATCAAATTACTGTATTATTAAATCGTTAATATTCTTAGACATTAATATCATCAGTTAGATTATTAATTATTCTGCGTTAAACAATCACCAAATCAAAATAATTGGGAATTCTTTAGCATACATTTAATTGTTAAAATTTACGCAACACGGTCCCTTGGGTTCGATAACTTGTGGTCTTAATTATATTCCACTATATTACTTGCCGATTCAGTACACTTGCTGAGGTCGCGTCACATACCGCTCCTCTAGTTTGGCAACCTCGGCTCGAAGGTCGGAAGCTTCCTTTTTAGCAGCCTCGCAGCGCGTGTTGGCCTCCGCCTTGGCCACGGCGCCTGACTCGGCCCTCCCTCTCCACAGATGGGCCATCATATGCAGCCGCTGTGTCCTCCTGGCAGCCTACACCGAATAAAGACTAAAAGGCTTAGACGCAAAGGTGTAAAAAAGCACCAAAAACAGGCAGTAAAACACTTACATCTATCAGCTGCTGGCCGATGGCTTGGGTTTCCCTGCCGAGCTGACTAGCGTCGCCAGCATCCCGATGATCGTCCTCCCGGAGAAGACCCCGGCAAATGTAATTGGCCACATGACCGACCGACCAGTCCTCGCCAAAGTTCTCTTTCAGGACTTCCTTCATCGGGACGACACGCCGATCGGATGAACGCCTTGGAGACTCGCCAAGCTGCGCAGCTTTGCCTCTTGCCGCCAGTCGAGCATCCGACTCGGCGATCAGCTCAGTAGCCCTCTTCTTGGCCGCCTCCTCTGCCCTCCTCTTAGCAGCCTCTTCCACCTCTCGGATAGTAGCACCGATCGGCTGATCGTCTTCGTCTGACTCATCCCGAAGAGTGTGGCGCCGGCGGCGTAAAGGCCGAAGAGAGGCCTCAGTTTGAGGCACATTCACCGATGCAGCAGCCGCGGAGGTCGGCGCGGCGGTGGCAGCAGGAGGTGCCGACGAAATTAGAACGGCCATGATTGCCGGAGTCGTTGTCGAGGTACCGGTCGCCCCCTTTGAAGCTCGAAGATCGGAACTGAGGGCCAATTTCCTCCTTTTCCTCTGCTCCTGAGCTTTCTTCTCTGCCTCACGTTTCTGACGGATCCGATCGCCAAGTTGTTGGGCGGCTCCGTTCCCACCAGCCATCTCAGCTGCACGACAGAAAATGAAATAGATAAGTTTTTGACACAAATTCTCTTCATGAAACATTAATAAAGTGCAATGAATGTCATGATGCATGAGTTTAGGTCCTTTTCTGATCCTAACGCTCACGTTCTACGTCCTCAGCGTCCTGAAAGCCGGGAGAACCAAACAGCGAGCGCAAGAGAAATTTGGACTCGTACGGTCCTTCATTCCTGCTGACGGCGGCCATTAACTTTTGAATGTCGTTCTCGTAGAATTCCTGACCGGCGGCTAGGTCCTTCAAGATCTCGACCCTGGCCGATCGGGTAAGGCGTACTCCAAACCCGCCTTTCCTGCCCACCAAGAAATATCGTTCCCGGTACCCTTTCATGGAGGTGGGGACAAACATCAATTTCCTCTTCGGGCGGCTTGTAAAGAAGTACTCCGTTCCGTCGCTCCGGCCCGAGATGTAGAAGAAATGGGTGAAAAGCTCCAGGGTCGGTGCCACCACTTCTATTTGGCAAAGGATTTTGAAACACGCCACCGATCTCCAGCCGTTCGGATGTAGTTGATTAGGGGCGAGACCGTACCCCCTCAGTATCGCCGTCTCGAAGGCGCCCAACGGGAACCTCAGGCCCGCGTCCAAGCTCTAGAGATGACACACGAACCATTCACCGCTGTCTTGGCCGAAAGGCCCCTCAGTCACCGCCATCGATTCAGGGCAAGCCAGCACTGATATCTCATCAGGAAAACCGTATTTGGCTGGGATTTCGGCCACTTCCGCAGCGGTTAGGCGAGAATGCGGCTCAGCGGCTGGTTTATTCTCGTACCATTCCAAAAAAGTTGTATCTAATGCTTCAGCACTACTTGAGGCCATCTTCAACAGAAAAGAATGAAGAGAAGGCGCAACTCTCTTTTCTAAATGAAATGGGTGTGAGAAGAAAAAGGAAATCGCAAAGAAAGCAAAAAGCAAAAAGTCACTTACTTGATAAAAAGAACTCGAAGGGATTCGAAGAAGAAGTTAAGAGTAGTTGCAGAAATCTGGGAATCAAAGGAAGATTTTGGCAGAGCTTCGCTAGAAATTTCGAAAGTAAAGAAGGAACGATTCACAGAGTCCTCTATTTATAGACGAAAGCTTCTCAAAAACGCCAAACAACGCGCCATTCAGCAAGCGCCACGTGTCAAAGGTCAACGTGCCCTCGGAACGCTCACAGCATTAAAAGAGAACAGCTGTCTCAGCAGGCGCGTCGCTTCAGAAAAAGCGCCTCCCAAATTCAAAAAGCGCGCCAGTACGCGTCTTCGGATCGGGAATCTCCATAACTGATTCCATCCGAACGGACCAACAAAGGCAAATCTATGCCCGATCGGACCTGTTGAGGGGGGACAAGTGATAACCCAGCAAATATCATTTGCTCTGAGGCCCATCCTGTCGGCCCACTCAAACTGGCAAGGCCCAAAGCCCATCAGCTAAAGGTATCAGACACGAGCTCCTAGGCAGCGCACATGCCCGATCGGCTGATGTGACCGCCAGTCCCATCAGCCGCCTGACACAAGGCAGCGCCCATGTCTACCATCTGCTCCCTATCATGTCGCCGGATACCTACTCTGACAGCCAGTAATCACTCCCCAGGCACTCAAGTGCCCCTTGACTATCTCATATAAATAGCCCAGCACACGATGGTACCAGGTATTGAATTCACGACATTATCTCTTTAAAGCACATCTTCTCTCTAAGCTACTAACTTAAGCTTCGGAGTGCTCACGCCTGGTCCGACCGGGCTCCTCTTATTGCAGGTTTCTCTCATCCGATCGGATCGTCCTCTCTCCTACAGATAAAGACATTTTTGGATTTATCAAGTACCTTAAAGCTCCATAGAGTTCCAGGTATGTGCTGTCAATTGGAATTTCTTTGTCTTAATTCTTTATTTGTCCATTTCTCTCTCAATTATTTGAAATTTCCTAAACAGTCTAACAATAACAATAACTTGTTTTGATCTTAAATTTCCTTAAAAATCACGCCAATTAAAATAGTGAGAATTTTTCATTCTCTTTGCCAAAAAGTGGAAAAATGCAAAAGTGCTTTTAAATCCAAATTTTTATTTTAAAGCTTTTTTTTTAATTTATTTTTTTGGCAAAATCAAAACAATTTATAATGTTACTTTTAAGGAAACTTGAAAGGATTGAGAGAAAGAGACAAAGAAAAAGTGAAGAAAGAGAAATTCTAACTACCGACACATGGCTATAAATAGAACAATACCATAAAAGTTAAATAATTTCAAGTTGGAGAAGTTTTGAATTAAAATTTTTATTGAAGAATGAAATAATTATGCATGTAAAAAAAAGGGCAATATGTATATATTACCCCATATAAAATTATATGTTTGCATGTACAAACTCTTATAAATTTATGATTCTAGTTTTTCTTTTGAAAGTTTTTTACCAACTCACAAAAACAAGAATGAAATACAAACAAATTGGGTACCTTTTTCGTATCTATGTTGCGGTTGGCCTTCTTCAATATCAGTTCCTTTATTATCAGCTACTTCAGTATCAGCTCCTGCAACATCAGCTCCTTCAATATCAGCTAATTGTATATATTACACCATAAAAAATTACATGTTTGCATGCACAAACTCTTACAAATTTATGATTCTAATTTTTCTTTTTGAAAGGTTTTTACCGAAAAAAAAAATGCAAGAATGAAATCCAAGCAAATTGGGTACCTTCGGATTTATGCTGCGGTTGGCCTCCTTCAATATCAGCCATTTGATTGCCAAAGCTATACTCTTTCAAAAACATTTAAAAAATCATTAGTTCATTAAAACTAGGTAATCAGCTGAACTCAGAATAATCAAAAGGACATACCTTAAAATTCAAAAGGCTTTTTGGTTTTGTGCATATGGAATACCTATTTATAACCTTGTAATGCATTATCTCAAACGTGAACGAGGGTGAAGTCAGAAATATATTTCAATATAGTAAAAAATTATAAATATTTATAAAAAAATTATTAATATAAAAATATGATAAAAATTTGTGATTTAAATTTATTTTTTAATTGTGTTAAAATATTAAAAATTATTTATATTTACTTTTCACGTAGCAAATACGGATTTTTATTGATAACTAATATGAAAATATGATTCCAATTTATTTTAAATTATTAAAATTGTCCATATTTATTCCACAAAATATTAAATAGGAGCAAATATGTGTTATTTTAATATATTGAAAGGCAATTTAAAAAAATAAACTTTAGAAATAAATATATACTATTTTTAATATATTAAGCCCAAATTTACTCTTTATCACTAAAAAATAAAAAATTTATTTAAATATTTTAATAAGATCAATTTAAAAAAAAATAAAATTATAGAGTATTTTTTTTATTATTATTAATTGAGATCATTCTTTTAAAAAAAATCAAATTATAAGAATTTTTTAAAATTTTTTTATAATTGAGGTGGCGAATTGACCCATTTAATTTGTCGGCAGCTAGGCCCCCCAGTGTCCAGACATTGTTTGTTAGAGAAAATCGCAATTTCATGGGAACTACAAAGAGATAAGTCGTCTTTAGTCGTTGCCCTAACATGTGTGGGCCCCATGATTGGGGAATCAACATCACAGCAACAGCCCCTAAAATTTCTAATTCATAATTAAAGAAGATAATAATAATAATTCAAGAATATGATCATATTTCAATTTATATTCTATGCATGGAAAATTTAAATAGATTAGATAATGAGCATGATAATGTAATTTTCAAGTCTAAATAAATTTATATATATACTTTCTTTCTCAAAATTGGCATAAACAATCTTTTATACATTTAAATTTTGTAAGTGCCTTATAATATATTGCAACTTATTTATTTTTTCTTAATTAATAAAAAATTACTACATATGAATTTGAAAATATACATACTACTTCTAATCAAATATTAAATTTGTTATTGTTTTTTTTTAAAAAAATCTAATAAAACTTCATTAACTAGCTAGAAACATCATTGTTTAAAACATCATAAAGGAAAGAGGGAACATACTCCCATTCCATGGCATCAGACAAGGAACCAACCTCACGAGGAAGGATGTGAGTAGATGTGTTCGCTGAGTGCCTAACAAAACGAATAAAATTATCGTTGAAAGAAGAAAAAAGAACACTATAATCATCAATTATCAATCCAAAAGCTGTACTGTTAGCAGTAGAACGTTGAAATATCTACACCACAATTTGAGTGTCCATCTCTAAAATGAAATGGTCCATCTGCTTGTCCATCAACCAACTGAACACTTCCCTAAGACTTAATGCCTCTGACTCTTTGGGGGAGAAAGCACCAACAATAGTCTTGGAAGAAGCCCCAATGAACTCTACTACTGAATTCCTAACAATACAACTGACACCAACAGAGCCTTGAGCCTCAAAAATTGCTGCATCAATATTCGCTTTAAAGTAACCTGCTATAGGTTTATTACATGTGATATCACCCTCCAAATGTGGAGCAAATGTATGCCTATCATTCTGAGCTGAATGAGAAGAAGTCCAATCTGAGAGCATGTGTCTTGCCATATTACACAAAAATCGCATTTTACCACTTTTATTGTTCTAGACCAGATCATTCCTGTTCTTCCATAAAACCCAGCATACCATGGCCATTAACCTACACTCTTTAAGAGAATAAGACTCAAAAAAAGAACCAATCCAATTAAGGATAAAAGAAACAGCTGAGGACAATCTTCCTAATGCAGTTAAAAGGCAACATTCCTTAGCGAGACCACACTCAAACAAAACATGGGAGTGTGCCTAGCTTGCACACTAGACAAACCTCATTAACTGGAATTCTTCTAGTGCGTAATAAAGTAGCAGTGGGGAGACAATTACTGCAGGCTCTCCAAATCATATTTTTAACTTTTCCTGGCACTTTTAGCTTCCAAATCCAGGCCCAAATTGAGCTCATTTGCCCTGTATATTACCAATCATTATTCGATAGTAGCTCTTGACTGTGTATTTACCAAGAGGATCACCATACCAATTCATTGTATCCTCCCTCCTCTCGGAACTCAGCGGTATTTGTAAAATGATATTCTGGTCTCGTATATTAAAGAGATCAGAAATAATATCTCTATCCCAATGTTGCCCATCAACAGATATTAATGGTCCTCCAAATATGGCGACATCTTAGTAGAGATATAAGCATTAAAGGCACTGGGCAGCCAGAGATCTTTCTAACTTAAAGTTTTCTCTCCCGACCCAATACAAAATCTCAGATCCTCGGCAATTAACTTCTAACTTTCCCATACACTTCTCCACACATAGTTGGGATTATTTCCTATTGCAGCCCTAAGGAAAGTAGAAGAAGGGTAGTAGCAAGCTTTAAAAGTTATGGACACAAGAGAATTCGGCTGAGTAATAAACCTCCAAGCTTGTTTTCCGACCATCTCTAAGTTGAACTCTCGTAACTTTTTGAAATTGAGCCCTCCATTTTAGGAACACAGAGCTTTTCCTAAGACATCCATCAAATTCCTTTCCTACCTAAAGATTGTTACCCCCACCAAAAAAGAGTTTAACATCCGCTCAAGCTTTGCACAAAGATCAACTAGCAACCAAAAAACATTCATAGCATAAATGGGAAGAACTTGAGCTACCGTCTTTATTAAAATCTCTTTTCCATCCCGTGATTAAAATTTATTATTCCACCCTTGAATACGTTGCCAGACCCTATCTTTTGTGACGCCCCAATACCCCTTGGGAGGATATCGGAGTCACTACAACGCATGCACATACAGAACACTCATGCGGAAGCGAAGATAAAATCATACAATCACATGCAGCGGAATAATGGTCTTTAATATAATAAAAACATGCAAAAAAAACAAACTCATATATTCGTGTATATATTCAAAATGAAACTGTTCTTTTACATTATAACATTTACTTTACATTTATATACTGTATACAAAATACACTTTACTTTGCCATATACATGTCCTATACAAAAGTCGCTTTACTTTTACATATGCCAAGCTATTCCAAAAACTCTAGAACATGTATACAAAAAGACTTCAATATATACTCCTAGTGGCCATGACCTTGCAGATGTGCAACCCTCCGAACCTGTAAACCTTCACGGGAAAACACCCGTGCTAAGCGATAACGCTTAGTGGGGATATCACATATAAAAGACTTCTAACGAAGTCACATGCATAATCATCAAGCATATCATTAGAAGATATGCCAATCATCTATAAGCATATAAGGATATAAGCATTTATCATACTTGTAACATACCAAACATATAGTCATTCTGCTATATAATATATCTACTAATCTCATGTAACCTATATCATGTTCATGTTCTTCTAACTCTAATTATCAGCTCATGTAACATATAATATCATGTCATTGCATATCATGTCCATTTATTTACATATAAGCATAAAAGCATACTTATAGTATATCTTGTACAAATAGTGACTTCTCCTATACATGTAAGCTCATATAAACGTTTAAGATATACGATAGCCATATACTTCTCTAGCCATGTACTATAGCTCTTTAGCATTTATACATCTCTTGTACATATAAACATCATTTCTTATACATATAACAGTATCATCTCTTGTACATTTAACATCAATTCATATACTTTTACATTTTACATTTAGCCCATTGTCATAACATAAGTGGATACGGGTACATGTAGATACCAAGTAATGGTACCAAAACATCTAGAGACCATAGTCTCAAGCCATCTAGAGACCGTAGTCCCAAACATCTAGATACTTTAAGTATCAACATCTAGACATCCGTCGATGCCAAACATATAGACACCCGTCAGTGCCAACATCTAGCAGCTGCAAATCATCTAACCCTTTATAGGCATGCCTATCTATCCACTTGTATGAGCATCTAAGGCTTATAACCATTATCCCATATCAAACATGTATGGTCATTCATATACATTTACTTAAGCCCATGCTAGTCATGTAATCTACTTTATATCTTACTATACATACATACATACATGTCATTCTAAACTCATTCACATGTAACTCTATATGCATATCACTGCATACATGGTTCACCATGCTCAAGATATTTTAAATATATGCTTGTTAATACGCATCATCACTCATGATTTATCATACTTAATTTACACATGGATATACGCATTCACATTTACACTTATTCACCTTCACATTCTTGTTTACGCATTCATATTCAAGACTATACATATTTGCACTCAAAACTATAGCATCCGCATTCACATACTTAATTCATCACACTTAGAATGCTTATAGCTCATACATATCTACATATATATTAGTATGCATAATTCATCATGCTTAAGATACTCATTTTATAATGATAAATATGTATTGGACAAGTCATGGGAACTCGTGGTGAAGTTCGGGTGCATTTCGGAAAGAAAAACACCCTAAAAAGACAAAACAGAGAGTGGTCACGGTGGCAATGAATTGGTTGTGACCGTGAGGTCCATAAATAGACATTCTACCTGCTAAAAACATATGTCACGGTGGCAATGAATTTCATTGTGACCGTGACATACCAAAATAAGCAAAACAGAAGCTAAACTTCAGGACTGCTTCGCACCATAATTTTGTACAGCCCAAACCGAAGTCTTACACTCAATTTTAGGCAAAGGTTCCTACATAACATTTCTTCCTCTATGTCTTATCTTTCAAATGAGACAATTTTTAGGTCATTTAGATTTGTAAAACATCAGATATGAATTAAACAATATAGACTGTTCTAGTGAACCCTACAAGGTAGAGACACGTCTGTTTGTGCTATTTTTAGGGGTCTTAGAGCCAGAATTAGCTCATAGTCATTTCTGATAAATTTATAGGTATAGAAGTTATGGTTAAAATGAAGCAACAAAAACTCAATTTGAAGTTCTGAAACTCCAGTTATGCCCAAAATACTATACGGAGGTCTAGTAAGCTATAAGCAGATTTTTCCCTAACACTAGGGTTCATACTTTTCATGCTTATTCACTTAGTATGCTCATGGATTTTGTTCAATACTCATCACACATCATGTGTACACTTCAAGTACACATCTATCAATTAACACATAATCATGCATCAATTACACATCAAAGTCATCTATCCATCACATATACTTAAATAAAATTAACATAAGAACACATAAGAACACATATATCCCAAACCTCAAAATGGGTTGCTGGACACTCTCAATCTCCAGCTACACCTTCTCCTTTCCCTTAGCTTTCCTCTTGTCCAAATCTTACACAAAATACAAACATAATCTCTCTCTTAGTCCATACTCAAGATTCAATCCAAATCCAACTCAAAGGAAGGGAGTAGAAGAAAGGATACTCATATAAACATCAGCTTACTTACCTTTTTGGTTTAACTCTTCAAACCAATCCACATGCAATCAAATTTCAGATTCAATTGAAAAGAAAAAGAAACTCAAACTCAAGAGATGAAGGAATACAGAATTTTGAGGGAAGCAAAGAATGGAAATGCTGTCAAATTCCACTACCAATTCAACCTCATCATTAAACATAATTGCATGCAAAAAGGAGTTGGCTGTCTGATGGGAAAATCCACACGTGGATTCCACTCCTCAGCCTTACCAAAATCCAGCAAATGATATTTGGCAAATAACCATTCAGTCCCTCTCATATATTCTGTCCTTTAATGGCAACTTTTCCTTTTTCAATTACACCATTGGCCCATTAATTACTCACTTAATCCAATCTCATTAACACCCTAACATGCAATTGACACTATAATCCAACTAGGGTACACTTTGGGGTATTACATCTTTGATAAAAGAGAAAATTTCTCTTTTATTTCTACCTGTAAGAGAAGGCAAACCAAGATATTTTCCATGGTCATTAGTTTCAATAACACCCAAAACCTAATAAATAGCCTGCTTGATATCTTCCTTCGAGTTAGCACTAAAGCAAATTGAGAATTTTTGAAAATTAATTATTTGACCAAAAGCTTGAGTATAAATTTCCAAAGCCTCATTTACCTTGCTACTTTCCTAGACAATTGCTTTGAAGAAAAGAAGGCAATCGTCTGCAAAAAATAAGTGGCTCACCTTAGGAGCATTACGAGCAATACTGTGAGTCCCAAATATATGATCTAGAGGGGGGGTGAATAGATCATTTCATAATTTTTTCGTGATCTGGATATATTAGAACACATACAGTTGATATGCAAAATACCATCATCATAATAAATCCATTTCATGCAATAATATTTTAATTATTCTTTACCATTAAAAGGTATACATATGGACAAAATTATTAGTGGCAAAAAATCAGACTTTCATTGGATAAATTAATTTAGAAAAATCAATTTCATCCCGTTTTTTCAGAACACATGTGATTTTCTGACTCTGTTCTATAGAACATAGAATAGATACAGAACAGTTAATTTCAGCATAAAAATTATAGAGCACAAAATAAAAAGAGAGTAAGGGATAGAGAATTTAACACCGCGATTTATAGAGGTTCGGCCCTCGCCTACATCCTCTCCGTAAGACAATCCGTCTTAAGAGTTTCTCTCCTTCTAATGTGACTCTATTTACGGGCAAGAGTCAAAAACCTGTTACAAGTAGCTATCCCAAGTTTTTCTTCCCAAGTGAAAACTCTAAAAATACTTAATCATTTTTTTTAAAGTAAAATGACCAAAACACTTAGCCCTTTTTTCCCAAGTAAAAGAACCTAAACACTTGCTAGTTTATTTTCCTAGGTTTTAGCAACCTAACCTCACCATGTTATCTCACAAATTTGATAAGCCTTACTAATATGATTACAATATAAAAACTATAATCATATTGAGGAGATGTGATCGTGAATGCACATGAAGGAATGAAAAACTTATAAGATAAAACCCAATTAGAACAAAAACGTTTTTCACTCACTTAAAGAACAACTCAACAAAAACCCATTTTATAGATCATGAAAATATAGTTGTTGGGTGTGAACTAAATTTCAAAAATTATTTCCAGCTTAGAAGAGATGCATATCTGTGTTTCCTTTAGTAAGAGAAAATCATTTGAAAATGATTTTTTGTCTCTTTAGTTAACAAAATCAGCTTGGTAAGATTTTTTTTAATTTTCATGCATCAATCAAATCAGCTCAAAAATATATCTCCAGATTTATGCTTTCATAAAATCAGCTCAAAATAATATCTCTAGATTTATGCTTGCATTAGTTAAAGAAATTAGTTTTGATAAATCAGAAATTTCCTTTCCTATAACTGTGGAAAATCAGTTTTGAAAAATATAATTCATTCTCTTTCCTTAGATAAAAAACCAATCTGAAAAGTATTCCAGATTTTGTTTCTTTCCTTTTGCCAATAATCATGTATATAGAAAATTTGATTTTTGGAAAGAAATAATTTTAAATAACTTAGATATGATTTTTAAAAAAACATTTGAATGCAGCAAGTATTAAATTCAATTTGAAAAAAAAATATTCCAGAATTTTTCTTTCCTTTTTCAAATAGACATGTATATGAAAAATTAATTTTAGGAAAGAAATAAATTTGATTTGAATAAAGATGTGATTTGTAAAATATTTTAAATGCAAAAAATAATGTAATTAACGTGTTGTGAGTGTGTGGATTCCTCAAGGATAATTTTACAAATTTTATTTCCTAATAAACTTTTAATGCTGTAACTCTGCTCTGATGGTTGTAAAACACGAATGCATCTGTTCTGTATTTGATAGAGCACTCTGCATCAGATTTTGAAACTTGGACCTGCATGATTCAAGCTAAAGAAAATCCCAATTTGATTAAGTGCAAATGTTTTGTTAATACATCAAAACCTATAAATTAGCTTTTTGAGCCAACAAATACTACAGCCATGAATCTGCACGGCAAATTCCATCCGCCATAAGAGAACTAAGTCCCTCAACACAGATTATAAAAAGGTAAGGGCATAATGGGTCCCCTTGCCTCAAGCCTTTTTCAGGAATGATTGGCCATAACTCTTCCCCCTCTTGCAAAATAAAATAACGAATCGTAGAGACACAAATCATAATTCTTTGAATCCAGGCTTCACAAAACCCAAACTACGCATCATTTACTGCAAAAATCTCCATTCAATCCTGTCATAAGCTTTGCTCATGTCAATCTTCAAGGCTAATATACCATCCTTTCCTTGTCGTTTCCTTTTAAGAAAATGCATTGACTCGAAGGCGATAAGGATGTTGTCTGTGATACAATGCCCAGCCAAAAAGCACTTTAATAATCTAAGGTGATTCCTGGCAGAACTTTTTTCATTCGGTTTACAAGAATTTTGGAAATGAGTATGTAAAGTACATTGCATAAGGCTATAGGTCTTAGGTCAGTCATTAATTTTGTGCTTTTCTTCTTTGAAATTAACACCATGTTAGTATAATTCAACCCTTCTTGCAACAGTCCTGTTTCAAAGAACGTCTTATAAGAATAAATAACATCATCGCCAACTATTTGCCAAAAGTTTAAAAAAAAGGGCATTCATACCATCCAATCCAGGTGATTTATCTGGGTTCGTCTTTGAAAGGGCTCTGCGAATCTCATCATCCCTTAATTCAACCATCAAGTTCCTATTTTGCTTCTCTGAAACAGACTGAACAACACAATTAGTGATGCCATTCATATCCCCTTAATGAGATCAAAAAAAGTTCTGGAAATAATTAACCATAAGAGGTCCTAAATCTCTGTCTTTATAGTGCCAGACACCCTGTTCATCCATGAGCTTAATGACTCGATTTTACTTTCTTCTTTTGGAGGCATAATTATGAAAAAATTTGGTATCTGAGTCCCCGTCCGGAAGCCAGTGTTGTTTTGCCCTTTGACGCTAATATATCTCTTGCTATTTTAGAGTCTTTAAATAATCTGTTGTAGCTTGCCTGAGTTCTTCAAGGCCAATAATATCTTTACGATTATGAATAGCTTTGATTCTAGTGCGATTCGCCGTAAGCCTTCCTCTAAAGTCAAGCATAAGACTTTGTCCCCAATTCATTAAATCCCTCTTGCAGTCCTTAATCTTTCGCCCAATATTTTTAGTATGATCCTGATCCCAGCTAGAAGCCACCACTTCACCACAAGCTTGCATTCTAAGCCAAGAGTTCTCGAAACGGAAACGTCTGAGCCTTGGTAGGAAAATGGCTTTTTTCAGATCAAGAAAAATAGGGAGATGGTTAGAAGAAGTTGAATCAAGAGCATGAACCTCAGCTTCTAGAAAGAGATTTCGCCAAGCTATATTAGCAAAATCCCTATCTAATTTCTCTTCAACCCAATGTTCATGTAACATCCTTATCACTTCCGTACACTGCATACATTACATTGTTTATACTATTGTGGTATTTTTTTTTCCTTATCCTTTCATTTATTGATAAGAACTATCATATAACTAACATATCACAATCAATGCAGATCAACCATTTTATTTATTACATCATTCAATAACTATTAATCATATCCATAATATACAACACTTACTAAAATACAAAAGTCTTATATATACATGCCATTAACATTAACAAACTTACTATTCTTAACTTCGATCTGAAGGTTTGATCTAGTCTCGAAGCTCAAAGCATGCCTGCTCCTCAAACGTCCTACTCATTATCTGTACGCAGTCAAATAAATTACGTGCAAAGTATTAAAAATGCCTAGTGGTGATTACGAATCTAAAAATTTTATATCTAACTTAGTCACATATATACAGGCTTACACTTTGGTCCTCATATTCAGGCTTAACAATGTCCTATCACTATTTATTCTTTCATCATTCTTAAGTTTCTTAGTTTACCATTCATATGATTTTAATGACAATTTTTTTTTTCATTCTTTTCTACCTTGCACTCTAAACTTACTATCTTACTCGTAAACTATTCACTTTGGCCCTTTTCACTCACTCTTTGACTTATTACTATTTTAGATTTTTCTTTAGTATTTTTTTCACTTATCTTATTTCCGTTTAACTTTCTCCCTTCTTACTTGCACTCTAGCCTTATTTCTTATAATTACTCCTTCTACTTCTTTATTTTTAAATATCTACATTTCAGTCCTTTCACTTCATCGACTTTATTTAATACATTTTACACTACAATACATTTTACTCTTATATCACCTTTACTTTCCATTTACTTCATTTCACTTCATATACTTCTATAATGCATTTTATCTTAACAATTTCTCAAGCCAATTTAAATCACTTACTAAACTTCGGTCAATATCATTTGTACCTATTAATTGATTGATATGAAATTTACAACATACCCTCACATTCCTATACATTTACTTGCCCGTCCGTATTAAGTTCTTTCTTTATAATTAGATCACTTAATCACTCATTTGGTTATTTTCATTCATTAATTCTATTATTTAACTTAATTACCCTTTTACACTTTATTTACGATTTTGCTCCTTCAATAACCACCTGTTTACTATTATGGCATTACTTTATTTGTGTTACTTAACTAAACACTATTTTCACTTCACTTTTTATTTTATTCTATTGGTTACCATCAATATGGTAAAAGTTCACATTGGTCCCTAATCTTTCATTAAATTACAAATTTGCCATTTTACATCATAATTACACTTTTGCCACTCGTTCATTTCTTTTTTCATCTAAAATCATTATTTGACTTATAAATTATATTTTAGTCCTCATATTGGCATTTTCATGTCAAAATTATAGTTTAGTCCTTGAACTTTACATTCTCTATGTAAAGGTCAGTTCAATTTCTTTTTTTTTTCCATTTATTAACTATATTTATACATTTATTCACCTTTTTTTAACTTATAATTTACCAATTAGTCTTACGAATAATTATTTTTACGGTAAATTAGGTTTTAGTTTTTAAACTTTTATTTTCTTTTAAGTGAGTCCTTTTTCACTCAAATTATCATTTTCACTTCAATTTTTACATTTTCAAATCATTTTACTATTCTTACCCATTTAACTTATCTTTTGGGCAATTTACCTTTTTCACGCTAAACTTTTTATTTCTTTCAATTAAGTCATTTTTCTTTTCAATTCTCACATCATTTTACTTTTTGCATTTTCATTTAAACACTCACTTTCATTTTACTTTTTATAATTTCATATTACTTTTATAATTATGCCCCTAATATCACTCCGGTAGAAGTCTGTGAACCAGATAAACAGGGTGTAGATCCTGTGGTCCACAACAGAAAAGAGTGACTCCAAAGGACCACTAGTAGTATCACTCAACACTTCATCACTGTTCATTTTATCACTTTTCACTTTTCATTTTGGTAGTCTGTCATTGGCTTACTCGGTGGAGTCGTTATGATCCACAACAGTACAGTACAGATCCCCTATGACTAGCTATTATATCTTGAACTAGACCAATTACCAGATACTACTAAGGGCAAGTACTTTCTTAAAAAAATTTTAAATACACTTTTCACATTTTCAGTACTTTCACTTACTTTTACACTTCACTTCATTATCAATTCAATACCCTAATCAATCACTATTCTGATCAATTAGGCATAATTCTCATCATATACTTATTTTTCATAATAAGCATACTTTGTTCATTAAATGGCCAAGAATTCAAGGCCACATTATTCTTTCCTTATCATTTTCACTTTACCTATTCAATTAATTAAAAGTTATATTAATTATAGATCTAATTTCAATCATTTCAACCTTTGGCATTATTTTCCACCATGGACATAATGGGAAATTAATCTCAAACATTCAATTAAATACATATACTTTCAATTTATACACATATTCATTTATTTGTCTAACTTATCACTATCATATATATTATACAAACTATCACATGTTACCTTGCTATCCCATTCTGCCATCTTAAGCATTTTCCTCTATCACTATATTTTTCATTCATTTAATAATTATTCTACTAAATTAAACTTCAATTCACATGCATATACCTTTTTATCTTTCTAAATCACAAGATACACAAAATATATACTCATGGATACCATTATGTTCCACTATGATCAAACCTTACACTTAGATTTCTTTCAAATTAACCATTCCAATTAGCTTAATTAACATTCTCAAACTCAATTATCACTTTAATTTCAATTACCCATTCATTTTACATACAATTACTATTTAAACCTAATACAAAACCCTAATTTTTCACATGAAAATAATTAGATTAGGCAATCACAAACGTTAATTTCTCATAAAAATGAATCCATAATTCTTAAAATATACTCATTAGACTCTAACAATATTTTCGGACCAATCGGAACCCATTTTTCGGTCCAGTAATTAATTATCAATCCAATACTCCAATTTTTCAATGTTACCAAAATTAAATCTTTCAATACCATTAAATTCTAATCATCAATACGAGTGTGTCCATAATTTCAAAATATTTTTTCGAAATCTGTAGCTTAAGATATGGTCTGGTCAAAACTGATCAACCGGACTGAAAAACCTTCAGACGGCCTGGCCGTCCCTCAAGACCGAGGGCATGGCCTTCTGTCACCACAAATGCCCATCTATGGTGACAGATGTCCTGAACCCTCCTTTTTTATTATTTCGCACTTTTCGAATCCATTTGACCTCCGTTTGATCTCAATTTTTTTCCTACGGACTTCTGCTAATATGCTCTATCCAATTATTCAATAAAATATTTTTTAACTCCAGAAGGTACTATTCACCCTAGTATCACTATTCAATATCGAAAAATACTATTCACGTATAACTCGGCATTGGGGTTGTTACAGTTCAAACCTCTAGATCTTTTTCTAAGTGAACTGATACCCTTCGAGACCCAAATCTACTAAACCACAATCCTCAATTGCTGATCTAAAGCCTTTGATAAGTCGATAAGGATAGTTAGCACCTCCTCGCTTCTCCAAATGATGGAGGATATTGTTAAAGTCTCCCACAATGCACCAAGGGAGGGTTGAAGAACTGGCAAGACGCATAAGTGTATCCCAAGATTCCCATCTTCTGTTTTGATCACTGATGCCATAATAACCCGTAAATCTCCACTTACCAAACTCTTCAATAAAGACGGGTCCAAAATACAGACTGCACAATCTTCTTTCCAGATGAGGGCTAGCCCACCCCTATGCCCAGCATTATTCACTACACTCATGTTATCAAAGCCCAGTTGAATCCTGACACAATTTATTTTATTAGACCCAGCAAAGGTCTCAATTAAGAAGATTAATTTTGGCTTTTTAATACGGACAAGGTCCTTTAAAATTTTAATTGCTCGTGGATTGCCAATCCCATGGCAATTCTAGTATAAGGAACTCATAATGACAGACGGCCCTAAGATCCAGAGCATGCCATATTCAAGTTTTTTAGGTCCATTTCCAAATATTTATTACATTAACCATAAGTGAAATAAGTAATAAGGATGATCACAAGGCGGGGCGGGGGAGGGGAATGGCTCCCCACCTACTGCCCCGCCCAGGGGTAGGGATTCCCGTCCCTGGCCCTAGTAGGATTACGGAGGAAAAATTCCTGCCTTCCCCACAATCAAAATTACTTAAAATAATTAATTATAACTAAAATATTGTGTTAAATAATTAAATATAATTAAATATATTTAATAATTAAAAATTTAATTTATAATATTAAAAAAAGCATATATATATATATATAATATATATATATATATATATATATATATATATATATATTATTCTGACATTTTATTTTTTGTCATGAATGCTATGCCTTTATTGCATTATTGTCACTTATTTATAGCAAACACTTGTACCCCTCTCCTTTTAAATATCTAATGTGAGATAACTTAAGGCATCATTTACTCTCTTAAGTTATCTCATATCGAATATTTATACCAAACACTTGAACTGCTCTCCTTTTAAATATCAAAATTATCCCACATTAAATATTTAAAATAAGAGCGGGTCCACATTCTTGTTATAAATAAGTGAAAATAATTGCCTACAAGACAAAAAATATATTTTAGGGGTTGAGAAAAATGAAAATACATATAATAATAAAATTTATAATGAATAATTTTTGGGGTCGGAAAATCTGTGGGGCGGATGCCATGCTCCCCGTTCCCGCCCAAAATCAATTTCGAAAATTTTTTTATCCCCATTTCTGTTCCCGCGAAGGAAAAAAACGGGAATTCTTTGTCCGTGATCATCCCTAGTAAGTTGATATTTGATACCCTTAATTATTCCAAAATCCAACTTAGGTGTGAACTGAAAATGATGTACAATTTTTTGGCCTTGCAAACGTACGTCTGCAGAAGAATAGACCAAGGACAAAGTAGACATATATGTTAATGGCTAATAAGGTCACATGTGTAATACTCATCCTCCCCATTAAGGACAAAGTAGACATATATATTAATGGCAGCACATGGCCTACATTAATTATTATAGGTCCCAAGATTTCCCGCCTTCTCCTCTCCCTCATTTCTCATCAATATTTTTGCCTAATAACTAACCTGAAAAACTTTATTATAACTCGTATTTTCATTTATGGCCAGTAAATATTTTATATATGTAAAGAAAAAAATGCTCCATTTTCTGTCCTTTTCTTATTTCAACTAAAATATCTCTTCAGCTATAATTCTTATAAGCTATTAAGTTTATTATTATTATTATTATTATTATTATTATTATTCTATATGTAATGCATAATTTTGGAAATTTTCTACATGCTCATTAATCAGAATATTAAATATTATAAGGCTGCAATTTAGCTGTCTACAGATATTACAACATAGAGAAATAAACGGTACTATAAATGGTGGTTTGTGGCTGCTACAATAAAAAATTTCTAGGGCATTATTAAAATACCACAGTTTATCTAATTTTGTTTAATATGCCTGTAATTGATTGAATTATTTAAAATAATATTAAAAAATACACACTTTACTGAAATAATTGCATTATTGACTAAGTATAAAAATAAAAACACATGAATAGAGTAAAATTCACTAAAAAGTACGTATATGTTAGGTGATCAAAACTGCATGTTATTACTTGATTTTTGTTTATTTTTGTGTACTCATTTTAGCCGGTTTAGAAACTTTTTACTTATTTTTATAATTTTGACCATTGTTGAATCAAATTTGTTAGAATAAGATAATTTGCATTCAAGGAGGACAGTTGGAGTGCAAAAGAGCTTTTCACACGTGATAATAAGTTATATAACATTAATATATTAGCTAAATTTTTTAATAATTTTTAAAAAAAAAATTGAAATTTTTAATATATATAAAAATAATGTGTGTCAAGTTAAACAAATAAAGGAAAAGAATTATTAGCATTAGATAAATTTATTTTAATAATTTTATATTTTTTTAAGTATTTTTGCTGCAATTTTTTTTATTATCTTAGTTAATTTGAAGTTTTAATTTTTTTTTTAATTAGCAATTAATAAGTATAATCATTTATCCAATTAGAGATGATCATGGAACGATTAATTTATTTACTTATTAAGTATTAATTCTTAAAAATAGAGTTGCTTATATTCACAAAAAAATATTTATTTTAACAAAAAATGATAGCATATTACAGTAAAAAAATTTTAATTTTTAAGTACTTGGACATTTTAATTTTATTATGAATATATTTTATAATGGTAGTGATTAATCAAAAAAATATTGTTTAAACAGTCCAAAAATTTGAAACCGATACCGATTAAACAATAGTAATTGACTAATTAAGGGTTAATATTTTGAAAAAAATCGATATTAATAAATTAATTTTTTTGAGATCTATGAGGGGACTAATATGTTTATGCCCTGGTGAGCACAAAAAGACAGTAAAGAAAAGTTCTATCCGTATGATTGAGGTGATGTGTGGAACTAACTTTCCATGGAAGCGTAAATAGAGAGGTTTAATTGAGTTTTTGTGGATGGAATTTTCCACAAGAAATTATGGATCTCATTTTGACGTGAAGCGTTTCATCGTAGAGGACGGTGCAAAGACAAAACCTGGGTTAGTAGCATTATATATACATTAATTGAGCACGTTTTTAGTATTTCGCTAGCTAGAAAAAATAAATTGAAGATTTAGAGTATCTCAATTATAATTTACAAAATTTATGTTAACATTAAAATTCTAACAAGATAAAAATTTAAAAAATAGAAATAAATTTTAAATATTTGCATTTATTCAAATTTATTTTTATGTATCCCATAATATCCATATAAATTTAATGAAAACTAAGGATACCTCTTTAAAATTAAACTAGACATAGTCTCCCGATGTGTGGTATAATATATGTGAAGAAAATATAAAAAAAAAAAAAACTAATATTACATTTGAAGAGAGTAAAAAAAAAATTATTAAAAAATTAAATTCAAAAGATGTAAGAAAGAGAAAAAAAATATATTGTGGAATATGTTTGGGGTAAAGAGTTTTCTTTTTTGGCTGAAGCTTTTTCTTTCTCAGTGTATGTTCAGAACTGAAATTCACAAATATTAGACATGCATTAATAATAATCACAATAATAGCCTTGAATCGAATTGTTGTTAAAGTAAGAGAATACTGACGGTACAATCTTGCAGCTTTGCTTCGATTTAAAGGAATGGTAGGCTTTCGAGCAAATGAATGTAAGGTTGTCTCTCCATTGCTGTCTGTTTTAGCGCCCAGCGACTTCTTTTAATTTCTTGTACGACTTGGAGCGCAACGTCTCAAAGCAAAGTTTATACGTAATCAATTGTTTGTCCATTAACTGGTATAATCTAAAGATAGAATTAAATAGAATGAGAAGTGAGCTCACCATAATTAAATATTAGACTCAATTAATGAGAGCAATAAGTACAAACATGCAAGCATGCATCCACACACACACACGTGTATGTGTTTGTACACACACTTGTATACATGTATTAAAATAATTTAGAAAATATCTTTTATTTGTTATCAAATCTCTTATTTATTTTAGAAAAATGAAAATTTTATTTTCTATTTTAAAAAATTGATTAAAATAAACATGATTTTTTTTTGAAAAATTTTCTGAAAAACTGAAATAATTTTATGTAAGTAAACATCTCCTTAGATTCAGATTCTATTTTTTCTCTTGAAACTGCTTGCTTCCTTTCAAAAATTTTGATCAGTTAATTTTAACTTTGCTTATTAGATTTTTTTATTTTTATTGAAAAGTTACAAAATAAAATGTTTTAATATTGAGAATATAGTTAAATTTGGAGAAATATTTCAAAAAAATTTACTTTGGCTAGAATTCGAAATCAACTTAATGAATTAAGAAGACAAGTGAAAAAAATGATCTAACAAGTTAACAACTATCTATTTTGGGAGATTTTACATGCACTGATGTTAACATAATCCAAAACAATCAGATAAAAAATTATCCACATATATAATAGCATTGATTTTTTTTTTTTTTTAATGAGAACAGGAGAGCGTTAGATTGAGAGATTTTTTTATTACTATAACAACCAAATATAAGTCCAGATTTAGGTGGAGAACAGGAGAGCGTTAGATTGAGAGATTCAGGCTCTTGAGGAATCGAAAGAGTCAATATCCCCCCAGTAAACCAAATTTCCGACTAAACCAAATTTCTTCTTGAAGTCACGATTGCGAAGAAGTTTTCAAATTTTTTAATCAGAACTTGTAGTTCAAATTTAAGCAATTTTACCCGAATCTATATTGATGGTCTAAAGGTTTTGGGTCATATTTGAGCTATTTACGGATTAAATCGAATTTAGAAAGGGATCAAATTCACGGGTTGGAAAACATTGGACTTGTACAGGAGTTACAGGCCTAAGTGCCTGATTTAGACAGGACATGAGAAATTATAGGCCCCAACCTAAAGCCTGAATCAGACACAAGCCAGCAAAACTCGAAACCCTATAGGCCCTTATCCCTCAAAACAAAAGCTCAGAATAGCCCAATGTCATATTTTATTTGCTTACTTTTCTTTTACATTAATTTAATTTAATTTTATTCTCACACTTTGTTTTTAACCATCACACTTACTAGTTACTACACATAAATTAAGAGTGTTCATATAGTTATTGGTAATAACTATAAGTAATAATGCATATCAGTTGATTAGAAAATAATAATTTTTTTTTTTGATTGAACGATTCACATTGAAGCACACAATTAATAATACTATAACATATAATGATTATCCATAAATTAAAATAAATGCTCATACAAGAATTCAAACTAGACCATATGCTCTCTGAGGAAGGTTGGTTTAAACAAATTTATTATTTTAATTTGTTTTTGCTGCCGGTTGAGTATAATACTTTTGCAGTTCATAAAAACAATCAGATGGCTGTTTAATAAATAAATTAAATAAAAATAAGACAATATGTAGAATATATTAATATAGATTCATATGCTTAACTTGCAATAGAGGCAGTCAATGAGCTCTCTAATCTCAATTATAGTTGTGATTTTGGAAATACGTCACTGTTGACGAGTCTAATGACATCATCGGTAACTTAAGCAGATGTATACATAAGAAAGTAACCAATTTAATTATTTTATTCCCAATAATTTAACTACTATTTATTTTTTTAATATTTGAGATTTTTTAAATGTTTCAACAGTTGGGTGGTTCCCAATTTAACTATAATTTATATATTTTGTTATGATCATTAAACCTGAATCCAGGTGTATTAAGTCTTGAAAGCCATGTAGTACATGACAATTTCAATGTTGAATGGTACTAAAAAGCTTCATCGACCAACTAATTAATGGAAACGCATAAAAAAATAATAATAATGGAAATTGCAGAAAATGAGAGAATTCTCGTGTGTTTCTAGATAATTTTGTCCCCTACGCTCCATTAATTTCTAAATAAAATCTCAAAAATGAATCTGAAACCAATTACAATTCACAATCACAAGCATTTGACTATTTTGGATGTGGCTTTTAGATACTCTAATGGCTTTATATATTTACCCAATCAGGCATACATATGGAAATAATAGTGAAAGGGATAGATTAAGAAGAAAAGTAGAATAAATGGGTTCTTTCTCATTTTTTTGTAAAATGTCAAACCACAAATCGAGTCAGACTTCACGAGATTTTTATTTTATTTTATTTTTTTCACTTATGCCATATTCAATCAGATAGACAGATTCAGTTCCCAACTTCCCATCCATTCTCATCTTAAATATTACTCCCTCCGTTTTTATATGTTTGACGTTTAAGGTTATTTGGCAAAACCAATAACCTATTAAATAGGCTATGGATATGACTAATTTATCCTTATTAATCTCCTCATTGAAAATAGTGTTCATTTAAGAGAGCAAATTAATTAAGGGCAAATATGGGACAAACTAACCAAAAGTATATCAAAAGTTTCAAAAGTCATTCATAAAAGAATTTTTTAACAATTCTTAAACGTCAAACATAAAAAACCGGAGGGAGTAAAGGATAAGAATAACCCATCATCATTAAAGGATAACAAGAACCCATCAAAGTCCCTGAAAAAAAAAACATCATCCATGTATATTACCTGTCTCAGTAATGGGTGGGGTGGGTTTGGTTTGGTTTGAATTGGAAATGGCTAAAGCTGTCCACTAAGTGGAAGACTTTTATGTTGTTCTTGTATTCTACAATATTAATTTACTTTTGTTTCTACTAATTAAGTCAACCTAATTAATAGATTGATATATATGAAAGTTACTGAAGATAATTATATATGCCTAAAGCAATATTCTTTTGAGTTATTTTATTCTATTCAGCACCTAAATAATGACTATTGATTTTAGAATATATAGGCCAAAAAAAAAAGTGTTTTTTCAACTGTGTGAAATTGTTAATTTTGTACCTTAAGGGATTAAATGGAATGGGATGAATGGTCCCAACCGAAAGTTTCCGAGTTCAAATTTTGATAATAGAAGATATTTTAAATATTTGAAAATGAACACTTCACTTTTTTTTTTCACGAGCCTATCCGATTGGAATTCGAATTAATCGGACTAATAGATTTCGGATATCATAAGTATTAAACTAAAAAATATAGAGATCAAAAGTGACTATTTGGAGTAGTAATACGATGACCACACATCTGTACACTTATATCACGTGCATCATTTCAATCTGACAATCTAAATATATATGTCTCACATCACATCCGGACTGTTTGTGATTCAATAAAGCAAAAAATAACAATTATTTAATGTTTTACCGAGTTTTTAATAAGGAATTAATAGAATAAATATAATTATTTTGAGATACAAAATCACAGATTTTGCCTATTTTATCTATTTAGTTAGTAGTGATTAATAGTTGAGTTTTAATTATATCTACGGCTTAGATTGATACTATTATCTTTTGATATATACCAAACAAGCAAACTCTGTTAGGTGTTTAGCATTATTTACGTCATTGAATTTCAATATAATTAAATTAAATTTTGTCCACACTCTCCACATCTCTAAATCGTTTTTGTAGGTATAAATAGGAATATTAAAATGTAAGTGGATTTCTAAACTAGTACTCCATCTACTACTAATTAATCAAACAAAGATCCTAATGGACCTAACTAATAACTACTCACTTTGAAGGTAGCCAAAGCATGTGCCCTACCCTATTAGTTTACTTGTCATTCCAACCCTAATTTGCAACGCCAATACTTATTAGTTAGGTTGTAGTTAAAATTCTTCTCCATCTACTATCAAGCATTCCCTTTTACTCAGCTCCTCTCTATATTTCTAACCGGAAACTCAAGAAATCCATCAATGACTCCCTCTAGAATTGCCGCCGGAATCTTCCTCCTCTTAGCTTTGTATTGTGGCGTCGACCCATTTAAGCACAGTGCAATCTCAGAATTTCCCAACTTCAAGGCGCATAAAGTTGACTTACATGATTGGTCATCCGTTCCTTCTGAGAAAGATACTAATAATTTACTACAAAAATCGGAAATTAAGTTCTTGAATCAAATTCAAGGCCCTGAAAGCATTGCTTTTGATCTTCTTGGGCGTGGGCCTTATACCGGTATTGCTGATGGCAGAATTGTCTTTTGGGACGGTAATAAATGGGTCGATTTCGCTTACACTTCGCCTAATAGGTTAGTCCTTTTTTATTTTCTTTTTTCCCTTTATCTTTGTTTATGTTATGTTATTGTGAAAAAACCGGTTAATGCTTATATTATGAATTAACAATGCACCATACTAAGGATGATTCTAGTAATATGTGCATATTGCACAAATTATCATAGTTTCTTTCTCTGCATGGTATTTACTTATGGTTAACATGAATTAGTAGGTAGAGAAGCATAATTACATAGGATATCGTTTCTCGGATCTTGTTTGATAAACCCATTACCTGTTATATATTACTACTTTGTTGAAATGCATTAGAAATTTTGTAGCTTCTTTCGAAATTTTTCCCTTGACTACACCTTTTTTTTGGCATTTGTATTTGCAATTCAGGTCAGAAATATGTAATCCAAAACCATCACCTTTGAGTTATTTGAAGAATGAGCATATCTGTGGCAGGCCTTTAGGGCTCCGGTTTGATAAGAAAACCGGTGATTTATACATTGCAGATGCATATTTTGGGCTGATGAAGGTGGGACCAGAAGGTGGTTTGGCGACATCACTAACAACTGTGGCAGAAGGGATCCCACTCGGATTTACGAATGATCTAGACATTGATGAGGAAGGGAATGTTTATTTTACAGATAGCAGCACTGAATACCAAAGGAGGTAAGATTGTGGACGACTCCTAATGCGGCATGTTTTCTTCCTTCTGTTAATGTGGCTACCATGCATTACTTATAATTCCATAATATTTTTCAGGAGTTTCATGCAATTGGTTTTTTCTTCAGAAAATAGTGGAAGGGTTCTAAAATACAATCCAACTACAAAGGAAACCACTGTCCTTGTGAGAAATCTTCAATTTCCAAATGGTTTGTCCTTAAGCAAGGATGGTACCTTTTTTCTACTCTGTGAAGGAGCCGTGGGCAGGTGAGTTTGTTTGCTTCTCTTTCATCTATGCTATGATACAATGACCGTGTGCTTTCTTGAATCAAAATATTTTGTAGTTTATTGCTATTAATTGTAACTGCAGATTGCGCAAATATTGGTTGAAAGGTGAGAAAGCTGGGACTTCTGAAGTATTTGCTGTCTTACCAGGATTTCCTGACAATGTCAGAACAAATGAAGAGGGTAACTTTTGGGTAGCAATTCACTGTCGTCGCACATATTACACATACATATGTGCATTATTCCCAAAATTAAGGACATTTATGCTCAAACTTCCAGTTCCAGCAAATATTCAGTACCTGCTTCATATTGGGGGTTGGCTTCATGCAGCAGCTGTAAAATACAGCCCAGAAGGTAAGCTTTTGCAAATATTAGAGGACAGTCAAGGGAAGGTTATTAAAGCAATCAGTGAAGTGGAAGAAAAGGATGGAAAACTATGGATGGGGAGTGTTATGATGCCTTTTGTTGGAGTTTACAACTTGAACTAGAAAGAAATATTAGGCAGAGAAAATTTGGTCATGTAGAAATAAGCAATTTCTATTAGCGTTACACTTCTTTGCTTTTTATGATCTTGTGGTTTCTACATATTGGAGAATACTAAAATGTGTTGAACTTGATGAAACCTAATCTACATGTTAAGTCTGAAATATTTCGTGCATCTCAAAATGCCAATTCTATGAAGTGGGATAAAAACTTTTTTAGACTAAATTAAGGGGTAAAGGGCCAAATATGCCTACAAAGTATTGAAAATTACGTACATTTGCCTTTTAACTATGTTTTGGGCAGTGACGAAGGCAGGACCCTAGGGTCAGGAGAGCACACATTAGGACCCTACGATCAGGGAAAGCACACATTATAATTTTATATAAAAAAATAAAAATTAAAAAAATATATAAATTATATCATAACAATATATTGCATTTATAATTTAATTAAAAAACATATGTGATTATTACTAGATTAAAATTTAAGCGAGGAGACTTAAAATAAATTAAGGGGGCATAATTATAATTTATATATATATTTAAAAACTTTTAACGTGACTCCGCCATTAATTTTGGGCTAAATTGACTACTAAAGTATTAAAGATGGTATATATTTATTTTTCAAAAATGTTTTAGAGCCAAAATTACTTTTACTATTAAAAATTTTCGTCTATCTAAATCTAGTGGCTTTATAAATTGATTTTTAATTTAGTATAATCATGGAAAAATAACAAATGGAGTTACAAATGTAGTATAGAAAGAAATTTTTCTAAATATACTTTTAATCAAACTATTATTTATTATGAATCATATTATATTTCAATTAATTTTAAATTAATTTAAATAAATATAATTTTATAGAAAAAATATGACAAAATCCATAATTTAGTCCATGAACTTTAATGTTTTTATATATTAATTGGGTTCTTATACCTTAAAAACGACACATTGCATTCTTAACTTTAATGTATTTAAATATTGGATCCTTATACTTTCAAAATTATACATTGAATTCCTGAACTTGTCTATTAAAATACATTAAGTACAAACGGACTGTAAAAACAACAGTATTACATTAAAATACACATGGCTTTAACCGCGTCTATATTACACTGTCATTTGTGCCGTCCATTTTGAACTAAATGCGTTGCCCTTGAAAAATTCGAGAATTTAATTTATAGTTTTGAAAGTATAGGAATCCAATATATAAAATTATTAAAATTTAAGACCAAGATATGAATTTTTCCAAAAACATATCAATGCTCAACCTCTATTTTCCTATGGTTACTTTACTGCTGCACATCGGCGCGGGTTCTGCAATTAATCGACATTTACAATGTGATGTGGACAGTAATAAATAGTTAGTAAACTGCAAAATTGACCAATACGTTAATTATATTGTCAATATTTTTGAAAAATCTTATAAACTGAGGTTATATTACTGTTTATAAATAAAATCAATAATAAATTAAAGTGTTAACTAAAAAAAAATATCATAAAAACGTTACATTTTTTGTGGTGCTAATTAATTAGTAATTAATTACCTTTTGTTTTTAACATTCCATTTCACCTTCAATATATACTGACATATGCATAATAATAAATAAATCTAAAATTGTTTTTCTTTTTTTCTTTTTATGTTATGCATGTAACACAAATATATATTTTTTTTATATGAAGATGAGAAGAAAAAGACTAAACAGTGTTACAAATTAACTACTCTAGGGGTATCAGATCCCATTCTATCATAAAAAAGGATTTCCTCCATATCTTTAGGACATTCAAGATGCCAAACAAAACTATTAACTTGACTAAAAGTCCAGTTAGCCAGGTAGTCCGCCGCTCTATTAGCTTCTCTCAGAATGTGGACAATTTTCACTTGTCAGTCGCGGTCTAGAAGATCTCTTATTCTCAAAACTAGCGCTCGATACGCCGGATGCACCTCCGTTGTTGAAGGAATGGTTTCTACAACGCTTTTACTGTCTACCTGCAGAGCAACCTTGTTCCATCCCCTCTTCCAGACTTCTTGAAGGCCAAAATAAACTCCCCATAACTCCGTTATGAAGGCATTTCGCCCTCTCACATGGGCTGAAAAACCTCCTAACCATCTGCCTAAGGAATCCCTAATGATCCCTCCTGCAGCTGCACCCATAGCGTTCCTATGAAAGGATCCGTCAGTGTTAAGCGTAATACCATTCATCCCTGCTGCCTCCCAACCAACTAATATTTCCTTTTTAGCCCCTGCAAGTCTTACCAAATCCGGCACATTTTCTTTTGCGTGCATAAATGCCTTACAGGTGGCAGTTATGATTTGTTTCTTGATGGTTCCGATTGTAAGCTTGTTTTTAAACACCAACTTATTTCTCCAATGCCAAGTCCACCAACAAGTAAAACCAAAAATTAGATGCCAAGGAGTACCTTTAACAAGGGGGTTGAAGGTTAAATTCTTCTGCAGCCAACTCTGCATATCCCAAGCAAAGAATTCCTGCACAAAATATGTAGGTACCAGCTCCTTCCACAGGGTTTTAGCAACTGGGCAATCCCGAATCATGTGTAAAACAGACTCCTGTTCCCTGTTGCATACCGGACAGACTCCCGTTTGTCACATATGGCGCCTCATTCTCTCATCGTTGGTAAGGAGGCGACCATGGCAAAGGATCCAAAGGAAGACCTTGACCCGCTGAGGTCCTTACCACTTCCAGCAATTATTCCAATCTATCTGCGTGAGGTTATGTCCTTCCTGACTAAGCAAACAATAAGCTGACTCAATGGAAAAAGAACCCGAGGCAGAGGGCAACCACATCAGGCTATCATTTCCCAGATTTTCTTCTGGTGGAAGAGAGAGTTCTACCAACTTGCAAATTTCATAGTTTAAAAACTTATCATAATTACCTTTTCTCCAGCCCATATTGACATCATACATGTCTCTGACTGTAAGGCTAGCTGTAGCTTCCCAATCCCGAGATGCTCTGATCTCCAAAGGGACATGCAGGTACAAGGGTCCCGCTTCCGCCCAACTGTCAAACCAAAAAGAAGTAGAAGCACCATTATTGACAGCCCAACAAACTGTTGGATCTAAACTCTGACCAGAGCCGGCTGATATTGCGCCACAAATATTTAAATACACTTGAATGCATGGGATTGAATTACAAGAGAAGGGGAGAGAATATAGCTAATTAAATTTTATTTTTTTAAAAGGGTTATATTTTATTACTAATTTGATTTTTAAGATAAATATATGAACTTAGTCAATAATAGGAACTATGAAACTTCTTAAATAGCAATTAAATAAAGTTACAGATGAGTTGAGCTACGCGGTGGAAATAATTTATTGAAACTTATTTTATTTAATAAACAAGCCCTTAATTGTCTTAATTAATGTATATTACTATATAATATATAGATTTTAATTTAATTGAAAAAAATGTTAGTATTGGTATGTGCATGGTGAATTTAGAATTGCTTAGATGTTGATTTTCTCCAGTAGATGGACCAACATGAAAACTGAAAACAGAGGAAGAAGGTAGACTTTAATTATAAGCAATATTGACTAGCAGTTCATATATTATATGCAGACAATAATAAATTAATAAATAAGAAAAGTATGAGAAATACAAATTGATAATTTAAATAAATTAGGATAAATAATTGCTTAATTAATATTGATAAGCCAAATGGATATAGGCTAATCCAATGGCCCAAAATAATTGTGGCCATACATGTCTTGTCTCTCGTGTGCAATCGGAAAAACCCATCCAATGGATGTCCTGCACTTAATTCGGTAGGTCAGAATATTAATCGTTTGATAAAAAATAATATTTTTTATTTAATAGTATAATATATTATACATTTGACCCATCTAACATTCTGAATTATTTTTTTATATGTTGAGTATTTTTTCGATATAATTTATTTGGAAATTAATCTGTATATCCAATTAACACTCAATTTTTTAATTTGTGACTCATTTATAAATTTCTATCTTAAATTACCTTTTTCAACATTTTTTTTACAAAAATTCAATTTTAAAAATCAATTTACAATTCATTATAATTTTGGGATATGAACTTATTGTAAAGTCTATCATTATAAAATTGGATATGTTAAATCTAAATTGGAAAAATGTATGTTAATTAAGTTTAAGGATAAATTAATTATCATGAAAAAGAAATCGAGAGAAAAATTCAAAACAATCCTTTCATTCACAGGCTTTAAAATTTTAAAAAGAATCAATTGAAATTTTGTCTAAAATTCAAAATTAATGTCAATAATGTTGAACAAACTAAGAAAGGTAGGATTTATGGTAAGAGTTTCTTTGATAAGATCAATATAATTAATTTGAATTTTATGAATAACTATAAATTAAGATAAAAATAAATCAAGGATACAAACCATAAACTTAACTTTATTGTAGTATTACAAGTTGATTTAATTTCACGTGGTGACTTTAAATGTACATCTTTTGAAAGATTTGTTGGCCCTTTGTTTAAAAAAAAAATTAAATGCAAATTATACCCCCAGAAAAAAAAATGTCAAAGCTTCGTGTTTAGACAATAGATGACACTTGAGCGAGTCAATTAATGATTCTAAATGTAAGAATTAAGGAAGAAGAACTAATTTTAATATATATGAACCGGTTAACAGTGAACTAACGGTTAATCAGTATATAAATTAAAATTAAAAATCGAACCGAAATTGAAAATAATAATTAAATTGAACGGTTAATAGAAGAAATTGATTTTTTTAGACCGTGAATCGAAATTAAAAAATTTAAAATTTATTAACCAAAAACTAACACTGCTAATTTAATTTCAGACCAATTTTTTGGATTTGTTTTTCGGCGGTAGTACTATGTACATAACGTGAATTTGATGAATACTCCACGTATGATTATTGACATCTATTGTGTGAACACTTGTATAAAATATATATTTTTGTTCCTTAAAAAAATGGAATAAATTTTCAATTATTATTTTTTTGCTAAGAAATTTCTATTATTAAAATGAAAGAAAAATATACGCAACACATGCATAAGCAGACTTTTTCTCTTTCAAATTTCCCAATTGTCCATTAAAATATCACAAACTATAAAGCCTTGTCAACCATTTCGCCTTTGTCCTTCGCGAAGGCACAATAAATAGAACTTTCTCAGAAACCAAACAACACGTACACGTACACACTAAACACCAAAACTCACCCATCTGTTCTTTCTTTTACTAGTATTTTGCTTGCTCGCTTTTATTATGTCTTATCTTCTTTGAAAAAAAAGTTAGTCAAAGTATGCAATTGGTCGGTCATATTCTTGGGTGACAGCTATTACGTATAAAATCTTTAGTTTCACACTTGAATTTGCCCTCTTCGTTCACGAGCTCAAGCATTTCCGCTTTGTTTTTGTCAAATTTTCATCTTTTCCTGAATTGGGTATCCAAAATCCACACTAGGCAGCTTGGAGCTGGTGAGGAGAGTGGAAAGCTCTGAGCTTTGAGTTTTGGGGTTTTTGTGTTAATGGGTTCGTGCTTTAGTGTAAGAATCAAAGCTGAAAGTCCTCTTCACCATGGTACGATCATGATTTTTCACTCTAATTTGAGCTTTGTAATCACCAAAGATGGAACTTTTTTCTTTCTTGCATCCTTTTCCTAAAGTGGAGTTGTTTGGTTTTAATTAGTGAATCAGAAAGTTTGTTGCTTTATCTTGCCTTTTATGGAAAATCATTATGTTTGGTTTATTAGATCGTATGCTCTTTTTGGTTGCTTAGAAGATATAGGGATTAAGAATTTTGACTCCTAGAACTTTGAGTAAAATTGTAAAATCCAACTGAGCTTATACAGTGTATCTATTGATTCACTGCAGAGTTTCCTAGCATTAGTACTATCTTTTCATTTGGCATGACCGATGAGGGGGTTTCATCTGTTAACCAAATATGAAAACAACATTGTTAAAAGTTTTAAAACTTTCTGTTTTTCCCCCAAATACATTGGCAACAATTGTAAAATGTGTTTTTCTTTTTTCTTTCCAATTATAGGTTGAATTTGAAAGTAGAGTGCTAATTTCTGATTTTGCATTATAGATGTTTAGGTGGTTTACAGGATTCGTGATATTTAATTGTGCAGGGACAGACTTAAAATATGTTGGTAAAGGTGGAGATAATTTGAGTGGATCTAGCAGCAAATTTTCATCTCTAACAGTGCCTTCAACTCCTAGGACGGAGGGTGAAATCTTGCAGTCTGCCAATTTGAAGAGCTTCAGTTTCAATGAGCTAAAAGCAGCCACTAGGAACTTCCGCCCAGATAGTGTGTTGGGTGAAGGTGGATTTGGCTGTGTCTTCAAAGGATGGATTGATGAACATTTACTAACAGCTGCTAGGCCTGGCACAGGCACGGTTATTGCTGTCAAGAGGCTTAATCAAGAGGGTTTCCAAGGCCACCAGGAATGGCTGGTAAGCTTTATTAGAATGTCACCCGGGCTATCTGCCCATTCATAAAGCTCTACTGAACCTCTGTGAAGAATATTTCTCATTTATTTATTGAGTTTTGTTCTATATGCATGTTCATAAAGCAATGTTAACCTGTTTTTAATCCTTGCAAAAAATGCTTTTGCACCATTCACCCAGTTATGATCAAGAAAGATTAATTTTTCTATATATGGATGGTAAAATCTAAAGACAGCATGATTGATAAATTTGCTGCTGTTTATTGGAATCTAGGCTGAAATCAACTACCTTGGGCAACTGTATCATCCAAACCTTGTAAAATTGATTGGGTTCTGCTTAGAGGATGATCACCGGTTGTTGATATATGAGTTTATGCAAAAAGGCAGCTTGGAGAATCACCTATTTAGAAGTGAGTGATCCATGTCCTTTTAATATTTCTAGCAATTAATTACAGTTTCTTTGACACTGGGTATCTCAGATGAAATATTCCTTTGACATACTGTTATTGTTGGAACAGGGGCTTCCTATGTTCAGCCACTGTCTTGGAAACTTAGAATTAGGATTGCCCTTGATGCTGCTAGGGGTCTAGCATTTCTTCACAGCGATAAGGCCAAAGTGATTTATCGAGACTTTAAGGCTTCTAACATTCTCCTTGATTCAGTAAGTGAAAAGCCTTTAATTGTGGCTTGTTGAAAAGTAACCATTTTTGCACCTAACAAGGCTTTTATTTTAATTGGAAACGACAGAACTATAATGCCAAACTCTCTGATTTTGGGTTAGCCAAAGATGGGCCGACTGGCAGCAAAAGCCATGTTTCAACAAGAGTAATGGGTACCTATGGGTATGCAGCTCCTGAGTATATGGCAACAGGTATTTTTCTTTACATCAGTTACTTTCTTTATTTTCTCGTTTCACATTCTTGTACTGTTCTCCTAATCAAAGTCTGTGCCTCAGTTGAAATGGGTGTCAATTTGATACAAGTTGGGGATTTTGCCTACATGTATCTCACATTGCTTTTTTCTTGTGAAGGTCATCTAACAAAAAGGAGTGATGTATACAGTTTCGGGGTTGTTCTTCTTGAAATGTTATCTGGCAGACGAGCTATAGACAAAAATAGACCAGCAAGGGAACAAAATTTAGTTGACTGGGCAAGGCCTTATCTTAACAGCAAGCGCAGAATATTCCAAGTTATGGATGCCCGCATTGAAGGCCAATATTCACTAAAAGATGCTCTAAAAGCTGCTAATCTGGCAGTCCAATGCATATCACCGGAACCAAAGCATAGATCAAGTATGGAAGAAGTGATAAAAGCATTAGAACAACTACTTGAGTCCAGTGACAATGAGGGATCCTATGGCTCTCGCGGTGATTCGCTCCATAAGGTCAATCGAAGTTCAAGCAATGGCCTGAGATATCGAAGAAAGAGTGGCAATGGAGTTTCTGATCGAAAAGCTGCCTCTAACCAGAAGCCTGGTGCTTCTCCTCTTCGTGTATAGATGAACAAAGATTGGATATATACACATTGCCACACACAACTATTGGAAGAAAAGAACGGATTGGTTTGGATGAGATTGTATCATGTATACAAATTATGTAATGTTACTATCTGCTGTACAGTTCTTGATATGAAATTGTGATTGCCAATGACAAGCTTAGTATATGGAAAATATGACCATGTGAGGAATGGAGTGCCCCTGCAGTGCACTGCTTATCGATAATATTTCAATGCTAGTAAAATCTTTTTCCCTGTTGTTTAATATCTTGTTCATGTACGTCTTCTCATGTTTCCTCAGCTTATTTCGAATCATAGGCAATTAGGCAGTGTTCTAAAAGTTCAAACCTTTGCAATGTGTTTTAGATCTGTGTTCGGATGTAGAAACCACCGAATTAATATTCTACTTTTCTTAGCTGAATAAACTTGCAATAGTAATAAACTTGCGATAGCAGAAAGATCGGTTTTACAAAAAAATAGTAGAAATTCAATTATTTTGTAGAACAAATAATTATTTTGCAATAGTTATAAACTTGCGATAGCAGAAAGGTCGATTATACAGAAAATAGTAGGAATTCAACTATTTTGGAGATCGAATAAATAGAATTTTAATTTGGGAAAATCAATTTTAAAACAATCAAAGCAATAATAATTTTAGCAAATAATTAGTAAAAACATTCACAGTCAAAAATTATAAATTTGATTAACTTTCAACTGAGGCTGAGAAAACTTAGCTAATGATAGTCATGATGAAAAATATGGAAAAAATAAAAATAGTAGTTAAAGAAAATAAGAAATTAACCCGAATACTTTGGAATAACACTACCGTATCTATAAATAAAGACCATATCTTAACAAAAATCATTAAATAAAAGTTATGAAAATATTACAGCTTCTAATTTTCTATAAATTCCAACTTCTTATCTGATAAAACATTCAAATTCAAATTTCAAAATCCTCTTCCAAATCTAAAATATTTCTAAGCATCGTTCTGCTTGTTACTTAAGCTATACCCATAGTTTAACAGATCGATTACTCATAGCACAAAATGTGAAATATCTGGAATAACTGCCAAAATGCCAATCTTTTCCCTTTATATGCTACAACCTATCAATGACCAAAAATGCAAACAAATAAACAAATTTCAACAATAATATACTCAAAATAACAATCCGGATACAGCTGAAGAAAATATGATTGCTCATCTTGGAAACTATTCCTTGCTATTCTAACTATTTTTTTTGTTTGCACGATGCAAACAAATTTTTGGATTTTGAATACTAAATAGTTATAAAATAAAAATTTTATGGGTGAAAATAAGAGTTCAAAAATGTTTCAAGAATCAAATTATGAAAAATTGCAAAGTACATAATTTCTTAGAAGTATGCAAATTCATAATCAGTGTGTTAGATGCTACATCATGCATGCAAGCCATGTTTATTTTTTTCAAGTTAAATGGAACTAGATATGGATGAAAATAAGACATAGAGGCTTGAATGTATAAAATAAAAGTTTCAATGGTCAAATTAAGAAAAATCACAAAGTAGAAGGGCTAAACAGTGTTTTTTCTATACAGGTTACTATTAGTGCCCAGTTTTACGTTATTGGCCCAGAAATCCCCGAGATTGAAGAGGTTTAAAATGAGGGTTAATATTGTCTTTTAGTTTATCTAAAGGCTGAGGTTTAAGCTGAGGTTTCGTTTTTGTGTTCCTTTGGCAGCGAAGCAGAGCAGAGCAACTGAAAAGAATTGAAAAGATGATTGCTAGTTCAATGGCGATTATCCAGCACGTGTGCACCGTTCCCCTCGCACGTGCCGTTCGGCGGCCGGGCTCAACTATCACGCGCAACCTCTCCACCTCGTCCTCCGCTTCTACGTCACGCGTCTCGCACGTGGACCCTCAAGTTCTCCTTGGCATGTCCGAACCGGAGCTTCAACGATTAGCTCTCAACTTGGGCCAGGTAACAGATGAATATATTAAGTTTTTCTTATATCTGTTTGGTTGTTGAGAAAATGAAGGAAAATGAAGGTGTTTTGTAAATATGTCAGCTGAGGAAGATTTTTGGAATTCTGAAAATGAAAAATACCTTCTCCGTCCATTTGGTGTTAATTTACATGTTTACATTTGATTTTTAGCAAAGCTACAGAGGGAAACAGCTCCACCATCTAATATACCAGAGAAAAGTGAGAGAAATCCAGGAATTTAGTCAATGTAAGTTTTATTTTATTTTTTATTTTTGCCTCTTTTTCTTTTGGATGGATTTTAGTTTAATTTTCTTATTGATTTTCTTGTATATTTTCTTGCTGGAAAAGTGCCTCAGGCATTCAGAAATGAGCTTCAAGAAGCGGGATGGAGAGTTGGGCGTTCCCCAATTTATCGTACTGTTACAGCAGCTGATCGCACTGTTAAGGTGAAAATTAATTTTTTTTTGAAATGTTACTGATTTTATTGAAGTTGGTGGAGCCTATTGTAAATTCCAAAGTAGTTACTTAAATTAAAACTCATATTCATGTAATTTTTCCTTGCTGTATTTGTGTTGAATGAATTATTCATGATCTATGTTTATTAATGTGAACAAATTATATATTTACTTTTTAATTTGATGAGATTGTAGTTTGGAGGATGAGAAGCGCTTATATATATTACCATCTGTGGTTGAATATTATGTGTACTTTCTTTGTAGTTACTGATAAAATTGGAGGACAACAGATTAATTGAAACTGTTGGCATACCCGTTGAAGATGAGAAAGGTTCGATGCGCCTTACTGCATGTGTTTCATCTCAGGTGATTTTCCTAACAAATAAGTCATCATGAATAGTTATTTTCTTGTGTTTCTGCATTCGTGATGTTCTTATGAGTTTACCATCATTGTCTCATTTTCATTTCTGACTGTTTAGGTTGGCTGCCCATTGCACTGCTCATTCTGTGCTACTGGAAAAGGTGGCTATTCAAGGAATCTTAAAAGACATGAAATTGTTGAGCAGGTACGTTTCATATCTCTCTCTCCCATATTTATTTGTTTATCAGAGTTTGCCATTGGGTAAGACTGCGATGGTAGTATATCTTGTGACACTGACAATATGGTGAACAGGTGGATTTTTATTTATTTAACCCCTTTTAAATGAAAAAAGAAATGGAACACATGACTTTTCCATTTTAATCATTACATGTTTAATTCACACAGGTTTTGGCTATTGAGGAAATCTTCAAACATAGAGTGACAAATGTAGTCTTTATGGGAATGGGTGAACCAATGTTGAACTTGAAGTCAGTACTGGAAGCACACCGATGCTTGAATAAGGTTTTCTTTCCCTTATTTTATAGCAATTATCCTTTCACTTCTTGCTTATCAATGATAGAAAATTAAATATCCACCATGTTTCCTCTTTTATGTTTATTTTTTTTCTTCATATTTCCATTAATCACGTGGTTAACTCTTTTCTTTTCCATCATACATATATTGATCATTGCAATTTCCCAATAAATACCGTGAGAAATTTTTTTATATGAGCTATATAATTAAACAAAATTTACTTTGATAGTTCCCTCATTATATATAGATTATTAAATATGCGAATTCTCTTTGATTTGTCATGCTCAGCTACTGGATTATCAAAATTATGCCTCCAAGATGTCTATAAAATAATTACAACCTCGATTCTGTCAATTTATCTCCCAGTGAGACTTGCTTTTGAAACAATTAGCTTCCTCAGCAAATCTAATTATGAAGGTTCTGAATGGAAACTCTATTGAATTGGATCTTTTTTCTTCAGGATGTGCAAATTGGACAAAGAATGATCACAATTTCCACAGTTGGAGTTCCAAACACAATTAAAAAGCTAGCTTCTCATAAACTTCAGTCAACATTGGCCCTCAGGTATTTAATTTTGTGCAACTTTTGATAGATGGTTGAATAGTTCTGCAGACCTTCATAATTTTCAGCCTGTTCTACCATAAAAACTTTCTTGCATCACTATTTGTTTGCTGAATTTGTGAAGTTGGACGTCTTTTATAATTCATTTTCTCCTCAAGCCAGCTGGTGGTTCAAATTTTGCATTCAGCTGACAATTACACATGTTGGGTTAATAATTCACTTTCAGGCAAATCAATATTTGATTTCCTATCATCAATTCTTCTTGCTTTAATTTTCCTATGTCAGCAAATTCTAGAAGCTTGTTTTTGGCTTTCATTGTTCACTTCTTGAGGCATCTTGTTGTAGAAGCTTGTTTTTGTATGCCTGTGATGACGTTTTCTCATTTTTCTTGCATGACAGCCTACATGCTCCAAACCAGAAACTCAGGGAAACAATTGTGCCAAGTGCAAAATCCTACCCCTTAGATGCAATAATGAAGGATTGCAGGGACTACTTCCTTGAAACCAGTCGACGTGTGTCCTTTGAATATGCACTTTTAGGTACTGAAGTTTCATATCACCAAAAGATTCTCCCATGTCAATATGGCGCACTTGAAGATGTAAAAATAGAAGCTATAGAAAAGAAAGTTTCCTGATAAAATTTGTCATTTTTCTGTGCAGCTGGGGTCAATGATAGAACAGAGCATGCAATTGAACTTGCTGAGCTACTCCATGAGTGGGGGCGTGGTTCTCATGTGAATCTGATACCTTTTAATCCAATTGAAGGGTCTGATTATAAGAGACCACCGAAAAAGGCAGTATGACCACGTGTCCTTTCCATCACTCTATTCCTTTCATGTTTTTTACCTTATGACTTAATACCATGCATTTGGCAGGTACAAGCATTTGCAGCTGCTTTGGAATCTCGTAAAATTACTGTTAGTGTACGTCAAACAAGAGGTCTGGATGCAAGTGCAGCATGTGGTCAGCTAAGAAATGAATTCCAGAAAAGTCCATTACTTGCCATCTCGGATAGCTTAGAATCACAACCAGACATTGCAGTTGCATGCTGATGCTATAAGAATTTTTGGTATAATACTGAACCTCCAGAGGCTTATTGTTCATCAGCAATGTCAACTATGCTATGATCTAGAGTACGTGTCTGCTGTAAGAGCAAGCCAACGTCAACTTTGTTTATGACGTGAAGTTGAAATGAAAGGGTGAAATGGATTGCTGCCTTTTCCGGAGTTCTGGATTCTGAACAGCTTGCAAAGGCACGACTGAGGAAGGGAGGACTTGCTATCTTATGTGCTATTCACACAGTGGTAAGGAGAAAGGAGAAATGGATCATACATTTACACAATAAGCTGATTAGCTACTTCTAGAAGACAACCTGCAACCACCATTGTAGTCTGCTCTTTCCTGAGGAAAAGATGGCGACGTCAAATGATTATTCTATACTTACATGTATGTGTACTGTTGTATGACTACTTTTTTCACACTATCATTGATTCATTGGTGTCATCTACTACTGTTTAAACCACAAAAGAGGTGTGTAATTATGCACTTTCACTCTTTGTGAAGGGAGGGAATGGGTAGGAGAGTGAACATCCTTGCTCTTGTGGGTGAAAATTTTTGTTTATATAGGAAAAACATTTCCAAAGAGTCATACTACCTTTAAGAATTTCAATTAATTGTATTTTATAAAAAGAATTAATCGATTGTCTATGAAAATCCGAAATCATTTTAATTAATTGTTTCAGAAAATTTTGTTTCGTGTGAGATTTTTATAATTTTGTTAAAGTTGTGATTAGTTATCTACATGAACAAAAAAAAAAAAAAAAGTGCCGAATTTAATTGAGTGAAAAAAATCGAAATTTGTTGGATTTTTTTTTAAACTTTTAGAAATTAATTTTATTATAAAAATATAGCCAAGTTCATAGAATTGAAATTTAAACAATAAAAGGGAAATTCTTATGGAAATTAGTTTGTGAAGTTCTGGGCCAAGGTTAATTTTATTGTATATGTCCAATATTATCCATTTTCCACAACCATAGCCCAAAAAGCAATGTTAATTTTGGGCAATAATATTAGAAACCGGGTCGACCTGCCCAATTGTTTCGGAAATTAGGGTTTATATAAATTAAAAAAGGCTCCCCTTTTGACCGCTTTATTTAAGGCGAACACGAATCCTCGTTTACTTGTCAGTAGTTTCAATTTTCAAGCTTTAGATCTACGTATAGGCTTCCGATCCTCTCATCACAGGTAATTTCACTTATTAATTATGAATATCTCTTAGTTTTTGTAATTTATCATAGAAGTATTAAATAACCCTAATCATCAATTTGATTTTTAATGCACAAAATAAATAAATATATAAGAAGCAAAATTTTCTACTAAGATTGTTTTTTCTTGAAAATCTAAGCAAATTCTTGTTTGCTTTTTTTCGTTTTATGATCTTTGCGATAATCTTTTGATATGTTTGATCCTGATGTAACGAGGCCAGTCAACTGACTCAATTAGTGTGGATTTCTTTTTTGTCTCTTCTAGATATCTTGCTGACGATAACGAATTATCATCTTTAATTTTGAGATTAAAGAATCAATCTTAATCGTGCTTATTTTCTTTTGGAAAAATTTTAATCACTCAGGTGAAATTTTGCAAAAGTTATACATACTTCATTCATGTTCATGTGATTCGAATTGTCATACCCTGGATTTGAATTTGTTAGGCAAAAATGTGCATGTATTAAATTGACATAGGTCATGTTTGCATTTATAGGCAATACCATGAGAAGGTATAGCCCAGGATATTATAGTCCTCCAAGAAGAGGATACGGTGGCCGAGCACGAAGCCCACCGAGAAGAGGATATGGAGGTGGTGGTGGTGGTTATGGGAGGCGCAAGGAACAGAATCATGGAAGCCTGTTGGTTCGAAACATCCCTATTGATTGCAGGTGATTTTGTATTTCTGTAACTCTTATGTTGTTTCTTGCTCTTTCTTTGAGAGTTGCATTGTTGTCTTAGTATGTCAGGATTATAAGAGTGATTTTGGGGCTCTTTTATTGATTTGTGTTCTTGTTGTTTGTAGACCAGAAGAACTTCGTGTTCCGTTTGAGAGATTTGGGGTGGTTAGGGACGTTTATATTCCAAAGGACTACTACACAGGGTGAGTTTTTTGATGTCAATATGATTAACGGTGCATTATGATGTTTTCTCTGATCCAATTTGTGTATTTTCTATTCAGTGGTGTTTTGTCTAGGTAAAAGTAGTGCATATATCATTGCAAAAGGTCTTTCTTGGAGCTGATTTGTGTATGGTATGATACAAAAAAAAAATGTCGATGGAAAAATGTCTGAGTTGTGTTCTGAACTGTTTATCAAGGCATTCATTTTTTTCCTTTTTTTTTTTCATAGTGAATTAAATTTTGAACTGGTTTGTCAGGGGGTATGTTGGTTTGAAGTTAAAATCAAGACCAAGCCCCACAATTGATGAAGGCCTACTGTTTATCATTCCTTAACATATTGGTCTCGAGGGTCTTAAGAGTAATGTTCAAATGAAGAATGTTCCTCTTTGAAGGAAAATTATATAATTACACAATCACTAGAAGTTTGATGAGGGAGAAGACTGATTCTTGATCAATTGAAGACTACTACCTATGAAGATTTTTAAGTTTCAGAAAAGTTGATTTCAAGTGCGTTTTATATTTACAAGAATGTGAAGAATTTTCAAGTCACTTGCCTCTTTTCAAGTTGCCTTTCATACTTGCCTCTTTAAAAAAAGGTCAGCCGCTAAGCCTGTGAAGATTTTTAAGTTTGGGAAAAGTTGATTTCGAGTGGGTTTTGTATTTACAAGAATGTGAAGAATTTTCAAGTCACTTGCCTCTTTTCGAGTTGCTTTTCATACTTGCCTCTTTAAAAAAGGTCAGCCTCTTAGCCTACTTTATGTAAATTCACTGTCCAGTTATGTGTAAGTTCTCCAGAGCTGATCTCTAGCTTCATTAAGAAAGGCCCACCGATATTTGTGTTATAGCCAAACTAGACTATCCTACTGTAGTAAGTTGATTATCTGATGTCACTGTTTGCTTTTACACTATAAGTGATCGTCTTCTTGATTCTTTTGATGTTTTATATGCAGGGAACCTCGTGGATTTGCATTTGTGCAGTTTGTGGATACTTATGATGCCATGGAAGCTCAGCATCGTATGAATGGTCAAATTTTTGCTGGGAGGGAAATATCTGTTGTGGTAGCTGCAGAGACTAGGAAAAGGCCTGAGGAAATGCGCCAAAGAACTAGGACGAGGTAATATCTCTTCCTCACGCAGAGATTATGAGTTTCCCCTCACATTTCAATAAATAGTGTGTTTCTATTTTGCCTCGTTCATTCCACAGGGGACCATCAGGCTATGGAGGACGATCATCTTATTATGGTATTCTCTTCTGTTCATGAAAAAAAAAATTGCTTTTCATTGCCTTGGTTTTTTGAATGCATTCTTAGATATTCAGTTAATCTGAGTATCCTGTTCTGATTGTTCTGTTCTCAATACTCTTCAGGACGATCTCGGTCTCGTTCAGTGTCACCTCGACACCATATGAGTTCTAGGTCTCGATATCGTTCAAGGTATCTAGTCCTTGTTGCAATTTGCTGTTACATGATGCCATGACACTCCTGCAAGTTGGTAAAAAGATGTGCACTTGAACTTTGGCAGGTCATACTCTCCTGGCCCAAGACCGAGGGACTACTCTGCTTCCCCTGTCAGAAGGCATGCAGACCATCCAAGGTCATCTAGAGGCCCTCCACCTGAGAGAGATGGTGATATCATTGGCAGATCATATTCGCCAGGTTATGGCGCGGATGATCTTAATGGAAATGGCAACGGTTATGGCGAGTAAGTGCGAAATATGAAACTCATTGTCTTTGCATTGAACTGTCATGAAGTTAAATCGTTTCATTCAACACCAAGCAAAAATCTAATCATTGGTGCCTTCTGTGTATTATATGCTTTTGATGCTTGACGTTTAGCAGGTATAGGTACGTGACATGTGGTTTTATGCAATATTAGATTTCCAGATAATTGAATTACTGGCTTTAAGTTTCAAGTCAAGGCAGCTTTTATCATATGCTTCCTGCATGCTCTGCTTCATCTGGTGCATTAGAAATGCAATCCTGAGAAGAGGAATTACGTTCCTAAAGTTATGTATAATAGTGATCCTTATTTTTAAATTTATGCAACTGAACGTTATGCAAAATATTTTGTAGAAAACGAGCCTATGATTCTGTAGAAGCACGAGCTTGGAGGCCATCGCCTGGAAGAGCGTCAAGGTCACCCTCAGGATCTAGATCGAGATCGGCTGATATTTCACCCAGGCGCAGCAGGTAGTCATGATGCATTTGCAGGGTTACCTTATGTTTAATTTCCTTCTAGTGAATTGTAAAATGTTCTCTATAATATAGAACTTGACCCAAAAACTGGTTTTGGGTTGGTTGTGAAATGATGGTAGTTTTTGAGCACACAACTGGGATAGGCTCTCTTTGAAGCTAAATGCTGGTCTGGTTTGACCCAGCTATTCTGCATGTTTTAATGGGAATGCTTATTTTTATGTTATACAGTTCTTTCAATATGATCGTGCATTCTGAATTTTCTTTGAATGGAAGCCACAGGGCATCCATTTTTGTTTCTTTAATTTTCAAACCGGGCTTGGAATTGGTCAAATGACGTGTCACATGGTCTATTGAAACAACGATGAATGGTTTGAGCTTAATATATAAAATGACATTTTACACTCTTTTGTTATTTAGACTTGTCAAATTAGCACCTTCTTTTGTTAAAATGTTATGATACATAATTTAAATCCTAAATTCGAAAAAAAAAAATTGTTACGTATATAAATTTTTTGAATGTTCTATTATACACTCCAATTTAACAAAATTGACTTTATCACTACTCTATCTGGACGTTCTCTGGCTCGTGATGTGCACGTGAAATTATGTATTAGAAGAGTGTGCCTTATTACGTATCATAACTAGACAATTATATCTCATCACACCTCAAATAATTTTATTATTAATTTGTTTTATTTGTAATGATATACTTGTGTGATTTTCTCTTAAAATTGATGATACCAGCTTCATACATTAAATGAATTTTCAAAAAAAATATATATCTTCAAGAGAAATTAATGGTGCTTCCTCTTATGCTAATTTAATAATTTTGATTTATTTCTCTCTATTTTTGTCACAATTATCCTTTAAAAAAAATAGAAAAAATTACGAAAACGTAGAATGAAATTAACTGAGGTATGATTGGCTTTTTTTTTTTTCCTCAATATCTTTGCCATTTTTCCGTAGAAGCTTACAAAATATGTGAAATTTTCATTTAACAAACAAAGCGACATTAATGAAATATCAATTTCTCATTAATAAAAGAAAAAATTCATGAGGACTTTAATTAAAATATTTAAATATTCCATACATATTTTTTTCCTACTCAATTAATCAACACTAATAAATTTAGGGTGGTGGTGTGCAGTGTGTAATAGGACATTTGAAAAGTTTAAAGTTTTTATTTGCCAATTTTGGAGGTAAAATATTCATTCTGTCACGTGTGCGTTTAAAGGTGGTGATGCATGCATTTTGGCAAGTTCATAAGTGTGTAATAATTTTATTATTGGCCAACTTTAGGGTGTAAAAGGAGCATGAATGTGGTGAACCGAAAACAATTAAAATTAATCCACAAACAGTAAAAAAAGGCTTGTTATTAAATTTGGAGCTTAATGGAACTCTCAGGGGATGAACGTGTCGTGCCTCCCTTGGTCGAGGACAGAGCTACAAAAAAAGTGAAGCGAAGATTTGATTTTTCTGGCCCTTCAGCTTATAGAGATAGCCTTATCTCGGGAGCAATGATGGAGACATCATTGCTCGAAGTGTTTGATTCTATGCAGATAAACGTTGAGGCTGGTGATATAAATATTGACAAATCTGGTTCTATACCTGTTGTGTAATTTTTTGATAATCTGAAGAATAAGCTCTCAAACACTTTGGGGAAAGCTGTTAATGTCAGTTTGTTGGGAAGGAACATTGGCTATAAAGCCTTCACATCAAGAATTCAATCTCTATGGAATTTATCAGATGCAAAGATCTTGGATATTGGTAGAGGTTTTTTCTTGATACAATATTCGAGGGAGGAGGATTATAGACGTGCTTTGTATGAGGGTCCTTGGGTCGTGAATGGGGCTTATCTCCTAGTGCAAAAGTGAAATCCAGGATTTAGAGTTTCAAATGGAACAGTTGATACCACCACAGTGTTGATTCGTCTCCCTGAATTACCTTTGCAATATTATAACTGCAACGTTCTGACAGCCATTGCTGAAGCGGTTGGCCCGGTTGTTAAAGTCGACTACAACACAAGTGAATTACACAGGGGGCGCTTTGCTTGTGTCGCTGTTTCCATTAATCTCAGTCAACCTCTGATTTCTATAATTCAAATTGATGGGGAAATCCAGAGGATTAAATATGAGAATTTACCAGAAATTTGCTATCTCTGTGGTCGATTTGGTCACCTTGATGCCTATTGCCCTCATAGAACAAACGAGGAGGATAATATGGGGGGCTCAGGATAGATCAACAGTTCCTGTCTCCGGTGAGAATTTCGGTCAGTATGGACCTTGGATGGTAGCGGAAAAACGAAAAAGGCAAGTAAAAAATCCTACCGTTAATTTAGGGAAAAAACCCGTGGTAAACGGCCAAGGATCTCGGTTCGCTGTTTTGGATGAGGATACATGAGCAAATTTGGGAGATATCTCTGTTGATAAGGAAAATATTCCTTTTCAAGATAATATTTTGGGTACTGAAGGAGTCAAGGAGAATAGGGAGACCTTTGCCTCACGTGGAAATAAGAATATGCTTGCACGTGGTAGAGGGGGGTTGAGGAAAGCTAATTCTACACGCGGCCAACTTGAAAAAGACAAAGGGGTTAATTCTAACAAGTCAAAAGTTGTCCTGTGTGACTTCTTTGAGTTTAAAAGCAGAGTTCAGAGTGACAAAAACATTGTAGCTCTTCCTTCCACGCTAGACCCAGAACGTCACTCTGTTGTAGGTAAACCGAGAATGGAAAGCCCCATAACCAGTAATTTGTCGCTTGCTTCTGCCATGGAAGCGATGCCAAATACAACACGAATCTTGGGGCAATTTGAGAGTAAACCCCCTGATATTCAAATACTTGTCGCTATTACAGGTAATGATTCTATGCTTCTTGAAGTTAATGAACAGAATGGAATTAATGTTAATGTGGATGATATTGAGGAAGACATTTCTGAGGATGAAGGGCCTATGGACCCTTATCTGCGAGAGGAATGAGTTTAGACTTGGTCGTTTTCTTTTCTTATCTTATTATGGTGATTTTCACATGGAATTGCCAGGGGCTAAGAGCCCCTCTTTTTTGCGCATTGACGCGACCTCAGCAAGTGTACTGAATCGGCAAGTAATATAGTGATGTATAATTAAGACCACAAGTTTTCGAACCCAGGGACTGTGTTGCGTAAATTTTAACAATTAAATGTATGCTAAAGAATTCCCAATTATTTGATGTGATGAATTATCTAAAGAATAAATTCAGGAATATAACTGATGAAATCACTAATTCAAGAATATTAAAAGAATCAATACTACTACAGATTTTATGAAATAACTTAAAAGATCTTGTCAAGGAATACCCATTCTCCCCAATAACGCCATGTAAATGCTTCAACTTATCAATAACATATGTAAATCAGTGAACAACCTAGCCTATACCATAGCCTGCCTTTCGGATCAAGCTTTTCTAACATATGCACCTACCACCCTGGATTCAGCACATATCTTAGCATCGAAACAGGTCTTAAGTCTTAAACTTAGATGATCCTACCATCCCGGATTAAGATATCAAAGCTCAATTATCTTCTACAATTCTGAACCTATTAAAATAGAGATTCGCAGATTTAACTACCTTCCCGGATTAATCAAATCAGTGAAAATCAATAGAAATAGAACATATTATATATAAGTTTATGAAATGAATACAATCAAAGATTATCACAGCAGATCAATCTTAAACCTTGCATTAAATTTAATAACTAAAACAGATAAATTCGGAGAAGATAAAACTGAAGCATATGCATAAATCAATCCACACAAAGCATTCACATGATTATTGGGGATTCAAGGCATCCCTTAACAAGAAAGGAACTACTCACTCATAATGGAAATAAAAACTGAATTAAATAGAGAGAAGTTGATATTACCCATTTGAGATCTGAAAATGAAATTATTACAATAATAAAATTGATGTTCTTCCCGTTCGATCTATTCTCAAAACTTCAAAAATAAATAATAACCTCCCACTATCTCTGATTATTTCCCTCAGATTTAAAATAACAACAGCTTCAATTAAAATTCTAAAACTATCTGAAAATCTCAATCTTAAGTTGCAGAGAAAATAAATCTTCCTTTTTCGCTCCAGAAAAATCCAATCGACCCCCTTTCTGGCTAACTTCAGTCCCTAAATAACCGTTCAAAGTCAAAAGGTGGCCTTCAAAGTCTTTGATTTTATGCAGATTTGGTTCACAAATAGGTTACACGGCGGTATGAGAGTCTCTCACCGCCGTGTAACTTGCCTCTGGTCAACAATCTTGACATTTTGCTCCCCTTGTCCAGTGCCGCAATTGTTGGGATTTTTACGCCTCACACGGCGGTATGATAATTCCATATCGCCGTGTAGCTACTTACGTAAGTGATGATTCCCGTGGTACACGGCGGTATGGATGTTCCTTACCGCCGTGTAAGTCCTTTCAATTGCATTGTGACATTCTCGTGGTACACGGCGGTATGGATGTTCCTTACCGCCGTGTAAGCTTCCTAAAATCTCTAAAACAACACAAAATTTCATTTTAGTATATCAGATAATATCTAATAAAACTTTAACAAAAATATATTGAAATAGGAACTTTTAAACTCAAAAGTAAGCTGGAAATTCATATAAAAACAACATATATTTTGAACTTATCAAAATACCCCACACTTAGCTTTTGCTCGTCCTCGAGTAAAATACCTCTTCAATTCCAACTGTCTCAATTTTCAAGCAAGAAAACAGAAATTTAAAACACCAAGAGAACACTTAGTAAATTCCACTTGAGAGAAATTCTTGCTCATACAAAACTCAAAAGAAGAGAATACAAATAAATTTCCAGTGTGTGTGTGCAAAGGCCAAAGTTTTAATAATTATTCAAAACTTAAAATTTTCAAATACCAATCAATAAATAATCAATTGAGTCAGTACACGAATGCACTTCTGTTTCTTTCTTGAAACACTAGAAACACCATAGGCCTCTCCTTTAGTACCGGAACCCGAAGGTCATCTCCACTAAACAAATCAAGACATAAACATGATCATTAGGTCTTAAACAGGTTGTAATGCAAGGTTCGACCAATGATGGCTAACAAGGAAAGTTTAGGAAATCAACAAAGATTCAGCCACTCTACCGACTATTACTGCTACCCAATAAAATTTTTCCATAACCTACTTCCAAATTAACCACAGTTGTCAAGACTTAGCTATCTCCCATAATGAAAAATTTTGCATCCTAAGAAAATGAGAAGATGAAATTTTCTTTTCCAAACCAAACCATCCAAGAATATGAGCATATTATTTTTCAATAGAAGGTACCCCACACTTGAATTTTTCTATAGACTTTATTTTATTTTATTTTTATTTTTATTTTTATTTTTATTTTTATTTTTATTTTTATTTTTTTTATTAGAGAGACAGTAAATCCAGCTCCATGATATACTCATAACTTCTATTCTTGTAACCTATTTTTACTCCATAAAAAATTTAACACCATACTAAGCAATATCCCAGAATTCCACAATTCTTCTTATACTTACTAATTATTTAACCATCAACACCTTTATTTTTCAACTTCCAATGTTCTCCCAACCCAATCCTAGAGTGGCCAATTCTTAGAAGGGATAGGTAAAAGCATTTAAGTTAAATGGTATATTAAGAGTGTAACAAGAAAAATTGTATAGTACGCTTTTAGCATACCAAATTAGCTCAACGGGGTTATCAATGGAAAATTACTTCAATAGGTAGGAAAGTTTATTTAAGATAGCTTAAACAAAAATAATGCCTAAATCATGTCAAAATTCATGCCTTAATTGTTATATCGTTTTGAAGGGCAATGAGGAAGGTTCTAGTGCTCTAAAGACTTTCTGATCAAAAGATTTTATGGCTGATTTTTCTCGACTTGTAAAAACTGGCCTAAGTGCAAAATATTGGAAATATTAATTGTATGCTCTAGTTTGAACAATGTTAGGAAGAAAAATTCTTAAACAGAAACTTACTCTCTTGCTAACTAAATGCTCTGAATAACCTTTTCAAGATTGAAAATTAAGCTGGAATAATCAAATTAAAAGTTTGCCAAACTAATCATGAGAAAATTAATAAGTTCAAATCAACCACAACACAACTCAAGTAAACTACAAACAGAAACACATAACATAAAACAAGAAACACAAATTATGAAAACAAAATGCACAAGCGTAAATAGATCACAACTAATATCTAAAATGCTGAAAATTAAACCAAAGTAGAATTAGACTAGAGTACTGCAGGGTTAGACAATATCAAGTTATACCAATTAATTCACTTACCCCACACTTAAAAACTTGCTGTCCCAAGCAAGTAATCAAAATGAAAAGAAATAAAAAATAATAAGTCATGAGTGAACAAAATAGATAATCAGAAAAAACTCCCAGAAATTTATGTCACTCATTGTGGAGGTGGTGGTGGAGGAAAGCGATCCATCATGGTCTGGTAAAAATGCTCCTGCTCCTCCCTCGAAAGAGCTACCAAACGCTCCAGACGCGCCAAACTCTGTGCCTGCAGGGCCAGCTGCTGCTCATGCATATCTAAGCGTCCCATAAGCTGAACATGTTCAGCATGGGTATCCTCCATAAAGCTCTCCTACTGATCTAAGCGAGAATTAATCTGAGCTTGCCCAGTCTGCAAAGCCTCGAAATGGGCAGTAAACTGGGAGAAGTCATAGGCTGGCATGGCTGGGGCGGGTCCTGCAGCCTCCTCTGGCTGCTCATCCTCTTCCTCAGCCCCTTCCACTGGCAACTGTACTCGGCCCCTTTCAATGAGGCGCAAGTATTCTTCCCTTGTGGACAATCTGACTTGTTCATGAAAATGATGATCATCTACAATGATCCTCAAATTCTTCAGCATCTTGAAGTCTATTAAATTACTATCTCCCAAATCTGGTCCCAACGAGCTAAGGCCTACTCTCTTAGCCAATACTGTGACCACCCATCCGATCGCGATCTTCTTTACTTTCCTGGGATTAGCCTGCAAGTCCTCAAATTTCTTCCATAAGAAATAAGCTCCATTTAATGGGATCTGGTGGACCATGCAATGCAAAAATAACACCTCAGCCTGGTTCACCACTCCAGCTGCTTCAATGTGTCCATAGAAAGAGAGGGCGAAAAATCGATGTAAGATCCTCAAAGCATGGTCCCTCAGATGGTGTGCCTTAGACTGTCCAGTGACATATTGCGTGGCTGTGAGTGGATCACGGATTGTGGCCCAAACTGTCTGTTTATTCAAGTCGGGTAAATGTCGAGCTCCATCCAATGGAAAACCCAAGGCATCTGCGAATTCATTGAAGGTCAGTGTGTGTTTTCTCTTGTTTAACCAAAATGTTACCTCCCCGGGGTCGTCCTCATCGTCATTGTCAATCTTGCAATCTACGGTTGCAAGAAAATCCCTTGTTAACTTCGGGTGAACTCGCTCCCTTTTCTGAAAGAAGTCTGTCCATCCTATCCCTTCAATCAATGCATTGATTTCGTCATTTATCCCCAGGCTCCGTAGTGAATCAAAATCAAGAAAAGTGGAGGGCATGAATGTTGCCTCAGTTAGACACTGGAACGCAGTGTGGCATCTGGTAGGGACCCAAGAGGGTATGGAGCTATCCCGAGAAGACGACGCCTGGTCTGTTCTAGATCTTTTTTGGAGCCACTGCATCAATAAAGCAACACAATTAGAGGGAGGAGAATAACGGCTTAAATTTGCAACAAAATAGTAAGCGAGCCGTAATTGAGCTCAAAACAATTCGCAAAACAATGAGACAGCAATGCTACAATGATAAACTTTAACCATGACAAAGGCTAGCAATTATGATAACACCCCCTAGTTCCCTTAGCAACAAATGCATAAAAGAAATAGAATGTGAAAAATTACAGCATTCTCACCGAATTGTCATACTGCCATATTGTTTACATGCTTAAATGCCCACTCAAACGTTAATCACAGCTCGCGACAAACATATTTCAGAGTATATGAAAGCCCAAAAGAAAACCATGGTTGACAGCAACTATATGACAGAGAAGGGTTAATGAATACTCATTTAGGCATTTTGTCAAACACTTGGTGGGCACAAACTGTTGTATATAGAAACAGTATCTCTCATGCAATTGTTAACCCCAATTTTTTCCAATTAACATCAAACAACCCACCAAGTAAGCAAGGCAATATAATTCAAGGGAATAAAACACAAATTCAGACACTAATTAAGGACATAAATCAAAAGAATGCCACATACATCCAGCCCCCAATTAACGGAATAAAACAAAAATTAAAGGAATACAACACCAATCCAGCCTCCAATTGAAAATTAAAACACAAAATCCAGCCATTACTTAAAGATTAAAGCACACAATTCACGCATTTCTTGAAGAAAGAAAGAATTAAGAGGAAGGAAATTGAAAGATACCTAAACCCTAGAATAACAGAGAAATAAAATTAAAAAAAACGAAGGCAAGAAATGAAAAAAAAAGAAGAAAAGCATGAAAGGAACTTACTTGAATTGAAGGAATGCTGATTAGATGTGCGAAAGATGCTCTTGGATTGTGATTTAACCAAATTAAAAACAAAGAATTTCAAAAACTGTGGGTATCAGGTAGAGAGAGGCGAGAGAGGGAAATTTTGTGTTTAAAAATTGCCAAAAAGAAACTGGTGGCTTGGGATTTAAAAACAGGGTATTTCGTTTTACACGGCGGTATGGACATACCATACCGCCGTGTAAAACGCTACTGGAATCGACATTTTTTTAAAAATCACGAGTTACACGGCGGTATGGTACCACCATACCGCCGTGTAAAACGCTACTGGAATCAGGTATGAAAATGCACGTTTCACACGGCGGTATGAGGATTCCTCACCGCCGTGTAAAACGAGTTTTTTAAAAAAACTTACCCCTTAAACAAGCAGCAATTACCCCAAAAACTCCAAAACGTTTTACACTACGTTCAAAAATTAATAGACCACTAGATAAAAATACAAATGACCTTCAGACTGAAAATAACTAGAACTTCCTAAATTAAAACAAAAGATAAGAATAGAAATTATTTTAGTTCTGATTTTGAGTCTCAGCTAGACTTTGAATTTACCTCACTCAGCGTCGAAAATAATGATTACCGCTGCCAATTCAGCGCGGTTCTCAAAATACGGTTTTAATCGATGGCCATTTACCTTGAATTCCTCACTCCCAGGTTGTTTTCTGATCGTGATAGCTCCGAAGTCAGTTACACTTACCACTTCAAATGGTCCCATCCATCGCGACTTCAATTTTCCAGGAAACAACCTTAATCGACTATTGTACAATAGGACTTTCATACCTGGAGTGAATTTCTTTCTGATCAGTTTCTTGTCGTGCCATTTCTTCGTATTTTCCTTATACTTCTCCGCTTGTTGGTATGACCAATAGCGTATTTCTTCCAACTCATTCATCTGGAGAAGTCTCTTCTCACCTGCACTCTTAACATCAAAATTCAGAAATTTAGTTGCCCAATAAGCTTTGTGTTCAAGTTCGACAGGGAGATGGCATGACTTACATAGACTAACTTAAACGGGGATAAACCTATAGGCGTTTTGAATGCGGTTCTATAGGCCCATAAAGCTTCATCCAGCCTCAAATACCAATCCTTCCTAGATGAATTTACAGTCTTTTCTAGGATTGTTTTGAGTTCTCTATTCGAAACCTCAACCTGTCCATTTGCTTGAGCATGATATGGGGTGGTAATTTTGTGCTTCACACCAAATTTTTTTAATAGGGCGGTAAATTGATGATTAACAAAGTGCCTGCCCCCATCACTAATTACGGCCTTTGGCGTGCCAAACCTAGTGAAAATGTTCCTCCTAAGGAATTCTAGTACAATTTTGGCATCGCAAGTCTTAGTAGCTATGGCTTCTACCCACTTACTCACATAATCCACAGCTACTAATATATACTCAAACCCAAAAGATATTGGAAAAGGCCCCATGAAATCTATCCCCCACACATCAAATAATTCCACTTTAAGCATATTGGTTAACGGCATTTCATCTTTCTTAGAAATATTTCCTACCCGTTGACATCTATCACATGTTTTCACAAAACTTTGAACATCTTTAAACATGGTAGGCCAATAAAAACCAGAAGATAAAATTTTTGCTACCGTTCGATTTGGCCCATGATGGCCACCAGCTTTCCCACTATGACAAGCCTTAATGATTTCTCCTTTTTCTTCATCTGAAATGCACCTTCTTATTACTTGATCGGCACACAAGCGGAATAAGTACGGGTCGTCCCAAATGTAATGTTTGGTATCAGCACGCAGCTTCTTCCTTTGTTGCCATGTAAAGTCTTTTGGCATAAAGCCTCCTGCAAGAAAGTTGGCTATATTAGCGAACTAAGGAACATAATTTTCACTTGCAAATAAAGCACAGATATGTTCATCAGGAAACAAATCCAAAATTTCCCCTTCTTCAATGTGTTCACTCTCCAATCTCGATAAATGATCTGCTACAAAATTTTCCGCTCCCTTCTTGTCCTTGATTTCCAAATCAAACTCTTGCAATAACAGCACCCATCTAATCAGCCTTGGCTTGGATTCCTTTTTGGCAAACAAATGCCTCAAAACTGCATGGTCTGACCACACCACGATTTTTGCTCCCAGCAAGTATGGTCTGAACTTCTCAAAAGCATACACAATTGCTAGAAGTTCTTTCTCAGTGGTTGTGTAGTTAACCTGTGCTCCTGTCAAAGTATGACTAGCATAATAAACTGCACAAAATACTTTATCTCGCCTCTGTCCAAGCACTGCCCCAACTGCAAAATCACTAGCATCACACATTAATTCAAACGGCAGATTCCAATCCGGAGATATAATTACCGGAGCTGAAATTAGCCGTTGCTTTAAAGTTTCAAAAGCTAGCATGCATTCACTGTCAAAATTAAAAGGAGCATCTTTCATAAGCAAATTTGACAAGGGTTTAGCAATTTTCGAAAATTTTTTGATAAAACGACGATAAAACCCTGCATGCCCTAAGAAACTCCTAATGCCCTTTACACTAGTTGGGGGTGGCAACTTCTCTATCACCTCTACCTTGGCCTTATCGACCTCTATCCCATTTTCAGAAATTTTGTGTCCAAGTACAATGCCTTCTCTCACCATAAAGTGGCATTTTTTCAAATTTAGTACTAAGTTGGTTTTTTCACACCTCCCTAGCACTACATCAAGATGCTCTAAACAATTTTTAAAGTCAGCCCCATAAATAGTGAAATCATCCATAAAAACCTCCATAAATTTCTCTATGAAGTCATGAAAAATAGCCATCATACACCGTTGAAACGTGGCCGGTGCATTACATAATCCGAAAGGCATTCTCCTATAGGCGAATGTGCCATAAGGGCAAGTAAAAGTTGTTTTCTCTTGGTCTTCAGGGGCTATAGGGATTTGTAAATATCCCGAGTACCCATCTAAAAAACAGTAGAACTTATTTCCTGCTAACCTTTCTAACATTTGGTCAATAAATGGCAAGGGGAAATGGTCTTTTCTCGTGGCATTGTTTAACCTTCTGAAATCAATACAAACTCTCCATCCTGTAACAGTACGAGTTGGAATCAATTCATTCAGCTCATTTTTAACCACAGTCATCCCCCCCTTCTTAGGCACGCATTGTACTGGGCTAACCCACTTACTGTCAGAAATAGGATTGATAATACCTGAGTCAAGGAATTTCAATACCTCCTTCTTTACCACTTCTTGAATTGCCGGGTTAAGTCTTCTTTGAGGTTGAGCAACCGGCTTACATTCTTCTTCCATCGGAATTCGGTGTGTGCAGTAACTTGGGTCGATCCCCTTCAAATCTGAGGTTTCCCATCCAATGACTCCCTTGTGCTTTTTCAGCACCTCAAGCAGCATTTTCTCCTCGATATCTGTCAACAAAGAAGAAATGATCACTGTCTTTTTCTCATCTTCTAAAAATACATATTTTAAATGAGAAGGAAGGGGTTTAAGTTCAGAATTTGAATCCCCCTCTTTTGGTTTAAACTCTTCTTGCTGTACTTCCTCTTTTCCATCTTCTTTTTCTACAGCTGCTATTACTTCTCCTTCTATTTTTTCTTCCAATTTTTCATCCTCCAATGAATGTATTAAACTCACATCCACTGGATAAGCTCCCAAAACTTTTTCTTGCACTTCCTCTATACACTCATCTACTGCATCCATAAAATAAACAGACTCTTCCACATCACCCAATGGATACCTTTGAGCCTTGTTCATATCCACCACTAATTTCTCATCATTGAATCTCAAGGTGACCGTCTGACCATGTACATCAATCAGTGCCTTTACTGTATTTAGAAATGGTCTTCCCACAATCAATGGTATCTTCCGATCCTCTTCCATTTCCATTACTACAAAATCTACTGGAAAAATAAATTTTCCCACTTTCACCAATAAATCCTCAATCACCCCTTTGGGTCTCCTTACCGACCTATCTGCAAGTTGGAGTCTCATTCCAGTCTCCTTGAACTCTCCAAGATTCAGCTTTCTGCAAATAGAATAAGGCATCAGATTTATGCTCGCACCCAAATCACATAAAGCATTTCCATTAAAATCTTCACCAATTGCACAGGGTAGAGAGAAACTACCTGGATCCTCCAATTTTTCAGGAATTTTGTTCATTATCAATGCACTGCAATTTTCTGTAAGCTGCACAGTTCCATGCCCTTCTAATTTCTTTTTATTGGAACATAATTCTTTCATGAATTTAGCATAGTTAGGCATGTGAGCTAAAGCTTCAGCAAATGATAGATTAATATGTAGTTTCTTAAACATTTCTAAAAATCTAGCCAATTGCTCATTTTTCTTTTCTTTTTTAGCTACAGCAGGAAATGGCAATCTATTGATATCAAGATCCTCTACTCTAGGATTCACTAGACTTTTACCCTTATCATTTTTAGGAGCCTTTTCATTAACCTCTACCTTAGTGTTAGGATTACTTACCTCCCGCGTTGGCTCCTCCTTATTTGTGGATGGTGAAGAATTTTTGCCTTGGTCCTCTCTTAGTGCCATCTCTCTGCCACTTCTCAACATGATTGCTTTCGCCTCTTCCTTAGGATTACGGTCCACATTTGATGGAAATGTTCCTGATTGTCTTTGAGACACAGAATTTGCAAGCTGTCCCAATTGAGTTTCTAAATTTCTCATCGATGCGTCTTGATTTCGGTTCCATTGTTCTTGAGATTTCCACCTTGTTTCTTGATTAGATATAAATTGTTGCTGGCTATTCACAAATTGCTGTTGACTGTTTATGAAATTAGCTAACATATCTTCAAGGTTTGGCTTCTTTTCTTGAACAAGTGGCCTTGGTTGATATCCCGGTGGGTGATAAGTTTGAGAATGGGATTGGTTTGAACCCTGCCCTTGGTTATAGTTTGATGGATATGGTGCTTGGTATTGAGTGGACGATTGATGTTGGTATGACTGATTGTGGTTGTTATGCATGTTTTGATTGAAAGGGGCTCTTCCTTGTGGTTGAGAAGATGACGCATTCTGATTTCCATCCTTCCAATAGAAGTTAGGGTGGTTCCTCCAACCTGGGTTATAAGTGTTGCTGTAAGGGTCATTCCTGCGGTATTCTCCTACAGCATTTACATCTCCCATGGTTCCACCTTCTTGACTATATTGACTGCTTTCATACTGCCCACTCTCTTGAGAGACTGAGGACACATTTCGAACCTTCAATCCACTCATCTCCTTCTGCATTGATTCTATCTGTGCCTTCAGCATTGATACTTCATCCACATTGTGTATTCCTTGCCTTTTTGGAATTGATCTTGGAGCAGCCCATTGAGCATCATTTGCTGCCATCTCATCCAACATAAGAAAAGCTTCTTCTGGCAGCCTATTAAAAAAGGAACCTCCTGATGATGCATCCAAAAGTGACCTTGTCTGTGGGGTAACTCCAGCATAGAATAAAGTCATCAGTTGATGTACAGCTATCTCATGGTGCGGGCAGCTTCTCAATAGTCTTCTAAATCTCTCCCAAGCCTCATGAAAAGGCTCTTCATTCATTTGAGCAAAACCCATAATGCTGTTACGAATTCTTGCGGTCTTGGTGGGAGGGAAAAATCTCATTAGGAATTTCTCTTGTAATTGCTCCCATGATCGTATTGATTGACTTGGTAACATCTGCAACCAATCCCTTGCTTTTCCAATCAGGGTAAATGGGAACAATTTCAACCTTACTGCATCAGAAGTGACACCCGGTATCTGAACTGTGTCACTGACCTCCAAAAATATATCTAAATGTTGTGCAGGATCCTCCAATTCTGATCCTGAAAACTGGTTTCTTTATACCATAGTAATGGTTGCTGGTTTAAGTTCAAATTGCATTCCCCTAGGCAACACAATTGTCCTGTGATCCTCATTCCATCTTGGTACAACATAGTCTCTTATTGTCCTCTGCCTTGGGACTTCTTCTCCATAATTACCTGGCATCTCTTCTTGTGCTCGTGGCACTTGTTCGTTCTCGGGATGAAATTCATCAATAGGGAGAGGATTGTTTTCCATGTTGTTGTCTCTATTGGTTCTCCTGCGTTGATGCAAAGTCCTCTCGATTTCAGGGTCGTAGGGTGCTACTTTTTCTTGCCTCAATCTGCTCATACACCACAACTACCTGAAAAGAATAAATAACAAAATCAGAAAAAATAAAAACACATACAAATAAGAATCAAAACTTACTAACAACGCCAGATCCCCGGCAACGGCGCCAAAAACTTGACGCGACCTCAGCAAGTGTACTGAATCGGCAAGTAATATAGTGATGTATAATTAAGACCACAAGTTATCGAACCCAAGGGACTGTGTTGCGTAAATTTTAACAATTAAATGTATGCTAAAGAATTCCCAATTATTTGATGTGATGAATTATCTAAAGAATAAATTCAGGAATATAACTGATGAAATCACTAATTCAAGAATATTAAAAGAATCAATACTACTACAGATTTTATGAAATAACTTAAAAGATCTTGTCAAGGAATACCCATCCTCCCCAATAACGCCATGTAAATGCTTCAACTTATCAATAACATATGTAAATCAGTGAACAACCTAGCCTATACCATAGCCTGCCTTTTGGATGAAGCTTTTCTAACATATGCACCTACCACCCTGGATTCAGCACATATCTTAGCATCGAAACAGGTCTTAAGTCCTAAACTTAGATGATCCTACCATCCCGAATTAAGATATCAAAGCTCAATTATCTTCTACAATTCTGAACCTATTAAAATAGAGATCCGCAGATTTAACTACCTTCCCGGATTAATCAAATCAGTGAAAATCAATAGAAATAGAACATATTATATATAAGCTTATGAAATGAATACAATTAAAGATTATCACAGCAGATCAATCTTAAACCTTGCATTAAATTCAATAACTAAAACAGATAAATTCGGAGAAGATAAAACTGAAGCATATGCATAAATCAATCCACACAAAGCATTCACATGATTATTGGGGATTCAAGGCATCCCTTAACAAGAAAGGAACTACTCACTCATAATGGAAATAAAAACTGAATTAAATAGAGAGAAGTTGATATTACCCATTTGAGATCTGAAAATGAAATTCTTACAATAATAAAATTGATGTTCTTCCCGTTCGATCTATTCTCAAAACTTCAAAAATAAATAATAACCTCCCACTATCTCTGATTATTTCCCTCAGATTTAAAATAACAACAGCTTCAATTAAAATTCTAAAACTATCTGAAAATCTCAATCTTAAGTTGCAGAGAAAATAAATCTTCCTTTTTCGCTCCAGAAAAATCCAATCGACCCACTTTCTGGCTAACTTCAGTCCCTAAATAACCGTTCAAAGTCAAAAGGTGGCCTTCAAAGTCTTTGATTTTGTGCAGATTTGGTTCACAAATAGGTTACACGGCGGTATGAGAGTCTCTCACCGCCGTGTAACTTGCCTCTGGTCAACAATCTTGACATTTTGCTCCCCTTGTCCAGTGCCGCAATTGTTGGGATTTTTACGCCTCACACGGTGGTATGATAATTCCATACCGCCGTGTAGCTACTTACGTAAGTGATGATTCCCGTGGTACACGGCGGTATGAATGTTCCTTACCGCCGTGTAAGTCTTTTCAATTGCATTGTGACATTCTCGTGGTACACGGCGGTATGGATGTTCCTTACCGCCGTGTAAGCTTCCTAAAATCTCCAAAAACAACACAAAATTTCATTTTAGTATATCAGATAATATCTAATAAAACTTTAACAAAAATATATTGAAATAGGAACTTTTAAACTCAAAAGTAAGCTGGAAATTCATATAAAAACAACATATATTTTGAACTTATCACGCATCCTCAAGTGCTTTGTTCAGAATCGTAAACCGAAGTTGATTGTTCTAATTGAACCTCATATTAGTGGTGTAACAGCTGATAAGTGTATTTCTAGAATTGGATATGATCGCTCTCATAGAGTTGAAGCTACAGGTTTTAGTGGGGGTATTTGGGTTCTTTGGCAGGAAGATTAGTGTGTTGAAGTTCTCATTAACAATACCCAATTTATTCATATGAGGATTAGTTCCAATGGGTATTTCCTTACTTATTTTACAACTATTTATGCCCATCCTGTTAGCTCTATTCGAAATAATCTTTGGCCTCTCCTTCAGGAGATTAATTTCGATACTACGGAACCTTGGTTAATTATGGGAGACTTCAATTCTCTTTTAAGTGCTAATGAAAGAAGGGGTGGTATGCAAGGTAGAACTGGTATCTGCAAGCCTTTCTTGCACTGGTTCAATTCGTCCAATCTCCTTGATGTTGGTTACAGAGGACCGGACTTCACTTGGAAAAGAGGTACTCTTCAAGAGAGACTAGACCATGGGATATGTAATAACTCTTGGCGAGACTGTTTTCCTGAAGGGATCATTGTACACCTTGCAAGAATGGCATCTGATCACAGGTCTATCCTTTTGAAATTTAACAGCTATCAGCCCTCTACTTTAGCTAGGCCTTTTCGGTTTTTACAAGCCTGGCTCACTCATCCAGAATTTTTTAATTTTGTCTGCAGTAATTGGAAGAGTGACGGTAATATTTTGCATTCGTTGGATGAGTTCACTGAGAAGTTACAGATTTAGAATCGATCAGTGTTTGGTAATATCTTTCAATAGAAGAAGACCCTTTTGGCCCAAATTTATGGTATCCAGAAGATCCTTTCTTATAAATACTCTCATTTTTTGGAGAATTTGGAGCATTATCTTAGAACAGAGATTGATTAAGTCCTCTTCCGCGAAGAGCTTCTTTGGTTCCAAAAATCTCGTAGTGAATGGATTTTATGGGGGGATAAAAATACTTCATTTTTCCATCAAAGAACTGTTAGGAGGCACAAGAAAACAGAATCGAATATCTCCACGATCATAATGGTGCATTGATAGAATGACCTTGAGATACTTAAAACCATGGCTGTGGCTTTCTTTTCCAACCTCTATGCTGAAGATAATTTTGATCGCCCTCATTATCACATCAGAAATTGTTTTCCTTCTCTTGGTGATCAATTGGCATGTATCGAGAAAGATTTTTCAACGGAGGAAATTAGGAAGGCTCTCTTTGATATGAAGCCTTGGAAATCGCCTGGAGTGGATGGCATGCATGCGGGATTCTTTCAATCCTAATGGAGCATGGTTAGAACTGATGTTTGTGATGAAGTTCGGCGTATTCTTCATGGGGGTAAGCTTGACCCTACTATGAGCAAGACCCTTATCTGTCTGATTCCAAAGATTGAGATGCCCAAGACCATCTCGTAGATCCGTCCCATAGGTCTTTGTACTGTGCTCTATAAACTAGTTACTAAGTCTATAGCCAACAGGCTTAAAAAGCTTATGCCTTCTTTAGTTGGTCCTAACCAAACTAGTTTTGTTCCAGGCAGACATATAACAGAGAACATCATCATTGCGCAAGAATTTATTCATACCAAGAGATCCAAGGAAGGGAAGGTCGGATTCATGGCTATCAAGGTGGATTTAGAGAAAGCGTATGACAGGATTAGTTGGGGATTTCTTAAGGATACACTCATTGATGTGGGGTTACCTACAGCTTTTATTGAAGTCATCATGGGGTGTGTTACAAGCAGTTCAATGCAAATTTTGTGGAATGGTAGCATGACAGATTCTTTTACACCCAGCCGCAATCTTAGACAAGGGTGCCCTCTTTCACCTTACCTTTTTGTTCCTTGTATGGAGAGATTGAGCCATGGAATCTTTGAGGCTATTAGCAGCGGATGTTGGCATCCCATTTAGCTTAATCGAGGAGGGCCTTTTATTAGTCACCTCTTTTTTGCGGATGATTTGATCCTTTTTGCTAAGGCTGATAGGTCACAGGTCCAAGCTGTTAGTTCTGTTCTAAATGGTTTATGTGAGAGTTCTGGTCAAAGGATTAATGCTCAGAAGACTAACATCTACTTCTCTAAAAATGTGGCCTCTCATACTCGCAGGTAGCTAAGTCGTTGCTTGGGATTCATTGAAACTTCTGATTTTGGCAAGAACCTTGGGATGCCTCTATTGCATACCAGAATGACATGTAATCATTACAGATATATCCTTAAAAAAATGAAGAATAAGATTAGATCTTGGAATTCCAACCAGATTTCTATTGCAGGGCGTGTAACTCTAGCTACTGCTGCTCTTTCAACTATTCCTAATTTTGTTATGCAGGCTTCGGTTCTTCCAGCTACTCTTTCTCAAGAACTTGAAAAGGCAACTCGCAACTTTGTGTGGGAGGGGCACAGATCTCTCTCGCAAAATGGCAAGGGTGCAATAGAGTATTATTATGTAGCCTAAGCTGAATGGCGGTCTACCCTTGCGTGAGCCTCATCTCCTTAACTCAGCCTTCCCTATGAAACTCGCTTGGAATATTCTCATCTCATCTGATCAACTTTGGGTCAGGATTGTTAGCTCTAAGTATAAATATAAAAGGAATCGGGAGGTTTGCCTTATTGCCAAACGCAATTTGTCTCCTCTTTGGAAAGGTATTTGCTCTGTCTGGAGCAAGATTTCCACCCATGCTCTTTGGTGTCTCGGGAACGGTCTTAAAATAAAATTCTGGTTTGATCGATGGATACCCAGTCTAGAAGTTCCGTTATCTCATTTTGCTACCCAACCTGTCCTAGAAAATTTAATTAATCTTGTCGCGGCGTCCTTTACTGATGATTATAATAGATGGAACTGGAGGCTTCTTAATGATTTCTTCTCTTCTGATATACTGAATCACATTGCTGCTATTTGTCTGCCTTTCCGCACAGCAGGAGATGACTTTATTTTTTGGGAGCTATCCTCTACTGGTGATTTTTCTGTTAAAACAGTGTACATTGCTCTAAGTGAGCAAAGCTTGAATGAGGAGGATGGAATCTGGAAGAAGATTTGGGGGTTGCAGGTGGCTCAAAGAGTTAAGATGTTCATGTGGCTCTCTCTTCATAATGGTCTAATGACCAACTTTGAAAGACAAAGAAGGCACCTAAGCAGCTCTCCTAGTTGTTTTTATTGTAATAATGCTATTGAAGATACTTTATATGTTCTCCGTGACTGTGTGATAGCGATGCAATTCTGGTCTATGGTGATCCCTAGACATTTGCTTGATTCTTTCATGGCTGAGAATGAGTTGCAATCTTGGATGGCTGTTAATTTAAATTCTCGCCTTGTTTCTTTTAAGGGAATTTATTGGCAAGAGTTCTTTGCTGTTGGGTGCTAGTTGTTATGGAAAAATAGGAATGAGGCTATTTTTCAAAATAAATACAAGCCAATCTATGCTATTGTTAACGAAGCAGTCTCTGTTGCTCACTCTTCCCAGACGTCCTTTCATAACAGCTCTCAGCTAAATGTTGACAAGGCAATCTCTACAGCTGTCTCGTGGAAATGCCCCCCTCCCAATTTTGTGAAGTTGAGCACTGATGCTTTCTTTATAAGGACAAGGGGGATGGCTACTTGTGGTGGTCTGTTGCGCGATGAGTAGGGAAAATGGATATCGGGGTTTGTCACCAAAGTTGGGGTTTGTCAGATCCTACAAGCTAAAATTTGGGGAGTGTATCATGGAATTAGAAAAGCTAAAGAGCTGGGTTTTACACGAGTGGTTGTTGAATGTGATAATAAAACTGCTGTTGACATGATTTGTGGTAGGTGTTCTGTTAATTCCTGCTGTTCGGATCTCATCAATAATATTCGTCAGTTTGTGAAGAATTTCCATGCTATTACCTTCTCTCATGTTCATAGAGAAGCAAATTTTACAATGGATCTGGTCTCACATCTCGCTAATGAATATTTTTTGGGGTACCATACTATGCATTCTGTTCCTAAAAAAGTTATTTATTGGTTCAAACATAATTTTTCAGGTGTCACTTATATTCGTTTGTTGTTATTTATAAGCGTTGCTCAATTTTTCTTTTACCAAAAAAAAAAAAAGCTTGTTATTCTTCCTTATTTTTCCTATACCTATCGCCGAGGATTGTTCTCCTTTAATAAATTAATACCAAAAGTTTTTCTGTCTTTTTTTGTTTTGGTAAAGAATTAATACCAAGTTAAAACTACTAAGGCAATAAAAATAATCTATAAATAAAAAAAATATAAGAACCATGTATTTTAAAAAAAATAGCTAACTCTTAACCTTTAGCAATAAAGGAGTATACGCTTTTAAAAGGATCGGTTTTAATTATGGACCGATAGTAATCAACTCAAAATTAATCAGAGTCTATCAACTTAAATAGATGAAAAGTAGATGTATTATTAGTAAAATAATTAATAATATATTGATTTGGAGAAAAATCCATTATCCATGCATAGGCCCAGTAGGCTGTCATTCTTGAATAATTGACTCTAATATTTAATTACTAGTATTATTTTATTTATTTAGCTTGTCTATATAAATATAACCACACCTTCTATTTCGATACCAACCAAGACTCAGTCCAAAAAAACAGTTTTATAGTTTTGTTTCTTCTTCAAAGTGCACAGAGAGAGAGAGAGAGAGAGATGGCCATTGGCACATTGGAAGTGCAGCTTGTTAATGCCAAAGGCCTCAAAGGCGCTGATTTCTTAGGTATTACATTTTATCTCTGTTTATCGTTTTCTAATTTAGTTTCTCTAAAAGCTGAATTTGATGTTTAGTTCTTTCTTCTTCTTCTTCTTCGATTTTCATGGTTTTTGCTGATCTGATTGCAACGCCGCATAAGTTCCTTTTATTTTTTGTGTTTTCCGTTTCGTTCAGGCTAAGATAAAGCGATTGCGGTTTCTTTTCCCCCCAATTTCAAGTTCTTCATCAATCTTTTTTCTTCTCTTTCTATTCCCTTCAGTACCGGAAACGTTTCTAATTTTCAGTATCAAAATTCTTATTTTAATTTTATGTATATTTATTTTTGATTTATTAAGTTTCTATATCTTGTTATATGTATCTTTAAACTCCTTGAAGCTCCAAAAAAAAAATTATAGGGATGAATCTGCTTCTATTTCAGGTTATTTAAAGCCAAACTATTTTATTCAAATTAAAATTATTTTCCAACAGCTGCATTATCTTGATTATTGAGCAAATTAGTAAAATCAATGAAATAAAAATAAATTTATAATTTTTTTTTTTGTTCAATAATGATGAACTGTCATACTTTGACGTAGTCCAAGTCTCTAAAATTACGTCTGAAATGGAAAATGATGATTTATTTTCTACTTGTTTGTTAAACTTTTTTCTCTTTTTGGTTGAAATTAAACTTGTTTCTCTTTTGAAAAAGAATATTAATTATTTCGTTTATATGATATATGACAGGAAGTAAAATAGACCCATATGTTGTAGTACAATACAAAAGCCAAGAGCGCCAAAGCGATGTAGCCAGAGGTAAATTATTATTATTATTATTATTATTATAAGACAAAATTATCATGTTGAGGCTAGAAACCAATAGTTTATAGTGAAATTCTTAACAAATGTTTAATGATAATAAAAATATCTCATTTATATTGCCATCAAATGTAATATAGAAAGTTATATCTCAAGAAAAAAAATAAATTACTAGGCTAATATATATTATATAAATTCCGTAAATTGGTTTAATTTTTATATTTATATATAGCCCCTGGCCCCTGGACTGCTTGAAGATGTTGACTGGTGTAAAATATGGAGAATTCTTTTAACAAATAATCGCCACCAGATGCTGACTGGTCTAAATTAGAGAGATTCTTACTTTTTCAGTAGCGTGCTGTTTTCCACAACCATTAATTTAATAAATTTAATAATTGATATGATCATTGCTCAATAGAAAATTAGCACAAGCAAGTAGAAAATAATTGTGTGCGTGTGTGTGTGATTTGGTTCCTTTGATTCCATGTATTGTATTTTGGTTTATTTCTTTCCTTCATTCTGCGTCTGGCCCTGATTGTAGGATGTGGAATGGGAAATGGTGCAGGTGAAGGTGGGTGTCCTGTATGGAATCAGAAGCTAACATTCAGAGTAGAATATCCAGGTCAAGGTGGAGATTATAAGCTCATTCTTAAAATCATGGACAAGGATACTTTCTCTGCTGATGATTTTCTTGGTCAAGCCACGTAAGATTTCAACTTTTATTGTCCTATAAAAAACTTATCGTTGGTTGGAGTGTTCCGTGGATAGGATACATTAGCTTTATCATAAGTTATTAAATATAGACTGCTAAACAAAAAATGATATATATATATATTTTTTTCATTAGACGTACCAAATCATTTTTCTATTTAGTAATTCTATTTTAACCCGTTAATGCTATAAGATCTCGATTTTGAATCTCATTTAAATTAACATGCAAACAAAGCATAAAATTATGTCGACTTTTATGATTAAAGTTAGTTTGATGTGAGTTTAAGTCTAATAATGGTGAATTACAGGATCCATGTGAAGGATTTGCTGGAAATGGGGGTGGAGAATGGAACAGCTGAACTTCAACCTCACAAGTATAGTGTAGTACAAGCTGACCAATCTTACTGCGGAGAGATTCTAGTTGGTCTCAATTTCACCCCAAAGGTACTTTTATTTTATGTGCATTTCATTTTAATAAGCACCCAACTACTGCATTATTATTGAGATGTTATGCTCTTGACATAAAACCAAATGCAGTAACCTAAAGTTTATTAATTGATAAAAATGTCAACAACATTTGGGATCATGATGTTGTATTTAATTAATAAATTCTCAAGATTGGAAAATTAATTTTTTTATATGATTTAGTGGTAAGTATATATACTTTCTTTGCATGTGTAATTAGCTGGCTGAATCATTTTGGAATATCTTAAGATATTAATATTAGATGGCAGCTTTAATAATATATAATATATTTGGTTGATTAATTTTGTGGTTATTTGTTGGATTGCATTAATTAGGTGCAAGATGAGAATGATGAAGAAGAAATTGGTGGATGGAGGGAAAGCTGTTTTTAGTTGCGTTTACATATGAATTTGTGAAGTAGCATTGTAATTCATAAATTTCAGGATTGCTTTAAGACTTCATTATTATTTTTAGTTTCTCAATTTTATGGTGCCCAAAGATTAGAATATGGAAATGTGTAAACGGGTCGGGCCAGGTACAACTACCCATATTCTTAATAAACGGAATAGGGAGGGCCTAATACTCAAAAAACATGATATATTGCTATTACGCCTCTGATATTTGATAGAATTTACATTTACATCCTGGTCTTTTAAAAAATTATATATTGTCTATTTTATTTTTGGCCATTTGCATTTTAACTAGATTCTATTTTAGTCGCCTTGTTAGAGATCCAAAGTTATTTTGATCAATTATATATGAGCTAAGATGTTATATGTAATCAAGGAATTTGACTCGGCAAAATTAAAAATTACAATAACTAATAAAAAAATTATTTATATTAAAAATAAAGATGTTATTTAAATATTTTAGTGGAATTAATTTTAAAAAAATTATAAATGTATTTTTAATTTTTTTAGTTGGGTGGATAAGTGGAGTATGGATTCCACCCAACAAAAACTAGCTACGCCACTATGAATATCAGGTAATGTTAATGGGTTTTGAGTAATTTGCTTTCATATTACACATTCAATAAACAGCAAATTATTTCTTTTTTTTATTATCCTTTTTTCTGAAATATAAACAGCAAATTACATGCCCAAGTAAAGGTCCAATGGATATAGAATATGGAAAAAAAATACAAAGTCACTGAAAAGGAAGGAATAATGTATGGGATTGATTTAGTGTCAACATAAAATGTAAGCTAAGCCCCACTAATTAACCTGTTCACAATCCATTTTTAAATTTATCTATTAATATCGATTAACCCTTAAATGAAATCCATTTAACTATTAATCATTATAAAAAAAATTAAACATATATAATTACAGAAAATGGGAGTCAAACTTTGTTTATCCAAAAAGTGTTATATATTGTATATAGATACAATTTAAACCATGCACTATTCTGCTATTATTATTATTCTTTTCCAATCTCTAATTTAACATAACATGACTTTTGCTTAACATCTGCCGTCTTAGCTCAGCCGGTAGAGCGCATGGCTTTTAACCATGTGGTCGTGGGTTCGATTCCCACAGACGGCGATATTAGTTTCCCATCCAAACTTCCAAAATTTTTGCTTCGCTTTACATTTTTTTTTTCTTTTCCTTTGTAATTACTTACAGAATTAAGTAACATGAGGTAATCTTTGGATCTTTTTAAAAAGGAAGATGCATTAGAGGTTGTCTTAATTTTAACATTTTTTTTATATTATATTTTTATATTTTAAAATTTCGTATTGAATTTTTATACTTTTTATATTACTCATATTAGATTTAATTTAGATAAAATTGGCAGAATTAAAATATATTATCTATTAATATCTCATAACGTTAATTTGAAATGATCGTAAATTTATCAAAACATTAAAAAAATTAAAGAACTATAAAATTATTTCAGACATACAAAAGATAATTAGTTAATTTTTTCTTTAATTATTTATGTTTTAGTGAGTTTCACAATTATTTTAAGTTGATTTCACACTAAATTAACAAAAATGTATATTTTAATTCTACCAATTCCTTATAAATTGGATATATAAGTTCCCAACAAATATAAAAATTTAATATCAATTTTTAAAATTACACAAATATAATGTAAAACAACGTTAAATCCAGGAATCTCTTTATTTGAATGATAATTTTTTTTTTCTAAGCAATTATTACAACTAAAGTTTTCTTTAATTTTCTCTTTTCATCAAACCATAGCTAGAGCTAACCATTAATTATCCACTAGCTGTCTCCATCTTCATCTCATCATCTGCACGACAATTAATTAAAAGCTTCATACATCATTGCCACCAAAGTCATCCTCTCTTTTATTAATGTCATAATATATTATGATTTTAAAGAATTTCAATTTTGACTCAAATATACCTTTAGTAACAAACATTTTATGTTCGATTTGTACAAGTCATTCTTGAAAAGGGATTGTTATTACAAGTTACTAGAGAGTTTCAAACTGTTCATGGGCATCACGTCTGGCTTCTCCCTCAAAAATGTCTGAATATTTAATGTATATAGCTCTCACCAGCAAGAAAGCTCATGGGATAGCCATGCCCATCACTAATAGCAACCGTCACCAACACTACACAATCACACCTAAATATTCTTTCCACCGCCACATTCTTTCCTTTTTCTTTTTTCTCTTCTTCCCATTTATTTTCTAGCTCCCATTTCAGCCTTTTCCTTCTCCTCTCTAACTATACTTTTAATGGCACCCACGACCTCCAGGTAAGCCCCTCTCCCCCTTATATTTCTTTTATTAAGGACCCTCCCCTTTCCAATTTATACAATGCAGACCTCAGATTCCTAAGTTTTCCTATCTTTGCTTGAATAATGAAATTTGAAGACTACCTGATGCAACGAAACGAAGAGAAGCAGAAAAGGCTCGAGCTCGAAGACGAGGTAATGATCGTGGTTACTTATTTCTGTGGTCATAATAGTAGAGGGATTATAATGTGATCATAAAATAAATTTTTGTAATTAAAAAATCATCAAAATTTTTATCAATATATTTTGGCCGGCGCCAGTCAACCAATTATAAAACACCACACACTCCGATGTTGGAAATTGTATAGACTGGTACCAAAAATTGCACAATCCAGTCAAAAATAAATTTTGTAATATTGTCAAAAAATTTGATGATTATTATTATTTTTTTTAACCACAACATTATGATATTATCAACTCCCATTTTATGATAATTGAAATTTCCATATGGATTTTGTGGCATATAGAAGAAAAATGGCAAATTTTAATTGTGTATGGTGCAGGTGGAGAACTTGAAATCAGAATTAGAGGAGGAACAAGCTATTAACAAGGTTTTGCATTGTGCACTTCATGGTCCTGTCTCAACTCATCCATGTCTTTCCACTTTGCTTCCACCTCAAGTAAGAGCAATTAAGTACATGATTATAGTTTTCTTGCGAAAGAAAAGTAAATTTTGAGCCAAACTAGCATGCAATTTCCACTTTAGGGTTAATATATAATCTCCTAAACTATCACCGTTTAATATATTATCTCTTTAAATTATTTCATAAATTTGTTAAAAATATCATACTACCCTATGCATGTCACGTTATGTATAGTGCGTAATGTACGTAAACACTGACAAGAGGATAATATGATATTTTTAATAAATTCATGCGAGTAATTTAACACTTTAACAATATGCTGTGTAAACTTTTCATCAGGATATTTTGACAATCGATTGATTTACGAGGTAAAATGATAAACAGTGATAGTTTAAGAAGAAAACCATGTAACATGCATTCACTTAACGATCATTTTGCTCATCCAATTTATGTACAGGTTCAGGGACTACTTGCAGAACTAGCAATGGTAGAGGAGGAGATCATATGGCTAGAGAGAAAGGTTGATGAGCTGAAACTGAGCTTATACCAGGAAAGGTTACAGTCTGCGAAATACAGGACACAAAGAAAGCATCATAGGAAACTGAGGCACCTTCCTCCGTACCGACCGGGGAATAATCCAACTTTGCTAAATGATGACTCCCATCAGCTATCCAGATCACAACATTATGGAGAGTTCACAAAAGAGAAAATGAAATTGAGAAGAGCTTCAGTGGGTTCTGCAGAAGAAGTGTCATACATTCTCTCCACAGGTTCAACTAGTAAAAATCCCTTCTCTGAAAATTCGTTTGGTATTGACTAAAGATGTGATGCAGAAATACAAAAACAGAAACCCATAAGCTCTTTGTAATTTTAAATTTTGGGCAATTCATGAATTTCATTTGTATATCTTCTATAAGAAGTCACACAGATAAAGTGATTACATCTGTTGTCCATGAAGTCTCACACAGTAGCATAGGGTAAAAAAAAATAAAAAAAATAACACTGGAAACAAAAGCCATAAAGAAATAGGAAAAAGAAAGCTCTAGACAGTAAAGCTATTCACCTAATATCATATGCCTAAAACAATAATTTTTTTTAAAAAAAAAATATATATATTATAACCTTAAAAATCCTAAATTGATTTTGAGGGAAAATTGAAAGACCTCGTTCACCTCCATACGCATTCTAAAAAGTCATCAATCACGTATGTAAATTTGGAAAAATATAGCACCAAAACTACCATCCAATTGAGCATATCTAGCAACTAGAATTTTGTTTTATGACTGCCCAGCAACTAATTTGACGTTCTTTTTCTTGGTGTTTGTTGTGCACAGGTGATGAAAAATCAAGAAGAGAGAGAATGCATAAGGAACAAATTATGTACAAAGAAATGTGTGGTGAGAAACCAAATGAACTCTCAGAAGAACTAATAAAATGCCTAATAGGCATTTTTCTTGATCTAAACCAGCTGGCACCGCAGGATAGAGAAGGATCAGCCATAGTCCCGAAGCTTAGCCTCTCGTGCATGAATTCAAAAGGCTCAAAGATCCCATTCAACTGTAAAGCATCCATATTTCTATTCAACCACGACATATCAAACCTTGATCCCTATGGCATTATGCCTGACTTAGACAGCACTATCAGGGACATCGGACCATACAAGAACTTCATACAGATTGCAAGAAACTCAATAGATATCAGACATATTTCAGAGAGTTTACCATCAACTGGAAAATTGAGGTTGCATACAACTTTCCTAATAGCATGATGATCTTTTGAATGGCCATTATCCAAGTTTTTATATTTTCTATTCTCACTTCTGTCTTTTCAGGGTTCTAATACTTAAATTGGGTAATGTTGACTTGACATTCTTGACCTACAAGCAGAAGCTAGCATTTTGGATCAACATCTACAATGCCTGCATAATGCATGTATAGTAAGACATCTTAAGCTACATCAAGTACATCAGGAATCAGATGTATGTCAAGAATGGACACTTAATTCTTTCTACTGAAATTTCAGGCGTTTTTAGAACATGGGCTACCTTCCTCGCAGGAGAAACTGTTGGCAATTATGAACAAGGTATGTCAATTTCCAGCATGCATCTTATATCGTTAGCATTCATCAGGTCATCGAAAAGACATCATTTAGCAAGAACAAGAAGCTACATGACACGAAACTTGATTGTCAATGACCCAGTGAGACATGTTAATGCAGGCTACGCTAAATGTGGGTGGGATTGTGCTAAATGCTTTGGCTATCGAGCATTTTATTCTTCGACATCCATGTGAAACAAAACATGTAAGTCAAATAGATATGAACTCTACAATCACCTTGGTTTAGTGGATTTCTACAAAAAAATCAGAACTTTCCACACTTATTTCTCTTGAAAGCAATCACAAAAAGGTTCAGAGATTTGAAAGATCCCGTAAGTTTCAACTTGGCAACATATAAGCAATAAAAACTAATCCCATGACCACTTCATCTCAAATGAAACAGAGTAATGGCTAAAAGTTTAGGTCATTCAGTACCTTCAGTTTTCTCTCTTTGCAATATAGCTCGATAAAATGATGTTTTTTTAATTTTTAAGGGCCCTCCAGATGAAAAGGAAATGCTACTTCAGCATGCTTATGGCCTTGGATATCCAGAACCAAATGTGACATTTGCTCTTTGCCGAGGCACTTGGTCCTCCCCAGCAGTAAGTATATAACATCTCCAATACTTGTTAAGATGCAAGCGTTTAACAAAGAAAGATGTTTTACGCAGCTAAGGGTCTATACCCCAGAAGAAGTAGTGAATGAATTAGGGAGAGCGAAAATTGAGTATCTAGAGGCAGCAGTTGGGATTACAAGCAAGAAAAAAATCGTGGTACCCAAGCTCTTGCAATGGCACATGCAAGATTTTGCAGATAGCATAGAATCACTCCTGGAATGGATTTATAGCCAATTGCCACGCTCTGGGTCGCTTAAAAGATTGATGATGGAATGCCTAAATGCAGAAACAAAGTCTCCATCAAAAATGGTGGAAATTCAGCCTTATGAATCTGAATTCCGCTACCTGCTACCCTTATAATTATTATTATTATTATTTTTCCCTTTTGGATTGGAAAAAAAAAAAAGACAAGTAACAGGGAAAAAACGAGTTGTACAAAACTCTGACTGTACACCAGATTGAAGCACTTAGGATAATAAGGACAGAAGTAGGAGGATTGACCCTATAAAACCTGCTAGAGTTGGAGTTTTATGAGCTCATTGTTACTACTAATATTCATTCTGGACTTAGACATGACAACCAAACTGTCGTGTGCAAAATAAATATGACACTCTAATATATGCAAATTCTTTGAAGGGAGTTCCATTTGGAGGAAAGCATTGTGCATTTGGACATTGATCCAGCCAAAATATAATATAAAGAAAACGAAGAGTTATACAATGGATCAGCAAAAGTTACAGGAAACAGACTGATAAAGACAATATTGCTAAATAGAAGAAAGGCCAAATGGTCAACGGAACTCCTAAGCTTTGAGGTGATTTAAAGTAAGAACCAATTCTTCTACTTTCATCCATTAGGTTCAGAGAATTTTACAAACATTACAATTGTTAAAACTTATCAAATAAAAAAAAAATGCCGCCATACCTAAAGAAAAGAAGCAGCTCAAAACAAATGGTTAGCCATTGTTTACTTTTGCAATCTAATTATCATACGCCAACGCCACCAGAAACCAAAAAAGATGAAAAGAGAAGTCCAATCTGATGAAAAGAATGGGTCCAAAGGAAAACCACAATAATAAATAAGAATTCAGAATCAGACCAGTGAGAATGTATTTACAAAAATCTCAGAAAGACCAATATGGATACTCTGGGACAACGTAGATTACTGCATGTTTCCAAAAATAAATATTTCTATGCAACAAATAAAATTGAAGAAGAGCATGTGAGCATACAGAATTGCCATAAATGCAGTTACAGTTAAGCATGAAAGCATAAGAATCCTTTCTGATGATCAACAGGTTCCTTGCTGAAATCAATGAACCAGTGTCTTTATATTAATTGATCCCAATTCCACTCAAAAATTAAGAATAGAATAATGAGAAATCCAATCTAACGGAATTAATGCATCCCTTGTCCGAAGGAAAATAACTGTTATGCATAAAAGTTCGGAGAGGACACCAGCAAAGATATGTGTGTGTATAATAAATGTATGCATGTACATGACCAATTATATGCTCCAGGAAAATTCAGATTACTGCATGATTTCAAAGTAAAATAATTCCTATGCAATAAATAAATACAATTGAAGAGGAATATTTGAACATTTATGATAACCCAAAAGAATTAAAAAATGAAATTAGAAATTTGTAACACCATCATCAAAGACGCACCGTGATAATTCACTACTTTTCTTGCTCAAATCAGTTGAATGGTTCACCACAGTCAACAAATACAAGCAAATTGAAAAGGGATCAACTAAGGAAATTTACAATCCTGTTCAACAGATTTAGGCCAAATACGGTTTCCTCACAATTGACTTTCACAGACACATTCAATGGTTCAGTACATTTACCTTCAGCAGTAACAGTAATTAAGCAGGGAATCGTATTGCTCAGAATTTCACTGCTGAACCGTAAGCATAAACCAGAGGCATCATCAACTTTGGCAGTAATTGGCACGTCAATAGATACAAGAAAAAGATTTGCATTGCTAAGCATTTTTACAGCAAGGGTATCGCAAACTAAGAGAAGTTTGTCCCTCATTAACATGTCACCCTTGTCCTTATTGAGCTCCACAGTATGGTCAGTGAATGTGCAACTGTTATCAAGAACAATAATTTCAGGACATCAAGACTGGATGCTAAAGGAAAAAAAAAAAAAAAAAGACAAATAGCTCAAGGAAAATCATATGTAAAATCATTTGAGAAATAAAGAATCTCATTTCATTTCATCATGGATTATAAACTTGTTTTTAATTGCTCTAGTTGATCAAATGGAACTTGAGGAGTGCTTATCTTGCCACATTAATAGCACCCAACACACAATTTATTAGCACTGATGGAGTTTGCTATATAGATTTATGTATGCTTTTATTTTATCCATGTTTTTGAACTGTCTCCAATCTCGGTACATGATAAAAGAAAACGAATCATCTAAATTCTGGGATTATGAAAATCTCCAGATATTATTGATCCCCAAAGATGGTATACTTCATTCATTCATCAGGAACATTTCTCTGCAAAAGAAGAAAAGACTGATAGTCTTTATCTTCCCAATACAATGCAGGAGATTAGCTTCTGATATACCAAAAACAGACAGCAGCGAGACATGATTATTTGAAGGAACCACAAAAATAATGTCAAAATCCAATGATTCGGGCAAAGATAAGCCCTTTTTTTGTGTTTTGTGTGTTGGAAACTCCTGGTTTACAAGTAAAAACCAAAAATCTGGTATCACCAATCCAATTTCACAAATAAATGCCTTGCAGCCGCTCTCAACAAGCCTTGATGCACTCTGAGCTAACATATATATCATCAATACCTATATGATATAAGCACAAGAAGTAATTTTTTTTTCTCCTCATGAGAAGTAATATCATAAGAACATTTACTAAAAGAGATCAAGATTTTCCTTTGACTATATTCTCTAAAATCCTTTCAAGGAAACAAGGGACTCAAAGAAGTAAATACCTTCTCATGTACTCAAACATTCCAGGGAGACGAGACTCCTTATCTTTGAAAGCTTCAATGTTCATTGGAAATGGTTTCACAAAATATCCAATGTCAGGATGCAACTTAATAGGAATCTTCTTGCCATTACAGTATAAGGCAAGCTTCAAAGGCAGTAGATGATGACGAAATTGAACATGAAGAATCCTTGTCGTTGTCTGACCAGGTTCCAAAGAAGTTATCTCTTCCATAGGAACCAGTACTGGCACGTCATTATCAGATGTCAAGGAGCTGCATTGTCAGATAAAAGCAAGTGGCCAAACTTAGTAACCAAAAGACAAGACACTAGATTCCTAAGGTACAAAAAAGGTTGAGAAGTCATTTCAGCTGTAGTCTTCCTATGGTTTAAACATCAAGGGGATCAACAAGACAATGTAAGACAATCCGATAATCAATAATGAATGACTAAAAATATGAATGTCTGCTGCACAAAGACACAATCTAATAATGAAAGATACCCTTTAGACCCAGCAAACCCATTTAAGAGTAATAAAATATAAACATAACAATACCTTAAGGACCTTTAGGAACAACAATGATGTAGAACCTTCAGTTTTCACCAAAATATCTTAATAACTAAGCTATTGGCGCTAGAGTCTTATATACAGAAATAAAAAAATATTGCTAAACCCCCAGAAACAATATAAAATATCTCTTCAAGTTTCCTATCACTAGAATACAAAAAGGAAAATTAATAATTGTTAATAGATTCTTTCCAAGATAGGCTTGGCTTGTGACTAGATCTTGTGCTTCACCACAGCAGGGACAATTTTCCACAATCAGGCAAAAACATAGGGTCACAGGTCAAAAACAAAGAACATATTGATTTAACTTGAAATTCAGTCATGTTATAGAACACCATAAATTAGAAAAACACTTCCAGAATGAAACTACAGATGATCTGGGTTGTATGTGCATCCTTCTATGTAAATTAGGGTGCAATCATATATCCAAAATTAATTGTGAGAAAAATTGGTAGGTGATGTTTTATAAATCTTCATGATTAGGATCAAAGTCACCAGTACATAGCAAGTTGCTTTGCAATTAAATACCTCAACCATTGGAAACGTGGATACAAGAGAACTTTTTCAAAAAAGAAAAAAAAAAGAACCAAAGAGGAAAAAAAAAGAACCAAAGAGAAAAAAAAATAAAAAGAAGAGTCACCTCTCAGTAGAATATGAAGTTCTGTGAGATTCCTCATCCACCAAAGTTAGATGCGAAATGGCCTGACTGGAACAGTTCTCAAAGGAAACTTCTACACATACAAGTAGACTTGATATGCTTGCAACTTCAGGAGAAAATGAATAATCCACCTTCAAGCCATTTCCATTTGCAGGATCCAAGAGTCCATAGCTTTTAGGTTTAACTCGATTTCCAATGTCCCTAATGGAAATTCTAGCAGAAGATCTACGTATTTGACTATGTTCTGATGTACTTTGGTTTGATAAATCAGTCTGCTGATCCAACCATGACTCCAAAGCTCTATCTGACATCAGTTCCTCCAAATCAGAAGAGGCCTGCTGAGGACCCTCACTCTGCTTTATATGAGCATCTGGAACATCTGACATCTGAATCAATGGATCAGCACCATTTCCATTCTCACTTGCAGAATTAGTCTCATCACTTTGAGAGCCACCATTGCCACTTGATTCGGTAATAGAATGTTCTGAGCTATAATCTGACCCAGTTTCCTGATCTGATGATCCAGATAGTGTGCCTGAACCATCTGTTTCCTCCCCCAACATATTGGTCTCATGGATTGTGTTTGAGAGTTCGGTAAGCTCATTCTGAAGTATAGTACAAGGTTTTGGAAGAGGTTCATATCCAGGAGCTGCATGAAGGACTATCTGTGAGAGAGATCCAGGAAGAAAGATCCGATAATTAATAGGTTCCGAGAACAATTGTTTTGTTTGCCCACGGAAAATGCATTCTGCAAGCACATGCAGCAGGTCCTCATTCTGAGGTGGAGAACTCATATCATCATGAACTTCTTGAGATCCTAATTTTGAAGAAAGAAGTTTCTTAAAAAGGCGAGCTCTGTCACGAACATCATAGCTCAGGTCAAACTCAGCCAGTTCAAGCAAATAGGCCCCTACTTTTTTAAGAGTCCAGAGATCTTCCTCCTCTGCACCTAATAATACCTATACATATGAATGATATAAGATACGTCCTGTTCCTAGAGCATTCCCTTTAGATGGAAAATAATGTGCACCACTAAGCTTACAAGAGGAAAGGAAGATAGTCTAGATTTTTGTGCACATGCACAACATTTCACAATTTTATAAATTCATCAAATGGAAGCTCAACAGAGGAAGAGTTATTTGGCATACCTTAACAGTGGTATTGAGAATCTGAAGCTTTGTTTCCAGCACTTCAGAAGAAAAGCTCCATGCAATATACTTGAGTACAGTCGTTAACATCCTTGGGATTATCTCTCCCAAATTGTTGTACTCCCCTATCATCCAAATTATTATTGCACGAGCTGCAGGTACCTTGATTGAATCCAGACTACGGACTAACTGAATGACAACCTTTAGAAAATAAAAGATACGTCACATACAACATCAATATGGAAAATAAAACCAGAAAATAAATGAAATGAGATATCTAGAATTGTTTAGACTTTTGATAACAAAAAGTTCCAATCTAATCAGGAAAACCTTTGTCGATGAAACATATTCATCACTTCTGTCCATGTTTTTCACAAGGTGCTTGTTTCCACAGAATTCAAATGGCTTATAATCCCTCAGTAACTCTTTAAAAAGGGAAGCAACTCCAACAAAGCATTTAAATACCAACCATCTTTCATAAAGAAATTAAAAAGAATTAAAAAAAATGTTAGGGGATGATGTTCCTTGATTTCATTTGCTCAAAGACAAAAGATATGCAGAAACCACATGTCTGAAACTGTAATGGGCCTCAGTCAGCCTAATGGTACTTTGCCACAACTTTTGGCAATAATTGCAACTATTACATAAGTATCCAAATTTAGCATTCAACAGTCAGCTTGGCCAGATTAGAAAAAAGGCAAAAACATTTTGTCCTGGACTATAACTTTTTTTTTTTCCTCATCAAGTCCGTCAACTTTTATTGTGTTGCATTGAATTCCTAAACTTTTATTTTTCCACACATTAAGTCTAATTTTACCATATTGAATAAAATACTAGTACAACTTAGCATGCATTAAGTCCCCAAACTATCATTTTTGTTCTATTAAATTCCCTTTGGTAAGGATTCAATATAATGCAATAAAAGTTGAAGGACTCAATAGAAAAAAAGCTATATCTGAAGGACCTAAGGATGCATTTTTCATCCATCTGCCTTTGCAATAGATACGCAGGTGTGGCAACATTCAGACAATCCCATCAACAGTTAAGAGTTGATGCATTTGCATCAGAAGAAACACTTGTACAATGACAGAAATTATAAATATCATAAAAATAAGAATCTAAACACAACAGTGCAGCATGGACATACAATACTAAGAATTACAAGATATTGAATTCTACAAGCAGAAAATTATGCACAAAATGAACATAAAACAACAATTTCTAACCTCCATCTATTTATTCTAAAAATTATTAGGTTTAGCAAACTAAACATACAAGAAGAAAGTAAGCAGAATAGAAGCTTTCTTTGCAGAAAAAGAAGTATTAAGGAAGAAGAATAAGGAATGCAACTTAAAGAATTGCACCACCAAGGACATTGAATAGTAAGCTGCCAATGGAAAATCTCGCAATAAGCCAGGAAGACCACCTTTTCCCATAGTAATGCTAAAAGAAAACTGATCCTTAACACAGGGATTCCTCTTCATACAAATACTCCCCAAACATTGTTGCAGAGAAAGCACAATGAGAAAGGACATTGGCATTACAAAGACCTCTCCATATTAAATAAAAAATACTTCTTCAAACATCTGGCCAAACCCAGTTCTCCTCAAAAACATAATTCCAAATGGGCCAAAAAATGAGTGAGAATGAGACAAACTATGCTCACAACAAACTACACACTCGTCCAGAGACATATGTGGCATCCTTTTCCCACAAATAATAACTATTTAACTGAACCATAGAAAGAACAAAACAGGAGTATACCTTCTCATGACTGGACGGATCTTGCTTTATAATTGATTTAATTGATGTTACTGCTTGGACTAAAACATCTGCTTCTCCATCAATGGATCCAACATCACAGTTCAGAAATTCTGCAATAAATTTTGTAATTCAGAAGCAAGAATCAGAATTTGCCACTTTGCTTAAAAAGCCACTTAAATGAATGAAAACAGACCTTCTCTAGTCAGAGACAACAGCCCTGCCAAGCATGTGTCAGCCATTTCGGGAAGGCGTTGAGCACACAAACCAATTGCAGCAACGGTATCAGCAGCAAATCTTCTGTCTGGATCTCTAATATAATCCTAGAAATAAATAGGTAATCTCATTTATCATTGCAAGTAACCACAGAACTAAAAAAAAACTTACATTGCATGTATCAGAAAAACTAGATCATATAAAGCCAGGTTCAGTAAAGTAAATTATCATGCATGATGGATAGCTAAGCCTACATTAAATTATTCATTGCAAATGTTAGTGAACAGATTTACCTATAGGCAAATGCAAATTCCACGCTGTCCTACTTTGCAACTTCCTATTACAATCAATTACTAACTTAGAAATTGAACAATCCTGAAAACTTGGAGGCAAAAGTTCATCTCCAACATCAGACTTTGCAGCTGATATTCCATCACAATTATTTTCTTCTGGCAAATGTAGCAGAAATTTTGCAACTTCCCTATTAAGATTACGACTCAGTTGTAACGAGTTGAGTTTCCATATTGGAGTTAGATGATTATGTTTCACATATGAATGAATTTAAAGCAAATGTGTCAATAAATTTCTAAACAACTAAATTGGCCGGCCTACTATAGGGTATTATAATTATACTAATTAAAGAAGCCAACCAAAGTTTTGATCATTGGCAGTCCCTGATTTCTCTAGACTTGATATTTGATAAGGTTATTTGGCTTATGTTTATCCTAACCAGCTAAATCCTCAAGCCCTACCCTGCTCCTAACCCAGCAATAATTTAAGATGGAAAAAACTTGCACTCACCTTAAAGCTGGATCACTCCTATCAATGCAATTATGCAAACATAAGGAAATTAATTTCTATGAAATAATTAATTTCCTCTTAACATCAGAATTTAATCTGATGTCATATCCTCACTCTCTTAATCTTACCTATGGACAGAAAGAAGGGCTTCATCTGCTTTTGCCATTTGATGCTATTTATTTTCTCAGTATTTTTCCCAAATGACTCAACAATAATCACATCTAAAAGATGCATACATAATAAATCGATTTTTTTCTTTTTGATAAGTTAAAAAATTGGATCAATATCCCTCCAAATATTCCTGGAGGGAGGACAACAATAAAGTCAAACATCCCAAAAAAAAAGGGCACTGGACCACATAACCTTCAGGCAGACAAAGGCCAAAAAGAAATACCTGAAATTCTTTGAAGATAGATGAAATAGACAATTCTGTTGTTATATAACAAAGAATCATAAGCTTCAATGCTTTTATTTGATATGAATCTGAAGAGACTACGAAAAAATCTTCAAAATATGGAGCAAAGAGAGAAGGCATTGCTTTAGCAAACACTTGAATGTTGCAAAGGACCTGCACATGTTTATAAAAAAAATACGTGCTTATTATATTATCAAGCAAAGGTTACATTTTAGCAAACATTCAATAATAGTCCAACTTTGAATTAGATAGGCATGCATCATTCTGATGCTGGAAAATCAACTAAAAACAGTATTGATATTGTGGATTACCAATGCCTAGCAAACTTATAAAATTTGGCACTGAACATTCATGTTATCCAAATTGTATCAAACCAGCCCTAGCAGCACAAACAAATCAGGTCCAAGTCAAATACATTCCAAATATACTACTAGTTGATCAAGATAATAAAGCAAAGACGTATCCAGGAAAACATATTGATCGAGATAATAAAGTAAAGATGTACCCAGGAAAACATATCATATTATAAAGTACCAACCCCCACTGTTTACAACCCACATGGAATTAAACACAAAAAGCTTAGATATTTGGTTTCAATCAACTTCAAATGGAGTTACTTCAATCCTCAGATTCTTTTCCCCAATGCTAGAAATGCAGAGTCCAAAAACTTTCTTTCTAAAGAGACTCATATTCCTTTTCCAAAATGCCTTATTTTCACACATCTCCTTATCACTATTGCAATCCTTATCTCATAGATTAGTTTCTTGAAATTATTATATAATAGTGTAAAAGGGGGGAAAAAAAGCAAACCAAAAAAAAAACAAAGAAAGATTGCATAAACCAAAAACAACTAATTTATATTTATTGACCCATCATTACATATAAAATAATATAGTAGATGAAGGATAAGGTAGGTACCACATATTTTGAAGCATTAGAAGATCTCAGCAGAAACAAAAGTGGTTTAACAATTCTTTTGACATCTTCACATGGTGCCATTATCCAATGGACACCAGCCGCTGCTAGAACAACTGCACTGTTGTTACTCCATAGTAATGGAGATGTACATTGGAGTAGGAGCTTCATATCATCATTACTTTTGCCAGATGTAAATTTGGCACCATCAAATCTAAAAGAACTAGTGTTGGCATAGCTTGACCGTGATAGGTATTCATCAGGCCCTTCAATATAACACCTTGATATCATACTTGCCAACTCCACGTCATATTTCCAACTCATACTTCCATCTTTTTCTAATGAAAATTCAACATCTGAACCATCCTTTTCAGACCGAGAACTTTCCTCGCAATGCAAGGAGAACATAATAGATTCTTTTACCAGACCATGCCTTGCAATTGCATAGCGCAGAAGGATTCCAGTTAGAACTATCTGACCCCACTCTTCCACATCAGGGAGAACCTCACACAACCTTCTATAATTTCTTCTTATCAAAGAATAATTACTTGGACAAACGGAAGCAAATGCAGCAGCGGCAGCTCCAACTACTCCAGGCGAATGATCACTTAACAATATACCAACAATCTGCATGACACTCCAACAATAATAGCAATTTATAAAAAATAATTATCTACAGAAAGGCAAAATAGTAGTATATCTGCATATTCCATTTAATACAAACTAGCATAATATAACAAAGGCACAGATTCAATTCTTTAGTCCAATAGAATTAAGCAATTAGCCCAAAGATTAAAAAAATAAAATAAAATGATAAATTTCTTGACTGCACCTCCTCAATTGCCGAGGAATGTTCCTCTAGGCGTAAATCATGTAACTTGGGAAGAGCATTAGCTGCACATTTTCTGACGTAGACAGATGGGTCTCTGGCACACTTGCCAATTGCCACTAAAACAAGAGGTGCTATTACATGAAGACGGATTCCTGCCATAGTACGAAGAGCACATGCCCGCACCAGCGCATTGGTGTCTCCCAAATCCTTTTGGAATGAATTGATTGACAGTAAAGCCTCATTTGGACGCCTAGAGAGAAAAGACTCAGAAAGTCAATGTAAGAAATATCAAAATAGACCACAAAACTTAATGAGCAGAATCAATTGAAGCAAAACTTTATCATCAATCCCAGAATGCAACAGAAGCCTAATCCTGAAACTGAATCAGCATGTTGCCAAACTTGAATTAAGTTCACCTTCCCTCTAATAAGAAAAAAAAAGTGCATTTGTAGCATAGCATAGTCCTTGAATCCTGTTTTCCAAGAGCTAGCTTGCCTATTTTATGATAGCCATGAAACAGTTTTCAATCTCCTTGTGGAGTAGTGCAGTTATAAAGGAAATCATGGGGCACATCCCTATATTTCAGTCGATTCAGTGAATCCCTTAGAATGCCACAGAAATCTGCAATTTCTTTTGTTCAATGGAGTTGAATAGTTCTAGCTACAGGCATGGCCTTTCGTTCTAAGGAATTTCATAGAAAATGCTCATTACGTACTTTTCAGCATAATGCAGCAAGTACAAGTAAACCAACTTCTTCACTTCCAATGACTGAGAGGCCACATTTTTAACAACCTGTAATTCCCTTGATAACAGGGGAAAAAAACAAAGATGTCAAAATAAGTAAGAAGAATCAAATGTTATCAATTTATGGAAAATTTCACATGGTATTGAGGATGTAACAAGCAAACTGATTTTCATTTCTCATGCCAGGTTTCGATCCTGATTCCTTTGACAAATACACAAGCATTGCATAAATAAAGCTGAGCATTATTCCAACTGATGAATCCTCAAATTGTACTATCATTATTTTAAACTTGTACAAACCAATCACTAAGAAGATTGTAATCTCTTCCAATTTCGATAGTAATTCCAGCTTATGATTGGACAAAAATTAAATACCTCGTCCATTTTTTAATTAGTCTAGAAAGCTGATCACTGAATCAATTTGATAATGAACAAAAAAAAACTTTAAAATAACAGCTGGATCTGGAAACAAACTAGCTAGTTTAAATAATTTGCATAACTTAACGTTCAAGTAATCCAAAATCCAACAGCTAGAACCAGAGTATCTTTCATACAACCACAAGCTCGATAGACTTCACGTGATTATAATTCAAACTATTAAGCATTGAGAGTACATTGGAATTCATGCCACGAAATGAAATAAGTAGTTTAACGTTCAAATAACACATTTTCTCCAAAATTCTAACAATTTCCGAGCATCCAAGCAAAAAGCGGATGGAGATTAATTATAAAATTAAGGACCTGAGGGAAGAAATTGGAAACGTCAAAGCCTTGAGCGATGAGAGCAAGGAGGCGCTTGAGAGCTTCGCATTTCTCAGAGTCGAATTTGCTATCGAGCAAGGGAGCGATGTTAACGTCCTCTGGATCGTCGTATAAGTGAGCGTCTGTACCAATCCGAAACATGATCGATGATGCCTTGCTGAATGTCTCTTGTGTGGCGCCCAAGTGGGGAAACATATTCTATATCTCTAGATTTGGCTTCAAAGTTGGGTGTATTACAGAGAGAGGAGTGAAGGAAGAGAGGTTTTTTCAGTGCTCTGTTTTTTTTGTTTCCTTGATGTAGTACTGAGTTGAGAAAGGAGTTTTGGAGGAGAGGAGGAGAGCTGGTGCTGGTGGAGCTTGTTTGGATGCGAGGATAGGGTCTCATAGTGAGGAATTTGCAGGTTAACCTTATCCGGGTTTAAATTTGTGACCAAAAATTATTTTATAATATAAATTTAAAAATATTTAAAAATAGATATTTCAATTATCGATTCCTATATTTTACTATCAGTCGGATGTCCACGTTATTTTTAATGCCACGTAAGCCATTGAATAGAATCCACGTTATAGACGAAGACAAAATATTAAAAAAATTAAAAAAAAACAACTTTAACCAAAAATTCACCAATTTTGGCATGTTAAACAAAACAACAATTTTATGTATAATGTTTAAGTTAGTATAATATTACTTTTGATGTTTTAAAATTTGGTGAAATTTGCATTTTATGAATATAAGAGCCTATTAAATAGAGGTGAAATTTTTTCAATTTTAAAATATAAAAAATAATTTTATATCCATAAAATATTAAAGATAAAATTACAGTTTTTATTAGGTATTAAAAGTAGGAATTTATTAGACTTTTTTTTTTTTTTTGTCAGGTAATATTTTAACCGAAAGACGAATACAAAGAGTGTGAGCATAACAACTATTATACAAAGCTTCGGAGAGGCTCCTCTTAGCAGGGCAATTAGCAAGAGAATTCCCTTTCCTTCTAACAAAAATATAGAAAGAACAAACAAAGGAAATAAGGTTCTTAATATCCAAAATAAGTGGAGTTATGGTAACTGGTGAGCAGGAGTTGTTGGACTAGAAAATATCCTTAAAGCATTTAGAATCACCTTCTACAATAATTCTGTGAAAATTAAAATACTTAGCCAATAAAATAGCTTGTCTTATAAAAGCTAAAGCTTCAGCTGTGAATGCATCTGAGATTTCAGTCCAATACCTAAGAAATAACAGAACTCGAATCGTTCCTGGGTGCAGCAACAGAACTGGTGCAACCTCTTTGAAAATTTGTGGCCCCATCAACATTGATTTTTATAACTCTCTCGGGTGGGGGAAGCCAAGCCAACATTTTTGAGGAGCTAATGAATTCTTAGAGGGGCACATCATTGGAACACGTTGCTTCTTGTAATTCAGACTCATATTGGAAAGCAAGCTGATGAATTACATTGCTGGAGCTGTCAAGATTTTCAAACAAAAGCTTGTTTGGGGCCTTCCAAATCTGCTAGCAAGTGAAACTAACATGGGCTAAGGACTTAGAAACATCTACCCTGCAAGCAAAGAGATATTCTTTCCCAACGAGATACGTCTTTTGAGTTTGGGGAAACACAATGAGATATAGCAATAGATGCATGGTTGGAAACAAATATGGGAAATCTTGGGACATAAAAATAACATATGTTCCAAGGTCTCCCGCTGTCCACACTGAAACTGCAGCTCAAATTGACCCGAGAAACTCTAATATTTAAATCAGCAGCCGAAGGCAACTCATTTGATAGGGCTCTACGCCATAAAACTTTAAGTTTTATTGGGAATTTTAGATTCCACAAGTTTTCCATACAACATATGGGGTACATCAGGGCTATTCGCAGGATCTCCTTCATAGTCAGTCCAACTTTGAAGTAGAGAGAAATACCCAAACCAAACCGAATGGGAATATGATTTTTATAAATTGCCACACCAACCTGACATCGGAATGGGAATAAAGAAAATAATAAAAACATCATGCTGTATAAAATTAGATGAGATTAAATTATTTTTCAAAGAATGTCTATGCCAATCCACCAAGATTTCAACATTTTCATCCTTCACTTGGAACCATCTTTCAACTTAGGAATGAAGAGGAAAGGGCTAGCGATCCAAGGATCTTTTGCAACGGCGGAGGGAGAGCAGGACTGCGAGGGGCCTTGGCCCCCAAACTTTGTAGAACTTCATATATATACAATTTTTTTTTTTTGTAATATAAATAAAATACCAAAAATTAAAAAATATTTTTCTTTTGCCCCCTAAATATCTAGAAGTTTTCATATATACTCTTTAAAAAAAATTAACATTTAATCTTTAATTTTGATTGAAAAACTAAAATATTATTTTCACATATATTAAAAATTTTAGTTAATATATTAATTTTATATAACTTTTCGAATACATTTTGATTTTAATTAATAAAAAATTGATATATTAGGAAATAATAAAAAATACTAAATATGTACATATTTAACAATTAATAAATTAACTAAAATGACTTTTAAAAAAACTAAAATGATATTGAAATATTTTAAAGTAAATGAAAATTAAAAGGATATAAATAATTAAATATGAAAATAATGAAATAAAAAATTATAATAAAAATAAAAAAGAGTGAAATAAAATTAATAAAATATAGGAGTGCTTATTTATCGGTTTCGCTTTGGTTAACCAATTTATAAACTAAAAAATAAAAATTAGTCCATTAATATCGGTTTTTGTAAAATACTAACCGTTCGGTTCGGTTAACTTATTTTTCGGATCAGTTTCGGTTCAGTTTTTCGGTTAATCAAATCCAACAGTTTTTTTGCTCGCCCCTAGTTTACTCTACAATTCTTCAATGCTATATATATAATATATATACCATCCATTATTTTTGAAAATTTTTTTTTCTATTTATTTAAGGAGATTATATATGTTCAACCGTGGATAGAGCTGAGAAAAAAATTGGTTGATTCGATTAATAGAAATGAATTAGTTAATCAATTGTAACGGACTGTTTAATAGTTAGTATTTTGAAAAATAATATTAATGGACTATTTTTTTTTTCTTATGAACTGGTTAATTGGTCAATGATTACCCTTACAATTTATTAACTTTATTTCACTTTTTCTTTCTTTTTATTATAATTTTTTATTTAATTTTTTATATTACTTTAATTTTCATTTATTTTAAAATATATTTCAATTTCATTTTAATTTTTTTAAAGATATTTTAGTTAATTTATTAAGTGTTCAATATGTTTATATTTAGTATTTCTTATTATTTTTTTAATTTATCAATTTTACATTAATAAAAATTAAAATCTAATTGAAAAGTTATATAACATTAATATATTAACTAAAATTTTTAATAATTTTAAAAAAAATTAAAATTTTTAATATATATGAAAATAATGCATGTCAAGTTAACAAAAAAAATAAAGAAAAAGAGTTGTTAACACTGTATGAATTTATTTTAATAGTTTTATATTTTTTAAATATTTTTGCTGCACTTTTTTTTATTATCCTAATTATTTTAAATTTCAAATTTTTTTTAATTGGCGATTAGTTTATGTAATCATTCACCTAATTAGACATGATCATAAATCAGTTAATTCATTTACTTATTAAGTTTTAATTTTTAAAAATAAAATTGTTTATATCCACCAAAAACTTTTATTTTAACAATAATAATGTTATATTATAGTAAATAATTTTAATTTTTAAGTATCTCAAACATTTTAATTTTATTTATGTTTTCATATTATAATTGTAGTGGTTAATCGAAAAAATATTGATTAACCGATCCGAAAAATCGAAACCAATGAATTGATTAACCGATTGTAGCAAATAGCTTAATGTTTAGTATTTTAAAATAGTAATTTTTTTTTTATTTATGAACTGCTTAACCGGTCTATAATTACCTCTGATAGTGAGACTATTAAATTATTTCGCAAAAAGTATATTTTTTAAAATTTAAGTAATTGTCATATATTAACTAAGAATCATCAATTAATTAATTAAACTAATAAAAAAAAGCTACAAAATTAGGAAATTGGGCAAAAAAATATTTATTCAAAGAAAGAAAATATGACAGCAAGATGGCTAGGGGTGAGCATGGACCAGTTAACCGGTACATGAGTATCAAAAAAATCAGTCCATTAACTATCGGTTTTTAAAAATCACCAACTAAACAGTCCATTACTATTGATTAAGCAGTCCATCGGTTTCGATCTTTCGGATCGGTTAACCAATATTATTTCGGTTAACCACTATAATTATAAGATATATTCATAAAAAATTAAAATATCCAAAATACTTAAAAATAAAAATTAGAAACCAAATATAATTCAATATAATATTCAAATTATAAATATAAACTAAAAATGTTGTGTCAATATGCATGCATAAAATAGAAAAATATAATAAACGAAAAAATTGTAATTTATTAATTTTATTAAATATTAATTATTACTTGTAACGAAATTTTTTATTTTTAAAGTGAAATATATTTAATTCGAATTGCAAGTGTTAAATGTTAATTATAAGAATATTAAAACTGACATTCTACATTTTAATTGAATATTATTTATCATATTAAATTTTAATAATTTAAATATAAAATATTTTAATTAAAGAGTTAAAATTATTAAATTAATTAGTAATTACAATTAGAAATTAATTATATATATTAAAAAGTTTGAAAGGTAAAAAGTTTTGTATTTGTGAAAATAAAAATCAATAATAGATGTAACTTTTCGTTAATATATTAATATTATAACTTTTCGAATATATTATTATTTTTATTATTGAAAAATTAATAAATCAAGAAATAATAATATAGACTAAATATGAACATATTGATTAATTAATAAATTAACTAAAAATTTGGTTATCGGTTCGGTTATCCAATTATATGAGATAAAACTATTAACCAGTCCATTAATATTAGAGGTGGCAAATTGGGCGGGTTGGGCGGGTTTGGGTTGGGTCATTAATGGGCGGGTCATAAATGGGCGGGTCACAAATGGGTCAAAAAACATGGGTCGTAAATGGGCCAAATGCCCAAATGGGTTGGGCGGGTTGGGTCAACCCATGGGCTAAAAATTTTTTGAATGTAAAAAAAATTTATAATAATATGCAAATGAGTCGGGTAGTCCAAACGACCGATTTTGGTCCAAACGGATTGAGTGGCCCAAATGGGCCGCTTGAGGCCTAAATGGGCCGAGAAGTAATTTGAACCTTTTAATCCATTTTTAATAAAAAATAATTTTTGATATAATAAAAAGATATTAAAGCGACTAATATGAAATAATTTGGGCCAAATAGATTGTGTGGTCCAAATGGGCCGCTTTAGGCCCAAACGGGCCGATATGTGGTTTGACCCTTTTAATTCATTTTTAATAAAAAATAATTTTTCTAATAACAAGTAACTAATATAAAATAATTTGTCACAAATAGATATACATATAGACAATAATCGAGTGGTCCAAACGGACTGATTTTGGTCCAAACGGATTGAGTGGCCCAAATGGGCCGCTTGAGACCCAAACGGGCCAAAATGTAATTTGATATTTTTAATCCATTTTTAATGAGAAATAATTTCGGATATAATGAAATGATATTAAAGTGACTAATATAAAATATTTTATACAAATGGATATACAAATAGCAAGTAATTGTTTATTTCAAAATATTAATCTTACAAAAATATCGTATATATAAATAGTAAGAAATAACTATTTTCCGATCACTCCACACTTTGATTTTGTTTTGAAAATTTAATATCCTTTCCCATGTGATATTGACAGTCATCCTCAGCTGCAATATTAATAAATACTAATCAGAATATTATAAGATTACGCAAAACATGTTCAAATAAATAATTGCATTTATTTTACCTTCAAATCCAAATAACCAACTACGAGTTGTAATCAATGCCTCTGCATTTTCAGGTAACATGGATGCCCTCCATTTGTTGAGAATTCTTCCTCCCATACTAAATGCTGACTCTGAAGCAACAGTAGTAATGGGAATTGTCATAATATCTCTAGCCATTACAGAAAGAATGGGATATTTTGACTCATTATCCTTCCACCAATATAACACATCAAATTGAGGAGTTCTGCTCAGTCTTGGATCATTCAAATATACATCTAACTCGGATTTATCTCCAAAACTACTGCCAAGACTTTCAAATTCCTACATAACAATTATTATACAAGTTATACTATATATTACTTCAAGAATGCAAATATATTATTATAAAAAAGTATAAAAATTAAGGATAAAAGACGCACTTTCATAAGATCATCATCCACACTTGGTCTCCTTTCTGTTGATGCCTGACAAGTTGGGTTATTAATTGCATATGACGCAAAAAGTTCATACAACTTATCCTTAATTTCTCTGCATTCATATTGAGCAACAATCTCATCTCCAAATAACTTTCTATAAGAAAATGTTATAAAATCCAACTTATAACGAGGATCTAGAATAACAGCAAATGAAAGAATAGTGCTGTAGCAGTCCCAGTACTTTTCAAACTTATCAAACATCAAAGTAGTCATATCCTTAATACACTGATCTTCACTTATTTTTCCTTCCAACAACAACAGATGATGACAGAATTATTAGATAGGTTTGCCTGGTGATCCCTCCTCAACATGTTCTTGAGAGGGAAAGATCATTGAATTGGATTCAATTATGACAAGCATGTGAAGTGATCATGCCATTTTCTTTAATGTGATTGAGCAACTTATTGCCATTTCAATGACTCGTAGACAACCATCAAGCTTTTGACAATCCCAAACATAAAACAAGGGGGAAAAACAGATATCCATGCAGACCATAACCCTTTCTTCAATCAAATAATATCTTTAGTTTTGTTGATATTAGCTTCTATGTTCCCCCAACATAAGCAGATGATGACAGTAAAACCTCATCATCAAAATTGTTTTCTTTAACAGCCAATGTTCTTTATCAAGACATGAATCCAACAAAATACATAATGGGACAATTGAAAATCTGGTGAAAATTTAATAAGATAATATCCCTAGAGCTTGAAAATTATATAAAATTTCAAGAATTATTCTGAAAAACAAAAGCTTTTGGCAAAAAGCAAAATGATCATTTAAAAAACCTACAAGTTAAGCAACTATTCTAACAACAATAGCAAAGGAATTGCAGGGTAATAAATTGATCTTAAAATATAAAGCAGATAATTGATGAGAATGACAAATAGAATTTTAATAAGGACATTCAATTGCAATAAAGCAACCACAAAATATTATTAAATCCTTCACCATCCAAAACATGTCCTCTACTGTAATATGAAAAATGTGTAATAACATGTCCTTTATTGTAAGTTTGTATACGAAGTCGAACAAAGAGCTTTAGGAAGACAATTTCTAAGCATACTTCAAGAGATCGATATGAAATAGATAAGCTAGCTAGAAAGAACCATATCCACTTGAAAGTGGCAATTCCAATATCATGCTCGAAGACAAATGAAACATTAGCACAAAATTCTTGATATATTTGAACATAATTAAGTTAGTTTAAAGACACATAATTCCCACATGCAGTTAACAGCAGGCTTTTGTTCCTCCATTCTATTTGGCCAAGATCAATTTGAATCGGACAGTTCCATTATTGAAAGAAACCAATTAAATCACGATAAAGCAGCAGAAGAATATAATTGGCCATTGAATTAAAAACAGTAGGACATTATCCAAGTCAAGGCTAGAGTAAACGTTAAGCGAGACCCGAAAACAGTTAAGTTGTAATGTTATAAGACGTAAGAGAAGAAGAGAAGAACAATGCAGGAAAATAGAAAAGGAGGTAAAGTGGGTAAGATGATGATCTTAAAATCCCCCAAAAGGATAATTTCATTATACGATTACTAACCATAAAAAGAGCAACCATGTATGAATATACCTAAAGGAAAAACTCCATTAACCTAGCATTTACAACTTTCGATGCCTACAGTACCAATCGACTCAATTTCTCCTTTTTCAATAGCTATTGGGGACTGGATTCACATTTCTCATTCAAAACTACAAATGCAATAGGAGAGCTTACATGGCAGCGAGCACGAGAGAGAGAGGCAGCGAGCACGAGAGAGAGAGGCAGCGAGGATGGCAGCGGCGATGATTAGACAGTGGAGAGGGAGAGAGGAGGCGGAGGTGGAAGCACTCGATGGTGAGAGCGAGAGAGCGAGACAGATAGAGAGGGCCACAACAAACAGAAACTGGAAGGGGCAGAGTGAGGCCTGTTGGGCAAACGGGCCAGACCCAAACGGGCCTTGTTTTATACGGGCCTTATTTGGGCGGGTTTAAATGGGTAAATTTTTAATTGGGTTGGGTTTGGGTCAATTTTTATTGGGCGGGTTGGGCGGGCTTTTTGGGTCTGGGCCAAGTTTGACAGGCCTAATTAATATTGATTTTTTTAAAATACTAACCATTAATCAGTCCATTACAATCGATTAATCAGTATATCGATTTGATTTTGGATCGATTTACCGATTAACCGTATCAAGCGGTTTTTTTGTTCACCCTTAATTATTCTCGTGCCTGCCGCTCATTATACCATTTATAAGTTCCGACAATTAAATTTTCAAAAATTATAAGTCAATATTATTATAAAATTCTAAAATCCATCATAAAGAAAAGCAAATTTAATATACAAATTTAAACAATTAAATATTCAATGGTTTTTCTTTTCCTATTAAGGCACGGCTAAAAACAAAGTTTGCAGCACGAATTATTATATTTATATATAAATTAAATAGCTATTTCTTTTGAGATATCAAAATAAATAAAACACATAAATCTATAAAAATAGATAGGATGAATGAAAAATAAAGATAAATCACAATAAATAAATAAATAAATCATTATGAGTAATTTAATTTTATAGTTTTTAATTTTAAAACATGAGAATATATTAAGAAAAGAATTATGTATGATGGAAATGCTCGTAAAGTCTATACAAGTGCACATTATAAATGAAAAATTCGGTTTGATAATAGTTTGATTTTTAAAATCCTAAAACCGAAAATATTGGACCAACCGAAATTCACAGCGAAACTACGTCGTTTTATAGGTTCAGTATGCGCAGGATGCCCTAGCATATTACCCCTAAAATTCCCAATCCCCTTCTCTCGAGAAACAGCCAGCCTCTCCCCTTTCTCATCACGTCTTCCACCGTCGCTGGCCACCGCCGTCTAGTGTCGATCGGTCTCACCTTTCTTACATCATCTCGATCTTTGTCTCACCTCTGTTTCTCTTCTTCTGTAGAGAATATAAATTTCAGAGGTATGTTCTTTTTTTTTTTTCCAACTCGCATCTGTTTCTCTTCTTGGTTTTGATTTTCGTTGACTTGATTTTGGATCTTTGCATGATTTTTTTTTTTACTTTTGAATTAATTTTGAAGAATGAGAGGCTCCTGTTATTATATTGTTGTAGATTGGAACTCGTAGTTGGAAAAAAGGGATGGGGCCTTACTACATTTTAATGTTCTGTTGCTTGAAATCCAAATTTAATTGCTCCAATTGCAGCTGATGAAAATTCTAAGCTTTTTTTTACTTGTCTAAAATATCAAAGGAAAGATGGTTGGAGGACTTGTCTCTTTGCTTCTACCAGTCCGAAAACCCCAACAGCCAAAAATTTCTAGTTGTAAATTAGTAAGCTTCAAATTGAACTTTGAAGTTTGAGTTGTCAAATCAATCACTCGAAAGTACAAACTTGTACATCATAGCTGAAATTCAGTCCACTGAAAAAGTCTGGTTAGCTCAGATGAATTTTTTTTGGTACATTGATGAATAAATTATGGAACTTCAGCTGCTTAATAAGTGTATTGTCTAATGTCTAGCGTGTTCTTGGACATATAACTCTTCACTGGACTATGCAGCTACTTAGTTTCAAAGTGTTATAAGTTAATATCGCTGTTTACTGTTGAATTATAAAGCTTCCACGGATTGTAGTATCTTCATTTTTTACTATCTTCCTTTATTTAAGCAAAAATAATTGCCTCATTTATGCTTTTTCTCCATAAGTTTGTGTGCTGGCTTTAATTTTTTATTTTATTTCGAGTGAAATATGTATCTTGTTGTTGATAATTGAAATCTATTCTCTTTTTCAGGAAAAAAAGTGTATATCAGGAGCATGCAGTTCTACTTTTCATAAATTGAAGCTGATAATTTTTGCCTTCTTTATTCTCTGAATTTTTGTTTCACTGGTTCATGAAACCATGAAATTTGTTGCACTTGTCAGATCAATTCGTGCCCGTCCTATTCTCCATGAAGTAAATGGCCCTTTGCAGGTCCGTTTTTTCCAGCATGATTTTGTTCCTAGAGATCCCAAGGTGAAGCCCAAAAAATACAAGTATCCAGCATTCTATGATCCGTATGGTCCAAGACCTCCACCCTCTGACAAAATCATTCAACTAGCTGAGCGCATTGCTGCCCTGCCACCTGAGGAACGTCGACAAATTGGCCCAATTCTCCAATACAAATTAAAGCATCCAAAGCTGCAGCCAATTTCTACAGAAGGCATGGACATGGGCCCCCAAGGTGGCCCAGGAGCTGCAGGATCTGCAAAGGTTGAAGAGAAAAAGGAGAAAACAGCCTTTGATGTGAAGTTGGAGAAGTTTGATGCAGCAGCAAAAATCAAGGTGATTAAAGAGGTTAGAGCTTTCACAAATTTGGGATTGAAGGAGGCCAAAGATCTGGTTGAGAAGGTTCCTGTTTTGCTTAAACAAGGGGTTACCAAAGATGAAGCAAATAACATAATAGAGAAAATAAAAGCTGTTGGAGGTGTTGCTGTCATGGAGTGAGAGATCAATTTTTGCGTAAGAGAATCTCAGGGTCACAATTTTATATCTGATTGTGCAGATAGGTTGCTGATGTCTTTAGAGATGTGATTCAATAACTGGATTTTAGTTTACTATTATGCTCCCATGGAACTGCATCTGCTGCCTGTGCACTTTCCTGCCTAGCTTTTTACAGGTGGAGACCAGGAAGCTACAACACTGACGAATTTTATTCTTTCATTAACATTAATTTTGAAATCGCTAGCTGCGTTTGTTATTTTTTGTTGGTACATTGCTAAAATTTTATTTATGAGACCAGGTTTGGTAAGAATGACAGTGGCTCTGAAACTAAAATCGTCACCTCTCCCCATCTGGATCATTTTATATTTGGTTGGTTTGTGGGTGATTGAGAATCAGAATTCCTCCATGGAAATGGAGCTTCAGTTGAAATTCCAATACGTGTTTGTAAAATATTTATATAGTTTTTGCTGGAATAATTTATTCAATAAATTTTTGATTGAGAAGTCAGAAGCATTTTGATCCAAGATAAATGTGTTTCTTTTTAATTAAGGATAAACTCTTGTTGGTATTTTTTTGCTTTGAAAGACATTTACATTCAACAAATTGGACGAAGGACAAAGAATTATGTGTTTTTCTATTTGGAATGAATTCGGTGGAAGCCTGGTGCTTTCGACATTGCAGGACACAGTCATCAGATCTTTCATGTGTTTGTTGTTCTAGCTGCACCTGTTCACAGTGCTGCAACTTTGGTAATTCTGGATTTTCGCTGCAGATCACCTGCCTGCTCATGTTAGGCATATGTAATTTTCTCGGTTCTGTACTAACTTATGAAGTTTTTATTGTAATACTGGTAGTAGGATACGATCATAGTCTTTGTATTTGTAACATGAAACTGTGAATTTAAGCTGCATTGTTCTGGCTTCCGTTATTTTCTGTTTAGATTAAAGCACAGAGATAATATAGTCTTATCTTGTGGACATTTATAAATTTTCAAACTTTTTACAGTTAATACAAGAATAAAATTTTGAAACATGGATTAAGTAAGATGTCATAAACCACAAGCAATAAAATCAATTAGTGTTTTTACTTTTTAAAAAGTTATATCCATGCCAAAGAGTTTGAAATTATATTACTTCAGAACTTGATAATGGTAATTAGTTGCGAGGAATACACATGGACCTAATCTATGGTCAGTTACAATAGGATACAGAGCCTACTGATCTGTTTCTAATTGTATGCCATTTAATTATTCCCATAATAAATTTGTAACTTCATATTAATAATAGCCTCCTCATATCTCCTCCTATCCCCGTTTTGTCTTTCCAAATTTCCAGTAACACAACTGCCAGAAATTACATAAATGTGAAGCTTCCTATATAAACCACATACTTTGATGAATCTCTCCACCCATCTTTCATCTCTCAATCTCTCTTTCATATTTACAGTTTTATACAAAATGGGTTGCAACCTTAAGATCATAGTTCTTCTCGTAACTCTCTTAGCAGCAAGCTTAAACTTCAATGCCATGGGACGGCCCTTAGCCTCAAGCTCCTATGATCTTGTGGCTCGATTGAAACTGGACCAAGAATCAACAGATTGCTGGAGTTCTTTAATCCAACTACAAGCATGCACTAATGAGATTCTACTTTTTTTCCTTAATGGCCAGATTCACTTAGGTCTCCCTTGTTGTCATTCTATCCGTACAATTACTGAACAATGCTGGCCTAATCTGATTGAAACACTTGGTTTTACAACCGAAGAAGAAGACATACTTGAAGGTTTCTGCATTAAAGAAACTCAAAATTCCTCTCCTCCACCTCTGGTGCCTAATAAGCTTGTTTGGAAGCAGTCTTTGGTTCCTTGAATAGAGCATTCACATGGGTGAAAGATTAATAATTGAAATCTTGTTCTTGGTTGGTCTGTAATTTTGCTTTTAGTCATCTGACTTGATGTTTTATAGTCGATTTGTCTTGTCCTGGTTTATGTGTCTGTTTTCTTGGCTATGGAAATTTTAATGAAATCAGAGCTTAATTAATGTGCTGTCTTGAAACATTTTCCTTTCCTTGTTTAGATTTAAACAGTTCATAATTTTCTTTTGCCTTGTTTATGCAAGAAAGTAGAATATTTTCACGAGATCATTGTTATACAGGGAATATGCAAAGAAGATACATATTGATGTTGGAAATTCAGGCTCCTTTTCTTAATTATTTATACATTTTTAATGTGTGTGTGTGTATATATATATATAATCAAATTGAACGTGATCTATCTGCCTTTTAATGGTGTTGGAAATATTGTTTATCATTTTCATTTTTGACGCGATGGATCAAGCCAAAGTTTTCAGTCTGCTAGTCCACGACAAAAGCTGGGGGCCTCACCTTTTCCCGAGGCAGAGCTGTGTTGATTTCAGTTTTTAAAGTATGTAAAAACAGAGGCTTCTTTTCAGGGCATTTATCCATTTCTGCATGCCCCACTTGGTGCTAGGACCCCACTCTATATTTCAACTTAAAAATAAATACGAAATTTATTTAACTTGTTTAAACTTTTATATATCTAATAATAATAATAATAATAATTTTAATATAAATAGTAAAAATAATATTTCTGCGTATTTAAACAATTAAATTTCATATGTTCATTCCATCCAACGGATAAAGTGTATGCATATTACATGCATAAGTGGACCTATCTCATTTCAAATATTAAAAATAAATACTCGTTTCACTAAATTATCATTTATTATACAAACCATTAATATTAAGGCAATAATTAATTTTACTATTTTTATGTAAAATTAAAATGTCTTTTCTTAATCTAATAAAGTTTCTAAAAAAAGAGAAATTTATTAATGTATTAAATATTTTATTGATATTATATGAGTATAAAAATTGAAAATGATATATTAAATATTAGTTTAAATTTACCAAATTGATAATTTATGGGATAAATTCTTTTTTAGGTTAGAAGAGAAATAATATATTACATATTACTTAAAATCAAATAGTAAAAAAAACAAAATTGTGGACTAAATAAAAATAAAAACTAGTTGAGGGACCAAAGCAAATTATTTGCTGTTTATTTTTACAATTTCCAAAACAAATTCCAAACAACAACAAATAACAAAATTAGGACACACTATACAATGCAACGCGCTCCAACTGGGCGTGCAGATCCAACACTGTCCCCACCACTGTGACCGTAAAACCCACAAAACAATCCCTTGCATCTTGTTCAACAACCAACTCTCCCCACTGACTCAAAACCCAAAATTCATTTTCATCAAAACCCCCATTAAGTCCCCACATTCTCCACCGATTCCCTCCAGGTAACTCACTCTTGATCTCCGGCTCCAATTTTAACTCCGGCGACCTTCTTCTGTTCGCTTACATTTTGTCTTGTTCTTGTTTTAGTTTCCATTTGGACCTTTTTTCGATCCTTGCATGTGTTATTGCTTCCAATTTCTGTGTATAATGTCTGATCTCTTCTGTAATTGAGTCTGCGTTGTGCCTATCTTTTATCTGACCTGCATGCATTACTCCTATTTTAAGCTTTTTATCAATAGTAATTCTAGTTCTTTGCGATTTTTCTAGCTTTGATCCTGTTTGGCTCTTTGGAATCTTTGTGCTAAAGATAATGTGGTATTTGACCTTATTTGCATTTGTTTCTCTAGTGTGGGATAATTGACTTCTCTGTTTGGATCATTTCTGTTCTATGTTTTTTCGTCTGACATGTGTTCCTCTCTAAATTTCCTGGGAAAAAACAAAAGAAGATATTAAGGTCTAATTGATCTGTACGGATGTGATACTTTTTCCTATCTTCAAGTTATTATGTTAGTAGAGTATGCATTTTCTTTACCGCAGCAAAATAAATTAGGTTGGCTTACTAAGGAACAGCCTTGAAGGTACTCGTTGTTTCTGTTTAGGGTGACTTGTCTACAATTCCATATTTTCATTTTTCAGTTTGCATAAATTGTTAGTGATATGTATAATGCATTTTTTTTTTTGGGGGGGGGGCCGCATTCGATGTACATGTTTCACTTTCTGTTCTTATTTTCATATAATGTGGCTGCCTTCTCGTCATTTTTTGAATTTCTCTTCTTTGTTTGTAATTCTTCAGTTCTTTTGCATATGGGTTGAGTTTCTGCCTGCCAACTGACGTTGTCCTGAGTGTTTTTTCAATCCACTTTACAATATTGAACTTTATAACTTTATAGCAATATTTCTATGGCTCTTGCTACATTGAACGTTAGTATAGTATACATTACTGCCTTCTCTCTGGATATTCAATTGGCTTTTTGAGAGTACGAAACATTGTGAAACACATACAAACCAAAATAATTCTTTTGTAATGCCTTTTCTTCTATTATTTATTTTTTTTAAACACTTTTAACTGTTTAATCAAGTAGAAATCTTAGTCCTTCTACTCTTGTCATCCCAAAACAAAGTGACCTAGAAGCTCAAGTTTATTTGGAGAAAACTAACTTATTTGGAGAAAACTAACTACTGTCACATTTTTTATTCTCATTTTGTGCTGGTGTTTCAGTTCCTGTTCTTTTTATTTTTATTTTTAATTTTTTTTTCTGTGGGTTTTCTTTAATGTAATATATATGACGCTTGAAGTTTGTGCTGTAAGTGAGGCTTGAAGGGTCTCCTCTTGACTTGCCTTTCCATATTATCCTGGAATTGTTTTTCATTAGTTTCTAACCCAATATCATGCTTATGGATTTTATATGATAGATTCTGTCATTTGCCACGAGACTTGTTTAACAATGGCAGTTTTTGGTGGATATTATCCTCAAAATATTCCCATTATTTTCTTTTTTGTATTTCTTTCAATTTTAGGTAATCCTTAAAGATATTTAAAAATGGGAAGCTCGGTGGACCCTAGTTCTAATGGGGACACAGATACGAGTGAATCTGAAATGGATGAGTATGAAGCTCAATTATATGAAGAACTGAAGAAAGGAAAACACGCTGTCAAAATTTCAGATGAGATTTTTACCTGTCCCTACTGCACGAAGAAGAGAAAGCGAGATTACCTATACAAGGATCTCCTCCAGCATGCTTCTGGGGTGGGAAAGAGTACATCAAAGAAAAGATCTGCCAAGGAAAAGGCAAGTCACATGGCATTGGTGAAGTACTTGGAGAAAGATATAGCAGATGTAGGCAGCGCAAAACCAAAGGCCGAGGAGAGTAATCCTCTTAATGGTTGCAGCCATGATGAGAAGCTTGTGTGGCCTTGGACAGGAATTGTGGTTAATATTCCAACTACAAGGGCAGAGGATGGGCGATCTGTTGGGGGAAGTGGATCTAAGTTTAGGGATGAGCTGAAAAGTAGAGGATTTAACCCCACAAGGGTTCATACTCTATGGAATTACAGAGGTCATTCAGGAACTGCTGTTGTGGAATTTCACAAAGATTGGCCTGGTTTGCATAATGCCCTTTCATTTGAGAAGGCTTACGAGGCAGATCATCATGGGAAAAAGGACTGGTTTGCTAAGAATGGTGAAAAATCTGGTGTGTATTGTTGGGTTGCTCGTGCTGATGATTATAAAGCAGATAATATTATTGGAGAGCACCTACGAAAAATTGGAGATCTTAAATCAGTTTCTGAAATAATGGAGGAAGAGGAAAGAAAGCAGGAAAAACTAGTATCCAATCTTACGAATCTTATTGAGATAAAAAATAAACATGTGGAAGAGATTCAGGCAAAGTTCAGTGAGACTTCAGTCTCCATCAACAAGGTGATGGAAGAGAAAGATAGGCTTCTTCATGCTTATAATGAAGGTGCATGCTATAATAACTCTGAAGTATGGTTATCAATGTACTTCTACTTGATTGCAAAACGTCAATAAACTCTTTATTGGGTAGCTTAGGTTTTTTGCAGTTAAAGTTACATTGATGCAGAATTCCATATTTCATATTTCTCTTTGTTTCATTGCTATTATAGAGAAATTGATTGTGCATTGTCTCTTTGTATTTCAGAGATAAGAAAAATTCAAACAAGTGCTAGGGATCACTTTCAAAAGATACTTAATGACCATGTAAAGCTTAAGTTACAAGTAGAAACTCAAAAAAGAGAGCTTGAGAGGCGTGGTTCAGAGTTGCAACAACGTGAGGCCAAGAATGAAAATGATAGAAGACAGCTTTCAGAAGATGTTGAAAAGGTATGTTATGTAGTTATTTTCTCACAGCTTCCTAAATTCTGTAACCCATGTATGCATGTAAGTTTTAATGTGCTAACTGTCTCGTTTGCTTCCGAAAAGAAACCATTGTCACAATACAAAAAGTATGTGAAAAGGCATGGTTGAAGCAGTATAGGTTGCTTTCTCAATGCTTTTGTGCTCATATGGATTTGCTGAAACTTAAGTTTCTTCTAAGGGTCCCATATGTGTGCCATTCCTTTATTTGGTACCCCGTTGTAGAATCAACGCAATGCACCATGGACAATGATTTCTTTTCATGTACTGGCCATCACTTGTTAAAAAGAGTCTTTTGTAGGATAGCTCTGCATGGACAACATGCACACTCCTTTTGTCTTGGTCATTTGTGTAAGGAGCACTACTGAGTTCGTGATGGTGCCATATGTCAATACTGTTTGTTGAAAACATGATTTGAGCATTGCATTGGAGACTGAATCTTGCTTTTGCAGAATTCTTTGAATACCAGGTGTTTATATATTCCTTCTTTTTTGCTGAACATGTATGCTTCTCCATGAGGGGAAATTGCCAATGTTAGTTGATTCATTCTTCTTTTTATGACATGGCATTAAAAAGAAAAGGGTTCTTCTCAAACTGTGTAATGTATATGTTCATGTAGCATGAGTTTAAGTGTTTCTCTTATCATCTGCCGAGATATAATGGTTACTTGATTAGCTTGCTAAATCTGAGTTTCTTTTTCTTCAGAATGCTATCAGAAATAGCTCAATTGAGCTGGCTGCTTTGGAACAACAGAAGGCAGATGAGAATGTGTTGAAATTGGCTGAAGATCAGAAGGTGCTTTTGTTGTTTTGAAGTTCTTGAGTAACTGTTGGTGCCTCTGTCAGTTTAAAAGGACAGAAACTAAATTGTGCATTTTACCTTTTATTTTATTCAGAGGCAAAAAGAGGAACTGCACAATAGAATTATTCAATTGGAAAAAAAGCTGGATGCCAAGCAAGCTCTGGAGCTGGAAATAGAAAGACATAGAGGCACATTAAATGTGATGAAGCACATGGCGGATGATGGTGATGTAGAGGTTCTGCAAAAGATGGAAGGAATAATGCAGAACTTGAGAGAGAAGGAGGGAGACCTTGAGGATTTAGAAGCACTGAACCAGGCCCTTATTGTACGTGAGCGAAAGAGCAATGATGAACTGCAGGAAGCCAGAAAAGAATTAATTAATGTGAGCAAATTTTACATACTATTTCTTTTCTTTTCTTTTCTTTTTCAAAAAAAATTCTTAATTTACACAGTTGAATTTTGTATACAAAAAGTTTCCTGTTATATCGGTCAAAAATTGTTTTTCTTGTTATATTGGTCATCAAGTTATTTTGGAAACATTATAATCCTAGTTACTACATCTTGCTCATGATATTGGACCGATCCACTGGATCTTGTAGGGCCTGAAAGAAGTATCAAACCGAGCTCATATTGGTGTGAAAAGGATGGGTGAACTAGACAGTAAACCCTTTTTTGAAGCAATGAAGAGAAAATATAATGAAGATGAAGCAGAAATCAGAGCTTCAGAACTTTGCTCATTGTGGGTGGAATTTCTTAAAGATCCAGATTGGCATCCTTTCAAAGTCATAATGGTTGAAGAAAAACATAAGGTATGCATTTCTGGAGTATCTCATAACATTTTGGATACCTTCTTTTTATTGGATGAAGAATTCTCATATTTGTCCCATGCATTTTATGTCTTTAGTGCTTGAATTTAGCACCCACCAGTTGTGTCTTTATTTGTATTATTGTGCTTGTGTATATACTATGTTCTTTGCTTTTCATGTGCTCTTTTCTTTTTATCTGGACAAATATGCTGCCATATGGATGTAAGTTGTGATCAATGTGCTTGCGACAATTAGTTTAAATAACATAAATTACAGGACAGCTGAAAATATCCTCCCAATTGAAGAATTCAATTTATATAAATTGCGGTACTCTTATGTTGCTATGAACTCAATTTCTGTCCTTGTATCTAGGTCCTGGCTGTTGCCTCCTTTAACAATGATATGATCTACTTCAATTTGTTTGTTCAGGAAGTAATTGATGATGAGGATGAAAGATTAAGCAGTCTGGGAAAAGAGATGGGTCATGATGTTTATAAGGCTGTGACTGATGCCCTAATGGAGATAAATGAATACAATCCTAGTGGAAGGTATATCATTTCAGAGTTGTGGAACTATAAAGAAGGGAAGAAAGCCACCTTGAAAGAGGGTGTCTCATTTTTATTGAAGCAATGGCAAACAGCTAAACGCAAGAGGCAATTTTGAAGGTTGGTATGATTCTCAATGGCTGAAATGGAAAATTAATTGCTGTGGAACATGATGTCATCTTTTCTTCATTTCTTTTCAATATGCATTGTATAGTTGTTTTCCATGTTTCTATGCTCAGCAAGGAAGCAAAAGGGACTCATGGCATTTCTGCAGCATGCCCTCCGATTCTTTGATATAAAAAGAACACCATTTAAACCTTGTGTTGCTTTAGATGATACTTTTGCAATCAAAGAGAAAGGTGTTTCTTAATGCTTATATTGAAAAATTGCCGTCCATGAGAACTCAGTTATCTTTTATTGGAACAAATAAAGAAAATGATAAACTGGTTAATTACATGCGTTGCGTTTTCCACATTGGCTATGCTTTAGTATGAGATCCAAAAATATTAAAATCTTCTGTTGTACTAAAATTTCATTATATTTTTCTCATTAGTAGCAGTTACACGAGTTGTTTGATAAGAAAATATTGTCATTTACAGGAAACAAAGACATCCAGAAGTGACATGATGTGACCCAAAACTGGAAGATGTATCTATCCCCAGAAGACAGGCTGACAAAATAAACTGCCAGTTGTTCCATTCTGCTGTATGCTTTAATGTATTTGTAATGTACTAAAGTTATTGAATTTCATGTTGCAGGAATTGCTATGAGACAGTTTGCCTCGAACAGACTCTATGAGGTGTAGAATTCATGGTTTAGGACAATTTGTATGAAAGCTGCTGCCATAAATCTGCTTGACTCTCCAGTTTTCAATGCAGAATGTGAATTTTTAATAATATATGCTGTTTCTGGGTCTTGGATGCGTATTTTCAATAATATATATCGAGCTTTTCTGGGTCTTGGCTTGGGTTTGAGACCTATGTCTTTGACTAAATGATGAAGAGTTGAACATAATTAGAGCCCTCAAGCCTTATCAAAATACATTGCATCATGTTCATGATCAATCCTGCAGTGTAATCTACCATTAACCAATGCTTATATGACCAACATCATATAATTTAAAGCACTGGCAGTCAGAATATTCATGAGTTCAGCACAAAAACTGTTCCAAGCCAGAAATATTGAAAAACAACTCAATCTCTTAATCCAACAGTCACTTCTTACCAAACCGAATGAAATTTGTTTCAAAACAATATTACTTGTCTATTATTCAGAAGGAACATACAATTATTAAAAGCTGCACCAGCGTGTATTTCAATAATGAACACTGGTAGAGCCTTCAAGAATTAAGAAATGCGCCAATTTTTCTTTTATTTACAACCGACATGATAATTCTTAATCTCGGATGATTCCCATTTAGAATATTGGCAGTCAGAAACATTCATCACTTCTTCAACAGAAAGCGTCTTCGAAGCCCGCTGAGACACTATTGTTTCTGAGAGAATCTTTTCCTCATATCCTAGATCCTTGAAATGAAAATTTAATTTTCCCAAGAAGGTGGTGTTCTTCAGCAAATATTGTATCACCTGAAACTCATCTCCCTCTCCCAAGCAATGCACAAATTCAACCGACTTGAGCTGGGACAACAAACAATTAGGCACCCGTTCCGGCAGCATGAAATTCAAAGGCTCCCCACCCAACCACAATGTGTCATATATAGAAACCTGTACGCACGAAATATCAAAAATAAAAAATCAGCAACCACCAAGACAAAATCAAGGTATAACCAAGTAGATAAATTACTCACCCGGTTCAGGCTAAAGTTGCTGGAGATTAGGTGAGCATTTGAGAAGATATGGCAGCACCCTCAAGTATGAACAATGATGAACATCAAGTCTTTAGACCAGTCAATTTGTCAAACATCGGCATATTATTGGCATCACCAGACTTGAGAAGCTTCAAGTAGTAATGATAATAAAAAGCAAATAAAGAACAGTTGAGAGTAAACTTTTACAGCGCAAAGTTGGAGCATTTGTTAATATCTAAGACATGACAATACTGCTATTATTAATTCTTAGGCCAGTCAAATTGGCAAACATAAGCATATTATTGGCATCCCTGTAGCCTAGAAGTTTCTGATAGAATGCAACTGTTCTATTCAGCTTCAAGTACTAATAGAAAAACCAAATCAGAACAGTGGAATGTAAAAAACAGCTCGAAAGTGTCCATTTGGAAATATCTAAGACAAGTCCATTACGGCTACATCCTCAACATAAATACCAAATATAAACCAGCCACCATGGGCTTTCCTTGAAAGATCAAGTCAAACTTGCTCTGAACAGACGATAGTTACTGAAGTGTGAAGTTAGGAGGAAAATGGAAATCTTAAAAATGGTAAAACGATTACAAAATCATCGAAATATTACGTAAAATATTAGCTTCATTTATAAGTAAATGAACTAATGCTATAGTATGAGATAAATGAACAAGTGCAATCCATACCTCAATCCATAAACATATGCACAGCATGGGCAGAATCTACATAACCTTGCAGATATTCATTTATGTATAGAACCTAACGAAATCACAAAGTTCAATTATCTCGACTAAACTAAAAAACTGAAAAGAAAAAGAGTAACAAGTTGCAATGAGTAATAGAATTTTGATATAATTGAGGAAACAGAGAAAACTTATTGCAAGGGCATTGGTGGATAATGATAAAACCTTAACATTAGATACTCCTCTAAGAAGCCCATGGAAACGATTTATAATTTCAGTGCTGGGATTTCCTGACATTGCATCCTCCTCTCCAACATTAACAAATGCCTTAATCAGAAACCTCTGAGTCTTGTATTAAACAGACTAATAGTAAAACTAACCCATTTACTGAAGCAAAATGTATCAATACCATGAGCTTTGAGACAGAATCTCCTAATGCGTGATGAAGTACAAGAATGAAGTACATGTTCCACAAATGTTTCAAAATTTTCTGTATTTGTGTTGGTTCTCATTCGGTAATCAGAATCAGAATCAGAATCAGTCTCCCTATGCAATGGATTGGCCTCCAATTCTGAACTTAGAGGATGAAATAACAGGTGTTCATCAAAATCCAGAATGGGGACAGATGCCCACAATTTCTCCCACATTTTAGAAAGAACAAAAGTTCCCACAGCATACTTTGTAGGCAGAAATGAGAGGATATGAATAATCAAATCATCAGGTAAACTAGCGTAATTCTAAGGCTCTAAGATGCAATGCAAATTTTCAAAAAGAGATAGAATTTTAAGTTTTAAAAACCCAATTATAAATTTTAACAAAAACACTTTCGGAGCAAAATCTCAAACACAAAGTCCCCAGTGGAGTCGCCACTATGACGCGCGCCAATGGTACCCAGCAAGGGCCCTCGCTTTGAATCCGCATTTGGGATTCGAGGAATTGGTTTGCGTCTTTTTGATCATGGGCGTCATAAGATATCATCGGTGTATCCCTCCCAATAGGACATTGGGGAAAACCACCTAGCCTAATGACGCCTAAAGGCACATTTGAGGTATTTGGAGTCGCTACCCAATTTGCGAGAAATTGGAAAAAGTCTCTCACCTCTAACGGTCTAAACCAGAGATTCGGTGTTCGGAACTTCCCTCTTATTTATGCTTTGGTTAATTATAAATGGGTTCTTAACTTCTTAAAATTATATCTCTCATCTCACGCGATCGATGCATTTAAAATTAAAGGCACAATGAAAGCACGTAAAGAAAAATAAATGAAAGCGATAAACACACAAGCACACAATTACAAGAGAAATAGGGGCGGAATACAACCCCAATAAAAGAAAATTAAGAACGTAAATGGGACGGAATACAATCTCCAAAAATAAATAAAATTGCCCCAAAATTAATTACAAGGGCCCAAAAAAAATGAGCTTAAATTTAAAACACTCACACAAAATAAGAAAAGTCATACATAAATCGGGGCATTATTTTGGGAACATTGGTTTCTTTGCACTTGGTCGAAACTTAGGAACATTGGTTCATTCGCATTTATTTAAAGAGTGTTTGATGAGTCATTTTGATTGTTGAGTGAAAACCGGGATGAGTGATCCCATTTTTGGAGAAAATTGACTCTTCGTTTTAATTGTGATATTTTTATTGTTAGGCTAAAACAAGGGACATTGGTCCCAATTTTATTAGTGAAAAACTCAATTTAATTGTAAAAGTATTTTTGTAACTTTTTATCTCACACATGCATAAATAAAATAATTATTTACAAATAATCACAACATGAAGAGAGGGATTGGAAAAATCTCACCCAAATCGGAGAGTACGTCCACGCGTTGCGACCCATCCGGAGAGTCGCGGGGCGCTCACATAGCCCGACTCAAATTAAATTCATACAAAAAATAATATCAAAAACATTAGGCACAATAATAAATAATGATGATAAAAACAATAATAATATTGATGCAACACAACACAATAATAATAATAATAGAGATGATAATAATAAACATGAAAATGAAAGCAACCGGAACATGATAAGAATGAAAATAATAATAATAATAATAATAATAATAATAATAATAATAATAATAATGGACAACAACTATAAACAGTAGCAAATATGAAGTAAGCAAACAATAAATTAATGACATAAAGACAATAATAATAATGATAATAATAATAATAATAGTAATAATAATAATAATAATAAACAACATAAGCACAAATATAATAATAATAATAATAATAATAATAATAATAGTAATAATAAGAATAAGAATAAAACAAATAAAATCATCAACAACGAAAACAGTATAACAATAATGACAAAACAAATAAATAGCAATAATAATTATAATAATAACATAAACAGGGGGATGACAATGAATATAAACTTAGAAAACGCAATAATAATAATAATAATAATAATAATAATAATAATAATAATAATAATAATGGGATGGCGCTAGAAATCACAAGAAAATAAACTAAAATCACAGGTAGATGCCAACAGTGACTAGATCAAAGAAAATATTAGGCGAAAATCATGGTATTAATAGCAAAAGGGAAAAATATTCACAACCATAAATAATATACAAATAAATAAATGAAAATAATCCAAGTATTTACCCTCAGAAATTTTATAGATTGAAAAAAGTGGTGTTTTGATTCCTCTCCCTTGTCGAATTTACAGTGATAACCACCCGAAAAAAAAATAAAAATCTATATTTTTAATTAAATTAGTTCAAGAAAATATTTTTGGTGGAATGAATAAGTAAAGAAAATTAATTTTTCTAGCTCAAATCAAACCCAAGATGAAATGTTGTTAGAGAAGGAAAGTTTAAAACTTGAAAATAAAACTCAAGAATTTTTTGAAGAATTTTTGAGGAAGAAACCAGTTTTTGGGGAGAAGAAGCTAGAGAGAAAAGCCAAAAAAAAATTCATTTGAATCAATCTGCCGTCCTCTTGCCAATGAAGATTGAATCCCATTTGACTGTGTGCTTTTGCTCAAAATGGAAAGAGACAGAGGAGCTTTATTTTAGTTTATCTAAATTAACAAAAAAATGGTGAAAGAAAACCGGTAAACGCGGTCTGAAAAGCAGATTGAACACCAAAAAAAAGGCTAGCCAAAGAGGTGGCCGCACCGCCACGGCCGCTTTGGCAATTAAAAAGAATGGCCGCGTGATGGCCATTTTGCTATCACGCGGCCATTATCATGGTAAATGGCCAAAATGTGGCCATTTACCACGTTTTTTCATATTTTTCATTTTTTTATTTTTTTTAACTTTTCAAATTTCTTCTATTCTTAAATTAAATTAATTAAATAATTTGATTCCTCTTTTCCCATTAATTCAATTAATTAATTTAATTTAATTCAATTAAACTAATTAACTAAATTAATTCTTTTTTTTATATATCAAAAATAACATTTTCCAATAATATTAATTTTTGTTAAAATAAATTTAATTAATTTAATTTTAATTTTTTTATGATAATATATTTTTTATATATTTTTTATTTTTTTTATTTAAAAATAACGAGAGTCTCGACAAGAGAAACATCATTTTTGACACCTCTGCCTGTGAGTCGATATCATTTTCATCATCGGCTAATTCTGATTTTGGACCGCCTCGGGATCCGGTGTCTACAGTTGCCCCCAATTTTGTGGAACTCTAGGACTTAAGTGCCTAAGTGAGCCAAAATTCAGAAAAGAAGGGAAGAGACACGTACCTGAGGCGGTCGCTTTCCTAAGCTGGAGTGGTTGTTGAAGTGGCTGTCGCCATGTTGTCGGTGTTTTATCTATTATTGTAGCGGTAATGTCGTGATCGTGCAAACGCTCCGTGGAGTGGTAGTACCGTCATCGCGTAAATTATTCTGAATTGGTAGTACCGTTGTCGTGCAAACTTTCCGTAGAATAGTAGTACCGGCAGCGTGCAAACCTTTTGAAGCAGTACTACCGAGATCGTGCAAACCCTCCGCGGAGTAGTAGTACCTTCCTTGTGCAAACTGTTTTGAAGTGGTAGTACCGTTGTCGTGCAAACCTTTCGCAGAATAGTAGTACCGGCAGCGTGCAAACCTTTTTGAAGCAGTAGTACCGAGATCGTGCAAACCCTCCGTGGAGCAGTAGTATCTTCCTCGTGCAAACTGTTTTGAAGTGGTAGTACCGTTGTCATGCAAACCTTCTGTAGAATAGTAGTACCGGCATCGTGCAAACCCTTCCGAGATTTGAAGTAGTAGTACCGAGATCTTACAAACACTTCGTGGAGCTGTAGTACTGTCCTCGTGCAAACTGTTTTGAAGTGGTAGTACCGTTGTCGTGCAAACCTTCCGTAGAATAGTAGTACCGGCATCGTGTAAACCCTTCCGAGATTTGAAGTAGTAGTACCGAGATCGTGCAAACCCTCCATGGAGCTGTAGTACCGTCCTCGTGCAAACTGTTCTGAGATTCGAAGCAATGCCCCTTGGGAGGCCTTTGGCTGATTGTTTGTTTTGATTGATGATTGAGTTGATGTTGATTTGATGATTGGACTGATGTTGGATTGATGTCATCGGTTGCCCTTTGTCGGTGCTAGCATCGAGTTTCTTTTTCTGCAAAATTTAGAAGGTAGATATGCAGGTATAAATGGTGAGCATGCATGTGAAATGTATGTGTCATGCAGCAATGTAGGATAAGAGTTCATCCGAGTGGATTCGGAGGCGTCAGCTGGTTTGGTTGTCAGTTACGGTAGGATCTGTGCCCGCTTGGATTGCCTTTGAATTTCATGCCTTTAAGGGATTATGAGGTTCTCCTCTGGTACCTGTAGTCATTATTTGAAGGTAGTGCGTCCCTCGTGGATTTTCACATTAGCTTTTCTTAGCGGGAGATGCGTTCTTGTCGGATTTTCACATAACCCTATGCCTTATTTTTTGCCTGGAATGGACCCAACCCAATTCAGCGGCTTTTATTTATTTTATTTTTTTTATAGGACAGACTGCCCGTCGCCAGGTTTTCACCCTGCCATTTGGCCTAACTTTTGCTTAGAGCGCCAGTCACGGTTTTCATCTCTACCGGCCTTTTTTTTGTGTGAGGGAAGTTGGAGTTGTTGAGAAAGATCTTTTGGGTATGATTGGCATGTGCTTATGTCTCAGATTATGGTTGTATGAGATTGGTTCCTTATTAGGAAGGTGCTGTAGGGTTGGCTTCTCAGTGGGTAGCGAGGTGAGTTGACTGAAGTGCCTGAGTGGCGAGAGTGGCGGAGGGTAGTTGGTAACAATGTGCTGGTTTTATGTCGGACTCAGACAACTTTGAGTGTGCAAGATGAACTGCTCTAGTCATACCAATACATCTTTACATAAATGCATATATTTCAATCTGATTTCATAACTCATGATCACTATTTGGCATTAACTCTAGAAATATGAGACCTCATCTAATCCCGGGATAGATCTTGAGAGCATCAAACTCCTGTTATCAATCAGCTCTCGCGGGTTTTCTTGATTGAATATTTTCTCTCTTTTTTGTTTTTTTTAGCCTTTGCTATGGGCACTCCTTCAGTTTGTCAGTATTGGTTGAATTTGCTTTCATCTTCATTAGTGGGGAAAGCTGCTTCTGAGAGTGGTTCCTCTTGGTATCGAAGTCTTGGTCTTAGCCCTTATGCAGACCGGTTGAGGTGATGGGTTCCTTATTTGGGGCTTGAATATGAAGTTTCACGCTTGACTTTTATTGGCTTTGGCGGTTCTAACCCTGGGATGGCCTTTCAATGGTTGAGATAGGATGATAGGTTGGGCTTGAATGATTTGGGGTATTTTTATTGGCCTTGGTAGTTTAAGCTTTCGAAATGGTTTTCGACGGCTGGGATTGGGTGGATAGTTTGTGGGTTAGCCTTTTTGGTCATTTTCAGTAGCTAAGAAGAATGGCAATGTGCATGCATGTGCAGATCAACGGGATTTGAACAAAACTTGCCCCCAAACAGCATTCCCTTGCCCCCTGACCAATTCTCTCTTTTATTCTCTCTCTCTTTTTTTTTCTTTTCTTTTAATAATAATTTTTTTTTTGTTTTTTTTTTGTTTTTTTTTGTTTTGTTTTTTTTTTGCACCCCAATTTTCCTTCTCTTGGCAAGCTTCGTTCAAGTCAATAAGTTACACATACGTGCACTTTTCATCTTAACCACTAGGACCGTTGTGGTTCAATCTAGTCAGGCATTGGGTTTTAGTAAGAAACTTGGCTATAAGGGTTCTGGATGGTCAAGGGTCAATCATAATCGATTTTGAGGGTGCACATTTCAAGGGGTCGAGAGGAAAAAGGTCATATGGCTTGGTTCTGATGGGTTGTATATTTCTCGTGGTGGTTTTGAGTTTTATTTGTCTAACTCCTGGTGTAGCTCTTGAAGTTTGATTTTATTCAGCGGCACCATATGCTAGGGGTGTACACGGTTCGGTACAATTCGGGGATTTCCAAATCTCCGTATTGTATTGAAATTTCGGTTCCTAAAAATTTCGGTACAATTCGGTTCTTATAAATTTCGGTACAATTCGGTACGGTTTTTTTAATTTTCGGTACAGTTCAGTTCGGTTTTTCGGTTCTTTCGGTACAAAACAAAACAATACAGTACAATACGGTATTTCGGATAATTTTAATAATTTGTTTTTTAAATATTTTAAAAATTATCAATTCTTTAAATTTAACTTTTAATTCACTCCAAAAACTCAAAATAAAAATTTTCAAATTTTATTCTTAATAATATTGCTTTACAACTAAAATATTATTGACATTATTTTTAATAATCCTTGATGATGATTAGTGTGTTAATCATATATTAATTAAGTTTCTGATAATAAAAATTATACATATTATTATCTTCAATCATATATGAATTTATAAAAATAAATTTGTTTTGTTTGCAATTTATATAGAAACACTTGAGATAAATTATTTATACATTTCATTATGTCAACCAAAAAGTGCATAGTAAAATGAAATAAAATTTTAATAGTAATGGCAAAAGTTTTGACATATATTAATTCATATTATAGTAGTGGAAGGAAATTCTAGTTATTTTTTTGAATATATAGAGACTTTAAACTATATATAAAATGTGTACTATGTTTATAATTTTGACATATATATTAAATATAGGAGTTTTTGACTAAATATAATATTTTATCCGTGTTCAATTACTCATATAGATAATTAGATATTGTGCTAGATATAAATGGGTATTAGTTGAGTGATATTAAATATAAATCAAATTAATTAATAAGAAAATTATATACTCATATAATTAGTTATATATATAGCCTTAGCTAGTTATATTTAGAAAATAGAAGATAGCTCTATAAACTATGATTATGTTTAGGATTTATTCACATTTATTATCTTGACTCAATTATTTTATTCAATTTCATTAAATTTGGCTTAACAGTTAAGAGATTGTTAATTGCTATTATAGTCAATAGTTATATTATAAGGGTGAATGTGAAATGCAACCATCTTTTTATAGGTTTTGTAGTTTAATATAATGTATAATTAATAATACATATTGAACTTGAATAATTAGTTTATGTCTTAATTTTCTTTTATCAAATTATCCATATATAGAACAATTTTCATGAAAAATAAAATATTGTGATAATGAAAAACCAACATTTTTATAGTACTAATTACTAAGCTAATTAAATTATTCGTAAGATTATTATATTCTTATATATTTATATTAATTGGTAAAATTTTATTGATACAATAATTGTATATAATTATACTATTAAAATACATAATCAATTACTCATATAAATATTATTCCAAAAATAGATGAGTATTGGTTGAGTGATGCTAAAAATAAATTGAATTATTGATAAGGTGATTAATATTATATAACTATACATTTATATCAATTGGTAAAATTTCATTTTTAATACATGCTTATTTATAAATAGATTTTTAATTTACATACTCATAGAAAAATTGTGACGAAAATAGATAAATATTAGTTGAGTGACACTAAAAGTAAATAAAATTAATTGCATATTCATATAGATATAGTAATTAAATTTATCAAATTAATAATTAAAATATCCATTTTAATTTATTAACTATTTATTATATTAATTTAATGCATTAAAATATTTAATACAAATAATTATGAAACAAAATTTATATAATAAATATATAATATAAATTATAAATAATATTTATATATAAATTGCTAGTATTATATATAATAAGTAATAAATATCGGTTTTTTTGGTCCAATTCGGTTCCAAAACAGTTCGGTACTGTTCAATACGGTTCTCGGTCCGGTTCCACTATAATTCGGTTCGGTCCTAGTCAAAAAGTCAACGGTAAAATTCGGTTCGGTTCTAGTAAAAAAAGTCAACGGTACAATTCGGTTCTGGATCTTTTTCTTCGGAATTTCGGTTCGGTACAGAGAGATCCAGACCCGTGTACACCCCTACCATATGCAACTTGGATGTTGTGGATGTAAAGGGATGGACTTCAAACTTCTGTTTATCATCACGTTGGCAAGGGAAGGTAGCCTGGTCTTCCAAACGTCCTTGTTAATCTTTGACATGTTACACCAGGTCCAGGCAAAGACTCTTTTTTTTTTTATTTTTTATTCTCTCAAAATTATCCTCCCTTCAAGAGTTATATCAGATGCTATCAAGATTTTATTTGGATTCCCCAAAGTTCCGAGACTAGATGGAGTCGTATTAATTGGGTTAATGTCAAAATGAATGGATGCATCGTGATAATGAGAAATGAAATCATAGAAATACCACATAAACAGACGGAAATTGTTCATCATATTACAATAACCGAATTGTCATGAAAGAGTTATGGAATTGAAAAGCAATAAAATGTCTAAAACATAATCTTCTTCTTATGGCTTTGGAGGAGCATGCCGCTCAAGTGGATTGACCTGATCACATCTCTGGTGGGGGGACAGCGTTGTAGCCCGTCTTCTTCTCCTTCTTTCATTCTTTTGGGTCAGAGATCTGCTCGCTATCAATGAGGTCTTGGATCTTGCCCCTCAAGATTTGGCAACGGTCTGTTAGATGCCCGGTGTGTTGATGGTAGGCGCAGTATTGATCACTTTTATGCCCCGGCTGTCCTTGACTTAAGGCTGGCTTAGGAGGTAATGGCTGCAACTTGCCCTCCTTCATTAGTTTATCAAAAACCCATGACAAAGGTTCGCCCAGATCAGAATAGTGCCTTTGAGCTATTTTAGCCATTGGTGTTTTCCCTGTCCTTCTTGTATCGCCGCTACCAACTCCCTGACTCGTGAGGTTAGTGATAGTCCTATTGAGGGGTGCTCGGGGAGTTACCGTGAGTTGAGCTTGAAGTACTAGCGCCATGGCATCCATCCTTTCCTTAATTGTGGCCAACAACCTCCTTTCAAGCTCCTCAAACCTTCTATCCATTATGAAATCCTCATCAGGGTTTGGGATCCTTGCTCTTCTTGGCTCAACTGGCACAGAATCAGCTTTAGGCTCATTTACAGATTGATGGGTAGCGACTCCAACGAGGGGAACCTCCCCACCAGCAGGCGGTTCGTGTAACACCCCGAACACACCCTAGTCGGATTAGGGTAGGTTTAGGGTATAACGGAAACCGAATGTAGTTGAGATATGAATGGAAGTGTCAAAAAGGATACAACCGTCATTAATTCGAAAGTTTCGGCGAGTTTCTGTAAATGAGACAATTATATCATCGTGCCTCTAACGACATGAAGAGAATTATTCTTGGTGATTAAAATGTGTAATTGGATGAAGGAAGTGATTAATTGTAGTAAAAGAATGTGACTAGTTTTATTTGTGTAAGGTAGGGGTATTTCGGTCATTTTGTAATTAAGGATTAAATTGATTGAATTAGTTAATTAAGTGGGTTAATATATGTAATAGAAAAGTGAAATGCCAATTGAGGGAAAGGAAGTAAGGAAAGGGACCAAAAGGGAGAATTGTCATAAAAATCTTTGGAGGGCCAATAGGAAGTAGACATGTGGCATATGGGATAAGTTTGAGTTATTTTAGGAAAGGGATATCAGATTTCTGCACTTCCCCTCTCCTCCCTTACGTGAATTTCCTTTGGTCTTCTTCTCTCCCTCTTCTTCTTCATCTCATGCCAATCCTCCCTCTCTTCCCTTGCAAGCTCAAGCTATGAGTATTAGAAAGTGCAGCTCAAGTGTTTGAAGGAGAGATTTGAGTTAGAAGGGTAAGTAGGGATCCTCATCTCTAGAATTCCATCTTGGTTTCATTAAAAATATGGAGTGATATTCTATGTTTTTATGAGGAAATTGGAGAGACAAAACTGAAGAGGGAGTACGAAAGCAAGAAGTGCCACCATTGAAGCTATAGGAGCAAAGGACTTAAGGTTTGGAAACTAGTTTGATTTGATGATAAATAATATGATTTGAGATGTATTTGAATGATATGTGTTGAATCTATGATGTTGATAGTGAGTGTTGGCTTTAGATTGTTAAAATTGTGCATGTGAGTAGGATTTGATGAAAATTGTGTTAAGAAACACTTGACCTTTCTTCGGTTATTAGGTTCTAGCAAGAGTTTTAGAACTTCAAAAAGGGTGAGACCAATTGTATTAGAACCATAGATCCGTGTCTTTAAATGTTGTAGAAATAGCTCTGTTGATTTGAGGACTCTAAGGTCATCAAAATTGACAATAACTATAGTTACATTTCTGTAGGAGGGCTTCTGGAACCAGTTGTGTTCCTTTGGCCATAACTCCTTCATTTTAAATCCAATTGACCTGAAACTTGTCCTATTTGAAAGATAAGACATAGGGGAAGAAATGTTAAGAAGGGACCTTTGCCTGAAATTGAGGGTAAGATATCGGTTTTCACTGTACAAAATTGTGGTGTGAACCAGTGTCGAAAGTTAGCTTCTGTTTTGCTTAATTTAGTATGTCACGGTCACAACCAATTCATTGTCACTGTAACCCCCCCTGTTTTGTCTATTTAGGGTGTTTTTCTTCCCGAAATGCACCCGAACTTCACTATGAGTTCCCATAGCTTGTCTAATACATATTTATCATTATAAAATGAGTATTTTAAGCATGATGAATTATGCATGCTAATGTGTATAAATATGTATGAGCTATAAGTATTTTAAGTGTAATGAATCAAGTATGTGAATATGTATAAATGAGTATGATTAAGATTGGTAATTTAACTAATAAAGTAATAATATATAATTATGTGAAGGATAGCAAATGGAATGACAAATATATGTGTATGAGAGCGATGTTAAGCTCAAGTGATGAATGATATATGTGTTATGAAGATTGATCAATGTGAAATGGATGACATAATCAAATAACTTAAGCCTGCGAGTCAAGTAGCGCATAGATAGGCATGCCTATAGGGTCAAAGTGCTGCAGCCCAATGCGTTTAATGTATCTGATTCCTTGGGAATCACAATGCGATTACAATGCGTATAATTCTTGCTGAATATTACTGTACCTGAGGGTACCAATGCGTAAATAAGATTTTAATGTGATCATAGTACCTCGGTGGTACCAATGCGAAACCCATTATCCGCGTCTTTGAATTGCAGGCAACTTAATAAATGGAAATAATAATAATACAACCATTATGTATGTTATATTCTGGAATTATGAGATGGGTTGCTTAATGCTCTATGTGTATGAGAATGCTAAATAAATCATGACATGCCTAAAATGGTACTTAATGTGATATGGTCAGTTAAGTATGATCTTTTGCGTATAATGTATGATGTTCTATTTGTGTGGTGTATTACTTATTATGTGTATGTGTTTCCCACTAAGCTTTATGCTTAGCACGGATTTTCTTTTAATCCGTGTAGGTACTATTGATCGGGTCTTTCGAGAGTCTTTCCGCAGCAGTCCTGGCCAATGCAAGCTTATGAAGAGATATTAGCGTAAAATTTGTATAGTCTTGATAATGTATGCAAGATTTTGAAATTTGAAATTATAAGTTTTGTAAAAATGATATTGGTTATGTAAATGGTCTATCTATAGTAAATTCTGACGAAGTATATTTTACAGTGCGATTGTATAATGAATTTATAGTTAAATATAATGTGTTTTTGAAAATGAAAGAAATTTTATAACTCATATTTTAACTTAAAGGTTTATAAGTTTTGCGTGTTTGTTTCGGTAATGTCCTTGACCGTCGTTATGGACCACCGGTTCACAGTGTGGTTTACTACGTACGGGTAAGGGGTGTTACATTTAGTGGTATCAGAGCATAGGTTTAGTCGGTTCTGAACGACTAGAGTTTAGAGTTCAGTCTATATAGTTTTTGCATTGGCCAATGCGGAGGTTTTATTTTGTATAAGTGTTGTGGTAAGAGTGGATAGACGTTGATGACATCAGTAACAAGACAGTTAAGTGTGATATGTGATAAGTTATGATCAGCCTATTATGAATTCATTTCCTCTTATTAAGGTATTGGATGTAGCTGTAGAGATTCTAGTTAGAGAATTGTATGTAGTACAATATAAGTTATGTATAAGTTTACCCTGAGGGGAAATATGGAATAAAGGATTAGACAATGCTGGATTTTCTGTAATTGAACGTATTTTAAGGATTGTGACACTCTGTACACCTGTCAGCTACTTTACTGATGAGAGCAATTATTTGAATGTGATACATCATGGGGGTTGGGCAACTTGCATTGTATTTGAACTGCATTAATATATTACATCATTCTGCATATATAAATCATTTAGCATTCATTACATCTATCTTTGTTGACCCTTCTTGATGAACATCAGACATGTGCATTTGCCTCCAGTGATAGGAAGCTGACAGAATGTACATTGAGTGTAACAAAGTTGAGTGAGTGTAATAAGGAATTAGTTCGTCAACTGGAAAAAAAAAAGAGAAGAAGAAAAGAAAGAAAGAGAGAGTGAAGGATCACAGAATGTGTATAAGAATGAGTAAGAAATATGTGCTTATAGAATTGGTGGGTTTGACCCTTCTTTGTTAAGGAATTAAAATATAAAATGGGATAATATTTATATATATATATTTGGAAAGAAATGGAATTGTATCTGATTAGATTGACTTATTGGCTATAGATCTGAACTTGCTTATAAGAGTGAATAAAATTGTGAACTTTTGTGCAAGATAGTCGAATGATAAATACTGTAAAATCCATGTAATATTTCAGAAGTGATAGTCAATCGTAATTAGTGATCCTGGTAATCTAGAGGGAACTGTTATAATTATTTTGATCAAGAAAAGAGTTTAGTGAATGTGAGAGAGACTGTATTTAAAGGACGATATGTTTATAAGGAAAGAGTTAAGTGAAAAGATTGACATGATAATCATAGGACAAAGGTATATATAAAGATATATGATGAATTGAATATTGGGAATATGTGTATGTCATGATTGTATTGAAGTTGAGTAAGGAATAATTCGATGGAGAGGGTTATATGTACATATGATTTGATAAGGTGAATTGAAAATGACATTTGGGATGCGATAGTGATAGAATGCGAACAATCTGTAATTTAAATTTTGGAGATGCTTATGTTGTAAGAAGGATTTTCTGATATATGTAATGATACTAGTAAGAATGATTTGGATTATATGATGATTATGCAATGTGGCATATCGTGACAATGACCGTTGATATTACTATTACCGAGACAACTTCTTATTTGGATAGCAATGTCGATGATTCTCAAACAGATTACTATTGTTTCTAGATAATGACAATTGGAAACCAGGAAAAAAAAAAATCAGAAGTTTAAGTAAACATTGAACAACTGTATAAATCATATTATGTGACAGGAAGTAATAAAGTGGATTATGTAAGAAACAAAGTGTAATTATTATATGATAAGTATAATGTTAACTTGGGTGAATGTAGTAATAAAGATTTTGATATTCAGAAATCGGATATAAGTGAATTTCGAGGACGAAATTCTTTTAAGGAGGGTAGATTTGTAACACCCCGAACACACCCTAGTCGGATTAGGGTAGGTTTAGGGTATAACGGAAACCGAATGTAGTTGAGATATGAATGGAAGTGTCAAAAAGGATACAACCGTCATTAATTCGAAAGTTTCGGCGAGTTTCTGTAAATGAGACAATTATATCATCGTGCCTCTAACGACATGAAGAGAATTATTCTTGGTGATTAAAATGTGTAATTGGATGAAGGAAGTGATTAATTGTAGTAAAAGAATGTGACTAGTTTTATTTGTGTAAGGTAGGGGTATTTCGGTCATTTTGTAATTAAGGATTAAATTGATTGAATTAGTTAATTAAGTGGGTTAATGTATGTAATAGAAAAGTGAAATGCCAATTGAGGGAAAGGAAGTAAGGAAAGGGACCAAAAGGGAGAATTGTCATAAAAATCTTTGGAGGGCCAATAGGAAGTAGACATGTGGCATATGGGATAAGTTTGAGTTATTTTAGGAAAGGGATATCAGATTTCTGCACTTCCCCTCTCCTCCCTCACGTGAATTTCCTTTGGTCTTCTTCTCTCCCTCTTCTTCTTCATCTCATGCCAACCCTCCCTCTCTTCCCTTGCAAGCTCAAGCTATGAGTATTAGAAAGTGCAGCTCAAGTGTTTGAAGGAGAGATTTGAGTTAGAAGGGTAAGTAGGGATCCTCATCTCTAGAATTCCATCTTGGTTTCATTAAAAATATGGAGTGATATTCTATGTTTTTATGAGGAAATTGGAGAGACAAAACTGAAGAGGGAGTACGAAAGCAAGAAGTGCCACCATTGAAGCTATAGGAGCAAAGGACTTAAGGTTTGGAAACTAGTTTGATTTGATGATAAATAATATGATTTGAGATGTATTTGAATGATATGTGTTGAATCTATGATGTTGATAGTGAGTGTTGGCTTTAGATTGTTAAAATTGTGCATGTGAGTAGGATTTGATGAAAATTGTGTTAAGAAACACTTGAACTTTCTTCGGTTATTAGGTTCTAGCAAGAGTTTTAGAACTTCAAAAAGGGTGAGACCAATTGTATTAGAACCATAAGATCCGTGTCTTTAAATGTTGTAGAAATAGCTCTGTTGATTTGAGGACTCTAAGGTCATCAAAATTGACAATAACTATAGTTACATTTCTGTAGGAGGGCTTCTGGAACCAGTTATGTTCCTTTGGCCATAACTCCTTCATTTTAAATCCAATTGACCTGAAACTTGTCCTATTTGAAAGATAAGACATAGGGGAAGAAATCTTAAGAAGGGACCTTTGCCTGAAATTGAGGGTAAGATATCGGTTTTCACTGTACAAAATTATGGTGTGAACCAGTGTCGAAAGTTAGCTTCTGTTTTGCTTAATTTAGTATGCCACGGTCACAACCAATTCATTGTCACCGTGACCCCCCCTGTTTTGTCTATTTAGGGTGTTTTTCTTCCCGAAATGCACCCGAATTTCACCATGAGTTCCCATAGCTTGTCTAATACATATTTATCATTATAAAATGAGTATTTTAAGCATGATGAATTATGCATGCTAATGTGTATAAATATGTATGAGCTATAAGTATTTTAAGTGTAATGAATCAAGTATGTGAATATGTATAAATGAGTATGATTAAGATTGGTAATTTAACTAATAAAGTAATAATATATAATTATGTGAAGGATAGCAAATGGAATGACAAATATATGTGTATGAGAGCGATGTTAAGCTCAAGTGATGAATGATATATGTGTTATGAAGATTGATCAATGTGAAATGGATGACATAATCAAATAACTTAAGCCTGCGAGTCAAGTAGCGCATAGATAGGCATGCCTATAGGGTCAAAGTGCTGCAGCCCAATGCGTTTAATGTATCTGATTCCTTGGGAATCACAATGCGATTACAATGCGTATAATTCTTGCTGAATATTACTGTACCTGAGGGTACCAATGCGTAAATAAGATTTTAATGTGATCATAGTACCTCGGTGGTACCAATGCGAAACCCATTATCCGCGTCTTTGAATTGCAGGCAACTTAATAAATGGAAATAATAATAATACAACCATTATGTATGTTATATTCTGGAATTATGAGATGGGTTGCTTAATGCTCTATGTGTATGAGAATGCTAAATAAATCATGACATGCCTAAAATGGTACTTAATGTGATATGGTCAGTTAAGTATGATCTTTTGCGTATAATGTATGATGTTCTATTTGTGTGGTGTATTACTTGTTATGTGTATGTGTTTCCCACTAAGCTTTATGCTTAGCACGGATTTTCTTTTAATCCGTGTAGGTACTATTGATCGGGTCTTTCGAGAGTCTTTCCGCAGCAGTCCTGGCCAATGCAAGCTTATGAAGAGATATTAGCGTAAAATTTGTATAGTCTTGATAATGTATGCAAGATTTGAAATTTGAAATTATAAGTTTTGTAAAAATGATATTGGTTATGTAAATGGTCTATCTATAGTAAATTCTGACGAAGTATATTTTACAGTGCGATTGTATAATGAATTTATAGTTAAATATAATGTGTTTTTGAAAATGAAAGAAATTTTATAACTCATATTTTAGCTTAAAGGTTTATAAGTTTTGCGTGTTTGTTTCGGTAATGTCCTTGACCGTCGTTATGGACCACCGGTTCACGGTGTGGTTTACTACGTACGGGTAAGGGGTGTTACAGTTCGGCTTGCCCCTGAGGAGGGGTTACCGGCGATTGTGGAGCAACTGGTGCTTGTGGAGCAGGGGGCTGAGCAAATCTTTCGGCCATGGCACCCATCATGTCCAATATCCTCCGTTCAAAATCCTCCAGTCTCCTAACGAGGTTTTGGGTGGTTAGGTTTTCGGTCTCTTCTACCATTGAGGATGATTCGCTACTTGTTGAGAATGACTCAGAATCCCAAACAGGCACTAGTTCTAGCAATCAGGAGGGCGAGTCTGTCCTCACTAGTCGGCCGTTAGAACCCCTAGTCCACTTGGATGAATCTATGATGGCTGAAAGATCAAGGTTGTTAGAATGATGCATGGATGACATATACAATGCATGATCGTGTCATGCAAAATGGCCTTTGATGAGTGCGAGATCAATGGATTACCACGATACGATGGGATGCATGGAAGAAATTACATGTAGGATGATATGTACACACAAAAAAATAACATGCAGATAACGAGATATATACACGCATGGCATGAGAGAAAATATATTATTATTATTTATATACACACATATTTACTTTATTGACATGCATGAATGACATGCGATGCATGAGCATGTTGTGCAGCATCCACAACCACATGCAGGCAAACAGATCATTCCGACCTTATTTCTCCCACACACGAGGTCAAGTAGTCCCTTCCTAGGTGGGCTTAGTCCATGGGTCAACAGGAGACCCTATGAACGTGCGTAGTGCACGGTGAAAACCGGCAGCATAACACTCTTTAAACTAATGTGCACACGTATGGTTTTTTGTCATTGCGTATTTGAACAATTCAATTTCATCAAGATGGGCCTACCGGGGCATGAAAGCCTTTAATAAAAGACCACTTAATTTGGTTGATTTTGTCTAATACGTGATGACCCATATCACAAGCATTATATTAAGGAGCATGCTACCTAGGGAAAGTTTCTACTTGCCATTACATGGGCTTTGGTCAAGGTGACGATACTTTAGGGCTACCCAAGCATGGTCCCTGCCAACGGGTCTAGCTCATTACGAGCATAGCGACCGATCGGATCTCCATTTGATATACCATTAGGCACTAGGCTTGGGCTGGTGATTATCCCTAACACTTCCCTACAATGAGTGAAAGTAGGGTCATGCTTTGGGAACGCACCGAGGTAAGAAGGGACCAACTAGCGTAATTCTAAGGCTCTAAGATGCAATGTAAATTTTCGAAAAGAGATAGAATTTTAAGTTTTAAAAACCCAATTATAAATTTTAACCAAATCACTTTCGGAGCAAAGCCTCAAACACAAAGTCCCCAGTAGAGTCGCCACTGTGACGTGCGCCGATGGTACCCAGCAAGGGCCCTCGCTTTGAATCCGCCTTTGGGATTCGAGGAATTGGTTTGCGTATTTTTGATCATGGGCGTCATGAGACATCATCGGTGTATCCCTCCCAATAGGACATTGGGGAGAACCACCTAGCCTAATGACGCCTAAAGGCACCTTTGAGGTATTTGGAGTCGCCACCCAATTTGTGAGAAATTGGAAAAAGTCTCTCACCTCTAACGGTTTAAACCAGAGATTCGGTGTTCAAAACTTTCCTCTTATTTATGCTTTGGTTAATTATAAATGGGTTTTTAACTTCTTAAAATTATATCTCTCATCTCATGCGATCGATGCATTTAAAATTAAAGGCGCAATGAAAGCACGTAAAGCAAAATAAATGAAAGCGATAAACACACAAGCACACAATTACAAGAGAAATAGGGGCGGAATACAACCCCAATAAAAGGAAATTAAGAACGTAAATGGGACGGAATACAATCCCCAAAAATAAATAAAATTGCCCCAAAATTAATTACAAGGGCCCAAAAAGAAATGAGCTTAAATTTAAAACACTCACACAAAATAAGAAAAGGCATACATAAATCGGGGCATTATTTTGGGAACATTGGTTCCTTTGCACTTGGTCGAAATTTAGGAACATTGGTTCCTTCGCATTTATTTAAAGAGGGTTCGACGAGTCATTTTGATTGTTGAGTGAAAACCGGGATGAGTGATCCCATTTTTGGAGAAAATTGACTCTTCGTTTTAATTGTGATATTTTTATTGTTAGGCTAAAACAAGGGACATTGGTCCCAATTTTATTAGTGAAAAACTCAATTTAATTGTAAAAGTATTTTTGTGACTTTTTATCTCACACGTGCATAAATAAAATAATTATTTACAAATAATCACAACATGAAGAGAGGGATCGGAAAAATCTCACCCAAATCGGAGAGTACGTCCACGCGTTGCGACCCATCCGGGGAGTCGCGGGGCGCTCACATAGCCCGACTCAAATTAAATTCATACAAAAAATAATATAAAAAACATTAGGCACAATAATAAATAATGATGATAAAAACAATAATAATATTGATGCAACACAACACAATAATAATAATTATAGAGATGATAATAATAAACATGAAAATGAAAGCAACCGGAACATGATAAGAATGAAAATAATAATAATGATAATAATAACAATAATAATAATAATAATAATAATTATAATAATAATGGACAACAACTATAAACAGTAGCAAATATGAAGTAAGCAAACAATAAATTAATGACATAAAGACAATAATAATAATAATAATAAACATAAGCACAAATATAATAATAATAATAATAATAATAAGATAGGAATAATAAAAAATAATGATAATAATAATAATAATAATAATAATAATAATAATAATAATAGTAATAATAAGAATAAGAATAAAACAAATAAAATCATCAACAACGAAAACAATATAACAATAACGACAAAACAAATAAATAGCAATAATAATTATAATAATAACATGAACAGGGGGATGACAATGAATATAAACTTAGAAAACGCAATAATAATAATAATAATAATAATAATAATAATAATAATAATAATAATAATGGGATGGCGCCAGAAATCACAAGAAAATAAACTAAAATCACAGGTAGATGCCAACAGTGACTAGATCAAAGAAAATATTAGGCGAAAATCATGGTATTAATAGCAAAAGGGAAAAATATTCACAACCATAAATAATATACAAATAAATAAATGAAAATAATCTAAGTATTTACCCTCAGAAATTTTATAGATTGAAGAAAACGGTGTCTTGATCCGTCTCCCTTGTCGAATTTACAGTGATAACCACCCGAAAAAAAATAAAAATCTATATTTTTAATTAAATTAGTTCAAGAAAATATTTTTGGTGGGATAAATAAGCAAAGAAAATTAATTTTTCTAGCTCAAATCAAACCCAAGATGAAATGTTGTTAGAGAAGGAAAGATTAAAGCTTGAAAATAAAACTCGAGAATTTTTTGAAGAATTTTTGAGGAAGAAACCAGTTTTTGGGGAGAAGAAGCTAGAGAGAAAAGCCAAAAAAAAAAAAATTCATTTGAATCAATCTGCCGTCCTCTTGCCAATGAAGATTGAATCCGATTTGACTGTGTGCTTTTGCTCAAAATGGAAAGAGACAGAGGAGCTTTATTTTAGTTTATCTAAATTAACAAAAAAATAGTGAAAGAAAACCAGTAAACGCGGTCTGAAAAGCAGACTGAACACCAAAAAAAAGGCTGGCCAAAGAGGTGGCCGCGCGGTGGCCAATTGGCCACCACGCGGCCGCTTTGGCAATTAAAAAGAATGGCCACGTGATGGCAAAATTGCCATCACGCGGCCATTATCATGGTAAATGGCCAAAATGTGGCCATTTACCACGTTTTTTCATATTTTTTATTTTTTTATTTTTTTTTAACTTTTCAAATTTCTTCTATTCTTAAATTAAATTAATTAAATAATTTGATTTCTCTTTTCTCATTAATTCAATTAATTAATTTAATTTAATTTAATTAAACTAATTAACTAAATTAATTCTTTTTTTATATCAAAAATAACATTTTCCAATAATATTAATTTTTGTTAAAATAAATTTAATTAATTTAATTTTAATTTTTTTTTATGATAATATATTTTTTATATATTTTTTATTTTTTTTATTTAAAAATAACGAAGGTCTCGGCAAGGGAAACATCATTTTTGACACCTCTGCCTGTGAGCCGGTATCATTTTCATTATCGGGTAATTTTGATTTTGGACCGCCTCAGGACTCGGTGTCTACACTATGATCACTTGCGGGGGTTTGGATGCAAAATATTTGTTCATATCCCCAAGGATGAGAGGTCCAAACTTGATGGCAAGACAAGACAGTGTATTTTTATAGGCTATGGTTAAGATCAATTTGGTTATAGATTTTATGATCATATTGAGAAGAAACTTGTCAGGAGTTGTAATGCTGTATTTATTGAAGATGAGGCCATTGAAGATATTGATAAAATGAAAAAGGATGTTCTTGATTCCAATGGCGACTTATCAGATTTGAAATTAATTGCTCCAATACCGGTGTCAAAAGAGGTTGGAGATGAAGACCAGATTTATCCACTTGACGATAATTAGGGGTGTGCAAATGGTCGGTTCGGTCCGAAAACCGAAATTTTAATATTTGCAGAACCGAACCGAGAACCGAAACCGAATAGACCGAAATTATTTCGGTCGGTTCGGTTCGGTCCGTTCGGTTCTCCATAAATATGGACTTTTTTTTAAAAAAAAAATTAACTTATATGAATATATAAATTAAATAAACTTATATTTAACAAAATAAAATCATTTAAAATAACTAAAAGGAAAAAATATATATATATAAATTTTCATATTATGGCCCTAATAAATTCTAAGTAAAATTACACTAAAAAATATATATTAAAATAAATACAACATAAATTCTAATTAAATAATACATTCAATGTCCTTCAATTTAAAAAAAAAACATATATGTAAATAAATATAACATAAATTCTAATGCATAACACTGCAACAAATTCAATCAAGCTTCTTACACCTGCATTACATACAAACAAACAATGATTAAATAAATTCAAATAAACTCTGAAAATACAAGCCTAATATTAAAAAAAAAAATCAAGACAACAATATATGAGCAAAAGAAAAAATAATCATGATATTATTTGGTAACCCACCATATTTTTATGTTTCATGCGTTAAAGTATATGCAAGAAAATGGAAGTTAATGGTAGATGCAGCACAAAGTTAATGGTGAAGCTAACAGAGAAATCACATAATCAATGAATCGCAAAAAATTAGAGCCACATTATCTAGTTACTCCATTTATACATGTACTAAGAAAGTTCATCTCTAAAATAAAATTAAAGAATTAAAGAATTAAAAGAAGTCTATTTACTAAGAAATTATGGAATGTGGATCATGATCAGGTGGAATAGTTGGAATCACTTTCACTGCAATATTCAAGAGAAATTGATTATGGAAACGGGTAATTAGTAGTCAATTTACTGTTAGTTTGTTTTCATGCGAAAACTAAAATGTGATAAATTAATTAATGTCTCCAATTAATGTTTTTATGTGAAAACTAAAACGGGTAATTTGTTAGTTTGTTAGTTTGTTTATCATTTTTTTTGGGAGATGCTAATGCAACTACAACTGCAACTGCAACTGCAACGTCCTACCTAGCTAATGCAGGGAAACTTAGTAAATCCTTTTGATTAATTAATCAATAACAAAAATTAACTCTTGCAGGGAAACTTAGCTCCTAAAGCTTCAACATTTCCCTCTGGAATAGAGTCTTTGGCAGATTATGTTCATGCCAAAAGCTTGAAGCTGGGGATATATATATATATATATATATATATCAGTCAATGGTAGAGTGGAGTCCCTGTTTCTGTCAACTACATGAAAATAGATAGCTTGTTTGTTAGGCTTAGACAGTTATTATAAATACACTTCACACATCTCCCATATTATCTATACTATATATTTTTATTTTACATGAATATTTGGACCAAAATCTCAGGTAGAGGGTAGAGAATTATTTAGTGATTTAAGAAGGTTAAATTTGAATAGACAAAAGTGGTGATAGCAATTGTCTAAATAGAATACAAGCAAACCACACCTATTTATGTCAATAACACTCAAAATCATTCTGCTACTGTTGCTTGTAATTTATCTCAACTATATATATAATCAAATTAATATATACTTTTCATCCAGAAAGAAAAAATAGAACATGAACAACGTGAAGCAGTTAAATAGAAAAGAAGGGGAAATAGGGAATCGGGGGAAAAGGAGGGGGAAAACAACATTTTTAAAGCACAATCATTCCAAACACCACTGCATTCATCTATCATACGTTCATCTGCAAATTGAATAAGGTGATTTCAATAAACAGCAAAGAACCCACAAAGAAAATCAAATCAAGCACAATCATTCCAAAGCAACAAAAATGAAGACAAATCAGATGAAAAGAGAAGATAAAAAAGAAGAGTAGAACAGATACTGACCATGGCTATAGGAAGAATCGAACAATCGAAGAGGAAGAAGGCAGAAGTGTAGAACAGGAAGAAGCTAAGCTAGGGTTCAGGTAAGGAAAGGAAGAAAAAAAAAGAATATATATATATATATAAGAGCAAAACGGTGTGTTTTGCTTAATTCGGTCGGTTCGGTTCCTTCGGTTTTTTAATTTTTAGAACCGAATCGAACCGATTAAACCGAAAAAAAATTTCGGTTCAGAACCGAAAAAACCGAGAATCGAAGAAACTGAACCAAATAGACCAAAATCAGTTCGGTTCGGTTCGATTTTCTGTTCCGGTTCGGTTCTGCACACCCCTAACGATAATGATGCTCCTATAAAAGTTCATTCTGAAGATGATGAAGATGATGATGATGATGATTGCGATGATTTTGCAGCATCAACACTGTAGACACCGGGTCCCGAGGCGGTCCAAGATCAGGATTACCCGGTGATGAAATAGAAGACCGATTTTCGGCAAGAAATGTGAGAATCGATCGTTCCCTTGTCAAATGTGTGTTTTTCGGAAAATAATTAAAAATATATATTTTTGGGAAATTAAAATTAAGATGAAAAAAAATATATTAATTTTGTTTCAAAATTTAGAATTTAAAATTAAAAAAAAAAAAAAAAGAAAAAAAAGTCGCGAATGCCACCTGCGGCAGCGCGGGGCCGCCTGCGCGGCAGGCTGCCCCAGCGCGCAGGGACGCCTGCGCGGCAGGCCGCCCCAGCGCGCAAGGGCGCCTGCGTGCGAGGCAAGCCCCCGCGCGGCGCTCCTGCGCGCGGACGGGCGCCTCGCGCGACCCCTCCTGCGCGCGGGCGGGCGCCTCGAGCGGCGCTCCTGCGCGCGGGCGGGCGCCTCGCGCGACCCCTCCTGCGCGCGGGCGGGCGCCTCGCGCGACCCCCTCCGCGCGGGCGGGCGCCTCGCGCGACCCCTCCTGCGCGCGGGCGGGCGCCTCGCGCGACCCCCTCCGCGCGGGCGGGCGCCTCGCGCGACCCCCCTGCGCGTAGAGGCGGGCGCTCCGCGCGACCCCCCCTGCGCGCAGGGGCGGGCGCCTCGCGCGCCCCCCCTGCGCGCGAGGCAGCTGCCTCGCGCGCCCCCCCCTGCGCGCGAGGCAGCTGCCTCGCGCGCACCCCCCTGCGCGCGAGGCAGCTGCCTCGCGCGACCTGCCTGCGCGAGGCAGGCTGCGCGCAGCAGCCTGCCGCGCGCGGTGCCAAGGCACCACGCGCAGGCTGCCGCGCGCCCTTGGCTCCTCCGCGCGACCTGTTTCGCCTGTCCGTTTTTTTCGCCGTTTTCAGTCTGATTTTCTGATTTTTTCAGTTTCCATTGTTTCACAATTTTATGTTATTTTAGATTAACTAAAAATAAAAGTTTTTTTTGTCTCTTGCCATTTTTGGCCAAGACAAGATTAAATGAGGGTTGGCACTTCATTTTTGGAGGACGGCAGATAAAATCCAATTTTTTCCTTAGCTTTTCCTCTCTACCTTTTTCCACTCTCCAGGAAGCTCTTCTGGCTTCTTAAAAAACTCTTCAAAAATCATCAAGTTATCTTTTAAAAATCTTAGTTTTGCCATTACAAAATATTTAATCTTGGGTTGATTTGAGCAAGAAAAATTAATTTTCTTTATTCCTTCTTCCCACAAAAAATATTTTTCTCAAGATAATTTGTTTAGAACACAGATTTTATATTTATTTCAAATATTATTATCATCAAAAAAATCCGACAAGGGAACGGATTGAGACATCCTACTTCCAATCTCAAAAATTCTGAGGGTAAACATTCTTGGACTTGTTCTCATTTATTTATTTAATTTTTATTCGTTCACATTTTTCTTTATCTCATATAATTTCTATTATCATTATGATTCTATTTAATAAACATGTTTTATATGTCGTATTAATTTGTTAAATTTATTATTATTTCATCATTATCATTATTTGTTAAATCCTATTTTATGTAAATAGCACTATTAATGCATTATTTAGTTGCAATGCTTTAGTTTTTTTTATGCTCATCCTCCATTATTATTAGTTGGTTAATGTAAATATCGTTAAGTTGTGTCGTTTCCCTATTTTCATATATTGTTGTCATCCTTCTTTTATTAAGCCTTGCATTATTATCATTATTATTATTATTATTATTATTATTGTTATTAATATTAAGGTTATTTGAGCCACTGCCATACTCATTGTGTTATTATTATTATTGTTATTATTATTATTATTATTATTATTATTATCATTATTATTATTATTATTATTATTATTATTTAATTCTCTATTTTACTATCATTGTTATTTATTCATTTACTAGTATTATTCTGTTTTAGTATTGTTAGTGCTATTATTACCAACTATTTGACTAGTTAGCATTATTGTTGTTGTTATTATTATTTAACACTTCGTATCATTTTTATTATTATTGTCATCGCCATTATTGTGGTTATCATCATATCTTGCATTTATTGGATTAATTTACTTGGGATATTTACTAATATTTTTGATATTATTTCTTTCTGTCTGAGATTTAATTTCGGGTCGGGCTATGTGAGCGCCCCGCGACTCCCCGGATGGGTCGCGACGCGCGGAGGGTCACATCGGTTCGGTGAGATCTCTCTAATTCTCTATCTTTTGATTGTGTTTATTTGTAAATATTTATCTTATTTATGCGCGCGTGCGATAAAAAGTACAAAAATACTTTTATAATTAAATTACAATTTTTGCTAATAAAATTGGGACCAATGTCCCCTATTTTAGCCCAACTATAAAAACATCACGACTAAAAAACGAGGAGTCAATTTTCAATAAAATGGGATCACTCATCCCGGTTTTCTCAATTCAAGCAATCAAAAATGACTCTTCGAACCCTCTTCAAATTAATACGAAGGAACCAATGTTCCTAAATTTCGAACAAGTATGAAGGAACCAATGTTCCTAAAATAATGCCCCGATTTATGTATGTATTTTATTTTAACCTGGTGTGAGTGTGTTAAATTCAAGTTCATTTCTTTTTGGGCCCTTGTAATTAACTTTGGGGCATTTTTATTTATCTTTTGGGGATTGTATTCCGTCCCACTTACGCCTTTGATCTCCTTTTTTTGGGGTTGTATTCTGCTCCTATTTTTATTGTAATTGCGTGCTTGCGTGTTTACCGCTTTCACTTATTGCTTTCTTTATTTGCTTATCGCTTTCGTTTACTTCCTTTACGTGCTTGAAATGCGCTTTTACTTTTAATGCATCGCTCGTGTGAGATGAGAGATATAATTTTAAGAATTAAAAAACCCATTTATAATTAACCAAAGCATAAATAAGAGGGAAGTTCCGGACACCATATCTCTGGTTTAGACCAATAGAGGTGAGAAACCTTTTCCCAATTTGGGTGGCGACTCCAAAATACCTCAAAGGTGCCTTTAGGCGTCAATAGGCTAGGTTATTCTCCCCAATGTTCTATTGGGAGGGATACACCGATGATGTCTCATGGCGCCCATGATCAAAAGACGCGAACCTTCATACCTCGAATCCTAAAGCGGATTCAAAGTGAGGGCCCTTGCTGGGTTGTACCGGGTTCGGCGCGCGTCACAGTGGCGACTCCACTGGGGAGCTTGTGTTTGAGACTTCACTCCGAAAGTGCTTTGGTTAAAATTTATAATTGGGTTTTTGAAACTTAAAATTCTATCTCTTTTTGAAAATAGCATCATAATCATTTCAGAGCCTTAGACTTACGATAGTTGGTCCCTATCTTACCCCGGTGCGTTCCCGAAGCACGACCCTGCTTTCACTCATTGTAGGGAAGTGTTAAGGATAATCACCAGCCCAAGCCTTGTACCTTTTGGTATATCAAAATGGAAACCCAATCGGTCGTTATGCTCGTGATGAGCTAGACCCGTTGGCGCGAACCATGCTTGGGTAGCCTAAAATAAAATCACCTTGACCAAAGCTCATGTACTGGCAAGTAGAAACTTCCCCTAGGGGGCATGCTCCTTAATACGATGCTTGTGATATGGGCTATCACATATTAAGCAAAATCAACCAAATCAAATGGTCTTCATCAAAGGCTTTCATGCCCCGTTGGGCCCACTTTGGTTTAGTTGAATTGCCCAAATATGTAATAGCCAAAACCCATACGAATGCGCATTAGATTAAGACTGTTATGCTGCCGGTTTTCCACCGTGCACTATACGTGTCCAATGGGTTCCCTGTTAACCCTTGGATGAAGCCCACCTAGGGAAGAGACCGCACGACCTCGTGTGTGGGAGTGATAAGGTCGGAAGGATCTATTTGCTCGCATGTGATTGTGGATACTGCACAGCATGCTCATGCATCGCATGTCATTCATGCATGTCAATGAAATAAATACATGTATATATAATGATAAATCTTCTCTCATGCTGTGTGTATATATCTTTTCATCTGCATATTATTTTCGCGTGTACATACCATCCTGCATGTAATTTCTTCCATGCATCCCATCGTATCGTGGTAGTCCATTGATCCTGCACTCATCAAAGAATATTCGCATGGCACGATCATGCATTGTATATGTCATTCATGCATCATTCTAACAATCTTGATCTTTCAGCCATCCTAGATTCATCTGAGTGGACTAAGAGATTCTGACGATCGACTAGCGACGACAAACTCGCCCTTTGGATTGCTAGAATTAGTGCCTGTTTGGGATTTTGAGCCACTCTCAACGACTAGTGAATCATCTTCGATGGCAGAACTACCTCGAGAGACCGGTTCTTTGACGATGAAAGATCTGGATAAGAGGCTGGGGGACTTTGAAAGGAGGATATTGGCCATGATAGAAAACATTGTTGCCCAAATGACACCAAATGCCAGCCAACCTCCTGTGGCCCCTGCTGTTGAACAAGTTGAATCGCCTATTCTGGAAGAGGCTCCTATAGCAGTCCCTACCGTACGACAACCAGATGTTGAGCCTAGAACTACGACACCTCTCGAGCCGAGAAGAATTCTTGTTCTGAAAGATGATCTCATGGTGGAGAAAGAGGATGAGCAGGTAACTCCTCAGGCTGTGACGAATGAAGTCCCCAAGGGAGAGGATAGCGCGATAAAGGGGATAAAAGGTGGGATTGAAAAGTTTGAACCTCAGACGACGACTACTGTAGGGAATCTGGTCACCTCCATGGCGCCACCTGTAGAACAACAGTCTGCTGCTCCCACTGTGTTACGGAAAGAGAATGATCCAACTAAGGGAATACACCCACCACCGACTGGACCTGGAGGAGAGTCACCTGTCACTCTGTCAGCTGAGCAAAAAGGCAAGAGGCATGTTTCAGAGAATGGGCTTTTGGCGGTGACACGGGGCCTAAAGAGAAAGATGGATGCTCTTAAAGAGGAAATTGCAGAGTCTAAACTTGCAGTTGCCCGGGCTGCTCGAGAGAAGGTCTTTATGGACTTGCAGAAAAGAAGTCAACCGTCTAGGTGCGACATCTGTGCTGGCACCCAAGAGATAGAGGGAGCGTCAACAGTTAGAATAGTTCAGAAGGCTTGCTTCGGCATGGGTGGATCTTTTCCTCAAGATAGAGAGGGGGACCTGCGCTTATGGCTAACCAACCCATCCAGAAATCGGGGGCTTAGGAGGTGTCGTCGACACGCTAGATATCAGACGGGTGATGGCCAAACCCCGAAAGATCAAGTGCAAGATCCTGCTACTGGTAAGCAGCTGGTGGCTCTTGAAGGAAGGGGTAATGCCACTGGGAGAGACAACCAGGAAAGCTTAAGTCTCGGTGACAACAGTGCGGGGGATACCGGAGCCACCAAGTCCCCAAACATTAGAACCACTCAAGATCACTATACCATCTGGGATAAGCCTTTATCTGAGCACCTATCTCATTTTATCGATAAGGGGAAGCTACGGCCAAAACCTGCAAAGCCCGCCAGGGGCCGTGGGCGTCTCAATCCCCGGATGGATCTGTACTGCGCCTACCATCAGCATACTGGGCATGAGACTGATGGGTGCCGGGCTCTAAGGAGACGAGTCTCACACTTGATTGACGAGGAACAGAAAGATGAGGGGAATGGTCCATGAGGGTGAAGGATCACTGATTACAGCAACGATGACGAGCAAGGAGGAAATAGCTATCTGGATGATGCTTTATTTCTTTTTGTTTTAAGTCCAGAACTCTTTTAAGACAATCTGGTTATTGTAACATGTTGAACAATTTCCGTTTTGTTTATGCGATATTTCCTTGATTTCATTTCTCATGATCACGATGCATCCATTCATTTTGACATTAACCCAATTAATACGACTCCATCTAGTCTCGGAACTTTGGGGAATCCAAATAAAATCTTGGTAGCATCTGATATAACTCTTGAAGAGAGGATAATTTTGAGAGAATAAAAAAAGGAGAGCCTTTGCCTGGACCTGGTATGACATGTCGAAGATTAACAAGGACGTTCAGAAGACCAGACTACCTTCCATTGCCAACATGACGACGAACCAAGTTTTGAAAGGCACTTCTTCGCATCCACAACACCTGAGCTATATATGGTGTCGTCGAATAAAATTGAACTTCGAAAGTTACATCAAAAGTCGGACAAATAAAACTCAAAACCACCATGAGAAATATACAACCCATCAGAACCAAGCCATATGACCTCTTTCTCTCGACCCATTTCGAAATGTGTACCCTAAAACCGATTATGACTGACCCTTAACCATCCGAAACCCTCATAACCAAATTTCTTACTAAAATTTAATGCCCGACCAAATTGAACAACAATGGTTCCAGTGGTTAAGATAAAAAGTGCACGCATGTGTAAACTTCAGGACTTGAACAAAACTTGTTAAAAAAAAAAAAAAAAAATTTGGGTTGTAAAAAAAAATAAAAAAAAATAAAAAAAAATAAAAAAAAATTGGGTTGAAAAAAAAAAAAATGGGTGTAAAGAAAAGAGAGAAAGAAAAAAAAAAAAAGAGAGAATTGATAGGGGGCAAGGGAATGCCGTTTGGGGGCAAGCTTTGTTCAAGTCCCGTTGATCTACACATGCCTGCACGTTGCCATTCTTTTTAGCTACTGAAAAGGACCTAAAAGGGCTAACTCCAGAGCCATCCATCCAATCCCAGCCGACGAAAACCATTTCGGAAGCTTAAACTACCAAGGCCAATGAAAGTGCCCTAAATCATCCATGCCCAACCTGTTACCCTGGCCCAACCATTGAAGGGCCATTCCAAGGTTCGAACCACCGAAACAAATAAAACTACCCCAGATCATCCAAGCCCAACTTGTCACCCTATCTCAATCATTGAAAGGCCAGCCCAGGGTTATAACCGCCAAAGCCAATAAAAGCCAAGCGTGAAACTTCATATTCAAGCCCCAAATAAGGAACCCATCACCTCAACCAGTCTGCATAAGGGTTAAAACCGAGACTTTGATACCAAGAAGAACCACTCCCAGAGGCAGCGGTCTCTCCGGCTAACGAAAATGAAAGCAAATTCAACCAATATTGACGAACTGAAGGAGGGTCCATGGCAAAAAAAAAAAAAAAAAAAAAAATATTCAATCAAGAAAACCCGTGAGGGCTGATTGATAACAGGAGTTTGATGCTCTCAAGATCTATCCCGAGATTAGATGATGTCTCATATTTTTCGAGTTATTGCCAAATAGTGATCATGTGATATGAAATCAGATTGAAATATATGCATTTATGCAAAGATGTATTGGTATGACCAGAGCAGTTCATCTTGCACACTCAAAGTTGTCTGAGTCAGATATGAAACCAACACATTGCTACCATCTACCCCTTGCCACTCTCGCCACTCAGGCACTTCAGTCAGCTCCTCCTGCTATCAACTGTGAAGCCAATTCTATAGCACCCTCATGATAGAAACCAAGCTCAGACAACCATGACCTAAGACGCAAACACACGCCGATTATACCTGAAAGACCTTTTACAACAACTATCTACCCTCTACCATTCTCACCACTCAGGCACTTCAGTCATCTCATCTTGCTACCCACTGTGAAGCCAACCCTACGGCACCTTCCTAATAAAGAGCCAAACACATACAACCAAAGCCTGAGATATAAGCACATGCCAATTATACCCGAAAGACCTTTCGCAATAACTCCAACTTCTCTCTCTAAAAAAAAAAAAAAAAAAAAAAAAAAAAAGGTCGTTAGAGATGAAAACCGTGACTGGCGCTCTAAGCAAAAGTTAGGCCAAAGGGCAGGGTGAAAACCTGGCGACAGGCAGTCTGCCCTATAAAAAAAATGAAATAAATAAAAGCCGCTGGATTGGGTTGGGACCATTCCAGGCAAAAAATAAGGCACAAGGTTATGTGAAAATCCGACAAGGACGCATCTCCCGCTAAGAAAAGCTAGTGCGAAAATCCACGAGGGACGCACTACCTTCAAATAATGACTACAGGTATCAGAGGAGAGCCTCATAACCCCCTAAAGGCATGAAATTCAAAAGCAATTCCGGGGGGCACCGATCTTGCTGCAAATTACGACCAAACCAGCTTTCGGCTCTCAAATCCACTCGGATGAATCCTTGTCCTGCATCTTACATAACATATGCATATGCACATGCATAACTTACCCTTGCATACAAGTCTCTTTTGATTTCGCAGGAAAGTCTGGCGCCTTCACACACCGACAAGCTGGTGTTTATCAGTCGCTCAGCCGTGGTTTCACACACCGACAAGCTGGTGTTTTATCAATCGCGTTCTTCAAAGTCTGGCGCCTTCACACACCGACAAGCTGGTGTTTATCAGTCGTTCAGCCGTGATTTCACACACCGACAAGCTGGTGTTTATCAGTCGCTCAGCCGTGGTTTCACACACCGACAAGCTGGTCTTCTATCAATCACGTTCTCCAAAGTCTGGCGCCTTCACACACCGACAAGCTGGTGTTTATCAGTCGTTCAGCCGTGGTTTCACACACCGACAAGCTGGTGTTCTATCAATCGCGTTCTTCAAAGTCTGGCGCCTTCACACACCGACAAGCTGGTGTTTATCAGTCGTTCAGCCGTGGTTTCACACACCGACAAGCTGGTGTTCTATCAATCGCGTTCTTCAAAGTCTGGCGCTTTCACACACCGACAAGCTGGTGTTTATCAGTCGCTCAGCCGTGGTTTCACACACCGACAAGCTGGTGTTCTATCAATCACGTTCTCCAAAGTCTGGCGCCTTCACACACCGACAAGCTGGTGTTTATCAGTCGCTCAGCCGTGGTTTCACACACCGACAAGCTGGTGTTCTATCAATCACGTTCTTCAAAGTCTGGCGCCTTCACACACCGACAAGCTGGTGTTTATCAGTCGCTCAGCCGTGGTTTCACACACCGACAAGCTGGTGTTCTATCAATCACGTTCTCCAAAGTCTGGCGCCTTCACACACCGACAAGCTGGTGTTTATCGGTCGCTCAGCCGTGGTTTCACACACCGACAAGCTGGTGTTCTATCAATCACGTTCCCCAAAGTCTGGCGCCTTCACACACCGACAAGCTGGTGTTTATCAGTCGTTCAGCCGTGGTTTCACACACCGACAAGCTGGTGTTCTATCAATCGCGTTCTTCAAAGTCTGGCGCCTTCACACACCGACAAGCTGGTGTTTATCAGTCGTTCAGCCGTGGTTTCACACACCGACAAGCTGGTGTTCCATCAACCGCGTTCTTACAAGTCTGACGCCTTCATACACCGACAAGCTGGTGTTTATCAGTCGTTCAGTCATGGTTTCACGTCGACAAGCTGACGTTCCTCAATCATGTGACCAGTAGTAATCCTATGATGCCAACCAGCTGGCAAGACCAAGCCCCGGACAGCGACCGCCTCAGGTACGCATCTCTCCCTCTCTTTTCTGAATTTTGGCTCACTTAGGCACCTAGGTTCTATGTTCCCCAAAATTGGGGGCAACTGTAGACACCGGGTCCCGAGGCGGTCCAAGATCAGGATTACCCGGTGATGAAATAGAAGACCGATTTTCGGCAAGAAATGTGAGAATCGATCGTTCCCTTGTCAAAGGTGTGTTTTTCGGAAAATAATTAAAAATATATATTTTTGGGAAATTAAAATTAAGATGAAAAAAAATATATTAATTTTGTTTCAAAATTTAGAATTTAAAATAAAAAAAAAAAAAAAAAGAAAAAAAAGTCGCGAATGCCACCTGCGGCAGCGCGGGGCCGCCTGCGCGGCAGGCTGCCCCAGCGCGCAGGGACGCCTGCGCGGCAGGCCGCCCCAGCGCGCAAGGGCGCCTGCGTGCGAGGCAAGCCCCCGCGCGGCGCTCCTGCGCGCGGACGGGCGCCTCGCGCGACCCCTCCTGCGCGCGGGCGGGCGCCTCGAGCGGCGCTCCTGCGCGCGGGCGGGCGCCTCGCGCGACCCCTCCTGCCAGCGGGCGGGCGCCTCGCGCGACCCCCTCCGCGCGGGCGGGCGCCTCGCGCGACCCCTCCTGCGCGCGGGCGGGCGCCTCGCGCGACCCCCTCCGCGCGGGCGGGCGCCTCGCGCGACCCCCTCCGCGCGGGCGGGCGCCTCGCGCGACCCCCCTGCGCGCAGAGGCGGGCGCTCCGCGCGATCCCCCCTGCTCTCAGGGGTGGGCGCCTCGCGCGCCCCCCCCCTGCGCGCGAGGCAGCTGCCTCGCGCGACCTGCCTGCGCGAGGCAGGCTGCGCGCAGCAGCCTGCCGCGTGCGGTGCCAAGGCACCACGCGCAGGCTGCCGCGCGCCCTTGGCTCCTCCGCGCGACCTGTTTCGCCTGTCCGTTTTTTTCGCCGTTTTCAGTCTGATTTTCTGATTTTTTCAGTTTCCATTGTTTCACCATTTTATGTTATTTTAGATTAACTAAAAATAAAAGTTTTTTTTGTCTCTTGCCATTTTTGGCCAAGACAAGATTAAATGAGGGTTGGCACTTCATTTTTGGAGGACGGCAGATAAAATCCAATTTTTTCCTTAGCTTTTCCTCTCTACCTTTTTCCACTCTCCAGGAAGCTCTTCTGGCTTCTTAAAAAACTCTTCAAAAATCATCAAGTTATCTTTTAAAAATCTTAGTTTTGCCATTACAAAATATTTAATCTTGGGTTGATTTGAGCAAGAAAAATTAATTTTCTTTGTTCCTTCTTCCCACAAAAAATATTTTTCTCAAGATAATTTGTTTAGAACACAGATTTTATATTTATTTCAAATATTATTATCATCAAAAAAATCCGACAAGGGAACGGATTGAGACATCCTACTTCCAATCTCAAAAATTCTGAGGGTAAACATTCTTGGACTTGTTCTCATTTATTTATTTAATTTTTATTCGTTCACATTTTTCTTTATCTCATATAATTTCTATTATCATTATGATTCTATTTAATAAACATGTTTTATATGTCGTATTAATTTGTTAAATTTATTATTATTTCATCATTATCATTATTTGTTAAATCCTATTTTATGTAAATAGCACTATTAATGCATTATTTAGTTGCAATGCTTTAGTTTTTTTTATGCTCATCCTCCATTATTATTAGTTGGTTAATGTAAATATCGTTAAGTTGTGTCGTTTCCCTATTTTCATATATTGTTGTCATCCTTCTTTTATTAAGCCTTGCATTATTATCATTATTATTATTATTATTATTATTATTGTTATTAATATTAAGGTTATTTGAGCCACTGCCATACTCATTGTGTTATTATTATTATTGTTATTATTATTATTATTATTATTATTATTATCATTATTATTATTATTATTATTATTATTATTTAATTCTCTATTTTACTATCATTGTTATTTATTCATTTACTAGTATTATTCTGTTTTAGTATTGTTAGTGCTATTATTACCAACTATTTGACTAGTTAGCATTATTGTTGTTGTTATTATTATTTAACACTTCGTATCATTTTTATTATTATTGTCATCGCCATTATTGTGGTTATCATCATATCTTGCATTTATTGGATTAATTTACTTGGGATATTTACTAATATTTTTGATATTATTTCTTTCTGTCTGAGATTTAATTTCGGGTCGGGCTATGTGAGCGCCCCGCGACTCCCCGGATGGGTCGCGACGCGCGGAGGGTCACATCGGTTCGGTGAGATCTCTCTAATTCTCTATCTTTTGATTGTGTTTATTTGTAAATATTTATCTTATTTATGCGCGCGTGCGATAAAAAGTCACAAAAATACTTTTATAATTAAATTACAATTTTTGCTAATAAAATTGGGACCAATGTCCCCTATTTTAGCCCAACTATAAAAACATCACGACTAAAAAACGAGGAGTCAATTTTCAATAAAATGGGATCACTCATCCCGGTTTTCTCAATTCAAGCAATCAAAAATGACTCTTCGAACCCTCTTCAAATTAATACGAAGGAACCAATGTTCCTAAATTTCGAACAAGTATGAAGGAACCAATGTTCCTAAAATAATGCCCCGATTTATGTATGTATTTTATTTTAACCTGGTGTGAGTGTGTTAAATTTAAGTTCATTTCTTTTTGGGCCCTTGTAATTAACTTTGGGGCATTTTTATTTATCTTTTGGGGATTGTATTCCGTCCCACTTACGCCTTTGATCTCCTTTTTTTGGGGTTGTATTTTGCTCCTATTTTTATTGTAATTGCGTGCTTGCGTGTTTACCGCTTTCACTTATTGCTTTCTTTATTTGCTTATCGCTTTCGTTTACTTCCTTTACGTGCTTGAAATGCGCTTTTACTTTTAATGCATCGCTCGTGTGAGATGAGAGATATAATTTTAAGAATTAAAAAACCCATTTATAATTAACCAAAGCATAAATAAGAGGGAAGTTCCGGACACCATATCTCTGGTTTAGACCAATAGAGGTGAGAAACCTTTTCCCAATTTGGGTGGCGACTCCAAAATACCTCAAAGGTGCCTTTAGGCGTCAATAGGCTAGGTTATTCTCCCCAATGTTCTATTGGGAGGGATACACCGATGATGTCTCATGGCGCCCATGATCAAAAGACGCGAACCTTCATACCTCGAATCCTAAAGCGGATTCAAAGTGAGGGCCCTTGCTGGGTTGTACCGGGTTCGGCGCGCGTCACAAACACCTATGGCTTCTTCGGTTCCACTGAGAAGAGGAACATCACCTCCATAAAGGAGAACTGAAAGAACAAAATGGCCATCTTCTAGATATTCTCGTAACCAGTATGTGACTATTACTAAAGGGAGAGAACCTGAGAGTTATCAAGAAGTCATAGATGATGAATCCAAACAGAAATGGATTGTGGTCATGCAAAATGAGATGAAATTCCTGTATGAGAACAAAACTTTTGAATTGGTGAAGTTGCCCATGTTGGGTTTCATCGCAATAATTCATATTAAACGCAGCGGAATAAAATCGAAATTCAAAATAGGATCCATGTATTTTCAATTGATTCAAAAAGGAGGGATTAAAATACCGACCTTTTAGTGTGCTGGAAAAACGAACTAACACCTTTTGTTTGATCGAATTATAGACGCTGCTCCAATCACGAACGCCCTCTATCGGTATCCACACGCACGAGTCAAAACAGACGATCGCAGGGGTGTTAACTCCCTCTCTTGTGAATAAATATTATGAAATTTTCTTTACGTTTTTTCTTTCTTTTCTTTCACAAAGAAAAATGGCTAGGGTTTCTCTCAAGTTTTTGTGAAACCAGCAGCCACTCAAAACGTGATTAGGGTTAGGTTTTTAATTAAACATACATATATATATATATATATATATATATATATATATATATATATAATTTCGAAATTAAATATAAATACCTATATTTATATTATTCCGAAATACCCTAATAAAATTCAGTCTATTTATTATAGTCTTGGTGTGTAACTCATAGGTTTATATTAAGTTGACAGTGGGCCCAATAACCATAATAGACCCACAAGTCATAATTAGTTTCTAGCAAGACATTATGACTACCCAAATAATATAAATATCGTTAATCCGATTTTAACCTGACAACAGAATATGTTATTATCCTTTTATCACACGATATCTTGTTTGAACATAAGTCATGGTTCATGTCAAACTTATATTATTCAAAAATATAATTTCTCGATCACTAAGTAGACTAACAATTCAAATGATATTGATCACACTATCAATTCATTCGAGCAGAGCCATGCATTTTACAGTCCTACTTATCGAGGGGCCCAACAGATATCTCTCTCATAAGAGAGGAAAAAATTCTATCTTCATTATTCACTTTTCTCTACATAATTCTCATTATGTCCGATCATAAACTTTATAATTATCCGATTAAAGATAATGTTTGATTATGTCAAAATATAATGTTCCTTATGTAGGAAACCATGATAACCTCAGGTCAAAAGATTCAATAACATATCTATTATAAGATCACTTATGACACTATCTCATGTAGTGATCTCACAATGGGTCTATCCAGTACTTTGTTCTCTAACAAGTACTTATAAATTTGATTTATATCATCATATATAATCATCAGATAATTATCAATGCAAATCTATACTAGTCTTAATTTATCTTTATGCCCTTTAGTGATAAATGACTAGGGACGATATGAATAATATTGTTATTCATAAACATTACAATAATGTAACATGCCAATAATATTACTGTGAAGCAAACCATTATATAAATGAAAAATGTAATGATTACATCAAGGTCCAAATATTTGACTTAGGGTATAACCACTAACAGCTCAAAGGTAGAAGGCCTTGAAAAACAAATGGGTGTTGAGAATAAAACATAAAAAATACAGTTTTAGTCCACGTTACAAAGCCAGACTAATTATCAAGAAATTTAGTCAAAGAAAAGGAATTGATTTTGATGAGATATTCTCACCGGTTGTAAAAATGACATCCATTCGAACTGTGCTGGGATTAGCAGCAAGTTTTGACCTGAAAGTTGAACAAATGGATGTTAAAACTGCCTTTTTGCATAGTAATTTGGAAGAAGAGATATACATGGAGCAGCTAGAGGGGTTCAAAGAAAGAGGAAAAGAGAATTATGTTTGCAAGTTGAAGAAAAGCCTATACAGCTTAAAACATGTATCGAGACACCGTTATAAGAAGTTTGAGTCTGCTATGGGGAGTAAGGCTACAATAAAACTATTTCAGACTGATAAGGAAAGAGTTCTACTCTCACTAGACTCCTCTTTAGTGCTGTCTTTTATATATTGTAAATCTCTTGTATTATTTTATTCTTTACTTCCTCTTCTGTAAGTAACTATAAATACTTGTTATATTGAATAATAAGATGTGCAGTCATATTTGCTTCATGGTATCAGAGCCCACTGTGGTTTAAAAACCTATTTTTCTTTTTTCGCACACCATGTCTAGCCCTACTGCCTCTGTCTCCTCTATCGGAACCATCAGTTCCTCACCTATCAGCGCCACCGTCTCCAGCAATCCTCTCTCTGGTAATATCTCCCATCAACTGTCAGTGCGATTAACCACTCAAAATTTCCTCCTTTGGCGCACTCAGATGTCCCTAGTTTTGAAGGGATACAGGTTGTACTCTCATGTCACAGATCTACCGCCTTTATCTCTCTTATCCGATGGTCAGGAAGATCCTGCGTTCAGTGTTTGGCAACAACAGGATCATCAAATTCTTTCTTGGATTTTTGCGTCTATTTCTGAAACCATTCTGCCTCAAATCATTGGGGCTGCCACTGCTAAAGAAGGATGGGAGAAGCTTCATCAAGCATACTCTGCTGGTTCAAGACCACAGATTCGTGCTTATCGTCATCAGTTATTGACTCTCAAGCGTGAGAATGATAGTATCACCGCCTATATGCAAAAGGCTAAGGGTTTATCTGATCAGCTAGCAGCTTTACAAAGTCCTATGGCTGAAATTGACTTTGTTGATTGTATTTTAGCTGGATTGGGGTCTGCATATCACCCCTTTGTCCGTGCCTTGGAAGCTCGGCTTGAACCTATCACCTTCGACAACTTGTATGGATTGTTGTTGAATGAAGAAACACAGCTGGCTAGCGATCATGAGGTAGATTCGTTTGTTCCTAGTGCCCAGTTTGCTCATCGACAGACTCATTCCGGTAAGGGTCGTGGTCGTGGACGAGGTAACAGAGGGCGCTCCTTCAATAATTCTCAGCAGAACCGTTCTTCTGGTACTTTCTTTACTCTGGCTGCCCCTCTTGATACTACCTCTGTTATCTGTCACAATTGCAGGGGTTATGGTCACATTGCACGCCAATGTCCGTCTCCAAAACTCACCAAAGAACAGGTCACCTAGCCTAAACCATCTTCCCAATTTACCACTGCCTCTGCCTCTAGTTCTCAGCCATGGGTCATGGATACCGGTGCCACTCATCACCTGACCTCAAATTTGGATAATCTTGCAATTCATTCTGAGTACACTGGCCCTGAGGAAGTCACTTTAGGTAACAACACATGCATGACAAAAAGAAGTAGTTTTATTGGAAACAGAAATTAAATTGCTATCTAAGAATTTTCGAACAACTGGAGGAGAGGCATGGCCAAGACGAGCATGCCACGTTGACAGAGATGCCAAATTGACTGTGTTCATCAGCTCCCTGTGTTCTTTTTCCTCAAGTTTCAGTCCCGCAAACAGACTCTACCACTATGCCCCGAGCTACACTTCCATTGCCTACCCCGACATCCCCTGTGCCTCCAACCCCATCTGTCTCTGCCTCCACTCCTATTGTCCCCTTGGATGGTGATCCTTGCACGCCACTTGTTGCACCATCGTCTGAACAAATCACACCGGCTCCACCTTCTCCTCTTCTAGATGCCCTTACAGCCCCTCCAAAGCAACATAAGATGGTTACTCGGTTACAAAAAGGATCTTTGAAGCCCCGGATCTTACACTCCACTGTCACTACTTCAGATCCCACCACTTATGTCCAAGCTGCCAAGCACGCTCACTGGCGTCAAGCCATGAACACCGAATACAATGCCTTAATAGCCAATGGCACTTGGGAATTGGTCTCACCGCCTTCTACTGTGAATCTTGTGGGATGCAAATGGGTTTTCAAAACCAAAACAAAGGCTGATGGTTCTATTGATCGCTATAAGGCTCGCTTAGTTGCCAAAGGTTTCCATCAGCGACCAGGAATTGACTTTACTGAAACTTTTAGTCCAGTAGTGCGGCCTAGTACTATTCAGGTCATTTTATCCATGGCTGTTTCTCTACAGTGGAACGTCATTCAATTTGATGTCTCAAATGCCTTTTTGCATGGTGACTTAAAGGAAGAGGTATATATGGCTCAACCTCCTGGGTTCGTTGATGTTGCTCGGCCATCTTTTGTCTGTAAACTTCGCAAATCTCTCTATGGTCTTAAGCAGGCACCGCGTATGTGGCATGAGAAGCTGACCACCACTCTTCAATCGTTTGGTTTCAATGGCTCCAAATCTGATTCTTCTTTATATTACTTCACTAAAGGCTTAACTAGACTGTATTGTCTTATTTATGTGGATGATTTGTTGCTAACTGGAACAGATCCTAACCTGCTGGACCAACTTATTCGCTTTCTTGAGCGTACCTTCAGTATTCGGAATTTGGGGAAGTTGTCTTATTTCCTTGGTCTTGAGGCTATTTGGACCGCATCTGGACTTTTACTACACCAATCTAAGTATATTCACAGTATTTTGGAGAAGGCGCAAATGCAGGACTGCAAGCCTATCTCCAGTCCTGTTAATCCGTCAACTAAATTGCGGCTCAAGGATAGTGATCCATTTCCGGATTCAAGTCATTATCGTAGCATTGTTGGCAGCCTGCAATACTTGACATTTACTCGTCCTGACATTGCCTTTGCTGTGAATAAGGTCTCTCAATTCATGCATGCTCCTACTTCTAATCATTGGTCTGCTGTTAAAAGAATCTTGCGCTATCTGAGCGGCACTTCTGCTCATGGTTTACAGTTTCATTACTCCACTGTTGATCAATTATTCTGCTACTCTGATTCGGATTGGGGAGGTGATCCGGATGATAGGAAGTCAACCACTGGTTATGCTATTTTTTTTGGTTCCAATTTGGTCTCTTGGAGTTCGAAAAAGCAGAGGACAGTATCTCGTTCATCTACAGAAGCAGAGTATCGAGCGATTGCTTCTACGACGTCTGAAGTTAGTTGGCTCACGATGCTATTACGTGAGATTGGACACCGTATATCTTCACCTCCTGTGTTGTGGTGTGACAATTTGAGTGCAGTCTACCTTACTGCTAATCCTATTTTTCACTCTAACAGTAAACACTTAGAGATTGATTTTCATTTTGTCCGGGATAAAGTTCGTTCCAAAGCCTTAGTTGTTCGATATATTTCTACAGTTGATCAAGTGGCTGATGTTCTGACAAAAGGGTTGTCTCGTGCTCGATATTTTTTGCTCAGTTCCAAGCTCAACGTTCGTCCCTACGTTCAGCTTGTGGGAGGGTGATAAGGAAAGAGTTCTACTCTCACTAGACTCCTCTTTAGTGCTGTCTTTTATATATTGTAAATCTCTTGTATTATTTTATTCTTTACTTCCTCTTCTGTAAGTAACTATAAATACTTGTTATATTGAATAATAAGATGTGCAGTCTTATTTGCTTCACAGACCATTGTATTTTTGTGCAAAAATTCTCTGATGATGATTTTATTATCTTTTTGCTCTATATGGATGATATGTTGATTGTTGGCCAGAATATTTTAAGAATTAATAATTTGAAAAAGCAGTTGAGTAAATATTTTATTATGAAAGACTTGGAGCTAGCAAATCATATTCTTGGCATGAATATTATTAGAGATAGAGGCGCCAAAAAATTGTGGCTGTCACAGGAGAAATATATTAAGAAAGTATTTCAGAGATTTAATATGGACAAAGTTAAAGCAGTTAGTTGTCCTCTTGCTAATCACTTTAAGCTGAATTCTAAACAAAACCCTTCTACAGACAAAGAGAAGGAAGAGATGGATAAAATTTCATATATTTCACCAGTTGAAAGTTTGATGTATGCTATGGTGTGCACACGGCTAGATACCGCTCATGCAGTTGGAGTTGTGAGTAGATTCCTTTCAAATCTTGAAAAGGAACATTGGGCTGCAGTAAAATGGATTTTCAGGTATCTTCGAGAAACTTTCAAAATATGTTTATATTTTGGAAATGACAAATCTGTGTTAGCTGGATACACAGATGCAGATATGGCTGGCGATGTGAATTTTAAAAAATTCACTTCTGGTTATATGATTACTTTTGCAGGAAAAGCAGTGTCATGGTAGTCAAAATTACAGAAGTGTATTGCACTTTCTACTACTGAAGCAGAGTTTATAGCAACAACGGAAGTTTGTAAAGAGTTTCTATGGATGAAGAAATTCTTGAAAGAACTTGGTTCACAGCATGACAAATATCAGCTATTCTATGATAGTCAGAGTGCTATTCATCTTGAAAAAAATGTCTCATTCCATTCGAAATCAAAACATATTGATGTGAGATATCACTTGATAAGGGATGTGATGGAGAAGAAGCTACTACAGCTTAAGAAGAAGCTGCTACAGTTTTGAGTATTGTCGACTAGCTGCAGGATTAGCGGAGCCCTCCACTATGTAGTCGGAAGGGGGAGAATTGTCAGGTATGTGAGTTCCTCCAACAAGTGGAGCCCACATCATTGAAAAAAAGAAAAAAAAAAGAGGTTGGTAAGAGTTGAAAAGTCAAAAATCAAATTAGCTGGCAACAATTTTAATTCAATTTTGCTTCTGCATGAACAATTATTTCATAGTTGTCCATGCACGTAGTAGGATAACTGAGAAGGCCTATAAATAGGTATTTTCAGATCAATTTAAATTATCCTTTGGTTTTGTAAATTAAGAGAGATAAGTATTTTAGAAAAATATTTGAGATATTTTTCTAAAAGAAGAGTGACAAAATAGTGAGTTTGAAAAACACTTATGTGATATTATTTTGGATTTATTTCAAAATTATTGTATTATATTTCTTTCTTGTACCTATTAATTTTATTAGTGGAATAAATATTTTCGGAATTTGTCCCATGGACGTAACCCAAATAAAAGGGTAAACTATATTAAATTGCTGGTGTCAATATTTTGAATCTGCTAATTTATTTTATGCAGTTGGCATATATCTTCCCCAAATAAAATGCTCTACATCCGCATTATTTTCACCACATTTTCACAGCTTCATATAATTATTCAAGAAACACAGGCAGAGCTTTGAAACCTTAAAAATAGCAATCAACATCCGCATCATTTTCACTCTCCTTAACCGACACATTAGTTCCTAAATTACCACATTTGATCCTATTTAAAGTATTGGGAGTCAGAATAATCCTTCAATTCTACGACATACAACATCTTTGAAGCTCGCAGAGACAACAATGTTCGTAGGATGTGCTTTTTCCTTTCCTCTAACCTTACACCCTTAAGGGAATCCTTGTTGAAAAGAAAACTCAATTTCTTCAACACTTTGACATTCTTCAGAGAATACTTCATCACCTCAAGCTCATCTCTGTTCCCCATCAAATCAATAAATTCAACTAACTGCAGCTGAAACAACAAACACTCAGGCACTTGATCCGGCAGCTTCAAATTATCACTCTCAATGGAAAATGAATCTGGATAACAAACATACATCTGTAGCAGAAAATATTACAAATCAACATTAGCAACCATGAGGATTAAATTAATCAAAGTATTATTAAAGTAGAATAACATGCAACTCACCCCATTCAAGCTAAGAACTTGAAGATTAGGAGTGCATTTGAGAAGATATGGCACCACTCTGAAGTCACAACGATCAACCATATCAACTCTTAGGCAAGTCAAATTGCCAAACATGGGCATATCATTGGCATTGTCATAATTGAGATGCTTCAGCATTAATGATGATAAACAGAAAGTAAATGAGTCCAGTGGAAAGTAACTACATCTAGGCTAATAATAATAATAGAAGATATTTCTCTAAGAACAAAAATTTACTGCAAGGCCTCTTGTTGATAGTGACAGAACCTTAACATTAGATATTCCTCTAAGAAGCCGATGCAATCGATTTCTAGTTTCACTGATGGCAGTTTTCCACATTGGATATGCGGATCCAATACTAACCTCTGCCTTAACCAGGGACCCTAATTCCTCCATCAAAATAACTGGAAACTTGGCATCAGAGAGACTAAAGTGTTCAAGTTTTGAAGCACTAATCACAATCATGTATTCGCTAGGATCAAATAGATCATTTTCATCACGGGCGTAGCAAAAAATTGGATTGTAAAAAATTATTACCCATAAAAAAATCCATTCACATAAAAAAGTAATAAAAATTGATATGTATGTCTATTGAAAACAACTTCTATATTTTGGTATTATTTCATTAATGCTTTACATTTTCTCCCAGCTACATTATAAGCACTATTAGAACCTTCTACATGAATATTTAATCTTTTCTTTTTATTTCAAATATTGAAATTATCTGTAATAAATGAATTACCTGTTACTTACTTCTCAATCTCAATTCTAAAAAGATATATAACAATATAAGTAAAATACTGTATCTTTTTGTATAATATATTTCAACCAATTAAAATATTTCTTGTACCAATTAGGATTAAAAAGATGAAAAGCATTTTCAATATTATTTTCATTATTTGAAGTTATGCTCTTCTTACTTTATCCTGATTATTAGAAAAATATTCTGAGATTTTAATTCTCAATCCAAAATCAATATGAAGATTATCTAAATTAATCTCGTGACTAGTTTTTCTTGAACTATTTTCTTGGTCTTTATTTTTAATTCATTGGTTAATTGTTTGCTCAAATGGTGATTTTCTTTTAATCACAAATTTATCCATAACTATTTCAAAAAAATAAAAATTTCAATTTTAACTACAAATCTACAATTCTATCTATTTCATATATTGAAAATTTTGAACCTAACTTTAATTAAAATTGAACTCAATTCCTATTTACCCAATATTACACTACAATAAAATCAAATTACTCATTTACTTTTATAAAATAAATTATAACTTATATAAACTAATTTACAAGGCTAAATTGAATCAAAGAATTGCAAATAATTCGAATTTTTATACAAATCAAATTACTGATTTATTTTTATAAAACAAATTATAGGTTATATAAACTAATTTACAAGGCTAAATTGAATCAAAAAATTGCAAATAATTCGGATTTTTATACATTGAGGTTTGAGAATAAAACTATTGTTGGAGTCGGGATGCGCCCATGACTTTTCGGGTTGACCCGGGATATATGTATCGGACCGGGAATACTACTAAAATGGAAAGAGTTCCATAATTTAAGGAAAATCAAAGGATTGTGTCCCTTGGATTTTCCTCCTCCTTATAACCTTCCCTTTAATATGTTATTAAAGGGAAGTTACTTACTCCCTTTAATGGGAGTTAGTGCTCCTATTTATGGGGCATTCATCTCCTTTGGGAGATGAAGGCCTATAAATAGGAGGCTCCTCCTTTGAAGAAAAGGGAGGAGAAGTTCCACATACCGAAACTCTGTCGGTTTCACCCCTCGCCGGTTTTGTACTCCAAGTGGCTTTTAGACTGTGATCTAGTTGCCGTTATCCCGCTCGTGGATATCAGCCAGACCAGTGACGCTAGAAGGGATCCTTGTAATCGCTTCCGCTAAAGTATCTGCGCTACAAGGTAGGTAGCATATAACCCGTTTATGTTACCTCCATATATGCATGTGGCATGTTGGTATATAAATCCTTCATTGGTATCAGAGCCAATATTTTTGGCGTCCTGGCATGTGGCTAAAATTGGATCTAATTTTTTATGTGTAAAATTAGTAGATCTAGGATGCATGAACCCGATATATATTTATTTCGTGTTAAAATATATATTTGTATATATTTTTCGGGTCTAAAAATACGTGTATGTGTACCGTATATTGAGGGGATAAATATGAAAATTCAAAACGCTAGACTTAAAATTGAGATTTGTAATTTTTGATCATACCATTAAAATCACAGACCCCAAAAACCCCCCACCGGAAAAAATTCGGAGTCCAGAATCCGGCGGGAAGGCGGCGCGTGGCTTGCACGCGCCGTTACTCGTAGGGCGCGTGCGCGTGGGCGGTGGCTCACACGCGCGCAACACGGGTCCACAGCTGTGGACACATGGCCCAATGGGTTTCGGCCACGTGGCTGACCCAGGTCACGCCACGTGGCATACAGGGTCCACCAACTGCCACGTAGGTGACTCGTGGACCACTCCGAGTGTGACACGTAGACGAATGGGATCGTGCCATGTGTCGTGCCATGTCAGCGAGTGACGTGTCAGCAACGCCACGTGGCTGACGTGTGTCATGCCACGTGGACGCTGACGTGTCCACCTCTGCCATGTGGCAGACAGGTGGACCAACCGTAACGTGACACGTGGCACAGTAGGGTTGTGCCACGTGGCGGGGCAGAAGGGGGGCGCGTGAGGGCGCGTGTGCGCGTGACTCCCTCCCCTGGCGGCGCGTGTGAGCGCGTACGGCCTCTTTCGACCACCAAATCAGCTCCGGTTTTTTGCGAAACCGTTTTTTCAAAATTTTTCTGATTTTTTGGTTATTTTTCTAGAATTTTTTGATGACCAGAAAATAAATTATTATTTTTAAATTATTAAAAATATTATAAAAATTATGGAAAATGTGTTTTCTGCCTTTAAATTATTTTGAAAAATATTTTTGAAAATTGTTTGTGGATCTGTCCTTATTGTTGGTTGAAATGAGTTTCAATTATATATGTTTACACATGAGTGTATTAACTATTTTTTTTTATTTCTGTGATGTGTTACAGAAATGGTGATGATAAGGACTCCAATTGTTCCTCGCACTCCGTTTGAGATTGCTTTAAGAAATGCAAAAGTGCATTTAGTAAGCAACTTAAGAATGCGAAGGAAGATCCGAGCTGATGACATTGATGCAATAGTGCATCACATAATATTTATGCATGAAGAAATGCAGGAGTGCATTTGGTTAGGTGGTTTAAGTATGGGAAAAGATGATAGAGTCCTGATCAAAGCGTTATCTGACTCATTTGAATATCATCCAGAACTCAGGGAGTTATTGGAAACTACCTGGTACATTGGAGATAGAATTTATAGAAAATCTATCATCCACTTTTTGGCTAGAGTTGCCAAAAGAGGAGTGTTGAGGAGCAACACTACATCTGTGATGAAATTGAGAAGTGGACGTAATGTGCATCGTCTATGGCTTCATCAACGAACTTATGAGTTACCTGATGAATTAATGAAGATGGTCAAAGAATCAGTCCCAGTGTCAAGAAAGATTTTGTGAAAATCTAGACTTATAAATTTGTTGACATGAGTGTTAATCTTAGTTAGCGTTTAATTTTATTAAATGGAATTTATGTTTCCTATTGTTATTTTGACATGAGTGTCATATTTTAGATTATTGAATTTTTTATATTGGTTGAATGAATGAGTTTATTTATAATGATCGCATTTAACTTTATAATAAATGTGTTTATTTAACTGTTAATTGCCTTGCATTATTTTATGAGTAAAATAATTGCATGTTTATTAAGTAAAGACTTAATAAATTTAAACCAATAATATTCCCCTCTTAGGTTTGAGAACTTGATAATCCAATAATTCAGATTTACTATGCATGAAATATTAACTTGTAAGGTTGGACATTAGGACTAAGAGGGTAATTGGATACTATTAGTAGCCTTTTCGAATTGAAGCCTGATAGAAAACTTTACTGAGTTATTATTTCAGATGCATAGTAAATAGCATGTATTGCCTTATCTTTTTTAAAATTGTGCATTTTTGTTCCATTTAAGATCAGAGGATCCTAATGGATACTGCTTCCAAATCAATTATCGTAGAACTTCATACAAGTATTAAGATGAATGGTGATAATTGTGAATTCTGGAGTATGAGAATCCAATGCGTGCTTGAAGAGCAAGAGGCTCTTGGACCCTTAAGTTCGGTTATGGCTGAACCTAAGAACGGCACTACATCACAGTATAGGCGAGACCGTAATGCCTATGTGGTATAGAAAAAGAAGAATTTCACTGCTCGTGTCATCTTGCTAAGTGCAATAGATGATATCACTAAGTAGTTCAGCAAGTATCAAAATGCAATGGATCCGTGAATCACTTTGCAAGAAAATTTTAGAGGTGTGTCTCTAACTAAGTTTTTGATCATTGATGATCAAATTTGATACTTATCAGAAGAAGTCTGATTGCTGGATGCGAAAACATCTATGAGAGATGAAAATGATTAGTAAGCTTAGTGATATTGGTCATAAGTTGACTGTTGAGCAATAGGTCCTAACTGTTATCCGTTCCTTACCCAAATGTTAGGAGCATATAAAGATGCAACTAACTCAAACGGACAAGCATTGAGATATTTGAGGATGTCGCTTGTCATTTGAAGCTTGAATAGGACTATTTGGCACTGATTAAGGTTAAATGTCATTGTGCATATGGCACAGTATTATTCTGGTGAAATGAGTTATAACTAGAACAAGATAAGAAGCTTCAAAAGCAGGATAAGGAAAAAGGCTCAATAGCCTTAAAAAGCAAAGAAATAACAGAATTTTAAGAGGTCCAAAGGCAAGAAGACGGTAAATGTTTCAAGAGTGAAATATTTTAAATGCCAACGGAAAGGTCACTATGCAAGAGGTTACACTGTGCCCAAACAGATACAATATTTTGACTCAAGAGTGAGTGAAATTTGTGTATCCAACTCAGAATTTCATTTTTTGTGAGTGATAGATTCAAGAGCAAAGGATCAAGATACCTTTGTTAAGAGTTTTGTTTCTGTTCTTACTTTATTGAAATTTGTTTTCAATTTATGTTTTGAGGATAACGGTATATGCTTATACTTAAATGATGATTATGATGGTTATGGTTAAATGCTGAATGATTTCATTGTTATGGATGTGTACCATGACTATTTGAGAAAAAATAATTAGAAAATCATTCGATAAAGGAACTAGAGCCAAATTTCCATTGCAGTTAGTTCATTCTGATGAATGTGGTCAAATGAATGTGAGGGCAAGGCATGAGGCCTACTATTTCATCACCTTTTATGGATGACTATACTAGGTATGGTCATTTCAATTTGATTGCTCACTAGCCAGAAGTATTATGTTGCTTCAAAACTTTTATGAAGTTAGTTGAGAATCGATTAGATAAAAAGATCAAAGCTTTAACAACTGACAGAGGTCGGTGATATCCTACAGATAAATTTAAAACTTCATGTGATGAAAAGTGATTGAACATCAGTTGTTCATTCTAGAAATTCACAACAAAACGATGTTGTGAAAAGGAGAAATAGGACTCTCCTAGATATGGTTAGATATATGATGGCAGAGGCAGATTTGCCAATCTCCTATCGGGGAGATAATTTATTGACTGCCACATATATTTTTAAACCAAGTGCCTTCTATCTCTGTCACATCTATAACTTATGAGTTGTGAACTGGTCAACAAGCTGACCTAAGCCATTTACGACCTTAGGGTTGTGTTGTTTACATCCATGATACCTCATGTAAAATTGGTTAATTGGGACCAAGAGATAGAAAGAGTATTTATGTGAGATATTCTAAAGTATCAAAATGATACATTTTCATGGGTGAGCAAGAAAATAGCACCGTGACAGAATTCAGATCACAAGTCATTATATTCTTAGCGAATAAATTTTCAAAGTTGGGCAAAGTGAATTAGGATTTCACTTTATATTAATCTCAGGAAAAGGAATTGTCAGGATCACTCCATCCGAGTGGGAGGAAATTAGAGGAAAAAAGCCAAGGCTTTTGTCCTCCAAATAATCCGGATGTTCGAGATCCTGATTCAAGTGGGAGTATTTTTCACTCCAGTGGGAGGAAAGAATATGGTATTCCTAACTCCAGTGGGAGTAAGGGAACATTGTTCCAGTGGGAACATTTTGAATTACGATGAATATATGAGACATGTTTATCAAGATTCAGAATTGCGAAAATCTAAAAGGAAGAGAGTTATGCGCCGACGATTTGAGATCTGAGGCTCGAACAAAGCTCTTTTAGTTATCCCACAAGACAAAGAAAGAGCATAAAAATATTCAAAAGGCTTTTCATGCCCATTTAAGGAAAGTGGATTAAAGCAATGAAAAAAGGCATCAGTGAGATCAAACCAAGTTTGAGAACTAGTTGATCTAGTGGAAGGATACAAATTGGGAATAAATGTATTCTCAAAGTAAAGCGATAAGACGAAAAGTAGTATCGAAAGATATAAGACTCGGCTAGTCACTAAGGAGTTTATACAATAGGAAGAGATTGGCTATGAGTAGACCTTCTCATCTGTTGTAAGATTTATGTACATACGGTTAATTCTAGCCACATCAGATGGATGTAAAGACTGATTTTATCAATCGAGAACTGTATGAAGAAATTTACATGGATCAATCTGCAGGTTTCGTAGAAAAAGGCAGCGAACATAAGGTTTACTGATTGATGAGTTCAATCTATGGCCTCAAGCAGTCTTTAAGACAATGGTATTTAAGATTTTATGAGACAATCATGTCGAATGGGTTCAACATGATTGATCATGACCATTGTGTTTATAATAAAAGCGCTAAAAGTAATTTTGTCATTTTAACATTGTATGTAGACGACATACTAATAGCTAGAAATGACAAAAGGTACGTAAATGAATTCAAAGAATGGTTATTGTCCAACTTTGATATGGGTCTAGCATATTACATTCTTGAAGTTAAAATTTCAAAAGATCATTCGATAAGGTTGTTGTTCTTTTCTTAAGAGAAATATATCAACAAAGTCATTGAATGATTTAATATGCGAAATTGCAAGCCCATTGATACCCCTGTTGCTAAGAATTAGTTTCTCAGCAAAGAGATATGTCCTAAGATGCCGAAAGAGATGGAACGTATGAGGAATGTTCCATATGCCAGTGTTGTGGGTAATCTTATGTATGCAATATTGCATACAAGATATGATATATGCTATGCAGTAGGCATAGTAAGCAGATATCAATTTAACCTAAGCGAAGCACATTGGAAAGCAGTTGAAAGGATACTTAACTACCTCAAAAGTACAACTGATTATTCTCTCTATTTTTGAGACAAGGGTCTGCAATTAAGAGAATACAGAAATGTTGATTAGGCAGGAGGTGTGGATGAAAGAAAATTCATTCAAGGTTTTATATTCTTGTTTGGCAAGAGTGCCATCTCGTGGATTAGCAAGAATCAAATCTGTGTAGCCCTATCAACAATGGAAGCTGAATTTATCGCTTCCTCAACTGTTGTACAAGAGATAGTTTGGCTAAAATGGTTTGTGAGTCATTTAAGAGTAACTACCTCAGAGGTATCGGTGACAGTCTATAGTGACAGTCAGTTGTCGATAGCTTATAGTAGAGATAAGCATATTGACATTAAGTATCAATATACGAGAAATATTGTTGCACGAAGAGAATGAACTTACAGTACGTTTCTATGCATGCAGATCCGTTGAGTAAACCTGTAATAAGAGATGTGTTTTGAGGAACACATTAGATCTTGAGGTTTGCGTAGAATTTAATTGGTACTGTCATATTTTAATATATTCCCTTAATGTTATTATTTGCGAATAATAACGAAAGTTCATTGTTGGCAATACATGAGTGTGAATGTTTATGTGTAAACATTTACTGTTATTTATTTATGATTGAGCATGTTAGACAGAGAAGTAACCCACTCACAAGGGTATTTACCTTAGTTTTGTCAATGAGTTGACAAAAGACTAAGATGAGGCGAATTTTGAACATATGAGAATGCTCGAGAGCCTGTTCAAAATAAAAGTGCCGTCTTGCAGAAATTACAAGATTTGTCTTGTTAAGGTGTGAGATAAAGACATACATAAAGTTGTATGCTTTGGATTGAGATCCAAATAAGGACTATAAGGAGTCCGATGGTAAGTTATATGTAACTACCATGTTCTGTCTAAAAAGGCCAGAAGTAGTCCTTAAGTAAGTGGACTAAAGTTGGATGTTTCGGTGCATCGCAACCTTACGCTTCTGTATGGTGTTATATAAATGTAAGACATGCGCTCCTTTAAGGGAAGGAATGAACACCATAACACATGTTTTATATCATGTGTGCTTATGTGACCAAGGGATGGGAAGTCAATATTATTGATCTCAACTTTTTCTATTGTGAGACCCTACCATATTTCGACCCTTAGAACCCTTAACTTATCCCTGAAGTATGATTCAGTGTGGCTAGCTTAGTCAGTTTCTAAGAGGCCATGGAATAATTTCGGTCTGGCGGACCTGACTAGAAAAGCGAGCTGAATCTTGATGGATGGCATATAGTAAGAGGGGAAGATAGCTTTTTGATCACATTCAATTGTTTTGTGGTTCACCGGCATGCCTATTGTGGTTTCTATGAGTAGAGACATAATAGTGAACACGAAAATTGTTTTATGAGATCATGAGTTAAAACAGTGAATGTGAGAAGGCGGTCTAGGGTTTTGGCATACGTGTATAAGAGGATCTCGTCTTTTCGAGACGCTATATATCCCTAACAGGTGTATAGCACTAGTGCTCTCGATGTATGCTGGTCACACGGTCTATCTGCCTGTATAACTGGAGAACTCGACTGAAAATCATTCAGTCATGTGCGAGTGGGAGATGTTGGAGTCGGGATGCGCCCATGACTTTTCGGGTTGACCCGGGATATATGTATCGGACCGGGAATACTACTAAAATGGAAAGAGTTCCATAATTTAAGGAAAATCAAAGGATTGTGTCCCTTGGATTTTCCTCCTCCTTATAACCTTCCCTTTAATATGTTATTAAAGGGAAGTTACTTACTCCCTTTAATGGGAGTTAGTGCTCCTATTTATGGGGCATTCATCTCCTTTGGGAGATGAAGGCCTATAAATAGGAGGCTCCTCCTTTGAAGAAAAGGGAGGAGAAGTTCCACATACCGAAACTATGTCGGTTTCACCCCTCGCCGGTTTTGTACTCCAAGTGGCTTTTAGACTGTGATCTAGTTGCCGTTATCCCGCTCGTGGATATCAGCCAGACCAGTGACGCTAGAAGGGATCCTTGTAATCGCTTTCGCCAAAGTATCTGCGCTACAAGGTAGGTAGTATATAACCCGTTTATGTTACCTCCATATATGCATGTGGCATGTTGGTATATAAATCCTTCAACTATAATAAAAGGAGAAAAAATTATATCATTATATACTTTTATAAAATTGAAGTAAAAAATTTGTAATGAAACTTTATTTTTCTCTTTTAATTTTTGTGCTTTCACCTCCTGTCTATCCACCTCTTTTATTGTTGAACTACACTTTTGTTGTTAGTTTTTTAGCTTCCCTTTTAATCTTGTTGTATTTTGCTGCTGCTGTTTTTCTTTTACATTTTATTTTTGACGTTTTGCCTTCTTTTGGTACAGCCTGTGCAACAGTCAAGTATTTTTGGAATTTATCTTTTTCTTTTCTTTTCTTTTATATTTATATTATTTTATAAATATATTATTCAATTATCCACCTTACTACTAATTGTCCCATTTATTTTTATTATTGTTGTTGTAAAATATAAATAATAATTTTAAAATTTTTAAATATTTTATTGTGATTAATTTTTAATGAAAATATTTGAATATATTAATGGAGTCAATTTTTAATAGAATCAATTGCTAGTGGGGTCATTTAGTGAGATTAATTTTGAAAAAAAAAATTACCAAAGGTATTTTAAAATTTTTTCTCAAATGAGTGGGGTCAATTAACCCCACTCAATTGGAGCTCCCTAGGCCCCTAATTTTCCTCCAGATGTATTTTTAACCTCTTCAAAGCAGGTGCAGAGACATTAAGAGTGCGTTTACTTACAGAAAACAGTTTTCTGTATTCTATTTTCTTAGAAAATTAGAGTATTTATTTTATTTAGAAAATTTAAAAAACGCGTTTATTTATCAAGAAATGAAAAATTAGAATATTTATTTTCTATATATATGTGTATGTATGTATATATACATATACATATGCATATGCGCATGCATATCAATAAATGAAAAATTAGAGTAATTAGTTTTTATATATATGTGTATGTATGTACATACATACACATAGATTCATATGCATATGCACATATATATCAATAAATGGTAAATTAGAGTATTTATATTCTATATATATGTGTATGTATGTACATATATATATATATATATATATATATATATATATGTGTGTGTGTGTGTGTGTGTGTGTGTGTGTGTGTGTGTGTGTGTGTGTGTATATATATATATATATATATATATATATATATATGTGTGTGTGTGTGTGTGTGTGTGTGTGTGTGTGTGTGTGTGTGTGTGTGTGTATATATATATATATATATATATATGTGCATTTGCATTTGCATGTACGCGTATATGTATATGCATGTGCATGCATATATATATATACATGTGTGTGTGTGTTTGTGTGCATGTATACGCATACACACACACACATACATACATATGTATATATATTCATACATACATAAATATATGTATATGTATGTATAAGTATGTGTATGTGCATATATATGTATGTACATATGTGTATATATATGTGTGTGTGTGTATGTGTGTTTACGTACACACACACACACATATATATATATGTACACACATATATGTATATGTATGTATGTATGTACGAATATAAGTACATACATACATGTATATATATGTATGTACGTACATACATACATGTCTATGCATACATATACATACACATACATGTATATGTATGTGTGTGTGAATATATACACACATATGTATATATGTATTAAAATGATTTACAAATTTAGAAAATATTTTTTATTAGTTTTACAATCTTTTTTTTATTTTAGAAAACTGGAAAATCTATTTTCTATTTTAGAAAATTGACTAAAATAAACATAATTTCAGTTTTCTGTGAAAAATTTTTCTAGAAAACTGAACCAGTTTTATGTAAGTAAACAGGCACCAAGAGCCATTCCATTTTCTTGATCAATGTACATATACTAATGAATAATTCTTCGAGCGTTGGACAACTAGAGAACAGCTCCTGACCACCTAAGTCCTCAATGCAATTCTTTAGTGAGACATAGAAGATCTTCAAACTTGGAAAATGAATTGCATCCAAATTTCCCAATGTATAGAATCTTTTTGGCACGTCCCAACGTAAATCAAGTTCAATTTCTCGAACATGCTGTCTAATAGTAAAACTTACCCATTCAATCAAGTAGGATATATCAATATCATGTAATCTTCTAATGTGTGAAACATTATTGTAAATAAGTACATGTTCCACAAATTCTATAAAATATTTTGCAATTAATTTTCTTCTCATCATATGGTAATCTTCTTTCTCCTGGTCCAAGATCAATGCATTTATCCCAAATCCTGACATTAGAGAAGGAAATAGTCGTTCTTGCTCAAAATCAAGAATGGGGACAGATGCCCACAGCATCACCCATCGTTTGGAAAGAATACAAGTTCTCAGACTATATTTTTTAGGTAGAAATGAGAGTATGTGAATAAGAAGTTCATCAGGTAAACTGCTTAACTTATCGCTCAATTCATTACAGCTGTTTTTAAGTTCCTCTTTTGATATCTGACTCACTGAGACTGAAGCCATGGCAAATATTTACTTCTGTACAACACAGAACTGAAAGGTAAAACAAATAGACGGTAAATTGATGATCAATCTTTCTCAGTGTTTATAAGCAAATAGATGCACACAATTTTGTAAGCGAAGAAATCCAAACAACCAATAAGAAATGTGCCATTTTAATGTAGAAAACGAACGAATGACGAGCCAAAACCCATTACAACGCATTAATCTTCAAGGTAAACAACAATGCTGTACTTAATTAAAGGGAAAAAACAGAGAGAGAGAGAGATCTGACTCTATCAGAGAGCAAGATATAATTAATCATGGAAATTAATTTCACAGCGAGGTGGAAAGTCGAAAGAGAACCTCACATAAGGAGATAACAATCTTGTTCTGCTTTTGTTTGGAAGAAGAAATTGAGCGGAGGAATGTCTCAAGACTGTTCAGCTTCTACACAAATAAAATGATTGCCATTTTGGCCTTTGAGCTTTCTGAGAACGGATAGTTATAGAATCAAAATAAAATCATAGGAGATACTGTAATCTGAAAAATAAAGAGGAGATGCTTGGAAAATATAAATATAGAATCACAGTAAAGCCTAATAACTCCATCTTGACTACACTGAATCAAATTAATAATTCAAATTTGTTTAAAAATTTAGTGGGTTGTAATTAAAATGCATAGGCAATATTAATACTACATTATTGGTATGATTAATTTATACAATTTGTATAGACCCCGAGGCAAGAATTTTTCAAGCCTAATTAGGTTCATGAACTATTTAAATTATAGGCATTTAATCCTTTTATTTCTACAATATGAGCACTCCAACTTTATTTTTACTTCATATTGAGTTCCTCGTGTAGTGGTTGGACCCTCCAACATGAAGGGCCAACCCACATGCAAATAATTTAAAAAAAAAAAATTTGAATTATTAATTTGATTCAGTGTAGCCTTCAATACACACCAACGAAGAGAAGCTCTAAGGCAATTCTAAGGCAAGTAATTAGCCTTTGAATTAAGTGAGTTGAGAGAGAAATTGATTTAGAAAAATATTGGGAATATTTTTCTAAAAGGGGAGTGACAAAATAGTGAGTTTGGGAAACACTTGTGTGCCACTATTTTGGATTTATCTCAAATTATTGTATTGCCTCTCTCTCTTTTGTACCCATTAATTTTGTTAGTGGAAGAAATATTTTCGGAGTTTGTCCCGTGGACGTAACCCAAACGTTTTGGGTGAACCACGTAAAATTGCTGGTGTCAATATTCTGCTCTGCTAATTTTATTTTTAAATTATCCGCTGTGCCCAACAACTGGTATCAGAGCCGGTCCCAATAAAATTCTTAGTATGCTCTGTGGTTGCAGCATTGACTGATCTTCCACATCAGAAAATGATTTTATTTTCCAGTGAAATTCTGAGTATGCTCTGTGGTTGCGGTATTAACTGATCTTCCACATCAGAAAAGGTTTTATTGGATTTATTGTCAGTTGAAAGGGACCTGCAATGGAGGCAAAAAATAGCAGAATGATCTACTTAAATGGCTCAAACTACCACATCTGGAGTAAAAAGATGAAAGATCTTCTAGTTGTGACGAAGATGCATTTGCCGGTGTTTGCCACAGCTAAACCCGAAGGTAAAACCGATGAGGAGTGGGAGTTTGACCACGAGCAGGTGTGCAGTTTTATCCGACAATTTGTCGAAGACAATGTGTTCAATCATATCTGTAATGAGACAGATGCTAGAACACTGTGGAGTAAGCTGGAGACGTTGTATTCTTCAAAGACGGGAAATAATAAATTATTTTACTTGACCAAGTTGGTGCAAGTAAGATATAGAGAAGGGACTTCCTTGCCAGACCACTTAAATGAGATGGAAGGAATTCAAGATCAGCTAAACAGAATGGGAGTAAAGCTGGATGATGAAGTGTTTGCTTTATTGGTATTAGCCTCTCTGCCACAGTCTTGGGAGACTTTAAAAATCTCCATCACCAACACTGCACCCAATGGTGTAGTTAACATGGAGATCGTAAAAAGCAGTATCCTGAATGAAGAAATGAGAAGGAGATCACAGGCCTCATCTTCTTCATCACAATCAGATGTTCTGGTTGCAGAATCAAGAGGAAGGAGACAGTCTAGGGAACATAACCCTAGAGGCAAGAGCAGAGGGAAGTCAAATAAGTATGCCAATGTTGAATGCCATTACTGTAAGAAGAAGGGTCACATTAAAAAGTTCTGTAGAAAGTTCAAAAAGGAGCAAGAGAATCGAAGCAGAGCTGTGAAGAAAGATGACAGCAGTGATGATGAGCAGACTAATATCGTAGATGAATTCAATATCATTTATGATGAAGATATTGTCAATCTTGTATCTCAAGAATCCAGTTGGGTGCTTGATAGTGGTGCTACCATTCATGCTACATTCCGTAGAGAATTCTTCTCATCATACACACCTGGAAATTTTGGTGTTGTTAAGATGGGAAATGAAGGCCTGTCAAAGATTGTTGGCAGAGGAGATGTTTGCTTGGAAACAGAGAATGGTACCAGATTAATTCTGAAAGATGTCAGGCATATTCCAGATATGCGCCTGAATTTGATCTCTGTACGCAAACTTGGAAATGAGGGATATTGCAGCTCCTTCATTTATGACAAATGGAAGCTTACAAAAGGCTCCTTAGTAGTGGCTAGAGGTGAAAATCATACAACTCTGTATGTAATGGAAGCAAAGCTCTCCACCGACACAGTAGCTGCCATGGAGAAAGATAGTACAATTGAACGGTGGCATCGAAGACTTGGCCACATGGGAGAAAAAGCAATGAAAAGCCTCGCCAAGAAGAAAGTATTGCCCGATATGGATGAAGTACACTTAGACAAATGTGCTGATTGTCTATTTGGAAAGCAAAATAGAGTTGCTTTTAAAAGCTTCCTTCCTTCCAGAATGGAGAATGTGTTAGATCTGATTCACTCAGATTTATGTGGCCCAATGCCAAAGTCACTTGGTGGTGCTCAGTATTTTGTGACTTTCATTGATGATCATTCGAGGAAGACGTGGGTATATCTTCTGAAGACAAAAGATCAGGTGCTAGACGTCTTCAAAGAATTTCATGCCTCAGTTGAGAGACAGACTGGGAAGAAGTTAAAATGCATCCGGACAGACAATGGTGGAGAATACACTGGGCCATTTGATGTTTATTGCAAAGAGCATGGTATTCGGCATCAGATGACACCTCCAAAGACACCGCAGTTGAATGGCTTAGCTGAGAGGATGAACAGAACTTTGATGGAGAGAGTCCGATGTCTACTCTCACATGCAAAGTTACCAAAGAGATTTTGGGGTGAAGCTATTCTCACAGTTGCACACGTGTTGAATCGTTCACCTTGTACTCCTCTCAAGATGGATGTTCCAGAAAGAGTATGGTCAGGAAAAGATGTTTCCTATGATCATCTGCGGGTGTTTGGCTGTAAAGCATTTGTTCATATCCCCAAGGATGAGAGGTCCAAACTTGATGCCAAGACAAGACAGTGTATTTTTATTGGCTATGGTCAAGATCAATTTGGCTATAGATTTTATGATCCTATTGAAAAGAAACTTGTCAGGAGTCGTGATGCTGTATTTGTTGAAGATGAGACCATTGAAGATATTGACAAAATGAGGAAGGATGTTCCTGATTCCAATGGCGACTTATCAGATTTAAAATTAATTCCTCCAACACCAGTGCCAAGAGAAGTTGGAGATGAAGACCAGGTTTATCCACCTGATGATGATGATGCTCCAATAGAAGTTGGTTCTGAAGATGATGATGATGAAGATCAAGATGATGTTCCAGCACCAACACATATGGCTTCTCCACCTCCACAAAGGAGAAGTGAAAGAACAAGATGGCCATCTTCCAGATATCCTCGTGACCAGTATGTGACTATTACTGAAGGGGGAGAACCTGAGAGTTATCAAGAAGCCATAGATGATGAATCCAAGTAGAAATGGATTGAAGCCATGCAAGATGAGATGAAGTCACTGCATGAGAACAAAACTTTTGAACTGGTGAAGTTACCCAAAGGCAGAAGAGCCTTGAAAAACAGATGGGTGTTCAGGATTAAGCATGAAGAACACAGTTCCAGTCCACGTTACAAAGCCAGACTGGTTGTCAAGGGATTCAGTCAAAGAAAAGGAGTTGACTTTGATGAAATTTTCTCACCAGTTGTGAAAATGACATCCATTCGAACTGTGCTGGGGTTAGTAGCAAGTCTTGACCTAGAGGTTGAACAAATGGATGTCAAAACTGCCTTCCTGCATGGTGATTTGGAAGAAGAAATATACATGGAGCAGCCAGAGGGGTTCAAAGAAAGAGAAAAAGAGAATTATGTTTGCAAGTTAAAGAAAAGCCTCTACGGCTTAAAGCAGGCACCGAGACAATGGTACAAGAAGTTTGAGTCTGTTATGGGGGAGCAAGGCTACAAAAAGACTACTTCAGATCATTGTGTTTTTGTTCAAAAATTCTCTGATAATGATTTCATTATCCTTTTGCTCTATGTGGATGATATGTTGATTGTTGGTCAGAATATTTCCAGAATTAACAACTTGAAAAAGCAGTTGAGTAAGTCTTTTGCTATGAAAGACTTGGGGCCAGCAAAGCAGATTCTTGGCATGAGTATTATCAGAGACAGAGGCGCCAAGAAATTGTGGTTGTCACAAGAGAGGTACATTGAGAAAGTACTTCAGAGATTTAATATGGACAAGGCTAAAGCAGTTAGTTGTCCTCTTGCTACTCACTTTAAGCTGAGTTCTGAACAAAACCCTTCTACAGACAGAGAGAAGGAAGAGATGGATAAAGTTCCATATGCTTCAGCAGTTGGAAGTTTAATGTATGCTATGGTGTGCACACGGCTAGATATCGCTCATGCAGTTGGAGTTGTGAGTAGATTCCTTTCAAATCCAGGAAAAGAACATTGGGCTGCAGTAAAATGGATTTTCAGGTATCTTCGAGGAACTTCCAAAATATGTCTATGTTTTGGAAATGACAAACCTGTGTTAGCTAGATACACAGATGCAGATATGGCTGGTGATGTGGATTCCAGAAAATCCACTTCTGGTTACCTGATTACTTTTGCAGGGGGAGCTGTGTCATGGCAGTCGAAACTACAGAAGTGTGTTGCACTTTCTACTACTGAAGCGGAGTTTATAGCAGCAACGGAAGCTTGTAAAGAGTTGCTATGGATGAAGAAGTTCTTGAAAGAACTTGGTTTGCAGCAAGATAAATATCAGCTATTCTGTGATAGTCAGAGTGCTATTCATCTTGGTAAGAATGCCTCTTTCCACTCAAGATCAAAACATATAGATGTGAGATATCATTGGATAAGAGATGTGATAGAGAAGAAGCTACTACAGCTTGAGAAGATCCATACGGAAGAAAATGGATCAGACATGTTGACGAAAATTCTACCAAAACAGAATTTTGAGTATTGTCGGCTAGCTGCAAGATTAGTGGAGCCCTTCATGTAGTCGGGTGGGGGAGATTTGTAGTGGTTGGACCCTCCAACATGAAGGGCCAACCCACATGCAAATAATTTAAAAAAAAAAAAAAACTTGTGGTTGAATTTAGAAGAGACGTGGCCATTAAAATGGCCACTTGAGAAAGGTTTCTCATGCCTATAAATAGGCATTGAGTTTAGCCTTCAATACACACCAACGAAGAGAAGCTCTAAGGCAATTCTAAGGCAAGTAATTAGCCTTTGAATTAAGTGAGTTGAGAGAGAAATTGATTTAGAAAAATATTGGGAATATTTTTCTAAAAGGGGAGTGACAAAATAGTGAGTTTGGGAAACACTTGTGTGCCACTATTTTGGGTTTATCTCAAATTATTGTATTGCCTCTCTCTCTTTTGTACCCATTAATTTTGTTAGTGGAAGAAATATTTTCGGAGTTTGTCCCGTGGACGTAACCCAAACGTTTTGGGTGAACCACGTAAAATTGCTGGTGTCAATATTCTGCTCTGCTAATTTTATTTTTAAATTATCCGCTGTGCCCAACACCTCGCAAATCCGAAATTTCAATTAATTGCAGAATTGCCTCTGAACTAGGTGATAACTCTTAAAAACCTTTCCAATAATATGGAATGACCCACGGAAAGTACGAATTTCAATAATGTTTCGAAATTGATTTTATTCAAAAAGTAATATGAGATCAAGTGAACATAATCTTTGAATACTATCAAGTAAAGGAATTGTTGAACATTCACCGAAAACTAGGAAGTCCCAAGAAAATGAAATAGAAAAATTTGTTGAATGAGAAGCTAGATGTAGTTAAGCGATAACAGATATTGAAGAAAACATGAGACCTCAAGAAAAGGAAAATTTTCTGGTAGAAAAATTAAGTTAAAATTGATTTACATTTTAGATTTTGTAAAGAAAAAAACTAATTTAGGATCTTTTGATTTTGTGGCAAGTTTCGAGTACATTCACAAATAAAAAAAAAAAGTCAGATAATTTAAAATTTACTTTACAAAATATATAATTCTAAGATCCTTAGATAGCCTTATATAATTTATTTATAAACTGGCAGGTCAAGAGGTTAAGTTGGCATGAGATTGACTAGTTGATGATATGGCAGGGCGCGTGGCAAAAATTTATTGATAAATATGTGACGTTGCATACGAGTATGGATCTCCAATTGTTCCAACTGAAAAATTCCTGTAAATAATTTGTTTTATCCAGTTATTTAATTTTTTGCTTTTTTTTTTTTTTAAGTCATAGTATTTAAAATATAAGTTTAGTGACCACACGTATAAAGCCTATCATTAAAACGAATACTTTATACAGATGACAATTGTTGAATGTGTTTGGTGAAGGACCTAAATGCTACTATATATGGTTTGCTATCATTTGCTTCTTGTTGTTGTCATTTACTTTGATAAGAGATTTGATCTGTATTACTGCTGTTACTTGAGAGCGCTGCCATATATCCACACCCAATTTTCAAGAAGTGAGCTTGAACAGAGTGAGTTATTTGTCTACTTTACTTGCATGTTTCGATTAGGCGTTGGTTTCTAATTGTTTATTTTAGTTCTAACATTTATGCCTACAGTTTTTCTTTTATCATCCATTGTCTTTCAGGAAGATATTTGATTTGATGCTTGCAAATCGGGTGCTTGATTTTATGTCGGTTGAATTGAAGTCAGTTGGATTTGTGAATTGTTTCGGAGTTGAAGATGCTGCAGTATACCAAAGTGTCGTAGAAATTTAATGTTCTCTTAGCTAAGGCTTCACTTTATGCTCACAGTTCACTTATTGTTCCTTTCTGAATGATATAAAATTAATTTGAAATGAATGGCATTTGCTGGTGGTTAACATTAGCCTTGAAGTTTAAGGGTTCAGGGGTAACATTCTAAGAAAATAGTTGTCCTCAATTGTCTAATGTGCATGCACACTATTATTTATTTATTTGATAAAATTCGCCACGATATTTATAATTCAAAGTTTCAGATGATTCCCATTTAAAGCATTGGGAGTTAGAAATATTCATCAGTTCTACAACAGCAAACATCTTTGAAGCCTCCGGAGAAGACAACGTTCGCAAGAGAAAGTTTGATAATGAGTTGTGAAATTCAATAGAAAGAATAGAATGTTGAATGAAAATGAAGATTTGGGTTTCATCAAGTAGTTGTATATAAACATTCATATCTATTAACATACCATATGAAGCCTACAACAACATTTATTTCTAGATAAATTAAAAGGGGATTACAGAGAAGTAAGAGATGGCGATGGCGATGGAGGAATCGGGATATCAATTCTATCTTCTAACATCAAAACTACAGTCTTGATGGAAGGGCGAAGAGCCGGTTCATCTTGAATACACCATAATCCCACTTTCACCATTTTCTCCAAGCTTTTCCTGTCTACAGCTTCTTCTCCAATCACAAGCTTCTCCAACTCTCCACCAGCAAAACAATTGTACACCCAATTTGACAGAACAATCTCTTCTGGTTTCGGTGCGTGAATATCCATATTCTTTCTGCAGCAAACAATTTCAAGCAGCACAATTCCATAGCTGTAAACATCAGTCTTTACTGATATAGGAGCATTTTTATTCCATTCTGGTGCCAAGTATCCTCTAGTCCCTCTAATGATTGTAAATGTCCTGGTTTGATCAGGCATCAATAATTTCGCTAACCCGAAATCTGAAATCTTGGCATTCCAATCATCATCCATCAATATATTTTGAGGTTTGATGTCACAATGAATGGTTGGCGCTTCGCATTCTTCATGAAGATAAAGGATGCCTCTTGCCACATCAACCGCAATTCTTGCTCTCTCATTCAGCTCGGATATACGGGTCAATTTCACTCATGGTCACTCAACTTATCACTTATCGCGCAAAAGTAACCGACTTTTTTTTTTCTTACTTAAATGTCACTGAACTTTTAACATTATTGCACAAAAGTCATGTTAACCGGAATCCGACGACGACCCTTGCCGGATTGATGACTTTTTTGCAAAAATGTTAAAAGTTCAGTAACATTTAAGTTGAAAAAAAAAAGTTAATTACTTTTGCGAGATAAATGATAAGTTTAGTGACCGTGAGTGAAATTAATTTAAATGTAGTATTTGTTGAACTTATCAATCCGGCAAGAGTCGTCGCCGGATTCCGGTCAACATGACTTTTGTGCAATAATGTTAAAAGTTCAGTGACATTTAAGTAAGAAAAAAAAAAAGTCGGTTACTTTTGCGCGATAAGTGATAAGTTGAGTGACTATAGGTGAAATCAACCCCTCATATACTCATAAACAAGAAGTCTTTTACCGTCCATAGCGCAATATCCCAACAATCTGACTAAGTTCTTGTGATGAGTTCTTCCAATTGCTGGCATCTCTGCCTGAAACTCCCTTTCGCCTTCTTCTACTAGCTTCTCGAGCCTCTTCACTGCAATGATCTTTTTCCCTCTGTATAAACTGCCTTTGTAAACTGCTCCAAATGATCCTTTCCCCAGCTCTTGCTTGAATCCATTGGTTGCCTCTTTAAGCTCTTTATACGAAAAAAACATCAAATCATACCAATATAAGATCCTACTCATGAATTCTCAAAACAACATCAAGTTACACATTCAATCTCATCACTATTCATACCACAACTCAATCAATTTCACATTTGGTTCAATATCTCACAATCAAGATTTCATACACAATAAAAATCAAAACCCATAACATAATAACCAGTACCAACACCAAGAACACCAAATTTTTCAGAAATTCATTCAAAGAGCAAAATCACCACAAATGCATAAATCACAAAACTCCCAAACCTGGAATGAGTGAACCTCCAATCAAGGGGCTCCACTCCCGCTTGCTACTTCCTTGCCCTTGGATTCTCTAGGAGAATCCTCTGAACCACAAAACCCAACAACACCAAATAAGTTTAAACCCTAACTCGCAATCACAAAAGCTCATCTAAAGAAGAAGAAGGAAGATTATCACTTACCACCTACCACACTAGCTTAGGCTACCCAAAAACTCACTAGAATTTGCAGTAAAATGAAGAATTCAAGAAGAAATAAAGGAGAAAGGAAGAGAGGAAGCAAGGTAACGGGAAAGAGGAAGAAGCAGAAGAAACGTGAAGAGGAAAGGAAATCAGCTGAAGTCTCTCTCTCTCTTCCCCAATACTTATCCTCTCACTTGCGACATGTCACTTTCTCAAGGGGAAAAAAACACACCCAACTCTCATCCTCCATAACTTACCCAATTTAAATCTCTTAACACACACACTACTCTCATATACACCCTCACACTATAACATAACCCAATACACACACATAATAACTTAATTCAATTAACATAGCACAAACTCAACATTAACCACATACACACACACACATACACTCTTAAGGATCACTCTACTAGGGTGGTTTCGGGGTGCTACAGTATTTGCATTGAGTCCTTTTTGCGATCAGATGCTGAGATATGGAAGATCTCAATAAGACTTGGAAAATGAATTAAATTGGGGTCAGGGAATTCAAGTCTCCATTGATTTCTAAGCTTCAGAACAAGCAGACTTCAAAATGTAAATAGGCTTTCTGGCAACAAGACATGAGAAAACTCAGGCGAATATTATTGGAAATTAATTTCAACTTCTTCAACTTGTTGTCTAATAACAAAATTTAACCTCTCAGTCAAGTAAGATATATCAAGATCATGAATTTTGAGACAAAATCTCCTAATGGGTGATAAATTATGAGCATGAAGTACCCGGTCAGCAAACTTCCTAAACTTTCTGTATATAAACACTTTCTCATTAAGAACTCCGAGGGCCCCACTCCAAAATCTTCAGGATGAAATAACAGGTCTCGATTGAGGTCAATAATGGGGACAGAAGCCCACAGCTTTGCCCACCTTTTAGGAAGAACAAAAGTTCCCTTATCATACTTAGTATTGAGAAATGAGAGATCAATAACTTCATCGGATAAGCTGCTTAATCCATCCTTAAGTTCTGACTTCTAAATCTTTGATCCTGAAACCATGAAAACTGTTAAGTGCTTAATGTTGCATATTTTAACATGTTTTTCATCACTTTATTGCACTTTATTTTGGCTTAAATTAGTGCTTTTCACTTGTTTTGTGATTTTTGTCATTGTATGGTCAAAGTGATGGAAATGAAGCAATTAAGCCAAATGGAGTGAATTTGGAACAGCCATAAAAGTGCAAGTTATTTAGAAGTAAAAAGCTGATTTTGGGGTTAGTCTTGCCCAATGCTAAGGGGCAAGGGTAAGGAGCTGCCTTGCCCAAGGCTAACAGTCAAGGCGCCACAGCAGATGCAGTTTTATATTTTTAATTCGAAGTTGCCCTAGCCGCCAGCTTTTCTCAGTCAGATTTTTAGGGATAATTATGTTGTAATTAAGGGGATATTAGGCAGCATTTTTAGTAGAATAATATTCTATTTTATATTTATAATTTATTTTCCAAGTTTGGATAGGAATAAACTACTTACCTAAATTTTCTAGGTTTTCTTTTAAAAGGGATAGGGAGAAAAGTGAATAGTAACTTTAGCAGCCGCCGCAGCCTCTGTTCTTCCATCTCTGTGTTAGAAATTTGTTTAGTTTTATTTTGTTTATGTTCTTGACCATAATTGGCTAAATTTTTTTCTAGTTAAAGGTTTAATTCAAGGCCAGGATTCTTCATTACTGTGAGATTGTTCTTGCTTATTTTTCTCTTTAATTTATGTGATGTTCATGTTATTTACTGAAATTTAGAGAAACCATATCTCGATTGTTATTTATTATTTGCACAATAAGGACCCATTGTTCATTTAATCAAATAGCATATAGCTAATTGATATTGTCAAATCCATAATTGTTTGATAAAATCAATAACAAGTGGTAATCAGTGTAGCTTTCTCACAAGGGCTGTTACATTGAGTAAGTGCATGATTTGGTCTAAATCGGTCTCGCGTGAGGTCGGTTGGCTTAGGTCAGGTCTTTTTATTTCTTAATGTTGTTAATAAATTAAATTCTTGCGTGTGTTAAGGGTTATTTGTTGGCTAGAAATTAATTACAGTCTTGCTTGATTGATTCATTAATACGAAAAAATTAGGTCGGGAGCGCGAAGCCGACGACTATAACTGATCCATTGCATATTTTAGAGTATCTTTTCGTCCATGATCAGTAAATTGAATCCTATGCTGTGATTACCTTTAACTGGAGTTTTTAATCTTTTATTTTATTTTTATTTATCTTTTTACATTTTATTTGTTATTATTTTAATTCTGTATTTTCATTCTTAATTTACAAAATCCCCCATTTTATTTTTATTGTTTATTTCTAGTTATTTAAAGAATTAAAACTCGACCAGTTCCTGTGGATTCGACCCTGATCATCGCTATTTGCAAGTTAAATTAAGTTAAAATTTTATTTTTATTGGTTTTGACACCCATTAAATTTTGGCGCCGTTGCCGGGAATTGGTGTCTGTTAGTTTTAATTTTTTTTAATAACTGAATAAATGTATTCTCTTGATTTTATTATTCAGACTTTGGCTGCAAGAATTAAGCAACGGGATGGAGCTTATTACCATGAGAATTATTACGAACCTGAAGGATTTTTAGGTCCACCACAATGGAGTTATGATCCATATGGGCAAACTGAAATTCCATGGTGGATGGACCAATCAAACTTTAGTTATGGAGCAAGGCATCAATATTCACCACAGCTCTCTCAACCAGGTCCTAAACAAGGTCGGAGTCTTGAAGATATTATTCATTCTTTAACCACTACTATGCAGGATCTTCAGCAGCATGCAAAGAAATCAGATTCAAGGTTTCAAAATTTGAAGACACAAATGAGCTAAATGGCACAATCCTTGAGTAGAATTGAGTCCCAAGGACGTTTTTCCTCACAAACTATAGAGAATCCGAGACAAAATGCGAGCACAATTGTTCTAAGGAGTAGAAAAGAGCTGGAACAATCTCTGCCCAAGGGAGAAGACCAGAAAAATGAGAAACAAGCTAAAAAAGAGATGAAAATTGTGAAAGATGAACAACCCAAGGAGAAAATTTCAGAACAGTTGCCCAATTTTATCATTCAACCCCCTTTTCCAGAAAGACTTGTAAAATCTAAGAAAAAAAAGGAAGAGATTGATATTTTTGAGATTTTGCGCAAGATTGAGGTAAATATTTCTTTACTTGATGTAATTAATCGAATGCCTCAATATGCTAAATTTCTTAAGAATTTATGTGCTAATAAGAAAAAGTTAGTTGGCAATGAAAGGTTGAGTATGGGAGAAAATGTCTCTGCGATAATTCAAAGAAAACTACCTCCAACAGGTAAAGACCAAGGTATGTTTGCTATCCCCTGTACTATAGGCAATGTTCTGATAAAAAGAGTTGTGTGTGATTCAAAAGTTTCAATAAATATTATGCCATTGTCTATTTATTCTTCTTTGCATGTTGGTCCATTAAAAGAGACAAATGTAGTACTTCAACTTGCTGATAAGTCTTTTGTTTACCCTGAAGGAGTATTAGAAAATATTTTGGTAAACATTGATGGATTAGTTTTTCCTGCTAATTTTTATGTGCTTGACATGGAGGATGATAAATTCTCAAATTCTTCAGATATCTTGTTAGGGAGACAATTTCTTAGTACAGCCAAAGCAAAAATTGATATGCATGAGGATACACTCAGTATGGAGTTTGATGGAGAAATTGTTAAATTTTATGTTCTTGATACTAAGAAAAACTCTACTGATGTGTCTAATGTTTTTAAAGTGGATGCTGTTGAACCTTCAGTTAATGAATATTTTGAATTGGATGGTAATTTTAATAATTTGAATTCTTCATTTTATATGGATACCATGTTCAAAAATTCTAATAAATTTGAGAAAAATTTGGTAATTGATATCAACTTGCAACAAGTGATAAATGGAAGAACACTAAAATGGGATTTGAAATCGGATTGAGACAAGTCTGAAAACGTCTAGCCAAAAACGTTAAACAAAAGCGCTTTTGGAAGGCAACCCACTTCTTAGCCTTGTTCAAGACTAAGCAGATACTATTTAGATTTAATTTCAGTTTTATTCACTTTATTTTAGTTTACTGCCTCCTTTTTCCTGTTTTCCTTCTGATGATTGACTTTGTTCTTGAATAAACAGGTAGTGTTAAAAGCAATTAAACAACTTGAGATTGGTAGTGTTGTTACTTTTTGGGCATATAGAATTTACCCATCCAGGGAATCTAATATCAATTTTGTGAGAAATAAGTAGTTAATGGTGGTTTTAATGGAATTTTAAATGGGTCTTGACTTAATCTTTTAAATTGCAGGGTATTTTCATATTATTCTGGGTTTAATAGGTTTGTTGGGTTATGGAGTTTTAATTCTTGGGTCTTTATCCGACAATGGGTTTTAATTTTTGCTTTTAATTCAATTACAATTGGTAAATTCAATTGAATTGTTTTATTTGCAATTGGTAAATTCAATTGTGTTAATTTATTTTAACCCATTTCCTATTATTTTTGTGGTCCGTGTAATTTTAATTTTTCATCTTTTACCCTAATAGAATTAATTACTCCTTTCTTTTGGTTTACTTTCACTACACATATCACCGCCGACCCCAACCCACCGCCGACCATCACGTCACTATCGCACGCTCACCAGCGCCGATCCATAGCAGCCCGTTGTCGCGCAACCACCAGTGGCCACGCGACAGCAGATCGGCGCTCAGTCACCCTAAACGTCGCGCACCCTCCATCGCGTGTAGCACCAGCCTCCATCGCACCCTGTCGTCGTCGTGCACCCACCAATAGATCGGATCCTCCCAGCCGTCGATCGCCGCCTCGTTCCCCCACCAGATCTGCGCCCAGCAGCCACCACACGCGCAGAGCCTCCTCCGACCCGATCCAGCCACCACAGCGCACATCCAACCACACCGAAGGCCACTGCCTAAGCAACCACCTCTCGCCGCCCCAGTCGCAGATTCGCCGGCCCGTCGCAGCATCTCACGCCTCTTCCTGTCGCCCAAACAGCCCTCCACTAAATCTAACGCAAATGACAAACAGAGCTTACTATAGAACAAAGCACATCTCCTTTAACAGGGCAGTTTATTTTAATTTTATTTTATTTATTTCAGTTTTAATTTAATTTTGTCTTTGTTTAAATTAGTTGCCCTTCGCCCCACGTTTGTGTGCAATTCCGCATCGAGGATAATGCGAGAAGAAAGTGCGGGGGAGGGGTTGAATTAGAAGTGCTGTGTGCTTTGTGCTGTGGGTTTATCTTGATTTTGGATGTTGTAATGTGGTCACTTTGATGTCATTTTTATTAATTATTGAGTGTAGAATTTTTGTTAGTTTTTGATGTGAAATGATGCTCCTTGAACGTTAATGAATTGAGCTAATTTTGGGTTACTTTTCATTGTTGACATTGAGATTTATTGGCTAGAGTGATGTAAAAATTTGATGCATTTTGTGCTAATTTTTTTGAAAAAAATTTTTGGTGGCTGATTTGAATGAATGGCACTTTGGTTTCAATGTTCCAATGTTGAATTTTTTTGATGAAACTCTGTTAAATTGGTCAATTTTGTGAAAATTCTAGATGCTTCTGCTTCTATAGAGTATTATTTTTGTAGCCATTTTGAGCAAATCTACACAAAAGTTTTGGTTGGCATCTGAACTTTGCTAGTTTGATGTTTTGACCATGATTTTTACACAAAAATGTTGTTATCGTCATTGGGCTTTTATAACTTGTCCTCTTATTCAATGTTGCAATCCATCTTGTTCTTTAATATTTGTTAAGTTTCATTCGCAATCCTAGGGAAAAGTGTTTGTCTAAATCAATTCCAAAATCATTTACTTTTTGATTCATTAATTTGTTGGGCAAGTTTGAGTAGTGTTCATGATTATTTATCCATTTTCATGCAATTTATGGTGGTCTTAATTACCTTTTGAATGGCAGATGTCAAGGTTCAATTTTTAAGGTGGAACATAAACTTTTGCATGTGTCTAAATTGGATTCTTTGTATTTTAGAAACTTGTTAAAACTATTTTGGACACTTGTTTGGTATGTATGCTTTTAGATTAAGGAACTTGGTTACCAGGAAAAGAAAAAAAATAAATAATACAATAAAATAAAATAAATCTTACTCCGCTGTCCGCAAAAAAAAACAGTTAAGAGTAGAGCTAGTAGCCGCTTGGAAATATGTTATCTGAGTAACCGGGTGTGTGCGGGTCAGAACCGGACACCCTCGCGTAAAAAAAGGATCTCTACATTCCTTGTAACCATTTTAATCTTTTCTTTGACTAGAAAAACTGGGTGTATGCGGGTCAGAACCGGGTGCCCTCACGTCCATTATAGTCCAAGAGAGTTTTTAAAAAAAAAAAAGGAAATCTGAAACATATTTTTCCTGAGTATATTTGTTCCTTGATCTATTGAAAAATGAGAAATTAAAGTGTCTAATTTGATTTGATAAGTTTTCTTTTATGCATTGATTTAATTTTAAATTGGGATATATTTTTATGTGTGTTTAATGATTATAAACCTTGCTGTCTCTAGTTTGAAAAGGTAGTTGAGAAATCCATGTTTTGATATGACTTTGTGGTAAATTATTTTGGACTTCTATTTCTATCTTGCCTTGCATTTTGATTTGTTTGAAACTTATGGGATTGGAATTTGACTTTTGGGTGAATGAATTTGTGAAAGGATTGTGATTGATGTTTAATTTATGCTTGAGGACAAGTATGGGATAAATGTGGGAGAATTTGTTAAGTGCTTAATGTTGCATATTTTAACATGTTTTTCATCACTTTATTGCACTTTATTTTGGCTTAAATTAGTACTTTTCACTTGTTTTGTGATTTTTGTCATTGTATGGTCAAAGTGATGGAAATGAAGCAATTAAGCCAAATGGAGTGAATTTGGAACAGCCATAAAAGTGCAAAGAATTCTGAAGTAAAAAGCTGATTTTGGGCTTAGTCTTGTCCAATGCTAAGGGGCAAGGGTAAGGAGCTGCCTTGCCCAAGGCTAACAGTCAAGGCGCCACAGCAGATGCAGTTTTTATATTTTTAATTTGAAGTTGCCCTAACCGCAAGCTTTTCTCAGTCAGATTTTTAGAGATAATTATGTTGTAATTAAGGGGATATTAGGCAGTATTTTTAGTAGGATAATATTCTATTTTATATTTGTAATTTATTTTCCAAGTTTGGATAGGAATAAACTATTTACCTAAATTTTCTAGGTTTTCTTTTAAAAGGGATAGGGAGAAACGTGAATAGTAACTTTGGCAGCCGCCGCAGCCTCTGTTCTTCCATCTCTGTGTTAGGAATTTGTTTAGTTTTATTTTGTTTATGTTCTTGACCATGATTGGCTAAATTTTCTTCTAGTTAAAGGTTTAATTCAAGGCCAGGATTCTTCATTACTGTGAGATTGTTCTTGCTTATTTTTCTCTTTAATTTATGTGATGTTCATGTTAGTTACTGAAATTTAGAGAAACCATATCTCGATTGTTATTTATTATTTACACAATAAGGGCCCATTGTTCATTTAATCAAATAACATATAGCTAATTGATATTGTCAAATCTGTAATTGTTTGATAAAATCAATAACAAGTGGTAATCAGTGTAGCTTCCTCACAAGGGCTGTTGAGTAAGTGCATGATTTGGTCTAAATCGGTCTCGCGGTTGGCTTAGGTCAGGCCTTTCTATTTCTTAATGCTGTCAATAAATTAAATTCTTGTGCGCGTTAAGGGTTATTTGTTGGCTAGGAATTAATTACAGTCTTGCTTGATTGATTCATTAATACGAAAAAATTAGGTCGGAAGCGCGAAGCCGACGACTATAACTGATCCATTGCATATTTTAGAGTATCTTTTCGTCCATGATCAGTAAATTGAATCATGTGTTGCGAATACCTTTAACTGGAGTTTTTAATCTTTTATTTTATTTTTATTTATCTTTCTGCATTTTATTTGTTATTATTTTAATTCTGTATTTTCATTCTTAATTTACAAAACCCCCCATTTTATTTTTATTGTTTATTTCTATTTATTTAAAGAATTAAAACTCGACAAGTTCCTGTGGATTCGACCCTACTCATCGCTATTTGCAAGTTAAATTTAGTTAAGAGTAGGAATTTTATTTTTGTTGGTTTCGACACCCATCAAAAACCTTACATTCTTCACAGTACAAAACTGAAAGGGAAAGCCAAAGAGGAACAACCCATGAACAAAGCAATCCTAGCAACCCAATTAGAAGGATTAATTTCATCCATGATCACCTGATTTATGCCCAAATTACGCAAAATCAATAAAAGAAAATTTTTTCTCATAAAATCACTGAACTTAACACTTGTATACTGCAAAATCACTTTAATCTAATTCAGGTAAAGACCCAACCGGATAATCCAGCTGGCACGCCATGTCACTAACTTTAGCATACATGGCATCCTAAATCCTTCCACGTCATTATGCCACGTGGCACAATTGCCATGTCAACTAACATGTAGGATAACCCCAGTAAATATATTGCCACGTCAGATTAGCCGTAACTAATAACCAATCAAATTTTGACTTGTGTCTCAAAGTCCAAAAAAAATGACATACAGTTGTATGTCTCCCTCGAAAAATAGATTTCAAAATTTTTAAAAAATAAAAATAAAAACAAATCCTAAACTGAAACATAAAGTAAAATCAATTAGTTAAAAAGAAAAAAAATGAAATCGTCTCTCTCTTTCTACAAATTCCTATCTCTCTCACTAACCATAGGAAGACCATACAAAATCATCTCTCTTTCTACAAAAATTACCATTATTTGAGACTTTCGTGATGATGATTTCAATTTTTTTTGAAAAAGGCAGTCAAGATTGATTTTGTTTTTTAAAGTGAGAGTGTTTTTTTCTAAGGTTATTATAGTGAAAGTGAGACGTGGAGGTTGTTAGCTTAAAGAGAACCAATATGGACCACCTTGTACTCATATCGATTTTGAGAGTGCTCCACGATATGGTAAGTACATGCATTCTTAGTGGGTTCCATTTGTATTGATGTGGGTTCTGGAAGTTTTATACATTCATTTTTTATGGTGTGGGTCTTATTTTAGTGTTTAAAAATTTTCTTCAGGTTAGGGCTTTATTTTGTATGTTAACATGTTTAGAACTTTGTACTGAAGAGCATTTTTAAATGACTTTATGTAGGGAAAAGATCTAAATTCTTCACAGTTAACCTTCACCACAGGGATTTTATATATGAAAATGTTTATAAACATAGAGATGTAGCTACATATGACTTGTACAATGTAGATAAATTGAATCTCAAAATTCTTGAAAGGTTTTATCAAAGGCTTGGTGGCAAAAGTTTTGTTAGGTTTTTCTACAAGGAACCATTTAAGGGTGGTTTGAAGCCTCTCGATAATGAATGTGATATTTTTGAAATGTGCTTAAGAGTTGACAAAGACAAGGAGGGTGACATTTTTGTTAAGCATTTCACATATGAGGATGACCTGGATGAATTATTAAGTCAGCCAACCAGAGATTACTTTCTAGATGGAACTAAAGAGCAAAAAGATTAGTATTTCAAGGATCTAAAAAGGATGTTTGAAAGTATGCCTACTGAAGTGTTGTTAGCCAAGGATTTAGAAGAAGCTAGGTTAGCAGGAATGAAAGAAGCTACCAAGAAAGTGGCTGGCGGTATTTTAGAAATGGTCAAAAGTTGGCATAGAGAATACATGGAGCTTGGTCAACCAAGTATGACTGTAGATGATCCTATTGAAGTTGTGCATATAGTAAATGATAGTGCGAATGATGAGAATAAGCATGGATTGCAAGCAAACAAAGATGATGATAATGATGAAGACGTAAAGGATAAAGATAGAGAGGGAGTTTAAGAAGAGGATAAAGACAATGAAGAAGAAAGAGATTAAGACAGAGAGGATAACTATGAGCTTGATGATGATGATGACATAAAGGATAAAGATAGAAAAGAAGTTGAAGAAGAGGATAAAGACAATGAAGACAAATAGGATAACGAGAGGACAATGTTGCTGTAGATGGTACCAATAATGGTGGTTATGAAGGTGATGCAAATTTTGATGACAATGAGCCAGAGAATGTTGGTGTAGATGGTACCAATGATGTTGGCTATGAAGGTGATGCTAATGGTGCTTAAGAAGATGTTGAACTTGTACGGATGGTGATGTAGTTGATTACACTCATCAAGATGTCAATGTAAGAGATAAAGAAGCCATATTACATGAAGGTGAAATGACATTATACCTTTCTCATTTTTTAAATAACATAATCTTATAGAATTTGAGTTGTTGTGACTAATTGTTTATCTTTTTATTATAGGGATTGAAAATCAAGAAGACATAAAAGAGTTCAATGATTAAGATTATAACCTTATCGATGGAGATGAAGATTATGATGATAATGTTGTTCATCAAACAGAAAATGGGATGAGGAGCAAGCCAAGGAAGGAAGGCAACAAACCTTATGTTGAGGATTATGTACTTATAGTGAATGAAGGTGTAAGTGATTCTTCAGATTATCCAAACTCAAATGAGCTCTAGTTTGAATCTGAAAAATTTGTTGATAAGCCAATAATAAGATTTTTTGAGTTCAGTAAGGATAAGGTATAAGCTTTGATCAATTTAAAAGGGCATGCAAAGCTTGCAGCATCAGAAATAAGTTCTTAATACACTTTCCAACTAATGGTAAGAAAAGAGTCATATATAAGTGAATGACTGCTGGTTGTCCTTATAAGTTATGGGCCAGTAGAGTTAGTAAGGATGAACTACTATACAGATTAATACCTCTAATTTTAATCACACTTGTGTCAAAGTTTCCTAGAATTTCCACATGACTTCTCAATGGTTAGCATGCAAATATTATGAGAGATTTAAAGATGATCCAATATAGAGTTTGAATTGGATTATCAGCACTATTAAAGAGGATTTATGATACACAATTGAAAATATGAAGGCTTTGAGGTCCAAAAATATGGATTTAAAGTGGATTTTTGGAGATTAGAGGATGCAATACTTGAAACTGTTGGATTATAGGGCATAACTCTTAGGAAGTAATCCAGGGTCAAGTGTTCATTTGTGGACAAATAAAGGTAGATTTTAGGTGTTTATATATGCTTAGCACCACTGAGAAATACATTCAAGGCTGGTTGTAGGCCAATAGTAGAAGTTGATGGCACATGGTTAAAAGGCAATTTTGGCGGCTTTCTGTTCACAACAGTTAGGATTGACCCCAATGATTCTCATAGCATATGTTGTCGTGATGAAAAATGAATTAACTAAAACATGAAGATGGTTCCTGCATAATTTAGGTGAAGATCTTAAGATTAGAAACACACAACATATTGTATGGATGTCTGACACACAAAAGATTAGTAGGTTTTAATAATTTCATATTACTTTACTCTATTTATGTGGATGCAATAAACATACTCCTTTTGAGTTTACATGGATTGATAGCAGCTGTGAGAGACTTGTTTCCTGAGGTAGAACATAAGCACTGTTTCAGGCACATATACCAAAATTTTAGGGAAAAATATAAAAGAAAAGCCTTGAATGATTTACTATGGAATACAGCTAGAGCATCATATGATGTCAAGTTCACAAAAGCTCTTGAGGGCATTGTAAATGAAGATGCTGATGCTAGACAACGGTTAGCACATCTTGACAAACCATATAGTAATGGGACACGAAACTTGTTCAGCACACATCCCAAGCATGACATCTTGTTAAACAATATGTGTGAATGTTTTAATAGGTACATAGATTATGCTTTAAATGATATTTTAATAGGTACATAAAATGTTTTAATTCACTGACAGACTGTTTTTGTATTGTTTATAGGTACATAAAGGATGTTAGGGATAGATCCATCATAATCATGCCGAAAATAATAAAAACAAAGCTCGTGAAAAGGATGTGCAAGAAGAAAGAAAAAAATGAAGAAATACAATGGCAAGATATGCCCAAGGGTCTAGAAAAGATTACTCAAATTGAGAAAAGATGCTACATTTTTGGAGCCGCATTATTCTGGTGGCCTAAAGGTGGAAGTGAATGGACAAAAAAAAAACAAATTCATAATGGATATAGAGGCTTGGCAGTGCACATGTAAGAGTTGGAATTTAACAGGTTTGTCTTGTGTAAGTGCAATTGTACCTAACAATGAAAATATTAAGTACTCTATGCATAAGTACTATCATGTGGAAATTTTCACAAAGTTGTATGATCATTTTATTAACAATGATCATTTTATTAACCCTACCAATCGATGGAGTTATGGCCAAGAGTTATAAATGGTGGTGATATTATTCCTCCAAACAAAACCAAGAAGAAGAAATGGAGGAAAGCAAAGAATAGGAGATTGGAACCTAAAGAAATTGAGCAACTTAGGCAAAACTAAGATCAAATGGAAGGCGAAAAGTTTCTAGAAAGGAAAATGTTAATATGACTTGTTCAACTTGCCATGCAACTGGACATAATTTAAGAGGATATACAAAGTGGATTGTAAAACAACATGCTATTACTAATGTGGGAGATGACAACGTAGAAAGCAATTTTCAAATTGACCTAGTAATTGAAAATCAAGACTTAGAAGTACACTACAAGAAAGCTGTAAAATAGAAACGGAAATTTTTTCGTCTCTAAATAGAGACAAAAAACAGTTTCCATCTCTAAAATTCGATTGCTAAAAATGGCGGGATTAATTCCCTCCACATTTAGAGACCGAAAAAAGCATTCCGTCTCTATTTAGAGATGGAAAATATTTCGTCTCTATTTAGAGATGGAACACATTTTTCGTCTCTAAAGTCTCTAAATTTAGAGACGAAATTAATTATCCGTCTCTATTTAAAGACGAAAAAATATGTTCTTAGAGACGGAAATAATGTTCCGCCTCTAAATAGAGACAAAAAATTTTTCGTCTCTATTTAGAGATGAAAAAATTATTTCGTCTCTAAATAGAGTTGAAAATTATGTTTCCGTCTCTAAATTTAGAGACAGAACACAAATTAACAATTTCGTCTCTATTTTTCGGAATATTTATTCCCACTTCTTTCTTTTCTCTCTCCTTCTTTCCTTCTCTCCCTTTCTTTCTTTTCTCTCTTTCTCCCCTCCCCTCCCCTCGTCGGCAGACGGTGCGCCACCTCTCTCCCCATCGCCAACCGATTCCCGCCCCCTTCCCCCGGAATCGTGCGCCGCCCCGTCTCCCCTCCGGCCCCGCTCCCCTCCCCTCCTTCCTCCCCTCTCTCCTTCTTCCCCCCTCACCTTCTTCCCTGCCGACGCTCCCACTCTTCCTCGTCGCCGCTCCCCTTCTTCTCCGCCGACGATTCGGCTTGCTTCGCCCCCGCCGACGCCGCCGCTGCCGTTCTTCCCCGCCGCCGGCCAGATCTGCATTTTTAGGTAATTTTTTTCTGCATTTTTTTTAATTTAATGTATTACTTTATTTATGTGGTATATTTTATTTATGTGTTAATTTGTTTGATTGGTTAATATTTTTATATTTTTTTATTATTCTATTTAATTTATATTTGTTAATGTAATTTGTTATAATTTATGTTAATTGATTTATAATGGTTATTATTCAAATTAATTTGTTCCAATTAATTTATAATAGTTAATTTAGTTTAATATGTTGGTTAATATTTGATATTTATTATGTATTATTCTAATTAATTTATATTTTAATTTGTTCTAATATGTTTTATTTTGTTGTATTATTTGAATATAGTGTTATATTTGGGTGTGTAATTATTTGAATCTTTTTTCATTTGTTGTGTATTTTTTTGTTATATTATTTGAATGTGGTATTTTATTATTTGAATATATACTTATGTCCAATTTGTGTATGTATATTGAATTGTAATGTATTTTGAGGTGTAATTAAGAATAATGTTATTTTTTGTATGCTTATTTATTAATTCTGGTGTATTTTAAAATTGTTGTATATTGAGGTGCATATATATTGTATAGTGTATATGTTGTCAATTCGGTTTTTATGATTTGTTTGTGTGTGTATAAATTTTTGATGTTGTATATTGTTTTTATTGTGTAAAATGTTATTATATTAAATATATGATTAATTTTGTAGTGTAATTGTTATTGTTTGTATTGATGTTTAAAATTATTCAATTTATGTGTAATTTTTTGATATATTGATATAAATATGTTTTATGTGTTACATTGTTTTCTTTTTTTTTTTTTTTGTATGTTTGTTCATGTAGAAATTATTTATGTATCTTATTGTTTGTATTGTGTATAATGTTATTAACTATAATAACTATGTTGTTTAATTTTTTTTTATGTATGATGATATGAATATAATTTATATTTTCAAGTTTGTAATTCGAATGTGTCATACTTAAGAAAAAGGTAGTATATATAAATTATAATTTATTTGTTATTGCATGTACCTATCACAACCGCATCCGGATCGGCCAATCCCTGTTGTACGTGCCGAACAATCGCAGCATACCGACAGTTTTAGTCGAGGTAAGTGTGTTATGTATTAAAAATATTTTTTTAAAAATACTAAAAATATTTTTAATATTTTTTTAATACCATCTATATGTTAGAGATGTGTTGTTTTAATGAGATAAAAATGTGTAAGTCATTGTCATGTTGTAATTCGACAGTAACGACTGTGCAATTGTTAATGATACTGTAATAACGGCATATGACTTTAAGGGATATATTCATAACTGTTGGTGAATTTATCCGTTAAATTTAGATGTTTGAGGTGGATGGAAAATTTTTTTATTGCATTGATTTTGTTATGGAGTTGCGATTGGTTGACATTTTATGGAAGTGTTGCTACTGTTTAACAGGGGGATAGGGACCCATATAAGGAAAACTCTGTCCATTTTTTTACAAAATTTTTATGAATTTAATTTAGTAAATTGAATGAATGTCGGTATTAATTGAATTTCATATACAAATAATAATTGAGTGGGTTTTTATTCGATACATGCCCCGTAATGGTCAATGTTATAATTTTTTTGACATTGATATTATTTATTACGCTAATAATTAGTTAAAACTAATTAGGTATTAAAGTGATATAGTAGGTTAGAGAATTGAGAATAAATAAAATACGATAATTGACACGTGATGGTACTAACTTCGACCTTATGATTTTTGCTAAGCAGTTTAACAGTAATAAGTAATATGGACAAAAGTTAGATGTATAGAAGAATAACACCAGATGGGTATATTAATTTAGAGTTTGCTGAAGGAGTTCAGCACTTTATTGAATACACAAGCTCCCAACTTGCATACATGGACGGTTTAAAAATTAGATGTCCATGCAAAAAGTGCAAACACAGGTGTTATCTTCCAACTGAGGAGGTGCATCTCCATTTGCTAAAAAAGGGATTTGTGCCCAATTATTTTGAATGGACAAGGCGTGGAGAGCCATTAATTAGTAGCACGTCTAGAAGTGCGAAAGTTGGACCGGGTGTTGCTGGATCTGATTTTCAAGGGGGGCCATATTGTATGACTACCAATAGTTGTGATACAGAGAATCCCTATGTGCAAATGGTTTTTGATGCAGCCGAAAGTTCAATTCAGCCCAATTTAGGCAGTGTCGAAGAGGAACCCAACCCAGATGCCAGTAATTTTTTCGATTTACTTAATGCAGCTGACCAGGAATTATGGCCCGAATGTGATAATATGACACAATTGGGATCAGTTGCTTGAATTTTAAACATTAAATCCATATGTCATATTTTCGATCGAAGTTTAAACGAAATCCTGTCTTTGTACAATGAATCCTTACCGACGGACAATAATATGGTTGACAGTTTTTATGAAATGAAGAAGTTACTTCGGGGTCTTGATTTTCCAGTTGAAAAATTGATTGTTGTCGGCTAGGCTGTATGATTTTCTGGGGAGATGACATTGAATTAATGAGTTGTAAATTTTGTAGTCAACCGAGATTCAAGCCACCAAATTCTAATAGGAAGCAGAAATTAGCGCCATGGAAACGGATGTATTATTTTCGTATTACTCCAAGACTTCAGAGGCTGTATTCGTCAGACGTGACGGCATCTCACATGAGGAACATGAACAGACAGATGGAGTAATGAGCCATCCATCGGACACCGTAGCATGAAAATATTTTGACGATATTCACCCAGATTTTGCTTCTGAAAGTAGAAATGTTAGGCTGAGTTTAAGCACATATGGTTTTTAGCCTTTTGGGCAATCAGGCCAACAATACTCATCATGGCCAATCATACTAATTTCGTATAATTTGCCTCCGTGGATGTGCATGAAAGAGGGTTACATGTTTTTTACAGCAATTATTCTGGGTCCTAAGAATCCAAAGCAGGGGATTGATGTTTTCCTTCAACCATTGATTTCTGAATTACTTCAATTATGGGAATTCGGTGTGCTCACATATGACGTGTCCCTAAAACAGAATTTCATGATGAGAGCAGCTTTGATGTGGACTGTTAGAGATTTTCCTACATATGCTATGCTGTTAGGTTGGAGCACGGCAGGGAAATTGGCTTGCCCTTACTATGGTAATGATTCCGATTGCGTTTTATCTTACTAATGGGTGTAAAATATCATGGTTTGATAATCACAGAAAATTTCTCCCTTCAAATCACCCTTTTAGACGCAATAAACAGAGGTTTCTTAAGAATAAAGTTGTCATCGCCCTCCCTCCATGTAATAGATCTGGTGAGGAAATTTTGCAAGAGATTGAGGAATTAGGGTTGCTGAAAGTAATAGAAATTGAAGCTGACGAAGTCAATAGTAGCATTTCAAAAAATTTTGGATAGAAAAAACGAAATATATTTTGGGATTTACCATATTGGAAAACAAATATAATAAGACATAATTTAAACATAATGCATATAGAAAAAAATGTTTTCGATAATGTTTTCAATACGATAATGAATATTGAAGGAAGGAGCAAAGACAATGCAAAATCAGGGGTGTAGACACCGGGTCCTGAGTCAGCCTAGATCGGAGTTACCCAATGATGAAAAATTGTCTTCTCAGGCAATAAGGTTAAAAATGATGATTTTCTTGTCAAATTTGCATTTTAGAAAAATAATAAAAAATAATAAAAAAAATAAAAAAATAAAAAAATAAAAAAATAAAAAAATAAAAAATAATAAAAAATAAAATATTTTAGAAATTAGTTTTTTAGAATAAATTTAGTATTTTTTAGTCATATTTGAAAATAAAAAAAAAAAAAGAGGGTGTGCTTTTGGATGGAGGGTGTGCTTTTAAAAGCACGGCTGTGCTTTTGAAAGCACGGCTGTGCTTTTGCACAGTGTGCATTACGCGCACTGCGCGCAAAAGCACAACTGTGCTTTTTTAAAAGCACAGCTGTGCTTTCGCCTCAGTCGCACAAAATCACCGAAATTGACATTTTTTCACCCAAAAATCTTTTGTTTTCAATTTCTTTGACTTTTTTGAAGATTTTTCCGGGATTTGGTTGATTTTTTTTCCTTTTTCACACTTAAATTAAGGAAAATTTAATAAAAATAATTTTATTTCTTAATTAATTAATTGTTTTTTTAGTTTTTTTTGGTAATAAAAAGAAAGAGATGAGAGAAATTATGGGATTGGCCATTTTCTCTCTAAAAAGGATTTTTAATTTTTCTGGTTTTCCTCATCTTCTCACTTCCTCTCTCTAAAAAATCCTCTCTACATAATTTGAGTTTTCTTCATCAAAAAATAAAATCTTCAAAGCCAAAAAAATCAATTTTCAAGCTAAAATCGGTCTGGAAGCAAAGAAATCAATTCTTTGCTCTTGAGTTTGGTTTTTCTATCAATTACAATTTCTTGAGACAAAGAAAATAATTCTTTGTTCTTGGAAATTAATTTTGTTTTCATCAATTTCTTCTCTTTAATTTTAATTAACAATTGTTCTTGAGACAAATAAAATCAATTCTTTGTTCTTGGGAATCAATTTAATTTTTCTTCAATTATTTTTCAAGAAATTTTTCTTTTAAATCAAAATCTCAAACTTTATCATTTCAAAACCATATTTTGCAAATCAAAACAAGGAAAATCCATCATATTTTTTCCATCGAATCCGAAATCTGAGGGTAAACATTCTAGACTCGATCTCTTGATTTAATTTGTATTTTCATCATTTTTGCTAACATTTAAATTAGTAAACATGTAGATCTATATATTTGTTGTTGATTTATTTATTTTATGTCAGTTTAGATATAGATCTAACCTTTAATATTGTTCTTAGATGTAGATCTAACTTTTAATGTTGCTATTTGTTCCCATTTTCTTTTAATTGTTCATCCTTATTATTATTATTATTATTATTATTATTATTATTATTATTATTATTATTATTATTATTATTTACTTATTTACTTATCTTTTGCTATTATCATCATTATATATGCCATTAGTGTATTGTTATTAGTGTTATTTATTGTTACTATCATCGTTTATCGTTATTATTATCCTTATTATTGTTATTCTTATTGTTGTTGTTATTATTATTATTGCTTTATGTTTTAAATAGTGATCTATTAATTTGTTAATTTATTTTAATATGTCATTTAATGTATTTATCATATAATATACATGTTTTATTTAATTTATGTATTGTTATAAATGTTTAATTAATTGATTTTCTTACTTCGATTACTAACATCAATTTTATTTGTGTTTGTTGTCGGTGTTAAATTTTTGTGCTCCCCTATTTGAGCACCCGTACGAATGAAGGAGGAGATTCAAGGAGTTGTTATTTTTCATTGTACTTGTTATTTTTCCTTTATTTGTTTTATTGAGCTATTTGGCATGTAATAATTAATTAAACCATTTATTTTATGCACGCTTAATCAAAAATCACACAAAAATATTTCTACAAATAAAATTGGGTTTTCTAATAAAATGGTACCAATGTCCTAGTTTTCCATCCAAAAATAAATTGTCACTTTAAAATGATTTTCTTTAATTGTGCATGAGAGGACCAATCAACATCAATAAATACCCCGTTTTATGTATGATTTATATTTCATTTACAATGGGGGTTGTATTCCGCCCCTAGTTTTATTGTAATTTATTTTATCTTTATTTTTATTTATTTATCGTTTTATATGTGATTGATATGTGCTTTAATAAACTGCATTAATTGTGTGAGATGAAAAATGAAATTTTATAATTTAAAAACTCACTTATAATTAACCAAGGCACCAATAAGTGTGAAGTTCCGGACACCATCTCTGGTTTAGACCGATAAGAGGTTAAACTTTCCCAATTTCTTGTAAATTGGGTGGCGACTCCAAAATACCTCAAAAGTGCCTAAAGGTGTTATGGCGATGGATGGTCCTTTTCAATGTTCTATTGTGAAAGGAAGTGCCGAAAATATCTCATAACACCTAAGATCGGAAAGACGCGAACCAATCCCTCGAATCCTAAAAGCGGATTCCCGAAGAGGGCCTTGCTGGTTCCGGCGCGCGTCACAGTGGCGACTCCACTGGGGACTGTTTGTGACTTTGCTCTGAAAATGTCTTGGTTGAAATGTATAATTGGGTTTTTAAAACTAAAATTTCATCTCTCATCTAAATTGTATTGCATTCATGCTAGAGCCTTAGAATATGCTAGTTTGGTCCCTCTATTAGCCTCGGTGCGTTCCTGAAGCACGACCCCATTTTCACTCAATTTGGGGAAGTGTTAGGGATAATCACCAGCCCAAGTCTCGTGCCATCAAATGGTATATCAAATGGTGACCCGATCGGTCGTTATGCTCGTGATGAGATAGACCCGTCGTGCAGGGACCATGCTTGGGTAGCCTTAAAGCAACACTACCTTGACCAAAGCTCATGTAATGGCAATAGATACTTCCCCTAGGTTACATGTACCATAATACTATGCTTGCTATTTGGGCCATCGTATATTAAATAAAATCAATCAAATTAAATGGTTTTTATCAAAGGCTTTCATGCCCCGATGGGCCCATTTTAATTTAGTTGAATTATTTAAATATATAATGGCCAAAATCCATGCGCATGTGGTTTAAATTAAGAGTGTTATGCTGCCGGTTTTTCACCGTGCATCTAACACGCCCATTGGGTTCCCCGTTGACCCATGGGCCAAGCCCACCTAGGAAGAGACTATTTGACCTCGTGTGCGGGAGTAATAAGGTTGGAAGGATCTACTTGCTTGCATGTGTTTGTCTATGTTGCATAACACACGACCATTCATTGTATACGTCATTCATGCTTGTTTTTATGATAAAATTAAAAATGAAAAAAAAATTATTAAAAAAATAAAAAATGAAAAAATAAAAAATGCATTTCATTTTGTGTGTGTATATCCTTTTGTCTGCATATCATTTTACGTATATTCTTTTCATGCATCGCATTATATCACTGTAATTTATTGATCTTTCACTCATCCAGGACCACCTGCATAATTCACAATCATGCATTATATATATATCATTCATGCATCATTTTAACAATTTAAATTTTTCAGCCATCATAGATTCGTCTAAGTGGATTAGAGGTCTTGACGGTCGGCTAGTGAGTACGGACTCGCCCTTTGGATCACTAGAATTAGTGCTTAATTGGGATTCTGAGTCACTCTCAACAACAAGTGAATCATCCTCCATGGCAGATGAGACTGGAACTTTGACCACTCAAGACCTTGCTAGGAGGTTAGAAGATTTTGAGCGAAGAATGTTAGAAATGATGGGCGCTATGGCCGAAAGAATTGCTCACCCTCCTGTTCCACAAGCACCCATTGCTCCGCAGCCGCCTGTTGCTCCACAAGCGCCGGTAGCCCCTCCTCCAGAGCAACCACTTGTTGGTGGGGAGGCTCCTCTCGTTGGAGTTGCCGCCCATCAACCTGTCAACGAGCATAGAGCTGCCGCACCCATCGAACCAAGAGGGGAAAGGATCCCCAATCCTAATGATGACTCTGTGATAAAGGAGGAAGATGAAGAGCTAATGATCCAACAAGCTGTGAGGGGCAGAGCACCCAGGTTAGAAGATGAGACTCTGAGGGGGATGAGACAGCAGATTGAAACTATCACCCGCATGTTATCAGCTGGAAAAGGGATCAACCCTGAGGACAGAGATCTAAGGGATGAAGAGCTGCTACCCCAAAGGTTCAAGATGCCTGAGCTGCCGAAATTCGATGGTACTTCTGACCCATCTGCACACATCAAGCAGTATACCCTGGTAATGAAAGGCACCGGGTTGAGTAAAAAGCAAAAGGTGGAATATTTTTGCCTTAGTCTGGTAGGTCCGGCAGTAGACTGGTACCACGGGCTGCATAGGATATCCAAAGAGGACTGGGACCTTCTGACTGATGAATTCATGAAGCAATACGACTGCAGCACTAAGATGGAGGTCACCCTAAAGGACCTTGAGCTTTTACAATAGAGGAGTGATGAGTCATTTCACGAATACCTCACCAGATGGAGGAACAGGGTCATGGAGATGAAGTGAAAGCCTGACACTGCTGACCAGATTAGGCTATTTATCAGGAACTCCTGCCCTTACCTAAAAGATTTGCTCAGTTTTAAGGGGCTCAAAGACTGGGAATCGCTTAAGGATATTGCTGTAGAGGCTGAAGCTGCTTACCTAGCAAAGAAAGCAAGACAAAATAACTTTGTTGGGAGGAACTTTGGGAACCAATCAGGGTACAGATCAAATGGCACCGGGGAGCAGTAACGGCAGAAATGGCAAGTCAGTAGAAGTTGCAGCAACTTTAGTTGGGCAAGGCCAGAGGCACTACTCCAAGTTAGGCCGCTCTTTGTCATGGGTATTGGAGAGATTGACGAAGTTGGGCAAGCTACAGCCACTAGCACCCAGACCAGCCATGAATCAAGGACAGCCAGGGCATAGAGATGATCAGTACTGTGCCTACCATCAACACACTGGGCACTCGACTGATTACTGCCGAACTTTGAGGAATAAGATCCAAGATCTTATTGACACCAAACAGATCTCGGATCCTGAGAAGAGTGAGAAGAAGAACAAGCAAGGCTATAATACGGTCCCTCCACCAAATATGTGATCGAATCCGGTCCACTAGAATGACATATTTTGCAGGAGCTATATGGATATGAATAGGTCGCTGACACTCGTTGGGAGAGTGGAGAAGAAGATTATGTTTTTAGACATTTGGTTTCTTTTGTTTCAAGAACTACCTATGACAATTTGGTTATTTTCAAATAATTGAACAATTTCTGCTTATTTGTATGATATTTCTATGATTTCATTCCTTATGATCACGACGCATCCATTCATTTTGACATTAACCCAATTAATACGACTCCATCTAGTCTCGGAACTTCGGGGAATCCAGACAAAATCTTGATAGCATCTGATATAACTCTTGAAGAGAGGATAATCTTGAGAGATATTAAAAAAAAAAAAGTCTTTGCCCAGATCTGTTATGACATGCTGACGATTGGCAAAGATATTCTTGAGACCATGCCACTTCCATGTGCCGACGTGACGACAAGCCAAATTTTGAGAACCACTCCTTTGCACTCCCAACATCTGGGATGCATATAGTGCTGCTAAATAAAATCAAACTCCAAGTGCTACATCGGGAACTAGGCGAATGAAACCCTGAACCTTTCACAAGAAATATAACCAAACCTTAAAATTCCCTTCACCCCAACCATTTGAGATGCGACCTCATAACCAATCAAGACCAACCTCTAATCATATGAGGCCAAAAACACCCATGTAACCGAACTCAGGAGGACAGTTCATTACCTCTCAAAAAAAAACAAAAAAGCAAAGAACAAAACAAAAAAAAAGAGGGGAACGAACTATAGTCCTGTCCTAAACCATAGTTTTATCCTACAACTCCATCCCAACCATCAACGGTTACCTCAGGAGTTAAAAACCAACAAATGGAAGATGCAGATTGAAGCAAAGAAACTCAATATCTCGGCCAGTCTGCACAAGGCCTAAGACCAAGACTTTGGTACCAAGAGGAGCCACTCTCAGAAGCAGCAGCCTCCTCGGCTAACGAAGATGAAAGCAAATTCAATCTACACCGACGAACTGAAGGAGGGTCCATGGCAAAGGCTAAATAAATAAATAAAAAAAAAAGAAGAGAAAATATTCGATCAAGAAAACCCGCGAGGGCTGATGGATAACAGGAGTTTGATGCTCTCAAGATCTATCCCGAGATTAGATGGTGTCTCATATTTTTTCGAGTTAATGCCAAATGGTGATCATGTGTTATGAAATCAGATTGAAATATATGCATTTACGTAAAGATGTATTGATGTAACCAGAGCAATTCATCTTGCATGCCCAAAGTCGTCTGGGTCCAGCATGAAACCAGTACACTATTACTATCTACCCTCTGCCACTCTCGCCACTCAGACACTTCAGACAACTCATCTTGCTACCCACTGTGAAGCCAATCCTACAGCACCTTCTCGATAAAGAACCAAGCTCATACAACCAATATCTGAGACATAAGCACATGCCAATCATACCTGAAAGACCTTTTGTAACAACTCCAACTTCTCACACTCAAAAAAAAAAAGGACGTTAGAGATGAAAACCGTGACTGGCGCTCTAAGCAAAAGTTAGGCCAAAGGGCAGGGTAAAAACCTGGTAACAGGCAGTCTGCCCTACAAAAAAATTAAATAAATAAAAGCCGCTGGATTGGGTTGGGTCCATTCCAGGCAAAAAATAAGGCACAGGGTTATGTGAAAATCCAACAAGGACGCATCTCCCGCTAAGAAAAGCTAGTATGAAAATCCACAAGGGACGCACTACCTTAAAATAATGACTACAGGTATCAGAAGAGAACCTCATAATCCCCAAAAGCATGAAATTCAAAAGCAGTTCCAGGGGGCATTGATCCTACCAAAGACTACGGTCAAACCGACCGTCACCTTCAAATCCACATAAATGATTCTCATCCCGCATTCTCGCATGATTCATGCATTTCACGTGCATGCTTACTTTTTTTCCTGCATATTTTGTTTTTCCTGTTTTGCAGACAGAGATTCGATGTGAACACCGACAGAAGCAAAGTGACAACATCAGTACAAACATCAATCCAAACAAGCCACCAAAACAACATCAATCCAAACATCAGTTCAATCATCAATCCAAGCATTAATTAAAGCCCTCTCAAGAGGCAAATCTATAAACCCTCTCAAGAGGCGAAATCCCAAAGCCCTCTGAGGAGGCAAAATCCCTAAGCCCTCTGAGGAGGCAAAACCTGTAAGCCCTCTGAGGAGGCAAAATTCTAAAAGTCCTCTGAGGAGGCAGAATCTTCAAGTCCTTTGAGGAGGCAAAATCTCAAAGTCCTCTGAGGAGGCAAAATCTCAAAGTCCTCTGAGGAGGCAAAACCTCAAAGTCCTCTGACCTCTGAGGAGGCAAAACGTAAAGTCCTCTGAGGAGGCAAAAATCTCAAAGTCCTCTGAGGAGGCAAAATCTCAAAGTCCTCTGAGGAGGCAAAACCTCAAAGTCCTCTGAGGAGGCAAATTATCAAAGTCCTCTGAGGAGGCAAAACGTGAAGTCCTCTAAGGAGGCAAAAATCTCAAAGTCCTCTGAGGAGGCAAAATCTCAAAGTCCTCTGAGGAGGCAAAACCTCAAAGTCCTCTGAGGAGGCAAATTATCAAAGTCCTCTGAGGAGGCAAAATTCCAAGTCCTCTGAGGAGGCAAAATCTCAAAATCTCAAGCCCTCTGAGGAGGCAAAATCTCAAAGTCCTCTGAGGAGGCAAAATTCCAAGTCCTCTGAGGAGGCAAAATCTCAAAATTCTAAAGTCCTCTGAGGAGGCAAAATCTCAAAGTCCTCTGAGGAGGCAGAATCCTAAAGTCCTCTGAGGAGGCAAAATCTCAAAGCCCTCTGAGGAGGCAAAATCTCAAGTCCTCTGAGGAGGCAAAATTCCAAGTCCTCTGAGGAGGCAAAATCTCAAAACCCTCTGAGGAGGCAAACTCCGAAAGTCCTCTGAGGAGGCAAAATCTCAAAGCCCTCTGAGGAGGCAAAATTCCAAGTCCTCTGAGGAGGCAAAATCTCAAAATCTCAAAACCCTCTGAGGAGGCAAAATCCGAAAGTCCTCTGAGGAGGCCAAATCTCAAAGTCCTCTGAGGAGGTAAAATTCCAAGTCCTCTGAGGAGGCAAATCTCGAAAACCTCTGAGGAGGCAAATCCCGAAGACCTCTAAGGAGGCAAAATCTAAAAGCCCTCTGAGGATGCAAAATCTCAAGCCCTCTGAGAAGGCAAAATTTCAAGTCCTCTGAGGAGGCATCTCTTTATCAAAACACCGAAAGGTTAGCACGATGACGGCACTACTACTCTAAGGAGAGTTAGCATGATCACGGCACTACCGCTTCAACTAAAAACAACACGCCGACAATATGGCAATAACCACCACAACAACATCACCTAGGGCAAGAAGACAGCTGCCTCAGGTACGTGTTTCTTCTCTTTTTTCTTTGAGTTTTGGCTCACTTAGGCACCCAGACACTAAGTTTCCCAAAACTGGGGGCAACTGTAGACACCGGGTCCTGAGTCAGCCTAGATTGGAGTTACCCCAATGATGAAAAATTGCCTTCTCAGGCAATAAGGTTAAAAATGATGATTTTCTTGTCAAATTTGCATTTTAGAAAAATAATAAAAAATAATAAAAATAATAAAAATAATAAAAAAATAAAAATAATAAAAAATAATAAAAAATAAAATATTTTAGAAATTAGTTTTTGAGAATAAATTTAGTATTTTTTAGTCATATTTGAAAATAAAAAAAAAAGGGTGTGCTTTTGGATGGAGGGTGTGCTTTTGAAAGCACGGCTGTGCTTTTGCACAGTGTGCATTACGCGCACTGCGCGCAAAAGCACAGCTGTGCTTTCGCCTCAGTCGCCCAAAATCACCGAAATTGACATTTTTTCACCCAAAAATCTTTTTTTTCAATTTCTTTGACTTTTTTGAAGATTTTTCCGGGATTTGGTTGATTTTTTTTCCTTTTTCACACTTAAATTAAGGAAAATTTAATAAAAATAATTTTATTTCTTAATTAATTAATTGTTTTTTTACTTTTTTTTGGTAGTAAAAAGAAAGAGATGAGAGAAATTATGGGGTTGGCCATTTTCTCTCTAAAAAGGATTTTTAATTTTTCTGGTTTTCCTCATCTTCTCACTTCCTCTCTCTAAAAAATCCTCTCTACATCATTTGAGTTTTCTTCATCAAAAAATAAAATCTTCAAAGCCAAAAAAATCAATTTTCAAGCTAAAATCGGTCTTGAAGCAAAGAAATCAATTCTTTGCTCTTGAGTTTGGTTTTTCTATCAATTACAATTTCTTGAGACAAAGAAAATAATTCTTTGTTCTTGAAAATTAATTTTGTTTTCATCAATTTCTTCTCTTTAATTTTAATTAACAATTGTTCTTGAGACAAATAAAATCAATTCTTTGTTCTTGGGAATCAATTTAATTTTTCTTCAATTATTTTTCAAGAAATTTTTCTTTTAAATCAAAATCTCAAACTTTATCATTTCAAAACCATATTTTGCAAATCAAAACAAGGAAAATCCATCATATTTTTTCCATCGAATTCGAAATCTGAGGGTAAACATTCTAGACTCGATCTCTTGATTTAATTTGTATTTTCATCATTTTTGCTAACATTTAAATTAGTAAACATGTAGATCTATATATTTGTTGTTGATTTATTTATTTTATGTCAGTTTAGATGTAGATCTAAACTTTAATATTGTTCTTAGATGTAGATCTAACTTTTAATGTTGTTATTTGTTCCCATTTTCTTTTAATTGTTCATCCTTATTATTATTATTATTATTATTATTATTATTATTATTATTATTATTATTTACTTATTTACTTATCTTTTGCTATTATCATCATTATATATGCCATTAGTGTATTGTTATTAGTGTTATTTATTGTTACTATCATCGTTTATCGTTATTATTATCCTTATTATTGTTATTATTATTGTTGTTGTTGTTGTTGTTATTATTATTATTATTGCTTTATGTTTTAAATAGTGATCTATTAATTTGTTAATTTATTTTAATATGTCATTTAATGTATTTATCATATAATATACATGTTTTATTTAATTTATGTATTGTTATAAATGTTTAATTAGTTGATTTTCTTACTTCGATTACTAACATCAATTTTATTTGTGTTTGTTGTCGGTGTTAAATCTTTGTGCTCCCCTGTTTGAGCACCCGTACGAATGAAGGAGGAGATTCAAGGAGTTGTTATTTTTCATTGTACTTGTTATTTTTCCTTTATTTGTTTTATTGAGCTATTTGGCATGTAATAATTAATTAAACCATTTATTTTATGCACGCTTAATCAAAAATCACACAAAAATATTTCTACAAATAAAATTGGGTTTTCTAATAAAATGGTACCAATGTCCTAGTTTTCCATCCAAAAATAAATTGTCACTTTAAAATGATTTTCTTTAATTGTGCATGAGAGGACCAACGTTCTCAACATCAATAAATACCCCGTTTTATGTATGATTTATATTTCATTTACAATGGGGGTTGTATTCCGCCCCTAGTTTTATTGTAATTTATTTTATCTTTATTTTTATTTATTTATCGTTTTATATGTGATTGATATGTGCTTTAATAAACTGCATTAATTGTGTGAGATGAAAAATGAAATTTTATAATTTAAAAACTCACTTATAATTAACCAAGGCACCAATAAGTGTGAAGTTCCGGACACCATCTCTGGTTTAGACCGATAAAAGGTTAAACTTTCCCAATTTCTTGTAAATTGGGTGGCGACTCCAAAATACCTCAAAAGTGCCTAAAGGTGTTATGGCGATGGATGGTCCTTTTCAATGTTCTATTGTGAAAGGAAGTGCCGAAAATATCTCATAACACCTAAGATCGGAAAGACGCGAACCAATCCCTCGAATCCTAAAAGCGGATTCCCGAAGAGGGCCTTGCTGGTTCCGGCGCGCGTCACAAGGGGTAGATTTAAAATTATACTGTAAAAGAAACGAGTTGGATAGGGATTCTCGAATGGATAAATATCCAAAGGCTTGTCATACTTTGGATAAAAAACAAAAAAAAAAGTCTTATGTGATTGGTTGAGAAGTATAAAATTCCCGGATGGATATGTTTCTAACTTAACAAGGTGTGTTGATATGAGAAAGTTCAAATTATTCGGAATGAAAAGCCATGATTGCCACGTATTCATGCAAAGGTTGATGCCAGCTGCTTTTAGAGAATTGTTGCCTCCTAAAGTTTGGGAAGCAATAACTGAGTTAAGCTTATTTTTCAAAAACTTTACTTCCTCTGAGATAACAATGGCTGAAATGGCAAAACTGGAAAGAGAAATTTCGGTAATCATTTACAAATTAGAGGGAATATTTCCACCGAGTTTTTTTGATATTATGGAGCATTCACCGATATATTTAGCACATGAGGCCAAACTGGCAGGACCCATTCAGTATAGATGGATGTATCCATTTGAAAGGTAAATCCCAATTATTCAAATTTATATTTAGAGGTTCACAATTTGTTAGGTTGTTATTTACGTGATTAACAATTTTCATGTAGGTATTTGTATCATTTGAAAAAAAAAATATTAAAAATAAAGCTCGAGTTGAAAGTTCAATATGCAATGCGTACTTGGTTGAGGAATCAAGTACATTTTGTTCTCATTACTTTGAACCGCATGTTCTCACAAGACACCGAAAAATTCCTCGCAATGACGATGGTGGCGAAACAAGTGCCAATTATGGAAATTTACGGATATTCACGTATCCTGGTCGATTACATGGACGTGCAATCCGAAGAATGCTTACAGATGATGAACTAGATGCTGCACATGGTTACATCTTACTGAATTGCGAAGAAATTCAACCATTTGTCCAGTAAGTATAATTGATCAATTGAAGCTGACAATTTCTTTATTGCAACGAAAATGGATATATAATTGCTATTGTGGTTGGATGCAGTTTGTATGAGGAATGGTTACGAGAGCTTATGCCACACATAACGCAGAATGATATCAACAAGGAAGTCGAAAAACACTTTCATTTATGGTTCAGGACATATGTAAGTTTTGAACGCAAATATGAATAAGTAACACGTCAATGTTATTATGTAAATGGATTAAATGACAAGTTACCATTTCGTTCTGTAGGCGTCACAACATCCAATTGAAAATAATTTCATCTCCGATGTTGCTAAAGGACCTTTGCGGACTGTTAAATGTTATCCGGTTTATTTTGTCAACGACTTCAAATACCATACACATTCGCATGGTAACAAGAGTGCAACTACAAACAGTAGAGTTTGCATTAAGGGTGAATTGATGGATTATTATGGTAAAATTATAGAGATCGTGGAAATTGAATAGCCAGCTTTGCCAATAAAACGATGTGTGCTATTTAAGTGCGAGTGGTTTGATCCAACACCCAATATCAGAATCAAGGTGCAAAGCGCCTACAACTTGGTCAAAATCAATCAAAGAAGAAGACTTGCTAATTTTGAACCTTTTGTGTTGGCCATGCAAGCAATTCAGGTGTATTACCTCCCTTTTTCCTAGCCTTAGACGAGATAAAATGAATTGGTTGGCAGTTTGCACGGTAAAACCTAGGGGCATATTTGAAATGAAAGCTACAAGACAAAATAAACGAATTGAAAGCAAAGCCTTTCAGGATGAAGAAGTGGATGGTCATGAAATAAATGAAAGCTTGCCATATAGGGATAATGAACCTTTGAACAGTGTGGACAATGAATTTGTTGGCATTGGATCCGACGAGGAATGCAAGTCCACATCAGAATTGGAAAGCGAATTTGATTCTAATTATTTGAAAAATGAAGATGATTATGATAATAATGCAGATGGTAGCGAATAATTGCTCGCTCACGTGAGTAAAACCCATAATTTTAAATGAGGGTAGATATTTGCATTATTGACTGAGATAATCATAAATATGTAATAATTTAATGTCTAATTATGATTGTTAATATTTTCAAGAAAAAACATGAATAATAAGAGGCAGATGAGTTCGATGCAAGCTCCCAGGGCTAGGTTGCGCACATCTACATCAGGAGCGGAGAATCAAGGGGAGGGATCATCTCCTGCATCAGCACCTCCCCGTATGGGCTTGACATCTTCGCCACCAGTGTACCCATGCCCGCCATCTACAGCTGGAACTACATCTACCGAAGTGCCTAGTTCAGAGAATTCATCTGAACCATCGCAATGATCGCCTGATACTATTGAAGGTCCAATGCCTGGATCGGTTGGTATTGACGGACGGATGTATATTGTCATTGATGGAAAACAGTGAGTTATCAAATTTTCTTTTTTATATTTACTATGTAATAGTTAAATCCATCACACAATTACATTTTCGTTTTCCCCCAGATTCATCCCCTCTGGTCCATGCTCCCGCACGATGACTGGTACGTTCAAGGAGAGGTTTGAATTTAATGGGTACTTGTGGAAAAATATCTCTCAGGAGACGAAAATTTTCTACTTTCAAGAATTTCAGGTAAATAACTTGTTTATAACATTTCTACTGTGTGTATCTTAAATACTATATATTTTAAATTATATACGAATATTGGGAATATATATATATTATGTTCAACCAATATTTTTTATTTTTAATCTTTCAGAAAGCCTATTATTGGAATTCTTCCATCGATCACCTCGTCTACGGCGTATGGAAGAAATAAGCCCGTATTCGTTACACGGATTTTCTTAATAAGTTGCACACAAAAAGTGAACGACCAAGGTATATAAATGAAGACATTTGGGCAAACTGGATGCAGTACTGGTCATCATCCGAGACCCTTACAATCACCGATTGGAATTCCACTAATAGGAGGGATGGACCAGATGGAGTTAGTGTTTCATTACACACTGGAGGAATACTGTCCCATCGTGAGCATGCTGATAGACTTGTAAGTACTCAAATATCTGTCTTTCAAAATTATACTATTTATTTCATATCGTATTAGCTAGTTCGTGCATTAAGAATTTATTCACTATAATAGTAACAACCATTGATAATAATCAAAACGTTTGATTGACTGAAGGAGGATGGGCAATAAATTGTGTAAGGAGTTTGATATGAATTTTCATGGTTGACAATATAAATGTAAATATATTTTCTTGACGTATGAACAGGAGGTTTATTAAATATTTATGAAAAATTCTGCCGAAATTTTATTAAATTATAAACAAGCGTTATAGTGTTAGGAATCATAATTATATTTTGTTGGCGTTAAAATAACAATACATATCTACATGTATTCTTGTTATGCATTAGGTTTCTTACAAACTTACGGATAAATCTGTAAATTTTTTATTAACCTATAATTAAGTTGTTTATAGGAGTCTACTATGGGCCGGACACCTTATCCTCATGAGTTATTTTTACACACTCATACGCGGAATCATGACGGTGTAGCATTCGTCAGCGATCGTGCTAGACAAGTTCATGCATGCTAATTTCAAAACTTATTATTCATTTTCGTATAACTTCTTAGTTTCATTTTACTATATTACATAACATTTGGATAATTTTAATTACAGGAGCGAGTAGTAGAGAGTCTTCAAAGTCAGCAGACAGACGACGATAATGTTGATCATGCTCGAGTATATTATGAGTCTGTTGGTGGTAGAGACCGCCGTGGACGGGTCTTCGGTTTGGGCTTCTATGCAAATGTTTGTTATTCGCATGCGTCATCCTCCTCTATGGCTACGGCTAGTAGGCTTGCGGCAACTACTAATGAGGTCATTGAGCTTCGCAGCATGATCGATGTACTAATGGACCGTATTAATAGGTTAGACGACTTCATTAGCCGTAGATTACCTGCTGACAAGCAAAAACCGTCTGCTCCTCGTCCGCATTCACCTCCACCTTAGTTATTATTTTTAAACTTGTTGTCTTTTTATTTATTTGTAATGTCACTAAATTATTTATATATTAATACATTATAAAATACAATTTTCTTAAATCTATTTATTGTTTATTTAATTTTTTTCATTATATAAATTAAGGAAATTTTAAATTTAATATTATTATTTTTTATATAATTTAAAAAAAATCCAAAAATTAGAGATGGAAATATGAAAATAAAGACGGAAAAAATCTTTCCGTCTCTATTTTTAGAGACGGAACTATGCTTTTCGTCTCTAAAAATAGAGACGGAATGACGCTTTCCGTCTCTATTTTTAGAGACGGAAACATTCCTTCCGTCTCTATTTTTAGAGACGGAATGCATAGTTCCATCTCTAAAAATAGAGACGGAAAACGAATTTCCGTCTCTAAAAATAGAGACGGACCAATTTGGTCTCTAATTTTTAGCAACCGCCGAAATAGAGACAGAAAATTTCCATCTCTATTTTCAATTAGAGACGGAATTCCATCTCTATTTTTCGTCTCTGTTTACCTGATTTTTTGTAGTGGTAAGCAAAACCAATTTCAAAATTATTCTTTAATTTAAAGTTTTTTATTGGTTTGATAGACAAATATCTCATATGCATTGTAATGTATAGGAAATCAATCAAGTTCATAATGAAATTTTTGGAAACAACCCTGTTGAAACAACAGCTTGCCAGGTTATGTTGCATATTTTAATGTTTGTCTTATGTTGTTCAATTTAAGTTATCAACTTTTTAGTTTACTTGCTGACAGATATTGCTTAAATTGTTTTATTTAATTATTTGTTATGATTGTTATGTTACAGGATAATCAACCTATACAAAAAAGTGTTGACATCAATGAATCTTAAGTATAATCTCAAGTCACTCCAACTGAAATACAGCCAAAGCAAAGGAAGAGGAAACAAACCCAAGTACAAGCAGTTATTGTAGTTCACAAACTAACAAGGAGAGGGAGACAAGTGAAGTTGATTATGTCATAAATTCATTCAAGAAGACTTCTGGGGGCGCAAGGTGTATTGCCAATGAGTCAACTCCTATAAGTGAAGAGTTGCACCGGAGATTATGTTGATTTTCTTTCCTGGATTATGTATTTCATGCTTGTGTTAGGCACTTTATTTTGTTTTTAATTAGGTGCCCATTACTGTGTTCGAGCAATAACTTATGCATTTTATGGGTTGAATTTTCTTTTTGTGTCTTATTTAACATTTGAACAGTGGTGCCTTTGGGTGCCTTTTTTGTTTAGACAAGTTGACAATGTTACCCGTTTAATTTGTGCTTATTACGTTGTTGTGTGTTAATTAAATTTAACTTTGGTTTGAATGCACTTCTTTTTTTTTTTTCTAAATGACACATGTCACGTTCTTATTGGTTGGTTTGTATTCCCTTGAATATTTGGCATAACCAGTTTTTTGGCCATTGGAAGCCATTGATTGAGCTTTGAAGGGGTAATTAATTGATTTATGACACTGAAAAACGAGGTATAGCTGTCTGGGATATAGTATTTCTTTTCCGAAATTATTCTCGCTTAACTTTATTACCAGTTGTAACTTACAGCTTAATGTTGGGATGACAAACAAATCTCACATCGGAAAGTTAGAAGAAATCCCTCCAACGTATAATACTAAGTGGGCTACTCCACCCATAGCCAATTGGTTTTGCGTTGGAACCTCACTTGGGTTATTGTGGAGAGGGTTTGGGCCTGAACTGAGGCGCTACATCTGAAAAATTTAACATGGTATCAGAGCCTGGTTCGGAGTATCGTGAACAAAAAGTTACGGACAGGTCTCCCCAAAAAGAAAGCTATAATGGGCTCCCACTGAAAAAGTTCTCCTGGTGAAAAAAAAATGAGGAGATGAGTTGGGTTTCAGGGAGAGCCAAGTATCTTGTGGGCTTTTGTTTGAGGGAGAAAATGTTGGGATGACAAACAAATCGCACATCGGAAAGTTAGAAGAAGTCCCTCCAACATATAATACTAAGTGGGTTACTCCACCCATAGCCAATTGGTTTTGGGTTGGAACCTCACTTGGGTTATTGTGGAGAGAGTTTGGGCTTAAACTGAGGCGCTACATTTGGAAAATTTAACGTAGCTCACGTAGTACGTACAGTTGACTAAACAAGGCTTTAGTATATAATAAAAAATCTATTTTCTACTTCAAATTAATAGTATTTCTACGAAGTTTGCCCCTTTTGCATATTTCTACGAATTGTCATGAAGGATCACTGCTGCCACACTGCTAAAAATTGTATGTTTTTTGTCAACGGAACAAAAAGAAATAAGTTAGACTGACACATTGAAAAATTAAATCTGATCCAGGAGTTCGACTCAAATTCGTTCGGAAAAAGGCCTAAATTCAATCCAACTCAAAAGTAACTTGTTTATGGTCCATCCAAAATGATCCATAAAGTTCAGACGGGTTTAGACCGACCCACAAATCAATTCAAATTGGTCAAAAGGATTGCAATAACCCGTGTCCCAAATAGGTTGATGAATGTGGAGAAATGTCCACTAAAATCCTTCATGAGAATTCTGCAGAACCAGCTTGTTTCTCTCCAACTTAAACTTAACTCTTGTTCCATACATAAGAATATCGAATCTAAAATTGGAAGCCTGATTTTTGAACTAAATGTTGATACAACTTTTTACTTGCAATTAATTTAATCATTTTTAAAATATAAATTACAAAGTTAACATCATAATATAAGTAAACATGACTTGAAAACAAAATATTTCTCTTTTAGGTAGGGGATAAGCTCATAACTTCGTAGTGATATAGTTCAGTTGCCATGATTGTGAAATCTACCAGGGCAATGACCTTAATTGGGCCTAAACATTTTATTCTTTTTTCAATATGCTTAATTCTGAAGTTTGGTTGAGAAAGTTTGTTGTAGTTGAGTTTTAGTTGAGAATTCTTAGGTATTAGTTGAGTTGCCATTTCATTAACATAAATAATTATTTTCTTCACTTGCATTTAATCATTATTGTTCATGAATTAGATTTCAAAAAATAGAAAAATAAACGCCCTAAACATATTGAGCCAGCCCGCCGGTCTGCCCTATGCATTATGACCGGTGGACCAACCCATGCTTACTCGATTCATTTTTTTTTATCCGTTCATATAATTCAATTCATTTATATAGTAATATCTAAATTAAATATAAAATAAAAGTAACCAATGGGAAAAAAACCTTCGTTGTTGCTAATGCTAACAGATTAACCATTTCTTACATGTGTTATGATAAAACAAGTAAAGAGAAAATAAATAAATTTTATACAAAGAAAAAAGGTTTTCAATATTCGTTAGATAAGTAAACTATAATAGTTTCAAAAAAAAAAAAGAAAAGAAAAGAAAACTATAATATGTTAAAATTTAATGTAGATAAGCTTCTATATAAATAAATAAATGTTTCATAAATTTAAGAAATTTTATAATTTTCTAAAGCCTATTTTTAATATTTTATACATTTAGTTTTGTTTCTTATTATTTAACAAAAAAAAAAGTTTAGTAATTAATTTAAATAGTTGACTTGACTGCCTTTCTCGTTTTCCTCATTAACGAATAATTTAAGAAATGATCACTTGTATTTCATATGCGCATAAAATTTGAAATTCTTGAATTTGGCTCAAAAATAGTAACATAGAGGTGTATTATTGGTTGGTGCTGTGGGTAGGGAAGATATGTTGGCCCAAGGTCACACTCTAATTTTGATGATTATCAAACCTTAAATAAACTCTATTAAGAATTCTATTCTAAACAAATTTGTGCAGGAATATCTTCTATGAGTTTGTCTGATGTAAAGGATTACAATTCTGAAGACAGCATGGATTTTAATTGTAATATTTATTTATTGCCTTAGTTTGCTAAGAAATTAGGTTATTAATATGTAAAATCAAATTGAGGCAAAATATTCTCATTCATGCATATCATAGTTTTAAAATTGCATAAAAATATTTTTTAAATTAGAAAATTATATTTTGATCAAAACTGGTTTTCGTCAGAATTTGGTTATTCAGAAAATGAATTTCTATGTCTCAGATTTCTAAAAAGATTTTCTAAATGAATTTCTAAGTATCAATTTCTAACTGAATTTCTGATTATATCAGAATTCTGGGCAAAACTCAGAATCGTACTAAAAGACAAAATAACGGCTAGAAAACGGCTAGTTGGATTTTTACTTGTCTGTTTTGCCCTTCAACAGCTATAAACGGCTACTTCATATTTTAAACATCTTAAACTAATTTTTTGAGTATAAATACATGATGTTTTACTCATTAGAATGTTAGAAAAAGTTTGGAAAGAAATTCTAACTCTTAAGAGAAAAGCTTAAATATTTTATTTCACTTTCCACATCTCTTGCACTTCATTCTTTACTCATATTCCTCAATTTGGTTATAGCTTCTGTTGTAATCTTAGTGTGAGGAAATTTCTTTTAAAAGGATTGTGAGTTAGGTTGACTAGAAACCTTGAAGAAAGAATTCTAGTAAGATTTATAATCTTTTACTTTGGGAAAAAGATTGTGGGTAGATATACAAATTTAGGATTGTATATTGGCTTTAGCTCTTGCCTTTAAAAGAGTTAAGATTGAAGAAAGGCTCAAGTAGTGAATCTTGGGGAGTGGATGTAGGCATGTTGGCCGAACCACTATAAATTCTGTGTGCAAGCTTTTCTGACATATTTTCTACTCTGTTGTTATATTCTGAATTTTAATTTGTCAATTCTGTTCCATTAGAAAATCAGCCAGAAAATTTCGAGACACCCAATTCACCCCCCCTCTTGAGTGTCTTTGGGACCTACATTTGGTATCAGAGCAGTTCTCAATTCTCCTAAGGTTTAACACCCTTGAGTGATCCTACAAATGGCTGACATTCCAGTTGCAACTCCATTTAAAGAAGGGCACTCTGTTCATCGTCCGCCTATGTTCAGTGGTGAAAATTATCCATTTTGGAAAGTTGTAATGAGGCACTTCATCCAATCACAAAATATGGATTGCTGGGATATTATTGAAGAAGGATATGAGCCTCCAAGAAAACCAACAACTGAAGCAGGAGCTTCTGGTGCCACTACCGTGTTAAAAACGAGAAAAGAGTTTACAGAAGCTGAGAAGAAATTAGTGCAGCTAAACTCCAAAGCTATGAGTATTCTGTTTTGCTCATTGCAAACAAATGAGTTTAACAGAGTCTCTGGATGCGATACTGCCAAAGAAATATGGGACAAGCTGGAAGCAACATATGAAGGTACAAATCAAGTTAAAGATACAAGATTGCATGTTCTGATGGTTGATTATGAAAGCTTTAAGATGAAACCTGAGGAGTCCATATCTGAGGTAATTAACAGGTATGTGAAATTAACGAATGATATAAAAGCTCTTGGTAAAAAACTTGATGAATATGATAAAATTGCAAAACTGGTAAGAGGTCTCACTCCTAGATGGGAAGCAAAAGCTTCAATTTTATTGGATAAGGATCTTAGCACACTTAATTTTGATAATGTATGTGGATCTCTTATTTCGCATGAGCTTTATATTAAATCTCAAGATGCAGAGAAGGAAAAAGACAGGAAATTGAAGGCTATTGCTCTCAAGGCAGAATTTGGAAGTGATTATTCAACAGGGGATGATGAGATGGAGTTAATTACAAAGAAATTCAGAAAGCTATATAGAAAAGGAAAGAAATCCTACAGAAAACAGCATAAAAAATTCCCTCAGCACCAGGCAAAAAATTCATCAAAATCTGCTGGAGAAGTTATCTGCTATGAGTGCAACAAACCAGGACATATCAAACCTAAATGTCCAAACTTGAAAAGAAAGGAGAAAAAATTCAAGAAGAAGGCTATGAAGGCTACGTGGAGTGATAGTGAAGAATCAAGCACCAGTGAAGCAGAATCTGTAAATTCTGATGACATTGGTCTGATGGCAATTTCTGATCTTGAAGAGCAGAATCTATCGTCTGAGGAAGAGCAGAGAGCTTCAACTGATGACTCAGAGAAATCTGAAGTAAGTGATTCTGACTCTGATTCTGATGGTAATGAGTATGAAAAAATGCTTGATTGTTTTGAAGAACTGCATCATAAATATTGTTTGCTTAAGAAGACGCATGTTGAGATGAAAAAAGATTTTGATGCATTAAAATTGGAACATGAAAATGTTAGTAAATCAGAAACTAAATTAAAAAATGATTTTTCTGATTTAGAAATAAAATATGCATCTTTACATGAAAAATGCAAAGGAAAACAAGTTTGTGTGTGCAATGATAATACTGTTGAAAATGTAAAATTACTTTCTGCAAGTTCATCAAAGAATTTTTATAGGAAAAATCATTTTACAAAAAAGGTTGATAAGACAGCATCTTATAAAAAATTAGCAACTAATTCTTCTGCTACATGCTTTTATTGTTGCAAAAAAGGGCATATTTCAAAATTCTGTTTTTATAAGAAGAATGCTAATTTTGTTAAACAAATATGGGTGATTAAGAATTGTGGAACAGTTACTGCTAACCCTCTAGGACCCAAGATAAATTGGGTACCTAAAAATGCTTGATTTTATTGCAGGTTTGCCTAAGAAGCACCAAAACAGAAAAATTGTATATGGACAATGAATGCTCCAGGCATATGACGTGGGACAGCAACAAGTTTTTCAAATTGGTCTGAAGTATAATCTATTAAGCATCAGTCAATTGTGTGACAAAAAGAGAAGAAAAATTCTGTCAGTTAAGAAGGAAATTAGGTATGAGCACATCAGAAATCTGATTTTCTGTTAAGGTACGATTTCTAACGAAAATCTGATAAGAAATCTGCTGGTTAATCTTGAAATCAGTGTGGAAATGCGTGATATAATTTTTTTTTTTGTTATTCTACTGATTTTAAATATTAAAATATATTTTTATGGCTTTCTCTTTCGTGCTCAATTATAAAAAGCCCATATTTTTGATTAAAAGACAAAATAGTTATTTTATTCTTTATTAAAAAAAAAAAAAAAACAAATTAAATTCGTTTGATCTTCTTCCTGGAAAAATTTCAGTTCCTTGAATTTAGTTTGTGGGTTTATCAAAAGAATGAGATCAATTTAATTTTTGAAGTTTAAAGTCAATGGTTATCTCCTTGGAAAATGGATTTTACTTTTTGATTTTTGTCTTTTCCAAAGACTTTTCAACTTACTTTTCATTTAATGCCAAACTTGTTTCACACTCTTCCATTTAATTATTTTATTTGAAAGTGGTTTTAGCTTTTCCATCTCCATTCTCCCGTAACTTCCATTTCCATTTTGTAAAACTTATTCATTTCTTACCCATTTGCCCAAATCCAAGTTTCAACACAAAAATATGGTAATTTTGTTCACAACCCATCTTTTTCAAACCCAAATCCAAGCAATACAACCTGTGAAAATCACAATCAAACCCAAATTGAAACCAACACCCAAAATTATATTTGTTATATTTCTTCCGAAACTCATCGATTAAGCGAATCAATTGCGAAATTAATTTTATGGATGGAATTCGAAGGAAGAAAATCGATGTTGGCATATTCAGGTAACGTAATTTTACTCCAATTTAGTAAAATCATTTTATGAGTGTTTGGGCAATATCACCGAAATTATCTTCATCGTTCATTTTGGGAAAAGAAAATTTTAAGTCTCTTTGAATCTGCTCCTTTTAAGGTATTTTTTCCAGTGACTTGAAAAATATGGTTATTACTGGATTTGCTTTGATTTTTTTTTAATTGAGTATTATTGTGAAAAATTGATTGTTTCTCTCTTCCCTGTTGCTGATGAGAAAATGGTTAAATTTGTTAGGTTGAATATGTTGATATGCTGTTGATTAATTTTTATTAAAAATCAAATTGCTAATTTTTGTTCAAAATCAAAATTGAAAAATTGGGATAAATTTTTGAGCTGATATGTTGGCTTATTGGCTAAAAATCAAATTGTTGTTGGGTTGGCCTTGAAAATATTTTTGATTATATATTATTGTAATAAATTGGTTGTTTTCCTCTTTTATTTTGCTGATGATAAACAGGGGAAGAAAAAGGTTGAATTTGTTGATTGAATTGGTTGTGTTGATTTGTCGATCTGTTGATTGATTTTTGTTAAAAATCAAATTGTTGATCAAAAATTGGAAAATTAGAATAAAATTGTTGATTCTTGTTTGCTTATTGGTTAAATATACATGATATATATGTTGAGCTGATATATGTGGATTGAATTTTTATTGAGAAAAATTGGAATATGCTGAGTTGGTATTTTGATTGAAAAATGAGTTTATACATTGAATTTTATTGAAGAAAATTTGGGACATGTTGAGTTGTTATTGTGATTAAAAATGAGCTTATTCGATTAAATTGAATTTTATTTGAGAACAAATTGCAATATTGAAAATATGTGATATGTGATATATTGGGAATACTTGATGTGTTTTTATAATAGTGAAATTTTATTGGATATTGTTGGGTCTCTGTGCTTATTTTTTTGGGATTTCTGTGAACTGCTTATTGCTTGTGGATTGCTTTTATTTTTGGTGCAGGGTCTATATATCCTTTTTGATTGATGACAAAAAGGGGGAGAAATAGAAATAGGTTAATCTGCATATTGGATATGATGGATATATTTTGTTGAGAACTTTTGTGGATGAATTATTGATTTAAATGCTTAAAATCTTGAAATGTTAAAATTGTTGTTTATAGCTTGGTTATAAGCTTGAACTGTTAATATTTTTGAACAGGAGATATATAAGTTTTTATATTTACCCCCATGCACATATTCAGGGGGAGCATATTTTTTACTAACCTAGATAGACTTCTAATTGGAGTTTATTAAGGTTTTGTCATCATCAAAAAGGGGGAGATTGTTGGCCCAAGGTCACACTCTAATTTTGATGATTATCAAACCTTAAATAAACTCTATTAAGAATTCTATTCTAAACAAATTTGTGCAGGAATATCTTCTATGAGTTTGTCTGATGTAAAGGATTACAATTCTGAAGACAGCATGGATTTTAATTGTAATATTTATTTATTGCCTTAGTTTGCTAAGAAATTAGGTTATTAATATGTAAAATCAAATTGAGGCAAAATATTCTCATTCATGCATATCATAGTTTTAAAATTGCATAAAAATATTTTTTAAATTAGAAAATTATATTTTGATCAAAACTGGTTTTCGTCAGAATTTGGTTATTCAGAAAATGAATTTCTATGTCTCAGATTTCTAAAAAGATTTTCTAAATGAATTTCTAAGTATCAATTTCTAACTGAATTTCTGATTATATCAGAATTCTGGGCAAAACTCAGAATCGTACTAAAAGACAAAATAACGGCTAGAAAACGGCTAGTTGGATTTTTACTTGTCTGTTTTGCCCTTCAACAGCTATAAACGGCTACTTCATATTTTAAACATCTTAAACTAATTTTTTGAGTATAAATACATGATGTTTTACTCATTAGAATGTTAGAAAAAGTTTGGAAAGAAATTCTAACTCTTAAGAGAAAAGCTTAAATATTTTATTTCACTTTCCACATCTCTTGCACTTCATTCTTTACTCATATTCCTCAATTTGGTTATAGCTTCTGTTGTAATCTTAGTGTGAGGAAATTTCTTTTAAAAGGATTGTGAGTTAGGTTGACTAGAAACCTTGAAGAAAGAATTCTAGTAAGATTTATAATCTTTTACTTTGGGAAAAAGATTGTGGGTAGATATACAAATTTAGGATTGTATATTGGCTTTAGCTCTTGCCTTTAAAAGAGTTAAGATTGAAGAAAGGCTCAAGTAGTGAATCTTGGGGAGTGGATGTAGGCATGTTGGCCGAACCACTATAAATTCTGTGTGCAAGCTTTTCTGACATATTTTCTACTCTGTTGTTATATTCTGAATTTTAATTTGTCAATTCTGTTCCATTAGAAAATCAGCCAGAAAATTTCGAGACACCCAATTCACCCCCCCTCTTGAGTGTCTTTGGGACCTACAAGATATAGTCGTATATAATATCCCACATTTAGCAATAACCCAATTCAAATTAATTTATACACTCCAACATTAAAATGTTTTGGTAGTGTATTTATAATATAAGACTAATTAATCTCGAATATTTATATAAATTTAAAAATGAATTAAAAAATAAGTCATATTAATTGTGCTCTAACAAAAATTTTATTAATTGATTAACCTTTGGTACGTCGATAACATTAGAAATGCAAAAGTAATAAAAATCATAAGTGTTAGCAAAGCAAAACATTCTTCTCTTAGATGATGCAACGAACAATATTTCATATTTGTCTATTGTTTAAGCAGTAAGAAAATCTTGAGAAATATGAGAAAAAATTGGCATGGATGAAATAAATTTTTAAAAATCTGACTTTCCATTACTAGAAATTTCTATTGCTCATTTATCTTTTGCATATTTCTCCTTTGTTCTCATCATCATTTTAGTTATAAATATAATTACTTAAATTTGTAATGTCTTATTTTTCACAAATGGATTATTCCTTTTTTTCGGAACTGTCAATTGAATTATAGATGGATATTGGGTTGATAACATTTAGAATTATTTTCTATGGTTATTGAAAAGTGAGAGTGGAATTTGGATAAGATATCTTTTGTTTTTCTCATTTAAATTATTTTACGCAGTTTGATTAAAGTAAAAATTTTGATTATTAAAAGTAGGATTTGCTTTATTTGGTTGTTGTTTGACCAATCTTCTCGAAACAACAAACCAATCATATGATTTGTGAATAACGAATGATGGACAAACTCTTAAACAAGACTCCTTCTTAACCTAATCCAATTTAATAACAATTTTACAAATTATTAGATCATGTATGTAATTTTTTTCGTTTCACTTAACTTGATAATTTTTTATTTTTCATACATTTTTATTAGCATTATTTATATCATATTTTTATTATAATTTATTAAAATGCCTTTTCATCAATTCTCTTTCTCATTCTATTAAATATATTTTTTTAGTGCATATATAAGGATAAAATAGAAAAATATATAATTAATACTTATTGAAATTTAAAAATTATCAAACTAAGAAAGAATTCTCAAAAATTATCAAGTTAGGTGAAATGGAAGGAGTATAATGGTGATTTTCAGTCATATTTTTTAAGAGTCCATTTTAATGTCAATTATAGGAGCCATATAGTTGGAAACTTTTGAAAAAATGGTACTCTCTCCTTCACTTTGTGGTTCCATACGACTTTTTTATTTAAAAAAAATTAACTCGTTTATTAAATAATTATATCATTATTTTTAATTATGTAATTTAATTTTTAGATTTAATAAAAACTATAATATTTAAATTTTTGGAATTATATTTATTGAAAATTATTTTTCAACAAATAAAATTGCAAATTCTAGATTTTGATAAAAAAAATATTTTAATATTTAAATGTTTAGAACTATTTTGTAATTGAAAATTAATTCTCAATAAATAAAATTGCAATTTCATCAAATAAAATTCTTTGTAAATTTTAACATTATTGGACATCTATAAACGAAGAATTAATCTCACCTTAGAGGAATCAGTCTCGCTTTGCTAAGTCTCTCCAAAACTGATATTTTTAAGTTCATTGTACATGCTCTTAGCAAATTTTAATTCAATAATATTAAATTTATAAAATTAAAAAATATAATTAAATCTAGTGAAAAAGTGAGTTATTTTTCTCATAGATGTAAGCTTAAATTATTATAGTAATTGGTGAAATATTAATTACTCTAATTAAAAAAAAAATCAAATATTCCCAGTAACAATCGGGTCCCCCCTAAAATAGACCGAGACCCGTTTGTGATATTTGGGTTTTGGTTTGGGTCCCACATTTTCCCATGTGAACAACGGTTGGAAACAAAGACTGGGACCAAAAGTATGGTTAGATACGGACAAAAGTATCCAATAAAGATAGACCAGGTTTTGGAATATTTAAGCTCAGCTCAGGCGTTTGATCAGATTACTCACACAGTTCAATTTTACGTGTACCTGATGTGACCGTTGACCAAACGGGTGCCTTATGATGTTGTGGGGTCGGCTTTTTAAAGACTTTATTCTCTTTTTATTATTATTTTTTTTCTTCTATTAGATTGGAAATTTAGAATTTGTTCTTTGGGCCCACTTTTTGCTTGGGAGGAAGAGGAAGACTATCTAGTATCTACTACCTAGGGCTAGTTTTAGGCCCACATAGAAATCTTATCTCTTATATATATATATATATATATATATATATATAAATCTTTTTGGTTTTTACCACAAAGAGAATATTAGAAATGGAGCCCATGATATAATTTTCACTTTTCTCTTAATTAATCAAGGAGCCCTTTTTCCTCAAAAAAGAAATAAAAAGAAAGAAAAAAGCATAGAGCCCTTTTTTCTTATTGTGGAAGAAAATATATGCTTTCTCATTGTGCTCCAATTTTTCACTCGCATATCAATAGTTACATTACAAGTAGCAAATCAGTTGGATTGAATGAATTTGGATCAAATCAGATCATGATAGTTTAAATTATAAATGAATTGAAATTTTATAAATTATGAATTAATTGAATGGAGTTGGATTGAGTTATTATCCAAATAGTTCATTAATAAATAAATCATAAATAGTTTAAGATATAAATGCATTAGTTTATGAGCATATCAAATTTTATGATATATTTTTGGGTTAATTTCACTTATAATTACTGAATTTATATTCAAATAACACTAATATAATAAAATAATTCTTGTTTTTTTAAAAATTATTAAACTTAGAATATGTATACAGAAAGTTACTTTAACCATTTTCCGGCGAATGAATCACTGAAAAATTCAGCTGACGCGTACACTTAACATTTTTTGCACACGTGACTTGACATGTGGTACGTCACTGGGAAAAATGACATGTAAGTATGCCACATGGACATTTAAATAAGTCACTTTGCCACGTGGCATGCCACATGTTAAGCCAGTGTGCAAGAGGCACTGAGTGTATGTGCCAACTGAATTTTTCGACGATTTTTTTACTGAAAAACAGTCAAAATAGTTTTTTTGTATATATATTCTAAGTTCAGTATTTTTTAAGAAAATAAAAATTTTTTTATTATATTAATATTATTTGAATATAAGTTCAGTAATTATGAGTAAAATTAATCCTATCTTTTTTTTAACCAAAAAAAAATAAAAAATCCTAAAAAATAAAAAATTATTCATGTATAGTTTATAAAAAATAATAATTTTTATATTCATATTATATTAAACATCCATAAATTATAAATAATATAAACGTATTGCAAGTTGATGATATAAATTGATTGGGTCATATTGTTCACATGACGAATTGAATATAGTCGACTTATTGCAAATTAAAGGGGTCATTGACAAGGAGTTTATATCACATTTTCATGGACATGTAGATCGAATTGGTAGGTGCCACAAAGTTTGGTTATGTAAACTAGTCTTTAAAATTTATAAAACAACCATAGCAATGCCTTTTTTTTTTTTTTTTTTTTTGAGCTCAGTATTATTCACCACATATTTTACTGCTAATTATTTGGATTATTTATGTTGATCGATTTAGAGCTTTATCATGAAAATGTCGATTAATTGACTAATTAACAATTAAATGTATTTAAGAGAACTTTATCCAAGAGGAAGTGTGTAAATTTGCGAACCAAGGTTGAAGTAACTCTAAAAATTCACACACTAGAATTCCAATGGCCGTGGGGCCGAAGAGATGCATTAGAAATTAATTAGTTTAGTAATGGTCCAATGGATCTTAAAGTCATGATATTCTAAGATTACAGAATCATTTTTCAATGATAATTATGATCTTTTACGTCTCTACAGATTTGATCAAATCTTTCCATGCTTAATTTCACGCTTCACTTATCAACTTGGTAGACCATTGCCATAAAGAGTCAAAACTATAAACAATTTAAAATTCATTTTTACTATTACATTATATGATTTGAAATTACTTCACCGATTAGAAAGAAATGGGCAAATCTAACTATTACTTTCAAATGAGTGTTCCAAATCAAAAATCTATATGCAAGGAAATATTAAAAATAGAATTTCTTTTAATATGATATATTTCATATCAACGGTTATGAGAATTAAGTGACTTTTATAACATTTTTCGCTATCTTTATTTTACTAGCTAATTTTTATGATTGAATTAGACACAATTTTATTTTTTTTAATCTAATATCAGGGCAACATACTATAAGTTTTTCCATGTACTTAGTCTTGACTCGAGAAGAAGAGTCTTAATAAATATCACATATCGACCGTTATAACAATCAATTGTTACTTATAATGATTTGCACAATATTCAATTTATAAATTAGTTTTTCAAATTGAGTGAGGGTAAAATTGAATTTTTTTATTTTTTTTTTAATAAGCTGAAAGAGATTTCTATTGTCATTTTTAAAAATCTATCGCTTCGATTTCACGGAACATTGATGTAAACTTAAGACTATGAATGGGTCATCTCAATTATTATCATCATTATTAATTTTTATAGAAAAAAAAATATTATCATTATTATTAGTGCTAAGATATAGTGAGCAGATTTTTTTATATATATAATTATTAGCATTTTTGCATGCCAATAAATAAGAAAAGGAAGTCACTCTTGCTACTAGTGCTAAATAAAGCAAGTATATATATACTTAATCCCATAGAAAATGGACCAACATCTCACATGTATATATCAAGTATCAAGTGAGATTTTTAATAATGATGCAATAGAAGGTGGACTAGGATTTGTGGGGTGGCCATGTTTCCTCTTTTTTCATGGCCCTATTGGGTCTATAAGCCCTCCTACAAATCCACTAAACTTAATTTACATAAAGGAGATAATTATCTCAATTTTCTTCTTGTTTTGAAGTATATATCTCCTTTGGCACGCCAAGCTAAATTCCAATCATTAGTATTCATATCTTCATCTATTATGGGAGTGATGTTTGTTTGATTGCCTAGAAAATGCATAAAAAGAAGAAATTTGTTGAGGAAAGTAAAGTCTGTTGTTGACCCTAATTTGGAACTAAGACCAAATAAAGAAAAGCAAGAAAGTATGGAAAAGAATAGGAAAAAGAAGGTATGACCTAATACTAATAATTTGTTCTAGCCCACAATGGAGCCGGAAAGTTTAAGTGGTGATTAGTGGACTATGACTCTTAGTACCATGCGAGAGAATTTAGAGGAAGAAAAAGATTGGGAATTTAAAAATTATATATATATTATATTGTTGTGCTCATTTAGATTCTCAAATAAAGAGGCCTAATCTAGAGATCAAGAGTTAGATAATTTATCATACATTTGAATTTGGTTGGACCGCTAAATGAGCCTTTTAAATTCGATGCAATAATTAAACAAATATTTTATAATTTAATTGATGGCAAATAAATTCTAATTTAATGACTGGATCAAGTTAAATCATAAAACACTCAAATGCGAACTCAAGAAAAGAAACAGTAACATAACATAAAGATGTAATTGTGGTAGAAGTAGATAAAGTATTTTATTTCAATTAAGGACTATATGGCTTAATTTTGATTTATGCAAATTTATTTACCATACTTTTAATGATGAAATTGGTTGAATCAATTTGTAAAGGCTGAAATGAACTTGATGGGTGTAAAAAAATCGACGTTTAGGACTTTTATTTTTAACCATAAAGATGGTTTGCATATAGGACAAACGCCTTTGTCCACATCAAATAATAATATGGCTACCTAATTTCAACTACAAGGATAGCTAGAAATATAGCAAATCAATTTGGTAGTCCGTGACGAGAGTTGGAAAGTGAATAAAGAAATAAAATCATGAAAAAAATGTTTTATTTTTTAGAAAATTTTATATTTTATTTTATATGTTATTTAATTTTTAGTGCAACATTAATTTTTTTCAATTTAAATACAATATTAATTTTATAGTTTATTTTTAATATTATTCAACCAATTAAATTTAAATCATAATTTTAAAAGTAATAAGAATAAAAATAATTTAGTTATTGTTCACTATATTTAATTCTAAATTTAAATTTAATTAATATTTATTAATTATAGTGAAAATAATAAAAATGACATATAAAATAAAATATAAAAAGTAATATTTATACATGTTAAATATCTGAATATCTTAGTGATAAGTTCACGTATAAATGCAACAATCTAAATCATAGAAAATAAAATGCATCCACCAATATCTTAAAAGGGGATTTAAAAAAATTCAGAAATTTATTTATGCTTACTAAATTTTTATTGATTTCTAATATAATATGAACATAGTACGAAGTTATCAAAGTTTATCTACATTTTATTAATAATTTATAATAATTGGGCGTGTGTTTTTATTCTTCTTTTATTAATGTAACTACCAATCCTATAAAAGTATGAATTCTATAATGATTTATTTTTCGGGCAAGTGACTTATATAATTATTAATAATTAACATAACCACTAACCTCTTTTACATATATAATGCATTAAATTTAAGGCACTCATCCAAAATAAATAAATACTAAATATCAGGAGTTTTATCCATTTTTTCATATATATATATCAGAAAAAACAAGTTATATAATTTGTATTGGATAGTAGGATCCAAAGACAGCGTCCAAGATTAACTAAATATCTTAGAATTTGTATTGGATAATAATTTTTAAAATTTTGTATATTAATTCTGCACTAATTGTTTTCTTATTGAAATATAAGAGAGATAAATTTACATTAATAATGTTGATAGTTAATAATAAAATTAGAGAATTTCCCATGTGTTGTACTGTCAGCAATGGGTTGCCAACCTACTAAATCCAAAGCAAGTACTGTACTGCTAGTTATCATTTTATAAAAATATATATAAAAATTAGAATGTTATTCCATTACTCCCAGCAAAAACGGTACTGCACAAATTAAGAGTAAGTATCATCCCCTATCGGAGAAAGGCTGCAATTTATAAAATATCATGTTCTAATGTAAATGTCAATATGGTTCGGTATGGAATCTACAATTCTAGAATGGATTCTATTTTTAATTAATTTAGATCGTTAAATTTGACATTAACTATGGCCAAAAATTAAATTTTAGTTAGCATATTTTTTTATTTATAGTACGATTATCGTATTAGTATAGCTTATTTATTTAAAATTAAAAATAAATTTCTTGAAAGGAAAAATGAATAAATGAAATTGTGTGATGATGCAAAAAGCGTTACTTAATTTAGAATTGAAGGCTTTATGATTTCCAAAGATAACCAATTTTTATATTGAATGGTCAGAGTCTCCATGATACCACCACCACACTCCACACTACACACCCACAGTATGAACAACACCACCTGTAAAATTACTTTTCTGGACATTAATACCCTCTATTCACAACCAAATTTACCTTACTCATCCTATGAAAGTAATTCCATGAACATTCACATACATACATTCAAAATTACCAAAATACCCCCCCTATTGGATAGTTGGTCAAAGTGGTCCAGTTCCCTGGCCAATGGGTCAAGATTGCAGGACATAATGGTCATTTAGGATACCAATATCACAAGACATTGTGATTCGAGCCCTCTCCCCCATAAGTTCTGTAGCTACGAGCCCTATTAGTAGAAATGACGAAGTACAAGCTGGGAGAATCCTGTTACTTTTAAAAGCTTTAAATTTCCGCAAATCCAAATTAATCAAGCACTTGCTAAGCTTAAATCCAGATTAATCGAGCACTTAATTCAGTTGCAAGCTTATTTTGTGAGAATCCGAACTGATGCTTGCAGGCCCATTCTGTGGGAATCCGAATTGATTGAGCCTGTACTGGTTTTATATATTTATACTTTTCAAAATCTAAGTTAAAACTTTATATAATTACAGCAATATGCAAAAATAAAGGAATGAAAGGTAAAGGGTATCTTATAGACTTTTCACTCTCTCTTGCACCCACGTCGACCCATCTACTTCCAATATTAAAATTATTTAATATGATTTCAATTTTCAAACGTCTATGATTGCATTAAAAAAAGAAAGAAATAAAAATTAAATAGTAAAAATTAAATGCAGTCCTAGCACACCAGATCCATCCACACAGTACTCACCTGCAGTTTAGCTGCCATGGTTGAATGGAATCTCTTTCTCTCTCTTCCAAAGCCATGTGAGATCACAAGAAAGAAAGAGAAACCCATCATTTCAATCATCAGGACATGCAAAACCCAGAAATAAATTAAAGATGCAAAAATTAACGTTTTTGCTCATGAATTTGAAGAATATATAGTATTAATTGAAAGCTATATTTGACATTTGAATTCCCTCTCTATCATCATAATTGTAAGCCTCTAGCAGTGAAAGTAACAGTAACATTAAAGGCATCTCCTTTCAAAGAGAGATTCATAGTCCAGAGAAAAAAAAAATCTAACCCAACAACAAAAAATAGTACAACACAAAAAGACCAAAAAGTTTGAAAAATATAGCTATATATATATACATGTATACACTCATCAATCTTCTTCCTCTTCCTCCTTGGATGCTAAGAAATGACAAGAAATTGGGGAAATTTTGTTTCCTTTTTTCCAACTTTTGGAGCAAACCCAAGAACCCCATCTCATAAAGAGAAAGAGAAATCAAGAAAGAGGCCAAAATTTTCAAAAGAAATTAAAGATTCAAACTTTCTCTTCCTTTTGTTTTTCTTGCAATGAAATGAAATCCCTCTTTATCTTTGGTTTCTCTCCTCTAAATTAATTCAAGAATCGCTATAATCTCTCCAGCAAATGAGCATAGTAACACACCTCCTCACGATGTAGAACCTTGCTCTTTGCTCTTTAACCAATCTTGCACACTTTCTTGTAAAAGAACATCTTCTTTGAGAAGAAGAATTCTTCATTAGGGATGAAGTTGAAGAACGGCCTAAGCTTCTTGAGGACCCTTCTTTCTTTGAAAGCTTCCATTTCTCATCAAAATAGAACTGAGGAGGTGCACTTGAACTATGAGTAAGCACAGAAGTAGACATGGTGAGCAGTACCAAGATCGAAAATTGAAGAAAGATTTGTGAAAAGCTGAAAGATCTCTTTTGCTGAAGGGAGAAAATGAGTAGAATAGGTGTTTTTGTTTCCTGAGAAAATTGAGACAGTGACAAAGGAAGAGTCTTGATGGGGTTACGGTTCCTAAGTTGGTATTTATAATAAGTTAAATAGCAGATGGGTGTGGCAGTGGGTATCACCTGGGCCTCCTTTGCCTCGAGAGGCCCACCAAATATATTTTTTATTTAATTTACTTTTTTAATTTTAGAAAAAGATTATAGTAATTTTATAAAGGTGGGTTCCCAATGCAGACGTCATGGGCCATGAAAGGGAGGGGAGAAATGAATGCAGGAAATCTCAGTGAGTAAGCCAGGTTTTTGTGGGGCTGTAAAGCTGGAAAATTGTAAAAATTTCTAGGTTAAAATTTGAGGAAATTAAAATAAGAAGATATTTATTTATTTCTTATTAAAAAAAAAAAAAAAGTTCACAGGAGATCATAAGTGCAGATCATGCTTTTTCCAGCAATAATAGGTGGCACGGACGAGCTTTGTTTCAGCATGCAACTGTTTTTATTTTATTTTATTTTATAAAATTAAAAAATATTTACTTATTTATCTGGATGGATTTTTGCCTGCATTGCATGTGAGGTTTTTGTGGCCATAAATGGCATTTTTGAAGTTGATGATTTTTAAATATTCAGTGGTTAAAAACTTAAAATCATTTGATATTAATTCGAAACTCTTGCTTGCACGTATAAATAAACGTATCATTATTTATTTAATCGGGTAATTTTTTTTCCCCTTGAGTGAAACTGATCCTCTTTAAGATGGATGTTGATGTAATTTAATTTATTATCGACTGCATTCAAAAATATATATATAAAAAAATCATCCTCAATTATTATGTTTGTATTAAATATATTATGTAACAATTTTTTTTTTTAAATCTTGTTCACATGTACTTCTCAAAGTCTATGCAAGAAATACTTATGGCTATAACTTTAGTATCAAGATTGTTTGAATTTAGCGGCAACAAAAGAATAATTTTGATTTTCAAAATGATTATAGATTGAATCAAACTGAATACAAAAGCAAACAAATGAAACTGGCTAGTAAACCATTGACGAATTTTATTCCACTTGTGATTTAAATATCTGATAATACATTAATGACTCAATCTATTTGATCTGTAACTTGATTGGATTTCAATTTAATTTATTATTTGACTTGTGTGATTCAATCTATTTATGACAGACGATCCAACTTTATTCGATATATAATTTGTATGACACACAAAATGATCCAATCCAACTTGATTTATTAGAGAATCTATATGATCTGATATATTTATCATTCTTTTATAATATTATTTATAATTTTAAAATTTTTTTGTTTATAATTTTATATGTTATACATGTCTATTTAAATTTTTATTATATTAAAAAAAATGCCATAAAATTTGATACATTTATAATCCGACTAGCTTATAATTCATTTAGAATGATTAATATAAATCATAATCCAATCCGATAGAATTCAACATATTTTTATTTGAAATTTTCACAAAAAAATAACATAAAAAATTAATTGTGTTTTTTTTTAAAAAAAAAAACATTTTTAAAATTTTAATTTTTTAAAAATATCACTTTTCAATCAAAATTCTATTTTCACTCAACTTCCCATTAATCAAATTTTTTAAAAATCTCTTATTTAAAATCAATTGTCTATTTTTACTCAACTTACCATTTAAAATCAATTGTCTATTTTTACTCAACTTACCATTAACCCATTTTTTTAAAGCCTCATATTAAAATCAACTCTCCATCTTTCCAAATATATATATATATATTAAAAAATCAAGTTACAATTTTGTTTCTTTTTTCTTTATGCCCGTTTATATTTAAAAAATTCATAGCATTTAATTCGCTATATCTATATATACTAAGGTATTGTTAGGAGTATACCCTAGAACTCATGTATATTAGGGATATTTTTGTGTATATGAACTCATTACCATTTATGAAAATGCATCATTTATTTATTTGTTAATACTATATGTCAATTACATTCTGTTTATTTAATATCTTAAATTAATAAATGGAATTATTGTTATTATAAACACAGTGCAAAGGTAATCATGAAAGAATTCATGATATAAGATGTCTATTGCATGCAAATTTGTTAATACTTAAATATCTTTAGTCATAGTATTAACAAAACATGACATTGCTAATAATGATAGACTAGTATATGTTATATTTATTGAAAGGCTCAAACAATAGTTCTCATAACTGTGATCATGGAGATGATCAGAGTTAACATATGGATACTTGTACATCGGAGGTTTGTCAAGAGAATTTTCACATGAATATTAAATATATGTCAGTAAGGAATCTTTCATAGCAATGGTGCAAGTATCTTCAAATTTGAGATTACCAAAATTATTTTAAGTACTGAGTAGTATACTTTGACTTCATAATTGCTTACCTCTATCGAAAGATGAACATAATTAGAAAGTTGGGTATGTCATGATTTATTTGAAAATAGTTGAGTAATCAATAAAAGATTCACCTTCCCATATTTATTAAGAAAGTTATCTCGAATGTTCTGAGATATCCTTGTTCAGAGAAAGTCTGACTAGAGTGGAATGCTAAGGTGGATGAGATATACAGGAAACATTTTGGAAACAATGGTTAAATTATTAGAACAACCATATTTAGCTTTATATGAGTTGACATTATCCATACTCAAAATCTAAATGAGACAAAGTAAGGTAAAATGAGTAATTGCACGGTAACTGTTCTATGCAAGCATTCAGTCAAAATCACTTGACTTTTCCGTCATTTGGTAATCATGATACTTGGTTAAAAATATCTCATTATTTGTACATGAACACATGTATAAATATTAATTAGATAATCAATATAATGATTTAAAAAGTTTAAATCATGCAATTCTATAATTAAATTATATTTGTATTGTTAAGTAGATCAGAAAACTAAATGGGTCATACACCCATAGGCAAAGGGTATTATGATAAAATGAGGGATATAATAATATTTGATATTATTATAGAACGAGAGAATGAAGAGGAAAATAATTAATTAAAAGGAATTTAATTGATTATTTATGCATAGAAAACTTCACAAAAAAAGTCCGTAGAGCTTGTTGCGCATAGTTTGTAATGATGGACCAGACTAATCCATTTTGATTCAGAATAAAATATTATTGGATTATAAGTGTTATTGGACTGAAATAATATTTATGAATCACTTAGAGAATCAATTTCAAGTCTAGAATAAAAGCCATCTGCACAGAAATCCACTGAAAATGGCTTATGCGTATAAGGCAGATAGAAGGCCTTAATGGCCTAATTTTTGGGCCAAGGCAAATTAAATATGATTTATAAGTACTATGTGAAAGCTTAATATGATTTAAGGAAAAGCTTCATACTTAATTGATTTACAAGAGCAAATATATATACATGCAAGAGTAAAACTAATTAGCTAAACTGATGGTTTTGGGTACAACAAGATACAGATTTGAATTTAAATACTTTGAACTGGTAAACACCTAGAATCATGGAGAAGATTCTGTTATCATGCCCCCTCAAGATGGACTTCTTGAAAGTAGTCCAATCTTGCGTCGAAGATGAAGGAAGCGCGGTCGTGGGAGAGCCTTTGTCAAGGCATCAGCTAGCTGATCATTGGAGGATACATGTGCAACCCGTAAAGAACCATTTTGAACTTGCTCCCTGATAAAATGAAAATCAATGGCAACATGTTTCATCCTTGAGTGAAAAACTGGATTAGAACATAACTGAGTTGCTCCCACATTATCGCAATAAATAACTGGACAATTAGGCACTTTAATATGCAGGTCTGTTAAAAGTGAACATATCCAGGTTAGCTCTGCTGCAGTATTGGCAACGGAACGGTACTCAGCTTCGGTGGAAGATCGGGCGACAGTGCGTTGTTTCTTCGAACTCCAAGACACTAAGTTTCGACCAAGATATACCAAGTACGCACCAGTTGAGGAAAAATCATCTTTGTTGCCAGCCCAATCAGCATCAGAAAAAGCATGTATACTGGTAGAAGAATTATGATAGATTTGAATACCTTCATTAACAGTGCCTGCCAAATATCGAAGGAGTCGTTTGACACAAGTCCAGTGGTCAGATGTCGGACAATGCATATATTGTGATAAGCGATTGACCACGAAGGCGATGTCTGGCCTGCTGATTAAGAGATATTGGAGACTGCCCAGCATAGCACGATATTCAGTGGCATCATTTAGTGGAGTTCCAGATGATTTCAGCTGTGCAGTGATTGGAAGAGGAGTGAGTACCGATTTTGCTTCAACCATGTTGGCTCGACTTAATAATTCCAGTATATATCTTCTTTGAGACAAGAGCAACCCTTGAGCATTCGAGACAACTTCAATGCCCAAAAAATATGCTAGTTTTCCAAGATCTTTGAGTGAGAATTGCTTAGCAAGTAAAGCTATAAACTCATTAGTTTTGAGAGGCCTGTCTCCCGTGATTATAAGATCATCAACATACACAATAAGATATATAATGTGGGTTCCATCATTATATACAAATAGTGATGTATCAGCCATTGAATTTTTGAACCCAAATTGAATAAGAAAGGAGCGCAGTTCATTATACCAGGCGCGTGGAGCTTGTTTTAGGCCATAGATGGCCTTTCGAAGCTTGCAGACATAGTTTGGTTTGTCACCATCAATGAATCCTGGCGGTTGGGCCATATATACATCCTCATACAAGTGTCCTTGAAGGAATGCATTGTTTATGTCAAGTTGGCGTAGCTCCCATCTATGACTTACTGCAATGCTTAGAACAATGCGAACAGTTGCTGGTTTTACAACCGGGCTGAAAGTATCATGGAAATCGACCCCTGATCTCTGATGAAATCCTTTCGCTACCAATTGAGCTTTGTACCTGTCAATAGATCCATCAGAATTTCTTTTTATTCGAAAAATCCATTTGCAACCAACAAGATTATGAGTGGTAGATGGTGAAACAAGATCCCATGTTCCATTTTTAACTAAAGCATTAAACTCATCAGACATTGCTTGTCTCCACTTGGAATCTTTTAATGCTTGAGTTACTGTGGATGGTTCAATTTCATCTACTTTGGCAAGTTGAGCAAGGAGATTCATTTTGCGAACAGGCTTATGAATATTATTTTTGGATCTAGTGACTATGGTTTGAGTGGGTGGTATTAATTGTTGTTGTGTATTGGACATGGGGTCTTGGTGTGCACAAGGTAGTATTTGAGGAGCTTCAGCCGCAGATGACGTAGCGAGTGGCGTTGTAGTTGTGGCATTTGGTATTTGTATGGGAGAAGGAAACCAGATGGCTGTTGTGTTTGATTGGAGAGTGGAATCTTGTGGTTTTTGCTGAAAGAATGGAAAAATAGACTCTACAAACTTGACATGTCTAGAAACGTACACTTTGGAGGAGCTTTTATCAAGACACAAAAATGCACTTTGACTCGACGAATAACCAAGAAACACACATGGTCTGGAATTGGACTCTAATTTGTGAGCTGTATAAGGTCTGAGCCACGGGTAGCAGAGACACCCAAAAATTTTGAGTTTGTTGTAATTGGGTTTTCCTTGAAAATTTTTTTCATATGGGGAATGGTTTTGTAGGGCTGGTGTGGGCATCCTGTTTATGAGGTATACAGCTGTGGCAAAGGCATATGTCCAATATTGTAGAGGTATTGATGCATGAGACAAGAGTGCAAGACCAGTTTCTACGACATGCAAGTGACGACGTTCAGACATACCATTGTGTTCTGGGGTGTGGGGAGGAGTGGTGAGATGAGAAATTCCATTTGTAGAAAGAAAATTGGTTAGTGCAATGAATTCTCCTCCGTTGTCAGAGTACAAGGTTTTGATGTGTTTTTCAAATCGTTTTTCAACAAGGGCTTTGTATCTTATGAAGACTTCTTTGACATCAGATTTGTTTTTCAATGGGTAAAACCAAATGTATTTTGTGTAGTGATCTACAAAAATAACATAGTATTTATATCCATCAACAGAGATCACAGGGGATGTCCAAACATCAGTGTATATAATGTCAAGAGGATGCGAAGATGATATTGTAGATTTTGAAAATGACAACTTGTGACTTTTATTGGAAAGACATGCATTACAATTGACATCAGATTGCATAGGAGATGTGACAGTGAGTTTATTGGAGGACAAAATTTGTTTTAAAATGGTAACTGCAGGATGTCCTAGCCTGTGATGCCAATCACAAAATGAGGTCTTGACACTTGAAAAAGAAATAATTGGGGTTGGTTCTGACCACTCATATACGCCACCTTTAGCTTGACCCTTCAAAAGTGTTGTTCCCGTGCTTAGTTCCTTCACAAGAAAAGCATTTGGTAAGAACTCTATTGAAGCATTGTTAGAATTGCAAAATTGGTATATAGAGATAAGATTTCTTTTCATGTGTGGAACACACAAGACATTGTCTAGAAGAAAAGATTTAAGAGGAGAGTTTAAAGTTGTTGAACCAGTGTGAGTTATTTGTAACTCAGATCCATCCCCTATCATCATATCATCACCTCCGCTGTATGGGTTATGTAAAGAGAGATTATCCAGATCAGCTGTTACATGATGCGATGCACCACTATCTAGAAGCCAAGGTTGATTGTTGTGTGTTGTGGTTGCATAATGTGCTTTCGGCTGCCATGGTGTTGATGAGTGATTATTATTTGATTGCATAGGTTGCAATTTGTAGGATGGACACTTCTTGGCAGTGTGCCCTTGAATGCGACAGAGTTGACAATAGCCAAGATATGGGCGTTGTTGATGCTGAGTGGAATTGTTATTTTGTTGTGCTTTTGTGTTCCGATTTGAGTTGGAGATGTTTTGGTTCTGTCCATTGTTGTTGCGCCAATTGTGGTTGGTGCGAGTTGTCAAATTGGCTGTTATTGGGAACATTGTCTCAGGCTTTGAAGAGTTGTTTAAAGATGCCTCAAAATTCAGTAACTTCTCATGAAGTTCTTCGAATGTGATTGGAGTGTCTCTGACTTGTACTGCTCGCGCTAGCTCCTTGTAGTCATCTCCAACAGCCTCTAGAATTTTGTCCGTAAGATCGTCGTCATCATAAGCTGCACCAAGAAGAGCAAGTTCATCTGATTTAGCCTTGATTTTTAAATTCTGTAATTGATGTTGATCCTTTAGTCATTTGCTTGATCTGATTTTTAACTTGCTTGATACGTCCTCTGGAAGGCTTTGCATATGTGTTGGAAAGTGTTGTCCAGGCTTCTTTAGAAGTTTTAGCTTTTGCAACAAAAGGAATAAGGGTGGGAGACATGGAGCCGACAATGGCATTGAGGATCAGCTGATCTTGTCTAATCCAAATGGTGTAATCTGGATCCGTAGGTGAAGGACATTGTTTGGAGCCATCTATGAATCCAAGAAGATCATAACCTATAAAAAGGGTGTGAAACTGTAGTTTCCATGAGAGGTAGTTGGTGGATGTTAATTTCAGGGGTGCTTGAGCAGCCACGTTGATGGTGATGAGGGTGTTGTTTTGGTCATTGGTATTTCGAATGGTGGTGTTGGCGTGATTGTTGGCCATTTCAGAAGAAAAGAAAAAAAGAAAAAGAGAATAAGAGAAATGAGATGAGCTTATTGCTCTGATACCATGAAAGCTTAATATGATTTAAGGAAAAGCTTCATACTTAATTGATTTACAAGAGCAAATATATATACATGCAAGAGTAAAACTAATTAGCTAAACTGATGGTTTTGGTTACAACAAGATACAGATTTGAATTTAAATACTTTGAACTGGTAAACACCTAGAATCATGGAGAAGATTCTGTTATCACTATGCACCTCACATATTTAATTTGGTAGAATTTGAAATTGATTTGGGTAATTAAATTCAAGTCTGCGCAGAAAAATCCAGTAAAAGAGCCTCTGCGCATAGCCCTTACAAATGAGGTCTGGACTGGATTTAATTGTGGTCCAAATTAATTAATTAATTAATTAAAATTTAATTATGAATTAATTCTCCATATTTTTAAGAGTTCTAATCCTATTAAAATTATACTTTTAACCTTTAAAAGCAGAAGTTTAGTGGGAGTTGAACAGAAGAGTTCTATTCTTTCTTTCTTACCTCCTCTCTAGCCGAAATCCTCCATTAGCCTCAGAAGATTTTTGGCTGCTCATCTCTCAATATTGATTGGTTCTCTTGCCTCTTCTATGGTGTGGATCAACATTGGAGATATTCGCGACAACCTGATAAGAAGTTATCAACTATTCAATAACCCTCAAAGGTGAATTTTGAATTCCCTAATTAAGTTCTTGTAATTTCATGACAAAATCTTTAGATAGTATGGTTAAAAAATTAAAAATGTCGTATTATATGAGATGCATGTAACCACTAATTCCAACAATTATACTCATCAGTATACTAACTGCAAAAAATGCACTTGCATAAGAAATTATATAATTGAAAATTCATATTCTCCACTTTAATATATCTATGTATACATATCAATATATCAAACTGCATTGTTGCAATTTTTAAGTTGAAATTGGTATACCAAGCTATACCATATGTTATACTTAATTTCAATTTTGAAATTACTTGTTTGCACCACATATATAAAGGTATACCAACAGAAAAATAGAGAAATTAAAGATAAAAATAGAAATCCAAAAATACAAACTTTAAACTTGTAAATCATTTTTAAAGGTGAAATCAACGGCGACAATGAGCAAAAATACAATAACCCTTTTGATCAGAAGCGAGAACGATATTGAAAAACAACACCAAAGGCAATTCATGAGGGAATAAAGTTTGACAAATTAAGAAAGAAATTTAAGAATCAAAATTTTCGCGATTTGTATGATACCACCTATTGTGGGATTTTTATGGCGCTAGAAGGATTTTTTTAAAATTTCTAATGAAATTTTATTCTCCGGATTTTTAAGTATGTACATTAATAAAACTTTTAAATAAATAAATAAATATTAAATTTTAAAAAAGTGATATTTTTAAAAAAAATTAAGAAGTATATATTTCAAACAAAAAAGAAAAATTATATTTTTAAAAAAGTAGAAAAAAAATAATATTCTATGTAATTTCTTCCTTTTGTTATCTAATCCATTTGTGACCGAATACATACATTAATTATTACCTGACTTAAATCAATACGATTCAATCAATTTTTCGCTTATTATACTGACTACTAACTAGTATCAAAATCATTTTTTAGTCAATTGTTACAAAGTTTTCTATCTTATTCCTCTTAATTTATGTGAAAAACTATTTTGTTTAGTTAAGCAAAAGTCGAATAAGCCTATATACTTTAAAAATTTCTTACCTAAATGAGGTTATTATGTCGATTTATAAATTGAATTAATAACTATTATATAAAAAAAATAATTTTAACTTTATAAATATGAAAAGATTGTTGATGGTTTATATTTTTTCCCCTTTTACTATTCACATTCATGCTTCTGACTTATCATTTCACTCAAGCTTGGTGATGATGGTGATAGGATCACGCTTGTTACAACTTTGACTGCCCATATAATTTCGGGATGAACTATTCTTCTTCCTAAAAGGGGTTAATTACTTTCCTACACACAAAAATATAGAGGTAATTATAATGTGTTAAATATAAAATCATAACCATAAAATCATTAAAAAAAAAATTATAGAACGATAGATTTGACCATACTACACAATTTTAGATCCATCTACTCCAAGTGGAACTAATTGGAATTTAAAATTATATTGTCTTCTTAAAATTACTTTTCGTCTTGATAAAGTTATTTTTGACTTTATCGGGAGCACCCGATTTTGTACGATATTGTCCGCTTTAAAAGGTCTCCCCCAAAACGGACAATATCGTACAGAACCCGATGCTCCCGATAAAGTCAGAAATGGATTTATCACGTCTAATTAATAAAAATTTTGATAATTTTATAGTTAAAAATATCATTTTTACCACAATGTAATTATACTTTTATGAGTACTAATGAAGTAATTAATCCTCTCTCGAACACCTTTTTGTGATAATGGTTCGTCTTCAAATCAACTTTTAATTTTAATTAATATGTGGTGTTCAATTTATAATTAAATTGTTTCATTTCATCCGCCAAAATATTTTAATTGTTATTTACTTTTAAAATATTAAAAATTATACAAATTTATTTTTGAAATATGTTTTTTTAAATATCCCTAAAGTATTCAAAATAATTATACAAATCTGTCTACATGCAAGGAAAATACTGACGAATATGTATTTTTTATTGACGGTATATGTATTTACTCTCAAAATATTAAAAATGATTTATATTTTTCCATCAAAATATTGAACAATAATAAATTTGTACCATTTTAATATTTTAAATGGACTTTAAAAAAAATTCATTAGCAAACTTGTACTACTTTCATTATTTTAACGACAATTTTCGCTCATATTCCTATTTATTTTTTCTTTACATCTCACTCCATAATTTATTACAAAATTGTATCCTAAATATATAGAGGATAATTATTTTGAACAATAAAATAAAATAATGCATAAGAAATTAATCATCGGAAAGAAATTTAGGGGCATATTAATTAATGTTGTATTTCCAGCTTTGGTGTTTAATTGAGTTTCATAAACCATGATGATGAATTGCATTAGGAAACAGTTGGTCATTAATTGATGTTGTTCTTATCAAACTGAGGCATTAATTTTGTTTTCAAGTAATTTGGCATCATTATATAGCATTGATGTATCTTGCAGTTAATAAATATTGGAGTATTTATAAAGTATATAAATTTGTGGTTTGGAGATAATTAAATCAAAGTAAAATAACATTTTATTAAAATATGGAGAGATAAGGGTGTGAAGAGAAAGATTCATACAATAGAATGAACAAAACATAACAAACACAACACACAAAACAAAATATCTCTTGCAATGCAATATCCCAAAACAAATAAATAAATAATTTTATATCTTCTTTTTAATGTTTTTTATTCCAAATTCATTCATCCAGTTGGTCTGAATTCAGCCTATAAAAAGTTATTTAAAACTATAAAGAAAATAAAATGATTTTTTAAAAAATATTTAAAAATTCCATTTAATTACCTACGACTTAAAGCTGAAGCATTTCTGATAAAGGGAGAAAATTTTTATCTGTTTGATTTCTACCCCGTAAATCGAAAAGAGTAAAACAGGGACAAAAGATCTCTTGATTTCCCCCAAAACAGTTGTCAAATGCTCAACAAAAGATATGCTTCGGTGTCAACTTTTTCAAACACTGTGAATTAATCTTTACCTTACCCTAACACAAGTATGGTTAATTTTAATATTTATATCATGCTTTTCTTTTAATCTTTATTCATCTCTTGGGCAAAATGCAACACCCCACCGACCAGCGAGTAGGACACCCAAAAGGATCTAACCACCTCGACAACGTGTTAATTTGGGCTTTGCATGGGTAAGCATTTAATAGGATTTTTCTCTTTTGTCGCCTTTACACTTGTTCATTTTTCTTTTAATTCTCACCAATTTATTGTCTATATATTTGCTGTATCATACTAATTATTCAATCAAATTAATTATACGCTGTAACGTTCATTTTTTTGGCATAACAATAAAATATTTATTTCATTAATTAGTCGAATTAATAATTTACTACTGTCTAGTTTTACAATCTCAAAATTACTTTTTTGATACTTTAATTGGTTACTTTCATATATACATTCGTGTCATTTCACTACAAGAAAAAAAGCATTTCCCGACGGAAAATAAGGAATTTTCGTCGGGAAACTAAATTGCCGACGGAAATTCATTCCGTCGGCAATTTAGTCGTAGGTAAATTTCCCGACGGAATTTTTTCCGTCGGGAAATTTGTCGACGGAAATTTTTTCCGTCGGGAATTACTTCCATCGGCAAATTTCCCGACGGAAATTTAATTTTCGTCGGGGATTACCGACGTACAAATTAAAAAAAAATTAATAATAACAATACAATTAACATAAATAAATAATAATAATAACAATACAAATTATAAATAAATAATAATAATAACAATACAATTAACATAAATAAATAATAATAATAACAATACAAATTATAAATAAATATTAATAATAATAACAATACAATTAACATAAATAAATAATAATAATAACAATACAAATTATAAATAAATAATAATAATAACAATACAAATTAACATAATAATAATAACATGTTGAATAATAATAATAATAATTTAATAATAATAATATGTTGAATAATAATAATAACTAAAATTAACACTAATTAACAATAATAATCATAATATGAAAAATTCTATTAATAAATTTAATAACAATAAAGTTTTAAGAAATATAAATTTAAACAATAATTAAAATTTACCAATATTCATCTAACATAAATAAAATAATAATAATATTAATAATAATAATAATTCTTATTATACCCAATTAGCATACCCAATTAACAATAATAATAATAATAATAATAATAATAATAATAATAATAATAATAATAAATAAAAGAGAGAGGCAGATCTGTACCTGGCGCTGGAGGAGGAGGAGAGGTGGTCGGCGGCGACTGGGCAGAGGGCAGAAACGGGGAGAGGAGAGGGAGGAGAGAGAAAGAGAGAGAGAGAGAGAGAGAGAGAGAAAAGGGGGAGGGAGGGGAGGGAGGGGAGGCCGATCGGCGCCGGAGGGAGGGGGAGAGGCGGTGGTCGGCGGCGACTGGGCAGAGGGCAGAAACGGGGAGAGGAGAGGGAGGAGAGGGAGGAGAGAGAAAGAGAGAGAGAGAGAGAGAAAGAGAGAAGGGAAGGAGGAGCGGGAAAAGAGGGGAGGGAGGGTGCGCCGATCGGTGCCGGAGGGAGGGGGAGGGGCGGTGGTCGGCGGCGGCTGGGCAGAGGGAGGAGAGACGGGGCGAGGAGAGGGAGGAGAGAGAAAGAGAGAGAAGAGAGAGAGAGAGAGAGAAAAAAAAAAAAGAGGAAAATTAAATTTAATCTAATTTTAGCGACGGTTTTTTAATCCGTCGCTATTTTAGCGACGAATTTTTATTCCGTCCCTAAAAATATAAATAAGTTTTTTTTTTATTTTTTTCAGCGACGGAAAAGAATTTCCGTCGCTATTTTTAGCGACGGTTCCTAAGAACCGTCGCAAATATCGGTCGGCAATTTTGGTGGGAAATCTTGGCGCCATTTTTAGCGACGAATTTTATTGTCCGTCGCTGAAATTAATTTTCGTCGCTATTTAGCGACGGAATTTAATTTCCGTCGCTAAATTTACGTCTCTAATTTATCACTTTCTTGTAGTGTTTTCCTATATATTTGATTTTGAGTACTAAGGGAGAATATTAAGTATTTCATATCAAATAATTATAAATATTAAATATTTTTTATAAAAATTTAAACAATTATTTCGTCTCAACGGGAGCTTTCTTTTGAAATTAAGATAATTTTAAGTTTTTTTTTTTTTAACAACATTCATGAGCTATCAATGAAATTGACAATACAATTTTCTATTAGCATAACTAGTTGAGTCAACACTGTTATTTCACTCTAAGGGCATTAACAAAAATAAAAGACAAATTACTACTAATTTTGGAAACGTTTACCAAATTAATTAAAAAAAAATGTTACAAGAGAAAAAAAAAAACTCTTAAGTAAAAACTATTAAGGCAAATCAGTACTTTTTGTCCAAAAAAAAAAGCTTAATACATATGAAAATACTCGAATTTGATTTCATATTTCACTTAAATAATTAAATTTTAATAATTACTTATTTAGCACTTATACTTGTCAATTTTATAAATAATAAATACAAATTAACAATATTTTTAAAAAATTGAAATACGTCATACTAAATTGCATTGATATAACATTTTAACTATTTTAATAAAAATATGTCTCACATGTACAATAAAACTGACAAGACTTAAAAATGAAATAAATTGCTTTTATTATATATTTTGATGGATCTTTTTATTGATTTTTATGTTTTGGGATGCCAATCAGTATATTTGAGTGTCATTCACTTTAATTTTTTAAATTCAGTGTGAATATATATTTATTATTTACAAAATAAATAAATACATATACTTATATGTTACTGTTAAAATTTAGACGTTCACGGGAATTATTAAGTAAAGTTTAGATTAGAACATGTATATTGACCCTCTAAAAAATAAAATAATACTATGTGGGGACACGACCACGCATGGGGAAGCATCCGACATGCCATGCCCTCCTCCGATACAGAATGGGAGAAGATGATCAATCAAGAGTTATTATCACCTACAGTGACAATAGGATCTGTATTGTACTCATAAACTAATCACTGGATCAGTAATGTGTTCCATTTTAAGCTTTAGGATTTGTACCCTAATTTAGGTGGGACTGGGACCATACAGTAACTCTGTTTTTTTGGTTTTCAACAATTATCAATCAATGTTTTGAAGTTTAATCTAAACCATTAATTGCATGTATACTTTCAATACTTATTGTTGACAGAGGATACTCCTCCTTGATTATAGGAACAGACCTGTTCAATGAAATTTGAATTTAATTAAAGATGTTTAAATGTAAAATATATTATTTGTCGTAACAGTCCATTAGAATAGTCAAGCAGTTATGCCAATACCTGTATATATTTATCATTCTTCGCCATGAAATATTTGAAGCTTCTCCTTAAATTGTATTAAGCTTTCACTTATGACTCTACACGAATATATGTGTGTGTATGTTAAAAAATAGATACGAGACTACCTCAATTCTAAAATTAATTTCCGAAATGAAAATTACACAAATTTTTATAACTTGTATTTTATTTTTATAACTAGCTAATGTAAAACATTTAGCAATACGTTAAAAAGGTATTCTATTGAATTTTAATGTGATGGTGAATATATGCATACATGTGAATGTATGGACATATCGAATTGTGACAAATTTGGTTAAATTGGCAAGTGGATTTATTTATTTGCACTCAAAATTTAAAGATACTGCATACACAAAAATAAATTGATACTAATATAACAATAATAAATTTTAATTAAATACAACTAGTTTTGTGCCAAAATTGTAAGATCTTGAATTCCAATTCCATTAGGATGATTTATATAAAAGAAAAAAATTAACACTGCTTAAGAAAATGAATTAACTGTATAAGTTGTCGGTCAAATTAAATTGACCTATGACGACTGATTGTAATTTTCTGATTATCGAAAGAGTAAATCTAAAATTAATAATTAGAACCTTGAATTGTGTTCATAATTTATATACTCACGAATTTGATCCTTGACCTTAGAATGTACGTACTTAGTATTGATTACAAACAATAAGTAATTAAACAAAACCTTAATAATTTGATTCCAACCGCTAAACCTCACTCTAATCCACTAATTATCATAATAACAAAATGTTTAATGGGAGCTCAAACTTATCATGCATTGTCTCCTCGTAGACGACATCCAATGAATGTAGAACCTAATTTGGAAAATTAACAAAATGTTTATTACAGTACTATTCTCTTTATCTATTTCACCTAATTCAACTTTAAAATTTAGATTATGAGATGAAAATTATCCAAATTTTTATAAAAAGTATTTCATTTTTATAACTATTCGTCGTGAGATTCTTAAGACATACCCCTTCATGTCTAGGGCCGAATACATGTGAAAAATTTAAAAATTGAAATTTGTAAGACTGGACATTTGTGGGTGGCTTAACATCAAGACCTAATGATTTGATATCATGTTAAAAAAAATGAATTTGAGCATAATTCAATCTCAAAAGTTAGCTTATAACGTTAGAATTGCTCAAATTTTTACAAAATATATTTTATTTTTATAATTAGCGGATATGATATATTTAATACAAACTCTCAACTCCCAACTTTTTTATGTAGAATAAAAAAATATTTAATATATCTCAATTCTATATGTTTTCATTTCAATTTATCTAAATACTCATTTATTAATTTTCTAATACTGTATACTTTTATAAAAGAGAAAAAATGGGTATTAATTAAGTGTTGATGATAGATTAATTTTTTGTGGTTTGAAAAGTACATTATTATACAATATAAATGGAGTGAGTATTGTTCTTGTCGAGGAGCGTCACGTAGCCAAATTAAAAGAAAATCAAAATATTAAGAAAAAAAAAACGGTATAAATAATTATAATATTTTTGGTCTATGTGACCGTAAGGAAAAAAAAAAATTGGTTCTGATCACACGAGACACATGTGCACAAGTTCCTGTAAGTGGTCCCAGTTTTTTATGCATTTACGAACACGTGTCGGTCGGCAAAACGGGAGCTTTGTGTCTCGGGTCACAGAGACCAAAAGTCCCTTTACCGGTTCCCTCTAGTCTAAGGTCAACCGTCAACGCTTCCACTAGAAAGGGAATCTCCTGCAAACAAGTTAATTTTAATTTCACTATGTCTTCTAAATTTTTAGTTATGTGAAATCCACATATATCCAACAATAAATCAAAAGAAAAAAAAATCGAAATTATATGCATTTTTAATTGAGTGTTGACTATTAAATTCAATTCGGGTGTTTTAATTATATAATTTTATATTTATTTATTTTATATATGAAAAATTAAATAAGGGGAATTAGGTGATAAATTATAAACTAGTCACGTTGTTTAAAAATGAAGAATAATTCTAGAAGAAAAATGTGAACGGTCATTCTGATGGATTCTAATGAGTGTAAAATAAGGGGTCTTGATAATTTATATATGAGTTTGATATCATATTATATATATATTGCAATGATATATAATTTGATATTATAATTTAATTTTGCAAATCAATTTTATTAAGCTTGTTGTTTTTGACCACGAATTAATATATCGTGATCCAGAATTATCAAACGATCCAAAAATCCTGATTACACATCTTGAATAATACTATTATTAAATTGCTTACTCAAAGTTATTGTCTACTTATATAAATGACTTTTATCAAGTTAATTTTTGAGCCTGACACTTGAGCTTAAATTTAACTGCAGATAAACTTAATTGTATATCAATAGTTTGATATATAAATAGATAAAATTTAGGGTAAACAAGAAATTTTCATAATTACTTTAAGATTCTTGATTAATTATAGTAGTTTTAATTTCATTTTCATGATTGATTTATGATTTGGGTTAACTGCATTTAGTCTGATTAAACTTTGTAACAAAACACAAATGAAACCCTTGAAACTTGAAAACCCTAGTTTATGGAAGACAAAAGATTTTCATGTCATAATGCAGTCTAGCACAATCTTTGACTAATATCTTACAAGCTTGAAGCTTAATGCATTCTTGATTATAACGACCCTTTTCAGGTTGCAAATAATCCTAAAAAATTAAGGCGCTAGCTAGCAAATCTCTTGATAAATGCACTGTTCAATTCATTCTTCAATTGAAATTTTTTGAGGATCATGAAGTGTCAATTCAACCTTTGAATTTTTTTTTTTTTTTTGAAATATTCAATTAGCTTCGAGATCAATTTTGTAAGCCTATTGAGAATAAAACTTAACTTTAATTTGCATCTAATTTATCTCTTTTCATTATATATATATTAAGTTCAAAATCAACACATTAATTGTAAAAATTAGATTTCATTTTAGAATAAATTGACAATGTGAAAGAACGTTGGGATTAGTCAAATCTATCAACCGTTAATGAAAAAAAGAAAAAGACAAGAGAAAAAAGAAATTCTAGGATCATGTGATAGTTAGGTAATTATCAAATTAGAGTATTCTTTTCAGGTTTAATTAAATTGAGCAGTCAATTACGACATTTTTGTCCTATTTGGTTTGTGTACTTGAAAATTTAGAATCAAAAGTTAGGGGCCGCTTAGGCTGCTCTCTTATATTAGATATATTAATTATATAATAAACTTAATTAATTATTTTGTCATCTTTCTCTCGTTTTCTTCATTTTTTTTTTTAATTAAATTAACACTTTTGGGCAAGCAAATCTATAATAAAATTGAAGTTTAAACTTAATTGAACACTGATCTTTCTCCTGTTTTCTCTATTCTATTCGATACGCCGTTTCCTTAATTAATCCAATTTGAATGGACATTTCACATGCCACCATGTGGAAAAAGCTTCTTAACCAGTGCATCAATCTGGTATATCAATAACATTGTGAATCTGTATTCGGTTTTACAGTTAATTATTCTATAATTATCGCAACATAGTTAAAGATTAGTTTTCTGATCAAATTATGAATTAGGATCTTTAATTTCCTGCACTTTGTCAGATTTTTGACTGTGATTCTGTAAACAAAATTTTGCCTATTTTTAATTTATTTTGTTATCCGATTCTGCAACATACCCTATAATTGTCTACCATTAGGTTTTAAATTCAACTATAGCTAACTAATCATTCTTATGTAGCTTGACAAAACTGTAATTAATTAATGCATGCAACTCAATTAATTAAGCAGATATGAAGGTATAATAAAAGCTCTGGTTTAGTGAAATGCATTTAGACTAAAATTAAACACTTGGATTGTATATGAGCAGTGAAAAAAGTTCGATCAGTTTGCTTCAATTTCACTCGATTGTGTAGGATTGTTACAGCAAAACTTAGACACAAGAATCTCTGAATTGCATCAAGTCCTAGACCAATGATTGTTGTGTCTAAGGTACTTTTTTCCTTCTATGACAAATTCTGGGGTAAATTCCATGAACTATAATCCAAGAATGGAAAGACATGACAAGAACATAGGTACCTTAATAACAATATATGTGTTTGTAGCTTGCAAAGTTTCTTGATTGCACCAATTCTTGCGCAACCATTATCGTTCTATTCATTATATATGTGGAGAATTATACTTTTCACCTTTTCGCTATTACTTTACGAAACAGGATAGCAAGTAAAGAAGCAGCTTCCTTGTATTGTGCTACATTTAAGGGGTTGGTTAAGTTTGCAGTATGGTTACTTAAGATAAGCTAATTGATCCCTAATGGAACATTTTCTTGAATACTTTATATATCATATGCATGGTAATAAAGAAAGGACAAACAAAAAGAATGGGGTATCGAAGAGACTGACTCTGTGTATTGCAGAAATTTCAAGCTTATATACTGGTTTACATAAAGTAAGAAGTCAAAAAATGAGGAAAAGATTCAGTTATCTTATCTCTTTATTGATTCCATGAATCAACAATTATCAACCACTCCACTAAGAAAACATGACATAATTTTTTTTTTAATTAATGTTGAATATTGTATATATATGTATCAAATAAAATGAATAAAGGAGGAGCAGCTCCCTTAAAGCATGCCATGTTCAATGGACAGGATTCATTTGCTCTAAAAATATTCACTTTCTTCTCTTTCAAATTCCATTTCAGCTCTACATGGCATCTTTGTTTCTGTTTAATTAATTAATTAATTAATTATACACTAAAATCATTAACTAAAGAAGTGAATTTAGTATATACAGTGTATAAAAGGTTTGCCTATACGTGTGTTTGTAGATATATAGGTTGCTTTTATGTAGTTTTATATGTTGTAATTTACAGCAAAAGGAGACATTACTTACCACCCATTTTTCTCTACATTAATAAACTTTGGAAAAGGATTAATTAACTTGAAATTTATAGTTTAAATGTAGGTTTCTGAATCTTTTTTATCAAGTGGGATGGGACAATCACATGCCTCCATGTGAATTATATGGTAGTATAAGCACCAGTCAAAATCATAAGAATTAATGCTTTTTTTTTTCTTTTGATTCCATATATATCCTTGTCCAAGGAAATTCAATAAATTCTCATGCAAATTAATGTACTTGGAGAGTCAATTATATTAATTCTCAGATATTATGTCATTTCTCTTTGTTTTAATAGCAGAAGCCTTATTAATTGAACAGATTCATGTGCATTGAAACTGTGGTCTAACCAAAGCCATCTACCTTGATAATAGAACGAACATATTCATGAAAATATAAGTGTAAATATATTCGTGAATAGGCGTGAAGAATTAAATCCTCTTATATGTATTGCATTGATAATTTAGAAATATATACTCTTTCGGTTATAAGTATAGTAGGAAAGAAATTATTTTGAAAATACAACAATTAAATCATATCTTAATCAAACCATATTCTTATCATATTATCCTCATCAAATCAAATCATATTAAAATTATCATTTGAGCAGTGACAAAATCTAGATTAGATCAAACAACTGTTACATAATAGTCAGCTGAACACACAACTATTTTCTATGACTATGTATCCATTTATAGCCTGAGCTAATAATTGATTATTTACCTTGTTCCTTAAGAATCAATCACAACATTATGTAAACTTGTTAAGAAAATGGATTTGAACTTAACTTAAACTCAAAAGCTAACTTGTAAGATGAGGATTGCTCAAGCTTTTATAAGAAGTGTTATGTATTTGTAACTAGTTGGTGTGAGATACTTAATGCACCTCTTACGTCCAAAGCTAAAAACAAGTAAAAAATTTAGAGCGTGAAGTTTACAGAATTGAAAATCTATAAGTGGCCCAGTATAAAAAACCAGTGGCTTTGATACTATATTACGAAAATGAATTTGGGCCTAATTCAACTACAAAAATTAACTTGTAAAATGAGAACTGCCCAAACTTTTATAAAAAATATTATATATTTGTAACTATCCGATATAACAGACTTGAAAAAACTAAACAGCAATTAATAAGATTTCTGGATTGATATCTATGAGTAGAAGAACTATGCCCGTTGTACTCGTATTCTTTTTTTATGATCAAATATATTTATATTTACAAATCATAAATCATAAATAAAATTTATTTAAATGCAAAGAAATTAACCTATCGAAAGTATTTGACAAGAGGGAGAAAATAAGCAAAAGTTCATAGCAATCAAATTGAAATTAAGAGGCAAACACCTGCAATTTTCTATGACAAAAGCATCCCCAATTATGAGATCCACGAATGGATAATGGAGTTGTAACTACTTTGAATACTATATAAAAATGCTTATTAAAGTTAGAAAAAAAGAAAAAAGTAGCAATTCCAATAAGCCATGCTTGTCCAAAGGAAAGGAAGCATTCTTAAATTGTTTATCCATTTCAATTTGATTTGTTTCTATTGCATATTTTGCTGTTTCTTTTTCTAAATTTTAGATGACTTGACTAGTCAAATTTCTCATAAAATGCACCTGCAAAAATATTATGCATGCATGAAATTTCATGTTGTTTAATTCCACCGAACTATAAACTAAAATTAAATAAATAATTAAGAAATGAGGCAATGGAATCTAAGATCATGGAGTGGTTAATTAGTTATATGTGTTTAATAATAAGCTAAGTTTAATAAAAGATTTTGTCATTACTCGTTTTGTGTCCTATTCTTTTGACTCCAATTAAATTATGGTTTTGTCCACTAATAGTGCCTTTAATATTAATTAATTAGGCATATTGTCCTATTGTATATAGGTCCTAATATTCCCTAAAAGTAAAAGACTCAAAGTCTTCCTTGTTGGCATCCAAGCACCATACAATATATATATCATATGTCTTATATTTTTTGTTGTGGTTTTGGTTTAATCTCATTTTTTATTATCTTAATTACGGTCCCACTTTGAAGCTGCATTCTGTTTTCCAAAAAAAAAAAAAAAATTGATTAGAAAAAATTAACAATATACAAATTTTTATAAAATAAAAACGTATACTAGGTGTTAAATGATATATATATCAAGCTATTGAAAAGTCCGGTTTTTCGTTTAATCAATCCAATTGTTTAACTGAATTTGAATATATATATTTTTTATGTGAAATTGGGTGTGTACTTAATTAAAATATTGCTCAAACCCAAATACAAATAAATATTAAAATATATAGTATAACTAGTAGGCATATCCTATTAATTATAATTATAAATTATTGTGTTTTATATTATACATCATTCGGTTATTTCCGAATGCAATTGTTAAACATTATATCCTAATTGAGCTGCGCCTGGTTTGTGACTTTTTAAATTCATTTCGTTTTGGGATTTTTTTACAAATTATATATATAGTTTTTAAAACTTGGAATCTTAAATAAATAAATGAATCCAAAAATATAAAATTTGTATAATCAGATAAACAAATTATATGAACAATGATCTTATTCCCCATCTAGGAAATTTAACACATTGTTCTTTTTATACCAAGTTGGATATCAACACCACATGGCCTCCATGTGAAGTCCATGTTCTAAACATTAAACAATTAATTGCCAAAATTTTAATAGATAAAATGATTAAACATGAACTCTCTGGGACATTAATAATAATAATAATAATAAAGCATTTCACTGTCTGGAAATTAAAAATATTTTTTTTTATTAGACATTATGGAAATATTAAGGAACAAAAATCTTTTATCACTCTTAATGCAACTTATTTAATCACTGATTCTAATTCTTGCCTGATTTTACGATCTTATTATTGATGAGATAATCAATTTCATTTCCTTTAGAATAAAATCATGAATATTAATATTAATTAAGGCAATGTTTTGCTGATTAATTTTATAATTTTTTAATGATTGGACCCACTCACTATCTTAACCATAACAACAAACAAACCAACAAAGAGAAATTGTTTAATATAATATTATGTATAAACCAAAAACCATAGCACATCAGATTTAACAATTTTATTTTTTTAGATAAAAGTTGGGCCATTTTTGTTAAGGCCTTTTTCCACCAACTACATTTATCTTTCAAACTTTTCTATTTGTGGGCCACATCTTCTCACAGTTAAAAGTAGTTTAGGGGACATGGCCCATGTTTCTAATGGGTGACAATGATGATAGGGATAGCTCCTTGCTACGTGGCAAAAAAATTCTATAAAAAAGAAATCTGGTAACCTATTTTTCAACTATAATATATGTATTAAGAACAAAATAACTTCTAATTTGCTTTTGGTTTCAAAAATTTCTTTTTTTTTTTGCTAATTTCATTCTCAAAATAAAATTAAAACTCAGTATTAAGTTATATTTCAATTTAGAAAAGATTATGTCCAAAATTATCGGATTTTTTAATAAAATTTTTTATTTGAAATAGAACTAAATGTTTTGGGGTTAAACTATAAGATTTTCTAAATTAATGTGTGAATTTGTAATTAAACCTTATATCTTAATTTTTATATCAAGATAGGACTGTAAATTATTTTTCAATCTGAATGCTCGGTTTTTCACATTTAGGACCCGATTCTTAACTTCCTGAAAATTTAGTTTATTCCTAAATAAGAATAAATTTTAATTAAAAAAAAATAATGTAAGCAATTAGATGTTTGAATTCAAGTGTTGGGCATAAGCAGCAATGTGGGGTTTTACCTGATCATCAGCATTGTCTAGTCTTGTCTAATAATGATGCAAATGGTGAATGTCATTTTCTTATTTTTACTGCTCTTCATTCTTCATTCTATGCCTACATATATCTTACTTATTATTCCAAAAAATATTTAGTTATTAATTTTCTTTTCTTTTTATTTTTTCGGCCTTTTTTGTGATTTTATTGGAGGTATAATGGTATAGAGTTCATTTTGAATGATTAATTAAGAATTAGAAACTCATTAAAATTATTAATAAAGAGTAATGGGCTCCACTGACAAGTTTTTCTGATTTAATAGAAAAATGTAGGGATTAGATTTCAACTGACGTGCATCTCATATATTTTATAAATAGACATATACAAATTTGATTTTAATTACTGAGTTATTTGTATTATTTTTGTTCATTTGCAAGGTTATATTTTTAATAATCATCAAGCCTGTGAAAATTAAGATTAAAATGAATTGAGAACTGAAGCGGACAAGAATTGCACGATTTATTATGGTCCTAAGACACTTACTTCAAAAATATTTGTGTTCCTCTTTTTCTCTTGAATGGATCAATAAAAAAAAATTAAATTACATTATAGTAATTTTTCGTTTGAAGAAAGCAATTTTTTACAAGAGCACAGATTTTCTTAGAATATTTACTGTTCTTGTATTCATTATAAACCAAATCAATGAATTATAATTACGGTAATTTACCAATTTGAGTGAGAATTTTCCGTGAAAAAATGAAATATCAATTTGAAAATATCCTGCCAGTTTGATTATCAAAAGTCAAACATCGATTCATCAAAGACTTAAAATGATCCTGTTAAAAGTAACAACTACTTTACTGATTTTAAAATTCAGTAGACATGTTTAGACTTTGAGTTGAAAAGTAAAGTAAGAATATTCTTGACATTTATTCACATAGTATATATGAATATGAGGCCAATCAATCTTTTGATTTATTATGATCAGCCACCAAATATTTAATGCAATTGATTTGGCAGATACAACACTGCATTATCAAATGTTCAAAATAAAGAAAAACAAAGAAAATAAAATATTATCTCATTGGCATTTCCTTTTCAGTTCAAGAAATTAAGCAAATTGAGTTTGAAGACCACAATTCCTACCATTAACACGCAGATAGATCTTAAAGAAGATAAAACCTTTACTATGAACAAAGAGATGGTGCTGCATAGATAAAACAAATAAAAATAAACAAATAATATTTTTTTTATTCCAAAATAATACGCTGTACCAAATCCATGTTCTTTCTCTGATTCTCCAGCTTGTTCTTGGATTTAAAGAAAAGGGAAAATTTAACAAATTAAATATTCAAAATAGTTTAATGGGTAATCAAATTCCCCCATTTTTAGCTTCTCTTTATGCACTTTCTAACCATTGTTCCGTCATATACTTTCAAGAAAGGGATCGAAAGTATGAAGGAACTATATATCAGCAACAAATGGAAATAATATTAGACCTTTTAGTCTCAGATTTAGCCTCATCCTCCAACAATATATAACAAAGATATATTTTTTTTTATAAAATAAAATATCAAGTAGTTAATAAAATATTCACTTCTCTCCATGATAAAGCATAATGACTACCATTATGATTTTTTTTTTTTAAATATGATTAGAAACTGCAGAAGCAATTTCAATAAATCCAGAAAACCTTAAATATTGGAAAAGTTAAAAGAACAGTTAAATAATAAACCTAGGCAGAATATTTCAAATCTGAAAAAAATCCAACAAGAAAAGCAGTAGATTTTCGTCAAGAAGCCAAGAGACAACCAAACCTCCATAATTTCATGTACGGCAGCTGCAAAATGATTCTGGAAAAGACATTAGTGTATGTATAAAACAACCAAAAAAAGAAAATAATAATCTGTTAAAAATTTTAATAAAGATATAAAGAATAAATTTGACAGATATTAAAGCAAACAGACCAAAGTATGTAAAAAATAAAAGCAACCCATGATTTCTAATGGTACACAAGGTGAACAAAGGACAGACATACCCACAGAAACCAGGTGTGACAGTACAAGAACCACCTGAAAAAAAGCCAGTCAGAAAAAAAAAAAGAAAAAACTCAAAAGAAAAAGAGTTAAAATCTCCAGTTAACACGCAGATTTACACCTTATTACCAAATGGATTATGGCCAACACCAAATAATAATATAAAAAATTAATGGAAAATGCTGCAAATTGGTATTGAGCACAAAACCCTAGCTATGTTACTCCATATTAACCCAAAAAAAAAACTATAAAATTGTTATATAGTTGAGATTTCAAGATCAAGACAGACGTTTATATAATTTTTAAAGGAAATTAATAAAAAAAGAACAAATAAAAAAGAGGGAAAAAAAAAAACTTTACCTTTATCTTAGAGAGATGGAAATTGCTGTGGAGAAATGGGGGGAAGAAATAGCCATTTATTGCCGCTGCAGCATCATCAAGATTCCCATAAAATCAAAGGGGTCAATGGATTGGACCATCAAAAGCCACAATCAACTCCTCACCCACTAACCCTAATTTAAAGTTTGTGAATCTTGATGATGCTCCATCAGCAAACAGTGACTGGTTTTTTATGTTTTGCTTTAGATCTCGTAGAATAATCATCATCGTCCATCATTACCATTATCTGCCCATGCAAAACAGATAAAAAGGAAGATAAAGGGATTCTTTTTTTCAATTTAAAACCCTAACCCTAACCCTAAATCTGGCTCCATGATAGAGAAGTAAAGGGCAAATCTAATGGCATACACTCAAAAAAACTTTGTTCTCGATGAACAAACTGACAAGCCAAAAAACCCCAAAAGCAATTGAAAAGAGAAATCAAAAAAACAAAAGAAACATAAAGAAAAGAAGAAGAATAAGAGGATGAGTTTTAAGGTAGGATTTAAAGGGTATAAATAGTAGAGAGAGGGTGAATAGGGAATTAATACAGAGAGAGAGAGACCCACAACAGTTATACATCGTAATCCTAGGTACCAAATATTACCTAAATCTTAAATCCTTACTGACCAATTAAGGTTACTCTTTTTCTACAGATGTCAAAGGAATATATATAAAGACTAAATCTGAGAATTGGGAAATTGAAGTTATTGTGAACCCACTTAGGATTGTTGGTTATGGTTGCGTCCTGTACAAGCATATTGTGCAAGTGGTGGTGGTGGGGGGCTAGACATTGACACACCCCTCATCACCTCTCCTTATATCAGGGCCTGAGCTTCGGTTTCTGCTGGGTTTTTGCCTCTTCTACCTTTTTTTTTTTTTTTCTTTTTTGCCATTTAAAGACCCTTTTTTAGCTTTTTATTTTATTTTATTTTATTTTTGTTTTTGTCTTTTATGTTTATATTGCCTTTCTTGGTTTTTTTTTTTTTCCAATTTTTAGTTCTACTCTGATTCATCTTTCCCCAAATTTTAGTTTATGCCATTTCTTGGTTTCTTTTTTCTCAAGATTTAGTTGCAGTATTTTTTTTTTTTTAGGGTTTATTAGTAAAATCCCAACAATCTACTATTCCATTTTTATAGTGGTTCCCAATATGTAAAACAGCTCAAAATCTATCTCCAACATTTTATCAATTTCAATTTAAACTGTCCTGTTAATTTTCCATCCATAACTAATGAAATGTTAAGTTGGCACTATACATAAATTTGTTGCGTTTTATATGCTGAGAGTCTGATTAAAATTTAAGTGATAAGTTGGGAGATATTTGTAATTATTCCAATATTTAATTGAACATTTAAAATGGACAATATATATAAATGAAGTCTTGGATCTGAATATATATATAAAATATGTTGGAGATCGATTTTTATAAGTTGAGAGCCAAATTGAAAATGAAAATGAAAACTAGGTAATAGGTTGGAAAATTTTAGTAATTAACCATTCTTTTACAACCATTCGATATCGAAACTTGTTAACTTAATTAATCCAAATTCGAAAGGGATAAATCTAACAACAGAGTAAAATATTATTGTTAAAGTATGTAAAATTTACTCCATACATATAACTTGAATTCGATACCTCTCATTAAAGAAAAAGAAACTTCTACCATTCTATTTCATCTATTGAGAGTTAATTTTAGCCCTTTTTTTTTCTTTTCTTATTTCATAATTTCTATCAAGTGAAATTTAGTAGCGCATATATAATTCTCTCCGAATTACATAAAAAACTCAAATCCTCAATTGGATATCGCAACTGGAAGAAAACTCTCCATCTCTTTCTTCCATTTTCTATCAAAAAATATATAGCGATAAAAAAAAAAATTAAACGCATTAAATTATAATCTACAGCAAAAAGAAAATCATAGTCAACATCATAGTTAATTTTTTTTTTTCAATTTACTTATAGTAATTTAACGTTTCATATGGGAATTATATATATATATATATATTATAAATTCATGTTTGATTCAGAGCTACGGACATGTGTTATAATAATTGGATTTCAGGAGGGACCTCAAAAAGATAACCGAATTGTCTAGTTGCTCCACTGAAGTGTCTTCAGTACAATACGTTAGTCTTCTCCGAAATCATCCTTTCCTTTCTTTTCTTTTCTTTTCTTTCTTAGTTTTTTTGTAATAAATAAATATTGTCACTCTTAATTTCTATTCTCGAGATAAATTATTCTTTTATTTCATCGCCATGGGTTGAAATAGTTTGTATGTATATACATATATTTCTCTACCTCATACTGTTATACATGAGCTCATTTTCCAATATAAATTAAAACCAAAACTAATAATAATAATAAAAAAAAAATTCCTTGTGATTTGTGAAGTCATTAATTTTCAAGTAAATTCAACAGATTTACCTAATTTCACGTCCTGAATAAATTGATTGATTTATGCCGAAAAGAAAGACAAAGATTTATTGAATTTCCAAAAAACTTAATGGAAAATCAGATGACTGTTTACGGATGTAATTAAATTCATTGTATTTATATAGTTCTTGATTTCTACTTGGATACGCAACATGCACTAAAACCTGTAAAGATAAAAAAGATATGATAATACATTTGCTTACCGATTTAAAAGGTAACTTAATAATGGCATTTAAGATAAGCATTGATGGATTAAGAATTCAAGATAATGAAGGCAGTCCACTAATGTAATTTTTGATGAATCAAACAATTGATTTAATGCTAAATTGTATCAACTATAGTCTGTAGCCCTAATTGTTCATTTTTTGGTGTTATCAATCAAACCCATTTGCATAATTACAGCAGTGGAATGGATTTAAGGTGAGGTGGGCCAAATTAAGAATGCCGATTTGGAAAGAGATGGTGAAATAGATATGAACTTGGTTTAGTCTGGCTAATAATATATTGAGATTGGAATGGATTAAAGTTAATCTCAACTTAGGATTAAGAGAGAGAAAGGAGTGACATCCATGATTAGATGTGGTGGCTTGGCTGCTATCTCAGAAAGAGAAACAGATGCAGAGGAACAAACGTCGAACACGGAGAAGTGGAAACATCATCCTCGTACGGACACGCTCACACTCTTCTTTTTCTTTGATTTTCTTTTTGTTTAATATATATATATATATATATATATATATATATATATATATCAACTTGCATATTTTTATCATTTCAACCTTTCAATTTAAATTTATTCCAATTAAATACCTCAACTTTATATATTATAAACATTACATGGCTTGAAAATTGGTCTGTCATCGGCAATTATAATTCACGCGTTGATAGAGCGTGAAAAGCAATAAATTTAAGATATAATTAAAATTATAAAATAGTCTAATAACGTCTTTTCTCACCTAAAAAAATTAAAAAAAAAAAAATTACAACCATTCATCCAAGAAAATAACTAGTTATCTCTTTTGCTCTCATTTTTTCCATTTCTTACTTTTTTTTTGCTTTCTTGTAATTATATTCTCACCATGGATAAAATCCAACTAGAAAAATCCACAGCAAATTCGACAAGATGAAAAAGAAGAGCTATATATATATATATATATAAGCTTTACTGTACTATGAATAGCTTGCAAACAACATTTGTGTATGTTATTTATTTTATTACAATTTTTTTAAGGCAAATGTTCAGTTGTCCCTTAATAATATGCACTTAATTCATCCGTTCATGTATTTGAATGAAATGCAATTGCTATGAGATGAAATAAACATTGAATTACAAAGAATCCTTTTGTTGTATTAGAAAACTAATAATTAATCTAAAGACCCAATAAAGGGCTAATACATGTGATAGTGATCCCGGATACGTCCACGAAATTAGTTGGTTAAATTTTTCTAAACGTTTTCTTAGAATATCAGTTTAATTATTTTAGAAATTATGTTATTTCAATCCTTTGAGGTCAAATTTTCTAAATTTACTTAACCATTTTCATTTCATAATTTATATATAATCACAAGTTACTTATGTCTCAATTTATTACAAATGAAAATTTGTTATATATCTTTATTGATACTCAATCATAACTTATTGTCTGATCAAAATAAGTAATTTTTACAATTATGTTGGTATATATGAAATATAAATAAAATTTTCCCATTATGAAATACGTTTTTGGTTTAATTCATAAATAAATAATCAAAGGTTATTTAGACAGAATAATTGTAAGAAAATTTTAATGCTAGCTAACAACCAAACCATAAAGTGAGCGTTGATAAATTGACATACCAGCAAGAATTTGGTACCAATATATTCATATCTAAAATAGTAGAATGCATAATTTCAAAATTATATTTGGTAAACATTACAGAAATAGAATTCAATATGTTACTATATATACTTCCTTAGGCTGATCTTAATATCAAATTATATATATATATTGAGAGAGACGCTTTGAAATTTAAAATTGCAAGGATTTAAATCACTTTCCTACCTGTTTGGGCCAGCATTATTAATGTTACAAATGTTCAATAGGAATTCTTGATATTTGCATTTGATAGATGAAATTATTCAACAGATAATTGAGAAATAAATTTTAAATGTTTGGTAAAAATTTATAATAGACATTAGTTGTTATTTAAGTATTCAGTATGGTCTTGCACTTGTTAATTTGAGCTCATGTGACCATGTGCAAATTTTTTCACCCTTTACAATCTGCTTTTTTCGCATTCGCTAATTTATTAAAAAATTATATACATATATATATATATATATATCTCCAATTTTCTTCTGATAAAAATAAAAAATAATTAAGGAAAAATTAAAAAAAGAATCCATTTCTTCAATCTTCACTACCTAGTACCTGCTAGCTACCAAGCTCAGCTTCTATTTCCAGCTTGCAGCCAAGTTGCATGCTAGCTAGCTAGCAAGTGTCATTTTCTTTTTTCTTGTTTTGTACTAATTTCCGTTTTGATTGAAATTAAGATCATGCTATCAGTTCTTTCATTTATTGGTAAATATATGTTTTTTTTTTTTTTTTTTTGAGGAAGTGGCACATGTAGATTAATTAGTTGAATTGGAAGTTTTAAATAATTAATTTAAAATTTATTTATATTGTTCATTGATTCCAATAATAATTAAGAGTTATTAATTTAGCTTTCGTTTCAATATTGATAAATCCAAAAATGTCTTTATTTGTAGGAGAGAGGTCGCTCCGATCGGATGAGATAACCCTGCAGTAAGAAGAGCCCGGTCGGACCAGGCGTGAGCACTCCGAAACTTAAGTTAGTAGCTTAGAGAGAATGTGCTTTAGAGAGATAATGGTGTGAATTCAATACCTGGTGCCATCGTTGGCTGGACTATTTATATGAGATAGTCGAGGGGCACTTGAGTTAGGTTGTATAATTTAGAGCAAAATCATCTTATATGAGTGAAAATAAAAGGGAGAAGTTTGAATAATTTGAACTATATAAAATCCAAATTCAAATTCTATATAACAAAAGAACGTAATTTTAATGAAAAAGAAGGACCAGACATTGAGGTTATTTGTACTTTTCCCTAATTATTTTTAGTAGGCGAATATACATGAATATTTACTTACTTATAGCTGGGCAACATGAAAATTATTAATTTTCACTAGTTTTCCTTATTGCTATCAATTTTCAAAAAAATATAATTAATAGAAAATTTTAGGATGTTCAATTTTAAAAAGAAACAAGTTCAAATTTTTTTAAAAAAAGAAACATTATTTGCACAAAAATAGTGAAATAAATTTAAATAATTGCTAATGAGAAATTTCTTTCAGTGAAAATTGACTTAATTAATTAATTAGAGGTTAATATTTTAAAAGAATAAATTTACTCTATAGAAAACCCTAATCTAGCAAGAAAAAAGGTGATTTGAAAAAAACGTCTAACTCAAAAAGAAATGCAACAGCAGCCCATAAATTTCGCTGATGAGAGGTGTAAATAGGCAGAAATTAATGATGGAGCTGTACAAATACATAGCTTTCTTCATATGGAAATCCATTTCTGCACACCCTACTCATCATATACCCTCTTTTCTACTATAAATTTCATGCATCCCTTTCCCCATTGTTTCTTCTCCTCTCTCTTTCTATCTCTTCTTCTTCTTCTTCTTCTTCTTCTTCATCATCATATATGTTTGTATTGTTTTTCATATAAAAAAAAATAATTGTGTTAATCGATCCAGGTAATTTGCATCTAATTGATATTTATTATGAAAGAAAGTAATTTGTTTGAAATTAGAGGTTGAATTTTATGAATATTGTTTAATTTAAAATTTTAAGTTCATAGTTTTAATTGATTTATATAACCTTATGTGTTTATTTGGTTTACTAACTTATTAATCCCAAATTAGTTGTTTATAAAATATAATAGTTTTTTATTATAGTATTAGAGTCATTAATTCTGCTATGCGATGTTGACCATTGGCAAGTATTTAGTGCTGCTAACTCTAAATTTTAATTTTTTTTGCATGTCTCGAATGTGTGTTTTGAGATTAAATTAACGTAATTGATACAATGGTATATCAAATATATTCAATTAAATAATTGCATTGTATATTGAGGAAGAAGCCAAAATTAAAATCTAATAATTCAGAATGAGATTGAGAGTGGAAGAAAAAAATAAAGAATTTTTAGGTAGTCGTGATGAAAATAACATCTGAGCTGATATTAATTTAAATAAATATATCTGAGACTCTGATAGTGAAAGTGAGTGCGTGTGTGTGGGGTTGTTGTGAGCAAAACAAATTTATCAATCCATCCATCAATTTTCTATTAAAAGAATCTCTTTCCTTTGAACCATAAAATTACCTTACAACTGTTTCTGTCTATTCTCAGTCCCATATTTATTATTATTATTATTATTATTATTATTATTATTATGATGTCAATATTTCTTATAGTAAAAAATAAAAATAAACAAGAAAAAGCAGTGTCAACTATTGCATTGATTATTGGTGGATTTGTTCAGAGAGGGAGTGAAAGTAAACGTTGAGTAAATGGAAGAGTTCTCTGAATAATGGAGGTGATGCTTATGGTCATCATGATGATGATGATGCCATGCAACGCATGCAAACAGAATATTTATTTATTCTTTTTATAATCCACAATATTATGCATTAATTTATATTTATGTTTAAAGGCAAAAACCTTCATTTCAAGTAATTAAAGTTGCTTCGAATTTTAATATTCTAATTAAAGAAGAAAAATTTATGTCATCCCACTGTAACTAATGACAAGTTGCAAGATTTAGTTCACTTGAAAAGAGAAAAATTTCGACAAATTTCTTTTGAGAGAAATCTTTTATAGTCAAATCGGACAATAATTAAGATAATAAAATGAAAATTTTAAAAATAGAATAATTTAAAGATTTTATCTTAGTTAAACATTTTATATGATATGTCACGATCTGTCTTTAATGAGTTGGGTTATTAATAATATGTAACGATTGTAACTATATTACACCTTATTCTTTAACTTCTTTTAAATACTAGTCGGATTTTCAATATCTAGTGCAATTCTTTATATTATATTATATTATATGTGCATCTTTTTGTTGGTAAATGTTATTAAGTTGCATCTTGATTACCTCATATTCATCCAAGAAAATGTCCTTAATCTTTTCAATTGATATTTGTTTTGGCCCCTGAGATTGTCCACGTTTCAAAGGTGAATTGGTTGCAAGAAAAGTTAAGGTGGATTTTATTTTTTGTTGTTTGACTCGACCTGTTGAGAGTCCAAGTATGAAGCTACTCTAATGACAAGAGATCTCATTAATGCTGTCCTTTGAAAATGTTTGAGAAACTCCAACTATCTTTTCTTAAAATATATATATATATATATATATATATATATATATATATATATATATATATATATATATGAAAAGGTTCATTATTATTACAGTGATATAAATGTTTTGTTAGGATCGACGGGCTATTTAGACAGTAATTCTATGGCAACAATGGAAAAATAGCCAAAGTAATAAAATAATACACACAAAATTTACGTGGTTCGGCAATGTGCCTACGTCCACGGGAGAAGATGAGCAATAAATTCACTATCGAAAATTAATATTACAAGTGGAGTAAACTCTCAACCCAAAATCCAATTACACCCAATAATCTCACAAAATGCTATTAGAGCATTAACTCTCTTAAACTCTCTAATTTTTTGATGCGATTACAAATGGTAAGGGGAGGCCTTTTTATAGGCAAAAATTATGCCACTGTGCCACCAACTTCAACAAAAGAATTCGGTAGCTTTTGAAAATATAATATTCAACAATTTGAACATCTAGATGAGTTGAACATCTAGATAAGTTGAAATGCAAAATTCAAGGCATTTGACAAATCTCCACCTTGACTTGAATTTTACTAATAGTAAACTTAGCTCCACCTTCTCCAAATAACTTTGAGTGCTACGTACATACCCCAATCAAGTTCAAGCAATGCTTAAACTTGGTAGTAGAAAGAGACTTTGTCAACATGTCGGCTGGGTTGTCTGCAGTACCAATCTTTTTTACCATAACATTTCCTTGTGCGATAATATCTCGAACAAAATGGTACCTGATGTCAATGTGCTTTGTTTTTCCATGAAACATCTGGTCTTTGGTCAGATGTATAGCACTTTGACTATCGCAGAAGACAACTGTCACTTGATGATCTGAATTGAGCTCATTGTATAAGCCCTTTAACCAAATAGCCTCTTTGATAGCTTCAGTCACTGCCATGTATTCAGCTTCTGTTGTAGACAATGCAACTGTAGGTTGTAACGTAGATTTCCAACTGATAGCACTATTACCAAAAGTAAATACGTAGCCTGTCAATGATCTCCTTTTGTCGAGATCTCCTGCATAGTCTGAATCGACATAACCAACCAAACTACTATCACCACTACTGAACTCCAAACAGGTGTCAACTGAGCCTTTTAAGTATCTCAAAATCCATTTTACTGCTTGCCAGTGAATTTTACCAGGATTTGCCATGAATCTGCTCACAACACTAACTGCATGAGAAATATCAGGTCGAGTACATACCATGGCATACATGAGACTGCCTACTGCACTAGAGTATGGAACATGATCCATGTATTTCTGCTCTTTATCTGTTTGAGGTGATAGTGCAGCTGAAAGCTTGAAATGAGCAGCTAATGGAGTACTTACAGGCTTTGCATCTTTCATGCCAAAACGCTCCAGCACTTTCTCAATATATTTCTTTTGAGTGAGAAACAACTTTCCTGCTTTTCTGTCCCTCTGTATCTCCATTCCGAGAATCTTCTTTGCTGCTCCAAGATCTTTCATCTCAAATTCTTTACTTAGTAAGACTTTCAGCTTCTCAACTTCAGAAGTATTCTTTGCAGCAATCAGCATATCATCAACATATAATAATAAATATATGAATGATCCATCATCTAACCTTCTGAAGTAAACACAATTATCATAATTACTCCTTGAAAAATTATTACTAGTCATAAAGGAGTCAAACCTCTTATACCACTGCCTGGGTGACTGCTTAAGGCCGTATAGAGATTTCCTCAACAAACAAACATGGTCCTCCTTGCCTTCAACCCTGAAACCTTCTGGTTGTTGCATGTAGATTTGCTCTTCAAGGTCACCATGTAGAAAAGCAGTTTTGACATCTAACTGCTCCAGTTCTAAGTCATACTTAGCCACCATAGCAAGCAACACGCGAATGGAACAATGTTTCACAACTGGTGAGAATACATCATTGAAATCCACACCTTGAACTTGCTTGAATCCCTTTGCAACTAGGCGAGCTTTGTATCTTGCTTCTTCAATGCCTGGGTTGCCTTCCTTCTTCTTGAAAACCCATTTGCAGTCGATAATCTTCTTTCCTTTTCGTGGTTTAACGAGCTCCCAAGTGCCATTCTTATGCAATGAATCCATTTCTTCTTGCATAGCTATCAACCATCTATCTAAGTTGGCTCCTGAAATGGCTTTTGAATATGTGGATGGTTCTCCAACATTGTTGATCTCCTCAGCTGCTGACAAAGCATAAGCCACCAAATCTGCATAATCGGTATATTTTATTGGCTTCTTTATTTCTCTCCTTTCTCTATCTTTCGCAATAGAGTATGGTTGCTCCTGTTCAACTGAGTTAGGCTCTAAATCACCTTGCTGAGAGCTGGATGGTTGTGAATCTGACTGTGAAGTTGAATCTTGCTGAGCAGGATAGTCTTCTACATTCATCTCCTGTCTCTGACTGGCCTCCACCTGTTTATCAGAACTGCAAGGTACCAATACTTCATTTTTCGAGTGAAGCATAGAACCTTCATCAAATGTGACATCTCTGCTGATTATAACTTTGGATGATTTGGGACACCAAAGTTTATATCCTTTCACCCCTGATGGATATCCTAGAAAAATGCACTTCTTCGCCCTTGGTGCTAACTTGCCATCATTGACGTGCATGTATGCTGGACAGCCAAAGATTCTTAAATTTGAATAGCTTGCAGGTTTGCCAGACCAAGCTTCCTCTGGAGTCTTGAAACCAATTGGAACTGATTGAGAGCGATTGACTAAATAGCAAGCTGTTGAAACAGCTTCTGCCCAGAAACTCGTTGGTAATCCAGCATTTGAAAGCATACACCTTGCTTTCTCTATAAGAGTTCTGTTCATCCGTTCAGCAACTCCATTTTGTTGAGGTATCATCCGAACTGTGTGATGCCTCACAATGCCTTCATTTTTACAGAAGTCATTGAACTCACCAGCACAAAACTCCAAGCCATTATCTGTTCTCAGCCTCTTTATTTGTCTTCCTGTCTGCTTCTCTATCATGATTTTCCATTGCTTAAATGTGGAAAACACCTGATCCTTGTGTTTAAGAAAGTAAACCCAAACCTTCCTCGAGAAGTCATCGATGAAGACAAGCATGTATCTAGCGCCACCTTTTGAAGGAACTTGTGATGGCCCCCAAAGATCAGAATGTATGTAATCCAAAGTACCTTTGGTTGTGTGGGTACCTGTGCTGAAACTGACACGTTTTTGCTTTCCGAAAACACAGTGCTCGCAAAAATTAAGCTTGCCAGTATTTTGTCCACATAAAAAACCCTTATTACTTAAAAGGGTCAAGCCTTTCTCGCTCATATGGCCTAACCTCATATGCCATAATTTGGTGATGTCGGTTTCAGACATTTGAGTAGTAATTGCAGCAGCAGCTCCTGTAACTGTGGTTCCTTGTAGGATATAAAGTCTTCCAAGTAGTTTAGCCTTCATCACTACCAGAGCACCTTTGCTAACTTTCATGACTCCACCTTCACTTGTGTATTTGCATCCACCAGCATCAAGAGTGCCCAAAGAGATGAGATTTTTCTTCATGTCAGGAGCATGGCGAACGTCTGTCAAAGTTCGTACCACGCCATCATGCATCTTGATTCGGATTGTGCCCTTGCCAATAACTTTGCAAGCTGCATCGTTGCCCATCAAAACAACTCCACCTGCAAAAGATTCATATGTGGAGAACCAGTCCCTATTGGGACATATGTGATAAGAGCAACCTGAATCCATAATCCAATCATCTTTGAACCTGCACCTTTCACTGTTAGTGACTAAAAGAATATCAGATGTGGACTCATCTTCGGCAATACTAGCTTCGGCGGATTTTTCCCTTCTTTCTTCAGTTGATTGTTTATTTTTCAACTTATAACAATCAGCTTTAATGTGCCCCTTTTTATGACAATAGTTACATATCAAATTCTTATGTCTAGATTTTGACCTAGACCTACTACTGCCATAACTCTTATTTTTAGACCTGCCTCTAGCAACAAGGCCTTCTGCTACATTATCATCTTTACTACCGACAATTCCTCTGTCAATTATAATTTTAGAGAGTAAAGCTGTCTTAACCTCCGCCAAAGACACACTATCTTTTCCATAAAGCATTGTGTCCCTAAAACTTTTATGTGACGGTGGCAATGAACACAACAATTTCAAAGCAGCATTTTCATCATTAACTTTAGCACCCACATTTTCTAGACTTACTAAAATTGATGTATATTCTTCAAGATAGGTTTTAATAGAAGTACCTTCCTGCATTTGAAATGTGTAGAACCGCGTCATGTGGTACAGCTTGTCGGTCAGGGTTTTGGACATATACAAGGACTCCAGCTTCGCCCATAAGCCAGCTGTTGTATCTTCATTGATGACCTCCTGAAGAACTTCATTAGACAAACACAGCTGAATCATGGAAACTGCCTTGTTGATGATCTCCTCCTTCTTTTCTTCAGTCATTGACTCTGGCATTCTATTCTTCCCCAATAAAGCTTTCTCAAGCCCATTCTGAATTAAGATGGCGCGCATCTTAATCTTCCACAAAGAGAAATTTATGTTGCGATCAAATTTCTCAATATCAAATCTTATAGTTGCCATTGCTTCTGTCATGAACTTCTTTTGATCAAAAAATAGCTCCCACTATTCCACGTGAATAGTAACCGTACACGTAAATAGTAACCGTATACGTGAACAGTAACGAGCTACAGTGCCGTATGAATAGTGCTCTGCTACAGTGCAGTATGAACAGTGCCCATGCTACAGTACTTTGAACTTGTGGCCCACGTAACAGTATTCACTACAAGAAAATTAGGAAATAGCAACGGAAAATAGCAACGGAATTTGCTAATTTTCCGTTGCTAATCAAAATTAGCAACGGAAAATAGCAACGGAAAAATCCGTTGCAATTTCGGCCGACGCTAAATTTAGCAACGGTAGCAACGGAAAAAATTTTCCGTTGCTAAAAATAGCAACGGAATTTCTTTTCCGTTGCTGAAAATAGCAACGGAATACTTATTCCGTTGCTATATTTAGCAACGGAATATATATTCCGTTGCTATTTTTAGCAACGGAATCAGTATTCCGTTGTTATTTTTCGTATTTTATTAAAATAAATATAATTCACATAGCAACGGAAAAGCATTTCCGTTGCTATTTTTAGCAACGAAACTTCCTTTCTGTTGCTATTTTCAACAGTATAAGAATTATTTTTTTAAATAAATATAGTGCAATTAGCAACGGAATAATAATTCCGTTGCTAAAAATAGCAACGGAATAACAATTCCGTTGCTATTTAGCAACGGAAAAACAATTCCGTTGCTATTTAGCAACGGAATTGTTTTTCCGTTGCTATTTTTAGCAACGGAATTATTATTCCGTTGCTATTTTCAACAGTGAAAAAAAATATTTTTTAAATTAATATAATTTAAATCCTGTATATATTAATAATGTATGCTTATCGATAATATAATTTCATATAAAAATTATAATACACAATAATTAAAATCCTGAAAATATATTATAATATTATAAAATAAAAATCCGAAAAAACATTACAAAAGTAAATTCAGTATAACATCACTGTAAAGTAAAAACTAGTGAAACAATAGCCTAATTAGGAATATACATTTCCTATTCTAAATATTTCCTATTCTATACATATCCTATAATGTAACAGTTTTAACCAAATATCTTCTTTAAAACATGTGTAGAACAGGTTATTTGCGGTTCGCCTTTATTTTGATGAAGTAATTGCAGAGAGCTGGGCCTGCTACTTTCCAAGCAAAGCCACACTTTGCGGCATCATGGCTCGTAGCATAGTCATAACAGACCTCATATATAGCACAAGCCTCTTCAAATATGTCATCCCTACACCTCCTTCTATCCTCAAAACTTGGAGCCCCCGTACAATATCTACATCAGCATTGAGAGTTACAATATTTACTTGTCTTATTATGACTTTAACAATAACAAATATTTAACATTCAATTAATCTATTATTCTTTGAACATAACCTATGTAGTAAAACTGAATTTTTGACAGATGAAATGCAACAGCAAAATCTTTGATAAAAGCTCAATTGTTGTAAGCCTCAATAAATCAATTATGTAATAAGAAAAATATGGAAAACAAATTAGCAATAAGTAGCATCTTTAACACATGGTTATGTACAAAATAAGTTGCAAAACCAAATCAAGAAAGAAAAAATTGCAAAACCAACCTTTTCTCCATGAAAACAGGACCCTTCTCTGGAGCCTTCACAATCTCATCTGCAGTTCCCATCATCATCAATTTTTGACCCTGAAATTGTAATTGAAAAACAATGCAATTAAGTGCTTTAACATCAAATATATTCGATATGCAGTGTCAAATGGCATGAAGAGATAAATAAGTAATAAGATCATTTAAATTGAAATTTAATTTGAGTATAGCATTCCGTCTTTCCAGATATTTTAAAAAGACCAACAAAATCAGCTATCTGTTTAAGAAAACTGGGAATATCAATAGGAAGCTGATAAATGTAAAGCAGGATAATATTAAATCCTCCATACAGCTGAAGAGGCCTCCACCACCTTCACAAGAATTATAACACAATACAAGCCAGTCAAAAGAAGGACATGAAGCAATTAATCAAACAAAGTTACCATGTGAATGGGACAGTAGGTGCACATCCATGCGTGTGCATGAGTATAGTGGCATCCTTTGGTTATCTATGGTTGCAAAAAAAAAATACCTGAAAAGCCCTAAAAAGTTGCTTTTCAGAGACCAATCCACAAGACCTACACAGCTGCCAATGAAAAAGGACAGAGAAAGCCATGTAGGATAGCTGATCCCCACACACAGCTGGATGGCTGGCAACAGCAGACAGCAAGTGACGCGGACATGAGACCCTTCAATGTAGAACAACACAGAGTAAAAAGTAGTGCAAATACACTTGAGAAAAGTAGCATGTAGTAATAATATTGGTATACTAGAAGAGACAGAAAATTAGAAGCCTGAAATTTCATCAAAGCATACTCCAATTTAGCAACATTAAAAGCATAATATTGAAGCATTAACTGACCTATCTGTTCAAGAATGTTTAAGAAGTGATCCCAGCAAGAATCTTGACACGGAAACAGACTAAATCTGTTCCAATATATATCAGCCAATGCAACAAATATTGCTGATAGTTGTAAAACTAAGAAATAGATTGCAGATGGTGATTTCCATGATTCAATTCTGTGAAAGCAAGCCATGAGAAAGTGTCAGTAAATGCACATTCATTTAAAAAATAAGAAAACAAAATTACAAATGCAAATTAAATCTTACACCATAAAACCAATGAGGTTTGCCCACCAAGCATTTGCTTCACTCTACAAGCATTCCCTTATGAGTCTATTTTCTATAGAATTTGAAATGAGCTCAATCAGAAATTCAGAACAGGTGTTATGCCCAAAAATCTACAACTTGTTTCTAAATTTCAGTTTAGAAACAGATTTGATTTAATCCAACTAATTACTCAATTAATATAGCAAATTTATCAATCAATTCAGTAAACTATAACAACACACACTTTAATTATAAAATCACACATTAACAATTTTAATTCATGCAAAAATCACTTGTAAAAATAAGTTTGGTAGTTACTTACTACTTTTTGCATACTTTTGGCCCCCTGCACCGTTGCCGGAGCCTCATCGGAGTGTCGCCGGAGCTCCACGGGAGAGACTGAGATCACCGGAAGGGAGCTCGAAGTGTCGGGGTTGCTTTTCCGGTGGTCACGCGCCGTAAACGCCCTTCGTTTCGCCGGAATCGACGTCAGCAGCTTCGGTTCTTCCCAACGCCGATCTCCTCATCGCCGGCGAGTGAGGACCGTCCATGAGCACCGAGAGTTTTGTCTGCCCGCCGTGAGTCCCGTCGTGCCGCTCGTGTCACCTCGCGCCGTCGGAGCTCGCCGAAAAACGTAGAGGAAGCTTCAGTTTTCCTCCGCTCTCCTGGACTGACGCCATCGTGACGAGGGGGACGAGAAGACGACATGGGAACGGCGCTGCCGCGTGTGTCGGTCCGATCGCTATCCCGATCGCCGTCGATGGTCGCCGGTGGTGCCTTCCGCCGCTCTCCCTCTCCCTCTTTCGGTTTCCCGTTTTTCCTTTCCCATTTCCACGTTTTTGCCTCTCTTTCTATTTCTTTTTTCTTTCTTTCAATCCCCACTAAGTGTAGCCTACTGAGGTCCCAATTAAAATTAAATTAATAGCAACGGAATGTAATTTCCGTTGCTATTTTAGCAACGGAATAGATTTTCCGTTGCTATTTAGCAACGGAATACAGTTTCCGTTGCTAAATAGCAACGGAATACATTTTCCGTTGCTATTTTAAAACCCGATTTTTCATTCTAAATATTTAGAAATTAATAGCAACGGAATGTAATTTCCGTTGCTATTTTAAAACCCGAATTTTCATTCTAAATATTTAGAAATTAATAGCAACGGAATGTAATTTCCGTTGCTATTTAGCAACGGAAATACATTCCGTTGCTAAATAGCAACGGAATAGATTTTCCGTTGCTATTTTAGAATCCGATTTTCCCAATATATATTTAGAAATTAATAGCAACGGAATATAATTTCCGTTGGTATTTAGCAACGGAATGTAATTTAATATATTTTCCGTTGCTAAATTTGCAACGGAAACATATTTCCGTTGCTATTTTTCGCTCCAAATTTCTCCCGCATTTTTTTCGCGCGATATTTAGCAACGGTATTTACATTCCGTTGCTAATAACCGTTGCTATTTATACGCGCCAAACTTTCCCTCCTCTTTTAGCGACCAAAAATATCGAAAAAAATTTCCGTTGTTATATGTGTGAAATGTAACGGAAAATAGCAACGGAATTATTTTTCAAATGGAATTCCGTTGCTATTTAGCAACGGAAAAAATTCCGTTGCTATTTTTCCGTTGCTATTTAACAAAATTCTTGTAGTGATTTTGAGCAAAAATCATGCAAATTTTGAATGAAAAATTGCACTTTGAATAGTACCACTATTCATCAAATTTCACGTTTTACACCCATTTTCGAAACGGATCGTACCGAAAAATTCCTTATATTTTTCTCTTTCTGCCAATATAATTATTTTTCCAAAATGCGCTACTTTCTCGGACAGCAGTCTTGATGCAGTGTCGAAAAATAGCCGAACCAAAGCTCTGATACCAATTTGTTAGGATCGACGGGCTATTTAGACAGTAATTCTATGGCAACAATGGAGAAATAGCCAAAGTAATAAAATAATACACACAAAATTTACGTGGTTCGGCAATGTGCCTACGTCCACGGGAGAAGATGAGCAATAAATTCACTATCAAAAAATAATATTACAAGTGGAGTAAACTCTCAACCCAAAACCCAATTACACCCAATAATCTCACAAAATGCTATTAGAGCATTAACTCTCTTAAACTCTCTAATTTTTTGATGCGATTACAAATGGTAAGGGGAGGCCTTTTTATAGCCAAAAATTATGCCACTGTGCCACCAACTTCAACAAAAGAATTCGGTAGCTTTTGAAAATATAATATTCAACAATTTGAACATCTAGATGAGTTGAACATCTAGATAAGTTGAAATGCAAAATTCAAGGCATTTGACATGTTTTTCTTTATATGATGTTTCATATCATTTTTTCTAATAATACTGCTAATACTCTTACAATCACGTTGAAAAAGTAGCTTTTATAATTAAGTTTAAAATGGTTATAAAATGAAAATAATTTTTTTACAAAGTTTTTTAGAGTTAGTACATGTTGCACCGATCAAATGATGTATTAATACCTAAAAAAGAAATTACAAAAATACTTTTTTTCTAAATATCAATATAGAATTGGTTTAGTGTATTGCACCATGTGTAAAAAAGTTAATTCAGTAATGCATTATTCACTTGAATTAGGAAAAATATTTTCATGCTGATTGATTTTCTAATTGCACCCATACGCTTTAATTGCCCACTACAAGAAAAATAAAAAATAGAGACGGAAAATAGAGACGGAAATTTTTCCGTCTCTAAATAGAGACGGAAATCAGTTTTCCGTCTCTAAATAGAGACGGAAAATATTTTCCGTCTCTAAATAGAGACGGAAATTATTTTCCGTCTCTATTTAGAGACGGAAAAATTTCCGTCTCTATTTTTCGTCTCTATTTATGGCGGGATCGATTCCCTCCAAAATTTGAGACCGAAAATAGAGACGGAAATTTTTTCCGTCTCTAAATAGAGACGGAAAAATTATTCCGTCTCTAAATAGAGACGGAAAATATATTTCCGTCTCTAAATAGAGACCGAAACAATTCCGTCTCTATTTAGAGACGGAAAAATATTTCGGTCTCTAAATTTAGAGACGGAAACCCTATTCCGTCTCTAAAAATAGAGACGGAATGACTACTCCGTCTCTAATTTGAGACGGAATAGCATTTCCGTCTCTAATTAGAGACGGAATGGATTTTCCGTCTCTATTTAGAGACGGAATCCTTATTCGGTCTCTAAATTTCGAAATTTTATAATTGCCTTCCTTTCTTTGTTTTTTTTAATCTCATTCTTTTTCCCCTCTTCTTCCTTCCCCCCTTTTCCCCTGGTTCAGATCGCTGTCCCCTCCCTCCGTTTGCCGAGCTCCCCGCCGTTTAGTCCCACCGCCGCCATCAAGCAAACGCCGGCGAGATCTGCATTTCCCTCCTCTTTCTTTTTTCCCCCTCTTCTTTCTTTCCCCTTTCTCCTCCTATTTCGCTGCTCCCCACACTGTACGCTGCCCATCGCCATCTGGTCCCCTTGCCACCGACGAGTCGACGCCGGCGTTGTTCTCCGGCCTGTCGCGTGCTCCAGCGTTCCTCCTAGCTCCGACGAGATCTGCATCAGGTAATATGTAAATATTTTTTTTTGAATTATTATGTGTCATTTTTTTTAATTCGATTCTTATGCTTTAATTTGAATTATCTAGGTTTTCTCTTTGTTTCTGTTTAAGTGATTTCGCGCGTTTTTTGTTGAATTTCCTTTTGTTGGCTGTATTTGACGTTGTATTACGATTTCAATGGAAGTTCAATTGCAGATTCTATGGGGTTTTGTTTTGATTATTAAAATGGGTCTCCTCAGAAATTGACTAATATTTTTCTCTTTTTAAGTTTGTATTGAAGATTGGAAGTGAGATTCTCTGACTCTTTAGTGGAAGCATTCTCGAACTTACGAATTTTCATAAGCATTTCATTCCCATTTTTGAAATTGAAGCTCTTAACTTCTATTTGTTTTATTTTTCTTCTGATTTAAGTTGAATATATTAAAATGTAGAATAATTATATGTTGTTGTGGTTTTTTTTTGATGTAGTTGTATTTTTCGTGTATTTAAACTGTTTTATAAATTTAATTGTTTTAGAATTGCATAGATTGGCCACTGAGAACAACAATAACATATCCTAGAAGTCACCAGCTGTTCTAACAGTAATAACAAAAATATATATATTTTTGCCTATTCAAATGAATTAAATTCGTTTGTTTTAAAGTGGAAATGAATTGAATCCTTGCTACTTCTAATACTGATATTGAAGGTTGACCTATACTATAATTAATTGGCATATCCTACTTCAGCTTGCTTTAGTTGATTGTCAAAATATTTGTAAAAAGTGTTATATATGACACTTAATTCATTTTTATTTTGTTAGTTTCCTAACTTAAAAATTAAAATTATTACTTTATGGGTGGTACAGTGCAGATTAAAAAAGATTTCGCTCCTTTCCATTAGTTACAGCACAAATATAGAGCAAAGGGTAGATAATAAGATTTGTATTAAATTAAATAAAATGTTGTTAGAAGAGAAGTACTATTTTACTTTTATAGTTGATTTGCATTATTTTTAGAATTTCCATTATATTTGAATGTGTATATTGTTATGGTATTTGGATTTATTGACTTATATTGACTTGTTATCCCAATAGTTACGATTTATTACTTATATTATATTTATTATTACATGTACCCGTATCCGCCGCAATCGATTCCGCGTTTAGCTGTAGAGTGTACGGAATCTCAGCCTACTAGAGGTAATTAAACTTGTTATGTATTAAAATTATATTGTTAAGAATATGTATATGATTATAATAAGTGCTTTTTTTTGATTTGAAATTTTATTTGTGTTAATATTCATTGTTCTGTGCATATAAATTTGATGATCATGTCGTTGTTTGATGACGGAAGGGAAAATGTGATATTGTATTGGTTTATTGGAGGAGTTGCGATTGGTTGATATTTTACCGAAGTGTTAAAATTGCTAATGTTTGACAGGGGGATAGGGATCCGTATAGGGGAAATTCTGTCCGTTTTTTTTTCAAAATATTTATGATTTAATTTTTGGGGAAATGAAATCATTATGTAAAACTAATTAGGGATTAAAGCGAAATAGTAGGCTAGAGAATTGAGTTCAAATAGAATACAATAATTGACATGTGATGGTACTAACTTCGACCTTATGATTTTTGCTAAGCAGTTTAACAGTAATGAGTAATATGGACAGAAGTTGGATGTATAGGAGATTGAGTTACACGGTACGGTCGGCGTACTCATGGACCGTATCAATAGGCTGAAAGACTTCATTACCCGTAGATTACGTGCTGACCCGCAAGCACCGTCTGCTGATCGTCCGTATTCTCCTCCATCTTAGTTATTATTTTTAGAATTATTGTCTTTTTTTATTTGTAATCTCACTACACTTTTTATATATTAATACATTATATAATACAATATTTTCATATTTATTTATTGTTTATTTAATTTTTTTCATTATATAAAATTAAGAATAATTTAAATTTAATATTATTTATTTTTAATATATTAAAAATAAATACCAATAAAGTAGAGACGAAAATTCATTATATAAAAATTAAGGAAAATTTAAATTTAATATTATTCATTTTAATATATTAAAAAAAATTTCAAAAAAAATCTAAAAATAGAGACGGAATAAATTATTCCGTCTCTATTTTTAGAGACGGAATATAGTTTCCGTCTCTAAAAATAGAGACGGAAACGTGCTTTCCGTCTCTATTTTTAGAGACGGAAACACCCCTTCCGTCTCTAAAAATAGAGACGGAATAATCAATTCCGTCTCTATTTTTAGAGACGGAATGAATTATTCCGTCTCTAAAAATAGAGACGGAACATTTTGGTCTCTAATTTTTAGAGACCGACGAAATAGAGACGGAAAATTTCCGTCTCTATTTCCGTCTCTATTTTCAATTAGAGACGGAATTCCGTCTCTATTTTCCGTCTCTATTTCTCAGATTTCTTGTAGTGGCCGATTGCTTACATTTTTGGTCTACTCACGTATATAAAAACTCACAAGTTCCAATTAATTTGGTTTAAATCAGGTTGATCTACAATGAGAGATAAAAAAATTTCGATACTTATTTTATCTATTTGCGATATATGCACTATTTAAAAAAAAAGTGCCGAATTATTTACAAGTACATGAAATATCTTTAAATACCTCGTAATGAGAAATTTGCTTCATTGTAGACTTGTGAATTAATTGGACAAATGAGTTTGAGACACCAAATAATTATAAAAAGAATAAATCAATGAAACAAATGTGGATATAGATGTTAACCGGTCCGAACACACGAATGGAGATCTTGAATTTGCAAGAAAATCAGAGGATGGAACATGCAAGCCTGGGCAGTGAATTATTTAGAGATAAGCTGTGAAACATTTGAAGGGGAAGTGCATCCATCATATCGTAGTTAAATGACAAAAAAAGGGTACAATTTGATTAGAAAACAAAGATGATGAGAATATAGATTTATAAGGACATCCATGAAGATAGTTTCTATTTAATGAAACACTTCCAAACTAAGAATCCACAGCTTCAGATCTTCAGTACAAATCACGTACCATTTCATCAATGTGCTTTTTTGCTTCCTTTCATGGTACGTACAATAATTCAACATCACAATTATCAAACTGCCTCTAAAATTTTAGTGCCCATTAATCATACAAGATTTTTCAACTTTTCTCTTATTAATTTCCTCCTTCAATGATCACGTTAGAAGACCTTAATTTCCCATTCAATATATTTTACACTATTTGGTACAAATAGAAGAATAAAATTATATAATAATAATAATGTACAATTATGTTCTTGGCTATTAATTTTTACACAACTTTTGTTGGATAAACGATAGATATTGGATGTTGATAGAATATGTTGTCGTTATTTTAATATAACAAAAATATTTTAGATCATAACAAACAGTGTGTGGTAGGACACATTACTTTTTATTATAAGTCGTATCATATCAATCGGTTTTTGTTTTATGCTATCCTTTTAAATATTCAAGCTCCAACTAAATCCTCACAAATATATTTTGATGACAACTAGAAAACCTCATTCATATTGTACCTACACCCATTACTGTCGATATGAATCCGAATCTATATTAATATAAAAATTACACGTGTATGGAAAAATGTTTCATATTAGGTCATTAAATTTATGATTCTTTTTCTTAATTAAATGGATTAAATAAGAGAAATTACACATTAATTCCTTAATTAATAATTGTAACTGTTCATTTAATTTTCATTAATTTTGTAACTGTCATTTCTTATTAATTACCTTAATTAATAGCTCTCGTAATTAAGAGTATAAGACTATTTATAAATAGGGATAAGATAAAGATAAAAAATAAATAAGAAAAAGTTCTTATACTGAAAATCTGTTGAATTCTCCTCTCGCCTGCTTATCACTTCAATTAGTGGTTTTTAGACTGTGGTTTAGTTATTGTTATCCCGCTCGTGGATATCAGCCAGACCAATGACGCCAAAAGGAATTATTGTAAATGTTTCCGCCAAAATATATGCGCTACAAGAGATAAATAGCATATTATCCGGTTATATTATCTCAAACTATGCATATTGCATGTAATTTTCCTTTGATATTGTTTCACTGAATTGCAACTCTTTTTTCTTATTATTTTTAATTTCTTTTTCATAAACATTCTACATGAAAATGTGATTTGGTACATTAATTGGACTTACTGTAGTCGAAATGTATAAACCGTACGTCAGATGAAAAATAATAATAATAAAAAGAATTAATATTTGAACCGAACCGAAAACCCTAAACCCTAAATCCTAAACCGAAATAACCGAAAACCGAAATTTTAATATTTGGACAAACCGAACCGAACCGATATAATACAATAACCGAATTCAAACCGAACCGATATTTTCGGTCGGTTTGGTTCGGTTAACCGAAAAACCGAAATTTTAAAATTATAATTAAAATAATTCTATAAAAATTACAAATTAAAAAATTCAAATTAAAAAATATATATATGTTTAATTTGAGTTAAATTCACTTATATTAAATTAAAAAAATACAAAAATATTGTTTATTTTAGTAAAAAATGAAAAAAATATATATATAATCAAAAGTTCGATCGGTTCGGTTTTTTATCGGTTTTTACCTTTCAAAACCGAAATGAACCGAAAAACCGAAATTATATTATTTTGAAAACCGAAATCGAACCGAAAAACCGAAAAACTAAACCGAATTAAAAATTTCGGTCGGTTTGGTTCGGTTTTTCGGTTTAAACCGAAATTTGCTCACCCCTATTTAACAGTTTACAAATACCATCCGCAGGCTGCTAATAGTTAGGTCCAACTGTCCTCTCAAAAGAATTTAGGGGTTAACCATAAAGAAGCCCATACGAATTGGAGGCCCAATAATTTCAACAGTCGCATTGTAATATCCTAAATTCAAGCCCACTTGACTGCATTATTTCATAGGGTCATTTCAGCTTTTTTTTTTTTTTTTTCCTTATAGAGAGAAATTGAGTGAAGAGTCGAGCTTAAAAACGTTATCTAGTATCTGATATATCTTAAAAATGACTTTGTTTTCTCCAGTGTTCCATGCAGTTTATGCGACTGAATTAATTTTTCAGTTAATTATAAGAAATATAAGTTTTTGACAAAGTTCATGAATCCATTTATAATTCAAAACAATAATACATTGTAAGATAATTGTTTTTTCTAGTTTAAAGTAGTTAATAACGAGTGGTTTTCAATGTAAGTAGATTTTGATGTTGTTAATTAATGAATTGGAGGTGCAAAGGAGGGATTAGGTGAGATGAGATGGAAATAGCAAGTAAAATTCCAATATCCCTAAACTAAGGGAACTGCGTAACTACCCTTCAACTACCACGTAAAAGGTTTCTTCCAGGAAATGCATTGAACAGTATACGAATCAAAATCTTCTCTTATGGTTTCCAGCCTAATCATGAAAAATGAATGCTGCAATTTCTTTTATTCCTAGTAATACCATGTCCGTGCATTGGGCCAAATTTCCTCTGGTCTTTTATAGAAAAAAATAATAATAAAATATTTTAATTCTTATTTATTCTTGCTTTTGTATATATTGGCCTATAGTTATTATTCTAACCCAAATAGGAAATGCTATTTTTTAAAATATTAATTTATTTTAGTCCATTTATAATTTTTTTTGTTAATTATATTAAAAGACTCTTAATTAGCTCTAACGGTATTTTAGTAAAAAAAATCCACTTGATACTTTAGTATAAACTGTGCAAGTTCATTAAAATAATACTCTAATTTATATATTCATATGGTTTTTTTTTTCTTTTTTAATCAGTTACATGTTATATAAAAACTTATATTTTATTAATATAAAGTTATATATAGAAATAACTCTTTCCACATGTTAAGACTTAATTTATCAATAAAGAAATCCAAACTTTCCATAATCTAATGGATAAACGACGGATATGATAATTCAGTCTAACTTACCAATGAAATTCCTTTTCTAGCAAGAATTTACAGTGACCTTTTCTGATACAAATTCATCCATTATCATAATTAAAAAAGTAATTATTTGAAATGAAGCAAGCAACCAATGAAAAATGAAATTCGCCGGTGAAACCAAACTTCTAATTATCTTACAGTGATAAACCGTTGAATTGAATCACACACCGATCACAAATCCTAATTAACCACCGAAATGTTAAGATGTTTTCAAAATTAACAAACCCCTAATAATTAATATCATATATTCCTATATTTACAAAACTAAATCTGAAAATCATTACTCCAAAACCTCAGATTAATTCCAGTTCAGCCACAAGCTTCTCTTCTGGGAACAATTAGGAAAATAGATTCAAGATCAGGCGGCTGAAAATACCCGTCCTTAGGCGGATTTATCCTTTGCCTCCGACAAATCGTTTTCTTCTTCGGCGGCGGAGGACAGGCCAACTCTTCCGGTATTCGACAATCACGGCGGCGAGGAGTCATGCACTCAGCTTCACTGTCTTCCATTAATATGTAATTGAAGAAGCTTTTGGTTTAAAAATCTGTAATCGAAGTGGAGTAATTTATAGAGAGAGAGAGAGAGATATTAGAGCATAGATGGAAATGGGAATTGGCGCCAGCTTGTTGAGGACGCTGCCGTTTGACTTATCCAATTGTGTGGTGGAAGCTTTGCTTATGTGAGTAGAAGTCTGTAGAATATAACCCACGATTTTTAAATTTTGGATTATTTTATTATTTCTGTTTCCGTGTATTGCAACGTCATTACCAACCAAACATTATTTATATTAAAAAAAAAGAAATGTATTTTTTGTAATATTAGAAAAATAATAAAATAAATTTTTATAATATTTTTGGATTTAATTTATAGTTGAAATTACAACAAAGGGCAAACTCCCCTGTATTTTATTCTAAAAACAAAAATTTCATCAAATATGAAAAATTTTAATTAAAATTAGGACATGAAAGATTGTATCATAAATGAGAATAAAAAAAAATTATCAAATTAAAAGGAATAGTAATTCAATGTATACACACGTATTTGAACCGTCCGATTATGACACGCACGATCCAACAATCGCATACCACATGTGTACGCATCAAATCACAATCCAATTCAAAATGTAAAAAATTCTTTTGAAGATTTAAATTCAATTTTTCTAATAACTTTTATAATTACAATTTGATATTATAATTTTTTTAAAAAAAATAAATAAATAATGAAATTTCTAATCAAATAAATTCCAATGAGCGCCACATCACCTATACATAACAATTAGTGGAGGGTAAAATATGAAATAAATGGGAAGTTGAGCCATTTTTGTAAACTTGTATTCTCTAGATTGACCACCGAAAAATCTCAGTAAATTAGAGTTTTTTTACATAATTATCCTTTTCAATTAATTACGACAATGAGAATATTCACTAACCATTTTTACTATTATAAGTTTATAACTATATTGTAATTGAAAATATACAATTTTTCCCAAAATTTTTTAATTAATTGAAAATTTTCAGATAAATGCATGTAGGAGAGTGGTGGGGTTTGTCTAGCTGGAATGGCACGTGGCTAACCTTTTGCACTTTTCTGTTAATGGAGTATGAGTGAGGTGCACACGCGTAGAAGGGCAGACTTTTAAACTGGACCACACGTTTATGTTGAGTCACCTTTATCATGTGCAGGTAATTTTCCAATTCTGGGCTTAGTGGGTCACGTTGTATTACAATTTAAGTTCACGTGGAGGACAGATCTCCACGTGTCAACTCGGGGTTGGATTTCTACTGCGCTTTCTTCATCTAACAACAACCGACTTCGACTCCGCACGTGCCACCCAGAAAGTGATCTGTACTGCGCTTTCTTCATCTAACAACAACCGACTTCGACTCCGCACGTGCCACCCAGAAAGTGATCTGATCCTGATTTATATTGATAATATTTAAAATGCTCCAACAAAAAAAAAAACATTTGGATGAAGAAAAATGGTCCAACAAAAATCTGTAATATGTTATCCGCAAAAAAAGAATAAAGGACCTATAAAAATTTTTGAATATTTCGACGGTTAAATCAGTATTTTGACTAATAATTAATGAAAATTCAGAGAGAATTTCAGAAAAATGAATATCTGATTTTCTGGATATTTATAGAGTTATATAGTATAGTTTGAATAGGAGTTTATGTTCCTGTTTAGGTAGTATTCCAAATTAAATAAAATTTATTTTTAAGACTCTTCAGTTATCATAAGTCCCCCTCCAGTATATGACATTTATGTCAGTATTTGGGTAGAAAAAGAAAAATCACCAGGCCGCTGAGAAGTGCCTTGCTTTTGGCGCCAAATTAATAGATGCAGTGAAAAAGCATCATCCAGACGATTAGATAGAACCCCTGCATTGTTCTCTTTGTTCGTTTGTATAGACAACTCGAATGATTTAAAATTTGAATGACTTAGAAAAATAACCGAGCTATGACTTAGAAAAAATAACCGAGCTGATGACGAAACCGATGAATAACTGCTCGGGTGGCGTAAAGTCGTCAGGAGCGAAGTAATAAATTGCCAAGTGTATACTTATTGCTCGCCCGAACTTCAGGATAATGTATGAGATATTGAAATAAGACTATCCATAAAGCATAACTGTCAAACTGGAACAATAACAATTGAAATAAGATAGTGCTCGATAGTACACGTAAAACGTAACTGCCGAACTTGAGCTATTAAGGTGAGTACTCGAATGGCGAAATTGCCGAACTTGAGCTGTTGAAGTGAAATTAAAAGCTCGGATGGCAATACTACCGAATGAACAATTAAAATGAAACTAAGTGCTCGGATGGTGAAAATACCAAACTTGAGCGATAAATGGCGAAATTGCCGAACTTCATACTCGAATGACGAACTAGCCTGAGTGAGCTAACAATAAGATAGATGCTCTTATGGCGTAACTGCCTGAGTGAGCTAATAATGAGATAGATGCTCTTATGGCGTAGCTGCCTGAGTGAGCTAACAATGAGACTAAGTGCTCGTGGCAAAATTGCCGAGTGAGCAATTAAAATAAGACTAAGTGCTCGTGGTGAACCTGCCGAGTGAGCAATTAAAATGAGATCTAGTGCTCATAGCGAGCCTGCCGAGTGAGCAATTAAGATAATACTAAGTGCTCGTGGCGAACCTGCCGAGTGAGCAATTAAAATGAGTTCTAGTGCTCGTGGCGAACCCGCTGAGTGAGCAATAGGCTACTGGTAATATAATTTTCAATTCAAAATAAACTGCACTGTAACTTAGAATGAACGAATAAATCTGTATAACTCGATTAGCGTATAGCTAGAATGAACAAATAAATCTACATCACGTTGTAGAGTTTACATTGCTTGTTGTAAAACTTTGGTTGCATAAAGCTTAGAATTGCATGCTTTGCTCTCCCCCCTGAAACTGAGCTGAGTGAAAACTCGGCTCATTTTAGGTGATAACAGCTAATTTTTAAATATGCAAAAAGTTTCAATTTAACTTCTGCCTCACTGGCGAACAAGTTAGCATAAGTGTAGCATAAAAATACAAATTCAGCAAACATACTTGCGCAAGGCAATTGATTAGCTGCATAAGCTTTTGCTTCCTATTTTGAGGATAGGTTTGTATTGCATGTGCCAAAATTTAGCCAACAGAAACATGTTGGACTTCACAAAATAAATGATAAAATCACATGTACTTCAGTTGAGAGATACATATGAAGGTACAATAAAAATGTACTTGAGAGAGAAATGTACTTGCAAAAAGGCATGTAAGAAGCATACTTGTCCCTTCGAGTCTAGACTGAGAGCTGCCTCGGTCATTATTATTCTTGTTCGTATTGTGTCGAGCTTTTAAAGAATTCAACGGATAGAAATTAAAAACCTACTTATCTTTTTTGGTAGATTGTTAGTTAAACAAATACAAGTTGAAGAATAATAAAAATCAAGGCAGTGAATATCTGAAAAGCATAATCAAGTCGCATATAATCATACTTACATGAATGAGTCAAAGATTTTGTCTCAAATAGAATATTTTGACATAGTATTGCATATTGATAATCTTTAAATTGCAGCATTTGCATAGATGAGAAAATGTACAAATTGGTTAAATCTTACACAAGATTACCAACTGCACAAAGCTTTAAGACAAAAAATGGTTAATGATAGAGGTAATTAAATCCATTTCATAGATATATGCATATATTTGGATTTTTGCAGTTTGAATTAATGGAGTGAAATAACATTGTAGCGGATTATGCTTAAATATATAAGAATGCCAGAATTAGGATTGCTAACCGAACGGCTGTGAAGAATGGCCATGAAGAGATCATGTCAACCAAATAACCATCTTTCGAGACTCAGTGACTCATTTGAGTCTTGTTGATATATTACTATTCTGATGCCAGAAAGAAGAAATTAACTGTCGTTCGCAAAAAGAAGGTGTGAATGGTAGGAGCGCCTGTGGTAATGGAATAGCCATGAAGAGAACCTTGTGACTCCGTAAGTAACAAAATACTTTACAGAAGTAATACACATCAGAGTTCCCAATAGTGTTCAATGTCTATCTCAAGAAATTCAACTTGGTTTATGTTTGAGTCCTAAATCCTACTCAAGATCTGCATCACATTTTAGCTCCTATCCAAGAAAACCATTTACAAAGACCATTGCAGCTTGTCAGAATATACTGCAAGGTAAGAGATTTGAGGATGCGCATCAGATTTTTCTGAAGATCAAAATTGCCTATTTATGCATTCACGACAATCTAAGCCTTAGGTTGCGCATTTTATGATCTATAGTGTGCTCCCATTTGATTTTCATTCTGCTTTAGCAAAAATGTTGAAGACATGACGTGATCTTCAACATTAAGGGATTCCTTTGCTTCGTCAAATCTTCTGGCCAATCTTAACCCCATATCAACCTCACCATGCACTCTAGAAGCATTAATCATGACCCTCCAAACAACTGCATTTGGCTGTATGGACATTTTCTTCACAAACTTATTAGCATAAATGGTTCTGCATTAGTATCAAGACAAAAATGCCATTCTGCCGCATTATGCATTTATCTCCTCAAAAGGCCCTCGCCGAAGCTCCACCGGCAGATGGTGCTACCACCAAAACGTAGATCATGCCGCTAGAAGCCCTGCACCACCAGTCACGCGCCAGAAGGAGTGGTGGTTTGGCTAAAAATGCCGCCGGAACGTCGCGGCACCTTCTTCCCCGATCTGTTTATCGCTAGCTAGTGAGGAGGCATGGTGGATACCGGTTGAAGCGTCTCGGCCTGAGGAGTCCACTAGCGTTGTGCGTGTCACCGTCTACCACTGGAGTTGGCCGAAAAATACAGACGAAGCTCACGGTTTGAGAGGAGAGCAAATCGCAAAATAGGAGTAGGGAACGGCGGCGGGGGAGGAAGGCGCCGTCGCTTGTGGCTAGCGCTGGTCGCCTGTGCTAGAGTGCGGGTTGCCGGCGCTTTGCACCTTTCTTCTCCAATTTTCGCTTTCTGCGTGTTTCCCCTGTGTCCTTTTTTTTGCGACAATTTTCTTTCTTCTTGACCGATGACGACTCTGAAAGATCTGAAGGTCGCGTGTTCGATCCACGCTCACCGTACCAATGATAATATCGTCGAAGAAAAATCTGTAATATGTTACCTGCAAAAAAAGAATAAAGGATCCGTGGAGATTTTCGAATACTCCGACGATCAAATCAGTATTTTGACTAATAATGAATGAAAATTCAGAGAGAATTTCAGAGAGCGGAATACCTGATTTTCTAGATATTTATATAATTATGTACTAGAGTTTGAATAGGAGTTATGTTTCTGTTTATGTAGTATTCCAAATTAAATAAACTTTCTTTTTAAGACTCTTCAGTTATCAAATCATATTTACCAATAATTGCAACATTTATAGGATTAGATTAATCAAAAATTAATTTCAAGTTTGAGGAGATGTAATTTGGACCGCACAATATTACATACATATCCAGACCAAATTACTATTTAAATTTGAGATAGGAGATTATTAGTCAGATTGAATTATTTTTAAAATGAATTCAACTCATTTGATCAAATAATCTTGTAATAGAATTTAATTATCCAATGATTGAATGGGGTCTTTCATGCCGGATTAAAACAATTCTTTAATCAAGCCATTATCTTCTTTTTGTCGAAGTATGGTTATTATATACGATTGAATATGATATAATATGAATATTATATCATAAGTTTCAAAAAAATATGAATTATTATATCACAGATTGATCCTCAAAATCATAAAATCCGTTCCTCAAAAAAAAAAAATTATAAAATCCGTAAATGTATTGCAAAAGATAATTAATTTATAATCATTTTTAATTATCTATGAATATAATAGATATAAAAGTATTAAGTGGAGAAAAACATTTAAACTAACCTTAATAATAAAAATATAAAATTTTCATAATAAAATTCTATGTGAATATTACCGCTTTTGCATTTCATTGTTATTTTTTAAATAAATTTTTAATATTTATAGTAAATTTACTAAATGAGATTTTTAATAACCAAATAGAATATTTTAATTATAACAACTTTTTTAAATATGATATTTTAAATTAAAACAATTTAATTTGTTTGATCTCTCTACATATCTAATCATAATTATTTTTACACCTAACAAATTTTAATTCGATTTATGGATCATATCTGTACACATATTCAATCCAATTCATGTGATTCGAAAAATTTTTGATCCAATTATCATCGAGTTACAAATCAACTCATCTTGACCCGTATCAATAACGCGCGCAACTTGAATCACATACTCTGCAACCGGGTCAATTTCACCCATGGTCACTCAACTTATCACTTATCGCGCAAAAGTAACCGACTTTTTTTTTCTTACTTAAATGTCACTGAACTTTTAACATTATTACACAAAAGTCATGTTGACCGGAATCCGGCGACGACCCTTGCCGGATTGATGACTTTTTTGCAAAAATGTTAAAAGTTCAGTAACATTTAAGTTGAAAAAAAAAGTTAATTACCTTTTCGAGATAAATGATAAGTCTAGTGACCGTGAGTGAAATTAATTTAAATGTAACATTTGTTGAACTTATCAATCCGGCAAGAGTCGTCGCCGGATTCCGGTCAACATGACTTTTGTGCAATAATGTTAAAAGTTCAGTGACATTTAAGTAAGAAAAAAAAAGTCGGTTACTTTTGCGCTATAAGTGATAAGTTGAGTGATCATGGGTGAAATCAACCCTCTGCAACCTTAATGTGATGGTACTACCAGTACCACTATTTATGAAAGTAATATTATATTTGCTAACAATTCATCAAGCATTCAATAATATTATTATAATGGATCCTTAGCAAAAACCAAGACGCAATTCTGTCCCACCTGCTATCATGGATGAATGAATGCCAAACTACATGGCTAAGCATTCGGTATTTTCACAGGGAAGCAAAATTTCTTATATTTAAAAAATAAATAAATAAACGGGTTGATCAATGATTTACATTCGATATGACCCATTCACAGCTTGACCCACTTACGACATAGCTCGTTTGTTGGATTTTATTTTTATATAATTATTTAAAAATTATAAATTATGTGTTTAAAATATTTATTTCATATGACATAATGTGCATATGCATAACAAACTAGTTAGAGAAAATTGAACTTACATTCTAATTTTAAAATACATAAATGTTACTAATTTAACAAAAATGCCTTGAAAAATTGGAGGTCTTTTTAAAATTACTATTCAATCTTTTTTTTAAAATTTCAAAAATACATTCTTTTTAATTTTTATTTTTTAAAAAGTGATAAAAAAATATCACTTTTTAATAACATACCTATTTATACTCGCACAAACATAAACTTGTTATATTTCATGTATCTTTTGCAATACACCTAATCTAAACAAATATCCTTTATCTAAAAAAAAGATTATATTTTTTTTTTTCCTTCTTCACATTACCGCTCGATCAGCCAATCAATTAATATCAAATTAGTGATGATAAAATTTATTCTTATCTGCTGCTAATCACTATTAAATTTACAATGAATCGTATGAATTTAAGAATGCCATTCGGTCTAACATTATATACCATATGATATAACAATTTACATTTAAGAATTTCATGGCATTGAATTTGGTAGGGGTGAGCATGATCGGTTAACCGGTTCATGAGTCTTAGTCCATTAATCAGTCCATTGATATCGTTTTTTTGAAATTTCAGTCCATTAACCAGTCCATTGCCATCTGTTAACCAGTCTATCGGTTTCGGATTTTCGGATCGGTTACCCAATATTTTTTGGTTAACCATTATAATTATAAATATATTCATAAATAGAATTAAAATATTCAAGATACTTAAAAATTAAAATTTTTTCACTATAATATAACATTATTGTTGTTAAAATAAAAATATTTGGTGGATATAAGCAAATTTGTTTTTAAAAATTAATATTTAATAAATAAATATATTAACCGGTACATAATCATTTTTAATTAGATAAATTGTTATACTTACTAATAGCCAATTAAAAAAACTTAAAAATTTTAAAATAATTAATATAATGAAAAAAAGTACATGCTCACCTTTAATTAGGATAAATTGTTATATAAATTGTTATAAATTATTAATAAATTAACTAAAAATTCGGTTTCGGTTCGGTTAACCAGTCACATGAGTCAAAAATCATTAACCAGTCCATTAATATCGGTTTTTTCAAAACACTAACCATTAATCAATCCATTACAATCGGTTAACCAGTCCATCGGTTCGGTTTCAAATTTTTTTCGATTAACCGAGTCCATCGGTTTTTTTGCTCACCCCTAGAATTTGGTATAACTATGTATAATAAGGTATACCGCATACCAAATATATATACCAAGGTGTGTACCAATAGGTAGGGTTAAGCAACGATCGGTTCGACTCAATAACCGAACTGAACCTAAATAACCGAAAACCGAAATATTAATATTTGAACAAACCGATTCAAATCGAAATTATATGATAACAGAACTATAACCGAACTGAAATTTTTGATCGGTTCGGTTCGGTTAATCATTTAACTGAAATGTTAAATTTATAATTAAAAAATTGTATCTAAAAATTATACAAAATTACAAATCATAAAACTAAAATAAAAACATCTAAATTGAAAAATATATGTATATAATTTGAATTCAAGCCCCTTAAATTGGATCAAGAAATACAAAAATAAAATTTATTTATGTAAAAATCAGGAAAAATAACATATATTAATAATTGTTCGGTCGCTTCGGTTTTTTTTATTTTTGCCTTTCAAAACCAAACCAAAATAACCGAATTTGGTGGACTTTTGAAATCGAAACCGAATCGAAAAACCGAACTAAATTGAAAAAATCAATCGATTTGGTTCGATTTGAACCGAAATTTTCTTACCTCTACCAATAGGTATAACACATAATGAGATTAGAATTTTCTACCCCAAATTTGGTATACTTATGTATACTGATATATACATACTGGTATATCAAACTGTATTATTTTAATTCACAATTTGAATTCGATATGCCAATATATATTATATGGTATATTTAATTTCAATATCAAAATTACCTATTTGCAATTATATATGCTCACATACAAAAGTTTACCGACTGAAAATATAAAAATTAAAAAATTTGAGACCCCATAAGTATGAAGCCTTCAACTTGTAAATTTTCTATGACGGTGCGATCAGGCAAAAAATGTAGAAAGCCAAATACGATGGTGTAATCGGCGATTGTAATTGCTTGAGAATGCATAAGTGTGAGTGGCGGTGGTAATGTCTGGAAGAATGCAGAGGAGCAAGAGGGAGCGATAATGGTTTGAAGCATGAAGAGAGTGATTTTTGGGAAATTTTGATATGTGATTTTGTTTATGAGACTTTAAATTTGATAAACGTAAATTGGAGAATTAGAATTTTGATTAATAATTAAAATTTGTACTAAATTAAATTTGATTTTTTAAAAGCATAAATTTAAAAATTAAAAGTGAAAAATGTATTTTTAAAATTGAAGGAAAAAGTGGTATTTTATATAATTTTCTCAATTTTTTTTTGAAATGAAATCATTATGAAGACCGTATCCAATTCCTTGGGATTGCGTGTAAGTAGTGCAAGGGGACTACATATTTTAGTTAAACTTTTCATGGGGACTCCTACTTGGGCTTATCCTTTATTTCATATTACACTTGGCCTCTTATCAATCAAATTCTGTATTTTGAAGAGTAATCCATTGCACATTTATTATTATTATTATTATTATTATTATTATCAACCTCTTCAACATTTATTTTTTTTAAGATAAATTAGGCTTCATTGAGAAGAAGAAACAGCCCTGAGGGCACCAAAAATACAAGGAGGGGAGATGAATCCCAAAACACACGACCTGGCATAGAATAGGATGCTCTTGCTAACTCATGAGCAATACTATTCGTTGACTGTTTAACGAATCCAAAATGGATATTATATAAAGAACAAGACATCTGTTTACAATCACTAACAATGAGATCTAAATCAGAGCAGTTGATAGAGGTTGAGGACAGGGCTTGAACAATTAGAAGGGAATCAGATTCAATAATAACACTAGAGAAACCGGACTCCTTTACCCAGCTTAAAGCTTCTCGGACACTTAAAGCTTCAGCCACCGTAGGATCTATCTTGCCATTTATAAGATTACAACCCGCAGCAACAAAGTTCCCCTCATAATCTCTCGCCACAAAAGCCAAGCCGGTCTTCTGCCCTTCATCAAACGTTGCCGCATCAGTGTTGATCTTCAAAATATTAACGAGAGGAGGACACCAGTGCTGCACTCTCGAACTAACTTTCACCTGGGGGGACTGTTGCACTACATGAGCCAACTTCCATTCAGAAATAGCAGATACAGCCTTAGAAGCAACAAAACCCGACGAAAGCTTAACTTTCCAGATAACCTCATTTCTAGCTCGCCAAATAGACTAGCTAGTTAAAATAGCAAGTCCACAGAAATCCAAATTGGAAGTATCCAGTAAAAAGATAAACTAAGAAGCCATATCAGTACAATTACCTCTAACATAACTCACAGCAGATTTGTTCCACACTTCTTTAGCATATGGGCAGTCAAGCAAAATATGAACAAGAGATTCATTGTCAGTTTCGCACATAGGATAGATTTGGTGGACATCCATACCTTTTAAAGCCAGCAAAGATCGAATAAGCAGACAATTGTGAAGAGCACGCCAGAAGAACTGTTTAATTTTGGGGGGACCGCTAGACTCCACATCTTTTTGCAATCCACCGCTATTAAATGATGGAAAGGGTAGGTTCCAGAATGGAGGAGCTTGTAAGCACTCTTCACAGAATATACACCATTACTTTCAAGGACCCATTGCCATATATTTGCTTTGTTTTATCGGCTGAGAGGGATACTAGAAATGAGATGGTTGTCCTTTTTATTAAAACTAGAGTAAATAAGGGCATAATTCCATTGTTGAGATGCCTCATCTATCAGCTCAGAGACCTTCAAATTATTCCTAAGGGAAGAAAGAGAGGACGAAATGAAGGGATTAGACTTGTTATGTAACCAAGGGTAAGTAGAGACATTTATATCCTTCCCATTACCCACTCTCCACCTACACCCAGCTTTAATCTTATCTCTAGCAGAGAGGATGCTTTGCCATGTGAAACTCGGATTGTGACTAAGGGTAGCCTCCCAGAAGTGGCAGTTTGGGTAATACTTGCCTTTAAGCACCTGAGCCATTAGAGACTTATCATCAGATAATAATCTCCAGCTTTGCTTCTCGAGCATTGCTAAATTAAAGCTACGAAACGTACGAAAGCCTTGACCTCCCAAGCTTTTTGGCAAGCATAATTTATCCCACGCCATCCAGGAAATGCCCTGTCTTGTATTCTTATTAGTTCCCCACTAAAAAGAGTTTAACATCTTCTCAATTTTTGAACAAAGGCTAACAGGTAAGAGAAAAATACTCATAGTATATGTGGGAAGAGATTGGGCTACTGATTTAAGTAGAACCTCTTTCCCTGCTCTAGAAAGGAGCGTGCGATTCCATCCACTAATGCGCCTCCAAATTTTCTGCTCAATATACAAGAAGATATCTTTTTTGTTTCTCCCTATTAACGATGGCAAGCTCAGATAGTTTTCATGTTTGGCATTGGGGTCTATAGAGAGAACAGATAACACATCACTTCTTGATAAGGTGGAAATATCCGAGCTGAAAGAGACAGAGGACTTACTGAAGTTAATTAATTGCCCAGAATCCATGGCATAAGTATCAAGAATATTCTTAATCACAGAACCTTCCTGTTAATTAGCTCAAAAAAAATAAGTAACTATCATCGGCGAAGAACAAGTGAGTAACAGCTAGAGCTTTCTTGGCAACCTTACACCCATGAATCTGGCCTTGACTAGTAGCATCTCTGAACATAGCTGATAGACCTTCCGCACAAAAGATGAATAAGTATGGAGATAGAGGATCACCCTGCCTTAAACCACGATTAGGCTTGATCGGTCCTAGAAGCTTGTTATTACAAGGGATAAAATAAGTGACAGACTCCACACACATCTTCATGATCTTAATCCACCGATCGTTAAAGCCCAGCTTGCACATAATTGCTTCAAGAAACTGCCATTCGACCCTATCCTAGGCCTTGCTCATGTCAAGTTTGAGGGCTGCCAGACCATCTCTCCTTTGGGTTTTCCTTTTCAAGAAATGCATTAGTTCAAAGGCCACAAGAAAATTGTCCGAGATCAACCTGTTGGTAACAAACGCGCTCTGATTGAGAGAAACAATAGAAGGCAGAATCATTTTCAATATGGATGAGAGCATCTTAGCAATAATTTTGTAGATAGTACTGCATAAGGCTATGGGTCGCAAATCAGACATTTGCTCAACATATTGCTTTTTAAGTATAAGAACTATAGCAGTTTTATTCAACTCTTCAGGCAGACTGTAGTTTCGAAGAATTCTAAGGCATTCTTGAGTGACATCCTTGCCTACAATTCCCCAACATCGTAAAAAGCCGCATACATACCATCCAACCCAGGTGCTTTGTCTGGGTGTATGCTAAATACAGCCTCCTTGACTTCTTCCTCTATAAAATCTTACATTAGAAACTCATTTTGTTCATTAGTCACCCGACTCTCAACATGAGAAGATGTAATCCCAGTGTTAGAGTTGGAAGCAAAAAAAAGATCATTAAAGTAACCTATAATTACTTCCTCTAAGCCATCATCCCATTTACAAACACGACCAGTAAGGTCCTTCAAAGAAGAGAACTGATTTTTGCGTTTACGCTTTGACGCCACAGCATGAAAATACTTTGAGTTAGAATCCCCATCCTTCAACCAAAAAAGCTTAGCACGTTGTCTTTAGAAGATTTCCTGTTGACGCAACGTATCCAGGTACCTCTTATGCAGATTCGAATAATTCGCATGATTTTCAGCTCTAGCGTGCTTCATTCTATTCCTCAAATCCGCTAGCTTTTCTCTAAAATTCCCCGTTACTCGTTGTCCCCACTTGGAAAGAGCCTCACCATAACTTTTTATCTTAAAACCAAGGGGAGAATTTGTAGAAGAGAACCAAGAATCACAAACCACATCAGTAAACTCTGTCTTATTAAGCCAAGCATTCTCGAATCTAAACCTATGAGCCTTTTTAGAAGGAGCTACCACTATTGGATCCAACAGAATAGGGAAATGATTTGAAGAGGATTGGTTGAGATTACTGACCTTATAAATGGGAAATTTATCGATCCACAAAATATTACCCAGAGCCCGATCAAGCTGCTCCTGAACCCAGCCATTAGCTTCACTGCCCCTTGACCACGTAAATTGGTAACCCCCCATGCCTAGATCAGAGAGATTTGCTGCTTCAACTGTAGACTTGAAACCATCAATTAGGTGAGATGGTTGAGTGTTCCCCCCATTCTTCTCTCTTGGATCGAGGATATCATTAAAGTCCCCTAAAACACACCATGGCAATCCAGACTTGTGAGCAAGATCCTACAGTAACTTCCAAGTGACATTTCGTTGATTTCTGTTGGGCTTTCCATAAAAGCCCGTTAAGCGCTAGCCTTCTAAACTCTTCACACAAACTTCCACATCAATATGGTATTTTGAGTATCCAATTAGCCGAGCATCATTTTTGTTCTTCTACAAGAGAGCTAGCCCACCACTCCGGCCCATTGGATTCACATAAAAAAAGGCCTTCATGGCCGAAATCTTTATTAATAATCTCCAGCTTCTCCCTACTACATAAAGTTTCTATAAGAAAAACAAAGTTGGGCTTTTTCAATAACACAAGGTCTCTGAGGACCCGAACTGCCTACGGGTTGCCCATCCCTCGGCAGTTCCAGCTGAGGCAACTCATAATGCTAAGCGGGCCTGTTCGCTAGAGCCCGCCCTTTCTAAGTTTTTTGAATCCATGCTGGTCTTGTTACATGGGCCAAATTCTGGCCTTAACATACCATCTACCTCCATGTTTCTCCCTTCCTTACAACGTCGCTTGGGATCTATAATAACCACGCCTTCATCCTTTTGTTGGCTTCCTACTTTACCACTCTCATCTTCTTAAATAACTTCCATAACTTCCTTTCCTTTTCCATTCCCCACTTTTTTTGGCGAAATCATAGAACCACTATTCCCGCCTTTCTCCATGCTTCCCATATCCGCTTGATTTCCTTGATTGTCGGACTTACCAAAACTCCATTTGTCAATCGCCATTCTATCTCTGGAAACTTGTGTGCCTATCGAATGTGTGGAGTTCAATGGTGGTATTTCATGAAGCCATTGCTCACCAATAGAAAGAGATGGTTTCCTATTAGTAACATGAATGGATTCATCAAAGAGGCGCGACAGATCTGCAGTATCTTTTTGGTAGAGAACTGGGCATTGCTTTTCACCATGTCCGATCATAGCACATAAGAAACACACCGTTGGGAGACGTTCATACTTAAACTCAATTACAATCCAACTCCCACATGCCTTTTTAATTTTCATCATATGCTTTAGAGGTTTTGTAACATCCACTGCCACTCGAATTCGCATATGGTTGATCCAGGTCCCTGAAAAGTTCTTTGGGTCGGCATTGATGAATTCCCCAATATACTTTCCGATACTCTCAGCCACCTTTACTGACATGAATCCCACTGGTAGTTTATAAACTTGAACCCATATCTGCATCCATTTGAGACTCAAGTTTTTTGGTTGTTCATTCTCCTATAATCTCTTAACCAGCAAGACTTGGTTATCAAAGGTCCATGGCCCATTTTCAACAACTCTCTGCACATCTAACTCATGAAAGAATTGGAAGATAAAAAGATTAGGATTTAAATCCTTAATGAACACTCCCATTCCTAGTCGCCACAATGCAGCCAGTGTTTGTTTCATTGCCTATACATTGATTACCTTTTTCGTAAAAAATCGTCCAACAAGACTCCATCGCAGATCTATAAGTTGATTTTTGATTGCATCATCCTCAATAATTAGGCCTTCATTTTCATCATCATTGACCGAAAAGCTGATCATACTGTTGGCTGATAGTCGTAGCACTTGCTTGATTAGTAGTCATTATGAGAATTTGAGAAATCATACTCCAAAGCGTGAAAATAACTTGTTAAGAAACAAGAGAAAAACTCATGTCAAAAGACAGACTCGGGAGTTTCACTTAGACTTCCAATATGGTAAATCCCAAAAGATGCTTTTTTTCCTCCAACCAAAGTTTTTGTTGATTCTGCCATTAACTTCATCAGCATCAAGTTCTGTAACTTTAAGCAAACCCAATTCATTAATCTCTTGCAATATTTTCTCACTACTTCTAATAACAGGAGGAGTTGCTTGTACTACTATATTCTTAATAAACTTGTTCTTGTTGCATCGGAATGGGTGATCAGGTGGAAGGAATTTCCTGTGGTTGTCAAACCAAGATGTTTTGCACCCATTTTGAAGATAAAAAGCATCTGAATCATCGCCACAATAAGAACAAGCTAATTTTCCTGCCGTGCTCCAACCAGACAACATAGCATAGGCAGGAAAGTCACTGACCGTCCACATTAATGCTGCTTTCAGCATAAATTTCTGTTTAAGAGATGCATCATATGTTTCAACACTGATATCCCAAATCTGTTGCAATTCAGATATCAATGGCTATAAATATACATCAATTTTATGTTTGAATTTCTAGGCCCTGGAACAATCACCGTCAAGAATATATATGTCTCATTCATACACATTAATGGAGGCAAATTATAAGGAGCAATTATGATTGGCCATGACGAATATTGTTGGACTGATTGACCAAAAGGTTGAAACCCCGTTAGTGCTCAAATACAGCTGAACATTTCGAGGTTCAGCAGCAAAATCAGGATGGATGTTATTGAAATGTTTCCATGCGACTGCATCAGATAGATGACTCATTATTCCATCTGTGTTTTCGTGTCCATCATGCCATCTCATGTGGGGTGCAGTAATTTCAGATGCATATAGTCTTTGAAGTCTCAATGTTAGCGGAAAATAATACATACGTTTCCAAGGTACCAATTTCTGCTTCTTAGTACAATTTCTTGATTTGTACATAGGTTGACTACAAAATTTGTAATCTTGTAAATTCATGTCATCCCTTCAAAACAACATACATCACAACCTGCAATAGTCAATTTTCTTAACAGGCAAACCTAGACCTCTAAATCTGCTAATTGCTATTATATTATTTAAAATCTGAATATACCAATAATATTAATATTTAAAAATTATTAAATTTTCCTTAAAATGTATTTTTTTTCTATAATTTAGCTTTAGAGTGGTTGATTCGTGAGTTAATTACATTGGCGGTAATCCAACTTGAATAGCTAGTCATAATAAAATGATATGTGACAAAAAAAAATTGCTAAACTATTATTTTTTAAAATAAAAAATAAATTTTACTAGAAAATTAGAAACTTAAGTGCTTGAGTGACACGTAAGCATAACAATCATGCTTCTAAAATCTCCATGTACTCAATATTTACAAGACTAAAAAATTTAAATTTACAACATCAATACGATTGCAAATTAAAAATTTAAATTTAATTAATTTTACTTTGCAAATTTTTTTATTACGGCCAATAATTTATTATTCATAAAGTTTGATCAACAATTTTGTAGAATAATTCGACGAAAAGGAAAAGTTTGGGTAGTAATTTGGAAAAATTGCTTCAAAGTGTCAAATAGGTCAGACAAGCCGGTTCGGCGGTCCGAGCAAACCGGTTTTGTTGCTGCTGCTATGGCAATTGAAGTTATGGTCTTTGAGTTTACTCGTTTATCAGTTTAGCTCAAAAAAGAAAAGTTGCTGCAACAAGCTTCGTGCCCCCTAAACCCTTCCATAATTCTTTCACCACTCCGTGAGAGAAGAAGACTTGGACGGGGGACCCAAATATGCCATTTATATCCCAAATTCAGAGACAATCTGATTACAACTTCTTCTCTTTTTCTACTCCTATCGTCATCGACAATGGCGCCTCTTATTTCCGCATCGGGTACCCCTTAATCCCTAATTTTACCTAACGGACACTCTCACAGTTGCTTTGCTCTTTGTTCAATTCTTGTAAATTGTTAATTTTTTTTGTGATTCATTGTGTAGATGGGCCGGAGAGACTGATCCTCGAGTTATTTTCCGCAATATTGTTCAGCGCCCGCGCCATAAAGCCACTGGTAAATCTCTCTCTCTCTCTCTCTTTTAATTTGCTGTCTGGGATTTCATTATAAGAGAAAGTTATGTTTTTTGTTGCTGGGTATATCGTTTTCTTGCATATATTATTTTTTATTTATTTTGTATTCTTTTATTAGGAAATTTCAAATTACTTTGCTTTTTGTTGATGTGCAGGGAAACTGTGAGTATTGTTGGTGACCATGATCCTGCATTGTTGAAATACTTTGACTGCACTCGCTCAGGGCCTCGCTCTGCTTTTGACAGTAATGTTGTTTATCAATTCGAGATTATGGAATATGTAAGTTTTATTCCTCTTATATGTTGTATATGGCTATTACATTATTATGTAAAACAAAATGTGGGTTATGCAATTTAGGACATGGAATTTTGTGGGTTGCAAGATTTCCCCTCCCCCCCCCCCCCCCCCCCCCCTTGATTTTGCACTCTCTTTTCAAAACTATATTGAGCTTGAGACAGTTGGTTGCAACCTCATTGTCTGTGTAGATTGTTGACTTCTTAGTTGGATATGTTCAGAACAGTGGTTTCAGTAACTGATTCTTTTAATTTGTAGATTCTTGACTTTGGATTTGATCGACTGGGAGCAAATGGATCACAGGTATCATGAGTACATTGCTTAAATAGAGATAATGATGTTTTAGGCTACTTTAATGGAAAGGTTATGGTCTGTGGTTGGTTTGCTTCCACTTATGGCTACAATACTGTGAACTTTTTAATCTTCTTTAATAGCCATGTCTTGCACTCCACTTCAAATCTTGTAAAATTCACATATTGCACACATGATATTTGTTGAATAGGGGATTAGGGTCATAGAATTGCATAGTTAACTAGACAATTGTCAACTTGTCAACAATTTTTACATTTTGAATTAAATTAAGTTTGATTTTGTTGCTTAGCTCTAGAACCTTTTGGTAATTTGAGATCATATGGGTAGAATATAGCATTAATTTGGTGTAAGATTGGCTTTATGAATGATGCATGCATGAAGAACAGTACTTTGGTTTTCTCTATGAAATATAAAGTATTTAGCACATGCTGTGGGGTTTTCACTTTACATTGCATAATTAGTGCTGTCTGATGGTTTTAGGTTGATATATTCAGAAAGACTGTTTCTTGATTTTCTTTGTTCATTTGAGGGCAGAACAGATTGATCATCCTGTCCTGATCACAGAATGTGTATGCAATCCAGTTCAATCACGCAGTAAAATGGCAGAGCTTCTTTTTGAAACTTATGGAGTTCCATCAGTGGGTAAAATTTCCTATTGATCTGAAAGTTTTCTGTGAGGGGCAAGCCCTTTTTCTGTCATATGTCTATGGCACTTCTAACTAACCTTTATTCTATGCTGTCTTAACAGCATTTGGTGTAGATGCTGCATTTAGCTACAAGTATAATCAGCGATATGGAATTTGTGATAAAGATGGCCTTGCTATTTGCCCAGGATTTACAACCACTCATGTTATTCCGGTAGGGTATCGTAAACTTGGTATCATCTACTTAAGACTAATGTGAAAGTGATATTTTCAGAATTGGGTGTTGTTTGTTTGTGTATATTTGCATGTATATATAACTGCTTCACTGGTTTGCAATCACAAACAAGTTTTGTCATGGTTAATCAATTAGTCAGTGCCCAAAATTTCTTTACAATGCATTTTGCTAGATAATTGGAAGCCAAGTCCTTAAATTTGAGATTGCTTGTTGACATGTAAAGCAGACGATAAGAAAATCACTGTGCTTGAACCAGTATTGTCAAAGGTGAGAAGGTGCATGCCTCACTTGATGCTTATTTGTTTAATTTACTCTCCTATCACATGTTAAAATTTACAGCATATGATGGATATGATAAGAAAAAGCGCAAAGCATGAGATGCCATTAAACAAATAAAAAAAGGGTTGGATCTGAGCATCTTTCTCTCTGCACATCTGTTGGTTGTTAGTAAAGTTTGCTTGAGGATGGACAATATCATGCCTTGAGATGATTACTTAAACGTATTTCTGCTCATTATTATTATGGCCTTTTTAAGTTCCAAATGTATTTACTTTCCTTTTCCATACTCAATTAAAATTTATTTATATTTGGAACTGATTAGAAGTGATGAATAGGATCAAACGTAGCCAAGATCACCATTTTCCATTGTTTTATTTGATGCTAACTTTTGTTTGGATCCCAGTTTATTGGTGGAGAACCTGTTTATAAAGGATGCTGCAGAACAAATATTGGTGGATACCATGTCACTGATTATCTGAAACAACTCCTTTCACTTAAATATCCTCATCACATGTAAGTATAACTTGAGATGGACTCTGCTTCAATCTAATAGGCACATTTTGTATGACTTGTTGGTGTTGTTTCTCAAATGCTCAAAACAGGGCTAGATTTACATGGGAAAAGGTTGAAGACCTGAAGATGGAGCACTGTTATATTGCACCCGATTATGCAGCAGAAGCTAAATTATTTCAAGTAATGAACTTGGTATTTCTCTGCTTGCCCTCTTTCTGAATCCCAGAAGCATTAATGGTTTGATATTATGTGACAGAAAGGGACCAAGGAAGCTGAAGAGATAACCAGGTGTTGGCAGCTCCCATGGGTTCCACCACCAGTAGAGGAACCTCCTTCGGAGGAAGAGATTGCCAGGAAGGCAGCCATAAAGGAGAGACAAGGTCAACGCTGCGAGAAATGGCTGAGGCAAAGAGGTCATCTAGGATAAATGAACTAGAGAATCAGTTGCGTGGTATGGAATTCCTTTTGCAGCAGATTGAACAAATAGATGAGGATGAAGTTCCGTCTTTCCTAAAAGATACTGGCTACGTCTCAAGGCAAGAAATTGAATCTTCAATTGTGAAAGTAACTCAGTCTTTACGGAAAGCAAAGGGAGAACCAAAAGCTGAACAAGTTTGAAGTTGAAGATAAAAGTGATTCTTCTGCAAATGATAAATATCCTTTAGTTGATGTTCCTGACAACATGTTGACCCCTGAGCAGGTATGCATTGCTCCATTTAAACTCCATCTAACTATACTGTCTGCTACTTTATTGTTGTCTTTCATTTTAGAATATGCACAAAAATTCTCATTTGCAAGTAAAGCTACTTTTTTTCCTTGTGCTGTATCCATATTTTCTTGTTGTGCGATTATTGACTAGCATTGCTGTAGATTTTCCTCATTGTTAATGGTATCATTTGCTCTTAATGATATTTTTTACAGCTAAAGGAGAAAAGGAGACAGTTGTTCCTTAAAACCACATCTGATGGCAGGCAACGAGCCAAACAGAAACGTCAAGAAGAAGAGTTGGAACGTGAAAGAAAAAATCAACTGGATGAAGAAAAACGCTTGTATGTTCAATATCTTGCCTTTTTTTTTTTTTTTTTTATAGTGTGTCAGAAGGAGAGATTATTTACATAAATCTATTGCTCTTGAGGAGCATACTTTTCAAGCTGGGTCATTACTTTATGAAAAAGGCTCAAACAGCTTAGGGTTTTCAACATGTTTTAGAGCCAAACTCAAAACTTGGTTTTTTTGTACTTTATTTTGGTTCAGCCCTTTTAGCTTGATTTATACTGACAGATCAGTGTAAAGTCGCCAGCTGGTCTAGGCACACTGAACAAACTATCCATATCCTTTTGCGTTTCTACAAGTTCATTAAGACCTGTCAATTTTACAATTTTATCCAGATTTCAATGATTAGTTCTAATTTTTTATCCAAGTATTAATATTATTTATAAATTTGGCAACGTTCTTGCTTATTTGCTAATTAAGTACCTTTTTTCTTAAAAATTCGTTCCTTGTGAAAATTAATGATTGATAGGATGATAAACAAGTAGCATGTGCTAATTATATGTGCTTTTATGCACAAATATTGAACTAGTTTTAGTAGTTGGATATAATTCCAGAAGTTAAAATGTTTGGATAAAATAGTAAAAATGTGAACAGAACAAGTAATAATATTTTATGCCATTAGGCCCTTGAGCTTTAACAAAAATTTGGTTAAGTTATTAGTCACATACTATAAGTTGAGCATTCCCTATACTGAGGACCTAGCCATGAAAGAGGTATTCAACTTCCAAATCAAGTGGAAGCCTCTTCTTTTATGGGATGAGCTGACAGCCAGCTATTGCTGTATAGTTGATGAGATTTTAGAGTCCCATATCTTCATCCTTTTCTTGGTTCTGTTCTCATTCTTAACATTTAATGTTAATGTCTTCTGATCTTATTAATCTATTTTGCTCAAAAAAAAACCTATCACAATGGAGATCTCCCAAACTACTACAATTTGAAATCAATTCTACTGAGCTTGTTTATGAGCAATCGCTTGTTTCCCTATAATTCTCTCTTTACTCTAAATCCTTTATAATCAAAAGATACTAGTAGAAACAATAAATTCAATTACTTGTGTCCTAATGTTTATTATCCTTGCTTGTCATGTAGAGAGAACCCAGAGCTTTATTTAGAGCAGACACGTGCCAAATATAAAGAACTCTCTGAAAGAGTTCAGCAGCGAAAGCGACTCAAGACAAATGGGAAACCACTCGAATGGAAATAATGTTTCTGGTGGTGTAGGTCGTGGTGAGAGATTAAATGCTGCACAAAGGGAAAGGATGCGCCTCTTAACGACAGCAGCCTTTGATCGAGGTAAGGGTGAGGATACTTTTGGTGCCAGAGATGAAGATTGGCAACTTTACAAACTCATGAGCAAAGATAATGATGAGGATGATGAGGGGCCAGATGAAGATGAAGTGGAGCTTGTCCGCATTTCTTCGAGGCTTCAGGTCAGTTTTATTCTCGTATTGATATGCTGCTCTTCTAATTTTTAGTACATTTTTTTTGGTACCCTGGTCATTGAACTTGGATATGGGCATGTGTTGTTACTTCTTCAGGAAATAGACCCAACATTTACTCCAAAGCAAGATGCAGGACCATCTCAACCTGCCCCAGAGATGCCAAAATTCCGTCCATTGACCAAGGAAGATTTCCAAATTCTGTTCGGGGTTGAAAGGTTCCGATGCCCTGAGATTTTGTTTCATCCCAACCTAGTTGGGATTGATCAGGCAGGTTTAGATGAGATGGCTGGTGTCTCAATAAGAAGATTACCATCAATGGATGAAGGCTTAGAAGAGAGACTGACCAACTCAATACTTATTACTGGTGGGAGCTGCCTTTACCCTGGTATGACTGAACGCTTGGAGGCTGGAATCCGAATGATTCGCCCATCAGGGTCACCTATAAAGGTGGTCAGAGCAATGGATCCGGTTCTTGATGCATGGCGCGGGGCGTCTATTTATGCTGCTGCATTGCAATTCCCACAGCAGACATTTAATAGGATGGATTATTATGAAAAGGGTGAAGATTGGCTGCGCAGATACCAATTTTGCTATACATCGTAATCTTATTGTTGCACCGCAATAATTACCAATTCTCATTGATATGAACAAATGATTGAACTTGGATCTTAATTTGCTTTTTGTGTCACTGATACACAGAGGCCTTCAGTGTGGTTCTTAGCTTGTCGGCTCTATATATACTGGATAGAAATGGCTGCTAGCGGTATCATATGATTCAATGTAAATATCAATGTAACCAGTTGATACCGTTTATAACCCACGGAATTGTTGCCCAACTTGGTCCATAACATTTCCAAGCTTTGAAAGAAAAGCCAGGTTTTGTTGTCTATGTGCCAGCCTAGATTATTATTATTATTATTTAGAAAAGGAGCTATTTGTTGTATCTTTATGAGTTTGTTTAGTACAAATTCAAATTTACCAAAATCAATGGATGTGGAATATTGAATGGATTATATATCTAAAAAAAAAATTCCTTGGAATGAAGAATAGGAATGGTAATTCAATTTGTGTGTGCATGTGTATGCGAACATTTAGAATGTTGGATTGTATGCGCTTATTCAATCGGACAGTTTAAATGCATGCCAAATGTGCATATATATCATATTTCAAGCCAAAGAGTAGATGGTGAGTGGCCATATATTGAATGCGGAAAATGTTGGTAGAAAAATTTTATGACTTTGATCTATAAATGCATGCTTTCTATATTCTTTTTCAATACAACGTCATTAGTTTTACATTTAATTGGTTAAATGTAGGCTCCATAAAACGATATGATCTTGATTTTGAATTTTATTTGATGCGTTAATTTCCAGAGCACATAGCTTAGCGCTTGACATTTGAAAATAAAGAAATACAATGTACATTAGGTTTATTTATAGCAAATTTTATCATGCCACGGAATAGAACCATTACAGTTTCTTACTTTTTTTCACAAAAAATGGCAATGAGCCCCAATTTCTCTCTCTCTCATTTTTAGAGCTCTAATTAAAGTATTGAAACAACGGAAGTACTAAATAAAAATAAATATGGCCATTAAAAAAATTGATAAAACTCCTAACAAGTAAGGTGCGATGATAAGAGTTGATTTTATTTGGAGAAATGTAGTGCATTTAAATATTTGAGAAAAAGTATTTTATCCTTTTTGTAAACTTGTTAGGTGCGAATCTAAATTAGTTGGATTAGTGAATTTCGAATACCAAATATCAAATGGTTATATTAAAAAATTCGATTTTTTTTTTTCATGAGATTCAAATTCAATCATTATTTCGTACATTCATATAACATATATTTCTAATTGTGGATTATATAATTATGGATTCCATAGTATTTCACTCTCAATTAGACGTAACTATAGGCTTAAAGAAGCCGGGCCAAGCAGCTAACCCAAAAGAAGACTAGATTATTACTATATTAGAAACAACGGCTACTTGGACAATTAAAGACCAAACATCCATATCTACAGTAAGCTTTCCTTTTTCTTCCTGAATGTTACCGTTAGAATCTCTGCCCGATATGCAAAAATATAATTAATAATTTCAAGTACCTCACACATTTCGCTTTGCCAAATCCTCCGCTCCCCGAAATTCGACCGTTGCCAAGCTTCTTCTCCACCCAGAATCCTGAAAAAACCGCACCAAAACCCTTTGCATTGAAAAGCTCTCTCTTTGCTTCAACAAAGAGAGGCCTTTTCAATCTTCAGATCAACAAAAGCAAATAACCCATTACTCCCAAGAGCTCAAAGATTTTAGCTTTACAAGAAAATGGAATCACCACCAAGAAGAAAGAGTGGTCTGAATCTCCCATCTGGGATGAATGGGACTTCTCTGCGATTGGACACATTGCCTGGTTCTTTTCGAACAATTTCGAGTGTAGCATCTCCTAGAGCAATTTCGAGCTTATCATCACCGTCCAAATCCTCTACTTGTAGTGATAGATTCATTCCTTGCAGATCTTCTTCCAGATTGCACACTTTTGGGCTTATTGAGAAGGAATCTCCTGTTAAAGAAGGAGGCAATGAGGCTTACTCAAGGTTGTTGAAATCTGAGCTTTTTGGGTCTGATTTTGCTTCCTTTTCTTCTCCTGCAGGTGGGCAAGGCGGGTCTGCTTTGAGTAGCCCTAACAAGAATATGTTGAGGTTTAAGACCGAGCATTCTGGGCCTAACTCACCTTACTCTCCTTCCATTTTGGGGCATGATAGTGGTATTTCTAGTGAAGCTTCTACTCCTCCTAAGCCGCCACGAAAAGTCCCCAAGACACCCCATAAGGTCAGAATCCGTTTCTCTGGTTTTGTTTTTACTTTGTTTTCGTTAGAAACTCGCAAATGCACTGGCTAATTATTGGACATTGTATATGCTGCAGGTGTTAGATGCCCCATCACTTCAAGATGATTTCTACCTGAATCTTGTGGATTGGTCTTCACAGAATGTACTTGCGGTTGGATTGGGCACTTGTGTTTATTTGTGGAGTGCATCTAATAGCAAAGTAAGTTTGTGATTGGCATTTTCTTAACACCTTTGCATTGCCTAAATCCAAGCTGGATTCTTAATTCTGTCTCTTTAGTGGCTAACTCAAGGTTGAAAAGATAAGTAAACGTCTTTCTTTGTTGTTCTCAGGTAACAAAGTTATGTGATTTGGGACCTCATGATAGTGTTTGCTCTGTGCAATGGACCAGAGAGGGTTCATATATATCTGTTGGCACAGGTCTTGGTCAAGTTCAGGTAGATCTAGCTATCTAGCTGAGCTCTATTTGATGTTTATTGCATTGTTTCAGTCTGTTGTTATATATACCAAGGTAGAGATGAAGTAAAATACTGTTTCTTGAGACAGGTATGGGATGGCACTCAGTGCAAAAGAGTCCGAACCATGGGCGGGCACCAAACAAGAACCGGAGTCCTGTCATGGAATTCTCGCATACTATCATCAGGAAGCAGGGACCGGAACATACTTCAGCACGATCTCCGTGTTTCAAATGACTTTGTTAGCAAGCTTGTTGGCCACAAATCTGAGGTATATTTTTTAAATTTACTAAATTTAAGTGAACGACATGGATTTGAATTGTTGGATTGCCCTCAATGCACTTTGTTATAGAGGTCCAAGGAGAACGAAAATAAGTTTTATTTTATATTTTTATTATTATTACTATTTTTTATTTTATCATTTTGGCAGGTGTGTGGCTTGAAATGGTCTCATGATGACAGAGAACTTGCATCTGGTGGAAACGACAATCAGGTGATTACATTTTCCCACTTTCATTTTGGCAAAGTAATTTAATGTATCGTTAATGGCAACAAATGATTCAATTGGCTGTTGCTATTCAGCTATTGGTTTGGAACCAGCATGCCCAGCAACCAATTCTGAAACTCACAGAGCACACAGCTGCTGTCAAGGCCATTGCTTGGTCACCCCATCAGAGTGGCCTTCTTGTATCCGGAGGGGGAACTGCTGATAGATGCATTCGCTTTTGGAACACCACAAATGGTCATCAATTGAACCATGTGGACACTGGGAGCCAGGTTTCCATTATTCATTTTTTTCTTCATGCTATTAAGTATTAATGCCTGAGATAAAAATGAAAAATTTGTGGAAATCGCAATGAAACAGAACGTATGCTTAACAATGCTACTGCATTTAACTTTAGGTATGCAATCTAGCATGGAGTAGGAATGTGAATGAGTTGGTCAGCACTCATGGTTACTCCCAAAATCAAATTATGGTGTGGAAATATCCATCATTGGCTAAGGTATCTAAGGAATGCACTCCTCATTTTTTGAGAATAATCCATTTAAAATCTTTCTTTGAATATGTGCTGCATTGTCTATAGCAGTAACCAAATCTGGGTTTTCTTTTGGATTCTTACAGGTAGCAACTCTAACTGGGCATAGTCTGCGAGTACTCTATCTTGCCATGTCACCCGATGGCCAGGTACTGAATTAAATATAACGTTTTCCTCAAAATATCTGCATAAGGAACAGAAGGAACTTATTATGTTCACAATTGATTGTGTACACAGACAATAGTAACTGGAGCAGGGGACGAGACTCTTCGGTTTTGGAATATCTTCCCGTCTATGAAAGCACCGGTAAGCATGAAGATATATTATGATATGCAGGTCACTGCATCTTCATTTGCTTGTTGCCATATAACATTGTTTTTTCCTGCTTTGTGTTTCCAGACACCAGTCAAAGATACAGGTCTTTGGTCATTGGGACGAACCCACATTCGGTGATGAACCCTTGGCACACTGAAGTTTTATACTGTAAATGAAGACCGTGATTTTCATATGCTGCCACTAAAAAGCACGCAAGTGGGGGCTAACTTTGTGTATGTTTTTATTTTGCCGTGTGCTAATTTTGTTTCATAGAGGCCAGGATTTGTAAAGTGTTTTTGCCTTGACAATTATACAGATTTAGATAGTAAAATTGGAATGTAATTAATTGCAAGACAAGGATGCAAAAAGGGGGAAAAATATGTTGTGAATCTAAATAAATCATTAAATTGTTTCTCTAGTTGCTTACCATACACTGCTGAAAGTTTCAAGCATAATCTTGCTTATGGCAGCTTTGATTAGAAAACAGATCACAAGCTTTGTTTGAACATGTGATGTGAGGGCTGTATGACCCAATCATGGCAGCATATATCTTTTGATCAGTAATGTTGTGCAAGTCTACAACTTGAGACCCTGACAGATCAAATAAATCTCCCTTGATGAGGACCTTGTAGCTTTAGGCCTCAACCATGATGCCTTTCTGAAAATACGTTTGCAAATCCGGCTAAATTCTGCAAAGCAAGCAGCAAAAGAAGTAAGAAATACATTCAAGCTATTCGCACTACCATGGTTACCAGCTTTGTGTGCACTCTCACCTTGAATATCCTCACTCTCTAGAAGCTTAATTACTAGGTTGCCCCCTGCTAGCAATGCACCATTATCTGACTGCCCAGCCATTTTAGTATCACCGTCAAGATGACTGGATGCTGCCTGACCAACAGCCAGATCAAGGGCTTGCATCCCCAACTCAACTGATAAGGCTGCATCTCTCGTTGTGATTCCAGAAACTGAAGGACACATATCTGAGAGTATCACTGAAAATCCTTTCTGCTGCAGACACAAAACAAATCAATTAAATTGGCAACTGTACACAAAATATCAAAATATCCAAAGCAAAACTAAGTTTGCAGTACAAAGTATAACTTTCCGACTGATGATGTGCCGATTCTTTCTCATCTAACAACTGAAAATCCCATATATGGAACATAGAATTTGGAATTAACAGTGTAAGTTTCCATTAGATAGTGCAAATACATGTCAGACTTGATCTGATCAAATAATCAATACTTTAATCTGGGACCTTAGGGATCAACCAAGAACCAAAAGAGGCATCAAGGATTTACTGCTGCTTAACAAAAGATTTATTTCCATTCCTGTATTACCAATCTCATGACGCTAGTACTTAGAAATCCAAAATCCAAATCGAGCATATCGCTGCATCCATTATCTTAACAATTCTAACCATGAAAGAGATAAATAAATGGCAAAGATACCTGCGGAGAGAGCGCTCTGACTTGATGTTTGGGGAGGTTCATCACATCAGCACAAATAGTATTAACCCTGGCATCACAGTGTTGAGAAGGAACCTTCACCTTCTGTTCTGCACATTACAGATTTCCACACACATCAATTAACCAAATGTATAACTTCAAAGCCACAAAAAAAAGAAGCCTTCAACTTTCAGTCCCATTTTTACTTATTCAAGTTCAACAAAGCACACAGTAAATCTATTTAGTTGAACTTTGAATTATGTCAAAGCATACCTTGAGATCAATACCCACCACACATCCACCATTCTTCAGTGGTCCCAAGCTCTGGCAAGCAACCTGAAATCAAGACTAGGTCATGTTTAAACATTACTACTTAATGAATGAAAAGGCATAAACAAAATAAAAATAGGAGCTTTATTGAAATAGCAAGACACAGAAACAAGACCTGGAGCCAGGCACCAGGAGCACAACCAAGGTCAAGAACAGAGGCACCTGGGCCTATCAATTTGTGTTGCTTTTGTATCTGAAGAAGCTGTCAATAGACAGAATTGAGAGATTTTACAACTTAAATGAAAATAAAGATTAGAACTTGGACAATCGGGTACTACCTTGAAAGCAGAACGAGCGACATAACCAAGACGTTGAGCTTCTCTGTAGAAGAAATCTGGAGCTCCTAATCCACTCATCGTTCTTGCTAAAACCCTAAAGAGGGTTTTGGCATCCATGTAATAATATTTGGGGACATTTTTATATTTGGTCTTTTTTTAAAGTTAATTGGGTTTTTGGTGTGTTTCGCATTGTATTTGGGGAAGTGGGGGTATCTATTACATTTCCGTAAATATTATTTGCGGAAATACATTGAAATTCGAGGCTCCATTTTCGCAAAGGTCATTTGCGAAAATGGACAATTGTGCCCCCGCCAACGGGCACCTGCAACCCACCGCCCAACTTCCCATTAAATATGCCAACCCTTATACAAATGCTCTCCCCTCTTCAATCTTCATTTCATTTGTAAATTCTAACGTGAATATATTAGAATTGTGAGTGTAAGTGTGAGTGAAAGTGAGGTTGAGGTTGAAGGTGAAGGTGAAGGTGCGAAGGTGAAGTTGAAGTTGAAGGTGAAGGTGAGCGTAAATTTTATTTAATTTATATTAGTTTGTAATTGTTAATTTTATTGTTTAAATAAATTTTGTAATACGTATATGTATATTGTTATTTTGTCAGATAATAAGTTGAATTTGAAAGGTTGGCGTTCAAATATTATCGAGGTAGCGTAAATAATTAATAAATAGACGTATATATATGTAAATGTATTAGAAATTTAATTTTTTTAACATTTTTTGTAGTATATTAGTTGTGAAATTGTAGATTAAAGTAGTTCGAAATTTCGGTGACTTGGAAAAAAAAAAGTAAAATTTGAAATTGATTAAATAAAAATATTGCAAATTAATTATCGAAGTGTAGTAATATATTTTTTTTAGCAATAATATTTAATAGAATAATGGTAATATTTATTTGTAACAACCATGAATGACGTTGAAATATAAAACAATTTGCGAAATTTTATTGCAATTTTAAATGTGTTAACAATTAAATTTATTTTGCAATTTTTGTAGTATATTTGTTGTGCAATTGTAGATTGAAATAGTACGAAATTTCGGTGACCAGGGAAGACAAAGGTAAAAGTTTAAAGTAATTTAATATAAATATTGCAAATCTATTGTTGATGTGGAGCGGTTTTTTTTTTTTTTGAGTAGAGATATATAATATTGTAATGGTAATATTAGTTTAGTACAACAATAAATGATATTGATGAATATATCTATTTGTGAAATTTTATGTGTTTGGAAAAAAAGTAAGAAATGTAATTTTAGTGTAAATAATTAATAAATAGACGTATATATATGTAAATGTGTGAATAATTTTATTTTATTTAACAATTTTTGTAGCGTATTTTTTGTGAAATTGTAGATTGAAATAGTCCGAAATTTGCGGTGACTTGGGAAGTAAAAGGTAAAATTATAAAATAATTTAATATAAATATTGCAGATTTATTCTTGATGGGTAGCGGTTTTATTTTTGAGTAATAAAATATAATATTATAATAGTAATAGTAATGTGTAAAAAGAATAAATTTAAATGTTGATTTATATATTTGTGTATAAATTGATGAATTTATTTATATTGTGCTGGAATATAGGTTTTTTGAAAAATGGACCGCATTCCAAACCAGCAATTTGTAAAACCAAGACCGGCTGTAGATGACCTGTTAACGTTAACAGGAAAACATCGTGCAGATGCAGTGTGGAGCAATAACGTAATTTTAATTTCAGCATTTTTTATAATATATGTTTGCTTTTATTTTATGGGGAAAATGTAGCGACAACTGGCTATTATTAAAAAAATTTGCTTATATTTAATACATATCAGGTTGCCCATGATGTGTTATTTTTGAGAAGAGCTAGTATGGGAGCCCACTATGCAAATATTGACCCCAGAATTATACCATATCTGAGGCGGGCAGAATTTTATGGCATGGCACAGATTAGTATAATGAATATAGATGCAAATCTAGCGACTGCACTTGTTGAGAGATGGAGGCCGGAGACGCACACATTTTATCTCGCTGTCGAAGAGGCGACTGTAACACTACAAGATATTCAGATACTGACTGGTTTACCCATTGAAGGGTGCCCGGTAACCGGTCATATGAAATATAATTGGCACATTATATGCAATCAGCTGTTAGGACAAATGCCACCCGACAATGTTATAAAAGGACACTCAATAAAAATGACGTGGTTGTCTAATGCATTTAATTCCTTACCTGCCGGCGCAACGAAGTATGAAGTACAGTGCTTCACTCGCGCATGGATACTGCGGTGTATCGGTGGGTTGCTGTGTCCATCTCAAGCAAACAATTATATTCATTTGATGTGGCTACCGTTGCTTGAGGATTTAGAAGATGTTGGTAGTTACAGTTGGGGGTCGGCTACGTCGGCGTGGTTGTATAGAGAGCTATGTCGTGCTACGCGTCCTAATGCACACGGGATTGGTGGATATCTACTGCTATTGCAAATATGGGCATGGGAAAGACTTCCGCAATTTCGGCCCACTTTTACCCAGGGATTTGTGCTGGATCAGACTCGGCCTTATGGGTATAGGTAAGTTTGGTTTCTTTTACCCATTTTTTATTTTAGTTGTGGTTAATGTTTATAATTGTTAAAATATTTAATTATTTACATAAAACCTTATTTATTTGTGAAGTTATTAATTAAAGTTGGTACTTATTTATGTATTGGCCTAAATATTTAATTATATAGAAAATAATTTTTTTATTTATTTAGTGATTTATTTTTTTTTCCATTTGAGATATTTTAGAAACACAATAAAGTATTTTGTATTAGATGGCGATCTCCTATAAATTTAAGTGTTAATAATAGCAAAGATGTGCATGTTATTCGATTCGACCTGGATATGCAGCATGATGATGAGGTTAGTAAATTTATGTACAATTTGCTTGTATAATAATTTGTATGGATATTTGAGTATATATCGGTGATTGAGGTTATTTTTTTGTAGATGGAGTGGCAGCCGTACAAAGATGTTATGCATCTATTACCGGCTTTCTACACGAATGGTGAAGGCATTTGGAGAGCTATTGTTCCGTTAGTATGTTTTCATATAATTGAGTGGCACCACCCCGATCGCTGTCTTCGTCAATTTGGAATGAACCAACCCATTCCTAGGGAACCAATGATCGACGATAGAGTGCACTCAGTTGATTTGAGAGGAAATTATGACCATGATTGGGAAATAACATTTGGCAATTTCATTATCGAGTGGAATAATCGCCTCAATCTAGTTGTCACTACTGCTGCCTTGACGGAACCACTGCATATTCGGTCGCAATACATGCAGTGGTACTTGTTGAGAATGAGGCGATGGATTACCACAGTGGGTGCAGCAATGGGAGGATCGGTATTAAATTTTTTTTTGATGTATTTATTTTTAATATTATAAGATTTTCGTACTAACAATTTAACTTACATACATGCAGGCTGATGCTGCTGAACATGTGTACCACCTTGGTGGGGACCGAGTGAATTCTGAAGCCATTCTAGGCGCTGTAGGTGCAATTGAGAGGACATCCGTCGACTATCCACGTCAGCCAATCCCAGATATGGTTCAGTTTCCACAAATGAACGTGCCATACAAGGATTTTCGTCAAACTAGAAGGGCCCGAAGGGGCATGGCTGATAGACGGACTGCGGTAGCTTCTATTCCTATTCCGCCGGGGGTTAGACAGGTCCCTCCACCGATGTCGTGGCCATATAATTTTCAGGACAGTAGCATACCATTTGGAATGCCATCGTTTACGCAGCCGACATTTTATGACACACAAGCAGGTCCATCCAGAGGTTATGACTATGAGGCAGGTCCATCTAGGCTAAACGTCGATTTAAATGTCAGCATATCAGAGGCTACCACATTTTCACCATTTCATATTGATGGAGGTATGAGTGATACTGCACAACATGATGTTTTTTTGGATGAACTTCTGTCAGATCAACATATGCAAGGTGGAGATTTCACGCAAACAATGCCTCCTCGTAGCGGTCCAGATGACTACAACTTTCAAGGATATAATCAATTTGGTAATAATTAATATTGAGCATTGTATTATGTCTAACATTGTATAATTACTTCCCAACCAAATAAATTTATTTCATTACTGAATTGAGTTCGTTTACATCATTATTTGCATTTAACAATCAATTAAATCTTTGGGCTGATGAGCCTGCACGATTGGGGCATGTCTTCTTATTGTGGCCAGCGATGCCGCAAATGCTGCAATGAGTAACATTACGACCTTCTCTCCTATCCATTTCATTGCGAATTCGTGATGTTTTTGGGCGACCTTTCTTGCGTTTCAGCTCCATGTCAGGGACAATTTTGGGACCACAATAATCAGGCCAATAATCCCTGTGCGCCATTGGTCGGAATTCCCCTTCATAACATTTTAGTGACTGGGCAATGCTATAACATGAATCAACAAATGAAAACATGTCGAGATGCTTGTGCATGCATGCGGCAATTGCATGTGAACACGGAATTTTCTTCCCCTGAAACTTACCACATTCACATTCGCGCTTCTGAAAGCTGACAATGTACGTGTCGATTTCAGTGTTATCTTCTGGTGCATTGCCTGCTAATACTCTGAACAATTTGAACCGACTATCGTAATCAAGCACTGTATGGCCCCCCGCCCTAATAGCAGATTTATTAATAGCTGCCATACATTTAGGCGTGAACCGCAGTCCTTGAGCCATCTTTGACATGTAAAATCCCCTTATATGTTCATAAAATTTGACCAAGCGCCCGAAGACATGTTCTACTATGGCAGTGATTGGCATCATTCGTACACCCTCTAGAGCGCTATTTATACTCTCCGCAATATTCGTCATTGCATGGCAATAACGACAACCGCTATCACCGGATAATGTCCACAGCTCAGTTAGCACATGCATTGCCCAATTGTATGAATCAACATCAAGGTCTTTAATATCATCCATCTGCTTCTTAAACTTCCGTGGTTGATAGGTATTTCCTACAAAAGCACATAAAAAAAACTTGAAAATGTAAAATCCAAAACTAGATATTGTACTAATTAGTTATAAAATTTTCTATATGCACCAGCATTGTACAACAACTTTTTTATTGTGGGATTTCTATAACGGGTGTTGTAATTACTGATGAAATACCGCAAACATATCCTATGCACAGCATGGGGATACTTCCATCCACTTCTTTCATCACGAAACACTGACGTTATTCCAATGTGACGATCAGATATTACAGTAATCCCAATTTTTTGCGTAACATGCCTCCTGATTAAGGTCATAAACCACGCCCAACTTGATCTATTTTCGGACTCAACAATAGCAAAAGCAACTGAAAATAACATTTCGTTCCCATCAACAGCGCTTGCAATGAGAAGTGTCTGTTGGAATTTTTCAGTAAGGAATGTTCCGTCAATTAATAACACTGGCTTACAATGGTGAAACCCATCTATAGCTGGTTTGAAACTCCAAAAAATCCTGTGAAATTGCTTTTCCAGTGGGCTATGGGTGTGTTGCAACAAAAACTCATACACAGTTCCGGGGTTATACAGCTGTAACGCATTTAAGAAACCCGGTAGTCTCTCGTATGATTCGATGTAATTTCCAAAGATTGACTCGAGTGCACCCATCTTCGCATACCACGCCTTATAGTACGAAACCTCGTAGTGAAATCGCTCTTTAACAGCAGCAATAATTACGTCAATAGGTAAGGTTGGGTTTTTACTTACCATCCCCCGTATGCAATTGCGAATTATTTGTGATCCCAACTGTCTGTGATCCTTTGACATATTCCCTGTAGATAGGCAAGAATGTGGTCCCTTGAATCTTGTGATCATCCAAAAAGGACTTCTCTCTTTTATGGCAGCTCGTAACCTCCACTCACAACCAATATCAAACTTAGAGCACCTCAGAACCCAATATTTTGGCTTCGATTCAACGACTCTGAAATCAACATTTCTCTGAATTGAGTACTTTCTCACACATGATTTGACTTTATCCTTACTGTTGAAGAGCAAACCTACAGATAACTCGGATGAACCATCCCAAGTTTCAAAACGATCACCTTCAGGCATGATGAGTTCCGATTCATCAAAGTCGATTGCTGTGTAGTGTTCCGATGGGAAGTTAAAGATAACTTCAGTTGCCTCTCCACTGCCATGGACTGAGGCTACAGGACTAACAAACTGTGTATCAGATGACTCATGACCATCGCCGACATCACTGTCATCGCTTTCCGCACTCATATTCGCGATTTCAGCCTCCACGTCGTCACTTGATGACAGATAATTATTGTTGAAGAACTCATTTCCGTCCTGATCCATTATGCCAACTTCTACTCCAATTTCATTTTCCTTATTCGTAGCGAGGTCATTAGGAGAACGACCTACGCTTGCCATCCTCCTGTCCATTAGATTTCCATCTCCTCGTTCAACAAACGGTTGTGCATCAGTGTGACCCACATCAGCCCGATGCTGAACTGATTGCCTTTGCCCGGAATCTTCTGTTCCTCTATGGGGGTTGCCACTTACAGGTTGCACAAAGTTCGGCTCATCTCTACGACTTCGTGATCTGCTGCCAAATATAGATTTACCTAAAAAATCACCAACCCTTCGACTGAAAGACCTCCTCGGCTGACTTGTTGAAGAATCACGCATCTGGATGACTGCCCATCTCTGCTGACTCATAGCATCATCAGGCACATTGCTAACCGAATGTCAAGGTTGACTGCTAGAAGCATTGGGCACATTGTTGATTGACCGTCTAGCTTGACTCATTAGAGCCTGTTGCACGTCGCAAATTGTCTGTCTCCGCCTACCCATACCCGCATCATGCGCATGGCTTGCCGATCGACGTAACCGACCGGGTCCTGAGGTTACACTGTCCCCACTGTCCCTGTCCCCTCTAAGAAGCAATTCACTATCCCGTCGACCAAAAAACTGATCGTGCTAACTAGGACCCACATCAACACCATCATTCTGACAATAATTTGCTTCGTTGAAAAATTCCACATCTTGCCCGCTCACTGAAGGCCAAGGTTGACTGGGGCCAACTTCAGTTGCAAATAATTGTTGCATTGCATGAACATTTTCCACTTGCTGCACATCGTTTCTATTTTTATCACCAGCATCATACATTGGCCTACTAGCTCCTACACCCCCTTCACCCACTACAATTATTAACTCCACCAATGGACTATCATCCTGTTGTCTGACATTTTCACAAATCATATCGATGTCACTATCATCTACCAAATCCACTGATGTCCAACTTACTGATCCTCGATTATACCTTGGACTTCTGTACATAATCTTTTGAATCACATCATTAAGGCCTAAACCCATTTTTACGTGAATTTTATGTATTAATAGAGCAAGAGTTAGCTTATTTCTAAGTCTAAGTCTCCTTGTAATTGCATTTGGTCCCGAAACATCATATTCAAAACCCGCAATCCCATAACTTATTTGACCACCCATGTGCAAGTAAAAGTCTACATATGTTGACATCCTCAAATTATCTGTAGCTAATAATACAATAATATTACATTAAATTTAAATTTATTTTATCTTCTAATATGATGTATATATGGACTAAATCAATAACATATGATATTTCAATTAATAATTTATCCCATTTAAATTAATAAAATTAATAAAATAACAACAGCATCAATAATATTATTTTCAAATTTACAATAATGAAGTAAAACAATAAAGTGCAACATTAGTTGTACTCTACCAAACAGATTGTTTTGAGCTTATAATGTAATTGTGTTCCTAACTTTCTATGTATTTTCTCCAACTAATTTTTATAACATCTTATACAAATATTTTAACTATTTCATCATGTTTTATAGCATTTTATTATGACACATTTTAGCTTTTAGGTTTCAAATAATCTATTCATACTGTCACGAAAAATGTTGACATTTCTTGACATATAATTTTCAACAAAATTTATACAACTTACAGCCAGTTTTTCGTTTATCGTTTTACTAATAAGTTTTGCAATTTTTTTTCTGTTTTTTTTATTGCCAATTTTTCGTTTATCGTTTTACTAATAAATTTTGCAGTTTTTTTTCTGTTTCTTTTTCCAGTCCTTTTAATATTATATTACGTAATTATAACATATCTAATTTTATTTTTTTAGAATTAAACATATCACATATTACATAAGAAAAAAAAAACACTTTTATTAAAAAAATACCTTACTCCGAAAAATATAGTATATGTGTCTTCTTGTTATCGTACTTCAATTCATATCTGTGATTCATTAAATTCAAAACATATTTTCGATCAGTACTTATACAATACAAATCATAATAAGATTAACATATTAACATAAATTGAAAAAAATAACTGCTTACTGGTGATAAATTATTACCTATTATAACGTAAAAAAAAAAAGACACTTACGTTTAAACGCAGATTTTTTCACTCCACTCGAAACGTATTGCAAATTCTTCAAATTTCGTTTCACTCTTCTGCCTTTCACGAATTCAATATATAAGTTGTAACTTGTAAACTCACAGGTTCCAAGGAAATGTATTCATTTCTGTCATAATTGAGCAACGAAAAAGTAAAAACAATTGCCATTTCCGCATGTAAGTACTGCGGAAATGCATGTAAATTATTGTACACACTACCTATTTTCGCAAATACTTCTTGCGAGAATGGAAGTTAGTGGGTCCATTTCCGCAATTTACATTTGCGGAAATGAAAGCAACTTCCGGAAAATGGAATGGGGGACCCACCTACCCATTTTCGCAAATCTTATTTGCGGAAATGAATGAATAGTAACTCCATTTCCGCAAAGAAGGTTTGCGGAAATGGCTAAGTATTTCCGCAGTACTACTTTGCGGAAATACTAGAAACCCCATTTCCCCAATTATCTCCCAATCCACCCCAATTATCAAAATAACTTTCTAAAACACATTATTAATAAAAATGTCCCTAATATTTGCAACTAACTAAATTGAAAAACAAATGCAAAAAATGAATATTTCCATTACCGGGATTTGAACCCGGGTCGCCGTAGACGACAATGGATTACATCATTAGCTCCATTAACAGTAGGACTTTTACAGTCAGTTAAAAATGGACACTAAAATTCAAAATTCATTAGTAATATTCTCAATTTATTGTAAAACAATTATGAAATATGTTTATATGCAGAGCCTATGCAAAGTATGATTTCATCAATTATTTTTTATTTTTTAGTGTAAAGAACTCAAAACTTGTAATTTATAAATTGTGTGATATTTAAATTTTAATTACATAGTAGCAAGTATTAAAGAGCTATTGCTAAATCAAAAACCAGTAGAAAGAAAATTCAATAGCTTGTATAGGTGGTCACAGAAAAATGGGTTAATTACGTCTGTAGTAATCGAATTTTTGTACTTATAACCAAATGGTCATAATAAAATAATTTGTAATACAAAAATCATCAAATTTTTATTTTTTTTCAATTAAGGTAAAAATGACCGAAAAATTAATTTTTTGTCACCGAAACATTACACAAATATGCCAATATGATCCGCTTACATGGAGAAATTGACACGTTAGTAAGTATACTTCAGTAAAACTTTTTTTTTTTGTCTTTTTATATAAGTTGACATAATACGTGTACTTACTGATGTGTCAATTTTTTCATGTAAACGGGTCATATCGCATGCTGACTGGACACGTTTTAGAAGATTACTGATAACGTGGCATATTTGCATAGCCCTCCGGTGACGAAAAATTAATTTTTCTATCATTTTACCTGAAATGAAATAAAATAGCCCATTTGAGTAGGTAGTTTTAGCCCTTTTGGGCCATTTTGGACAGATAGACGAATAGGCTTAAATCCATCCAAAATTTTATGGGTCATTTTTCATTGGCCCAAATGGCTTTTATTTTTATATTGAATTGAATTTAAATCAACTTTGTACTTTCACTCTTTAAAAAATAGAATAAAGAATTAAATAGAAATTTGTTCATTATTAAGGAAATTGACTATATAATAAAAATAGTAAGTGAACTATATTTTAAGATAAATTAAAAAAAATAAAAATATTATTTTGAAATGAAAAGACTAGTTTGATTTTTGCAGCAAAAAGAAAATGGGAGATTAGGGTAATTCAGTAGATTGGGCACAATGTCCATGTCCTACCAAAAGTCAAAACTTTTTATTCTAATGAACAACCAATTCTTAATAGTACTACCATTATTCAGATTAAAAGTGAAATGTCACCTGTTACCAACCAACATGCTTTAGCTGAAGTATGAATTTATACCCAACTAATCATAATATAGACTTTGACAAATCAAGGAAAATTTGACCATTTTTAGACAAAAAAAAAAATCAATGGACAATTAAATTTTATGAATTTAGGATTACTCATTTCCATAAGGAGAATTAACAAAAATCACATTATAAAACTTTTGTCAAAACTGACAATTATTTCTATAAATAAATCATAAAAAATTTATATTTCGTAATTGAGATGGGAATTGAAAATCACAGAAATCTAATGAAAAACGTGAAAAATGAAGCCTAATTTTAGTTAGAAAAATGTAAAACCAGAGCACCTCTCTTTGACCCCATATTAAACAAGGAAAATACCATGCTTTAAATAAATATATTTCAATTATTAAATTATTAGCATTTTAATTTATAGTCATAGGTAGTTGGTATTATGCTACATTATATATTCATATTTTCAAAATAAAATTTGCCTACTCTTGCATTTTCGTAATCAATGACATCGAACACACTTAAATTGCTATCAATGCTAAAAAAAATTATTGATTGTAGAAAAATTTTAATAGTTAATAGCTAGACCATAGTGAAAGAAATTATGGGCATTGCAAATTTATTTCTTTTTTTCAAGTATTGACTTAAGGCATATCATATAAATTTGTCATTAATTATCATCAATTTTATAAAATAATTTGCCATAACATGATACTTTTTTTTTTAAATCAATTTTCAAAAATTATGTCTCTTTACTAAATTAATTACCTCATATTTAGTACAAATATGGGCATAAAAAAAATATTATGTAATATACTTTTTAAAGTTTGTAAATAAAAATATAAAGTAAAAAAACTACATTTAAAGAGTAACGGAGAGAGTACATGATACCCATCTTGGAAGTTTACACTTTTAGAAAATGTTAAAACATCTTGAATTTTTCAATGTGGTTTAAGAAAATAATTTTATTGTATATTTTACAGCCAAAATACATAACTTAGATATTTAAATTAAGAGACTAAAGATTGAGCAACACAAAATAGTTGACTTTGAAGGTGGGTGAGCACAATGGCAAAGCCATATTTTAGCTTTATTTTAACCTTACACAATTATATATATATATATCTTAAGAAGATAAAAAAATTTGGTACATTGAATGTATAAATATATTAAATAAGAATCATTAGATAAAATATATAGAAATATCATTTTTTTAATCCAATAGTATGTATTTATTAACAAATGGTAAGTTTGATGTTCCAAGTATATACTTCTTAGATATCTTTAGTTAAAAAAAAAAAAAAGTGATGTATACATTGAAAATGAAATAATGAAATTATAAGAAGATTCAATCCCCTTTATGCTGTTATGTGAATATATTCTCTAACAAACATGCTCAAGAAAACTCAAACTAATCAAATAAAATAATTACTAAACAAGTTCATCGGAGATTGAAAGTGTATGACAGATGTTGAATGTGAATAAAAAAACATTATTCTATTTTCAATAAAACGATGTGGCAAAGCTCCCAAATTATCTTTATTCAATTCAAGGGCTGATTTTTCCACCATAATATGTTGGTACGAACCAATCACATAAGCTCTCAAATAATCTAACCTAAACATGGATTAGGTATGATCAAATGATCCTGTTTGCCAGATAAGAAAATGACATGCGAATTTTCCATACCACATGTTACAAAATGCTAAAAAGCAAAGTGTCCCGAGAGTTCTTGATAATGACTGCATTCATCAAAATTGACAGATCAAAGTAAATCATGCTCTTTGAGAAAGATATAACTAATGAATGGGGGCTGCTTAAACCCCATATCCAAGATTGCTACTTGCACAAAATTTTCATGTACAAGAACAAGAACAGTAGTAGTACATATACATTTCTTTTTGTTCTCTGATAGGTGAACTCAAAATCATATTATGAAATTCTGCAACCTACAACTCACCTAAATAATGTAACTACTTCAAATAGTCTTTGAAGTTAAGAGCTTGAACTAGTGTTCAAGTAGCTATTTCCTTGTCTCGTTTTCGATTTCCCCTGCTTGCCTATAGCCATTCATGGAAAAGACTAAGGGTGCCATATATATTTACATGATGAGTCGAGTCTTTCTCCTTACAAATTGAACATTGCCACTGCTACTGCACCTTAGAGCAGCCTTTTGATAGGTTTAACATGAGCAGCAGCGGCCAAAACTCCATTCCAAGTTTGCTGCTCAGAAAATATGTAAAACTAATGTCACTTTTCGAGTTCATAACTGCATTACACAGAATGTCAACAGCAAGGTTAGAAAAATCGGCTTTACCTCTTAATTCAATTGATAAAAAAAAAAGTCCATGACAGAAACCAGTACTGTTGCACACAGGCCGGAATTGGCCATGATTCGAATCTTATGATCCGCTAAGAGAAAGTAAATTTAAGAATCAGGCTTCCATGTAGAGAGCGCATAAACAATCCGACCCTTCCACCCTTGGAGCAACCACTGACTATCTTCATCAATCACAAAATCCTTATGGTATAGCTCTTTCACCTTCTCCTTTGCTGCTGCAAAGATGTCTCGGTTCAATGGAAGCTGCCTAAACCCAGCCCTTGAAGTTCGGACCTGCCACTGCTTGTATGTCTCCGGCCTCTCAATCCTCTCAGCACCTTCACATGCAATGACATTCTTCATCTCCCATCCAAAAATCTCCCTCTCAATCAGCATCCTCTCTGGAATCTCATGAGGCACATTAGTTTCAAGCATGTCAAACAAAGTAGAGTAATGAAAGAGAGCCTCTCGAAATCGGCTGATAAAAAATGGAGCACTATATGCTCCATTCACTATTCCAGTAATGAAAACATCTGGATTCATCTTCCTGATCAGATTGAGAACAATATTTCTTGGACTATCCACCACCACTGTCTCATCAAGCAAGTTTCTAAATCGGTACAGACAGTTCACAACAAGAACCTCATTTTCACCAATTTTTATATCCTCAATTTGGATGGTGTCCCACTTCTGGGCTATAGCATTGAATTCAAATGGAACTTCGAAAGTTTTCGCATAGTTTGATAGGCGGCGACCTGTCTCCTCTACCCTTTCTGCTGGTCGGAAACCTGGATGTGGAAGATCGATCCCAGTAATCCGAAGCTTGGGGGGTCCACCAGGCCTGGCTGAGAGATGCTGAATGAGGCAAGGCCATTGAAAACCATAGAGAATACCAAAATCAACAATATGAAGTGTTTCTGCACTTTCAGCAACATTCATGATTGTTCTACTCGAGAAGAAATTGGACAGCTTCCTAAAAGGGCACGCAGCCAGAAATAGATGGTAAGCTTTCAAGACATCAGCGGCTGATGTCGGCCTGGTCATAAATGCTTTGTAAATTTGGGTTCCAGAGCCAGCCATGCGTGCCTCAAGGCCATCAGCAAAAATGTGAGCCATTCTTTGCATCCCATCACCGGCAGGAGGAGCATTCTGTCTGATTTGCTTCAACAGATCATTTGCACTCCTCCGATCATCTGCAGCAACAGCTTGTGCACAAAGGGTTAAAAGTGTTCTCAAATCCACCACATTCCTTTTCCCTCCCTGTTTCTTACCTCGGCCTTTTCCACCACTAGATCCTTTTGTTTGTCCACTCTGCTGCACATTCTTGCTTTTTCCAGACTGCAAAGCTTCGCGAAGAGCAGATTCACCTTGTCCACAATTGAGCAACACTGTGTCAAAATCCTCTGAACTCACGTTGGACTCAGTATAAACCAGTGGATGCTTGTTACTCCTCCCTCCTTCCGCATTTAAATCACCACGATGAGGATTCTTCTTTCCCCTTGACTCATCTACACTGTACTCAATCTCATGCTTTTCTTCAATCTTACCAGCTTCATCCTTGGAGTTGCCTCGCAGATCTTTAAGAAACAACCCATTACTTTCCAAATCAATTGACAGACCACCATTTGGAAGAAACTTACTGGCCTCTTCAAATCCTTTCTTAAATTGCATCATAGACTCACTGTCACTAAATATCTCAGAAATTGTACTCATTGGAGAATCCACAAACCCATCAACAACAGTACCGGAGCTATTCCCAGAGCTATAGGGTGACTGTGAAGCTGATTGAGAAACACATCTAAAGGACTTATAATCATTGATATCACAATGCCATCCGGGATCAACTAAATTACAACCACTACTACTGCTTGAACTACTTGTACTCAGTTCATGATTTTCATTTGCCTTTCTCTGGTTGTGACCTAAATGAGCCACTGAGTCATCCTTGTGGGAAGGAGGATACTTCTCCCCAATAAGCTCATACAATGACTTCTCAGCAGCTTGAAGCGCCGCAGAAGATTCTTGAAACATACAATTCTTCTCTTCTATATCTTCTTCCATAAGCATCTCACTGATATACTTCAGAACCACATCACTAAAATCAAAATCTTCATGTGAATCCCAATTTTGGTTCACACCGGAAGACAAGACCGAATTACTAGGGGTTGAATCAGAAAGCAAAGGAGGAAAATTAACATAGTTCTGGTTAACAAAACTGTTATTCAATTTCAACCCATTAGCAAAATTCTGATCATTTAAAGCAGACAAGAAGTCATCATTGAGTTTCAAGCCACTGACAGAGCCATATAATCCTTTTAAGCGATGATCCATGACCATCTATACTGCAAAAGCTATCCACAAAAACAGATAGCCAGTACCAAAATCAAAAAATAATAATAATAATAATAATAAATAAATAAAATAACAACAATAACTGTTAATAACAATACCCAACTCTCAAAAACCTAAAAAATTCAACCACAGAGTAGCAATACCAAGAGCCCAAAAAGGACAAAAGGTACAACTTCAAGTTATGCTATGTCTTTCACTATTTCAGAGCTTCCCTTCTGAGTAATAGCTTCTCAACAAGTATCGATTGTCAATATGTATGAAAGTCCAGAATTTTAAACCTAAAAAGCAGCAAAAGGACACCCAAAGAAGGGAAAGTGAGATCTTTTCGAAGTGACTGTCAATATCCAAAAGATAAAAAAATAAAAATAAAAATGATTGAAATAAATGTAAACACACAAATAATTCGAACATCAATCCATGAATATTGATCACAGCATGGAATCAAAACTGTTCTGCTTACAGGAATTAACAAAGATATTCTTTTTAAGCTCATACGGAAAAAATAAAAAATAAAAGCTTTTTGTGCAAGGAGAACTGATCAATATTCAGTAACTTGAGAAATGAAGATAAGTACCTCGACTAAGCCATAGAAACAGAGAGAGAGAGAGAGATGTGAGCTGAGCCAGAGAAAAGAGGAGGCAGAGATATGAACAGATAAAAAAAGAAAACTTTTTCAGTCCTGTAGGAATGTTATACAAAAATCAAATAAGGAAAAAAAAAAAATGGTGGAACCCATCAAAGGAAAGAAAGTAAAAAAGAAGGGTGATAAAGGATTTAGGTGGCCGTGGCCCCTGTGACTGGAAAATCTTAGCCGTCCAATACAGCTTTTCCGTTGCCTGCCAAATGCACTGCACTTGCTAGTTACTGCACTTGCCAATGACAAATATCCCTTTTTTTTTTTGCTCTTTCTTCTATTTCTTATTTAAAATACTTGCAAGAAATTTTATGTATTATTGACATACACTATTTATAATTAGGAAAAATCACATTATTATATCCCTGAATTTTTAAGTTTTTTTTTTATTGAATTCTTAGAATTAAAAAAATTCTACATTGGATCATTCTATTTTTAATTTTAAGCACATTGAGTTCTTAATTTACAATAATGACATGAGTGAAATACATTCGCAGTTAAAATTGTGAACTTTAATATTTATTAAAGAAAATATTAAAAATTTCACTTTATAATGTAAAAAGAAAAAACTCACATATCCCTAAATTAACATTTAGTTGATACATTATAATGCAATAAAAATAAATTATCATCATATTTTTAGTTAAGTCATAAACTGATAACGAACAAAAACTTGTTATAAAATCAAGTTCAAATTAACACAATTTTATGCACACTTGTATCTCATTTCTACCCATACCGTCAAGTAGAGATCTAATGTGGCCAAATTTAAAAATAAAAGAAATCAATGTATATTTTTTTAGTTTGAAAATTCAATGTAGAAAATTATAAAAATTTAAAAAACTAAAAATAGATTTTGCCTTAAAATTATATTACATTTTTCATAAGGAATTGGAGACCTCACGTTACAACAATACTGTTGAAAAACTTATTAGTTATATCATTTTTTTATTATTATTATTGGAATTCAAATTCATGATCATTTAAGAAAAAATGGTTTATCATTTAAATCAAACGTTTATGAATATAATTTCATAAGTTGTATTTTTTTTTTTTTTGGTCGAGTCATAAGTTGACTGTTTAGAATGGTCCAATTAGAAACTGTGGACTGAATTTTATTAAAATTATAGATGATACCATAATAAATATATATGATTTCATACCAAAATATTTGTAATATATTTATGATAAAAATATTTAGATTAACAAAATAAATTTTTTAGTGGCAATCGCATACATAGCATGAACTACTAATTTTTTGTACCATTTTTTAAAATTAATTTGTCAAAATTAATATCTAAAAATCAAATTCTATACCCAAAAAATGTAAAAGTGGTACATAAATTTCCATTTTCAATCGGTTTTCATCTCACTTTATTATGAGAATATTATTTTCATTTTTATTCTCAAGATTCTTATCCTTTACGAATTTCTTTGCAATCTTATGAATGATAACAAAATATGCTCTTGAAATGAAACGAGGTAAATAAATTAATAGTTAGATTTAAATTAATAAAAAAGGAAAGGTTAAATTTCAATTTAATTTAAGAATTTTTAAGGACAAATTAGTAATTAAAAAATCGAAAGAGAATTTCCAAATTGATAAATCATAAATGTCAATCATATAATATGCATGGTTTTCTAGGAAAAAAACAGAGAATAAAAGAAATATTTTTGTTTTCTGTTAATTATTGACTAGTAAACGTACAATAACCATTCACTCTGCTTGCCTAAAAAAAAAGAAAAAAAAGAAAAAAGAAGAATAAAAAATAGTTGTCTATTCAATGAGATAAATGTGTCACTTTCACTAGGTTCATTATCATGGAAACGTGACTTAATGTTTTTTTAGATCCATCAAGAAAAATTATATGTGTGTCACTTTGTCTTATATAAGCTAATTTATTTGGAACCTATTTGAAATAATAATAAAATATTGAGTTGTGTATATGATGGGTTTGAGTACACTCGTAACTCTAATTTGGATAAATATCCAATTCAGATAAAATTAAATAATTTAATCTGACTAATATTACCAAATCCTATTTTAGAAAGAGTTTGAGTTATATTCGAGATAAGTTTTTAGCCTTTTGGATTTCTATAAATAGATGTAAGATCTCAGTATTTGGTAACGAAAAATGTATACGCCGCAAAACTGCTCGTTCCCACTCACAATTTTTTATTTTAATTTTTCAGGGATTTTTAGGTTGTGGAATATCTGTTGTTATCCTGCATATGGATAAGAGCCAGGCCAGTGACTAAAAATAAATGAGATATTTGTAGACGCTTCCGCAATGTATTTCTGCGATACAAGAGGTAGGTACCATTATTAATGTTATCTCTATAAATTATATATTTGTTATAATTTTTCATTAATTGGTATCATATCTGCTTTTTTACGTCCTGGCATGTGGCTAAATAAATCTAAAATTTTATGTGTAAAATTATTAAATCTGTGATGCATTAAACACAATAAAAATTTAATTTTTGTGTGAATAATATATATGTATATATATTGCGGCTCGAAAACTGTGTACGCGTACACTACGATTCGAGTGGACGAACATGAGTGTTCAAAACGCGAAACTAGAAGTCGAAATTTTTAATTTTTGACCTCACCATTGAATTCACAGACTTCGAAAATCCCCCACCGACCGAAACCCGGACATCAAACTCAGCCGAGAAGAAAGCGCGTGTATCACATGCGCCACTATACGTTGGGCGCGTGCGCGTGGGCGGTGGCCCACACACGCGAGTCTACGCGTCAACAGTGTTGCGTCACTGCTGACACGTGGACCAATGACATAAAGCCACGTGGATGGCAGCGCCATGCCACATAGCAATGACGTATATACAGCGTTGACACGTGCCCCAATAGATTATTGCCACGTGGATGACTGTGATCATGCCACGTGGTAACACACGTGTCACCCGTGTGCCACGTGGGCGCCAAGCGGCCCAATTAGGGGGCGAAAAGTGGAAGACCAAGGTCTGCCATGTGTCGATGTGATACGTCAAATGCGACACCGCCACATGGATGACACGTGTCATGCCATGTGTCGATGACGTGTACCAATGATGCCACGTTGGCACCAGGTGAACCAGTATTTGCTTGACATGCGGTACACTGTGGTTGTGACACGTGGCTGGTTAAGTGGTAGGACGCGCGTGGGCGCGTCTTCCTTCCCTCCATCGGCACGTGTAGGCGCATACGGCGTCTTCCGGCCACCGAATCAACTCTATTTTTTATCAAATAATTTTTTTAAATTATTTCTGATTTTTTTGTTATTTTTTCAAAATTTTTCGATGACTATAAAATAAATTTTTATTTTTAAAATTATTAAAAATATTATTAAAAGATGTAGAAAATGTGTTTTCTGCTTTCAAACATTTTTAAAAATATTTTGAAAATTTTTTTAAGGTTCTGTCTTTACTTATTGATTGAAATGTGTTTCTATTATGTGTATTTATATATGAGTGTATAAATTTTTTCTATAATATGTTACAGAAGTGTTTAAATAAGGACACTAGATCTTTCTGAAATTACGCATAGGTTGTTTTGAGAAATACAAGAGTGCAATCAATAAGCAGTATGAGAATACGAAGGAAGATTATGAGCTGATGATATTGATGCAATAGTGCATCATAATGTGTATGTGTGAGAACAAATGCAAGAGTGCATTTGAATTGGTGGTATGAGTATGCAAATAGATGATAAAGTCTTGATTAAAGTATTGACTGACTTCTTTGAATATCATTCAGAACTGAGGAAGTTATTGGAAACTATCTAGTTCAAAAGAAATAGATTTTATAGAAAATCTGTTATTCTCTTTTTGGTTAGAGTTGCCAAAAGTGAAGTGTTGAGAAGCAACATTAAATCTGTGATGACACTAAGGAATGGACGTAGTGTGCATCGTCCACGGCTTTATCAATAGACTTATGAGTTGCCTGATGAGTTGATGAAGTTGGTCAAAGAAATAATCATAATATTAAGAAAGATTTTATGAAATCTGGGCTTCTAGAATAGTTGACATAAGTGTCAATTTGAATTGGCGTTTATTTTTGTTAAATAGGATTTATATTTTCTATTGATATTTGATATGAGTGTCTTATTTTTGGATTATTAGATTTTATTTATTAGTTAAATAAATACGTTTATTTATTATGATGGCATTTAACTTTATAACTTAATAAAAATTCACTCATAAGTTTGAGAACTTAATAATCTAATAATTCAGATTTATTATGTATGAAATTTTAACCTGTAAGGTTGGATATTAGGACTTAGAGGGTAATTAGATACTATAAGTAGCCTTTTCGAATTTGAGCCTAATAAAAAAATTAACTAGGTTATTATTTCAGATATATAGTAAATTGCATGTATTGTCTTATCTCCCTTAAATATGTGCAATATTATTTCATTTGATATCAGAGTATCCTAATGGATACTGCCTCTAAGTCAATTGTCGCATTTAGTAAAGATATGAAGCTAAATGGTGACAATTATAAAATTTGGAATATGAAGATCCAAAATGTGCTTGAAGGGCAAGAGGCTCTTGAACCCTCAAGTTCGGTTATGGCTGAACCTGAGGATGGCACTATAGCCCAGCATAAGCAGGACTGAGATGCATGTGTGGCATGTAAAAAGTAGAATTTCACTATTCGCATTATCTTGCTAAGTGCAATGGATGATGTTATCACTAAGCCATTCTGCAAATATCAAAATGCAATGTATCTATGGATCCTTTGCGAAAAAAGTTCAGACGTGTGTCTCTGACTAAGTTTCGATCATCAATGATCAAATTTGATACATATCAGAAAAAGTCTGATTATTTGATGCGAAAATATCTAAGAGAGATGGAAAAGAAAAAGTAAGCTTAGTGAACTTAGTCATAAGTTGACTGATAAGCAGTAGGTTCAAACTGTTATTCGTTCCTTACCCAAGAGTTGGGAACATATGAAGATGCAACTAACTCATATGGATAAGCATAAAAACATTTGGGGATGTCGCTTGTCATTTGGAGCTTAAAATGGACCGTCTAGCAGCAATTAAGGTCAATGCTATTGTGCATATAGCATAGTCCCATTCTAATAAAATGAGTTCTCATTAGAACAACAAAAGAAAAGCTTTAAAAGTAGGTATAAGGAAAAGGCTCAAGAGCTTGAAAAACAAAAGGAAAAATAGAATCACTATAGGTCCAAAAGCAAAAAAGAGGTAAACTTTTCAAGAGTGAAATATTTCAATTGCCTACAGAAATGACACTATGCAAGAGATTGCATTGTACCTAAAAAGATACACTATTCTGATTCAAGAGTGAGTGGAATTTATGTATCCAGTTCTGAATTTCATCCTTTGTGGGTGATAGATTCAGAACCAATGGATCATACAACAAGGGATCAAGATGCCTTTGTTATGAAATTTAGGTTCTGTTCTTACTTTATTGAAATCTATTTTCAGTTTACATATTAAGGATTACAGTGTACACTTATGCTCGAATGATTTCTATTATGGTTCTGGTTATGGATATGTACCGTGACTATTTGTGTAAAACTAATTTTTCCTTTAATTTCTTATTTTTCACATAATTATGAGAATAATGTGAAAGTATGGCATGCTAAATTAAACTATATTGGACAAGACCAAATGAGTCGGTTAGTCAAAGTAGGTTTAATAGGTGATTCAAATGATATTGAATTGCCTACGTGTGAACATTGTTTAAAAGGAAAAACTAGTTAGAAAATCATTCGAAAAAAGGTACTAGAGCCAAATTTCCATTGTAGTTAGTTCATTCTAACGTACGTGATCAAATGAATGTGAGGGCAAGGCATGGGGTCTACTATTTCATCACATTTATATATGACTGTACTAAGTATGGTCATGTCTATTTGATTTTTCAAAAGTCAGAAGCACTGGGTTGCTTCAAGACTTATATAAACTTATTTGAGAATCAATTAGACAGTAAGATTAAGGCTTTAAGTATTGACTGAGGTAGGAAACATCTTTATGATGAGTTTAAAGTTTTATGTGATGAAAGAGTGATTGAACATCAGTTGTCTATTTTCATAAATCCACAACAAAACGATGTCACGGAAAGGAGAAATATAACTCTCCTTGATATGGTTAGATCTATGATGGCAGAGGCAAATTTGCCTATCTCCTATTGGAGAGATACTATATTGACTGCCACATATGTTTTAAACCAGATGTCCTCAAAAATCTATCACTTCCACAACTTATGAGTTGTGAACTGGTCAACAAGCTGACCTAAACCATTTACAACCTTTGGGTTATAATACTTACATCCATGATATATCAATTTAGTAAATTTAAGACCAAGAGGTAAAAAGAGTATATATGTGAGATATTATGAAGTATCAAAAGAATATATTTTCGTGGGTAAGCAAGAAAATGCACTGTGACAGAATTCAGATCACGAGTCATCATATTTTTAGATAGTAAATTTTCAAAATTGGACCATGTGAATTAAGATTTTACTTTTTATTAATCTCAGGAAGAGGAACCATCAGGATCACTCCATCCAAGTGGGAGGAATTTAGAGGAAGAAGATTAAGACCCTCATCCTCCAAACAATCCAGATGTTCGAGACCTGATTTGAGTGGAAGTAGTCTTGACTCCAGTAGGAGTAAAGAATATGGTATTTCTGACTACAGTGGGAGTATGGAACATGGTCCCAGTGGGAGCATTATGAATCACGATAAATATATGAGACATATTTATCAAGATTCAGAATTATAAAAATCTAAAAGGATAAGTGTTCCATGACGATAATTAAAATCAAAGACTTGAACGAAACCCTTTTGGTTACCCCACAAGACAAGAAAGAGCATAAAAATATTCAAAAAGGCTTTTTTATGCTCATCTAAGAAAAATCGGATTAAAGCAATAGAATAAGAAATGACATCCATGAGATTAAACCATGTTTGAGAACTAGTTGACCTATTGGAAGGACACAAATTGGGAATAAATGGATTCTCAAAGTAAAGCGAAAGGCTGAAAGAAGTATAAAAAAAAAATAAGACTCTGCTAGTCGCTAAGGGGTTTACACAACAAGAAGAGATTGACTATGAGGAGACTTTCTCATCTGTTGTAAGATTTATGTCCATAAGGTTGATTCTGGCCATAGTGGCGAGTTTGGACCTAGAGTTTCATCAAATGGATGGAAAGACTACTTTTCTCAATGGAGAAATGGATGAAACAACCTAAAGGCAGCATCGAAAAAGGCAGCGAACATAGGGTTTACTGATTGATGAGTTCAATTTATTGCCTTAAACAGTTTTCAACACAATGGTACTTAAAACTTCATCATACAATCATATCGAATGTGTTCAATATGATTGATGAAGATCATTATGTTTATAATAAAAGTTCTAAAAGTAAATTTGGCATTTTGGCATTGTATATAGACGACATACTTAAAGCTAAAAATGACAAATGGTACGTAAATGAAATCAAAGATTGATTATCATCCAATTTTGAGATAAACGATATGGGTCAAGCATATTATATTCTTAAAGTAAAGATTTCAAGAGATTATTTGAGAATGTTGTTTTCTTTTTCTTATGAAAAATATATCAACAAAAATCTTGAACGATTTAATATGCAAAACTGCAAACCCATAGATAATCCCATTGCCAAGAATCAGTTTCTTAGCAAAGTTATGTGTTCTAAAAAGCCAGAAGAAATGAACGCATGAGGAATGTTCTATATGCTAGTGCCGTGGGTAGTCTTATGTACGCGATGTTATGTACAAGACATGATATATGCTATACAATGAGCATGGTAAACAGATATCAATCTAACCAGATAAAGCACATTGGAAGTAATTGAAAGGATATTTAGATACCTTAAAGGTACAACAAACAATTCTCTCTATTATCGAGAAAATGATCTGCATTGAGAGAATACAGAGATGTTGATTGGGTAGAAAATGTGGATGAGAGGAAATCCACTCCAGGTTTCATATTCTTGTTTGGCAAGAGTGTCATCTTGTGGAGTAACAAAAAATATATATGTGTAGTCCTATCAATAATGGAGCTAAATTTGACACTTCCTTAACTGCAGTATAAAAGACAGTTTGGCTAAAATGGTTTGTAAGCCATTTAAAGAGTAATTACCTCAGAGGTATTAGTGACAGTTTTTAGTGACAGTTAGTCGTTGATAGCTTATAGTAGAACTAAGCATATCGACATTAAGTATTAATATACGAGAAATATTGTTGCACGAGGAGAAGTGAACTTACAGTACGTTTCTATACATGCAGATTCATTGAGTAAATCTATAACGATGGATGTGTTTTGAGAGACACATTAGATCTCGAGGTTTGCGTAAAATTTAATTGGTACTGTTATATTTTAATATTCCCTTAAAGTTATTATTTATGAATAATAACCAAGTTCATGATTGCCAATACATGAGTGTAAATGTTTATGTGTAAGCATTTACTGTTATTTGTATGAGATTGAGCATGTCGGACAGAAAAGTAGCCCACTCACAAGAGTATTTACCTTAGTTTTGTTAATGAGTTGGCAAAAATTAAGATGAGGCGATTTTTGAACATATGAAAATACTCGAGAACCTGCTCGAAATAAAAGTACCATTTTACAGAAATTACAAGATAAGTCTTGTTAAGGTGCGAGATAAAAACATATATAAAGTTGTATATTTTGGATTAAGATCCAAATAAGGATCGTATAGAATTCGATGGTCAGCTATATATAATTACCATATTCTGTTTAAAAAGCCAGAAATAGTTTTTAAGTAAGCGGACTAAACTTGGGTGTTTTAGTGCATCGCAACCTTACGCTTCTATATGGTGTTTTATATACACATTATTGAAATGTAAGGCATGCACTCCTTTAAGGAAAGGAAAGAATACCATAACACATGTTTTATACCGCGTGTACTTATGTGACCAAAGGGATGAAAATTTAATATCATTGATCTCAACTTTCCCTATTGTGAGACTCTATTTATATGTTTCGACCCTTAAAATGCTTAACTTATCCCTAAAGTATGGTTCAATATGGCTAGTTTAGTTAGTCTCCAAGAGGTCCATGAAAAATTTAGGCCCAGCGGATCTAACTAGAAAAACGAGTTGAATCATAATGGATGGCATACAGTAAGAAGGGAAGGTAGTTTTTTGATCACTTTCATAAGGTTTCGTGGTTCACTAGCTAGCCTATTATAGTTTTTATGAGAAAAAACATAATAGTGAACACGAAAATTATTTTATGAGATCGTGAGTTAAAACAGTGAATGTGAGAAGACCATCTAGGGTTAGGCATATATGAAAAGGAGGATCTTGTTTTTTGAGACGCTATATATCCGTAACAGGTATATAGCACTAGTACTCTCGAGGTATGCTGGTCACACAATCTATCTGCCAGTATAACTGAAGATTAAGACTGAAATTCGCTCCGTCATATGCGAGTGCACTACAAGAAATTGAAGATTTTTCGACGAAAATTCCTAACGGAAAGCCAGGATTTTTCGTCGAGAAATTAAATTGCCGACGGAATTGCATTCCGGCAGCATTGAGAACGTAGACAAAATTTACCGACGGAATTTAAATTCCGTAGGGAAATTCTGAATTTTTTTATTTTTTTTAAATTACCGACGGAATTTTCCGTCAGTAATTTAAAAAGCAAATAAAAAAATTAAATAAAATTAATTGTTAAATAATTAAGGTACAAATTTTACTGATTTTATTTTAATAATAATAACATGTTGATTACTATTAATATGAAGAATACTAATAATAAAATTAATAATATCATTTAAATTAATAAACTCATAAATAAAGAAATAAATATATAAAAAATAATAATAAAAAAAATCCTCAAACAATATTAATACTACTAATATCCTCAAATAAATTATTAAGTTTATTATTTTCTAATAATACTAACAATAATGAATTTTTATTTCATTATTTAACAATAATCTAATTAATACTAATAACACAAATAATAATATATTTAAAAAAAATGATTCATAGTATTATTTAAAAATGTTTCATTAAAATAAATAATTAATAATAATCCTAACAACAATAACAATTAACACTAATAAATAATTCATATATTTATTTAACAATTTTTAATTAACATAAATAATAATAATAATAATAATAATAATAATAATAATAATAATAATAAATATTAATATATACAAATTAATAATAAAAAATAAAAAAAATAAAACAAAACCCGCTTACCTGACCGCCGGAGGAGGAGGGAGAGCAGGAGACTCCATGCTGGAGGAGCCGTCCACCACGCAGGAGCAGCAGCAGCAGCCCATGCCAGAAGAGAGGAGGCGCCGCGCGAAGGAGGGAAAGAGAAGCGGGGAAGGAAGGGGAGAGGAAGGGGAGGGAGGAGGAGGAGGGTGCGGCGGGCCGGATCTGGCCGGTGGAGGCTCACCGGCGGTGGGCTGAGCAGAAAATATGCGGGAAACGGGAGAGAGAGGAGAAGGAGGAGAGAGAGGAGAGGGGAAGGATAGAGGAAAAAAGGAAAATTTAAATAGCTTTTAGCGACGGAAATGTTTTCCGTCGCTAAATTTAAAAAATTAATTTTTTTGCAAAGGTTTAAAAAAAACTGTCACTATTTTTAGCGACGATATTTTATACTGTCGCTAAATTAATAAATAAATTTTTTTGGCGACGGAAAAAATGAATCCGTCGCTATATTTGGCGATGGCCTTAAAATCCGTCGCTATTTTTAGCGACGGAAAACAAATCCGTCGCTAAATTAAATTATTTTTTTTTCTTTTTTTTACCGACGGAATAAATTTTTCGTCGCTACTTTCAGTGTCGGATTTAACAAACCATCGCTAATTTCGGTCGGCATTTGTGGAGGAAAATTTTGGCGCTATTTTTAGCAACGGAATTTATTTTTCGTCGCTATTTATCGATGGAATTTATTTTTCGTCGTTAACTAGCGACGGAATTTATTTTTCGTCGGTAAATTTCCGTCGCTATTTATTCATTTTCTCGTAGTGGTGGGAGATGATAGAGTTTGGGTATGCCCATGACTCTAATTTGGATAAAAATCAAATCCAGATAAAGTTAAGTAATTCAATATGATTAATATTACCAAATTCTATCTAAAAAAGAATCTCAATTATACTAGAGATAGGTTTCTAGATTTTTGGATCTCTATAAATAGATGGGAGATCTTAGTATTTGGTAACGAGAAAACGTATATGCCGCAAGACTGCTCATTCCCACTCACAATTTTTTGTCTTAATCTTTCAGGAACTTTTAGGTTATGAAATAGCTGCTGTTATCCCGCATGTGGATAAGAGTCAGACCAATTACTAAAAACAAACGGAATTCTTGTAGACGATTCCGCAATATGTTTATGCGTTACAAGAGATAGGTACCATTATTAATGTTACCTCCATAAATTATATATTTGTTATAATTTTCCCTTCAAGATAAATTAAGAATGCAGATCTAAAAAAAATCACTCAAGCATAATAAATATATTTAATCAATCTTACATTAAAAAAAAAAAAGCGAAATAGCAAGGAGCATACTAAAATAATATTCGAAATAATTTCAAACCTAATTAAAAGTATATTTATATTGCAAGAATTTATTCTAATACTACTCAAACATGATTAAAATACCCGATTAGTAATAAAATATTTGATTTTTTTTTTTAAAATAACAACAAATTAGATTAACAAATTATTACTGAGGTGCAAGTTTACGTGGAGCAATATTCAAACTTTATCATATAATCACATTTGGATACCCAACGAGTTAAATTCAAATTAAATTCGAATCCAATCACGGATAGTGATTTTGGTATTAAAATCCATTTAACTTCTATCCAAATTCATTCTATTGGATGGATTCAAGTATTAGTATTATTATCCAAAAAAGAGCACAGATTATTGGGTGCCCATTATCCAAATTCATTTATAAAATTTACCTATTAATTTATTAAAAATCATAGGGGTGAGCATGGTCGGTTAACCGGTCCATGAGTCCCAGTCCATTAACCAGTCCGTTAATATCGATTTTTTGAAATTTCAGTCCATTAACCAGTCCATTACCATCGGTTAACCAGTCCATCGGTTTCGGATTTTCGGATCGGTTACCCAATATTTTTCGGTTAACCACTATAATTATAAATATATTCACAAATAAAATTAAAATGTTCAAAATACTTAAAAATTAAAATTTTTTCACTATAATATAACATTATTGTTGTTAAAATAAAAATATTTAGTGGATATAACCAAATTTGTTTTTAAAAATTAATATTTAATAAGTAAATATATTAACCGGTCCATAATCATTTTTAATTAGATAAATTGTTATCCTTACTAATAGCCAATTAAAAAAACTTAAACTTTAAAATAATTAGTATAATGAAAAAAAATAAATGATCGCCTTTAATTAGGATAAATTGTTATATAAATTGTTATAAATTATTAAAAAATTAATAAATTATCTAAAAATTCGGTTTCGGTTCGGTTAACCAGTCACATGAGTAAAAAACCATTAACCAGTCCATTAATATCGGTTTTTTAAAAACACTAACCATTAACCAGTCCATTACAATCGGTTAACCAGTCCATCGGTTCGGTTTCGAATTTTTTTTCGGTTAACCAAGTCCATCGGTTTTTTTGCTCGCCCCTAAAAAAATCATAATTATTCTCAAATAATATGTAAAATGTATATTATTCAATATATATATATATATATATATTAAAATATATATAATGAATTGAATTAATCATCTAATATAAGGAATTGAATTAAAACTTATTACACACATTAAATATATTTAAATTTTATATGTTAATATGATATTTAAATGAATTTGGATAATGTTTGAGGAATTATGAATGAGGAGTTTGAGTATATTTATGTATAACTAACTTGAATTCAAGATTGGGTGGGCTGCCATCCCTACCAACAAACGAGGATAAGGGAAATGTGTATACTAAACTAAAATATTAATGTTTAAGAATTTAAAATCAACAATGGAAAAAAAATATATATCTGTAGATGGTTCTAAAAATAATTACGGTTCTGTTTTTTATAATAATAGTTTTTTAGATAAAAAAAAATTATATTTAAATTATAATTAATTGAAAAAAAAATTAAATTTTAACCTTTTAAACTGTAGGTAACTTTCAATTATACTTTTTTTTTTAGTAAAGGATGAATAGTGGATTTACCCCATAAATTGTAATTAGATGGTCAAACAAATTATCTTTTGAATTTTTGAAATTCAACTTTAATTAGCCAAGGTGTGGTATCCTTAAAAATCTCATTGGGATTCTTTTCTTCTAGAAACCTTTTTTTAAAAATTTTTATAGTAATTTTAAAGTAAAAGTGTAAAACTATATATTTGCTTTTATGATTAAAGTAACAAAAGAAAATAATAATAATAATAATAATAATAATAATAATAATAATAATAATTTATCTGCCAATCAAAATTGGGTCCGAAAAAAAATACAAAAATTATTTTTGGGTGATTTAATCATCAAATTATAATTTAGTAAATAAATTGTGGTCCAATTTAGGGCACTATAGAATCTAACGTTGTCCCATGTGATGATTTGAACCTAGATTAATCTACGGTTGACCATATGCAATGAACAGTATCCACGTCTACTAGTCATAATCAACTGTGGGCCCAACCCACTTCTGTCTTCAATGGGCTAACATTGTTCTAGAATATATGCTCTAGTAATAGTATTTCTCTATTTGCCCACTATTGTCTTTTTCCAATTCAATTAATGTGATTTTGTGGTGTTACTTATTAATTTCAAGAAATTATCATATTATCTTCCGACTACTTGACATGTCCATATTCTATTCTAAGGTAGCGATTATTTATGCAAATCCCATCTTTAGTCCCTCAACTTTAACTTTTTTTCTTATTGAATCCTCATACTACAAAAATTTTATATAAGGTCCTTGTGCTTCAATTTCAATTCACATGAAGTCCCTTCTTAACGGTTCTAAAAAGGTTGAGTAATTTGTCTTCTATTCAGCTTAATTTTGATTTTTTAAGCACCCATTTAAGCCAAAATTAATTTTTGAAGAGTTGAATTCACTCGATTAAAATATAAGTGGCTTAATTAATTATCAAGACAAGCTTGAGAAACGTATTTTCAAGCGTAATGGGAGAATCTTCATGTTTCGAAAAAATATTCGCATTAAAATAACATATCATATTCTATGAAAATATGATTAATTCATATAAAATTTAAACTAAATTATGTGAGAAAAGATAGATTTTAAGCTAGATCTATAATGTAAACTAATTTACATCCCTCAAATTGTAGAAAATCCAAGTTTGGTCTCATCTTATTTGATTTGGGCCTAAGCCTTTTCAAAAGGACATGGATCCTAATATATATACATGTATGTCTATTTATTGGGCCCAGTCCCCCTGCCAACAAAAGCCCAACCTATTTTCTATTTTTTCTTTAATATGTTTTACTTGAAAAAAAAAATAAAAATAAAAAGGGTTGAAAATAAAATTCCAATCAGATTAAGGTAAAGTAACTAACCAGCTAATCCAGAAATGAAAAAATTAGTGATGAAAGAACCTAATTAGTACTAAGTGGTTGACTTCACTTGCAATTCAAGACTTTGCTGATTAGGTGCACCAAACTACACTATGCCACAACTGCTGGATTTTAGCCCATGGGCCTTTGCCCTAGTACTTCAACCAGCTTCTTCTTCTTCATCATCTTCTTCTTCTTCTTAGCATTAGTATAGTATTAGTATTAGTATTTTTTTTTTCCTTAAGAATGTATTGAATGATATCTTCTTGGAATTATTTTAGATCAGAGTCTCGGGTTTTATTGTGTTATTTATATATATTTGCTTACTTTTGTGTGTTTCCACTATGTATGACATGGTATTATTTGCTTTTTTTAATTAAAAATAATATTTTATAACAAATAAATTTATTTTATATTTCATGTATTGAGGAGAGACCTACGAAGCATAAGTGCTTCTATTTGGTTACATACCCGGTATCATACTCATTGGATATGTATAAATATATATTCGGTAAGTTTTTTTATTAAAAGAAATTTGGATACTCATATCCACTACGTACCAATGGGTGCGACATAGATATGAGATTATATCTTTACATATTTTTATGGTGATAGTCTGATATATTTTTTGAATTATGTAAAGATATAACTCGTTTGCAATAATAATGAGATGGTAAAATTATATCTTTATTTATTTTCAAATTAATAATGTAAGAATATTATTGATATATATATCAATGTAGATTTGGAACACGAATCAAACATATAAATACTAACAATAAATTTATTATTATATATTTATTTCAATATAATATTTATTTAAATAGAGACTCACATAACTCTTACTCAATCAAATTTACATTAGCAACATAAAATCTCAACTGGTTTTCCTTTTTACTTCTTAGTGATGGATTTTCTATTTTTCTTTTTGTCCAACAAAGGGCAATATTTGAATCTAATACTGACCACAGTACAATTATTTGATGATTTATATTTTTTTTCCCAACTATAGATAAGAATAGATTAATTTTATGCAGGGTACCCAACCAATCAAAATGGTGCAATATATTTTCTTTTTTTTTTAAAAAAAAAAATCAGTAATTCTTTATATGACAATATATTTTATTGTATAAACTGTTAGACTAATCATGCAGATTCCAAAAACAAATCTTACCCACATGATAAATGAAGACCCACCGCTACTCTGCACCTGCTTAGATCCACATTCCACACCCTAATCCTAGAAATATTAAAATTGGACTTTCCAAGAAAAAACAGTTTTGAACCTTCAACATTTTCTTGCGTGATTATTCTATTGAAACTCTAGAGTATTATTATTATTTATATATTTTGAAATATTGTTTTATTAAAATAATTGACATTGAGGATTTTAATCAAAAGCTATGAAAATTTTTTATTGCGTTTTGAAATTACAGTACAAAACCCAATAAATTAAGATTGAAATATGAAATGGGTTAATAAATATAACAAGGTAACATAATATTATATTATAAAGAGGAAGAAAAGAGAAAAATACAAAACTTGGAAGATAGGTTAAGTTAATTTGTTCATAATGTAAAAAAAAAAAAAAGTGGAAATAGCACGTGCCGCATGAGAATATTTAAAAGACTTGAATTGAAGTAGACGAAACCTACCCAATTAGCCATCTTTGAAAGCAAACCCCTGTTGAATTATCACATGGTTAGGGGTTGTAGTAACGTGAAGGGAACAATGTTTTACTAGTTGTAACTTGTTCATTGAATGCTTTCAACTTCAAAGATCAACATTTTAATGATTTCTTAATTTAGGGTTTAGGGTTTAGTATTTAATGATATTAAAGAGTAACTATTAAATAATCGAACTAAAATGAAAAAAGAGACAATTCCTTTTCTGAAATTAGTTGATCTGTTTTCGTATATCATTGCATGAGAATAAAACAAATACTCAACTGTGATGAATCGGTAAAAAATTAAGAAAGAAAAAGAAGAAGCTGCATTCAGTGCTTTGCATTTTTCTGTCCAATATATATATGTATTACAACAATAAATAAATGAATTGAAAGGAAAAAAATAAAAAGAATTCTGTTAGAGCATTCTTTATTCCATGGACAACATTTACAAATGCCAATCCCTCCACATTGGGAAGGTGGGCAATGAATCATGTGAGTGTGAGAAATATTACATAAAATTTGAATCATTTGTACAAGTTCTTGTTCCCTGTTCCTGTTCCAGTTCCTGTCAACAAATTCCCTCTATTTTTACATCATCGTGTCAACTCCATTTCTACCAGCATGGGCTTCTGTTATCTTCAGTACAGCACCCTGATTCTTGCTATGTTGCTTTGCTTGATGCTGAGACCAATATGCATGTGCAGCCAGGACCCTGTCCAAAAGTTCCTGGGGCACTGGCTCACCCCTTCTTTGCTGCGGGGCGATCTTAGCTGTGTGAACCAATGTCTTCCATTTATCCTGCACAAAATTTCCATATTATAGTTCACCAGTAACGTAAGGATACTCTTCATATTATCATATATGCACATATACATCATTTTACAATATATAATATACTGACCTTCAAGTCCACATAAGTTCGATGATCTGCGTTTTCAAAAGAACGCAACTTCACATCGCGCCACCTGCAAAATGAGAAAATTGGTAAGTCTACAGTTGTGACAACTATCCATTTGTATTTGAGACCTATAGTTTACATCATACCTTCCAGTTCCAAGTTCCTCAACTGCTTGCACTAATGCTTCTACTTCTGACACAGAAAACGGTCTCCTGGTTCGACGCTGTACAAGATCAGATCGCCTAGCTTTCTGGTTAACTGGAACCACAGCAAGTGCCTCAACACTCACTGGTGGCACTGCAACTAGAGCTCTGGAATCTGACAATTGTTTGTTGGTAAATTTGTCAGCAGGGAAGGTAAGTAATTCGTTATTGTTATCAGTGTTATTGCCTGAATTAGTCAGTGGAGGAGGGTCAGCTGTGGCAGTAGAATTTCCTGAATCTAAAACAGGAGCAGCTGGGGACCTGAATATGAAGCAAGAAACATCCATTATCAAATAATCAAGTGGAACTACAATACAAAAAGTTATAAGCCAATGTAAAGTTTAATACAAATGCCCAAGAGACATTCTAATTTTGGAAAGAAAGTAACATAAAATTCCAATTTGAATTACCTCGGTGCAAGTTGAGAACTTTCACATGATAAGAAAGTGGAAGGATCTTCAGTGGATACAGGAGGAGCCAGGACAGTACTGGGTTCCAATGTGAAACCCAAACTATCCAGATTCTCTTTAGAAGTGATACCCGTCTGTGATAAGGTTCTGTTATCGTCCCTAACCTTTTTACCATGAAGAAACACTCCAACGCGTAATCCTCCACCAAGTATAGCAGTCACAGTGTCCATTACTGTCCTCTGCATAGTTTTGTACCACCAAAGTACCACGGAAAATCAGAAAACAGTGCCACTGGAATGACTTGTGAAAAGGAAAATAACATTAAAATTTCAAAGTCAATCACATTAATGACCATTTGATAAACAATAAAATCTAACATGAGAGTTACCCCTAAAACCTAAGATTATGCAATCACATAAGGGCTACCCCCAAATATATCTACCATTAAGAACAATGAATATTCATCTATACCTTCAATGAACCAACAGTCGTGTTCTCAGGGACCTCAATCAAAAGCTCTGGTATCCTGAAGGACTTTATGCTGAACTTCACTGTATGAAAGTACAAGCCATATATGAGAACATCTAGATGGCATAAAATCAAATCATGTCAATTACTGTGCATAGATTCAATGCTGATTGATTGTATTGTCAAGGTCTTATTACCATGTGAATCCTTGGAATGGCCAGAAGCATGATGACCTATAATTGAAGAGGACACCCCAGTTTCTGAAGGAAGAAAAAAAAAATCTATTTAGTAAAACCAACGACCATCAGAAACAGGGAATATTAAGAAAACAGATAAGCATTCAAGTAATTGGCAGAAAGGGACCTCCATGAAACATTGCTGCTGAGCCAGTTTTGTCTGCAGACATTGCCTTTTCGGGTGAATTACAAACACTCTCACTGCTGAATCCTCCATCAGATGTCACACCTAAACTATTGACAGAAAACTTCCTCCTTTTACAAAGAGAGTCATGTTGATATCTTTCACGTCCATAAAGTATTTTCCTTTTACGGTAAAGAGGCCTCATTCCTCCATCTAGAAAACCTGACTCAAGATAATGGAATATTTACATTAAGCTCCATGGAAACTCAAATATAAATAAACATATCATAGCAATAACAGCATAATATGAAACTACAACAAATCTTACCAACTTTTGGAAGTTCACAATCCTTCAATTTTGGAGCTACTTTCCAATATTTAGATGTCAGTAATTTCCTTAATCTCCGCTCCCCTATTCGGGATGGATGCCTAAATGCCCTCGGCTTGGTGCCAGGTTTATTATACCTAGAACATTTTTCGTCATCATCTCTAATACCTAATTTAATATCATTCCTAAACCTTAAAATAGAAGCTTTAGGAACTGGGTCCCTGCATGATGGCAATTTTACATCATTGTCAGAATTGATCGATGCAGGAAATTTGGTACACATTGAATCCTTGAAACTGGAGGTGCTATCAACAGCAAAATCTCCAGTCTCCATACCATCAGCTCCTCGCTGTCTGCTCAATCCATTTTCCATATAACCATCCCTACATTTCCCAGAAGCAGGAGAGCCTCCATCTACTTTACAATGTAAAATGTCTTCTGAAGTCTTGCTTTTGCAAATCACAGACTTCATGTCACTGTCAACTTTCTCTGAGGAATCGGAATTTGTGATTACTGAAGATTGCTCCAGCATGGAATCATGTTCAGCATGTGCAGATTTCTTCAGAATGCACTTTTTATCACTGTCTGGAAATCGAAACTCCGGAACAAAAGCACTTTCCTCACGTCTACCTTGATCAAGGGACTCAGTTTTTAATGGTCTATCCTCATATTGCTCCAGTTTAACAACATCATCACTAACTGCATGTTGATCATTTGTTTCCGATGCATTGCTAGAGGCAGAAGAACTTTCACTCTCCTGCAACAGTTTGCCAGCTAACGATGCAAGTAATTCAAATGCACATATTTGACTGTCTTCAACTCTTTTTCTATGCAGACCCCTCTGCTGGAATCAATAACCAAGGAACATAGATTAGAACAGTGTTCAGTGACAATGGCAAAAGGAAAGCTTTGCAGAATTATTCTGGGTAATTACCCTTGCTGATCGAGGAGCCCGAGGAACAAAAGGGACATGGAAACCATTAAATCCATAATCTTGCCTCTTCTTCAGCACCATATCTTCAAGCATACATGACAATTACGCTGCCCACATATCTTCCCTGTTACCATATCCCAATAGAACATAACAATATTAGCAATTTCTAGATGCAGTATAATTGTTCAACTAAAATCTCATGCTATGCAGTGAAAAGGTCATCAAGTAACAAAATTCAACCACAAAATCATATAAAAACTGCATTTGTTTGAATAAATTGTTTGTACACATATCACGATTCAAAATGGAAACTGATTAAATAAATTCACATGGGCCATAACATTTGGGACACTTCAATGAACAATTACCATAACTGACCCGGCAGCCACCCCCAAAACAAAGATCCAGGTATATTTGATCTCTGAAGAGCATATTCTAATAAAATACAGACACCAATCTAATAGACTCCGTGAAGATCAGATTTATAAGGAATGGTCAAAGGAAGCATGAATGTAAGAAAATTTTCTCTAGAATAGATATTTATACTATTGTCATTTCGATCCAATTAGATTAAGCCCTCACAAGTAGTCATCAGCAATAATAAGAGGGAAAAAAAAAAAGATATGTCACATGTTCTCCCGGAATCAAGATCCCGAAAATCCCCCAGAATAAGAAAATTCAATTAACAGGTTTGCAAACGGGAATGATCTAAGTTCCAACTCAAACAGACAGCAACAATCCTATTGAGCTCTGCTCACGGAATTACATATCAAGGTGCTAATTCTAAATCCGGGAAATGGAAAGAATTGAGCAGAAATTTCGTCCACCCAAATCCACGCACGCAACTGAATCCGAAGAACTTAGAACAACTAACACGTAATCCAAAATCCAACGGCAATTGTCTTCGGAAACGCTGAAACATTGAATTATATCTATTCTAGATAATTCAATCAATCCTTAAACCCCAAATCAGTGAAATAAAAACATGAAAAACCCCAAATTCAAGAGAATTCCGTTTCCCACTCAGAACACAATTTCCACCAAACCCAACAAAAACAAAACTTTGACGATCAGATCCCGATCTCAGTTTCCAATTCAGCAGAACAATCCTCCAAAACACAAAATCCTCGAAATTCGCACCACGTGATGGATCTCAACTTGAAAAACGACAATCCAGATCAAGAGAACGCAAATTTAACCAAAAAAAAATGGAAATCAAGGAAAGTGAATTCTATAGTGATTTTAAATTTACTCACCTGAAATAACAAGAGCTTCGTATCAATTTAACACGAGTATGTACAGAATCGCAAATGAAAATGGAATTCCTTGAGAATTGTCACCAAGGGAATCAAGATCGGAGAATTCGAAGAAAACGCATATACAAAATGAAAATCGATTAGAATTAGAACAGAAGTAACATAATTCAATTCAATTTCATTTCAATTCTCATTCTCTCCCTAGCTCTCTCTCTCTCTCTGTGTATGTGAAAAATGATCTATGGAAATAACAGTTTAAATGGATAGGACATTAAAAAGAAGGGAAAAAAAAGCACAAAAACCTCTCCTTCTCTCTCTAAAAAACCACCAATAAACAGTGGCTTAAACCTCCCTTATATCCTTTTTTAAAGTTTTGACCACAAAACCGGACCAGCCAGTAAAAGAGCATTAATGTCCGGGCAATAGCCAGTCACCGCCATAAACCCCCGCCTCCCTCTATTGTGAATTGTTCAAGGCAGTATGGGTTTTTGACACGTGGCAGCTTCTGTGATTGTACCGAACCATGTCAGATTTCTAAATTTTTGGGATAAGGGAAAAAATAAATAAAAGAAAATCGGACATGAAAATGGAAAAAAGGTGTAATCACATGTGAGCGAGTACACTTCAGAATTGCTCACCTGGCGTGACGGTGTTTGTTATTGGTCCAATTTTTGTGGGGCCCTAAATTGAGATCCATGTCCTGAAGTTTGTGGCTATTGTACAATCTGATCTAAATAGAAAATCCACGGAATATTCTTAATCTAATAAACTTTATGCTTTATGTTGATAATTTGTTATGTGAAATTGTTTTGTTATAAATTATAATATTTTGACAAAAATTGAAATTAATTTCTAACTATTTATCTCAAATGTTATGCAACCACATTATATTAACTTTTAAAAGTCAAAATTGTGATAAATGAAAATGGGACTCTTTAATTTTATCTCTTATATTACTAGCATGTAATATTATTTTTAAGTAAAATTTAAATTTTATTTTTTTGATTTTTAATGAAATTTATTTTTTTAAATTAAAATTGACTTGTAAATTTATCTTAAATTTTAATTTTAATGACTCAATTTTATGCTAAATTTAAGTTCAATTAATAGTTTTTTAATTATAGTAAAAATAACAAAACAGTCACATATAATGAAATGGACAAAGTAATAAAATGCAATTATTTTTTAAGAAAAAATTTATACAGTTGCAATAAATATTTAAAAAAAAAAAGATTTTATAAAGAAAGAGTTGAGTTGAATTTCAAACTCAATAACTCAGAGACACTAAAGATTAAATTTGTATGCCTTGGACTATAACTTGTTTGATTGAATTATTCGCGGCCATGCCGATCATGATAAGTAATAATTTTGCAATAAATGTCCCATAAATATAACCTGAAATTGAGAGAAGAGTAGAAATCTAGAGATCTATTTTTACACGTTGCAAAACACTTTGTTCCACAACTGGTGATTTGATAGAATATTAGAACTAACTCTAAATTATGTTATTAAATTGGTGAAGAAAAAAATTAAATTCTCTTAACCAATAATTGGATAGAATGAAAAAATTAATTTTAATTTGTTTTAATTGAATATAAGCTATAAAAATACAAGGAGTATTTTGAAAACCCTCATATTCTACATAGATTTGCCTGGGTCTAATCTTCTCACATCTTTCACATGGCAAATTAATTAGCTATTAAGAAGGAATTGAAAAATTAATAATATCCTTAATAATATCCAAACAAATAAAATAGAATTGAATTTTAAATTCCTTTCTTTTATTTTCTCTTCCTTTCCATCAAAACAAACAAAGTCATTAGAGCAATAATAATAATAATAATAAAAATAATTTATTTTGAATTTGTAATTTTGCTGGCTTTCCGAAGTGACCACGTCATCAACCGAAAACTGAACTTTGAGACTCATAAGCATCTAATGGTAAATCATTTTCAATTTTTTGGTGTCAGAGAATGTAATAAAATACTTGAGAACCTAAAGATTAGTTACTTAAGCCTCTTTGTGATGTCCACAATAATTTAATAGGCTTACGTAAGCTAAACCCATCTCTTTCTCGTGTTTCATTTCAACAAAACTTTTTAATCTCAATTCAAACTAAACGCTAATTTTATATTTTATATATTTAATATAGTTAAATTATTTTTTAAGTTGGAAAAATGATCAATTTTGTACTTATAATATTAAAAATAATATATATTTACTCGTTAGATATGTTTTAGGTCAAGATAATTCTATTTATTATGTAATTGGCTTAATTTATTATTGAAAATTAAAAAATTTCAAATAAGCAAACGAAATGCTAACCTAATTGAAATCACATAAATTTGTTATGTGTTTATTATAAATTTATACCCGGTTTTAACTATCAAAAAAAATTTGAAATTTATAATGCTAAACTTATTAAAATAATCAGATTATAGATAAGCAAATAGAATATTTTTGTCATGTGTATTTTTATTTATTTATCTAGAGTTTCATTAGTTTTAGTGACAAATTTAAACCAATTAAATAATAAAATAATAAATTTAGCGCAAAATATATTTTAAAAAATAAATACTATTTTCAATAATTTATGGGACAAATTTGATCCTTTATAAGTTCTTTTACAATATATTAAATTGATTTTTTAAAAAGTATTCAGGATTTTTATGATCTACTTTGATTATGTCTATATAATATTAAAGTATTTTTAGATTTTATTTATTTACTTTTTATTTCGTAAACTATTCTATTCTTAAGTATAATTATTTTCTTATGATATCTATTGTTCAGTGTAACTCATGAATCATGCTGAATTGAATATTTAAACTAACTCGAGTCCAGCTCAATCTTTTAATATTACTATGCTCAATTGAACAGTGTGCAATTCATTGAGGGACTATGAATAATCAATCTTTTAATATACATTTATTTGTTTGTTTGTTTTTTTTTATCCTGATCACTTGCAAAGTTCATATAGTTAGATGAGAATTTGAATTCGACTGTTTTTTTCTTTTGTTTTTTGATAGATTGAATTTGACGGTTGACTCTTTATAAATGGCATTTCCCTTAAAAAAAATATAAAAATTAAATTAAATTAAAATTCAGGAACTGTCCAGAAACTTTACCCCGTTAAAACATTTATTTACGGTTAACAATTATTCTCCACTTCCACCTTCTTCTTTTTTTATCCATTGATCGATACACATGAATAATTGTTAGATTAACGTAACTAAACTATCTTAATCCATGTTTAGAAAGTTAATAATAAATTATTAAGCGGCACCGGCAGTGAATCGTCATCTACTTTGTCCTCTCAGCAGAGGATATTGTATATATTGGTGGCGTCACTTGCAAAGAAAAATTATGCGCAGCCATCTTTTTTCAAGTTTCATTATCTTTTTTTTTTTAATTATTTATCTCTAAACCTACTTTATAAATAATATATAGTAATAATTATAACAAAGCAATGAAGAGAATTTTTTTTGTTTTATTACAAAATTTTAATTTTCAGTGAATGCTATCGTAAATTATTATTTTTTAAATATTAAAATATTTATTTTCATTATCTAATGTATTTTAAATATTAAAATATTTATTTTCATATTATCTAATGTATTTTATATTAAGAATCAGAAACTAAATGACAAAAAAAAAAAGAGATGAAATAATTAATTTTCGTTTTTATGTAAAAATATGTGGTGTATAAAAACGCCTGGAAGGTATCGAAACGAGTGGACAAAGTGGTTTATCCCGTAAATAAAGTGCCTCTATTATTCTTGTCTGACACGACTCCTTTCTTAATATTTTTATACTTCCTCTTTTCTTGACACGTGTCTTTTAGCCAGTTTGACCTCTGTAACTTTTATACACGTGTCAGTCCCACCCACTTCCTTCTGACTGGTTACTTTGTCAGTATATTATTGGTAGTTTTGTCTAAATTCATCTACTGTAGGTGAAATAGTAGAATTGAACCCACTTAAGAAGTCAATTAAATATTATCCATGCAAATTTGATTTAAGCTCGATCTAATTTGTTATTATGTTATTATTAATTTTATAATTTTTTATATAATTAAATATTAAAATAATTATTTTTATATATTATATATACATAATTATAATTTGATTATCTAAACCCATTTTTTGACTGTTTACCACCAATACAAGGGTAGGTAGGAAATATATTTTCATTTTTTTTCCATTAACTTACCACTATTTTTTATTTCAAAATCTAATAACATATAATAGTATTTCAGTGTCTTGATAATAATATTAATATAAAATGCTAATAATATAAGAATTCAGCATGCTATTAACTAAATACAATAAATAAAAACTATTTTATTTGAAGTTAAATGTTTTAATTTAAATTGAAAGTATAACTCAAACGACAAAATATATGCGAAAATAGTTGAGAACGGAGTATAGAAGAATTCAATTATTAGTGCGTGGGACATTTTAATTTTTATATCAATATAAGAATTTAAACTTATCCAGTTGGTTGAATAATTCTTTACAGATAGAAAGATTAGTTATCAACAAAAGTCAAAATCCGTAAGAATTTAGTGAGCAAATGTGTATTTCAAAAAGGGCTCGTTGCTAATCAAAGTCAAAATCAACGTTAATGTTTCAATTTGACAATATTAGTATTATACTTCTTCTGGATGATCCTAAGAACCACTAATCAATACATTTTAAAAGCATAATCAAAGAGCAATTAATTCCTATAAAAAAAATAGCAATTAATTTGTCTTATATTAGTTAAAATTCAAAATATTCATTTAAGGTTCAATTATAGAGCACATGTTGCTTAAAGGATCACATTCAATTACGAATTTGATAATGCTAGATTAGAAATCAGTCGATACCGTAGACTATCGGAAGTTCAAAAAAAACTCGTGTCACTTTTAGATTCAATTTAGAGCAAAATAATTTTATTTTTGTGGAAATGAAGTTAGCATTTAGTTAAAATTTAATATCAAGTACAAATCTTATAGGAGGTTGATTGAGGTTAAGTAGATCCATTACTCTAATATGGATGGAGTTTCATATTAAGATAAAATTGAGTAACTCAATCTAATAATAATTATCTAATTCTATCTCAAAAAAAATTTGAGTTATATTAGAGATTAATCTCTAGTATTCAGTATACTATAAATAGATATAAGGGGTCAAATTGATGAAGTTTAATCGTGTGCGCGTAACTCAGAGAAAATTACGCTTAAGAAAATTAAACACTCTACATAAAATCTCTACGAGACATTCAGATAGTGAAAAAGTGGATAAAATTTTGACCAGTTACACAAAAATAAATTGTTGTAATCGCTTCCGTAACATTTTTATACGTTACAAGAGATCGTGTACCACTTTTTATATGTTACTTCCATTATTAATTTCCCTTCAGAGATTTTTATATATCAAGAAATTATTTCGATAAAATTTGAACTTTGGATTAAAATATTATTTTTTAATAATACTGGTTTAATGGAAAATAATCATAAATGCGAGATGCTGAGATCTGTCGCAATTTAGTCACGATCTCTTGATTTATTACCTGAGCAAGACAAGAATCTTAACCGTGTCAAGCTTAATATTAAGGTTTAAAAAAAAAAAATTGCATTTTTAGGTCCTCAAACTTTATCTTTTTTTTTTTTTTTACATAAAATCCTTATATTTTATTTATTTATTTACTTTCAATTTAAGTCACAATACATTTTTATTTAACAATATTGATAAAAACACATCTAAGCAACACTGCATATTGTTAAATCAATAAAAAAATAACACATCTTGAAACTCAAAAAAATCTAAAAAAAAAAAGCACCATTTCAAATAATTACCTAGATCTTAATTAAAAAATTAACATAAAAATTAATAACGATATATAAAGAAATGGTTTCTCTCACTACAATCAAGATTCAAAAGTGTTCCTTAAACATACTACCACTAACCACCAACAACTACATAGAAGCTATTAGAAGGATCATCAGCCCACTAACTACCAAGATTGAAGCTTAGGTGACCAAGAACCACAGTTATTGCTCTAATTTTTATTTACTCGACATGCTTTTAATTGAATATTTGGCCTATTTCCATTAACCTCATCAAATAAAGACTTATTATAATTGATAACAAAGTAAAAGTTTTCCAATTGTCCTTTGCTTGAGTTACCTGAAAAGAATCACAAAACCGTCGGGTGTTCCGACAGGGGAGACTCCGACGATCAAGTCAGTTTTTCCGCAAAGTCAAAGCTTTCTTTTCTCTTATCAAAATTAGGGAGAGCAATGTACCTGGTTGTTTCATTTATATAGAGCTGTATGAAATAGGAGATAATCTCTTGAATAGGAGAAAATCACCTTCATCCCTTGATTGATGCTTGATTTCCCATTTAGGCAGATTTGCTGAGAGATTCTTGGTACTTTCCATCCTTAGGAGGTCAAGATCTGCATCATTGCTGGAAATATTCGTTAATTATTGCCTACCATGATTGGTGACCGAACTGTTATCGGGTGCCGGACTGTTATCATGACTTATGTCCGGGTGAGCCCTGCTATAAAGCCTCACAAGCTAAGAGCTCGGCGGAAGTGCTCGGCTCGGAGAAATCTAGCCGATCCTCGGAGTAGAGAGTTCGGATATCATAAGTCCCCCCCCAAGAGATGACATTTATGTCATGAGATCAATACCAAACGACTTACCAGCGCGTGCTCTTAGACCATTCTACGCTGATGATTACTGTGCGCGTGATCCATCGAAACACGCAAAAGATCTCTTCGTTAGCTGTGATCCAGCAGTAATGTCAGGCGTTATGATGAGGGCGTCCCTTAGGTTACCGTGCAGATACTAATTATCTTCCCACAGCCCCAATTATCGATCGCCAGCTGTTATCCCTTAATTGGTCTTCGCCTTCTATAAATACTTCCCCTGTTTATTCTCATTTTCGCTTTCTTTGGAGATTTTGCTGCGTTTTAACATTGATCATCTTCTTCCTAATTTGCAACTTCCAGTTTACACAAATCCCCCTTTCCTCTTTGTTTCTGATCTGCTACTATCTCTCGAAGCTTCATCCAGATCTCTTCCAATACAGGTTTGTACTTTGTCTTCTTATACTTTACCTTTTTAGAATGAGTGATATCGAGAGTTCTCCAGAGAGGCAGAGAGTGGAAGAAGGCCTTGAGCACGAAGACATAACTGAGATTCCCGGTCCTAGTCAACCAATGCCACCAAGGAGGAAAGAACCAAGAAGGAACCCCCGAGTTGGGAGCATTAGCTCGGCTATCCGGAGCAATGAATTGGCAGAATTGCAGGAGAAGCATGGGATTCCGGAGAGCCTTATTGTTCGAGCACCCGGACCTCAAGTCCGAGCTAACGCCACCTACAACAACAAGAAAAAGATAGTGGTGTATGAGGCTGACTTCGAGGCCGGCATGAGCATCCCTCCAACAAACTTCGAAACCGAGCTATTGAACCATTACGGGTTGACCATGGGTCAAATTCATCCAAATGCTTGGCGCACAATCTCTGCTTTACAGATATGGGCAGCGGAGAACGAGATTCCTTTGACCGTGAGGCTTTTCCGAGTTACTCATGTAGTCGGTCTTCGTGTGTCAACAGAGGACCATAATTATGTGCAGGCCAGGGCCGGTTATGGGGTTTTCCACGGCAACCCGGAGTCCCTAAAGAACTGGAAGAACCGCTTTTTCATCATTGAGAGCGATGAAAAATTCAAGTTCCCAACAACATGGGGTCGGTATACCAATAAGAATGATGACCCGATCTTTCTTACCGACCAGGAGGAAGAAACTTTGGCCCAATGGAGAGAACTCGCACAAGCCAAAGTCGACATTAAAGACCAACTGACGATAGGGTCTATCCGAATCGAATCATCTCGACCGCGCCAAAGAGGTATATTCTAAAAATTATTCCCTTGTTCTGATATTTTCTCATTGTTTGGTTTGTTGCAGAAATGAAGCGCACTGAGAGGCCGAGCATGGTGGAGATGATGAGGGCGAAGAGGCAGAAAAAAGCAGGAAAATCCGCCTCGTCCGAGCTTGCCCCAGAGGTTCCACCCAAGGTTCCTGAACACAATATCTCCGAACCTGACCACCACGACACTGATCCTAATGCTGCCCCTGAGGGTCCCTTGCCTCAGACTCCCCCCACGACAATTCCGCAAGTTGATCTGCGGACTCCTCCCGGACCGCACTCTCCAGCGTTCGATGCTGAGGCCGGGTCGTCAAATCCTCATCCATCTCCTGTATTTTGTGATGCGGCGGGGTCGTCAAATCCCCGACCCATGAAGAGGGATATGAGGGCTCTTGCCGAGGAGATCTGCGATATTTGGAGAGAGGAGGGGAGAAACTATTCTGAAGACAATCCCATCTTCTGCAACTTCATCCATATCCTATCCTGCGTCCCAAGGAGCATCAACCCCTTGCTGCTCTGGAAAGCTGACGATCTGGGCGAAGCCCTTAAGAGGCATCAAGTGCAGGTAATTGTTGCCGAGGTCTCATTTGTTTGTTAGGTATTGATTGTCTCCCTTGATTAAAGTTTGCACTCCATACAGGCTTCCATTCTTAGTGGTGCTGTGATCGCCAAGATGAATAACTTGATAAGGATGTGTAACCGAGAGGCAAAGTCGGTTGCCGGGCAGCGCCTCAGGGCGAATGTTGCAGAAGGTAAGCTGCAGGATGCCAAAAAAAGAGCCCAGGAAGCTGAGGATAAAGCCGCCGAAGCCCTAAATGAGGTATCTGATCTTCAGAAGAAAGTGGCAAGTCTTCAGGCTGAGATGGAGAAGAATATAGCCGAGGCCAAGCAGAAGATTTCCGAAAAGGATATCGAGGTGGCAAATCTCCGAACCGAGCTTGACGACGCGAAGAAAGGCAAGGCCGAGGCAGAGGAAAAATTTTCAGAGCTTGAGTACCAGTCTGTGGAGCTGGCTGTTGATAAATGTCTTGGATTTAGTCAGAAGTTATCTGATGCTGTTAAGCAGCGTCATCCGGATATGGATTGGTCCTGGTTGGACGAAGTGTATCCGGATGAATAAGCCGTGTACTCTTTAATCATTAATGAAATGAATATTTTATTTTTGCTTGTGTATGCCGAACCCTTTGTATATGAGTAGTTTGATCGATAAAATATGATGAACTCTTGAATGAACCAAAATTCTTATGATTGTTCGGTTAAACTAGTTCTTCAATAAGCAATGAGATTAAAATTTCTTGGTAGATTTAACCGAGCTGAATATCTTTCGACATATAAGTCTTAAAATATTTGATGGCATAATAACCGAGTGGGCGCCAAGAGTATATTTCGTAGTTGGATATGAGAATGTACGCCCTGTCGGCGGTGTTTTAAATGTATGCCCTGTCGGCAGTGATATTGGATGGACGCCCTGTCGGCGGTGTTTTGAATGTACGCCCTGTCGGCGGTGATATTCAATCGAGTCATAGCAATTCGAGCGCAAATAATCACTGGAGACATTATGTTTTCATGAATTACTTCTTTTATTTGAAGTTTTGTCAAGTACAATGATATATGACAAAAATCGAACAAAATAAAATGATAAGTATCAGAGAATTGACCGATAGTTCGCTGGCCGAGAGAGCCATAAGAATACCGAGCCGAGCTATTGATAATACGCCTTCAGATTTGAAATGTTCCATGAATGGGGAAGTATTTTGCCTGAATGATCCTTCAACCTATATGATCCTCCCTTGACATCGTGAACTATGTAAGGGCCTTCCCAGTTGGGATTCAATTTGCCTACACCGGCTGATGTTTGTGAAGCAACTACCCTTTTGAGGACTAACTGCCCGATCCTGAATGTTCTCGGCTTGATGTTCCGATCATGGTAGGATGACATCCTTTGTTTGTAAGCAGCAGATCGCAGCTGGGAATGTTCTCTTTGCTCTTCTAACCTATCCAGTTGACACAACAGGCGCTCGTCGTTGGAAGCTTCATTAAAACTAGAGGTCCGGGCGTTTGGCATACCGATCTCGCAGGGAACAACCGCCTCTGTCCCGTATGTGAGCGAGAAGGGGGTTTCTCCCGTTGCTGATTTTGGCGATGTTCGGTAGGCCCAGAGGACGTTGTATAGCTCTTCCACCCAAAGACCTTTTGCTGAGTCAAGTCGTTTCTTCAAACCTGCAAGGATAGTACGGTTAGTTACCTCGGTCATGCCGTTCGCCTGCGGGTGGTACACCGAGGTGAAGCAAAGCTGGATCTTCAATTCTGAGCAATATTTTTTGAATGCCGTGCAATCAAACTGTTTGCCGTTGTCTGTAACAATGGAGTGTGGGATGCCAAATCTCGTGATGATGAACTTTTGCATGAACTTGATAATATTTGCCGGGGTTATGGTTGCCAAGGGCTCAGCCTCTACCCACTTTGTGAAATGATCTACTGCTACCACTAAGAATTTTCGCTGTCCGGTTGCTAATGGAAATGGGCCCACTATATCAACGCCCCACTGGGCAAATGGCCAGGGACTATGTATTGAAGTCTGGGTGGCAGCTTTCTGATGGTTCAGATTGCCAAACCGTTGGCACTTGTCGCACTTCTTTATTAGCTCCTTCGCGTCGCCCTCCATACTAGGCCAATAATACCCTTGTAATAACGCTTTCCGAGCTATTGCCTGTGCTCCCTCATGAGCCCCACAAATTCCTTCATGAATTTCTCTTAGCACATACTCACCTTCCTCAGTACTCAAACACTTTGCCCAGGGAGCCGAAAACGATCTCTTATATAACTGATCATCAAGGATTGCATACCGACTGGATCTCCGGACTATCTTACGGGCCTGTACTTGTTCTTCGGGTAAAGCTCCACTACTCAGATATGTGTAGATGGGAAGCCTCCATCCATCCATCGGCTCATGCAAGTGTACCTTATACGTCTCGTGCGTGGGGGCGGATACGATAGACCAAATGATGTTAGATATGGCCGGTTGATCCTGAAGGCAAGCCTGCTTGGCTAACACATCGGCCTCAGTATTCTCCTCCCTCGGCACCTGATCAATGGACCATGCACAACCCCGGTTCTCAAGTTGGGCAAAGAGTGCAGCCGTTAACTCCTTGTATCTGATCATCGTACTGTCTTTGGCCTCAAACTTGCCAAGTACCTGGCTAACGACAAGCTGTGAGTCAGAGAATATATTCAAGGAATCTGGTCTTACCTCCAAAGCTAGCTGTAATCCAAAGCTGAGAGCTTCATATTCAGCTACATTGTTGGTTGCCTGGAATGCTATGTGAGCCATCGCCCTGATGACAATTTTCCCTGGTCCGATCAACACCACCCCGGCTCCAGCACCCACAGACGAGGATGCACCATCTATATACAATTTCCATGAGCAAGGGCTAGGCTCCTGCGGGGGCGTATGCAATTCTGCTACAAAGTCTGCCAAGACTTGACCCTTCATAGATGGCCGAGCTTCATACCTGACATCAAACTCTCCCAACTGAGCTGCCCACTCCGTTAATCGCCCAGATGCCTCTGGCTTTTGCAAGACCTTTCGAAGGTTCGAGTTTGTCCTTACTGTCACCGTATGGGCCTGGAAATAGGGTCGTAACTTCACAACGGAAATCACCAATGCGAAAGCAAGTTGTTCCAGTATAGGGTACCGTAGCTCGGCCCCTCTCAAAACCTTGCTTGCATAATAGATCGGAAACTGTTGATTACCTTCTTCCCTTATCAAGACTGACCCCAATGCTCCCGATGAGACTGCCAAGTACATATACAACACTTCTCCAGGCAATGGCCGACTTAAAAGAGGTGGGGTACTAAGAAAGTTTTTCAGTTCGTCAAACGCTCCCTGACATTCTGTTGTCCATTCAAAACTCTTCATTCTCTTGAGGGTATTGTAAAAAGGGAGGCACCTTTTAGCCGAACAAGAGATGAATCTGCCTAAAGCCGTCACCCTTCCATTCAGTTTCTGAACCTCTCTCACCGATCTTGGTGGCTCCATCTCCAGAATGGCTCGGATCTTTTCTGGGTTGGCCTCTATCCCCTTCTTTGAAATCATATACCCCAAGAATTTTCCAGACTGAACTCCAAAGGCACATTTTTCTGGGTTTAGCTTCAGACCAAACTTTCTGAGCACTCCAAACGTTTCCGCTAGTTCCCGAGGTAAATCCGAAGCAGTCTTGCCCTTGACAATCATGTCGTCAACATAAACCTCTACATTCCTTCCCAATTGCCCCGCAAACATCTTATTCATTAATCTCTGGTAAGTAGCCCCGGCATTCTTCAACCCGAATGGCATGACCCGGTAACAATAAGTAGCCCGGTGTGTGACAAAAGCAGTTTTTTCTTCATCGCTTTTCTTCATTGGAATTTGGTGATATCCGGCAGAGGCGTCCAGGAAGGCATATTCCTCGAACCCAGAAGTTGAGTCGACCAAGAGATCGATATTTGGCAATGGGTAGCAATCTTTCGGGCAGGCCTTGTTCAAATCAGTGAAGTCAACACACATTCTCCACTTCCCGTTGGCCTTCTTCACCAAAACCACGTTTGATAGCCAGTCCGGGTATAGCACTTCTCTAATGAACCCATTTTGCAGCAGTGTATCCACTTCTTCTGACATAGCCAGCTGCCGCTCGGGAGCATGGTTCCTCTTCTTCTGCTTGATTGGCTTGCAACTTGGTTGTACATTGAGTGCATGACAAGTTACCTCGGAAGAGATTCCCTTGATGTCTGAAGGTTGCCAAGCAAATACATCACTAAACTCTGACAGTATCGCTACCAACGCTTCCTTCTCTTTCCCCTCTTTGCTGGCAGCAATTCTGATCATTTTTCCTGGTGAGAGCTCAATTTCCCGGAGTGACTCCATGGGCTCAGCATTCCTAGCTGTTGGAACGTCCAGCGCGTCTAAAGGTAATGCCTGATCTGCTTCTTTTAACATGCTGACATAAGTTTCCCGAGCCGCCTTCTGACTGCCCCTCAGTACGGCTACACCCCCTTCGACAGGTATTTTTACAAGCAACTTACGCATCGAGATGTAAGCGTCTACTCCCACTAAAAGAGGTCGCCCAACAATCACGTTGTAGGCAAGTGGAATGTCTACCACCATGAAACAGCTCCTGCAACTACACACCTTCTCTTCATCCCCGAGCTGTAAATTTAATACCACCGAGCCTTCTACTCTGACCGGTTGTCCTGATATACCGATGAGAGGCGCTGAAACTGTTTCCAACCGGTTGACTGATAAACCCAAAGCTTTATAGGCCTGCAGAGTAATAAGGTTTACCGCGCTCCCCGTATCAATCAAGATTCTCTGAACCAAATAGTCCTGTATCATTGCTTCCACAACAAGTGAATCGGTGTGGGGAGTCCGGACATGGGCTTCATCTACCTCAGAAAATGTCACTTTGTAGCTTTCGACTTTTCGGCCTGTACCCACGGAGAATACCTCCTTAGCCTTCCGCTTTCTCGATTCCTCAAAAACATCATAGTGCGGGCCTCCTGCAATCACATGAATCACCCCGGTTGGGGCCTTTTTGCTCGAACTAGCTCGGTTATCTTGTCTTCTCGGTGAAGGAGATCTATCTCGTTTTCCCCTATCAGCACTCTTCACAAACTGCCCGAGCTTGGGCTGCCGGATCAAATACTCAATTTCACGTTTCAATTGTCGGCAATCATTCGTCTGATGGCCCTTATCCCTGTGAAAAGAGCAGTACTGGCTCTGATCCCTGCTAGGGTCATCCATCATCGGTCGTGGCCAGTTGACCCGCTCATTTTCCTTTAGCCAAACCAGAATTTGGGACCTCGGGGCTGTTAACGGCGTAAACCGGTCTTCTTGCTTGTTCTTTGTGTTCGGTTTTGAGACTAAATAGGCTCTGTTGGAATGGGCAGCCCCCCTTCCTCTAACTTCATCTCTACTACTATTATTTCTGTCTCGCCCGGTACGAAACCCTCTGTCCGAGTCTCTGTTCTGCGAACTATATCTGAGCCTGCGAGCTTCATCCATACGTATGTATTTGTGTGCCCGAGACATGAGCTCGGTAAAGTCACCCGGTGGCTTCTTGCTGAGGGAATCACTAAAATCTTGGCATCTCGTATTTCGAATAAGGGCATTGATGGCTACCTCCAAATTAAGATTCTGAATATCCATGGCCACAGCATTAAATTTCTCCACATAAGCTCTGAGTGTCTCCCCTTTCTCCTGGTATACCATGGTAAGGTCGGCAGACACTTTAGCTGGCCGGATGGCTGCTACAAATTTGGCGATGAACATGTCACTGAACTGTTCGAAACTGTAGATCGAATTTTCTGGGAGGTTGCGGAACCATATCTGAGCCGAGTCAGTGAGTGTTTGAGGAAAGATTTTGCATAGAGCCGCCTCTTCCGTTGTATGTACCAACATAGTGTGGTGGAACTCGTCCAGATGAGCTCGGGGGTCCGTGCTACCGCTATATTTCGGCAGATTTGGTAATCGTATTTGGGGAAACGGGGTGGCCAGGATGTCTCGGGATAGAGGAGATCGGAAACTACCTTGGTACTGTAAAGTACTTCGGTTTTGATATTTCTGCATTCGCTCTTCAAATAGTTTCTCAAACTGTTCTGCTGTCAATGTGACCGTGGTACCAGCTGCCAAAGTGCTCGGCTGTAACGGAGGTGGTGTTTGGGCCGGAGGCTGTATATGTGTTAGAGGAGGGGGTATTTGGGCCGAAGGCTGTATATGTGTTATAGTAGGGGGTGTTTGGGCCGCCATAGCTGACAAGGCGGTAAGCAAGGTTTGGGCAGTTTGGGGGGTCAAACCCGGGATTGCTGGGATAGTAAAAGAATCCAATACACAACAATTAGAGGTTAAAAAAAAAAATCAAGAAAAGATATAGTGAAAGGAAACTTCCAATATATAGAAGGGGGATCTTTAAGAGATATACCCCTTTTTATTTTTATTAATCAAAGAAAAGACACATTAGAGGATGACCCACAAAAGTTGAAGAGCATAAAGGCCCACATGATAGATTAATGGAATAGGGGTTAGGATGAAAGAGATTGCATGTGATTTGAATTTTTGGTTTTTATAACTACATGTGATGTCTTGCGCGCATACAGCATGTCCTTAAGTTGTCTAGCTTGGCAGGCCAGCTACTTCTTGTTCTTTTTCTCCTTTTACATAAGACATATAATAATAATAATAATAATAATTATTATTATTATTATTAAACAAAAGCTAATATAGGAGAAAAGTGAAATCCAAATTAATATCCTGTGCATGGTAGCAAGTGCGAGAAAAAAAAGTGAGCCTATATACATATATATATAGACACATTGATAATAGTTTTCAAATCCAATCTAGCTAAATAATTAGTGAAAATAAGGAATAACGAATCAAAAGTTTAATTAATTGGAAATCTAAAGCAATCAATAAAATCTGAAGCATGTGGAGGTGAATAATTAGGGTAAACGGCCTTCTGGAGTTCCAAATGCTGCATATTTCAGGAAAGGTGAAGTTGGAGATTGGAGCAATTATTTAAGTCCATCAATGGCAGAGCGTATGAACAAGATTCTGAAAGAAAAACTGGAAGGTTCTGGTTTGAGTTTTGATCTTTTCTAGTGAAATCAACTCTTGTTTTTAGATTAATTATGCGCATATTTTCCATTAAAGTTTAATTTCTTCAAAGAATTCAAGGCCTTTAAATTCGGCTGGTTATGCTTATTTTGCAGCAGAAATGGAATGTGTATTGCGTGGTTAAGCATCTCTTTCTGTTAATTATGCAAGAAAGTTAGAGTTAAGTAGGAAACTTAAATTAACTAGGTTTGGTTATTAGCTGGTTCACACCAAATAAAGGAAAAAATAAATAAAAAAAATGACATGAACTTTAATTAACGAGATTCGACTAATGATGATTATATTCTCAAGCGAGGTGGTAGAGGTGATTTCCAAAAATAAATTATTCAATCTCTAAAGGTGAGATGGAATATTAAGAGTTTTTTTTTTTCCTTAATTTAAAGTCTCGAGTTCATTTGAAAGAATGGATGGAGCTACACATCATGGGAGTGATCTTGCCCCCCTGAATTTTTTTGTTTCAAAATCTTGTAAAAATATAGTTGATTCTTGAAAAAGGAAAAATTCTTATTTATTGAGCCTTTATATATAATTTTTGGCCATCTCATCCATTCATCTGCATCCATATCCTTTGCTTGAAAGGAAGTGGTCTGTCCCTTTTTGTGGCATGCTCAACAAGAATATGGATCAATTGGACTTTCAATACTAGATATGATGTATACAAAAACAAATCATTTAGAGGTTCATAATAATAATAATAATTATTATTATTAATTATTATTATTAATTAAAGAAGCATTGCAATTAGATAATTTATGTAGAATATTTTCGTGTATTTATATCAAAGTTAATAGTATAATAATTTCTAATCAAAGTTTATGCATTATGATCGTTCTAATTAAATCATATTATTAAAAAATATTACATAAATTCTTTCCAAACTATCATTGTTTTATAGATTATTTTTTAAACTAATCGAGTATCAGATTACTCACATGAATTTATTAAAAGTGTAAATAATGCTCCTTATTCTATTAAAACATATATGAAATACTATATGAACATGTTAAAAATATCATATTACTCTCTTTCACCTTTTCCGTGTCACATGGACGTAATTTTCACGCAAATTTTATAACGTGACACACTTTTTTATATGACAATAATCTAGTATTTTTTAACAAATTTTAAAAAACAATATAACAATCGATTAGTTTAGAAGAATAATTTATTAAACAATAATAATTTGGGAAGAAATTTATGAATTATCTCTATTATTAAATTCACTAGTTATAAGAGGTTAGCCATGAGCCAATAAATGCATATGCATAGATTTAATTAAAGAAAAAACACTAAGTTTATTATTAAAAAAGAAGAAGGTACCTCGTAGAATCAGATCTGAGGGTGGCCAGCTGGTGGAGAAGGTCAATTGATTTTGTTTTCTCAAACCACAAGGCGAGCAATGTTGAACCTAATTTTTCTGGAAATAAACTGGCTTATATATAAATTTCCAACAATAAAATAATACATTCTTTTCCTAAAACCTCAAAATCAACTTGTTATTCACACATATACACACAAAAAATGAGTGAAAGATAATGTAATATTACTTTAACCACAATAAAACAATAATTTCTTATAAAAAAAATAGAAATGATAAAATTTGATTCGATTTATGGACTCAATTCAATCCGTCTATAAAAAAAATTAAATTTAAAATTTATTCATTTATGATCCAACCCGCTTAAATAGATTTGACTCGATCTGCAAGTTGGAAAAAACTAATTTATATGAGTTGAGTACTAGTTTATTCAAAACTCGATTTTTGCTTTTTTTTTTTCTTTTTTCTAAAAAAAAGTAACTCTAAACATATTATTATCTAATATATAAAAAATTTATTGCATTAAATTGACAAATACAAATTATAATCAATTTTGTCTCATATTGATGCAATGATATATACATCTAAAATATTGATAATATATACATATTCTAGCATTTACATGTATATTCTTAATTTTAATTAATTAGACAATGAAATCTACTTACATTGAACGGACTAATCATGATAAATAATAATAATAATAATGTTAAAAAAGCATGTCATATGAATTGAGTTGTGGTGCAATCTGATTAGGCCAATCCAAACATAATTGACTCATTTATAATGCATAAAAATGCCCCATTTATAATCCACCCGTCAATAACCTGATCTAGAAATGTTTGACCCGATCTATTTACAACCTCTAAAAAATAAAAGATTTCTAAATTAAGACTTTTATTATTTGGAAGATACACCATACTCCTACGTGAAATAGTCTAAATTAAATGAATTACAGTAGTGAGTTGATCAATTCAACCAAGGGGATATTTTCCAAGTTTAAAAAGATTAATAATGTTTTCAATGTGCTAAAAGAAATTAATTGACTTTGACCTGTGAAAAAAAAGTCAAATGAATACAAAACTGGCCATTGGAGTCCAAATTGGTAGCAGCATTCAGAAGGCAGTGCTCTGTACACATAAGGGCCCAAAAGATCTCAAAACCTAATCAAATATAATTATTTATTGCACTTTATATTATTCCTGTAATTGTGGGCCTTTATTTCACTCTTCATGGGTTGGGCTGCCAACAAAAGCCCTTCTCATGTTATCAATGACAAATGATAATAAGTAGGTTCCACCATTGTCAGGCTCTATAAGTAGGTTCCACAAATGATAATAAATAGTGATAGCAATACTATCATCCAATCTCATATCGGTTGGAGATGAGGTTGAAGTGGCCCTTATAAGGCCATGGACATTCTCTCCCTGCATAGGCCTTTTGGGACAAAGCCCCAGAAACAAAACCGTGACCGCTCCGACCCAAATCGGACAATATATGCAGTGTCCGGCGTACCTCCCGATAAAGTCAGAAATAGCTTTATCAGTTATTTTGCTGTGCGATGTTAAACATATGCATCAATGTAAATTGTCTAACCACAAAATATTAATTTTTTATTTTTAATATTATGATATATATTGGTGAATATAATTAAGACCTGTGTATTTAAATGCGATTCATTTTGTTTTAAATATAAATAAAATAGAAAATGCATACAAAATATTTTTAAAAAATGAATGTGGCTATGTGGATGGATCAACTGAGGGCCCTGAAAAGATTATGTTGGATGTGAAATGGAAGTTGGTGAGAGTGTGAGTTGATACCTTAGCATATGATTTGGGGGCCAAATATGCATTTATAAATAGGTTCTTAGATTACGGTAAATATTCCATTTAGGTACAATGTTTGGCTTTAGTGCTTTTTGGGTCTTGATTTAGGGTTGAATTTGATTGAGTGATGGCAAAGATTGGTCATTTTGACATCACTCTCCACCCCTATTTGATGTCATTTATTTAGGACCATGACCCAGTGACCCGCCCCTTAATGTATACATCACTCTTTTGAACTCTATACATCGCTCCAAATAAAGTATGTGGACCTAAAATTACAATCAAAATTGAGATTTTTTTTTATTACCTAGTAGTCGATATTCGAAAACTTCTATGCTTGATTAATACAGTTCGAGCTAAATGCAATGAGAGTAGATTATACTATGTATAGATTCTTATAATCATGGCATACTTGTTTTTTCGAATATAAATGTGGTTTCTTTCAATTTGAATTTTCTCCATTTTGCAAGATTTAACAATGATATTGTGAAATATATTTTTTTTTTTCTCTTTGTATAATTTATTCGGTATATCGAACAGATTCAAATATTTAAAAATATTTTATATTAAAAAATTTAACCAAAATGTCTAAAGGAGAAAATAATGGATACCTCTGGTTAAAATACATATCTTTAATAAAAAGCAGAAATGCAGCCTTCATGGTTAACAAGGTGCAAGAGATATTCGCCACCTTAGCGTACTTAATGTTGGCTCATGTTTCTTCTAACTAAAATCTGCAATTACGTGCCTTTAATAATCAAAGCAAGACTTCCTCACCTTGGGACCAATGTTAATCATTTTTCTTAAGCTTAAAATGTAAATTTAAAAAAAGCAATTCTACCTCTAATATTTCAATTAATACAATATTACCCTTTATGCTTTAAAATTAGAAAAAATTTGTCTCTTTTGTGCCACATGTCAAGATACCGTTAAAATATGAGCAAAATTGGGACAAAATTTGAATAGTAATTTTTGAAAAACTATTTCCGGGTTTGATATGAAACCAAAACTATTTCTAAAAATGGGGTTATTTTATATGCCGCTGGCCATTCCTACGGCATATGACGTCAACTAGACGTCAGGCAGGGCCGAAGAGTGCCTCGCCTACGTCACATGCCGCAGCACTGAGCTGCGGCAATGACGTCACTAGCCACAGCTCCGAGCTTGCCTTTTTTTTTTTGATACTTTGAATTAACGAATACAATACACCTATGAGCAATAAAGAGGAAATATACAAGGTATAAAATCATACTAGAAACCCTAAATTAAATTCAAAGCTTAGACATTGAAATAAGAAGATCAATAGATTATACAAATATTTTTGACTTTAGAAGCAAGCATATTAAGAATTATAATTTGGAATAATTTAATAAATAATTAAATATATTTAATAATTTGAAATAAAAAAATAAATTAAGGAATGTTGTTGTTAGGTTGGTGCTTGTCAAACGTCATGATAATAAATAATTATAATCATATAAATAATATAAGTCAAAATTGGCAAATACATTTCGGCAATAAAATTGATCTCAATATAATGAAAAGTTTCAAGTTTCTGAGTCTTCTATTTTTCTTTTTTTCTTACAAATAAAATGTCAAAGAAGGAATAAAGCAGAATGTATCTTTTAATTAGCTTTAATTGGGCAGGATTTTATTTTTTTAATTTTTTTTTGAAAGATCAATTGGGCAGGATTAAAGAATCTCATTAATGCTCTCTTTTATAATTATGCAAATTTTGCCCAAATCACAAAAGGCCTTTCCTTCACTTTCTTATTGCTCGTTAGATATGATTCCTTTTGGAACCTTTTGCCATAATTTATGGTGGTTGGGTTGGTTAATACGGCAGTTAGTCTTATTAAGCATAAAGTAGACATAGTCTAAAGGTTCAAAATAACCAGTTACCATTATTAAAAATCCTATCCTACCAAGCATAGGAGTTGATATGGTGACCGATATTCAATTAAAAAGTACGAGTCAAAACTTAAAGTCAGCATCAATATTAAAATTAGAGTGACTAATAAATTATGGATAAACAGGTTCTTAATATATATAAATATATTTCACAATCTGAGAGCCACGACTACTACAAGTTTTATTTTTTTTTATCTGAACTTTTTGGCCTCAGTTCTGTCATTTACATAGTTTTCATTTATGTGACAGTTAGTTTTTTTATAATTATGATACCATATAAATTATGTGATAGAATTTGGAAAATCAAACTTAATAATTATGGATTTTACAATGATTTAAAAGAATTTAAGCTGTTCTAAATTAGTTCTATCACAATTATACATTATTTTTATTCCCTTTATTATACTATATGAAATTCTTTAAAGTGATGAGGAGACACTCTTAGGAATCATTAAAAGAAAGCATGAGATTGTATGGGCCATCAAAGGGAAAGAAAAAGATAAAAGAAAAGTTAGGATCTATAGTAATATTATTGGTGGAACTATAGTGGTCAAGCATAGGCAATTTGAAAAAAACAAAATAAAAGAAAGAGTTATAAGATATAAGTAGTTGAATTTTGCTTGCTCGAGAAACTTGGAACATTTTATAGGGATTGCGTAAAGCTCAATGAAGGCCACATAGTATAGGGTATCACCCAAAGATGGGTTGTATTCATGTTAAGTGCTAAAAAAGGAGACATTACATGCTAAAATGGTCCCTTTCATCCAACATAATGGTCCATTAAAGAGAAGGCACGCATGAAGATTTCGCTACACTATTTTATCACTTGCTTCTATTCTATCACTAACTTATAATCATACTTTTATTATACTAAACTATGCTTTTTGTGCTTTTTTAGCACAATTAGTGGCGATGCCGTTTATAATCATATGTATAAAATTGAGATTGATGGTGTGACGACACCCACTATAGCACAAATTTACACAGCTAAATGGCATATTGTGGACTATATATATGTATTTACTCAAAGTTTCTTCATTTTAACCTGCATGATGTTTTTTTTTTATTTCAAAAATAAATTGATTTTCCGAAAATTAGTGAAGAACATACAGTAAAAGTTTCAATTATTTTGTAGCTTTATATTTTAAGTATCAATTTTCGTTCTCATATTTTATTTTATTCTCTCGCATGTTGACATTATTGATTCCACCAATTCTCTTTTTGAAGAAAGAAATTATAAAAATTATTACAATTAAGTTAACAAATTATAACTTTGGATCTAATTATACACAATAGCATGTATTAATCTATAGAAAGAAAAGGTATACTTTTTTTATTATTATTATTACTAATTATATGCTCGAAAGCAACTTTATTATTCCAAACCTATGAGAAAATAATTAACGAATGTTTAGGAAGTTAAGGGGTTAATATATTAATTAGTATATATCAATTACTTGGATTTCTTCCGTAACTTGTAATTAACTTGTAATTGTCATTTATACTTTTCTTAATAACCTATCTTATATTTTACTTCAAAACCAAACTGTTTATTGCTCTGTATTCAAAATCACACAGTAATTAATACTAATATACATATATAATTACTGATAATCTGTATAATCCAAGGCAAGATTAATCATAACCTAAATACTATACTATTTCAATATAAACTATGATGTTTCAAGATCAATTATAAACTATTATTATTCAGTTCGGTTATTTGAATAATCGATTTAATTTTGGTTCATAAAATATGCAAATATTTGCTATCAAGTTCGGTTAGTAATCAAAATATTAGAAAAAAAAAATTAATTTTTTATTTTTTTAAACAATGTATATTATTTTTGCCCAATAAGATGGCTTGGGTTCGAGGTCGTAGCAACTTAAACATATTTGGGAGGGATTATACTTTGGACTTAACTAGTACTAAAGTTTGATTTGATTTGATTTGAGTTCATAAACTTTATTAAATTTCAATTTGTTTCGGTTATAACATAAAAATTAATTTGTTAAATTAGAAAGAAAAAAGAAAAAGAGACTCGGGGAGATAAAAAAATATTGGTAGCAACTCCACATGGAATGAGTTGGAATTTGATGGGGTACAAAATCTGAGTGCAATTGGGTTATGGGTGACAGGTGGGTGTGTGTAGTTGAACAACAGCTCAATTATTTGATGACGTGGCTGATTTCATAGATTTGGTTGATAGATTATATTAATTATATTCATAAATAAATACTATAACAAAGAGAGTTCTTAAGATTTGGATATATACTTTCTGTCCTTTCCTTTCCTTAATGAAAACAGTACACACGCCGCCCTCCTAAATTAACGCCTTTCTAAAGTTTTTATCTCGTCATTTCTAAATTTTTAAAACATGTACAGCTAGATAAATATTTTAATAATTTTTTAATTAATTATAATATTTAAAAGTAGAAAATATTTGAGGACAAATAAAAAAAGATGGACAAAAATTATGGACCGGAAGAGTATATATTTTGTAATTGGTTTGGTAGATTATGAATATGTTTGATGCAAATTCTTTTTAATTAATTATCTAATGTGTTCAAATAAAAAAAAAAGGTTTGGTTAATCATGTTTATGGAAAACCACAAGTCATTAAAGTCAACGTAAGATTTAAACTACATTCTTAACAGCATCCCATGTCAATATAGTCAAGTCAACTAAAATAAAGATAAATCTATAGGAATTAAACATGCTACTAAGGGTGAGGGTTGGTTTCCAAAATCAACTGCTCTCTTATATATTGTTTATGGATTATATGTCTCTATACCAAAATTCTTCGACATTGTACATCATTATCCAACTTCTAATTTTTAATTCATTTATTCAATTTTATTTCGAAAAATATATATTTTTTTAATTTAACATACATTTTAAAATGAAATATATTGTTCACAAACTAATTAAATTTAAAACAAACGATGTTCACAATATAAATTATTGGTTGACTTCAATTCAATTAGTATAATCAAAGTCATATAATATAGTCAAATTAATAAAAAAAAAAAGAAACGAAATTGTAATAACTTGAAAATAAAATAGTAGAGACGGAGAGAGACGAGAGTCCACTAAATGGTACGGCAAATGCACGGCGTAATATGTGGACCGTTAATTCCGGATTTGTGGCCCCCATAATTCTCCAGCATTGAAAATTGGCATTCGTGCAAAGAAGAAAACTTTGAATTTGGCGGGTATATAGTCGAGGCAAAGCCCGCTTTTCTCTTTAAGAAAGTGGAAGACATATCATATGAGTCCTTTCCTACGTAATTAATACTTTTTTCGTTTACTCCGAGTGGATAATAGCAAGTACCAACTGTCTTTATGTGTCTCATTCTTCACTAATTTAACTTGGGTTTTATGGGTAAAATGTTTGTGAATTGCAAGGGACATGTTAGGACTCTGGTAGCGAATGCATTCTCATTTGCTAAACATCGATCATTACAATAATATTTTAGTATTAATATATGGTATTTTGGTTGTAAAACGAAAAAGCAGGGGAATAGAATTTACATAATTGACGAATATATAATCATTTGCAAGCAACATGTTTTAAAATTGTCTTTTTACCAAACAAATAATTAGAGAAATGCCTAAAAGATTCTCTTACAATGGATGCAGTTATTAGTTTATAACCATGCGAAATAGTGAATTGTGAAGAATGAATGATGTTGGTGGTTTTTAATCCGTACAGTGTTATAGGCCCACTCTTCCCTCCAATTCAAGGGAACCTAAAATCAAAAAGGGACCAAAATCAATCGGCACAACTTGGAATTCAAGCAAAGCGGTTTCCTATCAATCTTCTTGTCCTCTTTTTTCTTTACAATTACTTAATTATATACCAATTTCCCAATTGATTTTATCTGCTAATGCAATCATAAATTAGCATATATTTTTGTTATGTCACCATTCACAAGTGTCTTGATTACAAGTTTACTTCCCATTAAATTTGGAATCAAATATGAATAGTTATTATAAACGAAAAGGTCTCATGGCATGTTAGTTATTCACTCCATTCGTGCATCTTTTTTTTTTTTTTTTTTTAGAAAAATTCAAATTTCATTTATTTAATATTTTTAAATTTTTAATATAATTTATTTTTTTAATAGAAGTTGATTTGTTTAATACTAGATAAATTTAAATTTATTATAAATTTTAATTTTAATCTCTTAATTTTATTATAAATTTTAAACTGATTAATGGTATAAGAACATCACGTATAAGGTAATGGAAGGAGTATTTTTTTCATCTTAAGTTCTATTCTTTTTATTATTATTAAGAAAATACTTATCTAACTTAAGTATTGGAGTCTATTTAAAGATTTCGGTGCAACATTTACTTTTTGTAAAAATTTAAAGATTAAAAATTGTTCGTTCAACATTTAGCAACTATACAATAGAGTCATAGAGAGACGTTTAGAATACGAGTAAAATAAACTTAAGGATGGGAATCAAAATGAGAAATTTTCATTATCAATATTTTGTAGTAGAAAAAGATTTCCGTTCTCTCACAAGGGAATCGAATTTGCAATCCAACTTTGCAATTGAATTTGTTTCTCTTTTGTCTCATAAAATACATAGACAGTTTGATACTTATTTTTATTTTATATACATACTATTTCATCATTACCAGGCAGAAAATCCTTTTTGGATCTTTCTGGATAAACTACCATATAAATAATTTATTTATGGAAATTTATCAACCCATTTATGCAATAAAATCCCTATTCTCCTTACGTTTTACTTAAAACTGCGTCTAAATACATAAATTTCGAGGGCATTTATGTCCAACAACATAAAAAAAATCAAATTATAGTAAAAAACTTCATGGAGGTTGAAAAGGATTAGCGCCAAAGTTGGTGGGAAACAAAAACATATTGGATTTAGATATATATATTTTTTATTGTAATCATTGTGTTCAAATTAATCTCATTAGCTGGATTGATTCAAGCTTGTGTACAATAAAAATTGATTTCATAAATAAATTTATAAATTAAATTAATAAAAAAATACCATGTAAAAATAAAAAAAATAAGTATTAAGATATCATTGAATTGATTTAATTTTTGAATAAATTAAGAAAAAATTTACAAATTGGCAAAAAGTTGCTAAAACAAAAGAATACATTGATTTAAAAATTAATTAATTAAGAAATGAACAAAAACAAGCAGTAATTAAGGGTAATAATTGGGTTTCTCCTTTTTTGACAATTTCATGCCTCGGTTTGCCTCGTTAAATAGCAGTCCACTCTTTCCCTTCTCCCCACACCACTCCCCCCTGACGAAGTAAAAAGAAAACCCACCTCCATTTCCCTCTCCTTAGCTCATACTAAACTAAAAACAATGGCGGTTAGGGGTACAATTGGAATTATCGTATATTTAGTTCTGCTTTCAGGCCTTGCAGATGCAAGAATTCCCGGCGTTTACACCGGCGGATCATGGCAGACCGCCCACGCAACTTTCTATGGCGGCAGTGACGCTTCTGGCACAATGGGTACTTCAAAATTCTAACTTTGAACTCAAAAATCAGTAAAAGATTCCAACTTTTTTATTCTAATAATGATTTTCTGTTAATTGGTGTCAGGTGGTGCTTGCGGGTATGGGAATCTGTACAGCCAAGGTTATGGTGTGAACACGGCGGCACTAAGCACGGCGCTGTTCAACAATGGGCTGAGTTGCGGTGCTTGTTTCGAGCTTAAGTGCGCAAATGAACCACAATGGTGCCATCCCGGCAGCCCGTCTATCTTTATCACGGCCACCAATTTTTGCCCTCCTAATTATGCTTTGCCTAGTGACAATGGCGGCTGGTGTAACCCTCCTCGCCCTCATTTCGATCTTGCCATGCCTATGTTTCTCAAGATCGCCGAGTACCGTGCCGGAATCGTCCCCGTCTCTTTTCGCCGGTAAAAAAAATAATACTCTGTTTTTCTACAGAATTGACTCATTTGAGACTGAAGATAAAAAGTTTTTTGACTAAGAAAGAAAGAAATAATTTTTTACCCTTAATTTTTTAAAAAAAATATTTAGCTGAAAAGGGTGGCAAGGGAAATTTTGAAATATTTTAATCCTGAAAATGTCTTATTCCTAAATGCATGTATGGTAAGAAAAATCCTTTTTTTTTTTTATAATCAACACAATTCCATATATAATAAAGTTTATATGTAATTGTATGGACTGAATTTAGGGAACAAAATTCACTTTATTTTCTTTTTGATTTAATGGATATATTTGGAATTAAATTTGCCAGATTGAACAATTTAGTTTTTTTTTTTTTTTTTTGGAATCTAGGGAAGGAAAATTCTCAGAAATGGGATCTTTACCGTCCATTTATATTGTAATTTATTTTATCTGTAAAGATAAGATAAGATATTAGTTGGTTTACTTTTAAAAAAAATGGAATTATAGGCATATTAAAAAGTAAAAAATGAGAATGGAAGATAGAGAAGACAACTTGCATGAAAGATCAGAGCCGTCCATTTCATTTTGTCATGCAGAATCATGTTCTATAGGATATTATTGATAGGGACCATATAAAAATATTAATTAATATTTGTTGTCAAATTACCAAAACAACCCTAAAATGTAGTTAAAATTTCCAATTTTTTTTTTTTCTACAGGGTACCTTGCAGAAAGCAAGGAGGAATCAGGTTCACAATCAACGGTTTCCGTTACTTCAACCTGGTTCTGATCACCAACGTCGCAGGTGCAGGAGATATAGTGAAGGCGAGCGTTAAGGGATCGAGGACTGGATGGATGAGCTTGAGCCGTAACTGGGGTCAAAATTGGCAGTCAAACGCAGTTTTGGTTGGTCAGTCACTTTCTTTCAGGGTCACAGGCAGTGACAGACGGACCTCCACTTCTTGGAATATAGTCCCGTCAAATTGGCAATTTGGGCAAACTTTCAGTGGAAAGAATTTCAGGGTCTAAGTGAAAAAAAACAAAGCAAAAGAAAGGAATATCAGTGTCTAATTTTAATTATTTCAAATTTCCCGCTTAATATTTTGCTTTTTCTTTTTCTGGGTTTTCTTTTCCTTTTTGTAGGAAAAGTTGAAATGGGCAAAAAAAAAAAAAAAGTGAGTGTGTTGCTTTTAGGTGAACTTTTGTTGAAGGAGGGTGGGGTTGGTTAATGTGTTTTTAATGGGGGTAAAGGTGAAAAAAGTCAAAATTGTAAGGGAATAGCTGAGCTGAGGAGGTTGCAAAAGTTAAATGTAGCCCGCAGCTATTATTTACATATAATTTTATATACATATAGTGTTTCATTTTTCAAGGTTTTCTTAATTTAGTTGTTTATAATTATAATGTCTTCTTACTATTTTACGGACCAATTATTATAATTGATTTTAATCGAAATCCAATTAACTTCCACAACTCATTAGCTTGTAACCTGAAAAGGACAAATTAAAAATAAGAATTGGATGAAAAAAAAAAGAAAAGAAAAAGAAAAAAAATTCAACTTTCCCACTAAAGCAGTTGGATGGAAGTGGGGCTTTGCTCTTATATGATTTTTCAATTTTACTTTCCTTTTATTACCCTCCGCAAACAAAATAAATTGAAAATAAACTACATCATAATATGTTTCTATCATTATTTTTTTTTAAGGATATGATGTAATGCATCTTAAAAATTCGACTATTTAGATGTATCGCTACCAGATTGATACCCTTTTCGAATTTTTTTCCTTATTTATTATGTGAAATATATTTTAAAAATAGAGAATTTACTATTCTTTTCTATGCATTAATTACGCTTCTAATTATTTATCATTAAATCAGCTAATAATATTATATAAACCACGATATAATAGTCTAAAGATGAAAAATATCCTATTTCATAAGGGACGCTACTAAAACTTAAACATAAAATATCAACAGTGGGTAGAGCTTTTTTACTTATATGGAGAGATTTATGATAATTTTTAGCCAGTTGAAGGTGTGAAAGCTTATGCAAGAATCACGTGAGTGTTTGAGAGAGTGGAAACTATATTAATTATATGCATGCCCAAATTGTACTTGTTCTTTTGTCAGTCGGGTGATTATTACAATTTGGATGGCTGTAATTAGAATCTTTGACCTTGCAGGTTTAATCATATTATTATGCTAATGAAGGATTGGGTCACTTGTTGAGTTTCAATCTGCGTGCTCACTTGTTCAGTTTGATTGATTGGTCCATTTCTTATTTGGATGATTAGACAATTGTTAATAAAACCACAAATTTTAGCTTCTTTACCACTTCTTTTCCTATTCTCATTCTCATTCAATTTTAGTTGCAATAAATATTATCAGTCCTCAATCTCGTTCGTCCACTCAAATAAAAACAGCATCAGTCCGTCTCCATTGCCACTCTCCCATGCGTCTCACATTATTGGAACTGGAAAATGAGAGACTGATCTCTTTAATTAGTGAAGCGTCACTCGTTAAGAAAAATCGATCTCCAAATGACACACGACACCCATTTTTTTTAATTATTTTTTATTAAATTAATGTTAATTATTATTTTATGCAACATTAATTAGTTAATTTTTGTTATAAATAAATGTAAATAAAAGCAGAAATATGGAGAGAAAGAATGAGGGGAATATATTCTCTGATAATATTTTTGTGTATTTTGCAGTAGCTCACAATTAGCCTATTTATAGGCATAAAATTCTAGTAGTAGAATTTGATTAGGAATATAATACTAATAGACTTAGAGTCTAATTAGGAATTAAGATGGTCATCCAAATAGGAATATTCTAATATTCCACAACAATAGAGTCTAATTAGGAATTAAAATGGTCATCCAAAATAGGAATATTCTAATATTCCACAACACTTCCCCTTGGATGACTATACACTATGAACATGCCTCGTTAAAACCTTGCTAAGAAAAACCCAGTGGGATAAAAACTTAGCGAAGGAAAAAGAGTACAATATTCATAGGTACTTCCCCTAAAAAATGAATGAATTATACTAAATCTTTCAATTGACGCATTCCAATATTGTGCACATGTTTCTTGAAAATTGAACTTGGTAAGGTCTTTGTGAATAAATCTGCTGGATTGTCACTTGAACAAACTTTGCAAACATCAATTTGTCCTTCCTTCATAAGTTCATGAGTGTAAAAGAACTTTGGCGAGATATGTTTGGTTCTATCTCCTTTGATATAGCCACTTTTGAGTTGTGAAATACATGCTGCATTATCTTCATGCAACTTTGTTGGCTTGTTCTCTATCACTAACCCACTTGCTCCTTTAATGTGTTGGGTCATGGATCTCAACCATACACATTCACGACCCGCTTCATGAATGGCTAATATTTCTGAATGATTTGAGGAAGTAGCAGTAATTGTTTGCTTCACAGATCGCCAAGAAATAGCAGTGTCACCATATGTGAACACATAACCTGTTTGTGACCGAGCTTTATGAGGATCTGATAGATATCCAGCATCAGCATAACCTGCCAATTCTGACTTTACTCCTTTTGGAAAAAATAAACCCATGTCAGAAGTGCCACGAAGATAACGTAAAACATGTTTTACACCATTCCAATGTCTTCGAGTTGGTGCAGAACTAAATCTTGCTAGCAAATTAACTGCAAAAGCTATATCAGGTCTAGTGCCATTTGCAAGATATAAAAGTGCACCTATTGCACTAAGATATGGTACTTCAGGACCAAGAATATCTTCGTTCTCTTCTTTTGGACGAAAAGGATCTTTCTTGACATCAAGAGAACGAACAACCATTGAGACACTCAATGGATAGGAGTTATCCATAAAAAATTGTTTCAAGATTTTCTCTATATAGGATGATTGATGTACAAGAATTCCTTTTGGCAGATATTCAACTTGAAACCCAAGACAAAATTTTGTTTTTCCAAGATCTTTCATTTCAAACTCCTTTTTCAAAAATTCTGCAGTAATAGAGATCTCTTCTGGAGTCCCTACTATGTTCAAGTCATCTACATAAACTGCAACTATAGCAAATCCAGAATTTATCTTCTTGATAAAAACGCATGGACAAATGGAATTATTCTCGTATCCATTTTTCACCAAGTATTCACTTAGGCGATTGTACCACATACGTCCAGATTGCTTTAATCCATACAAAGATCTTTGGAGTTTAATTGAATACATTTGTCGGGGTTTTGAATTACATGCTTCAGGCATCTTAAATCCTTCAGGGATTTTCATATATATATCATTATCTAATGATCCATATAAGTAAGCTGTTACCACATCCATTAGATGTATATCAAGCCCTTCAGAGGCTGCCAAACCAATCAAAAATCTGAACGTGATTGCGTCCATGACAGGAGAATAATCTATGCCGGGTCTTTGTGAGAAACCTTGCGCAACAAGTCGTGCTTTATATCTCACAATTTCATTTAACTCATTTCTCTTACGGACAAAGACCCATTTATATCCAACAGGTTTGACATCTTCTGGTGTCTGGACTACTGGTCCAAAAACTTTACGCTTAGCTAATGAATCTAGCTCAGCTTGAATTGCTTCTTTCCATTTGAGCCAATCACTTCGATGTCGACATTCTTCTACAGTATGAGGCTCAAGCTCATTATCATTGATTAGCTTAGAAGCAACTGCATATGCAAACACATTATCAACAACTATGTCTTTTCTATCCCACACATTTCCATAATTTAATAAGATCTCATAATTTTCCGGTACCGGAACCACTTCTGGGGTTACTTCTTTGGAAATATGAAGTTGCTGATCTATGTTATTTTTATTCTCTTCTGGAGAATAATTTTCAATATTTTTTAGTTCCCTTTTCTTTCGAGGAACAATATCTTTTGCACCAATAGGTCTACCACGCTTCTGGCGTATGTTAGATTCAGAGGCTACCATACTTGCTGGGAGTCCTGCAGGGACAATTAATCTTGCAGGTACATTGGCAGCATGAACATGAGATTTTGAGACCTTTTGGGTGTCTATAAAAATATATGGCAATTGATTTGCAGCATTCTGCAAATTTATTATTCTTTGAACTTCAAGTTCACATTGATTTGTGCGTATATCATAATTGGACAAGGTTGGGGTGTTCCAACTAATTTCTTGTGCTTTTAGCCCTTTACCTTTATCTTCCCCTAATTGAGGGAAAACTGATTCATCAAATTGACAATCTAAAAATCTTGCTCTAAAAAGATCACCAGTTAAAGGTTCTAGATACCTAATAATAGATGGAGAATCAAAACCAACATAAATACCAAGACGTCGTTGGGGACCCATTTTAGTTCGTTGAGGAGGAGCAATGGGAACATAAACAACACAACCAAATGTTCTAAGATGAGATATATTGGGTTGTTGATCAAAAACAAGTTGTAAAGGTGAAAACTCGTGATATGTGGATGGTCGTATGCGGACTAAAGATGCAGCATGAACAATTGCATATCCTCAGGCAGATGCAGGAAGTTGTGACTTCATAAGCATAGGTCTAGCAATTAATTGTAATCGCTTAATAAAAGATTCAGCTAAACCATTTTGAGTATGAACATGTGCAACGGAATGTTCGACACTAATTCCAATTGACATACAAAAATCATAAAATGCTTTTGAAGAAAACTCACATGCATTATCTAAACGAACTGTTTTGATAGGATGATCATGAAAACTAGACCTTAACTTTATAATTTGAGCAAGAAATTTAGCAAAAGCAATATTTCGAGTAGAAAGTAAACATACATGTGACCATCGAGTTGAAGCATCAATTAAAACCATGAAATATCGAAATGGTCCGCAAGATGGATGAATTGGGCCACAAATGTCTCCATGTATCCTTTGAAGAAAAACAGGAGACTCCAAATGTAATTTGGAGGGTGAAGGTCTTACAATCAATTTACCTTTTGCACAAGAACTACAAGAAAAATCATTAGATAAAAGAATTTTCTGATCCTTTAATCCATGTCCATTTGTATTTTCGATAATACGTCGCATCATGGTTGAACCTGGATGACCAAGACGATCATGCCAAAGTATAAAATTTTTAGGATCCGAGCACTTCCGGTGCATATAATTAGATTCAACCATCTTTATTTTAGTAAAATACAATCCAGTTGAGAGACTTGGAAACTTCTCTAATATGAACTTCTGGTTCAATTTTATGGAAGTTATATATAGATATTCCATAGTTCTCTCATTTGTGGTTTCAATATGATAACCATTGCAACGTATATCTTTAAAACTTAGTAGATTTCTTCGGGATCTACTAGAATATAACGCATTATCAATGTATAATGGTGTTCCATTTGAAAACATAAGATGGACTCTTCCGGAGCCTTCAATTACATTTGTTGAACCAGATATTGTATTAACATTAATTTAAGTTTGTTAATTGCAAGAAATACTTTTTGTTACGAAGAATAGTGTGAGTTGAGCCACTGTCCACTAAACATATGTCGTCCTCCATAACATCAAGTATATATGGAATTATCTAATAACACAAAACACCATTTAATAATAAGAAGATAACAAATAAAAAGATACTTTAAAAATTAAGAAGTAATCTTTATTGAAATTGCAAAAATGCATAACAAAAATAAAACTATTTTAATAGTTGACATTTCCATCGCCAATCAAATGATCAATTTTGCCACTATCATCCTCAAAAAAATCAGAAACATCAAAATCAACATCTAAAGGAAATTCTTTATCATTAGCAGAATCAACAGGTTCTGAGAAATTTACTTCAGCATTTTTTCCTTTTTCCTTTAATGATGCCTTGTAAAGATCAACTAGATGTTTAGGAGTGCGACATATACGGGACCAATGACCTTTAGTTCCACATCTAAAACAAACATTGTCATTGTTTTGCATTTTCTTTTCAGTGGTCTCCTCACCTTTGACCCATTTCTTGTTAGTACCTTTGTTTTCAGCATTTGGGAAAGAACTAGAACCAGAACCATTTCTTCTTCCACGACCACGACCCCTTTTTCCCCGACCTCTTCCACGGCCTTGAGAAAATGCCACATTAACTTCAGGTAATGGGGATGATCCAGTTGGATGGGATTGGTGGTTTTTCATCAAAAGCTCATTGTTTTGTTCAGCCACTAGTAAACAAGAGATTAGCTCAGAATATTTTTTGAATCTACGCTCTCGATATTGCTGCTGCAGGAGCACATTCGAGGGATGAAAAGTTGAATATGTTTTTTCTAACATATCCTCATCAGTAATATTCTCTTCACATAATTTTAATTGTGAGCTAATCTTAAATAAAGCTGAATTGTACTCACTTACAGTTTTATAATCTTGCAAACGTAAGTGTATCCATTCATATCGAGCTTTAGGAAGAATCACAGTTTTTTGGTGTTCATATCTCTCCCTTAAATTTTTCCAAAGGACTAATGGATCTTTAACAGTGAGATATTCAGTTTTCAATTCCTCATGTAAATGGTGTCGAAGGAAAATCATTGCTTTAGCGCGATCCTGCAGGGATGCGGTATTTCCTTCTTTTATTGAATCTCCAAGATTCATAGCATTTAAATGAATTTCAGCATCAAATACCCATGACAGATAATTTCTTCCAGAAATATCAAGGGCGATAAATTCAAGTTTCGTAAGATTTGACATTGTAAATACACTACACTTGAAAATAGCAAATTAAAATTAGATTGTAAAGTGCTAAAATAATAATAATAATAATAATAATAATCATCATCATCATGCAATTGTAGATAAATTTTCGGCAGCTAATATTAAATCATTTGTAACACATATATAATCCATTTAAAACATATACAAATTAAGAATCTCAAGATTTTAATTTATAGTAATAGGCATTATAGATTTATAAAATAATAGAATTAATTTCGAGATGATTTACCGTTTAATCTTGTAAATTAGAATTCTTGATTCCTTCGTGTCGGGTTGTCGTAAACCACCGACTTCCAATAATTAATTGAGACTATCGTACTGATAACGTGTTATAAATAAATGTAAATAAAAGCAGAAATATGGAGAGAAAGAGTGAGGGGAATATATTCTCTGATAATATTTTTGTGTATTTTGCAGTAGCTCACAATTAGCCTATTTATAGGCATAAAATTCTAGTAGTAGAATTTGATTAGGAATATAATACTAATAGACTTAGAGTCTAATTAGGAATTAAGATGGTCATCCAAATAGGAATATTCTAATATTCCACAACAATAGAGTCTAATTAGAAATTAAAATGGTCATCCAAAATAGGAATATTCTAATATTCCACAACAATTTTAATAATGTATTGGTTTTTATAAGAAATTCAAAAGAAACACAACTATTGAAGGGAAAAGTTGTTTTAATTTCCAATGACATAGACCCTATATGGCTTATATGAACCCACAAATGAGAGACTTGGAAATGGTATCAATATAGCAGAATACATTTACTTTTGACTCAAAATAAACAGTCTGCAGCATAACGTTGGATATATCTAACACGAGTTTTTTTTTATTTCCTCTACCAACTCCATATCATCCGAGCCAATCGGAAACTGCTAATAATGGTCAGGAAATTTTTTTACCGATATGGTTTGTATGGACCAGAACGAGACAAAATTGCTACTTTCATATTGATAATGTCTTTGAAGAGAATTGGGTTCCTGACTTTATTCGCAAACCGACATTGCCTTTGTAAACGAAGGCAGTCGTCTTCCCAAAAGTTTTTTAAAGCTTGAATGTTGAAATAAATGGTACAAGAATCATCTCCGAAGCTCAGTAATGGCGCAAAAAGAACATTCCGTTTTGCTTTTAACAAAAACTCGAAGAAAGTTAATTTTATCTTTTTACTTTTGTTTTTCTGCACTTAGGCGGGAAATACAACTGGGCATGAGCCGTTGATTATATTGGAATCAGCAGCTGAAAATAACCCAAAATCAGAAAATCCATTTTATAATAGAATGTGAGATGGAATTTAGTAGACAAAGCAGGATTAAAAACCTGCAATCTGTGGAAACCATCCCTACGGTTGTCTGGCCGCTGCCCAATTCGATTCCTACTTGCCCCAAAAAACAGTTCTCTGCTTTGAGACAGAGTAGCTCCAAATCAGGCTTTCATTTTCTGCATCGTTGCTCCGTGAGAAAACAAAGGAAAAAACTGCTTCCTCACACTATTAACAACAGATGCTAATTAATAAAATAACAATATCGAAAAAATGGAGAAATGGGTTCATATCAAGTGTAAACGATTGGAAGATCCGTCATCGTGGAAAACCCGAAATCGATTAAGAAGGGCAAATAGGATAAACAAACATGAGATACCCAAAGCCTTACTCTTCAAAAAGAGTGGCGGCATTCTCTTCTTATTTGCCTTCCCTTTTCCCTTCTTTAAACGAAATGGGACTCGATCGTTGAGATCCCACTCAAGCCTCTCTCTTTTCAATCACTACCCATTAGCTCCGAATGCTAAACCGAAAAACCCTAAAGACGTAAAAATTGCACAATTTTTTTGGCTGGCTTTACATATGGAAGAGCGTAGCGATGAGAAGATAAGGAGTTAGGGTTTTTCGATTTTAGAGTAGAAAGTCTGGGCCGTTGGGGATTTTAAGCCCTATTTCTCAAGCCCATTGCTCTGGAAAAAAAGAAAAAAGAAAAGGAAAAATTCATTCTTAGGTCCTAATAATTTGCATTTGTAAATGGAGTGTTTGAAATGTGAAATTGTTCGTGCAATTTCATCCCATAAATTATCTCTAGCGATTTCGAACAGAACTGTAAATGTGCCTTGAATTGTTGGATCTCATCTAGAAGTTTGATTTGTTCAATCATCTAGATGTTGTTGAATTTTCAACTCATCTAGATGATTGCAATAATATTTCAAAGGCCACCAACTTCTTTGTTGAAATTGGTGGCACAATTTATGCCTATAAAAGGCTTCTCTCTGCATTTATTTTTCGGATCAAAATTAGAGAGTTTAAGAGAGTTAATGCTCTAATAGTATTTTGTGAGATTATTGGGTGTAATTGGGTTTTGGGTTGAGAGTTACTCCACTTGTAATATTGTTTATCCTATAGTGAATTTATTGCTCCCCTTCTCCCGTGGACGTAGGCACATTGCCGAACCACGTAAATTTTGTGTGTATTTATTTTATTACTTTGGCTATTTCTTCGTTGTTGCCATAAAATTCACTGTCTAAATAGCCCGTCGATCCTAACAAGAACATTATATCTAATTAGTGATTCATAGAATACAAATACTGTTATTTGTTATATTTACAGACATAATACAACAGTTAATACAAAAGCTCAGTGAACTGTAATTGTGAAAAGGTTAGAAGATCTGTCCAAAGAAGGTGATAGCCCTGTAGATTCGCTGTAAACAGAATTGCAAGATGCTATCCCAGCACTGAAAACACATATATTCTTTTAGGAAAGAAACCAAAAAAAAAAAAAACACACCATTTAAGGAACCAGATGATGCAGTCGCAGGATGTATTACTTCTACTGCAAAGTTGGATTTATTTCTCGGGAATAATAGTTCTGTAACACCACCTAAACACAAATGGCTCATCAGTGATGAATAATATAATAGAACAGGATACACAATGCATTATCTCTAATTGTACATTTAACAACATTCACTTATGATGAAAGCCATATTATGTTTTTAAACCATAAAAAGTAGGAATGGCAGTTAGTTTTTTTTTTTTTCCTATAAATTATTCCAAATAGACTGATTTTGTACTTATACTTTTTCTCTTACTTATTTTTATTCTTTTCAAAATGGAGAGATTTTGTCCTTATGCTTTTCAAAATAGTTAATTTTTGCCCTTAAAATTATTATAATGGACATATTTTAAACATAAAATGAATAATACGTGACATTATATAACTGATTGTCGTACAAAATAAAAGCAAATAGTTTAAGGGTAAAAATTATTATAATGGACATATTTTAAACATAAAATAAATAATACGTGACATTATATAATTGATTGTCGTACAAAATAAAAATAAATAGTTTAAGGGTAAAAATTGTTTAAAAAAAAAAAGTTGAAGGACAATCATGGAACCTATACAAGCACAAACAAGACAATGTCTGAGACAAAGGGAAATAAGGAAACCAGATTGCAAAAAGGACCCTTGATGAAGTTAAGCCACCAAACAGTGTAATTCTTGAAAAAAAAAGAAAAAGGCAGAGATGAAAGGTTCATCAGCATTTTATATCCCACACTAACCACCTGGGACTTGCATTATCATAGCAGAGATTGTCAGTTAGATACTTTTGTAATACTGAAATGAAAAAATACTTACAATGGAAAATCAGATGAAACACTATTAGAGCTGTCTTTTACGCTTATGACTCTTCAACTGCTTGATTACATATTGAATGATCTCTTTCATGCTTGCTCTTCTTCCCCCCTCCGAGTTCCAGATTTCAGGGATTAGATGTCTCCCACTTGGATTATACTCGTTCAGTTCCAGTAATGCTTTTGTTACAGCTTCATATGCTATCTCACCATGCTCATTTCTTAAGCTTGTCAATTTTTCATCATCACCGTTTATTATTTCCTGCATTTCCCAACCAAAACATTGTTTATGTGAGCAATTTAACAAGGCACTGTGGATCTCATGCAAATAAAACCATCGTACTTGAACCCTGCTGCAGTTGGGCTCAGATTTCAATCAGTGAACTTTCAGACTAGTGCTACGGATCTAAATCTTTTTATGCGCCACAATTCATGTGAAAAGAGCTGCACATTGCAGCTCAAAAGAACTAGACAAACGACATATGCGTGTGGGTGTGTGTTTGTGTTTATGTGGGTATATGCAATTTGTAAATTCAAAGGATTGCAAAGTCCATTCCCATCAACAATAACCCGTTTACTGATTTCGTAATAAGAGGGGACAAAATGAAAATAGGATAATATATACAAGAATCTATGCATATACCTGCAGCTGGCCTTTGACAATTTCTTTCTTGAAAGGGTGCCAGTGTGGATCATTCAAATATTCTTCCCATGTTGAGCACAGTTTAGCAGATATCTCTTCTCAATCTTCATTGGAGAATTTAAGCATGCATGCATCTTTGAAAGCTCTATGGTGAAGTTCCCCCATTCTTTTGATTCCGAGTGTTGTTCTGTTGTTTAATATATCTCGCAAACCCTACATCACATAAATTAAGAAACCATTTTAAGGATTTCTAATTTTCCTCTTTTCTACTTTTGTTTGCATACGTATAATACAAAATCCAATTGTGGCCTATTATTCACATGATGACATAAGTTAATAAATGAATAAGAATATGTATAAGAAGTTACACTTATAGATTCTTTGCCAGCATCCTGCAATTCTTGGTTACTTGTATGCTCTTTGGCAAACAGAGTATGATTGAGGTTTTCGAGAAAGCCTAATGCATCTTCTTTTTGCTTCAACTCTTTTCTCAGTTCATCAATCTTAGCATTTGAATTGCTCATAATTTCTGCTGGTCTTTGAGTTTCCTGGTTTCTTTCAACTGCAGCAGTTGGAGTTATGGTCAAAATTTCAGGAAAAGTTCAGGCTAAAATCCTCAAGGAGACAGGCAAGTGACTAATGCAAATAAGAATGTTAATTCAAAATAACACATTGATATTTTCAACAAGAAAATAGCCAAAAATTTATGAAGTTATGGCAGCTTATATAAAAAACAAATGCATGGATCATCATTTCACGATCCAAGCAAGTTGAAATCTGTTTGAAGATTTGAGATGCATATCCTAAAGCGTTAGCGTGCTGCTGTGCAAATTCTCCAATTCATACTTATCTAAATTTACATACAGCTCAAATGCAACAAAATTGCTGCAAAATCTGTTCTAAAGTAGTCTATCACAAAAATAATGTAATGCATTAAAAAGAATTGTGCATTATATAATTGTTCTTCCTTTGGCTTAAATTTGAAGTTATTATCTTCATAGAAAATGAAGAAAAATTTCCGTAGGGGCCTGCATGAGTTCCATCATTTTCTCTGGACCCAAAAGGCACCTTCTTTTATGAGGTGGAAGATACACACAACTAACCAAATCTAATAAACGGTTCACAGTTGAAATAAGTGATTATCAAACAGTTTGTGGTCACTTTGGCAATATACCAACCTGATTTATCTTATCCCTTAAATTTCTCTGCTCTAGTTCATTCTGAGAATTGCAATCCTCTAATTCTTTAATTAGCTGCTTGAGCTCTTTCTCTTGACATTCCACTTTACGCTTTAGCTCTAAATTGAATGCCTTTTACATTTCTGATTTCTGAGGATGCCACAATGTTTGAGCAGAACACGTACAACAAAAGTCAGAACAACAATGTCTTATATGTTGCCGATTAGCTTCTTAGAATTAGGTAAAAGAAGCACGAAAATTAATAAAAATTCAAAGCTTAATTCTTATATACGATCTCCATTCTCATATAGTAACTTTAGATATTTCAGAAAAATAAAGAATGCTCAAGTCTCCAATTATTAAGTCATTGCTTTTCCCTAGCAAATAATTTCATATAAAATTCATGAATTACTGCACAGTCCTGGCTATATCACCTTTTACGCTTAGAAGATTTGTAACTCTTCAGTTCTTGAATCATGTACTTAATAACCTCCTGTAGTGTAGCTTTTCTTCCCTGCTCAATGTTCCAGAGTTCTGAAACTATCTCCCACTTGGATTGTACTCATTCAGCTCCATCAGCGCATCAGCTATTACTTTGTAGGCTGCTTGGCCCCATTCTCTCTGCAACTCCTCCAACTTCGGGTCAACCTCGTCTATCACTTCCTGCACTGTGAAGAACATGTTTGATACAACAAAGATAAATGTCTAATCTATTACAGCTATAGCTTTCAGGTAGAAGAATTACTTGAAATTTCCCATCTATGAACTCATTCTTGAAGGGATGCCAATTCTGATCGCTCACATGATGTAGCCATAATGAACAAATATGCATCAACATCATCTCATAATCTCCAGAGAACTTCTGCAAACAGACATCTTCAAAGGGTTTCAAATCAATCTCTCCCATTCTCTGGATTCTAATACTAACTTGACCATCTAGAAGCTCTTTCAATCCCTATATTACAAAAGGAAAATCATTTTTTTAATTCATTAATCACTGCATAAGGCATCAAAGAGAGCTCAAATTCTTACAATTATTAACTCTTTTCGAGCTTCTTGCAGTTCAAAGTTACTCATGCGCTCTTTAAGAATAAGAGTCTGGTTAAGTTCGTCCATGCACTGTAATTCCTCTATCTTTACTGACAATTCGTTTGTTAAGTCTTCAGTCAACTGCAATAGATATAGATAACATTAATTTATCAGCTCAAAATCAGCACTACTATATTTAGGAACATGATAAATTCTTTAGCAATGAAATTTGTAATTTGAATCAAAGCATAGGTATTCAGATTAGGATCGACAGCCTGACTGTTGGATCAAAGGATGAGCTTTTATTAAAGATAAATTCCATAAAGCATGAGTAGAAATGAAAAAAAATATATATGTTGTTAGCAAATGAAAGACATACATTTCCACAGTAACACAGAAAATACTTAAACCTTTTCGATTTAAGTATCAGAAATGGAACATGAAATATATATATATATACACACGCTACTGATTAGGTTGGGGGTATGCAAACTCAGCAAAAATTAAAAATAGAACAGAGAGAACTAATCGAAAAATTGTTTGGTTCATTTTATTTTTAAATTTTCGTTTATTTTAATTTCAGACCTTACTCAACCTAGATTAGGCTATTATGTTCAAAGAATCCAAACATTGGCCAAAGCCCAAAATGATCCACAAGGCTGCCAGTCGGTCCAATTGGGCAGGCCCTATCTCTGTTATTCACATATAAAACGGCCGTTAGCTGTTTACAATCAAAAAGAACTTACCTTGACGCTTATGGCCACCGATTTCAACGCCTATATTCTGCGATTCCTCGTCTCCGATTTCCCAGTTTCTCCTCCGATTCTTTGCTATCGCGCTCAATCTACTCACTTCACTCAAAATCATCCTTAAAGGTAGAGTTTCTATCTCCTAATCTTCAAGCTCTACTTATATTTATGCTAATTGTCGTGATTCTTCTTTTTCCTATATTTTCTTAAATATATATATTTGCATTTAATAGCTTTATGCTGAACGATGAAATGGGATTTTCGGATAATTTTGGATTTGATTGGTCTTATGTCGGTGCATTTGGAGATGTGAAGTAATGTTGCTGATCTTCCAGTAGCAAGATGAAATCCTTGGAGGATTTCGAATTTATGTTTGTTTACAAAGTGAAAAAACTCATCCTTTTTATCCTCTTCTTCTTCTTCGTGATTAAATGTTTAGAAAGTCTAATCAATTTGTTTAATTTCATTTTATTTTGTTAATATAATTGGGGTGGGGAATATAGAAGATTCGAGTGGCTCAAGTTGAAATTGGGTTTCTGAAAATTTGATCAGAATTTCCATCACAATCATTAAAAAAAATTGATTATTTATTGGATGAGAAAGCCTTTTTTGTTTTGTCTTCTTTACTGTGGATTAATTATGTACTAGAAAGGGGAATTATTTAATTTGCCTAATAAATTTTCTTTGGAGTATTGCTTCTCCTTTTATTTAAGCTTTATTTTCCAAATGGTAGTTTTTGCCTGTAACTTAATGATGATGAGTGTTGTTTAGTGTTGAAAGGACAAGCCATATTGTTCATTTTTCCTTCAGCCTGATATGCTGAAACTATTCTGCTACTAGTTTTTAAACTCTTTTGATGTTTCTTTTCTGTAATCAGGCTTGTAAGCATCTATAAGCCATGGGTGATGCAATTGATTTAACTGGGGATGGAGGTGTCATCAAGAAAATCATAAGGCAAGCTAAAGCTGATGCACTTGGTCCTTCAGATGATCTTCCTGTAGTTGATGGTATGTTATACTGTCCAACATTAAAATTATGTGTAGCAAATCATTTGTCTGAGTAACCATGAGAAGTCTAAGCCTTCTCTATATTTTGATTGGTTTAGGTGAAAATACCGCCCTTTCTATTATATACGGGATTAGTGCTTTCTTAGATGGCTAAAAACTTTAATTCTTTTCTTGAAATTTGTTCTTCACTCTACTTTTTCATTTCTATAATATTTGTTGAATTTACTCTGTTACAAAATCGAATGAGGTATAATGGGAAGTCAATTGTTTTTACGACTTTTTATGATAATTTTGGGCCATTTTTCAGTTACAAGTGCTTGAGTGCTTACATTGTAGATGATGTGATTTTGTGAAAACATGTTTAACCTGGCTTGACACTGTAATAGTCCACTTCTATTGGAATTATATTTGACATGAATCAGCATAGATGCTAGCTGGCCCATTTAGTGCTCATTCCCATTTGTGATTTTCTAATCTTTTTAATCAGTGGGGATCTATTCTTGTAGCTAAAGCTGCACCAATTTCTGAAGCCTGTACTTGAGGAAGTTAAAGTCATTTGGATTCTCTCTTCTTTTCCTTTTGTTTTTGTTTCATTATTTTCCAAGTGTATTGATAGGTATCAAATATAAGAATGCTGTCATTAATTATGCATGCTTGGTTTGAGCAGTTCATTATGAGGGAACACTTGCCGAAACTGGTGAAGTTTTTGATACCACACATGAGGATAATACTGTCTTCTCATTTGAACTTGGTAAAGGCTCTGTGATTAAATCATGGGACATTGCTCTCAAAACCATGAAGGTCAATATGCGTTCTTTTACAATTTTCTGTTCTTTCAGCTTTCCATTACATGTTTGTAATATTTGGTAGTTTGTTCCTACCAGGTTGGGGAGGTTGCAAAAATCACTTGCAAGCCAGAATATGCCTATGGCAGTGCTGGGTCCCCACCAGATATCCCACCAGAGTAATACCATTATGCATTTCTGTCTCAGTTTTTATTTTTCTAAAAAACACTTGCAAGAAGCTGATGATATCTTGCTAGAAAAACAGATTTAGAACATCGCTGAAGTGAAAGTATGATTTATGGGTGCATTGATTTGGCAATTGATATTATAGATCAGCAGCAAGGCTGATGTGATTGACCATGTTGAATGAAGAGTAAGGATGATAATTTGTTAGGTTAGAGATTTAAGTTCTCTGAACTGAAATTGGGGAACATTGGATATTTACCTCCACCAGATTATTAGTCTTTTTCTTTTGTTTGGAGAATTAAATTGCTTGTTTATCAGTATACAACTGCAGTGTGGGCAGAGACATATATTTGGATCCTCAAGTTGACTGGTATGTTTGTTCAATGCAGAGCTACCCTCATTTTTGAAGTGGAACTAGTAGCCTGCAAGCCACGAAAGGGCTCTAGTATAAGTAGTGTTTCAGAGGAGAGGGCTAGACTAGAGTAAGTAACACTTACCTATTCTTAGTTCTTTTCAGTTTTGAAGTGATGTAGTTTTGTCAAAGTTGTTCTTGTTTCCTCTGTTATAATGGGTGCAATGCTTATAATTGTTATCAGGGAGCTGAAGAAGCAAAGAGAGCTTGCTGCTGCAGCGAAAGAGGAAGAGAAGAAGAAGAGAGAAGAAGCCAAAGCAGCTGCAGCTGCCCGGATGCAGGCCAAGCTAGAATCCAAGAAGGGGAAAGGAAAGGGAAAAGCAAAATAGGGCTATATAACAGCTACTTCTTTGAAAAATTTGGATTTGAGTAGGGTAAAGATAATGAAAACTCATTTGTTATGGTGTGGAATTGGCATCTAAAGATGATTGCTTCAACTTTAATTGTATGGAGTCTTGGTAGTGTGATATTTTTATGAATAGCCCTTGCAAATATCTGGGCAATCTACAGTTGTGTATAATTAATGTGCGTCTCTTGTGAAATCGAAGAATTATAGTTGGAAATGAATTAAAAAAAAAAAAGAATTATAGTTGGAAATGACGCTACTGACGACCTTTGAGGACCTGATTAAGTTTGCATTCTTACACTTGTAACCTTTTACTAGAAATGTGTAAGATGCATATGTATGGCTAACATACAATTTCTTTATGGAATTTTTAGCAATTATATAGCAATTATCTTATTGAGGCCTTTTTCTAATCTTCCCATACATTTTGCTGTCGGGGTCTGTTTTATCTGTTACATAATGAGTTTTCTTTTTTTTTTTTTCTTTAGAAATTCATAATGAGTTGAATTCTAATATGGACCAAATGTCTAGATTCTAGAAAATCTTATCAAGCCATCTATTCATCTTTCCCATATATTTGATAAGATGCTTAGAAAATCCTAACACTGTACTGATCAAAATCAGACTCTAATTTTCAAACAAGAAAACGCAATGAAAGAAAAAAAACAAGAGAAGGTGGCATTGTACATGCTATTTAAATTTGCTGGTAAGGTGGATGCTGTTTTGATGATAATTGGCACAGTATCTGCAATTCTCAATGGTGCTTCTAATCCTTTTACCTCATTACTTTTTGGCCTCTTTGTCAACTCTTTTGCTACTTCCAAACAATCTGACATAATAATTGGAGTGGAAATTAATAACCAAACAAAGGGTTAATTAATTATCAGGTAGCATTGATGATGGCATACGTGGCTATTGGTTCAGGTATTGCTTCGTTTCTGCGCATGAGCCTGTTTTCTAATATATATGTGTGTGTGTGTTCATAATCATGAAATAAATAGCCTACAAAGTGACTCCATTTTTTACTAGAGGGTTCGTGTTGGATTATAACTGGGGAAAGACAATCTGCTAGAATTCGAAGGCTTTACATAGGAGCATTATTAAGACAAGATATGGGCTTCTTTGATACTGAGGTTAAAAGTGGTGAGTTGATTGAAAGAATTTCTGGGAATACTACTTTGATTCGAGATGCCATGGCTGAAAGGGTAATCATAATGCATATATATTTTAATCTAATTTTTTTTTATAATCCTTAATTAATTTCTTATTAAAAAATTAAACATTAATTGTTTCTATATATGTGATCAGGTTGGACAGTTTGTTCAGCTACTATCAAACTTCTTTGCTGCCTTTGTAATTGCTTTTATAAAAGGATGGCATCTGGCGACTGTGGTGCTTCTTTGTGTTCCTCTCCAAATAGGAAAATGGCAATAAATAGACATATAGCATGTGCAGAAGCTGGAAATGTTGCACAGCAAACTATTGGGGCTATTAGAATGGTAATACGCAAGCTCAAGGCGAGACGGAACAGAGTAAAGTAACCTATCGAAAGCTGGATTCAAAGGCAAACAGTACTGATTTACCACAGAAAGTAGGGCAGAGAATTGATTTTAGAAGATTATTTTTTACAAGGAAGAAAGGATAAAATACGAAGAAGTAATCCAGGAGCAAATGAAGAAAGAGATTATTGCACCCTCTTGAGAAGTAATCCAACTGATTCTCATGATACCCTTACTGGCTTTTGCTTTTCCAACTGAGAGCAGCACTACTTATGGAATAAGACAAGCCCTCATCCGTTAAGGCCGGGGAATTGAAGTAAATGGTCGGGCAATTGAAAGAAAATAAAAAGCAAAGCTGGAAGCAAGAATAGTATTGTTTTTATTTGTATTATACCATTTTTAGATAATAAATACCCTCAATTATTATAAAATAACAGTTTTTAAATGATTATTGTTAGGAATAAATCCGCACCAGAACAAAAATTATGATTGGATAAATAGATCAACAACAAACTAGATGAAATAATAAAATAGAGAATACAAAAAATTTACGTGATTCGGTAAATTTCTACTCTACGGGTGAAAGAGAGTAGAAAATTATTCCACTAATAAACTTGAAGTAATATAAAAGAAGTACGAATAAACTAACTCTTAAAAAATCAACTCAATTACACCCAAAATCACACAAATTTTCAAATGAGAATTTATTTCAAACTAAACAAAATTTGGGGTTAATTTCATCTATGGTCACTGAACTTATACTCAAATAACACTAATATAATAAAACAATTTTTGTTCTCTTAAAAATCATTGAACTTATGATATATCAACAGAAAAATCACTTTGACCGTTTTCCGGTGAAAGGACCGCCGGAAAATCCACATGGCGCGTACATTCAGCACCCTTGCACACGTGGCTTGCCACGTGAAAAAAATAACACATAAGCATACCACGTGGCATGCTCACATGGAGATTTTTGCCCAGTCATCTTGACATGTGGCTCCTGCCACGTGTCATGGCTATTATGCTGCCACATGGGCCTCCAACGTGCCATGTCAGCATGCCACGTAAACCAATCTAAATACGACACGTGTCAAATAATATTAAAAAAAAATTCTGCCCAATTTTCAAAATAACTAAAATTTGTCAAGTGGCCACCAATAATATTATGACATGTGTCATTTAATTATTTTAAAAATTCAAATTTGAAGATTTTTAATATCCAACCACAATTAATGTGGACAAAATAAGCATGTTACTTAAATCTACCATATAATTGATATCTCCTTGATTTTTCTTTAATCTGAAAAAAAGGGTAAAATTTCACGGGAACCTTAAAAATATAAACTAATTGCCTATCTTTTTGAAATTAACAGTTGCTGATATGTTAAGAAAGGTGCAATTTCTATACACAATGTAAATGGTTGTCATTGTCAACCTATGTAAACCCCCCGAAAAAAAGCACCCAAAGGCACCATTAAATGGGCACCTAATAAAAAATATTAAATATTGGATACCCAATCAAACTTATACAAAATGAAGTAATATAATAAAAACGGAATTTAACATTCAGTATTCGATGTGCAGTGTAATTTTTCATGTTGGAGTTGGCTCCTTAATAGTACTCCTTCTTCCTCTTGATGTCTTCATCAATCCCCCTATTACATACTCATCTTGCAAATATTTGGACTTGACTTGTCTTCCCCTCTTGGTTAGTTTGGGAACTTCAGGATACGCTTCTATGGCAACTTGTTTTCTATTCCTTTCATTTGGCTGAATTTCTATTGGAGTCACTTGAGATTGAATTTGAGAGTCATTGATGACAACACTTTCCTGTGTTGGTTGATTATCCTGTAATTATAACAAATAATGAAATAAAACAAATGAACAAACTAGTCAACAAGAAAAAAAAAATAAATTGATAATTTGAATTCAATAACATAACTTGAGAAGCTATTCCAACGGGGTTGTCTCCAAAAGTTACATTATAGACTTGATTGATTTCCTATACATTAAGTTTTATATCACATATATGTTTACCAAAGCAATAAAGAAGTTTAAATTATAATATCGAAAATTATGTTACTTACTTCTTGGTCTTGATTTTCAATCACTGGGTCAGTTTGGAAACTGGTTTCCAAATTGTCATCTCCCCCATTGTTAACAGCATATTGTTTTCCAACCCATTTAAAATGTCCTCTTGAATTATGACCTGTTAATTTGCAGATTGAACAAGTCATACTAACTTTTCCCTTCCTGGAAATTTTTTGTCTTCTATTTGTAACTCTATTTTCTCTAGCTTGCTCAATTTCTTCAGGTTCCAATCTCCTATTCTTTGCTTTCCTTCCTCTCTTGTTCTTGACAGCTTTAGGAGCAATGATATCACCACCATCTACAACTCTTGGCCATAACTCCATAGGATTTGTTGGGTTGATAAAATTATCATAAACCTTCATAAAAGTCTCCACATGGTAGTACTTGTGCACATAGTTTTCAAGATTTTCGTTGTTATGTACAATTGCACATATTGCATGCACACAAGGCAATCCAGTTAAATCCCACCTCCTACAAGTACACTGCCACGCCTCTATATCCACAATGAATTTGTTATTTTGTTCGTTCACTTCCACTTTTGGGCCACCAGAATAATTTGGCTCAAAAAAAAGTATAGCGTCTTCTCTCAATTTCATCAACCCTTTCCAGACCTTTGGGCATATCTTGCCATTGTATTTCTTCATCTTTTCATTCTTCTTATACATTCTTTTCATGAGCTTTGATTTTATCATTTCCAGCATGGTTATGATCGGTTTGTCTCTAGCATCCTGTATGTACCTATAATCCCCACATAACTAGTATGTCAGTTAAATAAATAATTTTATGCTTGTATTGAAATAGCATTTAGAATTCTACGTACCTATTAAAACATTCGCACATATTGTTTAACAAAATGTCACACTTGGAATGTGTGCTGAATAAACTTCGTGTCCAACTAGTATAGGGCCTATCAGGATGTGCCAACCAATCTCTTGCAGCTGCATCTTCATTTTCAATTGCCTCCAAAGCTTTTATGAACTTTACCTCATATGAAGCCTTGGCTGCATTCCATAGTAAATCCTTTAAGGTTTTGCCTTTATATTTTTCCCTAAAATTTTGGTACATGTGCCTAACACAGTGCCTGTGTTCTGCTTCAGGAAACAAGTCTCTCACAGCTGCTATCAATCCCTGTAAATAAAATTGGATTTTTGTTATTACATCCACATAATATTTATGCACTAAAATAAAAGTATTAAAATCTACTAACCTTTTGTCTGTCAGACATCCAGACAATATGTTGTGTGTTCCTAATCTCCAGGTCTTCTTCTAAATTATGTAAAAACCAGCTCCACGTTTCTGTTGATTCATTTTCCATCACAACAGCATATGCTATAGGAAAAATACAATTATCGGGATCAACCCCAACAGCTGTGAATAGGAAGCCACCAAAATTTCCTTTCAACCATGTGCCATCAACCCCCACTATTGGCCTACAACCAGCCTTGAATGCATTTTTCAATGGTGCTAAACATACATAAAAACCCAAAAATCTACTTTCATCTCTCCACAAATGAACACTCGACCCAGGATTACTTCCTAATATTTCTGCCCTATAATCTAACAATTTCAAGTATTGCATCCTCTCATCTCCAAAAATCCAACTTAAAGCCATTTTTTTTGATCTCCAGGCCTTCATATTTCCAATTGTGTATCCTAAATCTTCTCTAACAGTGCTAATGATCCCTTTCAAACTCCACATTGGATCACTTCTAAATCTCTCATAATACTTGCATGCTAACCATTGGGAAGTCATGTTGAAGTTCTTGAAAACTTTGCCACATGTGTGATTAAAATTTGAGGTTTTAATCTGCACAGTATGGTCATTCTTACTAACTTTACTAGCCCATAACCTATAAGGACAACCAGGTGTCATGCACTTACAAATAACTCTAGTCCTATCATTAGTTGGAAAGTGAATTAAGAACCTGTTTTTGATGCTCCACGCTCTGCATGCCCTCTTAAATTGATCTAAGCTTCTGAACTTCATTCCATGTAATAAGATAGGGTTATTCATATGCTTATCCTCATTGAATTCAGGAAATCTTCTCCTTGACTCATCATCAGAATCTCCAGAATACAGGTCATCTGAGTCTGGATAATCAGATGAATCACGCTGCCTTCCTTCCTTGGCCTGCCCCTTTTCAGATTTTCTGTCGGAGTATCAAAATTCATATCATAATCTTCTTCTCTATCATCAAGATTGTAATCTGGATCATTCAAATACTCGCTGTCTTCTTCATACCCTACAATAATAAGAGTGACACCAATAAGAATAGGGTTCAAAATTATTAATAAAATTGTAAAATAAAAATACCCCAACACTGTAGCTATTCAATGCAGCCAACTAGGGTTCAAAATTATTATTAAAAAAAAAAAAACCAAAACTGCAGCTATTCAATGCAACCAACCAGGATTCAAAATTATTAATAAAATAGTAAAATTATTTAATATAAAGTTTCCACCAAAATTAGTGTCTCACAGTTAATTAGCTAAGCAATGAGTTTTATTTTTTACCATTTTGTGTTTATTTGTTTACCCTTTGTAGAGGAAGCGCAATTTTTCATGAAATATATAAGAAAAAGGATAAAATATCTAACAAAAAAATAGGAAAAAAACATGAAATATATAGAGAGGCACCATAATGTCAATAACTGAAAAAAAACACAGAATTATAATAACATGAACTTAATTATAATAACGTCCTTTGGAGCTGCACAAAAAAAAAATGAAATACAGATGCAGCAATCCGGACATATCAAAGATATATTATAATATTCTTAATATTTATCATATTTCGCATTGTCTCCATCATCTTCCTCATTTTCCCTATACAAATTCATAATAAAATAATCTTCAATACAAATCTAACATGTACTCACATGCAAAATTGAAATTAACAAATACACCTAAACCTTAACAAAGGAATTTTTTTATCTCACTTCCAAAATATAAAAAATAACCCATGTTTCTCGAAATAGGTAGCTCAATATTAGTACACCTTTTATCCAGATTTCAACCACGTATACAAAGAAACCAAAAAATATATATATATATATAATTAAAGTGTACTGACCATATTGTACCTGGTAAACTCAACATATATATATATATATATACATATATAAAATTAAAGTGGTAAACTTAACATATATATATATATATATATATATATAATTAAAGTGTACTGACCATATTGTACAGGGTCCATTGTCTCCTCCCTTTTAACTAAGCAGCCCTGCCTTTGTCTTTAACTAACATCGAAAATGACACCACAATACTTAATTCAGTAATAGAAAAAGACATTATTGGGACAACTATATAAGAATGAGTAAAGAATGGTTAAAAGATTAAAAAATATGAAAAGACAGAGTGTATAACCTGAAGGAAGTGAATGTTGACGGAGCTGTCTAGGTGAGAGGATCTATAAAAAGAGAGACTGTATAACTGCGTACACCACAATACTGAATTATCTACGGTGGGTGAGAGAACGACGAAGCTGCGGTTAGCGGTCGCAGACCTACTGGCGGCGAAGGACCTTCCTGAATCTGCTGGCGGCAGATTCAGCTAGAATGGGACGGAGAGACAAAGCATATGGGAAAAAAATGTTGGGTTCTGCTTAGGGTTTGAATGTGGACCCGTTGTGATTTTAATTTTTTTTTTAATATTATTTGACACGTGTCGTATTTAGATTGGTTTACGTGGCATGCTGACATGGCATGTTGGAGGCCCATGTGGCAGCATAATAGCCATGACACGTGGCAGGAGCCACATGTCAAGATGACTTGGCAAAAATCTCCATGTGAGCATGCCACGTGGCATGCTTATGTGTTATTTTTTCCACGTGGCAAGCCACGTGTGCAAGGGTGCTGAATGTACGCGCCATGTGGATTTTCCGGCGGTCCTTTCACCGGAAAACGGTCAAAGTGATTTTTCTGTTGATATATCATAAGTTCAATGATTTTTAAGAGAACAAAAATTGTTTTATTATATTAGTGTTATTTGAGTATAAGTTCAGTGACCATGGATGAAATTAACCTCAAAATTTGATGAAAATTTGGCACTACTAAGAGGTGGTTTTGTATGGCTATAAATGGACAAAAAAGCAATGTGAAAACATTACTAAATTTCAACAAAAAATAATTACATTGAAAAAATTAGAAATGATAAATCAACAAAGGTGTGTTTGGTCGGCTAACTTGGTCATAATTTCAAAACACAGTTGTTAAGGATTATAAAGAGTACATTAGAAATTATAAATAAAAATAAGAGTTATAAATAGAAAGTGAATATTTTGTACGAAAAAAATAATCAAATTGGTTATTTAAAAAATTGCTATTTTCTATAATTTTATAATTATGAAATAAAATCATGAGACACAATACAATCTTTTGAACCATCTAAACATGTACAATACATGAACAATGAGGAATCATCATCCAAACACACTCTAAGCCAAACCCCAATTAATTCTTCAAATTTACTTCAAATTCTATAAATTGATCCATAGTTTGTGCTTGTACAAGTTAGGTTGCATCCTTTACAGCGGGAACACATGCAATCAGGACAAGTTGAAGGTAGCATATAAAGCGACTGTTAAATTTGGATTGGTTTCAGGCGTACGTAGGAATTGGTTTGATGTGTTCTTTTATAGTTGGATCTTATGGACTTGCAATATGGTATGGAGTCAAATTGGTCGTAGAGAAAAGATACAATGGTGGACAAGTCATTACAGTTTCTTTTAGCACTCTTGAATGGTGGAAGCAGTTATTAATTTTTGTATAAACCTGAACAATCCCTTCAACTTGTAAACATTGCTCGTTTTGCCCCTAAATTTTTGGAGAACCATTTACTTCTTGATTTTAATGTTCATATATAATAAATTATTAAATGCTGATATGAAATTTTCTCCTGACTTGGCTATTTCTTAATATGGGAAAAATTTCACATCAGTATTAACCGAAATTTATTATAGTTTAGAAGGATTAATGGTTCTTCAAAAATTAAGTTGAAGGGGCCAATATGATCAAAGTTATATGTATTAAAGGCTTCTGCAGATTTTATTTCCGCTACTTAGACATGATGAGTAATAATTGTTTATTTGGGAAATTGCAAGTTCACTGGCTCAGTTTACTTTTTCAATAGCTACGTTTGCACAGGGGTCAAATTGCAGCATACAACTTGTTTCACACCATCGAAAGGATGTCAAAGATTGACCTATTTGACACCAGTGGAGTGGTATTGGAAGACATGATTGGGGAAATTGAACTTAAGATGTCTATTTCACTTAACCATCTAGGCCAGATGTTGAAATCTTTTACGGGTTTTGCTTGCACATTCCAAACACTAAGACAGTGGCTTTAGTGGGTCCAAGTGGAAATGGAAAATCAACTGTGATTAACCTTATTGAGAGATTCTATGATCCTGATGCTGGCCAAGTACTGATAGATGGTGTGGATTTAAAAATGTTGAAACTTAGTTGGATAAGACAGAAGATTGGACTAGTGAATCAAAAACCTACCCTATTTGCATCCAGCGCATAAAGGATAATATCAAATATGGGAATGAAAATGCAAGTGGATTTGTTGATGGAATGCCTCAGGTAATTAATTAATTAAGCCAAAATTCTTTAATTAAGGACATATGTGTGTCCAACTGATGTGTATATAAAAATCAGGGACTGAAGCACCCTAGTAAGTGAGCGTGTTCCTCAGTAATCAGGAGGACAAAAACAAAGAATTGCAATTGCCAGAGCCATATTAGAAGATCCCAAAATTATCCTTCTTGATGAGCCAACCAGTGCACTGGATTCGAAATCCGAACATGTTATTCAAGATGCACTCCTCAAAGTTATAACAGGACAACTCTAATTGTCGCCCACCGTTTGACTACTATTAGGAATGCTGATACAATTGCTGTGTTGCATAAGGGTAAAATAATAGAGAAAGGTATACACAAACTTTTAATTATCTATCTAAAATCATAAATATGTTATTTTTTTTCCTTGCTTATTGATAACAATTCAGGTTTGCCAAGTTACTCAGTCACTTAAAAAAGTTATAATTCTTTTAGAATTTTGTCATGACTAGTTCGATAGTCAACTCGTCAGTCGACAAATTAACTTTTCGGTTAGATTCTATTTTCTGCATGTACTTGAATAACATTGGTATTCTAACATGCATGTTCTTCTTCTTCATTTTAAACTTCATTTATATATGTCAAATATACATTTCATTTCATTAAGATTTTTTCCGATTTTCAAATAAAGTGATTTTTTAAACTAAAATATATAAATCTAATAATTTTGTGTTATAAAATTTTCTTTTATAACTTTTCAGTTATAAGTGTATAAATTCAGTACCCTTTTTTAATGTATCATGTATGTCATTAATAGATTGAATTATAAGTGATCATAATTACTCTCCATGCATGAATGCATGCTAGTAATACCTTAATTATAACTCGGATTATAAGCTATATATATATATACCTATAAATTTATTTAATCAATATTTCTACGTGCACTAGGAACTACTCATGAAGAGCTTATGAAGAATTTGGAGAGAGAATATTTCAAACTAAATCATTGCCAAGGAGAAGCTAGATAATCTGAGGAACAAAACATAAATTCAGATGAATTCATCCAGTTCCAAGACATGTATATCATCAGAAAAGTTGCAGAATTACCAAAACAACGAAGAACACAATGAGCTGAGGAATAAACTAAATAAGAAGTCTAAAAAAGATGCAATTCTACGTCTTGTCTCCATGACTAAAGCTGAGCTACCATTTTTGTTTATGGGAAGCATTGGTGCAGCTATATTTGGTATTGTTCCTCAAGTAATTGGTCTTGTTTTGTCAAAAGTCCTTAAGACCTTCTTTGAACGGCTAAAGCAGCTGAAATATGATTCCAGCAAGTGGGGACTAATATTTTTAGGCATTGCTTTTAGCCTGCTAGTTGGAATTCTATTGCAGTATTACTTTTATGGAATAGCAGGTGGTAAATTGATCCAACGAATTTCTCCCAGATCATTTGAAAAGGTTGTGTACCAAGATACCTGCTGGTTTGTCTCTCCAGCAAATTCTAGGTGCTTTTATTTTATGTTATTTTTTTTATTAGGAAATTTAAATTAATATTCAAATGCAACTTCTGTTGGCTATGTGTGCCAAATAGTAACAAGGAAACAACTCTATCGAATGAGCCTTAACTTAATTCCTGCTTTCAATTTCTCAGTGGTGCAACAAGTGCAAGATTGTCAACCAATGCTACTGAAATTAGAGTTATGGCGGATGATGCTTTGGCCTCAATTGCTAAAAATATTGCTGCAGTCACAATAGCATTGGTTGTAGGATTTGCAGCTAATTGGATTTTAGCATTTGTTGTTCTCAGCTTGTCACCTTTATTATTACTTCAAGGATATTTGCAACAGAAATTCATGCAAGGATTCACTGGACATTCAAAGGTAACTAGTAATAATTATCCCTTATATAATTCAATTCAACTTTTTTTTTCCCTCATTTGCAAATGCTAAAGATATATTGAAAAATTCATAGGCCATGTATGAATATGCATGTCAAGTCGCAAGCGAAGCAATTGGTGGCATAAGAATTGTTGCATCATTTTGTGCAGAGAAGAAGGTGATGGATTTATTTCAACAAAAATGTGCATTTCCAGAGAGACAAGCAGTTGGACAAGGACTTGTTAAGGGAAGTGGGTTTGGCTTCTCATTCTTTATACTTTATGGCGTTGAGGCCTTTTGTTTTTACATCGGAGCTATTCTTGTGCACCGTGGGAAGGCGACATTTGAAGATGTTCTCATGGTATATAATATAGGCATATACAAAATTTATTATTCCAGATTTTTGTTGCTATATAGTCAACAAATAAAAACATTGTAGGTTTGCCTTGCAATTTCAAATACAATGGTGGAGTTGTGCAAGGAAATGGTATAGCTTTGAACATTGCCAAAGCAAAGGATTCAATAGCTTTCATGTTTGAAATTTTTGATATGAAGCCCAAAATTGACTCAAGCAGTGAAGAAGGCGTTGTACTTGCACATGTAGATGGAAAAATTGAATTTGAACATGTCCACTGTAAGTATCCAACAAGAGCAACCATTCAAATTTTTAAAGCCTCATCTTTTAGTATCCCGGCGGGGAAGGTATATATATATAAAAATCTTTTAAGCTTCGCATTCTAATTGATAAAATCATCTGACATATGTTTATTTTGCAGGTTGTTGCTTTGGTAGGGGAAAGTGGCTACGGAAAATCAACTGTAATTAACCTGATACAGAAGTTTTATGATCCAATTCTGGTTATATATATTTGGATGGTGTAGATGTGAGCAAATTGCAATTAAAATGGCTAAGACCACAGATGGGGTTAGTTGGCCAAGAACCAGTGCTTCTTGACCAAACTATCCGTGCAAATATTGCATAAGGAAAGCATACAGGAGCGAGTGAAGAAGAGATAACAAGAGCAGCCAAAGCTGCAAATGCACGAGTTCTTTAGTTCATTACTGATGGATATTTTAAGAAAAATGACAGAGTAAGATGATCAATTAATCAAAGTGACAGTAGAAAGAACACTCAATTTGCTGTATCTAAACTATATTTTATTTATCGGATAAGGAGTTTAAATACAGCAAAAATACAAACTGAAGAATAGAAAAAATAGGGCAATACATAGAGCATATTCCCATGATCAACAACTTCCAAAAAAACAGCAACTTCTACTTGTCAAGTCTTTGAAAAATTCATAACAACTGCAAAATTGAAATAACAGAGCACAGTAAAAATAAAATGCAGCTTGGACCACGTTGCAGCAGCTGAAGCACAACTTCAACAATTACCAAAGGGGTATGATACCTTTGTTGGGCAACGAGGAGACAGTTGTCTGGTGGACAAAAACAAAGAATAGCAATAGCAAGGGCAATTCTACATGATCCAAAAATTCTTTTGCTTGATGAGGCAACAGGTGCACTTCACATCGAGTCAGGGGTTGCAGTACAAGATGAATGACAAAGAGTCATGTTCAACAAGACCACTGTTGTTGTTTCTCATCGGCTTCCCTCCATTAAAAATGCTGATAAAATTGCTCTGCTTCAGAATGGAGTCATTGTTGAGGAAGGAAGCCATGATATATATGCTTATGGGCATGCCCCAGGGGGGCTTATGTTTCATTGGTGGCACATCACATGGATGTTGGTTTATGTTTAGGAGAAAATTGATTTTCTACATTTTCACTTTGCTAATTACTTATAGATGTTCCCGATGGGACATCACATCGGTAAATGATAGTCTCAATGTAATGGGAGGTCACAAATTTGAGCCAGTATTCGGAATTTTCCTTCTTTTATATCAAAAAAAAAAAAAAAAACTCATGAATGATTTCTGCTAAAAATATTTGTTCTTTGTTTGCCATCTAGGATATGAAAAATAAAATTATATTTTTTTCTGTAAAGAAAAAATTTAGTTGTTCTTTTGTATGCTGACCATTCCAAGCTATAGGAGAGATATTAATTTTGTTTTCATAGTTCCTTAGTAATTGCAATTGGAGCAATTTTATATGATAATAAGTAGAAAAAAATGTTGAACCTTTAATTAGGAAGACAAATAGAAATCCATGCTAGCATATTTTTGTTTTGGTATAAGCTTGACATCTTCGTGATATATATAAATGGCTTGTCAATGTTAAGCCAAAGTTAAACAATTTAATTTATGATCATTCTGTGGCTGTCAGAAAGAATGACTAGCATGATCGCAGTAGAAGCAAATCGCCGGATTGGTTAAGTCCAATTCAGCAGCGATGCAAGCAAATTTGGCGCTGTCCAATTGGGAAGCGTTATAACCCATATGAATTGACCTGCCAAATTTCCTTCCAATAGCACGATTATGATATAAATGAATTGCCATTTTCGGAAACTGAATCCAAGCCGTGACCTTAGTAACTCTATCCTTATCCACACTGAAATTAGCATGCCAAGGTTGAACTATAAGATAACATCCCATGATCATATAAGTGCTTCCTAAATAGATGAACCGCCCAATGAGGTTAACAACCTTTTTCAAAGGTTTCGATATTTTCTAAACCGTCGGATATCTCCACCTCAAAAGTATCAAGTCCTCAAAATCCTCGTTAAAAGTTTCAATGGTTCAAAACTTGGTATTCATTTTTTTACAACTTTGAAACCATAAATTTCAGTTGCATCGCGGATCAGTGGCTAATTGGTGCTCCAGTCCTATGAAGAATTTCTTCATACATCATTGATGGCTACACTCATTTGAAAAGTTATACAGCTTGTATTAATTTTTTTTCCCCATTTCCATAAAACAAAAGTATAAATGGTAGCGATTATACAGCAACCTGTCATTTCCTTTAAGCCTCAAATGTTAGGACTAATAAATTAAACCTTCAATCTTGATTAGTAGGCTTATCTCAGCTTGAATTTTCATCATAATGATCCGATGATATTCCGGCCGGTGCCTGCAGCTATACCAAGTAAGAAGCATCCACTCCACCTTGTCCATTTTCATGCCACCCAGATCCTGCCCTGAATTTGCAAACGGGACATGTTCCTTGTTGCCGCAGCCATGGGTCAATGCAATTGGCATGGAACTGCAAAATGAGGAGTTTGCATAAACTCACAGATATTGCACTGATTTTATGCAACATAACCATAAACCATCTATTACCAATATAATGTCATTGACTGCATTGGTTTTGGAATTTGGAGTATTTCACTCTCAATTTAGATAAGTGGAATTTCTATACAAATTGCATAAAGCCAATTTCTTTCGTCAGTTAATTTTAAACACGGTGACACCCCTTGCTATTCAGCATCTAGAGCCCACCAGCCAAAAGAATGCAGCCAAAATAAACAAGTTTTTCAGTTCAGCTACCACAGTTAATTTCTGTGCTTCAGCAATGGAAGAAATAATGAAGGAATACAGGTCAACATTCTCGTGAGTAAAGTAAAATGAGAATTCTATTTTTACAGAATAGTTTCATGAGTGAAACAGGCAAATCAATTTATCGCTATTTTAAAAGAGTTTTGGTTAGTTACAATCACAACCCTCCTGAATCCTAACTGTTAGGTCAAGTTCTCAAATTTTCCTTTTTTCTTTTTTTTTTCATCAAACTCATTTATGAAGCTATTTCATAAGAACACCACAAAATAAAAAAGTTAAGTTCAATCAAAGGAAAATGAGAGCGAACCTGATGCAAGCATGGCATGGTACGAATCAGTTCTCCCACATTAACTTGCTCTAAGCACACACTACAAGTAAGATCATCTTCTGAAGCCTTCACGCCTTCCACCACATTGGCAGTATCTTGCTTCTTCTGCTAAGGAGAAAAAAAAAAGCTGAATCAAACTCTCAAATTGTATAAGAAAATATTAAAAATAAATAAATCTAATGTAAACACACAATTGTGAACAAGTAGAACTCTCAAATAGGATTCAATATCATCGCGTTTTCTACCATTAAATGTTCACTCAATCACATATTTCAGGAGATGTGTTACCATTAAGACCAAATATTAGTCAAGATCGCCAGTAAATGAATCGACCATCACTACCCATTGAAATTTATAATATTCGTTAGTAGTTCACATTTCAAGGCTCGGATGTTTTAATTTTTGGGCAAAAAGAAAGTGCTCTCAAGCTGACACTCAGAAAAAACACTCCGGAAATAAACATAACACCTGCTGAAATGTCATCCACATGCACTGTAATTACCAAAGAAATATTTACTTTGATTCACCACAACTCTTTCTGTTTGCATTTTAAGTTTTGCCAATTAAACCCACAAAGACCAATGCATGCCTGTGGAGCATGCAGATGTATAACAGAGTCAGCATTCATAACTGAACATGGCATAAGCAAGAGAGAACAAATGGAGGCTAATGCAAACAGTCAAGAACAGTACCATGTATTCCATCACTTAAAAGTTTATGGCACATAATCCATTAGAGCAAAGCCATGAAGATCAAAAAAGGTGCAGCATATCAAGACATTAATTGGGAAGTTTAGATATGCATTGTCTTAATTTTACTGCAATATGAAGATTGAACCTATTCAGAGAAACCAAGTAAGAAGAACAGAAGCTTATACCTCAGCTGAGACAGAAGATGCAGTTTGTTGCATTGAAGAGCTGCCACTGTCCCAAAAAAGAAATTGAAAGCTCAGTGAAAAGTTTAACATAGCATAAACTCAAGGATTTTAAATATGATATTCAAAAGTCTTAAAAATGACTAAGATGTTTGTATTTTCATACTGCTTCTAGGACAAAAATATTGTTAACTAAGTGGCAAACTTTTGAACTCCAAAATTCTTTTTACCATTCAGACAAACTTCCATTTATTGCTAAAAATTGGGGACACTCATTTTCAAATGTCTCACAAGCAAAACATGTAACTGAACATAGTTTTTGTTGGCAAAGCCAAACCATGCCTACAAAAACAACCAAGAGGCAAGATGGACCTTCGAATAGCCCACAACCGCAAAATTAAGAAACTCCATATAAAGTGATAAATCGAATTTCTCCAGTGAAATGTAATTTCCTGAGATACGATCAGACCTTCTTCATAAACAAAGTCAAGGGAATTTTCTCCAATAAGAAGTTATTTGGCTGAGGCGAATAGAATTTAGTTTGGGATTATGGCTCAGCTGAGTTGAGGTAACAAAATTGGCTATCCTGTGTGCTTTTTTTTATAAGCATCAATAGAACAATCACAAAAATTGAGACAATAATATCACCAAAAAGCAAATCGCACGTGATTATCACATTTAAAATAACATTTTTGCATCCAAATGTATCATTTAAGAAAATCATTACATAACACTACATTTGAAATTATAATTTTCAAATGTAAATAAGACAAAGATTCAAAGAGAAGGCATTCTTAGCAAATGACATATCATATTCCAGAACTAGTAGGAAAATGTAATTATCGCATCTAGCAACCACAATGATGAATCTGAAAACAAATAAAATAGAAGAAACTTACTTCAGATATTCAATGAATGAATTACCCAAGGTACAGTACACGGTGACCCACTTTCCATAAGGAATGCAAGAGCAGATTAAATGTTAATGTTTAACACCAGCATGTGAAGAAGCATTTAATGTTTAACACCAGCATGTGAAGAAGCATTTAGAAATAGATTCAGTATCAAGAGAAACCCACAATTCTTACCTTTGAAGAGCAGTAAGCTTGTATTTGTGCACCGGAAGTGCATTTATCTCTTCCTCACTCATTGATGCAGTGGTGGGAACATTATCAGAATCTAACGCTCTTAAAGTTTCATAATCTGCAGAAAAAAAAAAACGTTAAAAGTATAATCAATTTCATCAAAAATCCAAATGAATGACACCACATTGAAAACAAAATGAGAACACGCTTTAGCTATTGATATTTACATTTCCATATCACACCCATTTAACTAAAGGTTAGCACATTAAAAGAAAAGTATAACCTAAATACCATACCCAAGTCATCAAATTCCCGGTCAAGAAGAGCAAGTTGAAGTCTAAGGCCTTGTAAACGCCCTCTAGTTGCAAGTGCTATTGATGGTGGCATATGCAAACGTAACTCTGTATGACCAAGAAGCCCACTGGCCATGGCAGCATGGGCTTGAGCCTGAGCCTGAGCATGAAGTTGTTGACAAGTTGCATACATCCTTAAAGTTGTAGCCATTAAAAAAACCCCAAGCACTAGCCAAAGCTACACACAGAAACTTCACTATCATTAACTAGAAGACAAAAACACAATTCACTTATATTTTTGGGGAAAAGCATACCAGAAAGTTAGGCGACATCTGTTGTGAGTTCAGTATCATGAATAACAAGAGAACTGCCGCATGAAACAAAACAATGCAACAATTAAAACACATAAAAAAATAAAAAAAAAATAAAAAGAAGAAGAGAGAGACAGAGCTCCATATTAATCCCGTTAAACAAGTACCGGTGACGAGAAAAACAAGGGAGTTGGAATTAACGGGCCGTGCTGCATGGACACGCTGATGAAGAAAAAGAGAAGAAGAAGAAGATTCAACAAACATAGACCATAATTAACAGGAACATTAAGTAAAACACTAATGAAACTCTATGCACATAACAATGTACTTCTAGAGTAAAAAGAATTAATCAAATTACCACTGCCCGTCGCTCAGGGATAAATCCTTGGAAGCCATTTTCTAAGTCAGCTCTAGTCCCTCGAAACACAAAACTCATGCTTGTCCAAATATCACAAATATCACCTTACTCTGATAATGTATAAGCCACCAATACTTGAGATTACTGCAAATTTAATAAAGAATGAAAAAGAAAATTAAAACTGAGATACAGACAAAACTGAGATACAGACGAGAAGAACAATTCCATAGCTTTAAACAAATTGAAATTACACTTAATGATAAAAAAATTAAATTAAATTAAATAAAAAACATGATTAATAAGGTCTGTCACTAATTAACACATAAAAAAAAAACAAGAAAAGAAATAAAATGAAAAATCCGCTGATAAATTTATATCAATACAAGAAAAAGAACAAACCCTAACGCATAAAAGCAAGGTAATAAAACAAGCTGATCAAAGAAAACAATCCAATCATTTACGTAAACGATCAAGGATAGAAGAATTAGATGCGAGATCATAAGTAAAAACAAGTCCACTGTGAAATGCAGAAAATTGGAGAAGAAAATAGGAAGGAGAATTACACTTAAACGGAGAAAACGATGCCGGATCTGGATGTAAAGATCAAATCTGGTTGTTACATAGTAATAATTTTTTTTCCCCTGTAGTTTAATTTGAAGAGGAAGAAGAAGAAGAACGAGTTAGAGAATGATTAGACTCGGAAGTGTTTGGCTTGGGGTTGGTTTCTATTGAAACCAACGCGCATTGCCTCGTACGATGTCAGAATTGTAGTTTATCCATTTTAATTGTGCTTAATGCATAAAATTAAACGACGTCGGATGTTATTCCGTACATGCAAAATCAGCGTCAACGTGTCATCTCCTCCATGGACTTCCATATCAGTCAGGCCCAGCCCTCTCTCCTGCAAAATATAACTGGGCTTAGATAACTAGGCCCAACTGATTAAAACCCGTTTTTATTTATTTAAATATCTCATAATTTTGATGATATATGTACACGTGGTGTTCCATCTTTGACTTGTTATGTATTTTTGTGGGTCCGTGACCGACTCAATTATCTATTTTTCTTCAATAATTTACTTGTTTGTCAGTGTGTTCGTAAGTCAATTTTCGTAAAAACTAGAAAGATAATTGACAATCTTTATTCGTTTTCAAACGTACTTTGTCTAGCCAGTCAATTTATTATTTATTCAACTCAAAATTGCTAAGAAAATAATTTGGCCTCAAATTTCTCATGTGATATAATTATCAAATTGAAAAGAATATTATATTATTATGTGTTAATTCAATTTCAAGATATGGATAATATATTATAAACTTCAAGAAATAGTAATTTTTTGAATGAATAGAATCTGAATTGCGATTACACGCCCAACAGTAGTTCTCCAAATAAATTTTATATTATTGATACTCAAAATATTAGAACATGGAAACGCATGGCATATAATGAGAGGCCAAAGCGAATTGAACTTTGACCCTACTAGTAGCAGTAAAGGGCCCTTGTGCCCACAAAAAGGTCTATCTTTATTGCGTGTAGGGGCGGCCAGGCCACTATTCTACCTTTACATTATCAAATTTGAATAAAAATTAAAATTAAAGTCAATTTTTTTAATATATATGAGAGGCCGAATGACCAAATTAATAATTCAATTTAATTACTTCAGTTGAAAAAAGAAAGAAAAATCTAAATATAATGACTTCAACTACAGGCAGGCATCTTACTGGTCTTTTCAAAAACCAAAGCAAGATGGGGTGGCACCCATCAGCAGCAGATCTACCTGCCCAATAAACTACAAACAAACCCAAAAATAGTTTTGACCTTTTTTGGATTCTCTGCCCTCAACTTCACCTTCCCAACACAAATGTAATATATACTTTGATATTTCAAATTAAATTCAATTAAAATGTGAAAACACATATCGCTTTACTTCATTCAACAATTTTATTTTTACATGAACATGGAAAAGAACAAATGACAATTCGGCTATAAATGGTTGTGTGTACACACCAGTCGGTGAGATGATAAAATTTATTTGCTAATCTAATCTCGTTAATACTTAGCATATTACACCATTAATAATATATATAGTAGCCATGTCATATTTGGTGCGGTAAGTGTTTTTACACAGCGCAGAAATTAAAATTTTCCTCATATTTTTCCTTGTCTTACCACTTAATTTATTTACTTACATTCTTCCATTTCAATTATCATATAAAAATAATAATAATAAAAACAATTACACAATATTTCTTAAAATAAAGATTTCTCATTTCTCACTCCAACTAAACACGCATGGAAAAATGGATCCCATCCATTGGTTGTTGTCCATCAACAGACTCACAGCCATACATAAACATTTTTAACTCCAAATACAATTGTGCCCATGAATTTCTTGTAAATATGTACAATTGTCCTTGCCATTTTTTTCAAATCATAATCAATAATCTCATTTTTTCATCATTGACCTGAACGGTTGAAACATTTGAATGATTTTTAGCTATCGGTATTTATATCTTCGTCCAGGTCGTCGCAAATTCTATTTTCACAAATGCAATCCAAGGTTTTGACTAGCAAGATCACACCTAACTCCAGCAAGTCCAATCCTAGATTTCTCAATATCAAATTCCATCCAAACATTTTGTTGATGATGATGGCCAATCACAAACGCTTCTATCCCCAATAAGTCAGAATTTCCAAATGTGAAGCACCACACTGAATCTTGCCCCCTATTTTGCCCCGGTACCCTATACAATAACCTCTCACCCGACACATCCATTTGGGCACCCTGAAAAATCAAGCTCACCACGGGCAAATTCGGCGGACTCGGGCGAGACGATTCGATTAAATAACACAAATCCATTGCTCCTTGGAATACAAAATTGGGATCATTTAAAACTCGTAAAACTCCCTTTGTTTGAGCAAGAAATTCATTTTTTAGAGCCGTGTAAACCGGACCCAATAAGAATGTGAACTGGGTGCCCGAGTCGACCATGGTTTGTCCTGCCCCGGTATGGTCCGGCACAAAAACCGATTTGGGCAGCGATAAAAGTTTTGTGTTGACTTTTATACCCTCAATTTGGACCGAGTAAGCGACCCGGTCAAAGTAAGGCAATGGGGTAGAGACTTGAACTAAAGGAGTGTAGTTAAGCGCTTTAAGCCATGGCAAATTAGCATCTCCGAGAAGCAAAACACCGGTGGAGTCAACTTCCGATATGCAATATGAAAATTTCGGGTACCCCATTTGGCTAACAAATGATAATGACCCACGGTTCAAACCCATTAACCCGGTTGTCTTACCGTCTTCCTCTGAATTCGAACTGAAACCCGAATCCATGCACCCGAAAAGGGTGTCGCGCTTGGTGGATGACCCGAGTCTGAAAGTTTCAAAAGCAAGGTTACCTTCAATGGAGGAGGCATCAGCGTAGGAGATGATGACGTGGCATAGCTTGGAAGCATCGCATGAGACGGGTATGGTAAGGTTACGGGTTCGGGTCCTGCAGGTGGGCGTGAGGCAGTTAACTTTTAAGTAAGTTTTGGAGGCGATGGGGTTAAAGATGGAATTTAAACCTGGTGCTTTCTTGCAGTGAAGCCAAGAAAGCTCGCTCCCGGTGTCGAGAACCATGGTAACCGTCTGCGGTGGCGTGCCGACGGAGAGAGATACCGTGAGGGAAACATTGTGGTGGAATAAGAGTTTGTTGTTTGCGGGTGAGAAGGCGGTTGGGGTAAAAAGATGAGAATTTTTCTGGGTTTTTAGAGGTAATATTAAAGATTCTTGCTTTGAAGAAAAACATTGTTTGGCTTGCGAGAAAATGAGGAAAAATAGTAGCTTAACAAGGGAATGAAGAAAAGCCATTAGATGTTACGTTGATTTTAGTATTTTGTGGGGTTTATGTTAGGTTTGCTTAAATAGTAGGCTCAGAAATAATAATGGCTAGAGTATTAATAGTTTGTTTGAGTTTTTATTTTAGAAAAATTAATTCCTATCTAATTCCGATTTATATTCTTATTCGTTAAACCAGCTAATTAATTTCTAGTTATGGTACATCAGTTTGTTATTTAAATAATATAAAAAAATCAAAAAATAAAGCATTAAAGAAATTTTATTTTTTAAAAGAAAAAATAAGGGCTAATATCGTTGGTTTAAGTGGTGGACACTTGGTTTTTTAAATAAAATTTAGAGTTTAAATTTTGTAAATGCCAAAAATAAGTACTGAAATTTTTTATCTAATAATAAGTTAACTCATTTCGAACTGTATAATATCCGTAAAGTAAAAAAATTATATCAAATTTTAAATTGATCTATAAATTAAATTAACAATAAATTGTTGTGGAAGTGTATATAGTTTTTATTTTACGTGTGTAACAATTTGATTTTGGTTTTTTCAATAAATTTTCCCTAAAAACTTTTTGGAAGTGCATTATGGGTTTGGTAATCTGGTAAGCAGTAGGACTTAATTAAGAGAAAGGCTTTTTCTTTACATAATAATGACAAATTCTTATGTTAGAAGATCGCACACGGCTCTTACCAAATTAATTAGGATAATGATGCCTATGATAAATATTCAAAATTAATTAAATAGTTGGCATTCAATTAAACGTTTTGAATTCGATTTTTGTATTTTCGTATTTATAGCTGGACTATATACTATTCGTAATAAAAAATAATAATAATAATAATAATAATAATAATAATGATGTTTATGATCTATCGACTTTATTAAAAGGCTACATAACTATATTAATTTGTTGAGTAGTTAAACTCCATTCTATATTAAAGATGTAATCATTCCTAAAAATCACTGTTAGATGATAATCTTGTTAATATTTGTTTTGTGTAATAATGTGGACAGTATTTTAGTCAAGTTAACAGTTTTGTCTGGCATCTTGAATGTCCTAAAGATATGGAGGAAATCATTTCTTATGATAGAATGGGATCTGTTACCCCTAGAGTAGTTAATTTGTAACATTGTTTAGCCTTTTCTTCTCATCTTCATATAAAAAAAAAAAATATTTGTTTTGTGTAAATTTATTTATCTATTTTAATAGTATTTTAAAATTGATTTTGAGTTTTTTTAATATGATGTAAGAACCAACACTAATTTAGAAAATGCTTAATGATTGACTAAATAATGTTTTCTTGAAAAGATTTGTTACGACATAAGTAAAATATTCACATTTATCCCATGTTTCTGTTCTAATTAGAGATAAAATATTCAAAAATTATTAATTTATTGGAGTTCGTTGAAATTTTATTCAACTTAGCTCTAGTTTATACATTTAACTTTACTAGGATATGGATATCGATGTCACAATTAATAGATTCATAGTGTTTTGTGTCTGATTGTGACTGGCGTGTATATGCTAGCTCCTACGTACGTTCAAATATATGTGTATGGCACTCAAATGGATTTCTCATAGACAAAAATTTACAGCCAATATATAAGAAATTATTGTCTATAGTTGAGCATGCATGGTTGGATTTTCAATTGTAAAAATTTAACAAAAATATTTGAAAAATGAAATTTAGTGAAAATTATGATTTGAAATCGAATTGATAATCAAAATATTTTTATTTTCACCAATCAAAATTAATGATTTAATTTTCAGTTAAAATCGAACCGTATTCACCTTGGCTAATATTCCTCTAACTAGCTACGTAAAGCATTTTCTTGTTGGAAAAAGTAAATTTGTATTATAACTTGGTCATCATTTTTTCTTATAAAACAAAGTCCTACTGGTTCAATTGCAAATCTGTTTATAGTGGAGTTATAACTTTTTACAATACAATTAAACAACAATAAATTATATATAATTTTATCAAATATTTAAATATTAATTATCAATTAACTGCAAGTAATATATAGCGTCATATTGACTACCAACAATCGGTATCAATCACCAATTATGCTAATAAGTTAAATAAGACGGGCTTAATTGAGTAATTTTGATTGTTTCTAGTGTCCGGTAGTTATAAATATTTATATATCCATCTTACTAGCTCAATTTGCCATGAAGTGTAATTGAAGTTTGATCATCACTTGATGTTTCTTAAAGAGTAAATTGGAATTTAAAACTTACTGATCCAATTTACGTAAACTCATGGTAGTTTTTTGTATGTGTGGTGGGAATGCTAGGAGCCCTTTTTACGTATATTTGTGGGGTCTCAAAGGTTGGCTTTGCAATCACATTGTAGATTCTAATGTAAATGTATACATAACTCTGCAATTACCAACAAACGCCTTTAAAGAATTGCCACCATGGAAGGTACAACTAGGGACAAAAAGTGCACTATGCTATCAAAACAAGGGGAGGAATCCAACAACCACCAATATATATATATATATATATAATAAAAAAAAAAATTGATTGGATAAGTGAAACTATTAATTTTAACCTTGACTCAACAGCAATTATGGATACCTAATTATTATTTAATCAATTTAAATTGTAGGTGATCGTTGTGTCAAGAAGAAAAAATATCTAAATTAATTGTTGATCATGACACATAATTAATTAAACGTTTGAAAGTTTTATGGATTGATAGGATAATCGAGACTATGGTAAGTGGGAGCAGCCGATTCTAATGTTCCAATCAGTCAATTTTATCACAACTTGATTTTCCATTTTTAAAAGCTTTAGGTTTGATTTGATCGAGAACTTATACACTGTCAAGCATTATAGAAACTATAACTGTATTACTTTTTTTTTTTGAAGAATAATTACATTTTCGAAATAAAGAAGATGAAATTTAAATTTAAATTAATTAAAAAAACAGATAGATTTTTATTTAAATAAACTGCAAATGATTATGATTATTATTATTGATGAATGTTAGATAAATTGATAGGTGCATATTTTAGGAGTTGCTATTGTTGAAATGTATTTTGTAATATCTTATCTGTCATACAAATATTTAATGAGTTTGCACATTAATTACCCAAAATTTCAAAGTCGAAATCGCGACTTTTTTTTTCTTATTAAATGATATTTTTGTCCACCAATTAATGTAATTTCAAATTTTCAATGTGAATTTATCAAAGTAATGCTTTTGCTTTTTTTTTTTAAAAAAAAAGATTCTAGACTATCAAAGCTTTTCTGCACTAAGAATCTATTCTTTTCTTTAATAAATTTTATTCATTCCGGAAAAAATTATTTAATTTTTTAATAAAACATGCACACACAATGAAAAATATAATTATTTGTCTCTATAAATACAGTTGTAATATTTAAACATTTACATGAGTTGAATCATAATTTTACGCTGGATACTAATTGAGAATTTAGATCAGAAATTTTAAAGATTTAAACAAAATTTCAAAGGAAAAAAGAGCTCAAGAGTTAGAGAATTCAAAATCTACAATTAAAATAAAATAAAATAAATAGTGCAACTTGGGCAGCATATAAAAAAAAAAAAAAACTATACCAAAGTGTAAATATTGAATACATAATTTAATTAATTACCCAACCAACACAATTTTATGTGACTTTAGCCAAAATTGGTTAATTTGGTGTATTAATTTTCCACATGCCCGAAAGATAAATATTAGAACAAATTTATATATACGGACTTATTGATCTTTTCAATTATAAGTATGAATATACATTTTTAAGAAAAATATACTCTTTTATCGATAATTTTTTTTTCAATTTTTTTATTGATAATGAAAATAATTATTCAACATAATTTCATTTAGTTTCTAAATAATCATTAGTAAGAAAAGTACATACTTAAACTCATGTCATTTCTAAATAATTTGTAAGATATAGAAATATATAGGAAAATGTAAACTCGTGTATTATGTAATGTTTTAAAATTAAAAAAACACAAATGATATTGTAGATAAGTTTTTTATATTAATGATTAGAATTTCATGTTAATTTTGTTAAATATTTAATAAGAAAAGTACATTGTAACTGTAAAGTCTAAATTTCGCAAATGAAGTTTATATGATTGAAAAGTATTAATTAACATGAAAATAATTTTCTTTTATTAATCATTATAATGTAATTTTCATTTTGTTAACTAATTAAAAGTTATCATTTTAATTTATTGGATTACATACATATAATTATAAATTCAAAGTTGTATTATATATGATGGTTTAATAAAAATTGTAAATAATATTAAGTAGAAAATATTTCATTCCTAGTGTATATAATAAACTTAAAAAATTTCTTCGATTTTTTTCGTACGATTCGTAGGTCTGTCAAACATGCCTCAACCAAACAACCCGTCCAGAAAAAACTGACCCAAATCCAACCCGATCCAACCCAACCCAATGAACCCATTTGGGCCAACCCAAAAACAATCCAATTAAATCTCAACCAGTTAGGGCATGTCTCATGTGCCCAACGGGTTGTTGCTGTCTTTCTTCATTTTTGTTGTTGTGAGCTATTTTTCTTCTTTACCCTCTTCCCCCATGTGAATAGTGAACATTGGGTAGAAATTATATATCGAAAACGAAAAATATTTTATTTGACCATCGAAAAATACTAATTACGGTGAGTTCAGTGGTAAAATTTGGAGTGAAAATAAGTTTAAATAGATTTTCAAAAGTCAAAAATACGAAAAAGTTCTAGCCGAATTAAGGGATTCCGGTTTGACCGGACCTCTAAAAATAGTAAATGACCTCCAAAAATTATTTTAAGGGTATGAATAACCTTAGAATAATATTTAGAAACTTTTGGTAGTGAAAAATTAATATTACGATAGCACCGAAAATTATCGAATCGGACCGACTAGAGTGAATCAGTCCTGGAAATGAATTCCGATTGAGCTGAAATTTTTTGTGGAGATTTAATTTATTATTTTGAGAATTATGAAATTAATTTTGAGCTCACACATATACAAACACATCATCAAATGGGTCGACCCACATCTCGGCCCGTTTGGGTCTCTATTCGGCCCGTTTGGGTTATCCGACCAATTTGAGCCAATATTTTTTATAGTTGTCATTTTAATATTTCGTTATCATATTCATATTTAGAATTATTTTTCGTTAAAAAATTTGTCAAATGTGTCGACCCACATCTCGGCCCATTTGAGCCTTATCGAACCCGTTTGGACCATACGACCCATTTGACCCATTTTTTTTATAGTAGTTATTTAGTATTCCGTTATTATTTTTCATTGAAAATTGGTCAAATGGGTCGACCCACATCTCTGTCAATTTGGCCCTCAATCGGGCCTGTGGAGATTTAATTTATTATTTCGAGAATTATGAAATTAATTTTGAGCTCACACATATACAAACACATCATCAAATGGGTCGACCCACATCTCGGCCCGTTTGGGTCTCTATTCGGCCCGTTTGGGCCATCCGACCAATTTGAGCCAATATTTTTTATAGTTGTCATTTTAATATTTCGTTATCATATTCATATTTATAATTATTTTTCGTTAAAAAATTTGTCAAATGTGTCGACCCACATCTCAGCCCATTTGGGCCTTTATCGAACCCGTTTGGACCATACGACCCATTTGACCCATTTTTTTTATAGTAGTTATTTAGTATTCCGTTATTATTTTTCATTGAAAATGGGTCAAATGGGTCGACCCACATCTCTGTCCATTTGGGCCTCAATCGGGCCTGTTTGGGCCATACGATTTATTTGACCCAATATTTTTTTTATAATAGTTATTTTAGTATTTCGTTATTATATTTAGAATTATTTTTTGTTAAAAAATTAGTCAAAAGGGTCGACTCATATCTCGGTCCATTTGAGCCTCCACCCGGTTCGTTTGGGTCATCCGACTCATTTGCGTATTCTTATAATATTTTTATCATATATTTATTATTATTGGACTGAAAAGAAATCTCAATATCACATAAAAAATCATACTAAATTTTCAAAATCAGATCAAAATTTTAAACCCATGGGTCAACCCAATCCTTCCAACCCATTTGGTCATTTGATTCATTTATGATCCATACTTTTTAACCCATTTATGACCCGTTCATTTATGATCCGTTCATTTATAACTCAATACCAACCCGCCTAATTTGGCACATCTAACGATTCGTTTCTAAAATAGTTCAGTACAACTTTCAGTTTAAATTTCAATAAAATTTATATTCATGTCAACTGTAATAAAAATTTGATTCTAAATTTTTTTTTATCGCCAATACGATATAGTTCACAATTTATGTACACCGTATGGCTTTAGAAGAAAATGCTAATATAATTTCCAAAAATAATAAGAAAAATAAACATATTGAATAGCAGCCTTATATTATGTGAAACAATATGAGTCACAACTACACATTTTAATCCAACCTTTCATTGTCTATTTAACACATCCAATAGTTATTACTATTTGGATTTTTCACGCACAATTATGAAAAATAAAACGTTTCTACACACAAAAGGACATGAAAATTGACGGTCCAAAGCACATTAACATTTGCTTGGAAAATCATAGAATGAATGTGTCCATTAGATGATAAATTAATATTGTTCTTCTGATGTCGTGTCCTACGTATCCTTTCATTCCATCAATTAGCTCACTAACTCATTGCTCTATATATTGTCTTACTTCATATGGTAACTGGATTAAGACAGAGACTAATTAATTATTCAAAATAAAAATAAAAAAAAAGAAGTAATTTCATATTTTTATTTTAACTACTACTCGCTCCGTTCCATAATATCTGTCATTTTTTAGTAAAATTTAAATTTTATTTATCTGTCAGTTTTAGATTTCTAATATAATTTTATTTTATTTTTTTAATTTAATTTTCTTTTTCAATAAAAATTAATCAATTAGATTTAAATTTATTTATTAAATCACTACATTTTGTTTTAAATTTAAATCTAATTAATACTTTTTAATTCTAGTAAAAATAATAAAAGTGACAAATATTATGCAATAGAGGGAGTAATTAATTTCATCTTATTTCCACACAAACTAGTCAAAAAATTGAAGATGAAATTTACATATTTGTACCATTTTTAATATTTTAATTTGTCGTTTATTCCCGTTTAAATATTTCATATTATTCAAACATTTTTATGTTTATTTTTTTTAAGGAGAGAAAAGTTTTTGTTTTAGGCATAATACAAACAAAAGAAATTATTTTATTAGCTAGGGGACCATCTAATTAATTTCCTTACCCTACAATATATTCCTCCTCCATCACACCTTGAGAATTAATTCAAACATTTTTCTTTCATCGATGTATAAATGTTACAATTTATTTTCGATCTCTTAATCCGTAATCCCTTTTTATGCTCCACATACTAGTGCATGAGTGAATTTTGATGGAAAAAATGACCAAAAACAGAAACACTAAATGTGTAGAATGAATTTTTGTTGTTTATCTTTCTCTACTTAAATGAACCTTTTAGATAAACTAACAGGTAGAGCAATATCCAAAATCAATACCACAACAATAAATTCTAAACTCTACAGTCACAATCAACACAAGAATACGCAAATTTTTTACGTGAAAAATCTTCTCGATGTAAGGAGTAAAAACATGGGACCCTTAAACTTGTTAAATCTTTCACTATTAAATAATGGGCAAATACAACATGTATTTTGTCTATTATAACAAATCTTCTCTATCCAAAATTAGAGGCATATAATCATTATCATCATCATCATCATTTTGGAATAAACATTAAGATATATGAAATAAATCAAAGACAAAAGTAAGAGAGCTAATATCCAGAAATTTCAATTCTGTTTCAGCCACGAACTGACCTCCTGATGTCAGAATTCGATTTTCGCCGTTAATAATGAAAATTAGGATGTGAGGAAGATACTGTCCAAACTACAGCTCAATCCAACAGTTCAATCTCTAGAATATAAAGAATATGTGGGACTAGTTTGTGTAGAAGAAAAACCAGATTTTTCTTTCTCTTTTCTTCAACTCTCTCTTTGCCAATTTTTCTTTCTTTCTTTCTTTCTTTCTTTCTTTTTTTCACACACACATTTTCAAACTACTCATTTGTATTTATACCCTTTATATACCTGATATAAAGGGTCAACATTTGGACTCTCTCCTCAAGTGACAGAAGAAGTCCAACAAATCTTCCCCTTTCTGACTATGAGGAAGAGTCCGTCATCCCAGCGATAGAGCAACACACTTTTAGCTTCTCCTTAACTAAAACTTTTGTCAATATATCGGAACCATTATCATCGGTATGAACCTTATCAAGTTCAAACAACTTCTCTTCAAGAGCATCTCTAATCCAATAATACCTCACATCAATATATTTTATTTTCTTGTGGTAAGTTGAGTTTTTAGCAAGATAAATCGCGCTTTGATTATCACAAAGCACTACATAGCGTTGTTGCTTGAAGCCTAACTCTTACACAAACCTCTTCGACCATAACATCTTCTTACCTGCTTCCGTTGCTGCTATATACTCGGCCTTTGTAGTAGAAAGTGTAACACACTTTTGCAGTCTTGATTGCCATGATACAGTTCACCCTGCAAAAGTCATCAAATAGCCAGAAGTTAATTTGTGACTATCCTTATCTCCTGCCATATCAGAATCTGTATACCCAACTAGCACTGGCTTTTCATTTTCAAATATAAGACCCAATTTGGAAGTACCTCGAAGATATCTAAATATCCACTTAACTGCTTCCCAATGCTTCCTACCCGGAATTGACAGAAAATGACTAACAATACCTACTGCATGAGCTATATCAGGCCGTGTGCACACCATAGCATACATCAAACTTCCTACAGCTGAGGCATATGGAACTCTATTCATCTCTTCCTTCTCTTTCTCAGTAGAAGGACAATCTTTTTCAGTTAGCTTAAAGTTGGTTGTAAAAGAAGAACTAACCACTTTAGCTTTTTCCATGTTGAACCTGCAAAATACCTTTTCAATATACTTTTCTTGTGACATATGCAATTTCTTGGCAGTTCTATCTCGATTATTTTAATGCAAAGAATTTATTTTACTGGCCCTAAGTCTTTCATAGCAAAGGACTTACTCAACTGTTGCTTCAACTGGGCAATCCTTCTAGCATTCTTTTCAACAATTAATATGTTATCAACATACATCAATAAAATGTTAAATCATCACTACCAAACTTTTGAACAAATACGCAGTGATGTGAAATAGTCTTCCTGTAGCCTTACTCCCCCATAACAGACTCAAACTTTTTATACCACTGTCTTGGTACTTGCTTCAAACTATATAGACTTTTCTGAAGTCTGCACACATACGTCTCTTTACCTTTCATCTGAAATCCTTCAGGCTGCTTTCAGGCTGCTAAATGTAAATCTCCTTATCCAAGTCACCATGAAGAAAAGCAGTCTTGATATGATGACATCCATCTGATCAACCTCCAAATCAAGGCTAGCTACTAAATCGAGAACAATACGAATAGATGCCATTTTCACAATTGGAGAAAAAATCTCATCAAAATCAATACCTTTCTTCTGGCTAAATCTTTTGACCACCAATCTAGCTTTGTACCGTGGTTGTGAAGAGTTCTCATCTTGCTTCACTTTGTACACCCACTTGTTTTTCAAAGCTTTTTTGCCTTTAGGTAACTCCACCAACTCAAATGTGTTATTCTCATACAAAGACTTCATTTCATCTTGCATGACATCAATCCACTTTTTCTTGTGCTCATCTTCTATGGCTTCTGCTTAACTTTCAGGTTCTCCCCCATCAGTCAACAACACATATTCAACAGCAGAATAACGTGTAGAAGAATGACGATTTCGAACAGACCGCCTAAGTGGAATAAATGGTGGTGCATCTGGTACTGGTAACTCCTCATGGATAACCTCATCCATATCAACTTGTTGTGAAGCATCAACATTATTAGTACCCTGCTGGTCAGCATTTTGATCATCATTTTCAGTCTATGTATTAGCATGCTGAGGAGGAACTGGATCCAAATCAATAAGATCATCAGCACACTGAGGAACTGTCTCTGTCTTCTCAACATCTTTCAAAGTCCGATCTTCCATAAAGAAAACATATCGGCTTCTCACAATTTTTTTCGTAATTGGATCATACAACTTGTAACACACCTCATCTTTTCCATAGCTAATGAACACATATTGCCTAGTCTTCACATCAAGTTTAAATCTCTCATCTTTTGGAATATGCACAAAAGCCTTACATCCAAAGACGCGCAAGTGATCATAAGAAATTTTTTGCCGCTCCAAACCCTGTCAGGAACATCAAAATGCAAAGGAACACATGGTGTTAGATTTAAAATATGTACCACAGTACTCAAAGCCTCACCCCAAAATGATTTAGGCAATTCTGTATGTGATAGCACACATCTGACTCGCTCAATCAATATCCTGTTTGTCCTCTCTGCTAAACCATTCAGCTGCGGGGTCTTTGGAAGAGTCTTTTGGTGCCGAATATCTTGTTGTCTGTAATATGCATCAAAAGGGCCTATGTATTCCCCTCCATTGTCTGCCCGGATACACTTGAGTTTTTTTCCAGTTTATCTCTCAATTAGAGCTTGAAACTGCTTGAATGTATCTAATACTTGATCTTTATATTTCAAGATATAAACCCAAATCTTCCTTAAATAATCATCGATAAATGTAACAAAATAAAAGGAACCACCAAATGTCCTTGTAGACATAGGACCACAAACATCGGAATGCACCAAATCAAGTATCTTCTCCTTCCTGGAAGGAGGATGGCTCTTAAAAGAGACTCTTGTCTGTTTACCTGTCAAGCAGTCAGAACATTTATTCAAGTAAATATCCTGCACACCAGATAGTAATTTCTTCTTTGACAACATAGACATATGCCCTGTTCACTCATATGGGCAAGTCTCTTATGCCATAAATCAATCACATCGGTATTCTCCACTACACTAACAAAGGTTTTGGAGATCTTTGGATGCACTGTGTACAATTTTGAATGTTTACTACCTCTTGCCACAATCAAAGAATCTCGAGTGAGCTTCCATTATCCATTACCAAGGCCGCTATAATAGCCATCATTATCAAGCAAGGTTGTAAAAATCAAATTCAATCTTATATCTGGGACATGTTTCACGTTATGCAAAACCAACTCCATCCCAGTGTCGAATTTCAAACAGATTTTTTCAATACCAATAGCCTTTGATATCCCATCATTACCCATCTGTACATCACCAAAGTCACCTGGAGTATAAGATAAAAAATAATCTTTTCGTGATGCAACATGACACGTAGCACCACTGTCAATTACCCAACTCGACTCATCATGTACAAGGTTAACAATGTCACAATCACAACAAACAAGATAGTTATCAGTAGTAGCATTAACCGTAGCATTTTTATTACCACTGTTAGTATTCTTTCGATTGTTGTTAGCCCATTGTCTATTATCAGCATGTTGTTTATTCTTTTTCTTCAGCTTTCTGCAAAACTTTTTAGTGTTTCCCTTCTTGCCACAATGAAAAAACTCAACATCAGCAAGTTTACTCTTAAAACTGCTGCATTGATTTTCTCTATTTGGACCTCTACTCTTACTTCTCCCCTGCCTTTCTGTGACTAAAACTTCTGAATGTGAGGAGGAACCTTGTGACTTTCTTCTAATCTCTTCATTCATGACACTGCCCTTAGCCAATTCCATGGCAATAACCCCATCAGGCGCATAATTAGATAATGATGTTCTAAACGTCTCCCAAGAGTCCGATAATGTACCAAAAACTCACAAAACCTGTATCTCATCCTCAAACTTGATCCCCATTCCTTCAAATTGATTTATAATTTCTTGAAAGGCATTCAAGTGGTCTCCCATAGGAGTTCCATCTCGGTACTTCAAATTCATTATTTGCTTAATCAAGAACAATTTGTTATTCTCTGTCTTTCGAGCATATAACTGCTTAAGTTTGTTCCATAACTTACGTGCATCTATCTCACCACTAATATGGTTCAAAATATTATCATCCACCCATTGCCGTATATACCCATAAACCTATCGATGCAAAATAGTCCATTTTGCCTCCTTTTTATTATCAAGCTTATTTTTCATAAAAACCGGTAGATAATAATCTTTCACATAAAGAAGATCCTCAATTTTGCCTTTCTAGACATGGTAATTTGAACCATTTAAATTAACCATTGTACTTGTATTAGCTTTCATTGTTCAAACAAGTCTAACAACAACAACAACAACCAAAAGCTTTGATACTAATCTGATGGAAAAAATGACTAACAACGAAAACGCTAAATGTGCGAAATGAATTTTCGTTATTTATCTTTCGCTACTTGAATGAACCTTCTAGGTAAACTAATAAATAGAGCAATATCCAAAACTAATACCACAACAATAAGTTCTGAATTTTACAGCCACAATCAACACAAAAACACGCAAAAAATTTACATGAAAAATCTCCTTGATGTAAGGAGTAAAAATTACGGGACTCTTAAATCTCTTAAATCTTTCACTATCAAATAATGGACAAATACAACATGTATTCTGTCTATTACTGTAAATTTTCTCTATCCAAAACTAGAGGCATATAATCATCATCATCATCTCAGAATAAACATCAACATATATGAAATAAATCAAAAAAAAAAGCAAGAGAGCTAATATCCAGAAATTTCAATTATGTCTTAGCCACAAACTGATCTCCGGATGTCAGAATCCGATATTCACCGTTGATAATGAAGATCAGGATGTGAGGAAGATATTGTCAATAATACAGCTCAATCCAACGGTTCAATCTCTAGAAAATAAAGAATATGTGGAACTGATCTGTATAGAAGAAAAACCAAATTTTTCTTTATCTTTTCTTCAACTCTCTCTCTGCCAATTTTTCTTTTTTTCTTTTACACACACATTTTCAAACCATTTATCTGTATTTATACCCTTTATATACCTGATATAAAGGGTCAATATTTGGACTCTTTCCTTATATGACAGAAGAAGTCCAACAAATTTTAAATTGAAACTCCTCTATTTTTTAGAATTGACCAGCAAGTATTAACTCAATCAGTTTATTGCATTTTCATGGATTGACCAATAATAAAATGTCACTTATATGCTATGAACAATTTTATAAATGATGTGCACCTAATATTTTGTCAATTATCTTTGATTTCATCCATAATTGAGAGAAGCATTTTCCTCCAAAATTTTAAAAAATATATATAAAAAATTCATTTAAATTGAGCCTCAAGTTTAAATTTTTTTATTTAGTATAAAATTAAGTTTATGTTGAAGTACCATGCTTTAATAAAGCAGATAAAACTAAAATAAAATTATAATTTTAATCAATTAATCAAGGTGTTGGTTTTTGTCCCCTCTCTCTCTCTCTCTCTATATATATATAGGAGTTGCCTCCTAAAGAGAGGAAGAAAAGAAAACCTCTATCTTATTTTTGACAATTAGATTTAAATAAAAGGATAATTATTCTTTGTATATATGCATCGAGTCAATCGTGAATTGACATTTGAGAAATAAAAAAATTTATTTTTTTAATATTTTTGTCTAAATTTTAATTTAATACGCTATTGAATTGTTGTATCGTACACTAGATCTAATAAATAAATTTTCATAGATGACACTATCACAAGCAGTATAGGTATTTAACATTATCCATTTTATTCAATCAATTATTTGTTTTGGATTCTCTGCCATATTACTGTTATTACATACTTCAATTCCATTTCTTAACGCATGCTTTATAAAATTAATATATTAGACCCGAATCCACCCGACCCAACTCGTTTGCTAAATATAATATAATTGTAAACACACATCACGCATGCAAAGTATATAATTTCAACAATGGAAGTAAAATTTATTGATTTACCGAAACAACTGTATATAGTGGAAACTGACGAAATAAAATACTGGAAATGAAGAAGTACAAAAGATTTTGGTGTGATTTCACCATCAATAAAGACCAGGTGTGTGCAGAGAGTGATGTAAACTTTATTCTGTGTAACCTACAACGGGATTTCAATCAACAATTAATTCAATACCTTTAATTTCATAGGTCCTCCCAGTATGCACGGTAGCACATGAATTCGATCATTATTTTAAGTTAGCATTAGCATGGGACTAGCAATTCAGTATTAATTTTATCAATGCTTATTTAATTTATTTACTTATAATAAAAAAAATCACAACATAAAATTTTGTAATACAAAAATATTTTAATTTATCTATTTTAATCTAAAAAATTACTTTATTCAGAAACTGATCAAAATCTTATCAACTGTACATTCCATTATGCTTTGGTGGGTTTTTGGCCAAATTGACTCTTTTAAGCTAAAATTGGTTAGCTAAGGTATTTTGTATTACAAAATTTTCTTTTATAATCTTTACATTATAAGTACGTAATTCTAGTAACCGTAGATAAAATTAACCCAACAATTCAGGAAGAGGACTATATTAATAACTAATTTGAACTCTTCGATGCAGAAAAAATATGGTTTTCAATTGGTAGAGTTTAGCTACGGAGGTAAATAAAATCAAATTAAAATTAAAAATCAAATCGATAGAACTTTGAGCTATTTGATTCGATTTTTACTATTAATTCAATCTATTTGATTTGGCTCAATTTGTATCGAATTGAAATGACTGACCGAATCGTAAAAAAAAAATTGTTTGGTCAGTCTGGTTTATTTATTTCTTGCATATACAATGGTTTTCTATTTTTAATGGCTTTTATTTGTTCAAATCAAACTAATCGGATTCTGAGTCTCTGCCCGCGGGCCTAAGGGAACTATATATATGGGAGTATGATTGCTATAATGATACAAAAACTCTTGCGAAAATGTCCCAATCAATGTACCTATTTGCTATCGACCTTAACGACAACCAGTCCATCTCTTTCCTCTTTGATTAATTTTGTTGTCTTCTCATATATATTGCTTATTGACATATAAATTCATTAAATTGTAGCCATGAAAATATGAAAATGTTGCATTTTTTTTGTTTTAATAATAACACATCTCAAGCTTGCACGCACGCCTACAGTTTGTTCATTAATTAATGTTTGAAAATGAAATATCAATTCACAGATTCGGTACTTACAAATTTTATTAATGTGGGTTGAGTTGCTTCATATAATTTCAAATGCACCTAAAATGAATTTGGTTTAAATTTGATTTTTTTTCTCTCTTTTTGTAAGTATACATAATAGTTATAAAATCTTAAAATCAATAACTATATATTAAAGTTGATTTTTTTTTTAAAAAAAAAAGTAGTCAGCTTTTGCTTTTTCTCTGTACTGCTCCCTTTTTCAATTTTTTTTTTTTCAAAAGTACATTTTTCACGTATCGTTTATTAAAATGGATAAATTTATGCTCAACGTTTATTTTAAAGTAAAATTGTCCCTTTTATTTTTGGTGCAAGTCGAACACTGGTTTGCTAATAATATTATTACTAATGGTGACAATACTACATGTGATCTAATAGAATACATCAATTGTTTATAAGAGTTTTTGTTTTGAAGAAAAGTTGTTTATAGGAATTAAATGCTTTTTATAAGTTAATTTACGTTCAAATTTATTTTTTCAATATGATATTGGAGCCACCAGTTAAGATTTTCTACCTGCATTCAGTATCAAATGTTTCATATAATTATTTTATTTTATTTTATTTATGGAGAGAAAGGGAGTTAAGGATTTAAATTCAAATCCATTTTGTTGGACTTAGTAAAAAATGCACTATAGATCTAGATACTTATAATTTAATATCTGATATTCACTCTTGCTAGTCTCTCCTTCGAAATATCAATTAAGGAGGCTAGCTACTTCCTTCTTTGATGTTTTCTCTATTGTTCAAGTACATCAGGAAGCCAATTTTGCTGCTGATTGGTTATCTAACTTGGCTTATGGGGTTGCATTTGTTGCAGGATCCACCTCAAGGAATCAATTTTTGGCTTCTGCATGATCATACCCATCTTTCTTATATTCGTTAATTTTCTTTTATTGTGAGCTTTGTTCACTCTTTCTTATATATCATAAAAAATAAAAAAATAAATTAAGAGAAAACCAGCAACAACCAACGTTGACCAGATTTATTTCAATTGGAAATCAATTACAGACCAATCAATCACCGTTTACTTTCCAACCAAATTCGGAATTCTGCTTTTTACAACTTGAGTTATTAATAATTATTTGCTTTTTTAGGATAAATAATAATTTTTTTAATGCAAATTAAACTTTCATTAATAATATAAAAAGTACATACGTAAGATATAAATAAAATTATAAATTTTTTAAATACACAAGAATTGCAAAAGTAATTAAGTTATTGGAATATATATGAACTCTTTGACGAAAACAATGAATAATGATAACATGCCATGAATAATTCAACTTTCAACAGGAAATTTGATTTATCCGTCGTTTATAAAAAAACTATTCAATCACCTTTCATATAAGAAGAACGAATTCCATTCAAGAATAACGACAACTTACATCTAATAAGATAACAACCTCTAAATTTTGAGGACAAATTTATATAATAAAAACTTAAAATACATTCAATATTAGCTAATACAAATAAAGAAAATTTACAAAAACAGAAATAAAATATGAATAAAAATGAAAAACAAGTTCCAAGAACAAAAAAATTTCAGATCTCAATTTATTGAAATAATATTTCAATTTCTGCTTTTTCTTTTTTCCTTTTCACGTTGTATCTGCGTAAGGTTTCTTATATATATATATATATATATATATATATATATTCTGTGTCCATATTTTCATAAATATATAAATTCTGTGTACGAGAAAAAACAAAATTATAATCTCAACTGGCCAAATGAAAATTTTTATTTAACTAAAAGATTGTTTTTACATTTGAAAATTTGTTAGTCAAAATCAAGATCATATTTTTTGTTTCATTAATTGAACTACTAGAAAATTGATTTTAATTTATAAATATTAAATAGCATTTTCTAAAACAAATTTTATTAAATCAGAATATGTTTTTAAAACACATGAAAGCCCCGCTCTTACTGCCCATTTGTTACAGAAACACGAGATGAGTTAGCCCATTTGGGTCTATCTGATAATGGGCCAATGGAATGCTTACCTTACGGCCCATTTGAATGCCTCATAGCAGTGTGTGTAATTAGGTTGGATTGATTCACTATGAATCACTGCTATTATAAATAGATTGAGTTATAAATAAATCATGATTAAATTTTTAAAAATTGATTATTTTCATGCAAATTTCTAGAGCATAAATTGTAGCAATTTATTTTGGCAACAATAAACACTTTGCTCCAAAACGCAAACTGTGCAGATCGAATAAAATCTAATCTCTTGCAGATATTTACATACTTTCTTGGGATTCCTACAAATTAGAAGAAACATAAAGTATATGATAAAATAGGTAAATACTAAATGTCAGAGATATAGAAAGTAATCATCTTTTATTCCGAGTCTTCTACTAAAAATGCATCATACTTCACAAGTATATTAATACGACCCCCATTTAGTGGCCACTTGCTTTTCTTGTCTCCGAATAATACACACTCCCCACATCGCAACATGGCCTGCCTGCCAGCTTAGTCCTCTAATTTTGTGGGGAATCCCAACTGTAAAGCCTACCAAATTCATGGATCAAATTCTACCACATTTTCTTAATGGATTCTGATTTTTCCAATTCCTTTTCTTCCATTTTTTACTTTCCAATGCCAAATTCAGAGGCTCAGCTAGCTGCAAAATTAGTAACACAAATTCAGAGACTCAGCTTGCTGCAAAACTTCATGATGAAATTTTGAATATAACCATCCAGACTTTCGATGACCCATCCGAGTATCCAGACAACAAAAATGCCCCGTACTCCATAAATACTAATCTGCCCCGTCTAACAAGTTGATCAATAATAACTAAATGGTAAATTTGCGGATTTGATCCATCAAATAAATTGCTCAATAAGAAGCTTAAGACTGAGTTTTATAGATTCTCTGGACAAAAAAGAATTGCAGAAAAAAGAAAAAGAAGTTGCTGCTAACTACATATTATAGAGAAATAAAAATTAAAATAAAACTATCACATCCAATTCACTGTGCTTCAGTTCCAAGCTCTGGCCTTTCTTCATTCTGCTTTGGCTTTGCTCATTCTTTTTCAACAAATTTCTTTTATTTAACATTCGACATCTTCGATCTTCCCCAATTCATGAAAATCAAAAGAATTTCTCTTCTTTATCTTCTTCTATGGGGTATGAATTGGAATCTCCCATTTTTGGGTATTTTTAATATTTACAAGTAACTAAAAATCACAGCTTTGAACATTCAATCATCGTCTTCTTCTTCTTCTTCCGCCATTAATCTCCACATCCAAAACCCTTCCCCTCCCTGAAGATGAACTAGAAGAAGAAGAGCTGCCATTAAAAATCGAAAGCGACCTACTCCTCCTAATTCTAGAATCAGAATTTGATCTTTCTTCGGCATCTCCGCCACCGAAACAACCAAACCATTGCCTTAAACTCCGGCGCAACCCAAACCAACCACCATCAATTCCGCCGCCTCCACCACCGCTTTCTCTTCCTCTCCCACCTCCTCTTGCCGTCCACGATATCCGCCTCGGCAACCCTCCACTATTAAACCCGCCATCCATTTCTGTGTACACCACCGGCAATTCTCTAGCCCCACTTCTTGCTCCAGTGAATCTCCCAACCGCATACCCACCTCCCGGCAACCGCCAAATCGTTAGCCCGACCGGCGCCTCCTCATTACTGTTCTCCCCCAACACCGGTCCCTCACCGTATTCTTCATCGCCGGGCAACTCGTGGCGGCAAACTGGGCAAGAATTTCGAAGAGAGAGCCATGGGAGTATGCAATCGGAATGATATATATGCTTACACGGCATTTCACGCGCCTCCGATTCTAGTTCGAACGGCTCTTTACACACCGCACAGTGTGATTCCATAGAGGTGTGCAATTCGTTTATAATTACCGTTGGCATCGATTCAATCGCCGATTTCGAAGCAGGCGGTTGCTCGAACCGGCCAAGTCCGTTAATTTCAACCTGAGATATCTGATCCAGTAATCTCTCAAATCCAGATCCCAATAAGAACTCCGTCATGCTCGAAGGCAACGGTCTCAGTCCAGATCCATTTCCGTCATCGTAATATAATTCAAATCCGCGCCCACTATCCTCGTTTTCACCACCATCTAATTGCCCTCCTCCTCCTACTCCTCCGCCGGCGCCGGCGCCGCCGCCCCGAAGCACAATAACAGGGTTAATGGGGGATCGGTCACCGGCGTTTCTACGAGCTCGACGGAGAGCGTTATGACGTGTATTCGGGAGATTACCCATCATAAACATAGCAGCAGTGGCCGCCGCCGCAGACGGCGGAGGAAATCTCCGAGCGGAATTGTCTCCTTGGATGTCAAGCTCTTCAATAAACCCGGTTTCGCAGTCAGGACAAGTAATTCTTTCCTCCGCCGATGGGTTCATCCATGCCCGTACAAATCGGCTGCACCGGTAACACCAATACGACGTCGCCGGCGATGACATGAAAAGGAGGGTTTTTTCTTTTTAAGGGGATAATAAAGGAGAGGATTTTGGTAATAAAGAAAGAGAATGAAGAAGAGTAGCATATATATGGAAAAAAATAATATCACCAGAGATATGAAGAGACCATTAACGGCAAAACCGCGTCTACGTTGTCAGCGTGATAACCACGCTTATGTTGTTTTACACGTGGTGAGTTCCTATTGGATAATCACAAACGACGTTATGTCGCCGTTAAAGAGCGTGCGAACTGGTTCCAGGGAAATAATAAGTGTAAAATAAAACGAAAATTGGAAGGGAGTAGGTGATGGGTGTAGAAAAATTTTATTTATAAAAAAGCCAGCTAAGATGTACACGTGGATAAAATGAAATGAAACGTGGCTTGAGTTAAAAGCAGTTACGTCATGATTGGACGGATGTGGACCAGGCATTGTTATGACACGTCATAATCTACTCACATTCCATGCATGGATGTCTCTTCTATGTTTTTCATTATAGGCAAAATTCATTTTTAAATCCTTCAAATTTTTATGTTTTTTATTAAGTTTGAAAATTAAAAAATATTAACATTAATTGCTTTTCCTCTTAATTGTAATCACATTATATTAAATTATAACAAGAGCTAATATGCATAGTTAAAGTCGCGTGAAAGCATAATGATATTCAATATTTATTAGATAAAATTAATAAAAATAAAAAATTTACATAAAAAACTCAGCTTTAAATAATGCATTTAGCAGATTTATTAGAATACAGTAAAAATAAATTTCTATTTGCTGTAATTTTATATTCATAGTTCAAATCTTAAATTAGTGGGCTAAATGTAAAATTACACAATTTTAAAAGTATGATTATTGCACTTTTGTCTCTATCATTAATTTTAAAAAATTAACATGACCAAATATATAATATTTTTGATTCAATAACTTAATGTAAAAAATATAAAAATTGAAGGACCTAAAGATGGATTTTCCCTACATTCAATGTCTTAACTCTTAAGGTTGTGTTTGTGTTGGAAGGAAAAGCGACAGGAAGGAAAAACCACTAAAGAAAAGATTCGGAAATAAATACTCCTTACGCCTTATTTAGATTTATTTTTCATTTTAGTTGGTACCACAATTACAATATAATTTTTCTTTCATTTTTTTAGAATATAGTTAAGATATGAATTGTAATATGCCATTATTCAATTGTTTTGTAATCAATAATAACTTTATTAAAATTTTTATATTTTCTATTCTTATTTATTAAATAATAGTACATAGCTTTTAAATTTCATCTTATCTCGCATCTAATATATCCAAAACATCAATGAATAGCTGCATTTTTATTTTCATATTTTTTTTATTACGAGAGAGTAATGGTATTTAATCACGATGTAATGAGAATTAAGTAAAGTCAAAAGTTTATGCATAAGTAAGCCAACTTTAATTTTTTTAAAGAAAAAAGCAATTACATTTTATTGAACAATAAAATCTTTTTTTATAGACCACTATAAAAGTAATTCCTATAAACTACTAGCCATGCTAAACTATTAAAACAAATGAGCCTAAAATTAGAATTATATGGTAGGTTTGGTGAAAAATAGGATATCCATATATAATAGATGTTTTTGCTTCCTATATATAAATATAAATATGCTAATGGTAAAAATATAGGCAGTTATATCTTTTTTCTATTTAAGGAAAATGTTTTTTTTTTAGTAAGACAACACTATTTTATGCTAATAATACATTTATTTTTTAGAATATAAATATATTTCGATTTTAGGAGTTTAAATTAACAAATTAAGTTAAGGCTGTGTTTGGTTGTTTTTCTTTTGTTTTGTCAAACTTCGAAAATTAATTAATTAATTAATCCGAAAATTCCCAGGTGCATGCAACTTGCTGTATTGTTTATATATGTACCAGCACCTGTAAATTGATAGAAATATTAAATTAAAGCCAACATTTTAGGATTCTATATTACTTTGTATTATTTAAATGATTTGATTCTCAAATAATTAAATATTTAATTGTTGTTGATGAATGATGGTGATTCACTGATCTGGCTATGTCTATTATATATAATCACACATGGATATGTCATTGATTATGCAAATATTAACAAGTAAGATTAGATATCAGAGCTTTTTTCTAGTGTAATTAGTAAGATTATTATTAAAATAATTAATTATGATTTATAAAAGTTTTCTAGAACTTGCAAGTTGGAATGCATATCACTGGAAATTTGTTTCAATAAATTGTATAAGTTGAAATTTCAGTATGTCCACGTGATTATTCCATCACACAAGGAAGAGATATAATTAAATGAAAATATAACATGAGAGAAAATAATTAAATACTTATTTATATATTCTGGTTTTGCCTTGACTTGACGAAGTTAGTAAACTGACTTTTATATTCAATTAAAGATCAGATTATATAACACGGTTCTTCTAATTAACCTTAGATTAAAACCAAAAATGATCAAAATATACAATATTAAATCGGATTTTATATTTGAATCAAGAATATAAGTCAATTAATGCATATAAATAATAAAATTAAAACAGTTATTGAAGTATTTGTCTATAGTAACATTAAAAACTTTTATTCTTTTTCTGAAAATCCAAAAAAAAAGAAAAAGAACAAGTTTTCAGGTTCTTACATAAAATTCCTTACTTTCCGTAATTATTGCAATAAAATATTTGGAAAAATTAATTTGATGGATTAAAAAAAAAAAGAAAAGAAAGAAGTCTCATCCTTCCCCATAAAAGCATATTTAACATTGCGCAAACAATGCTAAAAAGCACCTCACAGTCACAAGATAAAGGTTTGTTCTTTGCTTCCATGGATTTTCCTTTTCCTTTAACTTTTGTCATTTTTGCCGAACTCCACTTCAATTTCATAATTAACTTCCTGCAACCGTCATATCTACTTTTATTTAATTTTTAGATTCCATTGGAATCTTACTAACCTCTACACATAATCATATATATATTCATGCATATTCAAATTATCAAACTTCTCCTAAACATTATCTTTTCTCTTTAATTCTCAAAGGTATTTATAATTTTAGATTTAATAAAATCAGTAGAAATTGCATGATTTGCCATCCGATATTTCTACCTGGATGCATGAGCTATACAGTCAGATTACTCATTATTAAAAAACAAAACCACCTGCAATTGGTAATACTCTATTGAGTGTAAGACATCTCAATTTCGATTTCTTTTATAAATATTTATTGTAATTAGGAAGTATGCCATTAATTTTATTTTCATAATATATATATATATTTTGTTAACGTGTATTATCCGACCAATTAATGGATTGATGCGGAAATGTAATGTAGTTTAAGAATTTTTGGAAAGTATTGTGTAATGAAAAAAGAGAGTGAAATGCCCTTTATTAATGTCGAAAGCATAAAGATTAAAGAGATACCAGTACGTAATTCTTGGACTTAGGTTGTCCTTTTCTTGCCATCAGCATTTCTTTTTGTAAATTAAACGAATTCGAAATTAATTCATCTGTTTAATCTGAATTAACACAGAATAATTTAATAAAATATTTATTTTTAAATTTTTAAAAATATTTTATATTTAAATTCTAAAATTTAAATAAGAAGGGATTACCATCTAATGTGACCCCGTTAATGGTGCCCTCAACTTTTGTTTGTAGATAAAACAGCTTTATATCCTCGAAACTTTTCTTCGCTCTGAAAAAAGAAAAAAAAAAAGAAAGTAAAATTGCCTTTAATATATCCACTCAATAAAGATATTTTGTATTGACTATTGAGCATTATATTTTATTATTATAGCTTATTTATCAATTCCTAAATTACTAAATAAAATCAATCAAAGATTGAAATGCACCAGAAATTAATATACGTATAGACATCGTACAAATGATCTTGAAAACAAAGCTTTAGCACCGAAATGGCCCAAGAGAAGTAAAAGAGAGAACAATTCCTCAATATAATTTTTTTTATTATTATCTAAATTAGATTCATGTATTATTCATTAGTGTCAAGCTAATAGTAATTGATTCTCATATTTAAAAATAACAATAAAAGTTATCAAAATATACTTTCACCCTTTATGACTCGATTCATTTATAATTTAAAAAAAAAATAGTTGGATTAAAATCATATATATTCATTTATGATCATGATATAACACAAATACAATCAATTTGATTTATTTGCATCTATATCGATTTTTAATAATTAAATTGAGATTTTTTTGACCGTAGATGTTTCTAAGAAAATAAAAAATTTGATGATATATTTACCTTTCTTTTATGTTGTAATTATAAGAGCGTCGTGTGCTCTTTATCATAATAATTAACTTCTTTGATGAATTTCAATTTTCAAACATAATTAGCAATTATAACAATATTTGAATAATTAAAAAGCTCATTTGACAATTACACGGAATATTACTAATCACATGTTACAGAGGATTACTAAAATATTGACATGGACATACTTATACGACTGCAATAATCAAATCAATAAAATTAGGGAATTAATTAATCACTAAACTAGTATTAGTAATTAATCAGTCTCAACTTGCAAAAGTTCTCTTATAGGTATGTAGGTCGTATATATTTTAATTTGAATAGGTCCTCTGGTGGCTTAAAAGAAAAACAGCTAATTTTCAATAAAATTCTCCCTTGACTTTATGTCCTCCATTCAACTTTAATTTCCTCAAAATATCATAGTTACAGAAAGAAAAAATAAATTATATATGTATATGGTCCAACAATGAAAAAGGCAATAAACGTACCATTTGCAGCTAAATGATACTATATATATATATAGCAGTCCAACTTTTCTATTTAAAATTTAAAAATCAATAATTTTAGGTATACTAATTAATGGTCCAACGCATCCAATATAGTTTTTCTTTTTCAAGAAAGGAGAGTTAAAGTGAGCGATTGTATTGTAGAGATTCAGTATTGGAGGTGGTCCTTCTAGTGCTGTTTTTTTCATATATAGTATTTGTGCTCGAATTTAAACTTAAAATCTATTTAAGAGAATTCGGATACTCATCAATTTGAACTAATAAACTCTGTCACGTATATTATTTTTAACATCTACCTAGCTAATGCTTTCAAAAAAGAAAAGAAAAAAATTTAATTTTTAATATAAAACAACAAGATAAGATATGTTGAAAAGAAATAAATTCATTAGATTGGATATGCTTGGCATTCATTATTCTTAACAACCCATATATCTTTTACCTTCGTTTTGAATGAATATGAAATTAACATGTCAAAAGCAAACCTCACCAATCAAAGATAAATTGATAATTAAATAATCTTTTGCAAAAAAGTTGAATTCTAACCATTCTACCAAATTCGACAATGAAAGAACTTCATATTTAATTGATCTGTTTTCAAGTTAATTTTTGAGTTTATTGACATGGAATTATAATTTGATTTTTGTTGAAATCTACTGATTCGGCTATTTTAAATCTGTGATAAATAAATTTACATAAAAAAAAAAGAAAATACAACCTTATAAATATTTAAAGAATTCAGTTTGCATTTTGTTTCTTGCAAGCATGTTTGCAAAGATAAATAGCCTTTTTATAAAGTTGAAAGTCTTTCTCTTTACAATAATTTTTCTAATTTCAATACATCGATTCCAAGGTTTGATTTGAATTCTCTGATAGATTATCTTTTTGTTATCGAAATCGGGACAGAAGTCAGCCTAAAATATAAACTGTATTTGTTTCAAAATCAAAACGCTGTTGGTCAATAACAATTTTAGTTGGGCCAGGTTGACTGCAAATCTTCCAGAACGATGACATTTAACCACGAATAAACCGCAAATTCCTCGCTATTATATAAGAGGGAAAAGTGTTGTATGAATGATTTTTTTACAACAAAAGGCATAATGTCAAATAAAAGTATAAGTTATGAGTTTGATCGCTCTTCCGACCGATTAAATTTTGAATTATATTTTATCTATTTCAAAATATAATTATTATAAAAATAAAAATAAAAATATAATATTTTTTTATCAAAAAGATATTTTCAATTATTTAGAATGGATTTATTTGGCCGTTGTTAAACAGAGAAACTACTATATATATATATATAGTAGGTTAGATTTGGTTGAGTAAATGTAGTCAAACTATGGGCTCTTCGGGCCCAACTATAAGCCCATCGTGTAGCATCCTATACAAAATAAGTATGTTCGGCTGCGTTTGGCATATCAAAATTCAGAATCACGCCGACTTGCCTAACACAAATATTTACTGCCTATTTATGGAAGGTCATTACAGCTTCTACATGAAACTCTTAAAGGTTTTTTTTTTTTTTAATTATTTTTTATTTTTTTAATTTTTGAGAGCTTACATTTAATAATTTGCTATTCAAAATTGTAACTGTTAAATAGCAGACTGTTACCAATAAAATAATATAAATAATTTTGTATAATTACAGTTGTGAAAAATAAAGTATGTATATAGTTCAGATATTCATATTGGCTACAATATATTTTCATATAATTATTATTATTTTATAAATGTGATTTTGATTGTATGAATTATTATATCGGTACAACAAAGAAACACTTATCTAAGGCAAATTAATTCTACTTTTCAGTTTCTTTTGGAGTCAGATTGTCTTATTAGACTTATTCAAACCATTAAAGGAGGATTAGAGTCTGCTGCTTGCTACTCTCTTAGACCAATTTTAGAAGTTGTCTGGTTTTTATTACCTTTTTGTAATGTTTCTTTTTCTTATGTGTCTCGTAAAACTAATGCAGCACATGTTTTAGCACACAAAGCTTTGATTGAGGCTTCTCCCTTTATTTTGTAGTTTAATCTAATTTTACCATGTGTAATTATACACGTTTCTTTAATATATAGTTTCTTCTTTTGACAAATACAAAAACAGTTTTTTCATATATGAAAATTTCTAATTGATTTTGATTGATTCTGATTGATTGTACTTATTTCAGACAAAAAAAAAATTATCAAAATTATCAAAAAAAAATAAAACCTTTTATTAAAAAAACTATATATATTTATATTATACTTCATCTGTTTTAACAAGTCCAAATCGGACAACTAACGTTAACAACAACAAATTATTATTAATATTAGTAATCCTCGTACATTATTGAACAATTCCAGAAATAATGTCTCAAAAAAAGAATAAAAGCCAACCATTTACAAAAAGAAATACAACAAACAATCTGAATAAATCTTATTCTCATAAATATATATGATCTTAATCAATCAAGAAAGGGCTTGAATGTGCTCACGACCGTCTTAATCTGATCCAGAAAAGAAATATATGAAACAGTTCCATCATTTCCTGCCAAAACCCTGTATTTGTCTTTTCTAGTAAAATTTGTGCACTCAAACCCTAACGTAGCCGCTAAGATTCTCTGCACATAATTTGCTACATCATGTGGGCTCTTTCCTGAGGAGCAAGTAGCTTCCATTGGCAATTGATTCAAGAATGTTACTTCATATACTGGCCTAGGGTTCATGAAGAAGAAGATAGGGTCCAAACCTTTCCACCCTCGAGCCGTCGTGGCATGGAAGAACCCTACCCTGTAATTCATTGCCACTGGAACTATTCGATCAGTTAATTCTGCGAAAAGCGCACTGAATCTCAGTAGAAATGGTTCTCTACACGTAGTTCCCTCTGGGCAAACTACTAAATCGCCCTTGGTTAATTCTCTTTTGATTTTCTCTGCGTCTAATTCACGAATTCTAGTTAGTCGAACGGTGGGAATTGGTGATAAAATTTCGGAGAATCGAGAAATTGAGTATGTGACTGCAGGGATTTTTCGTCCAAGAACTGTTGATAATACTACTGGATCCATTAGGGTTCGATGAGTGCATACAAATAGAACGCCATTGCTGCCACCGGAGGCAGGCGGTGGTGGTTTGCCTTTGACTATTACTTTGCCGCCGAAGAGTGGGGCTACGTAAGTTTTAGCCCACATCGGTAACATTAACCCTACTATCATCCGGATTAATGCAAGTATGATCCCTAGTGGAATCCATAGGATTATTAGGAGAGCAGTTGATGGCGTTGGCCGCTTCACAAGGCGGCCATCGTGGAAGATCACCGGGAGAGGGCGTATGAGCTGGTGGTCGTGTTGTTGATGGCCCGTCATGAATGGTAGGTGCATTTGTTCCTGTAAATAAGAGATAATTTTATTCTTTTGTTAGTTCATAATTATCAAATTATATACGTCAACGTGTGCATGAATTGCAAGTACAGTCATAAAAATAGTTAGATTTATTACTATTGTTATGAAATAACACATACTCACCTTGCATAGAGACAAGAATGAAGAAGCTGAAGTAGTTCTTCCAAGTCCTAAAGTAGGTTTTTCATCGATAAACAGTTTAGCAATTCGACTGGAGATAAAAGAATCGATGTTACCATTTTTAACAAAACCAGTGGCAAATCCAAATCGATTCACCATAAGTTCACAACCAACAACTTCATCAGCTCGCAAATGCTCCTTCACAAACCTCTCAGCCATCATCCTTGGCAGTTTACTCACCACGACTCTTTTCTCGTACGAGCTAAACACTCTCCATGCTTCCATATCAATATCATCCTTTAAAAACTTCGGCAAAACGGCTCTCGCCACCGCCTCAATCTCCGACTCACTAACTCCGGCGGTGGCCACAAAGACCATCAACTTTAGCCCTAAATCTCCCGTCCCTATAATTTCAAGCAACTTAATCAAAGGCCATAAAATCAACAAGAACAGAAACCGAAGCAAACCCGATGCTTCAAATGCTACTAACATGAAATAGGAGAATGGATCAGGGTCTTTTAGAAGAGTTCCTTCAAGCTCACAAACTATAGACTTCATTAGGGTTCTTGTTATTAGCAAATTAACGTTGGATTTTGATTCAAAAGGTTAATGGTTTTTATGGATTAAAAAGTTAAAGGGCAAAAGTTTGGATTGACTAGTCCCTAATGAAGGAATTAGGCAGTTTATCAGTTTACAACTACCTCTATATATACTTGTTTATGGCTTTTTATTTATTTATTTATTTATTTATTTTTATAGGTGGATATATCTGCAAAGAAAATAGGATTATACGCCACGTAACCAGACAAAGATTGATTACTTAACCCCAACAACTTGGTTTATAATTTTATATTAACCCATTTATTCTTGCTTGTGTACCTATGTGAGTACATGGTTATACACCTAAATTACATGTCTCTGCCTTTATATCCATAATTAGGTCACTAACCTAAATATTTGGAAATTGAACATGTAAATGATGTTATTCAACTGTTAATTTATGTGTACCCTTATTTATAAATTGTGTGATGTCTATATGATTAGATTCTCTCCACGTTGTTTCATCTCAGAAAAAGAACAACGGTGGCTGATGTTTAGTTTGGCCACCTTTCATGCAACTTTCTTTTTTAATTTTCTAGATCTTTCTAGTTCTTGTTCTTTTCTTTCTTTTCCTGAACTTTGTCTCAATTAATGTGGCAATCTGTCAATCTCCAGTTGGGAATGGATCCGATAGCACTACAAGAAAAATAGCTTTTCCCGACGGAAAATAAGGAATTTCCGTCGGGAAACTAAATTGCCGACGGAAATTCATTCCGTCGGCAATTTAGTCGTAGGCAAATTTCCCGACGGAAAAAATTCCGTCGGGAAATTTACCGACGGAAATTAAATTTCCGTCGGTAAAATTACCGACGGAAAAAAAATTTTCGTCAGTAAATTTACCGACGGAATTTTTTTCCGTCGGGAATTACCGACGGAAATTTAATTTCCGTCGGGAAATTTTACAAATTAAAAAAAAAATAATAATAACAATACAATTAACATAAATAAATAATAATAATAACAATACAAATTATAAATAAATAATAATAATAACAATACAATTAACATAAATAAATAATAATAATAATAACAATACAAATTATAAATAAATAATAATAATAACAATACAAATTAACATAATAATAATAACATGTTGAATAATAATAATAATAATAATATGTTGAATAATAATAATAACTAAAATTAACACTAATTAACAATAATAATCATAATATGAAAAATTCTATTAATAAATTTAATAACAATAAAGTTTTAAGAAATATAAATTTAAACAATAATTAAAATTTACCAATATTCATCTAACATAAATAAAATAATAATAATATTAATAATAATAATAATAATTCTTATTATACCCAATTAACAACAATAATAATAATAATAATAATAATAATAATAATAAATAAAAGAGAGAGGCAGATCTGTACCTGGCACCGGAGGAGGAGGAGAGGTGGTCGGCGGCGACTGGGCAGAGGGCAGAAACGGGGAGAGGAGAGGGAGGAGAGAGAAAGAGAGAGAGAGAGAGAGAAAGAGAGAAGGGAAGGAGGAGCGGGAAAAGAGGGAGGGAGGGGAGGGAGGGGAGGCCGATCGGCGCCGGAGGGAGGGGGAGGGGCGGTGGTCGGCGGCGACTGGGCAGAGGGCAGAAACGGGGAGAGGAGAGAGAGAGAGAGAGAGAGAGAGAGAGAGAAAGAGAGAAGGGAAGGAGGAGCGGGAAAAGAGGGAGGGAGGGGAGGGAGGGTGCGCCGATCGGCGCCGGAGGGAGGGGGAGGGGCGGTGGTCGGCGGCGGCTGCGCAGAGGGAGGAGAGACGGGGCGAGGAGAGGGAGAAGAGAGAAAGAGAGAGAAGAGAGAGAGAGAGAGAGAAAAAAAAAAAAAGAGGGAAATGAATTTAAATTAACTTTAGCGACGGAAAGAATTTTCCGTCGCTAAAAAAAGAGAGGGAAATGAAAATTAATTTAACTTTAGCGACGGAAAGCATCTTCCGTCGCTAAAAAAAAGGAGGGAAATGAAATTTAATTTAACTTTAGCGACGGAAAGCATATTCCGTCGCTAAAAAGAGAGGAAAATTAATTTTTTTTTATCTTTAACGACGGAAACCATATTCCGTCGCTAAAAATAGCGACGGATTATTCAAACCGTCGCTAATTTTAGCGACGGTTTTTTTACTCCGTCGCTAAAAATACAATTAAGTTTTTTTTTATTATTTTCAGCGACGGAAACTACTTTCCGTCGCTATTTTTAGCGACGGTTTATAAAAACCGTCGCAAATATCGGTCGGCAATTTTGGTGGGAAAACTTGGCACCTTTTTTAGCGACGGATTTTATTTTCCGTCGCTATTTACCGACGAAAATTGAATTCCGTCGCTAATTAGCGACGAAAATTAAATTCCGTCGCTAATTAGCAACGGACAATAAAATCCGTCGCTATTTAGCGACGGAAATGACTCCGTCGCTAAATTTCCGTCGCTATTTTGTCACTTTCTTGTAGTGTAGTTTGAGGCCTGAAAGATTTTATTTTAGTGATTAAGTTGGAAAAACGAAGAATGATGTAGTTTTGTTTGCACAAAACAAAATAACATGATCTAATTAGTTATGTCAGCTTATGTATCCCTTAGATATCTTTTCGACATTTGTCATTCCCAGATTTGGAATTGAGCATGGGTTGGTATAGTGCTACCCGGAGGCTTTACACTGAAACACTATAACGAAATTTTAACTAGATTTTTCCAAAATTCTATATTCTTAATTTTATAAAACCATCAAACATCTTAATTACATCATTTGAGTAATTTGGATTCCGTTAAACAAACTCATAAAAATAACAAAATACTCATTATCAAATATTTAAAAATGCTCTATACCAAAATATAAATTTAGACATGTTAGAATTCAATTGGCTGAAGTGACATTGTTGTACATGGTAGCCTTAATTAGTATTGTAACTTTTGCTCATTAATTCTTATATAATTGATATTTAATCATATATATGTGTGTTGTTTGGAAACTTCTTATCTAAATGAAATTTTTATGTTTATTCATTCAATAAATCAATGCCAATTGGCAAATAATCATATAAAAAAATGTAATATATACCATTAATTGCATATTTGTATAATATTGGAAAGTAAAATTTAGTTATATATTGATGATTTTCAAAATTTTCGGACTGTCGATTGGAACTGGTCACTTGAAAATACAAGAATCCAACGGATTTTCGACAAGCGAGATTTCGATGGTCAAGTCAGAAATTGTGGAAAATGTTTAGAGGAATTAAGGGAGAGAGTGAAATTTTTTCATAGCTACATACCTATCTATTTATAGAGTCAAGTAGTAGAATCTGAATAGGATAATATAGCAGAGTTCAAATAGAAATGCAATTTCCTATTCAAGCAGTATTCCAAATTATGTAGTATTTCTTGTCCATATATTATTCTTATCAATTTCTAATTTGTACAATCAGATAAAATAAATCCCAAATGATTTTCTTTATGATGGAATTGAAACCTTATAAGAACTTTGAAAGTGTCCTGAGTAGTGAAAACTTTTTAACTAATATTCGGATACCGAGCTGTTTGGAGGGACCGAACTACTCGCTGGATAATTATTCCAATAAGTTTGGTACTCCGAACTCTATAACTGAGTGTCAGGTTATCATACATATATACATATATGTGTGTGTGGTGGTATAATATGAATTTAGTCAGTAAATTAACAAATACATTGACTCGGTGCGATTAAGAAATTTCCTATTGTTATAGCTAGTTTTTAAATCTTGCCAAAAGAGATTGAAAAATACAATAAAATCCTTCTCATTTCACAACAAGCTGGCCAAAAGACTGCAAGAGCCTTAATTAATTAAACTTTACACGTAAAACAAAAAGAGTAAATTACGTGAATTATTTTATGATGATCAAACATATTGGTGGATTATTATTAACCACCCATTACGTGGATTATTATTATTTATTTTAATTTGCCCTACTTTTTAAATCCAGATTGCCGACCGCCCATATGTCACTTCAATTAAATATCTTTTTTAACATTCGCCAACATGTTCTATATTTTAATAAGTACAAATTGCCTATAAATAAATACATTTCAAAGTAATGTTTCATTCAAATGAAAAATAAAAAAATAAATTGACTTAGGAAAATCGAATTGAAAATATAAAATTTTCAAGCCGAAATTTGGTGGGCAAGGGATGCTTGCAAGAAGAATTTTAGTGGGTTAGAAAATTTATGTTTGGGTTGTCGGAGTAAGGTTGCTCAACTTCTTTGGTTAAGAGTTCTTTCGATCCAATTTTACTACAGAAATTTTCGTCCATAAAAGTTAGGTAAGGTTTGGTTTGAAATAGGATTTTAGTTAGGAATTATTGTCCTTATGCTTTAACTTAATTTAGAGTTTATCCAATTAATTGGCTAATGTAATATGTTACCGTTTCCATTTGTGTTTGATATATATATATATATATATATATATATATGGGGATTGAATTTTATTTTGTCTACATTTGTTTTACAATTTTATTCACAACTTGATCTAGCCAGTAGATATAGCAAATTTTGAGCGAATTTGATCCAACTCACTCATAAAAATGTAATCAAATATAATTAAATATGTTTATAACTCGACTCATTATGTGATACTTTTAATTCAATTCTTTTATATAACTCTTTTGTGACACGTTCATGTTATTTGAGATGTATTGACTTTTTTATATAATCTGAATATGAAAACAATTAATTTTATAGGTTTTATATATATATATATATATATATTATATTATAAAATTTGACACATTTATAATTTAGCCTATTTATAATCGGTTTAACAATATTTATTTGAATGATGACCCTATCCAAACTCATCCCACTTGACATGTTAATTTGCCACATATCTAGCTAGTAATGGGGTAATATTTGTCTATTAAAACTCTAATGTTACAATGATATATTATCATTACAAATAATTTTTAAATGACTAATTTTACAAATAAAATAATTTTATCATTAGAAATAAAATATTATGAAATAATTTTATCTTAAATTTTTAGTATAAATATTGAAAGACTTAAAAATATTATATTTGTTATAAATATTGAATGCCTGAAAATATTGTCTTGTAATTAATGTTTAATGATGAATGTATTTTTTATATTTTTATATAATGATATTTCATAACATTTGTATAAAAATTAAAAATAATATTATTTTAAAAAAAAATAAAAAACAGTTGAATCAGTATTTTATAAGATAATATTTTCAAGTCATTTAGTTAATTTTTGATGATAAATTAATTATAAGATAATATCATCTATTAAATTTTGATGATAAATGCATTTTTTATATTTTATATAGTGATATTTTATAATATTTGTATAAAACTTAAAAATAATATTATTTAAAAAAAACAGTTGAACCAATATTTTATCTTGAAACTTTTTTCATAGATTTTTAATATTGTACGGATGTGTATAAATAATATAAGACAAATTCTTCTTTTAGTTCTGTTTTTTTTTTATTCATTAGTTAAATATTTTTAGAGTAATAACTTAATGGATTCTATTATTATGTAATTCAACTCAAAATCACTGATATCTTTATTCAATTCCTCATAAAAATTAAAATGACTACTAATTAATTATATACTTAATCGGTGAATTAATCGTATACATGATAATTATTTTATTTGTAAAATTAGTCATTTAAAAATTATTTGTAATGATAATATATTATTGTAACATTAGAGTTTGAATATAATTTAAAACCAATTAAAAATTATATTTATTTTTAATAAATAATTGTTATTTGAAAAAAAAAAAACAATTGGCCAAAAGCGTGATGCTGCTTCCAAATGGCCAAAACAATGTCGCAGCTCATTGCTGCTGCATTGTAAAAAATAAATAGATGTTGCTTTGACGCTGCGTCAGAGCAGCATAATCAATGCCACAGCTCATAGCTGCGATATTGAAAAAAATCCTAATTTTAAAATTATTTTTAAAATTATCCTAATTTGTAAAATATTTTTTTCAATTACCCTATTGTCCATTCGATATATGCCTGGGTGGATGAATAATGCACCAAATGATTTAACATTAAGGCCTTTTTAGTTAAGAATGGTAAAGCCCAATCAAGGCTGGTTAGGGCCAATCAGGCCGCAGTCTATTCCTTAACTAGTACTCCATCTTAATCCGGGAGTCAATTCGTATACGTGAATATTCAAAATTTTTTCTTTTTCTAAGAGCCGTTTAGTTGGATTGTGATACAGTATGCGGCATGTAGCATGCACACATCCAATTAGACAGTATAAATATATAATAATTGTCTAATTGTTTTGTATAACTATTTGGTATTCAAAGTTAATTGGCTTGATTAATTTGAATTCGTCGCGGACAAAACTAAAAAAAATAAAGCTATTCATTCGAAATATTTAAAAATATTTTATATCAAGAGCTCAAATTATTTTTTAATTTTATTATTTAACAAGACGGCCACAAAATATTCATTATTGTAACATATTCAAAGTTAACATATTTTCTTTCCTCATATAATTTTAGATTGATACATATGTGTATGGATTCAATCAATAAAAATCTATAAATATTTGTTTCTCTATCGAGTAAATGAAAGGAAAATTACACTTTTTTGACTCATGAAATATGCTTTTTTTTATCTATTAAGTTCATATATTTTTAACTATTCATATTAAGATCTCAAACTTTTATTTTTGTCAACGTTTAAGTTTATTAAATAGACAAACTCTAAATTAAATCGTGCCAAATAATAAATTTGAGTAAGATTTTAGAAATTTAATAAACAGATTATATACATTCATGATGAAAATATAAATATTTATTTTTTCTGAAATAAACATCTAATAAAGATAATAAAGGATAGATAAGGTTTCAATCTTTCCTTCTAGAGAAGGTCAAGCAATTAAAATTTTTCATAAAAAATTAGCAGACAAGCAATTAAATTTCAGTAAATTTTTAACTAATTTCCCACACTGGTTTCTGGAACGATTAAAGTTTGTTGGCAGTCTCAGAAAGTAATTAATTATAAACCCAAGCAAACGTCATGAACATGGCTATGGTCCCCTTTTTCCTCCTCCAATTTTCAATGTTGTATAATAATATCCCATACTCTTACATGTACTTTCCTGCTTGACTGCTTCCATTTTTGTTTAATATATATATATATATATATATATTCTTCTAAATCTATATGAGATAGAGATAAAATTAAACTAATATTATAATTAATTGTAAGATATATACGAGACACTAAGATAATATAAGTTAATAGTGATTACTGTCTGGTCATTTGAAATAAAAAAGCATCTATAAATTATTGATAATGAAATATTTGGACAGTTAAGTTAATATTTTAAAAGAGAACGTAAAAAATATACATTCTAAAATTTAAAAAGCTGGTGTATAAAATACATGTTGTATTAGTGAATTGAGCCATTAATAAAGTAGCATTTTTTATCATATTTTATTCAAATTTAAGGAGTACAGATTATGTAGTTTGGTCATCAAATAGAAAGAAATTTCAATATATGATTCGTCATAATGGAGAAAAATTATATCAGATTTTCTTCCTACTTAAGAAATTTAAGATGGGTAATTAGGGTTGATTTGGGAGGATGTATCTTCAAGGCAAAAACAATGGCAATAATCTAAAGTTCTGCATGCGGATGGATTAAGGTAGCACGTGCACTGACAGGTCACGTGATAATCTTTAACTAATTAATTATTTTTTATTTATAATTATATTCGTGTGACTGAACACCCTCACATGTCTGCGAAATCATCTTTTATCCATAATTTCTTGTTAAATAAAAAATTACAGGGAAAAGCTGACATAATCACGAAAACTATACGAGTATTATTAGATCATGCATGCTTTTATACACGTTATTTTTATATAAATTAATGGCATCCTATAAGTATTTGAAATTTTAGACTTACAATCTTAATATTTTAGAGATAATTCACTTCGAATTTTCGGTATTTTTGTTTAAAAACTATTAAGAGAGTATTGAGAATTTAAGATATGGGTTAAATGTAAAAGAGGTTTTAAAAAGGTGGCAACTTTCCAGAATTTTGAGTTTAAAAACTTCAGGAGAGACTCCAAATAAGGTAAGAGTTTTATTAAATCTCATGGTTTAAAAAGACAGTTTTTTGGGAAAACGTTTGAAATGGCTATTTGAAGGTTTTGTAGGAAAAATCTTTTCTCCATGGTCCAGATATATTGGAAATCAGTTTTAACAAATGTGATAACACAATCTGAGAATCATTTTGAGTTAAAATGATTTTTGAAGATTCCTCTTGAGAGGATTTTGAAGAAATTAATTTGAGGTCGGAGGGTTTAATAAGGGTTCTTTCACAAGATTTTTCTAGTGAAGGATTTGAAATTTATTTAGAAGAGGGTTTTGAGGTTGAAGATTCCCCTTCTATTTTTAAATTAGTTTGAGTAGTCTTACCTGCCTCTTGCTCCGCCAAGGTTTTGAAAAGTAACCCAAGTTATGGCTGTTTTGAAAGAGTCTTAATTCATTGCTGGACTTGAAACTATTTAAGCAAGACCTCTTCATCTTCTTCGACTATTTGGGCCCATGATTTGATTTCTGTAGCAAACGAGGCTGCTATAGGTTTTGAATCTTTTTGGTAATTGTTTTGGACCACTTTTTCTTTTCCTTTTGATCTTTTTGGCATCCTGGGGTCTTGTTTTGAATGAACTCTCTAGTCAGAAAATCTGAAATTGAATTTTTATCTCCTCTAATAAATTCAATTTCGAAATTAAAAATATTGAGAATAGCTTGCCATCTGGCAAAAATTTATTTAGATGCAATATTTTGAACATTTTTACTTAATAGATTTATAATCAATGCGAAGTAAGAATTTTTTTATTGAGTAAATGACTTTGAAATTTTGAAATGCACATTACAATTGAAAGAATTTCTTTTTTAATAATAGAGTAATTTCAAAGTGCATATGTGAACTAAACAATGCACTTTTTTGTGCCAACATTTTGTTTTAAAATGCCTCCATAACCTATGTTAGACGCGTCAGTCTCGACAATTTTAAGTGCTAAAAGATCAGCTAAATGAAAACATGCATGGAATTTCTTTAACCTGTTTTTTAATCTGTTGAACAACCTGAGTATGTTGTTCTGACCAAGCTATAGGGTTTTTCTTCAACCTATCATGCAATGGTTTTGCTAATCAGTTGATATTGGGACAAAAGTTTAAGACATAATTTAAACTATCCAAAAATCTTTGGAGTTGGGTTTTGTCTAGAATTTTGTCTGGAAACTTATCAGCAAATATCAAAGACCTCTCTATAGGTGAAATAGTTCCTTGGGAGATATAATGTCCTAAGAAACGTATTTTTGTTTGAAAGAGAGAGATTTTTGTTTTTGAAACTATCAAACCATTGTTCTTAGCCACATTGAAAAATGTTTTAAGATGTTTAAAATGTTGTTCGATTGATTCAGAGAAAACTAACACATCATCAATGTAAATAACATAAAATTTTGAAATAAGATTAAAAATTTCATTAATAATTCTTTGGAATTCTAAAGGAGCGTTTTTAATCCAAATGGCATAACGGTCCACTCATATTGGCCGACAGGAACAGTAAAAGTAGTTTTATAACGATCATTTGAATCAATCTGGATTTGCCAAAAACCTGATTTTATATCAAATTTTGAAAAGACAAATGTAAAATGAAGTTTTTGTAAAAGATCTTTTTTGTTTGGACTTGGATATCGAATCCATTTTAAAACCTTGTTTAATGGTTTTTAATTGATTACAAACCTAAGCATTTCTCTTTCTATTTCAAAATTTTTATTGACATAGAAAGCTGCACAACTCCAAGAAGATCTGAATTTAACAATTAGATCTTTTTGTTTTAGATCTTGAATCTGTTTTTTTACAGTGTTCTTCAAATTCATGATTCATTTATATAGGTCTAGCTTTAGTTGAAATTTATTTTTTTGAAAAGTCATTTTCATATGATAGGTCAACCATATACTGTTTTCTATTCCATAAAGCATTTGATAATTCTGAACAAATTTCATTTTCACTTTGTTTTTGAAAATTTGGAATTCTTTCTTTAACTAAATTATCTTCCAATTGTTTTTGAATTCTAAAAAAGGATACATCCTGTTTTAAAAATTGCAAATGCTTTTATTTTTCTTGAATTATGTAATTCAATTCATTTTTGTAAACAAAACAAGCTTTCAACAGATTTAAATTCCTTGTTCTGGATTTTTCAATAAAAGGAAAAATAATTTTTTCTTTGTTTGCTTTAAAAGAAATACCATCATACGTGATAAAATAGGGAGTAATCATATTGATAAACGGAGTCCCTAAAATGACAGTATGGCTAATATTTTCTAATAAAACAAAAATAGTTTTCATTAAAACATTTTCATTTTGAATGGAAGCTTCCGTTTTAAATTTGATTTTTATGTCGGAATTATTAGTTACGACAAGTTTTTCAGAAATTTTTTCAGAAAATTTTTTAGGGACGATATAGTTTTTTAAAGAATTTAAATTAGCTCCTGTATCAAAAAGAGCAACTGTATCGATTTTAAAATCATCTGAAAAAATGAGAGAAATTTTTACCAAATATTTCCTTGAAGTTATTTCTAGCAAAATAAACAGGAAGTCATTTGGTGCTTGTTCTAGACTTTGGATTTCAATTTCTAAGTCTAGGTTTGCAGTCTTAAGTTCTTCATTTTCTTCATTTTCATTTTCATTTTCATTAGAACTGGTTTCTTATGAAAGAAGAGCGTGAAGAAGAATTGAATCATTTTCCTATTTTTTTTAAGAGTTTTAAGCTCTTGTTTTACAATTCTAATTTCTTTTTGAAGCGGTTGAATTATAATAGGAGTTTTTGTTTTAGTTTTAGTACCTAAAATCTTTGTGAGATCATAGGTACTGTTTGGAAGAAGAGAAGTTGAAGTGTAAGGTTTTGGTGATTTCGGTTCAAAAGACTTTAAAAGTTTCTCAATGATTTCTTTTTGGAGTTTTGAATTTTCCACTTGTTTTATGATACCAAGAATTAATTCTTGATATTTTGTCAAAATATTAATTGATTTTGAATTAGCATCCGACTCACTACTGGAGGAATTAAGGGCGGGTAATTCATCATTTTTGAAAGAATCATTGTTTTCACTTGATTCTGTTTGAAATTCACTTTCAGATATTTCAAAGAAGATTGCTTCAATTTTTTTGGATTGTTTCTTCCTCAACCTACAACTCATGAAGTTTTTTGTTAAGTCTACAATATTTAAAAATGTGGTCAGGCTTGCCACATTTGAAACAAGTGACTTGTTTAAAAGTTTGAGGTTTAAAGGGTTTTTGAAAGATTTTCGTTTTTTATAAGACTTTTGAGGCTTAGATTTTTTGTAAAACTCTTCCTTATTAGATTTTGAAGAAAATCGTTTGTGAAACTTTTTGTAGGATTTAGAACAGGAACCTCTACAAGTTTTTGTTTGGTTTTCTTTGAAAACTTCGAACTGTTTGCAAAAAGATTCTAGTTCTTACCTAATTTTCTTCATTTTCCATTTTAATGTTTTTGAAGTTTTAAATCTTGACAAATCTTTAAACCTTCCATTTGGGTGAAACTAACTAATTCCCCATAAGTCAAATGGTTATAAGGAATTTGATTAATACCCCAAATTTCTTTAATTTTGTTTCTAACTCTCTTCCCTAAAAGGGTAGAAAGACCTGTTAATAATTTTTCTTTTTAAAACGGTTGATTGGAATCTTTCCTAAGTATTATCCTAGTTAAGAAAGTGTTTTTATAATTTTAAAAATCAAAAAGCTGTTTGCACCTAAGGTTAGAAAGCAATTTTGTATTTTTATCTTTTAAATGAGAAGGGTCACCTATGAAATGCAGACTAATCGTATAGATTAGGGTTGCGGCTGCATCAGGAATTGGGTTACTCGACTCATTGAGAATGGGAGCTCCATCCTCTGTGGTTTGAATGACACTTAATTTCTCTAATTGTTGTTGGGCAGTGAGATGATAATCCCACCATCCTTTCAGTTGTCCTAAAAATCCTGCAATTAGGAGTTCGGCAATAGTTCTATCAGGTGTATTCGTTTGGCTTTTATAAGTATTAGAAGCCATAGTCATCTACTGCAGAAGACTAAGAATATTGTACTCAGACATACCATCTATATTCCATTCATAGACAGTTGAGGTATTAAACTTAGACTGAGATAAAATGTTCGGTCTATTTTTTATACCTAAGTCTGGAGCCGTAACCATTGTCAATGGCTGGCTTATTTGCCAATGGAGTCTGTACAACTCCTCATTTTAAGTTTGTGAGTCTCCAGAATCAGAAGCTTGAACTAAAATACTAGCAGTTTTGTTACGGTCAGGGGTGTCTTGTACAACTACTGGTATAAAAGTAGAAGTTTGTTTTATCCTACTGAGTTGGATATTAAGAGTTACGATAAATTCTGATTTACTTTCACTAAACAGTTTTTGGCTTATTTTTGAAACCTAAAAAGGTTTGAACACTGGACTTTTCAGTTTTGAAGCCATTGTTTCAACATGGAAAACAACAGTGGTAGTTTTCTAGCTTTCCTCAGTCCTAGCCAATTGTTTTGCAATTGTATTAAGATGAGTGTTTGTAAAATTATTTTGTTAAAGAACGTTTTTAATGTTCTTGTTTAAATCTTCACTTGGATTTTTATAAGGAGTAGCATCTATTGTGGTTCCTAGATGTGCTATTTTAAGGTTTTTTAATAGCTTATGTTCAGACTGAGTTTTCTTACTACCTTCTAAATCTCACTTTGTGACCTTGTTCCTAATTGTAACAGGGTTGACAAACTTGGTATTGATTTTGAAAGGATATGCAATTTTATTTTGAGAAGCATACATTTCAAACCAATCGAAAAATAAAATATGAGCTTTGTTTTGTATAACAAAATCATAAAACTCTTTTTGAATTTCTTGTCTTCTATTCAGAAAATTTTTAAAAAATCAGTTTCTTTTTTCTAAATTTTTAAATGCATAAAAATCTTCATGCAAGTACTTTTTATCAACTTCAAATTCTTTTTCAAGAATATTAAGTTAATTTATAACATTTTCAGTTATTGCAGAAAAAGATGGTGAAGTTGGTGGTGAATTATTTTGTTTTTCTTCACCCACTTGTGGTCTATTGTAGACTTGATGGAGGCACATTTGAAGAATAATCCACATTTTGAAAAGAAGCACTTGGAATGCTAGAGCAAGAAAATCTTGCGTTTTAAAAATTCTCCGTCCTATCAGGCAGATGAATCACAGAGAAAAGTTTTGAGGCTCTGCCCAAGTCTACAGTATTGGTGGAAGAACCAGCATCTGAATATCGACAGCTGGAAGCTATGTTAAATCTTAGTTTTACCTTTCCGTCATCGTACTGGGTTATTTCCCTTAAATGTGTATTTGGTTTCGTCTGATCATAAGATTTTGGTTTTGAAACTCCTTCCAAGATCCATTCTTCAGGAAGACTGATATCTTTACAAAAGATAGATTTTGGAATGACAGTGTTAGATCTGGATAAATCTATTTGCAAAAAAATAGGGTTTCACCCTTTTTTAAATCAACATTTTTAGTTGCAGTAAAAGTTGAAATCATGGCTTTGTAATACACTTTAAACATGATGGCTAATGGAATTGATCCTTCCAGCATTTTGTAATTATAAGTTTTGATTTGTAAAATCAAAGATTTTAAAATGTTAATATCTTTTAAAGATAATAAAATATCAGGATAGCATTCAAAAGAGATTGGTCCTTGATAAAAGCTTGACTCTACAGACGCTATCATAGAATCCTGAAAATTTAACCATCTAGCATCACTTAAGACACAAAGTATTTAAATGTTTAAGCTGTCTTTGGTCAAAGGTTTAATTCCTACCTAGACAAAACCTATATGAATATAGTTGTATTTCCCGTCTCGGTGTTTTTGCAACATTTTTTGAGAAATAAGTTGGATGGTTTCAAATGGTTTTGAAATTTATACATCACTTTCTTCTGTTTTAATGATATAGTCAGTTTTAAAAATGTTTTAAAACATACCAGTTTCATAAACTTGATCTTTTTTAATTTTCGAAATTTCCCAATTGTTTAAAGATTTTTGAAAATCTTAAATAGTAATTTCTTCACTATTGACCGGACGTTTTAAACTTGAGTCTGTGGAATCTGAAGCAAGAGAGCTTGAAAGAGAAGTGGTTTTACAAAATAAATTATTCATAATTTTGAAAATTTAATTAATTTTTTTAAAAACGTATTTTCTTACTTGGATAACGTTGCCTTGGAATTTTAATGCCCTAAATGCCTACCAATGGCTCAAACGGGACTTACTGCCTCAACTAACCTTACCCAGACAATATCTTAATTTTTCAAGAAACAAATTAAATTTATCAAATTATAAATAATCAACTATATATAATCACTATCCCCCCAGGCTCTGATACCAAGGACGTTGCAAGATTTTAAAATGTTAATATCTTTTAAAGATAATGAAATATCAGGATAGCATTCAAAAGAAATTGGTACTTGACATATATATATATATATATATATATATATATATATATATATATATATATATTATTTTTATCTAAAATTTATATAGAGTAATATTTTAAAGTATATTTAAATTATATTTTTATTTTTATACCTTGAGTTATTGTATTTTTTTATAAATTTTATATAATAATTTAAAATATATTTAAATTATATTATTCTCTTTAATTGTATAGAGTAATATTTATATTAATTAATTGATTTACTTTTATATATGTTATTTTTTATCATATATATTGGTGTCTATATTTTATTTTGAATATTTTTAGTTTATGTTTGTAATTTGAATATTATATTAAATTATATTTGATTTCTAATTTTAATTTTTAAGTATTTTGAATATTTTAATCTTTTTATAAATTTATCTTATAATTGTAGTGATTAACCGATTCGAAAAATTAAAACTGATAAACTGATTAATTGATTATAATAAATGGATTAATCGTTAATATTTTTAAAAAATCCATTGGTATTGAATTGATTAACATTTTGGCTAATAGATTGGTCATCGCCCAATACATAAACACACCAAGAAAAAAGTTTAAAGAAAAGACGACTTGTGGCTTGTGGATAAATATCCACAAATAAATTATTGCTACTTACAATAATATCCATAAGAATCATAAAAAATATTACAAATTCCAAAACTAAAATATTATTATATTAAAATATATAAAAATATAAAAATCTAGTATTTGCCTTCGTATTTTTGGACATAGCTCGTAAGCATATCCCGATTATGATTTTTGGGAATTTCAATGTCATATTCAGTTCTCAAAACCCCCATCTACTGGTGCGCGTGGTCAAAAAAGAGCAATTATAGGACCCAGTTCTACGCATGAGCAAAGGCCAAGTGTTGCAATACCATTCGTTCACGCGCTCAAATAGTGCGTTTCTATTTGACTTTCCTTGTTTCATGCAAGGCGACGTGGCTGCAAACGAACTTGCCTGTCTCTACTGTGTATGTACGCTCACCCATGTATTCGTGCTGGTCCCATCTCCACCGTCCGTGATGTTTGATTTGTTAGATTTACATAACTTTTTAATTCTTTATCATTGCATATGCCCTATTTCAGATTTCCACTCAAATTGTTTTAATTATTATTCATCATTTGCTGGATCATTTATTCTTTTATGATTTTTATGTGTTTTTTTTTTTCAAATTCCATGATCTATATTTCTGTTGTGTATAAATAATTAAATATAATTTACATTTTAGTCATAAATTCATATAGGTGTAATATATTTTTTTTAGTGCAAATTAAACTTTCATTAATAATATAAAAATATATTTATAAAATATAAATAAAATTATAAAATTTTAGGTAATATAAAATATGCAAAATTAATAAAATTACAAAAAAAAAACTTTTAACTTCAGTAACAAAAACAGTAAATAATAGTAATATACCGATAACATTTTGACTTTAGCAGAAAATTTAATCAATCTATTATTTATAATAAAATTCAATTTAATCAATATATTATTTATAATAAAATTCTGACCATTATTTATTGAAGAAGGATTCATTGAAAAAATAAATAATTTTAATCGAAAAAAGTAACAAGTGCTCAAAATTACCATAGATGAAATTGAATCGTATGTATTACTTTTTTTTTAATAAAAAAATTTGAATTTGAACATTAGATATTTATTTATTTATTTACGATGATGAATACTGAGTATTTAATATTTTTGAATAATTAAAACTGAATAATTTGCTTGATTTATATATTTATGTTATGCAAATTCGAATATTTTATATGGGTTTGAAGTGTTTGACTTGTATAGATTATTTAATAACTTATGTCAACATCTCAATTTTTTTGATATTATTCCAGAATATATCACCCTAAAATCTTAAGCATATTTAAGGCATTTAATAATTTTTTAATTATGTTTAAAGCAATTTGTTTTTGTCTTATTATTAAACCTGTGTCTGGTTCTTTATTTTTTATTTATTTTTTGTCTTAAATACTTTTTGAAATTACATAAAAGGACATTTGAAAAATGTCATCTAGAATTAAATTATAGTGACGGATGGATTGAGGAGATCAAAGATTAATTTACTATGGACGCAATCCAATATATCTCTTTGCCATCATAAGAATTGATGTGTTGATTTTCCGTTTTGTTTTAGTTTGGGAAGAATTTTCAATATTTATATGATTTGTGTTCATTCTTAGTATAATTTTATATTTACTAGTACTACATATCTATATTTATATCTATACTTACTATATATAAATGTGGTAGGGTGAAAACCTTTTTAGAATATAATGTCGGGTTTTTTTTAGTTTGGTGTGAAATTGATAAATATTAGGGAGAGTGGTGCTATAGGAAAAGTTATTAGGGATATAGTGTGCCAAAAAACGGCAAACATATATGCCGTTTTCTGAAATGGAGGGGCCCACTGCAGCAGGCGAAATTGTGCCAGAAAAAAGGCATAAAAATTTGCCGTTTTTTGACATGATTATTTTATTTTTTTAATTTTTCAGGCGCAAAACGGTGCCGTTTTGCGCCTGGAGAGAGGTGTCAGAAAACGGCACTAAAGACTACCGTTTTCTGACTTGATCACACGACGCCGTTTCACCGAATAATTGAGGGAGCGCAGCGAATAAGTGAGGGTGGGCCAGGCGGACAGAAAACGACACATTACAGTGACGTTTTCTTACTTCATTCTGCAGCGCACGGGAATTACTGTGTGCTGCAGATTACCAGACCCGTGCCCTCTGTAAGGCACGGGTCTTCATAGGGAAAGGGAAAATCTTTTGATTTTTAATTTTTTTTTTTTTAGTAAAATTGCCTATAAGAAGCCAGCATAGTTCATTTGCAACCTTTAGAAATCTGAAATTGAAAGGTAAGGTTTATAAGTTATTACTTTCGTTGGATACTTAATTATTTGAAGGAAGTTTTTGATCGTAGAGTTAATAATTTCATGAAATTAATATTAGATAATATTTTAGTTGTTAGCTAATATTTTAGCATTTGAACATTATAGTTTAATTTTAATGTAAATATGTAATGAAATTGTTATGGTTGAAATTTAAAATACTATTACATTAATATGATGAATTTGACTTACATAAATTTATGTTTTGAAATGCAGACGGATTATATTGAGAAGCAGTATTTTGTTCAGCATTTTGAAGTTAAGTTATTGCTTATTTGTAATTAATAAATAATATTGTAGTTGTGAGATAATACTTTAATTGTTAGGTAATATGGCATGAAAAAATTAGTAGTTAATATATTGTCATTTGAATATTTTAGGTTTAGGTTGAACAAAATATATTAATAAGTTGGCATCGTTGAATTAAAAAATATTGTTACGTTATTATTACGAATATGACTAACATAATTTTATGTTTCAAAATGCAGGACGTTTGGGTTGTAAAATTTAATTTTTCTTCAGCATTAAGAAGGTAAGATTTTGTTGTCTATTTAGTACTAAATAAAAGTTAATGATGAAAAATTAATAAATTTGTAATGTAGGTTTGTTTAATAAGTTATTTAATTTTTTTTATACTTTATCGCGTATAATCAATTTAGAAAACGTATAATATAACAGCGTAAAATATACCAACGTGAAATATTTAAAAGATAAAAATAAATTTTATGTTGCATTTTTTAATGTGAATTTAATATTATAGATGGTGCGAACGTTTTTAACACCTAGAGCGATGAGGGGTGATTTGGCGGAGGCTAAAGTTAAAAGGAAATGGGATGATTTGTATTGCAGCCGAATTGAAATTGGAATGACAATGTCGGAGTACTTCGTTCAAATGAATAAAAAATTACAGGAGATTATAATGCACGGATATCCAATGACGGAGGCTAAAAAAGTTGAGGCAATTTGGATGACGGTGCCACTAATTTTTTTGCCAGTAATTATGAGAATTTGGAATATGGATGAGGTGACAAAATATGAGGAAGTTGTTTGCATATTTTTAAAAGATGTATATGGAATTAGTGAAGAAGAATTTTTAAAAGTTAGGGATACAATACCAGTACCCCAAATAACTTATTGTAGGTGGCGTAATTATAATTTATGGCCTAAACATTATGTCCATTAGATCGTGAGAAGGGAAAAAAATGTAATTGTTGTTTGATTTTGTAATATTATTGATGTTCGAAGAATGGTGTTAATTATAATTTAGCAATGTTAAGTATTTTTGAGAATGATAATATGTATTTAAACTTTTTTTTTGTAATATTATAGAAAATGTAATGTAATATATATTCGAAAATGGTATAATAAAATATCGGAGTGGTGTAAATTGTGAATAATTTGTGTTATCTATATGGGAAATTAAAATCAACGTGAACGATCATAAGATAGTAAAACGAATAAAACTTAATATCCTTTTTAAAAGAAGTTAACATATATGATGAAAAAATTGATACAGTTGAGGACATGGATCGATATGTGGGAGCTGCACGAATTAATCCGGGTCCCATTAATAGGGAACTGCTGATTCATCAAGGGAGACACCGATCTGATGCAATTTGGAATAATTCGGTAATTATTTAGTTATAAATTTAACGTAAAGAGAAATATCTAATTTATTTGTTTGTGTTGACCATACGGCCTGGCTTATTTTGTGAATGCTGAAGGCTGAGAGGGATTTGTTGAGGACACGAAGGTGTAGTGTAGATGAGCACTATACGGCTATTGATCAAAGAATTATTCCTTATATAAGGGCAGCGGGTCTGTTGGGGCTAGTTAATATAGGAGTGGTGAGTTTAGATTGGAATTTAATCACATCACTTGTCGAGCGATGGCGACCGGAAACACACATATTTCATCTGGCATGCGGTGAGGCGACTATTACCCTTCAAGATGTTGGAATTTTGACGGGTTTACCGATCGACGGTGAACCCGTGACGGGTCGATCAAATATGAATTGGCAAGCAATTTGTTATGAGCTACTAGGAGCAGTTCCAACTGAAAATGATATGCGTGGTGGGAAAGTAAAATTCACTTGGTTGGATGCTACCTTTAATGAGGTGCCTAACAATGCAACTCCGGAAGTCGTTTGACAGCATGCCCGTGCGTGGATGTTAAGATGTTTTGGTGGCATGTTATTTGCTTCGCAAAATGCTTCACTGGTGCACTTAATGTTCCTACCACTTTTAGCGGATTTAGAAAATGTAGGCCAATACAGTTGGGGGTTGGCCTGTCTAGCATGGCTTTATAGAGATCTTTGTAGGGCAACGCGTCCCGATGCGAAGGGAGTTTCAGGATATCTTCAACTCCTACAGTTGTGGGCGTGGGAGAGGCTCCCCCAATTTCGACCGGAACATGTTACGCCATGTACGATAAATTCGAGCATGCCTTATGGATTCAGGTATATGTGTCATTGAGAAAATTAATTAATTGACTTGAATTTATGAAATATTGGAAATAACTGATTTATTAGCAATTTGTTTTATTAGGTGGGCACAGCACGTCGAACCGCGCAACATCCATATGCACAGGATGGAAACGAATACGTATCGAGAACTTTTGGATACGCAGTCAATAGAACAGGTTGAAATTGAAATATAATGCTTAATACATTTAGTTAAAAACTATAAATTATTGAACAATTATTTGTTTAATTTCATTTGTGTTACAGTTTGAATGGGAGCCCTATGCAAATGTGATACAGTTGCTCCCAGAATTTTGTAGAAGGGGCCAGTGCTGTTGGATGTCTGTTGTACCACTTATTTGCTTCCATATAATTGAGTGGCACTATCCAGACAGAGTAATGCGACAGTTTGGTTTTAACCAACCAATTCCATCTCCACCAATGGTACAAGATAACTTACATTCTATAGACTTGCGTGGACAAACCCAGTTGAATTGGGCTTTAGAATTTGCATCATTCATTAATGAGTGGAGAAACCGTCATAATCGGGTTGTAATTGGGCAAGGGCAGAGAGTTCATTTAAGCAATCGTTCTGAGTACATGCAGTGGTATGTACAACGAACAAGACGATGGATCACTCCAAGCGACGCATCCCGAGCAGCAGCCGTAAGTATTTCACACAATTGTAACGTAGAACACCGTGAATTTTTTTTTCCACACACATGTTTGGCAATTCATTTGGTGAATGATTATTTGTATATCGCTTAATTTAATTTTAGGCGGATGGCCTCGAAAGACTAGTACATGATGAAGGTGATGCGCCAACGGGTCGAGGGTTAATGGCTAGTATACTTGGTGCAATTGGACATGAATTTAGATTACAAACTGAGTATCCGAGGCAACCAGCACCAAATACAATAAATATTCAACCGATGGAAACTCAGTTTCAGGACTTTCGGACACAACGACGTCGAAGAGGGATGGCTGACAGGCGAGCAGTTGTTCCAGAGAGGTATAACAACCCTAACGTCACGCAAATTCCACCACCCATGTCATGGCCTTTTAATGAGATTCAATGTCCGGTTGAACAATGCACGACGCCATTTCCAAGCATAAATGTTACATCGTACGAAGTTGGTTCAACGAGTTTTGATCATGCTGATGTAGGGGGTTCAAGTTATAACAATCCAAGTGTTCTCTTTCCTTCAGATGTTTTTCAGACACCCATAGAATACCGCGTCCCGGCATTTGGTACTGATCCTCAATCGTCGATTGGCCAGCACCAATCACAAATTATCCATAGTATTTTTGGAGGCTTTGAGGACACCAATATGCAGCAAAATGAAGGACAAGCACCATCATTCACACAATTCTACCGTGATGTAGTTAGCGGTGATTCTAGCTCCAGTGGGGTACCCTCCGACCATTTCTTGCCAACAGATCCACCTACCGACTCGGACGAGGCAGGAGGTGAAGGCCCAAGCAATCCTGAAGCCCAAGATCCTCCGCGTAGGCTTCCCGGTCGACGTAGAAGGCCAACTAGATGCAGGACAGGATCGCATCTTTTACCGTAATAATCAATATTTTTGTTGCATATTTAATACGTCAATGCCCAAAGACTAATAGATTGAACAATACCACTATTATCTTCGTTGTCCATTTTAATGTTGACATGTCGATTACAAAATTAGCGCGATAAATTAAAATAACACATTAATACATTAGATGAATATATGATAAAAAAACATAATCGTAAAAAACAGAATCATACAATAACAAATATTCTCAAATATGTCACACTGATACATACCTTCAAGTTAAAGCATACATTACAAATTAACATAACATATAAACTAAATAAATCAAGGATAGCTTGACGTATACTCAGATGGACCGGCAACATTTGGGCATGTATTTCTGTTATGACCTTCATTCCGACATAACGTGCATCGATTAGGTCGACTGCGGTCTCTTCTATCCATTTCGTTTCTATATCTAGCCGTTCGTGGTCTGCCCTTTTTACGTACTAGCTCCGGGTTGGGAATTATTGTCGGACCTACATACGGCTCCCAATAATCACGGTGGGCCAGAGGTTGGAAAAAGGCCTGGTAACAACCCAGTGCCTCAGACAGTTTGTAATATTTATCGACATATGTTCACATGTCAACACGTACATGCATGCAAGCTGCAATTGCATGTGAACATGGCATTTTTGTCCCTTGAAACTTACCGCACTCACATGTGAGGCAATCCAAATTTACTGCTTGTGTGTTATTCCCTTTCCGCCTGCTCTTTTGATTTCTTGTCCTTATAACGAAAAGCCCAACACGTCTGTCAAAACTTTCAACTCTATGCCCCGTGGCCTTTTCGGCTCGTCTGTTCATCTCCATCATACATCTTGCAGTGTACCTATTACCCGATGCCATCTAGGCACGATACATGGTCCTTCTGTCATCGAAATATTTGACAAGTCGCGCAAATACGTGCTCCACGACACTACAAACTGGCATCATCCGTACGCCCTTTAAAGCACTATTGACACTTTCGGCAATATTAGTGGTGGCGTTGCCATATCTTTGCCCATTATCATGCGACAATGTCCATTTATCCAAATTATTTTGCATGGCCCAATTGTACGAGTCATCATCGAGTTCCTTTATCTCATCCATTATGTTGAAGAATTTTCTCGGCTGAAACTTGCTTGCTGCAAATAAAAGAAGACATTTACATTTAAACATGCTCGCAAAGGTTGTGAAAAAATTTATTAAAAAATTACTTGCGACGTACCTGCTTTATACAACATGTCCTTGATTTTGGGATTTCGGTGTGCGGTATTGTAGTTAGAGACGAAATGGCGTAGACAATAACGATGGAATGCCAATGGCTCCTTCCACCCGCTATTTTCATCGCGAAATAATGCCAAAATGCCAGCATGTCGGTCAGAAATAACTGTTATTCCTGACTGTTTTGTGACATACCGCCTGATACATGTCATGAACCACGCCCAGCTAGATTTATTTTCGCCCTCAACTACGGCAAATGCTGTCGGGAACAGATAATTGTTACCGTCAATAGAACTAGCAATCAAAAGAGTTTGGTGAAACTTGCCCGTCATGAACGTCCCATCTATTAGCAATACCGGCTTGCAATGTGATAGCCCTTCTATGCATGGCTTAAATGTCCAAAATAGTCTTCTGAATTGCGTGCAATTTTGTTTCGCGCATTCATCAACAACAAATTCATAGCAGAATCCCAGATTGTACCTTTCCATTGCTTTTAGATAAACTGGCAATTTCCCGTACGAATCCTCATAGTTGCCAAAAATTTCTTCCAGCGCTTTAGTCTTCGCATACCAAGCCTTGCTATACGACACTTCGTAATTGAAACGATTCCTCATGTCGGCCATTATAACACTAACTTTTAGATCAGGGGTTGCACTAACCATCTCCAAGATACAGTCACAAATGATCTGCGTATCTAACTGTCTGTGATTCTGAGAAAGCAGTGATGCTGTGCAGCTGTGGGATGCCTTGTACACACTTATTATCCAATATGCACATGTCCTCTTTTTCATGGCACCTCCACTGACAACCAGTTTCATCTGCTCTTGAGCAACAAACAACGCAAAAAGATGGCTTCGATTCCACAACCTTGTATGAAACATTGTTCATAATTGACCATTTCTTCACACAGGCCTTCACTTCATCTTTCGAAGTGAACAACAAGCCTTCGCAAAATTCAGACACACCGTCCCACCTACCCGTTGGCGTATCATTCGACATGTTAATCTCCGCTTCTGCAACATTGACATTTGTATGGTGCACTGATGGAAATTGAAAGCGTGCTATCTCATTCGGTCCTCCCGCATCATATCTGACATCGTTAAAATTCAAATTCTGTATGCCTTCTGAAACATGGGTTTGACAAACTGTACTAACTTGATCAACTACTCTAATACCGGTTCCCTCAAATTGATCATTCAAGTCAATCTCCTGGTCGTCCTCCTCCGGATCTAAACTTGGAGAAAGATACCCATTATCGGTATCAGCTAAGCCACTACTTGCACCGTCTCGACATTCAACCCTTGAACTTGTACCAATATTAAGTTCATTCTGCCCTCTAAACTCTCTTATTGGACTTGCATCTATCGTTTCCAAATCATCATTCCCTTCCCTCTGTGCAGGTTCCTCACACTGTCTAGCAAATACGGTCCCACTGCTACACGCAACAATTAACTCATCAACAAATACATTTCTCTCATCCCCCATCGGAGTTGGATCTCCAGCATTATCCCTATTCATGTCATCAAAATCATTCACCACATTATGTTCATCCCCAATTGGGATTTTTTCGGTTTCAATAATTAACTCCGCCACCGTATATCCAGGAAACATTACAAAATTTTCAAATATTTGATCTATGTCATCGTCGTCGGTAACATCCATTAGTGACCAAGAATACAAGCCCTGACTGTTTACAGGACACTTATATATTACTCTACTAACCCTTACATCAACAGATAAATCTAATTTTACCGATATTTTATGAACAAGTTCCTGATATGTCGGTTTATTTCTAAGTTTCATTCGCCTCGACCGTCCTGATGAGCTTGACGTATCATACTGATAACCGGCCATACCCCATATTGACTGCCCTTCACTATGTAATATAAAGATGGCTTGAATCGATATTTTCGTCCTCCTACATTTAATGTAATGACATTTTACAATTAATCAATATTTTTAATCTCATCGTTGTTTACATACTGCCCACATATTTTTATTTCCCTCGTAAATTAAATTATTTCATGCAGCTAATTTTATTTAATCTAAATCATCTAATAATTTTATCCCAAAACTTTACACATATTCATGATTATAAATTAATTCAATTAACTATACAACAATATATAATCAATAACTATCATATCCTATTCAAATTATTTTTATAACTTAACACATGCTACTTAAGTATGGCAAGAAAATAACGATTTCATCACGTATCGTTACACATATTCACAAATACAAATTAATTCAATTGACTAAACACTAATATATAATCGATAACTATTATAATCCACTCATACATAATTTATATCATGCATAAAAATAAAAAATTAACCTGTTATAATTATGTTTGTACCTTTAATACAGCTTTTCTTGCACCAGTGATTAAAATATGACAATAAAAATATTAAGCCTGCACTTAAATATTATTAACATTATTATTATTATATGTTTTATTCACAAAATCATACCTTTTTTCTTCCCTTGACTGTAGCACCAACGCCTTGGTTATTTCAAATATTAAAACGAAATGAAGATAAAATAAATCTGTATAGGATAAGAGAAACAACGCACAACAAATATAAGAATACTGGTTATGCAATTGAAAGCAAAAAAATGAAATAAATACGATGAGTGACTTTATAAAGAGGATGGAGAATTCAACTTAACTAATAAATTTTACAGACCCATGAAGCAACCTTCACGGGTCTTATATGGTGCAGCGCACAGTAAGTTCTCACTGTGCGTTGCAGGGAATTGGGTCAGAAAACGACACTGTCATGTGCCGTTTTCTGTCTATCCTGGCCCACTCTCCTCTCATCCAGAGACATTGAAACGGCGTCATTGTTATGAGGCAGAAAACGGCATTCTTTTGTGCCGTTTTTGCGCCTGAAAAATTAAAAAAATAAAATTAATCATGCCAGAAAACGGCAACTTTTGGTGCCGTTTTCTGGCACAATTTCGCCTGCTGCAGTGGGCCCCTTCATTTCAGAAAACGACATATATGTTTGCCGTTTTTTGGCACACCAAATCCCTAATAACTTTTCCTGTAGCTCTACTCTCCCTAATATTTATCCATTTCACACCAAACTAAAAAAAAACCCTATAATGTCCTTATTGTTTTATAATATTAACTAAAATAGCCTTATAAAAAATTTAACAAAAATAAAGAAATCTAAATAAATTGTTCTAGCTTTTTATATAGAATACAAGACTATTCAAATTAGCTCATGTTTATATTTTTCTTCACTATTTGGCTATTATTTCCACATATAAATGTGGAAATAAATATTTGAAGTAAAATAAACTTTATTTTCAGATTATATTTAGTTAATTAATTTCTTATCAACACAGTAATTAAAACCCAATTCTTATCAAAACGTATTTTAAGAAATAGAAGTTTACATAAATGTAACTTCTAAAGTTCTAATAAAAGAAATAATAATATTTAAAAATTTAAATTAAAATTGTATTGTTAAAAATTATTACTTAACAAATTAATCTTTTTGAGTATGGGATTTTTTTTTTGATAAATAAGTGTTGGAGTTAAACTAATATTTTTTTTATATGCTTTAAATTTAAAAAATTTGTTGTCTAAAAAATAAAAAAAAAAAAGAAATTGTACAAGGAACTCTTATCATGAATTTATGAATTGATTCAGTATAAGAGCGTTTGCAAATTATATAAAATATAAATTTAATTATAACTTGTATTTTCTCATAATACACGGATTGATGTGTATTGTTTTAGTTTAAAAGTCTATTTTTTGTTTATGTTTTTAAACTAATGCCATCGCATTAATATGTTCTTTAAAAATATAAGTAAACTTTTAGAAAACTGAATAACAATTACCATCCGAAAAATTAGATGAAATTGAAAGATAGATATCTAAATGTTGAATAACATTGATTGTATAACAAATAAAAATAAAAATATTCATTAATTTTCATATTTTTAAAATCAAATAATGATTTTTTAAACTTTTTATATTATTAATAATTGCTTTTAAGTTTATTTATTACTCCGAAGCACATAATCAGCAAACGAGTATATATACACACTATATATATATATATATATATAAGAATAAAACAATAGAACTGTTACAAAGCATCTTCACTAGTACTATTATATAAAATAACAGAAGTATTACAAAGCAATGACCCGCAAGAAAAAAACTCCCGCCACATCTCCTACAAGCATGTGAGAAAGGCAAGAAGGTGCAAAATTGTTCCACACACAGTTTCCAATTCCATCCTGAAAAGCTTTGGTTGTTTTATCATCAGCAACGAAATTCGCGAATACGAATAATATATTTCAATTCCTTGACAATAAACATTTAATATGGCGAATAAGATCTATATTAGCTATCGAATAGGACCGGTCACCGCACACGAACGTCCAGATTCGATTAAGGTTTTATAGGCGGGAGAGATCGAAAACTGGCCAGAGTACGTGTGACACCGATAAGGAATATATGGGCTCAACTGATGAGAAGGAATACTGTATTTTTTTTATTAACTCAACCACTTCTTCTTTCAAATAGAACTGAAGAAAATGAAAATTCCAGCCATTTCCATTGTGTAAAACATCACAAACCCGCCAATGAATAATATCCGGATGAATATCCAATTGCGCCTTATTAACAAGGCAAAAATCTCCCGACCATCAAACCAAAAAGAGCACGAGAGACCATCACCCAAAATCCAGCCAACATTTTGGTGAACAAAGCTCCACAATCTGCAAATCTCCTTCCAAAGAGGAGTCCCACAACGCTCACTAGGAATTAAAAAGATATTGTTCACATTAAAATCATATTTCCCACGAAGGACTTGCACTAGAGATAGACAGATTTGGTCATAATACGCCAAATTAAATTGGCAATGAAGGCTTTATTGAACACATGCAGATGTTTTAGACTGAGACCACCATCAACCTTGGCTAAACAAGTTAAAATGGACTTTCTTTCATTAGGAGAAGAAACCGATATGGAATCACCACCCAATTAAGATACTAATCAATTAATTTTCCATCGGAGTTGGGATTGAGCGAAATAAAAAAATACCTTCAAAATTAATGTGGGGGCATTAGTCATATATTCTGGCATTAATTATATATTAATTTCTTATATTAATAACTTTTTTTCCCTCCTAAAGCAAGTTAAAATCTTTATTTTTTTCTAGTAAGGGTTAGCAAAACTTATGAGAAAATAAAATTAACACAGATTAAAAGTACCAATAATATTATAATACATCCGCAGACCATTATGAGAAATCTTCAAAATATGCAATCAAGGAGGATAATGATATGCCAACCGGAAAATAAAATCAGTTGAAAAGTTCGACTCATGATAAATATAAGCAATGGCAAAAGAATCAAAATCTTTAATATTTTTTTCAATTTTTATTTTGGTATGACAAGAGTAAAATGTTCTTATTAATTATTGAACCAAATTATATATGTATCCGGTGTTGCTTTACAAATTAAATTGTCACTTCAAATTGGAAATTAAGTTGATTCTTAATTTAGATGTGGAAAATTTTAATATATTATGTGAATTCGATCAAATCCGTCCATAAAAATGTAATACAAATTCAATTTGATTCACTCAACTATCAGTTTAATATGCAAAATGGTCTAATTCAACCCATTACATGATTGATTCTATTTATGATTTATTTATATTATTTATGATTTTGTAACTTCTTTTATATAATATTAATATAAAAACTATTATTTTTATATCATGATGCATTGCTTTTTATTTTTGATGAAAAAAATTTCAAACACATTAGGAGTTAATGAATTCAAGCTATTAGCTAAAAGAGTTTGAGTAATGATTTTAAGATGAATAGTGTAATTTCTACAAGACTACGGGGTACCCGAATTTTAATTTCCCAATAATTTCATATTGATACAAATTAAAATTAGAGAGCCAATTTAAAGAAAATTATTAATAATTAATTATCTCATTATTTTTGAATAAAAATTATACTGAAATCGCAATGCAAGTTGTATTAGGAAATGTTTGAAATTTTTTAATAAAATCTATAAACTTATATTTATGTTTACAAACAAAATTAATTAAAACAAGGGTTTGGAATATTGCATGAAACAAAGAAGAACTGTTCAAATTTATATTTCTTTCTTTCTTTTCTTTTTTTTTTTTTTCTCCATTGAACCTCATAGGCCCATATAAATTAAACTAAACATGACACCTTCATAGTCTAATTAGTTAATATGTGAATTTATGAACACGATATTCTATAATCTTAAGACAAGTTTGAAAATTCTAAATAAAACCTTATATAATTTATATCCCTTATTAGCAAGAAATCTTTAGAATATTCTAATATGGAAAAAATAGTTCATGTTGCCCACAAAAGAAGATCCATATAAATGCAAATATAGAAAGATATTCCGCCAAATAATGTGAATTTCGAATATAATCTAAAAATGATGTATAATATCTTTATGGTATTTTTTTATTTTTTGAAACTTTTGGTACTTATTTATCTCACATAAACAATAATAATGTTGGATATACTAAAAATTAAAAATAATCAAATAATAATGAGGGTGTAAAAATTAGTGAAAGAATTCATCAAATAGTATAAAAAATTGGCTCACGAACAAGGTTAATGCTCTTGGCCAAATCTAAATAAAACTTAAAGAAAAGAAAAAGAAAAATAGAGAAAAGAAAATTAATGCCATCAAATTGGTATTAAATTACAGAAATAAAACCCTAAAGACCTCTTGTAAGAACAAATCCTCATAGAATCAATCCCTGCCGTCAGCTCATGAATCTAACGGTTCAGATACGCCCAGTGCTCGTGCTTATCACTCCCACTTTCATCACTTCACTCTCTCCCCTATTTCTTTGTCTCTGTTTCTCTCTCTAAAACATGGCTAAAGCCACTACCTCCATTAATCATCTCCATCACTCTTCAGTCTCAATCTGATCTGAGTGTCCATTCACCAAATTTACGACCTTTACCACAATATCTACACCTAAACACACAATCAACAACTTTTTTTATTTTTTTCCCTTAGTTTTTTGAGATTTTTTTTTTGGGTTACATGGTTTCTTAGTTTTTTGATCAACAAAAACCAACTTGTTTGAACCTAAAAAAGCAAAGCCCAGTTGAATTAAGCCATTTTTAGCTGAAATTTAGCTCAAAGTTTCAATCTTTATACTCATATCCTAATGATCACAGATAACTATTCCAAGATTTTACCCGAAATTTCAATGCGATCAATGCTCAAAAACGAGGATTTGGGCAAACTGATTAGAGACCAACGGCTACAACAAGAAGCGGCGAGTGACAGAGAGAAGGAGCTCAATATTTTTCGAAGTGGTTCTGCTCCACCTACTGTTGAAGGGTCTTTGAGCTCGATTGGAGGTTTGTTTGATGCTACTGGATTACCCGTTATCAAGAAAGGCAATAAAGGTGGGTTCTTGAGCGAAGAGGAGATAAGGTCTGATCCATCTTATGTTAATTATTACTATACTAATGTGAACTTGAATCCAAGATTGCCTCCTCCTTTGTTATCTAAGGAAGATTGGAGGTTTGCGCAAAGATTACAGGGTACTGGTGGGGTTAATTCTGTTCTTGGAGACAGGAGGACGGGAAGTAGAGGTGGTGATAATGAAGGGAACCGGTCACTCTTCGCCGTGCAACCCGGATTTGGAGGAGCCAAGGAGGAGAATGGGAATGGTGGGGGCGTCGAATGGGGAGGAGATGGGCTGATTGGGTTGCCAGGGTTGGGCCTTGGAAGCAGGCAAAAAAGTATTGCTGAAATTATTCAGGTGAACCTTGAAATTTGTTAGAGTTTTCAGAACTTAGTTGCTGCTGTTAGATTTTCTAAACAGTAGTTGATAGTGCTTGTTAATATTATGCCTTTTGCAGTACATTGTGAAGCGAATTTCTTTTATTCTTTTGAAGAATTAGTTTCAATCAAATATGATTTTTTTTGTTATATTTAGTATATGCTACTTTTGCTTTTTTTTTTTTTTTAATTTTTTATCTTTTTATTAATGCTACTAGCATATGAAATAATATGATCTAGTGATGCATAGGAGCTGGTTAAGCTTTTTGATGATAACTACGGTTTATGACTTTTATGCCTGTTTATTTTCTCGCAAGTGTCTGGGCGGCTTGTATCTTTTGTTGATGCGTACTGGCCTGTTGGTTCTCTGTGTTCTGATTACTACTCTATTTGCTTTTGTTCCTTTCCTGAGAATTAGATGCAGTAGCATTGATTTTAATCTGATAATGAAAGTTACTCCATCTGGTTTCCTACTTTTGATTGTTCATTGATTGCTTGGCTCCTCTCAGATTGTTTAATGAAGGTTACCCATTTCATTGTTAATTTGCCATTTACATCCAAATAGTTATTCTTTGCAGTGTTTGTCGTTATCTCTTACTGAGTTAATGTTGTTATTTCTATTTGGTTTTAGCTGCCTATACTGACATGTGTTTCCTACTTTTGATTGTTCATTGATTGCTTGGCTCCTCTCAGATCGTTTAATGAAGGTTACCCATTTCATTGTTTATTTGCTATTTATATCCAAATCTTTATTCTTCGCAGTGTTTGTCGTTATCTTTTACTGAGTTAATGTTGTTATTTCTATTTGGTTTTAGCTGCCTATACTGACATGTGTTGGCGATTATTGACCTTATACTTAAGTTGGATTGAAGTCTATCTACACGTAATGTGTTTGAGCGGAAAACTTATTGAATTGATATTCAATTGTGATTCAAAGATCTTTCTTTTTTCCTTTTAATTCTCTGGTATTTATTTATTTATTTTTAATCAGTTGCCTTCTCTTCCAAGTTTTTAAAGTTCCTTGATCTAGTTGTTACAGGTCAATATTCTTATTTTCTTGCATTTTTCTTCTTCCTTTGTACTAATGTTACTCTATAGTTTTCCAGAAATGAATGCATAAATCTTCTATACAAGTTTCTTTTAGTCTCTATTAAATCTGTGGTTGCAATTGCTAGCCTAGAAAAGGGTAATAATTGTCTAGTAGTGTTTTCTTCCGTTTGTAACTGTCCATTTGAGCACATTATTTGTTAGATATGCAGTTGATGGTTTTGGTGGTCTTCTAAGGAAATAAGAATTTAAAGGAAATACTTCTTTTTATTATTAATTGTTCTTGACTTCAATTAATTTATGGAGTGTGTCAATTCTTGTTTTTCTAGGTGGATAAAATGTTCATGGAAATTTTCTGATTTCCTGGTCTTTCACTTTCTCTTGGTTTTGCTGCTCAATTAATAGTTCTGTTTTACAATGCAGGATGATATGGGACATGTTAATCCTATTTCAAGGCATCCTTCCCGTCCAGCCAGTCGCAATGCATTTGATGATGACGTTGAAAATTCTGACTCCCAGTTTGCTCAGCTGCATGATTTAGCATCTTCTGATGCTCTTCGCTCTGTTGCAAATAAACAGGGTACGGCAGCTTCTCATAGCTATGCTTCTGCTTTAGGTGCCTCCTTGTCACGAAGTGGTACACCTGACGCTCAACTTGTAGCTAGAGCTCCTAGCCCTCGCATTCCTCCTATTGGAGGAGGTAGGGCCAATTCTATGGATAAAAGAGATTTGAGCAGTTCAAATTCATTCAAAGGTGTCTCATCAAGCTTGAATGAATCAGCTGAGGTAGCAGCTGCTTTATCTGGATTGAATCTGTCAACAATCAATGAAGAGAACCACTCACGGTCACATAGCCAACATAACCGGGATGATCATCACAACCTCTTCAACTTGCAGGGTGACCAGAACCATGTTAAGCAACAACCGTTTTTGAACAAGTCTAACTCCTATCTAAAAGGCCCCTCAACACCGGCACTCAACAGCAGGGGAGGCTCTCTTTCGGATCATCAGAATGTTGATACCATGAATTCTGCATTTGCTAACTATGGCTTGAGTGGATATCCTCTGAATCCTCCATCCCCATCTCTGATGGGAAGCCAGATTGGGAGTGGGAATATGCCACCGTTATTTGAGAATGCTGCTACTGCATCTGCAGTGGCAGGGGCTGGATTGGATTCTAGAACACTGGGTGCTTTAGGACCCAATTTAATGGCTGCTGCAGCAGAAATGCAGAATCTCGGTAGAGTCGGAAATCAGAATGCAGGAAGTTCTCTTCAGATGCCCCTTGTGGACCCCTTGTATGTTCAGTACCTGAGGTCAAATGAATATGCTGCTGCACAGCTTGCAGCTCTTAATGAACCCACTATGGAGAGGGAGTACCTTGGTAATTCGTACATGGATCTACTCCAAAAAGCATACTTAGGAGCATTGCTTTCTCCCCAAAAATCACAGTATGGTGTTCCCTATCCTGGTAAATCTGGCAGCACGAATCATAATTACTACGGAAATCCAGCATTTGGTCTTGGCATGTCATATTCTGGAAGCCCAATCGGAGGTTCACTTCTTCCTGCTTCTCCTATGGGATCAGGCAGTCCTGTGAGGAACAGTGAAAGAAACCTGCGTTTTGCTTCTGGAATAAGGAATCTATCTGGTGGTGTCATGGGATCTTGGCATTCAGAATCTGGTGGCAACTTGGATGAAAATTTTCCTTCCTCTTTGCTAGATGAGTTTAAAAGCAACAAAACTAAATGTTTTGAACTCTCAGAAATTGCTGGTCATGTTGTTGAGTTCAGGTATCTTTCACTTCATAAAACTTTTGTCTTTTACTTTAAGCCTGATAAACTTATTATTTTGTTACTACCTTTGATGAACAGTGCCGATCAGTATGGGAGTCGGTTTATCCAGCAGAAACTTGAAACTGCTACAACAGAAGAAAAAAACATGGTCTTCAATGAGATTATGCCCCAATCTCTTTCATTAATGACAGATGTTTTTGGTAATTATGTGATTCAAAAGGTATAATTTCATTAGAAAATTCAATTTTAGATGTTGTTGGCCATGTTGTAGCAGTATACTGGTATATTTTTTTTATGCTCAATGGTGGCTACAATATGTAGACACTTTTGGGCATGTAAAAACAAACGCAAAAACCTTATGCATGACAAAGTTTTTGTCCTCAGTTTTTTGAGCATGGGTCTGCATCCCAAATCAGAGAACTAGCTGATCAGCTAACTGGGCATGTCCTGACTCTCAGCCTTCAAATGTATGGTTGCCGAGTGATCCAAAAGGTACTTGGATGCCTTTTTTTATTATTGTTTTATAAACTTGCGTGATGGCGCTCTTTACTTTCATGGTTTTATCTATTATCTGGTGTACATCCTGTTTCAAAGATCCTAAAGCAGCCGGAAGAATTTGGCAAGTTGCACCCACTGGACATGTTTTGAAGTAATTGAGTCAAATTGCATCAACTAGCCAAAATTGTTGGTTTCTTTTCACCACCTGAGTTTTGGATATTCTGAATTTTAACTGGACCACTTCCCATGTTAGACATGGGATATTTTGTTAAACTTGAATACTCTGATTTCAGAAAAATCATGGGATGTATCTATTGGATTTTGAGGGTAACACTTTTATATTTTTAGCTCGTTTTAGTGAAAATGCATCTTATGCTTTTAGTGTTTTTTTTTTTTATTTTTAAAACTTAGAATGATATTTTTGATCTCCTTGAAACTTGGGTTTTTGGATTAAACAGTCTTTCATCTTTTCAAACAGGCAATAGAAGTGGTTGAGCTGGACCAGCAGACTAAAATGGTGACAGAACTTGATGGTCACATTATGCGCTGTGTTCGTGATCAGAATGGGAACCATGTCATCCAGAAGTGTATTGAATGTGTACCTGAAGATGCTATACAATTTATTGTTTCAACATTTTATGATCAAGTTGTGACACTGTCCACTCATCCATATGGTTGTCGAGTCATTCAGGTTCATATACTGTGTATCATCACATGTATATTTGTATATATTCACGTGTTTGTTGTGCATGTGTGCGTGTATCTTGTTTCTGTTCTTACCCCTTTTTTTATAAAGCTCCAACATTTATGATTCTCATTTGATACCAATTCTTATCTGACAGAGAGTTCTGGAGCACTGTCATGATGCAAAAACCCAGCGCATAATGATGGATGAAATTTTGCAGTCTGTTCTTATGCTGGCACAAGACCAATATGGAAATTATGTTGTGCAGGTTTGTTGTACATATATGAATGGTGCTCGTTAGAAATATGCATCCTAAGCATATATATGTATACAGGGCACTCATTATTGAAATTGCGTGAATATTATTGTTCTTGAAATTGGATATTTATGGAAAATATCTGCTTCATAAAAGAAAAAGAATGGTTGGGAAATATTTTCCTATGAGTTTTATCTGTCAAGGTGGTATCCTGGTGTGGGGGGATTCAATCTGAGCTTCTAAGTTGAAGTGTCACCGCTTCATAACAGGTTTTTGGTGAGAGGTTCATTCTTTTTGATGCTTTGTTCTTTGATGTGCAAGTTCATAATCCCTCAAGAATTATATGGTTGACATCGAATGACTTCTTGCATACCCTAGAACTATATCCAATCCTTCTAACTTCATGAAACCAATACATTCAGTTGATAATAAATATTTTCATTACATTTGTTAAAGTTACCATGCTGGTATATTTAATCAACATTATCTTGTAGCAAGAAACTGTGGCACTTAAATTTTTTTTTTCATCAATTGGTATTTCCATTGACAAGTTGACAAATATCATCTCATTACGCAAATCTGCAACCATAGTAAATGAAATGAGCTATCCTTGTTATAAAATCCTTTACAAGCTATTATGATCTTTGTATACTCTGTAGTTCGTACAGGAGATTCATGCGTTACTTGATTATTTTCTGTCCTACCTGCGTTAATGATAATAATGGGAGAAAACAACAGTGATAATAATGAAGAAATTAAATGCTGTACTTTTCTTTCTCATCTGCAGCATGTGCTGGAACATGGAAAACCGCATGAACGTTCAGCAATAATAAAGAAATTAACTGGGCAGATAGTTCAAATGAGCCAACAGAAATTTGCCTCCAATGTCATAGAGAAATGTCTGACATTTGGTACTCCTGCAGAACGCCAAACCTTGGTGAATGAGATGCTTGGTACCACTGATGAGAATGAGCCTCTTCAGGTTTGCAAATTATCCATTTGCTTCTTATAACTAAATAGGCTGATAATTGCTTTAAGTGTCTAGCTTACATCTTTTCTTGCTTGTATTTTATGCATTTCCTAGTGTTCTAGCCCATCAATTCTACGGTTTTGTGTTGGATATCCAAAATGAGTGGAATTGATGGGCTGTAATGTTTAAATATATGACCAATCAAGTTGGAGTTTGGTCCTTGGATTTACAAAAGTGCAGCATGGCAACTTGTAGTGTCTTTTGTTGTTACCCTTATAGTCTTTCGTCAGATTGGATGATACGTACCTAGACCGAGTTTATGAACAAATTCATGGACCAATCCAAGCACAAATTGCCATGTATGCATAGTAGATATTAATGTGCTTTGTGATTGAATTGGTACATGAATTTATTGAGGTAAAGGAACATCATATCGGATTATGGATTTTCATATCGTTTGTTGCTCTCCTACTAGAGTAGTGTGAATTGCACTACTTTTATGAGCCCAGGCCCTTAGAAGCACTTTTTTCTTTATATATATATATATATATCCTTCTTTTCCTTTATTCTCGTAGCCCTTTTTCCGCTGTTAGTCAGCAAATTGCAGATTATAGTATTACTGGAAATCATTTTGAAGTGGTATATTCTCATTTTGATTATTAACCCCCACAATGATCCAATAGACCTTATATATTTCTCTTTTAATTTAGTTAGCAAAGTTGATTTCATATTTTGATTTTTCTGTTTCCCATTTGCATACAGGTAATGATGAAAGATCAGTTTGCTAACTATGTTGTACAGAAAGTGCTGGAAACATGTGATGACCAGCAACTTGAACTAATCCTTAACCGAATAAAGGTGCACCTAAATGCTTTAAAGAAGTACACATATGGGAAGCATATAGTTGCTCGTGTAGAGAAACTTGTTGCTGCTGGAGGTAATTCTAATTTCTTTTCCTGCTTTATGATAATTCTTTTGGCATGTTGTGTTTCCTTTGACACTTGGTTTTGTTGTTGGGCAATTGATTCAAGACTATAACATGGATGAGTATTTAATTGCATTCAATGAGTCAGGATAAATGAAAATGGCATTTGACTTGTGACTTCAATTGTCACAGTTATCAACTCAATGTCTTGTACTGATTATACACAAAAGTCAGTTAAATAGTCTCTGTTTTACATTTAACCAAAACATGTATGCGAAAATTGTATGGTTTTCTGAATTTGCCAAAAATGAGCCTCAAGCCTTTATTTCCAACATAAGGTTAGCAACCTCTGTGTATTATTATATTTTTAAATAGAAATTAGGCTTATTTTAAGTCTGACAAGTGGTCTTTTAACTTTTTGCAGAGAGGAGGATTAGCATCCTGACCCTGCAGCCAGCCGCGTAGATGGCATAGGAGAAGTTGTACAGCTAACTGAGGATAGTATGAGCGCCTCTCTTACTTTATTTTAATATCATCTAGTGAACAGCTCTGTCTATTTATTCAGGTAGATAAGAGCTTTATTGAAAATAAAAATTTGTCCGGTTGTACTTAAAACTGTACATTGTTAGTTGGAGGATATACCTAGATTCAGGCTAGCCGAGGCTCAGATGATGAACATGCTGTTGCCATTGCAGAGGAGATAAAAATTTACTGTACAAGTTTTAAGGGTGTAAAAAAAGGGAGGTAGTGGATTTTGTGATAATGATGACTGTACAAAATATTACCATGGCCTTTTTCATTTATGTTTTGGAATTTTCTAATGTATGGGATCTTCTATTTAAACAACTCTTTACCACCGTATCACGGTTGTGGAATGCTTGAAGATGTGATGTTTGCTGAAGCATATTTTGCCTCATCTTTTGAAATTCGGATGCATTTTTTGTTTTATTGTTGAATTTGGTCGACTCAGTCCAATTTGTTGCAGAACTTTTCCTTCTCTCAGTTCTACTTGATCAAGTCATTTTTAGTTCATTAAAGACACAAGTGTAGGCATATATTTATGGTTTGAGATATGGTGTGTGCATATCTGAACTGACAGTTCGGATTACCATTCTATTTATGAGATAAAAAAGTTAATTGAATTACTATTTTACATATATGGGATAAAAAATATTCTTTTGTTTTTGAAATATTTGAAATAAAGTGATTTTATTATTGTGTTTTTTTAATAGATTTTTATTTTTAAATTATTGAAAATTGAGAAATTTAAAATTTTGTTATTATATTTTGCAAAATAGGCAATTTTTATTGTTAGGTTCGTAGATATACTTTATTTTTAAAATAGATGAAATGTGGTATTATGGCTTGAAATAATTGTGGTTAAAATCACTTTTTTACCGAATAAGGCTGAATTGACTCGTTAGCTTGGTGTGCACTGCATACACAATATACACCTCACCGAGTGTAGATAAAATATTTCCACACGCAACAAGTTCAGATCGAATTTCAAGATTATTAAAATGGTGTTCAGGCCATTGCATAACAATCTTGACAGAAACAACATTAAAACATATTATCAAATTAAGTGCAAATTACATGAACAAAACTAGCAGAGGGATAAAGCAATTACATTGTTGATGCTACTTCTCCCCACTACTTAGAATTAGGAGGGCAAAAGGTAATAAGATACGCAGGAGCCTTGCAAGTCTTAAGCCCTGAAGCATCATCATAAGCATAACAATAAGCCCTTGGGCAAATTGCCTTGAAAAAATGACCATAAATACTCGGCTTACACTTTTCAGGATCTGCATATTCCCCAGTGCAACAATACTTATCACTCTTACCAGCCAAACAACCACTCTTACACCCCACCACTTTCCCTTTCCGTTTCACCACCAATGTCTCCGGGCAACAGATGTTCACATCCGCCTCGCATGCGGCGGCCTTACACTCTCCTCCGCCGCCTACAGGCACCATAGAAACCGGAACGTTAAACCCATCAACCAAACTAACATCATAGTAATGCAGTTCAGAGCCTGAAGTCCCTAATGTCATTTCAACTAGAGTTGCTGGAGGAACGCCGCCAATGCCTCTACACTGTAAAAGACCCGTGCAATCTCCTGTCTGGCACGAGCCTTTTCCGGTTGTTTTGGAGAAACGACAGCCTTGTCTTGGCCAGATTCTGCCTGACCATTTGTCAGGGACTTGAAGGATTTTTTGTTCACCGGCGGCTAGATGGAAACCGCCTTCTCGTGGCGTTTCGTGGCCTGCTGTGCCGAGAAGTCCTGGCCATATGCTGTCATTGCAGTTGTTCACTATAATCAAATCAGTTCCATCTGCAAGAAAAACATTAAACATCCAAAAATTTGACTTTTTTAACATTAAAGAAGATTATAAAGAGAAATTATAGAAGACATTTGAAATATGATGAGTGAACCTGAGAAAAAAGAGGAGGAGATGAAAAAGAAGAAGAAGAGAAATGAAGGTTTTTTCATGGTTGAATTGTTATTGTATATACGAATCAGTATGTGCAGTGTGTTCCATAGATGATAAAAGAGAAGTTTTATCCCTTATTTATTGCCACTCAGAAAACAACAATTGCTTGTTAAAAGACGGTTGGGTTGGCTGGAAAGGGTGTTTTACTAGTCAGTTATAGTCACTTTTTTCAGTCTATTTTATTTCCAACAGAAAAATAAAAAAATGGAAACTATTAAAATGATATTTTTTCTTTGATGAAAAAAAAATGTTATTCAACTTAATATAGGAATTGAAACAAAAGTTGTTACATTTTATTTTATTTTTTCTTTAGAATAAAGGGACAACTTACTTCTGCATCAGAATGACAACAAACAACTGAAACAAGAGTGTGTACTGTAAGAAATTTATTTAACTATAAAAGAAATGGACAATTTCACACTGGTCTTTTATAGGACTATGCATTTTTGGTAGAATAAAAAAAGGAAATGGCATAAAATATAATTTAAAAATACAATTTTTAATTTTGAGTTTTAAATATATAGATATATATTTTTTTAAAAATATCACTTTTCATATTAAGATAAATTTTATCTGTTAATGGAAATTATGGTTAATCAAAACCAATGCGCTAAGTAGAATTAAGATAATTGGATTGCTCCAATACACTCATCAGTCATGTCTTGCTCTGTAGCAAGTTATCCTGTCTTGCGTTAGCAAGTTTGTCTTTTCTACATTTGTTGGTTTCTTTCTCTTTTTTTGTTGCTTTATGTTATCATGGAAGTCAAAGGAAATGAGGACGGAAACATTGATAGTCTGTGTGCAAATTTGACGATAGAAGATGACGCAGATGAAGGTATTGTTGTTGTAGATGAAGATGCAGATATTGAAGTAACACCATTTCGTTGGAGTCTAGTTGGAAAATTTTTAACTGATAAACAGATAAACATCGTCGCCATGAAAAACACTTTGGCTAATATTTGGAGGCCTGTTATGGGAGTATTTATTAAGGATGTAAATCCTAACTTATTTATATTTCAGTTCTTTCATGAACTTAATATGCAAAGAGTGATTGATGGCGCTCCCTGGACTTTTGACAACCAGTTGCTTGTGTTTCATAAACTGCAACCAGATGATCAACCTCAGAAGATGCCCCTTTTCTTTGCCAGTTTTTGGGTTCAAGTCCATGATCTTCCTCCAGGTTTTATGTCGCTGAAAGTGGCTCAAATGATTGGCAATTATGTAGGTGAATTTATCTCTGCCGATCCTAACAATTTTACTGGTACATGGAGAAGTTTTATGCGGATTAGGGTAAGCATTGATGTACGACAAAAGCTGAAAAAGGAGATGAAACTAAAGAAGGCTGGGGGTGAAGGGGTGAGAGTAGCGCTCCAATATGAACGACTTCCCTTGTTCTGTTTCATTTGTGGGATGTTGGGGCATAGCGAGAAGTTTTGTCGAAAGTTATTTCAGAATCCTATAGGTACAGTTGGAAGAGCTTATGATGAATCTATTAGAGTTAAGCCCCGTAGATCACAGACATTGGTGGGGAATCAGTGGCTTCGAAACTCTTCTGTTAGTTTTTGCCCGGTGTCGGAAGGTACAAACCCTACGACGGAGCTGAGGGAGCATGGTGGTGAATTGGGTAACTGTAATGGTATGGGGTCTGAGAGTGGCGTGGGAGTAGGCTCCATGGAGCAGAATATGGAGGATAAGGGGGCTAAAAATAAGGAGATTTATAAGGAAAGTGGTGGACTTAGGAAGATGGTTATTGGGTCAAACTCGGGAGGTAGTAAGGATATGGAACGTGTGATTATGACTGATCTCAAGCGGCGTCGTTTGGAGAATGAGGCAGTGATGGACTCTGATGATGGGCTTATAACTGCTACTCAACCATTAGACGAAGCTGGGCCAAAAAACCTATTATTGGCGGGTCCTGGACACCAGGCCCGCCGCCCATTATGTGTTGCCTAAGTTGGAACTGTCGTGGGCTGGGCAACCCACGCACAGTTCGGATGTTGAGAGCCCATGTAAGAGAATGTAGGCCCCAATTTGTGTTTCTTATGGAGACTCTGTGTAACTCAAAAAAGGTCCAGGATATTAAGGCGTTATTAGGTTTTGAAGGATGTTTTATAGTGGAGTGTATTGGGCACAGTGGTGGGTTGGCTCTGTTTTGGAAGGATAAACATGCAGCTAGATTGATTAGTTATTCTCGCAACCACATTGATGTAGAGGTGCAGCTACGAGATAATGGTGGGTGGAGGTTGACCTGCTTCTATGGTATTCCAGACCGGGCTAAAAGACAGATCTCATGGCAATTGTTAAGAGACTTGTCTAATAAATGCTCTCTTTCGTGGTGCATTATTGGCGATTTCAATGACATTGTGTGTCTGCAGGAGAAGAAGGGGGGTAGATCGCAACCAACTAGATTGATGGATGGTTTCCGAGATGCAATCTATGATAGCAATTTGCTGGATCTTGGGATGCAAGGGTATGAATTCACTTGGTTTAGGCGTAATGGGAACTGCGATTGTGTTGAGGAACGCCTAGATCGAGCAATGGCTACTCCAACTTGGTTAGATAGATTCTCTCAGTTTAAGGTGGTAAATCTAGAAGTCACCTCTTCAGACCACTCCCCTATTTTCTTAGATATTTCTTCTCCCCAAGTGAGGCGTGGGTATAAGCGTTTTCATTTTGAAAATGCATGGGTTCTGGAAAAGGATTTTTACTCGGTTGTATCATCTAGTTGGAAGAATAATGCGGAGTGTTCTGTTTTTGAGAAGATTGATGCTTGTAGTAAGGCCCTTGCAGCTTGGGGCAACTCGGTAACTGGAGATTTTAAGAACAGGTTGAAGAATTTTCGCCTTCTTATGAATACGGCTAGGATTAAAAATGGGACTGTCAATTGTGCAGAGTACCAGGAGGCTAATGATCGGTATCATGACACACTTCGTCAACAAGAAGAGTTTTGGAAGCAAAGAGCGAAGCTACTGTGGTTGAAAGGGGGCGACTCTAATTCCAAATATTTTCATGCTGTGACATCTAAGCGCAAAAGAAAGAACCGTATTTCTCAATTGAGAGATCCTACGGGTAGACTTTGTGACTGGAGCTCTGGCTTAGGGGATGTTATCAAAGATTATTTTACAAACATATTTACTGCTTCGACTTCCAATACAGGTCTTATCAGTAGTTGCGTTGAACAGAGAGTGACAGAAGAACAGAATGCTTGGCTATTACTTGAGTTCACTGCAGATGATATTAAAACTGCCATCTTTAGTATGCACCCAGATAAGGCACCGGGAATGGATGGTTTTAATCCGGGGTTTTATCAAAAATGTTGGAACATTGTGGGTCCAAACGTGAGTAGAGAATGCCTTCAGATAATTCATTCTTGTTCACTACCTACAAGATTGAGGGATACTATTATAACTCTTGTGCCGAAGAAGCAACAGGTAGAAACTATGGCTGATTTGCGACCAATAGCATTATGTAATGTGCTATATAGAATTGTATCCAAAATGCTAGCTAACAGGCTGAAGCAACTGTTAGCATCACTCATCTCAGATGTGCAAAGCGCTTTTGTGCCCAATAGACTGATAACTGATAATGTCGTGGTCGCGTTTGAAATCATGCACTACCTTAAAAGAAAATCTCAAGGGAAAGATGGTGTGGCAGCGCTCAAATTGGATATGAGCAAGGCTTATGACCGGTTAGAATGGCAGTATCTGTCTGATGTTCTTTGAGCTCTTGGTTTTCATAGTCGGTGGATTTCCTTGATGCGTATGTGTTATGAGTCTGTCCAGTATTTTGTGAATTGTGAAAACTCTCTGATAGGCCCAATATCAGCTACACGAGGGTTGCGCCAAGGTGATCCTATATCGCCGTATCTCTTTATATTGGGAGCTGAAGGTCTGTCGGCTTTTATTAAAAGGCATGAAGAAGCTAAGTTCATTTCAGGGTGTCGCATTGCTGCTGGAGCCCCATCTATTAGTCATCTATTTTTTGCTGATGATTGTTATATTTTCTTCAAAGCAACGAAGGGTGAAGCTGAGGTTGTTAGGAGTATTCTTGATATATATGCTGGGGATTCGGGTCAGATGGTCAATTATAACAAATCCTCTCTCAAATTCAGCTCTAATACTTCGGATTGGGTAAGAACACAGGTGCGGACTACCCTATCTATTACTTCATCTTGTGAGCATGAGAACTATCTTGGCCTCCCTTCATTGATTGGTCGAAGCAAGAAGCAAGTGTTTGCCTTTATTGAGCAGCGAATATGGCAGCGGTTGCAGGGCTAGAATAGGTCTCTACTATCTCGAGCTGGTAAAGAGGTATTATTGAAAACAGTTGTGCAAGCGATACCTAATTATGCTATGAGTGTGTTTATGCTTCCCCTTGGTTTATGTAAGAAATTGGAGCGCATGTTTAATAAATTCTGGTGGGGATCAAACAAGGCTGAGAAAATGGGGATTAATTGGATGAGCTGGAGTCGATTGTGCTGGCCTAAGAAGCTTGGGGGGTTGGGTTTCCGTTCATTACATGATTTCAACTTGGCACTTTTGGGGAGACAGTGCTGGAGATTATTAAACAACAGCTCTTCATTGATGGCACAAGTTCTTAAAGCACGGTATTATCCTCATACTCCATTCTTAAGAGCGAAGCTAGGTGGTAATCCAAGTTTCATTTGGCGTGGAATAATGGCAGCTCAATCTGTTGTAAGTAGAGGATGCAAATTGCGAGTTGGATGTGGAAACACTATCTCTGTTAAACACGATCCTTGGCTTCCAGAGGTGGATAATCCTCATGTGAGTTCTGTGCTTGATTGTTCTTATGACTCCCTTCATGTTTCTGACTTAATTGATCAGGAGACTAGGCAATGGAGGCATGATCTTATCAACTCTCTCTTTAATGAAAGGGATAAGAAGCTAATTGGTAGTATTCCTCTTGGCTGGAGTAGACGCTCTGATATCTGGCAATGGATGCTTGAGAAATCTGGAACTTACTCAGTTAAGTCTGCCTACAGGATGATTAACCAGTCTCCCCCAAATTTTAATAGTCAAATGGATCCATCTTGCTGGAACAAATTTTGGAAATTATTGATACCTCCTAAGATGAAAACCTTTTGTGGAGGATTATTCATGGGGTTATTCCGGTGAGAGACCAGTTGGTGAGGAAAAATTTAGATGTGGCTCCGATCTGTCCGTTGTGTGGGTCAGCTAATGAAACTATTTTCCACTTGTTTATTGCTTGCTCTGTTGCTCGTAATGTTTGGTTAAAAGCTGATGTTGGGCTGTTAGGTGGGAACTTCAATGATTTTAATACCTGGTTTATTTTTGCTATTCAACATCTGTCACCTTCTCATTGTGCCATGGTTATCTCGGTTATCTGGGGTATCTGGAGAGCTAGGAATGATTTATTGTGGAAAGGAATCTCACTCTCACCGGCTGCTATATGTTATCTGGCTAAGGATGTGCTCAAGGCTTGGGTAACGGCTAATAAGGAACACTCTGATGCTGAATCGAGTTCTTCATCATCTCTTCATATGAGGTGGTCTCCCCCTCCAGCTGGGAGTATTAAGATCAACACTGATGCTGCCATCTTCTCTTCTTCCCTAAGGACTGGTGTAGGCTTCATTGTTCGGGATTCGGTTGGAAAATTCATGGCTGCTGGGCATAAGTCTTTCTCTGGTGTGCTAGATCCATGTGTTGCTGAAGCTCTAGCCATTAGAGAGGCTTTGAGCTGGCTGAAGACTAAAGAGTTTAGAGTGGTTGCTATTGAGTCAGATTGTCTGTTGGTTGTTAATGCTATTAAGAATAGATGTAGTTTTAATTCTGATTTATCCTTAGTCATAGATGATTGTCTTGCTATGTCGAATGTTAACCATTCTTTTGGTTATGTCAAAAGATCAGCGAATGGATGTGCACATATGTTAGCTCGTGCCTCTGATTCGGTGTCTGATCTTTGTATCTGGGACTTGTCTCCCCCGCTGTTCTTGGCTTCAACCTTACAGGCTGAGGCGGTGTCTTCTTAATGAAGTGCAGTGTTTATTTCAAAAAAAAAAAAAAAAAAAAACCAATGCGCTAAAAGTGGAATCCTACCCAAATTCGAATACTGACAAAATTCCACAAATCATTATAATCTCATAATTAAATAATCTCATAAATTCCTAAAATTTCACGTATCATTTCTCAAAAACCACTCTCTTCATTTGAGCCATTACCGTTTGTGTTCTCAAAAACCACCCTCAAAACCAATCACCTATGTTTTCTACCGATTTCTGCCACCAATCTCACCGCCATAAGAATTTTACAAGTTGAAAATTTCATCTTCTCCTGGTGTTTGCTGTGCTGATTTTGAGCCACACATAAAAACTAATATCGTTTAACTGGATTTATTTAACTCTGTTCAGATTTCTCAAATTATTTCTATTGGTTTTTTCAAATTTTGGTTTCTTAACTAGACATATTTGGTATGATAGTGAATATAAGAAAGTCTAGGCCTTCACTAAATGGTATCAGAGTCTACCTAACTCATTCATCCAACACGAGGTCGCAAGTTCGAATCCCAAAAGAAGCAGCGCAAGGGTCGGAAGAGCGTGGGCCCTTGTTGTGAGGGAAGAGTGCAGAGCGTGGGCCCCTATTGTGAGGGAAGAGTGCAAGCAAAGCGTGGTGGATATAGGAAAGTCTGGGCGTTCACTGACAGTTATGGCTTTTAGTTGAAACCTTTGTATACAAATGCTATCCAGTGGTATAACAGTTTCTACCAACCTGTATGCTAAATGCTACTAATTAATGCACATCAGTATACCGAGAAAAAGCAACTGGTATAGCAAATTATACAATTGGAAATTCCATTTTACATCTTGGTATACCTATGTATGCTGATGCATATATATTTACATATCAAACTAAATTGTTGTAATTTTCAACTTCAATTTGGTATCAAGCTATACTATATGATATACGTAATTTTAGTGTTGAAATTACTCATTTATAGGTTGATATACTTATGTATATAAAGGCATACGAAGCGGTATGTGAAATTCGACCTTTTTGGTTTCATTTTTTGTTACATTGCCTTTGTGATCATCTGAGCTTTTGACGTGATTCACGTGCTGAAAGCATAGCAGTGAACATTCAGTGATCCGGATCCTAATTATTGGACAACGAGAGCAAAATTACTTTAACAAATGTCAAACACTAAGAATTAGGCCCTCCTATTAAGACTGAAGAGAATTGAGTGCTAATTAGAAAAGTATCCGAGAAAATTTTTTAACGTCTTGGCTTTAAGCAAGCATCCGAGCGAGTTAGAATTTTCCGCAATCATGTGGGCAGCACCTTCTTTTGCTCCCATGAAATGATATACATAAGAATTGAAAAATTCTTTGCATGTGTCCAGTATATAAATTGTACTTATATCAACTAAATTTATAATGAATTATCAGTTATTACATGTAATTAGTAATCGAAAAATGGAAATTTCATTCATCTCGGTGCAATACAATATATTTTTTAATCCATTACAATCTCCATTACATTACAATATAATGTCTCTTACCAAATATAGCCTGAGAATTAGGCCCTCCAATTAAGACTGAAGAGAATTGAGTGCTAAGAAAAGTATCCGACAAATTGTTTTAACGTCTTGGCTTTAAGCACGATCGAGTAAGAATTTTCCGCAATCATGTGGGCAGCACCTTCTTTTGCTCCCATGAAATGATATACATAAGAATTGAAAAATTCTTTGCATGTGTCCCGTATATAAATTGTACTTATATCAACTAAATTTATAATGAATTATCAGTTATTACATGTAACTAGTAATCGAAAAATGGAAATTTCATTAGTCTCGGTGCAATTAATCTTGCCACCATAGTTCACATAAATACTAAATTTTTTAAGTTTTTTTTTTTTTTTTAGATCAAACTTTCATTAAGAGGGATACAAAAAGTTTGACGGTAAATGCAACCAAACATGAAAAACAGATAAAAAAATTGAAACCCTAACTAAATTATAAACTATAGAATTAATTCGCTAATTTTTTTAATAAAAACAAATTTTACATTTATTAAAATAGAATACAAACTAACACAATCATCTAATATAAAATTCAAAACAAAATTTAAGTGAGTGCCACAATTAAGAGTTTGAATTCAATTTTAATTAGAAACATTTGAATATTTGACAAAGCACATTTGTCTTCAACCTTTGTTTTGTTTTTAGCATTGATTCTCTAATCAATAAGCTTGAGCTTGATTGGTTCGTTTTTTTAAACTAAAAAATAAAAAAATTGAATAAAATGCCATGTTAGTGAATTGGTTTAGTGAAGGTGAGTGGAGTTCAGTGGACCAGCCAATGCGATCTTGCCACGTTAGATCTGAATCGATTTAGTTGGCTTATTCAATATAATAATTTCGGATTATATTCCATGTATTAGTACGTAATGACCCATTAAACATTGACTTTTGTGTTTTTATGAGAAAATTTATACTACTTTTCACATCCATTTTCTTGCAATTTTATATAAATATAAATATATATAAAATCTATTTCACTGTCAAGTTTGAACATAAAAAAATATTTGACTATATTGATTACATGGATAAGAAACAGTGAATAAGAAAAAATAATCACAAAGAACTCAAAACATCATAGAATATTCTTAATTTGCTCTTTTCATAGAATTTAGTGATCATGCATGTCCTTTTTTGTTAGACAGTCCGAAACATGTTCTGCATATAACACAAAAAGATGTATCAATCCATAAATAGTACAAAAACTTTAAAACATTAATCTTTGCTACAAATAGCTGCCAGATTGCAGTAAATAATCCATATGGTCGACCTAGTTTGGCATTGGTTTTTTGGGTGCACGATTGCTTTAAATAGTGATACCAATACCCTTCCAATTCAGCAACCAAATTTTGTTTCTGCTAGAATATACTAACAATTACACTACCCAACAATTCTCCCCCCCCCCCCCCCCCCCCCAAAAAAAACACACACACAATGAAGAATCATCAAATAAACGTCAATAATGTGCCCAATGAAACCATAGTGTTCAAGAAATTCCTATCAAATCCCGACCAGAGTACTGAATCGATTTCAAGTTGGACCTGACCATAAGTGTAATTTTACTGCCTATGATCAGCATGGTAAGGCGTGGCCATTCGTGCTAGCGACACGTCATGAAGGACATAGCAAGCCAATTCTTAACCAAGGCGAATGGCAAAAATTTGTGAAGGCTTATAATCTTGGTGCCAATGAATATGACGCTGTGGTTTTTTACATACCCCATGATGATCCTCACTTGCAAGTTCGAGCTCTGAAAATGGTCATGGTATTCCCTGAGACACCGGTTTGGACTGAATTTTGAAAATATTTTGATGTTGGAGTGGTCCTTAACCTGCAAGTTTAATGGTGAGTTTATAAGTAAAAAAATGGAGTTAAAAGTTTCTCACCGTTAACTTGTTTTCCAGAGGATCATATCTCATGCACTGGGTTCAGGTAAAAATTTTCTTAATACTTAGTGTTGGAGGGCAATGATTTGACGTGAAAATATTTATTTGGTCATATATATACGCGTGTGTGATTGATAAGCTTAGTGTTTTGCTAAGAAAAATCCATTCTTACCCGACATCGCACTTCTTTTTTCTCTCCCATTGACTATTGCTTTAGGATTGGAATATGAATTTCAATTATTATCAGTTTCGTAGTATCCCAAATTATTACAAGATAATCAGGTAAAGATTTCTGATTAGGTTAAATAGCCCAAATGTTCTGGAGCTTTATATTTTAATTTCTTTCTGTTATTGTACGGCACTTGACAAAATTAGTGAACAATCTTTTTTTTTTTTTTTTTTAAGTTCTCAAAATCAAGCTCTTCAGAATTTCAAACAAGAACTGAATCGAAGATATAATATTGATTTTCATTTTATTATCTTTTTTCTCTTTTGGACTATCCTATTTTATTCGAATAAGTACACATTCAGTCCACCAAAATTTGGGTTTTTTTTTAGTTTGGTGTGATTTGTGCTAAAATTCGGAATAGTGGTGCTACAGGAAAAGAATTTAGATTTTTGGTGTGTCGGAAAACGGCACACATAGTTGCCGTTTTTTGGAAAGGAGGGGCCCACGATAAAGTGGGAAAAGTTGCCAGAAAACGGCAACAATATGTGCCGTTTTCTGGCACAAAATATATTTTTTTTATTTTGTCCAGGCGCAAAACGGCACCGTTTTGCGCCTGGCGGTGGATATAGACCAGTCAGAAAACGGCAATGTTTATGCCGTTTTCTGACAGTCAGAAAACGGCACAGATGGTGCCGTTTTCTGACCAGATTCCCTGCAGCGCACAGTGAGAGCTTACTGTGCGCTGCGCCCCATCAGACCCGTGAAGTGCATCACGGGTATGTAAAATTGCTTAAATAATTTACCCATTCTCTTTATAAAGGAACTCTTCAGATTTATTTCATTTCTCTGCTTTCAAACGTATAACCGGTATTCTTATATATATTTTGCGTTTCACTTATTCAGTACATATTTACTTATATAGATGTTTATTTCGTCTTAATATATGAAATATAATAGTCGTTGGTGTTGCGGTGAAGAAAAGGAAAAAGGTATGAATTTGTGAATAATGCACAAAATATTTATGTTAAAAACATTTGAGTGTATGCTTAATATTTTTATTGTCATATTTTAATCACAGGTGCAAGAAAAGTTGTATTCAAGTTTCAAGTATAATTTGAACAGGTAATTTTTAATGTATTTTTTATGCATTATATAAATTATGTGTGAATGGATTATAATAGTTATCGATTATATATTATTGTAAAGTTAATTGAATTAATTTGTAGTTGTGAATTTGTGTAACGATACGGGATGAAATCGTAATTTTGTGGCCATACTTAACTAGCATGTGTTAAGTTATAAGCATAATTTGAATAGGTAAAGTTCTTAAGTTCTTAATTTTTTTTTTTGTATGATATAAATTAAGTTTGAATAGGTGATGATAGTTATCGATTATATGTTGTTGTATAGTTAATTGAATTAATTTATAATCGTGAATATGTGTAAAGTTATGGGTTAAAATTATTAGATGATTTAGATTAAATAAAATTAGTTGCATCAAAGAATCTAATTTTGAAGGGAAATTAAAATATGTGGGTAGTATGTAAACATCGATGATATTTAAAATATTGTTTAATTGAAAATTTTAATTACATTAAACGTAGGAGGACAAAAATGTCGATTCCAGCCATCTTTATATTACATAGTGGAGGGCAGTCAATATGGGGTACGGCCGGTTATCAGTATGATACGTCAAGCTCATCAGGACGCTCGAGGCGAATGAAACTTAGAAATAAACCCACATATCAGGATCTTATTCATAAAATATCAGTAAAATTGGATCTATCTGTTGATGTAAGGGTTAGTAGAGTAATATATAAGTGTCCTGTAAACAGTCAGGGCTCGTATTCTTGGGCACTTATGGATGTTACCGACGACGATGACATAGATCAAATATTTGAAAATTTTGTAATATTTCCTGGATATACGGTGGCGGAGTTAATTATTGAAACCGAAAAAATCCTGATTGGGGATGAACAGAATGTGGTGAACGTTTGTGATAACATGAATAGGGATAATGCTGGAGATCCAACTCCGACGGGGGATCAGAGAAATGTATTTGTTGATGAGTTAAATGTTGCTTGCAGTAGTGGGACCGTATTTGCTATACAGTGTGAGGATCCTTCACAGAGGGAAGGGAATGATGATTTGGAAACGATAGAAGCAAGTCCAATTAGAGAGTTTAGAGGGCAGGTTGAAATTAATATTGGGTCAAGTTCAAGGGATGAATGTCGAGACGGTGCAATTAGCGGCATAGCTGATAACGAAAATGGGTACATTTCTCCAAGTTTAGATCCCGAGGAGGACGACCAGGAGATTGACTTGAATGATGCATTTGAGGAAACGGGTATTAGAGAAGTTGATCAAGTTAGTACTGCTTGCCCAACCCATGTTTCAGAAGGCATGCAGAATATGAATATTAACGATGTCAGATATAATGTGGGAGGACATAATGAGATTTCACGGTTTCAATTTCCGTCATTGCACCATACAAATGTCAATATCGCAGAAGCGGAGATTAACATGTCGAATGATTTACCAACAGGGAGGTGGGACGGTGTATCTGAATTTTCTGAAGGGTTGCTTTTCACTTCGAAAGATGAAGTGAAGGCATGTGTGAAGAAATGGTCAATTATGAACAATGTTTCTTACAAAGTTGTGGAATCAAAACCATCTTTTTGGGTTGTTTGTTGCTCAAGAGCAGATGAAACTGGTTGTCAGTGGAGGTTACGTGCCATGAAAAAGAGGACATGTGCATACTGGATAATCAGTGTGTACAAGGCAGCACACAGCTGCACAACATCACTACTTTCTCAGCAGCACAGACAGTTAGATACGCAGATCATTTGTGACTGTATCTTAGAGATGGTTAGTGCAGCCCCCGATCTAAAAGTTAGTGTTATAATGGCCGACATGAGGAACCGTTTCAACTATGATGTCTCGTACAGCAAGGCTTGGTATGCGAAGACTAAGGCGCTAGAAGAAATTTTTGGCAACTATGAGGATTCGTACGGAAAATTGCCAGTTTATCTTAAAGCAATGGAAAGGTACAATCCGGGATTCTGCTATGAATTTGTTGTTGATGATAGCGCGAAACAAAACTGTACGCAATTCAGGAGACTATTTTGGACATTTAAGCCATGCATAGATGGGCTATCACATTGCAAGCCGGTCTTGCTAATAGATGGGACGTTCATGACGGGAAAGTTTCACCAAACTCTTTTGATTGCCAGTTCTATTGACGGTAACAATTATCTATTCCCGACAGCATTTGCCGTAGTTGAGGGAGAAAATAAATCTAGCTGGGCGTGGTTCATGACATGCATAAGGCGGTATGTCACAAAACAGTCAGGAATAACAGTTATTTCTGACCGACATGCTGGCATTTTGGCATTATTTCGCGATGAAAATAGCGGGTGGAGGGAGCCATTGGCATTCCATCGTTATTGTCTACGCCATTTCGTGTCTAACTACAATACCGCACATCGAAATCCCAAAATCAAGGACATGTTGTATAAAGCAGGTACGTCTCAATTAATTTTTCGATAATATATTTCTCAACAGTTGCGAGCATGTTTGAATGTAAATGTCTTCTTTTATTTGCAGCAAGCAAATTTCAGCCGAGAAAATTCTTCAAAATAATGGAAGAGATAAAGAAACTCGATGATGACTCGTACATTTGGGCCATGCAAAATAACTTGGAAAAGTGGACATTGTCGCATGATAATGGGCAAAGATATGGCAACGCTACCACAAATATTGCCGAAAGTGTCAATAGTGCTTTAAAGGGCGTACGGATGATGCCAGTTTGTAGTGTTGTGGAGCACGTATTTGCGCGACTGGTGAAATATTTCGATGACCGAAGGACCATGTATCGTGCCCAGATGGCGGCGGGTAATAGGTACACTTCAAGATGTATGCTGGAGATGAACAAACGCGCTGAAAAGGCCACGGAGCACAGAGTTGAAAGTTTTGACAGACGTGTTGGGCTTTTCGTTATAAGGACAAGAAATCAAAAGAGCAGGCGAAAAGGGAATAACTCACAAGCAGTTAATTTGGATTGCCGCACATGTGAATGCGGTAAGTTTCAAGGGACAAAAATGCCATGTTCACATGCAATTGCAGCTTGCATGCATGTTCGTGTTGACATGTGGACATATGTCGATAAATGTTACAAACTGTCAGAGGCACTGAGTTGTTACCAGGCCTTCTTCCAACCTCTGTCACACCGTGATTATTGGGAGCCGTATGTAGGTCCGACAGTGATTCCCAACCCGGAGCTAGTACGTAAAAAGGGCAGACCACGAACGGCCAGATATAGAAATGAAATGGATAGAACAGAACGTAGTCGGCCTAATCGATGCACGTTATGTCGGAATGAAGGTCATAACAGAAATACATGCCCAAATGTGGCCGGTCCGTCTGAATATACGTCTAGGTATCCTTGATTTATTTAGTTTGTATGAATTGCTAATATGCACTGTATGCTTTAAGTTCGGTTTGTATAAGTGTGACATATTTGAGAATATTTGTTATTGTATTCTTTTGTGTTTTGATCATATATTAATATAATGTTTGTATTTTTGGGCTTTCATATTTAATTATTTAATTAGTTAAACCATGAGAATGACAATGAAACTGAGGCCTTGCATATTAATTATTGTGTTAATTTTAACCATATTATATTTAATGTATTAATATATTATTATAATTTTTCGGACTAATGAAATTAGACATATCGACATTTAAATGGACAACGAAGATAATATTTGTAATGTTCAATCTATTAGTCTTTCGGCATTCACGTAATAAGTAGGCATAAAAAAATATGTATAATTACGGTAATAGATGTGATCCTGTCCCGCATCTAGTTGGCCTTCTAAGTCGTCCGGGAAACCGCCGCGGTTGTTGGGCTTCAGGATTGCTTGGGCCTTCACCCCCTGCCTCGTCCGAGTCAGTAGGTGGATCTGTCGGCAAGAAATGGTCGGAGGGTACCCCACTAGAGCTAGAATCACCGCTGACTACGTCACGGTAGAATTGTGTGAATGATGGTGCTTGTCCTTCATTTCGCTGAAGGTTCGGGTCCTCAAAGCCGCCAAAAATACTTTGGACAATTTGTGATTGCTGCTGGGCGATAGATGATTGTGGATCCTCACAAAATGCCGGGACGCGGTATTCTATGGGTGTCTGAAATACATCTGAAGACATGGGGAAGCTAGGATTGTTATAACTTGAACCACCTACATCAGCATGATCAAAACTCGTTGAACCAACTTCGTACGATGTAACATTTATGCTAGGAAATGGCATCGTGCATTGTTCACTCGGACATTGAATTTCATTAAAAGGCCACGACATGGGCGGTGGAACTTGCATGACATTAGGGTTGTTATACCTCTCTGGAACAACTGCCCGCCTGTCAGCCATCCCTCTTCGACGTCGCTGTGTCCTAAAGTCTTGAAACTGAGTTTCCATCGGTGGAATATTTATTGTATTTGGTGCCGGCTGCCTTGGATACTCAGTTTGGAATCTAGATTCATGACCAATTGCACCAAGTATACTGGACATTAACCCTCGACCCCTTACAGCATCACCTTCATCATGTACTAGTCTTTCGAGGCCATCCGCCTAAAAATATATTACGCGACATACAATTAGTGAACAACCAAATGAAGCGCCATACAATTGTGTGATAAAAAATATATTTCACAAACGTGACAAGATTTAAATACTTACGGCAGCTGCTCGGTTTGCGCCGCTTGGAGTGATCCATCGTCTTGTTCGTTGTACATACCACTGCATGTACTCAGAACGAATGCTTAAATGTTGTCTCTGCCCTTGGCCAATTACAACCCTATTATGGCGGTTTCTCCACTCATTAATGAATGCTGAAAATTCTAAAGCCCAATTCACCGCATTTTGTCCACGCAAGTCTATAGAATGTAAATTGTCTTGTACCATGGGTGGAGACGGAATTGGTTGGTTAAAACCAAACTGTCTCATTACTCTGTCTGGATGGTGCCATTCAATTATATAGAAGCAAATGAGTGGTACAACAGACATCCAACAGCACTGGCCCCTTCTACAAAATTCTGGGAGCAACTGTATCACATTTGCATAGGGCTCCCATTCAAACTGTAACACACATAAAAATAAACAAATTATTCATAGATAATGTACTGTTTTTTACTAAACGTATTAAGCAGTAAATTTCAATGTCAACCTGTTCTATTGATTGCGTATCTAAAATTTCTCGATACGTATTCGTTTCCATCCTGTGCATATGGATGTTGCGAGGTTCGACGTTACGTGCCCACCTAATAAAACAAATTGCTCATAAAGCAGTTATTTACACTATTTAATAAATTACACGTCAATTAATCAATTTTCTGAATGACACATATACCTGAATCCATAAGGCATGTTAGTATTTATCGTATACGGCTCCACATGTTCCGGTCGAAATTGGGGTAGCCTCTCCCACGCCCACATCTGTAGGAGTTGAAGATATCCTGAAACTCCCTTGGCATCAGGACGCGTTGCCCTACAAAGATCTCTATAAAGCCATGCTAGACAGGCCGACCCCCAACTATATTGGCCAACATTTTCTAAATCCGCTAAAAGTGGTAGGAACATTAAGTGCACTAGTGAAGCATTTTGCGAAGCAAATAACATGCCGCCAAAACATCTTAACATCCATGCACGAGCATGCTGTCGTACGACTTCCGGAGTTGCATTGTTAGGCAACTGATTAAAGGTAGCATCCAACCAGGTCAATTTTACTTTTCCACCACGCATATCATTTTCTGTTGGAACTGATCCTAGTAGCTCATAACATAGTGCTGGCCAATCCATATTTGTTCGACCCGTCACAGGTTCACCGTCGATCGGTAAACCCGTCAAAATTCCCACATCTTCAAGGGTAATTGTGGTCTCACCGCATACCAGATGAAATGTGTGCGTTTCCGGTCGCCATCGCTCAACAAGTGATGTGATTAAATTCCAATCTAAACACACCACTCCTATATTCACTAGCCCCACCAGACCAGCTGCCCTTATATAGGGTAAAATTCTTTGATCAATAGCCGTATAGTGCTCATCTACACTACACCTTCGGGTCCTCAACAAATCCCTCTCAGCCTTCAGCATTCACAAAATAAGGCAGGCCGTAAGCTCAACACCAACAAAAAAAATTAGATTTTGCTCTTCACGTTAAATTTATAACTAAATAATTACCGAATTATTCCAAATTGCATCAGATCGGTGTCTCCCTTGAAGAATCAGCAGTTCCCTATTAATTGGACCCGAATTAATTCGTGCAGCTCCCACATATCGATCCATGACCTCACCTGTATCAATTTTTTCATCATATATGTTAAATTCTTTTAAATAGGATATTAAGTTTTATTCGTTTCATTTTCTTATGATCGTTCACGTTGATTTCAATTTCCCATATATATAACACAAATTATTCGCAATTTACACCACTCCGATATTTTGTTATACCATTTTCGAATATAAATTACAGGACAATTTCTATATTATTACAGAATAAAACTATATAAATATGCTCAAAAATAATTAACATTGCTATATTATAAGTAACACACCGTTCTTCAAACATCAATAATATTACAAATCAAACAACAATTACATTTTTTCCCATCTCACGATCTAATGGACATAATGTTTAGGCCACAAATTATAATTACGCCACCTACAATAAGTTATTTGGGGTACTGGTATTGTATCCCTAACTTTTAAAAATTCTTCTTCACTAATTCCATATACATCTTTTAAAAATATCAAAACAACTTCCTCATATTTTGTCACCTCATCCATATTCCAAATTCTGATAATTACTGGCATAAAAATTAGTGGCACCGTCATCCAAATTGCCTCAACTTTTTTAGCCTCTGTCATTGGATATCCGTGCATTATAATTTCCTGTAATTTTTTATTCATTTGAACGAAGTACTCCGACATTGTCATTCCAATTTCAATTCGGCTGCAATACAAATCATCCCATTTCCTCTTAACTATTGCCACCGCCACATCACCCCTCATCGCTCTAGGGGTTAAAAACGTTCGCACCATCTATAATATTAAATTCACATTAAAAAATGCAACATAAATTTATTATATTTCATATTGGTATATTTTACGTTGTTATATTTTACGTTTTCTAAATTGATTATACGCAATACAGTATCAAAATATGAATTAACTTATTAAACAAATCTACATTACAATTTTATTAAATTTTTCATCATTAACTTTTATTTAGTTCAAGATAGACAACAAAATCTTACCTTCTTAATGCTGAACAAAAATTAATTTTTTCAATACGAACCTCCTGCATTTTGAAATAAAAAATTTATGTTAGTCATAATCGTAACATTAACGTAACAATATTTTTTAATTCAATTGCACAAATTTAATAATATATTTATATCAACCTTAACCTAAAATATTAAAATGACAATATATTAACTACTAATTTTTTCATGCCATATTACCTAACAATTAAAATATTATCTCACAACTACAATATTATTTAATAATTACAAATAAGCAAAAACTTAACTTCAAAATGCTGAACAAAATACTGTTTCTTAATATAACCAGCCTGCATTTTGAAACATAAATTTATATTAGTCAAATTCATCATATTTATGTAATAATATTTTTAATTTCAACCATAACGACTTCTTAATATATTTACATCAATATTAAACTATAATATTCAAATGATAAAATATTACCTAACAACTAAAATATTAGCTAATAATTATACCATTAAATATTAGCTAACAACTTAAATATTATCTCACAACAAAAATATTATCTAATATTAATTTCATGAAATAATTAACTTCACAATACGTATATTGGCCATTCTTTTAATTAAAAATTATACAACAAAACCAAAACAATATAAACCTTACCTCTTCTCTTCTGCTCTTAAGTTCAAAGTGTTGCAAATGAAACGAAACTGCCTACTTATAGGCAATTATTTAAAAAAAAAAAATTTAAATTTAATTTTTTTACATTTTCCCACACAGACCCGTGAAGGCATGGGTCTGGTAAGGCTGCAGCGCACAGTACTTCCCGTGCGCTGCAGCCGCGTGAGGAATAGTGCTTCAGGACAGAAAACGGCATGTAAAGTTGCCGTTTTCTGTCCAGCCTGGCCCACCACTTTCGATGAATAATTGAAAAACCCGCTTTCAATCGGTCAGAAAACGGCACTAACCATTGCCGTTTTCTGACTGGTCTATATCCACCGCCAGGCGCAAAACGGTGCCGTTTTGCGCCTGGACAAAATAAAAAAAATATATTTTGTGCCAGAAAACGGCACATATTATTGCCGTTTTCTGGCAACTTTTCCCATTTATCGTGGGCCCCTCCTTTCCAAAAAACGGCAACTATGTGTGCCGTTTTCCGACACACCAAAAATCTAAATTCTTTTCCTGTAGCACCACTATTCCGAATTTTAGCACAAATCACACCAAACTAAAAAAAAACCCCCAAAATTTACCCTATATTGATAAATATCAACCATTTGATAAAAAAATAACATTTTTGTACTCATGCACGTGGACAAAATTAATATTAGCCCGCTAAAATTATTTGATTGACCCCACTAAATATAATAAAAATAAAAAAATCACCATATCACTAAATCTGGTTAACATTTTAAGTATTACTATTAGTCACGAACAGAATTAGAAAAGCATGGGAGTTGTTTAGTTTTAGAAAATATTTTCGATTTTTCTTTTCCAGTTTGCAATTTCATTTCTTACTTTTCTGTTTTTTAATTTTTCAAAATAAAAAATTGAAAAATGAAAATGATGTTTGTTTCTCTCCTTTTATTAGTATTTTCATTTTCCATCTTCTTTACAATTTTTTTAATATTCTATATATTCTATCAATATAATTATAATAATTGTTGTTTATATTAATAATATTTTAGGTATTGATAAATAAATATTTAAATTAATCAACACTTAAAATGCTAACAAGTATATATGAAAAATTTAGACAAGGTATAGGTGAACAATCCACAAATAAAAACTACAACAAAACTATTGTAGGTGATAATCAACTAGAAACAAAAAAAAAATACAATAATTATAACAAAAAAAATCAATATATAATTAAACAAGAAGTCAATGAGAAAGATGGTCATAAAAAAAAATAAAACTGATCTTGTAGTTGGTTGTTGCAGCAGGAGATGAAATGTTGTATTAGGTTTCTTTTTTATGAATTAGAAGAGAAAATAGTGTAGTGAAATTTGAACACTTCTTTAATAAAGAAAAAATGAGAAAACATATTTTTTGTATTTTTTATACAATAGTTTTATTTTGAAAAATTTAGAAAATAGTTTTCTAATTTTTTAAATTGAAAAATATTACAACTAAACAGTAATTTCAATTTTCTAATTTTCTTGGAGTAATTTTCTTGAAAACTGGCTTTATTTTCTAGACCTTCAAAATAGGGATGATTGCACGGGACGGGGCCTTGGTGGGGTGGGGAATGGGTCACCGGCAATCGCCTTACCCAGGGGAGGGGATTCTCCGTCCTCGCCTCCGTGGATTATAGGGGAAAAATTACTCTATAAATTAATTATAATTGAAAAATCTAAAATCAATCACAAATTAAATTAATATAAATTTTAAAAATTGACAAATCTGAAATTAAATACAATTTAAAACTAAATTAAATAAATATAATTAAATATAATCACTAGATTTCAGAGCGGGAAAATTTCAGGACGGAGATCACAATCTCTTCTCCTGCCCCGAAATCATAAATAGGAATTAATTTCTCCCCACTCCCGTACCGGTGGGGGGAATTTTTGGGAATTCACCACCCTGTTTGATGCGGTTCACCACCGGGGGCACGGCTCCAAAATACAATTCGTTTTTTTAATTAATGTAAAAATGCAATTTACTACTTTTTAAAAATAAAACTTTCTTTGGCAACTCTCATTTAATAAATTATGAGTCACCGAACAAAAAACACTTTTAAATGCAGAAATTCAAGTTTTTTTAAGAAAATAAATTTTAGATGGTTAATTACTGAAATTGCTTTTTGTATAATATTTATTGATAACCCTACAAATATCATTTATATAAAGGTCCATCCAGTCAGCCCAGACCATTGGCAAGGCCTAAGGCCTAATAGCAGAGAGTAGTAGGCGTGGACTCCTAGGCAGTGCAAACGCCCGATCGGCTGATGTGACCGCCAGTCCCATCAGCCGTTTGATACAAGACAGCGCCCATGCCCATCAACTGCTTCCTGTCATTTCGCCGCACACCTACTCTTACTGCCAGTTATCACATCTCAGGCACTCAAGTGCACCTCAACTATCTCTTATAAATAGACCAACCAACGATGGCACCAGCTATTGAATTTATAGCATTCTACCTCTATACATTCTCTCTCTAAAGCTACTAACTTAAGTTTCGAAGTGCTTATGCTTGGTCCGACCGGGCTCTTTCTCTTGTAGAATTCATCCATCCGATCGGATCTTCCACTACGAACCAGCCAACTCTCCTTCTATTTCAAATAAAGACATTATGTGCTTTATCATTTGGTGCTTTTGTTGAGAGACAGCTCCTGGCACCTCCTCCTCATCAGACTCGTTCCCCAGTTGCCGCTTGTGAGGTTGTTGGCCCTTCGAGGTGTGCAAAATTGGGCGTGAGGATGGGACAACGGTAGCTACAGCCGGAGCAACAGTAGCGATAGCCAGTTTCACAGCAGAAATAGGGACAGCGGTGATCGGGGCAGCAATGGAGGAAGCACCCGTTGTGTCCCGCAACGTCTGCATCTCTGAAGCAGGCAGGACCCTCCGCCTTTTCCTTTCCTCCCGGCCTTTTTGCTCGGCTTCCCTCTTGGCCTTGGCCCGAGCGCCTAGCTGCGCAGTCAAATCCTCTCCTCTAGCCATTGCAAATGCATCACCAAAGCAAACAACATAGGTATTCTTTCTGAAAAGCTAACAAATAATGCACATGCAATGCATGATTATCGACTCATGATGCTCTCTCCACTCAATCTTAGTGCTCACGTTCTGTATTTTCGACAGCTTCGAAGCTAGAAGAACCGGACAACGTGGTCAGGAGAAAGATGGACTTGTAAGGTTCTCCATGTCTTGTCATGGCGTCCATCAATCTCTTGATGTTGGTCTCATACATGGGCTGACCAGCAGCCAGGTCCTTCAGCATGGAGGCTCCACCTGATCGGGTAAGACGCACACCAAAACCACCAATCATCCCCACCAAGAAGTATCTCTCCTTGGTACCTTTTCATTGAGGTGGGGATATGCACAAGTTTCTTCTTTGGGCAACTAGTGAAGAAATATTCTGTTCCATCGCTCCGACCCGATATGTAGAAGAAATGGGTGAAGAGGTCCAGAGTTGGAGCCACCCCCTCTATCTTGCAGAGGATTTTAAAGCAGGCCACCAACCTCCACCCGTTCGGATGCAATTGATTTGGGGCGATCCCATAACCATCCAGTATCGCCATCTCGAAGATGCCTAATGGAAACCTCAGGCCTGCATCCAGGCTCCAAAGATGGCAAACGAACCACTCGTTTTCCTGATGATCGAAAGGCCCATCCGTCACCGACATGAAATCAGGGCAGACCATCATGAAGACATCATCGGGAAGGCCATATTTAGTGGGAATTTCAGCCACCTCGCTGGGGGTCAACCTGGAGCAACGCTCAACTGCTGGTTTATCTTTGTAATCCTCCATGAAGCTCCTATCTATTGATCGGCTGCTACTAGAAGCCATTTCCAACACAGTAACTCTAATTTCTAATGTGGTGAAGTGAGTTGAATACAATGGTGCAATAGAAGGAAAGAGGGGAAAATTAAAGGTAGACAAGAAAGGAGTACTTACTTAATTGAAGGTTGTAGGTACTTTGCAAAATTTCGAAGAATGGGAGCAAGAATCATTGAAGTATGGACGAAGCAAAAAGAAAATTTGGCAGAGTTTCTTTAGGGATTGCAAAAGTGAAAAGAAAACTACACAGGAATTGCCCTATTTATAGGCAAAACTTCTAGAGCACGCCAACCGTCTCACCACTAGCAGTATGCCACGTGTCCTAAAGGCATAATGGCTGTACGAAGAACGAAGCGTCACCCTTGGAGCACGCGCAGCATTGAATGATGACAGTTGTACAAGCAGACGTGTCTCTTCAGAAAAAGCACCGTGTAAAATTCAAAAATTCCGCCAACGTATATCTCCCGATCGGAGCAAATTCAAAGCGGGTACTCCCCGAACGAGGCACCTCAAGGCAAATGCATACCCGGTCGGACCAGTTTGAGGGGAAACAAGTGATAATCCTGTAAATATCATTTGCATAAAGGCACATCCAGTCGGCTCAGACCATTGGCAAGACCCAAGACCCAATAGCAGAGAGTAGCAGGCGTGGATTCCTAGGCAGCGCACACGCCCGATCGGCTGATGTGACCGCCAGTCCCATCAGCCGTCTGACATAAGGCAGCGCCCATGCCCATCAACTACTCTCTGTCATTTCGCCGCACATCTACTTTGACTGCCAGTTATCACATTTCAAGCACTCAAGTGCACCTTAACTATTTTTTATAAATAGACCAACCAACGATGGCACCAGATATTGAATCTCTAGCATTATACCTCTAAGCATTCTCTCTCTAAAGCTATTAACTTAAGTTTTGGAGTGCTTACGCCTGATCCGATCGGGCTCTTTCTCTTGCAGGATTCACCCATCCGATCGGATCTTCCACTACGAACCAGCCAACTCTCCTTCTATTTCAGATAAAGACATTTTGTGCTTTATCATTTATATTAATAATTATACAATCCATCAACAACTCTATATAATTTTACTAAACACTTGATATTAATCATCAATCGATTAGCTATTAAATATCAGTAACAAATATCAGCTATGAAGTGTACTCCAAAACTAAACCAACTAGAGCCATATATAGGATACATTTTTTTCAATAAATTATCCTTCCATTTACCCAAACGTATTTATTAATTTCTACGAGCTGTAATAGTATGCTTATCCACTTAACTAATTACACAATTTACACTTTAAATTTCAACTAGAATAAAAATTATAAGTCCGATTTTATGAATTTTTAAATATTTAATAAATTTCTAAAATAATTAAAAATGGTGAAAAATTTGCGGTTAAAATATGTTTTGGGCCAAATTTATTTCTAAATTATAGAAAATGGTCATATTTTCCCTTAAATATGTTTTTGTGCCAAAATGGTTATGGTTATTACATAATTTGCTAAAATTTGCAACTCAAACTAATAGGATTGCAAATAACCGTGATAATCATCACACCCTCTTCAACTTGCAGGGTGACCAGAACCATGTTAAGCAACAACCCTTTTTGAACAAGTCTAACTCCTATCTAAAAGGCCCCTCAACACCTACACTCAACAGCAGGGGAGGATCTCCTTCTGATCATCAGAATGTTGATACCATGAATTCTGCATTTGCTAACTACGGCTTGAGTGGATATCCTCTGAATCCTCCATCTCCATCTCTGATGGGAAGGCAGATTGGAAGTGGGAATATGCCACCGTTATTTGAGAATGCAGCTGCTGCATCTGCAGTGGCAGGGGCTGGATTGGATTCTAGAACACTGGGTACTTTAGGACCCAATTTAATGGCTGCTACAGCAGAATTGCAGAATCTCGGTAGAGTTGGAAATCAGAATGCAGGAAGTACTCTTCAGATGCCCCTTGTAGACCCCTTGTATGTTCAGTACCTGAGGTCAAATGAATATGCTGCTGCACAGCTTGCAGCTCTCAATGAACCCACTATATATGGATAGGGGGTAACTTGGTAATTCGTACATGGATCTACTCCAAAAAGCTTACTTAGGAGCATTGCTTTCTCCCCAAAAATCACAGTATGGTGTTCCCTACCCTGGAAAATCTGGCAGCACGAATCATAATTACTACAGAAATCCAGCGTTTGGTCTTGGCATGTCATATTCTGGGAGCCCAAGCGGAGGTTCACTTCTTCCTACTTCTCCTATGGGATCAGGCAGTCCTGTGAGACACAGTGAAAGAAGCCTGCGTTTTGCTTCTGGAATAAGGAATCTATCTGGCGGTGTCATGGGATCTTGGCATTCAGAATCTTGTGGTAACTTGGATGAAAATTTTCCTTCCTCTTTGCTAGATGAGTTTAAAGGCAACAAAACTATATGTTTTGAACTCTCAGAAATTGCTGGTCATGTTGTTGAGTTCAGGTATCTTTCACTTCATAAAACTTTTGTCTTTTACTTTAAACCTGATAAACTTATTATTCTGTTATTACCTTTAATGAACAGTGCCGATCAGTATGGGAGTCGGTTTATCCAGCAGCAGAAACTTGAAACTGCTACAGCAGAAGAAAAAAAAAACATGGACTTCAATGAGATTATGCCCCAAGCTCTTTCATTAATGACAGATGTATTTGGTAATTATGTGATCCAAAAGGTATAATTTCATTAGAAAATTCAATTTGCTTTAGATGTTGTTGGCCAAGTTGTAGCAGTACACTGGTATATTTTTATGATCAATGGTGGCTACAATATATAGACACATTTGGGCATGCAAAAACAAAAGCAAAAACCTTAAGCATGACAAAGTTTTTGTCCTCAGTTTTTTGAGCATGGGTCTGCATCCCAAATCAGAGAACTAGCTGATCAGCTCACTGGGCATGTCCTGACTCTCAGCCTTCAAATGTATGGTTTGCCGAGTGATCCAAAAGGTACTTGGTTGCCTTTTTTTTATTATTTTTTTTTATAAACTTGCGCGATGGTGCTCTTTACTTTCATGGTTTTATCTATTAGCTGGTGTACATCCTGTTTCAAAGATCCTAAAGCAGCCGGAAGAATTTGGCAAGTCGCACCCACTGGACATGTTTTGAAGTAATTGAGTCAAATTGCATCAACTAGCAAAAATTGTTGGTTTCTTTTCACCACCTGAGATTTGGATATTCTGAATTTTAACTGGACCACTCACCATGTTAGACGTGATATTTTGTTAAACTTGAATACTCTGATTTCAGAAAAATCACGGGATGTATCTGTTGGATTTTGAGTGTAACACTTTTATATTTTAGCTCGTTTTAGTGAAAATGCATCGTATGCTTTTAGTGTTTTTTTTTTTAAACTTAGAATGATATTTTTGATCTCCTTGAAACTTGGGTTTTTGGATTAAACAGTCTTTCATCTTTTCAAACAGGCAATAGAAGTAGTTGAGATGGACCAGCAGACTAAAATGGTGACAGAACTTGATGGTCACATTATGCGCTGTGTTCGTGATCAGAATGGGAACCATGCCATCCAGAAGTGTATTGAATGTGTACCTGAAGATGCTATAAAATTTATTGTTTCAACATTTTATGATCAAGTTGTGACACTTCCACTCATCCATCACTACAAGAAATTTAACTTTTTGTGACGAATTTTTTAATGACACATAAAATTTCGTCACTAATTATAACTTACAACGACGAATTTTTTAAAACGTCACCATACTATTTATTACTGTGACGAAATTATCTTACGTCATTTTATGTTTTAATTATCGTCACTAAAAGATTAATTTTGTGACGAAAAAATATATTTCGTCATGGTTTATTTAGGAGAGATAATTTCCCACCATTTTTTTGGAGGGAAAAGATTTAATGACAAAATAATAACTTATTGCAACGTATATAATTGTCACAAAATATTTATTTTTCGTGACAAATTATTTTTGTCATAATTAAATAAATTAGTGACAATAAAATCATTTCGTCACAAATAACGTATCGATATAAATAAATATTATATTTATGACAAATAAATGTATCACAAAAAATGAATATACTGTGACGAGATACAATTTTGTCACATTTGATATAAAGGAAAAATTTTCAATCTTTTTCTTTTGGAGGGAAAAATTATAACGGAAAAATTTACTATTTGAGATATATAAATTCGTTATGAAATACTTATTTTTTGTGATATTAATTATTTTTGTGACAATTTAATAAATTAGTTACGATAAAATCATTTTGTTACAAATAAGATATTGAGATAAAAAATTTAATTATTTTTTCAGAAAAATTTTAGTTCCAAAGATAATTTTATTTATGACTAAATGTGTCACAAAAAATGAATATATTGTGATGAGATACAATTTTGCCACCTTTGATATGAAAGGAAAATTTCCAACTTTTTTCTTTTGGAGGAAAAAAATTTAACAAAAAAAAAATTATTAGCTATATATAAATTTGTCACGAAATACTTATTGTTTTGATATAAATTATTTTTGTCACAATTTTATGCATTAGCGACGATAAAATTATTGTGTCAAATAATTTTATTTATGACAATTAAATATGTCACAAAAAATGAATCTATTATGACAAAACACAAATTCGTCACGAGTATAATTAATTTATGACAATAATAATATTTTGTTACAATTGGTTGTAATATTAATATATGACAAGTAAATTATGTCATAAAAAATAATTAAATTCATGACAAACAAATATATTACGAAAAGATTAATATATTGTGACTAAATATAAATTTATTACTAATACAATCAATTTGTGCTACCATAATATTTAGTCACAATTGATTGTAAGAAAAATATACTACAATTAAATTATATTATAAATAAATTATTTTATATTATAAATAAAAATGTCCATAGATTTTTCTAATAACCAAAAATAGTTTGTCATCTATTTTTTTTAAAATAACTAAATTATATATGAAAGTTAATTAATTAATAATTTAATAATAATTTAAAATAAAATAAATTGTTTATTAAAATATAATATTTTAATGTAAATCCCATTTTTTCCTCTCTTTCCCCTCTCTCTCGCTCTCTGTCTCGCTTGCACCATCTCTCTCGATCAAAGCTGAAGCAGCAGCCATCCGTGGAAGCCGCCTCGCCGCCATAGCGTCCTCTGTCGCTGTCAGTGGAAGCCTCCTGATCTCGTCTCCTCGCCTTCATCGCTGCTGTTTTTTTTATTACCCCAAATCCCAATTCACTTCTGCAGCTGCTCGATACTTCTGTTCTTCCCTCCCTCCTCTGTTCTTCTTTCACTCAGCCACCATCACCGGAGTTTCCTTGGCCAGCCACCGATCAAAGCCTCTGTCACCGATTAGCTTTCTTATTTATCGGTATGTATAGCTCTCTTTTTTTTTTCCTTTTCTCCATTTAATTTCATTCTTCAATTGATTTTCATTTGGTCTTGGAATAAATTGGTCTCTGTTTGTTGATGTTAGTATTTTTTTCAAGTAAAGTAAATTTGTTTGGTCATTTGCAACACAATTCCTGTAAGTCTAGCTCTGTTTATTAAAGACTTGTGCTGAATTGATATATCTAATTGATTGAACAAGAGTAACTTGCTTTTTTATTTCTTCTAGAATACGGCTGATTGAAGCTTGGATCATTTTTTTTTTAAATTGTAACGAATAAAAGTATCAATTGATTCCACCAGACAATAAACACCCATCGAGGTGCATGCACTGCACAGCATCCAGGAAAAAGAACTGCTTGTATTCGTGTAAATTCTTGTAAAGAACTATTTTCAGCCTTTTCAGTGTTAAGCTTTTTGCATTCTCTGTGGATTCATGTGCATGTTTTTAACCATAAGATTCATTTGGATTTGTGGAAGTTGTTTCTCCATTCATGCAAATTAGCTAGTATTTTTTAGCGAGGACATGATTTAAAACATGCACTAGTCCCTGGATTAATAAGTACCCAAAAAATTTCAAGATCTGAAGATAGTTTTTTGGTTTGCTAGTCCAAAGATTCAAACTATTAGTCTCAGCTTTCAAGAGTGCATTTGTTGGTATTATTGCTGGAGAAGTTCAATTGTAAAGTTTTTTTTTTTCGCTAAACTATTTCCTACTAATTGTTAAAAATGATTGCAGGCAGGTTCAAATGATTTGATGCAACAGGCACAGATATTTGTGTATGCAAATGGGAATGCTCAACCTCCAACTGCTATTGAGCTGGACAATCAGAGTTCAGCCAAGGTTAGATCAAATTTCATATTCAATCTCTGCTGAAACCATGATGCCTTTATCACTTGTTGTTGTGGATGTTCAACAGGCCATTCTTTTTTTTCTTCATAAAAAGGAATGTGGTACTTAGCTTTAATTCCTGTTGAAGTTTTGAGATAGATAATGAATCTATTACTAGCTATAGTGGTTCATGAAGCCCTAGGATTAATGCTAAGGGCAACAGCTTCCTTACAAACAAGGACTTGGGATAATAATTATTCTGAGTTACTTGCCTATAAGAATTGTTGTTCTGAGTAACTCAGGGTCAGTAGGCATCACAAATAGATGGGAATAGAAAAGAATTTGATTACAGATTTAAGTTCAAAATGAGTTGCAGGAGTCTCATGTCTCTTCCTAGTAATTTAAAAATATGATCTCTCAATAATAATATGATTGATGTGAGAAACTTGAACTATCATCTTGGTGGTGCCTTAACCTAGGATTCAATGTCCATGTATTATTTTTTTACATCTTGGACATGCTGTGCTAAAAACAATTGTGCAACTGTGTCCAAAGATGGATACCGATTTGTTGTGATTTTGTGATCATTTCTAATTAAACCTAAAGACATTTGAAACCACTTCTGAAGATGTTGAACTCTGATATGAAGTCAGTTAATGAAAGGTTTTCTTGAATATATTTCATGAACTCCTAGAGGAAATAATTAAAAAATTTTGAGTTTTCTCCTCATAACTTTGACTTGGCCTGTTTGTGTGTGTGTGTTTACGTATTTTATATGCATCCTTTATTTTATTTGTTTTGTTTCATTGTTGTTAATTCCTTTTTGCATCTTTCGGCTCAGGATGTTGCATTAGCCTCTGTTTCAATGAGGCCAATCCCCTTTGCACCAGTTTTAGAGAAGCTTAGTCTTTCGAACATAAAATATGGAAAAGTTAGATGGTTTTATATAGAAACTCCAGAGGATAATGCCATACCTATTGTACAACAGGAAACTCTGCCGAAATTTTGGTAGAATTAAGTGACATTTGTATTTTGATTGAATGAATATTGAAACTAAATAGTTATAGGGCAGATGGGTATATTGAAAGGATAAAAAAAAATAATTATCCGGATTTCGCAACAATTTTAAGAGTAGTTTAAGACAATCAAGTAATCGTGCAGTATCGTTGGAATTTTAGTGTGTGTATAAATTAAGTGTGTTACATGATTGGGTTTTTTTTTTAATCTAATATATGGTTTTTTTTTTTTTTTGTAGGAACAGGATGCAAATTTTGAAGTTTCAACAGATTTTATTTTTGGATTAGGATGCAAATTTAATTTTTTGCATTAGGTAGTATGTTTTTAATTAATTAACCTTTTATTTGAACAAATACATTATATTAGATTTTCTTTAGAAATTTAATTGATTGTATAACATTAAATTTAAAATGTGTCATTTTTAATACAACGCATATATGACAAGTATATTTGTCATAATTTGTCGACTTGTTAGTTCATAAATGACAATATAATTTTTACAATTATGATATTAATATTGTAATAAAAAATATAATTTAATGACAATAAAAAATTGTCATAAAACTATTTTTTTGTGACAATTATTTTTGTTCGTATTTATGTCACAAATTTATAAAATAATATGATAATTTATATTTGTCATTAATATACATTAATTTAATGACGAAATCATTTTTCGTCACTTAAAGTATTAGATTTAATGACGATATTAAATATTTTATGATGAAAATTATATTTATTTGTGACGATAATTACGTAACCAATACTAAATGGTTTTAACTAGAACTAGAATTTCGTCATTAAAAATATTTAATTTCGTGATGAATTTTAAATTTGTCATAAAAAATGCTAATTTTTTGTGACGATAAACAATATAATGTGACGAAATATAATTTTATTTATGACATAATTTTTGTCATGAAAAGTAAAGATGGCGATAATCATTTTTGTCACAAAAAATAATACTTATGGTGACAAAAAAGTAAATTGTCATGCAAACTTTTATGTTACGCGCCTACCGTTACGTTCTCTGTGACGATAAAAATTCGTCACCTTATCTTTTCAGCGACGAAAAATGAATTTTTCATGACAATTTTTTGCGTCATAAAAGGTGTAATTTCTTGTAGTGCATATGGTTGTCGAGTCATTCAGGTTCATATATATACTGTGTATCATCACATGTATATTTGTATATAATAACTTGCAGTGGCGTAGCCACATGAAAGAGAAGGGGGGCAATTGCCCCCCTTAATTTTTGAAAAAACATTAATTATATATATATATTTTTGTACTTATATATAAAATAGACCATTTTACCCTCCTTAAAATTTTATTATTTTAAACTTAACTTATATTTTTGTCCCCCTTAATTGTAAATTCTGGTTTCGCCAGTGATAACTTGTGTGTTATGCATGTGTGCATGTATCTTGTTTCTTTTCTTACCCCTTTTTTTATAAAGCTCCAACAGTTATGATTCTCATTTGATACCAATTCTTATCTGATACTAGAGAGTTCTGGAGCACTGTCATGATGCAAAAACCCAGCGCATAATGATGGACGAAATTTTGCAATCTGTTCTTTTGCTGGCACAAGACCAATATGGAAATTATTTTGTGCAGGTTTGTTGTGCATGTATGAATGGTGCTCGTTAGAAATATGCATCCTAAGCATATATGTGTATACAGGGCATTCTCGAAATTGGATATTTATGGAAAATATCTGCTTCATAAAAGAAAATATCCTTTAAAAGCTATTATATTTATATAATTATTTTAGCATTTATATTTTTAAATCTTTATTAATTAAAAATAAAAAATTATGATTACTCTAACCATAAAAAATTAAAATCCATAAATCAAAATAATTTAAAAAATTACAATTTTTAAAAAATAATATTAGTACCCATTCCATCTCTAAATACTGTATAGAGAAAGAGGACAAAAATTCCCAACATATGGCTAGAATTTTTGGAGCGGTGGCTAAACGGTAAGTTGGTGATTAAAATTAAAAATTGTAGGCTACAATGTAGTTAAATTTCTGATAGCGTCCACTTCTATGCGACTGGCAGTAAAGCCAGCCTGGACACAGCTGTAATCCACAGCCTGCGAGCAGCTAACTCTTTCTCTCTTCCCCCTCTCCTCTCCGTTAAGCTTCTTGTTCTTCTCCTCTCTTTCTCTGAACAAATCCATTGAGGTTTATTTTTATTTTATTTTTTGAAGAATCAAGAATCCTAAGTTCATCAAATTCTAGAACCAGATGAAGATTATAATGCTACTCAATGCATTGTTTGCTAATCTACCCGCTAGTGTCGCGCATTGCGCACCCTTTCTTCACCCATTCTCCTGCACACTTCCCCATGTTCTAAGCCTTCCTTCTGTTACTCCTCTCTCTTCTTCTTCTTCTTAACAAACTTTAACTCTGCTTTCTTTATTCTCTATTGCTAATTAGTTGGCCTCTCGTTTTTCAAAAAACCTAACCAAGCTTGAGAGGGCAGAAGAACCGGTTTTAATGGATCCCTGCCCTTTCGTGCGCCTCACTGTAGGCAATCTCGCCCTTAAAATTCCTCTTGCTTCCAAGCCCGCTCGTTCTGTTGTTCACCCTTCTTCCTCTCCTTGCTTCTGTAAAATCAAGCTCAAGAATTTTCCCCTTCAGACGGCGGTCGTCCCCTACATTTCGCCCGAGAACAGTCAGTTCCCTGAAGGTCAGGTGCATACTCTTGCCGCTACTTCCATCTCATTAAGTCTGATCTTGAGCGCTTAGTTGCTAAATCTATCTTCGCTAGGAAGCTCCACCTGAAAATATCTATCTATACCGGTCGCCGTGGAACCACCTGTGGTGTTAACTCCGGGCGGCTGTTGGGGAAAGTCTCCTTTCCGTTGGATCTGACGGGAACTGAGTCTAGGGCTTGTGTATTCCACAATGGATGGATTCATGAGATTCAGGCGTTACTTGATTATTTTCTGTCCTACCTGCATTAATGATAATAATGGGAGAAAACAAGAGTGATAATGATGAAGAAATTAAGAGCGGTTTTTCAGAAAATTACTCCAAAATTTTTTGAAAAATTTAAAATACTGTTTAGTTGTAATATTTTTTAATTTAAAAAATTAAAAAAATATTTTTTAAATTTTTTAAAATTAAACTATTGTATGAAAAACATAAAAAATATGTTTTTTTATTTTTCCTTTATTAAAAAAGAGTTCAAATTTAACTATATTACCTTCTTTTCTAATTTATAAAAAAGAAACTTAATACAAATTTAATACAACAGTTCATCTTTTACTGCAACAACAAATTTAATTTAGAAACTTATTTTATTTTATTATGATTATTAGAAGGAAATTATAATTATAGTTTTCATTTTGTAAAAAAATTTAAAAATTTATTTGATTAACTGAATTTTATTATTTAAGTTCACTTATAACTTGTTTAAAATTTTTCTAAATATCTGTTAGTATTTTAAGCATTGATTAATTTAAATATTTATTTATTAATACCTAAAATATTATTAATATAAATAATAATTATTGTAATTATATTAATAGAATATACAAAATATTAAAAAAAATGTAAAGAAAATAGAAAATGAAAATACAGATAAAAGAAAAGAAGCAAACATAATTTTTATTTTTTAATATTTTATTTTAAAAAAATGAAAAAATTAAAAATTAAAAAATAAAAATAAAAATTAAAAAAAAAATAAAAAATATTTTCTTTAACTAAACAGCCCCTAAATACTGTACTTTTCTTTCTCTTCTGCAGCATGTGCTGGAAACATGGAAAAGGACTAAAATAGAAAAAACGTCATTTTGTTTCTTTTTCATTTGGTGGGCTACATTTAGTGGGATCAATCAAATAATCTTTGTGGTCAACCCAACTGCTGTCTCACATTCCATTCAGGGTAGAGTTGAAAAGAGCTGCTAAGTGTCATGCTTTCAACTTTTGTAACTTATCAGCCAATGATCAAGTCTCACTTTGTTTTTAATGCAAAATACGAAACTAAATTATACCACTAATAAATTCATAAATTAAATTAATACCAAAATGCCATATAAAATTAAAAAAATAATGAGCCATTAAGTGGTTATTAATTTTATATATTAAAACACTAATGGCTTGATTAATAAAATATTTATGAATTAGCTAAGAATTTTTTTATTTATTTTTGAATAAAGTATGGTAGTGAAAAAGAGAGAAAAAATTATATCATATGTTGAGTTCTTGCTTGAAATCCAGAAGAGTTTGATTTTTACAACTGGAAAAAAAAAGGGCACCAATACCAAATGATTTAATTTGTCGAATAATTTTTTGATGTGCCATTCAGTAAGCGAAAGAAATTAAAATACAGAGCTCCAAACCGCTTTGCCTATTTAACAAAATCAGAAACCTTTACCTGATTATTTTGTAATAATTGGGTTATATTATCAAATTCATAGTGATTGAAAATTCAAATAAAAAATGCAAATATATAGTCAAGCGTAAAGATAGATTAAGACAGATTCGAAAATGATTGGTAAGAAATAGAAAAAACACAATCTGAAGCTTCCAAATTTGTTGAATTTTGGTTACTGAGCTCTTATGCATTTATTTTGTCACATTAAGCTCTTGTACTTCTATCTTCTTTTTCAGGATATATATATATAAATCATTTCATACAACACGACGATTATTTTCTTCAAGTCTACTACTTACTGATGAATTTAAAACAACTAAAAAGCAAAACAAATATAATAAACACAAATAACTTTAATTTAGATAATAATTAAGAATTATTTAACTATTACAACATCAAATCACACTTTATTGATGTGCAGCAGTGCTGATCACATCAATCGCATACACCAAAACAATGTAATTATGTATTGATTTAACGAACTGAAAGACGAAACCAAAAAACATTAAAAGTACTTGAAAATTCTCAAACTTCCTTCGACACTAGCTTACCAAAAATCTGGATCAGATTGAAAGCTCGAACTTGCAATTTATCAGGCTTATCATGGAGCCTGTAAAAAACCACCACATAGTTTTTGTCATCATCGCCATCAAGATGATGAGCCTCCACAAATTCATGCCATTTGGGTTTTTGAAGAATTGGCTTCTTATATTTTCCTTTTTGACGTATAGCTAGCCTGAATTGCCACTCTTTCCCACTCTTATCAAGGGCATTAAACTCCCTCTTAAATTCTGATTCACGAATTGGGAATTCATCTAGGACTCTTCTTGGGACAGATAACTGTTCGCCTCTATCAGTCTTTCGTAGTCTTTTTGCAAATATAGTCGTTGCATTGAGAATATCCGCGGTTATCTTTTTTTTTTTTTTCTCTCATCAGAAAACTTGAAAGTTATCTGATGCTCCATATTGTGTGTGTTTTCTCCAAATTTTGTTGCTGGGTATTTAATATTTATAGAGGCAAAAAGCGCTAAATAGAGCTAAACAGTTCTAACATCGTCCCACACTACATATGCACAGAGCGCGACGAAAATAAAATCACATGCACGTGATGAATAAATTTCAACTGCATTTGTGATAGCATTATCATCATAAGTTGTCCTGTAACAGAAGCTAACTCCTGGTCGATCTAGATGCTTACAAATAAGTTCCCCCTGAAACCCTCCAGCAATCAACAACTTATCCCGCACTGCCAGGGTACTAACTTGGGTTTGAGTAAATCCTTCCAATAGACTCCCAGGATGTTTCTCGCATGGTGCCACATGCCCAGAGACATTAAGAACTTCAGTCTTTTTGCAATTTAATGATGACCAATGAACAATGGAGAAATGCGACATAAGGTAGACATCATGTTTTGTAGTTGACCAGACCAAGTTCCGCAATTGAAAATGAAGGATAGTTGATGTCACGGATCTTGTATTCCGCCAAAACTCATAGTATGTCCCCCCTTTCTTTGTTGGTTTACATTCCTTCTCTGAACCTTCCCCTGATTGAGGAATGTTTTCATAATTCTTATATTGCTCCAACCTAGTTTGTCTATACTTCTCACGGGAAATGTTCAACCTGTCCCAAGGAATACCCTGCATATCCTTTCCTTTTCTAGCATCTGCAGCAGATGTATCAGTTATCTTGTTGTCCAAATGATCATATTCGTCATCATCGTCATCAGACTCTGAATCCCCCATAAATCTACCACGAAAGTACATATCATCATCTACTTCCGCCATCTCATAATCATCAGCCATGTAATCCATGTCATCCCCTTGGTAATGGGACATGTTCATATAGCAGATACACCAATAGAATTCTCCGAAAAGGTGCTAGTGGCGGCGGGGTGGTGCGGCGGTTGCTTCCCTGCGGCGTCCTCTGATATTCTGATTCTTAGTTCTTTTCGATTTTAATAAGACAACCTTAGAAATTTGTTAAATGGATTTGGAATGAATTTGATTATTAATTTTGCATGTCCAATTCAGATAGAGATTACCGGATATTTCGTTATTTGAATGCTTTGATAAAATTCAATTTAATTGTTCATTTATTAAAAATAATATTCATCTCTAGCATGATATAAAGTTCATATTGTTTTATATTAGTATTATATACTTACAATACACATCGATAATAGATCAATTAAAATTAAGTATTTATATTAAGTATATTTCATTAAAAATTAGACCAAAAGTATGGTTAAATTTTATGTGTTAAATAAAAAATGGTTGTATAAATGAATTTAGATATTATTCGGATATTTATGACTGGATAGCTTAGATAAAGATAAAGCCGAAAATTACAAACCGAAAGTGCGCATGTGCTATTTTTTTTTTTTTTAACGCACGCATGTGCTATTGTTAAGTGTTCTTTATAGTTTCTTTTTCAAAGACATGCTTCTTTATGCTTATTTTTCAAAGACATGCACTTAGGCTTCGATCTCTGATTGCGCATAGTACATATATATGTCCCACTATGAAGTGAAATTTGATTCTAGAACTTTATTTTATATATTAAATACGTTGATTTAAAATTAGTTTTAATTTAAGCTAAATTCAGCTCAGTGTTTAGCTTCAAATAATTGGAGTCCAATGCCAATTTAATGCCTCAAATAAAGTTCATGATTTCTTGCTCATGATTTCGGCATATGAATCACATCAAAAAAAATCAAATGAAGACTAAGTCAATATAACAAAAAATGAATAAAAAAGGTACAATTCACATGCCAGTCCAATTTAATTTGACCTAAAAAACATATTGTATACATGATGAATCTATATTGCAGCTTTGGATTGAATGGGGAGACATGAGGGGTCATTAGAATATTCTATGGTATATAATTTTCAAACCTCACTTTATTTTTAAGAATCTCAAATGACCCAATACTGATTTTCATTTTTCAATTAATTCGAGTCGCACAATGAATTTATCAGATCAAATTATAATTCAGATTCATCAAAATTTAAATCACATTATTAATAAAATAAATAGGATAGTCTCAGGATAAAAATCAATATTATATCCTAGTTTTTGCTTGAAATCCTAAAGAGCTTGAATTTTTCACAACTGGAAAAAAAAAATCAGTACCAAATAATAATAATTTTGTCATATGCCATACACTAACATTTGTGCTTTTTGAAACATGAGCTGGTTGTTTACCATTAGAACTGATGTCTTTTAAAAAAATATATATTTTGGAGTTTTTTCATGGGACTAAGATTTGATTAGGGTATTTTAAAAAAGTATTTATAAATATAAGATAGTTTTAAAAGTAATTCTGAGATTAAGGGTGAGTCAGAAACCGAAAGTATCAGTTGCGGCTTCTGACATATGAAATTCACTTTGTGGGTCAATTTCATTTATTGGTGCTGCAGCTGCGGCATCAATAAACACACACACACACACACACATATATATATATATATATATATATAATAATAATAATAATAATAATAATAATAATAATAATAATCACAAAAAGGGGCAGCAGGTAGGCCCTTGTTTTTTTTTAAATAATAATTTAATAATAAATAATATTATTATATTAATATTATTTATTATAATAAAATAGAATTATAATAGAGATAAAATAAAATAGGAAATATATTTATTAAATATAATAATATAATTATGATAGAATAATATGTAAATAATATACGAAACGAAACTCTATTTTTTAATTATTCAGTTATAAATTTTACAAAAATATTAAATATTTTTATTTAATGTTATTAAAAATATTTTTATTTAATGTTTTAATAATATTAACAAACATATGATAATTTTAGTTTCATTTAATGTTATTATTTGATTTTTAGATCAATTACTAGTAGAAAATGATTTTTTGATTTTTAGACCAATTACTAATTTATCCAACACAAACAAAAAATTACTTATTACTATTTATAAAATATATTTAAAAATATATATATAAATTTATATTACGTGAATTTTCAAAATTCTGAAAAGCAGAATCAAGAGCCTATACGAAGAAATATCAAACACTGCCAAAACAAAACCTACTCCAACATCAAAACAGGGCAGTATTTTTTCCTCTTTCTTTATTTTTTGTTGCCCTTCGCCCCACGTTTGTGTGAAATTCCGCATTGGGGACAATGCGAGGAGAAAGTGTGGGGGAGGGGTTGAATTAGAAGTGCCGTGTGCTTTGTGCTGTATGTTTATATTGATTTTGAATTCTGTGTTGATGATTGTTGATGTGGTGCTACGCTGATGCTGCTTTGAATGTCAGTTTGGTTTTTGCTGGAGTAGTAAATTTTTGCTGAATTTTTGTTATGAATTGATGATGCTTTGTGGTTAATGATTCTGGCGAATTTTGAACAAAACTTTTGTTGCTGAAATTGTGCTTAATTGGCTGCATTTATGCAAGAATTTTTGAGAATTTTGTGAAATCAAATCTGAATTGTTCAAAATTTGTGAAGAAAAATTTTGTTAATTAATTTGAATGATTTTGCCCTCTTTGTTTTCACGGCTCCAACGTTGAATTCTTTTGAAATCCTGTTAGGTTGGTCAAGTTTGTGCGAACTCTAGATGCATTTGCATTATAGAGTATTATTTTTGTAGCCATTTTGAGGAAATTTGCACAAAAGTTTGGGTTGGCGTTTGATCTTCGCTAGTTTGATGTTTTGGCTGTGATTTATGTGAAAATATGTGCATATAGAGGTTGGTTTGCCATTTTGATGGGGTCAATTTCACTCATGGCTACTCAACTTATCACTTATCGCGCAAAAGTAACCGACTTTTTTTTTCTTACTTAAATGTCACTAAACTTTTAACATTATTGCACAAAAGTCATGTTGACCGGAATCCGGCGACGAACCTTGCCGGATTGATGACTTTTTTGCAAAAATGTTAAAAGTACAGTAACATTTAAGTTAAAAAAAAAGTTAATTACTTTTGCGAGATAAATGATAAGTCTAGTGACCGTGAGTGAAATTAATTTAAATGTAGAATTTGTTGAATTTATCAATCCGGTAAGAGTTGTCGCCGGATTCCGGTCAACATGACTTTTGTGCAATAATGTTAAAAGTTCAGTAACATTTAAGTAAGAAAAAAAAAGTCGGTTACTTTTGCGCGATAAGTGATAAGTTGAGTGACCATGGGTGAAATCAATCCCATTTTGATGGTAATCGGCTGATGATTATTGTGAAAATCCTGAGTTGTCCTGCTATTTTAATGCTTAATTATCAACTTCTTATGCTTCAATTCTGTCTCGTAGGCTAATTCTGTGCAAAAAAATAAAAAATAAATAAAAAATATTTTTTTTTTATACATATACTTATGGAGTATTTTTGGTAGCCATTTGGAGCAGAACTGCACCTAAGTTTTGGTTAGACTTTAATTTGGAATAGTCTGACTTTGCTTAATTGATGCATTGGGCATGATCTTTGTGCATAAATATTGTCATCTTCATCAGAACTTTATCACTAGTTGCCCCCTTGTTTAATGTTGTATCCATCTTGTTCTTAAATATTTGTTAAGTTTCATTCACAATTTTAGGGAAAAGTGTTTGCCTAAATCAGTTCCAAAATCATTTAATTTTTGATGCATCAATTTGTTGGGCAAGTTTGAGTAGTGTCCATAATTATTTACCCATTTTACATACAATTTATGGTGATCTTAATTATTTTTTGAATTAGAAATGTCAAGGTTCAATTTTTAAGGTGGAACATAAACTTTTGCATGTGTTTAAATTGGATTCTTTGTATTTTAGAAACTTGTTAAAACTATTTTGGACACTTGTTTTTTTTTATACATATACTTATGGAGTATTTTTGGTAGCCATTTGGAGCAGAACTGCACCTAAGTTTTGGTTAGACTTTAATTTGGAATAGTCTGACTTTGCTTAATTGATGCATTGGGCATGATCTTTGTGCATAAATATTGTCATCTTCATCAGAACTTTATCACTAGTTGCCCCCTTGTTTAATGTTGTATCCATCTTGTTCTTAAATATTTGTTAAGTTTCATTCACAATTTTAGGGAAAAGTGTTTGCCTAAATTAGTTCCAAAATCATTTAATTTTTGATGCATCAATTTGTTGGGCAAGTTTGAGTAGTGTCCATAATTAGTTACCCATTTTACATACAATTTATGGTGATCTTAATTATTTTTTGAATTAGAAATGTCAAGGTTCAATTTTTAAGGTGGAACATAAACTTTTGCATGTGTTTAAATTGGATTCTTTGTATTTTAGAAACTTGTTAAAACTATTTTGGACACTTGTTTGGTATGTGCTTTTAAATTGAGGAATTTAGTTACCAGGAAAAAAAATAAAATAAAATAAATTTTACTCCGCTGTCCGCTAAAAAAAAAGCGGTTAAGAGTAGAGCTAGTAGCCGCTTGAAACTGTATGATCTGAGTAACCGGGTGTATGCGGGTCAGAACCGGGTACCCTCGCGTAAAAAGGATCTCTACATTTCTTGTAAGCATTTTAATCTTTTCTTTGATTGGAAAGACCGTGTGTATGCGGGTCAGAACCGGGTGCCCTCGTGTCCACTACAGTCTAAGAAAAAGAAAATGAAAAAAAAAGAGAGAAAGAAATTGAAATGAATTTCCTGGTTTTGCTTGTTCCTTTTTCTATTGATAATTATGAAAAATTAGTGTCTAATTTGGTTTGATAAGTTCTCTTTTATGCATTGATTTAATCTTGAATTGGGATATAAATTTTTGTGTGATTAATGCTTATAAACCTTGCTGTCTCTAGTTTGATAAAGTTAGTTGAGAAACTCATATTTTGATATGATTTTGTGGTAAATTATTTTGGAGTTCTATTTCTATCTTGCTTTGCATTTTGATTTGTTTGAAACTTATGGGATTGGAATTTGACTTTTGGGTGAATGAACTTTTGAAAGGATTGTGATTGAGGTTTAATTTATGCTTGAGGACAAGTATGGGATAAGTGTGGGGGAATTTGTTAAGTGCCTAATGCTGCATATTTTAGCATGTTTTTCATCACTTTATTGCACTTTATTTTGGCTCAAATTAGTATTTTTTACTTGTTTTGTGATTTTGGTCATTGTAGGGTCAAAATGATGGAAAGAAAGTAAATTGAAGCTAAATGGAATGAATTTGAAACAGACATGAAAGTGCAAAGAATTATGAAGTGAAAAGCTGATCTTGGGTTTAGTCTTGTCCAAGGCTAAGGGGCAAGGGTAAGGAACTGTCTTGCCCAAGGCTAAGGGGCCAGACGCGACAGCAGATGCAGATTTAGGGTTTTTAACTTAAAAGTTGACCTAGCCGCCAGCTGATCTTCATTAGATATTTAGGGATAATTAAGCTGTAATTAAGGGGATAATAGGCAGTATTTTTAGGAAGATTAAATTGCTTTTAATATTTTTATTTTATTTTCCAAGTTTTGATAGGAATAAACTACTTACCTAAATTTTTAGGTTTTCTTTTAAAATGGGATATAGAAAAACGTGAAAAGGAACTTTGGCAGCCGCCGCAGCCTCTGTTCTTCCATCTTTGTGTTAGAAATTTGTTTATGTTTATGTTTATTTTTGTTCTTGGCCATGATTGGCTAAATTTTCTTCTAGTTAAAGGTTTAATTCAAAGCCAGGATTCTTCATTACTGTGAGATTGTTCTTGTTTAATTTTCTCTTTAATTCATATGATGTTCATGTTATTTACTGTAACTTAGAGAAACTATATCTCGATTGTTATTTATTATTTGCACAATAAAGGCATGTTGTTCAATTAATCAAATAGCATATAGCTAATTGAGATTGTCAAATCCGTAATTGTTTGATAAAATCACTAACAAGTGGTAATCAGTGTAGCTTCCTCACAAGGGCTGTTACATTGAGTAAGTGCATGATTTGGTCTAAATCGGTCTCGCGTGAGGTCAGTTGGCTTAGGTCAGGTCTTTCTATTTCTTAATGCTGTCAATAAATTAAATTCTTGCGCGTGTTTAGGGTTATTTATTGGTTAGAATTTAATTACAGTCTTACTTGATTAATTCATTAATACGGAAATATTAGGTCGGGAGCGCGAAGCTGACGACTATAACTGATCCGTTGCATGATTTTAGAGTATCTTTTCGTCCATGATCAGTAAATTGAATTTTGTGCTGCGAATACCTTTAACTGGAGTTTTTCATCTTTTATTTTATTTTTATTTATTTTTCTGTATTTTATTTGTTACTATTTTAATTCTGTATTTTTTATTCTTAATTTACAAAACCCTCCTTTTTATTTTCATTATTTGTTTTTGGTTATTTAAAGAATTAAAACTCGATCAATCCCTGTGGATTCGACCCTGCTCATCGCTATTTGCAAGTTAAATCTAGTTAAGAGTCGGAATTTTATTTTTGTTGGTTTCGACACCTATCAAATGTAATACAAATAAAAAAGATGACATCATTTCTTAAAATAATGAACATTGATAATCAATATAAAACACTTACAATTCACATTCAGCATCTTTGAGAGTCAATTTTCAATAAGAAAATACCGCACTTAAGATCATTGCAAAAGGAAGGTGCTGATTCTCCTTAACAAATTTCATCTAATGGAATAGAAAATAAGGCAAATTGATGGAAAAGCCTAATTAGATATGCCACATAATACCTAGATCAATATCAGCCACATGGTTGGCACTACCAGCCCTAGGCACTAAAATTTTCACCAACAATTTGTGTAAAATTCTAAACTCTAATTTCATATTGGTAGAGGGTAGTGCTTTATATTTTCTTTTATATTGATCGATATCTGCAGTTTTCGTAAAAAATTTTGTCTTATTAAACCACTACAAGAATTTTACAGATTAGCGACGGAATTAATGAAAAAAATTTTGTCGGTAAAAATGAAGGTAAATATTTTCGCCAGTTTTTACCAAAGGAATTTAGTGACGAAAAACTTAAACCCTTGCTAAATGTAGCACCAAAAATTAGTGGGAGAGATTTCAAAGAAAATAGTGACGGAAAGCATATTCTATCTCTAACTTAGGAAATTAGTGACGGAATTAGCAGTCCATCGGTAAAAAAGTGAATTTGCGACGTATAGTGAAAATTCTGTAGCAAAAAATAGGACTTACCGACGGATATGAATTTCCGTAGGTAAAAGTGATTTTTAGCGACCAAAAGTTTTTCATCGCTAAAATTCCAATATATAAAAAAAAAGCCTCAACTTTTTGCTTTCTCTCTCTCCTTTCCCCTATGTGGCCTTCCCCCACCAATCGCAGGCTTTCACTGTCACCCTCACCCTGGCATTGCTCGTCCCCCGATTGCATCCAACCCCGGCATCGCCCCATCCAACGCACACCACCAAGCGCTTTCTCTCTCGCGCACCACTGGCATCTCCCCCTCCTTCGCCGCTTGCGGCCACTGGTCCTCCCTCCGACGTCGCAGATCTACTCTTGCCGCTGCATGCTGTCTCCCTCGTTCGCAGTCGCGGATCTGCTCTCATGTGCTGTCTCGTGCAGCTAGTAGCTCGCTAGATCTGCCGTGCCTCTCTTTCTCAAGTCAGTCTTCTTGTTCCGCCTTATATATCTTTTTGATTTATTTTTTTCATTTCTTGTGTATTTTTTTTTATTTTTTTTTTCATTTCAGTATCTAAAAATGTGTGTTTGTTTGTTTATTCAGGTCTCCAAGATAACCATTTGCATCAACACTAAGAATCTTTGTTTATTGTTCTATTGCTCCTTTTTCCATTATTTTTAATCATAATGTTTCGCAGTCCAGAGGTATCATTTTGTGGATATTGCATGCCTCATCCTTCAGATGCTCGAGTTAATGTTAGAATCCAAACAATAGGTAATATGATCACTCATCTTCTTGGCACTAAATTTTAATTTTTAAGCCAATTTGTAAGAGTTTGAATCATGATCATAGAACATGTTCAAGACAGAATACGTTTGATATAAATTGCTAATATACATTTTTTTTTTATTATGAACAAAAGATAGAATTCAATTGAAAAAATCAAATAAAATACAGGAATACTGGGGTAACTAGTATAATCTAGTTAGCCATGGTGTTGAAATATGAGATTTATAGGTTTATAATTGCTAGTTTTTCATATGAATAATTATGAAGACATGAAACTTCTATTCATCAATGATTTGGTATTTCTTTATAGATCCCAGTGGAGCAAAAACTTCCTTCACTATATGTGGTGGATAGCATTGTCAATAACATAGGCCGCGAATATTTTAGGTACTTCTCTTCGCGTTTACCTGAGGTGAGCAAGCTACTGAGTTCCAGTCGTGCATTGTCAATTTGCATTTAAAATGGCATTATTTTAATGAACTTGCTATGTTATTACTTGACAAGGTTTTCTGTTTGGCATACAAACGAGTTCACGATGTAGGTTAATAGCTTATCTTGGAGGTGCTAGTGGCTTCTCAAACTCAGCAGTGAAAATTCCAAAATGTCAACCTTATGCAATATTTAAAGATTCTGTTCATCCATCTCAGCCAAAGAGTATAGATTCCATTGCTGCAGAACTAAAATTTGTAACTTAGATCATATGGCTCGCTGTGATTTGTAATTACTTAGAGATTTTTAAACAATTTAGTACTTGTAATTATTTTATATGATTATATATTACTGTCACATTTTTGCCAATATTATTTACTATAATTAATACATTTTCAATTATATTATTTTTGTTAATTACAATTTTTATACTATAGATGATTTTATCATTTAAAAATTAAAAAAAATAAAAATTACATAAATTTAGCGACAGAAATTTTAGTTCCATAGCAAAATAAACGTTTCCGTCGCTAAATTTGCGACCGAAAGTTAGTTTCCGTCACTAAATTTAATAACAACCACAGTAGCGACGAAATTATCTATCGCTAAATTCCATCGGTAATTCGCTAATCCGTATTTTTCTTGTAGTGAACTCTCCTATTTCACTTATCTAGTATTTTTGGTCATTTTGAACCCATCATTCCTCAAATTAAAAATAATAGCAAGAGTTCCTGGAGTTAAAATCTTATAGTTATCACCAACATTACCGGTCAAAATAAAGAATTAATGTGATAACATCTCTTTTATTTGTAGCAAAAATTAATGTTCGGAAGTTTTTGTTTGTACTATTTATGGATAGATACATCTTCTTTCTATTTTATGCAGATAATTCTTTGGAACTTCAAATGGGACATGCATAATCACGACAATCTATGATTTAAAAAGAAAGACTTGGTAGAGAAGCAAATTGAAAAGATTCTATACTTACAATTAGTGATTAGCTCAAGTGTCGCTGTTTTGAAATCTTTATAATTGTTTGCTCAAAGTGACTAGATTGTTATGTATATAACATTTCATACCAATGTATATGCATATAAGGTGAACATGCAAGAATTTTTCTACTCTTATAATAAGCAATAACATTGCACGCGTGCAAAAGAACGTACAGCCACTACATATAAAACAATTCATCTATGAAAAATTTCTACTTAAGTTTGAAAAACATGTGGACATGGTAATCAATGACAAGACATTAAATTTGTAAGGTTGGGGGTCCCTCTTGTTTTTCTGTTGTTCTTTCGATTTAAAGCAGGCACTAGAAGTATATAAAATCATTTATTTTTTGATAGAATATAAAATGATTACAGTTGACTTAATATTGCATAATGTTCGTGGATATAATTTTTCTCATTAAATTATCGCATCGCATGTTAATTATAAATTATCACCCTCTTCATGTTCTAACTATATAGGATGTAATGTCTGAAAAATGAAAAAAAAAAAAAATTAAAAGAAATAGAGAACGTAATCTCAAAATTCTTATTTGCTTGACCATATACCTTTGTTTAAAACTTTACAAAATTCTACTATTTAACATTATTGCTAAAATTAGAAACAGGAGCAGGTCTGATATTTTTTGGGCACTTAGTTCTCCACGATTTTAATAAGACAACCTTAGAAATTTGTTAGACGGAATTGGAATGAATTTGTCAATTTGAGTATTAATTTTGCTATTCATGTCCAATTCAGATAGAGATCACTGGATATTTCGCTATTTGAATGCTTTGATAAAATTCAATTTAATGATTCATTTATTAAGAATAATATTCATCTCTAGCATGATATAAAATTCATATTGTTTTATATTATATTAGCATTATACATATAGATAATATATCAAATTAGTAATATATTAAATATATTTCATTAAATATTAGATCAAAAGTGTGCTTAAATTTTTTGTGTTAAATCATAAATGGTTGTGTAAATGAATTTAGGGCTTTTTTTGAAATTGGTGTGGAAAGGTTAATTATTTAGCATTGTAATGTAATCAACTTAGTAATCAATACTTTGTTTGTTGATGTAAAATATTTATATTGTATTGTAATGGTGAATGCATTAGTAATGCTCAATACATTTATTAGTGTATTTTTTAATCCCTTAAAATTGTATTGTATTTCTCATTACATGTGATTTAGTTTTTTGGATCTTGAACTTTTAATTATCACATTTATATGTTTCTCTTTAAATTTGAATTTTCTCCATACTCAGGTTAATCTCTATTTTTTTTTTCAAATAAAAAATTATACTGAACTTTAAATTCCATATTATTATTTTAATTTTCATATTAATTTCATTAAATTAAAATCTATTCATATTTTTTTAAATTGTGATTTAATTTTAAATTCAACACTGTATATTAATAAGCATTATTGCACTGGAGTTTTTTTTTATGATATATATATATATATATATATATATGGGGGAAAAACAATGTTATAATTTAGTATAATTATATTTTTATATGAGATCATAATATAATAAATATATAAAATAATCATATAAAAAATTAATTTATAATTATGAATATAATTATATTTCAATATATATATATATATAATATAAAAAAATATAGAAATGTATTAATATTTACATTACATTACCAATGTAACCAAACATAGTAATGTAATTATAATTACATTACATTACATTACATTTTTTAATCCATTACATTTCTCATTACATTACAATCCATTACAACTTACCAAACATGACCTAATAGTTTAATTGCTCTAGTCCGTAATGTCCTCCTCTTTATCATGTCACAAACTCTGCCAGGAGTTCCAGACACAACATGAACTCCATATTCTAGCTTTCTAATATCCTCACCCACACTTTTGCCTACAATGCATGCATGTTTTTATTTTTCTAGTACATTCTTTTCATGAACTTTGATTTTATAATTTCTAGCATGGTTATAATTGGTTTGTCCCTAGCATCCCGCTAAAACACAACAAATTCAGGACCACCATTGTTTTTTTAAGAGAGATGCAAAATAATATCTGATTATAATGCTAATTGTCTTTAGAATGAAAACCTTCTGCACTGCAAATGAAAATTGGCCCCTGAACATATTTTCCGCCAACTATCTAATGGTTCTTTGTCTCACTATAAATGGCCGATTTGCCGTCGATTTCTGTGTCTTCTATTGACTATCGCTTTTTGAGTATAATTTCAATTATTATCATTCTCGTACCATCCTAATTATTACAAAATAATCAGGTAAAAATTTCTGATTTAGTTAAATAGCCCAAATGGTTTGGATTGCAGCTGGATATTTTAGTTTGACTTGTAGCCGTCTTATCCCTTGTTTGACTTGGCCTGCTAGCCTGATTTTAGTCCTCTTCTGCCTTTCTCTGCTGCCGTACACTACAACGGTATAACCCTCTTTTGTCCTTTTGCATTTGTGCTTCAAACCGTTCTCTATTTTATTTTTATTTTTTCTATCTTCATGGATACTCCACTAAATTTCTTATTTATTTTGTTTATTTTATTGTCTTCTCTACTAATTCTTTTTCAGTGTTTCTAATTAATAATTTAAAATATATCGTCTAATCACTGTAGTAGTCATAAAATTTCAAATAAAAGTCTATACCAATGTTGATTAAAGAAAAAAATTACAAAACGAACAAATGAGAAAATAAATAAATAAATTACTTCATCTTCACAAAAATAAGCATGCTGTTAATTTTTGGAAGAAAAATAATAATAAAATTTTATTGTTAATTCTATATAGATTATTATAAATCTTCGTTATATCTCTACACTTGGTTACGAGTAAAACTAAAAATCAAAAAAAATATTTATATATCTATCATTACTTTTCCATATTCAATAAAATTGTGACAAATTAAAAAAAAAATAAACTGCCATTTGAAAAAAAAATGCTATAAATCAAATGTGCATACCTATTGGTATTTATCTCGAAATTTCAACGCCTTTTAAATTGTTTTTAAGTTAAAATATTTCTATTAAGGTGCTATAATAGACATATTTACATAAAAGCATTTTTACATATTTTTTAAGTTTTAACTTCAAAAGTAATTTAAAAGCAAAATCAATCTTCTGAGACCAAAATAATTATTTCTCCTAATAAAATAAATTGTGTACATTAAGGTGCGGTTTTTTCTTACCAGCTAGACTTTAATTAGCTCGGTTTCCAATGCTATAGCAAAGCACATTGGTCTCCCAGTCCACATGAGAATGGCAGTGTTTGCAGCTGCCAAATGAGAGTGAAAAAGACGTAGATAACAAGTACGAAAGCAAGAAACCAACCGTAAACAAACACTAAAAAAAAAGTTGTCAGACGCGGTTTCAAACGTCGACGTCAGCTTCTACCTGGCACTTTATATGAAGATTTGTACCATCAACATCAACCAGTTCATCCATTGGATATCAATGCTCAATTGAAGTGCATGTGAAATATAGTGACATTGACTTAAGTTGATTCAACGTTGGAATTGTACAATTTTTCTATCTTAACTATAAACATAATAAGACAGCATAGCATACTGTTGAGGTTTGGAAAACAATTTAATTTTTATATGTTTAATAAAGAGGTTTTAAATTTAAATTGTATTTTATTCTTCAATACAGTTTATGGGGTTGGCGGCGGGTTTTTATATATCAAGCAAGCCCAATAAATAGCAAAGCCACAAATACTTTGAATTTTGATGTATTCGGCCCATATACTCTCCAAGGCCCAGTCAACGAACTTTCTCTTTTAATAATATGTTTTGAAGTGATTGTTAGTTTAATTTCTTAAAACAAAACAATACAAATACCTAAATTCATTCAACACCTACCTAATTAACTAATTAAATCTTATTTCATCAATCACTCTAAATTTCTCAATTTTTAATTAGCCTCAATTAGTAGAAATCGTTGATATTTAACACTTCGGTTTAATTAGTAGCTTCTGGCAGATGAACAGAACACATCTCAAGAAAAAGAAAATGTTCTGTCTGGTTCCTTGGAAAATGAAGGAAAGAAAAGGAAAACAAATACCAGTCATGAACCCAGAATTACTGGCCGGTTCAAAGCAGAACCACCTGTCATCACCGGCTGGTCTAATTCTAGTTTCAACCGTTTCAGGTTCTTTCGCAAACACAGCCGGGAGTTGCGGTTTTATTTCTTTTATTTCCTTTCCTTACAGCCGGTCCACTTCATCACTTAACCGGATGACCCGGTAAAATCCGAACTAACTAACTACAGTTACTATTAAACCGGCTAAACCCTTAAGCCCTAACCGGTCGGTCCGGTCACCAAACCCTTCGGTTCATATTTCATAACTCGCTTTTAACATCCTTAACTCGGTTTCGCTGCCAATTCTCTCTCTAAAGAACAAAGAGAACCCAAAAGCATAAAAACAAGTAAGTTCTGTTACCTTTTCTCTTTGTTTTCTATTTCAGTCTTTGTTCTTCGGTTTGTTGATGTTTAATCTTAGCCTATGTTCAAGGGTTTGTGTTAATTTTGCTTCTTTCACTAGATTAAAAGCAAAAGGGAAAATTTTTCTTGTATTAATCCTTGATTCTTGAAGATTATAGCCAAGACATAAGCTTTAATGGTGATTTGATTGTTGAGGTTTGGTTTAGATGGATTCCAATTGGGAACCAGTACCAATAACATCGCAGAAACATGACCCGGCATGGAAGCATTGTCAAATGTTTAAGAATGGGGATAGAGTGCAGTTAAAGTGTTTGTATTGTAGCAAGATTTTTAAGGGTGGAGGGATTCATAGAATTAAGGAGCATTTAGCAGGGCAAAAGGGTAATGCGTCTACTTGTCTGCGAGTTCCTTCTGATGTTAGGATGCTAATGCAACAAAGTTTAGATGGAGTTGTAGTTAAGAAGAAAAAGAAGCAAAAGATTGCGGAGGAGATTTCTAATTTGAATCCTAACGAGATAGTGAGTTTTGGCAATGATCATAATGAGGTTGATGCTGGGATGGAATTGATTGGTGTTCCAAGTATGGTTGAGCCTAGTTCTAGTTTGTTAATTGGTCGGGAAGAAGGACCGATTAATAAGGGTGGGGAGAAGAGGAAGAGAGGAAGAGCTAAAAAAGGTTCTGTTGCAAATGCAAATGCAAGTGCCATTGTTGCCATCAATAATGGGACAGCAGCTGTAGGTGATAAAAGAGCGAATGAGCATATTCATATGGCAATTGGGAAGTTTCTATATGATATTGGGGCATCCTTAGATGCTGTAAACTCAGTTTACTTCCAGCAAATGGTTGACGCGATTGCTTCAGGGGGATTAAAGGCTGGGATGCCTTCATATCATGACCTTCGTGGTTGGATTTTGAAGAAGTCAGTCGAAGAGGTAAAGACTGATGTTGATAAGCACATGGCAACTTGGGCAAGGACTGGTTGTTCAGTTTTGGTTGATCAGTGGAACACATTAATGGGTGGAACTTTGTTAAGCTTTTTGGTTTATTGTCCTGAAGGAGTAGTGTTTTTGAAATCTGTCGATGCGTCTGATTTTAGAAACTCAGCTGATGCCCTTTATGAATTGCTTAAACAAGTGGTGGAAGAAGTTGGAGTTCAACATGTTGTGCAAGTGATAACTAGTATGGAAGAGCAATATATTGTTGCTGGGAGACGGTTATCCAATACATTTCCTAATTTATATTGGGCACCTTGTGCAGCTCATTGTATAGAATTGATACTCGAGGATTTTGCAAAGCTTGATTGGATAAATAAAGCAATTCAACAAGCTAAGTCTATTACAAGATTTGTATGCAATCACAGTGTGGTATTTAATATGATGAAAAGATATACTTTTGGCAATGATATTGTAGAACCGGGACTGACTCAGATTTCCACAAACTTTATGACATTGAAACGAATTGTTGATTTGAAGCAATCTTTGCAGACAATGTTTACTTCAGAAGAGTGGATGGATTGTCCACATTCAAAGAAACCAGGGGGACATGAGATGGTAGATTTGATAAGCAATGAATTATTTTGGTCATCTTGTGTCGAGATAACCCGTCTAACGAATCCTCTGTTGAAGCTTTTAAGAATAGTTAGTAGCAATAAGAAGCCTGCAATGGGTTATGTTTATGCAGGAATGTATCGAGCAAAAGAAGCAATCAAGAAGGAACTGATAAAGAGGGAAGATTATATGATCTACTGGAATATCATTGATCATTGGTGGGAACAACAAAGTAATCTCTCTCTTCATGCTGCGGGTTTCTTCCTTAATCCCAAGTTCTTTTATAGTATCGAAGGGGATGTCCAAAATGAGATCCTGTCCGGGATGTTTGATTGCATTGAAAAGGTGGTTCCCGATGTTGCAATCCAAGATAAAATCACAAAGGAGATAAGTTCTTACAAGAACGCAGGTGGAGATTTTGGAAGGAAGATGGCAGTTCGAGCAAGAGACACGTTGCTTCCTGGTGAGAGGCCTTTCTGCTCATTGCATTGCCATTTGCCTTCTATATGCAATCTGTCATATTTGCTTGTAAGATTATGTATGTGCATTTTCAGGACTAGACTCCATTAAAAGTAGTACAATGCCATTTGCCTTATATATGCAATCTGTCATTTTTGCTCGTAAGATTATGTATCTGCATTTTCAGGACTAGACTCCATTAAAAGCAGTACACGTAACCTCTTCAAATTTTTATCTGATTGTTTTTTCTTGCTGTTGTAGCTGACTGGTGGTCAACATATGGAGGAAGTTGCCCAAATTTAGTGCGTTTAGCCATTCGTATTCTCAGCCAAACCTGCAGTCTAACTGGGTATAAACAAAATCAGATTCCTGTCGAACAAATGCACAATACGAAGAATTTTCTAGAGCGCCAAAGACTGAGCGACCTTGTGTTTGTTCAGTATAATTTGCGACTGAAACAAATGTAAGTTTTACTGATGTAATTGAATATGTTAAAGAAGTTTTACTAATATGTTAAAAGATGGTATTTGAAATTGAGCGAAGCAAAGTCTAAATCTTTGGTAAACATATTCTTTCACAGGGTTGGTAAGAATGGAGAGCAGGATACTATTGACCCAACGTCATATGACTGCAGAGATATTTTGGAGGACTGGGTGAAGGCGACAGACTTGAGCTCAGAAGACTACGCAAATTCAGATTGGATGGCACTTGATCCAACTTCTGCTAACCGAAGACTATTAGGACCTTTGGACGACGAAGTTGAAGAATTGGGCACAGGTACCACAAGCAGTACTTAAGAAGGATGAATTTCTGGTTATTGAATGTTAACTACAACTTGATGTAGATGAATTTCTGGTTATTGAGTGTTAACTGCAACTTGCTGTTCTTTTGAATATGCAGGATTTGATGATTACGAGATTTTTACTAGGACTAAAGATGCTAAGCAGGAAAATGTGGTAGAGCAGCTCTGAAGTGTACATCCTTTTGATATTTAACTTTAGCTACAATTCTCAGATGTAAATGGATTAGGATTCCTGTAACAGTAGAAACCATCTCTAGAAGGCTTAAGCTAGATTATCGTGAACAAGAATGATAATGGCATGACTTCTGCTCAGCATCCAACGGCTGGATTCTTTTATGCATACTGTTGAAGCCCAGAAGTGGAGATCCGATGTTGAAGGAAAGTGCAGTTTAGATGGCAAGTAGAAAGACAAGGCTGTACACTAAGCATTCTTCGAAGTTGAATAATGTTAAGCTGTATGTGCAATAGTGATTTTTATTTTGGCTTGATACATAAGTTTAACACTTAAACTTGACAAAACACGACATAATAAACGCCTGAAGCAGAGAAGACGTCCTATGTGGCATAATATAAGCTGAAGTGGAAATGGGTTTTATTTTGCACACAGTGTGGGAGTGTGAGTGGAGTTTTGGCATTAGCCAATTGAATGCCCAAAGGTAAGAAAATTAGTAACCTTCTCCTTTACACTTTAATCTATTCGTTCTGCCATTTTTGAAGGAAATTGAAGCTTCTAAACCTCTGTCTGTATTCTCCAACATTAGTTCCTTTACCTTCAGCTGTTTGGTGATGCTTACCAAGATCAATTCCATTATTTCGTTGATAATAGAAGGCAATTTGAGTGTCGCTTGATAGTTGTGGGTATATTGGAGGGTGCATTAGAGATGTTGAGCTCAATCTTATCTGATATACGGAGGAAAGTAATTCTTGTTGGACTCCAACAAGAGTTTCCTGGGGACTAGGATTTACCAATTCCAGAGCTATTGAGAGATGGAGCACAAATGACTTGTTTTGATTTGCCAAATGTTGTAGTTATTTGTGGGTGAAAGAGATCACAATGAAGAATAATATTTCCATATAAGATTAAAAAACCTTACGAAAAATGAAATCAATTTGCAATCTCATTTCGCATTGAGATGCAAGAGCAGAACACCTCAAAAGAGCAATGTTCTTTACACATTCTGTTAGAAGCATTCCAAGAAAAGAGATAAAAAAAAAAAAAAGTAGTATTGATTTGTCCACTAGAATTCCACTAATGGATATTTAATTTTTCAAGAAAAATACAATATTTTATACTGAGAATTTTGGTTGGACTTTCTTCTTAGCCTCTTTTAAGATGAAGCAAGGCATCAATTTGCTTTCACTCGAGTGGCAAACAGTTGACTAATATACACTAAAAAAAAGAATCTGAATTTCATACTTGCACGATTAATCTCAATTAAATCCTTATTTAGAAATCATTGTTCCCATTTAGTAAGTCTAGCTTATAGATTTTCTTTTTCTTTTCCTTTTCCTACTTTTTGCACTATTAACTTGTCTTAATTAAATTTTTATCTTAGGGGATAACTTTGAAACATAGAAATTATACTCTTAGATTTTTCAAAACACATAATTTTTGCCTTAAATTTATCGAAATTGATATATTTTACACTTAAAGTAAACGACATGTGCTATTATGTAATTAATTATCATATGAAATAAGAGCAAAGTTGCTTATTTTTAATAGTTCAAAGGCAAAATAGATTAAAAAAATAAACTTTAAAGACAAAATCATCTTATTTCAAATAATTCATGAATAAAAAATATATTTATACCTTATCTTAATAAAGGAAATTTAACATTTGCACTTAATTTATCCAATTTCATTATATAAAATAGTATTTTTCATAATAAAATATGGATAATACATAATTTTTTTTCTAAACTATCACTACTTAACAAATCGAGTGCTAAGTAACCCTATGAACATGTTAAAAGTGTAAGTAATATTTTTTATATACTATTAAAAATTATGTGACATTCCTCCAGAACTTATTAAAAATGTCATATTATTTATTTGCACAATGTGCAATATATTTTTATTGGATATAATATGATATTTTTAACAAGTTTAGTTAATAATCCGATACTCGATTAATTCAGTGAGATAATAGTTAAAAGTCCTGACAAAATATGATAAACTACGTTAAATTTGAATATTCTTAATGATTTTGGTGAACTTTGGCATGCGATTAACATGATTTTTCTTGAACTTTGACCGTATAAAAATCTTCATAAATGTTCACAATAAAAAAAAAATGTATAAATCATTTTACATGTTAAAGTAAACATAAAGAATTCCAAGTAATTTGAAGGCGACTTTTATCTAACGAACTACGTTTAACATGTTTACTTGTATAGTTTGTCTTTGTCTTCTATTTAGTTGACTTGTTGAAAGTAGAGCTCATTTAGTTTGTGTAATTTGATTGGTTAATAATTAATTCTAAATTTGCTTTATGCTTAAACTTTTTCATTAAACAATTATTTGACATGAAACAGTCTGGTATTTCTCCTATTGAATCCAACCAATTTTGCTTTTATCTAATAAATTCTTAAACAAAATACTACTTGTCCAAATGTGGCGATGGGACGCATGAACAAGAGAATAGGTAGCTGCAATCTAGTGCTAATTTATTTATTGTTAATGTTAACCTTGACTATTGTTATCCAAGAGCTAAATTTGTTGGATTTCATAAATCCAACCACAAATTAGGAGTGTCAAATTCTAATTCTTCTACCAATTCTGTTCAAGTAGATGCTATCGCTTTTACACAAGAATTAAGTGATTGAGCAATCTTAATTATTTGAGAAATACTTAAAAATTGATTAAATTACGTAATTAACATAGAAAAATGCTATAGTAAAACAAAAAAGGTTTAATTAGACAATGGCTGCTAATTTAGGGGCAACCACATATTTGTGCCAAGTGTGAACTGTGATAATGGGTTTCAGTATTTTCACATTTTTTTCATTTTTTTTTATAATACAACTTTTTGGAGCATATATGCAAATCTTAGTCAAACTCTTAATTATTTGAAGTATACGTAATTTTTTAATCTTTTATACTAATGTTTATTTTCATACATAAATCTTTCCTTTATATCAATGTTTATTTATTACATTAGTAATCGTGGACAGTTTAAAAAAAAAAATTAACAGTCTATATCCAACTATTTATATTTAATACATTCAGTACATCTAACGTACCAAATTATATTTCACTTCAAACTCAGTCGCATCTTATTAAATTAATAAATAATTAAATATTAATAGAAAATGTACAATCTCGACCGACTTCAATGAGAACCGGGACAAAGGCTTATCTAAATCAAGTCCATGCAAAAATGTATGATCTAGGTGGTTACCAATCACGTGATGCAATTCATTGTTAACTTGTTACATGAAAAAATCATGAACCGGATCTTAATAAAAAAAATTTCCACCAGACCTATAATCGGTTTCAGACCAGTCTATTTTCTCAAGTGCCCATAAATTTTCAAAGGTTATTTAAGCCTGTTTTTCCAGGAAAAAAAAAAAAAGTTTCCTGCTGATAGCAATTCATTTGCAGAATTGACATATTAATTCTCATGTCTACTCTTATTCTGTTATTAGGACAAATAAACTAAGAAGGTTTCTATTATAATTAAGAAAAGAAATTAGCTTAATTTTATATTTCCAATTTTTTCAATGCTACCTTCTTTGCAAACCGTGATATAATTAAACATTGGATGATGAATGCAATGATGATTATTACATTATCTGATTTAAAGTGAAAAACAATACAGTTTTGCTAATTAAGATAATGTTCTTGCCTTAAAGCTACTGGGAGTTTAAAAGGTCAACCATACTTTAGATAAACCTAAATTGATGGTTGGCAGGTTACAACTAACTTTTAATTAGAAATAGTGACAAAATTATATATCATCTGATTTCATATTGAAATATTTTCTGTGTTCATTCACGCTCACATAGATTATTAGCTGATTTCACTGCTGGAATTCGAAATTTCAAAGCATTAAAACACCCTTTTTCTTCTTTTGGTCTGAATTCGAGATTTTAGTATTTTACATTCCTGATGTGAAAATGAAGATTAGTTGCAACAACATAGTTTGGTTATCAGAAAACGGTGTCACTATGCATTAACGCATTAATATGAGTATTCTTGTTGACAATTATGAAAAAGTCTCTGTGTTCCTAGCCCTTATCTTGAAAAATTGTGAATGATCAAAGAGGGATAATGTCCTTATATGGAATGAAAAATGGTTAACTTCTATTTCTACCTGGAATTTTACAACCCTTACAATGGCATATCATCAGTAATTTACATTTAGAACCACCAAAATAAAAAGGAGAGAATCACCATAGGTGTACAGAAATCTCATATCAAGGATGAAAAATTCTAAGGATGAGAAATTTAACTAACTAACTACGATGAGAATCACCATAGGTGTACAGAAATCTAATACGAAGGATGCAAAATTCCAAGGATGAGAAATCTAGCTAACTACAACGCTATCTACAATGGTTTCTACCAGAATGTGAAAGAGGTGAATCTGAACTAGCTTCAATATCAACAACTCCATAATCACCACCAGAAGACCAAGTACTGACTTTCTCAAAATTTGATGACAAGGCATATGAATGCAAATAATCTTCAAACTCCACACCACTACTGCCATCACCCTCTTTCTCTTCATATGCATTCGGGGTCGGAATCGATGCAGGCAATGTTACTTCTCCCTCCAAACACCTCACAACCTGCCTCACTGTAGGCCTCTTGTGAGGTGAATTGTTAGAACATATCAAACCCAACTTCAACACAATAACTGCCTCAAGCTCATCGAATTCGCCATTCAGTCTTGGATCGACTACATCAAGGATTGCACCAGTTTTCCACTTATCCCACACCCAGTCCACCAAAATGAGCTCCTCAGGAGATGCTTTAGGCTCAATAGGTCTCCTTCCACACACAACTTCAAGCAAAAGTGCTCCAAAGGCAAACACATCTGAATTTGTAGTAGGCTTGCCTGTTCTTGTTAGCTCAGGTGCCAAGTATCCCAATGTGCCTACCACCCTCGTCGTGCTCGGGTTAGTGCCTCGCTCATATAGTTTGGCAAGACCAAAGTCACCAAGTCTTCCATTTAGCTCAGAATCTAACAACACATTGCCTGCCTTTATGTCTCTATGAATCACAGTTTGCTCCCATTCTTCATGCAAATACAAAAGGCCATAAGCAACACCTCTGATAATATTGAATCTTTGTGTCCAACTGAGAATGGTTTTGGGCTCATCAAACAAGTACTTGTCTAAGCTTCCATTAGGCATGAAATCATAGACCAGGAGTAAGTCACCGCGCCGGCGACACCAGCCCAACAACTGAACCAAATTTCTGTGCCTAAGACGACCAATACTAGCAATCTCAGACACAAATTCCCTCACCCCTTGCTTAGATTCATGGGATATTCTCTTAACTGCAACTTGGTTAGAATTTGGTAAAGTTCCTTTATAAACTTTGCCAAATCCACCAAACCCAAGAAGCTCTTTTTCTCTAAAACCCCTTGTTGCTTTCTTGAGTTCTTGATAAGAGAATCTATGAGGACCAACATCAAACTCCCATTCCTCTATCACATCAGCATTCTTGATCTTTCTAATAATAAAAAAGGACATAGCAAAGACCAAGATCATGAACCCAGCAGCTGAAATTGTGACAGTTTCGATCAATGTTTTGTGACTCTTTTTAGGCCCAGGAAGAGAAGGAAGAGAAGACAGAGACAAAGATTTGGCCACTCCGTTAATAGTGAAACTCCATCCAAGAATATAGTGTGTGCTAGCCAGTAAACCAGTAGATGAGGAGAAGCCAACATACATATAATCCTCAAAAATAGGAGAAAGATCTACTTCAAAGGACAAGATGGGAAACTTTGGTTTTGTGGAAGAAGGTGAAAGCCTAACCTCTATGAGATTCATAGTAGAATCATAATCAACCCAAGCTTGAAGGACAGTACCACTTTGGAGAGTCAAATTTCTCTCAGTCAAATCATCAAGCAAATAAACAGCAGCAGCAGATTTATTTGATTCTAAGCTATTTAAATCAATCCCAACATGGTTATCATTTATATCCCCAAATTCAAAATCTCTAACAGTATCAAATTCAACTGCAAAAATGTGATTGGAGAAATTACCCTTATCACTTGCATTGAGGAGGCCAAGGTACTGGCTTGGAAGAGAACCAGGAAGCTGCTTTGAGGTAGAGATGGTGAAAGCAAAACCATGGCCACCACGAGATGGGTACTCAGGGACAATAGCGAAAGCAAAAGAAGTGGAAAAGGAGAAAGCTTTACCATTAGAGAAATTCCTGAACTGGATTTTGTTGGAGTAAAAGGCATGACCTTTTAATCTCTGGGTGTTGTTTGTTAACCTAATTATGCCATTATCTTCAACCTCAGCACCATCATACAAGCTGATGTTGATTTTGGCATCGTTAAACCCATTAGAGAAAAGCTCGTTTAGCTGAGAAAAAACTGGGTATGGAAGAAAAAGGATAAAGAACAAGACAAGGGTAAGTTTGCGGAACATTGGAGGATTCTGAAACAGAGGATGCTCTGTTTTCTGCAAGATTTGAAACTGGAAAAGCTTTGGTTTTTGTTACATTCTTTTCGTGTTAAATGGTGAATTGATAAACATTAGAGGAAAGGGATTTGTGGGTGGTTCTTGGAAGGTGAAAGATGGGGATCTGAGAGATAGTGACTGTAAGGAATTTAGTAAATTAAGTCCATATTGGCTTCACCCACCTGTTTTGAAAAACATGGAAGGTAATGCTCATGTATTGTCGGATATGATAAAGCTGAATTGTTAAATAACTCATTTCTGCGGTTAATAATTACCGTTAATGTTCACTAAATACGGTTTGTCCGATTAATCATCCCCCTGTTTTTCAGTTGACTTTGTTTTACCATATTTCTTTTTACTGCCTGTGAACTTATGAGTTAGTTTGAAATTGTTTTGATTTTCTGTTTCCTGTTTAATTTTCGTAAAAACAGAATAAATATGTTTTATGGAAAATGATTTGTTTGTACAAATTGCTGGGACCAAAAATATATGGTAAAAAATACTTCTAACTAAAAGTCACTAATATTTTAAAATAATTTATTAATAATTTAGAGATAATTAACTTACAAAAACATGGATAATGGTTAATAAGGTTTTAAACTTGTAATTAATATTGATTTATTTGTGACCACGTCTCTCTTTATTTGTTTTTTTCTTTTTTGGTAATAGATTGTTTTTCCTTAAATTCTTTTTAAATTGGAACATAAATAGAAAGTGAAAGTTCCATAATTTCATAAAATATAAAAGATACCTTTATATTAATTTACGAGAAACTAATACGGGAAAATCATAAAACAAATCAGAAAGGAGTTCCAAAAAAAAAAGAAAATTAGATTGAGTAAATTATAATTTATAGAGTGAAGTATATTTACAAATCCATAACTTCAGGCAAGCATTTATAATTGATATTGAATAAAATGCACTGTATTATATATATATATTTTTTTTTTTATTTATCTAATTTATTATGATAAATCATTATAAATGAAATTTATTGAAAAAATATAAAATTAAGCTAAATATGATATTTGCATATAGAGAAAAACACCAAAAAGGCAAAAACAGAAGAAGAGTTTAGTTTTAAGATCAACTAATGAAAAACATAAGAAGAGTAAATGGCTCCATGCATGTAGGAAAAAAGAAGAAAGAATCATGCCTTTTATTGATGAATTTTTTTTATTTTGTCTGAATTGCATATACTAAGTAATGGAAAAATTGTGAATTATGCAAAATAAAACTTTATATAGAACATTAAGATAAAACTCAATCCATCTGTTGATTGGCATATAATAGAAATTAAATTTAGACTCGATTTTAAATAATCAAACCAAGGATAAAAAAATTTAGGTCAGACAAAAGTCGTAACCGAATATGCTTAGTACCATCATAATTAAATCTAATTATTGAAGAGAATAATGAAAAACAGAAAAAAGAAATAATCCATTAATTAAATTAATCATCTCAGCAAAAGCCAGCCTAACATTACTAAGAAAAGAAAAAAATATCTATCAACATAAAAGTAGTGCTTGGTGATTAAGACATAATCCTTAAATATAATTGATTCCATTACAATGTAAATGATTTTCTTTTTATAGTATAGCAATAAATGAATATTATTAGAACTAAAAATTGAAAATAAGAAATTCTATGGTGCGTAGCGTAGGTATATAATGAGTTGGTCGAATAAGAAAATAACAGCACATGAATCCATAATATTGGACCCAATTAATACATTCTGTTTGATACAGTCCAAATTGCAATCCGACAACACGTTTATTAATTGAATGTGCAAACTTTAATTTAAAGCACATTGGCACTGTCCAGATTTGGCTTTTATTTTTGTGGGTCCCATTTCACCGCCACCACCATCTTATGTCTTTTCTTTTTCAGTTTTTCCGCCATTTTTCTATCACATTTTGCTTTGTGTTTTATTCCACGTGAAATTAAATTACCATGCACAGTGCTAATATAAATATCATGTCATGAAGATGATGATAGCAGCGTAAGCAATGAGCAAACTATTATTAAGTTAATTAATATATATACATATATTTAAAAACTGTTGGATGTAATTTTTATTTTTAATTTAAAAAATAAAAACACAAAAATTGAAGTGAAAATAGTATGATATCGGTATATGAGCATATATATGTATAAATGAGAGATATAGATGCACATCAAATGGTTTGTCTTGGCTGTTAATTGTTGATTAATTCTGTCTTTATATTAATTATTCTCAACTAGACTGTTAAATGACAAGATTTTGTCCACTAACTACTCCCACGGAGTATAAGAATAATCATTCTTAAAATTTTAAAAATTTAAATTTTGAATTTCCTAACTTTTTGTCATTTGTCCTTATAGAGTAAGAGACAATGAGCATGTGCGCTTAACCAATATAAGAAAAATATTGGCAAAACTCATATTTGACCCCTTTAATTTTGTCAATTTTTGCTTATCAGCCTTTAACTAAAATTCAAACTCCGAAACAATGAGATGAAATGATAAAAATACATTTTCACTTAATTAAAAATTATCAATTTGGCTATTAATTATGAAATATTTTAAAAACATGTTTTACCACTCTATCGGTAGGCTCAATGCAAATTTTAATTGATTGGTGTAGTGATTTTTTATTCTTGAATACGAAATAAATTATTAAAAGAATGGAAAGGAATTTTTTTTGCAATTGGACTTATTGAAAATGAGTGAAAATACTCTTAAATTTTTTTTATCATTTTTTATTCTTGAATTTAATTTAATGGTTGAAAAATACTTTCGTATTGTATGAAAATTCGTGGCAAACATCCTTCTTAGTAAAAAAAAAAATTAAGAAAATTTTTACTCCATTCTAAAAAGTTCGACCTCTTTATCACTTAAAAGAAAAATACTCAAACGTAAAAGCATATGTGCTAATGAACTCCTTTATTTTCCAAATGTACCAAATCACTGACTGAGACGGCAACTTGGCTAGAGATAAATTACATATCAAAATTATAATAAAAATTTCAAATTAGATTTTTTTCATTTTATATCTCTTCAAAAATGCCATTATCTATTTGTTTACAATTTTTTTTTTTTACAATTTTCTGTTTCTCTCATAAGAAAAGAATATAATAAGATATTTGTTTTTCCTTCTTCCACTCTTTAATTAATTATAGATCCACACCTTTGCTCCAAGCCATTAGTTCTATTATTCTTTATATCTTTATCTATCAAATCATATTTCATATTTGTAAAAACAAACAAGGAAGAGAGCCAAGAAAAAATATAGGCTAATATAGGATAAGAAAAAGAAGTAACACCTGATAATTCATCATCTTCTATTCTTCTTTACAACACAACCACAAAAATCCTGACCCACCATTTTTTCCACTAATCATAAATTATTGATCTCTCATTTATAACCTCTTTATTCTTCTATTGTTTTTTTCTTCAATTTGTTTATTCATTTACATATATATACAGATGAAGGAAATAAAGAATTCCGGATTTACTCATTTATTTCATGTATATATTAATTGCTTTAGTTGTTTTTATAATTTCATTCATTGAATGATATTCTCTACCATTTAACAACTTTGAAAACTCTTTTTTTTTAATGATTTTGTCAAGATATAAGATTTTGAAATTAGAATCGATGAATTCGATCAAAATTATTCATAAAAATGTGATTAAATATCCAATTTGATCCATCAATAACTTGACTTATTTGATCAACAAAGCGATATGATATGTTATGTAACTTATATAATCTGATCTATTTATAATCATTATATTATTCGTAATTTCATAATTTTTTATATAATTTGAATATAAAAATAATTATTTTTAGGCATTATACATGCATAATTTTTTTTTTAATTTTAATTATTTTTTAAATGAAAAAAAAAATAATGCAATAAAATTTGATTCGTTTATAATCCAATCAATTTATGACTCGTTTTATAATTAACGATTTATTTGGGTTATGACTTAATCCAATTCCATCAAATTCAATTCGTTTATGAATCATAAAATTTTGATTCATGTATAATTCAATTCTTTTATGTGATCGAATTAGTCATTTGATCCGATCCAAATCCATTCAATCTAATTTGTTTGCCACTTAAAATTTGAATACATATGTAGAAAGATACTATCTTGCATTAAGGTTGTAAAGTCTTAAAGTTAAGTAATAATAATTTTTATTAATAGATAATATATTGAATATAATGAAGAAAATAAATGATGTGCTTGTTTGCCGTATGATTAGACGCAACCCACAGGGCAGCCTTCTTGTATCCAAGCAAAGCAAGTTCATAGATAAACACTATGAAAGTCAACTCAATTGGAATTTGGTAAAGTTGTAGCAATGAAGTCCGTCAGAAAGACATTAAGGAATATTTTTCTCTTCTTTCTTCAACTGGGGAATTAAAATACAATTTTGAAAATTAAAATAATAAAGGCCTTTTGAAATTGAATAGTGTTGGGGCTTCTTTTGCATAGTGATTTGGTCTTAAAAGGGCCACGACCAAAAACTAATAATATGTTGACCTTGGTGTTCATACGATCAGTATAAAATTGTTGAGGCTGATGAATAATCTAATCAACTTGTTTGAACTAATTACAATAAGACACCGTAATTACCAAATAAAACCAACTTAATTATATGCTTAAGGCCATTTATGGGGTAGATTATTATTAAAAAAATATTATATGGAGTCAACACAAAACAACTCCAACTCTTAACAGAAAAATATTTTATTAGAGGTACCATACTGACACATTCGTTTCTTCCTTATTTTCACTATTTTAGTACCGTCTTATTCCAACCAAATATTATTTTTATTATTATTTTAGCACAAGGAGTCCCAGATTTTCAATTATATTTTAATTATTTACAATAAAAGAAAGAGTGTTTGAAATTATCCTTAAACTTTGAGTCAACTAACCAGACATAATTATTGAATTTATCATCCAATATCTCAGTTTCTCACAATTGATTTGGAATATTTGCATAATTACTTTGTGTCCTCATGCTCAATTTATATGTCATTTAAAGTTTTTTCATTCAAACCAATAAATCTAATCACTAGTCTAAATTTTAGATAAATTTATAGTGATTTGTTAAAAATACCCTTATTTAATTTAGTATTGACCACTTAATTAAAATTAGAGATAATTAAGTTGGAACTGAGAAAATTGAGAGAATTAGAAAGATAATTAATGAATATAAATATGAAATAAAATTTAATACTCCATTAAATTTATCGAAGTAACAAATGAATATTTAAGGGCCAATTATTCACAATTCAAAACTTTATCAATGCTTTTAAAATTCATAGTAAAAATTTATTTTTATTAAAATTTAATACATTAACATTATAATCTATTATAGACGAATGACCATTATTCTTAAAAGTTCATTTTATCTTTAGCCAAAAAGTTATTACTTAGCAGTTGTTCCATTGCCATAACATTTAGTAATATGGGCTATGACCCGTAATTGGTTCAATGGGCTTGCGAAATATGAACTTTTTCAGCTACGTGGCTTGGGCCAGATAAGAAAAATGGTATGAATGGGCTAACCCAATATTTCATATATTTCTAGTTGGTTGTACTGCTGGATTCAGATCAACTTCTACTTCACTGAGCCAAACCCAATTGCTGGCCCAAGGGTCAAGAATACACACAAGAGCCAACATTTGTAATGATTTTAATTTTGAAGAAAATATTTGCAAAATTACCTCCAACGGGTCAGATGGGATCTGGCTAGGATCATTTCTCCTTTAATCAAGTATTTTATGTTCGAATTTTGGATATCATATAGCATTTTTAAATACTTGAAAGAAATCATTTTATTCCCTTTATGAATTTGTCTGGCGCAAATCTGAATGAGTTGAGTTAATAAGTATTAATTATGTATTTTCACCGTAAAAGTAAAAAAAGTAAAAAGTGGAATTAGAGTAGAGAGTAATTGGAGATGAAGGTGGTAAGGAAAACAAGCACTCTTTAAAATTGAAAGTGTAAAAATATTACACAAAATTAGAGGATAGCAATCCTAGTAAGAAAAGGAAACAATATAGCTTATTATCCCACATGATGACTTAATTGGAAAGTGCATGATCCTTCCACAACTCAAACAATATATTAATCCTAAAAAAGGCCTAGACTTGATAAAGGCAGGTTCCATCATCACTTCTAGCTGTTGGGTCAAAGTTTTGTGCACCTGGATCTGTGCAACCTTCAGGAACTGGCACACTCACTTGCTGAGCAGCTTTGCCTGCAATCCAAAATCCACAATGAACATTTAAAACAAACCTATCTTCCATTTAATCTTAATCAGGATTAATACATATGTAGGTTTTTCTACTTGATCAAAAAAGTCATTTAGACACATCATTTTGAAAAATTATATAAACCTCTAAATTTATTCATTTTATTACATTTTAAACACTTTTAGCACATATGACATTTAAGCGTCTGTAATTTTATTATTCAGACACCTTATTAGATTTATGTCATATAACTAAAAATGTTTACAAGTAATAAAATAAATAAATTTAGAGGGTTATATAATTTTTGGATGTTTTAGAGTGTCTCTATAACTTTTTTTTTTTCCTCCAAGTATATGGAGCTACAAATGTCTTAAGCCTGAATCTTATTCAACATAATACTCATATAGGTGCAAACCTCCCATCAAAGGCCTTTAATAGGATGAAGGGAGCTAACCGTAGAAAGTTCCACGATCAATAGCATCTTGGTTTTCTTCACCAAGAGCAGCCTCATGACTCATATACTTGTCAGCCAATTGGACTCTCTTTACATTCTCTTGTTCTTGGACAAGCATTTGTCCATACTCAAGCAGCTTGTCCAATGTCATTTTTGGTTGCTCGAATGTTGGTGGTCCTTCCTTTGAGTTCACTAAGCTCTTACCAACCCTGTCCACTCCAATTCCTGAGATCCACTTCCTCACTTCATCGTCATAGACTCTAGCCCTAAGAGCTCCGAAAAAGTCTGTACAAAGCAGCTTTTAGTTTTCTTACATGACAGTATATTATTAAAACCTCATTTGTTTTATCAGATGTTGCATCTTTTAACTTTCTTATATCATGGTATATTATTAAAACTCCATCTCTGTTATCATATGTAAAAAGTAAATTTTAATTTTCTTACACGACAATATATTATTAAAACCACGTCCGTGTTATCAGATGCAGAGAGCAACTTTCAGTTTTTTTACATGACAGTGAATTTTTAAAATCCCGTTTGTTTTCTTAGATGTAGAAAACAGTTTTTAGTTTTCTTGCATGACAGTGTATTATTAAAATCTCGTTTGTTTTACCAAACGCAACAAAACTTACCAATGGATTGGCCTGGGAAGGTGTCGACGAGCTTGACAATGTCTTCGAGGGCTATACCATCAGTCTTGAAGATTCCGGTGCAGACACCGATTCTGTCATCTCTGGTGGGAGCCCAGTAGAATTTCTCCATACGACCATCACGGATAAGGGGAGCATACAATGTGGAGAAATCGTTACCTGTGACGATGATGGGGACACGGGGGTTTTCTTCCTTGTTGTACATACCAGGAAGCTGAACGCTTGTTGGGTTATCAGCAATGTTCATGAGAGTAGCATTAACCATCTGGTTGTTGACTGTATATTGAGTAGTTCCTCCCATTCTACCAGCTCCAGCATCAAGATCGTTGATGAACAGGCAGCACATTTTTCCTTTCCTGATGATATCAGCTGCCTCACGGTACCTTTGCCTGATCAGTTTCGCAGGTTCACCTGCGTTGCCACTTTCGAGCTCTCCGGCACTCATCATGATTGGGCTGAAATGTACAACACAACATAATGATTACTTGCGACCATCATACTTCCTTAAACCAAGTCCATGAATTTATTCGAGGACCAATCTAATTATTAACCGCCAAATGTCAGCAGCATACGACAGTCTGTGATTAGTTTGGTTTATGAATTTAACCAAGAAAAATCCATCAAATTTATCCGATTTATAATGGAAATGAAGATATAGACTTACTTAATTCCCATCTTGGCAAAGACAAGCTCACACTGGAAGGATTTTCCTTGACCTTTGCCTCCCCAGATACCCAAGATGAGAGGAATCTAACAAAGAATCAATACACAATCATTAAAATTAGTTAATTTGGGTAAAGTACGTGTAAATAAGAGACCATATATATTTGAAGTAATTATACCTTGATGTTAGGGAGTGACATGAAGTTCTTGGTGATGTGGACAACAAGCTTGTCCATGAAAGCAGGAGCAATGTAGAAACCATCCATGTTGTTGTCAAGGTTGTACCTAAATTCAAATATGCAAAGTCAGCATCTGTAAGTTGAAATTTGAGAAATTCTGATACTATGTGTCTAAAAATGAATAATACATACTGACGGAGACCAGTGCTCATGTATTCGTAGGAACTCATGACGGCGTAGTGAGTTCCAGAATCCTGGGGAGCTTGGAAGAGAGAGTCAACCATACCCTTTCCTCTGGTGATGTCTTGTTGGTCATCAGATATGTCAGTAGCAAGACCAGACCATCTGTCCTTGTCTGTCTGCTTTTCTTCATCGTACTCTGCAACAACCTTGAAGCTTGATGATGATAGCTTAGCGTTTGTGAATCTTGCTGAGTTCACTTTCTTCCCCAAAAAGGCTGAGGTTGGGACTGAGGACCCAGCTCCTGACCCATTCAAGGCTAGCTGCATCACATAATTCAACGCTTTTACTCTCAACAATTCACACAAAAATTCTAGTCACTAGTGTTTAAAAGTAACAAATTAATAGATACGTATATTTTTTTTTGTTATAATACACTGTAAAAATTCCAACTCAAAACTTTTGACAACTTATAGTAGTGATAAATAAGTATTGTGTCAGTCACTTGTATAAACTAAATCTTCAATCTATGACATGAAAATAATACACTAATGAAGTTCTTGTATATGATATATATTAATCATCACTTACAATAGTATAAATAGAGTAAAATTCAGTACAAAGATCTCATTTTTAAACTGTATATATGCAAGACCCAGAAATGAAAGGACAAGTGAAACCATTAAAACCAACAAATTACTTGATAGATTGAAAATAAATAATTAGTTGACGCATATATAGTTGAAGAGTTCCAAGCCATAAATTAGTGTACAGTACATATATAAAATACTAGAAAGGCACAAGAAATTGGCGGGAAAGAATAATAGAGTACCGGTGCCCTGTTGACAGCGCCAACGGTGGAGATGGTGGCAGCCATGTTAAGACGACGGCAGTGGTGGTGGTGGTGGTCGGAGATCGGAGAGCTAAATGCAGAGTTGTCGATCTTTGAGCCAGAAGTGAGGACTCAAGTGGGGACTTATAAGCAGATTTTTTGAGTGAAGGAAAATGGATTTCTTTGAGGATTGGCTTTCAAATTCCTAACGGCCACACAATCAAGATTGCATGGAGTGACACGTGGCGCAATGACATTAGATAGAGTTTGAGTCCTCAACAGTCGTTAAGAGGTTAGCATTTAAGGTCGTCTCTTTACCACTAAAATATTTGGTAGGTTTATTGCCACACAAATTTTGGAAACTAACATTTTGTCTCTATTTTGATTTTTGGAAGATATAAAATAAAATTCATGGAAAAGAAATAAAAATAATACAAGATGGGTTGTAATTGGGAATAAGCTACTTAGGGTCCCACATAATCCTTGTACTCTTAATTGTAATTATTTTTTTGGAAATTTTATAAATACTTATGGTCATAATCTTTGTGATCACTTACCAAGCCTTTATATCCACGTACTAAATGCATACTCATTTATATTTTCCTCAATTTTCATTGTAGAAGAAAGAAATTCAAAATTAATAAAATATATATTCAGTATATTAGTTAATGAATATAAACCATTGAATTATAAAATAATATTTTTATATTTTCACTAAACGGTACATATTTGATACATTTAGTACATCTGACATATTAAATTATCTTCGAATTATAACTTTCATTTTTTTAACTTTAAAAAAGCCAAAACTATTCGATGATGATGATTATTATTATTATTATTATTATTATTATTTTTTTTTTTTTTTGAAAGAAAACTATTCAATACTACTAGACGTTCAAATATAAATAATGAATATAGTTGATTTTCAGCTCAATTGAATTATAATAATATGTTCATATCCATACATTATGATAATTAAATAAATTCAAAATATAATTATGGATTGGAAGAACCCTATTTCATGTGAATATATGAAATTTACCATCCATATTTATAAAAATCAAAACTTGTGCCATTAAATTGATGAATCTTAACTATCTTCAAACAAGGTGTAGACCATATTAGGGCCAGGATAGTGTGGATATTTGGTATTTTAAAGGGTCAAGCCCAAGCTTGGCATGCTGAAATAGAAACCGAATTAACAAATAAAAACGAAATTTCCTTTTCTCTTTCATTTCAATCAAATCAGTCACCAGCACATAATGTATCTTTGTTTTATGGGATAAATAATATTTTTTTTTTTTTACCCTCAAATTAGTGTGAACAGAAATTTCAATTATTTTTTATTGATTTTTATTTTTGAAATTATGAAAATAGGTAAAATATACTCTCATTTTAGATAAAAAGTCCAGTTGACAAATGAAATAAATGACAGTCAATATCTAAATGATACGTTAGTACTTACGTAACAATTTTTTCTTCTAGTCAGCTTAAAAAAAGGGATAAAGTGTTTTTTTTACCACTCAACTATTGAAAATTGTGTAATTTTACCCTTCAACTTTTTTTAGCCCATTTTGCTCCCCCAAATCAATTTTTAGTGCTTTTTTTTTTGTCCTAAATTCAGTTTTATTGTGTGATTTTGCTTTTCAAACAGATGGAAAAGCCATGTGTCTCACTGTTCAAATGGTGGTGAATCAGGTTGCGCCATGTCAACTCTCTCTCTCTCTCTCTCTCCTATTCATCCATCCAAGCAGTAAAAAAAAAAACTCTCACCTCTCTCCTCTCCAACTTTGGGATTTTCTAAACTTGACCAGACTTACTTCTTCTGGAGATCGAACATCCATTAAAACTCTAATCAAGCTTAATTTTGATGGACAATTAGAAGACACTTTTTTTTATTTATTTTGAACGGTGAAGATCATTTTTAGAGGTCTGAAAGTTGAGGTTTTGTTGCAGAAAGCGGATTACTTTTTTGGGTATCCTATACAGTGACTAGTTTCATCTTATTTGACGATTGGGCAGTCATTTGTCGCTAATTTGGCTGATTTTTTGTGAGTGTGGTCGGAAATCTTTGTTCTTCAATTTGAATAGTGGAAATTACATTTGAATAATCATAACCTTGTCAAATTTGATTTGAACAGAAATTACAAACTCAAAATTCATAATTTCTGCAATTTATGTTTATTAAAAAAAATAAAAAAATGAGCAATTTCTACAAATAGATATAGAGTAAACAGAAATATTGATACCAAAGAAATTCGTGGTGTCATAACAATTTCGCTTATTTTTCATAAAAAAACACCTGAAAAACCTAGGAGAAGGAGGAGGAGGGAGGATGAGAGAGTTTTTCTTATATTTTTTTTGCTGACTGGATGGATTAGTAGGAGGGAGAGAGAGAGCTGACATGTCGCAATCTGATTCGCCACCTTTAGACATATGACTTTTCCGTCTATTTGAAGGAAAAAATCACACAATAAAATTGAATTTGGGGGCAAAACTACACTAAAAAAAAGACTTCAAGGGCAAAATGAGCCTGAAAAAAGTTGAGGGGTAAAATCACTCAATTTTCAATAGCTGAAGGGAAAAAAAAACAAGTTAAGCATTTTTTTTACAAGCTGACTAGGAGAGAGATTTGACACGTGGATACTGATGTGCTATCTCGGTATTAGCTGCTGTTTATTCCGTTTGCCAGCTGAATTTTTTGTCTGAAACGATAACATATTCCAATTATTTTCATAACTTTAAAAGTAAAAATCGATCAAAAAAAGTTTGAAAACATTTTCACCTCATTTATAACAGTTTGAGAATAAAAAAAACCTCTTATCTCTTGATTTATTGAATTACTTGAGTAAAAAAGAAATCCTTTATTTTATTTAATTATTACATTTTACATGAAATTAATTGTTAAAATATGGATTAATTACGTCACCGAGAATAAAAGTATGACTTAGTAATTTCACTAAATGTAATTTTCAGCACATTCTCTTCTGTCTACTCATCGCAATAACTTTAAAAAATATATATATATTTTATTTAAAATGATAATTTTCAAATTTCAAGTATTAACTGTGAATTTTTCTATTTTATCCTTATGCATACAAAAAAAGAGATAATTAATAAGATAAAAATTAATAATTATAGAAAATTAATAAAATGATATTTTAGTAAATTAAAATGACTATTATATAGAATATATGTTAATTAATTATTTTCGTAATCTATATAAAAAGATGAAAATTATTGCATTAAGCGAAATGAAAAAAATATTTTATATTTACATATGCTAAAGAAATCTACGTAAATACTAATTAAATAAAATCTAATTAAGAAAAGTGATATAACCGCCACATCAGATGCACTGTCACCATGCCACCTGGATAAACAAACAAAAGAATTAGTAGCCATGACTGCCTTTGTTGGGTTCTTGCATCTGATTATCAAGGCATGATGATGGTTCGCGTGACATGGATGACATGGCTTTTTTAATTGAATTTTATTCATTGGCACATACGTGGACATCTCTAACGCATCTAACAAAAATTATTTAAAAATTTTATTTTGTAACGACGATATTATTAGAGTCATACTTTTATAAACACATGTAATTAATCAGTTAAAAATATATATATATTCAATAATTATTTAGCAGATTTGGTTTATGCTGTCAAAGAAATAAGCCATGATTTCTTATTACTAAACCATTTCCTAGTCCGATGAAATAATATATGTTTCGAGTACAAATACAAATCACTACTAAGTAATCAAAATAAAAACATAAAAGAAAATAAAATCATAACAAACAGCGAGGGATCATGCATAGTATTAATTATTTAAAATTCAATCAAAAATAAAAATACAAAGAGTTCATGCATGGCATCTTTCCTAATCACCAGTACGAAACTTTTTTCTGAGCCACAAAAACTCAAAAGCTCAACCTATCATAGGGTGAACAAGATGTTAGCTTAGGACTGAGGGAACCAAACGTGTGAAAACTCAATTACTTACATAAATTGATATAATTGGTCTAGATGTTGTTAATATAGAGGTCACTTAATCTGCCAACAGTTTATCTCAGTGCTCAATGCAAAAACAGTGACCTATACCAACACCCATCAACCATTCTAGACTCTTGAGTGTTTCAACTGTGAAATTTGATAAGAAAATAACAGGAACCTCTTCACAGGAAAGCTCTGCAGATTCATCAATGGTTTGAATATTGTACTTGAAGATATAATACAAGCATATCACCAATTCATTCAATTGTTAATTCATAATGGGGAACCATTGCTTTTTTCAAATGTAAAAAGAGTAAGTTGATAAGATGCTGACATTCTTGAATGATTTTGGAGTTGATGACAGCTCAAATTATTGAGGAACTAAGTGGAAAAGGAATTGCAGCTTTTTCCTATAACCTATAGGCCTTTTTTAAGTTTTTATTGATTTAGAATTGTTAAAAAGAAGCTACATGAACATGCAAACATAGGCACTAAGGTTAGCAGCCCCTAGCATTTGTAAATGGATAAAATTGATCATTGATCATTGTTCCATGATAGAGAAAGACACTTTCATCGTTAAAACCAAAAGTTGAAAAGCTCCCCACCACCATCTTACAACACTTTCTCCCTTTCCATTCATAAATTTCAATCAAAACAAAAAAATTATACAGTTCTGATAAGACACAAAGTAAGAATTAAGGTCACTGAAATTTGCATTTTGTCTCCCATCTCTCTTTCTAGAGCCATGAAGCATAAGAAGAGATAAAAGGAAAAAAGTTCTGAGCACTTGCAAGTTGTTACTGTTGCTTATAAGCATGTGAGTTTTTTTTTTTTTCTTCTCTTATGGCTTAGATTAATCCTGTTTTAAGTCTTTTAAGTCTTCAGCCACCGACCCATTATTAATTAAGTGGCCAACAGCCAAACCTGATAATGTGAAGCAATAAAATATGCATAATAATAGACAGTTTTAGCACATAACGCAGGATTAGAAGCTGCATAATTAAGGGAATTACTAGAACCAGACAAAAAAGCTGTCGTGAGTCATGGACTCTATATGCCCATTAGCCTAATCTATGAACTCTGCATATAAAACAACATCAATTTGTTCTCATCAGGTAAAAAGTGCATGTTTTAAGCCGCAATGCACCAATTTTCACAACTTGATTTGACTGAAAAGGATAAAATATTCTCAAACAAAAGACCATGACCTGTTCACCGAACTGCTGCAATTTCCATGTGCTGAACTGGCTTTTCATTCACTAGGGTTTTGAAGTCTCTTATAAAATGTCATATGAGTAGTTAATGAAATAATGTTACTGGTATCAACCAGCAAGATCAGTATTGCCAAATAAACATCTTTTGCTCAACCATTGGCTATTAATGAGAGTTACTATTACTATAACAAACAACAGAACACTACTTACTAACTACTAAAGCTATAGTTAAAAAAGTCAGCTTGTAATCCTGATTTGCTAAAGTTTTATGCATGTATTGTATCTAGTTTTCTTTATCATAATTGGAAGTATAGAAGCAAATAACTGTTATAGTAGCCTGAGTAATGATATTGTTATAAAAAAAATATATACTACTAAAGGCAATTATATCTCATTTTTAGAGCCCAACTAATGATAATAATGATTAGGTCTATATTTATATATAAAAGACCTTTTAAAGGCACGAATTGGGAAAGCTTACCCAATTTGAGAATGACAATTGTAGCCCATAAGGGAGACCCAAAAGAAACCTACCTTTTGGAAAAGTAAAGAATGTCTCTTGGCCATAAAAAAAAGGGCTTATGACACTTGTAAGTGATGATTATAAAGAGCAAATCTCAACACTAGTTCCTAAACAAGCCATCCCTAGTACAAGCAAAATCATCTTGACACAGATTATCAAAAAAGCATAGGACAATGACAGGGCTGGGCTCTTCATGTGGTGCATGCAAGTTTTTAAGAAGAAAATGCACGAGTGAATGTGTGTTTGCACCTTACTTCTGTTATGAACAAGCAGCAACTCACTTTGCAGCAGTGCATAAAGTGTTTGGCGCAAGCAATGTTTCAAAGCTATTATTACACCTACCGGTGCAGAATCGAAGCGATGCTGCTTTGACCATATCTTATGAAGCACTGGCTCGCATGCGGGATCCTATATATGGTTGCGTTGCTCACATTTTTGCACTTCAACAACAGGTTTTTAAGTTATTCAAGCATTTTCAATTCCTGTACAATTACTTCAGAACTTAATGGAGTTGTTTTAATCTTTTTTGACTTTTCATCCAGATAGCCAGCTTACAAGAGGAGATAGAAATTCTTGGGCACCATATGGCTAATTTCACACTTGGTATTGCAAGCGATGGAAGCCAGCAAACAACTTCAAATCCAAATGATGAGATACAAATTTCTTCACTTGAAGATGCCATGAACACTCAATATTATCAAAGTCAACTAGGTGCACAAGTGAACAATTCAGGATATACAACTGAAAACCAGGCTTTTGATTGCCAGATGAATGTACAACTGCCTCCTCTATATGAATGGGAGGACCAAAACTTATTCTGCGACTTCCAACCGAATCCTTTAGAAATACTCCTTGAAGGAGTGGAACAAGAAATCTTCCCATATTGTCCATTGCTGGACAGTGAAAACAATGCAAAGTGAACTGTCAATCGAGGACAAGAAGAAAATATTTAGCAAGTTAGCTTGTGCAGTAGATGTTTTTGGCTACATTTCCGGGAAAAATTTTGTTTGCATCTGCAATTATACTTAATGTAGATACAATGATTTCTAAATGAGGTTGCAAGCCTAGTCCGCTTCGGACCATCAAATAAGCTGTTCTATTCAGCAAATATTTTTGTTTGTACCAACACAAAAACCATAGATCAAACACACCATAAACACTGAGTTCCTGCAATGACAGATTCTCATTTGGCGGATGTCCATGATATACATACTGAAGCAACTTTTTATCAAGTCTAATATAAAATTTCATCCTCGAAGATTTACAAAAAAAAGAATTAAAAATCTTCTGCCAACTTAGCAAGTAGGGAGAGAATAATAGCAGAGACAGTGCAGCCAAGCATTCAGACAGCCATGCCCATAGCAAACTTGATCCAGGTTGAATGGACCTAGGAAGAAATCGATCATACATTATATGGCCATGAAATATATAAGGATCACAAAACAGTTGGTTTTGCAGTATAGCCAACACACAATTTTATCCTATACACTGACAGATGAGTATCACATATCTTGGCATCAAAATACAAATTTAGCAGAAAAACTATGATCCAAATATATCAATTTTCCTGAGCTAGGCTTACAATTTATACAGAAAGGATAGTCTCACTATGCTTTCAGTTCCATAATATTTTATGCTGAACATAATCTCTCTCTCCTGTTAGAATGAAACAATTTATTCACAATTTATTCACAACGCCTTTCTACAAAATATTTGAGTTCATCATGATTGTGATCCTGGAACAAATAATTATAGCTAGGACACATCAAGCATAGTCTCATGTTGATAACTATTGGATCGAACAACTGCATCCCTAAATGGTAAAGATTCTTAATCATTCACAAAATCCTTAGTGGTGGAACTGATGATTAATTCCAAGAACAGCATGGTCAAGAGGTATCAATTAAATAGATACTGTTTTCATGACTAGTCAAGTCACATTAAATCAACCAACATCAAATATTGATATTTTAATAACAGTGGCATACCTAAAGATTCCAAAAGAAGGATTGCCAATTCTGCAAGGATGAATGCTTCTTCAGACGCAAAAGTGCATGAAACTCCCTGCCAAGCATTATACCACATGTCTTGACAGTTGCAGAGTTCAAAATTCCCCATTTCAATGTCTGAATCCCAATCTTTCAGATAGACTCCTAGAGAATATTGGACAAATGTATCACTGCACATCAGTATATGGTTAGATTAATCATGACAACATGACCCTATTCCAAGATGAGGCCTGGACAGAAAAAGGCTTCCATAAAATGTTGGGAGCTTCTGCAACATGAGAATTGTTATAGTTTGATCAAAGAGTAAAATTCACACTTGAATCTTCATGATTTCAAAATGATCATGGGTTTAAAGATGAAAAGAGAGGGTAATTCTAGTTTCAAAATGATTTCACTGCATTTTTTTTTTCTCAATTCCAAGTTTTGGAAAAGGAGAATATCTCATCCAGTCCACCTGATGAAAAATAAAAAAAAAAATCACTTGCTAGTGACGGCGCAAGAGTCCTGTGGACTCCTGAAATTTATGATTTTTTTAGGTAACTTGTACATAAAAAGTAATAAAACAGTCTCATTTCTGAATTTTGAACAATATATAGGTACTTTTTCACCAAGTCCTGAGTAATACTCACCATCTGTTAATCTTTAACAGTTGGAACACAAAAAGCAAGCATGCCCACCATTTTAAGTCGCAAGGATCAAAGGTTATGAAATGTCATTGTGCAACAGGAAAAATAAGTAGCACAGAACCAGATGAAATAAGCACTTGACATACATTTGTTAGCTGTGGGAAATTAAATATTTTCCACCGCAGGGAGAATTGAGTGGAAGGTCTATGTACAAACTGGCTAGACCCTATGCTACCCAAGCATTCAGAAAGTAAAGGATAAGAAATTGCAAAAGAAAAAATTGCTGGTTTAAAATTTTGTATTAGTCTTTCAGCTAGAGTACAGAAGAAAGAGAAATCACAACCTATTGAACAGACCACCATAAATTTTAAAAAAAAAAAAAAAAGAAAGAAAAAAAGAAACAAGAAAAACACCTGTGTCCATTTAGACCTTTTGTATAAATTATTGGCAGAGGAAATTAAGCTTTATGTGGAGCTTAGGAAATCCAAAGACATCCCGACTTCAAAAAAAAAACTTTTAACATGCCTTTTAATAGGTGATCCATTCCTCTCTATCTATCAGACGAACTGCAAATCTGAAAACAGAAAGGTAGAGACTATTAATATGCGACTTAAGAAAGAAGTCTAAGGAACTATAGTTAAAATAGACTAACCTCTCTCAAGAGCACCATTCTCGAGCATTCTGAAACATCTTTAACCATGGGCTAGGGCCTTTCCTGTCCACATTCCAGTGCATGGGATACCACGGGAATTGCCACATCAAGAAGCAGCGCTCTGGATGAGGCATCATAGCAAGATGCCTCCCATCTGGAGAACAAATTGCTGCTACTCCTAAGGGAGAGCCATTTAGATTGAAAGGGTAAGCTTCTGTTGGATACCCATCATCGTCACAGTATCTAACCGGGGCCAAATTTGAATGAATGACACGATCAAGAACACCATCGTCAGGGAAATATGCTCTTCCCTCACCATGGGCAGCCCACACACCCAAAGTACTACCTTCCATTCCTTTGAACATTATGGCAGGCGAGTCTTTTATTGTGACACTTGCAAAGCGGCATTCAAACCGACCAGACTCATTGTGGACAAACCTTGGTTGTGATGGGTCACCCCCAGCTCCAAGCACTCCACCAACTTGAGGGCCTGGGACCCATCCCAACAAAGCCATAAGCTGGCACCCATTGCAAACACCAAGACTAAAAGTGTTGGGCCGCTTGTAGAACTCTTGAAATTGATTTAGAAGGGGCTGATTGAATCTTATGGAAGCAGACCAACCTTTTGCAGAGTCAAGGACGTCAGCATAACTAAAACCTCCCACAAATACAACTCCCCGAAATTCATGAAGAGTGATAGCTCCATTCAAAAGGTCAGATATGGTAACATCCCAGGGTTCAAAACCAGCAGCATAAAGGGCTGCAGCCATCTCTCTATCACCATTGCTGCCTTCCTCTCGAATCACAGCCACTTTTGGCTTTGAAGTAGCAGTCATGTATTTCTCATCTGTAAAGGAAGGAGTAAAGGACAATTTCCACAAGGGTTCATGCCTGGACTTCAAGCCTTCTCTCTCCAAGTCTACACAAGAAGCCACTCTCTGAAATTTTTCCAGTTGAAAACTAGTTTCCTCCCACATATCTCTAAGAAGTGAAGTTTCCTCGCTCAAATGAGTTACCCCATCAACTCTCAATTCTACCAAGGGTGATGCAGTCACATGACCAACTACATCAGCAGAAACCCCCACACTGTTAAGCTTTTGTATCACAATGTCCAAGTTCTTTCTGCTAACCTCCAGAACAAGACCAAGCTCTTCTGCAAAAAGTGTAGGGAATAGGCAATTCCCTAGTGATCTCACGTCTAAAACAATGCCACAATTCCCACCAAAGGCCATCTCCATGGCACATATCAGCAGTCCACCATCACTTATATCATGACCAGAAGATATTAGATCACTACCAATAAGATTTTGGACACCTTCAAAAACGCTTTTGAGGTAAAGAACATCATCAAGATCAGGACAGTCATCCCCAACCTGATCAAAAGCCTGAGCAAGGGCAGATGCACCCAACCGTCGCTTCCCTTTTGCCAAATCAATGTGAAGTAATACCCCATCATCTCCCAACTTCAAATCTGGGGTCACTGTTTTTGTTATGTCAGGACAAGTGACATAGACACTAATAACAAGATTACCTGGAGCCTTAACAACTTCACCAGCTGCATGAGCTGCCATAGAGAGGCTGTCCTTTCCTCCATCAATAGCAATGCCGAGTTCAATCATAGCTTCAGAAAGAGCTATGGCAGCATCATACATGTCCGCCCCTTCCCCATCAAGCTTGGCAGCATACATCCAATTTCCACTAGCTTTAACATCAGAGAGAGAAGTAACCTTAGCCCAAACAAGATTTGTGAGAGCTTCTCCAACAGCCAATCTTGCCATTGCCTTTGGATTAAGCAGGCCTTTAATTGGCTGCTCCCCAATTGCACATGCACCTCCAGTCAAGTCTGTATATGTCTGAGCTATGACAGCAACATCAGCAAGTGTAATCTGCAAAGCACCAACTGTTTGCTGTTGTGCCACAAGACCTGTAACGCACCTATCCACTTTTGTTGTCAAGAAGCGTTTTGAACATACAGAAGGAAGTCTTAATACCCTCTTCAAAGCCTCCATCACTGTAATCCCAGGAGCAACGTCAAGTGGCTCTCGTGCATGAACCACTCGATGGAATTCAAAGGTCTTCTGAGGCATATCCCCAAGTACTTTCTCTAGCTCAAGATCCACAGCAGGAGGAGGAGTGGAGAGTCCACTTGAACGGCATTTCTCAATAGCTAAGCTATCAACCAAGACAATACGCCCCTCACCATTTATCGCCCCAATAACTGCCATTGACACCCTTTCTCTGTCACATATAGATTGCAAGAGACCGCGGCTCTCAGGCTTCACCAAGATTGCATCTTGCTCTTGATATTCTGCACCCCATATCTCCAAAACAGACATTGTATGATCACCAACTACAATTGCTCGGATGTCAATCTCAGCACCCCTTGGATATATAATTTCCTTGACAACATTACAGTTTCCACCGGCTCCCTGATCGTGGATACTAATAATTGGATTATTCTCTCCCATCTCAATGCATGCACGAACAACACGATAAAGTTTCTGTGCCATCTCAGCATCCCCACGTTGAACAGCATTAAAATCAAGGTCTGCATCATTTTGGCCACTTACCATACTTGATGCAGCCCCACCTCCCATTCCAATTCGATAAGCAGGACCCCCAATCTTTACAACCAACATACCAATGTCAGGTTCTCCTTTTACTATATGGGTATGATCGATCTGCCCAATACCACCACTAAACATAATTGGCTTCAACCATTCCCGCCTCTCCCCACTAGGAAGTCGCATTCCAAAAGTTCTAGTATAACCTTGAATTAAAGGCTCCCCAAATTTGTTTCCATAATCCGATGCACCATTGCTAGCATCAATGAGAATCTGCAAAGGTGAAGCTAGGTTCGATGGGTATGAGAAAGAATGATCCTCCCACGGTGCATAAGAGCCCTCTATATTCAGATTTCCAACACAGTAACCAGCTGTTGCTGCAATGACAAATGAACCCCTACCTGTTGCATGGGTATCCCTGATTCTACCCCCGGCACCAGTTTCTGCCCCCGGATAAGGTGCCACAGCACATGGGAAATTATGGGTCTCCGCTGTAAACAAAATATCAAGGTCAAGATTCTTTGCATTGAGCGGACATGTCATACCAGGCTGAGCTGGTCGCAATTGCTTGACTTGGAAGCCGTTGATTGCACTAGAATTATCCTTGAAACCAATCACAGAATTGTTTGGATTTGCCTGCAAAGTGCTTTTCACAATCTGCATCAGAGTCCTATTCACAGGCTGTCCATTAATAAGAATCTTGCCAGTAAAAAACCAGTGTCTGCTGTGCTCACTGTTGGATTGTGCAATGTCGAACAATTCCACAGTTGATGGATTCCGCTTGATATCCTCCTTGAATAGCATAGTGTAGTACTGTAAATCTTGTTCATCAAAAGCCAATCCCATCTCCTGATTAATCTCCTCCAAAGCTTTCCTTCCCTGCTCCATAACAGGTACATATCGAACTTCCTCAGGCACCAAATCAGTCTCAAAAGATGTCAGTTTGTGAGTATAGACACACTCAGTCATCCGATCATGAACCATGGCAGCAAACTCATTAATTTGATCTTCTTGCAGTGCTCCCTTACTATACAGCAAGTATCGACGTGACCTTTCCATCCGAGTCACTTCAGTCAATCCACAAGAACGACAAATTGATACCGCATTTGATGACCAAGCAGTAGTAAATGACAACCTAGGGCCAACCTCAACAATCACAGTACTCAATCCTTCCTTTCTCTTCTTTTCAAGAAAGCTATCTGTCCCCAGATTCTCTGGTTCATAGGTTTCCTGAAGAAGCCACCTAAGAACCCCAAGCTTCTCACTTGAAATCTCGGATTGAAACCCAATATTAAAACACTGTTCAGTCTGCAACCCCACAATCTCATTTGATATTTTTGTTTGAACAGATTTGAGTAATTCAATAGTAGCATTCTCTTGCATCAAAGGCACACGGAAAAAATGGACAATTTTTGGAGCAGGTTCTTCAATTAAACTTGACTGCTCAGAACTAGTCACACCTCCAGAAACAACAGCTCTAGGCTTCAATTGAGCATAACACCTTAATGAAACACCTCTTCCAGCAGATGAACCCAGCTGAGGCCTACTATTACGAAGTGTGCCCCACAACAACTGATTCCGCCGAGAAATCGGAGTATCTCTGTGCAAAAACAGAGTTTGCCTAGAGGTGCCCTGCAATGGAAATTCAAATAAGAACCCGCAAAGAAACCAATTAAAACTTAATCACATCAAATAAACCAATTAAAACTTAACAACATAATCAAATAAACCAACTAAAACTTAATCGCATAATCAGAAAAAGTTGCTGCTATTAAGCAAAAATGAGATCAAAATAGGAGGGCAAAAGAAAATGAATTTTACAAAGTAAATGAAGAATACTTACATGCAAAAACTGTATGGCAGCAGCAAACTCTCGGGCACCAGACATTATATAAACCTGCCAAAATCAACCTGAAATCAGAAATCCAAATAAGTCAAAAAGAAATGATAAAAAACAAATGAGGAGCAAAGAATTTAACAAATTTTAACCTGACTAAGCTTGACCTAAAATTTGTGGTGTGAAGAAAAGAGAATTGAGGTGGGAATAGGATTTTAGACAATGTTTTTAAAACTGGACTAGATGTCGAACCGGCTTGCCAACTGGGTCATCGTTACACTGGGCTTTTTTTTTAAAAAAAATACAAATTATTTATAAAAAAAATTAAAATATAGTATGAGCAACAATATAAAAAAAAAATTAAAAATACATTCGGAAATCAATTAATCATCAGACATCAACATAGAAACATCAATTTCAAGTCAATCACATTAAGGAGAAAAAAAAAAGGAAATCCAAAAACAAAGAAAGAAAGAAAATCATGTAGAAAAGAAATAATGAACTAATGAACAAAAGTTTTGTCCCAAATATCCTTCAAGCAAAGAAAGGACTAAAAAGAATAGAGAATAAAATGACTAAACAAATATCCAATCCAACTGAAACAAAAGGAATAGCAAAAGCACAAGAAGGAAACAAAAGAAAGATAGTAACCAACTCCATGATAAGCAAATGGTATAACTTATGCCATTCTCCCAAATGAAACAGCTTAAGCATCCATGAAATCAACAAGGGGTCGTATAAGATATTACAGTTATTCCCACGAGCTGATTCCAATCCTTACACATGAATAAGATTCAGCACAAAGGTTCAAAAATGAAACACAGTTTAGATAATGACATGCATATGATATATCCAATTGACGATTAAGAAGCGCAAGAGGAAATATGCAAACAGATGATTGAAATTACAAGATAAAAGCACAAAATTAGATAATGAAAATACAAAACATAAACACATTTGATGAAGCTACTTTTAAGCTGTAAATGGAAGAGGAGTTAATTAGTTACACATGAGCTGGATTAGTTAGATAATTAATTGTATATTCTGCTGAGCCGGCTTTCTTTCCCTTTCTCATTCTAACTGTATATATACTGCTTCAAGTGAGGAATACAAACACATTTTTCATTCTCCAAATTACAACTCAGCTATTTTATCAACATTTATGCTTATTATTAATAAATATCAACATCTCTTAAGTAAGGGTTAAGGAAGACGATTAGGAATAAAATCATATATTGCTAAGCAAGATTATCAAATCAATAGGCTCAGAAGCTGAGAATTAGTCAGCAACTTATTTGAAGCATAGAAGAAAACATGATATGAAATTGGTAACTCAATTGGTTGGATGAAATGCTGCCAAATATAATCTTCCATATTTATCTCATCCCATATGCTTAAAAATCCAATATGTGTTCCAAAGTTAAATGACAAAAAATAGAAATCAATTAAAATATAAGAATGGATTTGAGCTTTGACTATCATTCTATCAATAAGAGTAACAAATTTACATACTTGACCATAATCTGTTGAATGAACAACCAACAAAATAATAATAATAATAATAATAATAATAATAATAATAATAAATATATCAGAATCACACCAACAACAAACTAAAATCAATAAAAAAAAGAAAAAGAAAAGAATCAATTTGTTCCAAGAAGAAGAACAGAGTTCACCTTCTTCTCTGGTCTTAGTCTGGAGCTGAGAGATGGCTTAGGATTTTCAGTATTTGAAAAAATGAAAATCAGAGCTAGTTGGGGGAAAATATCAAACCTACCCAATTCCAAGAATCTGAACCAATTTATTCCAAGAACAAATGAAAATTGAAAACCAATTGATTAATGGAGAGAGAGAGAGAGAGAGAGAAACAAAACAAAAAACAAAAAGAAAGCTTAGACTAGGCTTACCAGAAAACAGGACTTCAGCTGGTCGGCGACGATGCTCTGCGCGGTGGCCAGCCGAGGAAGCTCAGGTGATGGTGTCTTGGGTAAAGAGAAAAGAACAGAGGGAAGGAGTGAACGGTCAAGTGTTGAACAGTAGGGGTTTTTTGGGGTATAACTTAGGGTTTTTAAAAAATTGAACCAAATTGTTTTAATTGTAAAAAAAATAAAAATTCTATACCCATTCTTTCTTTCTTTCTTGGATCGCAATCAGAAAGGAAATGAGTATCTTCCATTTTTACCTGAAAAATCGAATATATTCCAACTAATTTGATTAATTTAGTTCATTTATTTAAATAAGTTTATTTCATTTAGTAAATTGTGTAAATTTCGATTGTCAGTTTTGTTATTATAAATCTGAGAAAAAAAAAAAGAAAGAAAATTTTGAAACAACATCATTTTTATCTAAAAAAATTAGACCTATCAAATGGGTTCAAGTAGAGTTATTTCATATTTCAGATCGGATCGGTTTCGAATTTTAGGTTAGATCGGACGAATTTTCTGATCAAATTCATAATCATTTTTTGTATCATAAAAAATTTTTAAATTATTGATTTTCATTTTTTTTTATTTTTTCTTAATATCCATTATATATTTTCAAAAAAAAATGGATTAAATTATGAAATAATAAAAATAATTATATACAAAAAAAATCAATGAGTCAAAAATCAAAAATATATAAATGAAAAAAATATATTATCAACAACAATAGTAAAAATAATTCTTTATACATGCATAGTATGCATACATGAATAAATAGGGTAAACCAATAACCAGCCTCCTATACTTGTAAGCAAATTTCATTTGAGCACCTGTACTATAAAAATGACCAAATAAGCACTATTTCTTAAAGTTTTCTCAACAAATAAACACAAACGCTGACATGCAATAACGCGTGTTGTTCACATAATAAAGAGAGAGTGTGCCCAATTATAACTATTCACAACGGTAAGAAAATCAAGTTTAAAGCCCTAATCTAAGTCTTCAAATCCAAATACATCTTCTTTATTCTTCTTCCTGTATAAAGAAATTCATCTCTGTTAATCTATCCCATATTGGCTCTATTTGCAAAATATCGTGATTTTAGAGTGAACACAAAGTGGGTGCTGAGAAGTAAAGATGAATCACGGCATCGGGAATGTCTGTAAATGTAACAAGATGGCAGTTATGACAGTTTCATGGTCCAAGTCAAATTCTGGTCGCCGATTTTTGGTTTGTGAGATTGGAAAGGTAAGCTTATAGGGTTCACTCAATAGTTACAATGATGTATGTTGCAGTTAGTGTTCAGGTAAGCTGAAGTCTGTAGGGCTAATGAAATATTTTTGCAGAAGCGTGGTGGCTGTAATTTCTTCACTTGGGTCGACGAAGAGATGTCTGAATAGGCGAAAAGAGTAATTTGGGGGCTGTTGAATAGAGTGAAAGATTTTGAGGAAGAAAGACAGGAGGAGGAACGGAAGAGGAAGAAATATGTTTTGTGGCTGACTATTGTTGTAATTTGTTTAGGAGTTAGTAACAGTGTATTGATGGCTAAATTGGGTATGCTGTAAATCAGGGATAAGATAGAGCTTTGTGGGTGTTTGTTTATTTAGTTGGTATTTGGTTATTCTCTGCAATCTTGTAATTGTAATCTTCGTTTGCTATGTTAATAGACTTTAATGTTTTCTCTTCATTCTGTGTTATGTAAAATGAGTTTGTTATTGTGCTAACATCCTGTATGAAAACAAGCATGTGGAAAATTGGAAAAAAGTGATTCATTGATTGAAGTCTGCAAACATGTAAAGTAACAAAATTGGCAGATCATGTTCATACAAAAAGCCACCAAATTATCACAAAATAGTACAGACAACACAACTAGTATCAGTTTGACATGAAATTCTATTTGTCAGTAGCAGGTGGATTAGCAGATGAACTTGTTGAAGCTTGATTAAGTGTTTTTTTAGCAGTTGTTGTTGCATGACTCTGCTGCCGAAGTTGAGTTGCTGTTACTGTATTCCTTGCATTTCTTCGACCACTATTTGCGGTATAACCAAGATCAATGTTTTTGTTATATGCGTTCTTCACAGATCTTCCAACATCCACAACTCTCTGTGATGTTCTCCCCGACTGCAAATAATTAAATGTAGAAATTAAGTGTTAATATGAAATGAAAAGCAAGAATTAATTGAGTAAACAAGGGCATTTTACATTTAGGATTGTAGTCCCTGTGTTCTCATCAATAAAGCAACCTTGACCAGTTTCTCTTGGCCTTTTGTAGCCACTGAGTCCCCTTCCCCTAGTAGTTCTGCCCCCTGAATTTCCTCTCCCCCTAGTAGCTAAGCTTGTGTCTCATGTAGGATTGTCCCTGAGTGAACTCCTACCCGTTAAAGAACCTCTATTGCTTGATGAACCTCTGTTGCTTGATGAACCTCTAGTGCTCCTCCCTAATGCAGACGTATCTTCACATAGTGAAGTCTGGTTACATTGCTGTGATCGTGGGGCAGAAGAAGGACCACCATAAATTTCTTCAGCTGCTGTAGCAGAACTCTGTCCCCTCTCCATATTGACATTCTGCAAAAAATAGATTTAAGAAATTATGAATTTTCCAGAAATGAGGATATGAATTATGATTATTAAACTCACATACTGTTGGCAACTTGATTTGTTATGACTATCCCTCTTGCATTTGGAGCAATGCATTGTAGTTCCCTTTCGGGACAGCCTTCCATGTATTTTAGAGCCAACCTCATCCTTATCTTTTTTTCTACTCTTTTTGGGCCTACCTGGCTTTGCCTTTACTTCAGGTGGCTCAATTTGAGGGTTATTGGTTGGTTCCCACATCATCATGTTGGAAATTTGTTGGATAACATACTGGTATGCCTTTAAGAAAGTATCCTTGTGATACCATTTGTGTACATGTTGTTCTGGATCAAGTTGTAAGTGGTACATTGCACAAATTGCATGTGAACAGGGGATTCCTTTCAATTCCCAACTGTTACAGGTACATGTTTGGGCATTTAAATCCACTATATGGAAGTAGGGGCCATCAACCACTTCAAAACCCTTACCCCCATTCCAGGTCACTTGACATTTCCTTGCTAAGTTGGCATTATCATCTAAAATCTTCCTGGACATTGGTGAGATGTCAGATATCCAAGTATTGACAAAGCTTCTCATTTGTATATGCCTATTCATTATCTTGTGCCTAATCTCCTCAAGCATAGAAATGATTGACTTATGTCTAGGTACTAGTATCCAATTGTTGAATGATTCACACATGTTGTCTACAATGTCACACTTGACATCCTTTTTAAAGAAAGCTCTACACTAAGTTTCTTTCGGGTAACCTAGCAGATCCTCACATATCCCTTCACCTAGCTTATTTAAAGTATCTAATTCATTTTTAAATCTCACCAGAAAAGTTGATTTAGCACACCTCCAAAATTGTCTTCTTCTCTCTTTACCTTTCCATTTCTGTTTCCAGTTAGCCTATACATGTCTAGCACACATCCTGTGCTCAGCCTCTGGTAACAATTCTTGTATACATGGCACTAATCCCTGCCCATTTAAAATAAAAAGCACATTATTATTTGAAGTTTATAATTATACAGTTGACATTTCAAAACATTAAATGCATTTACTTTTGCATGTCAGACATAATAATAAGTTCGTTTCCATTCCCCAACTGCAGATCATCAATGAGATACTGAAGAAACCAACTCCATTAGTGCTTTGTCTCTGTGTGAACCACTGCCCAAGCTATAGGGAACATTTGTTGATTTCCATTCTTCCCACAGGCAACCAATAACTGTCTTTTGCAAATCCCTTTTAAGAAGCATCCATCAAGACCTATGACTCTTCTACATCCATCAAACCACCCCCTTTTTAATGCATCAAAACACATGTATAAATATACCAACAAGTTCTTTCCTGGATGTGTCTCCGTATCTGTTAGAATCCAGTAAGAGGACCCAAGATTTGTCATCCTTATCTGATCAGCATAGTCACCTAACCTTGCAAATTCTTCTTTCCAATCACCTATGAACCTATTAATAACCATTGCCTTTGCCCTTGAACAGAGGGACCGACCCACATAAAACCCCCACTTTTCCCTCGCCAGATCTTGTATCTTTCAGATCTTAATATCTGGCTGAGAAAGTATTCTATCCTTAAATTTTCTTGCTATAAAAGCAGCATTGCACAATTTATTTTTGTTCTTCTTCACGCATTTGTGTTCTGGATTATATGTCTTCACCTTGAAATCACTAGAATCTCCCTCCAGACTGGCAAATATCTCCCACTTACAGTTAGTTGCTTTACATTTAACCCTCACTCTATGCCTTTTATTAGGCCTAAGCTTCACAGAAACTCCATTCTCCACTGCATAATCAGCAACTACCTCTCTGAATTGAATAGCATTTTCGAATATCATTCCAAGTTGAAATATCGTGGCGCTGTATTTTGGATCAAAAAACAACTTGTTGCTCTTCTTTTTGCTTTGCACATTAAATCCTGCTCCAGACCTGCACTCTATCTCCTCTTCGCTATCATCACTCCACGCATCAGAACTGTCAACATAGTCCTCATCACCACCCAGTCTACCTTTATATTTTTTTGCTCTATTGACACCTGTGCCTTCAAAACCCCTGTCAAATCCAGCTTCCCCTGATGGAATCTCTTGAGTGTAATTGCATTCATTTCTCTTCTTCTTATCTCTTTTCTCCTCCCTTGCAGCTTCTCTAAATCTTCTTAGTTCTTCATCCTCATCACTTGCAACTTTATCAGTATTATACTCTCCACCAGTGCTACTCTCTGAACTTAAGTCTTCTTTATCACTCGAAGTTGCTTCATTACTACTCTCCCCTGTTTCATCCTCTCTCTCTTCCCTACACTCCCTTGCTTCATCCTCTCTCTCTTCCCTATTTATACCCACACCCTCTGCATTGGTTTCCCTAGCAGCACCAGAAGCATTTACAATATCATCCTCATTTGTGGTTGCCCTAGAAGGACCACTTGCATTTACATTTTCCCCCTCTACCTCTTTTAGCCCACTCTCTTCCACATAGGATAACAAATTTTCCACCATTATGGGTTGACTCACACTATGCGTTATGTATATATCCAAAATATCCCCGTTATTGAAGTCCTTTACTAACTCCAATAACACTTGGTCATTACCGAACATTTTAAATTTCTCTTTTCTCATGTCGAAAAAACAAAAACCAACAACTTCGCATGTTCGCCTAACTCCACAAGCGATAGCTTATCCTTCTCTATGTACCAGTCTTCAACCGTGGCTTCACCCATGTATTTCTCGTTTCCTACCCCATTTTTAATAAAGGTTTCCCTATGGTGAAATCTCACTTTCACCCACACTGTCGACATTGCAAATAAAACCCCTGCATTCCAAAACTCATAACTGTTAATGAAAATAATTAAATCACTGCATTCCAATACTCATAATATAAGCCCTTAATTTAAGAACTAAATATCAAAAAAACCATTTTTTACAGTATTACGAAACTTACCTCTGCTTTCTCGATTTCACTTCTAGTGCAATCCTAGCTTTTACTTCTTGCTTCCTCTCTTAATATGCTTCGTATATACTCCAACGAACTCTCTCCTCACTTTGCATTGAGGATTAACACTCAGATTTCAACAGCAATTACGCGATTTGTCATCCTTCTTCTCCTTCGAAGAGTGATTTCAAACCCAAAACAGCTCCTCATTTCCGTTTTCCCCATTTGTGCTTCATTATTATAATGCCACGCGTTCCATTTTAACTGGTAAGTAATACACGTCACCGCGTGTGTGCCTCACGCAGTTTTCATATTTCTATCATCTGCTAATATGTGTTTATTTGTTGAGAAAACTTTAAGAAATAGTGCTTATTTGGTCATTTTTATAGTACAGGTGCTCAAATGAAATTTGCCTACAAGTATAGGGGGCTAGTTATGGGTTTATATGTACATTAAATATGTATATACGTAGGCACTTTTATGTATGTATTTGCATACATACATATAAGTATGTATGTATAAAAATATTGTATACATACATACATACACATATATGTATCTATACATACATATATAGATATGTGTATGTATGTACCCAAAACATCTTTTCATAAAAAAAATTTATATATTAACAAAATCAAACAATATATGCACAATTAAGATTTTTTTTTTTTTTGAACAAAATTTCATTTAATTAACAAGAATCAGCTTCTAACAAGGGAAATAAAAAATCTGGCGGATAATCCATCCAGATACAAAGACCAGACAAAGAAGCCGAGGCTCTAGCTAGACCGTGAGCCACCGAATTCGCTGATCTTTTCACAAAACCAAATCTCAAATTTGAAAAAGAGGAACTAACACTAAGGCAATCCCCAATAATAAGTCCTAAAACAGAACCATAATGAAATTTTGAGTCAAGCAACTGGATAACCATTTGAGAATCTGACTCCACAATAACTTTGTTCAGATTTTGTGACTTAATCCAACTTAAAACCTCTCGAATGGCCAACCCCTCTGCCAAACTAGCTGAAGAAGTGAAGCTCAAGGGCCCTGAGTCGGCTGCCACAAACTTACCAACCTCATCTCTAAGAACAAAACCATATCCCGTCTTCCTCTCCCCCTCAAACAGCGTTGCATCAACATTTACCTTAAGCCAATCTGTAGGGGGTTTTATCCAGATGCTATTACTATTACCTGAAGGAAGGGAAGAACTAAGAGACTGACACGTAGGTTTCATCTTAGCCATCTTGAAATCTTGGAGCAAGCATCTGGATTCATGAACCAACCTAACTGCTTGCTTACATCTACCATTCCAGACCCAGTCATTTCTATTCTTCCAAATCTCCCAGCAAAGCATCATAGCTTGTGCACACAAATCCGGCGTTTGGGAATCTAGCACAGCAGCTACCCATTCCGCAAAACCAGCAAAAACACCTCTAAACCCAGCACAAGAAGAGCAACTCCAACATTCAGAGGCTAACGGGCAATCCAGAAGAGCGTGGGTTATAGTCTCATCAGCTTGGCCACAAACACGACAAACAATCTCAATATCTACACCCTTAGAACGCAACAGTGTATTGGTAGGCAAACAATCTGTACACGCACGCCAAACAAGATTAAGAACCTTTGGAGGGACATCAATCCTCCAGAATTTCCTCCATGGAAAGCTCTGCACTACGTTAACCTGTCTTTCATCTTGAAGCAATAAATATGCACTTTTCACAGAGTATATACCTTTAGGGTCAGCATGCCACCACCATGAATCCTGAGGGCGCCTCAAACTCAACGGGATTTGCTTGATCAGCTCCTTATCCTTGTTATTGAAGATATTCTCAATAGCCTCCATCTTCCACGAGTTGCTGCCAGCCTCCATTAAATCATTAACACACAATCTGTCAAACATTCCAGCTGAAGAAGGAACCGATGAAATAAAGGGATTTAATCTATCAGGGAGCCATGGAGATTGCCAAACTAAAATTTGTTTGCCGTCACCCACTCGCCACCTGCTCCCCTTCTTCAACAGATCCTGAGTCGCCCAAAGACTGCGCCAAACATAACTTGGACTGGCCCCTAACTTGGCTTCCAGAAAAGAACAAGAAGGAAAATACTTAGCTTTGAATACGCGAGCTACCAAAGAATCTGGTTTAGTGAGCAGACGCCAGCTCTGCTTGCCAAGCAACGCGAGATTGAACTCATGAAGGGTTCTGAAACCCATACCTCCTATGGCTTTCCTCGCACAGAGAAGCTCCCACCTTTTCCAATGGATACTCCTATCTTCCTTTGACTTTGAACCCCACCAGAAGGCATTCATCAACTTCTCAATGTATGTGCAAAGGGAGAGCGGCAACAAGAAGGTACTCATAGTATAATTGGGCAGTGCCTGGATGACTGTCTTTATTAAAACTTCCTTTCCTGCCCTCGATAACAGAGTTCTATTCCACCCTTGAAGACGATTTCGAACCTTATCTTTTATAAACCCAAAGACTTTATTACGATCTTTCCCTACACAAAGAGGCAGTCCTAGATAAAAATCCTTCTCTGAGCCCTCCTTGACCTGAAGCAAATGCTGGATCTGTTGTTTTGTCACCTGGTTAGTATTAGAGCTAAAAATAATAGAGGATTTGCTGAAATTAATGCACTGCCCTGAAGCTTGTTCATAAGCCTTTAAAGTATCTTTGATCATAGATGCTTCTTCATGATTAGCTCTAAAAAAGAAATAGCTATCATCAGCAAACAGCAAATGCGAGATAGTTGGAGCATTTCTTGCAACAGCCACCCCATGAAGAAGCCCAGCCATTTCCCGTTTCCTCAAAAGAGCAGAGAGACCCTGGGAGCAAATAATGAACAGATAAGGAGAAAGTGGGCATCCTTGTCTGAGGCCTCTACCTGGATAAATTGGATCCGATAAAAACCCCTCATGAGATATAAAGAACTTTACAGAATTCGTGCACATCTTAATAAGGGTGATCCACCTCTCCCCAAACCCCATTTTCCTCATGATATTCTCCAAAAAGAGCCACTCCACTCTATCATATGCTTTGCTCATGTCCACTTTAAGGGCAACCAACCCATTCCTTCCTTGAGATTTCCTCCTCAAGAAATGGAGAACTTCATAGGCAATCAAAACATTATCAGTTATCAATCTTCCACTCACAAAAGCACTTTGACTATCCGCAATTATCTTGGGCAAAACAGACTTCAGCCTGTTAGCCAATAGCTTAGCAATTATTTTATATAAAACATTGCAAAGGGATATAGGCCTAAGATCTGTAACCAATTCTGGGTTTTTCTTTTTAGGAATCAACACAATTGATGTATCGTTGAGACCCCGTGGAAGCACTGCCTGCTGGATAGATTGAATACAAAAATTTGAGACATCAGGTCCTAAAATAGACCAGCAATGCTGGTAGAAAGCTGGATTGAAACCGTCAAGGCCAGGCGATTTATCCGGATGCATACTGAATAACGCTGCCCGAACCTCTTCTGGAGTAAAATCAGCAATAAGATGTTGATTATCCTCATCAGAAATAGCTAGATCAACACACTCTAGCAGCTCTTGATCCATTGTGCTTTTAGCACTAAATAAGGATTGAAAATAGCCAGTTATATGGTCTCCCAAGCCCGTACCCCACTCTAACCACTCACCCTGATCCCCACGGAGCCTAGAAATCTTGTTCTTCCTCCTCCTTTTAGAAGCAAAAGCATGAAAATATTTTGTATTGGCATCCCCTTCTTTTAACCAGAATAGTTTGGACCTCTGTTTCCAAAACAACTCTTTTTGATTGAGTACCTCAAGGAATTCTTCCTTAGCTGATTGATAAAGATCAATAGAGCTGGGATCTCTGCCATTGCCATAAAGCTTTATCCTATATTTACACTTATTGATACGCTTCTGAAAATCCCGTACTAACCCCCCTCCCCAAGATCGAAGGACACCCTCACAGTGTTTGATCTTTTCATGGACAGAGACCAGATTAGGAGCACTCCAGGCCTCTCGGACAGTTTGAAGAAAAGCACTATCTAGAAGCCAGGAATTTTCAAACCGAAAAGCTTTTGAGGTTTGTGTGCCTCTCCTATCAGAGCAGTATGCTAACTTTACCAAAAGAGGACAATGATCAGAAGATAAGAAACCCAGATTCTGAACTTTGAAATCCTTAAAAGCATTCATCCACTTTGAACACGCCAGAACTCTATCCAGTTTCTCTTCCACCCAACATGCAGAACCTCTCCCTCGTTCCCAAGTGAATTGATATCCCTCCATCCCCAAATCAATCAACCTCGCATCCGACACAGCTTTGTTAAAACCATCCAAAAGAGCTTGTGGATAAGCTCTTCCCCCCCGCTTCTCACTACTACTCAAAATATTATTAAAATCTCCCAGGCAACACCAGGGTAAGTTCGATAGGGAAGCTAACCTGCGCATCAAATTCCAAGTGAGCTCACGTTGACCTCTGTTAGCATGCCCATAGATGCCAGTTAGTCTCCATTTTAACTGTGATTGATCCGTAACTTCAAGATCGATAAAATTCCGAGAGTAGCTCAGCAGCTTAACCTCCTTATTATTTTTCCAAAGGAACGCAAGGCCTCCACTATGGCCCACACTAGCAACCACAAAACACCCATCATAACCCAAAGAAAGCTTAATTTTATTTATAGTAGTAAAAGAACAAAAAGTTTCAACTAAAAAAATAAATGAGGGCTTATGAACCTTTACAAGATCCTTCAGAACTTGGACTGTCCGTGAGTTGCCCAGCCCACGACAGTTCCACGATAGACAACTCATGGCTTCGGGTGGGCCTGTATCTCAGGTCCCACCAGGTCCAAATTGTGATATCCAATGTCTAGGCATTGGGCTGGGTTTGGTTGAGGCCCAGCTATGACTCCAGTTGCAGCTTCAATTCTCTCTAACCGTTTCCTCTTGGCTTCCAAAACTACCAAATCCCCACTTGCCTTATCCTCTATCCCACTAAAGTAGCTTCCCTTCCTTGAAACACTCCCTGCCAGTTGTGTGCTTCCATTGATAATGGGATTTGCTCCGTACATCTCTCCACTAATCACTCTCCCTTCCTTATCCATTTTTTTAGTTTCTCGGTCCCTATCTATCACCATATCATCGCCGGAATTTGCGTCGTACAACACGCCTGGTTCCCGGAGCCAGGGAGCTCCGATCAGTTTGTTTCTCCTTGGAGTAGCTCTGATAGTATTATCATACTGCCGGACAAGCTCACTCTCCTGGCAAGAATACCTTAAACTACAAAAACCATCTGAGTGACCAAGCTTACCACAAATAAAACAAAAAGTTGGCAATCTCTCATATTTAAAATCAATATAAAACCATGCTCCTCCTTCCTTCTTAATTCGCATCCCTTTCTTTATTGGATTACGAACATCCATCGCCACTCTGATTCGCAAATACGTTGCTAAATATCGCGCGAATAAAATGCGGGAGATATTTGGAGCGAAAAATAGCAACGGAAATATGTTTCCGTTGCTAATTTAGCAACGGAAATATGGTCCCATTGCTAATTTAGCAACAGAATTTGGTCCCGTTACTAATTTAGCAACGGAAATTGGCTTCCGTTGCTATCAATTTCTAAATAATAAGGGTGGAAAAAATCGGGTCCTAAATAGCAACGGAAAAATAATTCCGTTGCTAAAAAATTGGGCCCTCAAATAGCAACGAAAAAATAATTCCGTGCTATTTAGCAACGGAATTGTGATTCCATTGCTATCAATGTGTAAAGAGAAAAAATTGGATCCTAAAATAGCAACGGAAAAATAATTCTGTTGCTATTTAGCAACGGAATACATTTTTCGTTGCTATTTAGCAACGGAATTTTGACTTCGTTGCTATCAATGTGTAAAGAGAAAAAATTGGGTCCTAAAATAGCAACGGAAAAATAATTCCGTTGCTATTTAGCAACAGGATATATTTTTCGTTGCTATTTAGCAACGGAATTTTGACTCCGTTGCTATCAATGTGTAAAGAGAAAATATTGGGTGCTAAAATAGCAACGGAAAAATAGTTCCGTTGCTATTTAGCAACGGAATTTTGACTCCGTTGCTATCAATGTGTAAAGAGAAAAAATTGGGTCCTAAAATAGCAACGGAAAAATAATTTTGTTGCTATTTAGCAACGGAATTTTGACTCCATTTCTATCAATGTGTAAAGAGAAAAATTGGGTCCTAAAATAGCAATGAAAAAAGAATTCCGTTGCTATTTAGCAACGGAATACATTTTCCGTTGCTATTTAGCAACGAAAAATTTATTCTTTTGCTATATTTTTCATAATAGAATTAGAGGGAAACTTGAGAAGTGGGAAAAGAAAATAGAAAGGGGAGAGGTAGAACACGGTGAGGAAAACGGGGGGGAAGAAACCGAACAGAGAGGGTAAGGGTGACGACGGAGCACGGAGGGCAGCGAGGTGAGGCGACGGTCAACGACAAGCAACGGGGGGTCATCGTCGTCGCCGATCACGGTGTCTTCTTCCCCCTGTCGCGGCGTCTCTATTCCAGGAAAGCGAGAGAAGAACCGTGAGCTTCTTCAGCGTTTTTCGGCCAGCTCCGACGACGATCGGTGACACGAGCAGCACGGCTGGACTCCTGGTGAGCAGACGAATCTTCCGGTGGCCGTGGATTCCCCTCAATCGCCGGCGACGAGCAGATCGGAGGAGAAGAGAACCGAAGCTTCCGGCGAAACGAACGGCCTTCACGGCGCGTGACCACCGGGAAAAAAAAAAAAAACCCCAAGGCTTCGAGCTTCCATCCGGTGGGTTCAATGCCTCCGGTGGAGCTCCGGCGAGACTTCGCCGACTGCAAAGGGGGCCACAAATGTCAGAAAAATCGGTTAGTAACTACCAAACTTACTTTTCCCAAAGGATTTATTTCTTAAATCCATTTGTTAAGGTACAATTGATATTCACAGTATGTGTGATGTTATGGTTTATTAAGTTAAATGATAAATTGGCTACGTTATGTGAGTGATTAAATTGAATTTACAAATTATTGGTATGAAATAATTGATGATGCTTAGAACTAAGTCTTGGACAAATTATTTATTAATAATTTTTAGTTGAATCTTGATAAGAAATGATCATTCGAAGTATAAAATGACTAGATGAGCATGAAATGAATGATAAATTGCAACAAAATAATTTTGATGGATGAAAATTTAAGATGAACTAAAATGTATAAAACGTTTGATGAATAATTTGTTAATGTACTGAGGACTTTTAGTGTATATACATATAGGTGTCTGAAATATGAATTCATTGTATATCATTTTGTTAGAATAAGGGAAAAGTAATGAAACTAGAATTTAATATACATAACAAATTTAAGTAAAAGAAATAAAAGTGATTTAAAAATAGTAGGTAACAATATACCAGTATGTTATGCATGAAATTAAAAAGTAAGAGCATAATTTGATTAATTATGTGGTACATAAGGAATAACTGACGAGGAAATTAGAAATAAAATTTTAGGAATAGATAGTGTATTTTGACCTGATATGTGTAATTAGTAATTAAATATTTTATTTGATTTAATGTCATAATAATATTGGTATAAAACAGTGTAGAAGCTCTGATAGCTCTGATGTATTATATTATGTCCTTATATTTTGTATAATTGATGTAAATAGTGAGTGGATGATATTGTGAAATATTATATGAGTGTGTGAATGGATTCAAATTGGAGGATGGGCAAATTTGTGTTGCAGTTTGAATTGGAGTAGGATGGATGAATATGTATATGATTATTAGAAGTGTAAAGACTATCTGTTTACAGGGGGATAGACAATATTATAGAGGAGACTCTGCCGAAATTTCGGTAGAATTTAAGTAATATATTTTGGCATTCGACTATATGAATAGTAAAGTTTAATAATTGTAGGACAGTTGGAAAAAAAAAAAAAGCTTGATCTTTTAGCAATGATCTTAAGAGTAGTTTCAAGACAATTAAGTTATTATGCAGTATCATTGGAACTACGTTGTTCATTTCGATTGCGAGATCTTATGTTCGGGATTATGTGATTATGAACGAATTACAGCTTTCAATTTAGTAGATGAGCTAGGGCTTCGAATTGCTATGGGGAATTCTTAATGTTGATTTTTTTTCCTTGATTCGTTATGTTGTGTTTAACGTTTCTTGGGATGGGCATTTGAAGCTAGGAAGCTCCCAATTAAAAGCTTTAAGGATTGCTTGGTTAATAATTTGATTTTAGGTTTGTTTCCCAGACGGTTGGTCTCTGCGGTGAAGCAAATCAATCCCCCCTTTCTTAATTTTCTGCTTATATTTCCTTGTACACGTCTGTTGTTTGGGCATTATCCTTTTCATGTTTTGATTTGTTTGAAATATTATTTTAGAACATGCTATTTCTGAGGCCAACATTGCCACTGATTTCTTTGTTAATTGTAAAGTAGCTGTTGTTAATTATGCTTCTATATGGCATTCTTTTACAGCGTTGTAAGATTGCTGAAGGTCAGAGGTATTCAAAAAAACTGAATGAGAGACAAGTAACTGCCCTGCTAAAGGCAACCTGTCAGCGCCCTCATGAACGGGAACGAAGCATCAAACAGGTGTTGCCCTGTCTTTTACATCTTTATATGTTCTTTTTTTAATAAATATGATGTTAAGTTTCTGTGCCTTCTTTTTAATCATGTAGTTAATTTTCATAATGTTAATAATTCTGATGTTAAATTTCTATGCCTGCTTTTTAATCATGTAGTTAATTTCATAACGTTTTGCTCTTGCAGATGGTTAAGAATAACGGTTTTAACGATGATGTCCTTGTAGGTAATGAGTTTGGTATGCGAGTGAACGAAAAACTGACCCCTGTAGCATTTGTAATATGTCGTTATTTGTATTGAATTTATATTGTGTTTGTGACAGTTTCACTAGTTTTTACTTTACAGTGATGTTATACTGAATTCACTTTTGTGATATTTTTTCGGATTTTTATTTTATAATATTATAATATATTTTCAGGATTTTAATTATTGTGCATTACAATTTTTATATGAGATTATATTATCGATAAGCATACATTATTAATATATACAGGATTTGAATTATATTAATTTAAAAAATAATTTTTTTCACTGTTGTAAATAGCAACGGAATTGATATTCCGTTGCTAATTGTATTATATTTATTTAAAAATATAATTCTTATACGGTTTAAAATAGCAACGGAAAAGAAATTCCGTTGCTAAAAATAGCAACGGAATTTCTTTTCCATTGCTACGTGAATTATAATTATTTTAATAAAATACGGAAAATAGCAACGGAATACTTATTCCGTTAGCAACGGAAAACAGATTTCGTTGCTATTTTTAGCAACGGAATCTAGCAACGGAAAACAGAAATAGCAACGGAAAGATTTTCCATTGTTAAATTTAGCAACGGAAGTCAATTTCGTTGCTAAATTTAGCGTTGGCCGAAATTACAATGGATTTTTCCGTTGCTAATTTTGATTAGCAACGGAAAATTTGCAAATTCCGTTGCTATTTTCCGTAGCTATTTCCTAATTTTCTTGTAGTGAGTTGGGTCATGCGCTTTTTTCCAATTTCGGGTTGGCTTTGAGTCACTTTTTCAAACAGGTTCGGATCCCATTCTCGAGTTCAGATTAAAGCTAATAAGTCTAAGTCAAATTTTTTAAATTGTTAATCAATTTAAATTCAGGTAGTAATATTGGAGTATTTCAATTTATCCATTTAGGTCAGTCAATACAAATTTCGATTTGATTTTAATTTATAATTTTTATTAGTTTTGATTTTTAGTTAATTATTCAATTCAACCATAATTATTAGTCAAATTTTATAACATATACCGGATAATCATAATGTTTATAATAGTGAATAAAAGTGTATATATATATATATATATACATATATACTAATTTAATATGCAAGTACTTTCCATATATATATATATATACACTAATTTAATATACAATTACTTTCCATATAAAAATCATTTTTATATACATGTAAAAACTTTTATTAATTTCTTTATTTGGCGAGATGCCTTTTGTTTGGGACTCGATTCATCAAATCCGAAATATTTTGATTTATTCGATTTGCCCTATAAAAATTTAGAGTCAGTTCAAGTGGTATGTATGGAGCAATTTTTGGATTTGGAAATTTGGTTATGTTTTGACCGCACCCCTAGTAGTCCAAAATTTTATGCATAACTAGTCCATAAAGTATAGTCAAATTTAAACTTATATATAAAAGGTCCAATTATTACAATTGTCCAAGCATAGCCCAAGCATGTAAGAAGGCAAATAACTTTCAAATACTTAATCAATAAAACTTGAAAACCGGCATAGGTTTCAGTTTCAAGAACCACCCACCAAAGCAAGTCATTCAATCTGGAAAATTTTACAAGCTCTTTTCTTTTCTCTATTTCTTTTATTCTTTTTGTTTTTGTTAATTGAATTTCTATTTGCTTATTCTTCATTATGCAATTTTATTGTTTTTCATTGTGAATAGTACATCAATTTATTAGCTTCTTGAATATAAAGTTGTTTTTTTATTCTTTAAATATTAACTAATTTACTTTGCTAGAATTCTTTCTTAAATTAGTTATTTAAATATTTGTTTAAATTTGTACTTTTTTTTTTCAAAACATAGAATTTTGAAATATCAAATTCAGGTGAACAGTTATTTGAAATAAATTTAGTGTATTTTGATATTATTTTATCAATAAATATTAATTATTACAAATGCATATATAATTTTTATTTCTCATTTCTATTATTACAAATGCATATATAATTTTTATTTCTCATGTCCCGATATTTCATCTTGTGTCTATCCCTGCATGTTGAGCTGCTTCTTAAAAATATTTCATACTTAAAATTAAATCCAGAAATCCTGTAGTTAACCCCTTTAACTAAAGCTAAAGACTATTAGCTTTTTATTATAGACTTTCTAGTTTCTAACAAATGCTATTAGATTCAATTTAACAAACTCAAAACTTTAATGATTTGAATAAGCATTTTGCTCAATTTTTTTCCTTTTTTTTATGATGATATTGTTAATTTCATTTTACAATATTTTACAAGGACATTGAAGTCATCACTAATATTGTTGCAAGTGAAAACTATTAATAATTAAGGAACATCATGTCCCCACTATAGAAAATGAATCTTTCTTGTATATTTTATTTGAATGAGAATACAAATATATATACAAAAGATAGCCAAAATCATAGGAGATAAAATATCAACAGTTAAACTAAATAAAAGGCTGAATAAATTGATCAGCTACAACTAATTTCCAGCCGTGGACAGAGTCTTTACATGCCCCCGCAAGATGGAGGATCCATCAGAGACTCCAATCTTGGACCTTAATTGAAGAAACTGGCTGCGACAAAGAGGTTTTGTAAGCATATCAGCTAATTGATCCTTGGAACTGATATGGAGAACACGCAAAGAACCAGCAGAAACTTGCTCACGAACAAAATGATAGTCAAGAGCCAAGTGTTTCATCCGAGAGTGATAAATAGGATTAGCACATAAGTAAGTAGCACCAGTGTTGTCACAATGCAGAATGGAGTTGTTGGAATAGAGACACCCAATTCATGCAGAAGATGTTGAACCCAAAGAAGTTCAGCAGCAGCATGTGCAAGAGCTTTGTATTCTGCTTCTGTAGATGACCGAGAAACAGATTTTTGACAGAATGATCGCCATGAAATAATATTGGAGCCTAAATATAAAATATATGCTGTAGTGGAGCGACCATTATCATGAGTCCCACCCCAATCAGAATCAGAAAATACTGTTAGAGATATAGGAGAATCCTTCTTAAGAAACAAACCATGATGAATAGATCCTTTCAAATATCGTAGAATTCTTTTCAAGGCTTGCAAATGGCGTTCAGTGGGAGCATGCATGAACTGAGATAATTTGTTGATAGCAAACGAAACATCAGGGCGTGTGACTGCCAGATATTGACAACTACTATTGCCATCCTTGTAAAGTGTTGTAGCTATTTGACCATTTTCTTGCAGTATCATTTAATTATTTAAGCATTTTCCATATTGGGATTTCAACCTCGAGACTCTTGGTTAAGGGATATATAACAGATCCTGCAATTTTATTTCATTCCTTGAGGGTCCATATCAACAATTTTTTATATATCAAAAAGACCAGTGGGATATTGATAGATTAGAGGAAAATGTTTAATGGCATTAATTAAAAGAAAGGCAATTTACACACAGAAAGAAAAGGCTAAGATAATCTATTTACCATTTAGAACCAGGCCAACACCATATGGAAACTGTTGAAGCCTTGAAGGTCTCGAGAAGGGAAGGAAAACCCATTTTTGTATTGTAATTATTCATCATTAATTCTTGGCCTAAAAAGGTTAAAATCCATAAAACCTTTATCTTTTTCAGCTGATTTTCATCTACCATCCGCTTCCTTTGAACTCATAATATAATTTTCTATAAAAAAATAAATTAATTAAAAGCCCATTAGATTGACATTTGTCTGTCATTAAAGCTCGTTTGAAATTTCTTTTTTTTTTTTTAAAGGAGAAAAACAATGCCTAATTAATTACAATTTTAATTAAAAGAAATTGAAATCGAGATTTTTCATGCTTTTAATCGACTGCCAAATTAATTTCTGGTGATTCATTTGTTGAGAAATTTAAACTTAAAGAAAATTTTACAATTAATCCAGTATAGAAAAAAAAATATCAATTAATTTCAGTGAAAAAAAAAAATTGCAACTTGTCTATCACCATCAACAGAATAACACGATTCTTAGTCACGGATGGGCATTGTGCCAATCATGAATACTATATATAAATGGCTTGAGATATATTGATGAAGTTGAAAGAAAATGAAATTGCAATAATCTCTAATCAATAAAATTGCAGCTGTCAACTTCAAAGCTGTGCATGTATAATAGTTTGACGAATTAAGGATACAATCAACTATAATATCAGCTTCTTAAAATCAGTCATTATCTCATAATTATTTCACCTTTAAAGTTTTTTTTAGGTACAACCACATTAACTATGCAGCTTGAAAAAGCTTTCTTTAACCAAAAAAGTAAACTCGCTTTGGTGCTTGCCAATCCTAATCGCACATAACAAACCGAAAGGATGTGAATAATAGTTATTAATTCACCTATCATATTTTGAATTTTTTTAATCTAGGTTGATTTTGTATTTTTTTTATGTATGAATCGAATCAATAATAAACTAATAATACATAAAGAGAATAGTTTTGCATTCATAATGTGTAGCAATTGACATGACAATAGCCGACAGTCACAAGAAAATACGATCGTGTAATGATTTAATCACACATTAAACCTATAATATATGGCAATTTACATGCCGCCATAGCAAATTGCCATTAGAATGTAAAAGAATTTTTGCCTAGAGCTCTTTTTCGAGAGCAGTAGCAGCCGATGAGAGGGCAAACCTTCGCAAGACAAATGCTCTAGTTCCAATTAACAAGCACTTCACCTTTCAGGCAGAAGTAATAAACATGTACTTAATCAGTATTTATTTATTTATTTATTTTTCAAAATCCTGCCGCCATAAAGCTCCATTTTGTAAAATGTAAAAATTATAAATATGCAGATTCTTTGTGGTTGGCTCTAGAGAGAGATACAGTACAAAACACCAAATCAAGAAGCTGCATACATTCATCTATTTATTTATAGTTTTGATGGAACTATATGAAAATAAATAATCCCTGAAAAACCATATCAAAGACAGAAAAACATCCAATAATCAAGAAGAGATTAAAGCAATAAAATTAGAAATTTTAGAATGAAAAGAGGAAATTAATCAAAACATCTAGCTCTTTCTACATGGATATATACTCAAATCACATCAATCAATCATTGACATTTAGCATAATCTGTTGTCTATTTGTTGGCGATCTACTCATTTAGAAAATTGGAAATTTTCAGACAATCGTGGCCAATTTGTTCACAAATTTCAACCTTTGTTCTTTGCCTTGTCTCTAATTCTAACCAACTATATATACAAATTAGTTACACTTCATGATATTATATAAGGACAGATGGAAAATATACACATGCTTCTTTTCTTTTGTTTTTCAATACCTACATATCTAGAAACTTGAAAAATCATTTTAAAATAACATCAACTACTCTTTGACTAAAATTTTGTAAAATGGATAAAATTTATGACTCTAAGAGTCTTTACTAGAATTATGTAAAATAGACAAAATAATGACTCAAGAGTCTTTATTGGCAACTTATCCAACTTCTATCACCGTCACAATCATATAATTAATAGCATAAACCTATCAAACATTTCACCATAATAATCTAGTTAGCTTAGCCAATGTAAGAGTGAACTTTTGATGTTAATCACTTTTAATTTCATCTTATGCACTTCACCTATTCATCAAGTTAACAAGTTGGGCAAGCAATTGTATAGGACCGAATAATTGCAAAAAATAATAATACAAAAAAATATTCAAAGAGTTCAAATTGTAAGCACAATTAACTGCATCATATCTTCTAATCTGTCTGCCCAGCTCTTTGCAATTAGTTAGTGAGTTCATTATTCTGTAAAATCTTGCTATGGAATGTGTACTGAAATAAGCAAGTCTTTACTATATAATTAAAGACGATGTGTAATCAAATGAAATTAAATACCACAACAAAATCAAATACTTCGAAGAGAGCTATTTGCCTAATCGCAAATCAAAATTAGTTGAGCCAAGAATATCAGATGGTATACAAAAATATGATAACAAACTAAAAGCTCGTTACATTCTATTACCTTGGGTTACGGTCAGTACTATTAAGCTACAACTTTTTGATTATTCAAGACCCTATTTGCTCAACCACCTAACTGGCAGACCTAATTAAGGATGAGGGGTTCATGTACCTAAGTACTTCTCCCTTCAGTGGCTTTGAATGATGAAGCTTTTTAAATGCTGTTTAAAAATAAAAGGGATAGGGAGAGGTGAAAACCCTAGACATTGTTCAGTCTTCATATAGTGAAAAGATACTGAATTGTATACACGAAAAGCTTTCATTTAGTACTATACATGGCCAGGTGTCAATGTGTCTATTTTTTGCAAGAAATGGCCCCCTCGTGTCAAATAGATATTACCCCCAGATGCTAAGTGTAAAGAATTCAAATCAACTTGCAGATGACAGCACAAAATGGGAACTATCCCAATAAAAATTGGTGCTTTAGTAAAAGTAAAAACCAACTTGAAGGATTGAAACGACCCGTTTTGGAACAAGGGATAAGAATCAAACCCCACCTTGATTGCACACCAAAACTTTAAATTCTATTATACTTGTCAATTTCCAATAATAATTCATGTAGGAAATAAAGAACAAGGAAATAATTAAGCTAATTGATTAAATGGCATGCATGCTTACCATAAACAAGGAAAAATAGATGAGTTTCTTTGATTCTTGCAATGAATTTCCATTACCACCAACATGTGTTCTTGAACATGCTTCATCTCCTACTGCATAAAAAAAAATGCAAGATTCTTCCAAAATAGAAAGGTCGATTAGAGAAAGATAAAAAAGATTACATCAAAATGTTTTAATACACATAGCTAAAAAAAAAACTAATTAGCAAAGGTAGCTAATTTTCACAAGAACTAGACCAAAAACAAGGGAAAATTTGAAAGATCCTACCTTTCTTGCTATGCTTACAAGATTTGATATACTGTCCATAACATTTTTGGCATTTCTCAGTCAGCTAATTCAAACAAACAAAAAAAAAAAAAGAACTCTCTTTTAGATCAGAATGATGGAGGTGGACGAGGAGGCGGAACACCCCAAAACACCTCATGTGGCATTTGCCCATTGGGTAGCAAATTTGGAGGTAAATTATAAACAGGCATTGATGAACCATGTTCACCCATTGCCTGAGAAGAAGCTTCAGGCCGTGAATTACTACTACCACCGCCACCTTCACCGGCGGCAGTATTGCTAGTATTAGTCCCTGAATTCACCTGTTGCTGCTGCAATTGCATCCCTTCCTGCGCCTCTTGCTCCTCAATTGGCAATCTTTCATATGTAGCATTACTAAACGTTGCTGCTATCACCATCACCGGTCCTGCGGCCACTAAAGCCCCCATGACCGTTCCCCCCACCACTTGCCCTTGTCCACCGGCCAAATACACAGTCAATCCGGTCGCTCCTGGAGGTGATGGAGCGGGCAGAAATGAACCCGATAATGATAAAATCTCGAATCTTCCATGGAGAGTGATTACACCACTTGGTGCTGCCGGTTGCCGGAGAGTAACATTAGTAACTACACCACTTCCACTGAGGATTGAAACTCCACGGTGACGGCGCTGAGCGAAATTGGAAATACTCTCGGCTATGTCACTGCCGGAGCTGATTTCAAGCACATGGCTACGAAGAGAATTGGGGCTTTCTTTGGTGACAACAATGGGCGGTTTCGGTTTGTTCTTTGAACCGGGTGGCCGGCCTCTAGGTCGGCGAGATGAACTACCGCCACTGCCCGGTTCAATTGCATCAAGAGCAAGATTATTGTGATCTTCGGATTCTTGGTTGTCTCTGCTATCTTCTTGTTCTTCTTGGTTTTGTTGAGTTGGGGTGGTGGGCGTAGGGCTAGTGGAGGTTGTGTTGGTCGGGCCAAGCCGGTTCAAATTAGTAGCATCTTCGTCTGGGTTTCTCAGGTGAAGAGAAGGAACGGGAGAAATTGATTCAACACCTCTCATGGCAACATTTCCAGCCCACCATCTATTTGCCATTTTTGAAATCTTGAAAGAAATCTAGACCTTTGAAAAGAGAATTCAAGAACCCAAAAAGGTTAAGGTAACTTTTGTATTTTCACTATTTATTGTTCTTTGTCTCACTTAGTCGATCACAAGCTGACAAGAACCAAACAATGGCGAGTGTGCATAAGGTTCTTGCCACTATATTGGGCTTTGTTTTTTTTGATGGAAAGATCTCTAACAAAGAACACCGAAATCCAGATTTATAGATATACACAAATCCAAAATCTTATCCATATTCCTAACCGAAAGAGAAACAAACCAAAACCCAGATAGCTACCGGCAACCATAGTGCATAAATCAGACATTACAAATATGGGTTTCTTTTGTTTTGCATGAAAAATCAAAAAACCCTAAACCATCAACTTCAAAATTCAAAAAAAAACTATCAGATCCATCAATATACAGAACTTGGAAAAGAAAACAACTTTGCAGTGTAACTCACCTACTATATACGAGAACAAGTGAATAAGAAGAGTATGAAAGGTACAAACTTTAGGTTAAAAAAAGGAGAAAGGAACCATTTTTAGACCTTTCTCTCAGTTACTCAATATGTCTAAGTCTAAAATCCCCTGAACAGAGAGTCAGCTAAGTACGGCCAGGCAATAGTAGGTTCTTTTTTGTAGTTCTGGGGTTGGGGTCCTCCGGATTTCAGTGGCTATTGCGGGTGTACGTTAAGAGCAGAGTAGGCGTACGATAAGGAATCGTGCGATGCCATATGTGTCAATACATAGGATAGCGGTTTTTTGCAGAGGATGGTTTTTACTTTTAGTTTGTGTGCTTCGGTGCAATGGTTTTTGTTGTGTTTTGTTGTACAAGTTTCAAGCTTTTCTTGTGGAATGAGCCCTTTTTATTTATTTATTTAATTTATATTAGTAGCCAACAACCCACATACCATAAAAGGTGAACCAATGAGCTATAACCATATCAGTCAAAATTATTTATTTTTTAATTTTGACAAATTTCTCAGTTTATATTTCCATTGTTAGAAGAAAGGTCATTAATATTTTTTTTGTTTTCTTTGTTGTTTTATAAGTGTTTTTTTTAGGATTTGAATTCGAACAGTAATTCGGTGATAGCTCGTATACAAATTTGAATTATCAGATTAGATATTTTCTAGCAAACGAATGGATTAAATGCACGCGTACTACATATGTGCATATCAAATCACAATTTTAAATAATTTGATAACAATATTTTTGTTTTATTTTTTTATAAGTACTAATATTATTTAGTCTAAGATAAATTGATCCATTATAAAGATAAAATTCTTTTAATATTAATTTTTAATATTTACAAAACTTGAATTGGAAAACTTATTGCCAATCACATAAAACAACAAATATTAGTATAATATCCTTGTTTTGTTAATCAAGTAGTTAGAAGATTAATTACTTGCCTTTTGCGTCTATTAAATTGAAAAAAAGAATGAAAAGTATGAATTCTTTGAACCGTCAAAGCTTTTTTTCCCTGTCTTTTGAATATAATCATAACATAGCTTTTATTTTTATATATATATTTTTTCTTAACTGAAGCTTCTATTTTGATATTCAGAACATGAAATTTAATGTTTAAATTTAGCGGCAACAAATTTTAAAAAAATATGAAAATTATAATAGAAAAAAATTAAAAAATACTATATGAAAAAAATAATTGAAAGGTGAATGAATTAAATTGCTACAACTTGAAAATTACGTACTACTTAGATTCAAAAAATAATTTTAGAAAAATAAAATCAAAAGGCAAAGCTATATCCGAAGGAAATGTTGGTAGATGTAGCTTTAATTATTACTTTATGTTTACTAACGTTTTCAAGAATGTATTATAATGCATGCTTATGATAATAATGGAGCCGTAATTTTTTTAAAAGATTCTTATATTTATTAGATTTTGTCAATTATATATCTAATAATGTCGTATTTATTAGAGTTTGTAGGACAGTACAGTATTATTAAATTATAATAATAAAGTCTGTAATTTTTTTTAAAAAAAACTAATAGTAATAAAGTTTGTGTGTGAAAGTATGTAAATATGTAATGAATGGGTTGAAAATTGAGGGGTTGGACTGCGTTTATAGAACGATTGATCCCCGTAACTTTGAGTCCTTGACCTACTGACTTTATTTGTTGAAGGGAGAAAATAAATTCCATTAAATTAATTAAAAATCACAATTTCAACTAATATTTGTTTGCTTTCAAAGTCATCAATTAAGGTTCAAAACTAAGGACATCTTAAATTCACTAAAATTTCTTTAACATTTCCAACTTTTTCTTTTTTTGCAAAATTTTCTTATAAAAATACATTTTGATCCTTGAAAAAAATAAACTTTTTAACTTCGCCCCTCGATTTTTGGCGCGCGCGCATATATATATATATATATATATATATATATATATATATATATATAAAGATCCATTTCCATTTCGATTCTCATTTTCATTTTGTATGGAGGAAATGAACCTCGAATTGAATGTCATAATAAAAAACACAAAGGTAATTAACATCAAAAGGTAGGTAATTAATTAGAGTAGTATCTTATGAAATTAAAAGGTTAATTATTTGTCAGTGAAAGGCTTAAGCTTAAGCATGTCTTCTTCACCTCAGGTTCCTTCAAACTGGGTGAAAGCATATTTTCTGAACAAGGGTTTTTGTATGTTTCCAAAGTGTGGGGGAAAAAGTGAATAAATTAAAGAGTCTGTCGGGGGGAATGACGTCAGTGTCTGTATGTTCCGACAAAAATATAGAAAGCCAAGGGGTTAGTGTAAGAAACACTCTAAACACTAAACCCATCAAATTAAAATCAGCCCCCCACGCACGCACTGCTCTTATTCTTGGCTCCGGTCCGGATGCTGGAACTGGCATATCATACTGCTAGCTAATTAATTCACGTCTAGTTTTTAAATTCAATTTGAAGAAAAACAGAGCCTTTGGGAGGAAAAGATAATCCTTTTTGTTTCATTCAAATAACGAAAACCTACAAGAATATATACAGAGAAATACAGCTGCAGCCAAGACAATGACTATGATTTAGCCTAGATCAAAGCAATACAAAAATACAACACCACTAATTTAGGAATAACTATACAGAGCACAGCTATATAGGGAAAGAATCAAATATTTACATAACTTCCAATACTCCCCCTCAAGCTGGAGCCAGAAGATTAATGGATCCAAGCTTGCTAACCAAACGTTGAAACTGATTAGATGGTAGCCCTTTGGTAAACACATCTGCTAGTTGATCACTAGTTCGAATGTAACTAGTATTAATAAGCTTAGACTGAACTTGCTGACGAATAAAGTGGCAATCAACTTCGATGTGTTTAGTTCTTTCATGAAATACGGGATTTGCTGCAATATGCATGGCTGCTTGATTATCACAAAACAAAGTCATTGGAGTTCTGCATTCACATCCTAAATCGGTAAGAAGACTTTTAAGCCATACGAGTTCACAAGATGCATGTGCCATAGCTCGATATTCAGCCTCGGCACTAGAACGAGCTACCACATGTTGTTTTTTGCTTTTCCATGAAACAAGATTACCACCAACAAACATACAATAACCTGTAGTAGACCGTCGATCAAGAACATTTCCAGCCCAATCTGAATCAGTATATCCCACAATATCAGTGTGTCCATGTTTTGTCATAACTATTCCCTGACCAATTGTTCCCTTCAAATATCGCAAGATCCGTTTCACCATACTCAAATGATAAACAGTAGGAGCATGCATATATTGACTAACAAGGCTAACAGCAAACGAAATATCAGGTCGAGTAATAGTTAAGTAAATAAGTTTTTCCACAAGTTTTTGATAATTGGTAGCACATTCCAGTGCTTCTTGATTGGAATCAAGTTTCAATTTACTGTCTAGAGGCGTAGGAGCAGGTTTAGAATTTGCCATACCTGCATCATTGAGCAAATCAAGAGTGTATTTTCGTTGATTAAGAAAGATCCCCTTCTTAGCAGTTGCCATTTCGATCCCAAGAAAATACTTTAAAACTCCAAGGTCCTTGACAGGAAATTGCTGTAGTAGGTTCTTTTTTAATTTAGCAATGGAATCCGCATCACTTCCTGCTATGATGAGATCGTCGACATAAATAAGAACCATCAATTTTTCAACTTTACCAAGCTGAACATATAGTGATGAATCAGCAGAGCTTTTTGAGAAGCCAAGAGCTTCAAGAGCTGAACTTAACTTAGCATACCAAGCGCGAGAACTCTGTTTTAATCCATAAATGGATTTATGGAGTTTACACACCAAATTAGGATTACTACCTTGAGGATGTCCAGGGGGAAGTTTCATAAAAACTTCTTCTTCAAGATCGCCATGCAAAAAGGCGTTCTTTACATCCATTTGAGACAAAAACCACCCATGATTAATGGCCACGGACAAAAGCACTCTAACAGTAGTCATCTTGGCAACTGGGGCAAATGTATCTTTGTAGTCTATCCCATATTTTTGAGTGAAACCTTGAGCTACGAGACGTGCTTTGTGTCTATCAATAGACCCATCAGAGTTGAATTTTGTTTTAAAAATCCATCGACAGCCAACCGCTTGTTTACCATTAGGAAGAGCCATTATACTCCAAGTATTATTTTCATCAAGAGCTGTCAATTCGTCTTCCATGGCTTTTCTCCACACCGCTTGTGTTTGAGCTTCCTGAAAATTTTTAGGATCATGAACACTGGAAATAGCAGTTAGAAAAATTGAGTGAGTGGGAGATATTTTGTGACAAGATAAAAAATTAGTAGCAGGATGTTTGACCGAATAGGCCACAAAATCTTGCAATTTCTTTGGTGGCTGTCGATTCCTTGGAGGATTATGTCGAGAAACAGTTGATTGTACTAGAATATTTGATGAATCTTGCTCATGTGAAGTGATGACAGCTTCTTGATGAACAACATTTTCTTCGTTTTTCAATCCTTCAAAGTCATTCACATCTGAAGAGGAAGCCTCAATACTTGAAGATTCAGGGTAAGTCTCAACACTTGGCAAAGGAAATAATTCATGCAAAACATCCCCCTTACTTGAAGTTACAAAATAAGGAATTGATTCAACAAATCGCACATCTCTAGTAACATAGAGTTTCTTAGTGACAACATCATAGCACTTGTAACCCTTCTTGGTTTGAGAATAACCCAAAAAAACACATCTAGCTGCTCTTGGATCAAGTTTGTCTCGTTGATGCACAGGTAAATGCACAAAGCAAGTGCAACCAAAAATCTTCAAATGAGATATATCGGGCTTGTTTCCCTGCAACACTTCAAGAGGACATTTAAACTTTAATACTCGGCTAGGTAGCCGATTAACAAGATAAGTGGCAGTAAGCACTCCGTAGGACCAAAAATATTTTGGAACATTCATTTGAATCATGATTGCTCGAGTTTTTTCCATTAAATCTCGATTTTTACGTTCAGCAATCCCATTTTGTTGGGGCGTATTAACACAGCTAGTTTGATGCACTATCCCATTAGAAGTTAAGTAATTTTTCATGTTATGAGATGTATATTCTGTGCCATTATCGGTTCGAAGGATTTTGATATGAGCAGAAAATTGATTAGCAACCATCTGATGGAAATCCTTAAAATAATTGAAAACTTCATCTTTTGATTTCAACAGATATACCCAAGTAACCTTAGAAAAATCATCAATAAAGGTTACAAAATATTTGAAGCCATCAATAGATATAGAAAAAGGACCCCATAAATCAGAGTGTACTAATTCAAAACACTGAGTAGTTCGAGACAAAGAAGTGTTAAAAGGAAGTCTAGAAGATTTAGAAAAATGACAGGTCTCACAATCAACAGTGCTGGTAGACAAAACAGGTACAATTTTGGATAAAACAAGTTCAGATGGATGAGCTAAACGTTGATGCCACAATGAGTGATTACCAACAGAAGATGACACAGCTTGAAAGCTTTTAGAAATCCGATGATCAGGAAAAAAATAGTAGAGCCCATTCAAGTGAAATCCTTCACCAATCATCTTTTTGGTGACTTGGTCCTGAAACACAACCTTATATGGAGTAAATAAGACTTCACAATTAAGAGTGTGTATCAATTTGTGAACAGATAACAATTGAAAAGGAAAAGAAGGAACATATATGACATCTGATTTTATAGTGTCAGAAACAAGTTTGATTTTGCCTTTACCCTTAATAGGAACATTCTTTCCATTGGCTACTGACACAACAGAGGAAAAAGGGCAAAAATCACAAATGTTAGCAAGTTGATTGGATACATGATCAGTGGCACCAGAATCTACAACCCATAAATCATGCAAATTACTAATTTCTAATGCAGTTATAAAAGCCGTCATAATACCTTGACTGTTTTCAGCATTGGCATCGACCAAGAACCCAGCAAATTTGCTTAAAAGTGCCCCAGATTCAATGCATCTATGATCTTCATCTTTGACTAACCCTTGACCATGCTTTTCCTGTAAATAATTGTTAAAATCATTAAGCAAAGCAATTGGATTAAAGGAAAAAGATTCAGCAGAGTGAGTGGCTAAATGAGCCTTTGGACCACGTTTTTGATCTCCTCCCCTTTTATCTTTTCCTGATTTGAATTTAAGTTCTGGATGGAGACTCCAACAACGATCCATTGTGTGTCCAGGTGAGTGACAATAATCACACTTCAGGTCTGGTCTTTTTCCCTTGTAAGTTTTCTTGTCAGTCTGTCGATGAGCAAGATACGCATGAGCATCTGAAACATCAGATTGAACACTACGAGACACTCTGCTGAATCTTTTTCCTGATTTGAATTTAAGTTCTGGATGGAGACTCCAACAACGATCCATTGTGTGTCCAGGTGAGTGACAATAATCACACTTCAGGTCTGGTCTTTTTCCCTTGTAAGTTTTCTTGTCAGTCTGTCGATGAGCAAGATACGCATGAGCATCTGAAACATCAGATTGAACACTACGAGACATGATTTTCCTACGAACTTCTTCGCGTTGGATCGAAGCACAAACACTTTTCAAGGATGGAAGCTCAGCATTCATTAGAATATGACATCTAAAATCTTCATAATCAGAATCAAGACTTGCCAATAACTGGAAAACCCGATCCTCTTCAATTCGTTTTCGCAGAATGACTGAATCAACAGTGTGTGGACGATATACTTCCAGTTCGTTCCATAAGCCTTTTAACTTTCCCAATATATTGACAAAAGGTCTCCCTTCTTGTTGGAGATTAGCGATCTCTCGTTGGATTTGAAAAATTCTAGCAGAATTGTTTTGATTACCATACATATCTTGAACAGCCTCCCAAAGGTCTCGAGAGGATTCACAGTAACTGAAAATCTCAGCAATATTGTGCTCCATACAATTGAGAAGCCATGACATAACCATCTGGTCCTTGGATAACCAAGTGTCATACTCTGTAGAATCAACATTAGGAGCCTTCTCTTTTCCATTTATAAAACCTGCTCTTAATCTTCCACCAAGAGCAATAGTAACTGCTCTAGACCAGGGAAGGTAGTTAAATTCATTCAACAGCACAGAAACCAATCTTTGAGAAGAATTGCTTTCACTATTAATGGTGGCTGTATTAGAAGTGGCAGCAATAATCTCATTTGAAATTTTTGTAGCATCACTGATTTTATTATCAGCCATTATAATGGTGGGAAAAAATAAGAATAAAAAAAATGCAGGCAGGATTTACTGCTCTGATACCATGAAGAAAAACAGAGCCTTTGGGAGGAAAAGATAATCCTTTTTGTTTCATTCAAATAACGAAAACCTACAAGAATATATACAGAGAAATACAGCTGCAGCCAAGACAATGACTATGATTTAGCCTAGATCAAAGCAATACAAAAATACAACACCACTAATTTAGGAATAACTATACAGAGCACAGCTATATAGGGAAAGAATCAAATATTTACATAACTTCCAATACAATTTATTAATATTATTTTTTTAAAATTTAAATTTAAACTTAAACTCGGTTTATTAGGAATTGATTAATTGTCATTAAATATAACTGATTGACCATTAAAAAATTAACTATATACAATTATCCTATACTTAATCAACAAAACATGCATTCATAAAATTAAAATAAAAATTCTATAAATTTTAAGTATAAAACTACAAATAACAATATAAATCATTAAAATTTAATCTAAATACAATAAAAAATTATATAATACTTAATAAGATAATAAAAAATAACTTTAACACTAATTTATAATTTAACACCCATCAATGATAAGTGGATAATTTTCGATAATTAAAATATAAAATGTACTCTAATTATTTATATAGAGTAAAGTAATTATTTAAAATAAAATATAAAAGTTTATCTATGGATCATATCTATATGGAAACTTACATATACATATTAATTAATTATTACTTATCGGTTAACTAAATATTAAGTTAAAATTCAAATCTATTAATCATAATTAAGAATAAAAAGTAGTGGTCCTAAATTATATATATATATATATATATATATATATATATATATATATATATATATAATTTTATGATATAGTTTGGTTTTTGAAAAAAAAATCTTACAATTTATATTTTTTCAATTTTTTTAAACATCTTATGTATAATTTTGGAAAAATATGTGTTTCAAATTTAATATTTTGTAGCTGTATTTTTAAAAACTGATATTAGATTTCTGTATTTTTTATATCATTCGGATTAGATCCAATTTACGATATTGATTGAGTTGAAAAGCACATTTTGTTAATTTTGCGTGAGATCAATTAAAATGACTATGAGATCTATTTAAAAAAAATTAAAAAAAACAACTAATTTGACCATCATTTGTCTTGAATGGTTATATATTTTTAAATATTTTTAGTTGGTCGAGCGGTCATTTAAAATTGATCTAATAATAGATAATTAAACGTGTCTTTTAATTTCGCTAGTTTTATTTAAATTAAATTTAATGTAACATAAAAATAAAAGAAGTAAATATAAATTTTTAAAAATACAAAAATCTAATATTAAAAAATATTAAAATTAAAGGATCAAAAATGCATTTTTTCTATAATTTTGGCCATGGATATCTTGGATTGTGTATGTATCCCATATGGCATATGCAATGGGCATAAGTAATAAAATCTGAATAGGAACAGCGGTGCACATCTATCGACCCATATTTCTTTGTCACTTGTCAACACTTTTTCTACATTTTGTTTGTGTTTTTCAAAGCGGTAAAAGTAACTCACTCACCCCTTTTCTTTTTCTGCCTTCTCTTTTAATCCATCCTCTGATTCTCTTCCCACTCCTTTCCTTCCACCGTCTCCTACCCTTTTTCCTTGGGTTTCCTCACTTTTTAAGTTAATATAAATTAGAGAGGGAGAAAAAAAAATTCAAAACTTAAGCAAATATTATAATTGGTAATTCTGTAAGTGCACATCTGAATTGTTAGTAAATTACGTATTAATATAATCGAACGATCCAGATATAAGCATATTATATGAGCATATGCATTGTAACTGATAAAACCTAGATTGTCTTTATTTGAAGTGAGAGGCCGGGCCGATCGGATGAGTAGATCCTGCAAGAGAAAGAGCCCGGTCGGAGCAGGCTTAAGCACTCCGAAACTTAAGTTAGTAATTTTTAGAGAGAGAATGCTTAGAGATATAATGTTAGAGATTCAATATCTGGTGCCATCGTTAGTTGGGCTATTTATAAGAGACAGTTGAGGGGCACTTGAGTGTTTGACATGTGACAACTAGCAGTCAAAGTAGGTATGCGGCGAAGTGACTGGGAGCAGTTGATGGGCATGGGCGCTGCCTTGTGTCAGACGGCTGATGGGACTGGCGATCGGGCGTGTGCGCTGCCTTGGTGCTCATGCCTGTTACCTTTCTGCTATTGGGCCTTGGGCCTTGCCAACAGACTGGGCCGACTGCATGGGCCTTTATGCAAATGATATTTGCAGTGTTATCACTTGTCCCCCGTCAAACTGGTCCGATCGGGCATAGATTTGCTTAGAGTGAATCCGTTCGGATAATGCCCGCTTCTAGTCGTCCGCTCAGGAGACATACGTTGGCTGGACTTTTGAATTTTGCACGGCGCTTTTTTTGAAGAGATGCGCCTGTTTATACAACTGTCTTCATTCAATGTTGTGCATGCTCCGAGGGTGACTCTTTGTTTTTCGTACAGCCATTACGTCTTTGGTACACGTGGCGCGCTGCTAGTGGCGAGATGGTTGGCGTGCCTCCAAAGTTTTGCCTATAAATAGGGCATATCCTGTGCAGTTTTCTCTTCACTTTTGCAATTTTTAGCGAAGTTCTGCTAAAATTTTTTCTCGCTCTCTTCCAGCAAACCTCTTCCACCTCTTCCCGAAAATTTTTCAAGTTACCCACTATCAAGTAAGTACCTCATTCGCTTTGCTCTTCAATTTCTTCCTTTGTTTTTGATTTTTCATCTGCATTCATTCCCTTTAGAAGTTAGGGATTTGCGTTTCTTCATTCTTCTCTTTATCGAAAATGGCTTCCAGTAGCAGCCCTTCCATAGATAGAAGTTTCATGGAGGAGTATAGGGGTAGGACACCCGTTGAGCGCTGCTCCCGCTTGGGCCCTGGAGAGGTGGCTGAGATTCTCGCTAAATATGGCTTCCCTGACGATATCTTTGTGATACCGTGCCCCTACTCTATGGCGGTGACAGAGGGGCCATTTGGGAAGGAGCATAATGAGTGGTTCATTTGTCACTTGTGGAGTTTGGGTGCAGGAATGTGTTTCCCTTTTGGCGCATTTGAGACTGCCGTATTAGAGGACTATGGCATCGCCCCCAACCAACTGCATCCAAATGGGTGGCGAATAGTGGCTTATTTTAGGATTTTGTGTATTGTGGAGGGAGTTGCCCCGACACTCGACCTCTTCACACATTTTTTCTACATCTCGTGTCGGAACGATGGGACAGAATATTTTTTCACTAGCCGACCGAGGAAGAAACTCATCAACGTCCCCACTTCTATGAAAGGATTTAAAGAAACATATTTTCTGGTCGAAAGGGTTGGAGGATTTGGGGCGAGCCTAGCCCAATCGGAAGAGGCCAACATTTTAAAAGACCTGGCCGCAGGGCAGTCTATGTATGAGACCGACATTCAGAAGTTGATGGGTGTCGTGGCACGAAATGGGGGGCCTTTCGAGTCTAAACAATTGCTGTTGACATTGCATGAGCCCTCCAACATTGAAGCTGCCGAAAACGTTTAACGTGAGAACTAGGATCGGAACAAAGGGGATAACATAGATTGTTATTCATGCATTACATTTGCAATAAATATTTCTATTATAAGAGAAGAACTTATCTCATTTGTGTTTGTTGCAGCTGCGATGGTTGGTGGGAATAACATGTCACAGCGGCTGGGTGCTCGGGCCGTTGCCAAGAGAGAGGCCGAGCGGAAGGCCAAGGAGGAGTGAAAGAGGCGAAAGATCTTGCCTACCTCAGAAGTACATAAACTGCAGCAGGGTGCTTCCTCCGATACTGCGCCAATCGCCGTTGTCCCAATTTTCGCTGCTTCTCCTGCTGCTACTGTTGTCGCAACTGCCTCAGCCGTTCACCAACCTCCAATTGCCCCAGGTACTTTGGCGCCTCCTCCAAAAGTAGGGGACCAGGCCCTTCGCCGTCAAAAAATGGTGCTCCAAGATGAGTCAGATGAGGAAGAGGTGCCTGGGGCTGTCTGTCCTCCCAACAATCAAACTTTGAGTCAGATGGCCCAGGGCAGACCAACTCGGCTGGAGGAGGCCACAAGGAAGCAGGCTGAGGAGGCCTCCAAGAAGAGGGCTGCTAAAGTGGCGACCAAGGGTAAGGCTGTTGTGCCGAGCGAGTCGACTCGGCGATCAGACAGGCGCCCGGTGCCCTTGAAGGAGAACTTCGGCGATAACTGGTCAACAGGCGACAAAGCAGTTGCCAGCTTTCTCTGTCGGGGGATCCTGCAGGAAGATGACTTCAAGGTCGTAGGGGACCCTAGCTCGCTAGGTCGGGAGCTCAGCCTGTTAAACCATCAGGCCTTGGAGGTAAGATTTTGGCCGGCTTAGTTCGTATTGCCTGAAAATTGGCAAAATCCTCATTTGTTAATGTCATTACTTTTCTGTTATTGTAGCTGATTAGGAGGGGTCAGCGCTTGCATGGCCTGATCGGCTTTTACGAGGCAAGGTCGAAAGAGGCTACTAAGGCGAAGGGGGAGGCGGTCACACAATAGGATGCTGTCCAACAAGAAAACTCCACCCTTCGCCTAGAGGTGTCAGACTTTCAAAAGGAGATATCTGGCCTTCGCGAGGAGGTAGTGGTCGCGAGGAGGGAGGCCACCCGACACTCCCTGGAGCTAAAGGCACGGCTTACTGATGCCGATCGACTGAAGGGGGAGGTAGCACGCCTAACAGCCGACAGTGATTAGTGCCGCAGATTCGAGAAAGAGGCAGCCAGATTGGGCGGCGAGTGCAAGAAGCTAGGCGCTGAGAAGGCCAAGGCACTAGAGGAGAGAGGCCAAGCTGTTGCGGAGTGTAGTCGGCTGCGCGCCACTCTGGCGAACAAGGAGGGTGCTTGGGGGAGGAGGCTTGAAGAGGAGCTTGCCTCTCGAGAGGAGCAGCTGCTTGGTCAACTGGGCGAGGCTCAGGCAAAGTTGCTATCTCGGCTGATCTATGAGGCTGGGAGGCGCTTCCCCAACGCTAACCTCAACTGGATGGAGGACCCAACGGCTTTGCCCAATCTGCCATTGAGTGATGATGAAGGGGATGCTCCTAGAGAGGGAGCTACCGAACAAGTTACTTCGCCTGAGGTTCGCGAAGACGCATCATTTGTAGCCGAAGCTGGAGCGCCTCCGCCGGCTGTGCCTATCTCGAAGGTGTGGCGGAGCCTTCTCAGCCTACCTCCGACCCTTCTCAGGCTTCAGCCGAGCCGAACGCGGGACCACCCACCGATCCTCCTGGAGACATAGAAGTTGTAAATGTAGATACTTAGCATAGAAACTTAGGTTAGTTTTGCTCTTGTATATTTCGTTCGTTGTATAGATTTCTTATATATTTGTACTGTATACAATTCATTTGAATAAATGATAAATTTTGCATAATTTGCAAACTTCCATAGTTATCTACTCGCAGATCTTCAAATAACTTGTAAAATTGCATAAAATTTGCTAAGTTCAAATATAGCTTGCTAAAACGCATGTGAATTGCTAAATTGAAACATATTAACGAAACTCATATACTTCCTGAATTGGAATATTTGATTGAGTCCAGTGACCGATTTGCCCAATCTGGTTTAGAATACATGATCAGTCGGCCATCTGGAACAACTCTTAAGTTAGACTCAGAATCAGGCGAGTAGTTTCGTTCGTTAAGTTAGTGTTTGATGTGCATTCTGGCTCGTGACCGTTGCTCAACACTTATCTTGGGAGAAACTTTGCCTTAATCTAACTTTAGTGTTCGCGTTTTGGATTCGGGATAGGCGTCGAATCTAGCGAATGAGTCAGCGCGATCAGAGCGCGTTCCGTATTTTCGGATCGGAGTATAGCCGATCCTAACGGATGGGATCAACATAAGATTCGTGGCTCTTTTATCTTCGGATCGGGGTGTTCGTCGATCCTAACGGTCGAACTGTCGAGTGTTTGTTTCTTTCCGTATCTTGGGATCGGGAATTACATCGACCCTAATGATTCTCTTTATATTACTCCATATTTTTGGATCGGGAATAACATCGATCCTAACAGTTGTTTTGTACCTGCGAAGAGGTGGGTTCTAACTTTCACATTTTTGGTTCGGGACGAACGTCGAGCCTAGCATATAAGTTGTGATATGCATGGTTTGCAAATAATAAGAAAATGACTCTTTATTCATAGAGATGAAAAGGAACCTCTTTATTGATTGAAAATTTGTTGAATCTGGATACATCATTACAAGTGGTATTTCTTGAGCACTTCGACGTTCCAGCTTCTGGGGATGTCTTGCCCTTCTATTGTTTTGAGCCTGTATGTGCTGGGGCTTTAGACTTTGGAGACCTCATAAGGCCCTTCCCAATTTAGCATTAACTTGCCTACTCCTGCGTTTCCCGTACCTATGTCCGCCTTTCTTAGCACCAAGTCGCCGATGTTGAAAGCTCTAGACTTTACTTTGGCGTTGTGATATTTGGCGATCCTTTGTTTGTAGGTGGCGATCTTGACATAGGCATCCTCCCTTCTTTCTTCTGTGAGATCCAAATCCTGGTATCTTTCTTGGATGTTCGTCTGTTCAGAATAGAATGCCGATCGGTAGGATGGGAGGCCGACCTCTACGGGTATCGTCGCTTCGGAGCCGTAAACAAGAGAGAATGGCGTTTGATGAGTGCCCATTCTTGGTGAAGTTCTATTCGACCACAGGACACTCTGCAGCTCTTCAGTCCAATTGCCTTTTGCCTCACCCAGCCGCTTCTTCAAACCTTCGAGGATGGTCCGATTGGAGACCTCCGTCATTTCGTTGCTTTGAGGGTAGGTGACTGAGGTAAATCTCAGATTGATGCTCAGGCCTTGGCAAAAATCTCTGAAGATGGAGCTATCAAACTGCTTGCCATTATCTGTCATGAATACGTTAGGTAAGCCATACTTGTAGATGATGTTCCTCCAAACGAAGTTTTTGACCCTCTATGCGATGATCGTCGCTAGGGGTTCTGCTTCAATCCACTTGGAAAAGTGGTCAACTGCCACGATGAGGAATTCCATCTATCTTTTTGCTTGGGGAAAAGGTCCCAGGATGTCCAATCCCTACTGATCAAATGGCCATGCAACCCCGATTGACTGCTAATCTGCTCCGTGCTGTCTTATGACCCTTCCGTGAACTTGGCACTGCGGGCATCTCCTTACTTTCTCTTGAGCATCTCTGAAAATGCTTGGCCAAAAGTACCCTATCTGGAGTACATTCCTTGCCATGGCTCTACTAGCCTCGTATGCTCTACAGATGCCCTCATGAACCTCCCTCAGGATGTAGTCTCCTTCTTCCTCCGTTACGTGTTTGAGCCATGGATGACTGAAAGCTTTTTTGTACAAGTCACCGTTAATAATGGAGTAATTGAGGGATTTACGTGATAGCTTTCGAGCTTCGATTTTATCCTCCGGCAGCTATCTTGTCTGCAGGTACTGCTTGATCGGGCTCATCCAGGTTTTTTCCCCTTGATCAATCTCTATCATTTCCGGCTCGTCTAGGGAGGAGGAGGTTTGGTCGACGACGGTGATGTTTTCTTCTATTATTCCTCGTTCGGAAGCAGCCATTTTTGCCAGCCGATTGGATTTAAACGTTTGGTCTCTCGGCACCTTCTGGAGATTCCATTTTGACCCAGATTCTTCAAGTATTTTGATAGCGGCCTTGACCTTTGCCAGCTACTTGATCATGCTGGCTTCCCTAGCTTCGAAGGTGCTTAAGACTTAGCTTGCCATGAGCTGAGAGTCGCTTTTAATGGTCACTGTCTCTGGCCGGATGGCATGGAGCAATCTCAATCCTTGGAGAAGCGCCTCATACTCTGCCATGTTATTGGAAGCTTTAAAATTAAGCTTTATTGCATACCTTATTGCAATGCCCAAGGGGCCCGTTATCACGATGTCCATGCCTCCTCGAGTGTCGTTTGCTGCGCCGTCCACTATCATTTCCCAACTTGGGCGTTTGGGTTAAACTTGGGCCTCTTCACTGGCAAATTCAGCAACAAAATCTGCCAAAACTTGGGCTTTTATCGCCTTTCTGGGCTCATACCTCACATCCCACGACTGCAGCTTGATCGCCCAGCCCACCATCTTGCCTTCTAAGTCCGGTGTCTGAAAAATTTTCCTGATCGGATGACCCGACCGGATCACTATCGTGTGCGCCTCGAAGTATTGCCTTAACTTTCTGGTGCACATCATAAGGGCGATGATTAGCTGCTCAACCGGTCCTTTCTTTAGGTCCACACCTCTAGTACTTGGCTCACATAGTATACTGGCAGCTGTTGGGTCCCTTCTTCTCTTACCAGGATACCTGCAATGGCTTCACCAGAGGTGGACAGATAAAGGTACAAATTTTTACCTGGAATCGGTCGGCTGAGTAGTGGCGGGTGAGTGAGGAATTTCTTTAATTCTTCAAAGGCTTATTAGCAGTCTTCCCCCCAGCTGAAGGTTTCATTCTTCCTTAGCTTTTTGAAGAAAGGAGTGCATCGCTTGGCTGAGGAGGAGATGAATCGCCCTAAAGCAATGATTCTCTCGTTCAGCTTCTGGACATCTTTTATGCTCCTGGGGGGTTACATCTCGAGAATGGCCTTTATTTTCTCTAGATTAGCTTCAATCCCCCTCTGGGAAACCATGAAGCCCAAAAACTTTCCTGAGGGAACTCCGAAGGTGCACTTTTCGGGGTTGAGCTTCATCCAGTACTTGTTTAATGTGCACAAAACTTTGGCCAAATCGGCGGGATGTTCTTCGGGGCTCTTGCTTTTGACGATCATGTCGTCCACGTATACCTCTACATTCTGCCCGATCTGGTCTTTAAAAATTTTATTCATGAGACGCTGATACGTGGCACCAGCATTTTTTGGACCGAACGGCATCACCCTGTAGCAAAAGGTTCTATCGTCTGTAATGAAACTGGTCTTTTTTTTTTATCTAAAAGCCACATCAGGATCTGGTGGTAGCCAGCGTATGCGTCGAGGAGGGAGTAAATGGCATGGCCTGCAGTGGCGTCCACTAGTTGGTCTATACTTGGCAGAAGGTAGCTATCTTTGGGACACGCTTTATTGAGATCCGTGAAGTCCACGCACATCCGCAGCTTTCCTGACTTCTTTTTTACCAGGACCACATTAGCGAGCCATTCGGGATAGTCTACCTCTCGGATTGTTCCGGTCTTAAGTAGCCTATCCACCTCCTCAAATATAAATTTCCTCCGATCGGGCGCATGCCTCCGAAGTTTTTGCCTGACCGGGGGATGAGTTAGGTCCACATTTAATTTGTGGGTGATCACCTTTGGGTCTATGCCAGGGATATCCTTTGGCCTCCAGGCAAAGGACGTTTGATTTATCATCAAGACCCGCATAATTGCATCTTCTGTTTCTGCATGCATGCTGGTCCCAACTTGAACGTTTTTTCCTTTTGATAGTGCCCTTGCCTTCACCTCTTCGGCAGGGTCCATTCTTGGCCTCTCCGCATGTTCAGATTGCTCCAGACCCGGCTCTACAATCATGGCCTCCCTTTGCTGCTTTATCATAGTGACGTACGCCTCGCGTGATGCCTTTTGATCGCCTCTCAGGATGGCGACGCCCCCTTTTGTTGGGATTTTCATCACCATATATCGTACGCTGATGATAACTCCGGTTTGGAAAAACAACGGCCTGCAGAAAATGGCATTATAGGCAAAAGTCATGTCATTCACCATAAAAGTTACCTTACAAGCATGAGCGATTGCCTCTTGACCTAGTTCCACGAAGAGCTTGACAGATCCCACCACTGGGATAGTAGCATTGTTGAGACCGATCAGTGGTGTGGCGTTTGGTTTCAGCTCCCCGATCGGTTATCTCATGGCTCGGTAGGCCTGAAGGGTGAGTACGTTGACAATACTGCCATTGTCCACCAGAATTCTTTTTACATTGAAGTTGTTAATCCGAGCTCTTACAACGAGAGCATCCTCATGTGGAAACATGATGTCTCGTGCGTCTTCGCTGGATATGGTGACTGAGGCTGGCTGTTCGGCCTGGTGGGAGAGGTAGACACCCTTTCCCTTTCTTTGTCTCAAGAGGTCTTCTCCGTAGGATGATCCTCCGGTGATCACATTTATTACACCGGCATAAGGCCTGCGCGGGTCGGCATTCCTCGGGTTTCTGTGCTCATCATCATCATCTGAGCTAGAATCATCCCTGCGAGGCTTCGGCTGTCTACAGGGACTCTCCCCTCTAGCCTGGCCTATGAATTTTCTGAGGGATCCTTTTCATATCAGCCTTTCGATTTTCTTTTTCAGTGAGGTGCAATCGTCAGTTAGGTGACCAACGTCTCTGTGAAACTCGCAATATTTCTTAGGGTCCCTCCCAATTCTACTTCTTTCGGATAGCGCCCTAGGCGAGTTGACCTTGCTGTGCTTTTCCTTAATCCACATCAGCACTGTGGTTGGGTTGGTATTAAGTGGAATGAAGTTTCTGATCGAGCGATCATCTGATCGCTTTGTCCTGCCACGGCCAGACTCATTCCTTTTGCCCGAATTCCTGGAAGTTACAGCTCGGTGTGGGCTTCTCTCTGTCCATTCGGATCCGGAAGCTCTATTGAACGAGCGACCATCCGGGTGTTATAGCTGATCCATCACATTGGTCCTTCTGTCTCTGCTGGATCTTAGGGCATCATTTAGTTGGATGTACTGCCTAGCCCTCTCCATTAGATGGGCAAAACTAGTCGGGGGTCTTATTGTTATTGATTCGAATAACGGGCAATCCGTGATGCCCCCAGCCAAGGCGTTATTCGCCATTTCCACGCTTACGTTCCTCACCTCAGACATGGTGGCCTGGAACCTATCGATGTAGTCTCAAAGACTTTCATCGGATCTCTGATAGAGGTTGCACAAGTCACTCACTGACTTTGGAGCTCGTGTCTGCACGATGAATCTCGTGGTGAACTGCTCCTTGAGTTGTTTGAAAGAGGTTATTGATTCCTGTGGCAGCTCATAAAATCAATTAAGAGCGTCTCCTCCCAAGGTAGTGGGGGAGATTCTACAGGCTATCCTCTCGTCATAGGTATAGACCTGCACCTTAGTCAGATATTCCGCTAAATGGGTGGTAGGATCAGTTTTACCTGTGTATTTGTCTATCACCACATCTCTCCACCTGGGAGGTAGCTCAGAGTCTGTGATCTCCTTGTAAAATGGGGAGGCAGTATTTTCGCATGTGTTTCCCTCAAACGCACCTTTCTTAGGGGCAGTGAAGCCGAACTGCCTGAACTTCTGCTTAAACCATTGGTCTTCTTTGCTCATGGCGGTGGCGGTAGACTCGCCTTTGCCTTTTCTTTAGTGGCTGCGATTCGGGGTGCACATGAAAGGCAGATCATCACCTATGGAGGGGGTGGAGGACCTGCTGGGGTAATAGGGGGAGTCCCTGCTGGAGGACATTGTTCTCTTCCCCTTATCATACCTTCATGGGGTCCTGATGACGCCCTTTCGACGATTTTGAGCTCGTGGCTCATTGATGAAGATCCCCTTGCTTCTTCTCATCCTGAAGTCTTCGTTCATGAGGTAGTCCTCATGGGCTCTTTCAGAGGTTCTCGGCATCTTGCCTTTTTTGAGTGTTTGGACAATACTCTTTGTGAAGTCACTAAGAAGAGCACGCATGTCCTTGACGGTGACAGGGGTATCTTTCGGTTGTCTCAGAATGGCATCGTCGAAATCGGGAAGAAGGTTAGTCCTGATTGGGGACCTGGGAGATATCTCCCTCCTTCGTGAGGTTCCTGATCTGACGCGACTGCCGCCATCATGATCACGTTCCATGGGGGATGCATAATCGTTGGAACTTGAGTTAGCCATACCTCTCAGCGAAAGCACCAAATGATAAAGTCTAGATTGTCTTTGTCTGAAGTGAGAGGTCGGGCCGATCGGATGAGTAGATTCTGCAAGAGAAAGAGTCCGGTCGGATCAGGCGTAAGCACTCCGAAACTTAAGTTAGTAGCTTTTAGAGAGATAATGCTTAAAGATAGAATGCTATAAATTCAATAACTCGTGCTATCGTTGGCTGGGCTATTTATAAGAGATAGTTGAGGGGCACTTGAGTGTTTGGGATGTGACAACTGGCAGTCAGAGTAGGTATGCGGCAAAGTGACTAGGAGCAATTGATGGGAATGGGCACTGTCTTGTGTTAGATGACTGATGGGACTGACGGTCACATCAGCCGATCAGGCGTGTGCGCTGCCTTGGTGCTCACGCCTGCTACCTTTCTGCTATTGGACTTTGGGCCTTACCAACAGACTGAGTCGACTGGATGAATTTTTATATAAATGATATTTACAGTGTTATCAGTAACTAATTTAAATATTATTTAATCCACTTGGACAAATTCACCTGTATAATAAGCATTGTCAAGTTTAAGGTTGACATACTGACACTGGGTGTACAAATATGATTGGTCTTGTGCCAAAATCAAATCAAAATTGACAATTTGATTTATTTGGTTTGATATTTTAGTTTTTAATTCACATCATTCTGAAATATAAAATTTGCTTAAATTTTTGGAGCACACAAAAATAATAAAATTTAAATTATAATCAATGGGAGAAGTAGCCAGACTTTTTCATTTAAACAAAAGATAACTTTAATTGCTTTTAGTAAGTTAAATTGTATAAAAAAAATACTAAAAAACGTACTATATAAGATGTGTAAGAAAATTTAATTTATAAATAGATTCAAATAGTAGTTTAAATCTAATTCGTAGCTATTTATTATTATTATTATTATTATTCTTTTTTTAACGAAAAGTTAACAAAATTTATAAGAAAAATAAATTAACGCAAATAAAAAGTGTCACTAAAATCATGATACAGTCATGTTCTGATGCCAATAGAAAAGTCTTTGAGGCCAATATAAAAGTCTCGGGAAAATGAAATCTAAAAAAAATCAATTGAAAAATTCGTCCCGTCGATAGACATGCAATTTGGAGCAACTTTTCTTTTTATTATTAGGTAATTTGACTATCAAAACATAAAATGAACTTTTCCTTGAAATCAGGGTAAATAATATTTTCTAGTTTCTTATGAGATTCGGTAACTAAGAAGTTAAAGTTAAAATTCTCAAACGCAATTATCTCATTCTATTCAAGACTTTGACAACGATACAATTTTTAATTTATAAGTTTGATTTTGTCTGTTGAGGTGAGCGGTAAAGTAAATTAAAAGAAATGGACACTTGGGCTACTTAATATATTTTATATGATATTTTAGAGATTAGCCTATAAAATTATTTTCATGGTTAATCAATTTCTCATTCCATATGAGTTTTAATCAACTTTTTTTTTAATAGAAAAATAAAAAAGTATTGAAATAGAGACTCGAACATGAAATTTCTTACTAGAACCAATTCTACTATTAGAGTTTATAATATCTTCAAAGATACAATTTTAACCAACTTGGTAATTGATAAAGTGATTGAGACTAACTACCATTGTCCATGCTGTTATGGACTTAATTTGCTAAGATATACCATATAAGACTGTTTAGGTAGCAAATTAAATTCCTTGACTTGTTTATTCAGTCAGTCTCCCTTTAATAGGTAATTTCATATTTAAAATTTGATTATAAAATATTTTTAAATATTTGAAAATAAATACTTTATTTTATAATAAGCATGACAAATATGATTTGCATATATTTTCAAAAAAGAAAAAAAAAATTCTTTGCGTATGATAGATTTTGAAAATGTTATAATAGTATAGAAGTATTATTAATAATTTTAATAAGTTTAGAAATAATTTAAAACTCAATTAATTTAATTAAATATATGTATCATCCAAAAGAAAAATGTTAAAAATATATATAATATTAGTGAAGATATCCTATTAGATAACTCTCGTTATCCATTTTTTTGCCATATCACTCGCAAAGACAGAATCTTTAGTCTTACCTGTAAATGGCTCTCCTCAACGCCTCTCTGTGTACAAAAATCCCACCCAAGCCTCCTCTCTTCTTCGCTCCTACCAACCAACCTTCTTTCTCAGTCCCTCATTTTCTTTCTCTTTCTCGCTTTAAATCGCAAGAAAAGGTACTTCCTTTGACTTCTTTTCGGTTCTTACCTGTACTCGCTTATGGGTCATTGCAGTCTTTTTTAACAGGTTGTTCTCAGCACGAAACTAGTGGAAGATTTGGCTAAGACAAGCTTGCTTGCTGCACTCTCTGCTTCTCTTTTATTTATTGATCCTGCACTTGCATACAAGGTCGAATTTTGGTGGTTTTGATTTATTCCTTTTCTTCTGTTGATTTCTTCTTTGATAAGAAATTGTTGAAATCAGTAAATTTGATTGCTTTTTTTTTTTTTTACTGATCGATCGATTTGGTAATGTGGGTTTTTCAAGGGAGGAGGCCCTTATGGTGCTGAAGTAACTAGAGGCCAAGATCTTACCGGCAAGGATTTTAGTGGAAAAACTTTAATCAAACAAGATTTTAAGACGGTAGAATCTTGGGTTTCATGAAGTTCTTATTATTTTTAATTTGAAGTTTGATCTGTTAAATGGAATATAATTTTGTTATCATTGGGTTCTGTTGTTTCTCTTTACCTCAGTCGATATTACGACAAACCAATTTCAAAGGTGCAAAGTTGTTGGGAGCTAGTTTCTTTGATGCTGATTTAACAGGTCTTTTCTTCTTTCACTTTGGTCTCTTTTAGGAGTCCATAAGTATTTAGAATTCATAAGAAATTTAATGCAATTTCCACTAACTGAAATTGGGGGTTTGATATAGCTTGCTGAGGTAGTATGCATTGAAACAGAGGTTTTAGATTTAGAATTGTCTAATATTCTCAATGCTTCTATATTTGAATGTAATGCCAGCAGAATTTCGTTTTAACTACTATTAGCATTTTGCATAAAAAGATAAACTCAAGTTTTCCATGTTTGACCATGTGATAATGCCATTTCCCTTTTTGATGAAAAACAATGGAGCTATCAGGATGAGTTGGCTGGGTTCTCAACGTGGCAACTTTAAGCTAGGAAGGGCGCTAGATTAGGAAGTGTAGGGGAGTTTCTGGAACATGGGGCTGAATTTTGAACAGGAAAAACATATTGATTTTATGTTTCTAAATGGATCTGCCTTACTAGGGAAAAAATGCTGTCCTTCTGCAGAATCTCTGACAGATTTTACAAAGAAAACTATTTTAATTGTCAACCAATAAAGCTTCCTCGGAACTCAAACCCAGAATTTTGATATGCAAACCTCCTAGCCATTCAATGAAAATGCTGCACGAGAAAGGATTTGCCTCTGGCTTTCCTACTACAATCGTTCAGTTTAGTGGAATATCAATGATACCAATTTCTTTGATAGGCAGCTCTACAAACAATTTAACGCCTAAAGTGGTGTTTACATGTCTCCAAAGCAGATGTTTCACATTGTGGTTACATATTGGATATTCTATTAAAATCGACCTTTTATCAAGTCTCAGCTTGTCAAATTTAATTGTATATCATTGCACCTTTATCATAATTTTCTTGTTATGCCAGTTATTTAATCCCCTTATGCTGTTGTTATGGGTTGTAATACAGGAGCTGATCTTTCAGAAGCTGACCTTAGAGGTGCAGATTTTTCATTGGCAAATGTTACAAAGGTATTTAATTTGTTTTGTTTTCATAAGCTTCTTAATTGACGTATGAATCAGGGTATCCTATCACAGTATTAAAAATTCTCATGGACTAAGGTGTTTAAAAAAGAAAAGGTAATGTCTAATTACCATTTTGCTAAGGCAGGGTTTTAGAGACCCAGTGATTTGGAAATGGGAATCAGCAGCATCTCTCTACATGTTCCTTTGGGATATCTCTGTCATTTTGTACATGCATTCTTATTTATCAGGTAGTGCTAATCAACAGATATTTGAATAGTGATTACCTTAAGCCTTAAATATGATTAGCTGAAGCTTGGGCTTTTGGTATCTCCATAGTAGTTTGAGACAATCTCTGACTTCCACATATCATGATATAACTACGGGTAGTATTTTAATGCATGATTTTACTTTTTTCTGCAGGCAAATTTGAGCAATGCTAACTTGGAAGGTGCATTTGCTACTGGAAACACATCTTTTAAGGGTTCAAATATAACTGGAGCAGGTGAGTAGATAAGTTGCTTTTGGGTTTCTACATTCCATTGGAACAAAGGACCTTGTTGCAGTCCTATGATATCCAACTTGTTTGTTTTCATCAATGATCAACTTCTTTCTTTTGTTTTTCCTGACCAGATTTCACAGATGTGCCATTGCGAGATGACCAACGGGAATACCTTTGTAAAGTAGCAGATGGGTACGTCTATATATAATTATGTTAACAAGGTTGTACTTTCATAACATATGTATATATAAAGCTGACATTTCTTGTTGTCAGGGTCAATCCAACCACTGGAAATGCTACACGTGAGACATTGCTTTGCAGCTAGTCCTTTCGGGTATCTTCGCATTGAAGCATAGGGAAGAATGCATCTGCTCATTAACAGCATTAATTTTCAAGTGAGTTGAGTTTGTAAATTGCATTACATAAAGTAAATCAAAATATCTAATTAAGTAGTAGTATTTTTCCCCCCTTTCAAAGTTTGTAATCACGGATTATATTTATATGTGATATTGTATGATTACTCAAAACAATAACTGTTATTAACTACACTATTATTGGTCTTAAAACTATAATAAATCTCTCACACACTAAACAAAGATCGACAGAAAAATATACATGCACACATTAAAACTTATAATAGAATATAGAATGGCAGAATACCCTCCTTTGAAATATAGCCTAAACCTAAGAGTATTAAAAAATCCTAGGGATGGGGGAAACCAACACATATAAGCTGGAAAATTAGCACTAGGATAAATCTGTATTATCTTGGCACTATCTAGACAGAACTTCCCAGATTCACAAGGCTTGTCTGGAACCATGTTGTTATCATCCTCAGAGTAAATGCAATTTCCTTTTACCCCCATCAAAATCTTTAGCAGACATGGATAGAGATGAACTGCTGCCTACTAGAAATAATGTCCGTCATTTAAGTTATTTATGCTTCCATTTGTATGATCCATCTTTTGGGGGGGCATAGCTGCCTTGACCCCATTCAACTAAGAAAAATTTAAAAAAAGTCCTTTAATTTTAATTTTTTTTAATAAAATTGATCCCACTAAATTAAGAAAAAAAATTAAAAAATACCTTCATAATTTTATTTTTTTTTGAAATTGATCCCACTAAAATATTTAAATAATTTATTTTTATTTTTTTTTTGATCCTATTGAATTAAATTTTTGGCTACGCACCTAATCTTTTGTATTATAAAATTGCTTACTCTTGTCTATTTGACTTCAGCATTGTCTTCATTAGGGTACAAGAGAGCATCCCATATTTTATATACTATCTGCAGTTCAATTTGTGACCAAACTATATTGTCCTTTATCGATACCTATGGATAGTGCACTGATGTGTTCAGCATCATTGGTTTTTGTTGCTACTAATTTGATGGTGATTTCCCTGTTCGTTAATCTCATTATGAAATTTGAAATCGGAGTAGCATTGTTGATATTCCAGTTCTATTGCTACAAAAAGCATTCTCTTGTAAAGTTAGATATCAACAATTTCGCTATTATTTTCTGCTCGATAGAAAGTCCATTATTAACTGCTTGAGAAATCAGATATAGTTATGAAAATTGTGGTTTGAGTTTGTTACCGGTGGCAAATAGAAGCCAACCTTCAACGAACCAATGCAGGACCTGCCATGTACTGATCTATAGGAAGATTGAGCTTGTAGACTTGACCTCAAGCCATGTTGAAGAAACTTATTTTCTTGCTGCAACAAGAGGGCGTCTTAACCATGGAAATTGAGGGGCAATTTTAATATAATTTTGCATAGCTAGCGATCTCAGTGAATTTAATACACTGCAGATTCGTGCACGATCAATTAAATCTAACCGTTCGATTATCATTGGCATAATGTCGTTTGGAAATTTTATCCATAATCATCTTCGCATTCGTTCAGATTGAATTTGCTAATAGTAAATTAAGTTCCAAACTTATCTGCTTGCTATTACGAGTACATTGGATTTGCTTATAGACTTGAACTGGAGCCGTGTCGAAGAAACTTATCTGCTTGCTATTACGGGTAAGAGGGAGTCTTAGCCATGGCAATTCAGGGATAGTTTTGATATCCTTTTGCGCATGTAACGATCATATTGAATTAATTATCATTGGTATATGTACTTACGAAGTTTAATCTGATAATCTTACTATCATCCGTTTTATTTATATGTGGTTTAATGAAAATCCGTGCTTATATTCACAAAATAAAATTTGAAAAAAAGACATTGCATATCACTATCAGGGAGCATATGTTCTGCTCCATCATTACCACCTCTGTAGTTAACCATACCAAAGAACTGTCAAAAGCAATGGTTCTGCGGCTGAATTTCTGCCATATCTTATGGCGCGATATATGCAAAGAACAGAGTGAAATTACACAATACAACCACAGACAGCGTTCCAACATGTAAAAAGGGTCTATAATTTTTCTTTTTCTTCTTTAATTATAATGAATGAGACTAGATTTTCACCTAAAGAACTCAAAGCTTTTTTCACTTTCCACCTTTTCTGATCGAAGTCATCGTTAATGGAATTTATTTTTAATCTATAAACTTTTGACTAAAATTTGAACTCGTGATCTTACAATCCCAAGTCCGACTTTAGTGTCACTAAGCTAAAACTCATTAGTTTCTAATCAAAATATCCGATTCAATTCTAGTCTTTGTATGCAATATTTATCTAGATTGACACAATAGCACCTTCCATAACGTTGCATAGTTCCACATTTTATAAAAAAAGGGAACTTAGCAGATGAACACTTGCACTAATGCTTTACATAATCATGGCATCTCATTAGTGGCGTTGAAATCTTTCACTTTCCTCTACATTTGGTGCTATCCACTTGTTTTCATCCATAGGCTTTTATTTTAATTGCTTATAATGGTCTTCCCACTTCTTACCTCTCTTTTCTTCTGTTCCTTTTGAGTTCATAAACAATAAAATATATGGACAGAGGAAAATAAAGGCAACGAAAATGATTCTGGATTAAGACAAGATGCATTTTCCTCAGCTAAAAAAGAAGTAAAAAATGCATCACGGTTCTTTTCATCTCTTCCTATATAAATAATTATTTACAAGGATCTGTTAAAGAGCTGACCTACCTCTAATTAGCCGTAACAGTTTCTCGAGGCCTGCATTTTCTAATCCTAATCTGCATGCTGCTACTCTGTATAGCTCCTCTGTTTATAAGCTCGCAGCACTGTCTCCGCCTTGCTTTCTCCTACAAATGTATCGAAGTTGTTAAAAATTTCACATATAAATTGAACACATTTGGGTGCAAAAAATAAACAATTTAGGACCTAATTTCAACGGATTTTCAGAAACTTATAGAGACTGACCTTATTCCAGTATTGAGGATCTAACTTAATAGCAGACACGGTAATTCTCTGCAACGAATTTGCTTCAGCATAATCTGTTCTGTTGCATCTCTGCTCCAGCTTTGTCTCAAGCTTATGGTAAGTAGTCCGTGATCCAGTATGACTCACTCTCTCAGCTTTCTCCAGCATAAAAGCCACGGGAAGTTGACAAGGATCTGATTTCAATGGTCGTGTATTGAACGTGAATGGTCCGTTGCTCCAACTCCTCCATGTTTTAAATGTCTGTATAGGAATTTGCAAGTCCTTGGCAGGCACTACTGAAGGGTATATCTGAACGGTGTAGCCCCATGATATCGATATTGACCATTTGCGCTTGTAGTCATAGCATACTGTTTGTTGAAGAATTCGGGAAGGGTCTACTTGGTATGCGAGTACAAGAGACTTGAGCGAGTCTATTTGATTCTGGTTTGGGAATAATGGATCTAAATTATCAAGGTGGTGGAGCGATACAAGTGGAGCTTGTGGATGTGCTGCAAGCAGACCATATGCACTCTCTCTAATATCAAGCTGCAAATTTAAAACACCAGAAATCAAATCATAAACAGTTGCATTCGATTGGCGATCTTCATAATTAACATACTTCTTATGCTTAATGGTTTCACCTAATTAATAAGATCTATGTTTCGTTTATTCAACTATTTTGAACACAGCAACTTGTTAACTTAATAGCAGTTTGCTAGAGGAAGAGCAAAAAATTAACTCTAGCAATAAAAAGAACTAAGGTCCGTTTCCATATTTGAGCATGCGGTCCTCATCAGCATATTATATTTCTAATTTTTTAATGTTAGATCAGCTAATAATATTAAATAATACTCTGACGCTTAAAAAGTGAGAAGCATAAAAAAAAAATATTTAAGTTAAAAGCTAAAAAATTCCAAACATAAATGTTTTTTAAAACTACAACAACAAAGTTGTATCAAATAATTAATGTGGCCTTTCAGGCGAGTAAAGAGCATTGTTGCTGTGTTCGCAAGAGGACACACAATCATCAATCATGTGACAAAATCTTGAAAAGAAATACCAGCTTTTTGAAGCTCTAATTGCCATCTACTAATTCTCTTTTTCACTCTTTTCCCCATTGAAAATCATGAAAAGCAAGGAATCCAAACTCTACGTGGCAATCATAGATTCAAATAAACTTTACTTTAGCTGTGAAACAGCATGGGGAAACCATCTTTTCTTAAAAGCAAGTGGGTAAAGCAGTACTAGGAGAAAAAGGACAGACTACACTTTAAATTTTTTCTAAGTCCACACGAATCAATAGACGCCAATTGGCATATTTTATGTGGTAGAGGACACATGGGACACAAACATTAAATGTTCAATGTTGGCATCTTTATCTTCTTATAATTTTGAAAAATAAGCAATATGGTATCTTATTCCCAAGGATTAGCAAGAAACAAAAATAAAAATCTTCAACGGTCCTTCTTCAACACTTATACAACATTGAATTTATATAGTTTAATGATATTGATCTTGAAGCTATGAATTTTGAATAAATACCGTATCTGGTGTGCACAAATTTGTCAAGGGAAATTTTCATACATCAGGTATAAATTCCACAAAGTCATTTCTGCACCATGTCAGTGTATTTTAGTGTATTTTATTGATATCTTATCATAGAAGGACACGTGCATAGAACATCTGTCTAAAAGGAGCTGACAAGAATTTCCTCCTATGCGTTGACGACACACTGCAACCAATTCCTGTTCTCTCTTTTCCAAGTTGCATGTGGTCTGGTTACTACTTAGGTTTTCTTATTTTATTGAAACACGATTAATAATTTTACAAGATTATGGAATTTATTTTTATAATTAATTTATTATGAGTTTCATGTTAAAAAGTACGACACCTGGTCAATAGGTTAACGATACTTTCGTCAAATACAATTTGTTTTTTGGTCTGTTGTCAAATAGACTTAGAATTTTAAAACAAATATTTTATAAAGTTTCTAAGGTATGACTTATTCATCATTATTTATTTATTTATATTTATTTTTTAACATAATACATATTACTTCTTAAAATGATTTAATTTTCATAATATGTCTAAATTTACTAACTTTTAAATAGTAGAGAAGTAAATTTTCCCAAGATCATACCTTAAAAATTTTTAATAATTGCCTCCAATAATAAATAACTTAATGTTTTTTTTGATAAAGTTTGGTAGAATTCGTTAAAATTAAACATTAGTACTCCCTCCGTCCCACTTTAAAAGGCTATTATCCCTTTTTCACGGTAATTAAAAAAATAATTGAAATACATCAATTTTATAAAAAAATAATATAAAATGACAAAAATGTCCTTATTTATTATATTGGAAAAAGAAAAAGTAAGTGATATATATTTAATAAATTATATAATAAATAAGGATAAATACGTAAATTTTTTTCTTAAATTGCGAAAAGAACATTTGGAGTGGGACAAATAAAAAAGGGAAAACAGCCTTTTAAAGTGGGACGGAGGGAGTATCTTTTACTCATAGTTCCGTGCAATTATAGCTCTCAAGTAGTAGTTATTATATGCAGCATCATTCCAGGAACAGCTCATATTCTGTTTCTTTAATAAATTCTATGGAAACCTATTTTAAATTTTCACAGACAGAAGGGAAAGATGAATTTATGTGCACGTGGCGAAAGTCCGCATAACCGTCAAATACGGTCAAGTAACAGGCGGACATTTTTTAGCTAAATATCTTAATCATTAACTACACATCCGCCACGTGTAGAGAACCACTACCAACACCAAAAAAAAAAAAAAAGCGTACCTGGTGGAACCCACGTTCCAGTGTAAGCGGTACACCGATCTCATTGATGCACGCCCAGATTCTCTGATCAGAGCCGTAGAAATAATAGTAGCGATCAAGGCAACCGTCCAATATACTGACTAATGCCTCGGCTAATGGGTAACTGATGGCGAATCCTCCACCGCCGAAAGCCATATCATAAGAATGCATTGCATCCTGCTCCACACTCTCAGAATTCCCTCCAATATACCACATCTGATTATGATCATAATTCGCTAACACAGAAACTAAGTTCTCAGTGAAATACACCGTATCATCGTCTCCCATCACGAACCATCTCACGCCAGGCAGCCTCAGTTTAAAGCTATCCTTTATAATTCTCGCGATCCTAACCGCTGATCTTGAGCTCGAGAATTTGAACCGGGTCCAATCCGGAGACGAAACCTGATATTCCGGTGCCCATATTTCGGGTTTGTCCACTGGAATTTCATCCATCCAAACGAAACCTCTGGTTTTGTTCGCTTCCCACCAGACGGAGCTGTACCGGCTCCGATCTTTCCATGTCTTGGCTGATCCGCCGATACCGAAGAGGATGTGAGAGATATTAGTGGGACCCGATTCGAGGCTGTAGTCGGATCCGGGTACCGTTCTTTTCGGGACCGAGAACCGGAATGAGCGGGGATGAGAGAAGGATGTGTAGAGGACGAGTGAGATAGAGGAGACAATGGAGAAGAAGAGGAAAATTCTGGCGAGAGTTGCGAAAATCTCGCAGGTTTTATCGGGTAGAGATATTAACTTCGGCTTCTTGGCCGGGTCATGACTCGGGTGTAAACGAGTCAGGCTTATCTCCCTCTTCTGTTGAAAAATTTTATTAACTCCCTGCATATTTTCCTAGTTGATGAAACCACCCTGAAATTACCAGAAAACTTTTCATATACGTCCTGATAGATTCTAGCTTATGAATGTGACGATGCAATCCATACAAATCCTAAGCTTCTTCAATACCCATCAAAATAAAAAACAAAGGTAAGAAAATAATTACAAAATGACATGAAAATAATCCCAAGAAACCTCTAATTTCTGAAGATGATGATCAAGCCATGAATGAAGATAAAATGGAGAAAAAATGAAAACCCAAATAGTTTGTGGGAGTAAAGAAAAAAGGAGAAAATGAGGTGGGAGTAGTGAGAAAGAACAATGGAAAATAAAGAGAAGTGAATAATAAAAATAAAATTACAAAGAAAGTAGAATTTATAGGTGAGAGTTTAACCAAGTGGCAATTGGTTTTATGTACACCCATTTTGGGCTTTTGGGAATTTGGGGTTTTGTTTTCACTCATACTGTTAAATTGGGTAAGCTAATTTCTACTTTGAATTTCATTTTTTTTTATAATTATTATCTTCAATTTTTAAGGAAAATCATTTAATGATAATCTTGTTAATTTTCTTTTTAGTTACAATCTAGTTTATTTTCTGTTCTAGCTATCATAAGAAATCAGTAGAGTTCAACTTATTACTGATATTAGAAAATTCAGTTACTGCAAAGTATATTTGTTCAAAAAAAAGTTTTTTTTGAATTTTATTTTGAATTTAAAAAATAGTCGGGGTATAGTCGGGTTCATGCATCAAATTAAATTTTGCTAGATCTAATATTATTTAATATCTATGGATCTGGTAACGATATACTATATTTTTAAGGGGTTTTTTTATTCTTCCATAATTTTAGGATTATAAGGAATGTAATAAAGTTTAAATTACAATAAAATTATAATTTAAAAAATAATTTGATAGATAGTGATACGAATCCAAAAACATGTGTCAAACTAGTAAATTGATTTTGAAACACGATTGGCCTATGATTTATTTCCCTAAAATGATTAGCTCTACAAAGCAATTGATTCTCTTAATAATTTGAACTTTAGGAAATTACCTCATATATGATACAATCAAATGTAAAAATAGACATACATAGAAATCACATAATAAAGGACCACTGTACCAAACTATCAATCACTGGTTACATCTCAGCTTATTTTAAGGATATGTTAAATCTTTATCATTAATTAGAAAATGTAATATTACCATATTAAGTTGTTTTTTATTTTATTTTATCTAAAATATTTGAATTTTTTAAGTCTTTTAAATTAGAAAGAAATGTGTCAGTTTAAAACAAGAGAAAGAAAATTGCATAACTTAGAAAAAGAGAACAAACAAGATTCCAAAAGAATAAAAACAATGATTTGTTCATCAACTAAAGGAAAGACTAAATAACTAATTAATTAAAATCGAGTTATATTCCTTCTGGTGACAGGTAGATTATATAAAATTAAATATTTTATGATTCTAAGTTATGGCAATAAAAGACAGAAAAATTTATCATAAATAATTAAATTTACAACAACGTTAGAAGGTAACTATGAGCAATTGGTCCACACAAAGGAGTAGAGAATTTTCTGTGCCGGCAAATTTGTATCTTTTTATTGGAATTTATTAGGGGACCTAACTTTTGCCCTCATTGTTAATTTGGTACGAGACAAAACAGCCCAACTGCGCAGAGAACAAGAGTCCTTTAGGGCAAGGCAGGTGATTCCCATGCATGGCAATCAACCTAATACATGGAAATGAGGGGAATTAGGATTATTACGAAGTTTAGCATTAGCAATTATTTTCTGCTGTTAGGACAACCTTATCAGCCACCAAATTGTTGCAGCTTTTAATTTTTTTTAGTATAATCCAATTCGAATCGGATTAGTATGTTACGAAAATAAATGTTTCACATCACTAATTTTTGGTATTTTTTTTCCTAATTTTCCTACAAAATTTGATATGTAATAGAACCAAAAAGTAAAATGAATGTAAAATTTGAGCAAGGTGCACATAAAATATCAATTATTATGCAATGGACTTTAATCAAAATTTAAGTATACATCTCAAGGCGATTGTCAAAATTTAAGTACACATCTGAAGGGGATTCTCCATGTCGGGCTTTTGAATCAAGCCAATCCACCAGCCCACTCTTTGGGCTAATTATTGAGTCAGCTGTCAAATTAGATCCCATTTAAAAATACTCCAACTATATGATAAAATTATTGAAATCATTACAGACTTTTAAGAATTTTAATCAAGAGATATGTAATAAAAATACTCTTTCCATCTAATATATATAAACAAGATATTTTTATTTTACAAAAATTAATAAAACACAATTAATATTTTAAAAATAATATAATTTATTTGCATTTTTGTTAATTTATATTTTAATAAAAGTATATGTGAGAACCGATAAGTATGAGATAAAGAATTAAACATAGTATATAATTTGAAACAAATGAAAAAGAAAAATTCATATCAATACATGACAATTGGAGTAATAATAATAATAATAATTAAAGTATTATTAATATGTGATGCGAGCATAGGTTAAACATGGGTAGCTACAGATATTATGAAGCAAAACAGAAACAGTCTTCAGATAAGCCCTTGAGTCAGTGTCTTCATCTGTACCTAACAAAGCCCTTGTTATTAAAAGACATTTACAAGCAAAAAATAACGAAAATCGGAATAATTAATCTTGGAAACAAATAGGCACTTGCATTGACTAGTTTCATCTTCCATGAGACCTGCATTTCTTCTTCTTAAACTCTTTCGGTCTTCGATTTCCTTCTCCTTCAACCATCCTCACAAACCATACAGGCTTCTTTCTTGTAAACACAAGATATCCCATTGCAAGACCAAATACAATTCCACATCCATACCCTGTCACCGCGGCTTTCCACCCAAATCCATTGTCGTTGTCTGAATCATCTTGTTTCGATGGAGGTATTTGTGGTTTCACATTGTCGCACTTTTCCAATGGAAACCCACATAACCCTGAGTTTCCTTCATAGGAGCTGTTATCAAATGTGCCAAACTGCTTGCCTTGAGGTATGGGTCCTTCGAGTCGGTTATATGCAACTTGAAATTTTGCAAGAAATGTTAAATCTGCCAGTTCCATGGGAATCCTTCCACTAAGCAAATTTGAGGACAGATCCAAGGACTCCAAATTGCTCAAATTACTCAGTAATGGTGAAATGTTACCAATGAGGAAGTTATGAGAAAGATTGAGGTGGATAAGTGCTTTCAGCTTCCCAATTGAGTGTGGAATACTTCCTGTGAATTTGTTTTGTGATAAATCAATGGTTGTGAGTATAGTTTGGATTTTTTGGGAACATAATCTCCAACCCTTTCACCATTAAACTCACAGAATATGTATAAGTGCAATTTTCTGAGCTCATGTAGCTAAAAACGCGTTCGATATTCATCATTCTTTCAAAATGATCAAAGTACTCTGCTGGTAATAGCCCATCAAAGCTATTGTTAGAGATGTCAAAAATTCGCAACTTAGAAAAAGAATAACCGGCATTGAAACTTTTGACCAATCCATGGAACTTATTGGAATGTAAGACAAGGACTTGCAAATTGGAAAGAATTCCCAAAAAATAAGGGAATTCATAGTCAATTTTGTTGTTACTGATATCCACAAATTCCAAATCTTTACAATTGATGATGGATGAGGGTATTCGTCCTCGCAGTTGATTGCCTTTGAAGTTCAAATACCTTAATTGACAGCTCTGTGGGAAGGTATCAGGAATTCCTTGAAAATTATTGATGCCAAAATGTAACACTGAAAGACTATTGCTCAGATTTCCCAAACATGAAGGAATGAAACCACTTAAACTATTATTGAACAAGTCAAGAATTTGGAGATGTTGGAGGTTGCAAAGTGAAGGAGAAACCTCTCCAACTAATTTGTTATTGGATGATAGGATGAGAACCTTCAAGTTCATAATATTGAAAATTGAATCTGGAATTGTGCCATGCAACATGTTATTGCCCAAATCAATGTAAGCTAAGGAATTGCTTTAAAAACTTGGAATTGGGCCATGGAGTTGGTTGTTAGAAAGGTCTAAATAACTCAAGGAATTGTTTTGAAGACTTGGAATTGGGCCATGGAGTTGGTTGTTAGAAAGGTCTAAATAACTTAAGGAATTGTTTTGAGGACTTGAATTTGGGCCATGGAGTTGGTTGTTAGAAAGGTCTAAATAACTCAAACGAGGTAGAGTAACTAAGGAGTATGGTATTGTTCCATTTAGCAAGTTATTTGATAAATCAAGATTCAACAAATTTGAAGGGAGAAGAGAAGGGATGGGGCTTGTGAGTCGATTGTTTGATAAGTATAAAAATTGAAGTTGAGTGAAGTTTGCAAGATAATTAGGAATCTGACCACTGAGATTGCTATTTGTAAAATTTAATCAGACGAGTTTTTTAAAGTTTTGAAAAGAGAGGGGAATCTGACCACTGAAATTGTTATTTGAGAGATCCAAATCAGTGAGTTCAGTTAAATTACCAAACAAATATAAATCTGAACCAACAAATTTGCAGCCAGAAAGACCAATCTTTTCAAGGACTTAAGATTGTTGAAAAAATTAGGTTGTAACAATATTTGGATTTTTGTAAGGGAAACATCCAAGTATTTGAGGGAACTACTCCAATTGGACATTGGAAGAGAGACATTGAGGTCTTCATTGGAAGATAAATAGAGCTTTTGGAGGTTCGGCCTTTGAATTAAGTTACCTGGAAATTCCCCACGCAATCCACAATCCCTTAGTCCTAGAGACGATAAAGAAGAAGACAGATTCAATAAATTACAAGGTTCCACTGAAGACAAGTTTAAACCATCCAAGTGGACTTCCGTGAGATTGGGTAGGCTCAGAACAAGCTTGTTGAAAAGAATTGCATCCATTGTTAAGTTCCTATTGTCAGACATATCAAGTGAAACCCATTTGGACAAATGAAAGATATCTGGGAATTTCCCTTTCAATCCACACTGCCAGAGTTGTAGAGATGACAAAGAAGACGGCAAATCAGGAAGGAACTGGATTCCACCAAAGACAATTTCACGAAGCTCAAGTCCAAGTCTCTTAAATTGGACAAATTTTGAACTATTTTAACAAAAGCATTGCTTTGGAGAATCATTACCAGAAAGATCAAGTGAAACCAATCTGTCTGATTGAGGAAGATATTCAAGGAATTTTTGACCCAACCGACATGATCCAAGATTAAGAGTGGACAAAGAAGAAGACAGATTCATCAAGGAAGGAGGAGCAACCAAAGACATGTCTACTCCACGTAAAATGAGTTCTCTGAGCTTGGTTAAGTTTTGAGCAAGCTTGTTGAAGGTATTGGTTTCTACAGTGAGATCAAAATTCAAAGACAGATCAAGTGAGACCAAATTGGATAGCTGAGCGATTTCTGATGGAACTTGACCAACAAAATTGGAAAAGCTTAAGTTCAAATAGATCAGGTTGAAGAAGTATCCAAACCGAGATGAAATCTGGGATCCATTGAAATCATTATGAGAGAGATCGAGTTTTTGAAGATGAGAAAGGAAGAAAAGAGGACTGTCAGAATGGATAGAACCATAGAGCATACTGTGAGAAAGATTAAGACCAATTACATAACCTGTTTGATGATGGCATGAGACCCCATCCCACAAGCAGCAATCTGTTCCCTCCCTCCATGTATGTCTTTGGATATTGATCAGAATAATAACGGTCAAATTTAGTGCGAATAGTGATGGAATTTTTGAAAAGAAGCAAAGCATGGCTTTTGTCAGGTTTGCAGAGTACAGTCGAATAGGAAGTATTTGGAGGTAAAGAAGGCAAACAATTAGCATGAAAATGAAAATGAAAGAGTAGGAGACACAGAAATGGAGGAAGCAACAACGAAAAAGCCATTTTCTATCTTATGAAACTTGAAATGGATAGAAGAGTGTGTTTCAAATTCTAAATCATCACTGCTATTTATAGACCATTTGATAATTTTTATTTTTTAATAAAATATATCATAGTTAACATAACAAAAGTTAAGAAAACAAATGACAAAAGTTCAGGACTGTTTATTTTCATTTTAAAATATAACGATTAATAATAATATTCACCATTGACTCTGAAATTTCCACTAAATATTGCTGTGGAATATATTTCTTTCCTGAAGAGAGTTGGTGTGGAAGACTCCTTGCGAAACCAAAAAATCTATGAGATGAGTTGTACAAGTCGGGAACAAAGAAGAGCTCATGTTAAAGGAGATATGAATTAAACAAGTTGGCAATGTTACAATCATATCGATTCTGACCCAAAATTGTTTTATATTTCAATTGTAAATGAATCATTCCAGGCTTTCGATCTAGTCCAATTATCTAAGATCCCTTTCATTGAATCGTAATTTGCTTTTATTTGAGAGTGAGACTGATCTTCTCCTTTGAGAATAATCAAAAAAGAAAAGTATTCAATTGGAACATGAAAATGAAACTGAATTTTATCATAATTACTTTTGAAAACAGAATGAATGAAAAGAGAAATTTTTCGAACGAAAAAAATGATTCACTAACTTCAAAAAAATTGAAAAAAAAAATGTTTACAAAATTATTGACCATTTTTACATAATTTCTTTGTTTATTTCATTTCTTGGTTTGTCTATAATATTTAATTTAGACAAAAGAATATAATAATTTGAATGTTACAATTTTTTTTTCTTTAATTTTGTAAGGCTTGTATCAACAAGTCCCGAATTAGCGAGTCGCGCTTATACTTTAATCTTCTACAATTTAAATTAACTTTATGAATTACTCAGCAACATATTTGTTTTTTACATTATTTATTATTCAAAAATCTTATGCACTACTAATTACAGTAAAGTGTCCGATTAAATCTTTTATCGCTTTCATCTTGTTAATTATATCTGATAATAAATAATGCTGTGGAAATTTTTATTTTTATTTTTCCCTAAAGAAAGTTGTTGCCATCAGTGGTCCTAAAACACAAGTTGGGGAAGAAATGTTCGACACATTTCCATGGAATTTTCGCTGTGGGCCTCTTCAATCAATCAAATCAAGCCACAACCCCAGTTTTTGGGCTAAATACGTATCCGATTTTGGAATTGATGGAAAGAAAGCTGTATGAGTGGAGCCCATAACTACCACGGTATGTTGGATAATCACATTCACTTTTTGAACCTCCCAACATATCAAAAGACTCAAGAGTTGTCACCATAAAATTTAAGATGCCCACCATCATCCAATTTCATATAATAAGACATCGCTGTAATATTTGAAGAGTTTTGGAACACATCTCTTGATGAAGTATCCCTAATAGGTAGCACGAAGAGGGTAAGATAACCAGATATGTCATGCCTTAATTCAATATGATATGTCATGTATTCATCGTCTTCACGCCTACAATACAACAGTTTTTTTTTTTGACGTCTTTGTAGACCAAATCAAACTTCCATCTGCATATCTCAACACCAAATTTCCATCTTCCACCAACTTTAATGTTGCTTTCATACCGGCAGGTCTGTTTCTGTTTGCCATCCATGTTACAATCCTGAAAGACCAAACTTTTTTGCCGGATTCGAAAATAATGGAGGCTTCAATTATTCCAATCGCCAAATAAAATGAATCTTCTCTTTCTTGACTTGGGTAAAATCCACAACCAAATCCAATATTGTATTCTGATGAGTTTGGCTTCTCACTGGACAGGATTCTTTGAGGGAACGGAGTTATTGGATTGTTGGTCCACGAGGATAGCTTCGCAGTGGAGGAATAAAAAATTTGGGCTTGTGGGAAAGTGTGGGTCGATCAATTTTATCCATTTTTTTAACAAAAAAATATAGTTCAATCAAATTAAATAAAAACAAATTATAAAATTACAAAAAATATTCCCAAACATCATATGATTCTATTTGCGGAAAAACTAAATTGTGTTATGCAATTTAAGCCACCCGTATCTAATCCACATCTCTAATTGTTAATTGTTATTCGACATGAACCCACTCCCTTTGTTTTGCTAAATCAGTTAGTTCATTAGATGTTCATTTAATGGTTGGAGGACTAAGCTAATAAACATACATAACATGAACAAGAAGATTGTCATCCCATAGTCCACATCTGAATTGCATAATATCCATACCCTCTATATTTATTGATTTCACATGAAATCACATGCCAAAATAATAATAATCATAAGATGATCAAAGTCCAGTGCCAAAAGGGGTGAATTGTCTATATCAATGCATAAGCAAGAACAAAATTATTAAAAAACTGAAAGATTTATGCATGAATATACCATTGAAATTCATTTGTTTTATTGTATAGGATACTGCAAGAGTTAAAAAAGACATATATATATATACATGATATGTACATTACTTTAACATCCAACCAGTTCACCATTCTTCTATTCTAAACCACCAAACCCAATCAACATGGCCTCACTCAAATCTTTATGAAACATTACTTTTCGAATTAGGCTTATCCTTGGAAAGTTTGTTCTTTTTTGAATCGGGATTTGATGTTTCCTGAAAACACACACAAAAGCAGAAGATGCTAACAAATATATTACTTTGTTCTAAAATGGCTCAACAGAAACAGCATCAAAAGAAGCAAGGTAAATAGTACCTTCAATAGCATGGAGAGTTTAGTTTCGGACCCTTTTGCTGCGGTATTAACTGCCACGCCAGAGGAATCATGACCTTCAGCCTCTGCAACATGATCCAAAGTACAAGGACAAACTCATAATTTAATTTTAGAGGGGGCAATTACTCTCCACCTAGAATCGTCCTTGGTGTCGTATCACACAGAGACTCGGCGTGGATATTGGCATAAAAACTCACATTAATACTTGAGAAATTGCAACAAACAATTTAGTAAAAAGTGAAAGACGGTAACTCTCTGCGCTGCTTTATGCTAATTTGAAAAATGAATCATCACACCATCCTCTAGCCATTTCTTCATTCATACCTAACACAAAACTTGTTATTAGAAAAAAAAAATTGAAAATTGGAATAATCTTGGAAACAAATAGGAAAAATTACCTCAAAAAAGGTAATTGTATTAGCTAATAGCTAGTTTCTTCTTCCATGAGATTTGAATTTCTTCTTCTTAAACCCTTTTTGATCTTCGATTTCCTTCTCACAAACCATGCAGGCACAAGATATCCCATTGCTAGACCAAATACTGTTCCACATCCATACCCTGTCACTACGGCTTTCCATCCAAATCCATTGTCATTATATGAATCATCTTGTTTCAATGGAGATTGTGGTTTCACATTGTTGCATGTTTCTAATGGAAATTCACATAACCTTGAATTTCCTTCATATGAACTATTCTCGAATGTGCCAAACTGCATGCCTTGAGGTATGAGTCCTTCAAATCGGTTATATGCAACTTGAAAGATTGCAAGAAATGTTAAATCTGCCAGTTCCATTGGAATCCTTCCACTAAGCAAATTTGAAGAGAGATCTAAAGAATCCAAATTGCTCAAATTACCCAATGATGGTGAAATGTTACCAATGAGGGAGTCATGAGAAAAATTGAGGTGCATAAGTGCTTTAAGCTTCCCAATTGAGTGTGGAATACTTCCTGTGATTTTTTTTTTTTTTTTTTTTTGTGATAAATCTATAGTTGTGAGGATATTTTAGATTTTTGGCAACATAACACTACAAAAAAAACTAAACTTAGTGACTGCACTATTTTAGTCGCTAATTAGTGATTGATTCGCGACCGTTTTAAGAATTAGTCGCTAAATTCAATTTTTCATTTTTTGCAACTAAATTAGCGACTGAAAAAAGAAACGGTCGCTAAAATTTGGCGGCAATTTATTGCGCTCTTTTTTGCGACTAAATATTTAGTCGCTAATTTTTGCGACTAAAATATTCGTCGCTAAAATAGTGACGGCAATTTCAGTTGCTAAATTTGAAGGCAATTTTAGCTACTTTATTTGCGATAGATTTAGTGACTAAACTTGCAGTCACTAACACACTTTAATTAGCGACGGATATTTCTGTCGCTAAAAAATTTGAAAATTTTTTAAATATGAAAATAATTTTAGTCAAATAAATATATAAATAATTAAACTCCTGTATATACAAATAAACAAGAAAATAATATATATATGTGTGTATATATATATATATATTAATAATGATAATAGTAGTACATAATATGTATCTCTCACGGGCTGGAAATGAAAGACAAAAAAGCAATGTTATTGAAACTGGACCGGATAGAAAACCGGCGACTCTGAGGGTTCGTGGTTCGACTGGGTTCAACTGGATTTTTTTCTATTTTTTAAAATATTATTAATTAGTATAATTTTTATAAATGCTACCGTATAAACACTCAAAAAAAAATTATCAAAACATTTAACATATGCCACAAATATACTAATAATAAGTTACAACGTATATTAAATATTCACCAAAAATAAGTTTTAAATATTCAAACAAATTCATTTTACATTATAGATATTTAAAAAAAAAAGTCATCTTCATCACAAGTCATCATCGTCATTCTCATTATCCTTGTCGTCATCTTCATCACTATTACCAATACCCTTGCTACAAAATAAATAACCAACTCACTTACACTTTTAACACTTTGAGTCTGACTGCTGCATCTCATTTATTTTCTTATTGTATTGATCAGAATTGGACAAATTAATATCATTAATTCTCATTACACTGCACCACTACACATTTTGCATTCTTTTTTTCCTTATACCCACACTTTCACCTTTTAATTTTTTTTTAAAAAAAAATTATTACTTGATTAGATATTTTTCTGTTAAAATATTTTATTTTATGAGTTATAATTTAAAAATTAAATAATTCAATAACTGTAAGTGAAATTAAAAAAAAATGGTAGAAAATTATCTTTAAGTTCACCAGTTTTAATAATTTATTCAATTTTTATTCTATTGTATTTTATTGAATTATTAAACCATTATATTATTTTCATTAAGTCTAAATGTGATTAAATAGTAAAAAAATCAATTATTTGCTAAATAAAACTTATTAGATTATTTATTTTTTATTTTTATGAAAAGAACACTTATTTTATTAATTATTTTAAACTAAAAACCACCTTATTTCAAAAAAAAAAAATAAAAAATATATAATAAAATATAACCCGATTTTGGTCGGTTCTCCGGTTTTGGCCAATTTTTTTCGGTCCAATCCGGTTTTATATGGTTGAACCAACCGGTTATACCACCGGTTCACGGTTCAACCGACCGGTTCGGTCCGGTTTCAATAACATTGCAAAAAAGGGAAAGAAAGAATGGGGGAAGAACAGGAAAGAGGGACCAAGAGAGATGGCGACGGAGGGCAGCACCGGTGACGACCCGCGACCACCGCTGCAACTGCCAGCCTGCACCTTTCGCCTTCGTCCAGCCACAGATCTCCGCCGCTTCTGCCCCGTTTGAGAGAGAGAAGCCAGAGATCTCTGCCGCTTCTCTTGCCCTTTCCGGCCACGTCCGGTGACTGGTGGCCTCACGGACAGCAGCGGATGACTTCTAAGGCAGAGACTCTTCGACCGGTACCTGCCATGCCTCCCCACTCGCCGACAGCAGATAGATCAGAGAGAGGAGTGTCGAAGCTGTCGACGCCATTTTCGGCCAAACAGCGCCTCCTTCAGGCGCGTGACCACCGGCGGGTGACTCCGGACGCTCTGATCTTCGTTTCGATGGCGGTGTCGTCCACCGGTGGAGCTTCGGCGAGGTGAGTCTCTCTTTATCTTTGTGTGTATCTTTTGTTTAAATGCCGCTAATTTCAAAAATTTATGTTCTGTTAAGGTAATCATAAAAACCCCTTCTAAATATTTGATTGTTGAGGTTGATGATTAAAAATCGTTCAAGCTTGCATCGCCCTTGTTTTTGTAGATTAATATGTACAGAACATTCATGTTTTGATTCTCTTGCTTTATACATTAATAAGAGCAAGATTCTGATATTGAAAATGCTATTAATTTGCTCAAGCTTTAAAAATTGTATAGAAAAGATGTGCTTGATCATTATCCTTATTCTGCCCCTTTATGCCTTTTTAATAATTCTTTTTGTCCACGTTTGGTTTACTCTGTTTATTTGCGACTACTTCCTTTCTATGCATTTTGACGTGTTAAATGTTGCTTTAGATTCCTGAAGAGGAGAAAAACCTTGGTCCTAATGATCACTTGATTCATGTTTACCATTTTATGAAAGACCCAACTTAAAATCAGGTGGGTTTGATTTTGAGTTTAATTATCAGTAATAGTTTAACTTGGTGAGGAGCTAGAATTTTAAGGGGGGCTAATGCTAGAAAATCTCAAAAAGGAGGTTAAAATTAATTTAGGGTTAAATTTAACTCTTAATGCAATTTTAATCTCTTTACCTTTGAATTTCTTAAACTTCTAAAGTAGGATTAAATTCAAAGCTTAAAGCAATTTTGAGCTCTTTACCTTTGAATTTTTTAAACTTCTATCTGTATTCTCTTAACTGTTACTAAAAGCAACTTCAATTTGTTGTTAGTTATTGAAACTAACTTATCGGTGCTCATTATCCTTTCACTAGTTGTGTAATTTAACAGCAGGTCCAGAATTTTTTAAACTTCTATCTGTATTCTCTCAACTGTTACTAAAAGCAACTTCAATTTGTTGTTAATTATTGAAACTAACTTATCGGTGCTCATTATCCTTTCACTACTTGCTTTTTTGTCACTTGGCCGTCCTGAGTACCTTCAAGACTCAGACATTGTTTCCAGCCGATTTCAGGTGAGTCTTGCATACTCCCCCTGTGTCTCCTCTGCTTGTCTATGTCTCTGAAACTTGCCAGCAGCATCTCTCCTGCTCGTGCACCAGTTAAGCATGGAATTTTGATATGATGTGTAAATATATATATGTTTTTTTTGGTTCAGAGAAGGGATGTCTATGGTGCTTGAGAGCAGTATCTTAGACTGAAGCACTCTGACAGTGCTCCTAAAAGGTCATATGTAGCTAATCAGGTATGTAATTTTCAGAAAATTGTAATTTTAGGGTTTTATGATGGTTAGGAATATAGGTTGAGCTTGTGAATAGGCTGGTTTACGGTATAACTTGATAAAGCAATAATTTTCTTAGATTTGCACTCCGAACTTCATAGATGTCACACATGTAGAAAATTGTTTCACACGACTTGTGTAAAATTGCTGGAAACCTGCTTATTAATTAAATTCTTAAAATATTAAAGACTGAGTATTTATAGAATTAGTAATCTTAAAACTTCCAAGATTTTAAACTCAAGACCTTTATGCTAACCCTAAATCAACAAGGATGTGGAATAAGTAAAAGCCAATAAGTGAATAAATAAAAAAATAAAATGAAGGACTAAAAGACTAATAGATTATTTATAGCAAAACGTGGAAATTCTTAAAGTGCCCCTACTCTTAATTTAATTAGATTTGATGTGCAGCAATATGACTGAGGAATAAGTCACGATCCTGCTGCAACATTTCTCCCTGGCTTTAAGAAGTTTGACCCCAAGTTAAAAGCCAAAACTGCTCCTAAAGGTTAGGAGCAAGTTATTGGAACTCTTTTTTGGTTATCTATGTGCAGTTAGATTGTTGCGTCTAACCCAATTTAGCAAGAAACTCTTCATTACCTCTGCCTCTAGTGGAAAGCACTTGATAATCAAGAATATTATCATTTTGATCTCTTTGATTGGGTGTTAGAGGAAGTCGAGTGGGAACTTCATCATTAAATATCACCATCATGCCCTTTATATGGAGTAATATCATAATGAAGGTATAAACCATCCCATGTCATCAGGCTGCTCATCATTAAATATTTTGGTTGACTATTGTTGTATTTTTGCTTTTGTATTCCTTCTTATTTTGATGTACAGTGGTTGGAATCTACTTTGCATGGATTCAGGCAACATGCACCATTTTGTTGGCACTGATAATTCCTGCATAAGTTGGGGCCATGCTGTGTATGGTGAACTAGGATATGGTCCTAATGGACAGAAGTACATAATTTGGCAATGTCCATTTATTTTTTTTATACCAGGTTCCTTGTATTTACTTTGCTTGTGTGTTTGTTTCTGCATAGGTCTTCAGCAGTACCCAAGAAGGTGGAGATTCTTGAGGGAATGCATATTATTGGGTAAGCAAATTATTATTTTTATCTATTTTAGAAAAATCTGTTGACCATGTGACTCGGTTTATTAAATTCTATTTAAGATATGCTTGACTTTAAGTTGGTAATATGTTTTTGGAAATTTTATACGATATATTGGTTAAATTATGAATATTTATACAGTGTGATGATAATTAATATAGGACATGTTGATAGAAAATTGAGATTATATTAATTATCCTATGTTTTGATATCTAATAATTTGAAAATTTTATTGGGAATTTGTAGGTATTGGAGTTTGATGAAATGCTGCTACAGATAACAATATGAAAGGCATGTGCATTATTGGTTGCTGCATGTGATAAATGATAAAGAGTTTAGAAAGGTATTGTAAAGTTTTTTTTCTTTTTTTTGCATATTGTGAAAAACATTGTTAGCTGTGATTCTAACTGCACTATTTAATTTGAATTAGTGCCTTTTATATAATTTAATTTAATTTTATGATATTATATTTTTTAAATTAATAGTATTGTAGTAGCATAATTTTATTTAAATTAGTGCTTTTTAAGTATTGTACAATTCAATATACTTTTATGATATTATATTTTTAAATTAATAATATTAATAATATTGCATAATTATTATTTATGTAAATTAAAATTTTGATGTAATAATAATAATAATAATAATAATAATAATAATAATAATAAATTAAATTGAAAATAATAATGAAAAATTTAATACTTTTTGTGACGGAATTTTTGGTCGCTAATATTTTTTTAATATCTCCAGCGACTGCTTTATGGATTATTTAGCTACGGAATATTTTATTTTTAGCGATGGAATGTGCTGTCGCTATTTTTAGCGACTGTTTTATATTTTGGTCTCAAAATTTCTTGCGACGGCCAGATTAACGACAGTTAGTCATTTTGTCGCTAAAAGTTATTAGCGACTGAATTTATGGAATTAGCGACAGAAATTTCCGTCGCTAATTGCCTGTTTTTTTGTAGTGTAATCTCTAACCTTTTAACCATTAAACTCAGAATATGTATAAGTATAATTTTCTGATGAGCTCATATAGCTAAATACACGATCAGTGTTCACTATTGCTTCAAAATGATCTAAATATTCTATAGGCAATGGTCCATTGAAACTATTGTTAGAGAGATAAAAAATTCTCAATGTAGAGAAGGAATAAATGACATTGAAACTTTTGACCGATCCATGGAATTAATTGGAGTGCATCACAAGGACTTGCAAATGTGGAATATTTCCCAAAAAAGGAGAAGTTAGTTTCACCTATAGTTACCGAACTATTGCTCAAATTACGCAAAAGTAATGATTTTTTTTTTCATAAAAATCACAGAACTTAACACTTATATATAAAAAAATCATTTTGACCATTTTTCGGTGAATAACTTACTGGAAAATCTATTTGGCATATTCAGTCAGTATGTCTTGCACACATGGCATGCTCAGTAATGCAAAGTCAGCATTTGATGTGGCACATATGACGTGGCACATATACCAAGTCAGTAAACACGTGGACAAGGAAAATGGGGTTGAATTGCACGTCATCATGCCATGTGGCGGATGACATGGACAAAGTACCATATGGCATGCTGAGTTGGTAACACGTGTACTGCTACATGCACAAGTCCCACTGACTGGATATGCCAAGTAGATTTTCCAACGAGTGTTTCACCGGAAACTTATTAAAGTGATTTTTCTGTATATAAGTGCTAAGTTCAGTGAAAGAAATTTTTTTTCATTACTTTTGCGTAATTTAGACAATAGTTTGGTGACCATATGTAAAATTAATCCAAAAAATAGAAAATGCATCGTCAATCTTGTTGTTACTCAGATCCACAAATTCCAAATCTTTACAATTGTTGATAGATGGGGGGATTCATCCTCGTAGTTGATTTCCTTTAAAGTTCAAATACCTCAATTGACAACTTTTTGAAAAGGTATCATAAATGTTTCCTTGAAAATTGTTGATGCCAAAATGTAACACTGAAAGACTATTGCTCATATTTCCTGTAAGTACCCAAATAGTACTCTAGAAGGATTTGTAGAGTTAATTGAATAAAAATGGTACAAGAGTAATTGTATAAGTGTGAATTGTGAGTTAAGGATATATTTGAAAGAAAATTGAGTTATTAAGAGAAAGAATTTAGATGAGTGAGTAAGTGATATTTTGCTAAAAGATTAAAAGGATATTTGCCAAGGATTTATTTATTTTAGCCTATTGGAAAGTGACACCTAAGGGGGGTGGTTGGAGCATTAAATGAAAGAAGAAGAATGTATGGGAGAGAGAGGGAAAAATCATATTTTTCCTTTCTTTTCCTCTCCTCTTCCTACGTGAACCTTCTTCTTCTTCCTCATTTCCTTTGCTTCTTCTTCTTCTTTGGTTGATTTTCAAGGGCTTTGAGTTGAGATTGAATAAGATAAGTGGTTGGGTGCAAGGTAAGTAGAAATTGAAGTTGTTTTCTTCTTCTTATATCTTGTTTAGTTGTGTTTTGGGTTATTAGATTAAGTGTGTTTTGATTGGTTTGTGCAAGAATCTGCGGACAAGAGGAAAGACAAAGGCAAAGAGAAGATTAGAGCTTGAGGAAGAGTGGATTGAGCTTCTTTTGAGGTTTCGGAGTTATTTAATTATGTATGTGTTTATATGTTTTTGGATTGTTGAGGCATGTTAGAGTTAGATAGGGTCAAGTTCATGTTAAATTAAAGTTTGGTTGAGTGATTATATGCATGTTTTTGAGTTGTTATGGGTTTTGGAGTGTATATGTAAGATTGTGGTTTTGGGTTGTCTTTGGACACCCCAAAATAGAGCAAATTTGCGTGTGTTTGAGGTTCCACACGGCGGTATGATTTTCCTGACCGTCGTGTGAGCTTGCCTAGTGCTTTATGTTTGTCTACGTTTTGGCTTCACACAGTGGTAAGGACGAGCCTGACCGCCGTGTGAGCGTGCTAAAAGCGTTGAGTTTGGCTGTCCGTGGCTTCACACGGCGGTAAAGATAAACCTGACTGCCGTGTAAAGTGCTTCTGGACTGGGAGTTTGAGAGTTCATCCTTTTACACGGCGATAAGACATTGTCTGACCACCGTGTAAATCGCTTTTGGATGGATAATTGTGGTGTGATCAGTTCACACGGCGTTATGGATTTCTTGACTGTCGTGTAAAGTGATTCCGTCATGTTCGTTTTTGGGTTGTGTCGTTCACATAGCGGTTTGATTTTTCTTACCACCGTGTAGATTTCACACGGCGGTAAGACTTGGTTTGACCGCCGTGTGAAAGTGTTCTGTGTGTATGTTAAAGGCTTATTTGTGTTGTAGTTATTTGTATATGTTATATGTATACTTTAATGTTTATAAAGAATAAAGTTATTTGAATATTATATATATATATATATATATATATATATAGACATACACACACACACACACACATATGTTCACTTTAATTTTACAGAGATTTGCCAAACTTGTTTTGAAGCCTATTTATAGACCTAGTGATATGAGTATGTTCAAGCCTGAATGATCATATTAGTGGATAGATAAGCATGATTATAAAGGGCTAGAGTTTGCAGCTGCTAGAGTTGGCCCCGTTTGGATCTAGAGATTGGCCCGTATGGGTTTAGAGTTTGTTACCTTCGGGTATCTAAAAATTTGAGACTTCGGTCTCTAAATGTTTGGTATTGCTGGTCAGTATCTAGAGCACCCACATCCACCATCGATGTGATTTCAGGCTATAGTTGATATCTGCTTGTGAGTGAATAAGTGGAGTTATGCTTTATGTAATATATATATGAATGCTCAAGTATCTGACCTTGCGTGAGATGTAATGATACCTTATCTCTCATCGTACATGGATAAATGTTAAAGTTAAGGAATATGTATATTTATATGATCAGCATAGGATACGTATCGTATGTGTGCATGTTCATGACAGTTGTGTGCTATTGATATGTATATGTGTAATGTTTGTGACTTCGTAACAAGTCTTTTATTTCTGTATATCCCCACTAAGCGTTATCGCTTAGCACGGATATTTTTTCGTATATGTATGCAGGTTCAGTTTGGTTGCGAGGGTCGTTCATCTGCTGGTCACTAGGAGTTGTATAGTGGAGGTTTTGCTTTTGTTTTGATCTTTTTGTAATGTTAAGTAAAGTATTTATATAAAGAACATTAATATGTAATGTATAGATTTGTAAAGGCATGAACCTGTATATATATGGTTAATGATATTTTGTAACATGTACATTTAAAGTTTATTAATTTAAGCATGTTTGTTTAGTGATGTTTCTTTCCGTTTATGTGTGTGCGTAGCGACTCCGATATCCTCCCAATGGGTATTGGGGCGTTACATTTCCCAAACATAAAGGAATGAAACCGCTTAAACTATTATTGGACCAGTCAAGAATTTGGAGATGATGGAGGTTGCAAAGTGATGAAGAAACCTCTCCAAATAATTTGTTATTGGATGATAAAATGGGAACCTTCAAGTTTATGATGTAGAAAATTGAATATGGAATTGTGCCATGCATCGTGTTATTGCCCAAATCAATATAAGATAAGGAATCAGTTTGAAAACTTGGAATCGTGCCCTGCAACATGTTGTTGTGAAAATTGATATAAACTAAGGAATTGCTTTGAAAACTTGGAATTATGCCTTGCAACAAATTGTTGCCCAAATCAATATAAGATAAGGAATTGCTTTGAAGACTTGGAATTAGACCATGGAGTTGGTTTTCGGAAAGTTCTAACCTTCTCAAATAAGGTAGAGCAAACAAAGAGGACGTATTGTTCCATTAAGCAAGTTATTTGATAAATCAAGAATAAACAAATTTGAAGGAAGAAGGGAAGGGATGGGACCGGTGAGTCTATTGTTTGATAAATCCAAAGACCTAAGTTGGGTTAAGTTTGCAAAATAATTAGGAATCTGGCTACTGAGATTGCTATTTGAAAAAACTAGAGAGACAAGATTTTTGAGGTTTCGAAAAAAGGAGGAAATCTTATCAATGAAATTGTTATTTGAGAGATACAAATAAGTGAGTTCAGTTAAATTATCAAACAAATCTAAATCTAAACCAACAAATTTGCAGCCAGAAAGACCCAATATTCTCAAGGACTTGAGCTTGTTGAAAAAATCAGGTTGTAATAATATTTCGATTTTTGTAAGCGAAAGATCCAAGGCTCGGAGGGAACTACTCAAATCGGACATTGGAAGAAAGACATTGAGGTCTCCATTTCCCCATAAATCGAGCGATTGGAGGTTAGGCCTTTGAAGTAAGTTGCTCGGAAATTCCCCGTGCAAACCACAACCTGCTAGAGAGAGAGATGATAAGGAAGAAGATAGATTCAAAAAATTACTAGGTTCCATTGAAGACAAGTTTAAACTGTTTAAGTGGAGTTCTGATAGATTCGGTAGGCTTTGAAGACAAGTTTAAACTGCTATTTATAGATTACATTACATCATAATTTTAATTAATCAATAAGACTACCATAATGGACTTTACTTGGAAATTCGTAATCATTAATAGAGACAAGAATTAAGACCCCAACATGCGAAAGGGAAGGGCTTGAAACTAATTAACTAATATTTGTTTGACACATGGACATGGACATGGACTCTTATTGGCTTATTAAATTCAATCACGTACGTGTGATGTTTCTTGTCCAATAAATTTTGATTTCCATGGAAGAAGGACATGCTTGAAAATACATGCTTCAACTTCTACATTCTGTTAACAAATTTTCAAACTTTTGTTGGATTAAGGCATTGAAACAAATGCTCAACGCAATTAAATTAGATTTTGAAATCATTAATGAACTTGGTTCTTTAGTTACTTTTCTACCCGAGTTATTGGCACTCCTAAAAATTAAATTGTGTGAGAGACAATATTGATCTATTTAGAGCTCTAATTCATATCCTGCATGATATTAATGTTTTGGAACTCACCTATACATAACCTGTAAGTAGGTTATTCTTCAGAATTAAAGTGTACAACTTAGGGAGAGTAACAAGCAAGTACATTATTGGATAGATATAGGCATCACAGATTTGAATGTTAAACAAAACAGGGACTGTTGTAATTATTTAAGTATAAATTCTTTGAGGACTTTTAACAAACAGCTTGTGGGCAAAAGAAATTGAACTGAAAAACTGCATACTTTATTCATTCAAATGCTGCCTTTAGATAGGAGAATTCGTAAAGAGTTCACAGCAACAAATTGACCCACTAACACTGAAATATATGACCACTAATTGAAACTACACCTCCTATTAACTTGGAACAACTTCCACTGACATTCAATGTATGACTTATTCAAAGAGAATGGAAAATAAGCAAAGTAAAACGGTAAAACTTAACCATGTAGACAAAGAAGGTAGATTTTGGTCCGTACCTCACACTCTCTGTTTATTTGGAATCATCATCTAGCAGTTTCTTCATTTGTACTTAACAGAAACCTTGTCATTAAAACAAAAATAATAATAAATAAAATAAAATTACAAGCTAAATTAACAAACAGTGGAATAATCTTGGAAAAATGGGAAAAAAATTAGCAAATCTGTTATATGGGTTATTTGATTCATTTGAGTTAATATTTTTTTTTTCTATTCCTTTTATACTTATAATCGGTTGTGTATATATATAAGCCTTTGCACTTAATTGAATATTATTGAGCCTCATATTCTTTATGGAAATTGATTTCCATTTTGTTCCTGAGCAGATGAAAGATAAGCTGTTGCAAGTTACATATATCAGCTCCCATGATCAAGTTGCTGATGTCTTAATTCACTAAACCCTTGGATAAGGCTCATTACATCCATGTCATTTTACTCGCACTCTATTTCTCTCTCTAAAAAATCTCAAATTTCTTTCAAACTGTTACTAGCTGTAGGGCATTGGATCCTCTGATTTAGAATTCTTCTTGTTCTTTTCTTTTTCCTCATTATTTTTAATTCATAAGAAATATGACAAATAGTTTATCCTTATTATTTATGATGCATGAAACTTTAGGAAAGATCCTAAATTTCTCTTAACGTTTTTCTCTACCCTAACAATGGAATAATTTAGTTTTCTTTTCATTGGAAAACAATTTAGGTTTCAATCTGATTTTATTCTAAATACTTTTTAACCGGAAATACGAAAGGACAATTAATAAACTTTGTTTTATTTTCAATAATACTTGATTAGTGAAGGTTATACAGCTAATCCTTCCTTAAAATCCTAGTAGACTGCATTCATACGCTGATATATTATTCTGCAGAAAAAGTCTTCATCGTGGAATCAACTTGTGAAAGAACTAATTGAGATGAAATTATACTGACTTTTTTAAACTGATAATGAATTTTAAACTAACAGATTTTGTTTCTATTCGTTAACTTATAATTAGTGACGAAGAAAATATAGAATTCTTTATGGCCATCCCACCAAAGCATGTGAAAATTTTCTAATTGCCACAAAACTAATTCTACTTTTGGCAACATAACAAAAATTAAGATTTAATGAAAAAAGAAAAAAAAAAGTTCACTTGATTATATTACATTAATACCTCAAATAGGCACTTACACTGCTTCCATGAGATTTGTGATTTTTCTTTTTAACCCATTTAGGCCTTTGAGTTCTTTCTTTCAGCCATCTCACATACCATGCAGACCTTATTTGATGCGGAGAAGCTAAGCTGAATTGTTTTGACAGGGCTGAATTATTTATTTAATAGTATTTTCTATTTCTCTGTTTTTCCCTTTTTTGCTGTTAGTGGGTTTTCTATTTCTCTGTTTTTCCCTTTTTTGCTGTTAGTGGGTTTTTAAGGGCATTTTGGGTTTTACGTTGTTTTTGTTTTCATATAAATAGTTTCCCTCTTCCTAGTTTGAGTAGACTTTGATTTAAAATAAACAACTGTATTCCCTTTGGGATCCTTCGCTGCGTCAGGTGGTATCAGAGCCTAATGGCGACTGGGAATGACGGCAGTGCTAATCGCAATGTAGTCCCTGAGACTGCAGACCGCGAAGCTGATTTGCTGCAATGTTTGGAGCAGCGTATGGGGCAACAAATTGATCTCAGATTCCAGCGTTTTGAGAGGCGTTTTGAGGAAATCGTAGAACGTTTAGATGTTCTGGGTATGGAATTACCGCGAAATCGGAATGACAATAGAAGGCCAAGAGCGGGCTTGGCTCGTGGTGTCCCTGTTGATAGACCAGTTCCGAGGCGTAGACAGGTTCCATATGAGGAGGACTCGGATGAAGAAGACGAGATGGAACCAATACGATATGGTCGCTACCCACCTTATGGTGGTCAGAGACGGCGAGATGCCTATGAGGAGAGAGACCAGGGTGATTTTCGTTTAAGAGTGGACATTCCTTATTTTGATGGGAGTTTAAACATTGAAGAGTTTCTTGATTGGATCGCGGAGGTTGATAGATTCTTTGATTATATGGATGTCCCTGCAGAAAAACGGGTTAGAATGGTTGCTTGTAGATTGAAGAAAGGAGCTTTTGCTTGGTGGGAGAGAGTGCAGAGTAGGAGAGAAAGAGAAGGCAATAGAACATGGTACAGAATGAAGTATTTGATGAAGAGTGAATTTTTGCCACCTGATTATGAGCAAATTTTGTTCCAGCAGTATCAGAGGTGCCAACAAGGAAACAGAGCAGTACATGAGTACACAACTGAATTCATGAGGTTATCCGAGAGGAATGATCTCCTAGAGTCTGAAGGGCAGCAAGTTGCCAGATTCCTCGAAGGGTTAAGACCAGCTTTAAGGGATAGAATTGGAGTGCAGGTGGTGCTACCTTATCTGAGACCAAGAATATGGCGATGAAAGCTGAATTGATGCAGCAAGAGAGGAGCAAAAGGCCCTTTGATAACTATAAAACAGTAGGACCCAGTGACAGGTCCAAATTGTCGCAAGAAGTTGCTCTGCGAAATGGGAATACCCGTTTTAACAATGAACGGAGATTTGACGACCGGGTAGGAGACAAGCGTGTGGTGAATGAAGGTAAAGACAAGGAAGTACAAAAATCTGACAATCCATATGCTAGACCAATCGCAGGTAAATGTTATAGATGCCGTCAACCGGGGCATTGATCTAACGATTGCCCTCAGCGGGGAGCTTTGAATTTGGTAGAGCGAGAAGAGGAAGATGACGGTGTTTGTTGTGAGGCGGATGGAGAAGAAGAAGATGAGTGTGAAGAACTTGCTGAAGAAGGCCAGAATTTTGTGATTAGGCGCATGATGTTAATGCCTAAGCATGCAGGTCAGTCCCAACGCCACCAATTATTTAGAACCAGGTGCACAATTAACAATAAAATTTTTGGTGTTATTATTGATAGTGGTAGTTGTGAGAATATCATTGGGAGAGACACTGTTAAGAAGTTAGATTTACCAGTAGAAAAACATCCTAATCCCTATACTTTGGGATGGATAAAGACAGGAACTGAGAAGGTTGAAGTGACAGAGCGTTGTAGAGTTCCTTTTTCTATTGGTAAATACCAGGATGCTGTGTACTGCGATGTGGTGGACATGGATGTTTGTCAGTTATTATTTGGTAGACCATGGCAGTTTGATGTTGATGCTCAGCATTCAGGGAGGAGCAATGTGTACAGGTTAAAAAAAGGGAAAAACAGAGAAATAGAAAACACTATTAAATAAATAATTCAGCCTTGTCAAAACAATTCAGCTTAGCTTCTCCGCAAAGATGAAGGAGACTAAACAGGTCCACGTAATAATTGTGAGACAACTCATGCATGCTGATTTAGAACATCACGTACAGGAGTTTCCTAAAGCCGTTCACCCATTGCTTCAAGAATTCAAAGAATTAATACCGGATGAAATACCAGCTGGGCTGCCCCCTATGCGTGACATACAACATCAAATTGACTTTATTCCTGGAGCTAGCGTACCGAATTTACCTCATTACCGAATGAATCCAAAACAAAGTGAAATTTTAAAGGAGAAGGTGGAAGAGTTAATTAAAAAGGGACATATACGCGAGAGTATGAGCCCTTGTGCAGTCCCTGCGTTGCTTACCCTAAAGAAAGATGGTAGTTGGCGAATGTGTGTGGACAGCCGAGCTATTAATCGGATTACGGTTGGGTATAAATTTCCTATTCCAAGGATGGACGACATGCTGGAGTATTTAAGTGGTGCTAAGTGGTTCTCTAAACTTGACTTGAAGAATGGATACCACCAGATTCGTATCCGAGCTGGGGATGAATGGAAGACAGCATTTAAAACTAAAGAAGGGTTATTTGAGTGGCTAGTGATGCCTTTTGGGCTCTCCAACGCACCAAGCACTTTTATGCGTTTGATGAATCAGGTACTAAAGCCTTTTATTGGCAAATTCGTAGTGGTATACTTTGATGATATTCTGATTTTTAGTCGTTCTGAAGAGGAACATTTGTCACACTTGCGGGAAGTCCTAAAAATTTTGCAGGCAAATAAACTTTATATCAACCTCCAGAAGTGTAGCTTCATGACCACGAAGTTACTGTTCTTGGGTTATATCATTACGGGTGATGGTATTTTAGTGGATGAGGCGAAGATACAAGCGATTCAGGATTGGCCTACACCAACCAATGTCTCAGAACTTCGCAGTTTCCATGGTTTGGCCACATTTTATAGACGTTTTATTAAAAATTTCAGCACTATTGCTGCTCCTATGACTGAATGTTTGAAGAAAGGTAAGTTTGCATGGACTGAAGAAGCTGCCCATAGCTTTGCAATCTTGAAGGAAAGGTTGTGCACCGCCCCAGTACTAGCACTTCCCGATTTTGATAAATTATTTGAGGTTGATTGTGATGCAAGTGGCGTGGGTGTTGGAGCTGTGTTGTCCCAAGAGAAGTGACCTGTAGCTTACTTTAGTGAAAAATTAAGTGACTCTAGAAGGAAGTAGAGCACTTACGATAAAGAATTTTATTCAGTTATTCGGGCACTCAAGACTTGGGAGCACTACCTGATTGGGAAAGAATTTGTGTTATACTCGGATCATGAGGCACTGAAGTATTTGAATAGTCAGAGGCGGATTCGTAGTGATATGTATGCCCGATGGAGTCAATTTTTGGGCAAATTTCCTTTCATTTTGAGGCATAAATCTGGGGTGCAAAATCGGGTTGCAGATGCTCTAAGTAGGCGGGGTTCCCTACTGCTGACTTTGAGCAATGAGATTGTGGGGTTTGATCAACTCAAAGATACTTATGCTCAAGATCCTGATTTTGGTGAAATTTGGGCGAAGGTCTCCAACAAAATTCCTTGTGAGTCATTTTACATTCATGATGGGTTCTTAATGCATGATAATCAATTATGTTTACCTAGAACCTCACTAAGGGAGAAAGTTATCAAGGATTTGCATGGAGGTGGTCTTGCTGCACACATGGGGCGAGATAAAACTATTGCCGCAGTGCAAGAGCGATTTTTTTGGCCTCAGTTACGGAGAGATGTGTCCAGGTATGTTGAATGGTGCATCATCTGCCAGCGAGCCAAGGGTCACTCCAAGAACAGCGGGTTGTACATGCCTCTGCCAGTTCCCGAGAACATTTGGGAGGACCTCTCAATGGATTTTGTTTTGGGACTGCCTCGAACACAAAGGGGAGCAGATTCCGTATTTGTAGTGGTGGATAGGTTCTCCAAAATGGCCCATTTCATCCCTTGCAAGAAAACATCAGATGCTGTTGCAGTAGCAAAATTGTTCTTTAAGGAAGTAGTGCGACTCCATGGAGTTCCTAAAACCATCACATCTGATCGTGATAGTAAATTTGTGGGCCATTTTTGGCGGACTTTATGGAAGCTCTTTGATTCATCTTTGAACTTCAGTAGCACAGCCCACCCACAAACCGATGGGCAGACCGAGGTAGTTAACAGGACGTTGGGTAATTTGATTCGAAGCATCTGTGGGGATAAACCCAAGTTTTGGGACATTGCCCTATCTCAGGCGGAGTTCGCTTACAACAATGCAGTCCATCGCTCCACAGGGTGAACACCATTTTCCATTGTTTACACCAAAGCACCACAGCATGCGTTGGACCTGCTCAACCTCCCTAAAGGGGACCCAAATAGCATCAAAGCTAAACAGTTGGCTGAGCAGCTTGTTGATGTCCATGTTGAAGTTCAGCGGAAATTAGAAGATGCCAACAAGAAGTATAAACACGCTGTTGATAAACATAGACGCCATGAAGTTTTTAATGTGGGTGATCAAGTTATGGTGTTCCTTCGTAAGGAGAGGTTTCCAGCAGGGTCTTATAGTAAACTGCAACCAAAAAAATATGGACCATTTACGATTGAGAAGAAGATTAATGACAATGCATATGTGGTTGGGCTGCCAGGGTCATTGGGTATTTCCAAAATGTTTAATGTGGCGGATGTTTACCGTTTCCACCCAGCTGATATGCCTTTCTACCCACATCACTCGGGGTCGAGTTCTTTTCAAGTGGGGGAGTCTGATGCGGAGAAGCTAAGCTGAATTGTTTTGACAGGGCTGAATTATTTATTTAATAGTGTTTTCTATTTCTCTGTTTTTCCCTTTTTTGCTGTTAGTGGGTTTTCTATTTCTTTGTTTTTCCCTTTTTTGCTGTTAGTGGGTGGGTTTTACGTTGTTTTTGTTTTCATATAAATAGTTTCCCTCTTCCTAGTTTGAGTAGACTTTGATTTAAAATAAACAACTGTATTCCCTTTGGGATCCTTCGCTGCGTCATTATCATTCTAAACACAGCAAATTCTATTACAAAACCAAGTACAATTCCACATCCATAACCACTCACATAGCTTTCCATCCAAATCCATTTTCAAACTCAGAATCATCTTCTTCCATTGGAGTTTGTTTTGTTTTTCGAATCATCTTCTTCCATTGGAGTTTTTTTTTTCTCCATCGCCATTGCACTGTGGTAATGGAAAACCACATAATCCCTAATTTCCTTCATATGAACTTTCATCAAATGTGCACAACTGCTGGCCAAGAGGTATAAGTCCTTGTAGCTGGTTACGCGTAACATTGAAGACATGGAGAAATTTTAAATCTGCCAATTGCATCGGCATCTCCCCACTAAGGAAAATTGAAGAGAGATCTAATGATTGTAATTCTTTCAAATTTCCCAATGATGGTGGAATAATATCTGTGAGAGCAATATGAGAAAGATTCAGTAGTATATATAAGTGATTTAACTTTTCCAATCGCCTCTGGAATCCTCCCAGTAAACTTATTGTCTGATAAATCAATAACTGTGAGCAAAGTTTGGATATTATCCAACTTATTACTCTTCACCCTTTATAGGTTATACTTGCAGTGTAACGATAATTGTAAGTTAGTATCATATACCTCATTTCATTATTAGAGTTCATCATTGCTTCAAATTGACTAAAGTACTCAACAGGCAATTAGGTCCGTTGAAGCTATTATTTGAGAGATCGAAAATATGCAACGTGGGAAAAGAATGATTGACATTGAAGCTTTTAACCAATCCATGAAAATCAATGGAGAGAATCACAAGGCCTTGCAACTTCGGAAGAATTCTCATAAAATGAGGGGACGTATCATTTATATTGTTGTTGCTGAGATCTACAAGCTCCAACTCTTCACAATTGATGATTGAAGGTGGGATTTGCCCTTTAAGTTGGTTGTTGTTAAAGTTCAAATACTTCAATCTACAACTTCTTGAAAAGGCATCAGGAATAGTACATTGAAAACTATTCATGCAGAAATTAAACACCGAAAGACTATTGCTAAAGTTTCCCAAGAAACATGGGGGAATGAAGCCGTTAAAACTGTTGTTGGACAAGTCTAGAATTTCAAGAAATTGTAAATTGCAAAGGGAGAAGAAACTTCTCCAGTCAAATTTTTGTTGGATGAAAGATAGAGAACTTTCAAGCTTGAATTAACGTTTAAAGTTGAATCTGAAAATTGCCCCTTCCTACATGTTATTGCTGAAATCAATATAAGATAAGGAATTGCTTTCAACAACTGGAATTAAACCACACAACTTGCTATTTCTAAAGTCCATTTGAGACAAAGAATTGCTTCGGATTTGGGTTATACTGGTATCAGAGCCTTAGGGTTTTTTTGTGGGAATTTTTTTGGGTTTTTTGGTTTTTTGGTGGAGGAATCTACTCTCCTTGGGTCACCTGGAATTTTTCTGGGTTTTGTTTTCTGGTGGATGAATCTACTCTTCTTGGGTCACTAGCTCCAGTGATCGGTTTGTCTCACTGCCGACGTCGGAAGAAGCACAGGTGAATTTTTGGCCTCTCTACAAAATCCGGTGTCCATCCTGCCAGCGAGTGAGCCACATACACTGCCACAAGTTCCTGCCTCCTTCCTCACGTGCCGGTGCGTGTGAGCGCATGCCTAGTCCGATCTTACCCCGATTTCATATCCGGCTTCGACTATTTGTTTCCGGACAAATCCTCATGCTAGCTTCTTCATCTGGTCCCTTTTGAAGGTGGTTCCTTCTCTTAGTTCTTATGTCTCTCAATTTTCTTCCATGAGGTACTGCTGGAGTTAAGGTTCTTTAATTTTTGCATCCTAGTTTTGATTCATTTTTGTGATATTTATTTTTTGGGTTATACTTTGAGGTGGTTGGGTGGCTGCATTTGCTACTGATTATTATTGGCTATTTTGGTTTTGTTTTGGAGTTTGTCTCACTGTGAATTGTTATTATGGTTGCAATAGGTATGCCTAGTGCTGAAAATATTATGCCTACAAAACATATTTGTATTTCTAAAGATGAATATGCTAAATTCATCGAGTATCAAAATTCTCTACAAGTTCCATTTGTCACTACAATTGTAAGGTTAGGAGAACGAAGTACATGGCTTTTGTCTTCTTCATCGAAGTGGGTCATTAATTTTGGTGCGACCTATCATATGATGAGTAATAAGAAAATCTTTTCTAATTTTTAACTGCATATGTCAACTTCTCCAGTCACTGTGGCTGATGGGTCAGCTGCTTTTGTTGATGGTGTGGGTACTGTTAATCCAACTTCATCCATATCTCTGTCATATGTACTAAGCCTGCCAAAATTATCATTCAATTTGATCTCTGTAAGTAAACTTACACGAGACCTTAAGTGTAGTATCACGTTCTTTCCTGACCATTGTGTTTTTCAAGATCTTGTGACAAATCAAATTATTGGCAACGGATATGAGGTACCTGGTCTTTATATTCTAAAACAACAAGCATCAAGACCTGTTGCTTGTTCTACTGTCCTATCACCTTTTGAAGCGCATTATAGATTGTGACATCCTTCTTTATCGTCATTGAAAAAATTATATCCTTAATTTGGTAATATTTCTCATCTTTATTGTGAATCATGTCATTTTGCAAAATATCATCGCAACTCATCTGGACCTCAACTTAATAAATGAGCTAGTTCTGCATTTGAGCTAGTTCATTCAGATGTTTGGGGGCCATTTTCTGCTGTGTTTAAACCAGAATTCAAGTATTTTGTTACTTCTGTGGATGAAATATTACAAAAAATAAAGAAAAAAAAGTTATGGAACATGTCACGATATCGAAAAGTTCAACTCTTGTGACTCTGGTGCCTCACTTATCTAGTATGGTTGATTTTCCTTTCTAGGATTGGTGTGAGATACTCATTTAAAACAACAAAATATTAAAAGGAAAAAAATATATTAGAGAATGAAGAAAGGAAAGGTATATTTAGACAAATAAAAATATATTTTATGCAACTTTGACAAATTAACATAAAAATAACACAGGAATCATTATCCTGTATTAAACTAAAACAATCTTTCATTTCTGGAAGTGTCTTTATGCCAAAAACCCTTTCTTTTTCCGTCTTATTATTTCCTTTTTTCAATCTCATAAGCATTTCTTTTTTCATTCTCATAAGTATGGAATGCGATATAGTACGTACATATATTTGCTTCATAAAATTAAAAGAATGCATGCAATTCGAGTATTTAGATAGACATGCGTTATCTCTCAGAATAACGAGTCAGGCTTATTTCCCTTTTCTTTTGAAAAATTTTATTAACTCCCTGCATATTTTTTTAATTGATGAAACCACCCTGAAATCACCAGAAAACTTTTCATATACGTCCTGATAGATTCTAGCTTATGAATGCGAGGATGCAATCCACCCAACTGCTAAGCTTCTTCAATACCCATCAAAATAAAATAAATAAATAAAAACAAAGGTAAGAAAATAATTACAAAATCACATGAAAATAATCCCTAGAAACCTCTAATTTCTGAAGATGATGATCAAGCCATGAATGAAGTTAAAATGGAGAAAAAATGAAAACCAAATAGTTTGTGGGAGTAAAGAAGGAGAAAATGAGGTGGGAGCAGTGAGGAAGAACAATGGAAAATAAAGAGAAGTGAATAATAAAAATAAAATTACAAAGAAAGTAGAGTTATAGGTGAGAGTTTAACCAAGTGGCAATCGGTTTTATGTACACCCATTTTGGGCTTTTGGGAATTTGGGGTTTTGTTTTCACTCATCTTTCTTTCTTTGTCCTATTAAATTGGGTAAGCTAATTTCTGCTTTGAATTTCAATTTTTATAATTATTATCTTTAATTTTTAAGGAAAATCATTTAATGATAATCTTGTTAATTACAATCTAGTTTATTTTCTATTCTAGCTATCAGAACAAGTCAGTAGAGTTCAACTTATTACTGATATTAAAAAATAAGTAGGCGTTCCTAATTCAAATCAAATTTTGATAGATGTAATATTATTTAGTATATATGGATTTGATAATGATATACTATCTTTTTAAGTGGTTGCCTTTTTTTTTTCCTTCCATAATTTTATGATTAGATTATAAGAAATTTAATAAGGTTTAACTTACAATAAGATTATAATTTAAAAATTAATTTAAAATATACGAATCCAAAAACATCTGTCAAACACGATTGGCCTATGATTTATTTCTCTAAAATAATTAGCTCTAAAAAGCAATTGATTCTTGTAATAATTTGAACTTTATGAAATTACCTCATATATCATAAAATGAAATGTAAAAATAGAAATAGAAATCGCATAATAAAAGACCACTGGACCAAACTATCCATCACTGGTTACATCGCAGCTTATTTTAAGGATATATTAATTCTTTGTCATTAATTAGACAATGTAATATAACCATATTAAGTTTTTTTTTTTTTTTTATTTTTTTATTTTATCTAAAATATTTGAATTTTTTAAGTCTTTTAAATTAGAAAATAGACATACAAATTAGAAAGAAATGTGTCTGTTTAAAAAAACGCAAAGAAAGTTACATAACATAGAAAAAGAGAACAATCAGGATTCCAAAAGAATTAAAAACAGTGATTTGTTCATCAACTAAAGAAAAGACTAAATAACTAATTAATTAAAATTCTAATTATGAAGATGATCATATTACTTCTGGTGACAGGTAAACTATAAAAAATTAAATATTTTATGATTCTAAGTTATGGCAGTAAAAGACAGAAAAATTTATCATAAATAATTAAATGAACGAATTGGTCCACATAAAGGGGTATAGAAATTTCTGTGCCGGCAAATTTGTATCTTTTTATTGGAATTTATTAGGAGACCTAACTTTTGGGGTTGATTTCACCCATGGTTACTCAACTTATCACTTATCGCGCAAAAGTAACCGACTTTTTTTTTCTTACTTAAATGTCACTGAACTTTTAACATTATTGCACAAAAGTCATGTTGACCGGAATCCGGCGACGACTCTTGCCGGATTGATAAGTTCAACAAATGCTACATTTAAATTAATTTCACTCACGGTCACTAGACTTATCATTTATCTCGCAAAAGTAATTAACTTTTTTTTTTTTCAACTTAAATGTTACTGAACTTTTAACATTTTTGCAAAAAAGTCATCAATCCGGCAAGGGTAGTCGCCGGATTTCGGTCAACATGACTTTTGTGTAATAATGTTAAAAGTTCAGTGACATTTAAGTAAGAAAAAAAAAGTCGGTTACTTTTGCGCGATAAGTGATAAGTTGAGTGACCATGAGTGAAATTGACCCTAACTTTTGCCCTTATTGTTAATTTGGTATGAGACAAAACAGCCCAACTGTGCAGAGAACAAGAGTCCTTTAGGGCAAGGTAGGTGAGTCCCACGGCAGTAAACCTAATACATGGAAATGAGGGGAATTAGGATTATTACAAAGTTTCGCATTAGCAATTGTTTTCTACAGTTAGGACAACATTATCCAATTTTGAATCAAATCAACCCACCAGTCAAATTAGATTCCAATTAAAAGTAATCTGACACTATGATACAATTATTTGAAGCCATTACCGACTTTTAAGTCTTCATAACGAGAAAACATTGTAAGATTAATACATAAATAGGTCTTTGCCCTACTCTATGCTAATTTGGAAAATGAATCATTGCATCATCCTTGAGTCAGTTTCTTCATCTGTACCTAACAAAGCCCTCGTTATTAAAAGACATTTACAAGCAAAAATAAAGAAAATAGGAACAATTAATCTTGAAAACAAATAGAAAAGATTACCTGAGTAAAGGCACTTGCATTGACTAGTTTCTTCTTCCATAAGACCTGCATTTCTTCTTCTTAAACTCTTTCGGTCTTCGATTTCCTTCTCCTTCAACTATCCTCACAAACCATACAGGCTTCTTTCTTGTAAACACAAGATATCCCATTGCAAGACCAAATACAATTCCACATCCATACCCTGTCACCACGGCTTTCCACCCAAATCCATTGTCGTTGTCTGAATCATCTTGTTTCGATGGAGGCATTTGTGGTTTCACATTGTCGCACTTTTCCAATGGAGACCCACATAACCCTGAGTTTCCTTCATATGAACTGTTTTCAAATGTGCCAAACTGCTTGCCTTGTGGTATGGGTCCTTCTAGTCGGTTATATTCAACTCGAAAGATTGCAAGAAATGTTAAATCTGCCAGTTCCATCGGAATCCGTCCATTAAACAAATTTGAAGAGAGGTCTAAAGACTCCAAATTGCTCAAATTACTCAATGATGGTGAAATGTTACCAATGAGGGAGTTATGAGAAAGATTGAGGTGGATAAGTGCTTTAAGCTTCCCAATTGAGTGTGGAATACTTCCTGTGAATTTGTTTTGGGATAAATCAATGGTTGTGAGGATATTTTGGATTTTTGGCAACATAATCTCCAACCCTTTCACCGTTAAACTCACAGAATATGTATAAGTGTAATTTTCTGATGAGCTCATGTAGCTAAATACACGATCTGTATTCACCATTGCCTCAAAATGATCAAAATACTTTGCTGGTAATGACCCATTAAAGCTATTATTAGAGATATCAAAAATTCGCAACTTAGAAAAGGAATAACTGGCATTGAGACTATTAACCAATCCATGCAACTTATTGGAATGTAAGACAAGGACTTGGAAATTGGAAAGAATTCCCAAAAAATAAGGAAATTCATCTTCAATTTTGTTGTTACTGATATCCACAAATTCCAAATCTCTACAATTGGTGACAGATGAGGGTATTCGTCCTTGCAGTTGATTGCTTTTGAAGTTCAAATATCTTAATTGACAGCTCTTTGAGAAGATGTCAGAAATAATTCCTTGAAAATTATTGATGCCAAAATGCAACACTAAAAGACTATTGCTCATATTTCCCAAACATGAAGGAATGAAACCGCTTAAACTATTATTGGACAAGTCAAGAATTTGGAGATAATGGAGGTTGCAAAGTGAAGGAGAAACCTCTCCAATTAATTTGTTATTGGATGATAGGATGAGAACCTCCAAGTTCATAATATTGAAAATTGAATCTGGAATTGTGCCATGCAACATGTTATTGCCCAAATCAATATAAGATAAGGAATTGCTTTGAAAACTTGGAATTGGGCCATGGAGTTGGTTGTTAGAAAGAAGTAAAAAGCTCAAACCAGGTAGAGTAACTAAGGAGTATGGTATTGTTCCATTTAGCAAGTTATTTGATAAATCAAGATGAAACAAATTTGAAGGGAGAAGAGAATGGATGGGGCCTGTGAGTCGATTGTTTGATAAAATTAAAATTTTAAGCTGGGTGAAGTTTGAAAAATAATTAGGAATCTGACCACTGAAATTGTTATTTGATAAATCAAGATGAAACAAATTTGAAGGGGGAAGAGAACGGATGGGGCCTGTGAGGCGATTGTTTGATAAAATTAAAATTTTAAGCTGGGTGAGGTTTTCAAAATAATTAGGAATCTGACCACTGAAATTGCTATTTGTAAAATCTAAATACGTGAGTTTTTTAAGGTTTTGAAAAGAGAGGGGAATCTGACCACTGAAATTGTTATTTGAGAGAGACAAATAAATGAGTTCAGTTAAATTACCAAACAAATCTAAATCTGAATCAACAAATTTGCAGCCAGAAAGACCCAATCTTGTCAAGGACTTAAGATTGTTGAAAAAATCAGGTTGTAATAATATTTGGATTTTTGTAAAGGAAACATCCAAGTATTTGAGGGAACTACTCCAATTGGTCATTGGAAGAGAGACATTGAGGTGTTCATTGAAAGATAAATCGAGCGTTTGGAGGTTTGGCCTTTGAATGAAGTTGCCTGGAAATTCCCCACGCAATCCACAATCCCTTAGTCCTAGAGATGATAAAGAAGAAGACAGATTCAATAAATTACAAGGTTCCACTGAAGACAAGTTTAAACCATCCAAGTGGACTTCCGTGAGATTGGGTAGGCTCAGAACAAGCTTGTTGAAAAGAATTGCATCCATTGTTAAGTAACTATTGCCAGACATACTAAGTGAAACCAATTTGGATAAATGAAATATATCCGGGAATTTCCCTTTCAATCCACAATGCCTGAGCTGTAGAGATGACAAAGAAGAAGGCAAATTCAGGAAGGAACTGGATTCCACCAAAGACAAGTTCACAGAGCTCAAGTCCAAGTCTCTTAAATTGGACATATTTTGAATAATTTTAACAAAAGTAGTGTTGCCTATTTTAAGCTCGTAATTACCAGAAAGATCAAGTGAAACCAATCTGTCTGATTGAGGAAGATATTCAAGGAATTTTTGACCCAACCGACAATTTCCAAGTTTAAGAGTGGACAAAGAAGAAGACAGATTCATCAAGGGAGGAGGAGCAACCAAAGACATGTCTACATCAGCTAAAATGAGTTCTCTGAGCTTGGTTAAGTTTTGAGCAAGCTTGTTGAAGGTATTGGTTTCTACAGTGAGACCAACATTCCAAGACAGATCAAGTGAGACCAAATTGGATAGCTGAGCGATTTCTGATGGAATTTGACCAACAAAATTGGAAAAGTTTAAGTTCAAATAGATCAGGTTGAAGAAGTATCCAAACCGAGATGAAATCTGGGATTCATTGAAATCATTGTAGGAGAGATCGAGTTTTTGAAGATGAGAAAGGAAGAAAAGAGGACTATCAGAATGGATAGAACCATAAAGCATACTGTAAGAAAGATTAAGACCAATTACATAACCTGTTTGATGATGGCATGAGACTCCATCCCACAAGCAGCAATCTGTTCCCTCCCTCCATGTATTTGTCTTTGGATATGAATCAGAATCAGAGGCAAATTTAATGCGAATAGTGATGGAATTTTTGAAAAGGAGCAAAGCATGGCTTTGGTGAGGATGGCAGAGTAGAGTTGAATAGGAAGTATTTGGAGGGAAAGAAGGCAAACAATTAGCATGAAAATGAAAATGAAACAGTAGGAGACACAGAAATTGAGGAACCAACAACGAAAAAGCCATATTCTTTTTTATCAAACTTGAAATGTATAGTTTGAGTTCTAAATCATCATTGCTATTTATTTATAGACCATTTTCACAATACCTAAGAAATGTACGTTTACTTCATTAGTTTCTTGGTTCAACACAAACGCAAAATATTAACTAGCAATAATTAATTTAGAAAAATTATACAATTAATTACAGTTTGGCCAATTAAATTTTTAATCGCTTTCGTCTTGTTATAAAAGAATCATCCATCATTTTTACAAGATGTAATATTTTTGTTACGGGAGTATCAATATTTTACTTCAGGTTAAATATTTAATGCATTTGATAAATTGTTTTTTAATAAAATGTATCATCGTTTACATAACAAAAGCTAAGAAAACAAATGGCACAAGTTCAGGACTTCAAATAAAATATATTTCAATTGTAAAATGTTGAAAAAAAAATGCGAAACCGGCAAGCAGTCCTGAATCATTCCAGGCTTTTGATCTAGTCCAATCGTCTAAGGTCCCTTTGGTTGAATCGTCACTTGCTTTTGTTTGAGTGTGAGACCGATCTTCTCCTTTGAAAATAATAAAAAATGAAAGTGTTTAATTGGAACATGAAAATTTGATTGAATTTGTTCTAGTTACTTTTGGACACAAAGTGAATGAAGGGACACTACAAGAAATTGATTAAATACCGACGGAAATTTTGCGACATAACGGACATGTATGTCCTTCGATAATTAGTGACGGACAGAATATTATTAAATTATATCAAGTGAGTATTTCACCATAGTTAACATAACAAAAGTTAAGAAACAAATGGGATTGAAATGTTAAGCTCTTTCGTATATGTGTCAGCATTGATATATTTTATATTGTAGTAATTTTGGTTTTAATAAATGGAAAAGGGCCTTTCTCTTTTTATATTATTTGACCATTTGTTTGAGAAATGGGTTTTGAATATTATTAAATTATATCTTGGTTTGTCTATAATAATTAATTTAGACAAAAGAATATAATTTGAATGTTATAATTTTTTTTCTTTAAGTTTGTAAGGCTTGTACCAACAAGTTCCGAATTAGCAAGTCCCGTTCATACTTTAATCTTTTCTACTTCAAATTAACTTTATGAATACTTAGTAATATATTTGTTTTTTACATTATTTATTATTAAAAAATCTTAATGCACTACTAATTACACTAAAGTGGCCGATTAAATCTTTTACCGCTTTCATCTTGTCAACTATATCTGATAATAAATAATGCTGTGGAATTTTTTTTTTCCCCCAAAAGAAAGTTGTTGCCATCAGTGGTCCTAAAACACAAGTTGGGGAAGAAATGTTTGTCACATTTCCATGCAATTTTCGGTGTGGGCCTCTTCAATCAATCAAATCAAGCCACAACCATAGTTTTTGGGCTAAATACGTATGTGATTTTGTAATTGATGGAAAGAAAGCTGTATAATATAAATCAATCAAAATTGAATGAATAAAAATTACTCACTTTATGACTATGAGACAAGAATTAGTCTAATGTACTATCTCTTTCCATTCACAGAGTCATGTTCATGAAATTTTGATTTCCAATAATCCACCAAAGGTATGCTACTATCGTAAGAAACTTGATTGTAAGAACTAGACCTTATAGACAACACCTTTTGTTTAGCAGCCACCCCTGTTTCACTCCATACACGAAATGAGTCTCTTGGGTACATCCCTGGTCTAGCTTGCTTGACAAATCTCACTTCTTATTCCTCCAACGTACGAACAACTATTCAAGAATTCTTGTTTACAGCTGTCGATGTCTTCCATATTATTCTCCTCACTTCCATAATTCCTATAGTACACATTTTCAAGTATCAGTAGAGATTTGGAGGAGAGATTTTCACAGGAGGTTGGGTTAGTTTTGTGAGCACCCAAATATTCCTTCCGAATTTGAGACAGGAAGGGCACATGCACATGCCATATGAGCAGAGCCCAAAACTACCACGGTATGTTGGATAATCACATTCACTTTTTGAACCTCCCAAAATATCAAAAGACTCAGAGTTGTCACCATAAAATTTAAGATGCTCACCATCATCCAATTTCATATAATAAGACATCGCTGTAATATTTGAAGAGTTTTGGAACACATCTCTTGATGAAATATCCCTAATAGGTAGCACGAAGAGGGTAAGATAACCAGATATGTCATGCCTTAATTCAATATGGGAAGTGGAATTATTATAATAGCTAAACTATAGAACTGGAACATCAGCATGATAATAAGCATACAGCCCTTCAGATGTTACCGAAAGATAGTAGTTTCCCTCAGACATGTTGATTGGAGAAACACAAGCTTCTGCCCTACTGCCAGTTTCTGCCCAGGAAGCAATGTGTCGGTTGGATGATCAAAAGACTCTCAAACTGTTATCATAGAGAATCAGATTTCCTGTATTCATCGTCTTCACGCCTACAATACAACAGTTTTTTTTTGACGTCTTTGTAGACCAAATCAAACTTCCATCTGCATATCTCAACACCAAATTTCCATCTTCAATGTTGCTTTCATTCCGGCAGGTCTGTTTCTGTTTGCCATCCATGTTACAATCCTGAAAGACCAAACTTTTTTGCCGGATTCGAAAATAATGGAGGCTTCAATTATTCCAATCGCCAAATAAAATGAATCTTCTCTTTCTTGACTGGGGTAAAATCCACAACCAAATCCAATATTGTATTCTGATGAGTTTGGCTTCTCACTGGACAGGATTCTTTGAGGCAACGGAGTTATTGGATTGTTGGTCCACGAGGATAGCTTTGCAGTGGAGGAATAAAAAATTTGGGCTTGTGGGAATTGTGGAAGAGCCGATATGGGTCGATCTATTTTATCCATTTTTTTAACAAAAAATATAATGCAATCAAATTAAAAAAAAAAACAAATTATAAAATTACAAAAAATATTCCCAAACATCATATGTTTCTATTTGCGGAAAAACTAAATTGTGTTATGCAATTTAAGCCACCCGTATCTAATCCACATCTCTAATTGTTAATTGTTATTCGACATGAACCCACTCACTTTGTTTTGCTAAATCAGTAGTTCATTAGATGTTCATTTAATGGTTGGAGGACTAAGCTAATAAACACACATAACTGTCTATATCAATGCATAAGCAAGAACAAAATTATTAAAAAACTGCAAGATTTATGCATGAATATACCGTTGAAATTCATTTGTTTTATTGTATAGGATACTGCAAGAGTTAAAAAAGACATATATATATATACATGATATGTACATTACTTTAACATCCAACCAGTTCACCATTCTTCTATTCTAAACCACCAAACCAAATCAACATGGCCTCACTCAAATCTTTATGAAACATTACTTTTCGAATTAGGCTTATCCTTGGAAAGTTTGTTCATTTTTTAATCAGGATTTGATGTTTCCTGAAAACACACACAAAAGCAGAAGATGCTAACAAATATATTACTTCGTTCTAAAATGGCTCAACAGAATCAGCATCAAAAGAAGCAAGGTAAATAGTACCTTCAATAGCTTGGAGAGTTTAGTTTCAGACCCTTTTGCTGCGGTATTAACTGCCACGCCAGAGGAATCATGACCTTCAGCCTCTGCAACATGATCCAAAGTACAGGGACAAACTCATAATTTGATTTTAGAGGGGGCAATTGCTCTCCACCTAGAATCGTCCTTGGTGCCGTATCACACAGAGACTTTGCGTGGACATTGGCATAAAAATTCACATTAATACTCGAGAAATTGCAAAAAATAATTTAGTAAAAAGTGAAAGACAGTAGCTCTCTACCCTGCTTCATGCTAATTTGAAAAAAGAATCATCACGCCATCCTCTAGCCATTTCTTCATTCGTACCTATCACAAACCTTGTTATTAGAAAAAAAATTAAAAAATTAGAATAATCTTGGAAACAAATAGGAAAAATTACCTCAAAAAAGGTAATTATATTAGCTAATAGATAGTTTCTTCTTCCATGAGATTTGAATTTCTTCTTCTTAAACCCTTTTGATCTCCGATTTCCTTTTCTTTCAACCATTCTCACAAACCATGCAGGCTTCTTTGTTGTAAACACAAGATATCCCACTGCTAGACCAAATACTGTTCCACATCCATACCCTGTCACTACGGCTTTCCATCCAAATCCATTGTCATTGTATGAATCATCTTGTTTCAATGGAGATTGTGGTTTCACATTGTTGCATGTTTCTAATGGAAATCAACATAACCTTGAATTTCCTTCAAATGAACTATTGTCGAATCCACATCTTCCCACTTCTTATGTCTCTTTTCTTCTGTTCCTTTTGAGTTCATAAACAATAAAATATACGGACAGGGGAAAATAAAGGCAACTGAAATGATTCTGGATTAAGACAAGATGCATTTTCCTCAGCTAAAAAAGAAGTAAAAAATGCATCACTGTTCTTTTCATCTCTTCCTATATAAATGATTATTTACAAGAATCTGTTAAAGAGCTGACCTACCTCTAACTAGCCGTAACAGTTTCCCGAGGCCTGCATTTTCTAATCCTAATCTGCATGCTGCTACTCTTTACAGCTCCTCTGTTTATAAGCTCGCAGCATTGTCTTCGCCTTGCTTTCTCCTACAATTGTATCGAAGTCGTTAAAAATTTCACATATAAATTGAACACATTTGGGTGCAAAAAATAAACAATTTAGGACCTAATTTCAACGGATTTTCAGAAACTTATAGAGACTGACCTTATTCCAGTATTGAGGATCTAACTTAATAGCAGACACTGTGATTCTCTGCAACGAAATTGCTTCAGCATAATCTGTTCTGTTGCATCTCTGCTCCAGCTTTGTCTCATGCTTATGGTAAGTAGTCCGTGATCCAGTATGACTCACTCTCTCAGCTTTCTCCAGCATAAAAGCCACGGGAAGTTGACAAGGATCTGATTTCAATGGTCGTGTATTGAATGTGAATGGTCCGTCGCTCCAACTCCTCCATGTTTTAAATGTCTGTATAGGAATTTGCAAGTCCTTGGCAGGCACTACTGAAGGGTATATCTGAACAGTGTAGCCCCACGATATCGATATTGACCATTTGCGCTTGTAGTCATATGTTAGGTCCCTGCAATATTCACACAAACCACAGCAAAAATGCAGACAACAGAGAAGAGAAACAGGACTGAAACAACCAGAAAATGGTTGATTTGTATTAATAAATTCAGAAGAAAAATACAGTAACAAATGGGGAGGAATTCGAGAGCCTCTCCTCTCTCCTCTATCCAACTCTCAAACTTTACATGCCTTTCCCATGCATTTCACACCCTTATTTGTAACTGAAGAAATCCGAATCCCAATGACCAACTGATTCCCTAACTGAATTCTGGATTCCCTATTTGCCCTCTGTGATATAATTTCCAAATCTGCCCTTGCGCCTATTATAAGTCTTTGTAATGGGGGGCCTAACATTACCCGCGGTCCAAAGATCAACCTTGTCCGCAAGGTTGAAAGCAGGAAACTGAGAGGCAATGGTGTCAAAAGGCTCCCACGAATCTTCAAAGGGGGGAAGACCCTTCCAGCGGATCAGTACCTCAGTTTTAGCCAGACCAGCAGTAGGGGATGGTCTGAGGCCACATACCTCCAATGGTTCCACCAACAATTCCATGTCATGAGTAAGGGAGGGTGGAATGGTGGGAGAAGAAGGATGCGTACCTAAAGCCCGCTTGAGTTGAGAGATATGAAACACATTGTGGATACGAGTGGTAGCAGGTAGTAGAAGAGCATAAGCTACAGCCCCAATGCGCTTCTCAATAGGAAAGGGCCCATAGTAACGGGGAGCCAACTTTTCATTCAGACGGCCTGCAAGGGATGTTTGCTTGTAAGGCTGTAGCTTGAGGTAAACCAAGTCACCTACCTCAAAGACAACTGGTCGACGTCTGCTATCAGCATAGTATTGCATCTTCTGATGGGCCTTATGCAACTGTTGCTTCAAATCATCCAGAATAGCATCCCTGTGGGATAGGTACTGCTCAACCTCTTGGTTAGCAGCTGATCCCCATTCATGCCTAGCCAGTGGGGGAGGAGGACGCCCGTAGAGAGCTTGGAAGGGAGTGAGCCCCAAGGAAGAGTGAGTGGCAGTGTTGTAATGGTACTCCGCCCAAGCTAACCAAGTGGACCATTTGGACGGGTGATCCATGGCAAAGCAGCGCAAGTAAGTTTCCAGCCCCTTATTCACGATTTCGGACTGCCCATCCGTTTGAGGGTGGTATGCCGTGCTGCGCTTCAATTCAGAACCTTGGAGGCGAAATAGCTCACGCCAAAAATAGCTCATAAAGATCTTGTCCCTGTCTGATATGATGCTTTTCGGGATGCCATGGAGACGAATGATTTCCTGTAGGAAAATCCGAGCAATAGCTGGGGCAGAGAAAGGGTGTTTCAATGCTATGAAGTGGGCATATTTAGTGAGACGGTCCACCACTACAAGGATAGCATCATACCCACTAGATTTTGGTAACCCTTCAATGAAATCCATGGTGATGTCCTCCCAAACCTTGTCTGGAAGGGGGAAGGGGTTGTAAAAGTCCCGCAGGGGCCATGGCCTCATGTTTGCTGCGCTGACAAACATCACAGGCAGCCACAAAGTCCTGAACATGCTTCTTCATACCCTTCCAGTAAAATTCAATAGCTAAGCGTTGGTAGGTGCGGCGCATACCAGCGTGTCCACCTATGGGGCTGCAATGGAATTCTTGCAACAGCAAAGGAACATAAGGAGAGTCAACAGGTAACGCTAGCCGCCCCTTATATTGAAGTAGGTTCCCCACTACTTGGAAATTCGGATGGGCAGTAGGCTGGAGTTGGATGGTCTTGAGGATGTTGGAGAGGAAAGGGTCAGCTGCAATTTGAGCTGGCACATCCTTGAAATCCAGCAAAATGGGAGCAGTGAGAGAACAGAGGGTGGTTGAGACTGGAATGCGAGACAAAGCATAAGCAGCTGAGTTTGTATTGCCCGGTTTGTACTGAATCTCGAAGTTAAACCCCATCAGCCGCCTCAACCATTTGGCATAATCACCATCCACAATGCGTTGCTCAAGTAAGAATTTCAGGCTCTTCTGGTCAGTCCGGACTATGAAGCGCTGTCCCAACAGGTATGGACGCCACTTCTTAATGGCAAAGACAATGGCCATGAGTTCCCTTTCATAGATTGACGTGGCTTGAGCAGAGGGGCTTAATTTCTGGCTGTAGAAAGCAATAGGGCGGCCCTGCTGCATCAACACTGCACCCAGTCCAAACCCCGAGGCATCTGTCTCTACAAGAAAGGGCTGAGAAAAATCTGGTAAAGCTAGGACCGGAAGTGTAGTCATAGCGTCTTTAAGTCGCTGAAAAGCCTGTTGAGTTAGGGCGTCCCATTTGAAAGCATCTTTGCGAAGTTGTTGTGTTAAGGGCCAAGCGATCCGACTGTAATTCCTAACAAAACGTCGGTAGTACCCGGTGAGTCCCAAAAACCCCCTAAGAGACCTCAAAGAAGTTGGGATGGGCCAGTCGAACATAGCCTGCACCTTGGCCGGATCAGCGGAGACTCCTGATGAGTCAATAATATGGCCCAGATACTCCACTCTTGATTGGAAGAAAACGCATTTTTTTTTTGTTAGCGAAGAGCTGGTGGGAACGCAGGGAAGTAAAGACCTGCCTCAAATGATCTGTGTGCTCTTCCAGAGTCTTACTGTACACAAGTATATCATCAAAAAAAACGAGAACAAATTTTCGAAGATAAGGCTGGAATACCTCGTTCATCAAGGATTGAAATGTCGAGGGAGCGTTGGTCAAGCCAAATGGCATCACCCTGAATTCATAGTGCCCCTGATGAGTGCGGAAGGCTGTCTTAGGGATGTCCTCAGGCCAAATTCTGATCTGGAAATACCCAGTTTTGAGATCCATCTTGGAAAATATCACTGCCCCGTGAAGCTCATCCAAAAGTTCCTCGATGACAGGAATAGGGAACTTGTTGGGGATAGTTTCCCGATTCAATGCCCTGTAATCTACACAAAATCGCCAACTGCCATCTTTTTTTTTACCAATAATACAGGACTAGAGAAAGGGCTGAGACTAGGCTGAATGACTCCTGCGGCTAGCATTTCTGCCACAAGTTTCTCTATCTCCTCTTTTTGAACATGAGGGTATCGGTACGGCCTGACCGATATGGGGGTGGTTCCAGGTTTCAAGGTAATGGCGTGATCCTGCTTGCGTTCTGGTGGGAGTCCTGCTGGCAAGTGAAATACATCATGGAACTCAGCCAGTAAAAGAGTGCTTTGTGTGCTGTCATCTTCTGAAGGTGCACCATCTAAATCGATACAATTCAAGTCAAGTCTACAACCTTCCAGCAGTATGCAATTTCCTTCTCGTGTAGCTGTCCTCTCCATCGCATGCAGCGACACCTGGGTTCTACATAGGTCAGGGTCCCCTGTCAATGTCACTCTCTGTTTTCCTACCGCAAATTCCATAGACATCTCTGCCCAATTCATGTAGGACGCCCCTATTGAGAGAAGCCATTGGTACCCAAGAATCAAATCAGTGTGGCCCAATTGGAGGGGGAAGAAATCAGCAATGACTTCCACTCCAGGGAGTTGGAGGCAGACCTGCCTGCACAACCCTGTTGAGCTGATTTGTTTTCCCGTACCTAGAGTCACTCCAAATTGCTTAGTTGGGGAAACCGGTAAGCTGAGTTCATCAACCAGATTCGAAGAGATGAAGTTATGCGATGCTCCCGAGTCGATCAGGACAACTACAGTCCGATTCTGAACAGTACCTCGTAACTTCAAAGTGTGGGGTGCTGTAAGACCAACCAAGGAGGACAGGGACAACTCCAAATTGTCCAAATCACCCAGCTCAATAGTCTCCTCTGCCCCAACCTCCTCCGGATCATCTTGACCAATTGAGTCTGGATCATCCACCCACAGAACCTGCAACTCCTTATTTGGGCATCTGTGTCCGGGACTGAATTTCCCATCACATCGGAAACAAAGGCCTCTTTCTCTTTTTAATTTCATCTCAGCCTCAGTGAGCCGCCGGAATTTTTGGAGTGGTGGGGACGCCGGGGTAGAGGCGACGACGGAAGCAGCCATAGAGTGAGAAGAAGAAGTAGGCGATACTGCCTTTGGAGAGGAGCTACTAAACTTAAAAGTGGAGCTTGGAATTAAAGTTTTGGTGACCAAGGGCGTACCTGTGAATGGCCGGATTCTTTGGTTTGGTCTACTGTGGCTGGACATGGCCCTTAATCTGGTTGCCTCATTCTTGTCCTCTATCATTTGGGCTACCTTCATTATTCGGCCCAAGCCCGTGGGTTCCCAAAGCCTCAATTCAGACTTAATATCCTCCTGTAGCCCATTAATGAAGGTGGTTTCCATTACTGCTTCTGGAAGATCGGAAAAAAGTGCAGATAGCAATTCGAATTGCTTTCGATATTCTCCCACCGTAGATGACTGTCGGAGCGACAAAAGTTGCTCCATCAGATTTCCGACCTGGGTGCTTCGAAAGCGTTCCAGCAGTAGTTTCTTGAATTCATCCCATCCATGGAAACTCCGACGACTGCTTTCATAATAATACCATGATAAGGCATCCCCTTCCAAGCACACGACGGCTGACCGGAGTTTTTCATCCGATGAGAGACCGTTCAAATCAAAATAGCGTTCCGCCCGCAATATCCACCCATCTGGATTTTGTCCGTCAAACACAGGGAGTTCTAGTTTACGCGGCATACCTTCCGTTTTGGGCCAAACAAGTACAGAGTTGGAATTTTCCCCGATTTCCACCCTAACATCTTGCGCCTCCTTGTTTTTTCCGGGCCTATGGGTTGCGGAATCCACTTGCGAAATCTCATGGATTGGTTCTCGTGTGACCTGTGCCTTGTCTGTTGGATCCATTTGGAGTTTGCGAAGGATGGATCTGACTCCCTCTTCGATCAGTGGAAGCTGTTCTATCTTGTTTTCAATCAATGGCAAACGCTCCATCGAACTGTTGAGTGTTTCCACGTCCAAGCGTTCTAGACGGCCTAATCGTGCTATCACCTGTTGCAAATCTGCTTGTAGAGACCCCACTGTTCCTTCCAAAGTGTCTACCCTGTTTTCCATCTTCTGATACCTAGTTTTCATGCAAGGATCGATGCTCTGATACCAACTGTTAGGTCCCTGCAATATTCACACAAACCACAGCAAAAATGCAGACAACAGAGAAGAGAAACAGGACTGAAACAACCAGAAAATGGTTGATTTGTATTAATAAATTCAGAAGAAAAATACAGTAACAAATGGGGAGGAATTCGAGAGCCTCTCCTCTCTCCTCTATCCAACTCTCAAACTTTACATGCCTTTCCCATGCATTTCACACCCTTATTTGTAACTGAAGAAATCCGAATCCCAATGACCAACTGATTCCCTAACTGAATTCTGGATTCCCTATTTGCCCTCTGTGATATAATTTCCAAATCTGCCCTTGCGCCTATTATAAGTCTTTGTAATGGGGGGCCTAACATCATAGCATACTGTTTGTTGAAGAATTCGGGGAGGGTCTACTTGGTATGCGAGGTCAAGAGACTTGAGCGAGTCTATTTGATTCTGGTTTGGTAATAATGGATCTAAATTATCAAGGTGGTGGAGTGATACAAGTGGAGCTTGTGGATGTGCTGCAAGGAGACCATATGCACTCTCTCTAATATCAAGCTGCAAATTTAAAACACCAGAAATCAAATCATAAACAGTTGCATTCGATTGGCGATCTTCATAATTAACATACTTCTTATGCTTAAAGCTTTCACCTAATTAATAAGTTCTATGTTTCGTTTATTCACCTATTTTGAACACAGCAACTTGTTAACTGAATAGCAGTTTGCTAGAGGAAAGTGCAAAAAATTAACTCCGTAGCAATAAAAAGAACTAAGGTCCTCACAAACACAGTTTCCATATTTGAGCATGTGGTCCTCACAAACACAGTTTCTAAAAAATTCCAAACATAAATGTTTTTTACAACCACAACAACAAAGTTGTATCAAATAATTAATGTGGCCTTTCAGGCGAGTAAAGAGCATTGTTGCTGTGTTCACAAGAGGACACACAATCATGTGACAAAATCTTGAAAAGAATTACCAGCTTTTTCAAGCTCCAATTGCCATCTACTAATTCTCTTTTTCACTCTTTTCCCCATTGAAAATCATGAAAAGCAAGGAATCCAAACTCTACGTGGCAATCATAGATTCAAAGAAACTTTACTTTAGCTGTGAAACAGCATGGGGAACCATCTTTTCTTAAAAGCAAGTGGGTAAAGCAGTACTAGGAGAAAAAGGACAGACTACACTTACATTTTTTTCTAAGTCCACACCAATCAATAGACGCCAATTGGCATATTTTATGTGGTAGAGGACACATGGGACACAAACATTAAATGTTCAATGTTGGCATCTTTATCTTTTTATAATTTTGAAAAATAAGCAATATGGTATCTTATTCCCAAGGATTAGCAAGAAACAAAAATAAAAATCTTCAATGGTGCACCACTAGTTTTGGTCCTTCTTCAACACTTGCACAACATTGAATTTATATAATTTAATGATATTGATCTTGAAGCTATGAATTTTGAATAAATACCGTATCTGGTGTGCACAAATTTATCAAGTGAAATTTTCATACATGAGGTATAAATTCCACATTATTGGAGCGCTGAAAATTGACAAAGTCATTTCGGCACCGTGTCAGTGTGTTTTAGTATTTTATTGATATCTTATCATAGAAGGACACGTGCATAGATCATCTGTCTAAAAGGACCTGACACGAATTTCCTCCTATGCGTTGACGACACACTGCAACCAATTCCTGTTCTCTCTTTTCCAAGTTGCATGTGGTCTGGTTAGTACTTAGGTTTTCTTATTTTATTGAAACACGATTAATAATTTTACAAGATTATGTATTAGTTATTATGGAATTTATTTTTATAATTAATTTATTATGAGTTTCATGTTATAAAGTACAACACATGGTCAATAGGTCAACGAAACTTTCGTCAAATACAATTTGTTTTTTGGTCTGTTGTCAAATAGACTTAGAATTTTAAAACAAATATTTTATATTGGGCATCTTATAAAGTTTCTAAGGTATGACTTATTCATCATTATTTATTTATTTACTAACTTTTAATAAATTTTCATAATATGTCTAAATTTACTAACTTTTAATTAGTAGAGCAGTAAATTTTCCCAAGATCATGTTGGTTGCCAACAATTGTTGAAAGAAAAAGAAAAAAATAATAAAATATAAAAAAACTAACAATCCCACATCGGGATTGTTTAGAAAATGAAAAAAGTTTTTTAGTTATAAATATAGCCTATTAGTTTTAGGTTTAATCATCTCATTCTTGAGATCTCCTAGTATAAATACAGAGTATTTCTCATATTTTCTTGTGTAAAATATAGAGAGATTGTAACTCCTATTTTATAGTAAAATTTTGCTAATCTTACCCGTGATTTTTACCCTGATTTGTTTGGGGGTTTTCCACGTAAATCTGTGTGTTCCTTATTATCTCTATTTTAGCTGCGGTTTTGCTCTAATCCGGTTCTTATTTTTTACAACAAGTGGTATCAGAGCCGAGATTCTGTCTTAGTATGCTTTGTGGTTGCAGCATAGGCTGATCTTCCACATCAGAAAAGACTTCCTTAGATACTGTTCACGTATACGATACTATTCACGTATACGGGTACTGTTCATCTATACAGTTACTATTCACATATACGGTTACTATTCACGTGAAATAGTGGGAGCTGATTTTTGAGCAGAAAAGTTCGTGATAGAAGCAATGGCGGCAAAATATGAGATCGAGAAATTCAACGGGAGTAATTTATCTCTGTGGAAATTGAAGATGAAAGCTATATTGAGAAAAGATAATTGCCTAGCGGCTATAAGTCAAAAACCGGTTGATTTCACAGATGATAATAAGTGGAACGAGATGGATGGAAATGCTATGGCAAATCTTCATCTGACATTAGCAGATAGAGTGTTGTCAAGTATAGAAGAGAAAAAAACAGCAAAAGAGATCTGGGATCATCTCACAAAATTGTACGAGGCCAAATCACTACACAACAAAATTTTCCTGAAAAGAAAATTCTATACTGTTCGTATGGCGGAATCTACTTCAGTGACGGAGCACTTAAATACTTTGAATACTCTATTTTCTCAACTCACTTCGTTGGGTTATAAAATAGAACCAGAAGAACGTGCTGAAATTCTGCTCCAAAGTTTACCAGATTCGTATGATCAACTCATCATTAATTTAACAAATAATACGGATACTCTAGTCTTTGATGATGTTGCAGCTGCTATTCTGGAAGAAGAAAATCGGCGCAAAAACAAGGAAGACAGGCAGGCAAGTTCACAGCATGTGGAAGCCTTGACGGTGATGAGAAAAAGATAAACGGAACGTGGCTCAAGTGGGAGTTATAATCATGGTAGATCAAAACCATGGAGTAAGAAGAATATTAAATGCTACAACTGTGGCAAGAAATGTCACTTGAAAAATGATTGCTGGTATCTAAAGGATTCAAATTCTCAAGGAAATGTGGCAAGTTGTTCTGATGATGGAAATGCTCTATGATGCATATGGAGGGCCTAAGAAGAATCTGCTGTCTATAGGACAAGTGGATGTTTGAGATGCAAGATATTAAAAATGGGATCATAAAAATAAAAGGAGAAGCGCTTGTACTTATGAAAGGAGAAAAGATAGCTGCAAATGTGTTATGAATAAGCAGTATCGTTTGAAGTTAAAACACATAAAATTCTAGAAATGATGTTCTAAAAATTGGTTCACTCTGACGTATGGCAAACACCAGTTTCATCCCTAGGAGACAATTATTTCAGGAGATGTTGAGTGTATTCGATCAAGACGAAGTTCGATATATTTCTAGTTTTTCAAAGATTATAAAGCGCAAAGTAAAATGGCAAGATAGAAAAGTGGTGTGAAAATATGATTGATACTCAATCAAATTTTCAAGTGGGAGATTGTTGGTTAAAATAGTCAACAATTATTGGCTAAGCCAACAATTGTTGAAAGAAAAAGAAAAAAATAATAAAATATAAAAAAACTAACAATCCACGTCGGGATTGTTTAGAAAATGAAAAAAGTTTTTTAGTTATAAATATAGCCTATTAGTTTTAGGTTTAATCATCTCATTCTTGAGATCTCCTAGTATAAATAGAGAATATTTCTCATATTTTCTTGTGTAAAATATAGAGAGGTTGTAACTCCTATTTTATAGTAAAATTTTGCTAGTCTTACCCGTGGTTTTTATCCTGATTTGTTTGGAGATTTTCCACGTAAACCTGTGTGTTCCTTATTATCTCTATTTTAACTGCGGTTTTGCTCTAATCCGGTCCTTATTTTACAACATATCATACCTTAAAAATTTTTAAAAATTGCCATAATAAATAACTTAATGTTTTTTTTTTTATAAAGTTTGGTAGAATTCGTTTAAATTAAACGTTAGTATCTTTTATTCGTAGTTCCGTGCAATTATAGCTCTCAAGTAGCAGTTATTATATGCAGCATCATTCCAGGAACAGCTCATATTTTGTTTCTTTAATAAATTCTATGGAAACCTATTTTAAATTTTCCCAAACAGAAGGGAAAGATGAATTTATGTGTACGTGGCGAAAGTCCGCAGAACCGTCAAATACGGTCAAGTAACAGGCGGACATTTTTTAGCTTAATATCTTAATCATTAACTACACATCCGCCACGTGTAGAGAACCACTACCAACACCAAAAAAAAAAAAAAAGAAGCGTACCTGGTGGAACCCACGTTCCAGTGTAAGCGGCACACCGATCTCATTGATGCACGCCCAGATTCTCTGATCCGAGCCGTAGAAATAATAGTAGCGATCAAGGCAACCGTCCAATATACTGACTAATGCCTCGGCTAATGGGTAACTGATGGCGAATCCTCCACCGCCAAAAGCCATATCATAAGAATGCATTGCATCCTGCTCCACACTCTCAGAATTCCCTCCAATATACCACATCTGATTATGATCATAATTCGCTAACACAGAAACCAAGTTCTCAGTGAAATACACCGTATCATCGTCTCCCATCACGAACCATCTCACGCCAGGCAGCCTCAGTTTAAAGCTATCCTTTATAATTCTCGCGATCCTAACAGCTGATCTTGAGCTCGAGAATTTGAACCGGGTCCAATCCGAAGACGAAACCTGATATTCCGGTGCCGATATTTCGGGTTTGTCCACCGGAATTTCATCCATCCAAACGAAACCTCTGGTTTTGTTCGCTTCCCACCAGACCGAGCTGTACCGGCTCCGATCTTTCCATGTCTTGGCTGATCCGCCGATACCGAAGAGGATGTGAGAGATATTAGTGGGACCCGATTCGAGATTGTAGACGGATCCGGGTACCGTTATTTTCGGGACCGAGAACCGGAATGAGCGGGGGGGAGAGAAGGATGTGTAGAGGACGAGTGAGATAGAGGAGACAATGGAGAAGAAGAGGAAAATTCTGGCGAGAGTTGCGAAAATCTCGCAGGTTTTATCGGGTAGAGATATTAACTTCAGCTTCTTGGCCGGGTCATGACTCGGGTGTAAACGAGTCAGGCTTATTTCCCTCTTCTGTTGAAAAATTTTATTAACTCCCTGCATATTTTCCTAGTTGATGAAACCACCCTGAAATCACCAGAAAACTTTTCATATATGTCCTGATAGATTCTAGCTTATGAATGTGAGGATGCAATCCACACCAATCCTAAGCTTCTTCAATACCCATCAAAATAAAAAACAAAATCACATGGAAATAATCCCAAGAAACCTCTAATTTCTGAAGATGATGATCAAGGTATGAATGAAGTTAAAATGGAGAAAAAATGAAAACCCGAATAGTTTTGTGGGAGTAAAGAAGAAAGGAGAAAATGAGGTGGGAGTAGTGAGAAAGAACAATGGAAAATAAAGAGAAGTGAATAATAAAAATAAAATTACAAAGAAAGTAGAGTTTATGGGTGAGAGTTTAACCAAGTGGCAATTGGTTTTATGTACACCCATTTTGGGCTTTTGGGAATTTGGGGTTTTGTTTTCACTGATACTATTAAATTGGGTGAGCTAATTTCTACTTTGAATTTCATTTTTTTTTATAATTATTATCTTTAATTTTTAAGGAAAATCATTTAATTATAATCTTGTTAATTTTCTTTTTAGTTACAATCTAGTTTATTTTCTGTTCTAGCTATCATAAGAAATCGGTAGAGTTTAACTTATTACTGATATTAGAAAATTCAGTTACTGCAAAGTATATTTGTTAAAAAAAAAAGTTTTTTTTTTTATTTGATTTTGAACTTAAAAAATAGTGGGGTATAGTCGGGTTCGTGCATAAAATTAAATTTTGATACATCTAATATTATTTAATATCTATGAATCTGGTAATGATATGCTATCTTTTTAAGGGTTTTTTTTTTTCTTCCATAATTTTAGGATTATAAGGAATGTAATAAAGTTTAAATTACAATAAAATTATAATTTAAAAAATAATTTGATAGATAGTGATACGAATCCAAAAACATGTGTCAAACTAGTAAATTGATTTTGAAACACGATTGGCCTATGATTTATTTCCCTAAAATGATTAGCTCTACAAAGCAATTGATTCTCTTAATAATTTGAACTTTAGGAAATTACCTCATATATGATACAATCAAATGTAAAAATAGACATACATAGAAATCACATAATAAAAGACCAATGTACCAAACTATCCATCACTGGTTACATCTCAGCTTATTTTAAGGATATGTTAAATCTTTATCATTAATTAGAAAATGTAATATTACCATATTAAGTTGTTTTTTATTTTATTTTATCTAAAATATTTGAATTTTTTAAGTCTTTTAAATTAGAAAGAAATGTGTCAGTTTAAAACAAGAGAAAGAAAATTGCATAACTTAGAAAAAGAGAACAAACAAGATTCCAAAAGAATAAAAACAATGATTTGTTCATCAACTAAAGGAAAGACTAAATAACTAATTAATTAAAATCGAGTTATATTCCTTCTGGTGACAGGTAGATTATATAAAATTAAATATTTTATGATTCTAAGTTATGGCAATAAAAGACAGAAAAATTTGTCATAAATAATTAATTAAATTTACAATAAGGTTAGAAGGTAACTATGAGCAATTGGTCCACACAAAGCAGTAGAGAAATTTCTGTGCCGGCAAATTTGTATATTTAATTACAAAGTTTAGCATTAGCAATTATTTTCTGCTGTTAGGACAACCTTATCAGCCACCAAATTGTTGCAGCTTTTAACTTTTTTAGTATAATCCAATTCGAATTGGATTAGTCTGTTATTTTCACATCATTAATTTTTGGTATTTTTTTTCCTAATTTTCCTACAAAATTTGATATGTAATAGAAGCAAAAAGTAAAATGAATGTAAAACTTGAGAAAGGTATATATAAAATATCAATTATTATGCAATGGACTTTAATCAAAATTCAAGTATACATCTCAAGGGGATTATCAAAATTTAAGTATACATCTCAAGGGATATGTAATAATAATACTCTTTCCATCTAATTTATATAAACAAGATATTTTTATTTTACAAAAATTAATAAAACACAATTAATATTTTTAAAATAATATAATTTATTTGTATTTTTGTTAATTTTTATTTTTAAAAAGGCATATGTGATAACCGATAATTTGAAACAAATGAAAAAGAAAAATGGGGACAAAGATATAAATGGGGTGTTTGAAAAAAGTAATTCCGGGATTGGTGTGGGTGTAAAAATATTTATGGGATTGGGGTGTTGTCAGAAACCGCAGGTCCCACCTGCGGTTTCTGACTTCAGAAACCGCAGGTGGGACCTGCGGTTTCTGACAAAATAGTTTTTAAATTTTTTTTTTTTTTTTTTTTTTTTTTATAAAAGGAGCTGCTGGGCAGGGGAGCAAATGCTGCCCTGCCCGGCAGCAAATGCTGCAAGCAAAAAGCTTGCTTGCTTTTTTTTTTATTTAAAAAAAATATTATTTTATTTTTTAATAAATAATAATAAATAATTTTTTATTAAATATTAATTTTAAAAATTAACACAATTATAAAAATTTTATTTTAAATATAAATTGATTTATTTTTTAAAAAAAATATTGGCAAATAAAATTAATAAAAAATTATTATATATACAAATTATTTTATCAATTAAATCGATTTAATAATTTTTAATCCGAAATAAAATTTTACAAAATAATAATAAAAATTCGATTCAAACTCAAAAAAAATTCATAAAATTTATTCGAAAATATCTAAAATTCAACAGAACTCGTAATCTGATTTTTCAATAATTTTGTTAAAATAATTGATTGATGAGCCCAATTAATAAATATATTTAGTGTATAATTAAAATATATTTACTAAAATTAATTTGTAAATATATTTATTAAAATATGTTTTCTCCCATAAAGTACTAAACCAAATGTTTAAAACTCATCATCCAAAATTGAAAGCCCACCGTAAACTGTAAACATATATAATCACAGCTGCTTATCAAATTTTATATCCAATTAATAAATGGATTTTTCTTTTTTTATCAGAATAATTCTTTTAGTATTTGTCTCCTTATCCAATATATGATAGTTAGATACACTAAATATATTAAATGTAAATAGCATATAGAAATTTAATTTTTTGTTTAATAATTCATATTTAATTTACTGAATATGTACTTTATGGACACATAAAAAGGAATATTCATACAATGAATGAAAACGATGGACCCGATGTTATGCTCTACTATTTGATGATGAACAACAATAATAATAGCCACTTTCAGGAATCTACAAAGCTTCATCAACAATAAATTTAAACGTATGCTAATATTTCAATCTTGTTACATCGTAATAGTAATTATACATATTATATTTCAACATTCATTAAAATATATTTACTAAAATTAATTTGTAAATATATTTATTAATTATACACTAAATATATTTATTAATTGGACTCATTAATCAATTATTTTAACAAAATTATTGAAAAATCAGATTACGAGCTCTGTTAAATTTTAGATATTTTCGAATAAATTTTATGAATTTTTTTTGAGTTTGAATTGAATTTTTATCATTATTTTGTAAAATTTTATATCGGATTAAAAATTATTAAATCTATTTAATTGATAAAATAATTTGTATATATAATAATTTTTCATTAATTTTATTTGCCAATATTTTTTAAAAAAAATAAATCAATTTATATTTAAAACAAAATTTTTATAATTGTGTTAATTTTTATTTTTAATATTTAATAAAAAATTATTTATTATTATTTATTAAAAAATAAAATAATAATTTTTTTAAAATAAAAAAAAAAAAAGCAAGCAAAAGCTTGCTTAGCAAGCTTTTGCTTGCTTAACAAGCTGCCGGGCAGGGCAGCAAATGCTGCCCTGCCCAACAGCTTCCTTTTATAAAAAAAAAAAAAAAAAAAAAGAAATTAAAAAAATATTTTGTCAGAAACCGCAGGTGGGACCTGCGGTTTCTGACAACACCCCAACCCCATAAATATTTTTACACCCACACCAATCCCGGAATTATTTTCTTCAAACACCCCATTTATATCTTTGTCCCGAAAAATGCGTATCAATACATGAAAATTGGAGTAATAATAATAATAATAATAATAATAATAATAATAATAATAAAAGTATTATTAATATTCATGACCGATTATTAATATTCATGATAAAAGTATGTATTTGATAGAAGCATAGGTTAAACATGGGTAGCTACAGATACTATGAAGCAAAACAGAAACAGTCTTCAGATAAGCCCTTGAGTCAGTGTCTTCATCTGTACCCAACAAAGCCCTTGTTATTAAAAGACATTTACAAGCAAAAATAACGAAAATTGGAATAATTAATCTTGGAAACAAATAGAAAAATTTACCTGAAAAAAGGCACTTGCATTGACTAGTTTTTTCTTCTTCTATCACCATGAGACTTGCATTTCTTCTTCTTAAACACTTTCGGTCTTCGATTTCCTTCTCCTTCAACCATCCTCACAAACCATACAGGCTTCTTTCTTGTAAACACAAGATATCCCATTGCAAGACCAAATACAGTTCCACATCCATACCCTGTCACCACGATTTTCCACCCAAATCCATTGTCGTTGTCTGAATCATCTTGTTTCAATGGAGGTATCTGTGGTTTCACATTGTCGCACTTTTCTAATGGAGACCCACATAACCCTGAGTTTCCTTCATATGAACTGTTTTCAAATGTGCCAAACTGCTTGCCTTGAGGTATGGGTCCTTCAAGTCGGTTATATGCAACTTGAAATTTTGCAAGAAATGTTAAATCTGCCAGTTCCATGGGAATCCTTCCACTAAGCATATTTGAGGAGAGATCCAAGGACTCCAGATTGCTCAAATTACTCAATGATGGTGAAATGTTACCAATAAGGGAGTTATGAGAAAGACTGAGGTGCATAAGTGCTTTAAGCTTCCCAATTGAGTGTGGAATACTTCCTGTGAATTTGTTTTGTGATAAATCAATGGTTGTGAGGATATTTTGGATTTTTGGCAACATAATCTCCAACCCTTTCATCATTAAACTCACAGAATATGTATAAGTGTAATTTTCTGATGAGCTCTGTAGCTAAAAACGCGTTCGGAATTCATCATTCTTTCAAAATGATCAAAGTACTCTGCTGGTAATAGCCCATCAAAGCTATTGTTAGAGATATCAAAAATTCGCAACTTAGAAAAAGAATGACCGTCATTGAAACTTTTGACCGATCCGTGGAATTTATTGGAGTGCATCACAAGGACTTGCAAATTGGAAAGAATTCCCAAAAGATAAGGGAATTTATCAACAATTTTGTTGTTACTGATATCCACAAATTCCAATTTTTTACAATTGGTGACAGACGCGGGTATTTGTCCTTGTAGTTGATTGCCTTTGAAATTCAAATACCTTAATTGACAGCTCTCCGAAAAGGTATCAAAAATAATTCCTTGAAAATTATTGATGCCAAAATGCAACACTGAAAGACTATTGCTCAGATTTCCCAAACATGAAAGAATGAAACCGCTTAAACTATTATTGGACAAGTCAAGAATTTGGAGATAATGGAGGTTGCAAAGTGAAGGAGAAACCTCTCCAATTAATTTGTTATTGGATGATAGGATGAGAACCTCCAAGTTCATAATATTGAAAATTGAATCTGGAATTGTGCCATGCAACATGTTATTGCCCAAATCAATATAACGTAAGGAATTGTTTTGAAAACTTGGAATTGGGCCATGGAGTTGGTTGTTAGAAAGGGCTAAATATCTCAAGGAATTGTTTTGAAGACTTGGAATTGGGCCATGGAGTTGGTTGTTAGAAAGGTCTAAATAACTCAAGGAATTGTTTTGAAGATTTGGAATTGGGCCATGGAGTTGGTTGTTAGAAATGTCTAAATGACTCAAACGAGGTAGAGTAACTAAGGAGTATGGTATTGTTCCATTGAGCAAGTTATTTGATAAATCAAGATAAGACAAATTTGAAGGGAGAAGAGAAGGGATGGAGCCTGTGAGTCGATTGTTTGATAAAAATAAATATTGAAGTTGGGTGAGGTTTTCAAAACAATTAGGAATCTGACCACTAAAATTGCTATTTGTAAAATTTAAATTGCCGAGTTTTTTAAGGCTTTGAAAAGAGAGGGGAATCTGACTACTGAAATTGTTATCTGAGAGATACAAATAAGTGAGTTCAGTTAAATTACCAAACAAATCTAAATCTGAACCAACAAATTTGCAGCCAGAAAGACCCAATCCTTTCAAGGACTTGAGATTGTTGAAAAAATCAGGTTGTAATAATATTTGGATTTTTGTAAAGGAAAGAATCAAGTATTTGAGGGAACTACTCCAATTGGACATTGGAAGAGAGCCATTGAGGTGTTCATTCAAAGATAAAAAGAGCATTTGGAGGTTTGGCCTTTGAATTAAGTTGCCTGGAAATTCCCCACGCAATCCACAATCCTCTAGTCCTAGAGATGATAAAGAAGAAGACAGATTCAATAAATTACAAGGTTCCACTGAAGACAAGTTTAAACCATCCAAGCGGACTTCCGTGAGATTGGGTAGGCTCAGAACATGCTTGTCGAAAAGAATTGCCTCCATTGTTAAGTCACTATTGCCATACATAGTAAGTGAAACCAATTTGGATAAATGAAAGATATCTGGGAATTTCCCTTTCAATCCACAATACCCGAGTTGTAGAGATGACAAAGAAGAAGGCAAATTCAGGAAGGAACTGGATTCCACCAAAGACAAGTTCATGTGGCTAAAGTCTAATTCTCTTAAATTGGACAAATTTTGAACTATTTTAACAAAAGCATTGCTTTGGAGATTGAGATCATTCCCAGAAAGATCAAGTGAAACCAATGTCTGATAGAGGAAGATATTCAAGGAATTTTTGACCCAACCCACATGACCCGAGTATAAGAGTAGACAAAGAAGAAGACAGATTCATCAAGGAAGGAGGAGCAACCAAAGACATGTCTACAAAAGTAAAAATGAGTTCTCTGAGCTTGGTTAAGTTTTGAGCAAGCTTGTTGAAGGTATTGGTTTCTACAGTAACACCATAATTCCCCGACAGATCAAGTGAGACCAAATTGGATAGCTGAGCGATTTCTGATGGAACTTGACCATCAAAATTGGAAAAGTTCAAGTTCAAATACATCAGGTTGAATAAATATCCAAACCGAGATGAAATTTGAGAGCCATTGAAATCATTGAAAGAGAGGTCGAGTTTTTGAAGATGAGAAAGGAAGAAAAGAGGACTATCAGAATGGATAGAACCATAGAGCATACTGTGAGAAAGATTAAGACCAATTACATAACCTGTTTGATGATGGCATGAGACCCCATCCCAAAAGCAGCAATCTGTTCCCTCCCTCCATGTATTTGTCTTTGGATATGAATCAGAATCAGAGGCAGATTCAATGCGAATAGTGATGGAATTTTTGAAAAGGAGCAAAGCATGGCTTTGGTCAGGTTTGCAGAGTAGAGTCGAATAGGAAGTATTTGGAGGTAAAGAAGGCAAACAATTAGCATGAAAATGGAAATGAAAGAGTAGGAGACACAGAAATGGAGGAAGCAACAACGAAAAAGCCATATTCTTTTTTATGAAAATTGAAATGGATAGATGAGTGTGTTTCAAATTCTAAATCGTCACTGCTATTTATTGACCATTTTTACAATACCTAAGAAACGTACGTTTACTTCATTAATTTCTGTTGTAAAATAAGGACCCGGATTAGAACAAAACCGCAGCTAAAATAAAGATAATAAGGAACACACAGATTTACGTGGAAAACCCCCAAACAAATCAGGGTAAAAACCACGGGCAATAGTAGCAAAATTTTAACTATAAAATAGGAATTGCAACCTCTCTATATTTTACACAAGAAAATATGAGAAACACTCTCTATTTATACTAGGAGACCTCAAGAATGAGATGATTAAACCTAAAACTAATAGGCTATATTTATAACTGCAAAAATCCATTCCTAATCCTAAAATCCCGATGTGGGATTCATAAACTTCAATTACATTTTTTTTCTTTCTTTTCTTTGTCTACAATTGTAGGCTGCCTACAATTGTTGGCTTCAACAATCTCCCACTTGAAGATTTGATTGAGTATCAATCAGATCTTCACACCACTTTTTTTACCTTGTCATTTTATCTCGCGCTTTGTAATCTTTGAAAAACTAGAAACACATCTAACTTCCTCTTGATTGAATACACTCAACATCTCCTGAAATAATTGTCTTCTAGGGATGAAACTGGTGTTTGCCATACGTCAGAGTGAACCAATTCTTAGAACATCATTTCTAGAATTTTATGTGTTTTAACTTCAAACGATGCTGCTTATTCATAACACATTTGCAGCTATCTTTTCTCTTTTCATAAGTACAAGCGCTTCTCCTTTTATTTTATGATCCCATTTTTAATATTTTGCATCTCAAACATCCACTTGTCCTATAGACAGCAGATTCTTCTTAGGCCCTCCATATGCATCATAGAGCATTTCTATCATCAGAACAACTTGCCACATTTCCTTGAGAATTGGAATCCTTTAGATACCAGCAATCATTTTTCAAGTGACCTTTCTTGCTACAGTTGTAGCATTTAATATTCTTCTTACTCCATGGTTTTGATCTACCATGATTATAGCTCCCACTTGAGCCACGTTCCGTTGATCTTTCTCTCATCACCGTCAAGGCTTCCACATGCTGTGAACTTGCCTGCCTATCTTCCTTGTTTTTGCGCCGATTTTCTTCTTCTAGAATAGCAGCTGCAACATCATCGAAAACTAGAGTATCCGTATTATTTGTTAAATTAATGATGAGTTGATCATACGAATCTGGTAAACTTTGGAGTAGAATTTCAGCACGTTCTTCTGGCTCTATTTTATAACCCAACGAAGTGAGTTGAGAAAATAGAGTATTCAAAGTATTTAAGTGCTCCGTCACTGAAGTAGATTCCTCCATACGAAGAGTATAGAGTTTTCTTTTAAGGAAAATTTTGTTGTGGAGTGATTTGGCCTCGTACAATTTAGTGAGATGATCCCAGATCTCCTTTGCTGTTTTTTTCTCTTCTATACTTGACAATACTCTATCTGCTAATGTCAGATGAAGATTTGCCATAGCATTTCCATCCATTTCGTTCCACTTATTATCATCTGTGAAATCAGCTGACCTTTGACTTATAGCCACTAGTCAATTATCTTTTCTTAAGATAGCCTTCATCTTTAATTTTCACAGTGACAAATTACTCCCGTTAAATTTCTCGATCTCATATTTTGCCGCCATTGCTTCTATCACGAACTTTTCTGCTCAAAAATCAGCTCCCAATATTTCACGTGAATAGTAACCGTATACGTGAATAGTAACCGTATAGATGAACAGTGACCGTATACGTGAACAGTATCGTATACGTGAATAGTACCCAATGAAATATCTTTTATGATGTGGAAGATCAGTCTATGCTGCAACCACAGAGCATACTAAGACAGAACCTCGGCTCTGATACCACTTGTTGTAAAATAAGGACCCGAATTAGAGCAAAACCGCAGCTAAAATAAAGATAATAAGGAACACACAGATTTACGTGGAAAACCCCCAAACAAATCAGGGTAAAAACCACGGGCAATAGTAGCAAAATTTTAACTATAAAATAGGAGTTACAACCTCTCTATATTTTACACAAGAAAATATGAGAAACACTCTCTATTTATACTAGGAGACCTCAAGAATGAGATGATTAAACCTAAAACTAATAGGCTATATTTATAACTACAAAAATCTATTCCTAATCCTAAAATCCCGATGTGGGATTCATAAACTTCAATTACATTTTTTTTCTTTCTTTTCTTTGCCTACAATTGTAGGCTGCCTACAATTGTAGGTTGCCTACAATTGTTGACTTCAACAATTTCTAGGTTGGTTCAACAGAAACGAGCAATAATTAATTTAGAAAAATTATACAATTAATTAGAGTGAATTGGCCAATTAAAATTTCGATCGCTTTCGTCATTTTATATCTAATAATAATAATAATAAAAAGAATCATCCATCATTTTTACAAGATGTAATATTTTTGTTACGGGAGTATCAATATTTTAGTTAAATATTTAATGCATTTGATAAATTATTTTAAATAAATCAATCATAGTTAACATAGCAAAAGTTAAGAAACAAATAGGATTGAAATGTTAAGCTCTTTCGTATATGTATCAAAAACGCGTTTTTTCATTCCAAATCAGGACCGACCGACCATTGAATAATGCTGTGGAATATTTTTTTTTTCTTTTCTTGAAGAAAGTTGGTGGAAGACTCCTTGCGACACCAAAATTCTTGTGTATTTCAAGTGTAAAATGTTGAAAAAAAAATGCGAAGGAATCATTCCAAGCTTTCGATCTAGTCCAATTATCTAAGATCCCTTTCTTCGAATAGTACGTAATTTGCTTTTTATTTGAGAGCGAGACTGATTTTTTTCTTTTGAGAATAATCAAAAAAAGAAAATATTCAATTAGAACATGAAAACAAAACTGAATTTATCCTAATTACTATTGAAAATAGAATGAATGAAAGGAAAAAAATTTCGAACGAAAAAAATGATTCATTGATTTCGAAAAGAAATTGAACATGGAGTTGTATGAGATAAAAATCTCATATTTGGATGGTCTACAAAATTATAGGGGTTTTTTTTTTAAATGGGGTGAAATTACAAAGAAATTAGGGAAAGGGGGCTACAGTAAAAGTATTTAGGAAAAAGGGGTGATAGAAACCGGCGCTACAGTGCGCCGGTTTCTGACAGGGGTGGACCCAGCCGGCTGAACCGGCTGGGGTGATAAAAACCGGCACTGTAGGTGCCGGTAAAGTACAGAAATGCTGGAAACCGGCGCCACATGTTGCCGGTTTCCAGCAATGCTGCAGGGAGCAGATTTGCTGGAAACCGGTGCTACCTGGCGCTGGTTTCCAGCTGGCTGCAGCCCCCTGCAGCTTCACGTGGAGCTGCAGGGGATGGCTGGAAATCGGCGCCACCTGGCGCCGGTTTCCAGCAAAGCTGCTGCTCCCTGCAGCTTCACGTGAAGCTGCAGGGAGAGCATAATTGAGCCAATTTTTGTAATTTTTTTTCTTTACCTCCTTCATTTGCATTGTTTGAGCTTCATATTTGCATTGTTTGAGCTTCATATCTGCATTGTTTGTATCAGTGTTTGCTCCTTTCTTTTATTCTTAGTCTGTGAAAGTGTATTTTGCATCCAAGAAATAAAAATCGTGCCGGCTTCTACAATCAGGTAAGATAATTTTATTTATTATTATATTTAATATTAATTAAAAATTGATATTATTATTATTATTAATTAGATATTATATGTTAATTTTAGGTGTTGGAATTTCTGAAAATTAAATAACATTATATGTATGTTATAAGTGTTCGTTAATTTAAATAAACAATGTATTTAAGTATTTTTAAGATTAGATAATAAATATGGCAATAAGAATTCATGATATGTGTGCATATGATGCAGGAAAAATGTCAATTCCAACAACTTTTATAATTCATACCGGAGGGCAATCGACCTTTGGCGCATCTGGGTTTAATTATGATGCTTCGAGCCCTTCAGCTAGATCGAGAAGAATGAAATTAAGGTATAAACCGACATTTGCAGAACTTCTTCACAAATTGTCAGTTAAATTGGAATTGGCTGCAGAAGTCAGAATATGTAGGGTGATATATAAGTGTCCAGTTTACAGTCAGGGAGCGATTTCCTGGGCTACAATGGATATATTGGATGATAATGATATTGAGCAAATTTATGAAAATTTTAATAATTTTCCTGGATACAGTATTGTGGAGCTAATAGTCATGACGGAAGAAATAGCAATTGGCGATCCCGAAAATGAATTGAATAATTTTAATCAAATGGGAACTGGAGGAGAAATAGGGGATGGACCATCTATGGACGAAGTAAACGAGTTGGGTGGCAATACACAGTATCCAACTGTTAGTCAGTCCGAGTTCTGTACACAGTTTGAGGTGCCAACAGAATTTGAAAATAATGATGAAACTGGGACAATAGATGCAAGTCCAATCAGAGAGTTAAGGGTTCCAAATGAAGTAAATTTTGGGCAGTTTGATTGTGTTGCTCGTGCAGAAACAGCAGGTCAAAATACAGATGGACATGTCGCCGAAAGGACCACTAACGGTTATTTATCTCCAAGTTGCGATCCTGAAGATGATGATGAAGAAATAGATTTAAATGAAGTTGATCAAGGCAATGGGGACGAAGGAGATGACGACATTATTCCAAGCAGTTCAATACATGTGACGGAACGCATACAAAATCTGCAATTAAATGAACAAGGTGGGCGGATAAGTGGGCAGTCAAACCTTGCACAGTTTCAGTTTTCATCAGTTCACCACACGTCCGTTAATTTTGATGAAGCGGAGATTAACATGTATGGCGATTTTCCAATGATAAGATGGGATGGTGTTTCAGAGTTATGCGAAGGATTGACCTTCACGTCGAAAGACGAAGTGAAGGCATGTGTGAAAAAGTTCTCAATTCTTAATAATGTGTCATACAAAGTGGTAGAGTCGAAGACAACGTACTGGGCGGTATGCTGTACACGCGCTGAAGTAGGTTGTCCGTGGAGATTGCGAGCAATAAAAAAAAGGACCTGTCCCTATTGGAGCATTAGTGTTTACAAGGGACCTCATAACTGTAATGCTTCAGCGGTGTCACAACACCATAGACAGCTTGATTCGCAAATTATTTGTGATTGTATACTTGAAATGGTTAGTGCTGCACCTGATCTTAGGGTCAGCGTAATAATTGCTGATATGAGAAATCGGTTCAATTATGATATCTCTTACAGTAAAGCCTGGTATGCAAAAACTAAGGCTTTGGAGGAGATTTTCGGTAATTATGAGGGTTCTTATGGTAGGTTGCCGGGATACATGAAAGCAATGGAGACATACAATCCTGGAACTGCATATGACTTTGTTGTTGACGAAAGTATGAGGCCCAATTGCAAACAATTCAAAAGGCTCTTCTGGGTGTTCAAGCCATGCATTGAGGGACTACCTCACTGTAAGCCAGTCTTACTAATTGATGGAACCTTTTTGACAGGAAAGTTTCATCAAACTTTGTTGATTGCAACTTCCGTAGATGGCAATAATTTCTTATACCCAGTAGCGTTTGCTATTGTCGAGAGCGAGAATAAGTCGAGCTGGTCTTGGTTCATGACGTGCATTAGGCGATACGTGACAAGGCAGTCAGGGATAACTGTTATATCCGACCGGCATGCAGGGATAATGGCCTTATTTCGCGACGATAATAGCGGTTGGAAGGAGCCATTAGCTTTTCACAGATTTTGTCTCCGTCATTTCGTAAGCAATTACAACACTGCTCACCGGAATTCAGCTATTAAGGACATGTTATATAAGGCCGGTATGTATAAGATATCTTTATTAATTATTACATAATTATGAAATGCTAAGTTAATTGTTAAATTTATTAATATATAATTATTAAATGGATAGTGAATATATGAACAAAAATTTAAATTTAAATGTATATATATATATATATATATATATATATATATATATATAAGTTGTGGAGGAACACCTGACGCTGGGTGTTCCTCCACAATTCTATATATATATATATATATATATATATAGAATTGTGGAGGAACACCCAGCGTCAGGTGTTCCTCCACAACTTATATATATATATATATATATATATAAAGTTGTGGAGGAACACCCAGCGTCAGGTGTTCCTCCACAAATCTATATATATATATTTGTTTTTTCCTAACACATAATTTTTGCTTAATTTGTAAATTAATAATAACATGTTATGTAATATCAGTTTCTTACATATTTTTATATACTTATGTTTTTATATATTGTAATGTTCAAGTACAACGTTGGGCTGGTCATTAATATTTGTAATCCGCAATGTAGGCAATAATTTTCAACGAAGAAAATTTACAAAAAGGATGGATGAGATAAAGGCGCTTGACATCGATTCTTACAACTGGGCAATGCAGAACTCATTAGACAAGTGGACCCTATCCCATGATAATGGACACAGGTATGGACACGCCACGACGAACATTGCAGAGAGTGTAAATAGCGCGTTAAAGGGTGTAAGGATGATGCCTGTTTCTTGTATTGTTGAGCACGTATTTGCAAGACTTGTCAAGTTTTTTGATGACAGAAGGTGCATGTATCGCGCTCAAATTACAGCCGGTAATACGTACACCCAGAATTGTTTGGAGGAGATGGCAAAACGCGCTAAAAAAGCTAGTGGCCACAGAGTTCAGAGTTTTGATAGGCGAATTGGGATTTTCACAATTAGGACCAGAAATCAGAAAAGTAAAAGGAAAGGCAATAACACGCAATCTGTTAATTTGGATTGTCGTCATTGTGAATGTGGTAAATTTCAAGGGACCAAAATGCCGTGTTCACATGCCATAGCAGCTTGTATGCATGTACGTGTCGACATGTGGTCATATGTCGACAAATGTTATAAACTAACAGAAGCATTGAGCTGTTACAGCGCACACTTTCAACCGCTTGCACACCGTGATTACTGGCCATCCTATGTTGGTCCAACTCTTGTGCCTGATCCAGAGCTGATACGGAAAAAAGGGAGACCAAGAACTTCGCGCTATCGGAATGAAATGGATAGGAGAGATCGATTCAGGCCTAACCGATGTACTTTATGCAGAAATGAGGGACATAACAGGAAAACTTGCCCGAACGCAGCTGGACCATCGAATTACACAGACTGACATAGAAATCTTGTAGTACAACTATCGTAATCATGTAAAATATTTGCAGTCATTTGAAATATGTATGATGCATATATATTTTTGCATATGTATTGTGATACTACTTCCAACTATGAATAGCTTAATTTTTTTACCCATTTATTAATTATTGATTTCTAAAAATAGAATATTGTATATATATATATATTAATTATATATATATATATATATATGTATGTATATATATATATATATATATATATATATATATATATATATATATATAAACAATAAATGGAGGGAGACCTGCGTCAGGTCTCCCTCCATATTTATACAAATATATTTATAAATGGAGGAGCACCAGGTGCTCCTCCATTTATACATATATATGTATATAAATGGAGGGAGACCTGACGCAGGTCTCCCTCCATTTACAAATATATATATATATATATATATATATATATATATATATATATATATATATATATATATATATATATATATGTTAATCTTTATTAATTGATTTGTAATAAATAATAACATTTTAAGTAATATTTATTTATCTTTGTTACATGTATTAATATTTATATTTATTTATTAATGTATGATTCATTATGTGTTTCACACCAACTAATATTTATTTACATGTATTCTACTCTATTCTTGCTATCTAATAACATTAGATACGATCTAACATTTAATTAAATAACAGATATATGATCTAAAAGAACAAACGAGCAAGACAATAAAACACACAGTGTTATATTACGGATACGGATATAGGTTCTCTATCTAGCAATGGATTATTCAATTCAACAAACTAATCGCGCACTTAGCCATTCAATCAAATAATCAGAAAATTAATATAGTCTAAAAATCAATACTTGAATAAGTGGATTAGAATTGAATAAGCCAATATCTCACAAATCAACAATTAATGGTTTCTGTAGCCTTCAACCGAGATAGAGAGTTTAGCTACATGCCATGACAAAAAGAATCACGTATAGCAAATTCAAGCCCGATTATGACCTTGATTCAGTCAGTATCTCGCAAAACTCAAAGCATAAAAGTTGTAGAGCTGTTTCTCCTCGTTCCAAAGCATTTTGAATCGCCTCATTTGGAGTCCGTATGAGAGAGTTATGGCCAAATTACTCTGCTGTGTCCATAATGCCAAATAATTGCTCAATTATCTTATTTTGCTATTTATATTTCCAATCAGTTCCTAAATCAAAATAACACATTAATGAGTCTATTTATTCATTAAATCACCACAACATACTGATTATTAAGGGTAAAATGAAAACATTTAGCATTCACATCATAGAGTAACAAAAAAGAGGATTTATATTCTTATTATTGCCAACCAGTATAACATATATATACTAACACTTTAACTATGTATGTACATATATGTTTCAAAAACAATTATACATTTCTGCACGTCTAATTAATGAAATGTGACCCTGTGCCACATCTCGTCGGCCTTCTATTTCGGCCGGGATAACGCCGTTGCCCTTCCACTTGCTGTGCATCACCCTCTTCTGCATTACTTGGTCCAACATCACCCCCCATCATATCATTATGGAAATTACCTAGTGAATGTCCTTCGGAACTTGATTGAGGATTGACCTGTTCTGGTGTTCCAAATAATTGTTGGAAGAATTCATTTCCATACACATCTTGAGTTGGGGTGGACTGCGTATTAAATGCAGGAAGTGTGAATGCATCCGGTGTTTGCTCTATCGGAACGGACATTGGTATCCCATGATATGAGCTACTGGGACCAGCGGTATCTCCAGGTGTGTAACTGGTGCCACCCATTTCAAAATGATGAGCAACTCCTGAATCCTGATAAGGCCACGCCATGGGTGGTGGAATTTGCGTTACCTGTGGATCATAATAAGTTTGCTCAACATTTCTTCGCCTGTCAATCATTCCAGTCCGATTTCGTCGGGTACGGAAATCTTGGAATTGTTGTTCCATAGGGGCAATAGTCACAGGTTGTGGACATGGTTGTCGCTGATATTCATTCGAGACCCTATCCTCGTAACCAACCGCACCCAGGATACTTTCCAATATCCTATTGTTATCCACATATCCGGGGTGTTCGTGGTAGACTCTCTCAAGACCATCAGCCTACATAGTGTAAATATTTTTGTCAATATATTTAATTTCTACAACATTTACCCAAGTATTAATTAAAAATCTTGTAAAAATAGGAGATTATATATATATATATATATATATATATATATATGTGTGTGTGTGTGTGTGTGTAAACAAATGGAGGGAGACCTGTCTCCCTCCATTTGTTTACATATATATGTATAAATGGAGGAGCGCCAGCGTCAGGTGCTCCTCCATATATATATATATATATATATATATATATATATATATATATATATATATATATATATATATATATATATATATATATATATATATATATATATATATATATATATATATATATATAATATTATATAAATATATTAATATTTGTTAATTTATATATATAATTATATATATATATATATATATATATATATATATATATCTTTATTAATATTTGTTAATATTTATTACATAACTTGTAATATATAGTTATACATAACGCCGTTGCACATCAAAAATCGGTACCATACATATATAGTAATTGTGTAATATAAAATAAAGAATAAAACTTACTGTAGCTCCTCGTCTCGCACCATTTGGAGTTATCCACCGTCTAGTTCTTTGCACGTACCATTGCATGTATTCAGATCGATAATGCAATGGCCGTCTTCGAAGTTGGCCAAGTACAACACGACCATGCCGGTTATTCCATTCATTTATAAAGGCTGCAAAATGTATCGCCCAATTCACCTGAGTTTGTCCCCGCATATCAATTGTATGCAGATTGTCTTGTATAAGTGGGGGCGATGGAATTTGTTGGTCGAAACCGAATTGACGCATGACCCTGTCAGGATGGTGCCACTCTATGATATAGAAACATATCAACGGAACGACAGCCATCCAACTTTGTTGGCCACTCCTACATACATCGGGAAGCAGTTGAATTACATTGTGGTACGGCTCCCATTCAAACTGCATAGCAAATTATCACAGGTCATCTTAAATATTCATTAAAATTAATTTTTAAGTTTAATTTAATCTACCAACATATGTACAAAAATTGCACAAAGTACCTCTTCTAGTCCTTGCGTATCAAATATTTCGCGGTATGTCCATATATCCCTTCTATATGTGACATTCCGATCCAATGCGCCACTCCACCTAATCAAATAAGGTCATCACATATCATATCGCATAATTCAAACAAATATTATTTAAACTTTAATAACACTAAAAATCATAAAATTTTTTTTACCTAATTCCGTAAGGTAAAGCTGTGTTTAAAGTTTGAGGCTGTAAATGTTCCGGCCTAAACTGTTGAAGTCGTTCCCACGCCCATATCTGAAGAAGTTGTAAATATCCAGCAACTCCTTTAGCATCTGGACGGGTTGCCCGACATAATTCTCTATATAACCAGCCTAAACAAGCCGATCCCCAACTATATTGTCCTACTGAGTCCAAATCCTCCAATAAAGGTAGGAACATTAAGTGCACCGTACTGGATGATTGGGATGAAAATAACATACCTCCAAAACACCGTAGTATCCAAGTACGAGCGTGCTGCTGCAATAACTCATGTGTGGCATTTTCGGGAATCTCGCCAAACACACTATCCAACCAAGTCATTTTTATTTGTCCACCTCGCATATCTCCAGCGGGAGGAACTACTCCAAGTAAATTATAACATAAAGTCCCCCAATCAAGTTTAGTCCTTCCCGTTACAGGCCTACCCTCTATCGGTAACCCTGTCAAGACTCCCACATCCTGAAGGGTTATTGTAGTCTCACCACATGCGAGGTGAAATGTGTGAGTTTCCGGTCTCCACCTCTCAATAAGTGCAGTAATAAAATTCCAATCAACATTTATCATTCCAATACGGGCTATTCCTAACAACCCTGCTGATGTTATATAGGGTATAATTCTAGGATTAATCTGTCGGTAATGCTCAACTACACTTCCTCTACGTGTCCTCAAAACGTCTCTTTCAACCTTTGAATTAATTTCAAACACATACCATTATAGGTCATAAAAAATTAATCATTAATCTACACAATATATAAAATAAAAATTAAAAATTACCGAATTATTCCATATAGCATCCGATCGATGCTTTCCTTGTAATGATAGTAACTCTCCATTAATCGGACCAGGATTTATTCGTGTAGCTCCTATATGATATGGATCCATGTTTGAACTTGCAATTCAAAAAAAAAAAAACTAACCGTTACCAAATATTTATGCTAAATATTTTTATTTACATAATTCTTTTCTCCATAACTTATACATGTAAACTAATAAACAAATAAATAATAACTGTAAAATTTTACTATTACCATAAAAATTTCCAAACTAATTATTATATACAACATTAAACTATTTGCTTGTAATTAATTTTTTTTCTAACAAATAACGATTACAAATTTGCTATTGTTAAATTTATTTAAATTAACTTAAACATTTTCAAAAAGAATTTAAGTAGCAATATCATACCTATAATGTTGACAATTGGTAATTTTCAGAAATTCCAACACCTAAAATTAACATATAATATCTAATTAATAATAATAATAATATAAATTTTTAATTAATTTTAAATATAATAATAAATAAAATTATCTTACCTGATTGTAGAAGCCGGCACGATTTTTGTTCCTTAGATGCAAAATACACTTCCACAGACTAAGAATAAAAGAAAGGAAATAGAGAGAATAGAGAGAATAGAGTGAAATGAGCAAAAACTTAACAATGCAGATATGAAACTTGCAAACCAAAGAGGTAAAGGAAAATGGCCAAAAAATTTGGCTCAATTGTGCTCTCCCTGCAGCTCCACGTGAAGCTGCAGGGAGGAGCAGCTTTGATGGAAACCGGCGCCATGTGGCACCGGTTTCCATCACTCCCCTGCAGCTCCACGTGAAGCTGCAGGGGGCTGCAGCCTTGCTGGAAACCGGTGCCACATGGCGCCGGTTTCCAGCAAAATTATACCCCTACCGGCACCTGCAGTGCCGGTTTTTAGCACCCCAGCCGGTTCAGCCGGCTGGGCCCACCCCTGTCAGAAACCGGCGCACTGTAGCGCCGGTTTCTATCACCCCTTTTTCCTAAATACTTTTACTGCAGCCCCCTTTCCCTAATTTCTTTGTAATTTCGCCCCCTTTCCCTAATTTCTTTGTAATTTCGCCCCATTTAAAAAAAAAACCCAAATTATAGACCATTTTCACATAACTTATTGGTTTACTTAATTTCTTGGTTTGTCTATAATAATTAATTTAGACAAAAGAAGACAATTTGAATGTTACATTTTTTTTTTCTTTAATTTTGTAAGGCTTGTATCAACAAGTCCCGAATTAGTAATGAATTTGTTTTTTACATTATTTATTATTCAAAAATCTTAATGCACTACTAATTACAGTAAAGTGGCCCATTGTTAATTATATCTGATAATAAATAATGCTGTGGAAAATTTTTTTTTTTCCCTAAAGAAAGAATTTTTTTTTTCCCCATGGAAATTAATAAAATAGAAACTTGATTGTAAGAACTAGACCTTTTGTTTAACAGCCACTCCTGTTTCACTCCATACGCGAAATGAGTCTCTTGGGCACATCCCTGGTCTAGCATGCTTGACAAATGTCACTTATTATTCCTCCAACGTACGAACAACTCTTGTTTACAGCTGTCGATGCCTACAATACAACAGTTTTTTTTTTGACGTCTTTGTAGACCAAATCAAACTTCCATCTGCATATCTCAACGCCAAATTTTCATCTTCCACCAACTTTAATGTTGCTTTCATACCGGCAGGTCTGTTTCTGTTTGCCATCCATGTTACAATCCTGAAAGATCAAACTTTTTTGCCGGATTCAAAAATAATGGAGGCTTCAATTATTCCAATCGCCAAATAAAATGAATCTTCTCTTTCTTGACTGGGGTAAAATCCACAACCAAATCCAACATTGTATTCTGATGAGTTTGGCTTCTCACTGGACAGGATTCTTTGAGGGAGCGGAGTTTTTGGATTGTTGGTCCACGAGGATCGGTTTGCAGTCGGGGAATAAAAAATTTGGGCTTGTGGGAAGTGTGGAAGAGGCCGATACATGGGTCGATATATTTTATCCATTTTTTTAACAAAAAATATAATGCAATCAAATTAAATAAAACCAAATTATAAAATTACAAAAAATATTCCCAAACATTATATGATTCTATTTGCGGAATCTAATCCACATCTCTAATTGTTAATTGTTATTCGACATGAACCCACTCACTTTGTTTTGCTAAATCAGTTAGTTCATTAGATGTTCATTTAATGGTTGGAGGACTAAGCTAATAAACACACATAACTGTCTATATCAATGCATAAGCAAGAACAAAATTATTAAAAAACTGAAAGATTTATGCATGAATATACCGTTGAAATTCATTTGTTTTATTGTATAGGATACTGCAAGAGTTAAAAAAGACATATATATATATACATGATATGTACATTACTTTAACATCCAACCAGTTCACCATTCTTCTATTCTAAACCACCAAACCAAATCAACATGGCCTCACTCAAATCTTTATGAAACATTACTTTTCGAATTAGGCTTATCCTTGGAAAGTGTGTTCTTTTTTGAATCAGGATTTGATGTTTCCTGAAAGCACACACAAAAGCAGAAGATGCAAAACAAATATATTACTTTGTTCAAAAATGGCTCAACAGAATCAGCATCAAAAGAAGCAACGTAAATAGTACCTTCAATAGCCTGGAGAGTTTAGTTTCAGACCCTTTTGCTGTGGTATTAACTGCCACGCCAGAGGAATCATGACCTTCAGCCTCTGCAACATGATCCAATGTACAGGGACAAACTCATAATTAAATTTTAGAGGAATTGCTCTCCACCTAGAATCGTCCTTGGTGTTGTATCACACAGAGACTCAGCGTGGACATTGGCATAAAAACTCACATTAATACTTGAGAAATTGCAACAAACAATTTAGTAAAAAGTGAAAGACGATACCCCTCTGCCCTACTTTATGCTAATTTGAAAAATGAATCATCACACCATTCTCTAGCCATTTTTTCATTCGTACCTAACACAAACCTTGTTATTAGGAAAAAAAAAAATTGAAAATTGGAATAATCTTGGAAACAAATAGGAAAAATTAAACTCACAGTAATCGAATTATTGCTCAAATTACGCCAAAATAATAAATATATATTTTTTTATAAAAATCACTGAACTTAACACTTATATATAAAAAAATTACTTTGATCGTTTTCCTGTGAATGCCTTGCTGAAAAATCTATTTAGCATATCCAGTCAGAATGTATTGCACACATAGCATGACAAATAATGCAAAATTAGTATTTGACATGACACATATGCCAAGTCAGCAAATACGTGGACAAGAAAAATGGGGTTGAACGCCACGTCATCATGCCACGTGGCGGATGACATAGACAAGGTGCTACATGACATGCTGAGTTGGTAAACACGTGTATTGCCATATACGCAGGTCCCGGTGACTGGATATGCCAAGTAGATTTTCTAACAAATGTTTTACCGGAAACTGGTCAAAGTGATTTTTTTTATATATAAGTGATAAATTAAGTAATTTTTATGAAAAGAAAAATTATTTCATTATTTTTGCGTAATTTGAGCAATAATTCGGTGACTATAGATAAAATTAACCCAAAAAGAAGAAAATGTATCGTCAGTCTTGTTGTTACTTAGATCCACAAATTCCAAATCTTTACGATTGTTGATAGATGGGGGGATTCATCCTCGTAGTTGATTACCTTTAAAATTCAAATACCCCAATTGACAACTTTCTGAAAAGGCATCATAAATGTTTCCTTCAAAATTATTGATGCCAAAATGTAACACTGAAAGACTATTGCTCATATTTCCCAAACATAAAGGAATGAAACCGCTTAAACTATTATTGGACAAGTCAAGAATTTGGAGATGATGGAGGTTGCAAAGTGATGAAGAAACCTCTCCAAATAATTTGTTATTGGATAATAAAATGAGAACCTTCAAGTTTATGATGTAGAAATTGAATTTGGAATTGTGCCATGCATGCATCATGTTGTTGCCCAAATCAATATAAGATAAGGAATCAGTTTGAAAACTTGGAATCGTGCTCTGCAACATGTTGTTGTGAAAATTGATATAAACTAAGGAATTACTTTGCAAACTTGGAGTTATGCCCTCCAACAAATTGTTGTCCAAATCAATATAAGATAAGGAATTGCTTTGAAGACTTAGAATTAGGCCACGAAGTTGGTTTTCGGAAAGTTCTAACCTTCTCAAATAAGGTAGAGCAAACAAAGAGGACAATATTGTTCCATTAAGCAAGTTTTTGATAAATAAAGAATAAACAAATTTGAAGGAAGAAGGGAAGGGATGGGACTGGTGAGTCTATTGCTTGATAAATGCAAAGACCTAAGTTCGGTTATGTTAGCAAAATAATTAGGAATCTGGCCACTGAGATTGCTGTTTGAAAAAACTAGAGAGCCAACATTTTTGAGGTTTCGAAAAAATAAGGAAATCTTTGTAGGTCCCAAAGACACTCAAGAGGGGGGTGAATTGGGTATCTTGAAATTTTCTGGCTGATTTTCTAATGGATCAGATTTAATAAAAAATACAGAATACTTAAAGACACAGAGTAGAAGAGATGTAGAGTTACAGAAAGGATATCAGAAAAGCTTGCACACAGAATTTATAGTGGTTCGGCCAACATGCCTACATCCACTCCCCAAGTTTCACTTACTTGAGCCTTTCTTCAATCTAAACTCTTTTAAGGGCAAGAGCTAAAGCCAATATACAATCCTAAACTTGTATATCTACCCTCAATCTTTTTCCCAAAGTAAAAGATTACAAACACTTACTAGAATATTCTTTCTTAGGTTTCTAACCAACCTAACTCACAATCTTTTTACAATAGAATTTCCTCACACTAAGATTACAACAAAAGCTATAACCAAATTGAGGAAAATGGATAAAGAGTGAAGTGCAAAGATGTGGAAAGTGAGATTTAAAAAATTAAGCTTTTCTCTTAAGAGGTAGAAATTCTTTCCAAATTTTTTCTAACATTCTAATGAGTAAAACATCATGTATTTATCCTCAAAAAATTAGTTTTGGATACTTAAAACATAAAGTAGCCGTTTATGGCTGTTGGAGGTCAAAATAGACAAGTTAAAATTCAACTAGCCGTTTTCTAGCCGTTATTTTGTCTTTTCTGAGTTTTGCCCAGAATTCTGATACGAGCAGAAATTCAGTTAGAAATTGATAGATAGAAATTCATTTAGAAATTCATGTAGAGAACTGATACACAGAAATTCATTTTCTAAAGAACCAATTTCTGACGAAAAACCAGTTTTGATCAAAAGTTCATTTTCTAATTTAAAATATTTTTGTGCAATTTTAAAACTAAAATGTGTATGCATGAGTAAGAGTATTTTGCCTCAATTTGATCTTACATTTTGATAACCTAATTTCTTAACAACCTAAAGCAATAAATAAATTTTACACTTTAGAATCCATGCTTGTCAAATACTTGTCCTTCAGAATTGTGATCCTCAGACAACCTTATAGAAAGTTCCTTGCATAAACTTGATTAGAGTAGAATTCTTAATAGAATTTATTTAAGGTTTGATAATCATCAAAATTAGAGTGTGACCTTGGGCCAATAATCTCACCCTTTTTGATGATGACAAAACCTTAATAAACTCCAATTAGAAGTCTATCTAGGTTAGTAAAGACATGCTCCCCCTGAATATGTGCAAGGGGGTAAATAATAGACATTTGTATATATATATATGCCCTGTTAAAAATATAACCATATTAACAGAATAACTATACCCTTTGATAACCACAAACTTTTCAGTAGCAACACTATATAGAGCAACAATCCATCTCTATATAGATCAACAATAATTCATCATCAGCAAAATCAAAATAAATCTCACCCATCTTGAGACTTAATATACAACTCATGTGAAATAAGAGATCCACAAACATTATCAAAGTTAAGAGTACTAAGATCCTTATCTAATAAAATTGAAGCTTTTGCTTCCCATCTAGGTGTGAGACCTCTTACCAGCTTAGCAATTTTATCATATTCATCAAGTTTTTTGCCAAGTGCTTTTATATCATTAGTTAATTTTACGTACCTGTTTATTACCTCAGAGATTGATTCCTCAGGCTTCATCTTAAAGATTTCATAATCAACCATCAGAACATGCAATCTTGTATCTTTAACTTGATTTGTACCTTCATATGTTGCTTCCAGCTTGTCCCATATCTCTTTGGCAGTGTCGCATCCAGAGACTCTGTTAAACTCATTAGTTTGCAATGAGCAAAATAGAATACTTATAGCTTTGGAGTTCAGCTGCACAAGTTTCTTCTCTGCTTCAGTTGCTGGTTTTCTTGGAGGTTTATATCCATCTTCGATAATATCCCAGCAGTTCATGTCTTGTGATTGGATGAAGTGACTCATTACAACTTTCCAGAATGGATAATTTTCACCATTTAACATAGGAGGACGGTGTACTGAGTGTCCTTCCTTAAAAGGTGTAGCAATTGGAGCGTCAGCCATTCTTAGGATCACTCAAGGATTTTAAGCCTTAGAAAGATTGAGAACTTGCTTTGATACCAAATGTAGGTCCCAAAGACACTCAAGAGGGGGGTGAATTGGGTGTCTTGAAATTTTCTGGCTGATTTTCTAATGGATCAGATTTAATAAAAAATACAGAATACTTAAAGACACAGAGTAGAAGAGATGTAGAGTTACAGAAAGGATATCAGAAAAGCTTGCACACAGAATTCATAGTGGTTCGGCCAACATGCCTACATCCACTCCCCAAGTTTCACTTACTTGAGCCTTTCTTCAATCTAAACTCTTTTAAGGGCAAGAGCTAAAGCCAATATACAATCCTAAACTTGTATATCTACCCTCAATCTTTTTCCCAAAGTAAAAGATTACAAACACTTACTAGAATATTCTTTCTTAGGTTTCTAGCCAACCTAACTCACAATCTTTTTACAATAGAATTTCCTCACACTAAGATTACAACAAAAGCTATAACCAAATTGAGAAAAATGGATAAAGAGTGAAGTGCAAAGATGTGGAAAGTGAGATTTAAAAAATTAAGCTTTTCTCTTAAGAGGTAGAAATTCTTTCCAAATTTTTTCTAACATTCTAATGAGTAAAACATCATGTATTTATCCTCAAAAAATTAGTTTTGGATACTTAAAACATAAAGTAGCCGTTTATGGCTGTTGGAGGTCAAAACAGACAACTTAAAATTCAACTAGCCGTTTTCTAGCCGTTATTTTGTCTTTTTGTGCAATTCTGAGTTTTGCCCAGAATTCTGATACGAGCAGAAATTAAGTTAGAAATTGATAGATAGAAATTCATTTAGAAATTTCTAAAGAACCAATTTCTGACGAAAAACTAGTTTTGATCAAAAGTTCATTTTCTAATTTAAAACATTTTTGTGCAATTTTAAAACTAAAATGTGTATGCATGAGTAAGAGTATTTTGCCTCAATTTGATCTTACATTTTGATAGCCTAATTTCTTAACAACCTAAAGCGTTAAATAAATTTTACACTTTAGAATCCATGCTTGTCAAACACTTGTCCTTCAGAATTGTGATCCTCAGACAACCTTATAGAAAGTTCCCTGCATAAACTTGATTAGAGTAGAATTCTTAATAGAATTTATTTAAGGTTTGATAATCGTCAAAATTAGAGTGTGACCTTGGGCCAATAATCTCCCCCTTTTTGATGATGACAAAACCTTAATAAACTCAAATTAGAAGTCTATCTAGGTTAGTAAAGACATGCTCCCCCTGAATATGTGCAAGGGGGTAAATAATAGACATTTGTATATATATATATGCCCTGTTAAAAATATAACCATATTAACAGAATAACTATACCCTTTGATAACCACAAACTTTTCAGTAGCAACACTATATAGAGCAACAATCCATCTCTATATAGATCAACAATAATTCATCATCAGCAAAATCAAAACAAACCAACTGTTAATGTTTAGAAATAACATAATATAAACATAATATCCACAAAAACAACAGAATAACTCCTCATATCGTTCTCCCCCTTTTTGTCAACATCAAAAAGAGCAATAAGCAGATGCAGAAAGTAGCAAAAAGTATCAATATCACCTCAGGGATCAACATCCATTGGGTTGAGGCTGCGACCAGACTGCCCTGGTTTTGGTGGATTCCTAGTCCGCAGGATGGTGCGATTGGACTTGCGACGAGTGAACACAGGCTCATTAGGGAAAGAGACTTCGTCTTCTTCTTCGGAGACAGGGGATTTGGGCATTTTCAAAGGAGATGGAGGAGGATTTTCAGGTTTTCTGGAAATGAGCAAAGGGATTGTGGCAGCTAGCTGATTGAAAATATCACCCAATTGATGAAAGATGGTAGAGGCAGAAACAATGTGGTCTTCAAATTTTTTAAGCTGAGCTTCATCCATATAATGAACTGAAGAAGTTTCTGGGGGATCTTTAGGAACTGTGGGAGTCTGGATGCTAGGGGATTTCTCAACTGCCACGGCAGGAGGATTTGAGGGTGCATCTTTGGAAGAGGAACTTCCAGACTCAGAGACAGTAGGCGTTGCCTTAGAAGAATCTTTGTTGCCTGATTTTTCTGTAGGCTCAGCAACATTTTCAGTACCAAAAGACTTAGAGGAGTTAGGAGACTTACCTGATTTGGAGGACGAGGCACTGGACACCGAGGGCTTTGAAACAGGGGAAGGCTCTTTGATAGCCAAACTAGAGGAGGTTTTCATCCAGTTTAAGAATTCCAAATACTTGGATTGCATGGCCTCATCTAGTTTTACCAGTTCCTTTCCCTTGGTTGTGACTGGTGAAGATTCAACATTCAATTTTCGCTTTCCAGCCTTCTTGCCAGCCTCTTTGTAAAACACAAAGTTAACTTTTTCAAGCTTAAATGATTCCCCATTTGAGGTGTCAGATACCAACTTCCAGTGTTCAAACAAGCGGGTAAGAATCATGCCAAATGGTTGCTTTTCATCAACAGATCGAGTGGCCATATAGTCGAATATCAAACATGACAAATTAAAGTCCTTTTTAGTGTAAAAGTGCCAGAGAAACACAATATCACAGTCCGAGAGATATGACATGCTACCAACCCTTGGGGTTATATATTGGCTCATACACTTATACAGGATTTTATAATGAGGCAACAGATTTGAAGCTAACGGATTCTTGGAAGCCCTACTGCCATCACTAGAAATTTTGGCTAAAAAGGTGTCTTTATTGAGTTCAGGAAAATCAAGTATCCTACTCTCTGTTCTAGTGCTTATAGACCCACTGAATTTCATAGAAAATACCTTTGCAATCAGGTTCGGTGTTATCGTGAAAGTTGTTCCCTTGATAATCACCTTGAAACTCTCTGTTCTAACCTCAAAGCGTGAGGCGTAGAACTCCTTGACCAGTTCTGGGAAGAAGGAACTCCGACGAAACGAAAAGAACCGCTTCCATGATTGCGATTCCACATAATGAGCGACATCTGGAGCGTTGTGCGATAAATCATCCCATATTATGATTTTAAAAGGCATTATAGAGAGGGATTTAGTGGGTAAGGAAGATTTAGATTTGGTGGGTTTGACAGATGGAGGAGGATTAGGAACGAGGCTAGGGATTTCATCATCGGGAGTTTTCTCTGATGGGATGGAGGTAGTATGTGACGGAGATCGCCGGGGATGTCGTTTGGCTAAAGATTTTGATCTCCCCATTTGAGAAATAGGTAGGGTTTCTTAAGAAATACAAACAAGAGAGGAGAGTTAGTAAGAAATAAATAAGAACCTTGAAAACTAATACTTACAGTAAATGGAAGATGAAAGGATGTGATGGTTATCGTGCTCAGTTCAACCACTTCTCATAGGGAAACTGCATTTGTGCAGTTATCGAGAGGCGGGAAGACAGGGATTTTGAGCAAAAATACCAAATTACCCTTTAAATTTTTAAATGGATACAATAAAAGATAGGATCAAAGGGACTTTGCACCTTATGTTGTTCACTGTGATACTCAATCTATCAAATCACGTTTAATAATTGTCAGAATAAAAATCAAAACATATCTTTATAAAGAGAAATAAATCAAGACATATCTTTATAATGATTAAAATAGTCTTGTTCAAGAAATCATACCATACCATTTTTACGATTCTGACATTCCCATACCTAGCTTTCTTCTAAGTTGACAAAATCTGTCTTCCTTGAGAGGCTTAGTGAAAATGTCGGCTATCTGATTTTCTGTAGAGACAAATTCTAGCAAGATATCTCCTCTTTGCACATTATCACGTATAAAGTGATGTCTAATTTCAATATGCTTTGTTCTTGAGTGCAAGATAGGATTTTTTGATAAATTTATTGCACTTGTATTATCATAGAATATTGGAATATTGTCAAATTCTATCCCATAATCTTTCAGTTGCTGTCTAATCCATAGAATTTGAGCTACACATCCACCAGCAGCTATGTATTCTGCCTCTGCTGCAGATAATGCTACAGAATTATGCTTTCTACTTGACCATGTGATTAGAGAATTTTCCAGAAAATGGCAAGCACCAGAAGTACTTTTTCTATCAATTCTACATCCAGCATAGTCAGCATCTGAGTACCCGATCAGATTAAATGAAGTGTTTTTAGGATACCAAAGTCCTAATTCTTGTGTACCAACCAGATATCTTAAAATTCTTTTTACTGCAATCAGATGAGATTCCTTTGGAGCTGATTGAAAACGTGCACAGAGACAAACACTGAAGTGAATGTCTGGTCTACTTGTTGTTAAATATAACAGAGTGTAACACCCCAAATCGGGCCTAGTCGGAATCGGCAGCTAAGTCGGTTGAGTGAAGGGTATTTCGGTAATTTATGCATGAGTAATATGGATAATAAGGATTTAATTGCTAAGAAATTAATTAAATAAGTTTAGTAAATGAATTATCTAGTGGAACATGTGTATGGTACTTAGGAAGTGATTTGGGCAAGATTGTGACACTTGGGTTTGTAAGATGATGACAAGTGGTTTATAAGGAAATGTTAGAGTGTGATTGAAGTATATGGAAGTAGGATGTAAATGAGTTATAAGAAATAATTATCAAGTGCATTATGGGTATGGAACTTAAGATGTAGGATATTTCTATGAGAAGTGATTTAGTGTGTGCATGTGTATGGTGACTTGAGTTGAGAGTCAAAGTGAATTACTTGGACCAATGGGAAGTGGGCATGTGGATTTGGGATAAGAAGCAATTAATGGGAAAGGTAAGAGGAAAGAGAGAGAGAAAAGCTAAACACAGGAATTTGGAAATTCCCGTTCTCCCTCTCTCGTCCTCCTCTTCTTCTTTTTTTCCTCATTCTTTGCTCTTTCTCCTTGCTTCTCTTTTGGCTGGATGTGGTGCTTGTTTAGAGGTGGTTTTGGGTGAGTATTAGAGCAAGATTGAAGAGGTAAGAGTTAGTTTGGCTTGTATGTGTGTGTGGTTCTTCTCCTTCTTTATTTGCTTTTGATTTGGATATGCTAGAGTTTGAATTGAGTGATTTTCTGGGTTGTGGTTTGTGCAAGTTGGTGATGACAAGAGGAAGCTCAAGGGAAAGGAAGATTGTGGATAGAAGCTAGAAAGTGACTTTGGATCTTTGATTTCCAGGTTTGGGAAATTTATTGTATATATATGAATTTCTGTTTATATATTCGTGTATGATATAAGTTCTTGATTGTGTGGTTGATGATAGATGGTGATGGTAGTGAGTGTTGGTTTAAATTGCTCAATTGTGCATGTGAATAGGTTTTTGGGTGAAACTGGGTTGGAATGCACTTGACCTCTCTTCAGTAATTAGGTTGTATTGTGAGTTTTAGAACTCAAAATCATGCGATTCTTGAACCATTAGAACCATGAATTCCATTACTTTAAAAGTCTTAGAAATAGCCTTGGGCAAATTCTTGCTCTAATACCCTGAATTTTTGATAATACCGTAGTGTTTCTTTTTGTGACGGGTTGTTTGACCAGTATGGGTTGTGGAGTGCATATCTGGAGTTGTAGATGTCAAATTGATGTGAAACTTGTTTCATTTGAAAGCTAAGACGTAGGAGAACATTTGTTAAGAAGACCACTTTTCCTAAAAACGAGGTTTAGAGGTCAGTTTTCGCGATACTAGTTTATAGTAGAAAGCAGTCCGTTTTGGTAGCTGAGGCGAGCCTCTGTCGCGAGCGCGACAAGGGTCGCGACCTCGCGACAGAAAAATATGTTTTGAGCCTTTTCTTCTTTATTTTTGGGTCTAGGGGTGACCCGGATCAATCCTGTATCTTTTCCATCAGTTATTATGCATGTTTAGGGTAATTAAATGGCTATATCAGTAATTATTGTTGGGAAAACTTAGGAGTATGATTAAGATTAGTGATTTAGATGGTAAATAACAATAGATATAACCTTGTGAAGGTAGGTTTTTGGATGAGTACTAATATGTATTGATCTCATGAATAACCTAAGCATGAGGTACCATATGTATGAATGATGAATGGTAAATAGTATTGACATTATAGATTATATAAATGGATATTATTTGTGGCATGTTTTATCGAAATTATTGATATGAATATTGGATTTATGTTGTTAATGATGTGTGGCTTGCTGGAGATGAGGTAAGAGACCTTTGGATGTGTTTCGTGTGTTTGTGGGTGAGTTTATGGAAGGAAAGATCTTGCAAAATTCTGCAGATTTTCGGAATCATGACTCTGTCGCGATCGCGACACTGTCGCGAGCGCGACAGAGACCGATGATTCTGATGCTATGCCGTCGCGAGCACGCGACGCTGTCGCGAGCCCGCGATAGCAATAGCTTGTCTGCTCTCTGTCGCGAGCGCGACACCCGTCGCGATCGCGACAGAGCACATTGTTGGCCTGTGCCATCGCGAGCACGCGACTTATCGCGACCCCGCGATAGCGATACTTGCCCTCTGTCGCGACCGCGACAATATCGCGAGCGCGACAGAGCCGGGCCCTTCTCTCCTTCCCGCGATCGCGAAGTCCGTCGCTCGCGCGCAGCGAAGAGACTATAGTCTCTGTCGCGAGCGCGACAGGGATCGCGAGCGCGACAGATGTGTTGTGTTGAATGAGTTTTCTTTGGTGATTCCAATGTTTGAATTCCGAACTTGTGATGCCTTTAGGTTTATTCTTTGACTATTTTATGAAGTATGTTAATATAATTGAATGTATTATGTATATTTATACTTATGATCTTTTCTAAGATTATCATGTTATGTTCAAAGTGTAAATTGTATGATGCATGTTTGACTTTATGAACTTATTCATATGTCTCAACTATTGCTGATTATGTACAATGATATAAAGTATGTGATTTGAAATATGATTTGTATTATGCATGACCTGCGAGAGTCAGTCTAGTGGATAGTTAGGCATGCCTAATAGAGTCTTTGTAGCTGCAGCGCCCTTTGAACGATTTGGACCCTGATCAGGTCCCACGACTGGTTCCTCGCGAACCCCTATTAGTACGGATCCTCGCGATCCTTTTTAATGTGGTTGGATCGGGTTAAGATCCCTCATCAGTAAAATGCTTTTGTGACAAAATAAAATGATTTTCGATTAGTACCCGTAAGGTACTGTCTGGCCGACTTGTACCCGTAAGGTACTAATCAGTTCACTCGTTATCCACTATTATGAGTCAGCAGGTATTTTGATGGTTTGTTTTATTCTGTTTTGAAATAGCTATCAGAATGTGATATCTGAATGAGCAAGAATCAGTTTATGTGTATATGAATATGACTACGGGCTTCAGAAGGTAAATCTGTATCTAATAAACATGACTTTTCAGTTAACATGATTATCCGTACTTGGCATGTGATTTGTTATTAGTTTCTGAATGCTTTGAAATGATTCGATCGATGTATTTATGTATATGAGTTAAGCATGGTTTTATTGTGTACAAGCATGTGAATCAGATCGGTTGTGAGGGTAAGTATATAAGATGTAATTGTACTTTCTGCATGGTTTTAATATGAATGTGAAGTGATGTGATTATGCCTTCAGTCTCCGTTTTGGGAGTGTTTACAGCATGATATGCTATGTATTAGAGTTGTGCAGCAGAAGTGTGGTGTTTTGGATGTTTTCTTGGGTATGTGGCTCAATATGATAACACTGGTGTCGTGTTTTGGGTTATGACTGTTTTGGCCCATTCCTGATATATGTATATGATTATGTGTGTGAGTTTACGAATGAATGCCTTTATTATGCAAGTCTGTTTAGATATGTGTTTTGAATATCCGTAATTGCCATTTGAATATATTTTGCCTCGACGACCATTGTGAATGGCCGTCCATATTATTATGTTTGTTTTCCCCACTAAGCGTTATCGCTTAGCACGGGCTCTTTTCCCCGTGCAGGTGGCAGGTTTTCTTTTGTTCGAGTCGCGCATCTGCAGAGTCGGCCACATAGAAGCTAGAAGTTTTGTATCTTGTTCAGCTTTTGTAATTTGGAATTTTTGTATATCGGTGTAATAATATGTAAAGAGAATGATGTAATATTTCAGGCTCCTATTGTATAATTGTACATTTGTATATGTGTATGGTTTCGTTTAAATTATGCACGTTTCTGAATATGTATGTTCAGATTTTGTTCCGTAAAGTTTTTAATTCTTTCGTAATTATATATGTTTTGTATCGTTTCTGTTCGGTAACGCACCTACTCGTACGGCTTCCTACTCCCTTGCGGATGGGTTCGCCTACGTATGAGTTGGGGTGTTACACAGAGACCCAATCATTCCTCGATATAATTTTTCTTCAACAATTTTTCCTTTCTCATCCTTATCAATCTTTATTGTTGAACTCATAGGAGTACTGGCAATTTTTGCATCAGACATCTTGAATTTCTTCAGCAACTCCTTAGTATACTTTGATTGACTTATGAAAATACCATCAGCACATTGCTTGATTTGGAGTCCCAGAAAGGATGTTAACTCACCCATCATGCTCATCTCAAATTCTTTTTTCATAATTGCTTCAAATTCTTTGCACAAGGAAACGTTAGTAGAACCAAAAACTATATCATCAACGTAAATTTGAACAAATAAAATATGAGATGATTTATGCTTTATAAAAAGAGTGGTATCTACTTTACCTCTATTAAAACCATGAGCAAGTAAAAAACAGCTTAACCTTTCATACCAAGCTCTGGGAGCTTGCTTTAAACCATATAAAGCTTTCTTAAGTTTGTAAACAAAATCAGGATGATCAGAATTTTCAAAACCTGGAGGTTGTTCAACGTAGACTTCCTCATTTAATAAACCATTTAGAAAAGCACTTTTAACATCCATTTGATATAATCTATAATTTTTAAAACATGCAAACGCACACAAAATTCTAATTGCTTCTAATCTAGCAACAGGTGCAAAGATTTCATCAAAATCTATACCTTCCTCTTGATTGTAGCCTTGGGCCACCAATCTGGCTTTGTTCCTGACAACATTACCTTGTTCATCCAACTTATTCCTAAACACCCATTTTGTTCCAATAGTAGAACAATTTGAGGGTCTTGGAACTAAATTCCAGACTTTGTTCATTTCAAACTGACTTAGCTTTTCTTGCATAGCAATGATCCAATTTTCATCATTTTGTGCATCAGTAAAATTTTAGGTTCAAGTTGAGAGACAAAAACAACATTACCACAGTATTCACGCAAGCCTCTTCTGGTCATCATTTTCTGAGAGGGATCACTCAACAGATTATCTTTTGAATGATATTTGTGGAATCTCCAATCTTTAGGTAGATCAGTTGACTGTTCAGGCTGTTGTTCTGTATGAGTTTCTTGATCATTTTCCTCATGAATTTCAGAATTATCTTCAGCTTCTTCACCTTGATCTACACTTCTATCATATTGATCTTTCTGCTGATCTTGTGATTTCTCTGTTTCAGCACTTTGTATTTCTTTATCTTTTTCTTTCTCAAAATCTGTTTCATCATCAGACAAACTCCTTTCTCCAACATTCTCATTAGTAAAATCAAATTTAATATTTATTGATTCTTCTACTTTACGTGTTCTTCTATTAAATACTCTGTAGGCTTTTGAATTTAAAGAATATCCTAAAAATATACCTTCATTAGACTTTGCATCAAATTTAGCTAAATTAATTTTATCATTAAAAATGAAACACTTACAGCCAAAAGGTTGAAAGTAGCTGATGTTGGGTCTCCTTTCTTTCCATAGTTCGTATGGGGTCTTTTCCAGCACTGACCTAATCAAAATTCTATTTAAAATATAACAAGCTGTATTAATTGCCTTAGCCCAAAAATACTTAGGTAGGCTGTTCTCATTTAGCATAGTTCTGGCCATTTCTTGAAGAGTTCTATTCTTTTTTTCTACAACACCATTCTGCTGAGGTGTTCTTGGAGCAGAAAAAGTGTGATTAATACCAGAATTATTGCAAAACTCTTCAAACTTCTTATTCTTAAATTCTCCACCATGATCACTTTTGATACTTGTAATTTTATATCTTCATTTTGAATCTTCTTGCTTAGCTTCTTAAATGCTTCAAAAGCATCATCCTTATGAGCAAGAAATAACACCCACGTGTACTTTGTGTAGTCATCCACCACATTTAAAACATATGACTTTCCACCAATACTAGAGGGATTGATTGGACCAAATAAATCCATGTGGAGCAGCTCTAATGCTTTCTCAATAGACACGCCAGACTTGGATTTGTGAGAATTCCTGGTTTGCTCTCCAAGCTGACACGCTTTGCACAAATAATCTTTGTCAATTTCATCTTTGGAATACCCTTCACCAGATCTTTTCTCATCAGCTTCTCAATCACGTGAAAACTTACATGACCCAATTTTCTATGCCATAAAATACTTAAGTCTTCTTTTGAGATCAAACATTTTGCTTCACTTTTCTTAATGTCTTCAAGACTGACTAAGTAAATATTTCCAGATCTCTGACCTTTTAAAACAGATTTTCCAGATTCAACATCCTCAACTCTACAATGATCAACTTCAAAGATTACTCTTCTCTTCTTGTCACACAACTGACTAATACTCAAAAGATTATACTTTAGTCCTTCAACAAGAGAAACATCTTCAATAACTGGATTTGAACCAATTGATCCAGTTCCAATTATTTTTCCTTTTCGATTGTCACCAAAACTAACAGAACCACCAGTAGACTTTACCAAATTTGTGAACTTGGTTCTGTCCCACGTCATATGCCTGGAGCAGCCACTATCCATATACCATTTTTCAGTCTTGGTGCTACTTAGGCAGACCTGCAACAATTTCAAACAGTTTTAAGTACCCAATTCTTCTTGGGTCCTACAGGGTTAGCAGTAACTGTTCCAGGATTTTTAATCACCCACTTTTGTTGAACAAAGTTAGCATTCTTCTTATAAAAACAGAATTTTGAAATATGCCCCTTTTTGCAACAATAAAAGCATGTAGCAGAGGAATTTATTGCTAATTTTTTATAAGATGTCGCCTTATCAACCCTTTTTGTAAAATAATTTTTCTTATAAAAATTCTTTGATGAACTTGCATGAACTGACTTCACATTTTCAACAGTATTATTATTGCACACACAAACTTGTTTTCTTTTGCATTTTTCATGTAAAGATGCATATTTTGTTTCTAAATCAGAAAGATCATTTTTCCATTTTATTTCTCATTGCTTAGTGTTCTCATATTCCAAACTCAATGCATCAAAATTCTTTTTCAATTCAGTATGCGTCTTCTTAAGCAGGCAATATTTGTGATGTAATTCTTCAAAACAATCAAGCATTTTTTCATACTCATTTCCATCAGAATCAGAATCTGAATCACTTACCTCCGATTTTTCTGAGTTATCAGCTATAACCTTTACTTCTTCATCTGAAGATGAATCTCGCTCTTCACAATCAGAGACTGCCATCAAACCAATATGATCAGAATTTCTAGATTCTCCTTCGCTTGAGCTTGATTCTTCACTGTCACTCCACGTGGCCTTCATAGCCTTCTTCTTGAATCTTTTCTCTTTTTTCTTTAAATTTGGGCATTTGGATTTGATGTGACATGGTTTGTTGCATTCATAATAGACGATATCTCCTGTGGATTTTGAAGAGTTTTCTCCCTTGTGATGAGAGAATTTTTGATGCTGTCTTCTATAGGACTTCCTTCCTTTTCTATATAGCTTCTTGAATTTTTTGGTGATCAACGCCATTTCATCATCTCCTGTTGAATAGTCACTTCCAAACTCTGCCTTGAGGGCAATAGCTTTTAGTTTCCTGTCTTTTTCTTTCTCTGCATCTTGAGACTTAATATACAACTCATGTGAAACAAGAGATCCACAAACATTATCAAAGTTAAGAGTACTAAGATCCTTATCTAATAAAATTGAAGCTTTTGCTTCCCATCTAGGTGTGAGACCTCTTACCAGCTTAGCAATTTTATCATATTCATCAAGTTTTTTGCCAAGTGCTTTTATATCATTAGTCAATTTTACGTACCTGTTTATTACCTCAGAGATTGATTCCTCAGGCTTCATCTTAAAGATTTCATAATCAACCATCAGAACATGCAATCTTGTATCTTTAACTTGATTTGTACCTTCATATGTTGCTTCCAGCTTGTCCCATATCACTTTGGCAGTGTCGCATCCAGAGACTCTGTTAAACTCATTAGTTTGCAATGAGCAAAACAGAATACTTATAGCTTTGGAGTTCAGCTGCACAAGTTTCTTCTCTGCTTCAGTTGCTGGTTTTCTTGGAGGTTTATATCCACCTTCGATAATATCCCAGCAGTTCATGTCTTGTGATTGGATGAAGTGACTCATTACAACTTTCCAGAATGGATAATTTTCACCATTTAACATAGGAGGACGGTGTACTGAGTGTCCTTCCTTAAAAGGTGTAGCAATTGGAGCGTCAGCCATTCTTAGGATCACTCAAGGATTTTAAGCCTTAGAAAGATTGAGAACTTGCTTTGATACCAAATGTAGGTCCCAAAGACACTCAAGAGGGGGGGTGAATTGGGTGTCTTAAAATTTTCTGGCTGATTTTCTAATGGATCAGATTTAATAAAAAATATAGAATACTTAAAGACACAGAGTAGAAGAGATGTAGAGTTACAGAAAGGATATTAGAAAAGCTTGCACACAGAATTCATAGTGGTTCGGCCAACATGCCTACATCCACTCCCCAAGTTTCACTTACTTGAGCCTTTCTTCAATCTAAACTCTTTTAAGGGCAAGAGCTAAAGCCAATATACAATCCTAAACTTGTATATCTACCCTCAATCTTTTTCCCAAAGTAAAAGATTACAAACACTTACTATAATATTCTTTCTTAGGTTTCTAGCCAACCTAACTCACAATCTTTTTACAATAGAATTTCCTCACACTAAGATTACAACAAAAGCTATAACCAAATTGAGAAAAATGGATAAAGAGTGAAGTGCAAAGATGTGGAAAGTGAGATTTAAAAAATTAAGCTTTTCTCTTAAGAGGTAGAAATTCTTTCCAAATTTTTTCTAACATTCTAATGAGTAAAACATCATGTATTTATCCTCAAAAAATTAGTTTTGGATACTTAAAACATAAAGTAGCCGTTTATGGCTGTTGGAGGTCAAAACAGACAACTTAAAATTCAACTAGCCGTTTTCTAGCCGTTATTTTGTCTTTTTGTGCAATTCTGAGTTTTGCCCAGAATTCTGATACGAGCAGAAATTCAGTTAGAAATTGATAGATAGAAATTCATTTAGAAATTTCTAAAGAACCAATTTCTGACGAAAAACTAGTTTTGATCAAAAGTTCATTTTCTAATTTAAAACATTTTTGTGCAATTTTAAAACTAAAATGTGTATGCATGAGTAAGAGTATTTTGCCTCAATTTGATTTTACATTTTGATAGCCTAATTTCTTAACAACCTAAAGCGTTAAATAAATTTTACACTTTAGAATCCATGCTTGTCAAACACTTGTCCTTCCGAATTGTGATCCTCAGACAACCTTATAGAAAGTTCCCTGCATAAACTTGATTAGAGTAGAATTCTTAATAGAGTTTATTTAAGGTTTGATAATCGTCAAAATTAGAGTGTGACCTTGGGCCAATAATCTCCCCCTTTTTTATGATGACAAAACCTTAATAAACTCCAATTAGAAGTCTATCTAGGTTAGTAAAGACATGCTCCCCCTGAATATGTGCAAGGGGGTAAATAATAGACATTTGTATATATATATATGCCCTGTTAAAAATCTAACCATATTAACAGAATAACTATACCCTTTGATAACCACAAACTTTTCAGTAGCAACACTATATAGAGCAACAATCCATCTCTATATAGATCAACAATAATTCATCATCAGCAAAATCAAAACAAACCAACTGTTAATGTTCAGAAATAACATAATATAAACATAATATCCACAAAAACAACAGAATAACTCCTCATATCGTTCTCCCCCTTTTTGTCAACATCAAAAAGAGCAATAAGCAGATGCAGAAAGTAGCAAAAAGTATCAATATCACCTCAGGGATCAACATCTATCGGGTTGAGGCTGCGACCAGACTGCCCTGGTTTTGGTGGATTCCTAGTCCGCAGGATGGTGCGATTGGACTTGCGACGAGTGAACACAGGCTCATTAGGGAAAGAGACTTCGTCTTCTTCTTCGGAGACAGGGGATTTGGGCATTTTCAAAGGAGATGGAGGAGGATTTTCAGGTTTTCTGGAAATGAGCAAAGGGATTGTGGCAGCTAGCTGATTGAAAATATCACCCAATTGATGAAAGATGGTAGAGGCAGAAACAATGTGGTCTTCAAATTTTTTAAGCTGAGCTTCATCCATATAATGAACTAAAGAAGTTTCTGGGGGATCTTTGGGAACTGTGGGAGTCTGGATGCTAGGGGATTTCTCAACTGCCACGGCAGGAGGATTTGAGGGTGCATCTTTGGAAGAGGAACTTCCAGACTCAGAGACAGTAGGCGTTGCCTTAGAAGAATCTTTGTTGCCTGATTTTTCTGTAGGCTCAGCAACATTTTCAGTACCAAAAGACTTAGAGGAGTTAGGAGACTTACCTGATTTGGAGGACGAGGCACTGGACACCGAGGGCTTTGAAACAGGGGAAGGCTCTTTGATAGCCAAACTAGAGGAGGTTTTCATCCAGTTTAAGAATTCCAAATACTTGGATTGCATGGCCTCATCTAGTTTTACCAGTTCCTTTCCCTTGGTTGTGACTGGTGAAGATTCAACATTCAATTTTCGCTTTCCAGCCTTCTTGCCAGCCTCTTTGTAAAACACAAAGTTAACTTTTTCAAGCTTAAATGATTCCCCATTTGAGGTGTCAGATACCAACTTCCAGTGTTCAAACAAGCGGGTAAGAATCATGCCAAATGGTTGCTTTTCATCAACAGATCGAGTGGCCATATAGTCGAATATCAAACATGGCAAATTAAAGTCCTTTTTAGTGTAAAAGTGCCAGAGAAACACAATATCACAGTCCGAGAGATATGACATGCTACCAACCCTTGGGGTTATATATTGGCTCATACACTTATACAGGATTTTATAATGAGGCAACAGATTTGAAGCTAACGGATTCTTGGAAGCCCTACTGCCATCACTATAAATTTTGGCTAAAAAGGTGTCTTTATTGAGTTAAGGAAAATCAAGTATCCTACTCTCTGTTCTAGTGCTTATAGACCCACTGAATTTCATAGAAAATACCTTTGCAATCAGGTTCGGTGTTACCGTGAAAGTTGTTCCCTTGATAATCACCTTGAAACTCTCTGTTCTAACCTCAAAGCGTGAGGCGTAGAACTCCTTGACCAGTTCTGGGAAGAAGGAACTCCGACGAAACGAAAAGAACCGCTTCCATGATTGCGATTCCACATAATGAGCGACATCTGGAGCGTTGTGCGATAAATCATCCCATATTATGATTTTAAAAGGCATTATAGAGAGGGATTTAGTGGGTAAGGAAGATTTAGATTTGGTGGGTTTGACAGATGGAGGAGGATTAGGAATGAGGCTAGGGATTTCATCATCGGGAGTTTTCTCTGATGGGATGGAGGTAGTATGTGACGGAGATCGCCGGGGATGTCGTTTGTCTAAAGATTTTGATCTCCCCATTTGAGAAATAGGTAGGGTTTCTTCTTGAGAGAAATTAAGAAATACAAACAAGAGAGTAGAGTTAGTAAGAAATAAATAAGAACCTTGAAAACTAATACTTACAGTAAATGGAAGATGAAAGGATGTGATGGTTATCGTGCTCAGTTCAACCACTTCTCATAGGGAAACTGCATTTGTGCAGTTATCGAGAGGCGGGAAGACAGGGATTTTGAGCAAAAATACCAAATTACCCTTTAAATTTTTAAATGGATACAATAAAAGATAGGATCAAAGGGACTTTGCACCCTTATCTTGTTCACTGTGATACTCAATCTATCAAATCACGTTTAATAACTGTCAGAATAAAATTCAAAACATATCTTTATAAAGAGAAATAAATCAAGACATATCTTTATAATGATTAAAATAGTCTTGTTCAAGAAATCATACCATACCATTTTTACGATTCTGACATTCCCATACCTAGCTTTCTTCTAAGTTGACAAAATCTGTCTTCCTTGAGAGGCTTAGTGAAAATGTCGGCTATCTGATTTTCTGTAGAGATAAATTCTAGCAAGATATCTCCTCTTTGCACATTATCACGTATAAAGTGATGTATAATTTCAATATACTTTGTTCTTGAGTGCAAGATAGGATTTTTTGATAAATTTATTGCACTTGTATTATCACAGAATATTGGAATGTTGTCAAATTCTATCCCATAATCTTTCAGTTGCTGTCTAATCCATAGAATTTGAGCTACACATCCACCAGCAGCTATGTATTCTGCCTCTGCTGTAGATAATGCTACAGAATTCTGCTTTTTACTTTATTTTATCTCTATTATAATTTTATTTCATTATAATAAATAATATTAATATTATTTATTTTTAAATTATTATTTAAAAAAAAAAAAACAAGGGGCAGCAGCAAGTAGGCACCTGCTGCCCCTTATATATATATATATATATATATATATATATATATATATATATAAGGGGCAGCAGGCAAAACTGCCGTCGCCTGCTGCCCCTTTCCTTATATATATATATATATAAAAGTTGATGACGCCGCTACTAGCTGCGGGATCAACAAGGAAAAATGACCCACTTTGTGGGTCCCATCGTCAGAAGCCGCAGGTGTCAGTTGCGGCTTCTGACGCAACCCCAGACCCGTAAATATTTTTGAAACACCCCTATTTTTGTATATATATTTTTAAAAAATCACTTTCAAATCTTTGTCCCCAAATTGACCCACTAACACTGAAATATATGACCACTAATTGAAACTACACCTCCTATCACTACAAGAAAAAAAGGATTTCCCGACGGAAATTAAGGAATTTCCGTCGGGAAACTAAATTGCCGACGGAAATTCATTCCGTCGGCATATTAGTTGCAAAATTCCCGACGGAATTTTTTCCGTCGGGAAATTTACAGACGAAAATTCAATTTCCGTCGGTAATTCCCGACGGAAAAAATTTTCGTCGGCAAATTTCCCGACGGAAATTTTCCGTCGGGAATTACCGACGAAAATTCAATTTCCGTTGGTAAATTTACCGACGGAAATTGAATTTCCGTCGGGAAATTTTACAAATTAAAAAAAAATTAATAACAACAATACAAATTAACATAAATAAATAATAATAATAACAATACAAATTAACATAATAATAATAATAATAATAATAATAATAATAATAATATTAATTAAGGTACAAATTTTACTGATTTTAATTTAATAATAATAACATGTTGAATAATAATAATAATAATAATAATAATAATAACTAAAATTAACACAACTTCTTAATAGAAATAATAACAAATACTAATAATATTAGGGGTGAGCAAAAAAACCGATGGACTCGGTTAACCGGAAAAAAAATCCGAAACCGAGCCGATGGACTGGTTAACCGATTGTAATGGACTGGTTAATGGTTAGTATTTTGAAAAAACCGATATTAATGGACTGGTTAATGGTTTTTGATTCATGTGACTGGTTAACCGAACCGAAACCGAATTTTTAGTTAATTTATTTATTTTTTAATAATTTATAACAATTTATCCTAATTAAAAGTGATCATGTACTTTTTTTTTTTATTATACTAATTATTTTAAAGTTTTTAATTTTTTTTAATTGGCTATTAGTAAGTATAATAATTTATCTAATTAAAAGTGATTACGAACCGATTAATATATTTACTTATTAAATATTAATTTTTAAAAACAAATTTGCTTATATCCACCAAATATTTTTATTTTAACAACAATAATGTTATATTATAGTGAAAAAAATTTAATTTTTAAGTATCTTGAACATTTTAATTTTATTTATGAATATATTTATAATTATAGTGGTTAACCGAAAAATATTGGGTAACCGATCCGAAAATCCGAAACCGATGGACTGGTTAACCGATGGTAATGGACTGGTTAATGGACTGTAATTTCAAAAAACCGATATTAATGGACTGGTTAATGGACTGAGGCTAATGGACTGGTTAACCGACCATGCTCACCCCTAAATAATATATCTACTTAACATACCCATTAAATAATAATAATAATAATAATAATAATAATAATAATAATAATAATAATAATAATAATTAACACAACTACTTAAAAAAAATTATAATAATCATATTAATAATTAGGATAAATATTTAATAATACTAATAACAATTCCAATTAGCATACCCAATTAAAAATAATAACCATAATATGAAAAATTCTGTTAATAAATTTAAAAACAATAAAGTGTTAAGAATTATAAATTTAAACAATATTTAATATTTACCAATATTCATCTAACATAAATAAATTAATAATAATAATAATAATAATAATAATAATAATAATAATAATAATAATATTCATTATTTAATTATCTAAAAGACAAAAAAAAAAAAATAAAGAGACAGATCTGTACCTGGCGCCGGAGGAGGAGGAGGAGGAGGAGGAGGAAGGGAGGGAGGAGGAGGAGGAGGGTAGGAGGAGCGAGAAAAGAGGGAGGGAAGGGGAGGGGAGGCACGCCGATCGGCGCCGGAGGTTACAGGTGAATAATAAAAATAAAATTACAAAGAAAGTAGAGGTTATAGGTGAGAGTTTAAAGTGGCAATTGGTAGGTTTTATGTACACCCATTTTGGGCTTTTAATTTGGGGTTTTGTTTTCACTCATACTATTAAATTGGGTAAGCTAATTTCTACTTTGAATTTCAATTTTTATAATTATTATCTTTAATTTTTAAGGAAAATCATTTAATCATAATCTTGTTAATTTTATTCTTAGTTACAATCTAGTTTATTTTCTGTTCTAACTATCATAAGAAATCAGTAGAATTCAACTTATTACTGATATTAGAAAATTCAGTTACCACAAAGTATATTTGTTAAGGGGTTGTTTTTTTTTTCCTTCCATAATATTAGGATTATAAGGAATGGAAAAATTTGATAGATAGTGATACGATTCCAAAAACATCTGTCAAACTAATAAATTGATTTTGAAACACAATTGGCCTATGATTTATTTCCCTAAAATAATTAGCTCTAAAAAGCAATTGATTCTCGTAATAATTTGAACTTTAGGAAATTACCTCATATATCATAAAATCAAATGTAAAAATAGACATATATAGAAATCGCATAATGAAAGACCACTGGACCAAACTATCCATCACTGGTTACATCTTAGCTTATTTTAAGGATATGTTAATTTTAAATAATTCAATTCGCAGTTCAAAATACAAATCAAAACCATGGTACAATTCAACAGGGTGATGATACTCCACCACCAAAGGCCGGATAATAGATGTCCCCACCACAGATATCATGCAATGGTTCTAATGCAGACGTCAATGATAGATGATGCATGAAAGCAATTTATGTACTTTCCTAAACATGGGATATCTGTGACGGAACCAGATGCAGATTCAGATAACAGATTACTCAATAGAGCCAGATACAGATACAGATAATAATTGATCACATATGCCGGTTTGAAAATATTTTTCATTAATACAACATAGCAGAAATTTTAGCAGAAAACAAATGTCATTTCAAAGCAAATAGCAGATAAGTTCAGATAAATTTGATACACGGTTCAAATAAGTTCGTATAAATAGATCAATCATTTACTGAAATGTATAATAAATATAAAATAATTCCGAAACCTGTTCTCAGAATCTAAAACTCTAAAGCAGATAATATTCAATTAAGTAAAATTAGACGAATCAAAATATCAATTAAATCAACAAAATAAATAAAAAGTAAATTTGCGTAAAACTAATATAATAAAAATCAATAAATACTAGTAGAAAATTAACATAGAAATAAGTTGCACAAGTTCATTTGATAAAAGATTACAACATTTTTAATTAAATGGAACTTAATAAACAAAAATATTTTGAGTCAAAATTTAAAAGATAATTTTTTTAAAACAGATGTGTACTGTAATTACCACTCACCTGCAATTCCAAACAAACTAGAAATAGAATACGTAGGAACCACTCAATCTATCACGGGAGTATCGAAATTTCCTAATCAAACAAGAAAGGGTTAATATCCTAACGATTACAATGACTAAGAAAACTTAACAAGCTTAACGTCTAACCCACTAATTTAAAATGGGGAAAAATCCAATATTAATAATAAAATGTCTATAGATTTTAAAATAAAAATAATAATGGTGAAGTTTTCTTGAAAGTTCAAGAAAATAGAAACAATTTAATAATGCATAATTTAGTTTCAAATTCTTAATATTAACAAAAGAGACCGAGATTGAAAATGGTGGACCACGAAATTTTGCATAGTACAAACCATATGATATATCATATTAACTTAAATCTTTATCATTAATTAGAAAATGTAATATTACCATATTAAGTTATTTTTTTGATTTTATCTAAAATAAGTCTTTAAAATTAGAAAATAGACATACAAATTAGAAAGAAATGTGTCTGTTTAAAACAACGCAAAGAAATTTACACAACATAGAAAAAGAGAACAAACAAGATTCCAAAAGAATTAAAAACAGTGATTTGTTCATCAACTAAAGAAAAGACTAAATAACTAATTAATTAAAATTCTAATTATGAAGATGATCATATTACTTCTGGTGACAGGTAAACTATAAAAAATTAAATATTTTATGATTCTAAGTTATGGCAGTAAAAGACAGAAAATTTATCATAAATAATTAAATTTACACCAAGGTTAGAAGATAACTATGAACTAATTGGTCCACATAAAGGGGTATAGAAATTTCTGTGCCGGCAAATTTGTACCTTTTTATTGGAAAATATTAGGGGACCTAACTTTTACCCTTATTGTTAATTTGGTACGAGACAAAACAGCCCAACTGCGCAGAGAACAAGAGTCCTTTAGGGCAAGGTAGGTGAGTCCCACGGCAATAAACCTAGCTAATACATGGGAATTAGGATTATTACAAAGTTTAGCATTAGCAATTGTTTTCTACAGTTAGGACAACATTATCCAATTTTGAATCAAATCAACCCACCAGTCAAATTAGATTCCAATTAAAAGTAATCTGACACTATGATACAATTATTTGAAGCCATTACCGACTTTTAAGTCTTCATAACGAGAAAACATTTTAAGATTAATACATAAATAGGTCTTTGCCCTACTCTATGCTAATTTGGAAAATGAATCATTACATCATCCTTGAGTCAGTTTCTCCATCTGTACCTAACAAAGCCCTCGTTATTAAAAGACATTTACAAGCAAAAATAACGAAAATTGGAACAATTAATCTTGAAAACAAATAGAAAAGATTACCTGAGAAAAGGCACTTGCATTGACTAGTTTCTTCTTCCATGAGACCTGCATTTCTTCTTCTTAAACTCTTTCGGTCTTCGATTTCCTTCTCCTTCAACCATCCTCACAAACCATACAGGCTTCTTTCTTGTAAACACAAGATATCCCATTGCAAGACCACATACAATTCCACATCCATACCCTGTCACCACGGCTTTCCACCCAAATCCATTGTCGTTGTCTGAATCATCTTGTTTCGATGGAGGTATTTGTGGTTTCACATTGTCGCACTTTTCCAATGGAGACCCACATAACCCTGAGTTTCCTTCATATGAACTGTTTTCAAATGTGCCAAACTGCTTGCCTTGTGGTATGGGTCCTTCTAGTCGGTTATATGCAACTCGAAAGATTGCAAGAAATGTTAAATCTGCCAGTTCCATGGGAATCCTTCCACTAAGCAAATTCGAGGAGAGATCCAAGGACTCCAAATTGCTCAAATTACTCAATGATGGTGAAATGTTACCAATGAGGGAGTTATGAGAAAGATTGAGGTGGATAAGTGCTTTAAGCTTCCCAATTGAGTGTGGAATACTTCCTGTGAATTTGTTTTGTGATAAATCAATGGTTGTGAGGATATTTTGGATTTTTGGCAACATAATCTCCAACCCTTTCACCATTAAACTCACAGAATATGTATAAGTGTAATTTTGTGATGAGCTCATGTAGCCAAATACACGATCGGTATTCACCATTGCTTCAAAATGATCAAAATACGTTGCTCGTAATGACCCATTAAAGCTATTATTAGAGATATCAAGAATTCGCAACTTAGAAAAGGAATAACTGGCATTGAAACTATTAACCAACCCATGGAACTTATTGGAATGTAAGAGAAGGACTTGGAAATTGGAAAGAATTCCCAAAAAATAAGGAAATTCATCTTCAATTTTGTTGTTACTGATATCCACAAATTCTAAATCTCTACAATTGGCGACAGATGAAGGTATTCGTCCTTGCAGTTGATTGCTTTTGAAGTTCAAATATCTTAATTGGCAGCTCTTTGAGAAGATATCAAAAATAATTCCTTGAAAATTATTGATGCCAAAATGCAACACTGAAAGACTATTGCTCAGATTTCCCAAACATGAAGGAATGAAACCGCTTAAACTATTATTGGACAAGTCAAGAATTTGGAGATAATGGAGGTTGCAAAGTGAAGGAGAAACCTCCCCAATTAATTTGTTATTGGATGATAGGATGAGAACCTCCAAGTTCATAATATTGAAAATTGAATCTGGAATTGTGCCATGCAACATGTTATTGCCCAAATCAATATAAGCTAAGGAATTGCTTTGAAAACTTGGAATTGGGCCATGGAGTTGGTTGTTAGAAAGGTCTAAATAAGTCAAGGAATTGCTGCGCAGACTTGGAATTGGGCCATGGAGTTGGTTGTTAGAAAGACTTAAAAAGCTCAAACCAGGTAGAGTAACTAAGGAGTATGGTATTGTTCCATTTAGCAAGTTATTTGATAAATCAAGACGAAACAAAATTGAAGGGAGAAGAGAAGGGATGGGGCCTGTGAGTCGATTATTTGATAAATATAAACTTTCAAGTTGGGTGAGGTTTGCAAAATAATTAGGAATCTGACCACTGAAATTGTTATTTGATAAATCAAGATCAAACAAATTTGAAGGAAGAAGGGAAGGGATGGAACCAGTGAGTCTATTGTTTGATAAATCTAAATAGAAGAGTTTTTTAAGGTTTTGAAAAGAGAGGGGAATCTGACCACTGAAATTGTTATTTGAAAGGGACAAATAAATGAGTTCAGTTAAATTACCAAACAAATCTAAATCTGAACCAACAAATTTGCAGCCAGAAAGACGTAATCCTTTCAAGGACTTGAGATTGTTGAAAAAATCAGTTTGTAATAATATTTGGATTTTTGTAAAGGAAACATCCAAGTATTTGAGGGAACTACTCCAATTGGACATTGGAAGAGAGACATTGAGGTGTTCATTGAAAGATAAACCGAGCGTTTGGAGGTTCGGCCTTTGAATTAAGTTGCCTGGAAATTCCCCACGCAATCCACAATCCCTTAGTCCTAGAGATGATAAAGAAGAAGATAGATTCAATAAATTGCTAGGTTCCACTGAAGATAAGTTTAAACCATCCAACTGGACTTCCGTGAGATTGGGTAGGCTCAGAACAAGCTTGTTGAAAAGAATTGCATCCATTTTTAAGTTACTATTGCCAGATATACTAAGTGAAACCAATTTGGATAAATGAAATATATCTAGGAATTTCCCTTTCAATCCACAGTACCTGAGTTGTAGAGATGACAAAGAAGAAGGCAAATTCAGGAAGGAACTGGATTCCACCAAAGACAAGTTCACGGAGCTCAAGTCCAAGTCTCTTAAATTGGACATATTTTGAACAATTTTAACAAAAGCATTGCTATGTAGATTGAGATCATTTTCAGAAAGATCAAGTGAAACCAATCTGTCTGATAGAGGAAGATAGTTGAGGAATTTTTGACCCAACCGACAATATCCAAGTTTAAGAGTGGACAATGACGAAGACAGATTCATCAAGGAAGAAGGAGCAACCAAAGACATGTCTGCATTAGCTAAAATGAGTTCTCTGAGCTTGGTTAAGTTTTGAGCAAGCTTGTCGAAGGTATTGGTTTCTACAGTAACACCTTCATTCCAAGACAGATCAAGTGAGACCAAATTGGATAGCTGAGCGATTTCTGATGGAACTTGACCAACAAAATTGGAAAAGTACAAGTTCAAATAGATCAGGTTGAAGAAGTATCCAAACCGAGATGAAATCTGGGATCCATTGAAATCATTGTAGGAGAGATCGAGTTTTTGAAGATGAGAAAGGAAGAAAAGAGGACTATCAGAATGGATAGAACCATATAGCATACTGTTAGAAAGATTAAGACCAATTACATAACCTGTTTGATGATGGCATGAGACCCCATTCCACAAGCAGCAATCTGTTCCCTCCCTCCATGTATTTGTCTTTGGATATGAATCAGAATCAGAGGCAAATTTAATGCGAATAGTGATGGAATTTTTGAAAAGGAGCAAAGCACGGCTTTGGTGAGGATGGCAGAGTAGAGTTGAATAGGAAGTATTTGGAGGGAAAGAAGCCAAACAATTAGCATGAAAATGAAAATGAAAATGAAACAGTAGGAGACACAGAAAATGAGGAACCAACAACGAAAAAGCCATTTTCTTTTTTATCAAACTTGAAATGTATAGTTTGAGTTCTAAATCATCATTGCTATTTATTTATAGACCATTTTCACAATACCTAAGAAATGTACGTTTACTTCATTAGTTTCTTGGTTCAACACAAACGCAAAATATTAACTAGCAATAATTAATTTAGAAAAATTATACAATTAATTACAGTAAATTTTTAATCGCTTTCGTCTTGTTATAAAAGAATCATCCATCATTTTTACAAGATGTAATATTTTTGTTACGGGAGTATCAATATTTTACTTCAGGTTAAATATTTAATGCATTTGATAAATTGTTTTTTAATAAAATGTATCATCGTTTACATAACAAAAGCTAAGAAAACAAATGGCACAAGTTCAGGACTTCAAATAAAATATATTTCAATTGTAAAATGTTGAAAAAAAAATGCCAAACCGGCAAGCAGTCCTGAATCATTCCTGGCTTTTGATCTAGTCCAATCGTCTAAGGTCCCTTTGGTTGAATCGTCATTTACTTTTGTTTGAGAGTGAGACCGATCTTCTCCTTTGAAAATAATAATAAAAAAAATGTTTTTAATTTGAACATGAAAATTTGATTGAATTTGTTCTAGTTACTTTTGGACACAGTGAATGAAGGGACACTACAAGAAATTGATTAAATACCGACGGAAATTTAACGACAGAAATTTTTTCATCGCTATTTAGTTTTCCATCGATAATTCCTAACGGAAATGTATGTCCTTCGATAATTAGTGACGGACAGAAAATTCCGTCGTTAAAAAATGGAGGAAATATTTTTCCCAATTTTAGCGACGGAAAATGCTGACCATCGGCAAATATGGCCCGTAAAAAATAAGGCATTAATTGCTACGGGTATTAGCAACGGAATTTGATTTACGTCGAAATAAATTTTCATCGAGAATTAGCAACGGAAGTTTTTTCCATCGCTAGAAAATGATGAAAATTTCCCTCCATTTTTAGCGAAATTAGAGATGGAATAAAACTTCTGTTGCTAAAAGAGGACTTTAGTGACGGAAAATAACATCCGTACTAAATGTCAATAGATGGCTGGATTTAGCAACGAAAGAATATTCCGTCGCCAAATACACACGTGCGCGCGCACGCGTATATATATATATATATACACACACACACACCTTTGTTTTTTCCTCCCTCTTCCCCTCCCCTCTCTCTCCCTTCCTCCCGTCCTCCCTCTCTCCCTTGTAGATCCGGCCTCCCCCGCAGCCCCACCTCGATGGTCCTTGTCACGACCCAATTCAGTCATGACTGGTGCATAAACTACCTAAATAATAGTTAATGCAAGCCTTACCAAACTATCAAAACTACATAATTCACTCAAACCGTAGAAAGTCCTCAATACGTAAGAGAACTAAAATTTCAAGTGAAATTTTAAAATTTCAAATACATGCCAGAATTAAAGTACAGAGTATCTATATAGAATAAAAGGAATAATTCGAGATTCAAAAGTTCTACTAATAAACTGTTTGAAACATAATATGACTAGAGCAAGTACTAAAAAAAAGATCATCGCCAATAGAAGGGATAAAGTTAGAACTAGTCGAGAATAAATACTAATCTGCAAAATAAGAGTATAGAGCGGACGTGCACTACAAAAAAAAATTGATTTTACCGACGGATGTATATTCCGTCGGTAAAATTGGTATAATACCGACGGATTACCGACCAAATTTGAAATGTGTAGGTAAAAAATTCAATTTGATGAATGCCGACATTTTTACCGACGAAAATAATTTTTCGTCGCTATTATTGGTGGGAAATGTTGGCGCCAACAGTTAGTGACCGAATTACCGACGGTTATTTCCGTCGGTAATTTTTTTCCCCCATTTAATTCATGTACTGACGGAATTTTCTTCGGAAATACCAGCTTTTTTTTTTACCGACGGATTTTGCGACGAATTTGATGTCCGTCGGTAAGTAATGGGGAAAAATCTTTGTGTTAAGTTATAGCTACGGTTTGGGTGCGTCGGTAATCCGTCGGTAAAAATTAAGAAAATATTTTATATTTAATATTAATAAAATATACAATAAACAAATTTAGGGCAAAATAACCCCACTTGTCTGATCAAGTTCCTTTTTTCATAAACATCCATTCTCTTTAACTTTTCTTCTCAACCGCGCCAACTCCCCTCCTCGCCATCTCAACGGCGAGGTTATACCCACCGGCCAATCACCACCGATTGTCTATTTGGATTGTCAATCTTCCTTCCTTTCGCTTGTCTATTTGGATTGTCAATCTTCCTTCCTTTCGCTTCTAATTCTCCTTTCAAGCTCGTCGTTGTCCATGCCAAACCTTCTGCCGCCACCGCCGTTGGTCTCGCTGGCCCTGGTATTGTTCTTTATAAGTCTGGTGTTTATTTCTTGTTTCATCGAATTTAATTTTGAGAATGGGTTCGTTGTTTGATTTAGGGGCTGCTGAGGTTTTATAATTTCGCTGAAGCCCTTTAAATCCTTTTTATCACAGGGGGTTTGTGTTTTAATCTTTTTTGTTTTTTTTTCTTGGTCCCTGTCCTGCTGAGTTTAATCCGGAGATTGATTGGATTTTGTTGTACATGGATGTATTTACCGTTATTAGAATTAACTTATTGCTTGTATACGTTTTGTATCAACTGAGTATGCCAATTTGAATTTTGGTCTCCAATTTTTCCATTAATTTGGGATTTGGCTGCGATTAGTTTTGGAATTGAACAGAGGAGATTTTTAATTCAGGTAATTCATGGTTCTAAAAGTTGGGTTATCTTAAAAGTCAATATTGTGTGTATATAATTTTTTACAATTGACATAATTGTGATTTTATTTTGAAGCTTTGCTTCACCATTCTATTGCATATCTGAGTCTGTATTCTTTCATGATTAATCTCTCAAATCCATTGAATTCAATTTTAGTATAGACTTGGGATTTGATTAGATTCCCCCTTACAGTTGCAATTTAATCAGGAACTTTTTAGAATCATTTATTTATTTCTTTATTTATTTTGCAGTAGATTGGATTTAGGTATATAATTTGGGATAGATATGAGATATTTCCTCCAATGGCGTAGAATTTCCTCCAATAGTTTTGCACTGCTTCTTGTTAGATGTGATTAACCTTGCAGTAATTCTATTTTATGGTTTTATGGAAACTTAATAACAGCAACAGCAGTGTGCATATGTATTATATATTTATACAATTAGCTCTGACATTTTTTCAACACAATCGTTTTTTCTCTCCACCAGTAGCTTTCTAATCTTTGAAGAAGGAAGAATTTCATTATTGGTTTGTAGTACACATTTACACATTAAATTGGGGGCAATTGTGGACTATGCCCCATGATATTAACTTTGTTCATAACTTAATTCAATTTATTCAACAATTAGCATGATTTATAACAGACTTAACTACTGAATCTAAATAATCTACAGAGCATCATGATTTATTATTCTTCTTATTTTTTTTTTTTTTTTGCAAGAGGTAGTTTGTACAGACTAATTCACAGGCCTAACAACCAATTAGATGAGCGGAGGCGATTGAGGATGGCCCTGGATGCTGTATGATTTCATATTTTAGTATAATTTAGCATAAATCCCTTCTTTCTTGTTAATTTTTTAGAGATTTTATATGTTACATGATGAACTTTCAGGCTCGGGGAATGAATTATTTGCACAACTGCACTCCAACAATTGTGCACCGTGATTTGAAGTCCCCAAACCTTTTAGTTGATAAAAATTGGGTAGTGAAGGTATGTTTTATCTTTTCAGAGGTACTTTTAACACGTTCAGTATATTTTGAGTTGACGAATAGACTATGATTTTATATTATCCTTTTTTTGGGTTGACGAATAGGGCAAAAAGAGAGCCAATTGTCAAAAATTGGAAATTCAACAAACATACAATGGCACGAATGTTCGGTTGACAAAAATGACAGGCAGAATTTGCTGAATCAGAAAGGATGTGTTATATGGATCACAGGCCTCAGCGGTTCAGGTTAGTTCATCTCTTCCATCTGATTTCTTTCATTAATTTGTAAATTTAATATTTTCTTATTCGTTTTTAAACTCAAATCACAGGAAATAGCACAGTGGCATGTGCTTTGAGTCAAATGCTGTATCAAAGAGGAAAACTAACTTACATTCTCGATGGCGATAATCTTAGACACGGCTTAAATAGCGACCTTAGTTTCAAAGCTGAAGATCGAGCAGAAAACATTCGAAGAGTCGGTAAGTTCCATTTAAAAAGTTCTTATTTAGATTTAGTTGACGGACTGAATTCTAATAACTTGTTATATTAAATAAAATTAGTATTAATTCGATTATATTTGTTTAGGGGAAGTGGCCAAGTTGTTTGCAAATTCTGGTGTGATTTGCATCGCTTGCTTGATATCTCCTTACAGAAAAGATAGAGATGCTTGTCGCAAAATTTTACCAAATGGTGAATTTATTGAGGTAAGTGCATATAAATTCTGCTTTAAAAGTGTTGGGTAACTATAAACATGTTAATAAACATGGTGAATTTATAAACATGTTCAGGTTTTCATGGATGTTCCACTCCGGGTTTGCGAGTCTAGAGATCCCAAAGGTCTATATAAGCTTGCTCGAGCTGGGAAGATCAAAGGTATATTAATTTATAGTTTATATGCTTTTGACTAATAGTAATACTGATTTGATTTTTCTAAGTGCTGAAATTTTACATTTTCCTCGTTTTACAGGTTTTACTGGCATCGATGATCCTTATGAGCCACCACTGAATTGCGAGGTAATATATATTTTAAAGTACAGGAATATGCCATATTACATATTTTTATTATAAATTACATGTTTTTTTTATGATTAAACAGATATCATTGAAATGTAACAATGGAGACAATGCTTCACCAAGCGAGATGGCTGAAAAAGTGATTTATTATCTACAAGAAAATGGGTATCTGCAGGCCTAAAATGAAATAAAAATAAAACTGTTTTTCCCTTTCTCTAGCTAGTCCATATCTTAATTTTTGGTTTAAAATTGAAAGCAGAGAAATTTAATGTAATATAGCAATTTAGAAAATTGTTCATCCTCAAAATTTACCTGTAATTTCTTTCTTTTTTATTTTGTAAGATTCTGCAAAGAATAAAATAAGATCTGTGTATTATTATTATTATTATTATTATTATTATTATTATTATTATTATTATTATTATTATTATTATATATTAAAATTATCAATTAATATATATTTTTAATTTAAATTTTAGACTTTTTTTTATTGAAGTTATTGTGTTTAATTTGGGATTTGCAAACAGGAAATATATTATTTTTGCAAGAAATTATGAAAAAAATTATTCAAAAAAATTAATATTGCCGACAACTTACCGACGGAAAAATTCGTCACTCTCATTTTAATTGTATTAATATTTTTACTAAATAATATTTGCCTACAACTTTACCGACGGAACAAATCTGTCGCTATTTATATTAAAATTAATTAATAATTTATTAATTAAATTTACCGACGGTTTACCGATAGAATAATCCGTCGGTAAACGGTCAACGCGACCTACAAGGCGACGGTTTTTTATATAAAATTACCGACGGAATTTTATTAACAATTCCGTCGGTAATATCCGTCGGTAAACTTACCGACCGAATTTTTCGCCGGTAAATTGGTACCTACGCACGTTTTAGGGACGGATTTATTCCGTCGGTAAAATAAAAAAAGCCGTCGGTAAGGTCATTTTCTGTCAGTAAAATGGTAAAATCCGTCGGTAAAATCCATCGGTAAAATGCATTTTTTTTGTAGTGGTGGTGTTGGAGTCGGGATGCGCCCACGACTTCTCGGGTTGACCCGGAATATATATGTATCGGACCAGGAATCCTACTAATATGGAAGAATTCCATATTAGGAGAAAACCAAGGGATTATGCCCCTTGAATTTCCTCTAACCCTACAACGTCCCCTTTAATGTGCAATTAAAGGGGGTAACTCCCCTAATGGGAGTTAATTTCCTACTTATGGTGCATTCATCTCCTTTGGGAGATGAATGCCTATAAATAGGCACTTTTCCTTTGAGAAAAGAAGAAGAAGTTCTTCTCGATACCAAACCTCTGTCGGTTTCACCTCTCACCGGTTTTTAGCTCTCCAAGTGATTTTTAGACTGTGAAAGAGTTGTTGTTATCCCGCTTGTGGATATCAGTCAGACCAGTGACGCCAGAAAGGATCCTTGTAATCACTTTCGCCAAAGTATCTGCGCTACAAGAGGTAGGTAGAATATAACTCGTTTATGTTACCTCCATATATGCATGTGGCATGTTGGTATATATATAAATCCTTCGTTGGTATTAGAGCCAATATTTTTGGCGTCCTGGCATGTGGCTAAAACTGGATCTAAAATTTTATGTGTAAAATTGCTAGATCTAGGATGCATGAACCTGATATATATTTATTTAGTGTTAAAATATATATTTGTATATATTTTTCGGCTCTAAAATCGTGTATGTGTACCGTAAATTGAGGGGATGAATATGGATATTCAAAACGCTAGACTTAAAATTGAGATTTACAATTTTTGACCATACCATTGAAATCACAGACCTCGAAAACCCCCCACCGGCCGAAATTCGGAGCTCAGAATCCGTCGGGAAGGCGGCGCGTGGCTTACACGCGCCGCAAGACGTTGGGCGCGTGCGCGTGGGCGGTGGCCCACACGCGCACAAATGCGGGTCCATCACTGTGGACACGTGGCCCAATGGGATTTGGCCACGTGGCTGACCCAGGCCACGCCACGTGGCAGAGAGGTCCACCAACTGCCACGTAGGCGCCACGTGGACCACTCCTGTGGTGACACGTGGACGAATGGGATCATGCCACGTGTCGTGCTATGTCAGCACAGTGACATGTCACTGCCGCCACGTGGACTAATGGGTGATTGCCACGTGGCGGACAGGTGTCGTGCCACGTGAGCGATGACATGTCCATCATCTGCCACGTGGCAGACAGGTGGACCAACCATGTTCTGACATGTGGCACCGTAGGGTTGTGCCATGTGGCACCGTAGGGTTGTGCCATGTGGCAGGGCAGAGGGGAGGCGCGCGTGATGGCGCATCACTTCTCCCTCTGGCGGCGCGTGTGGGCGTATGCGGCCTGCTCCGACCACCAAATCATCTCCGATTTTTTGCTAAACCATTTTTCAAAATTTTTATAATTTTTTGGTCATTTTTCCAGAATTTTTTTATGACTAGAAAATAAATTCTTATTTTTTAAATAATTAAAAAATATTTTAAAATTATGGAAAATGTGTTTTCTACCTTTTAAATTATTTTAAAAAATATTTTTGAAAAATTTTTATGGATCTGTCCTTATTATTGGTTGAAATGAGTTTCAATCATATATGTTTATACATGAGTGTATTAACTACTTTTTTTTTATTTCTGTGATGTGTTACAGAAATGGTGATGATAAGGACTCCTGTTGTTCCTCGCACTCCATTTGGGATTACTTTAAGAAATGCAAAAGTGCATTTAGTAAGTAACATAAGAATGCGAAGGAAGATCCGAGCTGACGATATTTATGCAATAGTGCATCACATAATGTTTATGCATGAAAAAATGCAGGAGTGCATTTGGTTAGGTGGTTTATGTATGGGAAAGGATGATAGAGTCCTGATCAAAGCATTGGCTGACTCATTTGAATATCATACAGAACTCAGGGAGTTATTGGAAACTACCTGGTATATTGGAGATAGAATTTATAGAAAATCTATCGTCCACTTTTTGGCTAGAGTTGCAAAAAGAGGAGTGTTGAGAAACAACACTACATCTATGATGAAATTGAGAAGTGGACGTAGTGTGTATCGTCTATGGCTTCATCAATGAACTTATGAGTTACCTGATGAATTGATGAAGATGGTCAAAGAATCAGCCCTGTCTCAAGAAAGATTTTGCGAAAATCTAGACTTCTAGTTTAGTTGACATGAGTGTCAATTTTGGTTAGCGTTTAATTTTATTTAATATAATTTATGTTTCCTATTGTTATTTGACATGTGTGTCTTATTTTGGATTATTGAATTCTATTTATTGGTTGAATGAATGTGTTTATTTATTATTATAGCATTTAATTTTATAATAAATGTGTTTATTTAACTGTTAATTGCCTTGCATTATTTTATGAGTAAAATAATTGCATGTTTATTAAGTAAAGACTTAATAAATTTAAACTAATAATATTTCCCTCTTAAGTTTGAGAACTTAATAATTCAATAATTTAGATTTACTATGCATGAAATTTTGACTTGTAAGGTTGGACATTAGGAATTAGCGGGTAATCGGATACTTTTAGTAGCATTTTCGAATTGAAACCTAATAGAAAACTTTACTAGGTTATTATTTCAATTGCATAGTAAATAGCATGTATTGCCTTATCTCCTTTAAAATTGTGCATTTTTGTTCCATTTGAGATCAGAGGATCTTAATGAATACTGCTTCCAATTCAATTGTTGCAAAAACTTAATAAAGATATTAAGATGAATAAAAACGATTGTGAAATCTGGAGTATGAAAATCCAGTGTGTGCTTGAAGAGCAAAAGGCTCTTGGACCCTTAAGTTCGGTTATGACTGAATCTAAGAACGACACTACATCACAGTATAGGCGAGACCGTAATGTTTATGTGGCATAAAAAAAAAAGAATTTCACTGCTCGTGTCATCTTGCTAAGTGCAATAGATGATATCACCATTCTTCTATTCTAAACCACCAAACCAAATCAACATGGCCTCACTCAAATCTTTATGAAACATTACTTTTCGAATTAGGCTTATCCTTGGAAAGTTTGTTCTTTTTTGAATCAGGATTTGATGTTTCCTGAAAACACACACAAAAGCAGAAGATGCTAACAATATATTACTTTGTTCTAAAATGGCTCACCGGAATCAACATCAAAAGAAGCAAGGTAAATAGTACCTTTAATAGCATGGAGAGTTTAGTTTCAGACCCTTTTGCTGCGGTATTAACTGCCACGCCAGAGGAATCATGACCTTCAGTCTCTGCAACATGATCCAAAGTACAAGGACAAACTCATAATTTAATTTTAGAGGGGGCAATTGCTCTCCACCTAGAATCGTCCTTGGTGTCGTATCACACAGAGACTCAGCGTGGACATTGGCATAAAAACTCACATTAATACTTGAGAAATTGCAACAAACAATTTAGTAAAAATTGAAAGACGGTAGCTCTCTGTGCTGCTTTATGCTAATTTGAAAAATGAATCATCACACCATCCTCTAGCCATTTCTTCATTCATACCTAACACAAAACTTGTTATTAGAAAAAAAAAATGAAAATTGGAATAATCTTGGAAACAAATAGGAAAAATTACCTCAAAAAAGGCAATTGTATTAGCTAATAGCTAGTTTCTTCTTTCATGAGATTTGAATTTCTTCTTCTTAAACCCTTTTTATCTTCGATTTCCTTCTCACAAACCATGCAGGCACAAGATATCCCATTGCAAGACCAAATACTGTTCCACATCCATACCCTATCACTACGGCTTTCCATCCAAATCCATTGTCATTATATGAATCATTTTGTTTCAATGGAGATTGCGGTTTCACATTGTTGCATGTTTCTAATGGAAATCCACATAACCTTGAATTTCCTTCATATGAACTATTCTCGAATGTCCCAAACTGCTTGCCTTGAGGTATGAGTCCTTCAAATTGGTAATATGCAAACTTGAAAGATTGCAAGAAATGTTAAATCTGCCAGTTCCATTGGAATCCTTCCACTAAGCAAATTTGAAGAGAGATCTAAAGACTCTAATTTGCTCAAATTACCCAATGATGGTGAAATGTTACCAATTAGGGAGTCATGAGAAAAATTGAGGTGCATAAGTGCTTTAAGCTTCCCAATTGAGTGTGGAATACTTCCTGTGATTTTTTTTTTTTGTGATAAATCAATAGTTGTGAGGATATTTTAGATTTTTGGCAACATAACACTACAAAAAAAACTAAACTTAGTGACTGAAATTAGCGACTGCACTATTTTAGTCGCTAATTAGTGATTGATTCGCGACCGTTTTAAGAATTAGTCGCTAAATTCAATTTTTCATTTTTTGCGACTAAATTAGCGACTGAAAAAAAAAACGGTCGCTAAAATTTGGCGGCAATTTATCGCGCTATTTTTTGCGACTAAATATTTAGTCGCTAATTTTTACGACTAATTTAGCGACTAAAATATTCGTTGCTAAAATAGCGACGGCAATTTCAGTTGCTAAATTTGGAGACAATTTTAGCTACTTTATTTGCGATGGATTTAGCGACTAAACTTGCAGTCGCTAACACACTTTAATTAGCAACGGATATTTCTGTCGCTAAAAAATTTGAAAATTTTTTAAATATGAAAATAATTTTAGTCAAATAAATATATAAATAAATAAATTCCTGTATATACAAATAAACAAGAAAATAATATATATATATATATATGTATATATATATATATATATATATATATATATATATATATATATATATATTATAATAATGATAATAGTAGTACATAATATGTATCTCTCACGGGCTGGAAATGAAAGACAAAAAAGCAATGTTATTGAAACCGGACCGGATAGAAAACCAGCGAGGCTGAGGGCTCGTGGTTCGACTGGGTTCAACCGGATTTTTTTCTATTTTTTAAAATATTATTAATTAGTATAATTTTTATAAATACTACTGTATAAACACTAAAAAAAAATCTATCAAAACATTTAACATATGCCACAAATATACTAATAATAAGTTACAAAATATATTAAATATTCACCAAAAATAAGTTTTAAATATTCAAACAAATTCATTTTACATTATACATATTTTAAAAAAAAAAAGTTATTTTCATCACTCATCATCATCGTCATTCTCATTATCATTGTCGTCATCTTCATCACTATTTCCAATACCCCTGCTACAAAATAAATAACTAACTCATTCACACCTTTAACACTTTGAGTCTGACTGCTGTATCTCTTTTCTTTTCTTATTGTATTGATCAGAATTGGACAAATTAATATCATTAATTCTCATTACACTGCACCACTACACATTTTGCATTCGTTTTTTTCCTTATACCCACACTTTCACCTTTTATTTTTTTTTAAAAAAAAATTATTACTTGATTAGATATTTTTTTGTTAAAATATTTTATTTTATGAGTTGTAATTTAAAAATTAAATAATTCAATAACTGTAGGTGAAATTAAAAAAAATGGTAAAAAATTATCTTTAAGTTCACCAGCTTTAATAATTTATTCAATTTTTATTCTATTGTATTTTATTGAATTATTAAACCATTATATTGTTTTCATTAAGTCTAAATGTGATTAAATAGTAAAAAAATTAACTATTTGCTAAATAAAACTTATTAGATTATTTATTTTTTATTTTTATGAAAAGAACACTTATTTTATTAATTATTTTAAACTAAAAAACATCTTATTTCAAAAAAAAAATAAAAAACATATAATAAAATATAACCAGGTTTTGGTCGGTTCTCCGGTTTTGGCTGATTTTTTTCGGTCCAATCCGATTTTTTCAATTCGATTTTATGTGGTTGAACCAACCGGTTATACCACCGGTTCGCGGTTCAACCGGCCGGTTCGGTCCGGTTTCAATAACATTGCAAAAAAGGGAAAGAAAGAATGGGGGAAGAACAGGAAAGAGGGCGACGGAGGCCAGCACCGCTGCAACTGCCAGCCCGCACCTTCGCCTTCGTCCAGCCACAGATCTCCGCCGCTTCTGCTTCGTTCGAGAGAGAGAAGCCAGAGATCTCCGCCGCTTCTCTTGCCCTTTTCGGCCACTTCCGGTGACTGGTGGCCTCACGGACAGCAGCGGATGACTTTTAAAGCAGAGACTCTTCGACCGGTACCTTCCACGCCTCCCCACTCGCCGACAGTTGATAGATCAGAGAGAGGAGTGTCGAAGCTGCCGATGCCATTTCCGGCCAAACAGCGCCTCCTTCAGGCGCGTGACCACCAGCGGGTGACTCCGGACGCTCTGATCTTCGTTTCGATGACGGTGTCGTCCACCGGTGGAGCTTCGGCGAGGTGAGTCTCTCTTTATCTTTGTGTGTAACTTGTGTTTAAATGCCGCTAATTTCAAAAATTTATGTTCTGTTAAGGTAATCATAAACTTCTAAATATTTGATTGTTGAGGTTGATGATTAAAAATCGTTCAAGCTTGCATCGCCCTTGTTTTTGTAGATTAATATGTACAGAACATTCATGTTTTGATTCTCTTGCTTTATACATTAATAACAGCAAGATTCTGATATTGAAAATGCTATTAATTTGCTTAAGCTTTAAAAATTGTATAGAAAAGATATGCTTGATCATTATTCTTATTCTGCCCCTTTATGTCTTTTTAATAATTCTTTTTGTCCATGTTTGGTTTACTCTGTTTATTTGCGACTACTTCCTTTCTATGCGTTTTGACGTGTTAAATGTTGCTTTAGATTCCTGAAGAGGAGAAAAACCTTGGTCGTAATGATCACTTGATTCATGTTTACCATTTTATGAAAGACCCAACTCAAAATCAGGTGGGTTTGATTTTGAGTTTAATTATCAGTGATAGTTTAACTTGGTGAGGAGCTGGAATTTTAAGGGGGCCTAATGCTAGAAAATCTCAAAAAGGAGGCTAAAATTAATTTAGGGCTAAATTTAACTCTTAATGCAATTTTAATCTCTTTACCTTTGAATTTCTTAAACTTCTAAAGTAGGATTAAATTCAAAGCTTAAAGCAATTTTGAGCTCTTTACCTTTGAATTTTTTAAACTTCTATATGTATTCTCTTAACTGTTACTAAAAGCAACTTCAATTTGTTGTTAGTTATTGAAACTAACTTATCGGTGCTCATTATCCTTTCACTACTTGTGTAATTTAACAGCAGGTCAAGAATTTTTTAAACTTCTATCTGTATTCTCTTAACTGTTACTAAAAGCAACTTCAATTTGTTGTTAGTTATTGAAACTAACTTATCGGTGCTCATTGTCCTTTCACTACTTGCATTTTTGTCACTTGGTCGTCCTGAGTACCTTCAAGACTCAGACATTGTTTCCAGCCGATTTCAGGTAAGTCTTGCATACTCCCCCTGTGTCTCTTCTGCTTGTCTATGTCTCTGAAACTTGCCAGCAGCATCTCTCCTACTCGTGCACCAGTTAAGCATGGAATTTTGATATGATGTGTAAATACATATATATATGTTTTTTTTTTGGTTCAGAGAAGGGATGTCTATGGTGCTTGAGAGCAGTATCTTGGACTGAAGCACTCTGATAGTGCTCCTAAAAGGTCATATGCAACTAATCAGGTATGTAATTTTCAGAAAATTGTAATTTTAGGGTTTTATGATGGTTAGGAATATAGGTTGAGCTTGTGAATAGGCTGGTTTACGGTATAACTTTATAAAGCAATCATTTTCTTAGATTTGCACTCCGAACTTCATAGATGTCACACATGTAGAAATTTGTTTCACACAACTTGTGTAAAATTGCTGGAAACCTGCTTATTAATTAAATTCTTAAAATATTAAAGACTGAGTATTTATAGAATTAGTAATCCTAAAACTTCCAAGATTTTAAACTCAAGACCTTTATGCTAACCCTAAATCAACAAGGATGTGGAATAAGGAAAAGCCAATCAGTGAATAAATAAAAAAATAAAATGAAGGACTAAAAGACTAATAGATTATTTATAGCAAAACGTGGAAATTCTTAAAGTGCCCCTACTCTTAATTTAACTAGATTTGATGTGCAGCAATATGACTAAGGAACAAGTCATGATCCTGCTGCAACATTTCTCCCTGGCTTTAAGAAGTTTGACCCCAAGTTAAAAGCCAAAACTGCTCCTAAAGGTTAGGAGCAACTTATTGGAACTCTTTTTTGGTTATCTATGTGTAGTTAGATTGTTGCTTCTAACCCAATTTAGCAAGAAACTCTTCATTACCACTGCCTCTAGTGGAAAGCACTTGATAATCAAGAATATTATCATTTTGATCTCTTTGATTGGGTGTTAGAGGAAGTCGAGTGGGAACTTCATCATTAAATATATCACCATCATGCCCTTTATATGGAGTAATATCATAATGAAGGTATAAACCATCCCATGTCATCAGGCTGCTCATCATTAAATATTTTGGTTAACTATTGTTGAATTTCTGCTTTTGTATTCCTTCTTATTTTGATGTACAGTGGTTGGAATCTACTTTGCATGGATTCAAGCAACATGCACCATTTTGTTGGCACTGATAATCCCTGCATAAGTTGGGGCCATGCTGTATATGGTGAACTAGGATATGGTCCTAATGGACAGAAGTACATAATTTGGCAATGTCCTTTTTTTTTTTTATACCAGGTTTCCTTGTATTTATTTTGCTTGTGTGTTTGTTTCTGCATAGGTCTTCAGCAGTACCCAAGAAGGTGGAGATTCTTGAGGGAATGCATATTATTGGGTAAGCAAATTATTATTTTTATCTATTTTAGAAAAATCTGTTGACCATGTGACTCGGTTTATTAAATTATATTTAAGATATGCTTGACTTTAAGTTGGTAATATGTTTTTGGAAATTTTATACAATATATTGGTTAAATTATGAATATTTATACAGTGTGATGATAATTAATATAGGACATGTTGATAGAAAATTGAGATTATATTAATTATCCTATGTTTTAATATCTAATAATTTGAAAATTTTATTGGAAATTTATAGGTATCGGAGTTTGATGAAATGCTGTTACAGATAACAACATGAAAGGCATGTGCATTATTAGTTGCTGCATGTGATAAATGATAAAGAGTTTAGAAAGGTATTGTAAAGTTTTTTTTTTCTTTTTTTTGCATATTGTGAAAAACCTTGTTAGCTGTGATTCTAATTGCACTATTTAATTTGAATTAGTGCCTTTTATATAATTTAATTTAATTTTATTATATTATATTTTTTAAATTAATAGTATTGTAGTAGCATAATTTTATTTAAATTAGTGCTTTTTAAGTATAGTACAATTTAATATACTTTTATGATATTATATTTTTTAAATTAATAATATTAATAATATTGCATAATTATTATTTATGTAAATTAAAATTTTGATGTAATAATAATAATAAAAAAAATAAATTGAAAATAATAATGAAAAATTTAATACTTTTTGCGACGGAATTTTTGGTCGCTAATATTTTTTTAATATCTCCAGCGACTGCTTTATGGATTATTTAGCGACGGAATGTTTTATTTTTAGCGACGGAATGTGTTGTCGCTATTTTTAGCGACTGTTTTATATTTTGGTCTCAAAATTTCTTGCGACGGCCAGATTAGCTACAGTTAGTCGTTTTGTCGCTAAAAGTTATTAGCGACTGAATTTATGGAATTAGCAACGAAATTTCCGTCGCTAATTGCCTGTTTTTTTGTAGTGTAATCTCCAACCTTTTAACCATTAAACTCACAGAATATGTATAAGCATAATTTTCTGATGAGCTCATATAGCTAAATACACGATCAGTGTTCACCATTGCTTCAAAATGACCTAAATATTCTATAGGCAATGGTCCATTGAAACTATTGTTAGAGAGATAAAAAATTCTCAATGTAGAGAAGGAATAAATGACATTGAAACTTTTGACCGATCCATGGAATTAATTGGAGTGCATCACAAGGACTTGCAATGTGGAATATTTCCCAAAAAAGGAGAAGTTAGTTTCACCTATAGTTACCGAACTATTGCTCAAATTACGCAAAAGTAATGAAAGAATTTTTTTTTCATAAAAATCACAGAACTTAACACTTATATATAAAAACATTATTTAACCGTTTTTCGGTGAATGACTTACTGGAAAATCTATTTGGCATATCTAGTCAGTATGTCTTGCACACATGGCATGCTAAGTAATGCAAAGTCAGCATTTGACGTGGCACGTATACCAAGTCAGCAAACACGTGGACAAGGAAAATGGGGTTGAATTGCACGTCATCATGCCATGTGGCGGATGACATGGACAAAGTACCATATGGCATGCTGAGTTGGTAACACGTGAACTGCTACATGCACAAGTCCCATTGACTGGATATGCCAAGTAGATTTTCCAACGAGTGTTTCACCGAAAACCTATTAAAGTGATTTTTCTGTATATAAATGCTAAGTTCAGTGATTTTTAATTACGTTTGCGTAATTTGGACAATAGTTTGGTGACCATATGTAAAATTAATCCAAAAAAAGAAAATGCATCGTCAATCTTGTTGTTATTCAGATCCACAAATTCCAAATCTTTACAATTGTTGATAGATGGGGGGATTCATCCTCGTAGTTGATTACCTTTAAAGTTCAAATATCTCAATTGACAACTTTTTGAAAAGGTATCATAATTGTTTCCTTGAAAATTGTTGATGCCAAAATGTAACACTGAAAGACTATTGCTCATATTTCTTGTAAGGACCTAAATAGTACTCTAGAAGGATTTGCAGAGTTAATTGAATAAAAATGGTACAAGAGTAATTGTATAAGTGTGAATTGTGAGTTAAGGATATATTTGAAAGAAAATTGAGTTATTAAGAGAAAGAATTTAGATGAGTGAGTAAGTGATATTTTGCCAAAAGATTAAAAGGATATTTGCTAAGGATTTATTTATTTTAGCCTATTGGAGAGTGGACATCCAGGGGGGGGGGGGCGTTAAATGAAAGAAGAAGAAGAATGTATGGGAGAGAGAGGGAAAAAATATTTTTCCTTTCTTTTCCTCTCCTTCTTCCTACGTGAACCTTCTTCTTCTTCCTCATTTCCTTTGCTTCTTCTTCTTCTTTGGTTGATTTTCACGGGCTTTGAGTTGAGATTGAATAAGATAAGTGGTTGGGTGCAAGGTAAGTAGAAGTTGAAGTTGTTTTGCTTCTTCTTATATCTTGTTTAGTTGTGTTTTGGGTTATTAGATTAAGTGTGTTTTGATTCGTTTATGCAAGAATCTGCGGACAAGAGGAAAGACAAAGGCAAAGAGAAGATTAGAGCTTGAGGAAGAGTGGATTGAGCTTCTTTTGAGGTTTTGGAGTTATTTAATTATGTATGTGTTTATATGTTTTTGGATTGTTAAGGCATGTTAGAGTTAGATAAGGTCAAGTTTATGTTAAATTAAAGTTTGGTTGAGTGATTATATGCATGTTTTTGAGTTGTTATGGGTTTTGGAGTGTATATGTAAGATTGTGGTTTTGGGTTGTCTTTGGACACCCCAAAATAGAGCAAATTTGCGTGTGTTTGAGGTTCCACACGGCGGTATGATTTTGCTGACCGTCGTGTGAGCTTGCCTAGTGTTTTATGTTTGTCTACGTTTTGGCTTCACACAGTGGTAAGGACGAGCCTGACCGCCGTGTGAGCATGCTAAAAGCGTTGAGTTTGGCTGTCCGTGGCTTCACACGGCGGTAAAGATAAACCTGACTGCCGTTGTAAAGTGCTTCTGGACTGGGAGTTCGAGAGTTCATCCGTTTACACGGCGGTAAGACATTGTCTGACCACCGTGTAAATCGTTTTTGGATGGATAATTATGGTGTGATCAGTTCACACGGTGTAGACACGCGGGTCCCCGAACCCCGGCATAAATTGAAAATGGTGATTTTTGATCCTTGATTATTCCCTCCGAAAAAAAAAAATATATATATAAATATGTGTGTGTGAAATTAGGTAATTAATTAAGTGATGTTGTTAGTTAATTAAGTGGTTAATATTATTGTGTTAATTAAAATGCATGTAAAATTAAAGTTGAAGTGTGTAATTAATTAGATAAAATATATATATGTATGATAATTTAAATGGATTAATTAGTGTAATGTTTAATTAATAGAGAGTTTAATTAATATGTATGTTTAATTAATTAATGTGTGTGTTATTTGACATTAAGTTAAATTAATTAAGAAATGAAAAACAAGGGGATTATAGAGGAAATTACCATGTGCACCCTTAGCCCTAATTTAGGGGTATAAGTAGAATAAGATGAGCAAAAAAGAGGGGGGCTCGGCAGATCAAGAAAGAAGAAGAGAAAGGAAAAGAAAAAAGAAAAAGAAAAGAAAGAGAGAGCAAGGAGGAGCCGGCCATGAAAGGAAAAAAATACCAAAAATTAAACACAGAGGGAGTAGGAAAATAAAGAGCAAAAGAGACACAGAGCAAGAACAAACAAAATAAAAGAAACCAAAGGAAAAAGAAAAGGAAAACAAAGAGAGAAGAGAGAGGCAGACCAGGAAGAGTGAAACGCAGGCCACCGGAGAGGAAAAAGGAAGAAAAAGAAAAGGGGAGGAAGCGTCGCCTCCGCCGGCCAGATCCGGCCACCGATCGTCGCACACGCCCCGCCGCCGTGGAGAGGAGGTCTGGACGATTCAGACGACGCCAACCGTTCTTCCATCGGAGTCCGGCAGCCGGCGCGTGAGGAAGAAGAACCCGGACCGTTGCAGCGCGTTTTCTCGGCGACGCCAACTTCCGATCAGCGCGTGGACACCGTCGGCGGGTTCCTTGGGCGCCGATCTTCCTTTCGGCGACGGTGGTGTCGGTCACCCCTCCTCCGGCGACCTAAATTCGGTAAGCCCCTATTTTCCTTATATTTTATATTATTATTATTATTATTATTATTATTATTATTATTATTATTATTATTATTATTATTATTATTATATATATATATATATATATTTACTTATTTATTTAATTTCTGTTTTTATTATTATTATTATTATTATTTAATTTCTGTTTTTATTATTATTATTATTATTATTATTATTTAATTTCTGTTTTTATTATTATTATTATTATATATTTATTTAATTTCTGTTTTTATTATTATTATTAGTATTATTATTATTATTATATATTTATTTAATTTCTATTTTTATTTTTATTATTATTATTATTATTGAGTTCTATGGTTATTTAATTTTATTGATTTGTGATTATTATTTAATTTTATGTATTATTATTATTATCATTATTGATTATTGTTAGAATTTAGTTATTTATTTATGTATTCATTTATTTATTTATTTAGAAATATGTAATTATTATATTATTTTATGTATTTGTGGTCTGTAATAATAAAATAATTTTCGACCGCTCTTAAAAAGAACCACCACACAAATGTTTTATACCAAAATGAAATGTTTACTAAATAAAATTGGACCAATGTCCTATTTTTACCCAATAAAATCATCACATAAAAATTATTTTTTCTTTAATTGTGCATGAGAGGACCAACGTTCTCAATACTAATAAATACCCCGTTTTATGTATTATTTATATTTTATTTACAATGGGGGTTGTATTCCGCCCCTAATTTTATTGTAATTTATTTTTATCTTTATTTTTATATTTATTTATCGCTTTTAAATGTAAATGAATGCGCTTTAATTTAATGTATAATTATGTGAGATGAAAATGAAATTTTATAATTTAAAAACTCATTTATAATTAACCAAGACATAAATAAGTGTGAAGTTCCGAACACCATCTCTGGTTTAGACCGATAAGAGGTTAAACTTTTTCAATTTCTTGTAAATTGGGTGGCGACTCCAAAATACCTCAAAAGTGCCTGAAGGTGTTATGGCGATTAATGGTCCTTTTCAATGTTCTATTGTGAAAGAAGGTGCCGAAAATATCTCATAACACTACAAGAAAAATAGCCTTTAACGAAGGGAAATCCGGTCGTTAAAAGTCGAAATCCGGTCATTAAAAATCAATAACGACCGGAAAATCCGGTCTGTAAAAGCTCCTTCGTTAAAGGTATAAACGACCGGATTTTGAATCCGGTTGTTAATGTTTTTAACGACCGGAACGTTTCCGGTCGTTAAATACTGATTTTTAACGACCGGATTTTCCATTCGCTGATTATGTTCACTTTTAACAAAGGGAATTCCGATCGTTGAAAATACCTTTTAACGACCGGATTTTCCCTTCGCTGATTGTGCTCACTTTCAACGAAAGAAATTCCGGTCGTTGAAAATACTTTTTAACGGCCGGATTTTCCCTTCGCTGATTGTGCTCACTTTTAACGAAGAAAATTCCATTCTTTAAAAATTGCTTTTAGCGACCAGATTTTTCCTCCATTGATTGTGCGCACTTTCAACGAAAAAAATTCCGATCATTAAAAATTTCTTTTAGTGACCGAATTTTTCCTTCGCCAATTGTATTCACAGCTAACAAACAACAATAACCAATATAACTATACTCTCTGATTTATCATAATACACCAGACATAAATACCAAAAGATATTTTAAAATATAAATTATTTTATAATATTACATGTAGGTACATATCATTTACATATATTTTATACTAAAATATATTAAATTCTTTTCATATATTAAAAAAGAAAAATTACAAAAGTATAGTCAAATTTACAAATTAAATAGTATTCTATTTGGCATAACTCCAAATAAAATAAAAACTATCAATGACATGTAAGTTCAAGAAAACAACTCTTCTCTACACTAATTTCTATTCAAAAGATTTTTGAGAAAAATGTGAAAAATAAACATTCTAATTTTGCTGTCCAAAATTTTGAAGACTTGCAAAATGTATAACAAAGCTAAAATTAATATTCACAAGCAAAAATAAAAATATCACATAAAAATATAAATAATAAAAAGTATGAGCAAATAATGATTTACAAAGTTCAATAGTTTGCTACATTAAGAAAATTAACATAAATTTATGATGTGAAGTTCAAGAATTGTCCAATACTAGCATCCACCAAAATCAGCAATTGAATCCAAATACAAAACAAAATGAAAAATAAAAATAAAAGAAAGAAAAAGAAAAAAAAATATATCACTAACCATGCCATTGTGAAAGCAAGATGTTTTATGTACTGTTACAGAATACATTCTAAGGACATGTTTTATGAATCAGAAACCCTCTCATTGACAGTTAGCTAAATCAGTCCTAACATAGAGCTAACCAAGTTACTATGAGAGCTTAGCAAGTTTGAGTTTGAGTTTAATTTTCTTAATGTAGCAAAGTTTGAGTTTGAGTTTGAGTTTGAGTGTATACAGCAAAGCACGTGAGTGTATACAGCAAAGCACGTGAGTGCATACAGCAAGGTCAAAACTGTAGGTGCTAAATATTGGTTTAAACATCCAAACAAACTTATCAAGTCGTCTATGGAGTGGGAAATGCAGGTTTAGGTTTATCCTTCCAAGGAATGGAAAGAAACATGGAGTTGGTTAAAAATTCATCAGCTATATCCAACGACTGGAAGACAATACAACTAGAGAAACATTTAAAAATTTTTCCCAGAAACCATGGACATTACCAACCTAGCTGGTATTTGGATAAGCACATGGAACAATATCAGATATCAAATTCCCATCTCAAGAGATGAACTTGAGCCTGAATTTTCATTTCCAGATATAAAAAAGGAAAAAAAAATCCAACTAGAAAGTAAGAGTTAAACAGGCCTACAGGGGAGAGTACAGGACTGGACTCTTATCTATCTTGGGTTGTAATAGACAACAAACAAGAGGAGATTGACTCTGCAGTGGATCACACCTAATTCTTCCATTTCAAGAAATAAGGTAGTGGCAAAATAGCCATTGGGACATGTTACCATCTGAGTAGTTGTGACACAAACCACGTGTTCATCTGCTAGAGGATAATGAGGTTTCCCTGGCACTACTACCAACAACAAAATTATATCAAATATGAAGTCATTAAAACATTATCTACCTCCAGTGACTTTGAGTTTACTAATTTCATTCACAAGTCAGAGGTTCATCGACTTATCATTGTTTTTCCAAGAAGTAATGGAAACCTTCAGAAAATACAATTAGGTCGTTCCAGGTCCAGCCTTATTAGAAATTATGCTGATCAAATCCATCAGTAGAGTAACAAAATGGAATTCCAAGGCTCTGCTACTCTCACTCTTCTAACAAATTTCTATTAAAAAAGATAGAAACCTAAAAACTTGTGACTCAAAAAGATATAAATACTTAGATGATCAGTGCTAAATAATCCATTTATCAACTAAGTTAAATTATGATTATAATCTATGTTCTCAAACGATGTTATTACAAAATGATAATTTTACAGATTAGCAAAACTGTAAGATCTCTACAGAGAAAAAATATCCTATCCAATAAAAGTCAAAAATAAGAAGTTGAGCCCATTAAATGCCATATATGTGTAATGAATTGTGAGAGCATAATCAAACAAGGAGCAGAAAGGTTCTACAAGTACTGCACATTTACAAAAAGAAAGTACAAAAGCTCATGCCATTGTTCATGTTCCTGGTGGTATGCAATTAGCCTATTACAGTGCATAAATAGAATTCACCTGCAAATATAAACTTTTTTTCTGTGGAACTAAACCCATTAAAGCACTTCAACAGCAACACAAAATTCAATTGAAAATAGAAAAATGTCACTGTGCACATTCTTAGGAAGAAATTCGATTAAAATGTCCGATGACGCTTCCTATTTCTGATGGCACTAATGCGATGTCATGTCCGACTGATGCCACTAGTGAATGGTTAGAGCAAAATACATATATATACCTTTATACACATCCACAATTAGACAGATATGAAGTGAGAAAGGAATCAGATGATTGAAATCACAATCAATTAACCATATACACATTAACCTTAAAATTAGGATTGAAATTCACAATAAACAGTATAATTTTGAAGCAATTAGGGAATAAAACTAACCTTAAAAGTGGTTGCTGGTGACCGGAGGTGGCTCAGATACGTCGGTTCGGTATTGGACACAGGTGACCGTCGATGAAGATTGAAAACCAAAATGAAAAATGCTGAAAGAAAAGAACAGGAACGTTAAGAACAGGGGATGGTCGCCGGCGAGCAATAGACGACGAAAGAGCGGCGACGAGGGCGAGTGGCGACGGCGATGAGGGCGAGTGGCGACGGTGACGAGAGGTGAGCTGCGACGGGCGACGGCAGCGATCAGATAGCACGCGAGGGAGACGGCTCTAGAGGCAGCAACAGCGGCGATACTTGACCTGCGACGGCGGGGTGGGGTTGAACGGCGGTGAGGGAGCGAGCGGCGGCGGGGTGGAGGTCGACGCCGGATCTGGCGCCTGGAGGCTGGCAAGGGAGGGGAGGTGCGATGAAGGAGGCAACGCAAAAGGGCGGCAGATGGGAAAATGGGTTTTGTAATTTTAGATTATATTTGCAGGTAAATGATTTGGAAGTCCAACTATTTTGTTTCAACCTTTCAACCTCCGGATTTTGAGCCTTTTAGCGATAGGATTTAAACCCCTCGTTAAAATTTGAGTTCTAACGACCGGATTTACTTTCCTTCGTTATTTGTATCCTTTTACGACCGGATTTTAGCCTTTCGCTAAATTTTGGTCGTTAAAACTCAATTCTCTTGTAGTGTAACACTTAAGATCGGAAAAAACGCGAACCTATCCCTCGAATCCTAAAAGCGGATTCCCGATGAGGGCCTTGCTGGTTCCGGCGCGCGTCACACACGGCAGTATGGATTTCTTGACCGCTGTGTAAAGTGATTCCATCCTGTTGGTTTTTGGGTTGTGTCGTTCACACGGCGGTTTGATTTTTCTTACCACCGTGTAGATTTCACACGGCGGTAAGACTTGGCTTGACCGCCGTGTGAAAGTGTTCTGTGTGTATGTTAAAGGCTTATTTGTGTTGTAGTTATTTGTATATGTTATATGTATACTTTAATGTTTATAAAGAATAAAGTTATTTGAATATTATATATATATATATACACACACACACACATGTTCACTTTAATTTTACAGAGATTTGCCAAACTTGTTTTAAAGCCTATTTATAGACCTAGTGATATGAGTATGTTCAAGCCTGAATCATCATATTAGTGGATAGATAAGTATGATTATAAAGGGCTAGAGTTTGCAGCTGCTAGAGTTGGCCCCGTTTGGATCTAGAGATTGGCCCGTATGGGTTTAGAGTTTGTTACCTTCAGGTATCTAAAAATTTGAGACTTCGGTCTCTAAATGTTTGGTACTGTTAGTCAGTATCTAAAGCACCCACATCCACCATCGATGTGATTTCAGGCTATAGTTAATATATGCTTGTGAGTGAATAAGTGGAGATATGCTTTATGTAATATATATATGAATGCTCAAGTATCTGACCTTATGTGAGATGTAATGATACCTTATCTCTCATCGTATATGGACAAATGTTAAAGTAAGGAATATGTATATGTATATGATCAGCATAGGATACGTATCGTATGTGTGCATGTTCATGATAGTTGTGTGCTATTGATATGTTTATGTGTAATGTTTGTGACTTCGTAAGAAGTCTTTTATTTCTGTATATCCCCACTAAGCGTTATCGCTTAGCACGGGTATTTTTTCGTATAGGTATGCAGGTTCGGTTTGGTTGCGAGGGTCGTTCATCTGCTGGCCACTAGGAGTTGTATAGTGGAGTTTTTGCTTTTGTTTTGATCTTTTTGTAATGTTAAGTAAAGTATTTATGTAAAGAACATTATGTAATGTATAGATTTGTAAAGGCATGAACCTGTATATATATGGTTAATGATATTTTGTAACATATACGTTTAAAGTTTATTAATTTAAGCATGTTTGTTTAGTGATGTTTCTTTCCATTTATGTGTGTGCGTAGCGACTCCGATATCCTCCCAATGGGTATTGGGGCGTTACATTTCCCAAACATAAAGGTATAAAACCGCTTAAACTATTATTGGACAAGTCAAGAATTTGGAGATGATGGAGGTTGCAAAGTGATGAAGAAACCTTTCCAAATAATTTGTTATTGGATGATAAAATGAGAACCCTCAAGTTTATGATGTAGAAAATTGAATATGGAATTGTGCCATGCACCGTGTTATTGCCCAAATCAATATAGGATAAGGAATCAGTTTGAAAACTTGGAATTGTGCCCTACAACATGTTGTGAAAATTGATATAAACTAAGGAATTGCTTTGAAAACTTGGAATTATGCCTTGCAACAAATTGTTGCCCAAATCAATATAAGATAAGGAATTGCTTTGAAGACTTGGAATTAGGCCATGGAGTTGGTTTTCGGAAAGTTCTAACCTTCTCAAATAAGGTAGAGCAAACAAAGAGGACGTATTGTTCCATTGAGCAAGTTATTTGATAAATCAAGAATAAACAAATTTGAAGGAAGAAGGGAAGGGATGGGACCGGTGAGTCTATTGTTTGATAAATCCAAAGACCTAAGTTGGGTTAAGTTTGCAAAACAATTAGGAATCTGGCCAGTGAGATTACTATTTGAAAAAACTAGAGAGACAAGATTTTTGAGGTTTCGAAAAAAGGAGGAAATCTTATCAATGAAATTGTTATTTGAGAGATACAAATAAGTGAGTTCAGTTAAATTACCAAACAAATCTAAATCTGAACCAACAAATTTGCAGCCAGAAAGACCCAATATTCTCAAGGACTTGAGCTTGTTGAAAAAATCAGGTTGTAATAATATTTCGATTTTTGTAAGCGAAAGATCCAAGGCTCGGAGGGAACTACTCAAATTGGACATTGGAAGAAAGACATTGAGGTCTCCATTTCCCCATAAATCGAGCGATTGGAGGTTAGGCCTTTGAAGTAAGTTGCTCGGAAATTCCCCGTGCAAACCACAACCTGCTAGAGAGAGAGGTGATAAGGAAGAAGACAGATTCAAAATATTACTAGGTTCCATTGAAGACAAGTTTAAACTGTTTAAGTGGAGTTCTGATAGATTCGGTAGGCTTTGAACAAGCTTGTTCAAAAGAATTGCATCCATTGTCAAGTTACTATTGTCAGACATACCAAGTGAAAACAAATTGGATAAGTGAAAGGTATCTAGGAATTTCTCATTCAATCCACAATATCGGAGTCGGAGAGATGACAAAGAAGAAGGTAAATTCAACAAGGAACTGGGTTCCACCGAAGACAAGTTTAGGAAGCTCAAGTCTAAGTCTCTTAAATTGGACATATTTTGAACTATTTTAATAAAAGTAGTGTTGTCTAGTATCAGCTCATCATTATTAAAAAGATCAAGTGAAACCAAATTGGACAATTGAGAGATTTCTGATGGACCTTGACCTACAAAATTGGAAGAGTTTAAGTTCAAATGCATCAGGTTAAGGAAGTAGCCAAAACGAGGTGAAATCTGAGAGCCATTCAAATAATTGAAAGAGAGGTCGAGCTTTAGAAGATGAGAAAGGAAGAAAAGAGGACTATCAGAATGGATAGAACCATATAGCATAATGCTAGAAAGATTAAGACCAATGGCATAACCTGTTTGATGGTGGCATAAGACCCCATCCCACAAGCAGCAATCTGTTCCCTCCTTCCCAAGTATTTGTCTTTGGATATGAAGGAGAACCAGAAGCAAAATTGCGAATAGAGATGGATTTTTTGAAAAGGAGCAAAGCATGGCTCTGATCAGGATGGCAGAGTATAGTTTTTGGAAAGGAAGAAAGCAAACAAGTAGCCTCAAAATGAAAAAGAAACAGAAGAACACACAGAAATTGAGGAACCAAAAACGAAGAAGCCATATTCTTTCTTATGAAGTTTGAAATGGACAGTTTTGAGTGAGCTTCAAATTCTAAATCATCACTGCTATTTATAGATTACATTACATCATAATTTTAATTAATCAATAAGACTACCATAATGGACTTTACTTGGAAATTCGTAATCATTAATAGAGACAAGAATTAAGACCCCAAAGCACATGCAAAAGGGAAAGGCTTGAAACTAATTAACTAATATTTGTTTGACACATGGACATGGACATGGACTCTTATTGGCTTATTCAATTCAATCACATACGTGTGATGTTTCTTGTCCATTAAATCTTGATTTCCATGGAAGAAGGACATGCTTGAAAATAAGTGCTTCAACTTCTACATTCTATTAACAAATTTCAAACTTTTGTTGGATTAAGGCATTGAAACAAATGCTTAACGCAATTAAATTAGATTTTGAAATCATTAATGAACTTGGTTCTTTAGTTATTTTTCTACTCGAGTTATTGGCACTTCTAAAAATTAAATTGTGTGAGAGACAATATTGATCTATTTAGAGCTCTAATTCATATCCTACATGATATTAATGTTTTGGAACTCACCTACACGTAACCTGTAAGTAGGTTATTCTTCAGAATTAAAGTGTACAACTTAGGGGGTGTAACAAGCAAGTACATTATTGGATAGATATAAGTATCACAGATTTGAATGTTAAACAAAACAGGGACTGTTGTAATTATTTAAGTATAAATTCTATGAGGACTTTTAACAAACAGCTTGTGGGCAAAAGAAATTGAACTGAATAACTGCATACTTTATTCATTCAAATGCTGCCTTCAGATAGGAGAATTCGTAAAGAGCTCACAGCAACAAATAGACCCACTAACACTGAAATATATGACCACTAATTGAAACTACACCTCCTATTAACTTGGAACAAACAACTTCCACTGACATTCAACGTATGACTTGTTCAAAGAGAATGGAAAATAAGCAAAGTAAAACAGTAAAACTTAACCATGTAGACAAAGAAGATAGATTTTGGTCCGTACCTCACATTCTCTGTTTATTTGGAATCATCATCTAGCAGTTTCTTCATTTGTACTTAACAGAAACCTTGTTATTAAAAAAATAATAATAATAATTGATAACAACCTAACTCTTCAGAGGCTCTCCTCCAGCAAGTTACCTGAAAAGAACTCAATAGAGTCGTCGGTTTCCGACAGGGGAAGCTCCGACGATCAAGTCAGTCCCTTAGAGAAAATTAGGTTCTTTTTAATAGAGTCTAGAGAGAATTTATGTACCTGTGATCTTCCTTTTTATAGAGTCCTTCCTTTGCTCCTGAATAGGAAGATATCTCCTAATTAAGAGGAAATCATGCTGATTTCCTGATTGCAAGTTGTTTCCTTATCTGCACCCGGTCAATGAATGATTCCTAGCACTTTCCTTCTTTGATATCCCAGAATCAGGGCACTATACAGGAAATATCCGGAGTTAATGACTTTCCATTTACGACCACCGAACTATCCAAGATAACCGAACTACACGCTCGTTTAACAATCATTGTGACTTTATACTTGCCCGGTTTACAACCTCAGTGGGGAGAGGATAACCGAGCTCTAGTTCCTCAAAGCCCGGTTATCATAAGTCCCCCCCAAAGAAAATGACATTCATGTCATTGAGTTGTGAAAGGACGCGCGTGAGCCGTAATTATCAGATTTCTAGATCTGCCATCCGCGTGACTCCTCAAAAGGTGAGAACAGACGCCTCGTTCATCGTGAACCAGCTGTTGTGTCAGATCCTGCAATAATGGCGTCTCTTCGGTTGTCACGCAAGAAATAACCGTTGTCCTTGTCCCCAATGAAATCCTGCCACCTGTCCTCTCCTAAACGAGGCGAGATTCCTATAAATACCTGCTTCTTCTCCCTCTTCTCACTTTCGTTCTTTTGGAGCATTTCATCTTTTTACTTTCCTCTCTTTTTTGAAGATTTGTGCGATTTGCTATTCACTTGTTCTTTGTTTGTTCTTCATCTGTTCTTCACTTGTTCTTCGAGTTTGATCTCTTAGCCTCCCCAACAAGATCGCAGGTTAGTGTTTTACTTATCTTTTTACTGTTTCCCACAATGAGTGCCTCAGATAGTTCCACTGAGAGGGAGGAAGTGGAGAGAGGTCTTGCTACCGAGGACATCATCGAGGGTCCCAGCTCTAGCCAGCCTATTCCGATCAGAAAGAAATCACCAAGGAGAAATCCTCGAGTGGCGAGCATCGGTTCAATCATAAAGACAAACGAGATGCTAGAGCTGCGTGTCAAATTTGGGATTCCTGAGAACTATAATATCCGAGCACCTGGGTCCCATGTGCGAGCTCCAGCTAAGTATAGTGGAAAGAAAACCATCGTTGTGTATGAGGCGGACTTCGAAGCCGGAATGAGCCTTCCCCCAACTGCATTCGAAGTGGCGTTGATGAACCACTACGGCTTAACCATGGGGCAGATCCATCCCAATGCCTGGCGAACAATATCTGCTCTACAAATGTGGTGTGCCGAGCATGACATCCCCCTCACTCTTCGTCTATTTCAAGCAACTCATGTGGTTGGCCTAAGAATATCAACCGAGGACCACAACTATGTTCAAGCCCGAGCTGGGTATGGAGTTTTCTCTGGGAACCCAGAATCGCTTAAGAATTGGAAGAACCGATTCTTCATTGTCGAGAGTGATTCGGACTTCCCCTTCCTGACCACATGGGGTCGGTTTGTGAACAAGAACGATAACCCTTTGTTTCTCTCTGATGAGGAGGAGCAAACCTTAGCTCGATGGAGAGCGTTGACTGCCCAGAAGATAGACATAAAAGAACAACTAATGACCGGCTTGGCCCGGTCAGAAAGACCTCGGCCAAGAAGAAAAGGTATATTTTATTATCAGTACTTCTGTTCTAATATTTGCTCATTGTTCGGTTTTTTGCAGAGATGAAGCGAACTGAGAAACCGAGCATGGCCGAGATGATGAAGGCTAAGAGGCGAAAGAAAACAGTGGGATCTACTGTGGGCGAGGCGGAACAAGGGACACCGGCTGGACCTATGGCACAAGGGGATCCGGAGCAACTGTTGGATCACAGCTCGGCCCAAACGGTTTCTGAAACTCAGCTGACTCCCATTCAATCTGCTGAGGCCGTGGTGGCTCTGCCAACAGTGCAGACTTCTCCTGGGCCAATATCTCCGGATGAAGGCGGCGCAGGGTCCTCGGGTCCAAACCCCCAAAGAAAAAATATGAGGGCCCTTGCAGATGAACTGTGCGAAATGTGGCAGCAGGAGGGGCAGGGCTATTCCGAGGAAAACCCGGCCTTCTGTGACTTCATTCATCAGCTGGCTTGCATCCCCGGTAGAGTTTCACCTCTTGTTCGCCTGAAGGCGGAGGAGCTCGGTGAAATCATAAAGAGGCACCAAGTTCAGGTATGTACTGATAATACCAACTCGGTTTATGAGTTCCTCGGTTCTCTTATTTATTAAATACTTTTGTTCACAGAGTTCTATTTTGGCCGGGGCGGTCATGGTAAAAATGAACCGGTTACTCATGGCCTATCATCGGGAGGCCGGTAACGTGGCTGGGCAACGTCTCCGAGCAAGTGCTGCCGAAGGCAAACTTGAAGATGCTGAAAAAAGGGCTCTTGATGCCGAGGGCAAGATAACCGAAGCCGATAAAAAGAACTCTGAGCTGAAAGAGAAACTTGCCATTGCCGAGCAAAAGAGAGACGAGATTGAGATCGAACTTGCCGGGGTGTACTCGGAACTAGAGGCTGCTAAAAAGGACAAGGAAATTGCGGAAGAAAAAGTTGCCGACCTTGAATATAAGTCCTTAGACTTAGCAGTAGATAAATGTATCACGTTCAGCCAAAAGCTTTCCGATGCTGTCAAAGGGCGATACCCTGACATGGATTGGGCTTGGCTGGACGAGGTGTACCCCGATGACTGATCTGCCATGTATTTTCTGTTATTAATGCAAATCAAAAAATTTTGTTGCCGTAATTGTTTGTGTACTTGTATTATTTTATCACTTCATTATGTGATCAACCGAGCTGATTAAAAAGATGCACATTATGTGTGCAAGATTGTATTTAAATCGATGTTAATCGAACCAGAACTGTGTAACTGATTGACGTATTTGCCAAATGAGAGCCGAACTCATATTCAAAGAAATATGCATGAATATACCTCTTTTATTTATGTGTTTGCTTAGTACAATAGCATTTATGGCGATATAGCCGAACTAGGCAACATAACATATGTAAACAAAGCTCTATGGCACAGCGGCCGAGTGAGCGTATACAGCCGATCTTACAATAAAAAATTATACTTAATGGCGCAGTGACCAAGTGCATCAAATCTGAAATAGCCGAACCACAAGTGTTCAATTACTGGAAATATGCTTTCAGATTGGAGATGTTCCATGAGTGAGGGAGAATCTTCCCAGCCGAGTCCTTCAATTTGTATGCTCCTCCGCGCACCTCATGAATTATATATGGGCCTTCCCAGTTGGGATTTAGCTTTCCTACTCCTGCCGAAGTTTGTGCAGCTACGACTTTTCTAAGGACAAGTTGTCCAATCCGGAAAGTCCTAGGCTTGACATTCCGGTCATGATAAGATGACATTCTCTGTTTATATACCGCTGACCGCATTTGGGCGAGCTCTCTTCGTTCTTCTACTTTGTCGAGGTGGCAGAGCAAATTATCGTCATTTCGATCTTGATCCAAGCTAGACGTTCTCAAGCTCGGCATACCAATCTCACAGGGAATGACTGCTTCGGTTCCGTATGTGAGGGAGAACGGTGTTTCCCCTGTTGCCGATCTTGGGGATGTTCGGTAAGCCCAGAGAACGTTATAGATTTCGTCAACCCAGAGACCTTTTGCTGTGTCCAGCCTTTTCTTTATCCCTGCAACAATAGTTCGATTAGTTACCTCTGTCATGCCGTTCGACTGTGGGTGATACACTGATGTGAAACATAGTTGAATTTTCAACTCCGAACAGTAGTTCCTGAAAGCTGTACAGTCAAATTGCTTCCCATTGTCCGTTATGATGGAGTGCGGGATTCCGAACCTTGTAATGATAGCTCTCTGCATAAACTTAATTATGTTTGCTGGCGTGATTGTGGCCAAGGGTTCTGCTTCTACCCACTTCGTAAAGTGATCAACTGCTACCACCAGAAACTTCCGTTGCCCGGTTGCTATAGGAAAAGGCCCCACTATGTCGAGACCCCACTGGGCAAATGGCCACGGGCTATGAATCGACATCTGGGAAGAAGGCTTCTGATGATTCAGATTACCGAATCTCTGGCATTTGTCACATCTTTTGACGAGCTCCTTAGCGTCCTTCTCCATAGTTGGCCAGTAATATCCTTGTAACATGGCTTTCCGAGCTACAGCCTGTGCCCCCTCATGAGCTCCACAAATTCCCTCGTGGATTTCTCTCAGTACATAATCTCCTTCCTCCGTACTCAAACACTTAGTCCATGGGGCTGAAAAGGACCGTCTAAAAAGTTGGTCGTCTATGATGGCATATCTGCTGGCCCGCCTGACTATCTTCCGAGCTTGCAACGGATCCTCGGGAAGATCTCCATTATTCAGATACTGGTAAATCGGGAGTCGCCACCCCTCCATCGGTTCCTGCATGTGCACCTTGTATGTTTCGTGGGTCGGGGCTGTTATTATAGACCAGATGATGCATGAGTCAAATGACTGGTCTCGGTGGCATGCCTGCTTGGCTAGAGCATCTGCTTCCTCATTTTCAGCTCGGGGAACCTGCTCGATCGACCATGTGCATCCCTTTTTTTCCAATTGGGAGAGGAGCGCAGAAATCAACTCCTTATCAATAGAGTCGTCGGTTTCCGACAGGGGAAGCTCCGACGATCAAGTCAGTCCCTTAGAGAAAATTAGGTTCTTTTTAATAGAGTCTAGAGAGAATTTATGTACCTGTGATCTTCCTTTTTATAGAGTCCTTCCTTTGCTCCTGAATAGGAAGATATCTCCTAATTAAGAGGAAATCGTGCTGATTTCCTGATTGCAAGTTGTTTCCTTATCTGCACCCGGTCAATGAATGATTCCTAGCACTTTCCTTCTTTGATATCCCAGAATCAGGGCACTATACAGGAAATATCCGGAGTTAATGACTTTCCATTTACGACCACCGAACTATCCAAGATAACCGAACTACACGCTCGTTTAACAATCATTGTGACTTTATACTTGCCCGGTTTACAACCTCAGTGGGGAGAGGATAACCGAGCTCTAGTTCCTCAAAGCCCGGTTATCAATAATAAATAAAATAAAATTACAAGCTAAATTAACAAACAGTGGAATAATCTTGGAAAAATGGGAAAAAAATTAACTCACAAAAGGCACTTGCATTCACTAGTTTTTCTTCCATGAGATTTGCATTTCTTCTTCTTAAGCCCTTTTGGTCTTTGATTTCCTTGTCTTTCAACCTTCTTCAGAAACCATGCAGGCTTCTTTGTTGTAAACACAAGATATACAGTTCACATGCATACCCTGTCAATGTGGCTTTGCATCCAAATTTATTGTCGATGGAGGTATCCGTCGTGGTTTCACATCATTGCACTTTTTTAATGGAAATCCACATAAACCTGAGTTCCCCTTCGTATCCAGAATTATTTTTCATTACAATGGGTCAAATGAGTTCTCGGTCTGTCTGATCCTTCATCCGATTTATTTAGGCCACTCGATTTATTTGAATTAATATTTATTATAATAACTATTTTAGTATATGAAGGATTTTACATATTTTTATAATATTTTTATTTATTATTATTATAACTGAAAAAGAGTCTTAGGATCATACTAGGAAAAATTTTAAATTTTTAAAATTATATCAAAAATTTTAACTCATGGATCGATTTAATACATCGAATCTATTTATATATTTAACCTATTTATAATCCATATCTTTTAATTTATTTATTATCCATCTATATTTATAATTCAATCCAAACTCGTCCAATTTGTCCGCTCGAGTCGTCTTCATTTTTTGGTAATAAATATTATGTGCATCTTTAAGCCAGACTTTATTACAAAACGCTAAAAGGATGGCTTAAAATAAACATTTCTTTCTAGCTAGCCATGTGAAATGAAAATGAAATTTATACTTTAGAAAAAAAAGAACCAAGCTATGAACAATTTAATTAAAAAAAATTAATTAAACGAGATAAAAATAAAAATAAATATGAGAATTAAATTAATATAGAAACTTCCTGATAACCCAGCAAATATCATTTGCTCTAAGGCCCATCTAGTCGGCCCATCCAACTGGCAAGGCCCAAAGCCCATCAGCCAAAGGTATCAGACACGAGCTCCTAGGCAGAGCACATGACCGATCGGCTGATGGGACCGCCAGTCCCATCAGCCGCCTGACACAAGGCAGCGCCCATGTCTACCACCTGCTCCTTGTCATGTCGCCGAATACCTACTCTGACGGCCAGTAATCACTCCCCAGGCACTCGAGTGTCCCTCAACTACTTCGTATAAATAGCCCAGCCAACGATGGCTCCAGGTATTGAATTCACGACATTATCTCTCTAAAGCACATCTTCTCTCTAAGCTACTAACTTAAGCTTCGGAGTGCTCACGCCTGGTCCGACCGGGCTCCTCTTATTGCAGGTTTCTCTCATCCGATCGGATCGTCTTCTCTCCTACAGATAAAGACATATTTGGATTTATCATTTGGTGCTTTCATTGAGAGATGGCGAACTCAAGATCCAATGAGAATACGGCCCCCATGGACCTCGACCATGACAACGACACCCGTGCCATTTCAGGCACCTCGAGAAGGAGGGAGGCGCCCACTAGGCCCCCCATGAGGACAAACCTCCTTCCCGAATTTGACAATGCCACTACAAGGCAACCTGAGGACACCCCTCTCACGGTGAGGGACATGCGTGCCATCCTCAGTGATTTTACTAAAAGCATCGTACAGACTCTGAAAAAGGGTAAGATGCCCGATGTTTCTGAAAGAGCCCAAGAGGATTTCCTCGCCGGCGAAGACTTCAGAAGAAATAGGAACAAGGGAGTCATTATCAATGAATCCCGAGTTCAGGGAGCCAGGAAAAAGGCAACCAGAACCCCAGGCAAGAGCGACAAGGGGAAGCAGATAGTGTCTGCAAGTAGGGCCTCTCCCTACAGCAACAGGTCTGCTACTGTGTCTACGAGGGATGATGTGTCCTACATGTGCACCCCAAGTCGCGGCCAAACGAGAAGGCCCAAGGGCGGGGAATCTACCGCCACGACCCTAAGCAAACAGAATCAGCCGAACAAGCAGGACCAGTGGTTTATGCAGAAGCTGAAGCAGTTTGGTATCCTCGCGCCCAAAAGAGGCACGTTCGAAGGAAATACTTGTGGGAACACTGCCTCTCCCTTCTGCAGAGAGATCACCGATGCTGAGCTCCCCCCCAGGTGGCGAGATGTGGTCATGGAAAGGTACACAGGCAAAACAGATCCTGCCACGCACTTGGCAGAGTACTTGACCAAGGTACAGGTCTATACTTACGACGAAAGAATAGCCTGTAGGGTTTTTCCCACCACTTTGGGAGGGGATGCATTGACGTGGTTCCATGAGCTGCCCATGGGATCCGTTACGTCATTCAGACAGTTAAAAGAGCTGTTCACCATGAGGTTCATTGTGCAAACACGCGCGCCTAAAACGGTGAACGACCTGTGCAATCTTTACCAAAGAACCGATGAAAGTCTTCGAGACTACATCGACAGGTTTCAGGCTACCATGTCTGAAGTGAGAAATGTCAGTGTGGAGATGGCGACTACCGCCTTACAAGGGGGCACTACTGACCGACCGCTTTTCGAGTCGCTTACAACAAGACCCCCATCCAGCTTCGCTGAGCTAATGGAGAGGGCTAGGCAACACATCCAGTTGGATGATGCTCTCAGGTCCAAAAGTAGAGGAAGGACCAGCGTTCTGGACCGCTTACAATATCCGGACAATCGCTCTACTCAAAGAGCCTCCACTTCCGATCGGACATCCAAAACCCAAGATGGAGCTCAAAGTTCCAGGAATCCAGGCCAAGCCAGGGGATCAGGAAGAGATAGGAATCCGCGTTCAGACGACCGGGCCGAGAGAACGTACACTCCTCTCAATGCTACCCCGACTGCGGTGTTGATGTGGATCAAAGAAAAGCATCGCAGAGTCAACTGGCCCAGAGACCTCTCCGGAAGAAGTCGGGATGCGAGGGACCCGAGCAAATATTGCGATTTTCACAGAGACGTCGGTCATTTAACCGACGAGTGCACTTCGCTAAAGAAAGAAATTGAAAGGCTGATACGCCGTGGGGCCCTCAGGAGATTCACAGGCCCAGCTAGAGGGGATGAACCCTGTAGACAGCCGAAGCCTCGCAGGGACGATCCTGACTCAGACGACGATGGTGAGCGCAGGAATCCCAGAAACGCCGACCCTGCCAGACCCTATGCCGGGGTCATAAATGTGATAACTGGAGGGTCATCCTACGGAGAGGATCTCCCCAAGAAAGGGAAGGGGAAAGGCGTCTACCTCTCCCGACAGGCCGAACAGCCCGCCTCGGTCACCATTTCCAGCGAAGACGCACGAGACGTCCTGTTTCCACATGAGGACGCTCTCGTTGTAAGAGCTCGGATAAACAATTTCAATGTAAAAAGAATCTTGGTGGACAACGGCAGTGCAGTCAACGTCCTAACCCTCCAGGCCTACCGAGCCATGGGACTCCCGATCGGAGAGTTGAAGACAAATGCCACTCCTCTGATCGGCCTGGGCAATGCTACCATCCCCGTGGCGGGATCTGTAGAGCTTTTTGCCGAGCTCGGCCAAGAAGCAATTGTTCATGCTTGTAAGGTAATTTTCATGGTTGTGGACATGACATTTGCCTACAACGCCATTTTTGGCAGACCACTGCTTTTCCAGACCGGAGCTGTGACCTCCATCCGATACATGGTGATGAAGATTCCGACCATAGGAGGCGTCGCCGTCTTGAGAGGTGACCAGAAAGCATCCAGGGAGGCTTATATCACCATGATAAAGCAGCAGCGAGAAGCGATGGTCGTAGAGCCAGGCCTTGAACAGAAAGAGCAGGCGGAAAGGCCCAGGATGGACCCAGCAGAGGCCACAAAGGCCAGGTCGCTCGATAGGGGCAAAAGTGTTCAGGTGGGGACAAGCATGGATAGAACAACTGAAGAAGCTATCATGCACGTCTTGACCATCAATCAAGCGACTTTTGCCTGGAAGCCAGAGGATATCACTGGCGTAGACCCCAAAATAATCACCCACAAGTTAAATGTGGACCCGAGCTTCCCTCCGATCCGCCAAAAGTTGAGAAGGCAAGCGCCCGATCGGAGGAAGTTCATTTCAGAAGAAATTGATAGGCTACTCAAGACCGGAACTATCCGAGAGGTAGACTACCCCGAATGGCTGGCTAATGTCGTGTTGGTCAAGAAGAAGTCTGGCAAGCTGCGAATGTGTGTCGACTTCACCGACCTCAACAAAGCATGCCCTAAAGACAGCTATCCCTTGCCAAGTATTGATCAATTGGTAGACGCCACAGCATGCCATGCCATTTACTCTCTTCTGGACGCATATGCCGGCTACCACCAAATTTTGATGTGGCTCCTTGACCAGGAGAAAACCAGCTTCATCACAGACGACGGAACGTTCTGCTACAGGATGATGCCGTTCGGACTGAAAAACGCTGGGGCCACATATCAGCGTCTGATGAACAAGATTTTTAAAGACCAGATCGGACAGAATGTCGAAGTATATGTCGACGACATGATCGTCAAGAGCCGAAGCGCCGAAGAACATCCAGCCGATCTGGCAAGAGTTTTCGATACTCTAAATAAATTCCAGATGAAGCTCAACCCGGAGAAGTGCGTCTTCGGGGTACCATCAGGGAAATTTTTGGGATTCCTGGTCTCTCAGCGAGGGATTGAGGCTAATCCGGAAAAAATAAAGGCCATCCTCGAGATGCAACCCCCCAGGAGCATAAAAGACGTCCAGAAGCTGAATGGAAGATTAACAGCCTTGGGACGATTCATTTCCTCTTCAGCCAAGCGCTGCACACCTTTTTTCAAGAAGTTAAGGAAGAGCGAAACTTTTGTCTGGGGGGAAGACTGCCAGCAGGCCTTCGAAGAGCTGAAGGCATTCCTCACCAACCCGCCGCTGCTCAGCCGACCGGTACCAGGTGAAAATTTATACCTGTATCTAGCTACCTCTAAGGAAGCTGTTGCAGGTGCTTTAGTCCGAGAAGAAGATACCCAACAGCTACCCGTGTACTACGTAAGTGAAGTACTCAGAGGTGCCGATCTGAGAAAGGGACCGGTTGAGCAGCTCATTATTGCCCTCATGATGTGTGCAAGGAAGTTGAGACCTTACTTCGAGGCACACACAATTATCGTCCGATCGGGTCACCCTCTAAGAAAGATACTCCAAACGCCCGATCTGGAAGGCAAAATGGTGGGATGGGCGATTAAGCTACAGTCCTGGGATGTCAGATACGAGCCCAGAAAGGCTATAAAAGCCCAAGCTTTGGCGGATTTCATCGCCGAATTTGCGGGTGAGGAACCACCGAGTCAGCCCAAGCCACAAAACTGGGAAATGACAGTGGACGGCGCGGCAAACGACACTCGAGGAGGCGTCGGCATAGTAATAAAAGGCCCTTTGGGCATCACAATAAGGTACGCCATAAAGCTTAATTTTAAAGCTTCTAATAATGTGGCAGAGTACGAGGCGCTCCTTCAAGGGCTGAGACTGCTCCATGCAATCCGACCGGAGTCAGTAGCCATAAGGAGTGACTCCCAGCTGGTCACCAGTCAAGTTCTGGGGACTTTCGAAGCACGTGAGGCCACAATGACCCAGTACCTGGCCAAAGTCAAGACTGCTCTCGCAAAACTGGAAGAGGCTGGATCGGAATGGGTGCTACATAAAGTCCCGAGAGACCAAACTGCAGAGGCCGATCGGCTAGCTAAGATGTCTGCTTCCGCACAAAGCGTCATAGAAGAAAACATCGCCGTTGTAGACCAGACTTCCTCCTCCCTAGACGAACCGGAGATGATGGAGATCGACCAAGAGAATGAAACCTGGATGAGCCCAATTACACAGTTCCTCCAGACAGGACGACTGCCCGAGGACAAGGACGCAGCTCGAAAGGTATCTCGAAAATCTCTCAATTACTCCATCATTAACGGCGAATTGTACAAAAAAGCTTTCAGTCACCCTTGGCTAAAGTGCGTCTCGGAGGAAGAGGGGGACTACATCATCAGAGAGCTCCACGAGGGCATATGCGGTGCGCATGAGGCAAGCAGAGCCATGGCGAGAAAGGCCCTTCAGACGGGATATTACTGGCCTAGCATGCTCAAGGATGCCCAGGAGAAAGTAAGGATATGCCCGCGATGCCAAATTCATGGCAGGATCATAAGGCAGCATGGAGCAGACCAACAGCCGATCGGAATTGCATGGCCATTCGACCGATGGGGGATGGACATCTTGGGACCTTTTCCCCAAGGCAAAAAGCAGATGAAGTTCCTCATAGTGGCAGTAGACCACTTCTCCAAGTGGATTGAGGCCGAGCCGGTAGCCACCATCACAGCCGAGAGAGTCAAGAGCTTTACATGGAAGAACATCATCTGCAGGTATGGCTTACCCAATGTTTTTATTGCAGATAATGGCAAGCAGTTCGACAGCTCCATCTTCAGGAACTTTTGCCAAGGCTTGAACATCAAACTAAAGTTCACATCTGTCGCTCATCCCCAAAGCAACGGAATGACTGAGGTCTCCAATCGGACCATCTTGGAGGGATTGAAGAAGCGACTGGGTCAAGCCAAAGGCAACTGGACTGAAGAACTGCAGAGTGTGCTTTGGACATATAGAACGTCCCCCAGGACAGGCACTCATCAGACGCCATTTTCTCTTGTTTACGGCTCCGAAGCAATGATTCCCGTGGAGGTCGGCCTCCCTTCTTACCGATCGGCTCTCTACTCCGAGCAGATGAACACTCAAGAGAGATGCCAAGACTTAGATCTCATCGAAGAAAAGAGGGAGGGCGCCTACGCCAGGATCGCCGCCTATAAACAAAGAGTAGCCAGATACCACAATGCTAAAGTAAGGTCTAGAACCTTCAATGTTGGTGATCTGGTACTCAGAAAGGCAGAACTAGGCACGGGAAACGCTGGAGTGGGGAAACTAATGCCAAATTGGGAAGGGCCCTATGAGGTATCTAAAGTCCTAAGCCCGAGCACTTATAGGCTCCGAACTATTGAAGGGCGAGAGGTCCCCAGAAGCTGGAATGTCGAAGTACTCAAGAAGTACCATGTCTTATAATGTATCAGAACCTGGCAATTGCCTGATTAATAAAAAGGTTCCTTCTTTCATATTCGTTCAATTAATGCATAATTTAGCGTTCTACGATTAGGCTTGATGCCCGTTTCAAGCTACAAAAGCGAATCTAACGTGATGGAGGATCTTACCTCCCCGAGTATTATCCGTATTATAGAGGATCTAACCTCTCTCGCTCGGTTATGCAATTGTTATGCAATATTACGAGTATTCTCGGCTATGCAACTCTCATGCAGCTCGACGAGTATCGCTCAACTCGATTTCGCAATAACTATGCGACTCTACGAGTACCATGTAGCTCAGCTATGCAAACCTCATGCAGCTTTATGAGTATCACTTAACAAAACGATCTGAAAGAGACAGACTGACCCGATCGGTCACTTAGCTTCGACGCTATTCGAATTCAGGAAGTACTTGTGAAATTTAGTGCAAATTTTAATTACGAGTTTTATTTAGCTCGATTATATTGCGAATTTTAGTACAAACTTATGTACATCTTGATTTACAGAATTAGGCAATCTTATTAATACAAAATGCCTCCACTATACAATTTATAAAGAATCGTTACAAAGATAGAAAACAAAGGAAAAAGTAAAACTGATCTAAATTCCTAAACTAACTATCTATATTTACCACTTCCACCTCGCCAGGAGGGTCAACGACCTGTTCAACGATCGGATCGGCCGTGGCTTGAGAAGGGTCGGCAGCTAACGGTTCAGATACTGCCCCCCCTTCAGAGACAGGCCCAGTGGAAGAAGGCGCCACTGGCTCAGCTTCAGGTGCAGGAGGAACCTCCGTTTCGGCTTCAGGGATCGAAGACACCACAGGCCCCACTTCAGATGGAACCTCTTGAATAGTCGGCAAAACTGAGGGACCTTCTCCAGAAGTTCTCTCAATGACTTCCTCCTCGGGAGCGCCTTCGTCGTCGTCACTGCTTGGAGGAGCAGGCAACGAGGCCGGGTCATCCATCCATGACAGATCCGCCCCAGGAAAGCGCTGCCCAGCTTCATGAACTAACCGAGACAACAGCCCCACCTGGGTGTCTGCCAACTCATCGATCAGGCGCTCCTTTTGGTTGGCAAGTTCTATTTCAAGAATCTTCGTATAGGAAGCCTCGTTCTCTGCCGCCGACGTCTTCAAGGACTCCACCTCTGTCTTCAACCTGGCGTTCTCAGCAACCAACTCTCTGCATTCAGCATCCAGCCGGTTCGCATCTGCCTCGAACCGCCTCAGTTGTCCACACTCTGCGGATAGGCGGGCTACTTCGCCCTTCAGCCTGTCAGCCTCGCCCTGCCGAGCTTTCAGCTCCTGGGCACTCTGGTGAGCCTCCTTTCTCAAGGTTACTGTCTCCGACTGAGAAGCAGTATATCGCTCCTCCAGCTTGGCCACCTTGGCCCGAAGGTCGGAGGCCTCTTTCTTAGCTGCTTCATAGCGTGTGTTCGCCTCCGCCTTAGCTGTGGCGCCCGACTCGGCCCTTCCTTTCCACAGACCGGCCATCATGTGCAGCCGCTGTGCCCTCCTGGCAGCCTGCACAAAATCAAGAATAAATTCATCAGACACAGAGGTGTAAATTAACACCAGAAACAAAACGACGAATCCTTACGTCTATTAATTGCTGATTGATAGCCTGAACCTCTCTGTTGAGTTGGCTAGCGTCCACGGCATCCCGATGATCTTCATCCCGGAGAAGACCACGGCAAATGAAGTTGGCCACTTGACCCACTGACCATTCATCGCCAAAGTTCTCCCTCAGAATGTCCTTCATAGGAGCCGGTCGCCGATCGCTAGATCGCCGTGGAGATTCGCCACGTAGAATGGTCTTCCCTCTGGCGGCAATCATTGCGTCGGTCTCGGCTATCATCTCAGCGACTTTCTTTCTGGCCGCTTCATCGGCTCTTTTCCTCTTTGCGGCCTCCTCCGCCTCTCTGATCGCAGGACCGATCGGCTGATCATCTTCATCCGACTCATCCCGAAGAGTGTGGCGCTTTGGACGCACCGGCGGAGGAGGGGCCTCCCTTCGAAGCACAATCGTTGGCCCGGCTGCAGTAGAGATAGGTCCAGTGGTCGTAGTTGTAGCAGCAGGGGGCGCCGAAGAGATGGGAATGGCCGCAATGGCCGGAGTCGTTGTAGAGGCGCCGGCCGCCCCCCTAGAAGCACCAGCAGCTGCTCGGGATGATTGCAGCTCCGACGCGGGCGCGAGCTTCCTCCTCTTCCTCTGCTCTTGAGCCCTCCGCTCGGCCTCACGTTTTTGCTTGATCTTTTCGCCGAGCTGCTTGGATGCATCACTCCCACCAGCCATCTCAGCTGCACAACAAAAAATAAGCGAGATAAGTTTTTGTACACAAATTCTCCTTATAAAGCATAAATAAAATGCAATGCATTATGATGCATAATGCCAATGTTTTCTTCACGGCCCTAATGCTCACGTTCTACGTCCTCTGTGCCTTCAGAGCTGGAAGACCCGAACAGAGTAGTTAAGAGCAAGCTGGACTCGAAGGGTTTCCCATTCCTGGCGACGGCGGTCATTAACGTTTTAATGTCCTGATCAAAAGAAGGCTGACCGACGGCTAGGTCATTCAGAGCCTTGACCCTGACAGATCGGGTGAGGCGCACCCCAAATCCACCTTTCCTCCCCATCAGGAAATACAGTTCTTTGTACCCTTTCATGGAGGTGGGGACGACCATCAATTTCCTCTTGGGACGGCTTGTAAAGAAATACTCCGTTCCGTCGCTCTGAGACGAGATGTAGAAGAAGTGGGTGAATAGCTCCAGAGTTGGCGCCACCGATTCGGCTATGCAAAGAATTCTGAAGCACGCCACCGATCTCCAACCGTTCGGATGTAGTTGGTTGGGGGCGAGATCATACCCCCTCAATACCGCCATCTCGAAGGCGCCCAGGGGGATCCTCAGGCCTGCATCCAGGCTCCGAAGATGGCAAATGAACCATTCCCCATTGTCTTGCCCAAAGGGCCCCTCCGTCACCGCCATCGACTCAGGGCAGGCCAACACCTTTATCTCTTCGGAAAGGCCATATGTGGAGGGAATTTCGGCCACCTCCTCAGCAGTCAGGCGAGAATGCGGTGCGACGGCTGGTTTGTTCTCGTACCACTCCAAAAAGTCTGTGTCTAAGGCTTCAGCGCTACTGGAGGCCATCTTTAATAAAAGGAAGAAAAAAGGGCGCAACTCTCTCTTCTAAATGGAATGGGTGCGGAAGGAAAACGAAAGATGAAATCGCAGAGAAAGCAAACAGAGGAGAAAAAACTTACTTACTTGATGAGGAAGAACTCGAGAAATTTGAAGAAGAAATAAAGGAGTAGTTGCAGAGATCTGGAAATCAAAGGAGGATTTTGACAGAGCTTCGCTAGGGATTTCGAAAGTAAAGAAAAAACGCTTCATAGAGTCCCCTATTTATAGGCTGGCGCCTCTCGAAAATGCCAAACGACGCACCATTCAGCAGATGCCACGTGTCGAAAGACATCACGCCCCTGTGAAGGACGAAGCGTCGCCCTCGGTACATGCGCAACATTAAATAAAAACAGCTGTCTAAGCACGCGCGCCCCTTCAGAAAAAGCGCGCCAGTGCGCGTCTTCGGATCGGGATTTTCCAGACCAGATACCATCCGAGCGGACCAACAACAGCATTTCTATGCCCGATCGGACCCGTTGAGGGGGGGACAAGTGATAACCCAGCAAATATCATTTGCTCTAAGGCCCATCTAGTCGGCCCATCCAACTGGCAAGGCCCAAAGCCCATCAGCCAAAGGTATCAGACACGAGCTCCTAGGCAGAGCACATGACCGATCGGCTGATGGGACCGCCAGTCCCATCAGCCGCCTGACACAAGGCAGCGCCCATGTCTACCACCTGCTCCTTGTCATGTCGCCGAATACCTACTCTGACGGCCAGTAATCACTCCCCAGGCACTCGAGTGTCCCTCAACTACTTCGTATAAATAGCCCAGCCAACGATGGCTCCAGGTATTGAATTCACGACATTATCTCTCTAAAGCACATCTTCTCTCTAAGCTACTAACTTAAGCTTCGGAGTGCTCACGCCTGGTCCGACCGGGCTCCTCTTATTGCAGGTTTCTCTCATCCGATCGGATCGTCTTCTCTCCTACAGATAAAGACATATTTGGATTTATCACTTCCAATCAAATTAGGTATAAATATAATTCCAATTCAATATTTGATCATCGATACAAAGATAAATTTCAAATTAAGTTCAGCAAATCAATTAGAATTGTGGAAAAGTTTCAACCAATCAATACTTCTTTACTTGTAAATTAACCAAGAACGAGCTATTTTATTAATTCTAATTATCAAATAATCATAGGAACCTCAGAGAGAGAACTCATTGTATCACCTTCTGACATTCGTATGTTCAGGACTAGGTTTTCTATTCCTTTTATACTTATAATCGGTTTTGTATATATATAAGCCTTTCCACTTAATTGAATATTATTGAGCCTCATATTCTTTATGGAAATTGATTTCCATTTTGCTCCTGAGCAGATGAAAGATAAGCTGTTGCAAGTTACATATATCAACTCCCATGATCAAGTTGTTGATGTCTTCATTCACTAAACCCTTGGATAAGGCTCGTTACATCCATGTCATTTTACTCGCACCCTATTTCTCTCTCTAAAAAATGTTCAAAAACATTCAAGATATCCAGGAACAAATTATAACTTAGACTATATATTTGATTTAAATAGTAGTATTTTACAAGAACATAATCCATAATTTAGGGGGTGCAATTTGGTGCCTTCCTACATGGTGCACTCACGTGTATACCGTTTTCAATGCTTGGCTGTACATATCTAATCCGACAGCATGCGCGCATATGAATAGGGATGCTCACGGGGCGGGGCGGGGGCGGGGAGTGGCTCCCCCGTCCCCGCCCCGCGTAGGGGCGGGGATTCCCCGTCCCCGCCCCCGCTAGGGACGCGGGGGGAAAATCCCCCCCGTCCCCGCCCCCGCGGGGATCCCCGTCCCCGTAAAAAAAAAATTAATTTTAATAAAAAAAATTAATTTGATGGACATTTTTTATCCAAATTAAAAATATTTTATAAAATTTAATAATTTAAAATTAAAAATATTTCATATAATTTAAATATAAATATTTTATACAATTAAAATATAAATATTTATAAATATTCCATACAATTTATACATTACAAATATATATATATATATATATATATATATATATATATATATATATATATATATATATATATATATATATATATATATATATATTAATATATTATTAATGTATTATCAATAAATATATATATATATTATTAATGTATTATTATTATTATTATTATTATTATTATTATATATATATATATATATATATATATATATATATATATATATATATATATATATATATATATATATATATATATATATATATTTTTTTTTTTTTTTTTTTTTTTAATTTTTTTTCGGGGCGGGGACCCCTTTCCCCGTCCCCGCCCCGAATTCAAGGGCGGGGATTTTTTCCCCCCCATCCCCGCCCCCGCGGGGGAAAAATTCGGGGATTCCCCGCCCCGTTCGGGTCGGGTCCCCGCGGGGGACGGGGAATCCCCGCCCCGTGAGCATCCCTACATATGAACGGATCACGACTTTAATTTAGTTCCGAATTTCCACCTAATAGGACAAAAAAAAACAAAAAAAAAAATTGTTCATTACGTACGACACAAATGAAATTATGAAAATCTCAAATTTCTTTCACACTTGTACTAGCTGTAGGGCATTGGATCCTCTGATTTAGAGTTCTTCTTGTTCTTTTCTTTTTCCTCATTATTTTTAATTCATAAGAAATATGACAAATAGTTTATCCTTATTATTTATGATGCATGAAACTTTAGGAAAGATCCTAAATTTCTCTTAACGTTTTTCTCTACCCTATCAATGGAATAATTTAGTTTTCTTTTCATTGGAAAACAATTTAGGTTTCAATCTCATTTTATTCTAAATACTTTTTAACCAGAAATACGAAAGGACAATTATAAAACTTTATTTTGTTGTCAATAATACTTGATTAGTGAAGGTTATATAGCTAATCCTCCATTAAAATCCTAGTGGACTGCATTCATATACTGATACATTATTCTGCAAAAAAAGTCTTCATCGTGGAATCAACTTGTGAAAGAACTAATTGAGATGAAATTAATCTGACTTTTTTAAGCTGATAATGAAGTTTAAACTAACAGATTTTGTTTCTATTCATTACTAACTTATAATTATTGACGAAGTATATATAGAATTCTTTATGACCATCCCATCAATGCATGTGAAAATTTTCTAATTGCCACAAAACTAATTGGACTTTTGCCAACATGACAAATTAAGATTTAATGAAAAAAGAAAAAAATAAGGTTCATTTAATTATATTACATTAATACCTCAAAAAAGGCACTTACATTAATTAATTTCTGCTTCCATGAGATTTGTGATTTTTCTTTTTATCCCATTTAGGCCTTTGAGTTCTTCTTTCAGCCATCTCACATACCATGCAGACCTTATCATTCTAGACACACCAAATTCTATTGCAAAACCAAGTACAATTCCACATCCATAACCACTGATCACCATAGCTTTCCATCCAAATCCATTTTCAGACTCGGAATCATCTTCTTCCATTGGAGTTTGTTTTGTTTCTCCATCACCATTGCATTGTGGTAATGGAAAACCACATAATCCCGAATTTCCTTCATATGAATTTTCATCAAATGTGCGTAACTGCTGGCCAAGAGGTATGAGTCCTTGTAGCTGGTTATCCGCAACACTGAAGACTTGGAGAAATTTTAAATCTGCCAATTGCATCGGAATCTCCCCACTTAGGAAATTTGAAGAGAGATCTAATGATTGTAATTCTGTCAAATTTCCCAATGATGGTGGAATATTATATGTGAGAGCATTATGAGAAAGATTCAGTAGTATAAGTGATTTAAGTTTTCCAATCGACTCTGGAATCCTTCCAGTAAACTTATTGTCTGATAGATCGATAACTGTGAGCAAAGTTTGGATATTATCCAACTTATTATTCTTCAACCCTTTATAAGTTATACTTGCAGTGTAACGATAATTGTAAGTTTGTATGCCCATATACCTCATTTCATTAGTAGAGTTCATCATTGCTTCAAATTTACTAAAGTACTCAGCAGGCAATGGTCCGTTGAAGCTATTATTGGAGAGATCGAAAATACGCAACATGGGAAAGGAATGATTGACATTGAAGCTTTTAACCAATCCATGAAAATTATTGGAGTGAATCACAAGGCCCTGCAACTTCGGAAGAATTCCCATAAAATGAGGGAACGTATCATTCATCTTGTTGTTGCTAAGATCTACAAGCTCCAACTCTTCACAATTGATGATTGATGGTGGGATTTGCCCTTTAAGTTGATTGTTGTTGAAGTTCAAATACTTCAATCTACAACTTCTTGAAAAGGCATCGGGAATGGTTCCTTGAAAACTATTCATGCCAAAATTCAACACCGAAAGACTATTGCTAAAGTTTCCCAAGAAACATGGGGGAATGAAGCCGTTAAAACTGTTGTTGGACAAGTCCAGAATTTCAAGAAATTGTAACTTGCAAAAGGAATAAGAAACTTCTCCTGTCAAATTTTTATTGGATGAAAGATAGAGAACTTTCAAGCTCGAAACGTTGAAAGTTGAATCTGAAATTGCCCCTTCCAATATGTTATTGCTGAAATCAATATAAGATAAGGAATTGCTTTCAACAACTGGAATTGAACCACGCAACTTGTTATTTCTGAAGTCCATTTGAGACAAAGAATTGCTTTGGATTTGGGTTATACCTCCACGGAGTTGGTTGTCGTTAAGAAATAAGGACACCAAACTGGGCAGATTAAACAAGGAGGATGGTATACTTCCATTGAGCAAGTTATGAGATAAATTAATATAATATAGATCTAGAAGGGATAGAGACGGAATGGAGCCTGTAAGTTGATTGTTTGCTAACCACAAAACCTGAAGTTGGGTGAAGTTTGCAAAATAACTAGGAATCTGACCACTGAAATTATTATATTCAAGTATCAACACTGACAGTTGTTGAAGGTTTTGAAGAGAGGAGGGAATTTGACCATTGAAATTATTAGATGAGAGGTCCAAGTAAGAAAGTTGCGTCAAATTTCCAAACAATTCCAGGTTTGAGCCAATAAATTTACAGCCTGGAAGACTCAATTGTTTCAAGGACAAGAGATTGCTGAAAAAATCAGGCAGCAAAAATATTGGAATTTTGGTGAAATCAAGAAGAATGGACTGAAGCGAACTACTCCAATTTGAACTTGGAAGAGAGGCATTGAGGTCCCTATTTTCACCCAAATCAAGATATTGGAAGTTTGGTAGTTGAAGTAAGTTACCTGGAAATTCCCCTCTCAAACTAGAATTGTAGAGACGGAGAACTGACAAAGAAGAAGACACATTCCTCAAGGAAGAAGGAGCAACCGTGGACATGTCTACTCCATTTAAACTGAGTTCTTCAAGCTTGGTTAAGTTGTGAACAATCTTGTTGAAATTATTGGTTTCTAAGGAAACATGATTCCTAGACAAATCAAGTGAAACCAAACTAGATAGCTGAGAAATTTCTGATGGAACTTGACCGGCAAAATTCGAATTAGCCAAGCTGAAATGTGTCAGGTTGAAGAAACAGCCAAATTGAAATGAAATCTGAGAGCTATTGAAGTCATTATCAGAGAGAATGAGCTTTTGAAGATGAGAAAGGGAAAAAAGAGAATTATCGGAATGGATAGAACCATAAAGCAAACTGCTAGAAAGATCAAGGCCAATTACATAACCTGTTCCATTGTCGCAAGTTACACCATCCCACAAGCAGCAATCTGTTCCATTTGTCCATGATTCTGTTTTTGGATTTGATGAAGAAGAAGAAGAAGCAGAAGCAGAAATGGAAAAAGAGTTCTCGAATAGAAGCAAAGCATGGCTTTGGTCGGGATGACAAAGTATTGTAGAAGAAGTAGTAGCTTGAAAATGAAAGTTAAACACAAGGAAGCACAGAAACAGTGAATAATAATCCATGTTGTGTTGTGTTGTGTTGTGTTGTGTTGTGTTGATGAAATTCCAAGTTAGATAGTGTACTCTATATAGACCATTGGCGTACAGTGGGTCAACTCCATTTCTAAGGTTTAACAACAATTCACATTGGCACTATATCAAAATGTTATTATTACTTTCATTTCATTATTTGTGTCATTTTTATTATTTTGGTTAGAATTAAAAAGTTATTAATTAGACTTAAATTTAACATAAAATTAAATAATTAAAATTAAACTATTCCTGTTTTAATCCACAAACTTAAATTTAATTGATTCTAAATAATTAATTAATTTGTTTTCTAAATTTCAAGATACACTTTTTAAATTTTAAGAAAATTAATTAGTATAAAAACATTAGACAAATAAATTTTAAATTTTAATAAAAAATGTTTCAAATATTAAAATATTAATCAATTGGAATACGAAAGAAAATAACGAAAAGGAACTTCCAACGAGAAAACAGATTTTTGGTTCATAGAAAATATAAATTACATGAAACGGAACACGCTTAAAATTTAATTTGCATGTTAATCTGGTCTTACCGTTTAAAATTTATAAATAAATAAAAAGACGTTTTCTTTTTTAACTTTCCACCTACCTTAATAATAGTCCAAGCTATGACAATAAATGATAAGAGTTCAATTTCCATTACTCAGGTTTTACATTGGAATTTTATGTATGAACTATTTAAAAATAAGTGTTTTAGAGAATTCAATATAATCAGATTAGTGGATATTTATACCAAAAATGATTGTTGTTCACAATATGGTATAATTGCATTCACACACTGATGGATTGATTCTAAATGAAATGTCTTCGTGTTGAAATAAATTAACTAGTGGACGAAGAAATTGAAATTAATTAATTATTATGCCTATTCTTAAACCTGACTTTTAACAAAAAACCAAAACCATGGCTTAAAATAGACAATTCTTTTTAGGTGGCCATGTGAAATGATAATGAAATTTAAACTAATTGCTTTTATTTCTATTCTTCATTTTCAATGTTATAACTAGTGATGTAAGACCCTCACCAAAATCATGGAGATTATTCTACTACTGGCCATGCATAAATTTGCGATTTAGTAGTACGACAAATTAAAATTTTATGATTTAAAGAAATTTTAAAATTCATTGATTGTTAGAATAATTTACTCGTAATGTAATATCACTGGCCAAATGAAAGAGTATGCTTTGACTTGATTAATGTGAACAATTGAAATATATACAAAATAATACCAAAAAACCAAGTAAATTATATTATGCAAATCAATAAACAAAAATTGATTTCTAGAATAAACTAATAAATTGTCGAATTGGGCACGATGATGCAATCCCAACGCAGCCAAAGGGACCTAAATTAGGGCTGATCACGAATGGTGTTGGGTCAAGTTTTAGATTATTTTTAACTTATTTTGCTCCCGATTCTTGATTTTTAATCCATTTTTAGTTTTTTCTTCATATGCTGAATGATTATCGCTCGAGAGAACGACATAAGTTTTGTGGTCCTTGGTTTGAGAGGAGAATTGTTGAGGTAGAATCCAAGTCTCACATTGAAAAATTAAGAGAGAAACACATTGAATATAAAGTGTTTATCTAACTTCATTAGTATGAGATCTTTTAGAAGGAGTCCAAAAATAAATCCGTGCGGGTTTGGCATAAAGCAGGCAATATCATATTAATGTAGAGTTAAATGATATTTGACAGTCCTAACATCTCCTACCAATCTAATGTGTATACTATAATCATATAGCCTTTCGTATATGTATTAATTATTTTCTACTTCTCCCTAAATTAGCCTTTTTTTCCTTTTTTCTTTGATGAAATTATCTTGAATACAAGTGGGATACAGATCCGTGTTGAAAAGAAGAGACCATAGATAGCTACAAATTGAGACAGTTGTTGACTTTGCGAAGGATAATTGGACGACACCATGGATAAAGAAATCGCTGAAATGCTGGAAGTCGCTGACATTTGGTAAACAAGTCAACAAGTTGGTCGACAGATCTAACTGGAAGAAGCCAAATAACCCCCTGCTTAAGTTTATCGCGAATGAGATGACAATCTATCTCGATATGCTTGGTACGCTCATGAAAGACCGGATTTTCTGCGATATGGATGGCTGACTGATTGTCACAGAAGAGCAATGCAGGTTTCGGATGAGCACAACAGAGATCTTGTAGAAGAAAAAGAAGCCATTGTATCTCACATGTGGCCATAGCAAGAGACCTATATTCAGCTTCAGAGGAACTACGGGAGACAATACTTTGCTTTTTGGACTTCCATGACACTAAAGAATCACTAAGAAGTAAGTGATTGTTTAGATTTGCTTTGTTTCTAGATCTGACTTTGGTTTAGATCAGAGGAACTACGGGAGACAATACTTTACTTTGTTTCTAGATCTGACTTTGGTTTAGTAGTAAGTGATTGTTTAGATTTGCTTTCTTATTTTAAGGAAATCCATTTTGGATTTGTTAAAAGATTTGCGAATAATGTTGCTCATCGACTGCTAGAGCGGCTTATTCTATGACAGGTCTTGTTATATGGGACTTGATTCCCCTTCTTGTTTTGCTTCAGCTTTGAGAGTTGATTTAGCTTAATATATTCTCTTTTGTTTCAAAAAAAAAAAAAAGAAACATGCAATAACCAGTAACAGACTTTTTAGTGAGGGGACAAGAAGCCCAATCAGCATCAGCAAAACCTTGGAGCTGAAGTTTAGAGTTGGAAGCAAAGAAAAGGCCCTGACCTGGAGTCCTTTTAAGATAACGAAGAATCCGCGTAGCAGCCTGAAAATGTGCTTGAGTAGGAGAAGTTAAAAACTAAGACAAAAATTGCACAGGGTAAGAGATATCAGGCCTGGTATTTGTCAAATACAGCAATTGACCAATTAATTTTCGATAGGTAGAAACATCCTCAAAAAGAGGAGAATCACAAGACAACGAGCCAGGCACCATGGGAGTTGACACTGGCTTACTGTCAAGGAAACCAAACTCATGTAGAATATCCAAGGTATATTTGCGCTGACAAAAAGACATACCTTTGGAACTTCGAGCAACTTCAAAACCCAAAAAATATTTTAATGGGCAAAAATCCTTGATCTTGAAAGAATCATGTAAAAATGATTTAATTTCCAAAATGGCAGTTGGATCATTGCTAGCAATGATAACATCATCAACATATACCAAAAGTGCAGTAAATAAAGAGGAGGAATGCTTAATAAACAAAGAGTGATCAGAGGGAGCCTATACAAAAGACTGGCTAAGTAAAACCTCCTTTAATTTGATGTTCCATTGGCGTCCAGCTTGCTTAAGACCATAGAGGGATTTTTGCAACTTACAAACTGCATTAAAAGGGATTGAAGCATTATACCCTGGTGGAAGAGTCATGTAAATTTCCTCAGTTAAATCCCCATGCAAATAAGCATTGTTAATGTCAAGTTGCTCAATATGCCAATTATTAATAGCAGATAAAGCTAATAGAACCTGAATTGTTGTGAGCTTTGCAACAGGTGAAAAAGTATCAAAGTAATCCACGCCAGCTTGTTGAGTGAATCCACGGGCAACCAGCCGTGCTTTATACCTGTCAACAGAGCCATCTTGATTATATTTAATTCGATACACCCACCGACAACTCACAGGACTCTTACCAGGGCTAAAGAAGTAATAGCCCATGTTTCATTTTGTTCAAGAGCCTGTAGCTCATCATTCATAGCAGCAACCCAACAAGGATTTTGAGAGGCTTGAAGATAAGACTTGGGTTCAAAGGCACATGCAATATTGAGAGCAAAATACTTGTGGGATAAAGACAATTTGTCATAACCCAAAGTCGTGGATATGGGGTGAGGTACTCCGGGTGTAAAAACAGATAAAGCAAAAGTGGGAGTAAGAAGATTACAATGGTAATCATGAAGATAAGCAGGAGCTCTGGTAGGTCTAGTAGAGTGACGAAGAGATGGAAGAGAAGAAGGGGAAGGAGAAGAAGAAAAATCAGGTACAGTGTGAGGAAGAGTAAAAGGGACGTTACCAGATTCAACGGTGGCAGAGGAATAAGGAAAAGCATTCTCATAAAAGATAACATGTCTGGATACCAGAACCCTTTTGGATTGTAAGTCCATCATTTGATAGCCCTTCATACCATCTCTAAAGCCCAAAAAAACACATTTCAAAGCCCTGGGGTCCAACTTGGTACGACTCTGTTTAATCGTGGAAGCATAACATAGACAGCCAAATACCCTCAACTTGTAATAATCAGGTTTGAGGCCACACAATTTTTCATAGGGAGTTGAATTATTTATCACAGGAGATGGGAGTCTATTTATAAGGAAAATAGCATGAGAAAGAGCAAAGGACCAAAAATTCATTGGTAAATGGCTTTGAAAAAGCAAAGCTCGAGTAACATTCAAGATGTGTTGGTGTTTGTGCTCAACAATGCTATTCTGTTCAAGAGTTTTCACACAAGACAACTGATGAATAATGCCATGAGAAGCATAAAAAATAGGATTATTAAACTCCTGACCATTGTCACTCCGAATACTCTTCACTTTGCTGTTAAATTGGACTTCGACCATTTTGCAAAAATCTTGCATTATTTGTCTAACTTCAGATTTGAACTTCAAAATATAACCCCATGTGAAACGAGAATAATCATCAACAATGGTCAGCAAATAATTATGACCATCAAGAGAAGGTAAAACAGGACCCCATATATCAATATGTATCAAATCAAAATAGGAGGTAGTTTTGGATTGACTCAACGGAAAACTCAAACGTTTCTGTTTTGCCAAATGACATACATCACATGAATAATCAGTATTGACATTGAGAGAAGGGATATCTTTAAGTAATAGACTGGTCCTACTCTGAGAAACATGACCAAGTCTAAAATGCCAAATATCAAATTTAGACAATACATGTAAAGAATGAACGAGATGTGTTTTAGTACAAGATGGGAAGCAATCTTGTTTGTATGAAGAAGCAGAATGTGTTAGAGCTAAGTGATAAAGCCTCCCTTGAAGTTTAGCTAACCCAATCATCCTCCACTGAGTCATATCCTGTATGAAACAGTAATTTCGCAAGAATAAGCAACTTATGTCATTGTCAGTAAGCCTACTAACAGAGATCATATTGAAAGAAAAACCCGGCACATAAAGAACATCTGTCAATGTTAATTGGTCATTAAATTTTATGCTGCCAATTAGAGTAACATCTGATCTTTGGCCATTTGGAAGATGAACTATAAAATTTTTGACAACACGAGCAGAATAAAATGCAGAACAATCACATGTAATATGATCAGTAGCACCTGAATCCACAATCCATTTCATTTTGTTTATTTGATTGAGATTATTTGAAGATGATAAAACAATACCAGAATTGTTGTTTGAATGAGAAACCAAAGAGTTGGTTGTACTTCCAGAGAATGTTCCTGTAACACCCCGAATACACCCTAGTCGGATCAAGATAAGTTTAGGTGTAACGAAAACCGAATGTGATCGAAATAGGGACGGAAGTGTTAAAAATGACGCAACCGTCATTAATTTAAAAGTTTCAGTGGGTTTCGATAAATTGGACAGTTATATCGTTGTGTCTTAAACAATATGAAAATAATTATTTTGGTGATTAAAAATGTGTAATCGGATGAAGGAAGTGATTAATTGTAGTAAAAGAATGTGACTAGTTTTATTTGTGTAAGGTAGGGGTATTTCGGTCATTTTGTAATTAAGGATTAAATTGATTGAATTAGTTAATTAAGTGGGCTAATGTATGTAATAGAAAAGTGAAATGCCAATTGAGGGAAAGGAAGTAAGGAAAGGGATTAAAAGAGATGTTTGACATAAATATCAACTTTGGACCAATGAAGTGGTGACATGTGGCACTTGGGATTAGGATGAAGTTATGGCCATAATTAAGCAATTTTGACTTCATTTTTAGGCCATTCTTGGCCGGCCAAGTGAGGAAAAGAGAGAGAGAGAGAGAGAGAGAGAGAGAGCCCAACCTCCTCCTTCCTCACGCCAATCCCCTAATTCAAGTGCCTAAATCAAGTTAAATAGGTAAGTTGTGTAATTGTATCTCTTCTTCTTCTTCTTTACTTGTAAGTTTCAGAATTTATATAGAAATTACGGTTATTAGATATGCTAACATGTAATTTCATGGGTTTTGATGAGGAAATTGGATGATTGTGATCATGAAAAAAATATGGGAGTAGAGGAGTGCAGCTAATTGAACTAAAAGGAGCAAAGGAAGTGAGGTTTGGAAACTAATTTGATTTGATGTGTTTTGATGATAAATAATATGATTTGAGATGTATTTGAATGATATGTGTTGAATCTATGATGTTGATAGTGAGTGTTGGCTTTAGATTGTTAAAATTGTGCATGTGAGTAGGATTTGATGAAAATTGTGTTAAGAAACACTTGACCTTTCTTCGGTTATTAGGTTATATCTAGAGTTTTAGAACTCCAAATGGTATGAAAAAAGTACTGTTTGAAAGCTAAGACATATTCCTACAAATGTCTTAGAAATAAGCTTGAGCAAATTCTAGCTCTAACTATCTCAAAAGTGGTCATGAAGTAGAGCTATCTTCCCTGGCCGGGTTCAGGGGAGCAGTGTATATTGTTTTGTTCATATCTGGAGATTTAGGTGTCCAAATGAACTGAAATTTGTTTTATATGAAAGATAACATCCTAAGTATCATTTGTTAAGAAGGATGTTTGGCCTAAAAATGAGGTTTATATGTCGGTTTAGGCTATTGAAGTTTGAAATTGGAAAGGAGTTAAAACATTTGCCCAGTGTCACCACCTCAGGTGGTGAAACAATCTGTCACACCCTTAGATGGTGAAATAATCTGTCACACCCTCACGTGGTGATTTCTGCCCAGTGTCACCACCTCAGGTGGTGAAATAGGCTGTCACTCAAAGTATCACAGCCTTAGGTGGTGAAATATTCTGGTTGCTTTCTTTCAACATTTAACACTCTTTTTGAATCTCTAAAGCTTCCAATGGATATTTCTTTTAACTCCTAACCCATTAATCATTGAAGATTAATAAAATTAACCTAAAATTCACCTAAAAATAATCCATAGAACCTATTAGCAAAAGTAACAATACATATAATTATGTGAAGAATAGTAATGGAATGATAAATATATGTGTTTGAGCTCGATGTTAAACTCAAGTGATGTGTATATGCCTATGACATAGTGATTCTTGAACTTAACTAAGTATGTAATTAATGACCATGAACACGTAAACTTGAGAAGTGTAATGTGTACGTAAGCGAAGTAAATAGTTGATGTGTTAAGTGCATGTGTAAAAGAGAATGTGATCATGGATGGTATATGTGTTATGAAAATTGATCAATGTGAAATGGATAACATAATTAAATAACTTAAGCCTGCGAGTCAAGTAGTGGATAGATAGGCATGCCTATTGCAGCCCAATGCGTTTAATGTATCTGATTCCTTGGGAATCACAATGCGATTACAATGCGTATAATTCTTGCTGGATTTTATTATATTTGAAATGATATTACTGTACCTGAGGGTACCAATGCGTAAATATCATAGTACCTCGGTGGTACCAATGCGAAACCCATTATCCGCGTCTTTGAATTGCAGGCAACTTAATAAATGGAAATAATAATAATACAACCATTATGTATGTTGTATTCTGGAATTATGAGATGGGTTGCTTAATGCTCTATGTATATGCGAATGCTAAATGAATCATGACATGCCTAAAATGGTACTTAATGTGATATGGTCAGTTAAGTATGATCTTTTGCGTATAATGTATGATGTTCTATTTGTGTGATGTATTACTTGTTATGTGTATGTGTTTCCCACTAAGCTTTATGCTTAGCACGGATTTTCTTTTAATCCGTGTAGGTACTATTGATCGGGTCTTTCAAGAGTCTTTCCGCAGCAGTGCAGGCCAATGTAAGCTTATGAAGAGTTATTAGAGTAGGATTTGTATCATCTTCGGAATTTATGCAAGATTTACAATTTTAAATTATAAGTTTTGTAAAAGTGATATTGGTTATGTAAAAGATCTGTCTATAGTAAATCCTAAAGAAGTTTACTTTATAATGTGAATTTATAATGAATTTATAGTTAATTATAATGTGTTTTTTTTTAAAATGAAAGAAATTTTATAACCCATATTTTAGCTTAAAGGTTTATAAGTTTTACATGTTTGTTCGGTAATGCCCTTGACCGTCGTCGTGAACCACCGGTTCACGGTATAGTTTACTACATACGGGTAAGGGGTGTTACAGTTCCTTTTCTGCTCATGGCCAGATTTGTAGTAGCAACAGTTTTTGGAATCTGACTTTGATTAGTCTGCAGCATGACAAGAAGTTGCTGGCATTGCTCTTTTGTGAAGGGAAACTCAAACATGTTAAAACAAGAAGAAGAATCCGCAACAACATCTCCAGAATCATACTGCCAGAATTGGACATTATGAGCACTAACATTATTACTCTTGCTACCAAAATTCCTTTGCCTTGTGCCATAACCTGGAGGATATCCATGTTTCTTATAACAACGTTCAATAGTGTGACCAGTCATATTGCAGTAAGTGCAAAGAGGCTTTTTATTTTGTGAATTTGCTGTGTTTTTGACATTTTGCTTCCACGAATTTGGATTTACACCTTTGGCAGTGAAACAGCAAAATCATTAAGTGAAGGCAACAGTTTCATCATTAAGTGTACAAACTCTAGGATTCACAATTTGTATTTCCTGCTGAATAGCCATAGAGAAAACTTCATTAAGTGAAGGCAACGGTTTCATCATCAGTACCTGTGACTTAATACCAGAGAAATTATCATTTAATCCCCTAAGGAATTTTATGATCTGGTCAGATTGCCTATAACCACGGATTACACCAAGTGCATTACATTCACAGGAAGGAATACATTCACAAGCAGGAAGTGGGCGAAAACTATACAATTCATCCCAAATGCTCCTGAGCTTTGTATAATACTCGGTAACAGAAATATCACCTTGAGTAAGAAGAGAAATCTCATTTTGCAAATCTGAGATGCGCACAAAATCACCTTGGGAAAAACGGTCACGAAGCTCCTTCCAAAGGTCAGCAGCATTTTCAATCCACATAACGCTCTGTTTAATAGTGGATGAAATTGAATTCGTGATCCAAGTGAGAACAGTAGTATTACAACGATCCCAAGCATCAAATGTTGAATCATTGCATTTTGGGACTGGTAAGGAGCCATCAACAAACTTCACCTTGTTCTTAGACTTCAAAACACGTAACATAGATCTTGATCAAGTATAATAGTTAGAGGCATCTAGAGACGGAGAAACAAGAATTGCAGATGGATTCTCGTTGGGGTGAAGGTAAAATGGATGAGAGGGATTATCTTCAAGCTTCGCCATATGCAGATTTGTTCAGATCTTGAAGGAAAAAGATGAACAGTAACAATGGAAGTGTGTTTGGGTAAAAGGAAAAAGGAGGGAAAAGAGTTGGGAAAAAAAATCAGCGGTTATTGTAGCTCTGATACCATGCTAAACTCGTGGAAAGAGATCTTGAAAATGGGTGAATTAAATCCCACACTTTCATTAATTGAAATTGAAAGTATATATATAGGGGAAGAAACAACGAAGGATAAGAAGAAGAACAGGGGCCTTAACTGGTTGAGATGTAAAAAAAGAATAATGAATAATAAATAAAAATATACATTTTCATTTATCTTATTAATAATATTATAATTATAATTAGATATAATACCTTTTTTGTAACCAATAATATGCAAATAGAAGGTAACAGTTTAAGAAGATATATTTTTTTTTTTAACATCTTACCAGGGGATGTAATTTAGAAAGCATGCTGTTATATATAATATTAATAATTATTATCTCCTCTAATAAATGAACTGGAAAAATAACAAAACAGATACTGTGAATTTCATCTGAATATTTATAAGTTTACAACTAATTGTATCAAAGGATACCTAAGAAGATAGAATTAATCATGAATTGTTTTTGACAATTACATCATTATGGTTAGGGGGTGGAGGGGGGAAATGTGATATAAATTCTGATAAAATGAAAAAGTAGTGTTTAAAATTTTCATCTATATATATAGTTTAAGCAAGAAAAATAAACAAAATAAAAAATTATTTCATTCATTCTCAAGGAAACAAATTTGGCCCCATTCAACGACTCTGGTGTGCACCTCGGTTCCTAATAATAAGCTACGTTGCTAGAAGGATTTTTTTTTTTTTTTGAAAGGGGCAATAGAATAAATTAATTGAGCATAATCTAATGTCTTGAAGGCCTATAGTTATCCTCTATCATTAATTAATGGACTAATTATAAATTCAGACCTAAACTATTAGGTATTTTTTAATATTAGATTTAATAAATGAAATTTTATAATATTAATTTTCAAATTCAAGTTTTCTTTCAATTAAAAGTCTTTGGGGGTGTTTGGCATTGCTTTTGGAATATCAAAAAGCTGCTTTTTTGATAAAAAGCTGATTATGGAACAATAATAAGTGTTTGGTAAATACTGATTTTAGAAAAATCAATTTTCTTAAAAGTGAAAAACCTGCTTTTCAGAAAAAGCTGCAAATTTAAGTTTTTCAGAAAAGCTGATTTTCATCTTTTAAGGGCAGCAGATTTAATCTTTTTTTTAGACAAAAATATCCTTTATTTTATTTCATAATAACGAATAAGTGGAAATTATTATTATTATTTAGTGAGATTTTGAATATGATATATTAAAATTTATATATATATATATCTTTTTTTATTTTTTTATTCTAAAAATCCATTTTTAATTATATCATTTACCAAACAGTTGATAACTGTTTTTTATTTTATAAATTATTTTAAATTTTATTTACCAAATAGTTATCTAATTTTCGACATACAACTTTTTGAAATACAACTTTTTGAAATAGAAAAAGTTGCTTTTATAAGTTTTGCCAAACCTTCTTGTCTACCATTCTATTGACCTCAAACTGAAATTGAATTTTCTTAAAAACTCTACCACAAAATGATTTTTTTTGTTCAACCTGACATTGAAAATTACCCTATATATATATATATATATATATATATAGTTCAAGCCTTATTTGTAATTAATTTTTCGAAAACTAACGGAATTCCTAAATTGAAAGGTAATTTGAAGTTTGAAACTACTATTATAAGATATCATTTATTGGGCCTGAAATTGAAAACTACCCTATAATTTAAGTCTAATTTTATAAGTAATTCTTAATTAATTACCGTTAGTTGTTTCATGCATGTGGATCAAATATCTTCAAAAATTACCATAATAAGCCCTCTTAATACTCACTGTGCAGGGCTTTTTTTGAAAGTGGGGCGGAAATGTAAAAAATTTAGGAAAATAGTGCAACAGTAAAAGAAATTGGGATTCTGGGGTGGCCAAAACCGGCATGAAGGGAGGCCGGTATCTGGTTTCTGACACAAATGTGCCAAAAACCAGCGCCATGGTGAGCCGGTTTCTGGCACATATGTGCCAGAAATCGGCGCCAGAAGGTGCCGGTTTCTGGCACATTTGTGTCAGAAATCGGTTCCTAATGGAGCTGGTTTCTGACAATTTTGGCTCCCCCACTTTCCCCACCCGTCAAACATAATTCAAATCAACCCTTTCATACGCAATATTGCAAGTCTCAAGCAAAAAAATTTCAAATCTAATCCTGTCTTCCTCTCCTTCAAACACGCCATTTAAAACAGAATTAACAACTCATTACAAGATATTGCAAATCAAATTTTAACATAGAACGCGTTGCATTAATGTATGTTTAATTTATCTGTCCGTGAAGAAAATTTGTTAGTTATATTTATGTTATATTATATAAATGTTAATGTGCTGGTATGAGTAATTGTGAAAGTTATATAACTATTTCGATGACAAAGACATGTAATTAATATTTATTTTGTGAAAAAAGTTTGGAATTTAAGTGTAATTGTATGTTATAAGTGTTCGTTAATTTAAATAAATAATGTATTTAAGTATATTTAAGATTAGATGATAAATATGGCAATAAGAATTCATGATATGTGTGCATATGATGCAGGAAAAATGTCAATTCCAACAACTTTTATAATTCATACCGGAGGGCAATCGACGTTTGGCGCATCTGGGTTTAATTATGATGCTTCGAGCCCTTCAGCTAGATCGAGAAGAATGAAACAAAGGTATAAACCGACATTTGCAGAACTTATTCACAAATTGTCAGTTAAATTGGAATTGGTTGCAGAAGTGAGTATCTGTAGGGTGATATATAAGTGTCCAGTTTACAGTCAGGGAGCGATTTCTTGGGCTACAATGGATATAGTGGATGATGATGATATTGAGCAAATTTATGAAAATTTTAATAATTTTCCTGGATACAGTATTGTAGAGCTAATAGTCATAACGGAAGAAATAGCAATTGGCGATCCCGAAAATGAATTGAATAATTTTAATCAAATGGAAAGTGGAGGAGAAATAGGGGATGGACCATCTATGGACGAGGTAAACGAGTTGGGTGGTAATACACAGTATCCAACTATTAGTCAGTCCGAGTTCTGTACACAGTTTGAGGTGTCAACAGAATGTGAAAATATTGATGAAACTGGGACAATAGATGCAAGTCCAATTAGAGAGTTAAGGGTTCCAAATGAAGTAAATTTTGGGCAGTTTGATTGTGTTGCTCGTGCAGAAACAGCAGGTCAAAATACAGATGGACCTGTAGTCGGAACGACTAATAACGGTTATTTATCTCCAAGTTGCGATCCTAAAGATGATGATGAAGAAATAGGTTTAAATGAATTTGATCAAGGCAATGGGGACGAAGGAGATGATGACATTATTCCAAGTAGTTCAATACATGTGACGGAATACATACAGAATCTGCAATTAAATGAACAAGGTGGGCGGGTAAGTGGGCAGTCAAACCTTTCACAGTTTCAGTTTCATCAGTTCACCACGCGTCCGTTAATTTTGATGAAGCCGAGATTAACATGTATGGCGATTTTCCAATGATAAGATGGGATGGTGTTTCAAAGTTATGCGAAGGATTGGCCTTCACATCGAAAGACGAAGTGAAGGCATGCGTGAAAAAGTTATCAATTCTTAATAATGTGTCGTACAAAATGGTAGAGTCGAAGCCAACGTACTAGGCGGTATGCTGTACACGCGCTGAAGTAGGTTGTCCGTGGAGATTGCGAGCAATTAAAAAAAGGACTTGTCCCTATTGGAGCATTAGTGTTTATAAGGGACCTCATAACTGTAATGCTTCAGCGGTATCACAACACCATAGACAGCTTGATTCGCAAATAATTTTTGATTGTATACTTGAAATGGTTAGTGCGACACCTGATCTTAGAGTCAGCGTAATAATTGTTGATATGAGAAATCGGTTCAATTATGATATCTCTTACAGTAAAGCCTGGTATGCAAAAACTAAGGCTTTGGAGGAGATTTTCAGGAACTATAAGGGTTCTTATGGTAGGTTACCGGGATACATGAAAGCAATGGAGACATACAATCCTAGAACTGCATATGACTTTATTGTTGACGAAAGTATGAGGCCCAATTGCAAACAATTCAAAAGGCTCTTCTGGGTGTTCAAGCCATGCATTGAGGGACTACCTCACTGTAAGCCAGTGTTACTAATTGATGGAACCTTTTTGATAGGAAAGTTTTATCAAACTTTGTTGATTGCAATGTCCGTAGATGGCAATAATTTCTTATACCCAGTAGCGTTTGCTATTGTCGAGAGCGAGAATAAGTCGAGTTGGTCTTGGTTCATGACGTGCATAAAGCGATACGTGACAAGGCAATCAGGGATAACTGTTATATCCGACCGGCATGCCAGGATAATGGCCTTATTTCTCGACGATAGTAGCGGTTAGAAGGAGCCATTAGCTTTTCACATATTTTGTCTCCGTCATTTCGTAAGCAATTACAACACTGCTCACCGGAATTCAGCAATTAAGGACATGTTATATAATGCCGGTATGTATAAGATATCTTTATTAATTATTATACAATTATGAAATGCTAAGTAAATTGTTAAATTTAATAATATATAATTATTAAATGGATAGTGAATATATGAAAAAAAAATTTATATATATATATATATATGTAAAAGTGTGGAGGAACACCTGACACTGGGTGTTCCTCCACAACATATATATATATATGTCAGGTGTTCCTCCACACTTATATATATATATATATACACCTGACATATATATATATATATATATATATATATATATATATATATATATATATATAAATATTTTTTTTTCTTTAAAATATTTATTTATTAATTTGCAAATTAATAATAACATGTTATGTAATATCATTTTCTTACATATTTAACGAAAACTTATGTTTTTATATATTGTAATGTTCAAGTAGAACATTGGGTTGGTCATTAATATTTGTCATCCGCAATGTAGGCAATAATTTTCAACCAAGAAAATTTACAAAAAGGATATATATATATATATATATATATATATATAAATATTTTTTTTTCTTTAAAATATTTATTTATTAATTTGCAAATTAATAATAACATGTTGTGTAATATCATTTTCTTACATATTTAACGAAAACTTATGTTTTTATATATTGTAATGTTCAAGTAGAACATTAGGTTGGTCATTAATATTTGTCATCCGCAATGTAGGCAATAATTTTCAACCAAGAAAATTTACAAAAAGGATGGATGAGATAAAGGCGCTTGACATCGACTCTTACAACTGGGCAATGCAAAACTCATTAGACAAGTGGACTCTATCCCATGATAATGGACACAGGTATGGCCACGCCACGATGAACATTGCTGAGAGTGTAAATAGCGCGTTAAAGGGTATAAGGATGATGCTCGTTTGTTGTATTATTGAGCACGTATTTGCCAGACTTATCAAGTTTTTTTATGACAGAAGGTGCATGTATCGCGCTCAAATTGCAGCCGGCAATACGTGCACCCAGAATTGTGTGGAGGAGATGGCAAAACGCGCTAAAAAAGCTAGTGGCCACAGAGTTGAGACTTTTGATAGGCGAATGGGGATTTTCACAATGAGGACCAGAAATCAGAAAAGTAAAAGGAAAGGCAATAACACGCAATCTGTTAATTTGGATTGTCGTCATTGTGAATGTGGTAAATTTCAAGGGACCAAAATGCCGTGTTCACATGCTGTAGCAGCTTGTATGCATGTACGTGTCGACATGTGGTCATATGTCGACAAATGTTATAAACTAACAGAAGCATTGAGCTGTTACAGCGCACACTTTCAACCGCTTGCACACCATGATTACTGGCCATCATATGTTGGTCCAACTCTTGTGCCTGATCCAGAGCTGATACGGAAAAAAGGCAGACCAAGAACTTCGCGCTATCAGAATGAAATGGATAGGAGAGATCGATCCAGGCCTAACCGATGTACTTTATGCAGAAATGAGGGACATAACAGGAAAACTTGCCCGAACGCAGCTGGACCATCGAATTACACAGACTGACATGGAAATCATTTAGTACAACTATTGTAATCATGTGAAATATTTGTAATCATTTGAAATATGTATGATGCATATTTATATTTGCATATGTATTATGAATAGCTTAATTTTTTTACCCAATTATTAATTATAAATCTTGTAAAAATAGAAGATTATATATATATATATATATATTAATATTTGTTAATATTTATTAATTAATTTGTAATAAATAATAACATTTTAAGTAATATTTATTTATATTTATTATATGTATTAATATTTATATTTATTTATTAATATCTGTTTCATTACGTGTTTCATACCAACTAATATTTATGTGTATTGTAATGGACAAATTGAATATTAGTGTAACGAAAAATAGGATTTCTATTCTTATTATTTCCAAACCAGTATAAAATTTTATTATTAACACTTTAACTATATATGTACATCTATGTTTCAAAAACTTGTTTAAATTTCTGCACATCTAATTTATGAAATGTGACCCTGTGCCACATCTCGTCAGCCTTCTATTTCGGCCGGGATAACGCCGTTGCCCTTCCCCTTGCTGTGCATCACCCGCTTCTGCATTACTTGGTCCAACATCACCTCCCATCATATTATTATGGAAATTACCGAATGAAGGTCCTTCGGAACTTGATTGAGGATTGACCTGTTCTGGTGTTCCAAATAATTGCTGGAAGAATTCATTTCCATACACATCTTGCATTGGGGTTGACTGCGTATTAAATGCAGGAAGTGTGAATGCATCCGGTGTTTGCTCTATCGGAACAGACATTGGTATCCCATGGTATGAGCTACTGGGACCAGCGGTATCTCCAAGTGTGTAACTGGTGCCCCCCATTTCAAAATGATAAGCAACTCCCGACTCCTGATAAGGCCACGCCATGGGTGGTGGAATTTGCGTTACCTATGGATCATAAAAAGTTTGCTCAACATTTCTGCGCCTGTCAATCATTCCAGTCCGATGTCGTCGTGTACGAAAATCTTGGAATTGTTGTTCCATAGGGGCGACATTCACAGGTTCTGGACACAGTTGTCGCTGATATTCATTCGATACTCTATCCTCATGACCAACTGCACCCAGGATGCTTTCAAATATCCTATTGCTATCCACATATCCGGGGTGTTCGTGGTAGACTCTCTCAAGACCATCAGCCTACATAGTGTAAATTTTTTGTCAATATATTTCTACAACATTATTCAAAAATCGGTACCATACGTATATAGTAATTGTGTAATATAAAATAAAGAAGAAAACTTACAGTAGCTCCTCGCCTCGCACCAATTGGGGTTATCCACCGTCTAGTTCTTTGCACGTACCATTGCATGTATTCAGATCGAAGATGCAATGGCCGTCTTCTAAGTTGGCCAACAACAACACGACCATGCCGGTTATTTCATTCATTTATAAACGCTGCAAACTCTATCGCCCAATTCAGCTAATTTTGTCCACGCATATCAATTGTATGCAGATTATCTTGTATAAGTGGGGGCGATGGGATTTGCTGGTCAAAACTGAATTGTCGCATGACCCTGTCAGGATGGTGCCACTCTATGATATAGAAACATATCAACGGAACAACAGCCATCCAACTTTGTTGCCCACTACTACATACATCGGGAAGCAGTTGAATTACATTATGGTACGGCTCCCATTTAAACTGCATAGCAAATTATCACAGGTCATCTTAAATATTCATTAAAAATAATTTTTAAGCATAATTTAATCTAACAACATATGTACATAAATTAAATTAAATTAAATTAAATGCACTAACTACCTCTTCAACTCCTTGCGTATCTAATATTTCCCGATACGTCCATATGTCTCTTCTGGACATGATATTCCTGTCCAATGCAACACTCCACCTACGCAAACAAAATGTTCAGATATCAAATCGCGTTGTTTGAATTAATATCACATAAAATTTTAATTCAAATACATATTCATAAATTATATTTTACCTCATCCCGTATGGCAAGTCCCTATTTAATGGTTGTGCCTCCACATGTTCAGGCCTAAACATGGGTAGTCTCTCCCACGCCCATAGTTGTAAGAGTTGCATATATCCAGCAACTCGCTTAACATTTGGACGTGTTGCCCTACATAGTTCTCTGTACAACCAAGCTAAGCATGCTGACCCCCAGCTATATTATCCAACGGAATTCAAATCCTCCAACAGCGGTAAAAATATCAGATGCACCGTGCTGGATGATTGTGACGAAAATAACATTCCACCTAAGCATCGTAATATCCAAGCACGGGCATATTGTTGCAATATTAAGGGTGTCGCATCATCAGGAATATCACCGAATACGCTATCCAACCAAGTCATTTTAATTTGTCCCCCCCGCATGTCCGCTGCGGAGGTAACCACCCCAAGCAAATTGTAACACACATCCTCCCAGTCATTATTGGTTCTTCCTGTCACAGGCCGACAATCAATCGGTAACCCCGTTAAAATCCCTATGTCCTCAAGTGTTATTGTTGCTTCACCGCACGTGAGGTGGAATGTATGCGTTTCTGGTATCCATCTTTCAATGAGTGATGTGATTAGATTCCAGTCGACACTTATAACCCCAATTCGGGCAATACCTAATAACCTTGCCGATCTTATATATGGCATTATTCTATCATCAATTTGTCTGTAGTGCCCTTCCAAACTGCCTCTCCTAGTTCTCAGCACATGTCTTTCAACCTTTGCATAATTTTATCAAATATATAAGTGAATAAATACATAATTTTATCCATAATCTACAACACACATATATATATTAAAAAAAAATTATAAATTATAATTTACGAAATATTTTCATAATATATATACTTGAAAAATATATATACACATAAAATATATATACACACAAAATATATATACACAAACATATATAATTTCATCAAAAAATTATATATACACAAAATTTTAATAATCTGCAAAATATATATAATAAAAGAATTACCGAATTATGCCATATCGCATCAGATCGATGTTTTCCTTGTAATGTTAGTAGCTCTCCATTGATAGGACTTGGGTTAATTCGTTCGGCTCCTAATTGATAAGGATCCATTTCCAAACTTGCAATTTCAAACAAAAAAAATTAAAATATTAACAACGGTTCATGCAAATTAGATTTGTTTAAATAATTTAAATGTCCACAACTTATACATATAATTTAATTTTCAAAATATTTTAAAGTTTAACTCGATCATATTATCTGCTACAAACAACATTTACAGATTAATCATTTTTTACAACATAAAAATGTTTCCCTGCAAATAATGCATTTTTTTCCCTCTATATTCAAGTATTCATACATATATATGCTATAACTAATTAAAATAAACACAAATTATTCAATAACAAAATAAAATTATATAATCTTACCTTTAATTTTGAAAGTAATTGGACTTCAAAAATTTAACCACCTACAAATTAAACATTAATATCATATTTAACTGTACCACCAATTTGCTAAATATTTTTTATTTCCACCCTACTTTAAAAAAAAGCCCCAAAATAAATACTAATTATTCAATAACAAAAAAAGTTTGAAGGTATTTGGGCTTCAAAATTTTAAGTACCTATAAATTAAACATTAATATCATGTTAATGACAAAATAAACCTCTTATATAAACAAATTGACAAAATTAAACTATCATAAACTTACTTTTAATCAAGTAAAAAAAAGTGAACAACCGCTTGAGAACAAATTAATTGAAAGATGAGAGTTTGATCTAAAGAAATACTTCAAAGCAAAAAAGCAGAGTATGGAGAGAGTGAATGGCAAAAACAATTCCGAGCGCAAAGTATAACAATTGCAATTGAAAATTTGAAATGAATGATAGGCTAGAGATAGTGAAGGGAAGGGAAAAAACAAAAAACATTATTATAGGGCCTTCCTTTTTCACGTGAAGCTGCACCTCTGCAGCTTCACGTGACCAGCTGAGCACTGCTTTTGCAGTGCTGAGCAAAGGTGCCAGAAACCGGCACATTTAAGTGCCGGTTTCTAGTACCTTTTTGTCAGAAACCGGCGCATATGGGCGCCGGTTTCTGGCATCTAAAAACCAGCCTTCCACTCAGCCGGTTTCCGGCACCCCACTTTTCTAAATATTTATACTGTTGCTCCAGTTTCCTAAATTTTTTTGAAATTAACCCCAAATTCAAAAAAATCCCCACTGTGCACTGCTAAATCAATGCCAGATAATAAGAAGTTTTAGATTATGCAAATCAAGTAAATAATTATATTATGCAAATCAATAAACAAAAATTGATTTCTAGAATAAACTAATAAATTGTCGAATTGGGCACGATGATGCAATCCCAACGAAGCCAAAGGGACCTAAATTAGGGCTGATCAAGAATGGTGTTGGGTCAAGTTTTAGATTATTTTTAACCTATTTTGCTTCCGGGTCTTGATTTTTAATCCATTTTTAGTTTTTTCTTCATATGCTGAATGATTGATGATCTAAAATTATTTTTGAAACTCGAGATTTTTTTCTTATGATTTTGGCTCAACTCTTTAACCCATTCATTCATGCATCTAGCGCGTAATTAAGCTGTAAAAATTATCATATATCCATTTTTTTTTCCCGCAAAATTAAGCAGCCAAAAAAAAAAAATTGCTGGGTTTTTTCATTTGCATTTTTAGAAATCAAATTTAAAACTTTTTACATTTTTAATTTAGTACCGACTACTAATTAAGTCAATTCTCGATGATTTTTTATTCGCTTTTTGAAATTATTTTTCGCCAATAAACATACAAAAGTAAAATTGATTTAATGAGATAAATGCTATTTACCCTCGTCTTTCGCTACAAACACATATTCTCTTTTTTTTTTTTTCCAATTCAGATCATACTGTAATCAAATTGCAATTTGAATCCAGCAAAATTTAAGATATAAGTTTAATATTTTTTTTCAGATGTAGTTCATGAATTTTTTATGAATTAATTAAACCAATAATAAACATAATATATTTGCAATTATATCATTGACTTAATAAATAAATAAATAATTAGAAATCAAATCTATAAATACATGGTAATTCGATGGCTTAAAATACATATAGAGACACTTGAATTTGATTTTATAATAAATTTAAATATCTAAATTTTAATAATAATATATCGAGCATCTATACTTGTTAATGTTTTAAAGAATGAATACAAATTTACACTATTTTTGGAGAATTGGAGTTTACACTATTTTTAGAGAATTGGAGGATGTGACATTTAACTGTGGTAATATATTATTTGAACTGTTGTAATAAAAATATATGTGACATATATACAGTGAGATTGGCAAAAATTAAAAATAGTACATATTGGGTTTCATATTGATTTTAACAGATTTCTCATTGATTTTGATATCGTGTGATATCATATTAATACGGTGGATTGTCACACGCTACAATTTTTTATGGTAATATAAATTTATGTTTATTATTTACAAAATTAATTAGTACACATGTATTAAATAGATTATTTTAAAAAATGTACGTACCCAAATAAACTATAAAATCAAAACCAAATTCAATGTATGTATGTACATGTATTAAGGCCAATCTAATTAAGGTCAATCCCTGAAAATGTCATGGGCTTATGGGCTAATACGTAGATTGGAGTTGAAGGAGACAGGGGCTGGCCTATTCAAATTTCGTTTGGAACCCGAAATTATCTCTGCCTACAATTTTTGTTTCTAAAAGAAAAAAAATAAAAAAATCCTAGAAGTTTTCTAACAAAAAAGAAAATATTAGACTTAATGCTCAATATATCACTTTCCTCTGGTATTATTATCGATGAAAAGGATTTAATTGTTATAGACAAATTCGTCTATAATATAAAAAATTCGAGTACTAAAATGCAATTAACTTTCAATATTTTATAAAGAAAAGTATCGTTTCAATTTTTATATGCAAATTAATGTTTTAATTTCAATTTCAAGTACAGAATATGTACTTTAAATTAATTCATTTATAGATTCTGGTTTCAAATTAAGGTTTTTCTGAAAAGCAGTACATTCACCCGGTACAAATGAAACTATATACTAACCTTCCACAGTACAACAATATGTAAAAAATAAAATAAAATAAAATCTAATGTAGATATATATAAAAAGCATATTATAATCTAATGTTGCACTATTATTCATCAAGTGATTGAGTGTCATGTCATAATAATACTGGCTTTGACTCAACTCCTTCTTCGTCGGCTTAAATAATTATAGGTATATATAAATTAATTAAGCTTCATTATCATTTCATGTATCTATCTAAAAAAAATTGTCAATTTTAAACCATCCTTTTGTTCTTTTCTAATCAATTCATATTTCAAAAGAGACATAATGCTTAATTTAATTTAGATTGCTTCTTCCACAAGTTGATTAGAAAGATGAAGACATTATAGGCAGAATCTATATATCAATTATGAAGACAATAATCCTACTAATATTTTTTATTCAAGAATTAGTCTTTACTAGTCAATGATTTCAATAATAAAATTAAGTATTTAAGCATGTCCCTTCTACTACTAGTTAAGCATTTAGAATTATATATGTAATCTTGACTTGGCTAGAATAAAAAATAAAAGTATTTTGGAATTATATCTTGCAAGTTGCCTCAAGGCAAATTGGATATAATTAAATTTCAACAAATTAATTCTATTAATCATGTCAAGATTAGAATAACAAATGAAAAATTAATTTTTAAAATAGATGTAGTTATGGAATCCTACATTACAAAGAATTGCATGTACTTTAAAATGCATATGCTAGTTGCACTTTTTATTGTTTTATTGATGTTGAAATATCTTGGCCTTTGTTATGGATATATTCCTTTTAAATTCATCAAAATTCAGGGAATAAAGGGATTTATTTAAACTCATATTTGGTATCAGAATTTGGTTCCAACTTCTAACTAAACAGCTTTTACTTGAGATTATGTGACCAAGCTTTTTTTTTTTTTATGAACATCTTCTAAAAGAACTTAGGAGGGGGAAAAGAGAGAGATATTTTTTGAAAATAAATAAAATGTATTGGGATAAACATAAATTTCTAAATTTTAAGAGGATAGAGAAGAGTTAAATTAAATATATGAATAAGAACAAAATTTAAGAGCTCAATAAACAAAAATTAAAAAGTAAAGAGCTCAAAGATGTACTTTTTCCTAATTTTTTGTTTTAATTATATTCTATTTTTAAGTTTTCTTTTCCGTTTTGGATATGGGTTTAATTAATTAGTGGTTGTTTGCTCCAATATGATCAGTTTGGAGCAATATCGCCCACGCAATATTTCTTAATAGGGGTGAGCAAAAAACCGTTTGACTTATTTAATCGAGAAATCGAACCGAAATCGATCCAAAAATAGGTTAACCGAACCGATATTTATGGTTAACGGTTAGTATTTTATAAAAACCGATATTAATGGACTGATTTTTATTTTTTAGCTTATAAATTGGTTAACCGAACCGAAACCGATAAATGAACACCTCTATATTTTATTAATTATATTTCACTTTTTTTTTAATTATATTTTTTTATTTCATTATTTTCATATTTAATTATTTGTATCCTTTTAATTTTCATTTGCTTTAAAATATTTCAATTTCATTTTAGTTTTTTTAAATCATTTTAGTTAATTTATTAATTGTTCAATAGGTACATATTTAGTATTTCTTATTATTTCCTGATATATCAATTTTTCATTAATTAAAATCAAAATATATTCGAAAAGTTATATAAAATTAATATATTAACTAAAAATTTCAAATAAAATAAAATTTTTAATATATGTGAAAATAATATTTTTGAATATTTGTAATTTATATTTGTTGTTTAAACATCATATTTAATTATTATGTTGGATTATGTTTGTTTTTTAATTTTAAATTTTAAGTATTTTTGATAATTTAATTTTTTTATAAATGCATTTTATAATTATAGTGGTTAATCGAAAAATATTAGTTAACCGATCCAAAAATTCGAAACCGATGGATCGGTTAACCGATAGTAATGAACTGGTTAATGGACTGAAATTTCAAAAAATCGATTTCAATGGACTGATTTTTTTTTTGGGCTCATGGACCGGTAATTTATGCTATGTTTTTGTAATTTATGCTTTTTAAGAAGAGACAATTATTATTAATTGTGTTTTGAAAATTGAACTAATATTAATTATATAGATAGCATATTTGAAAAATCACATCTAAATATTCTGCATGTTTTAAAAATAGATATTTGTGAATAAATTAAAATAGAAAAATGCACACTTATTTATGAACGGAGAGAGGGTGTGATATAAGAAGAAAGGGAAAGAAAATATAAAATATAAGATTCAAAGAGGAAATTAATTTGTGACCTAACATATTGGAACAGAAGTGAGATTGATTTGTATGGAACTACATATTGAACAAAACTTGACACATATTGATATCTCTTTTAAAACTCAATTACAAAAACTTTATACATAATTATAATAACATAAGTTAACAATTTGATGATTTTTATAATCAATTGGACCTCCAATTTTGAAAAGATTCTGCTGTGCTTCTATATATATACATATATATAAACAGTGTCAAACAATATATTATATCAAATTTATAAGATCAATAGAGAAATTATTTTTGTGAGTGCTTAGTGCCTCCACCCAATACGTTAATATGGTGGCTTGTCAGTTTCCCGTTGTCGCATTTAATGCTCTGAGGATTATTTCATGAACTAGCTAGTTTTTTATACTAGAAAAGAACACTTCCTTCTTTTTTCTTATATAGTACACATTGTGCTTACGGCATGCTTTTGCCTCTTGTATTTATTGGTAGCATCTCCTTTATACATACACACATAAAAATAAATATTATTTTCATAAAGAAAAGGATTTCCTTTCAAATATTATAAGTAAGAACAATTTTTTCACTCCATATTTAGTACATCAGATGTACCGTATGTTAGTAAATATAAACCGTTAAACAAAAATAAAATTTTTAAATTTTTTATTTAATATTTCATATTTAATATATTCGATACATCTGATTTATCAAACTATTTTCTTTTTTTAAAGTTGAATTAAAAACAAGTCCAATTGTAATTCCTAAAAAAGAAATAATTTAGAAGTCTTCATTCCATACCCATAATATATAAAAAAAAATTGTGACTTTTAGAATGAAACATTCTATTTTATAAAAATTTCATATATAATTTTAATATACACTTTTTATATTCTTATAATTATTTATTTATTTATTTTTAATTTGACATTCATCATTATCTTTTATATATATATATATATATATATATATATATATATATATATATATACACACGGGGCACAGCTACCCCATGTTGAGTGGGGTCATAAAAAAGTTTAAAATGACTCTTATAATTTCAATTTTTTAAAAATAACCTTACTTAATAGTGAAAAAATTAAAAATCACTCTGTAAGTTTAATTTTTTTTAATTGACTCCGATAAAATATTTAAATGAGATTTTTATTTTTTAGTGACAAAGTCTAAATTTGCTATTAAATTATTAAAAATAATACATATTTGTCTCTAATATTTATTTAAAAAAAATTAAGGTATTAAAATGATACAAATTTATTCTTATTCAACACTTTAAAAGGAAAATATTAACCATTTTAATAATTTGAGATAAATACGAACCATATTTTCATATTAGTCACTAATAAAAATGTCCATATTTGCCTTTATATAAATAAATATGTAAAATTTTTAATATTTTAACACATTTTAAAAAATAAATTTAAATAAAAAAATTGTACTTATTTCAATATTTTTTTTTAAAAAAAAAAACTCGCACTTATTTATATTTTTATGTAAATGAATTTGAATTCCTATATATATATATATATATATTTCCACAAATTTATATTATATTCTATATATATTAATTATTAATTATCTTTATCTGAAAATATATATATATAAAGTGTATTAATAATTAATATATATAGAATATAATATAAATTTGTGAAAATATAATATATCATAGGGCCAATACAAATCTTTTTGAAGACAAACTCTTAATTAATTGATTATAATTCTCATTTACGTTAATTATTTAATTTTATTTTTTAAAGCACTGAAAAAAAAATTGTAAATAATATAAAATTAGAGGGTTAATTTAGTGCAAAAAAAATTTCAACTACTTTGTACTTTTATATATGGTATAATCGTATAGATTAATGAAAATTTAATTTGCTCATCAGCTATTGGTCTTTTATCTACGGGATATCTGTGAAATTTTATTCATGCAATGAAGTCCTTCCATTTATATTTTGTCACAATTAAACTTTTCAATTTTGAATTTTTTTTTTTTCCCAAATGAAACTTTCAACTTTAATTTTTTCTAATTAAATTATGACCATCTAGCATTAATTTTGCCCCTTCGACTAACCACTTACTCAGGGCAAGTAAGAATTTATCTGATAAAATAAAGGTTAAAGAGTTTACAATAAATATAATACCGAAAATTTAGAAGAAAAAATGTGTTTTTCTTTATATGCACTAATAAATTCTTAAATCATATAAAAATTTCATTTCACTAAATAAAAATCCATGTGATTTAGTCATGAATAGACATCCCATCTAACATATATTCTGGATTTATTATCAAACACAAAAAGCAGAGATAATTAATTACAAGATTAATTTCTTATATTAATTGGTGACATTAATTTTAGAAAAACAAGAAGATTCTAAAACACATATACCAAACATACGAAAGGATATAGGTATTACATAATGACATGCATGCATGATTAATCAAAGACTTAATTAATTATTTTATAGATGACTAATTATTTAATGAATTAATTAATCATATGTTTATGTATGTGTAGTACCAAATGGAATAATTAGAAGAAGCTTTGCACTGAGAAGTGAAAAGCAATATTCGAGTTAGATGAATTGGAAGATTCAAGATATGACAAAAACCTACTGGATTATCATAGAATTTTGTGATAAATTATGGACAGAATACATTTATATATTTTAATTTAATCAAATCTTTCACAAGTGCTTGTCTTGTTTGTTCTAATTTACTCTTCATTGGTAGGTTCTGTCTCCTAGCAATCTAATGTGTATACTATAATCATATAGCCTTTCGTATATGTATTAATTATTTTCTACTTGTCCCTAAATTAGTCTTTTGTTTTCTTTGTTTCTTTGTTTCTTTGATGAAATTATCTTGAATACAAGTGGGATACAGATCCGTGTTGAAAAGAAGAGACCATAGATAGCTACAAAATTGAGACAGTTGTTGACTTTGGGAAGGTTAATTGGACGAGACCATGGATAGCTAATTTCGAGTTGGGATTATTTTTGAAATGAAATTCGAATTTTCAAATTAAATCATTTTAGAATAAAATATGTATTACTAAATGTCTAAATTAGATTCGAATTTTCATCAAATTGAGTTGTTCTCGTGTCATACTTATAAGAAATTTTAATTCCTAAAAAGTAATTATTAAATTTAGAGATAATGGATTATATATAAATAGAGGGTAAACCATTAAAAAGTAATTTGATGGTCAGCACACGATTAAAAGTGCAAAAAATTTTAAGTTATATTTTTTTAATAATATTATAATTGTAATTAGATACAATACCTTTCTTGTAACCAATAATATGCAAATAGAAGGCAACAGTTTAAGAAGATTTTTTTTTGTTTTTAACATCTTCTTACCAGGGGATGTAATTTAGAAAGCATGCTGCTATATATAATATTAATAATTATTATCTCCTCTAATAAATGAACTGGAAAAATAATAAAATAGATACTGTGAATTTCATCTGAATATTTATAAGTTTACAACTAATTGTATCAAAGGATACCTAATAAGATAGAATTAATCATGAATTGTTTTTGACAATTATATCATTATGGGCGGGAAAATGTGATATAAATTCTGATAAAATGAAAAAGTAATGCTTAAAATGTTCATCTATATAGTTTAAGCAAGAAAAATAAACAAAATAAAAAATTATTTCATTCGTTCTCAAGTAAACAAATTTGGCCCCATTCAACGACTCTGGTGTGCACATCGGTTCCTAATAATAAGCTACGTTGCTAAAAGAAATTTTTTTTTTGAAAGGGCTAATAGGATAAATTAATTGAGCATAATATAATGTCTTGAAGGCCTATAGTTATCCTCAATCCTTAATTAATGAGTTAATTATAAATTTAGACCTCAATTATTAGGTATTTTTTAATATTAGATCTAACAAATGAAATCTTACCATATTAATTCTTAATTTCGAGTTTTGTTTCAATTAAAAGTCTCCATCTACCATTCTATAGACCACAAACCGAAATTGAATTTTTTTAGAAACTCTAGACCAAATGATTTTTTTTGTTCGACCTGACATTGAAAATTACCCTATATATATATATATATAGTTCAAGCCTTATTTGTAATTAATTCTTCAAAAACTAACGGAATTCTTAAATTGAAAGGTAATTTGAAGTTTGGAACTAGCATTATAAGATATCATTTATTGGGCCTGAAATTAAAAACAATCCTATAATTCAAGTCTAATTTTGTAATTAACTCTTAATTAATTACTGTTAGTTGTTTCATGCATGTAGATCAAATATCTTCAAAAAATCCCATAATAATCCCTCTTAATATATACTCACTGTGCACTGCTAAATCAATGCCAGATAATAAGACTTTTTCATCGTACCTTTTTCTCTTCATCCATAGATTCTCATGTACCTTTCATTTACTCAGATATATATATAGATATATAGAGAGAGAGAGAGAGAGCTATAGACTTCTTTCTTCCTCTATTCATATCTTTAGACTCATCAACAGCCTAGTTAAAAACTTTGTTTTCTCTTTAATTTAATCAAATTAAAATGGAGCAAGCTCAATACTGGCTGTGGATGAAGAGGAGGGAATTCTTGAAATCAGATGATTTTCAAGTATGGAAAAGCTCGATGAACGATTCATGGGAAGAGAAAGCTTTCGCAGAAGATACTAATGGTAATCTCGGTGGATGCATATGGCCTCCAAGGTCTTATTCTTGTAGTTTCTGCAAAAGAGAATTCAGGTCAGCTCAAGCCCTAGGTGGTCATATGAATGTTCATAGAAGAGATAGAGCAAGACTTAAGCAGTCTCTTACATCTCCTCATGAAAATGATCTTGTTCAATCTCAAAATACTCTTATTAAATCATTTGATTCTAATTTCCCAGCTGAAATTTGCACTTTAGATTTTGATTCTTCTAGGGTTTCAGTTCAAGAAAATCATGATTTTGTGTCTTCTCTTGCTCAAGAAAAGCATAAGGAGAATCCAAGAGAAGATGATGGTGATTTTGTTGAAGTTGATTTGCTTATGGGATTCAATTGTAAGAGACCTAAGACTTGCTCAACTGATATATACAATTTCAAGCCAGTAATAACTGAGAATAATTCTAACTCAATACAAGACATAGATCTTGAGCTCAGGCTTGGTGAGCCACCAAAGGTGAAGTAATTATCGTATGCATTCAGTTGTAGTTCTTTAATTACAATAAGCAAGAAATTTAATTAATATTCATGATCTTATTTTAGTTTTTAATTTCTTTTGTTTTTGTTCTTTCTAGTTTCCCCTTTTATCTAATGGATGACAGGCAAAGGCCTTTGAGAATTGATCTTGTAGAAATTATTTTTGAAATTTGCTTCTTTCAAAGTTGTATTCCACCTGATTATATCTAACATATAACAAGATCATAAAACTAATTTAAGGTTGGAAAATTATGATTGTTGACATATTATTATTATTTCAAAATTTATATTGATACCATTCTTATGGATTTAATGATCAGATTAAAATAGTGCAATCCAACTAGAACAGATGTGTTCTATCAAATAGCTGTATTCTATTATTTAGTTCATCATCCCATATAATAGAAAGCATAATATTTTGATTGACAACAGTAAACTAAGAGTGGCTAAATCTATCAGTGTAAACGGACATTTTTTGTTTTGTTTTTAAGTGTAGGGAAACCATTAATATAAGCTTGTTTTGCAAACTAAATAGCATTAGTCAACAGCCATTTCACATTGAAAGTGAAGCAATTGTGACAGTGAGATTTGTGAAGTAGGTGAAAGAAAGAACTGACTGTAAGTCATTTCAGCTGCATATGTACCGAAAACTGAAATTATTATTTTAAATTACATAATCACAACAGGAATTATCTTTTTAACTCCACTTTTACCATCACCATAATCTAATATACCCTGGCCTGAACTTTTCACCCTAATATTCAAGCAATTCTCTTCTCTTCAATGTTTCTCTAATATAAAGTCCAAAAATCAAGTCCACCAACTCCATGGAATCAAATTGAATTAAAGCATTCAGACCAAAAAAAAAAAAATTGAATTATGCATAACAAAACAAAGTATGTATATTAAACTTACTTAGCCACAGGCAAAAGAAAAATAATTAAAAACTACATGTCTACATCACATTATTGACACTATTTACCACCCCTTCTCCCTCCCTCCCTTCTGTAAGCATGTATTACTATGCTATTGTAGGCTAATTAAATGAAACTCACATTTTTGGGTTCTTAAACATGATTTTGTGCCCCTCTCTCTCTCTCTCTCTCTCTCTCGTTCTATATATATAATATAAATATATATGTATATTTGTTTGCAATTTTGAAATATTTTAGTTTCAAAATATTTGTTTTAATGCATATCGACTCTTTATTTATAAATTGAATAAAATAATTATCACATGTTACTTAGTCTTTAAATTATTACTTCTTTTCCTATTGAGTATTGAATGCTTATTTAAATCCAATATACACCAAAATAAAATATTTACAAACCCTAAAACATAGAATAAAAAATAGCAAGGCAAACAAAAAAAAATTGTTATTTCAAGGGATTAAGAATGCTTTATCCCTCCACATTTAATTCCGTTCATAAATTTGTTAAGTGTGAATTTAGATTAATCAGATTTATGAATTTCAAATAGCACACGAATTATTAAAAAAAATATACTTTATGCCGCTAATTAAACTCTCAACCTCCAACTATAATTGCCTACAAATAACCAAAAATTATTTAAGAACCCTAGACTATATACCTGTCTGCTTACATAGTGGTCTTCAGAACTAGTATATATATATTTATATAGGAATAGCCATTTACCTATCTTTTGTTATAGACACGGTTCCTCCTCAATACACGGCGAGTTCTTAGTGAAGTATTGTTGTTTTTTCTACGTTTCTTGTTAAGGGAAATTGATGAAAACATCAGCTTTTTGACTTATTAGCAGAGAGGGAAAAGAAACTAAGACACATTGGTGTAGTAATGTAGGGAATTTAAGTTACCCCAGCAACATTCAAGATTGTTTAGATGTTTTATTGCATTATTCTTGATGTGAGTTCCTTTTATTTTCTTGATTCTTGATAGTTATAAAGGGAAAGTGAGGTTAGTTACATAGGTTTATATGAAGTTCCTAGTTTGTGTAAGAGAATTTAAAGAAGACTGGTTGGGAGTCTTTGTCTGATTTTGACAGAGGTTTTAAGGTGTCATTTGGCTTTGTTACGAGTCAGTTGAGTTGTGTTTAAGGTGTAACCAGAGAGTGCACATGGGGCTTATGATACATCTGCTTCTTTGTCGCTTTCAGAGATTGATTATATAGGATTTATTCTTTTCATGGCAGCTTATTTGTGGGGTTTACTGAGTGTACTTTTTATAATTTCTATTTTTGATAGTTTGGGGCGTATTGGATTGCAGTATTCTGTCTGCTGGATTTTGGAGAGGGTGGAACAAATAATAGTAACAGGAACTATGAGTTTGTGGAATATAGTTTATTTTACCTTTCCCTTTCATTGGTGACTGATCAATGTTATTCCATAACGAAGAAACCATCGTTTCTCAATTTTTCTTATTGTCCTTCCTTTAGTATAATTCATTCGATATTTGAAATCTATTGTCCGAATAATTCAAATTCGTGTTGAACATATCTATAAATAGAGCAAAAATGCTATTTTTCGAATATTTTTAAAAATACTATCTATTCAAAATTTGAATTCGAGACTTTCAATTAACAAAAAAAAAAATTATGATCATTTTATCTCATTCTCTGAGAGTATTCATTATTCTTTTTCTTGTGTCAATAGCTATGAAATACACATTGATGAATCAAGAGATTTGACTTCATACTTCAGAGGTGATTCATTACACCCCAAAGTATCTAAACATTGATGAAAAAAGCTTAACGATCCGATGAAAATGTCTAGACCTCTCAATGATATATACCATAAAGAATCATTTTACTTGAGTGTTTAAAATGAGATAAATAAGTGGAATGATTTTAATAAATTAACACTACAAGAAAATCACTAAATAGCGACGGAATATTAGCGACGGAATCAAAACCGTCTCTAAATAGCGACGGAAATAAGTTTCCGTCGCTATTTAGCGACGGAAATAATTACCGTCGCTAAATAGCGACGGAAAATTATTTCCGTCGCTAAATTAGCGACGGAAAATTAAGTCCGTCGCGAAATAGGGCGCCAAACATTCCCGCCAGAATTTGCGACAGATATTAGCGACGGATATCTAAATCCGTCGTTATAAAAAAATTTATTTCCATTTAGCGACGGAATTTTACTACGTCGCTAAAATTAGTGACGATATTAGAAACCGTTGCTAATTTTAGCGACGGTAATCTAGAACCGTCGCTAAAATTAAATAAAATTTAATTAATAAAATAAATTTAGCGACGGATTTTAAATACCGTCGCTAATTAACGACGGAATGATATTTCCGTCGCTATTTTTAGCGACGGAAATATATTCCGTCGTTAATTACCGACGGAATATGATTTCCGTCGCTATATAGCGACGGAATCGTATTCCGTCGGGAAATCTGAATTAAATTCAGATTTTAAACCCCCTTCCCCCGATCCTCTCTCTCTCCTCCCTCTCCCCTCACTCTGCCTGTCCGATCCCCTGCCCTCTCGCCGCCGACGACCGCCCCCTCCCCTCCGTTCGCCTGTCCCGTCCCCTCCTCCTCCTCCTCCTCTCTTCCCTCCCTTCTCTCTTTTTTTCCCGCTCCTTTCTTCCCTTCTTCTTCCCTCCCTGCCGTGCGCCTTCCTTCTCTCCTTCGCCGCCGTCGACCGCCGCTGCTCCGGCGTTGGCTTCATCTCCTCCTTAGCCCGGTCGACCTCCCTCCTCCGCCTGCTCCTCCTCTCCTCTCCTCCGGCGTCTGGTAAGCCAACAGTACCCATTTGCCCTTTTTTTTTTTTAAATTATTATTATTATTATTATTATTAATTTATTTAACTTAATTAGACAATGAATTATTGTTGATTGATTGTTGAAATAGATTATTAACAATGTTTGTATAATTAACAATAATCATAACTAAATTGGTAGGATGGCTACCATGGATTAGCTGGTAGAGATTTGCCTTCTTCTTTCAAAACGGTGCAATTTGTAACCAAAGCGCTGATTTGATAGCTTTTTGTTTCTCCGCGATCTCTACCTGTGAAGATTAAGTGAAATCTTTCCAGGTAATTAAATATTCTACTTTTATATATTTGGGAGTTAATATGTGCAAATATGTGGCAATGTGCCCCAGCAAAATGAACATCTTTTGAAGTTTAGCACAATACAACATACCTATACTGAATACATTTCAGAATCATTTAAATTAAAAGTCAGGGTTTATCCCATGCCAAACTGCAAGCTTCATTTATCAAAAAAAGACATAATAATGTTAATGATGATTTAAATATTTTTAGGATGAATTACCTTTCACCATTCGTTGGTGAAAAAAAAAATACAAAAATAAAATAAAATAAAATAAATCAAGCATCTAACCGTACTAAATCTTCATAACAGCATTCTCTATATCTGTGAAATTTCACCCAAGACTTATCCTTCCCCGCAAACCAAGCAGCTGTTCACTAGTCTTCTTATGAACTTAATTCTCTATATTCACTTGAAAGTGCAAATTAAAAATGCGAGCTCATCTATCCAATTATATTGTCACACGTCATATAATGAGATCTGACAAAGTAAAATAATATGCTTATTGTTTGAGGCCCTATAATAGATTCTTGCATGTGATCCAAAGTATAAAATATTTTGCTCACTGTTTCAGGTACTTCAATATATTCTTGTATGTGATCCCAAAGCGTTTCTTTCAAAGCCTGCAAATCCACCTGTTCATAAGTTTTGTAATGCAGAACTTTAATTTTCTCCACCTGGATGATAAGATAATAACATATTTAGAGTAATAATTTCTGAATAATCATCAAGAAAATTTATCTACCTAATTGCAATTCTAATGAATTCAAATATATACAAAATGGAAGATCTGTGTGGATTATATCTTCCATAAGAAATAAGAGAAGTAGAATATACTCGAAGTAGAATAAGCACTTTATATTTTGTTGAAAATATTTAGTTAATAAAAGATAATTAAATATTCTGATAAGAATCTATATTTGATTTTAAATTCAAATCTTCTTAGAAAGATCATATAAAAATTACTCAATTTACAAGTTTAAAGTTCAATGAGAGACAAAAATTAAGTTTATATCCTTACCTTTTTTTTTTGTTGAATATTATACTTTAGATTAAACATTGAATTTGATTTTTTGAAATGGAAGTAAAATTCTACATGTTGCATTCATTAAAAAAAGATACATGATATTCATATGATTATTAGTTGTTTAAAAACCATGATCATGCGCAGTTTTTTTATTTTGAGGAATGACCATGTACTGTACTAGTAGGTTTTCAAGTATCAGTGGGAATAATTTAGTCGTACTATTTAAATCTCTATGATAGGGAAAAACAGCTCCCGTGGAACCAACCATTTTTGAATTCCCAAAAGCTAATTAGTTACTGGGTTTTAACTCCATTCAGATGGATTTGATTTACTACTATCTTTTTTCTAAAAGTCAGAAATTAGTTATTCTTTGAAGTTTGAATTAACAGTATATATTTGCATGAACATTGAGATTATACATCGTACCAAAAAAAAAAAATACAATATATTTTCATGCTCGCATTGAATTTCCTTGTGAATCTTAATTAATTGGAACTGGAGTTATCATTTGAGATTTGATTTTTGCATTACTGTTTCTTCATGCTTAATCTGTTAATCTGTGTAAAATCAAACTTATAAAAAATGGAAGGTTATTTATAGAGAATATTAATTACTTCTCCTTATTTATTAATTGTTCTAACTTAAATGAATCTGCAGACCTGAAAAATAGTTATATCTAGTTTTCCAAATTAATTAATCTGAGGTTAAGAATTGATGTATATTTGCAGGTTAGGATGTAGGGGCCCTCTACCTCATCAAATACTACTAATTTTGTATAATAACTCTAAGATTAACGTGATTGTGAACAAGTGGATTGTTTATATATAGCTTATTGGCGTTTTCTTAGAAATTGAAAGAGAAAGTAGGGCATGATTTATACCAAAACAACGCGGCTAATTGCTAAAACCACACCTTCAACGTGACCTGATCAAACAAATAAATTCACTTTACTATAGAGTACATGATTTTGAGCAAAGTTTTCCAAGTCAAATCCATACCTAACTTACTAATTTCTTCATTAGGCATTAATTAGATGATGATGGCATATGGAATTAGTTTAAATAAACATGTTGTTCTAATCTCTACAGCGATTTCACATCAAAATGGACTTAATAGCATAAATCCAATGGTGTTTAAGACTCTTTGCCTTTCTAATAAGACTAATTACAAGTGAATTTTATGAATAATTTGCCTTTCCAATAAGACTAATTAGATAAATTTATGTTATTTTTCAATAAATCAGATAACAAGAATTTCTTGCAGTGAATTTGTGTGTTACCAAGTTTTATGACTCCAATTGCAAGCTTGGAATTATCCAGTCGCTACTACACTAACATAAATGTTAGGGAAAATCTGGCTTAGTTTAAGAAATTGTATTTCCAAGTGTATTTTTGTCCAGTGTTGTAAAACGATTAAGGAAAAAATTATAAGAAAGATGCAAATTTAATTTATGACTATCCCTTTTCACATATGACGACGTCTCAAAAAAATTAAAAATTAAAGTAAGTCTTGTATTATATATGTTAATGTGTTAATGGTTGTCTAATTCCTCTGCTTATTTTGGTAATGCATGCATATATGTTCATCCTTTGTTAACTTTTTCTGGTTTTGCTTTTTTTGAATTAGATTTTTATAATTGTAGTTGAGATGTCTCATTATTCATGTAACAGTTTGGAATTTGCCATGAGTAACATAGATAGATCTTGGATGTATAGACGAAAAACAAGAGATGGTTACATTAATCCTGAATTTGTGGAAGGGGTTCAGTCTTTTATTGAATATGCCAGTTCTCAACCTGCATTTATGGACGGGGTTAAAATAAGATGTCCATGCAAAAAGTGCAAACATCTTCGTTATCTGTCAATCGATGAAGTGTATTTTCACCTGTTACGAAAGGGTTTTGTGGAAAATTATTTTGAATGGACACGACACGGAGAAACATCAATCTGTAGTACATCGAGTGGAAATGTGGGTTACATGTGGACAACTGAGGGTGAATTTGAAAGAGAGGGGGAATTTGTGGCTGATGATGTAGGGGTGACTGATAATCCATACGTTCAAATGGTTTACGATGCAGCTGGTCATGATTTGAGGGAAAGTATACCAATGTTGGAAGAACCCAACGAAAATGCAGCAAAATTTTATGATTTGCTAAATTCAGCAGATCAGCAGTTATGGCCAGGCTGCGATGACATGACTCAGTTATCTTCTGTAGCTCAGATATTGAATATAAAATCCGAATGCCATATTTCGGATCGAGGTTTTGACCGAATTCTTGCTTGGTATAATAAATCATTGCCTCCTGACCATAAAATGGTTGATAATTTGTACAATGTGAAAAAACTGATCAGTGGTTTAGGTTTGCCTGTTGAGAAAATTGACTGTTGTCGGTTGGGATGTATGTTGTTTTGGAGGGATGACATCAATTTACAAGAGTGCAAATTTTGCAGTCAACCTAGGTACAAATCTAAAAGTGGTGGTAATCAGCGGAAATTGGTACCTTGGAAACGTATGTATTTTTTTCCATTGACTCCCAGGCTTCAAAGACTATATGCATCCGAAGTTACTGCACCTCACATGAGATGGCATGATGAGCACGAAAGTACAGGTGGAATAATGAGCCATCCATCCGATGCAGTTGCATGGAAACATTTCAATAACACCCATCCTGATTTTGCTGCTGAATCTCGAAATGTTCGAGTGTGTTTGAGCACTGACGGATTTCAACCTTTTGGTCAATCAGGGCAACAATATTCATCATGGCCAATCATAATTACTCCATATAATTTGCCTCCATGGATGTGTATGAATGAGGCATATATGTTCTTGACAGTTATTATTCCAGGACCTAGAAATCCGAAGCACAGAATTGATGTATATTTGCAGCCGTTGATTTATGAGTTGCAACAGCTTTGGGATGTCGGTGTTGAAACATATGATGCATCACTTAAACAGAATTTTATGATGAAAGCGGCATTAATGTGGACGGTTAGTGACTTCCCTGCCTATGCTATGTTGTCGGGTTGGAGCACGGCTGGAAAACTAGCATGTCCTTACTGTGGCGACGATTCAGATGCATTTTATCTTCAACATGGGTGCAAAACTTCTTGGTTTGACAACCACAGGAAATTCCTTCCACCTGATCACCCTTTCCGACGCAACAAGAACAAATTTCTTAAGAATAGAGTTGTTCTTGCAAGTCCTCCTGTTATCAGAAGCAGTGAGCAAATTTTACAAGACATTGATGAGTTGGGTTTAGTTAAGGTAACAGAAGTTGATGCTGATGAAGTTAATGTAAGAATCAACAAAAACTTTGGTTGGAGGAAAAGAAGCATTTTTTGGGATTTGCCATATTGGAAGACTAATTTGTTACGGCATAATCTAGATGTGATGCACATTGAAAAAAATGTTTTTGATAATGTGTTCAACACCATTATGAATATAGAAGGGAAGACCAAGGACAATTCAAAATCACGAGCGGATTTAAAGTTGTTATGTAGAAGGCCCGAGTTAGATAAAGATTTTTTAACCGGGAAATATCCAAAAGCATGCTACACGTTGGACAAAAAACAAAAGGAAGTCTTGTGTGATTGGTTAAAAGGACTAAAGTTTCCGGATGGTTACGTCTCCAATTTGGCAAGGTGCGTCGACATGAGAAAGTTCAAATTATTCGGGATGAAAAGTCATGATTGTCACGTTTTCATGCAGAGGCTACTCCCAATAGCATTTCGAGAGTTATTGCCGACAAAAGTTTGGGAAGCTATAACAGAGCTAAGTATGTTCTTCCGAACATTGACGTCATGCGAGATAAATGCAGCAGATATGGCTAGATTGGAAATAGAAATTCCAGTAATCCTTTGCAAACTCGAAGCAATTTTTCCTCCAAGTTTTTTCGATTGTATGGAGCATCTCCCCGTGCATCTAGCACATGAGGCGAAACTCGCTGGTCCGGTTCAATATCGTTGGATGTATCCATTTGAGCGGTAACTATCTATGACCTTTAATTGCAATTATATTATACCTTTGTATGCTAATTAATGGCATTAAAATATATCATGTAGGTATTTGTTTCACTTGAAGAAAAACGTCAAAAATAAAGCTAGAGTTGAAGGATCAATATGTAATGCTTATTTGGTCGAAGAAGCAAGTACTTTTTGTTCGCATTATTTTGAGCATCATATACACACGAGACAGCGGAAAGTACCACGTAATGATGATGGCGGGGAATCAAGTAATCAGGACGGAAACTTATCCATTTTTACATATCCTGGGCGTTTACATGGCCGTTCAATAAGGAAAATGCTAGTAGAGAATGAATTAATAGCGGCCCATAGTTATATTCTATTGAATTGCGAGGAAGTTCGTCCTTATGTGAGGTAAGTTTAATATATACCCACAAATATTCATTTGTATTACTATGTGAAGAGTGTAATATATAAATTGATTTTGGCATTTTAGATTATTTGAGGAATGGATACGGGATCTAATGCCTGAAAAAGATGAAAATGAGGTGAATAAGGAAGTGGAAAAGCACTTTCATCATTGGTTCAAGACATATGTAAGTTGTGATTTTGACCATATATTTCCATACATACAATATATATGAAATATATGAATTAAGTGATGTTTGCTTATTGGAATATGTAGGCATCGACAAATGCAATTGACAACAAGTACATCATTGATCTTGCAAAAGGACCTTTGCGATATGTTAAATCATTTCCGGTTTATTTCGTAAATGGATATAAATTTCATACACAGAGTCATGGTCATAACAAGGAAACGGTAAACAGTGGGGTTTGCATTCAAGGAGAGTTGATGGATTATTATGGGCAAATTGTTGATATAATTGAAGTCGAGTACCCCGCGCTGCCAATAAAACGTTGTGTATTATTCAAGTGCGAATGGTATGATCCAACTATTAACGTGGGAACAAAAATACATAGCAGATACAATTTAGTTGAAGTCAACCAGCGTAGAAGATTGAGGAACTTTGAACCATTTGTGTTGGCAATGCAAGTGGGACAGGTATATTATGTCTCTTATCCAAGCGTAAAGCGAGACAGATCGGAATGGTTGCATGCGTGCAAAGTAAAACCAAGAGGCATTTATGAAAGGAAAGGCGCCGGACAAAGTGAACGTTATGAAAATAATGATGCATTTCAGGAGGAAGAATCGGAAGTTCATGAAATCAACAACTCTCTGAATTTTGAAGATAACGAACCATTGAACTATGCGCACAATGAATTTGTTGACATTGATGGTGAGGATGATGAAGAAACTTTGGTTGGCGATGGATCTGATGACGAGCCAGAATTTTCATCTTATACATCGGAAAATGAGGATGATTTGAATGACGATTTACAGCTTAGTGACGATAGCGAATAATTTGTTTAACTACTACTTGCTTATCATGTGAGACCAATTAATATTGCACTGACTTGGATATTAATTTAATATGCTTATTACAATGCAATTATTTTCTATTATCTGACAATATGCATTTCCAATGTAATGACAGGTTCAAAAATGTTTAAGCGAAAGAAGAGAACGGCGATTCCTCCGCGTTTGAGGCAGCATGACGGCGATGACAGTACTGGTGATGGAGGATCCTCATCGCATGGGCTCAATGCCAGCACTCAGGCTGCCGCATCACCGACCATCCCATCCGTTGCGCCATCTACCATTCCTTCCACGGATTCCACTCCTATAGCACACCCTGAATCTATGCCACCTCAGGGGTCAGGAACAGAAGATGCGGAAGAGCCTACGCCTGGCTCAATTGGAGTTGATGGAAGAATGTACATCAATATCACAGCTAAGGAGTAAGTGAATAATATTTCATTCATTATGATTTAAATGACAGTTATTACTTGTACTAACATTATTGACATTGTTATATTTTAGATTGAATCCTTCAGGAAAGTGCTCACGCATAATGACAACTTCTTTCAAAAACAGAATTGAATATGATGGATTTGCCTGGAAGAATTTGTCAGAGGAAATAAAAAGTTTTTATTTCGAAGAATTCAAGGTAAAACATTTATGATATTGTATGTTACATAACGAATTATATTTTACTCTTGCTAACAATTTGTTTTTTTTCTGTCTGCCTTATAAGAAACAATGTTATTGGAACCCGGCGCTTGACGAGATCATGTATTCTGTGTGGGAGACTCGTGCGCGGGCACGTTACAGAGATTTTGTTTGCTTGATAAAGGATGGTGGTGTCCGACCTCGCTACATGACCGAAGATTTATGGGGACATTGGACACAGTATTGGGCGACCCCTGAAGCCATTTCCATTTCAGAGAGGAATTCTAGTAATAGACGGGGAGGACCTGATGGACTCAGTTCATGCTCGCACACTGGAGGGTCGATGTCACATCGGGAACATGCAGATAGACTGGTAAGTTTTACATAATATTACTGTTATCACTGTAATTAATGGTTACAATTTCTAAAATATATCTCATTACCATAGAGGAGGATGGGAATGTTACTTGTGTGAGGAGTTTGCATTGTTGTGGAATGTTGGATGGTAGCTGAATGTCGAAATTTTGAAGTGTTTTTTTATCTTTGTATACAGGAGGTATGCTCCAAATATAGGGGAAATTCTGCCAAAATTTTAGTAAAAACTTATAGGAATAGTCAATAAATTATAATAGTTCGCCTTTAATTCTTTTTATTTTTGCAGGGACAATCGATGGGTCGACCGGCTACACTCCCTGAGGTATTCTTACACACCCACACAAACAAGCATGATGGTCAAACGTTTGTCAATTCCCGGTCAAGGATTTTACATGTATGTCCACATTACTATATTATACAAATTTTAAAGATTAGTTATTATTAATCGTTACTTATTGTAAAACACTTGTCCTATGACAGGAACAAGTTGAAGATGCAATTCAGCAACGCTCACAGACTTCTGATCATGTTGATGCGAATCAGATCTATTATGAAGTGGCTGGTGGTAGAGACCAGCGAGGACGGGTATTTGGCTTAGGTTCTTTGGCCAAATCTTGTTACTCGCATTCCTCGGGTTCAAGTACTGCTGCATCTAATAGACGGTCATCCAGAGAAGTACTTGAACTTCAGAATACTGTAAGTGAGCTGAGATCGGAATTGCAACAGTCACAGACTCGATGGCAAGACTCAGAGGTTCGATTGCAACAATCTCTGGACTACATATCTGAGTTACGCAATGAGATGGCAAATTTATCTGACCTACGCACTGAGATGGCAAATTTGAAGGGTATGTTTGCCTCGTCATCGCATCAGTCTGATCGGACGCCGCCGCCGCCACCAGTTTAGTTCTCATTTTGTATTACACATACATGGATATTATGTTGTTAACTAATTACTAACTTTATAATTAGCACAATTATTAAATTCGAATATTATTGGATATTGAAATTTAGATATTATTATGATTTTTTTCATTATTTTGCAATTAGTTTTAACAGGTTATATTTACATAAAAATAAAATACAAAAAAAGAATATTCAAATTTTCTTTAAAATTACCGACGGAAAAATTGTTTTCCGTCGGTAAAATTTCCTAAATTACCGACGGAAATTTTTTTCCGTCGGTAAAATTTACCGACGGAAAACAATTTCCGTCGGTAATTTGTACCGACGGAATTACAATTTCCGTCGGTAATTTTTACCGACGGAATTAAAATTTCCGTCGGTAAATTTTACCGACGGAATTAAAATTTCCGTCGGTAAATTTTACCGACGGAATTACAATTTCCGTCGGTAAATTTTACCGACGGAAAAAAATTTCCGTCGGTAAATTACCGACGGAATTAGAATTTCCGTCGTTAAATTTTACCGACGGAAATTTTTCCGTCGGTAAATTTCCCTACGGATTTTATCCGACGGAATAATTTTCCGTCGGCATTCACATTTCCCGACGGAAATTACACATTTTCCGTCGGTAATTTCCGTCGGGAAATGTTGTTTTTCTTGTAGTGTAAAAGAATATTTGATACTTGTTTTTTTCATAACTTCCATCGTGTATTTATTTGTGCTTAATATGGCAGAATTCAACTCTTCTTTTAAGCAAATTATAAATGCTTACATATTCCATAAGGTAAACAAGTTGTGGATTTGTACCACTTTTTTTTTGGATACACTAGAGGGCTAACTAGCCAAGAAAAACACCACCTAAATCAAACTAACTGATCCGAATACTATTCGCCTAATCATACAATTCCCTATAAGATCTTTCTGAATCAACTCTATAACCTTCTTATTTGGGTCATTCATCTCATAATCCAGTGCAACATTAGCAAGGTAATCCGCTACAAAGTTACTCTCCCTAAACACACCTCCCAATCTCTCTTAAGGAAATCCCTATAGGCTTGAATTAAATTCCTATGATCACCATTACAATCATTCACCTTACTGATCCAGTTAACAACCATCAACGAGTCAGTTTCTACAATTAATCACCTTCCTATAACATTTCTAATTCCAAGCTAAATCAAACCCTTGCAAAATCGCCCAAAGCCCAGCTCCTATAGCATTACAACTCCCAGTATTAACAACGAAACCACCCAACCAAATGCCCTGACTACTCCGAATAATATCCCCACCACTACCACTTGATATAATATATAGTCGCGAATTAATATAACCTCTAAGAGATATAATAACAGAAAAAACTAATCTAAACAATATTCACAAAAAATTTTAGATGACTAAATTACACTTTGCATGTGTGGTACCTGCTAAATCTAACTATTAAAATTAATTCTAATTTTCTGATACGCTACGTCGAACTTAGGCAAGATATTGTTCATTACCTGAATTGAGTATATACATTAAGTAAAAAATAAAAAATAAACAAATCTAGTTAATATTGATTATTTAGCAATATTCAATTTTATTGTTTGAACAAAGGTCATTATAGATCAGTCTCCCTACTAAACTGTAAGTAATATTTTCTTTGTTGTTTGAAGCTTCAAAACCTGAGGCCCAAAGTAGATAGGTTTCAGCCTGTTTCAGTTTTGCGGGTTTTTGAATCAAGAGTGAAAAGCCCACATGTGGCCTGCTAAAACTCCTCAATTTTAGGATATCAATTTTCGTCACTTCTTTCAATCACAGTATAGTATAATGGCGAAGGCAGAGAATAGCTTCAATGCCTCAAGATGGTCTCTTCGAGGAATGAATGCTTTAGTTACTGGTGGCACTCGCGGAATTGGGTATCTTTCAAAACTATAAACTTTTTTTGTTTGTTCAATTCGTTGGTTTTGGAAGTCTTAAAGCAGCTTAATTTGTGTTTCTAATGACACCCATTTGCTAAAGTCAATGCGTTTTTAAAATTTTGATTGTGGGTTTTTTCCCTTTTTTGGATAGGAATGCGTCGGTGGAGGAGCTTGCAAGGCTAGGAGCAAGAGTGCACACATGTTCAAGAAATGAAGAAGAGCTGAATAAGTGCTTAAAAGATTGGGAAGCTAAGGGTTTTATGGTCACTGGTTCCGTTTCTGATTTATCTTCTCGAGCCCAGAGAGAGAAGCTCATTCAAGAAGTGGGTTCTATTTTTAATGGCAGTCTCAACATTCTTGTAAGTACTGATGAATAATCTTATCGCAATCCCATTTATTGGATAATATCAGTATTTTTCCATCTCATGTCATTTTTTTAAGTTCTAGGAATGGAGCTTTTCTTTTCTTATTCGTTTCTTCTATCTTGATTGCAAAATTGTAATTTAAGATAAAATCTGTGTGATAGTGAATGATATTGTGGTGGTTGTTTAGTTTAATTTCCTCCTGTATTCGTGTCAAAGCATGTTTTATTCTTCATTCTTTATGTTTTGGAATGGTTTGATCAAGATCATCAAAATCTGTTTACTACCAAGAAATTATCTGACAGAGAAATTGTTGCTTGTAGTGCTTGTTTTAAAATTCTCTAGGCAGATTTTCCTTGGCCAGCTATATCAGAACATTTTTTTTTTTCTTTAATCTTTCGATACTTAAAGAGTCTTCTTCATACCAAATCCATGCCTTAACAGTAAGATATGATGATAAGCCTGCACTGGTTCTTGATTATTTTCATCTAGAAGTTAAAATTAAAAAAGTAAAAAATAAAAAACTTCCCGATCTGTTGTATAAATAATTAAGTGAACCCTAGACTGATGATCTGGCCATGTTTTTCATCTCAAAATCTTGAAAAGAAAAGCAGGAAAATGTTGCTTGACTGCTTATGATCATTTTGCTTTGGTTCATTATAATGGTTACTAAAATTGGCTTTCCATTGAAGGAAATTGAAACGACATCATTGCTTGAGATATCTATTATATGCAATCTTTTCTTGCTTAACATTTTTATCAAAGAGTGTTTTTCTGCAATTGTCATGAATTCAATGCATTGGATCTTTCACACTCAGGTAAATAATGTTGGCACGAATATCAGGAAGCCAACTAATGAGTACTCGGGCGAAGAATTCACAACACTCATGTTAACTAACCTTGAATCTGCATATCATCTGTGCCAAATTGCACATCCTCTCCTAAAAGCATCTGGAGCTGGAAGCATTGTGTTCATATCCTCTGTTGCAGGTCTTTTTCACATAGGAAGTGGATCAATTTATGGAGCAACCAAGGGTGAGTTATTTTAGTTATATCTGCTTCTTGCCTATGTATGAGTAGAAATTTGGCGGTTTGTTTAATCAACTTCTGAAAATTATATTCAACCCGCTGCTCATAGGTGCTATTAATCAACTCACAAGAAATTTGGCTTGTGAGTGGGCAAAAGACAAGATCAGGACCAATGCAGTTGCTCCATGGTATATCAGAACCTCGCTTGTGGAACGTGTAGGTTCTCTAATCTGTTTATATCATTTCTTCCTTCTCCAGCATAACATTTTCCCTTTCTAAATATTAGCACACCACCCTCATATAAGAACACTGATATATTTTCTGCAAAATGAGAGAAACGCAACTCTGTGTAGATAGTTGGATTAATCATTCATGTCGGTCAGTATTTGTACTAAGAACAATGGACAACAGAGATAAAGTATGAACAGAAAGTGGAAATGTCCCTCCTCCTTGAAGGTGCTTTTTCATTGGTGTATTGAACTAACCTTCGGATCCGTTCAGCTTAGCTAGCTATAATTTCTGTGTCTAAGTGGTAACATTAAACAACCAGTAGACTGATAGATGTTGATTTAGACGTAATAGAAATGTTATTTTTGGCATCACTGAATTTTGTGTCATGTTATATAGCAAGCAGTTATTGCAGAAAATGGGTTACTATTCTACCTGGTAGTTTAGCACAACGGTGCCTCCCTCTAGCCCTGAAGCCGGGACTTGGGCACCTGCCCAAGTTCTAATGAATATTCTAAATTCCTGTAGTTGGTTCAAATCCTATATAATGTAGCTTAAGCTGCTCATTCTAGTGCTCTGACAGAATTAGTACTAATGAAGCTAAGTGATGCCAGCTTAGGCAAAATTTTGACAGTACATTTTTCCTTCTCTAACATCAGCCTCAATAGTATTATTTGTCGCAATCCGTTAAACTGGGGTACAAAACAAGGCATGATTTCTCTTAAAAAGTTTCAAAACATGTAGACACACAATAATGTGTATTAAACTGTGCTATCTGTTATCTCTATCTATTCGCCTATATCTATATCTGAAGAAGTACTAATATAGTACTAATATAAACTATGTTTTTATACTCTTTTTTTTTCACAACTATACCACTGTGTTACATGTACAATGTATCCTTGAGGTTTTTGACCGAAGCTCTTCTAACCATATGACCTTGCAGCTGCTTGAGAACAAGGAGTTCTCGAACAAAGTAGTTTCCCGTACTCCGCTTCAGCGTGTTGGAGAACCAACAGAAGTTTCATGCCTAGTTGCATTCCTTTGCTTGCCTGCTGCCTCTTACATTACCGGACAGGTTATATCAGTGGATGGAGGATTAACTGCAAATGCATTTGACCCTGGCATGAGACTAGATATTCAAGGAAATGCGCAGTAAAGAACATGAGTTGAACATGTTGCTTAAACTATTTCCCACATTTCTTGCTTCCTATTATATCTATACATTATTGTGATTTTTAGTGTTTGTAGGCCACATATGTGCAATTGAGTGTCTTATTTTTCATCTTCCTAAAATAAGCAGATGTTTTTCTCTTTTAAGGATATAAACACAGTTAGCAATTTTGTATTTAAAAACTATTGTTATCATTGCTGAAACTGTGGCCAAATCTTAACCAAAATATGCTATGAGTGTGTTTCTCTTTCCTTTCAGCCCTTGTGAAAAGTTGGAAAGGATGCTCAATTCACTTGGATAGGGTCTTAAGAAATCAATTAAGGCAGGCATTTCTTTGATGGCATGGGATTAAATGTGTTAGCCCAAGAAATTTGAAGGAATTTCTATTCTATCCATAATTTCAATTCTGCCCTCCTGGGCTCTTCTCATATGGCTCAAGGCCTGCGAACAATGTGGCTCGCTCTCTTGTTTAAGGTTTTACATTTGGCCTTATTTACTGGGACTTTGATATTATCCGATTGTACTTCTTCAATCTTAGCGGCTGATTTATCTTCGTCATGGCTAGGTGAATTGCGTTCGGTACAATTTTAAATTCGGCAATACGCGAAGATATGTTTAAACAAAACAATTGCTTGCAAACTCCAAAAATATATATATAAAAAAAAGTTAAATTTGTTTTTAAATTATATGAAATGGTATATATTTATTCGTAACTGTTTATTAAAAATGCCCTCATATATCGTTAGTAACCTGATTTACATTTACCTTTATTTATATTGACGAGTGTAAATATAAATAATTTTATTAACAATAAATAGACACGTAAAATATGAGTCAATTTGATAACGGTAAAAATGAATATGAATTAGTTTATAAAAATAATTGTGAACCCATTCCATAATAACAGTAGTATACGAGAAAAAATTTGGTACTAATAAGATATTTAAAAAATAATAATAATAAAATTTAAAGGTAAATTTATATTATTCTGTATAATTTATTAGAAAATTTTGACTTTTTACCTATATATAACATTTGAGGGAAAATATCTAGAGATGCTGCCATCACATCCTCTATGGGTTGGCACTTGGATGCATAAAAATCAATCTAATATAAAAGATATTATTGAATTAGATTTTATTCAATTTCAGAGAAGTCCCGGCCGCCCTTTTTTCTCAAAAAAAAAAAAAAAAAGTTGATAAGAGTCTTGGCCACTTTAATATTTATTTATAGTCATGTTTCAATTTTCATTAAAATAATTCAACTACTGACTCATAATAATATTGAACTATTGACACTCTCCAAGTCAGATTTCTTTTGATCCAAGGAGTTGTCAAAAAATTGAATTGAAAATTATGAAGCTCTCAATTTATACTTAGAGAAAAATAAATTATTGATATTGAAAAAGATATTGATTTCACAAGAAAAAATATTGAAAAAGATCTTGTAAACGTATTATAAATGGACTATTATTTATAGATTATAAATGAATGGATTTAGTTGATTTGGATGACTCATAAATTTACTGCATGTGGCTCAAATGGATTGCATGATAGCTAATTCAATGGCAAGGTAGCCAAAATAGGTGGCATAATGGCCAAAATGAGCGTATGGTAGCACTAATGAGTGTATAACTAATTTATTAAGGAAGATAATTGATAAAATAAACCACCCACGATTAACGATGGGACTGCCCAGGTAGAAGTGGAAAATGGGTTAGGTTTACAGGTTTGAATTGGGCTATAAATGCAGATGTCGTAAATATAATATTATTTATGGGTTATGAACAGGTCAATATCTAAATAGATTTGACAAATTTGAATTGATCCATAAATTTGCTGCATGTTGGTCCAAACGAGTTATATGGTAACCTAAATGAATCGCATGATAGTTCAAATATGTTGCATTGTGCCCCAAATGGGAGCATGGCAGCGGTAATGAGCAAAATTGTAGGCCAATCCATTTGGGTTAGGTCCAACTGAAATTTTGAAGATTTTTTTACAAAATCCTGCATAAATAAAATACAAGCCTATTTCTGGATAAATAGAGTTCAGGTTCGGGTTGGGATAACTCGGGTTTGAGTCGAACTGGATCAAGTTTATGCCGGCCTAATCGGAGTTTGAAGTTTTTTTATGCACAAGCCTGCATAAATAAAATACGGGCATAGTGCACATTGCCTTAGGTTCGGGCTAGATTCATTTCGGGCCAGTTTTGGACCTGGATGAGTTGGATTCGGGCTGGATATGATTGATATAAAAAAAATGTAATTGGTATAAATTTAGTATTTCGACTCATTTAGTGTAGTCAATATTCACTGAATTACATGTAATATGTTCATTTTGATCAAAATTTAATAAATTATTTTGAATTGACTCAAATAAACATGTTTTTGATTATATTGAATTTACGTCAATTTTTTTGAATATATTTGAACAAAACTTTTAGGTTGGTCTAATTTGCCACCTTTAAAAATTTTTGTTTATTAAAGTAGCAACTTAAATGTTGACCCTCTCTAAATGTGATTATGCCATGGCCCTTTATCAGAATTATGCTTTTACCTTGCCTCATACGTAAAATATAACTAAGATGAATTAGAATTTATATTTCCCTGATTTTGAAAATCTTAATATAATTTATATTTCCCTGATTTTGAAAATCTTAATATAAAAAGTCTTATAAATACAATTAATTAGAGATGGCAAATTTTGATTCGGTTCTAAACTCAATTTAAACTGCAAATGTAAATTGTAATGATTGAAATCCAACTTGACTCTTTAAAACTCCATCTGTTTCTTTTTATGTGTCACTTTTGAGTAAAATTAAAATTTCATTTATCTGTCAGTTTTATATTTTCAATGCAATTTAATTTTTTCTTTCCAATTTAATTTTCTTTTTCAATAAAAATTAACCAATTAAATTTAAATATATGCATTGAATCACTCAATGTGTATTGAATCAGTCAATTTTTTTCCTAAATTTAAATCTAATTAATATTTCTTAATTTTAGTGAAAACAATAAAAGCGACACATGTAAAGGAACTGATGGAGTAACTTATTTTATAATTTGACTTTTTTTATCAGCATATCAGTAATTCAATTAAATTCTTTTGTATTATTTATAGTTTTATTATTTTTATATAATATGAATGTAAATTTATTTTTATTATTTTCTATGTTATGCAGGCATATATTTTTTATTTAAAAAAAAAATATATATATATATATATAATAATGCTATAAAACTTAATTCATAAATTATCATAGGGGTGTTCAAAAAACTGGTAATTTCAATTAACCAAAAAACCGAACCGATTTTTAAATTAACCAAATCGATTTTTCTATTCATGATTGGTATTTTTAAAATTTTTCATTTCAGTTAACCGGTTTTATTATATATTTATTATAAAAAATCCTTAAACTTCACACACGGTTTGATATTCAACCTCTCCCTTAGCCAAATCAATTCATACTTATCAGCACAATATAATCTAAATGGATTTAAGTCAAACAAAAATCAAACCGAACTCATAAAGCAGAGTAAAAATATTACATGAAACAGGAAAAATCAAAATTGAATAATATAGAAGGTAGAAGAATCAGATCTGGAACAAGCACAAAATGTTAGAAAAATTTATAGCTAATTAACACGTACAATTAACACCAACTAACAATAATCACGCCAATAATTATTTAAACAAAGCAACAATGATAATAATAAATTAATAACAATTAAATCAAGAAAAAGTTTAGATTAGTCTGTGAGTTTGTGGATTGAACCACGCCGAAATGCGTTGTCCTTTGAGAGGAAACGGCCCGTCTGCACCAAGTAATAATTAACCGCGTCCTCCTCACAAGATACTCCAACCCGTTAAAATTCTTGTGTGCAGCTAAATATTTTCCGAACCGATTATTCTCATTAATGCTCAAATAATAATTTATAGAATAAGAAAATTAAAAGTAAATGATATATATATATATATGTGTGTGTGTGTGTAAGATGGAAGAAATAAAACTTGTAAACGATAAACAATAATTTTTGCCTTTAGTTTTCAATGCTTCAAAAAAGCTACCAACGGGAAGAAAAACTAAAAGTATATATAGACACCGGATCCTGATTCAGTATAGATCAGAGTTACCCAATAATAATTAGATGCCTGTTCACAGGCAAAAAACTTAAAAGGAATGATTTATTTGTCAAATTTGCATTTTAAAATAAATAATAAAAAAATGTATTAAAAATTAAATCTAAAAAATGGATTTTGAAAATTATAGTATTTTTAGTTAGATTTAAATTTTTTTTTAAAAAAATGGCCGCGTCGGTGCGCTGCGGTAGCCGGGCGACGCGTTGATCACTCCGCTCGTTGGGTGAGCGCGCGCACCGATGGGCGTCGGTCACCCCCCAGCCTGCCGAAACTCGATTTTCTCCCTTTTTTCCAATTTTTCTTGATTTTTTTATTTTTCACCATATTTTTCGGAATTTTTAATGATTTTTTCCTTTTTTAACCCAAATTAAGGAAATTTCAATAAAAAATCAATTTTCTTCCTTAAATAATGATTTTTTTCATTTTTATTCATTTAAATAGAACATTTAGAAAAAAGAATAGAGAAATTCTCTTTTGATCAAAAAATCTTCATTTTTCTTTTCTTCTTCTTCTCCAAGAATTCTCTTTACATTTCTTTCATTTTTCTCATTCAAATAAAAAATTCTTAAGGTTAAAAATTCAATTTTTAATCAAAAATTTTTCTTGAGATAAAGAAAATCATTGTTTGTTCTTGAAATTTATTTTTTATTATCAATTATAATTTCTTGAAACAAAAAAATAAGTTTTTGTTCTTGGCAATTAAATTTATTTTCTTCCATTTTTTTTACAATTTTAATCAATAATCATACTTAAAATAATAAAAAAAAATCAATTTTTTGTTCATGAAAATTTAGAGGTGGCAAATTGGGCGGATTTGGTGGGTTTGGATTGGGTCATAAATGGACGGGTCATAAATGAGCCAAAAAGTATGGGCCATAAATGGGTCAAATGCCTAAATGGATTGGGCTAATTGAGTCGACTCATGAGCTAAAAACTTTGATATGGTTTTGAAATTTTAGTATTTTTTTCCATGTGATCTCGAGACTTCTATTCAGCTGCAATAATAATAAAAATCTGGTAAAAATATTATAAGAATATGCAAATGGGTCAGGTAGCCCAATTGAGCTGACTAGAGGCCCAAACGGGCCGAGTTGTGGGTCAACCTAATTGATTTTTATTTTTAATGAAAAATAATTCTCGATATAATAATGGAATACTAAAATGACAACTATAAAAAAAATTTTGTCAACCTATTTGATTAATTTTTAAAGAAAAATAATTCTTGATATAATAATAGAATACTAAAATGACTAATATAAAAAAATTTTGACCCAAACGGGCCTGCAGGAGACCCAAACAGACTGAATGTGGGTTAACTCATTTGACTAATTTTTAATGAAAAAAAAAATTGATATAATAATAGAATATTAAAAGAACTAAAATAAAAAATATTGGCCCAAATGAGTCATATGAAGGCCCAAACGAGCCGAAATGTGAATCAAACATTTGATCAATGTTTTTACGAAAAATAATTATCGATATAATAACAGGATATTATATTAACTATTATAAAAAAATGAATCGGGTGATCCAAATAGGTCGAGTGGTCCAAATGGGTATTATTTTACAAAATTTAAATAAAATAATAGTATTATTTTATATATATTAAATTAGTAATCTATTTTTTTTATTAGTATTTTATTTAAAATTGATATATTTTTAAATAAAAATTTAAAAATTTCAATCCAAACTAGAAATAGTTAAAGGATTAAATACTAAAAGTAAATAAATACTCCTAAAATGCATTTTTTCTAAAAGAAAAGAAGTATCATGTCCAATAATTGATTAAGTTCATAAAAAAAATACATGTATTTTTTTAAAAAAGGATATAAAAAAATTTATCATCAATCGTCATATATTTGGAAGTGGACCATCCAGCGTTAACCTTAGACGTGGCCATTCTCAAAATTACTGCATGAATACACAAATGATTTCTAATAGGGCTGTGCAAAACCGAACCGGAACCGAAAACCGAACCGAACTGAATGGATTTTGGTCCATTTGGTTCGGTTTCTTCGGTTTTCGGTTTCTTCGGTTCTAAACCGAAATTAAATTTCGGTTATTTCGGTTCGGTTCTTAAAATTGTAAAACCGAAAGAACCGAACCGACCGAAGTTTTTAAAATTCACCATTTTACTTTTATATATATATATATATATATATATATATATATATATATATATATATATATATATATATATAACCTAAATCTAAATATACACTATAGTTATATTTATTTACATATATATTTTTTTTAATTGAAGTATATTAAATATATTATTAATAAGAACTTATATTGTATTTATTTTTAATATATTTTTTTAGTGTAATTTTGTTAATTTATTAGAAAAATAATATGAAAAATTTATGTATAATTTTTTTAGTTATTTTAAATGGTTTTATTTTATTGAATATAAGTTAATTTAATTTATGGATCCATATAAGTTAAAAATTTAAAAAAAAATCTATATTTGTGAAGAACCGATTGGACCGAACCGAACCGACCAAAATTATTTCGGTTCTAAAAATTTCGGTCCGCGGTTCGGTTCTAAAAATTCCTCAACTTCGGTTTTCGGTTTATTCGGTTCGGTCCAAAACCGAACCGAACCGACCATTTGCACACCCCTAATTTCTAATATCACGGGACCAATTTTAGTAAAAATGATAGTTTTGCATTTGAAAAGTTAAAATGAAAAGGGGATATAGGGGCCGTTGGGCTAGACCTGTCAAAAACTAACCCAAACCCAATAAGCTACCCAAACCCACCCAACAAAATTTGAACCAAACCCAACCCAAACAAAAAATTACCCATGTAAATCCATCCAAAAATCACCCGCTTGGAATCCAACCAGTTTGGGTCATCATCTTTACACCCAACGGGTCTAATTCCCAATTCTCTATTTGCTCTGGTTCAGTTCTTCTTCCCTGTATTTCATCAAAAGAAAAGCAGTAAGTGTTTGGTTTATATTCTATCTCTCATCGTCATCTTCAGTGCAATAACCCTAATTCTAGCCTTGACTGTACTACGACCAACAACTCCCGTCACTAAATTCTCCTTCATTAGAGTAGAAAATCTCAACTTCAACGCAAACTCATCCTCTCCTTCCTTCAACATCACATTAAACACCGAATTGAAGATCAATAATAAGAACTTCGGAAGGTTCGATTTTGAAAATTCTACTGCGAGATTTTTGTATGGAGATGTTGTGGTAGGCGAAGTTTTGGTGAGAGAACGGCGTGTTGGATCAAAAGAGTCAAAGTTTATGAATTTTGAAGTTAAATTGAGATCGAATGATGGAGTATTGAATAGTGGTAGGAATTTGAGCAGTGATTTGAGTTGGGGGATTTTGAATTTGAGTAGCCAACGGTTGGGCACTTGTAAAATGCCTCAAACGGGTTCAGCTTTTGACGGGTTGATTTTAAACGGGCTCAAACAGGCAATTTTTTATTTGGGCGGGGTTTTGAGTTAATTATTTTGGGCGGGTTGGACAGAATTTTTGGGCTTGGGCTAAAATTGACAGTTATATGAAAATTAATTTATTTTCTTATATTATTTTTAAGTAATTTTCTTTTGAAATAAAATTTAAATTTTTATTATTTTTTATTTCTACTTTGTGAATCAAAGTAAGGAAAATCAATCATATTTTTTTTCTCCATCGTATCCGAAATCTGAGAGTAAATATCCTAAACTCGATCTTTTAATTTTATTTTTCTTTTATTTATTTTTGTTCATATTTAATTAGTAATCATGTAGATTTTTTAGTTTATCGTTTATTTATTTATTTTATGTGATTTTAGATATAGATTTAACATTTTTAATATTGTTTTCACTTTACTTTATTTAATTGTTTATTCTTTCTTTCTACTACTATTACTATTATTATTATTTTATCATTATTTTTCATTATCATTATTATTATTGTTTTATTATTCCTATTATCATTATTATTGTTGTTGTTGTTATTATTATTATTATTATTATTATTATTATTATCATCATCATCATCATAATTTGTGTTTTTATTTGTGTTAATTAATTAATATGTTAATCTATTTGTTTTAATATGTCATTTAATTTATTTGTCATCTATAATACATATTTTATTTATTTTAATTTATTATTTATTATTGTATGTGTTTAATCGACTTTCTTGATATAATTACTAACATTATTTGTGTTTGTTTTTGGTTTCAAATTTTTGTTTTTCCTTGTTTGAGCATCAATGCGAACGAAAAAGGAGATCCGAGGATTTATCATTTTTATTGTTTTTATTATTTTTATTTTATTTGTCTTTTAATTCATTTTTCATGTAATTAATAATAAAATCATTTATTTTATGCACGTTTAATTAAAAATCACACAAAACTATTTTTATAAATAAATTGGATTTTTTTAATAAAATGGGACCAATGTTCTAGTTTTTCCATTCAAATAAATTGTCACTTTAAAATTATTTTCTTTAACTATGCATGCGAGAACCAGTGTCCTCATTCTTAATAAATATCCCGTTTTATGTATGATTTACATTTTATTTACATTGGGGATTGTATTCCGCCCCTAATTTTTTTGTAATTTATTGTATTTTCATTTACCTTTTTTTATCTTATTTTTATTTATCGTTTTATTATGTGATTGATATGCGCTCTAATTATTGCATTCAAATGAATGACAAAATGGATGAAATCTTAATTTCAAAACTCAATTATAACTTTAACCAAGGTATGAATAAATGGGAAGTTCCGAACCATCTCTGATCTTAGACTCAGCGAGATTAGAGGACCATCTCAATGTCCTATTGAGGTGGGGTCTCCAAAATATTTCTTATTGCCCAAAATAGGTCCAGTTCGCATTGTCTTAGATTCCATGAGATTAAATTATCTTTCCAGTGTTTTATTGGAAAGAGATATCCAAAATATTTCTGGTTTACCCAAAATAGACGTATATGCATCGTCTTAGGTTTCACGAGATTAGATGATTGTTCAAATATTCTATTGGAATGAGGTATCCAAAATATCTCTGATTGCCAAAATAAACACAAATGCGTTGTCTTAGCCTTATTGAGGCTAGACGATCTTTCTCAACGTTTTATTGGGTGGCGACTCTAAAATACCTCCTTATTGCCCAAAATAGACGCTCTTGCAATCCCTTGCAACTTTTTATGAATCTCTCCCGAACACCCTAAAGGCGGGTGTTCGGGGCCTACCAGGGTTCGGCGCGTATCACAGTATATATATTAGTTTAAAATTTGAACGTTAATTGCAACAATTAAGGGAGAAAGTAAGGAGAAAAAATAGCCACCAAGTGTAGAAAAATATGCCACTAAGCATAATATTAGGAGTTAGTTTTTTACTAATTCAAAATGAAAAGTTTTAATTAATAAATTCCAACATTCCCCCACATGATTAAAATTTTCCAATTCTTATTTGAGCATATGATACTGTGTAATAAATGTTAGGTAACTTCAGGGTTTGAACCTACACTTAGTATTAATGAATTTATTTTGAAAAAACCATAGTAACATAAATGTTTTGAACTAGATTCTTTTGACCAAAATAATATTCACTACACACATAGTATGAGAAACCATCGAGATTCTATCAATTTTGCGCTTTTCGGTCATGCGCACGTATCTATTTATGAGTGTTTTTAGAAAATGATCCAATTTTCACAATGGCAACCCCACCATCACACTCACTGGGTGAATCCTCCAAGAGTGATTTGTGATCATCACCCCGCAAAATTATATATGTCTTTGGATTCATTCAGAATTAAATTCTTTCTAACCATCACAGTAGAGAGCATAACATCATAGGAATGGAATCCGAAAACTTTTCGTATAAGAATAATAGACGTGCTCTCCCAAGTTACCAAATAGTTTCGTTATTACCTGTTGAACTTTATTTATGGGATTGCCATGCATATAAAAACAGGTATCCACTATGGTAACTAATTATTAGGTCTCAATCTCATTCCCCTCGATGTAGGAAGTATTTGTTGGCGTGCCAAACCTTTGGTGAGTGGATCCGCTATATTATTTTCAGACCTGACAAAATCCAAAGAAATCACACCATTAGATAATAAATGACGTATTGATTTATGTCTAACTGTCAAGTGGCTCCTTTTTTCATTAAAATTTTTACTTTTAACCTTAGCAATTGTTGCTTGACTATCACAACGCATAAAAATTGGAGGTATGTGCTTATTTAGAAATGGTATATCAGACAAAAAGTTTTTAAGCCATTATGCTTCACTACTAGCTGCATCTAATGCCACTAATTTTGCTTTCATAGTGGACCTAGAAATTATGGTTTGTTTAGCAGATTTCCAAGCTACTGCTCTATCTCCTATTGTAAAAATAAAACCACTAGTAAATTTAGCTTCTTCTGAATCTGATATCCAATTTGCATCACTATAACCTTCCATCACAGCAGGAAATCCACAATAATACAAGGAATAATTAATAGTACCCTTAAGATACTTAAACATTCTTTCTAAAGCATTCCAATGTGTAATATTTGGATTATGAGTATACCTACTCAACTTAGCCACAACAAATGCAATATCCGGTCTAGTATGATTTGCTAAATGTAATAAAAATCCTATTATTTGAGAATATTTATATTGAGAAACACTTTCACCCAATTTTTTTCTCAATTTAATAGTCATATCATATGGAGTGGAAACACGAGATATATCAAAATAGCCAAACTTTTTTAACATTTTTTCTATATAATGTGATTGAGACAAAGCAATGCCATCACTATTTTTTAATAATTTTATTCCTAAAATTACATCAGTTTCACCGAAATCTTTCATGTCAAAATTATTTGAAAGAAATGATTTAGTCACATTAATTACATTTAAATTACTACAAAAAATTAGTATGTCATCTACATATAAACAAAGTATCACATAAAAGTTTTCAAAATTTTTAAAGTAAACACATTTATCAACGCTATTTATTTGAAAACTATTATGCAACATGACTTTATCAAATTTTTCATGCCATTGTTTAGGATCTTGCTTTAGCCCATAAAGGGACTTCACCAACTTACAAACTTTATTTTCTCGTCCTAGTATAACAAAGCCTTCACATGTAAATTTTTTTTTCTAAACCACCATTCAAAAAAACAGTTTTTACATCCATTTGATGAACTTCTAATTTATAAATGGAATCTAATGCAATCAAAAGCCTAATAGTTGTAATTTTGGAAACAAATGCATATGTATCAAAGAATCTACTCCTTCTTCTTGTTTAAATCGTTTAGCAACCAATCTAGCTTTAAATTTTTCTATGGATCTATCAGTTCTTAACTTTTTTCTAAAAATTCATTTACAACCAATTGTTTTATAACCAGGAGGAAGATCACATATAACCCATGTTTTACTTAAATTAATTGAATTCATTTCATCATTTACTGCTTCTTTCCAAAATGAAGCATCAGATGAAATCATAGCTTTATGATATGTTTTCAGTTCATCTTCAAGTAAAAAAGTATAAAAATCTGAGCTAAAATCTTTATTTTTTCTTCTCCTTTTACTTTGCCTAATTTCTTGAGTATTATTAAGAACATAATCAAAATTAGAAGAACACACATTAGTAGGTTTGGATATCTTATTTTTCATAGGAAAAATATTTTCGAAGAAACATGCATCTTTGGACTCCATAATAGTATTATTAGTTATTTCATAAATATCTAAGTTTAAAACTAAAAAGCGATAACAGTTGCTATTTAACGCATAAAAATACAATCAATTGTTTTAGGTCATATTTTTCTTTTCTTAGTAATAGGAATACTAAATTTAGCTAAACACCCCCACACTTTTAAAAATTTTAAAGATGGTTTTTTATTATGCCAAAGTTCATAAGGTGTTTTATTAAAACTTTTATAAGGAATTCTATTAAGAATTAGACATGCAAAATATAAAGCTTCACCCCAAAAATTATTAGCCAATCCAGAACTAAGTAACATAGCATTAACCATATCCATAAGTGTTTTAGTTTTTCTTTCTGCTACTCCATTTGATTGAGGTGAATAGGGAAGTGTGACTTGATAAACTATACCATACAACTCACAAAATTCATTCATGTCATTTGATGTGTATTCACCGCCTCTATCAGAACGCAAATTTTTAATTTTCCTATCAAACTGATTTTCTACTTCCGCTTTATAAATTTTAAATTTATCAAACAATTCACTTTTGCAATTGATCAAACACACATAGCAATATTTAGAAAAATCATCAATAAAAGTAATGAAATATCTCTTACCACCACAAGTCAAAACATTATTATTATCACAAATATCACTATATATCAATTCTAATAACAATGATTCTCTTGTCACTAGTTTAAAAGTCTGTCTAGGTTGCTTAGCTTGAACACAAATTTGACATTTTTCCTTTTTATTAATTTTATGCCTTGGGATTAATTCTAAACCCATCATTCTTTTCATAGTATCAAAATTAACATGTCCAAATCTACCATGCCAAGTGTCATTACATTCAACAACAGCAATAGAAGAATCAATAACAGGCATATTATTTTTACAAAATGGCACTACATTTAATTTATATAATCCATTAACTAAATAAGCTTTTCCAATAAAAATACCATGTCTAGTAATAACAACTTTATTCGAACCAAGATGAACATTAAAACCATTTTGATCTAATAAAAATATACTAATTAAGTTTTTTCTTAAACTAGGAACATGAAAAACATTATCTAAAACAACAAAATTTTTAGAAGATAATTCCAAATTTATTTGTCCTTCTCCTAAGATTTGAGCCTCACTATCATTCCCCATACTCACAGATCTTGCACTTGAAACCTGATAAGAGCAGAAAAATCTTTTATCAACACAAGCATGAACATTAGCACCAGAGTCTACCACCAATCATTTGAGTTAAAAATTATATTTAACTCTGGGGTAGAAACAAAGTACCTGTGAGATGAGGAAGGAGAGTTCGGTTCTAAAGTTACCATATTAGCTTGAGGCTTTTGAACTGTTGATTCTTTAGTATGTTGTCTATGGCGCTTAAAGCAATTTCTGGCAATATGATTGATCTTTCCACAAACCCAACATTTTAAACCCTTTTTCTGATTAAAATTGTTATTTTTTGGTTTATTATTATTAATATTGCCACTAACACCAAAATTTTTCTTATAAGCATTTTTCTTGAAATTTTTTATTTTAGGCTTATGAACATTTTCAACAATGTGAGTTTTCGCATGAAATTCAGAATTTTATTTTAGTGAAACACAATGTCTCTCCTCAATCCTCAAAAAAACCAACAAATCATCAAAAGTAATTTTTTTTGGTTTTTGTTTTAAACTTCTAGCAAAATCGGACCAAGAGCGTGGCAACTTTTTAATAAGAGAAGAGACAAGCACAATATCATGAAATTCAATACTTTTAATTTTCAAGTCAAAAACAATATTCTCAAAATCATGAATTTAATCAGACACACTTTTTCCATCAATCATATGAAAATCAAGAAATTTTTCAACAGTATATCTTTTCAATCCCTTTTTTTCAGTGCCATATTTACGTTTCAGTGCATTCCATAATTCAATAGCAGTTTTGGTATGACAAAAAATACGATATATATTATCAGTTAAAGCACTTAAGATTCGACCATGGCATAATATATCTTAATTTTTGAAATCATCTTTGTCACTAGAACTAGTAATGTCATTAGATGCAACAATTTCATTGGATTTTTTAGATATTTTTGTTGAACTGTTATCTTTGAAACCATCTAAAATCACAGAAAAAATATCCAATTCAGTGAGCCAAAATTTCATTTGTTGTTGCCAACAAATAAAATTTTGACTCGAAAATTTTTCAGGTTTACTAGATAAACATTTAATTAAATCCATGATAAAGTAAACTCTAATAACAAAACGATTTCCTCTCAAATACTGTTAGAAAAATTTATAGCTAATTAACACAATTAACAGTAACTAACAATAACCATACCAATAATTATTTAAACAAAGCAACAATGATAATAATAAATCAATGATAATTAAATCAAGAAAAAGTTTAGAGTAGTCTGTGAGTTTGTAAATTGAAATACGCCGAAATACGCTGTCTTTTGAGAGAAAACGACATGTCTGTACTAAGTAATAATTAACCGCGTCCCCCTCACAAGATACTCCAACGCGTTAAAATTCTTGTGTGCAGCTAAGAATTTCTTGAACCGATAATTATTCTCAATGCTCAAATAATAATTTATAGAATGAGAAAATTAAAAGTAAATGATATATATATGTGTGTGTGTGTGTGTGTGTGTGTGATGAAAGAAATAAAACTTGTAAACAATAGACAATAATTTTAATTTTTGCCTTTTGTTTTCAATGCTTCAAAAAAGCTGCCAACGGGAAGAAAAATTAAAGGTATATATATTAGCTTAAAATTTGAATGTTAATTGCAACAATTGAGGGAGAAAGTGAGGAGAAAAAATAGCCACCAACTGTAGAAAAATATGCCACTAAGCATAATATTAGGAGTTAGTTTTTTAACTAATTCAAAATAAAAAGTTTTAATCAATAAATTCCAACACAAAACGCCAGATCTGGAACAGGCATACAAAGAAAAAAAAAACTCTCAAGCAAAAAAGGAAAAAACCAGATCAATAATTAAGCTGCTTCTTCCTTCCCACTTTTTTTATGGTCTTCCTCTTCCCTCTTTCATTCTCTCTCTGCTTCTAGCTAGGAGAATTGCGGTGGAAAGATAGATCGGCGGTAAAAACCCATATCTTTGCTTCACTGGGTCTAGGTTTTTCTTTTTTTCTCTCTGCTTCTCGCCGACGGTGGAAAGATAGATCGGTGGTAGATGACATAGAGAGAGAGAAAGAGAGATCTAGGAGAGAGCGAGAGAGAGGGGAGAGAGAGAAGCTAATGATTTTCGTGGAAGTCTATCTCTATAGAAGAGGAGATCAATTTTAAGTGATATTATTTTTAAAATTCTTAATTTTTGCCTCTAACATTGTACCTCTAAGTATTATCTCTCAAAAAGCTATTAAGTTAACTTTCGGAGTGCTTACTCCTGATCCGACCGGTCACTTTTTCTTGCAGGATTCACTCATCCGATCAGATTTTCATCCACAAACCAGCCAACTCTCCCTCTATTTCAGATAAAAATATTCTGTACTTTATCAAATCCTAATAAATATATTTATGTTCATAATTATAATTTAAATATTATATTAAATTATGTTTAATTTTTATTTTTTATTTTTGACGTTTAATGCACTGAAGTTTTAAAAAATCTTTGGAGGTTGTGGACCGTACTCATTCACTACACAATCTATTTACTTATTGTGATTCAATTCAATTTTATCCATTCTATTTATAGTTAATTAATTTATGACACCATCAATTGATTATGACATAGATATAAATTCATTAAATTCTATCGGTATGAAACCTTTACAACTAATTTAAGAGAATACTTTAAAAAAGAAAAGTCTCTCAGCATGACGATACGTGTTTAAATTCTGTGCATTATGTATCAACAAACTCAGCAACGTTTTCCATTATTACTGAAACAGGAACAAATGGCTGCCTTAAGCAAAGGTTGTCTTTTCCATTAAATCGATGGACAGGTTTTCAGGCTCTAGGGTTAAGGTCCAATGTGTTTCTTGCTTCAGCTTTTTAATATTACGTGGCACTTGTTTTTGTCACGTCACCACAGACAGAGTCAATGCTGGACAGCTCCACTGTTGTCTGCGTGGCAACCTCTCAATGGCCTGATATCTTACTGCCTTGAACTCTCAGAGCGGCGGCACACGGTATTAGTTCCCGATGCTGTAAAGATGAAACTGGGGGTATCCCACGTGTAAGGATGGGCATCTTGTGTAGTGCATGTGTTCAAGATCTAAAAGTCCATCTAGATGTAGTAACAGTCATCAATTTTCTATTAAAATGTTTTAAATTTCAACTTTAAATATTTAAATTTGAATTTTAAATATTTTAATTTCAGCGTATTCCCTTTTTTTTTTTTTTTTTTTAAATGTTAGTTAGGAATCAAGGATATGCGAAAATAAGTAGTGATAACATGGTCAAAGAAATTCAATCTGAAATTTGAATACGTGGGAGAAGAAAAAATTGATAAGTTTTAAATTAGATTTTCAAAATTAAAAATGATAAATAATTGAAAAAGTGGAATTATAGTATCTATATTTGCATATATTGCCTTGTAACGCATAAATCAATGCATAATTATAGATTATCATATTTATTTGTAAAGTTCATTATGTCATAATTTTATATATCTGCTTAAGTTGCATGATTGGAGCTATTGCGTAGCTCTAGCTCAATGATTTCAACTTGAAATTTCAATTTTTAAGAGTTTTTTCCCGACTACACTACGCAATTTACATAATCGACTACACTACGCAATTTTCTTCTTCTTCTTTTTCGTACTTTGAGTTTAATTCAATCAGCATAAATAGTATTACAATTCTATGTACCTAAAAACTTAAAAATGGTTCAAAAAATAGCAATTATTAAAAAAAGAAATATTTTAAAGCAGAGTTAATAAAAATAAATAAAAAAACAGTACTTAATTTACATATTACAACCCAATATATGGTTAAAAGAGCACTTTGAATTTTTTTTTGCTGATAATAAATTAAATTGATCGCTGAAAATAATTAATTAAAAATCAATAACAAATGTTAATTTAAAAAAGAACCGAATGATACCATTTTAATTTGTTCTTGCTAGATGCTACCAGTAATTATATTTTTGGCATGAAAAAAATGGACTTTAATATAATTTAACTCTAAAAATTATATATATGTGTGTGTGGATGGTTTAATATTGTAGGATTAATGGCTCTTATACAATATAAAGAAAATAGATTTTCAACTAGTTCAACTCTAAAAACTAGCGTGTAAAATAAAAATTATACAAGGAGTATTACATAATTTTTATAAATTATAATTAGGTAATGTAAGATATATTTAATTTATATTTTTTATAATAAATCAATACATGTTTCGACTTTTAAAGTTAATTTATATAGAAATCACATAAATTTTAAATGATTAAAAATGTGCGTGTGTATATATATATAGAGAGAGAATTCAATTTGATGTTTAATGTTAGCTTATATATGTGATAAAAGTACCCATTTTATGATATTACTTGTGGAGATTGCTACATAAAAAAAAAGTACAAAAAACAAAATATTATATTTGCATAATATCTCATTTTTCATATGGCAATATTTCATTAATTTTCATAAATTAATGTAAAATCCTAAAATGTAAGCATGCAGGCGTGCTGCATGCTTCTCTAGAATATAAAATATGAATACAAATACTTTTCTGAATCAAATCAAGTCGTCAATTTAAAGAAAAAAAAGAAGTAGATACGTGGCGGGTAGAGGAGGCTTTAATTTACATACCAAACAACAATGACGAGGTGGCATGCGAATTGTCATTCTGTCGAAATTACAGGAAACGAAGCCCGAATTTCCAAAATAAAAAAATAAATATCTAGAATAAAAATATTTATATATACAAATAGACATCAAGAAGAAGAAGTGGCGCCGGAAACGTGGCTAAGCGCAAGGAACGAAACGAAGGTTATAGGGTAGGCGGGCAGTGGGGGCGGGACTAGTGGATTTGCACCTTCAATTCCACGTCATTTAATTGTCACGTGTCCTCAGACCACAACTGCCTAACCTCACATATATTCTAATCTAAATATAATATGTGTCAACCGATTTTGACATTGTGGTCCCCTCTACGTGTCATAATCTCCCTCCCTTCTTATTTACACTTTCATTCTACGTAACAATTGCAACCCCTTGTAATAAATAAAATCAGAAACACCAGATCTTCAATTCTTTCTTTACATTCCTCGTCCTGCGTTCTTTCACGCGCCCCTAAATTTAATCACCATATTTTATTTATCAAATTTTTAAAATACTTTCTTGCTCAATTTATTAGGCTGAAATTTAATTTTAAAATAATGCCCTAATCAAATTGAAATGTTGATTTCAATTTTTCAAATTAAATTTATTCCAATTGAGTTTTAAATCAATTGAAGAATTGTGTCCAAGTCAAATTAAATTGAATATTAATTAAATTTGGTAAAAGAAAATTAAACATTGAATTTTAATTAATTTATTGGATTTCAATTAATTATTTGTCAATATATAATAATAAAAAAAATAATTAAAATTGAGACACTAATTATAATTTAATTAATTATTTTAAAATATTTCAATAATAAAATTTATTACAGTAAATTAAAATATTTTAAATTCAAGCTTTTACTATTATTTTCATTATATCAAGAAAATAATTATTTTATATATTTTTAGTTTTTACCTTGATAGACATTAGACATACATGGATGTTCATTGCAAATTATAAAACAGAAAAATTGAAATAATAAGGAAAGAAAAAAATCGCCCATATACATTAACAGCGTGTTCGTCTTACTCTCTGCAGCGCGTAAACTGAGGGAATCAAACACGAATCTCGTATTCTACGATCTTTTGCAACGTGGAGATATCCTTGGCAATTGTGTAATTAAAAAATAAATGCGTCCCAGCAGAAAGAAAAGTATAAAACAAATATGAATTCAAAATCAAAATGAATTATATTTACAACATAAAATATTACTGCTCCCTTTTTTTTAATAGAAAAACAGGAAGGCTTAGCATCCAATTCAAAAACCTTTTACTATTTACTTAGTCTTAGGATAAGAATTATTTCAGGTTATAATTATAATTATTATTAAGTTATTTTAGATTTATAAAAATTCGCTATAATTAACTATATAAGTAATATATTTTCTTTTCCACTACTGTCATTGATTTTTATTATTTTTTACTATCTCATTTTATTAATAATAAGTTTAAAATTAAAAATTATAATATTGGAAAGAAACGAATAAGGAAGGAGTCGTCTCCCCTTGGACCACATGCGTGTCAGGAAAGTGAGATCGTTACAACAGCTCGTGTATAAATTCCATTGGGCCACGTATACGAGGTATCAAAATAGTGTACACGTGGTGAAAAATAAAAAGGAGAGAGAAAGATGGACGGTGAAGATATTATCTTGTAATCAGTATTTCGACGTCATGCCAACTGTACATGTCGGATCTTTGCCCGTGACGGTGACGGGCATTCCTGCCCGTAATTTTAGTGTGGCCCCCAGGTGACAATTGACAAACTTTTTTATTTTTAAGGCACCACTTCCCTCCCCGAAGCCATTTTAATGGGTCCTCCCTTTCTACTCTAAAGGTCTCTCGTATCTCATTTCATTCGAGTCTCTTCTCTGTTTTTCTTAAGCAGATAAGCTGCTTTTGTTAATTTGTTCTTCAGAGAAAAGAACTGTTGAAGATTTTGGTGAATTGTTTTTGAATTTGGATTAAAGAGAAAGTAAATGGCCGGAATTTGCTGTGGAGTTATTGGCGAAAATGAGACAGCGGCTCCAGTAGTTGAGCCAAGCTCACGAGTTTCGAGGAGGAGGAGATTAGACCTCCGCCCGTTCAAGGTAGTCGCCGATTCTGCAGTGCAACCGCCGTTTGAAAGTAGCCGGAAACGACAGAAAATCGATCGGTGTCCTCCGGAGCCTTCATTTCCATCGTCTCCGTGCTATAACTCAGTGGAGAACAGCGTATCTAACCAAGATGTGTCTAAACGAAATAAAGAATCTGAAACTTCGGAGGACGGGTATTTAGTTTCAGAACATCAATCTGTGAAATCGGAGCTTGAAGTGGTAGATGAATCTCCAAAATTTGGCATGACTTCTGTTTGTGGCAGAAGAAGAGATATGGAAGACGCCGTTTCAATACAGACGATGTTTACCAGTAACGGCAAATCTTCATTCTTCGGCGTATTTGATGGCCACGGTTGCTCTCATGTAATTATACAAACATAACTCCTCTGAACTTTGGTTTTGAATTTTATTTCCTTTCTTTGGTGTTAATTTTAGTTTTAATTCTTTTAGGTCGCGATGAAATGCAAGGAGCGATTACATGATATAGTGAAAGAAGAGATCGAAAGTTTTGAAGAAGTGAAGTGTGTAGAGTGGAAGGGAACTATGGAGAGAAGCTTTGCGAAGGTGGACAAAGAGGTGGAAGAGTGGTGCAATGGTGGAGATTCAAACAAATGCCGGTGCGAGCTCCAGACTCCGCAGTGCGACGCCGTTGGATCTACAGCGGTGGTTGCAGTTGTGACGCCGGACAAGATCGTCGTCTCTAACTGTGGTGATTCACGCGCCGTGCTGTGCCGGAACGGTGCAGCTGTTCCTCTTTCCACCGATCATAAGGTGAGGTTAAATTCCGGTAATAAGCTAGTCCTTAGTTCACGCGCCATCTTTATTGAGAAAAGTAGAAAATCTCACTAGTTTCTTTTGTAAAATCCACAGCCTGATCGGCCAGATGAGTTGCTCCGGATCCAAGCCGCCGGTGGCCGCGTAATCTACTGGGACGGCGCAAGAGTCCTCGGTGTTTTGGCCATGTCGAGAGCAATCGGTAAGAGCGTGCGCTTGTGGAGTATTGTATATTTGCATAAAATCTCTATTATTATGATTTATAACTAATGAAATATATGTTAACATTTCTTTTTAATGTTTCAGGTGATAATTATTTGAAACCATATGTGATATCGGAGCCGGAAGTGACGGTGACGGACCGGACGGAGGAGGATGAGTGTCTGATACTGGCGAGTGATGGTCTTTGGGATGTGGTGTCAAACGAAACAGCATGTGGAGTTGCACGAATGTGCCTTCATGCAGAGAGACCGCCATCTCCACCGGTGTCGCCCGGCAGCGATGCCAACGTGGGCAGTGGAGCTGTTGAGAGCTCCGACAAGGCCTGCTCAGATGCTTCAATCCTCCTAACCAAACTGGCTTTGGCCAGGCATAGTACGGACAATGTGAGCGTTGTCGTGGTTGATTTAAGAAGGAATCAATATCAACAATAATCAATAGTAAGGTGATCGTGAGGTTTTTTTTTTTTTTTTTTTTTGGAAAAAAGGGGGTGAAAATTACTCAAATTATATATATATATTTGAAGTTAGTTTGTTTACGTTTAAATTGTAAGTGTAGAGTTTCCATGTGAAAAATGGGATATAGAATTTTAACAAGAAAAAAAAAAACTTTGCTTTGGAGGCTGGGGAACCCGTGAATGTAATACAGGACTAGCTGAGCAAATCTGCAGAATTATGAATATAGAATTTATGTGGGGAATATGGGTTCTAAATTGTGTAAATTAAGACTTTTTATTCCTCATTTTAATCCAATATTTCAGTTACCTTGTTCATTCTTTTGTGTTTTTATTTTTATAATTATATAATTCCAAGTAGCTATGTAATAATAATAATAATGATAATAATACTGGAGATCATTCGTTCTTAGCTGTAAATGTGGTGAAATCAGCATCGAAAACGAAAGCAGCCTTCTATCGAACGGTGCAGTCTTTGTCCTACACAAAGCATTTGGGTTTTATGGAAGAAGGTACAGAAACAGAACCCATTTCCGGGAAAAGCAAGAATGGACTAATTACGATGAACATGAAAAAGGGGAATAATAATATTTAACTGTTGTTGAATAGGTGGCAAATTGATGGGTCGTACGGTCTCTGGTGAGACAAGTGGACAAGTTGTGTTACTTGTCATCAAGTTGTGTTTTAAATTAAGCTAAAATCTTGTTAGCTAGTAAAAATAATAAATGGATGGAAATGAGTTGAATTTAAAAGTCTTGCAATCAAAAATTCGTTCATTGTGTTAAATTAAATTTCAAAACAAATTTGTGCTGTGACGTGAATAGGTGTAAGGGTTTTTTTTTTTTTTTTTTGTCTTAAATTATACATTGCTAATTTATTATATCATATATATCATTCTATGTTTAACAAAATTGTCATGATTTTATAGCGATATATCATTCTATATTTAACAAAATTGCCATGATTTTATAGCGATTATTATGTGTATATAGCATATATATCATTTTAGGTTTAACAAAATTGTCATTAAAATTATTATGATTTTATTATATGGCGTCGGGTGTTCGTACAATGTGTGCTAATTTTTAAAAAAAAATAAAAAAATTGATGAATCATATAAATATATCAAATTTTACTATATTATTTTTTAAATTTTTATTTTTTATTTTTTTAAGATAGAATAATGTATGATAGTATTTAAAATTAATTAATTTCACATTCATGCTATATAAAAGAAATTAAAATAAATTGAATTATTTTAAATTATTTTGTGGATCAAATAAAATAATTATTAATATTTAAATTTCATAAAAAAAAAAAAAAAAGGAAAAGGGGGTCAACTTGGAGATAATGGGAGTGTCGTGGATGGATGATGGGCAGGTGTAGGGTATGAGTTTCCTTCCAAATACATGGAAGGTCAGATTTATATAGAAATCCTCCATTATTTGATTCCAATTCTTGACATGATGTGGAAGGAGGGGCTCACAACTTTAAACAAATCACCCATTGACACGTACTACTTTTGTCTCAGATTTGGCATCATCGTCTCTCTGCTGTACTAGATTTATTTAGATTTGATGTTGATGGCAACCACGATTCATGCCCTGATCTTTTTTATTCCTAAATTTCCATTTTTACTTGTGGTAATTATGTTTCACCCCCTCACTGGGTTAATTTCTTTTTTTATATTATGTGCATGCGATAATAGATGAAAATCCAACTTAAATTATCTTTTTTATATTAAGATAAATTAGATTTGTATACCGATAGAGAAAGTGGTGTTTTAAGTTTAAGAGCTAATGGTGGTCGGCCATTTGTCTGATTTTTGGGTGAATTTGGAGTGCACTCTTTATTAATGTATTTCTTCATTCACATCTTGAAATGGTGGCAAAATGGAATACCAATTGCTTATGAATTGATTGAATTCAGAAAATTTTATTTCTTTTTCTTTTTATTTTTGTCAAGTCTTAAATACTATAATCAATTATGGGAATGACAATGAAACAAAGCGGATAGAGATTTTATTTCTTTCATTTGAAAATTTTCTTATATATATATATATATATATATGTTTGCGCATAAAGAGTGGAACGCAAACTCGTAGTTAGATTTTTAAACATTTAAATTATAAATAATTCTCGGTTTCATTCATAACTTTAATTGGTTAGATTCATTATGTTATTTATAAATTTAACTTATATAAATAAATAATAAAATGATAGTATTTACTTAACAACTAGCACTTCATTTGATAGCCAATACGGATTAAAAATATAAAAAGTCTCTATTTAAAAATTAAAATATTCTATTTAAGGAAAGAAAAAAAAAACTTAAATGGTAATTAAAGAATTTTTGGGTGAGAAGTACTAATTTTCATATTTACCTAACCTAAAAATGAAGGTTTTAAATAAAAAAAAAATGCTTGGAGTTTAAATTTAGTTATTTAGTCTATTTATTATGTTGTGTAACGTATTGCATATCTAAACTTCTAACTTAACAAATATATATTGCACCGATATATATAGGATTCAACAAAGAAAATTGATAGTTTCAATTATACTACTAAATTAATTATTATTTTATTCAGTATGTTGAACTTGGACTTCATGCGTCCTAAAATAGAACATAGCAGAAACTGAGTTTAAACAAAAAATAATTCAAAAAAGCCTTTTTTACCAAAATACGTTAAATTAATTATATGTTGCAATTAGCCAATTACACCACAAATTATTAACGGTTATTATAGGAGTATAACATATATATATATATATATTAAAAAATTGCCAAATAATTTCAATCATAAACATAAAATTTACCCTTAATGGAGACGTCAACTTTCAAAATTTGGCTGCACACATATAAAGAAATAATTAAAAATATGTTAGGCAATTCAACATTTTCTCTATACATTAAATTTAGTTTAAATTCAAAAAGTAATACAAGTTTTAATGATGTGAATGTGATGGCTTAGTTGAAGAAAGCATGTAATTATATCATTGGATTAGATATCTAATCTTTGGAGTCTTTGCTTTTCCCACGGAGTCAAGAATAATAAACTCGGTTGTTGAGTTAAATATGGAAACAAAGGAAAAAAAAAGAAATATTCACATTATTAATTATATGCAAATTATTATTATTCTTCACATTATTAGTTACAAGTAAATTATTATTATTATTGAATGACGATTTAAATATAAAATATATTTGTAGAATTTAATTTTTTTAAATAAATTTATATCTAATAATGTGAAGTTAGCAAAAGTGCATCCTTTAATTCATGAAAAATAGTGCCTATTGAGTTAAGAGAATTTGTTGTTAAATAAAGAAAGAATTAATAATTTTTTTAATAATCATAAATAAATAAAATATTTTTATATTAATATATTATAAACTCGATTAATTAACGGATGACCAAAACTGATTTCTTATAAAAATCAATATTTTCAGAAGCGGATCGGACATTGACTTGACCTGCCAACTGAGTTATGAGTCAACTAATTGGATCGGATTGATTCCAATTTTTTATTTTTTTTAAATATAATTATTTATAAAAAATTAAAAATATGGTGTATATAAAATACATTCAAACAACCTATTAATTATCAAATATCAATATATTAATCTTTCTTCATTTATTTTACTACTTTTTAGCAATAATAGTAAAAGATTAAACACTGCAACTGGATTTCTCTGTTAAATATTTGGATTTATAAGAAAAATGTATTTTTAAATTTATAAATTTTAATTTTAATTGTAAAATTTATTTTATGACGTTACCTAAAGATATTATTTTTATACTTATCATGTTCATTTTCATTTCATTCTTAATATTTCATTACATTTAAATTATGTAGTTATTTAATATCTCAAAAATATAAAATAAAAATATAGAGGAAACAATTTCACATAATTTTCAATTTTATCAAGTCTAATATTAATATAAATTGATTTTATCATCAAATATAATTTTTTAATTGAACAATATCTAACAGTTATTAACCCGAATTATAAAAATATATTTTAGGGATATAGGTTATATTAGATTTTTTTCAGTCTAACCCGATTTTTTTGCATATTCTAATTTCATATTGGATCAAACTGATTTTTTACCGATTCGCAATTGGACCGATTCGACTGAGTCAACATTGATAAAAACCAATTGCCTTCTTTTTGTTTCTTGTAAACAATGTGTATGATTTATTTCGGTCTCCAATGTATAATTGTATACGGCTGGATTACACCATGTGCATTATATTTATATGGTTATGCTCATTTTCTTTCTTTTCAAGGCATATGCTCAATCCTTTTCTGCCTACACATGTAATTTTTGTCATGTATCGTGCCAATTGCCCAACCCAGCCAATAAGAAAAAATATATATATTTGTACCAAAAATAAATAAATAAATTAACATTTAAATACTTCATAAATTAATAATGGGTGGATTCAATTTGAAAAAGGCTTATCTAGACTTAACTGCATGAAAAATTATAGCAGGAGATAATATATATAGTAAAGTGCATATTAAATAATGTAGTTAAAAAATTAGCTTAGTTAATAAATTAGCTTAATAGTAATAGTTATCAATCAACATGGTATATCTTTGTTTCAATTGATTTTATCCTGCTAATTTTATGTGTGGTCATTTAACTTTCTCATAAATAATATTTTGGTCATTATATTTTGATTAGTAAAAATAAAATAATCTAAGTATTATTTTGTAATAGTAAAGTAAAAAATACGGATAATTGTATTTTCGGTCACCGATATTCGTAGAAATCGTTGACTTATCAAGTGATTGATAAACCACCTGTTAGGAAAAGGATAGAGGAAAATAAAACTGAGTCTAATTTATCTGGTATAAGAAAAGAAAATAGTAATTGATTTTGTTGAGCCAACGATTTATCCGCTGATCAGAATATAATTATCCAATATTTTTGACTTTTACTGTTACAAAATAGTAATTGAATTATTTTATTACTACTAACCAAAATATAGTGATCAGAACGTTACTTATAAAAAAAATTGAGTGATTATGGATAAAATTATCTTAAATTTCATCCACACAATAAGTCACAAATTTGTTCTTTATAAGAATTTTTCAATCGAAAAATTGTATATCATGCAACAACAAGTATATTTTTTGCGATTCGGTTGTTTTTTGGCGCGCCACTTTGCCTGCAACAAAATCTTGCAACCTCTTTATTGTTGTCTCGATTTATTCAGAAAGAGATTTTTGCCTCAATTTTAATTTCAAGATTTGTTTTTCCTCACTCAGTTGTTGCTAAATTAGTTTTAAATCTTATTTTTTCGCTAAAATTGCGAAAACTATGAATTTATTTTAATTGATATGAACTTTATATTGTTATTTTGAAAAAAAACTTATCCAAATTAGGTATCTTGCTAATATAACAAGGCAGCTACGATATTCTCGATAAGACATCTCATAAACATTTGAATGATTGTAATTTGTAATGGGGGATTTCTTGTTTTAAATAACTCATTTTTTTTTTTTTTGAGGGAAACTCATTTTTTTTTATTGTTCCTTTTTCTATAAAAAAAAATTGTGATATTTTCCTCTTATGGAAATGAAGAATTTTTTATATAAGTATTAAAAAATAAAAAGTTATATTGTTCTTAAGTTAGAGTCATGTGTTATTAGTTTGAAATACGCAACAAATCCATTAGATTGCAACTCAAATAGATGCCGCCCATGAAAAGTCCCAACACGACACGATCAATTCCCTGGACTACTATGCATGGCATGTACACATTTTCAATAAAACGGTAACAAAGGGCAAGATTACAAGGAATTGACACCACATGACCCATGTGCATCGTGCCCCAGAATGAGTTGTAGTAAAGGAGATGAGATGCGGACTGCAACCCCTCCTAGCTTGCCACTTGTCTACAAAGGTCGATTTCTCTTATTTTAGGGCCTATTGAATATTTAGGTATCTCTTTTTTACGAGGGCATATAAACATCCATTGTTTTGTGATTTTATCTGTGCAGGACGCCATCATTACTTCCTCCTCTTAACTATTTATCTCATACAATTATATAAAATTGATAACGTGGCATGCCAATAAAATTTTTCTATATGATTTCTCATAAAATCCAATCAAAGTAAGTTTTTTGAAATATTTTCTTGAAGTCATTTTTAGTTAAAAAATTTTATTTTATCACTTTTTGGGTTAACAGTGGAATAATTCAACAATCGTATGGGTGAGATCACATTGCTAATAATTATTTTGCACTGAAATCGATAAATTAAATTAAATTTTTTTGATATATATATATATATAGTTAATTCTCTGCAAAAAAAAATTATTTACATTAAATTAATGTATGATAAACCGTCACTTATGCATATTAACCAACATTCTATTTATTTTTTTATTAGTTTCCGTTACGTGTATTTTTTTATTTATTTGATACATGAAATTTTGATGCTGGGAATAAGCAAGGGAGCATATGTACTATGTAGAAAAAATAACAGAGAATCAGATTCTGTATAATCGGTGATATTACATATCCATGCATATCTATGCATGTGATATGTTTAGTATGAGCGCTTTCAATACTTATACCCTCTACGATTTAAGAATCTGCCATAATTCTTCCAGTTATTATTATGTTTTTCCTTTTTTCTTAGTACACATTGTAATGTTTTTGAAATTATATATACATTTGTGCATGAATTTTGAACCATATATTAATAAATTTTAATTTAATTGCACTGATACGTAAGTTTTAAATTAAAATATCAACTGAATTCTTTTATAAAAATTATTTCATGCGTCCATTTTATATATTTATAAAATTACATAAATTAATTCATTTAAATACATGTCATGAAGAGGATAAAAAAATAAAAAAGTTATTCAAGAGAAAGTTATAGGAAATGGAAGTTTGAACAATAATATAACTTATGAGACCCTTAATTCACAATACCACATGGCATCCAATAAGGGCCATCGGCCCAGTGATTTAAGGCCTATGCAGACTAGAACTTGGGCCACTCAGGCCACAAGATTAAACACTACCTAAGTTTCAACTTTGCTTACATGAGATTTTACAAATGAAATTAATAATTCTCATATCAATGGACTTCTTGTAGTTGTGGATGATTGTTTTTCCTATTAACTATTTTTATATTTTTTTTATACCTATCCCAAAAACTTATATAATTAGGAATAAAGTTTTTTTTAATTTATTTTTCAGAAGGATTTTTGATAAAGTTGAATAGTTGGTTTTACTATTTTCTTAAAAATAGATTATTTAATGAAAATAAGTTAAAATTAAATAATTAAAATAAATATTGTAAATTCGTTCTTCTAAGAAAAGTATTTTAGGATATATGACGTATTATCTCATTATTTTTCAATGTGTGAAGAAATAAAAAAAGAAATTGATTAAAAAAAATTAAATAAATAAAAGAAAAAAATTGGAAGATAATTATAAATTATATTTATTGTAGATAATTACTTTTATTTATATATTGGTTATTTTTTATATAACTTGAATCAGTAACTTATCTAATGGCCAATAATCAATAAAAATGCGAGATATATCGAATTTACAACAAGAGAATACATATTTATGTTTTTTGGAAGCACATATTTTTCTTTTTTATTCTATATTTTTCTGTCCTGATTTTATTTATTTATTTATTTATCATTTTCTCTTTTATTTACCATAACAAAGACAATATTTGTATTTGCCTACAGTCACCTCAATAACAAAATTCACCAGAAAGTAGTAGTAAAATTCCCATTAGTTAAACCACCTCAAATTCAGCCAATCTCAACAATTCTTAATTCTTTATTGCATAAATAAGAGAACCAATCAACGTCCAAGTACAAATTTTTGATTAAGATGCATCGGCTTGCTTTCCTATTGACCATTAATCAATTGAAGTGCTAAAAAATGTAGCCTTGAAAAGGTTAGGTACAGTTGCCTGCAAAACCAAATCCCTTCTTCGCTAAGTTATGCCCACTTCTACTTTAGGCTTATGGTGCGTTTTTTTCGTTTGTAATGGGAGTTTAAAAAAAAAAAAAAGAACCAATGCAAGAAAAGGGCTTTTATATTAGATATATAATCCGGCTACAAGGTCTCTTGGCTGATTGTGTTAGCGTGAATGAGTAACTGGGCTTTCTACTCTCTGGTGATGATTCCTAAATTTTTTTTTGCTTCTGGGGATTTTTTTTTTTGATTTGCAAGTTCTGGTTTTGTTCACATGTGATGTCATTATTGGCTCAATTTGGGCTGATTTTTTCATTGACTGCATTCGAATTCGGAGTTTTTCTAATTTCTTGTTCTCATTAAAGAACTTTATTACGTTGTTATACTGTTAATTTCTTAATGGTTGCAGATAGGTTGTTAAATATGAGGTGATTATATTTCTCTTTTCCACTTTTGGTATTTTAGGTTTTTGTTTTATGTTTCTTGATTGAGTTATTGATGGTCTAGAAGGGGTGGTTTTAATTTTTAATTTGAAAAGGTTTCATCTTGATGAATAATTAAGGGTTGTGTCTGAGAATAATTGCAGACAATGATGAGAAATAAGAAGCAAATAAAGGACCAGATTTTTCGATCTAAGACCACTGTGAGGTTCTTGAAAGCACTTTGTGATATTAGGCATCGAATTAATAATGCATGAAGCACACATGATCATTTTTTCTTGGAAATCAGCTGCAGCCTTGTAGAGTTCAAGCATGTGTTTTCATAGTGGAGTGCACAGACTTGAGTAAAGCTAGCAGTTTACTGTGTGGTTGCAAGTTACAACACATAGTTAACTAGCAGCCTGAAAACGTCTGCATGACTATGAGCTCTCATTCATGTTGCATTGAACTCTGTGGGTAATTAAGCTTCTGAATTTTTGTTTGTGTCAATGCCATGTAGCATTATTCGAGCATGCCAACAGATTTTGCACAAAACTGCAAAAAATCAGACTGTAAACATACTTCCTGTGAAAGATGTCTCTAGCAGAAGGCAGAACGAATGCACATATATTTAAACTTTATTTTAAGCTTACATGAAGTTTTGCAAGTTGGTTTCTTATCACATTCATTTCATTGGTAAGGAATTTAACATTTCTAGATGGGACTTCCTGCTCTGTTCTTTTGTTTATCTTGACTTTTTACATATATTACTGTTGCACCTGAATTATGATTTGTTTGAAATGTGTTCCAGCATTGTGAAACCAACATGAATGCAAATAGAATACTGGAGCCTACTCTCCAGGATATACTTGAGGTGATTAAACCTTTACAGGAAGATTGGGCTGTGAGGTCAAAAGTTATTGAAGAGTTAAATGATGTTGTTTCATCTATTGAAAGTTTTAGAGGTATTTCCTGTGCAATTTAATGGTTTTATTCAATGAGGTGATCTTCTCAATGGGAACTGAATATTTCATTTCAGCATTCTATTAAACTGCACTATAGTTTAATGTCACGAATGTTTGTACGAAAATTTTTTTATCACGTTTAATTTGTACAAAAAAAAGTGGTTTCCACATATTCAGTGATAATCCTGTTTAATTGCATTGATTGTCAATTAAACTTATTAGTAACTCCTTAACAGTCACTATACTTCAATTTGCATAAGCAAAAATTCATGCAACTTAAATTTTGTTTCATTAAGGTTGTCGTTGTCTAACTTCCATACTGATTACCCATTGATAGAGTTGATGAATGATTATTGTTGCAACAGGTGCAGCTGTGGAGCCATTTGGATCGTTCGTTTCCAATCTCTTCACTCGGTGGGGAGACTTGGATATCTCTGTCGTAATATTAAATGGTTCTTATATTTCATCTATTGGAAAGAAGCACAAACAAAATTTACTTAGAGAATTGCTGAAGGCTTTGAGACAGAAAGGTGATTTAACGTCTTGAAGATTAATGTTAATATTTTACTGTTGCATCTTTGCTATAATTTGTAGAAGTCCTCTAGTTTTTTACATCTACTGGGTTCAAGTCTTTTTATAATATTTTAGTTTTAATTATTAAAACTTTGTATATTTGCACTCCTCTTTCACAAAAATTGAAGATACTTGCTAAATATTACATAGGAAGCTTGGCATTGATTTTATTCTTGATTTATAGAATTTATTGGCCAGGTTTAAAGCGGAATTGGAAACCCTTTGTTCTTATGTTGTCCTTGCCTTTCAAGATAAAATCAGTTTATTCTGCTTACATGCAGATCGCCTGTAGGGTTGATAATTGAATATGTAATGTTATGCAGAGAATCCTTTCTCAATGGCAGAACTGAGAGCTGTCTTGGAGCAAATGGATTCTTTTTGTATTTTGATTTTTCATTCTTCTTCAGTATAGTATGACCTTTTTTTTCTCTAGTTTTTTTTTTTAAATAAAAATAAAAGTAATTCCATGATAACTGTTATTTGCAGGTGGATGCCGCAGGTTACAGTTTGTCCCAAATGCAAGAGTTCCAATCTTAAAATTTGAGAGCCACCACCAGAGCATTTCTTGCGATGTTTCAATTGATAATCTGCAGGGTCATATGAAGTCCAAATTTTTGTTCTGGATCAACCAGATTGATGGACGCTTTCGTGATATGGTCTTATTGGTAATTCTCCAAGCCAAGTATTTACTGTTTTTGAGAAGATATACATCTTTCTCATTTGACTTCTTGCTTCTGTAGGTCAAAGAATGGGCAAAAGCTCATAATATCAATAATCCAAAGACTGGAACTTTGAACTCGTATTCTCTCAGTCTGCTAGTTATATTCCATTTTCAGGTATCTGTTTATCTCTATGCAGTAATTAGTTGGTGTTCTCTTCCCCTTCTCCCAACATAATTCTCAGCAAAAAGCATGTAATGTGTGGATGACATGAATTAATTCTTCGTTTGGCCCCTTTTTTTTTCAGTTTTTTTATTTAGTTATCTTTGATCTTCTTTTCTCACGTTATGGTTTGTCTGAATTTTACTTCCAGCTTATCTTTGTCTTTGTTTTTCTAAAATTGTATTTTCTTGCAGACATGTGTACCTGCTATCTTTCCTCCCCTTAGAGAAATATATCCAAGAAATGTTGTTGATGATCTTACAGGTACTGATCAGATTTACTCCAAGTAAACTCGTAATGTAAGTTTGTTTATACTCTTTTCTTGAATAACTTGGACTTGTCGCATGATTTTTTGTGAAAGAGCTCCAGTTCATAGAGTTGATGTCTTCACCTTGCTGCAGTTAACATATAGCTTTTCCTAGATTGTGTTTAGTGAACCCTCTACCTCTGATTTTTTCCTTTCTGGTTTTGGGGGTGACTGACATGGATATTCACAAAGCAAAAATAACAATTCAAACTTCTGATCTGACCTGGAAACCAATACCTTTCATGCAGGTGCGAGGATCACTGCAGAGGATCACATTAATGAAATTTGCAATGCCAACATATCTAAATATATGTCAGACAAACGCAGGCCAATTAATCGAAGTTCCATATCGGAGCTTTTCATTTCATTCCTCGGAAAGGTAATTCTTGTCACCTTCCAATGTTATTCATAGAATGCTATGTTCCTAGTTGGTCAATTGTGGTGTTGGAAAATGTGAAGACACAAGACTTGTTTCAAGTTGTATATTGTATGAATGCCTATTGTGTCTAAGATCAAGATTCTGTGCTTATAAATTTGCTTCTCTCTTTTCTTATGAAAGTTGTATGCTTACAAACCACAATGACATGATAACAAAATTCTTATTTTACAGATATAATATGTTTTAAAATGTTCTGTACTCGGGCAGTTGAAATTTACAGTTGCTCTTCCCCCCCATTTGTCAGGGTTGGCTAATCTACCACTTTCTTCTATAATGATTTACTTTGTTATATATTATGCAGTTTTGTGACTTTCGTTTAAAAGCTCAGGAGCTAGGAATATGCACATTTACAGGACAATGGCAAGATATAAGAAGCACTATGAGATGGTTGCCCAAAACATTTTCATTATTTGTAACTCTCTCTCTCCCTCTACCAAGACTTACTATTCTAATCTAGCAATCACTGCTACTTGTGTTGTTAATTTCTTTGTTGCTGTTGATATCTGGTAGATAGAGGATCCTTTTGAACAGCCAGAAAATACTGCAAGAGCTGTCACTGCTGGAAACTTGGAAAGGATATCTGAAGCATTTCAAATGACCTACCACAGGCTTGCCTCAGCCAATCAGAATCAAAGTTCTCTCCTTGGCACCTTAGTCAGGCCACAGATATTAAATCTCGTTGCACGAACACCCGTTGGGCCCCCAATTTACGCTCCTAAGTATTACCAAAATACTCGTCCACAAATCAGCAGGGCTATGTACTTTCCATCAGAAGTCCAACATCAAATTCAGGACATAAGACAGGTACAACGTCCTGAATATTTTGCCAAGCAAAGCCTGGAAAATTATCCAGACAATTCAATGCCTCGAGTTCAGAGCGTGAGAAAGGAAAAACATCCCAACTTTTTCAACAAGCAAAGACAAGGAATTCATCCTGACACTACAAGACTGGAGCAACATCCCAATTTTTTTACCAAGAGAAGACATGAAAGTCTTCTTGACATTGCAGGACTGCAAAAGCACCCGAAGAATTTCACTAACCAAAGGCAGGAAGCACCTCCTGGCAATTCAGCACAGCAAAGACAGCGAAATTATTCGAATACTTTGAACAGGCCAAAACCTGCACAGCAGCATTATGGTCAGAACCAGCATATTTGGAGGCCAAAATCTGATGGATAGAAAGTCAGAGGCTTTGAATTTGAACCAATGAAAACAACAGAGTGCCTTTTTTGAAATATTATTGTAGTGCTGTAGTCTAGTACTGCTAGCTCAGAAATATTTTTGAAGATGCATCGCTGCTGCTGCTGCAATTTATTCATGAAAGATTACAAGCTGTTCTTTAACATGAAATTGTTTCTATTACCAATTGCCTAGCCTGGTAATGGAGCTCTTTTTCTTGTTTTTCTTTCTATTCAGTTCTTGAAGCTAGCAAATAAACAAGAAGGTTATTTGACTACAGGCCTCTTTCACCCCATGGCTATCTTGATAAGAGTGATGCTATTATTAATTTACCCAAAATAGTCCGATGGTGGACCCTTTTTTTTATTTTTATTTTTATAGCATAAGGATGCTAGAAGCAATGTAAGGGATGAGATAAAGTGCATATACATCCGGATCATTGGATTAAATGTAGTGTGTGCGGATGCACATCCGGATCATTCGATTAAATGTAGTGTATAACCACCAGCAATGCAGGGTTCATTAACCAGAAATTTTATTTATTTTATTCTTTTTTTTTTTCTCACATCCTCGAGCAAGTTTAGGCTCCAAATGCAGTTCATAACAAAATAAAATTTTTAATTTGTTTGTTGTACAGTTCATACTTTGCTAAATACTTCAGAAATATAAGCTAATCAAGTTTCTAGATAGAAGGTCATAGGTTTAGGTTGGTCAAACCATTAACTTATAACTGAAATAATGTAAAAAGAGATGGCTCGTCACATTCTGAATTGGATAAATGAAACGTACAATTGAAAATGTATGTCTATGTCGATTCAGTAAAGAATAAAACAATACAACTTTGGAGCTACGAGATCGTCGTTACAAATTTACACAGCTCTAAAATAGTTTAATCTCCTTTCACCTGCCATCTCTCAGCTGAATTTTCCAGCATATCTGCATCCACATCCACTGCAAGGCAGGATCTCAAAACGAAAAAGATGCGCCACCAAAGAATGGTAGTCATCTGCTGGTATAATCATCAGAGAATCGAATGAATTCTTCAATCTGCAATATCTTGTAGTCGTGTTAAAGAGATGCTACCTCTGTGTCGAATCTATCTGAACTTTACAATCACTTCACAAATGTACACGTTAATGTTTCCCTTATACCAATTGATTAAGGATGCAAGAGGCGCTTGTCACACGCCAGAATCCTGTAACTCGCATGTGGACCCTCAGATGTATCGTGCAATAATACATGCCAACCCATGGCCTTTGCCGTTTCTTGAAGTTCATCCATGACATCAAGTGAGTCGCGAATGTACACTCGACCACCAGGTCTCAGAATGCGATCCATCTCAAGCATAATGGTAGAGATATTACATCTGATGCAAAGTGACAAAAAAAAAAATATTAGCAAAGCACCACCATGATCTATTATTAAATCACAAGATTTCTACTATGCGCATAAAGAGTGAGAAATACCTTTTCTTTTCAACAGAAAACAGGCCAGCAGCATGCAATAAGTCATAGGTTCTTGGGTATGTATCAAATGATTCACACCTGACAAATTTGAGGCAACATTACCAAACACAGAAACTCATTCGACTATGTTAAAATGCCAAATCATAAGAAATTTATATACAGCAATACGAGCATTTATTATAGATGACTAATAAAACACCAAGACTTTTTAATTGGCTTATGAAATAATGTGTGAATGAAGAAACCTTGTCCGTGTTGAACAATTTTCAAAAGTGATGCTAATTTCAAATGTGAATTGTTTATCCCATGGAGAAGCCGCTCCATAATCTCCAGTTAGTCAAAATTTTGAACTCGTATCCCATAGGAGATTACTCAGACATTCATAGTTCGTTCTGTCCCACAAGCCAAATAAAGCCTAAGATATAAGTAGTATGCACACAATAGAGAGAGCAAGAATGTTAAAAGTATCATTCATATGCATCAATCATTTGTATAAATTATTATAATATCTAAAAGGGGAATCCAAGCAGGTAAAATTGTTGGGCAATCAATGTTTAGATTAGTACCAATCGTGCATAACTCCAATAAGTCCACGATCGTATATCACAGGCAAGGTGTTGGGACCACTAATAGGCACCACGTTCATCACCCAGCTATCAAATTGATGATCAAGTAGCGCAGCTGCAAATCTACCAATAAATAAATGTACGCAGACTGAGATTTGAGAAAATTTAATAGAAAATAGCAATTGATAACTGCGACACAAGATGAAGTCCAAATACAATACCCTCCAAAGCCAGCTCTCATGTCCAATACATTTCTTAATTTAAGTTTCTTCCAATGCCAAGCACGCACATAACCATCAATTATTCCAGACCAGTATTTTGATTCTGCCTTGAATAGCTCTTTTCTGGATATGTAAGCATCCATGTGTATGCTCTGGAGCCTATCAGGAGGAATGTGCAGACGGGCAGGCCATCTAGTAACATTTGCCCCATATCCATTTTCTGGAAGTCGAGATATGCAAGCCTTCAACTCAACATACCTTAAAAAATAGCACTTCATGAGAAGAATACGCTAAGCAAGCTTTGGAACCTTATTAAGGAAAATGAACAACTGGTGATAGTGTCCCAACAAGCATATGGACCTAAGAAGTTTATGAATGTTTAGGTGTGGGGAAATGTACTTCCATTCTGATCCCAGTATAGCATTCATTTATAGAAACTCATTTAATCTATCAAACAGATTCTCTACAATAGAGTTAAGCTGCTAAATGAAATGACTAGCTTTCTCAGTCTACCCAATTCAATAACAAAACTAGAAGCGAAACATTTGAACCCACATGTCTGTTATCTTACTTCTCTCTGAAACAGCATTTTCTTCCAAGGTAATCTGTCAAAAAGCAGGAGATTCTCTATTGAACATCATAATCATGGTTTCAGGAGTTTTCCTCTTGCTTCTAGTCTTTTTCTTTACATGTTTCTTTTTACTCTACTGTCAAAATATGCTTACAAAAAGTCAGATTAAACCCTAGTTTTATTCCTATGTACCTGTACTCATATAAAAAATGTGTTTCAGCAAAGGATAATATGTTCACAACATCAGAAAAACTGACAGAAATTACCAAACATTATCAGGATCATCATCTGGATCACACAGTGGAGGTTTTGTTCCTGTTTCACGGTTCAGATAGCACCTGTTGTTTATCGGTTTTTGCCATATTGCAATATATCCCTCTTTCTTAACAAGCGTCCAGCAAAGACGAGTGGTAAGGTTAAGCATCTCTGAAAATAGCCACAGGCAAAAGTAAGTAATCAAACTAGTGTAATTGTAAACAAATGGTATAAAGAACAGGTGATTAGGCAACAAATACTTCCATATCTGTATCAGGATAAAAGAGAGCTAGCAATTGTCATATGAAGAAGTAATTAAAGTATATCAGTTGCATAACTGATATAGGGTCAAAGAAAGTAGAAGGGCACATCATCTCTGGTGCCTAAGGGAAGAGGGGAGAAGGAGGGTTACTGACTCAATGCAATGGTCTCTCAATTAATTGCAATTGATTACTAGGGAATAAAAAATAAATAAATACCTTCCCACTGTTCCTCTAGAATTTGCTCATGCTTATAAACCGGCTGTGCTGCCCAAGCAAAGTATCCCCCTGCCCGAAGCATCCTATTGACCTCAAGGAGCAAGATTCCATCTTCATCAGAGTGTTTGAGAGGCAAAGCAAATTAGAATCCATGCCATAATAAAGAATAAAATAAGACCAAACAACTTATTTACACTTTTTCAATGCAAATATACAGTAACAAAATCTTGCCAGGAATATTGTAGTCCTGAAAAATTTGTGGATTTTTCATGTGGAGTAGGATAGGCGTAAAGGAAAAGGCTCATGATCACAAAAACACAGTATTCAGAACACCAACAGGTTTACCACTTCTGGAAAAGATGTGATGCTTCCAACGTATAACATGGTACTTTATTCTGTTATTTATCAAGGCTTGTTACTGAAACTAGGAACCAAATATACTAAGACGTACCATCACGAGTCCAATTGATTCTACATCTAGAACAATGTATTATTTCAAAGGCTTGACTTGGATATAACAAACGGTGAGTAGCAAATGCAGCCACCATTGCAGGTACACCGCGCTCAAGAGCAAACTGAATTTGGTTTTCGTGGACATCCTTGGGGGCAACTGACATAGTTAACACGTTCCTTGTTACTAAGTATGCGCCAAAACTTGCCACGCCACATCCAACATCCAGAACAACTCGAGTATGACTACCAAAAGCAATATCAGGTATCATCTGTGCACACAAATTATGACATATTCAACATCAATCAGACAGGACACATTCCCAGTTTTACTTTTCCTTCATAGAAAAACATGGAGCCAAAAATTCATCACCTTAGCAATCTGATTCAAGTATTGATCTGCCCCATGTATGAACTGTGTACCGCCACCAGGAAACTTAAACTTGTCTTTCTCTTTGGAAATCCAGTTTTGGCCTCCTTTATCTTCAACTAAACGTGAGTGAGGAACATTACTATACCATACCTGTAATGAAGTAGCATGTCTTATTAAGAGAATTCCAATTAAAAAGTAAAATGTAATCGGATAATTCATTGCTTCTCGACATCTAGTGGCTTAAACCGCGCCAAAAATGGAGGATAAACGAATTCTACGAGATTACCATAAGCATAAAAATTTCAGAACTTTGAGAACAATTTTATTATTTCCAAACAGAAACCTATTTGAGACCGCTAAAAGCACGATAACTTCTTCTATTTCCCACCATTTTTCAACAAAAGAACAAACAGTAAAGCGTTAATACCTCATCACGACTCTTTGGCCATGGAATAGGCTGCCGGTAACCTTTTGGCGGCGGGACCAAGCAATTCAATCCTTTCCCTTCCTGGGGACAATGCCGCTCAAATCTTTCCCCTCTCTCCGTAGACTTCAAAGCTTTAATCGCCTTCACATTATCCAAACACGGAATATACTCTCTCATGCTCTGTGGACAAAGTTCAAACCTTTTCACTCTAACTTTAACATCCTTCTCTCCGCTCTCAACTCCAGTATCATTCCCCCAACTCTCCACAAGCTCCGGATCGAACTGCCCCACCTCAAAATCATCGCTCATTTTCCCATCGCTATCAATAATCCCAAACGTCCTATTCGAATCCGACGGTGGAGAAGAAGATTGATCCGTTGGCGGTGGTATTGAATCCGTTGGGGATGGAATTGGAGCCAAGGCTAACGTCTTGTCAGGCAGAGTTTGAGATTGATTTTGAGCTATTAGCTCAGTGATGTTAAAGGACTTATTGAAGTTTGGCGAAATGGAAATGGAGCTTTGTGGGGTAGAAAAGAAGATTAGTTGCTGATACCCATTAGAGGACCAGTGCTTGCCCAAGTAAAAGAAAGTAATCGAGAGTAAAACGAAGGCTGTGATCTTAAGTGCAACTGGGTTTTTGAAGAGATCCACATTGGTGAGAGGTTTCATGGCTGAATTTGAAAGTACAGTGTGAAAGTTTAGATCTTGGATCTGTGATTTTTATGGGTTTTTGATGAACAGATTAGAAAGGTTTCGGTTTAAGAGATTGAGTGATCATTTAACTGAGTAATTTTAGTATTAGGAACTGGTTAGCTTGGGTGTGAGGTAAAGAGTGAAGAGTGATTTGAGAGTTAAGAGAAGTTCCGTATCGATGGTGGAGACGTGGTTGATCCGGTGAGGTAATTGATTAAAAATAGAAGAATGAGGAATGCTGGAGTTACTTGTAATAGCATACAACTACTTGAGATCTATATATTGATTTGTTTATTTGTTGGTGTGATTAAAGGAGTTGGATGGAATTGGCTTATTAAGCTATAACATTAATTTTTGCTATTTATAAAAATTGAAATTTAAAATTGTACTTTAAAAAAAATAAATGTTTAATCATTTAAATCATTATTTTGCAATAAATATTATTTATCTAGATAATTCATTTATCTAATATATTAGACAATTTTAGATTTTAGTGGTCTACTTTTATAAATTTTTATAGTATATTATTACCTTATTATTTAATTATTTTTATAAGGTATATGGGTGCCCGGCCCGACTAAATCCAATTTTTAAAGAACTGGGGCTTAGACAGAAAGAAAAAGTTTGCAGGCCCAAATAGGCCCGGGTCAGCCCTGGACCGGCCCATGGATAACCGGCTTTATTCCCTTGAGAAAAATTTAGAAGGAATCTGAAACCAACCCAGCCCACCAAAATGTACGGCAGAGCCCACAAATTGACAAAACCATCCAATCTATTAATCTAACGTAAAAAGCTCTCTCTATTTGATATCTGCCACCTAAAAATTTCATTCTCTTTCACTTTTAGTTTTAATTAACTCTCCTCCTTTCTCTCTTTCGTTTCTAGACCCCCGTCGTCACTCAATCTCATCTTTATTTGTCCAGTTACCCTTTAATCTATTGCAATTGCTATAATTGGGTCTATAAATTCTCTGCAATTCCTTCTTTTCATTCTACTCTTGTTCTCTATTACCCAAAATTTTCATGAATTTGGTTTTAGGGTTTCCGTAAGCTTCGAGAACCCTATGATCCGGTGAATTTTCTCTATTCGTAAAATTCAGCATCACCGGCCTTAAACCCTGTATCCAATGGTCAATTTTACAGCAGCGGCAGCATTTTAAGGTTCGCTTAATTGTCAATTTCGTAGCAATTTCATTAATTTGGACCGATTAGGAGTACGGTTTTTGTTTTCTTGCGGAGAATCGTGGAGTTCGATGAGAGCATGGGTGATTTGAAGGCTGATATCGATAAGGAATCTTGTTCTAGGTCAGTAAACGAGACGGTGAATGGGTCGCACCAGTTTACGATAAAGGGTTATTCATTGGCAAAAGGGATGGGACCTGGGAAGTGCATATCGAGTGATATTTTCACGGTGGGTGGTTACGATTGGGCTATATACTTTTACCCAGATGGTAAAAACCCAGAGGATAGCTCCGCATATGTTTCCGTGTTTATCGCGTTGGCCAGTGAGGGAACGGACGTCAGAGCTTTGTTCGAGTTGACGTTGATGGATCAGAGCGGAAGTGGGAAGCACAAAGTGCATAGCCACTTTGATCGGGCGCTGGAGAGCGGTCCGTACACCCTCAAGTATAGAGGGAGCATGTGGTATTTTTCTTTCCTTTCATCTGACCTTTTATTTTGAGTTAATCTTGGATTTTCAGAAATGTGTTCTTAGTTTTCTGCAAGAGTAGTTATGGAGTAGTGGTTATTGGTTTTGGAGAGTTTATTTTTGAGGTTGAGGTTATAGATAAAGTGGATTTGGCATGTTGCTATGTTTCATTGAATTGTTGCACACGACCACTGCTGCCATAATGATATAGCTGCCATTGTCAGGATATGTGTTTCTGTTAAGTACATCTGTGTTGGGCTTTAGTTGCAAACCAAGTATTGAATTTGGTGTATTTGACAGCTTGTTTGTTTGGAATTGATGGTTGAATACATATTCTAGGATCTTGATTCGGTTCCTAGTACTCTTTATGGACGTACCTAGAGTTTGAGTCTTGCATTTACTAATTTACAGTGGGATTTTGTTTGCTATTAGGCTCACTGATCAAAGGAGATACCCCAATATGTGGCCCAATAAATAGAGTCCATTTAGCCTTGTAATGAATAAATCTCCCATTTAATAAAAATAAGGTTGATCTGGGAATAACTTCTTATTCCAGAGGAAGCTCATTTGAATGACTGTTGAACTTACTTCCTTAAAAAATTGCTGGTATTATGCGTCATAGTGCTTTTGATTGATTACTTAAAGCACTTGAGACTTTGTCCTTATGGAGCAATCTGATGATGCGATTCTGTTCCCATTAACTGAAGGGGTGTATTGGTATGTTATGACTAGATAGTCTGTCTTAAATTTTTGTATAACTTTAGTATGCAATAAATATGTTCAATATCCACCTTGACATTTGTTACTGTGCCCCCCTTATGTGTTGACTTCTTAAAAGTTTAGGTCCTTTTTTTCATTTGGGGGTGTGCGTGTATGCATTGTGGTGTGCAGATGGGACTGTGTTTACAGTGGACAACTTCTTGTGTCTACCCTTTAGATTGTTTTTCTGTTCAATTTGTTGCACAGGGGTTACAAGCGTTTCTTTAGAAGAGCAACTCTAGAAAATTCGGATTACATAAAGGACGATTGCCTAGTCATGAACTGCACTGTTGGAGTTGTTAGAACTCGTCTTGAAGGACCAAAACAATATTCTATTCCTGTTCCACCTTCAGACATGGGTCAGGGTCTTAAGGACCTTTTAGATTCTGAAGTTGGCTGCGACGTTGTTTTCCAGGTTGGGGATGAAACTTTCAGAGCCCATAAATTGATACTTGCTGCACGTTCCCCTGTTTTCAGAGCCCAGTTTTTTGGACTTGTTGGGGATCCTAAATTAGATGAAGTAGTTGTGAAGGAGATTGACCCAACAATTTTCAAGGTAAGCATCTTGTCATTCTCTCTCGTTATCTTCATAATTATCATCTAGCATCTTTGGTAAGTAGGACATTTGAACTTGAGACGGTTTATAATATACATATTGTACGCATGCCTATACTTTTTGGAAACCTGCTGGTTTGCAACTGAGCTATATCTATGTCAAGGATGTGCATGCACTAATACTAAGTAATTCAAATTTTCTCAGTGCCCTGGAGATTTATCCAGACTGTGATAACAATTTTTTCATTCTTCCTGTAAGCTTTTGAACGATTCCCAAATGCATTTTCTTTCAGATTTTTTTGGCTTGTAAAAGACTTTTTTGACCCAAATTTTGGCAATGGAGTCTTTCCAATATGATAAAAAGCGGCAGTATATATTAGCAAGGTCTTAATAATGTGCTATGTAAACCGTATTAGACAAGTCCTAGTAATGTGCCTATGTAATTGTGATATTTTTGCTATATGGAGTCCTTGTAGCTGGTGCTGTAGCCTGAACTGAAGGTAACTTTCAGCTAAGAGCTAATTGTGATTTTAGGTTCTCCATTTGGTTTTTTCCTTCATTCTCTCATTTTTTATGCTTGAATACATTATTGAAAACTCATCTATTCATATTGTCACTAAATAACCCAAATAAACACGTGGAGAGATTCTGGAAATCATATTTGTCTTCAGCTGATTATGCTCATCTATATGCCACTTTAAGTAGACTCTCTGATCTGGTGCATTATCTGTATCATTTAGATGAATTTGTGTACAGCTCTCAGCTAGAGTTTTTATTTTTATTTATTTTTTTTCTCAATCTCGAAATCCTTAATTATGCGGTGTTTTGACTTAAGTGGTTGCTTCAACTGTTTTTACAGGCTATGCTCCTTTTTATTTACACAGACAGGCTTCCTGGTGCACATGAAATTACGGGCACAACTTCTATGTGTACATCCACCAACATGGTGCAGCATTTATTGGCAGCTGCTGACCTTTACAATTTAGATCGATTGAAATTGTTATGTGAATCAAAATTGTGTGAGGAACTTAATGCTGAGACAGTGGCGACTACCCTTGCATTAGCTGAGCAGCATCAGTGTTCACAACTCAAGGCCATCTGTTTGAAATTTGCGGCAAATCCTGCAAACTTGGGAGGTGCGTGTTGTTCGTAGATACTGAGCATTGGCATTGGTTCAGGTTATGTCAACCTCAGTGTTTGGATTGTTTAATATGTAGATCATAAAAGAGATTTCTTTTGCATACCTGCATAGTTAATATGCCCAATGGATTAAAAGGGTTTGATATGGCTTTGCTTTTGTGATGTGCATCATTTAATATTTTAGGAGTAGTAAACCATGGGACTACTTTCATATGAATATACTCAGTAAACCCTTAGTGTCAATTTCTTTCTTTAATTTTGCTTTTATTTTTCTTTATTAAAAGGGTCATACTTGTGTGACTTTGTGGAAACTTATATCTACTCGCCTGAAAGAGACTAATTATCATAGAAGGGGAAGATAAGGGATGTGTATGTTTTTTATTGGTCCATATGGTATCATAGACAGATATATTTAATAACATTGAGCAATTTAACTCAAGTAAGGGTTAATCTGAAATAGATTGGTGCCAGTATTAGCATATATACCGATTTAGAAGAAAACTTGTGCATGAATTGTTCAAACCCAAGCCAGTTATTTACTGCCAAGGACGGACAGACTGCAGAAATTCTAAAACTAGCTCAGCCATTTATGTATGTAGCAACTGATTCCATTGATTGATGATGAGAGTTACTTTCTTGTTTTCTCAAGGATACTCATCTTTGTTAAATCTCTATGTCCTCTCAATGAGAAGACAGCATGCATAAGAATAATGGGACTTTTAGGGTGAAGGAAATTAGCTGAGATAAAAGGGAAAATTGGGGGAAGGTATTGATATAGACAACAGGTTCTCGCATGCATTGTGCTGGCTGTGAAAATTATTAAGACTATATCAGGTGGTGTGACGTGAAATTGATGTGAATAGCATTCCTGAATGAGAGATTGAATTAGTTGGCCTTGTGTATGGAGTGAAGTTTTTCTGGTCAATTAGATAATGAGGAGAGGGGGGAAGTTTGCTTTAGAAGGCGTGGGGGAGACAAGGTATAGCTGGTGTTATAATGCATGGGAGATAAGAGAATCTACAAGATTTTGAATCTTAAACTTTATAAATTAGGTGTTGTGCCGGGTTGGGTTTGGCCAGTTTGTCTGTCACATTCTGGTAGTATGGAATAGTTTATTCTGCTTATAGAAAATAAGTCTGGAACATTAGGCAATTCTTGCTATTCTTGATAGAGAAGTGATTGAGAACTGCCATTTTCAGTGTAGTGTGTACAGCTGGCCTAGCTATTTATTTTCCCAGAATTTCTGAGCCCAGGGAATTGGTTTTGGCCTTGACTGGAGTTTGTTTTCTTGTCTTTATTGGACTTTAGGAACAAGTCTCATCTTTCTTGATCTGAGGTCTTGGCTGTGCTTTGTGTGGAGTTTGGATTTGGGCTTGTAAATCATACTAGGTGCCAGTCTGTTGGTTATCTTCTACAATTCTAATTGGTACGTAGTTGTGCACCAGGATTGATGCGTTTCCTTCATTTTATCCTAAATGTGTGACACAACAACCAGATAAAACTGTCTTCATCTATGTAGGTTTCCCTTTGTCTTGTGCATATTCCTATCTTGTACAGTGTAGTAGGTACTGATTATCTTTTCACTGTTTCGCAGCGGTAATGCAGTCAGAAGGGTTTCGGCATTTGGAAGAGAGCTGCCCTTCGTTGTTGTGCGAGATGCTAAAGGCATTTGCATCAGGGGATGAGAACTCGAACCAACTATCGAGTCGGAAGAGGAGTGGGAGCAGCATATATGGACTAGATCTAGCTGCAGATGGGGGTCAAGCAGAATCGGGAAATCCCAACGCCAGGCGCGTGAGGAGGAGGTTTTAAGTTGTATATACTGTTATGTTCTATGGAAGGAGAGCAAGGATAGTGGTTATGGCAGATCTTAGCCGGTATTATATTTGTATGTTGGGTTTGGTGTTTCCTGAAATTGGAGGGAGGAAAGAAAATATGAAGCGTGGTTATCCAGTCGGTGATGGAACTAACGGAGAAAGAATGACAGCTTGCTTTGTCAAAGAAACTTAATTTGGTAGATGGAAATAGGATGTAATCAAAATGGTAACATAATTAATTGCAATTGTATGGCAATTAGCATGATTTTGTGTAGTTTAACGAAACAATTTAGTGCGCATATGATCGTCATTAACAAATGCAAGCTCATTTTCGTGTTAAAACTGGGAACCAACGTATTCATGATGATTAGTTTGTTTATACAAAAAATCCTGTTTTCATAAGTCTTACCATATACGAATTGCAAGGAGGGTTTGTTGCCTTTTCAATTTCTTTTGTTGTATGAAGTTTCTACTACTCAACAGTTGTTTACATCCACAAATGATTATGTTTTGAATCGTTACAAAAATAATTTATTGTGCTAAGTTTTCCGGATGATTATAAATTGTTTCCCTCCCAATGTATTGTTGTGCGTTAACAATTCAAAATAAAATATATTTTTGAACGATTAATTAGCTCTTAACGTTTAATATTTCCTTTGACAATCTAGTCATTCCTTCAGAATTTCTGTTCGAATGTGATGTTGAAACCTTGTTTTAGAACTATTATCACTACTAAATATTCTTGTTCTTATTCTTCTTCTTCCTCTTATTATTTTCAAGTTCATGAAAAAATAAAGTGATGTTAGATTAATTATTTCTTGCAATAATGATTTGGATTAATTTTCATTTCATTGAATTTCGGATATTATTATTATTATTATTATTATTACTTAAAAAGAACAAAAAAATGATGAAATATTCTAATTCTATACTTACCTATTGAAATAATATTAAGAATAGAGAAAATTGATATGAAATCTCTAAATTAATTGAACAGTACAGTAAATACAATTCGTAACTATTCATTCACCTTCTAGTATACTATGCACTTGTGCAAATACAACTAAAAAAAACAGACAATCATGCAAACCCTAACGTACTACAGATAAACCCTAAAATGCCTGTAATAGTATTAGTAGCTTTCTCCAGTTCCTGATGAGGAGTAGAATCTTGATGAAGATCAGAAGAAGGTAGATCCCACATGAAGGTGTTGAGAGCAAACTCTTTCTTGTAATCCAAGTCACCATTAACACTTAACCCATATCCTTTAAGAAGCATGTCGATTTGCCATTCGGTCATCTTCTCGTAATCTTCCTTGCTGTAATTAGGATAATGTAGAGGCATTTTGAACACTTGATGATGCTGATTTTTGGCACATTCATAATCTCTTTGAAGATTCCTTGTGATTTTCGTTTCCTTGATCTCCTCTGCCACAACTTCAGCAGCTCTCTCGGCACTGACGGCGGAGGAAGGTTTATGATCGTGTTGTTCATCCATGAAAAGCATTGAAAGACCACCCACTACTACCATATTCGCTAGTTAATTTCTGTTTTCAAATTCACTAAAGAAAAGAGACTGTCTTTGAATTCAATAACGAATATTAGTATTGTTGTTTTTAATTAGTTTTTATATGTTGAATTTTCTATGTTCCTTAGAGGAATCGGAAAACCTTCTCCGATAAGGAAATCTGAGATTAAGTAGGAAACTATTTTAAGGGGCGGGTGAGTTTATTCGATTTTATTTTATTTTATTTTTAATGTTTATTCAGTTAATTACTTATATTGAATTTGGAGTGTCATTAGAAATCCTTATTTAGTGGGAATTATGTAGTTTGTGAGAGTAATTATGGAGATTGATAATAGAAAAAAAAATCTGAGATATGATACGATATTAAAGTAACTATAGGGTTTGATCACTATATTAAAAAAATAAAAAAAAAATAAAAAGAAATCACATAAAATTCAAGAATTACATTTTTGACTAATTACGTCATTTGCACTTCTTCTATCTAAAGAAAAATCCGTCTTCAATAAATGATTAATGAAACGAGTTAAGAAATAATAAAAATATACCAAAGATGAGAATTGCTATCAATTGGAATATATTTGAATTTTTTATAATAAAAGTTCTTGAAATTGCACATGTATATATCAACAATTCCATAAAAAAAGCAAAAGAAAAATCGCAAGAAAGAAGGTAATTAGCATTTCTCATGAAAGATAATAGTTTCTTTAAAATATATCTGTGTTTAGATGTGTGATAAATTAAAAAATATTAATTATTGCTCAAACGAGAGATGATAATGCTAAAAATATGATTAATTGATACAATAAACATTAGGTGTATATTATATCAAACTTATATACAATACATCCCACTTTTAAATTAGAGACTGATAGCCAAAGTAACTTCCACAAACAAACCGACTAGAACTAACAAGAAATCAACATAAAAAGCTACAGTTAGAGCATTAATTTCAAGCATGACCCTTGAATCTAGAAAAGAACTCAACTATCTTGAATATCTTGCTAAATCCATGACAAGAATCATGGTCATAGCCATTACAAGTAGGGCTTGAATTTCTGGTTTCTGGGGAATTGCTAGAATTATGATCAGGTTCAGGCCAAAGAAAAGCACCAATTGCAAATTCTCTCTTGAAGTCCAAATCACCATCCATTGGCAACCCATACTCAGCGAGAAGCCTATCAAGCTGCCACTCAGGCATTGTCTGGTAATCTTTCTTGGTAAATCTTGGGTAGTGAAGTGGCATTTGGAAGAAAGTATTACTACTGCTACTCTTTTTCTTTATCTCCATATCTCTAATTCTCTCACTACCGTGTTCTCAAGCAAAATTCATATGTTGTTTTTATACACAAATTGAAGAGAGAGAGAGAGAGAGAGGGAGAGAGATAAGGGTATCATGAGAATCAGTTGGCTTAACTTCTCAAGAGGGTGCAATAGTTATTTTTTTCTTTCTAATTACCGTATTCAGATACTCACATATTTCAACTAATTCAATTCGAATAAAATCGGTTCACTGTAGTAATACAACTCTTGATAAAACAGTAATTGTTTTCTTTTTTAGTGATTCTGCGTGTGGGTGTATGTATAGATGTGAAGGAACTGTGGGCTGGAAATTGCATGAAATTGATGAACAAGAAGTTAAAATGTTGCCAAATGGTTTGTTTGATGGCCAAAAATGTAAGAAAAACCAATTTGAAGCCAAATTCCTTTTCCCTTTTTGGGTGCATAAAGAATGCAACCGAACTTGATGCCTACTTAAATTTGGCCATGTAACAGAAATCATATATATCTCAAAAGAAGCAAAGGGTTTTGTACCATTTGGAGAGGGGAATGTACAACTGCAGAATATCCAATGGGCCTCAATGCCCTTTAACCAATATGCAGTTTTCTTCTTTCTTCCAAAAAAAAAAAAATCATGAATTTAAATTGTCATCCCATCTTTTACACACATGTACTTATTAGATGAGGTACAATTTTTGGGTGGATTTGGAGAATTCAGCTTAATAATTACCAGTTCCCTTTTTACAAAATCACCTAAACTATTATGAAATTCATTTAATCACAATTATAAATTAAGCTATTTTTAAGATTAATTGTTAATAAGAAAATGAATTTGTACACAACTCAATTTTAAAAATTAATTTGTGAAATTATGATCGGTCAAACCATTATAAGTAAAGTTTGTAGATTTAGACAATTATTATAGAACTGATGGTTCTGATATTATGTTAAGAAAATAGATTTGGATCTAACTCGATTTTAAAGAGTAGATTGTGAGGTGACAATTATTCAAATAATTATAAAGAATATTATATATATTTATATCAAGCTAATAATTAACATTAATCATAAGCATGTAGCCTTAAGTGCTACTAAGATTTTCCATTTTATATAACTAAAGTTTCTTCTCTTTGAGTTACAGGTTTTACATTATTTATCTACAAATAATCTATATATAGTTACGTAAGTGTGGTTAATTCTGTTATGCCTCTGGTAATACGTTTTGTGGGCATGATGAGATTATTATTAATCCTCGTATGGCTTAATAGTTGTGATTTCACCATTCTTCCAAAATAATCGCAATCAATTTAGAGTTCGTTTAATTACAATTATAACCCTATGCAAGTGATATTTTGCAGACAAAGCAAATAGATCTATCATAATAAATTCATAATGCAAGTAATGACGTAAACTAGACACCCATCATCATGTCAATAATAGCAACACCGAGTTGGCATGAAATATAATGGAAATTACCAAGAAGAAACAAAAGGAAATAATTGATGGTTGAAACAAATAACAAGTTGCCATCACGACTTTGCCCTTATGGTCATGGGATTGTGATAATTGTAAATAGTTAAATTAGTTTTGTTGGCTTGTTATGAGCCAACAAGAGATAATTGGCTACCCTTGGTCCCTATTATATTTGATGCTTTACCTAAATTCTATTCTTATCTTTATTTCTAAATCTAAGTTATTATAAAGTCTTATGTAATTACGTGTCTATTTTTGAAAATTATTTCGAAAACCAATCACATCTTTTTTCTTTTCTTCACATTATTGATGTATCATTAGCATGATTATCAGGAAAATTTCATGTGTATCTTGTTATTCAAGAAAGATAAAGGAGGTAGGGCAGTCCAATAATTTAAATGCAGCACTCTTCAGGTGAGAATCTATATATATATATGGTGTTCTGCAAATAAAAGATGAACCACTCAATTGTAGGGTCAATTAAGCATATGATAATTTGATATACGACCCCAATTCATCATATGGCATATCTTTTTGTGATTTAAGTACTGTATATATCATAATTAATTTCTCCTCCTCTACTGGATACAAGAACCTAGTTTGAGGATAGGGCTATTCTTTGTTTCATATCAATTAATGAACTATTACAATTTAGCTTTATTGTGTTTTTTTATTATACGTACTTGATCTAAATATCAATTAATTTGGCTTAAGGTGTAATTTGATCTCTAAAAATAAGGGTAGAAGCCATATCATGAAGTCATGACGAACTCCTAACATAATTTTTTCAGCCAATTGATCTTAAAGTTTGACTTTGAGTCAAATTTTTTATTATGTTCATTGTGAAAAATCACTACAAGAAAATGATAAAGTAGCGACGGAAATTTAGCGACGGAGTCATTTCCGTCGCTAAATAGCGACGGATTTTATTGTCCGTCGCTAATTAGCGACGGAAGTTAATTTCCGTCGGTAAATAGCGACGAAAAATAAAATCCGTCGCTAAAAATGGCGCCAAGATTTCCCACCAAAATTGCCGACCGATATTTGCGACGGTTTTTATAAACCGTCGCTAAAAATAGCGATGAAAATTCGTTTCCATCGCTGAAAATAATAAAAAAAAACTTAATTGTATTTTTAGCGACGGAATAAAAAAACCGTCGCTAAAAATAGCGACGGTTTGAATAATCCGTCGCTATTTTTAGCGACGGAATATGGTTTCCGTCGCTAAAGATAAAAAAATTTAATTTCCCTCTCTTTTTAGCGACGGAAGATGCTTTCCGTCGCTAAAGTTAAATTCAATTTCATTTCCCTCTCTTTTTTTAGCGACGGAAGATGCTTTCCGTCGCTAAAGTTAAATTAAATTTCATTTCCCTCTCTTTTTTTAGCGACGGAAGATGCTTTCCGTCGCTAAAGTTAAATTAAATTTCATTTCCCTCTCTTTTTTTAGCGACGGAAGATGCTTTCCGTCGCTAAAGTTAAATTAAATTCATTTCCCTCTTTTTTTTCTCTCTCTCTCTCTCTTCTCTCTCTTTCTCTCTTCTCCCTCTCCTCGCCCCGTCTCTCCTCCCTCTGCCCAGCCGCCGCCGACCACCGCCCCTCCCCCTCCCTCCGGCGCCGATCGGCGCACCCTCCCTCCCCTCCCTTCCTCTTTTCCCGCTCCTCCTTCCCTTCTCTCTTTCTCTCTCTCTCTCTCTCTCTCCTCCCTCTCCTCTCCCCGTTTCTGCCCTCTGCCCAGTCGCCGCCGACCACCGCCGACCACCTCTCCTCCTCCTCCGGTGCCAGGTACAGATCTGCCTCTCTCTTTTATTTATTATTATTATTATTATTATTATTATTATTATTATTATTATTATTATTATTATTGTTAATTGGGTATAATAAGAATTATTATTATTATTAATATTATTATTATTTTATTTATGTTAGATGAATATTGGTAAATTTTAATTATTGTTTAAATTTATATTTCTTAAAACTTTATTGTTATTAAATTTATTAATAGAATTTTTCATATTATGATTATTATTGTTAATTAGTGTTAATTTTAGTTATTATTGTTATTCAACATATTATTATTATTAAGTTATTATTATTATTATTCAACATGTTATTATTATTATGTTAATTTGTATTGTTATTATTATTATTTATTTATAATTTGTATTGTTATTATTATTATTATTATTATTTATTTATGTTAATTGTATTGTTATTATTATTATTTATTTATAATTTGTATTGTTATTATTATTATTATTTATTTATGTTGATTGTATTGTTATTATTAATTTTTTTTTTAATTTGTAAAATTTCCCGACGGAAATTAAATTTCCGTCGGGAATTACCGACGGAAAATCAATTTTCGTCGGTAATTTTACCGACGGAAATTGATTTTCCGTCGGTAAAATTACCGACGGAATTTTTTCCGTCAGGAAATTTGCCTACGACTAAATTGCCGACGGAATGAATTTCCGTCGGCAATTTAGTTTCCCGACGGAAATTCCTTATTTTCCGTCGGAAAAAGCTATTTTTCTTGTAGTGAATACCAATGCGTAACTATATGGATTTAGTATAGATAAGAAATTTTCTAGTTAATATATATATAGTCATGTTTTGTCGGAGTGGGCAAAATCCAACTACAATTGAAAATCAAACCAAACTATAAATAATTTAATTATTTTGATTTGATTACTTTGGTTTATTTGATTATTTTTGCTCTATATAATATAAAAATTAAAACAAAAAAAAATTGAATCCAAAAGCACAAAACCAAAAAATCAAACTTGATTCTCTCTTTAAATTTATGTCCGTTCGGTTATCCATTATAAAAATTATGGTCTATTTGCTTTTTGACAGTTTTTAAATCGAGTACTCTTAAACTATCCACATAAGCGCTAGGGGTGAGTATGGTCGGTTAACCGGTCCATGAGTTTCAGTCCATTAACCAGTTCATTAATATCGATTTTTTGAAATTTCAGTTTATTAACCAGTTCATTACTATCGGTTAACTAGTCCATCGGTTTCGAATTTTCGGATCGGTTACCCAATATTTTTCGGTTAACCATTATAATTATAAATATATTTATAAATAAAATTAAAATGTTCAAGATACTTAAAAATTAAAATTTTTTCACTATAATATAATATTATTGTTGTTAAAATAAAAATATTTAGTGGATATAAGCAAATTTGTTTTTAAAAAGTAATATTTAATAAGTAAATATATTAATCGGTGTATAATTACTTTTAATTAGATAAATTGTTATAATTACTAATAGCCAATTAAAAAAACTTAAAAACTTTAAAATAATTAGTATAATGAAAAAAAAGTACATGATCACCTTTAATTAGGATAAATTGTTATAAATTATTAAAAAATTAATAAATTAACTAAAAATTCGGTTTCGTTTTGGTTAACCAGTCACATGAGTCAAAAACCATTAAGCAGTCCATTAATATCGATTTTTTTAAAACACTAACTATTAATCAGTACATTACAATCGATTAACCAATTTATCGGTTCAATTTTGATTTTTTTTTCCGGTTAATCAAGTCAATCGGTTTTTTTCTCACTCCTAATAGGTGCATGCATTAATCAACTTTAGTTTCTTAAGAAATTTTTGAACTCTCTAGGTGACATGCTATTATCAAATCAATTAGTGACGCGGAACCCCAAGGTTATATGAACCTGAAACCCCTAAAACGCACACTATGATCAACAAAGACGAACAAGTTAAAATCCCCCCCTATTGAACCCACAATCAACCTGTGATTGAGAACGCAAATAATTGGGATGAAGGAAATAGAAAACGCCACAATCAATGATTGATAAGTTAACTAAATTCCTAATGCAAAATGAAAGAATGCAAATCTGCCTCTCTCACTAAGAAATTCGGCTAAGCCAAATGAAATTCTCAATTAATCAAAATCTGTTTTACAATTAGGTTTAAGGTGGTATTTATATGCCACCAACTAAAGACTTAACCCTAAAACTAATGGGCTGGCCGAATTCTCTACTTATTGGTAATGAGAATTTGGCCCAAATAATACATAAAGGAAAAACACTTGGGCTGCCCAATACAAGTTGGCGTGAGCCCACTTAAAAAGCCCAATAACAAACTAATTTAACCCAAAAGAAAAATATATATAAAGGTCCTAACTATGGGCCCAATCAAATCAATCCCCTTGTAGCCCATATGTGGCACATAAAGCATGGACCAAACTTCCTTCTATGGGCCCTTCAGAATTCGGCCTCAATGGCAAGGCCTTGGCCTTGCTTTGCCCATCACGCCATTGTTCCTCCATGGCTTCCACCACTCGGCCCAAGTAGACTTCTAAGGCTCCCTTGAACTTCTTGGCCCTAGCTCTAGTAATTGGCCCACTTGGCAAAGCCAAGTCATCTCTTGATGGCTTCTTGGTCCATTTCGCATCAATTAGATATATATTTTGAGCCCTAAAACTGCCCACAATTAAATTCCAATTTACAAATGTTGGTTAAAAAAATTCTAAATGATTAATTCAGCACAGTATATATATACTTAGCCTAGACACAAGGCTAACGTAAGGATTACCACACGATCAAGGTCCATGATCGTTAGACATCACTTTCAAGCTACACGATCAGTAATTAAAATCAAATGCAACACATGATCATTAGACATCCGTTTCAAGCCACGTACACGATCACTGACAAAAGTCAATTTTAATGGAAACCACCCAGTCAAGCCACATGATCATTGGACATCTCCTTTAAACCACACGATCACTAATCCAAAACAGTTAAACTGTCTTCACCACCTAACGAACCATTCACATCCAATGATTTTCATCTGATCTTAGCCACTCCATGACTTATCAAATACCACAAGGTTAGTTAGCGCATCCAATAATTGAAGAGGCAAATACTTATTACCACATACATTTTATTTTATTATACTTTATTAGTTTATTTTTACTCTCCCAAATTCTAGTTCATAATCTTATTACATTTTTTTTTTTTAAAAAAAAATCATTAAATTTTAATATGTTTTTGGACCCACAGGTCCACAGTCCGTATGTCATGAACGCTGTTGTACCGTCAGTTTAACCAAATTAAGTGGAAGTTATTTGGATTAGAATTGTGTGTCCTAAAACTGCCCACCTACTTCATGTCTTTACCCTTAGCCCATTTTCTACTCTCCTGGCCCGACGAATTGACCCATCAAATGCAAATCACGAGTCCTTTAGCCCACAATCACAAAGCTCCTGAGCCACTCGATCCACCTATTCAAAGTAATGGATGGACGCCATCAAGTGGGTCCTCCACCTACAATTATACAGGATCAAATCTAAGCCACAAGATTGCTCACGTTTAACGAGTTTAGCTCATCAAATGATTGGATAGACGGACACGTATGATTATAGAGCCCTACTTTGATGATTTAGGGGCCCACTAAGGCATCAGGCTTTTCAGGCCCAAATGGGAAAGGCTTGTGTAGTTTGTTCGGTTAATTGCCTGTAACTTGACCCGTTTTATATTCGTTAATTGTTAACCATCAAGTCTATGCCTAATTTCAGTCTCCAATGTGAGCCATTGTAAGCAAGGGTACGTCAAAGTTTAAAATGGACATTCAGACGGTATAATTTGAAATCTTTAAATTTTAAAGTAGAACTCTTATTTGAACGTTACTAATATTGAAAAGTTTATCATAACTATCCCATATTATTCTATTAATTAATAATTGGTCGTCTTATATTAATAACTTAACTCATTCAATACAATGTAATTGACAACTTTATAAATATTTTCATCAATTTTATCAGATAAGTTATCTAATTTTAATACACTCAAATTATGTTTTTCATTTTTCTCTTTATAAATACTAATTTGACTGTTGAAATATTGTCTAATGAAAATATATCGATAATTTTTTCAAGTGATCCAAGTTGGTAGCCGTTAATTTGGCAGGGGTTGTTTGTGTGTCAGGAGCCAAATTATTGGTATACATCCTATCCAAACACTACATCCCATTATTTTGTCCAATTGTGATTAAAATAAGTTAAGAAAATCAATTTTTTTTTCTTAAGAATATTATAATATGATGGGGTGAATAAGGCTTTAGAAGAGAAGGTACATGAAAGAGGCAAAAATGTCCACTCGGACAGATTTGTGAGAGATTTGCTACATTTTACACAATATTTTTTTAAAAAAAATTAAGTAGAGAGTATTTTAAGGATTACCTTTTGAAAGACGAAAATTATATATGAAGGGAGAAAAAAAAAAAAAAAGAAAAGTACAAGTTGTAAAAAATTCTTTTTCAAGGATCAAATTGGAAAAGATTCACTCTTTTTTAGTAGATTTGGGCTACAAAGGCCTTATTAACCAGAAACCCAGTCATTCTCTTATACTCATTCTATAATGATTAACTCCACAAAAGCAATTTCCTAAGCTAATATTTATAGACTCTAAAGATCATTTCTTAGTGTTTTTAGGTCATCGGAAAGTATTTTCTGGCTGGCACCCCATCGGCCATATTAGTCGATCTAGCAAGTGGGCTTCTGCTACACTCTGATTCTTTATTTAATCTCGATATATAATAATATTACCAAATGCACTCATGAAATTGGCTACAAAGAGAGGCAACTCAGAACTCCCCAAGAAAAACACTACACATGACAGGCATGAGAGCACAGGTGATGAGAAAAGAAAGCGAGAAAAAGTTGTTGGTGTGAAGCAACAAAATGAAGAAAGAAATAGAGGAAAAAAGGCAAGAAATCTCAAGAATCAAGATCAAGAGTCTACATGGAGCGATAACAGTCACAGAAAATTAAATATTGGCATGAATTAAAAGAGTGTTTTGTTAATTATTTAATTTGCATTTAAAAAATAAATTATTTTTTTGGTTCATAAAAGTGGGCGTAGAAAAAACCAAAACAGACCTAACAAAAATACGAAACACCAGCCAAATCATGGGACAGTTAGGACCTTAATTATACCATTAGGCGAATCAACTAAAACATGAAAACCAGAAAATCAGCGGCAAAATTAGTGATAGTGTTTGAATATGTCTATAACTCTAATATAATGAATAGAGTTCTATATTCAAATAGAATTAAGTAGTTTAATTTTATTAGAATTATCTAATTCTATATCTTAAATTTTTTTTAATCTTATTAGAATTATTTAATTTTATTTCAAAAAAAGTTTAAGATATACTAAAAATAAATCTCTATTATTCAAGATCTCTATAAATAAATATGAGATATCTCTTACAAAAATTAGACACCAAAGTGATGCCGAAAGGTTGCTCATTAATGCTTGCAGCCGGTGGATGAAAAGTTAGTCCAGTGACTAAAAAAACAAGAGGGGATTCTAGTAAACGTTTCCGCAACGTTTTTTGCATTACAAAAAATAGATATCATATTTTATTATGTTAGTTCCGTGTATTTAATTTTTTCTTCATTTAGTTGCACGGTGCACATAGACAATAGAAAAACTAAAAAAAATATATATATATATATATTATTTAATTTAGAAGATTCTTAAATTGGAGAATCGAACAAACTATAATGTTATAAATTATAATGCACAAACCAATAAATCTAAAATTTGACTGAAGTAAACTTAATCGACTTAAAAAAAAAAGAAAGTCGAAGTCTGCAATTGGGAGAGAAACTGGTTAGGAGTTGTGGTCGTCCATCCAAATGCCAAAGACAGCCCTATAGATGAAATGAGTTTTAGAGTTTTCTTACAAAGATAGATTAGTGAAATTAAAGTAGTTGATTAATTAAAATTCTAAAGATCAAATGGTGAAAATGTACTTAAATTATATTGATTTGTTTTTAATTTGACTACAAAATAATTAATACTACACCCGTCTCTTTTTTTTTTTGTCTACTTTCATTTTTCATATATATTAAAAAATTATAGTTATTATAATTAGCAGAATTTTTTAGGACTAAGGGCAATTTTTGCCCTTATAATTTTCTTTCTAGTAAAAAAATACTCTTAATGTTCTTTTTTTCTCATTGTTTAGCACCTACAAATATTAAAATGATCAGTTTTTGCTTTTGAAAATATTAAAGGTTTTATCATTTTTGAATGAAAATTTCAATCATCTAAAGGAATAAAATGTGCAAGTGAAAAGGTGATAAGTCAATATTTACATATATCAAATAATAGAAACATGACATATATTAAAATATTTTACTGATTTATTTTTTTAATTTACGTAACCATTAATTTTAACTATTAATTTATCACTTTTTTTTTATTGGACATCGTTTAATGACATAATAAAAAAGACCATTTTAATATTTTCAGTAATAGAATATGACTATTCTAATATTTTTAGAATTAAAATATTTTTAAAGGTAAAAATTGATATAAAAAATATTAAAGATATTTTCTAACTAGCAAAAAAAATTTATAGTAGCAAAAATTGACCTTAACTTAAATTTGTTATTATAATTTTTATATTATACCAATCTTAAATATTAAATGCGTAATTAAATAATAATAAAAAAAAAAAAAGAATTAATTGGCCTCTCGCATGTGTAAACCCAAAAACTCTAATGATTATTGAAACCCAAAATGGCTCCACATAATGCCACTTTCGCCACCTTCCAAAACATCTCAGGGACCATCCAGCATACACGTGGCATTGTATAATGATTGGAGCTGCATAGGAAGTGACCACGTGTAACCCTATTAGTACCTCCACACCAGCAATCACGCGAATAATTCCTCCTCGCTGTGGTAGTTTTTAAAAATCCTTCCAGAAACTTCTGAGGAACTCCTGGCTAGAATTCAACGAAGCATCTAGCGGCCAGCATTAAGACACGTGTACTACCGTACCCACGTCAGAATCCTACGTGGCACTCCCATTCCCCTGAAAATGATACGCCCTCTTTTTATTGCTTCACTTTCCAATTTTGTAACTCCACCAAACTCCAAGCACACAGCACAACATTAACGCAAAGTCACAAAATTTACTAATTTTCTTTTCCTTTCCTTTCTTTTCTTTTCCTTTCTGTTCCGTTAGACATGAATGGAGAGGGAAAGGGGGAAGAGGAGATAGTCAAATTGGAGGAAATGGTGAAGGATAAGTTACTCTTCATGTGGGGATATCTTCCCGGAGCCTTGCCTCAAAGGTCGCCGATTTTGTCGCCGGTCGTTGTTCGTCCCGATGGGTACACGTGGAAGGAAGTTTGTGGCGGCGGCTGTGGTTTCGCCATGGCTATATCTGGTATTTCCCCTGTTTTATCAGTTTTTATGTCATTTTCTAGATTTCGATTTGTTGATTTATTTGTTTTAAGATTTTTTTCCTGCTTTGTTGGTTTTTACTCCCTAGATTTGGGAAATGTGATTGTTTATTTGATGCTAAGGATTCTTTTCACCTTCCCCACTTCACATTGATTTTACTGTTTGGTTGCCGTGAAAACGTGGGAAATGAATGGAAAGTAAGATTTTGAGAATATTTCTTATTTTGGGATTTGGTAACGGATTCTCAGCCGACATGAGCTAAAGTTGTGATATTAGATACAGTCAAAAGGCGTTTGCTTTGTTGGATTCTAATTAGTCATACACAATTAGTTGTTTTTCCTTAAAGTCGAAATCGTTATGATTTAGTTATTTGAAATTGAATTTTAGTTGGACTGGAAGCCGGCGGCGCAACGGTATGCACTAAAACTGTCTTCTTGCTGCATCTTTTCAATTGTTTTCTACTTTGTTGTCATTGCCACAAACCTCCTAACTGGGGTTTTGTTTTAGCCATAGCATTATGGGCATCAATGAATTTTTTCTTTCTTGCTTTCTTCAATGCTTAATTAAACTATATTATTTCTTTTTCTGTCATTTTTCTTTTCCTTCATTTTGAAAATATAAATGTTTTTTTCTCTTGCTTCTTCTTCAATCAGAGTCCGGAAAGCTCATTACATGGGGTTCAACAGATGATCTAGGTCAAAGCTATGTGACATCAGGGAAGCATGGGGTAGTGTGGCACTACATAAGACTCAACTTCACTTTATACTCGTATGCAATTGGGCTTCTTATAGAACTGACTTGCATTTTTCTTTTTGTTTCTGTTCAAAGGAAATTCCTATGCCGTTCCCTCTCCCAACTGAAGTTCCCATTGTAAGAGCTGCAGCCGGTTGGGCACATTGTGTTGCAGCTACAGGTATTGCTGATTTCTTAATATATATGTAAGAGCATAGATTCTTTTTTTTTTTTTCTCATTTAATTGATTCCCATCTTAGAAATCATTCCATAGAGACTGGTGCACTGAGCTCATCCTGATTTCTTAAGCGCAGATAGTGGTGAAGTTTATACATGGGGTTGGAAAGAATGTGTTCCCTCTGGGAAGGTCTTTGGAGATCCATCACTATTGGTGAGCTTGGAAAAGGATGTGTCAGAGAAACAGAATCCATTTTTAACAGAGCAAGGTAATTTCATTTTGGTTAGTATTTAAACATTTTGAACCGGTTAAGGCATTGGCTAATGCATGAATGCTGACATTTGCAGTGAGCCCTCGCTCTCAAGGCTCAAGATCTAGTGGTGGAAATGATAGCAGAGGAGGAGGAGATGAAAATACTAAACGGAGGAAAATATCATCCGCAAAACAAATGGCTGAAAGCTCATCTTCTGGTGATGAGACACTCTCAGCATTGCCATGTCTAGTAACATTGAATCCAGGAGTGAGGATTGTTTCTGTTGCTGCTGGTGGTCGCCACACTTTAGCATTGTCAGGTAGGTTGCACTAGGAAAGCCTTTTGAGAGCTTTTTGTTTGCAGTCTTCCTTTCTTCCTTCCTCCATTTTTTTGGTCCTCCATGAAATTTATTCCATTTGAAGGTCGAAGCTATTGAAAATATTCTATATGAAGGAAGACACTTGATGTATCCTAATTTTACCAAAGTTTCAGATTTAGGACAGGTGTGGGGTTGGGGCTATGGAGGTGAAGGGCAACTTGGTTTGGGCTCTCGGATACGCATGGTGTCTTCTCCTCATCCTGTGCCATGTATCGACTCTTCTTATGGAAAAGAGAGATCTGGAGCAATTTCTCGAGGAGGCATGACTTCAGAAGGGCATGGTTTTAGAGTTCCTGGAAGTTATGTAAAAGGGATTGCTTGCGGAGGACGACATAGTGCAGTAATCACGGGTATGTTCCTAATGAAAATCTACTTTGTTAGACAGAAGAAACATGCACCTCTTTTGTTTACTTGTATTCATGAGTATAACAAGACAGTTAGGATTGAGCATCATAGAGTTTAATGTCTTAGTATGGCAACCTGAGTTCAGGACCAGTTATAGTATGTGGGTAAATTGGAATATGTCTTAATTGTACTTGTTTTTCTTTCTTTTTCTTTCTTTATGAATCTGTGCATTTAATTTCTTCATGAATGTTCTTGCATGAACAGATGCTGGAGCACTTCTTACATTTGGTTGGGGGCTTTACGGACAGGTACTTTAAGTAGTGAACTTTTTGCCTGGCTGAAGTTTCTTCCGCTGACCAGTTGCATTTGTGCATTTGAGGAAGTTCTTATTCTTGTTTCTGTTTAACATAATACAGAGTGCTCGTCCTTGTTATCTTTCAACAAATTACTTGCTTACATGTTTCATCCACTTTGATGAATCCTCATTCCACATATGATTGTCAACCTTGATTCTGTCTCTGTAATATCATTATCATTAAATTGTATTCACAGAAGCATCATTATTTAGTTAGTTGCCTTTTGTTTGTCTGTGGCCAGTTGTTGAAATGCAACAGATCCTCAAGAATCACTTCACACTTAAAAACTTGGTCTCCATTCTGAATTTGTCAAAGACTGCATATTTTGGCTACTAACGAAGTTTAACTATGGTTAGCATGCTGCCTGAATTCTTGACCTTTTCGATGTGAACTTCTAATGGTGTGCACGTCCTTTAAGATAGCATTTTCAGGGGATACCAAAAAATAATGAAGTTGTAGTCATGGATTGTTGTTACATTTGAAAAGTGTCTAAACAATTTAAGCATGTCCTTCATATGCTGCTGTCCAAATGCTCAAATATGGGGTCTTTTCCATTTGTCAATATCATGGTCTGAGAACTTCAATTAATGTTTTCTTATGAGCCAAGTAACAATGCAAACTTCATCATCCATGAGGTTTTTTTTTGTTAGTTTCCTTTGACCTTCTTTATAGCCTTCAAATCCTGTTTGTTGAGAGAGGGAGAATTTCTGAACAGATCAATTAAGCCTAACTATCTCCCTCCATTAAATAATACTGTAGTTTTATTAGTGGCTGTCTTGGATAAATTATCTTTCATCTAGAAGGCTCTACTTATGCATGTTTGCTAAAATGCTGTCACAGGGAAGTTTGCTTGCTTAAATATGTGGGATGGATCTTGAGTCAATCGTAAAGCTAGGCAATAGTAGAAACTCAAGAACACAGCTTAGACTGACTTTTGGTTGCTGAAGTTTACAACTGTTTGAGGCACTGAAAAGTGAAGAAGAGTGTACTAGTTACAAGTTTACAATTAATTTCCTTACCATTACGTTTACACCTAGGACTGGACATCACACAATCCAATAAATAAGAGTTATGAAGTATGTGTAGACTCAAAATGATTCCAAGGACATAGTTCTAGATCTCTAACTTGAAGGATTTTCTTTTCTTAAACTAATAAGAATAATAAGCAAATAACGACAAAGACTTAAAAAAAGGAAGACCATAAAGATAACCTGTACAGCCTGGTAGATTAAACAATATATCTCGAAGTATCAAATAACTTAGTACTTGCTAGAACCTAAATATCCAAAGTAAACATGACTGTTGGACTCTAGCAAGACAGTACATAAAATGTGCAGTAGAACCCAAATAACCTTGATATGAATCCTGGAAATACTTGTATGTTTCCTTAGCATCAAAACTTCACCTCTCTTGAGCTTCTCGTTTTCTGCATGAAAAAAAGCAGTTGAAGAACCTTGAATATGAAGAAAGAGATTCGTCTCTTAAGTGATTGATGCTGGCGTATCTATAATCTCTGAATGGTGCAACTAATTCAATTCACAATTGCCTGTTTTAGTGTTGGGATCATTCACTTCTTTTGCAAATTGATTGTCAGATTAATCGGTGATATCTCTGGGATTCAGTAATTAAGCTTCCTACCGCAGATTTTGTTGAAGCTTCATTCTTTTCCATTAGCTATTGCAAATATTTCAATCTTTATATCCTACAATGGCACTGTTTGGACTTTCTGAAATTGACGATTGTTCAGGGTCAATATGTAGGTAAGTAGATAATGGTGGAGAATAAGGCACTGTAGATGTTGAAGATGAGGTTCATCTAACAAGGGATCATCTACTTACTCTATACCTCTGAAACTGCTAAATGCTTTTTAGTTTCTTGTGAATAATTTCATTGTTGCATTTATATGTCTGTCATGGAATAAGTAATGACGTTAATCTTGTTATTGCATTGTTTTGTCAAGTGTGGACAAGGAAGTACAGATGATGAGCTGAGTCCAATCTGTGTATCTTCATTGCTGGGCATACGGATAGAGGGTTTTGCTGCGGGCTTGTGGCACACTGTTTGTGTTTCTGCTGATGGTGATGTCTATGCTTTTGGTGGGAATCAGTTTGGACAGTTGGGAACTGGCAGTGATCAAGCAGAGGTACAAATATACCTCTCCCAATTTTATTCCTTTTAAGACGGTGAATGAACATGTCATTTTGAGGGATGGCATGCTTATGCATACATAATATCTTTGAAGGAAGAATGCAGCCAGTTCAACCACAAAATTGTGAAACGAGATTGTTCTTTTCTTACAATACGTTTTCAACTTTGGCTTCCACTCAGACATTCTGAGAGAGGATGAGCTTTCTTTTTCTTTTTCTTTTTTTTTTTTTTTTTTTGGCAATAAGTTGGAAAGCTTTGAACCTTCAACAATTTTTTGCTTTTTCCATTCATAAGTTCTGATTTCGTGAGACTTTTGCCACAGCCCGTAAATGAATTCATGAATTCTATTATGGAAGTTTGAGCAGTTAACATTTGACAATTATCACCGAAAAAATACATCTAAGAACTTTTTTTTTTTTAATTTCTTAATCAGACTACTCCCAGGCTCTTGGATGCTCCAGGTTTGGAAGATATACATGCAAAAGTTGTCTCTTGTGGGGCACGTCATACTGCTGTAATCACAGGTATATAAGTAAAGCAAGCTAGGCTGTTTAATAGGCTCTAATTGCTATAGATTTTGTTATTCTTTTTTTTTTAAGCTACCCAAACTTAGATCCATTGAATTTGTGGCCAATCTTATATCAAATAAAATAGTTGCTGGACATGTCATTCATTAAGTTAGGGATTTTTTACCATCTCTGATGCGGTTCTTAGAATTTCTCATTTTAAGGGATTTTAGGTGATAAGGGATTTTGAAAAATCCGTGTATTTTGTTTCATTTTTGCACAATGAAAGAATGGATTTCAAGCACATCAATGAATTCTTCACATTGGCTAAACCAACAAACATGTTATTTTAACACAGAGTTCGCTTTTGTCCTTGTCTTATAATAATTTGATGTTCATTTGTTCTATGGATTTTGTTTATGTGCATTTGGTTACATTTTGTGAAGGTTGTTTATTGTACCCACCAATGCAATTAAACTTTCGCACATTTGAGCTTTTGATTTTAGCACTCCTGTAAATTCGATATCTAACTTCTGCTTTTATTTCTTGAAGAGGAGGGGAAAGTCTTTTGCTGGGGTTGGAACAAGTATGGCCAGGTAATTATGCTGAATAGTTACTTTCCGATTTGAGGGGACTCTGGATTGCTTTTGGATTATATTCATTTTTCATACCAAGCTAGATAAATAGCTATTAGTCTGCATGATGGAGCAGTGAAAAGTTGCTTTTTACTTGCCATAAACTTGTAGAAAATTCAAATTTGTTGACCTGTAAAATCTGTGTAACAGCTTGGATTGGGGGACGTGATTGATCGCAACATTCCTTCTCCAGTAATTGTAGAGGGTTGTGTCCCTAAAAATGTAGCATGTGGATGGTGGCATACCCTACTTTTGGCTGAATCGCCTGCTTGACCAGCTGACTTGTGGTAGCCATGGCACAGTTTTGTTAGGTTAGTTCTTCCAATTGATATGTCATTTTATCAGTTTGTACATACAGTAGCCGGAATTCATATATTCATTTGCATATGCTTCTTGTCATTCTTCCAGGGTTCAGGTCTCCTTTGTTTTTTTTTTTCTTTTCAGTAGTGTTAATGAAAGCGATGTATTGCTTTTAAGATGTACTACATAATGTAGGTTTATTGTGTATATTTTAGTTTTAACAGAAATGGAAAATTGAGGTAATAGTCAGTTGCAGCTTGGCAAGGCTAGTTTAATTCAGAATTCTGCTTTGAAATTACTAACTCTATTGTGCTGTGGTTTACCAAGCTAGTTTATGAAATATATTGATTTCTGACCTCTGTTTTCTAAAGCCTTGCCCGCATAGTTGTTGGTCCTTTGGTTCCTGGAAAAGCTTTTGCTTGTGTTAATTATTCAATATGCGAAATCTGAATCAGAGACAAGAACATTTTTTGCTTCTACTTAACATCATTGCTCAGTCAATAAAGGATGATGCTATTTAAAGAACCACAATACAAGTTCTAGGTCGATGACTTCCGTATTATAGAGCTTCATCATAACTTTAAGCGATCTCAAACCTGGATGGGAAAAAAATGCAGAACAAGATTCACAAGGTAAATGAAGCAACAGGAGGCGCGCAGATGGAAAGCTCTAAGAAAACGGAAACCACTTGAAATCTGTGCCTCAAGAAGAAACAACCATCAGGAATTGTGTCTGGATCACTTAATCAACTGTGTCAAAAAATAGGATTTAGAACAATGATCAGTAGTTTATATTTCTATTAGTGCAGTTAATACCAGTTCTGTTCAAGAAATGCTCACCAAAAAAAGTCCCTATCCTCCTACTCCGTCCGTGACTCTAATCCTCCTTTCAAATTCTGCTGGCATGGCAACCAGTTTCAGATCAATCAGCGTATTAACATACTTCAATCCATCTGGAATCATCTTTAATTTCTTCAAATTATCTAGGACTAGAGTCTTTAGAAACGGTATCTCACCTTCCTCCACTATCCGTTCTTCTAAATTATCCAAATATGCAAGATGAAGAATCTCAAGTTTAGGAAACTGATGAGCAGAACATACCATTTCAACTCCCTCATATGATCTTTTGCCAAGTCGTAGAATCCTTAGATTAGGCAGCTTCTCTAAAACACCCATTGGATCTTGCTTAAATCCACTACTTGTCAGTTCCAGCTTGGCAAGGCTTGCAGGTAGGAGTCTCAGGTTATTCCGATTTTCATCTTCTGCTATGCCTCCTCCTATTGACAATTTGGTAAGAATATGACAAGCAGAAAGTGGTTCCAGATTTGGAAATGATCCAGTTTCTGATATCAATATTAAGGAACGAAGATTGCCTTAATGAAAGATGGGAGACTTGAGAAGTACTTCAATTTCATGTCTTCTCTCAAATTTTATTTTTAGATCTCGAAGATTGCTCAACTTGAGCAACGCATCTTTACTAATAAGATTCTTAGCTTAGTCTCCAGCTGTTTTAATGTGTCCAAGCGAAGTGTCTTTTGATCAGAATGATCTACTAGCAAATGTCTCAACCTTTCTAATTTCCACAATACATCATGTATTCTTACTCTCATTACGACATTCCGAATATCAAGTGTGTATAAACTCTTCATGTTGCCTATGGATTTTGGTAATGTTATTGATGTTGCCCTCGATTTTCGACTGTATCGCCCCACATGCAATTTAATACCCCTCAATCCAAGATATCTCAAGTGAATCAGCTGGCCGATTTCCTGAGGCATGTAGCCGTCAAATAGCTGTGCATCTTGAAGGTTCAACACTCTAAGCAATTTGAAATGACGTGTTACCTCCAGCAATAACATATGACAACCCGTCCAGGGTGTGAGAAGAGAACGAATACGCATATCTAGTGCTCGAAGAGTTAATTGAGAATCACTGAACCTGAACTGGAAAAAAGCACCGGCTCTAGGTGAGTTAACATTGTCAATGGCTTCAAGAAAACTGAACTTGAAAAAAGCAGCGGCTCTGCGTGAGTTGGTATCTGCAAGGCGGCCTCCAACTTTTCTTCACTGGCTTTTGAGACGCACATGCCTCGCATAAGATCATGCATACGACATTTTTTTTATGCCATAGCCAGTGTGGTCTCTTGCACTCACTTGAACCATGCTTCTAGTCACAAGCTCTTCCAGATATTCTTCACCTATATCTTCCATTGTCTCGTTCTTATTTCCTTGGGTTGGTTGTGCAATAAATCCTTCAGCTATCCACATCCTAATTAATCTTTTCTTGTGAAACTCTGAATCCTCTGGGAATTGAGAAAGATAGAGGAAGCATTGTTTTAGCTGATATGGCAAATCATGGTAGCTCAAAGCTAATAACCACTCCACTCCTGCGTATTAATTCCGTTTTTGCAGCTTCATGAATTGGGCATTAATATCTCTTTGGATCTTCTCCCACTCTGTTAGTGACTTATTAGCCAACAAGCCTCCGAGAACAGCAATTGCTAGAGGTAGTCCTTCCAATTTTCTCACCATCTCCTTCCCTATCTCCTCAAATTGAGGGGTATAACTTTGTTCGGCCACAATGTCTCGGCGAAATGTTTTCTTTCTGAGAAGTTCCCACCCTTGAATTGTCAAAAATGGCGGTTCCATTGGGGAGCTCCATGGATCAGCATACAAAGCGACATCTTTTATGCGGGTAGTGAATAAAACTTTGCTTCCTTTCTTCCCATTAGGAAAAACACGTTTTAGATGTAGGTCCTAAAGACACTCAAGAGGGGGGTGAATTGGGTGTCTCGAAATTTTCTGGCTGATTTTCTAATGGAACAGATTTGACAAATTAAAATTCAGAATATAAAAACAGAGTAGAAAAGATGTCAGAAAAGCTTGCACACAGAATTTATAGTGGTTCGGCCAACATGCCTACATCCACTCCCCAAGATTCACTACTTGAGCCTTTCTTCAATCTTAACTCTTTTAAAGGTAAGAGTAAAAGCCAATATACAATCCTAAATTTGTATATCTACCCACAATCTTTTTCCCAAAGTAAAAGATTAAAACACTTACTAGAAAATTCTTTCTTTAGGTTTCTAGCCAACCTAACTCACAATTTTTATCAAGATAATTTCCTCACACTGAAATTACAACAAAAGCTATAACCAAATTGAGGAGAATATATAAAGAATGAAGTGCCAAAGATATGGAAAGTGAAATAAAAGATTTAAGCTTTTCTCTTAAGAGGTAGAAATTCTTTCCAAGCTTTTTCTAACCTTCTAATGGGTAAAACATCATGTATTTATACTCCCAAAATTGTTTTGAGAAGTTTAAATCATAAACTAGCCGTTTATGGCTGTTGGAGGTCAAAACAGACAAGTTAAATTTCAACTAGCCGTTATTTTGTCTTTTTGTGCGATTCTGAGTTTTGCCCAGAATTCTGATACGATCAGAAATTCAGTTAGAAATTGGTAGATAGAAATTCATTTAGAAATTCCTTTAGAAAACTGAGACACGAAAATTCATTTTCTAAAGAGCCATTTTCTGACGAAAAACAGTTTTAATCAAAAGTTCATTTCTGACTTAAAGCATTTTTATGCAAATTTTAAAACCAAAATGTGTATGCATGAGTGAGAATATTTTGCCTCAATTTGATCTTACAAATTAATAATCTAATTCCTATCAAACTAAGACATCTCACCAATTACATCTTGAATCCATACTTGATAAAACTTGATCTCCATAAATGTTGTATTGCATCAGACAAACTCATAGAAAAGTTCCTGTAGAGATATGATTAGAAAAGAATTCTTAATAGAGTTTATTTAAGGTTTGATAATCATCAAAATTAGAGTGTGACTTTAGGCCAACAATCTCCCCCTTTTTGATGATGACAAAACCTTAATAAACTCCAATTAGAAGTCTATCTAGGTTAGTCTAAAAAAAAAGCTCCACCTGAATATGTGCATGAGGGTAAATATAAAAACTTATATATCCCCTGTTCAAAAATATAAATATATTAACAGTTCAAGCTTATAACCAAGCTATAAACAACAATTTTAACAGTTCAAGATTATAACCATTCAAACCAATAATTCATCCATAAAAGTTTCTCAACAAAATATATCCAACATATCCAATAAGCAGATTAACCTATTTCTCCCCCTTTTTGTCATTAATCAAAAAGAGAGAGCCTGCACCATAAACAAAAACAGTCCACAAGCAATAAGCAGTTCAAGGAAAACCCAAAAATAATCACAGAGATCCAATCAATATCCAATAAAATTTCACTATCATTTCTGCATAAAACACATCAAGTAATCCCAACATATCACATATCACATACTTTCAATATTGCAATTTGTCCTCAAATAAAATTCAATTTAATCGAATCAGCTCATTTTTAATCACAATAACAGCTCAACATGTCCAAATTTTTTTTTTCAATAAAAAATCAATTCATATATATCAGCTCTACAAATATATCATGTATATTTAACCAATAAGCAAACAAGAATCAACAATTTTATTCCAATTTTTCAATTTTTGATCAACAATTTGATTTTTAACAAAAATCAATCAACAGAACGACAAGTCAACACAACCAATTCAATCAACAAATTCAACCTTTTTCTTCCCCTGTTTATCATCAGCAAAATAAAAGAGAAAAACAACCAATTTATCACAATAATATTCAATTAAAAAATATTTTCAAAGCAAATCCAACAATAAAAATATTTTTCAAGTCACTGAGATATAATAAAAAATACCTGAAGATAGTAGATTCAAAGAGACTTAAATTTTCTTTTCCCAAATTGAACGATGAAGATAATTTCGGTGATATTGCCCAAACACTCATAAAATGATTTTACCAAATTAGAGTAAAATTACATTACCTGAATGTGCCAACAGCGATTTTCTTCCTTCGAATTCCATCCATAAAATTAATTTCACAATTGATTCGCTTAATCGATGATTTTCGGAAATATGACAAATATAATTTTGGGTGTTGGTTTCAATTTGGGTTTGATTGTGATTTTCACGGGTTGTATTGCTTGGATTTGGGTTTGAAAAAGATGGGTTGTGAACAAAATTACCATATTTTTGTATTGAATCTTGAATTTGGGCAAATGGGTAAGAAGGAAATTTGTTTTACAATGTGAGAAAGAAAGTGACGGGAGGATGGAGATGAAGAATTAAACCCACTTTCAAATAAAATATTAAAGTGGAAGAGTGTAAAACAAGTTTGGCATTAAATGAAAAGACTTTGGAAAAGACAAAAATCAAAAAGTAAATACCATTTTCCAAGGAGATAACCATTGACTTTAAGTTCAAAAAATTAAATTGATTCCATTCTTTTGATAACCTCACAAGATAAATTCAAAGAACTGAATTTTTGTTTTCAGGAAGAAGATCAAACGAATTTTAATTAAATATATATATATAATTTTTTTAAATAAAGAATAAAATGACTATTTTTTCTTTAATAAAAAATATGAGCTTTTTATAATTGAACACGAAAGAGAAAGTCACATTTAACATATTTTTAATATTTAAAACCAGTAGAATAACAAAAAAAAAATTATATCACGCATTTCCATACTGATTTCAAAATTAACCAGCAGATTTCTTATCAGAATTTCGTTAGAAAACGTACCTCAACAGAATTTTAAATTTCTGATGTACCCATTCCTAATTTTCTTCTTAATTGACAAAATCTGTCTTCCTTGAGAGGCTTTGAGAATATATCAGTTATTTGATTTTCGGTAGAGACAAATTCTAACAGAATATCTCCTCTTTGCACATGATTTATATCAATTTTCATCCTTGACATTCCTCTCACTAAATCCTCTTCCTTTTTTTTTTTTTTATCAGCTTCTCAATCACGTGAAAACTTGCATGCCCCAATTTTCTGTGCCATAAAATATTCAAATCTTATTTTGAGATCAAACATTTAGCTTCACTTTTCTTGATGTCTTCTAGGCTTACTAAATAAATATTTCCTTATCTCTGTCCCTTTAAAACAGATTTTTATTTTTCAACATCTTCAACTCTACAATGATCCACTTCAAAAATTACTCTTCTCTTTTTGTCACACAATTAACTGATGCTTAATAAATTATACTTCAGACCAATTTGAAAAACTTGGTGCTGTCCCACGTCATATGCCTGGAGCATCCACTGTCCATATACAATTTTTCTGTTTTGGTGCTCCTTAGGCAGACCTACAATAAAATCAAGCATTTTTAGGTACCCAATTTATCTTAGGTCCTAGAGGGTTAGCAGTAACTGTTCCAGAATTCTTAATCACCCATATTTGTTTAACAAAATTAGCATTCTTCTTATAAAAACAAAATTTTGAAATATGCCCTTTTTTGCAACAATAAAAGCATGTAGCAGAAGAATTAGTTGCTAATTTTTTATAAGATGCTGTTTTATCAGCCTTTTTCGTAAAATAATTTTTCTTATAAAAATTCTTTGATGAACTTGCTGGAAATAATTTCACATTTTCAACAGTGTTATTATTGCACACACAAACTTGTTTTCCTTTGCATTTTTCATGTAAAGATGCATATTTAGTTTCTAAATTAGAAAAATCATTTTTCCATTTTATTTCTGATTGCTTAGAGTTCTCATGTTCCAAACTCAATGCATCAAAATTCTTTTTCATTTCAGTATGCGTCTTCTTAAGCAGACAATATTTATGATGCAATTCTTCAAAATAATCAAGCATTTTTTCATACTCATTACCATCAGAATCAGAGTCAGAATCACTTACTTCAGATTTCTCTGAATCATTAGCTGAAGGTCTCTGCTCTTCATCAGAAAATAGATTTTGCTCTTCACGATCAAAAATTGCCATCAGACCAATTTCATCAGAATTTTCAGATTCTCCTTCACTCATGCTTGACTCTTCACTATCGCTCCACGTAGCCTTCATAGCCTTCTTCTTGAATTTTTTCTCCTTTCTTTTCAAGTTTGGACATTTAGGTTTGATATGTCCTGGTTTGTTGCACTCATAGCAGATAACTTCTCCAGCAGATTTTGATGAATTTTCTACCTTGTGATGAGGGAATTTTTTATGCTGTTTTCTGTAGGATTTCTTTCCTTTTCTATATAGCTTTCTGAATTTCTTTGTGATTAACTCCATCTCATCATCCCCTGTAGAATAATCACTTCCAAATCTCTGCATCTTGAGATTTAATATAAAACTCATGCAAAATAAGGTATCCACATACATTATCAAAATTAAGTGTGCTAAGATCCTTATCTAATAAAATTGAAGCTTTTGCTTCCCATCTAGGTGTGAGACCTCTTACCAGTTTTGCAATTTTATCATATTCATCAAGTTTTTTGCCCAAAGCTTTAATATCATTTGTTAATTTCACATACCTGTTAATTACCTCAGATATGGACTCCTCAGGTTTCATCTTAAAGCTTTCGTAATCCACCATAAGAACATGCAATCTTGTGTCTTTGACTTGATTTGTACCTTCATATGTTGTTTCTAGCTTGTCCCATATCTCTTTCGCAGTTTCACATCCAGAGACTCTGTTAAACTCATTTGTTTGTAATGAGCAAAACAGAATACTCATTGCTTTGGAGTTTAGCTGCACTAATTTCTTCTCAGCTTTAGTATATTCCATTCTCATTTTTAACATAGTGGCAGTACCAGATGCTCCTGCTTCAGTTGATGGCTTTCTTGGAGGTTCGTATCCATCTTCGATAATATCCCAGCAGTCCATGTCTTGCGATTGAATGAAGTGCCTCATTACAACTTTCCAGAATGGATAATTCTCACCACTGAACATAGGAGGACGATGAACAGAATGCCCTTCCTTGAATGGAGTTGCTACTGGAGTATCAGCCATTTGTAGAATCACTCAAGGATGTTAAGTCTTAGGGAAATTGAGAACCGCTCTGATACCAAATGTAGGTCTCAAAGACACTCAAGAGGGGGGGGTGAATTGGGTGTCTCAAAATTTTCTGGCTGATTTTCTAATGGAACAGATTTGACAAATTAAAATTCAGAATATAGAAACAGAGTAGAAAAGATGTCAGAAAAGTTTGCACACAGAATTTATAGTGGTTCGGCCAACATGCCTACATCCACTCCCCAAGATTCACTACTTGAGCCTTTCTTCAATCTTAACTCTTTTAAAGGCAAGAGTAAAAGCCAATATACAATCCTAAATTTGTATATCTACTCACAATCTTTTTCCCAAAGTAAAAGATTAAAACACTTACTAGAAAATTCTTTCTTTAGGTTTCTAGCCAACCTAACTCACAATTTTTATCAAGATAATTTCCTCACACTGAAATTACAACAAAGCTATAACCAAATTGAGGAGAATATATAAAGAATGAAGTGCCAAAGATGTGGAAAGTGAAATAAAAGATTTAAGCTTTTCTCTTAAGAGGTAGAAATTCTTTCCAAGCTTTTTCTAACCTTCTAATGGGTAAAACATCATGTATTTATACTCAAAAAATTGTTTTGAGAAGTTTAAATCATAAACTAGCCGTTTATGGCTGTTGGAGGTCAAAACAGACAAGTTAAATTTCAACTAGCCGTTTTCTAGCCGTTATTTTGTCTTTTTGTGCGATTCTGAGTTTTGCCCAGAATTCTGATACGATCAGAAATTCAGTTAGAAATTGGTAGATAGAAATTTATTTAGAAATTCCTTTAGAAAACTGAGACACGAAAATTCATTTTCTAAAAAGCCATTTTCTGATGAAAAACAGTTTTGATCAAAAGTTCATTTCTGACTTAAAGCATTTTTATGCAAATTTTAAAACCAAAATGTGTATGCATGAGTGAGAATATTTTGCCTCAATTTGATCTTACAAATTAATAATCTAATTCCTATCAAACTAAGACATCTCACCAATTACATCTTGAATCCATACTTGATAAAACTTGATCTCCATAAATGTTGTATTGCATCAGACAAACTCATAGAAAAGTTCCTGTAGAGATATGATTAGAAAAGAATTCTTAATAGAGTTTATTTAAGGTTTGATAATCATCAAAATTAGAGTGTGACCTTAGGCCAACATTAGACTATCCCATGCCTCAACTCTCCATATATCATCAAGGACCACCAAGTATCTCTTCTTCTTCAATGCATCATTCAGTGCTTTCATCAATTCTTCCTCCTGTGTAGCGCCAATTTCATCTTTGAGAGCTTTGATCAACTCCTCCTCATCTATTATATTGAAGTATCTCTTCTCCTTCAATACATCTCTGAGTACATATTTGAGTGATGTGATCAACTCTTCCTCTTCCATTCTTTTCCTAGCTGCCTTATCCTCTTTAGCATAAAGTTTATCTTTGAGTGCTTTGATAAGCTTTTCCTCCTCCTCCATTTGAGTACTTTGACCAACATCCTTCAGGATTAGAAGCAAAATATCCGTTAGAGAAAATTGTTGAGACAGGAATGCCCAAGAATGGCAATCGAAATGCTCCTTGACATCATTACGATTGTAGATTTGCTTGGCAAGAGTGGTTTTACCAATCCCGCTTGAAACAACCCGAAGACCATCATCCTGTTGCATCAATTGAGCCAAAACATCCTTTGTAGCACTCTCCAACTTGATCACATGCTCATCCTCTTCATGAGGATCAGTTCGCCTGAGCATTCGTCTAATCTCACTGCCGAAAGTTGACCACTCTGCTTCACTAACAAATTTGATTCCAGCCATTTGCATACTGTTATAAATGTCCCCAATCTTAGCTCGAATGGAACTTATCTGGGTTCCAATATCATGGAGTTGGGGAGCTTTGATTAATGTGAGAATCCGGTTGAATATGCTGAAGCTGCCCTCTCCTTTTCGTATCTTGAGAAGGAATTCATCAATGACATCCCCAGCATCATAAGCAATGTCTCTGATTTGAGATATCCATTTACGAACTTGCTCGTCTTGATCTTGACTGCGGTCTGCATCTCTCAAAAAGCACTGTATTCGTTCCAATTCTGATTGCAATCGTTCAACATCTTCCTTTACATTGAAAAGAAAACTTGCCTCGCTTGCGAGTAAGTTTGAGATTTTATCTAAAGCAATGGAGACAATAGTATCTGCCATTTTTCGTTTGCAAAAACATATAAATTTACAGAATTACGATACAACTTGACAACGAAGATACATTGGATTTACTTTATTTTGCTTAAAAGCAACACTACATAGTCTTTATCATTATTGATCAATTTATTGAAAGAGCGACAACATCTGTTGAAATCTTTAGTTGTTTTAAGAACTGAAACAAATAGTGCTCAGAGACGGCGCATTTGAAAAACAAAACACCTTGACCAAAGGAGAGGCAACACTATCTGGTTGCCAACAACAGATTTCCAATTTCAAACAGCAATAAACGTTATAAGACTACAAAAGAAGAGCACCATAATTAGAAGTTATATGTGGATCGGCGGGATAATTTATAAGAAACATTTTCAAGTTATCAGATCGGATTGATTTGATTTCTAGGTAGTTATTTTTATTTTTCAAAATTTTCCTTATTAAAGTATATATTGCTCCGTGAGAGAAAATACCTTTTAACTTGGCCTCCTAAATTTTTTGAATCCTCCGTGTATATAATTTTCACCAACTAGTTCATCATCATTACTGTTTGCTGCTGCTGCTGCGAAATTACAAGGAAATTACAGTTTTGCGAGGAAACATTATCGGTTGCTAAAACATAACGTTATTATTGTTGCGACGGTTTTTTTCACTAATATTTAGCGACAAAACATGTTATAGCTACGATCATCATCATCATCTATCAGAGCAATAAATTAAAGTTTGGAAAAAAAAAAAAAAATAAAAAAGACAATGGTGTTGTTTAGTAACATACTAACCCATATACTTGAGGGGCAAGTCGTGAAAATCCTCTCCTTCTATTCCGTCTACCTCTTTTAAAACTTCTAAGTAAACTCACAGCTTCAAGTTTCAGTTCTTGATTTTGGGAAACAATTAGAACTTGATTTCTTAAGTAAATACAATTAATTGGATCCCAATATATATTAGCTTATAATTAATACCTCTCTTTAAGATATTATATTGCTTGCTATAGAGATGGGCAAGGTATTTCACTTTTTAGAGCAGATAATCTTAAATCTCAACACGTACTCCGTCCATTCTACATTTAGGATATATAGATATACCCTTCATGCTAAAGATGTGGGCGTACGTAGCCATATATCGATGATGAAATGATTTCACATCAACAAGTTTACTGGTTGAAGATTGTATGATTTATTCAATATAAAATATTGTTTTTAGGCTTAACGTTATATCTCACTACCACATAAAACGTCTATTGCAATATATTCTTAGCAATGGGTGCAAAATTGTTCTTTTATCTGAAAAGCAACATAATTGTAATATTTTTAATTGTAACACTGAAAATATATATTATATTAGAATATTCAAACTGTTACAATAATTTAATAATAATTAGGATTATTAAGCTCATCAAATCTATAAATGAAATTGAAATTTATTCATTATTTCCTATGATGAATATAATAAATTTAGCTCTATATATTTTGAGTTGGCAAATGACATTGGATGCGATCAAAATTTGGGGTTTTTTTTTAGTTTGGTGTGATTTGTGCTAAAATTCGGAATAGTGGTGCTACAGGAAAAGAATTTAGATTTTTGGTGTGTCGGAAAACGGCACACATAGTTGCCGTTTTTTGGAAAGGAGGGGCCCACGATAAAGTGGGAAAAGTTGCCAGAAAACGGCAACAATATGTGCCGTTTTCTGGCACAAAATATATTTTTTTTATTTCGTCCAGGCGCAAAACGGCACCGTTTTGCGCCTGGCGGTGGATATAGACCAGTCAGAAAACGGCAATGTTTATGCCGTTTTCTGACAGTCAGAAAACGGCACAGATGGTGCCATTTTCTGACCAGATTCCCTGCAGCGCACAGTGAGAGCTTACTGTGCGCTGCGCCCCATCAGACCCGTGAAGTGCATCACGGGTATGTAAAATTGCTTAAATAATTTACCCATTCTCTTTATAAAGGAACTCTTCAGATTTATTTCATTTCTCTGCTTTCAAACGTATAACCGGTATTCTTATATATATTTTGCGTTTCACTTATTCAGTACATATTTACTTATATAGATGTTTATTTCGTCTTAATATATGAAATATAATAGTCGTTGGTGTTGCGGTGAAGAAAAGGAAACAGGTATGAATTTGTGAATAATGCACAAAATATTTATGTTAAAAACATTTGAGTGTATGCTTAATATTTTTATTGTCATATTTTAATCACAGGTGCAAGAAAAGTTGTATTCAAGTTTCAAGTATAATTTGAACAGGTAATTTTTAATGTATTTTTTATGCATTATATAAATTATGTGTGAATGGATTATAATAGTTATCGATTATATATTATTGTAAAGTTAATTGAATTAATTTGTAGTTGTGAATTTGTGTAACGATACGGGATGAAATCGTAATTTTGTGGCCATACTTAACTAGCATGTGTTAAGTTATAAGCATAATTTGAATAGGTAAAGTTCTTAAGTTCTTAATTTTTTTTTTGTATGATATAAATTAAGTTTGAATAGGTGATGATAGTTATCGATTATATGTTGTTGTATAGTTAATTGAATTAATTTATAATCGTGAATATGTGTAAAGTTATGGGTTAAAATTATTAGATGATTTAGATTAAATAAAATTAGTTGCATCAAAGAATCTAATTTTGAAGGGAAATTAAAATATGTGGGTAGTATGTAAACATCGATGATATTTAAAATATTGTTTAATTGAAAATTTTAATTACATTAAACGTAGGAGGACAAAAATGTCGATTCCAGCCATCTTTATATTACATAGTGGAGGGCAGTCAATATGGGGTACGGCCGGTTATCAGTATGATACGTCAAGCTCATCAGGACGCTCGAGGCGAATGAAACTTAGAAATAAACCCACATATCAGGATCTTATTCATAAAATATCAGTAAAATTGGATCTATCTGTTGATGTAAGGGTTAGTAGAGTAATATATAAGTGTCCTGTAAACAGTCAGGGCTCGTATTCTTGGGCACTTATGGATGTTACCGACGACGATGACATAGATCAAATATTTGAAAATTTTGTAATATTTCCTGGATATACGGTGGCGGAGTTAATTATTGAAACCGAAAAAATCCTGATTGGGGATGAACAGAATGTGGTGAACGTTTGTGATAACATGAATAGGGATAATGCTGGAGATCCAACTCCGACGGGGGATCAGAGAAATGTATTTGTTGATGAGTTAAATGTTGCTTGCAGTAGTGGGACCGTATTTGCTATACAGTGTGAGGATCCTTCACAGAGGGAAGGGAATGATGATTTGGAAACGATAGAAGCAAGTCCAATTAGAGAGTTTAGAGGGCAGGTTGAAATTAATATTGGGTCAAGTTCAAGGGATGAATGTCGAGACGGTGCAATTAGCGGCATAGCTGATAACGAAAATGGGTACATTTCTCCAAGTTTAGATCCCGAGGAGGACGACCAGGAGATTGACTTGAATGATGCATTTGAGGAAACGGGTATTAGAGAAGTTGATCAAGTTAGTACTGCTTGCCCAACCCATGTTTCAGAAGGCATGCAGAATATGAATATTAACGATGTCAGATATAATGTGGGAGGACATAATGAGATTTCACGGTTTCAATTTCCGTCATTGCACCATACAAATGTCAATATCGCAGAAGCGGAGATTAACATGTCGAATGATTTACCAACAGGGAGGTGGGACGGTGTATCTGAATTTTCTGAAGGGTTGCTTTTCACTTCGAAAGATGAAGTGAAGGCATGTGTGAAGAAATGGTCAATTATGAACAATGTTTCTTACAAAGTTGTGGAATCAAAACCATCTTTTTGGGTTGTTTGTTGCTCAAGAGCAGATGAAACTGGTTGTCAGTGGAGGTTACGTGCCATGAAAAAGAGGACATGTGCATACTGGATAATCAGTGTGTACAAGGCAGCACACAGCTGCACAGCATCACTACTTTCTCAGCAGCACAGACAGTTAGATACGCAGATCATTTGTGACTGTATCTTAGAGATGGTTAGTGCAGCCCCCGATCTAAAAGTTAGTGTTATAATGGCCGACATGAGGAACCGTTTCAACTATGATGTCTCGTACAGCAAGGCTTGGTATGCGAAGACTAAGGCGCTAGAAGAAATTTTTGGCAACTATGAGGATTCGTACGGAAAATTGCCAGTTTATCTTAAAGCAATGGAAAGGTACAATCCGGGATTCTGCTATGAATTTGTTGTTGATGATAGCGCGAAACAAAACTGTACGCAATTCAGGAGACTATTTTGGACATTTAAGCCATGCATAGATGGGCTATCACATTGCAAGCCGGTCTTGCTAATAGATGGGACGTTCATGACGGGAAAGTTTCACCAAACTCTTTTGATTGCCAGTTCTATTGACGGTAACAATTATCTATTCCCGACAGCATTTGCCGTAGTTGAGGGAGAAAATAAATCTAGCTGGGCGTGGTTCATGACATGCATAAGGCGGTATGTCACAAAACAGTCAGGAATAACAGTTATTTCTGACCGACATGCTGGCATTTTGGCATTATTTCGCGATGAAAATAGCGGGTGGAGGGAGCCATTGGCATTCCATCGTTATTGTCTACGCCATTTCGTGTCTAACTACAATACCGCACATCGAAATCCCAAAATGATTGTGGATCCTCACAAAATGCCGGGACGCGGTATTCTATGGGTGTCTGAAATACATCTGAAGACATGGGGAAGCTAGGATTGCTATAACTTGAACCACCTACATCAGCATGATCAAAACTCGTTGAACCAACTTCGTACGATGTAACATTTATGCTAGGAAATGGCATCGTGCATTGTTCACTCGGACATTGAATTTCATTAAAAGGCCACGACATGGGCGGTGGAACTTGCATGACATTAGGGTTGTTATACCTCTCTGGAACAACTGCCCGCCTGTCAGCCATCCCTCTTCGACGTCGCTGTGTCCTAAAGTCTTGAAACTGAGTTTCCATCGGTGGAATATTTATTGTATTTGGTGCCGGCTGCCTTGGATACTCAGTTTGGAATCTAGATTCATGACCAATTGCACCAAGTATACTGGACATTAACCCTCGACCCCTTACAGCATCACCTTCATCATGTACTAGTCTTTCGAGGCCATCCGCCTAAAAATATATTACGCGACATACAATTAGTGAACAACCAAATGAAGCGCCATACAATTGTGTGATAAAAAATATATTTCACAAACGTGACAAGATTTAAATACTTACGGCAGCTGCTCGGTTTGCGCCGCTTGGAGTGATCCATCGTCTTGTTCGTTGTACATACCACTGCATGTACTCAGAACGAATGCTTAAATGTTGTCTCTGCCCTTGGCCAATTACAACCCTATTATGGCGGTTTCTCCACTCATTAATGAATGCTGAAAATTCTAAAGCCCAATTCACCGCATTTTGTCCACGCAAGTCTATAGAATGTAAATTGTCTTGTACCATGGGTGGAGACGGAATTGGTTGGTTAAAACCAAACTGTCTCATTACTCTGTCTGGATGGTGCCATTCAATTATATAGAAGCAAATGAGTGGTACAACAGACATCCAACAGCACTGGCCCCTTCTACAAAATTCTGGGAGCAACTGTATCACATTTGCATAGGGCTCCCATTCAAACTGTAACACACATAAAAATAAACAAATTATTCATAGATAATGTACTGTTTTTTACTAAACGTATTAAGCAGTAAATTTCAATGTCAACCTGTTCTATTGATTGCGTATCTAAAATTTCTCGATACGTATTCGTTTCCATCCTGTGCATATGGATGTTGCGAGGTTCGACGTTACGTGCCCACCTAATAAAACAAATTGCTCATAAAGCAGTTATTTACACTATTTAATAAATTACACGTCAATTAATCAATTTTCTGAATGACACATATACCTGAATCCATAAGGCATGTTAGTATTTATCGTATACGGCTCCACATGTTCCGGTCGAAATTGGGGTAGCCTCTCCCACGCCCACATCTGTAGGAGTTGAAGATATCCTGAAACTCCCTTGGCATCAGGACGCGTTGCCCTACAAAGATCTCTATAAAGCCATGCTAGACAGGCCGACCCCCAACTATATTGGCCAACATTTTCTAAATCCGCTAAAAGTGGTAGGAACATTAAGTGCACTAGTGAAGCATTTTGCGAAGCAAATAACATGCCGCCAAAACATCTTAACATCCATGCACGAGCATGCTGTCGTACGACTTCCGGAGTTGCATTGTTAGGCAACTGATTAAAGGTAGCATCCAACCAGGTCAATTTTACTTTTCCACCACGCATATCATTTTCTGTTGGAACTGATCCTAGTAGCTCATAACATAGTGCTGGCCAATCCATATTTGTTCGACCCGTCACAGGTTCACCGTCGATCGGTAAACCCGTCAAAATTCCCACATCTTCAAGGGTAATTGTGGTCTCACCGCATGCCAGATGAAATGTGTGCGTTTCCGGTCGCCATCGCTCAACAAGTGATGTGATTAAATTCCAATCTAAACACACCACTCCTATATTCACTAGCCCCACCAGACCAGCTGCCCTTATATAGGGTAAAATTCTTTGATCAATAGCCGTATAGTGCTCATCTACACTACACCTTCGGGTCCTCAACAAATCCCTCTCAGCCTTCAGCATTCACAAAATAAGGCAGGCCGTAAGCTCAACACCAACAAAAAAAATTAGATTTTGCTCTTCACGTTAAATTTATAACTAAATAATTACCGAATTATTCCAAATTGCATCAGATCGGTGTCTCCCTTGAAGAATCAGCAGTTCCCTATTAATTGGACCCGGATTAATTCGTGCAGCTCCCACATATCGATCCATGACCTCACCTGTATCAATTTTTTCATCATATATGTTAAATTCTTTTAAATAGGATATTAAGTTTTATTCGTTTCATTTTCTTATGATCGTTCACGTTGATTTCAATTTCCCATATATATAACACAAATTATTCGCAATTTACACCACTCCGATATTTTGTTATACCATTTTCGAATATAAATTACAGGACAATTTCTATATTATTACAGAATAAAACTATATAAATATGCTCAAAAATAATTAACATTGCTATATTATAAGTAACACACCGTTCTTCAAACATCAATAATATTACAAATCAAACAACAATTACATTTTTTCCCATCTCACGATCTAATGGACATAATGTTTAGGCCACAAATTATAATTACGCCACCTACAATAAGTTATTTGGGGTACTGGTATTGTATCCCTAACTTTTAAAAATTCTTCTTCACTAATTCCATATACATCTTTTAAAAATATCAAAACAACTTCCTCATATTTTGTCACCTCATCCATATTCCAAATTCTGATAATTACTGGCATAAAAATTAGTGGCACCGTCATCCAAATTGCCTCAACTTTTTTAGCCTCTGTCATTGGATATCCGTGCATTATAATTTCCTGTAATTTTTTATTCATTTGAACGAAGTACTCCGACATTGTCATTCCAATTTCAATTCGGCTGCAATACAAATCATCCCATTTCCTCTTAACTATTGCCACCGCCACATCACCCCTCATCGCTCTAGGGGTTAAAAACGTTCGCACCATCTATAATATTAAATTCACATTAAAAAATGCAACATAAATTTATTATATTTCATATTGGTATATTTTACGTTGTTATATTTTACGTTTTCTAAATTGATTATACGCAATACAGTATCAAAATATGAATTAACTTATTAAACAAATCTACATTACAATTTTATTAAATTTTTCATCATTAACTTTTATTTAGTTCAAGATAGACAACAAAATCTTACCTTCTTAATGCTGAACAAAAATTAATTTTTTCAATACGAACCTCCTGCATTTTGAAATAAAAAATTTATGTTAGTCATAATCGTAACATTAACGTAACAATATTTTTTAATTCAATTGCACAAATTTAATAATATATTTATATCAACCTTAACCTAAAATATTAAAATGACAATATATTAACTACTAATTTTTTCATGCCATATTACCTAACAATTAAAATATTATCTCACAACTACAATATTATTTAATAATTACAAATAAGCAAAAACTTAACTTCAAAATGCTGAACAAAATACTGTTTCTTAATATAACCAGCCTGCATTTTGAAACATAAATTTATATTAGTCAAATTCATCATATTTATGTAATAATATTTTTAATTTCAACCATAACGACTTCTTAATATATTTACATCAATATTAAACTATAATATTCAAATGATAAAATATTACCTAACAACTAAAATATTAGCTAATAATTATACCATTAAATATTAGCTAACAACTTAAATATTATCTCACAACAAAAATATTATCTAATATTAATTTCATGAAATAATTAACTTCACAATACGTATATTGGCCATTCTTTTAATTAAAAATTATACAACAAAACCAAAACAATATAAACCTTACCTCTTCTCTTCTGCTCTTAAGTTCAAAGTGTTGCAAATGAAACGAAACTGCCTACTTATAGGCAATTATTTAAAAAAAAAAAATTTAAATTTAATTTTTTTACATTTTCCCACACAGACCCGTGAAGGCATGGGTCTGGTAAGGCTGCAGCGCACAGTACTTCCCGTGCGCTGCAGCCGCGTGAGGAATAGTGCTTCACGACAGAAAACGGCATGTAAAGTTGCCGTTTTCTGTCCAGCCTGGCCCACCACTTTCGATGAATAATTGAAAAACCCGCTTTCAATCGGTCAGAAAACGGCACTAACCATTGCCGTTTTCTGACTGGTCTATATCCACCGCCAGGCGCAAAACGGTGCCGTTTTGCGCCTGGACAAAATAAAAAAAATATATTTTGTGCCAGAAAACGGCACATATTGTTGCCGTTTTCTGGCAACTTTTCCCACTTTATCGTGGGCCCCTCCTTTCCAAAAAACGGCAACTATGTGTGCCGTTTTCCGACACACCAAAAATCTAAATTCTTTTCCTGTAGCACCACTATTCCGAATTTTAGCACAAATCACACCAAACTAAAAAAAACCCCAAAATTTGTTTATAGCCTTAAGAAAATCGATTGCATACGACTCATTTTTCTTTTTCCTTTAGTCGGTAACTCAAAGATATTTCTATATAAGTAATTAATATGTATATATTTTATAATTTAATCATAAATTAGTGCAAGATAGTATTTATATTTATGGTTTGCCATTGTGAATATTATTTACTTTGTTAGCTCAGTTAATTTTTTTGTTAATTATGGACACCAAAGAAAAATGAAGTAAAACGTATTTTAGCACATTTTTCACTTAGAGGACTTGTGGAAAAAAAATAATTATTTGCCTAGAAAATAATATGCTTTTCCCATGTTATATATCTTCATTCCGTGTATATGATAATATACTACAGTCCTAGGTATATATTTTCATTAATAAATGAATAAAAATCTTGAATTGTAAAGAACTATGTAAATATGCTTGACTAGTATCATCCTAGTTGTTTTTGTTATGTCAAATTAAATTTTTTTTTTGCGCAAATAGAATTTGGCCTACGCAATTAATTTTCTTTTGCAAATGTCTCTTCTATAACTTGAAAAAGACTTGTTGTTCAGGTATTTTATCTTCACTTTTTTTTTTTGAATTGTATTATATAGATCTTGCTCATGGAGTCATTAGAGTCCTCAGTACTGTAGCACTTCAAACAGTAAGATACCAACTCTGCAACCAAAACTTCAACCTTGGACACTGATATTCATTAAATTAAAGAATTAGAATTTAGTGAAAAATTCTAAATACATGGACAACTGTTTCCATCTGAAAGTTGAACCCAAGATGCTATCATTCAATCTCTTACGACAGATCATAAATCTTTGTCTTCCTACCATTTTTAAAAATATTTCTTCGCAATCAAACTTCTATATTCATACGTGGTTTGTCGCTAAGAGCACAACAATCTTATTGTCTCCCATATTTGCTTCTTTTCTTTGATTGCAGTGAGAAAGAAACTATGGCTGAGACTGCACTCAGTTTTGTGGTGGAGGAGACTCTTTCTAGGGTGCTTTCACTTATCACCATTGAAATCAGGCTTGCTTGGAATCTCAAGGATGACCTGGAAGAGCTTCAAAAGTCGCCAACCATGATTCGTGTTTGTTAGTCAGTTTTGTAGGCTAGAAAAAGAAAAAGAAAAAAAAAAGGGGGGAAGTCAACAATTACGGCTAAGAGAAAAAATATATATATATATTCTTTGAATCCCACATCCGGATTTTAGCAAAAGGAAAGGGAATTTTGTAACTATAAATATAATCTCTTAACTTTAGGTTTAATCATCTCTTGATTGCTTAACTTGTCAATTAGTTAAATATATTTTTTTGTCTTTTGTATTATTTTACATTTCAGTTTTAGTGAAATAATATTCTTAGTCCCGAGGACGTAGATAATATTGGTCGAACCTCGTTAAATCTTTTGTTTCTTATTATTTCTATTTTAGCTGTGGTTTTACTCTAATCCGGTTCTTATTTTTACAACAAGTGGTATCAGAGCCGAGGTTCTGTCTTAGTATGCTCTGTGGTTGCAGCACAAACTGATCTTCCACATCAGAAAATTTTTTTCCTTGGATACTGTTCATGTATACGGTACTGTTTACGTATACGGTCACTGTTCATCTATACGATTACTATTCACGTATACTGTTACTATTAACGTGAAATAGTGGGAGCTGATTTTTGAGCAGAAAAGTTCGTGATAGAAGCAATGACGGCAAAATATGAGATCAAAAAATTCAACGGGAGTAATTTCTCACTGTGAAAATTGAAGATGAAGGCTATCTTGAGAAAAGATAATTGCCTAGCGGCTATAAGTTAAAGGCCGGCTGATTTCACAGATGATAATAAGTGGAACGAGATGGATGGAAATGTTATGGCAAATCTTCATCTGGCATTAGCAGATGGGGTGTTGTCAAGCATAGAAAAGAAGAAGACGGCAAAAGAGGTCTGGGATCATCTCACTAAATTGTACGAGGCCAAATCACTCCACAATAAAATTTTTCTTAAAAGAAAACTCTATACTCTTCGTATGGAGGAATCTATTTCAGTGACGGAGCACATCAATACTTTGAATACTCTATTTTCTCAACTCACTTCTTTGGGTTATAAAATAGAGACAGTAGAACGTGCTGAGCTTCTGCTTCAAAGTTTACCAGATTCGTATGATCAACTCATCATTAACTTAACAAATAATATCCTTATGGATACTCTAGTCTTCGATAATGTTGCAGCTGCTGTTCTAGAAGAAGAAAATCGGCGCAAAAATAAGGAAGACAGGTAGGCAAGTTCACAGCATGTGGAAGCCTTGACGGTGATGAGAGGAAGATCAACGGAACGTGGCTCAAGTGGGAGTCACAATCATGGTAGATCAAAATCAAGAAGTACGAAGAATGTTAAATGCTACAATTGTAGCAAGAAGGGTCACTTGAAGAAAGATTGTTGGAGTTTAAAGAAAAGCTCTGATTCTCAAGGAAATGTGGCAAGCTGTTCCAATAGCGGAGATGCTCTATGTTGTGAAGCAGCAATGACTAATGAAGGCAGAAAAAGATTTGCTGAAATATGGGTTATTGACTCAAGAGTTACATTTCACATGACTCTCGAAGAGAATGGTTCCATAAATATAAACCTATCTCTAGAGGATCTGTGTACAGCTGCAATGATCATGTCTTGAAGATTGTTGGCATTGGAACTATTAAACTGAAGATGTATGATGGTACAATTTGTACTATTCAAGATGTACGGCATGTAGAGGGCCTAAAGAAAAATCTGTTATCTTTAGGACAATTGGATGATTTGGGGTGCAAGTTCAATGGTGAGAAAGGGATCTTGAAGATATCAAGAGGAGCGCTTGTACTTATGAAGGGAGAAAAGATAGCTGCAAATTTATACATGATAATGGGAGAGACCTTGCAAGAAGGAGAGGCATTTGTTTCCACGATCAGTCCAAGTGAAAAATGTGCAATGATTTGGCATAAGAAACTTGGGCATATGTCTGAACAAGGAATAAAAATTCTTGCAGAAAGAAATATACTTTCAGGTCTCACAAAGGTCTCACAACCTTTTTGTGAGCATTGTATTGTAAGCAAGTAGCATCGATTGAAGTTCAACACATCAAATTTTAGAAGCAAGGCCATTCTGGAAGTAGTTCATTCTGATGTATGGCAAGCACCGGTGTCATCTCTAGGAGGAGCAAACTACTTTGTGTCATTTATCAATGATTACTCCAGGAGGTGTTGGGTGTTCCCTATCAAGAAGAAAGCAGATGTGTTTTCAGTTTTCAAAACTTACAAAGCGCGAGTGGAACTTGAATCTGGTCAAAAGATCAAGTGTTTGAGGACATGGAGGAGAATACACCAGTAAAGAATTTGATGAATTTTGCAAACAAGAAGGCATCAAAAGACAATTCACTACGGCATACACTCCTCAACAAAATGGAGTGGCAGAGCGGATGAACAGAACTCTGTTGGAAAGAACAAAAGCAATGATGAGAACTGCAGGCTTAGATAAGAAATTCTGGGCGGAAGCAGTCAACACTGCCTGTTATGTGGTGAATCGAGCTCTATCAACTGCAATTGAGTGTAAGACACCAATGGAGATGTGGGCTAGAAAACCGGTGTATTATTCAAACCTTCATGTATTTGAAAGTCCTGCTTATGTGATGTTCAATACCCAATAAACTACAAAACTGGATCCAAAATCTAGAAAATGTATATTCTTGGGATATACTGAAAGAGTAAAGGGGTATCGCCTGTGGGATCCCACTACCCACAAGGTTGTTGTCAGCAGAGAAGTTATCTTTGTAGAAGATAAAGATCCAGTGTAAGCAGAAAGTGAAGAAAGGTCCGAGACTACAAAAGTATGTGTAGAAAGAGAATCAGAAACCAGTAATTCTTCTGAAGCTGCATCCAGAGTACGAGGAAGAAGAGCCGGTCGAAACTGAAGTTTCAAATAATAGGCGATCAACTCGCACAAGAAGGTCGCCTAATTGGCACTCAGATTATATTATGGAGGGTAATGTTGCATATTGTCTTCTAACCGAGGATGGGGAGCCATCAACTCTCCAAGAAGCAATGAACAATTCAGATGTATCTCAGTGGATGACAGCAATGCAAGAGGAAATTGAAACTCTTCATAAGAATAAGACATGAGAACTGGTGTCACTACCGCAAGGGAGAAAACCCATAGGCAATAAATGGGTCTATAAAATCAAGCGGAATGGTAATAATCAAGTCGAGAGATATCGTGCTAGATTGGTGGTAAAAGGATATGCTCAGAAAGAAGGGGTGGACTTTAATAAAATCTTCTCACCTGTGGTTCGTCTCACTACAATTCGAGTAGTCCTGGCAATATGTGCAACTTCTGACTTGTATCTGGAGCAGTTAGATGTCAAAACTGCTTTTCTCCATGGAGATCTTGAAGAAAAAATTTATATGCTCCAGCCAGAAGGTTTTGAAGAAAAAGGAAAGGAGAACTTGGTTTGCAGGTTGAACAAATCTCTGTACGGTCTAAAACAGGCGCCAAAGTGTTGGTACAAGAGATTTGATTCCTTCATTATGAGCCTTGGATACAATAGGCTAAATGCAGACCCTTGTGCATATTTTAAGAGGTTTGGTGAAAATGATATCATTATTTTGCTGTTGTATGTAGACGACATGTTGGTAGCAGGCCCCAACAAAGATCGCATCAAAGAGTTAAAGGCTCAGTTAGCTAGAGAATTTGATATGAAGGACTTGGGACCAACAAACAAGATTCTAGGGATGCAAATTCACCGAGACAGAAATAATAGGAAAATTTGGCTTTCTCAAAAGAATTATTTAAAGAAAATCTTGCGACGTTTCAACATGCAAGATTGTAAGCCAATTTCTACCCCACTTCCTATTAATTTCAAGTTATCCTCAAAGATGAGTCCTAGCAATGAAGAAGAGCATCAGCAGTGGGGAGTTTAATGTTCGCTATGATATGTACAAGACCGGACATTGCACATGCAGTGGGAGCAGTTAGTCGATACATAGCGAATCCTGGTGGAGAGTATTGGAATGCAGTAAAAAGGGTCCTTAGATACATTAAAGGGACTGCAGATGTTGCATTGTGTTATGGAGGATCAGACTTTATTGTCGGAGGATATGTTGACTCATATTATGCTGGAGATTTAGATAAAAGCAAATCCACTACAGGATATGTGTTTACACTTGCTGGCTGAGCTGTAAGCTGGATTTCAAAACTGCAATCAGTTATGGCTACGTCAATAACAGAAGCAGAATATATGGCAGCTGCATAAGCCAGTAAAGAAGCTATATGGTTGAAATTGTTATTGGAGGAATTCGGGCATAAAAGAGAGAATGTTTCTCTATTTTGTGACAGTCAGAGGCTTTGCATCTTGCAAAGAATCCAACATTTAATTCCAGGACAAAACACATTCGGGTTTAGTATCACTTCGTTCGTGAGAAAGTGGAAGAAAGAACCGTGGATATGCAAAAAATTCATACTACAGACAATATAGCAGATTTTATGATAAAAGCAGTTAATACTGATAAGTTTATTTCGTATCGATCTTCCAGCGGCCTGACAGATACACAAGCAACGGGATTGGCAAGAGAGAAAGAATAATGTGAAGATGTGATTGATGCTCAATCAAATCTTCAAGTGGGAGATTGTTAGTCAGTTTTGTAGGCTAGAAAAAGAAAAAGAAAAAAAAAGGGAGAAGTCAACAATTACAGCTAAGAGGAAAAAAATAAATATATTCTTTGAATCCCACATCGGGATTTTAGCAAAAGGGAAGGGGATTTTGTAACTATAAATATAGCCCCTTAGTTTTAGGTTTAATCATCCCTTGATTGCTTAGCTTGTCAATTAGTTAAGCATATTTTTTTCTCTCTTGTATTATTTCACATTACAGTTTTAGTGAAATAATATTCTTAGTTCCGAGGACGTAGGCAATATTGGCCGAATCTCGTTAAATCTTTTGTTCCTTATTATTTCTATTTTAGCTGCGATTTTTCTCTAATCCGGTCCTTATTTTTACAACAGTGTTGTTCTTCAAGAGGCAGAAAAGCAACAGACCGCAAGGGAGCCCGTCAGGCTTTGGCTCAAGAAACTCAAAGATGTAGCCTATGAGGCTGAGGATGTCTTTGATGAGTTAGCGTATGAAACTCTTCGAAAAAAGGTATCCAACTTCAATCCTTCCGTTAAACGCAATTTTGTTAAAAAGGCTGCATTTTTTGTCAAAATGGCTCACAGAGTCCAAAACATTAATAAGTTGCTAGATATGATTAAAAATGAAGCTATGGGTTTTGGGCTTCATCCTGGCATATCTAGCAATAAAGTAGCGCCTCAAGTTGACTTGGATCGAGTAACAGACTGCGTTATCGACAATCCAGTTGTTGGAAGGGAAGCTCATGTCTCTAAAATTGTGAACTTGCTGACTTATTCTGGCGATCACCAGATCCTTACCATCGTTCCCATTGTTAGAATGGCTGGTTTGGGGAAGACAACTTTGGCTAAATTGGTGTGTCAGGAAGTAATAAGGAATAACATTTTTGATGTTAAACTATGGGTGTGCGTCTCTGAACGAAAAAAAATTATAGGAGAAATGTTATAGTCTTTGAATGCAACAATGGGGGGCTTGACCAATAAGGATGCAATTCTTCAAGAACTTGAAAATTCATTAAGGAAGAGAATATTTCTTCTTGTTCTTGATGATTTGTGGGAGAATGAATCTAGGTTTTGGGGTGATTTAAAGTGTCGGTTGTTGAGAATCTGTAGCAGCAAGGGAAATGTTGTCCTTGTCACAACTCATAGTTAGGAAGTGGCATCCATAGTTGAGTCTTCAACTCAGTATCAGCATACTTTGGGTGTATTGAAGTTGAGTTTTGATCACTTGCCCTCATATTTGAAGCCATGTTTTGCATTCTATTGGATTTTTCCAAAAAAAAATTAGTTTAGAAAGGAACAATTGATTCAGTTTTGGACGGTTTATGGAGTTATGTGATGGAGACAAGGGTAGCGATTATTTTAATGCCTTACTTGCGAATTCTTTTTTCCAAGATGCGAAAATGAATGAGAGTACCGGGGATGTCACAGTGTGCAAAATGCACGATCTTGTGCATGATCTTACATTGTCTATTTCCAAATATGATACATTAAATTTCAATAACTATTCAGTCACAAATGAGACATCTCGCGTTCTTTGTTTATATGCAGATGATAATTTTGTCACAATTTTACTGGCGTACAAAACGTTTCAGGGCAAGAAGCTGAGAAGTGAGAACTCTAATTCTACATGGTACTTCCTTGCGAGATATCATGGAAGTTAGAAAGCTTGAGGACTCTAGCCTTCATATATATGGGTGTTGATGTTAAAGAGTTTCCACCTTTAATTGGCGAGTTGAAACACCTGAGACATCTTGATGTTTCAAATACTCCGGTCCTTATCTTGGTCAGAATTTATCAACAAGCTTTAAAATCTTCAAACTTTAAAATTTTGCTGGTGCAAGAAACTTGCTAAGCTTCCTAGAGAAAAGACTAGCAACTTGATCAGCTTGAAACATATTGATTTTCTTATGAAGAGCAGATGCTAGCAGGATTGGGTCGGCTAATTTGTCTTGAAAAGTTGCCTTTTTTTATGGGTCTTGACAAGGGAGGTAGCATTCAGGAATTTGAATGCTTAAACGAATTAAGAGATCAGTTGTCAACAAGGAGCCTTGAGAATGAGAAAGAAAAGCAAGAAGCTGAAAGAGCAAACCTGTCAGGAAAAACAAAACTCGAAATATTGGATTTGGAATGGTTTCTGAAGTAATATCGGATGCCTGAATGATTTGGAAGTGCTGGAAGGCCTTCGACCTCACCCAAACATAAAGTCAATAAATATTAAATGTTATTTGGGTGGAAAATTCCCATCTTGGATGTGGGGAACACTACAAGAAATCAAGAAAATAAAGACAAAATTCCGTCTCTAATTAAAAATAGAGACGGAAATATACCGTCTTTATTTTCACGGTCTCTAAATTTAGAGACCAAAATTTTTCGTCTCTATTTTTAGAGACGAAAAGATCATTTCTGTCTCTAAAATAGAGACGAAAATTCTTTCCGTCTCTAAAAATAGAGACGGAACAGAAATTTTTGCCTCTAATTAAAGACAGAAATTTCATTTCCGTCTCTAATTAGAGACGAAAATTTCGTTTCCGTCTCTCTTTTTAGAGACGAAATTAAATTTTTCTGTCTCTAAATTAAATACATATATTTTTTAATATATTATTAACTATATTTTTTAATTATAATTATTAACTATATTTTTCGTCTCGAATTCTATTTTTAATACATATTTTTTGTTTTTAATAATAAAACTGTAATTGCCAAAATTTATATAATGAAACAAGTATTAAACAAAAAATAAGTAAATTAAATAAAAATATAAATAGTAATGTATTAATATATATATGTAATCTTTGTAAGACTACAAGTAAAAGTACTTGAAAAAATTTAAAACAGTAACTAAGATGGAGGTGATTGTGGACGATCAGCCGATGATACTTGAATATTTCGGCGAATGAAATCTTCTAACCTATTAATGCGGTTCATTAAAGTGTCGACTGTACTGCGAAACTCAATGACATCATTTGTAGTCGCCGCAAGTCTACTCGCCGTTGCCGTAGAGGATGAAGCGGCATGTGAATAACAAGTATTCGCATAAGAGCCCAAGCCGAAGACCCATCCACGGCGGTCCCTACCGCCAGCTGCGTCATAATATACTCTTGCATGATTGACATTATCACCATCTGCCTGCTGACTCTGAAGATTCTCTAGTACCCATTCCTGTAATGAAAATTATTCGAATGTTATTTAAGAGTAATCTAAAACTAAGAACATGTAGCAAAATAACAGTAAAAATTTTAAGAATCATATATGAACTTGTCTATCTCGATCGTTGACGAATGTGACACCGTCATGATTTCGAGTATGTGTATGCAAAAACAACTCATAAGGATACGGTGTTCTGCCCATACTAGACTCCTGTAAATAAATTATAGGTCAACAACATTTGAACAGAATATTCCTTAAATTTGTATCAAAAGTAATATGCAAAAACCACCACAATACTCATATATGTTAATATTTTAATACTAAGCGAAGATAGTTCTAACTCAAAATACAATAACACTTGGCTATAGATTAAAAAAATTTCGGCAAAGTTTTTCCTTAATTTGTAACAAACCCCCTATTTAAAAAGCATGAAAATATGTTTAGAATTGTATTATCCACAATCAAAATCCTTTTCAAACTCCTTACACATTATTTTTCCCATCCTTCTTCATGCAATGAAATATTTAGCCTATTATCAAGATATGATGTATTGCAGTCAAAAAATTCCTAATACACTAAATAATTTATACACAATTGCAAGAAAAAGTAGTTTGTATAACTTAAGATGTCTCACTTACTAGTCTGTCAACATGCTTGCGATGGGACAACGTTTCTCCAGTGTGTAAAGAAATGCTAACTCCCTCTGGTCCTCCCCTCCTATTAGTAGAATTTCGATCGGCAATTAAGAGGGCCTCCGTTGATGACCAGTACTTCATCCAATTTGCCCAAATTTCTTCATTTATGTACCGTGGTCGTTCACCCTTAGTGTGCAACTTGTTAAGCATGTCCTTGTAACGTACACGAGCACGTTTCTCCCATACAGTGTAGACTAGGTGATCAACCGAGGAATTCCAATAAAAAGTTTTCTGAGAAATATAAAACAAAAAGAAAAAGGTTAAACATAATGTATGTATTTGTAGAATACGTAAAAAATTTAAATAACCCATGAATTAAGGTGCAATAATTAGAAATAAATAATTTAATTTAGTTACCTGAAACTCTTAAAAAAAATATTTTTGTCTCCTGAGATATATTCTTCCATAAAAAACCATTGAGTTCCAGTCTCTCCCTAAATATGCCAGTCATGGAGCGGGAGCAAGTACCAGAGGGCAAAAATCTAATGGACAACGTAAATATAATAAATTGTTCGAGTGCAGTATATCATAATAAATAAAAATCTAATGGACAATGTAAATATAATAAATTGTTCGAGTGCAGTATATCATAATAAATAGAAATACGAAAGTTAGATAGAAGAGGTGTCATACAGGGACAAACTCATAATTTCATTTTAGAGGGGGCAATTGCTCTCCACCTAGAATCTTCCTTGGTGTCGTATGACACAGAGACTTGGCGCCGACATTGGCATAAAACACACGTTAAAACTTGAGAAATTGCAACAAACAATTTAGTTAAAAGTGAAAGACGGTAGCCCTCTGCCCTGCTTTATGCTAATTTGAAAAATGAATCACCACACCATCCTCTAGCAGTTTCTTCATTCGTACCTAACACAAACCTTGTTATTAGAAGAAGAAAAATGAAGATTGGAATAATCTTGGAAACAAATAGGAAAAATTACCTCAAAAAAGGTAATTGTATTAGCTAGTTTCTTCTTCCATGAGCTTTGAATTTTTTCTTCTCAAACCCTTTTGATCTTCGATTTCCTTCAACCATCCTCACGAACCATGTAGGCTTCTTTGTTGTAAACACAAGATATCCCATTGCTAGGCCAAATACAGTTCCACATCCATACCCTGTCACTACGGCTTTCCATCCAAATCCATTGTCATTGTCTGAATCATCTTGTTTCGATGGAGATTGTGGTTTCACATTGTTGCATGTTTCTAATGGAAATCCACATAACCCTGAATTTCCTTCATATGAACTATTGTCGAATGTGCCAAACTGCTTGCCTTGAGGTATGGGTCCTTCAAGTCGATTATATGCAACTCGAAAGATTGCAAGAAATGTTAAATCTGCCAGTTCCATCGGAATCCTTCCATTAAGCAAATTTGAAGAGAGATCTAAGGACTCCAAATTGCTCAAATTACTCAATGATGGTGCAATGTTACCAATGAGGGAGTTATGAGAAAGATTAAGGTAGATAAGTGCTTTAAGCTTCCCAATTGAGAATGGAATACTTCCTGTGAATTTGTTTTGTGATAAATCAATGGTTGTGAGGATATTTTGGATTTTTGGCAACATAATCTCCAACCCTTTCACCATTAAACTCACAGAATATGCATAAGTGTAATTTTCTGAGCTCATGTAGCTAAAAACGCGTTCGGAATCCATCATTCTTCCAAAATGATCAAAGTACTCTGCCGGCAATGGTCCATTGAAACTATTGTTAGAGAGATCAAAAATTCGCAATGCAGGGAACGGACAAGTGACATTGAAAGTTTTGACCGATCCGTGGAATTTATTGGAGTGCATCACAAGGACTTGCAAATTGGAAAGAATTCCCAAAAAATAAGGGAATTCATCATCAATTTTGTTGTTACTGATATCCACAAATTCCAAATTTTTACAATTGGTGACAGATTGGGGTATTTGTCCTCGTAGTTGATTGCCTTTGAAATTCAAATACCTTAATTGACAGCTCTCCGAAAAGGTATCAAAAATAATTCCTTCAAAATTATTGATGCCAAAATGCAACACTGAAAGACTATTGCTCAGATTTCCCAAACATGAAGGAATGAAACCACTTAAACTATTATTGGACAAGTCAAGAATTTGGAGATAATGGAGGTTGCAAAATGAAGAAGAAACCTCTCCAATTAATTTGTTATTGGAAGATAGAATGAGAACTTTCAAGTTCGTAATATTGAAAATTGAATTTGGAATTGCGCCATGCAATATGTTATTGCCCAAATCAATATAAGATAAGGAATTGCTTTGAAAACTTGGAATTGGGCCATGGAGTTGGTTGTTAGAAAGGCGTAAATAACTCAAACCAGGTAGAGTAACTAAGGAGTATGGTATTGTTCCATTGAGCAAGTTATTTGATAAATCAAGATAAAACAAATTTGAAGGGAGAAGAGAAGGGATGGGGCCTGTGAGTCGATTGTTTGATAAGTATAAATATGCAAGTTGGGTGAGGTTTGTAAAATAATTAGGAATCTGACCACTGAAATTGTTATTTGATAAATCAAGATCAAACAAATTTGAAGGGAGAAGAAAAGGGATGGGGCTTGTGAGTCGATTGTTTGATAACTGTAAACTTTCAAGTTGGGTGAGGTTTGCAAAATAATTAGGAATCTGACCACTGAAATTATTAAATGATAAATCAAGATCAAACAAATTTGAAGGAAGAAGAGAATGGATGAGACCAGTGAGTCTATTGTTTGATAAATCTAAATAGAAGAGTTTTTTAAGATTTTGAAAAGAGAGGGGAATCTGACCACTGAAATTGTTATTTGAGAGACCCAAAAAAGTGAGTTCAGTTAAATTACCAAACAAATCTAAATCTGAACCAACAAATTTGCAGCCAGAAAGACCCAATCGTTTCAAGGACTTGAGATTGTTGAAAAAATCAGGTTGTAATAATATCGGGATTTTTGTAAAGGAAAGATCCAAGTATTTGAGGGAACTACTCCAGTTGGACATTGGAAGAGAGACATTGAGGTCTTCATTGAAAAATAAATCGAGCGTTTGGAGGTTCGGCCTTTGAATTAAGTTGCCTGGAAATTCCCCACGCAATCCACAATCCCTTAGTCCTAGAGATGATAAAGAAGAAGACAGATTCAATAAATTACTAGGTTCCACTGAAGACAAGTTTAAATCACCCAAGAGGACTTCCGTGAGATTGGGTAGGCTCAGAACAAGCTTGTTGAAAAGAATTGCATCCATTGTTAAGTTCCTATTGCCAGATATACTAAGTGAAACCAATTTGGACAAATGAAAGATATCTGGGAATTTCCCTTTCAATCCACAACCCCTGAGTTGTAGAGATGACAAAGAAGAAGGCAAATTCAGGAAGGAACTGGATTCCACCAAAGACAAGTTCACGAAGCTCAAGTCCAAGTCTCTTAAATTGGACATATTTTGAACTATTTTAACAAAAGCATTGCTGTGTAGATTGAGATCATTATTAGAAAGATCAAGTGAAACCAATCTGTCTGATTGAGGAAGATATTCAAGGAATTTTTGACCCAACCCACATGATCCAAGTTTAAGAGTGGACAAAGAAGAAGACAGATTCATCAAGGAAGGAGGAGCAACCAAAGACATGTCTACATCACCTAAAATGAGTTCTCTGAGCTTGGTTAAGTTTTGAGCAAGCTTGTTGAAGGTATTGGTTTCTACAGTGAGATCAAAATTCGAAGATAGATCAAGTGAGACCAAATTGGATAGCTGAGCGATTTCTGGTGGAACTTGACCAACAAAGTTGGAATAGTTTAAGTTCAAATAGATCAGGTTGAAGAAGTATCCAAACCGAGATGAAATCTGGGATCCATTGAAATCATTGTAGGAGAGATCTAGTTTTTGAAGATGGGAAAGGAAGAAAAGAGGACTATCAGAATGGATAGAACCATAAAGCATACTGTAAGAAAGATTAAGACCAATTACATAACCTGTTTGATGATGGCATGAGACCCCATCCCACAAGCAGCAATCTGTTCCCTCCCTCCATGTATTTGTCTTTGGATATTGATCAGAATAATAAGGGTCAAATCTAGTGCGAATAGTGATGGAATTTTTGAAAAGAACCAAAGCATGACTTTGGTCAGGTTTGCAAAGTAGAGTCGAATAGGAAGTATTTGGAAGGAAAGAAGGCAAACAATTAGCATGAAAATGAAAATGAAAGAGTAGGAGACACAGAAATTGAGGAAGCAACAACGAAAAAGCCATGTTATTTTTTATGAAACTTGAAATGGATAGATGAGTGTGTTTCAAATTCTAAATCATCACTGCTATTTATAGACCATTTGATAATTTTTATTTTTTAATAAAATATATCATAGTTAACATAGCAAAAGTTAAGAAAACAAATGACAAAAGTTAAGGACTGTTTATTTTCATTTTAAAATATAAAGATTAATAATAATATTCACCATTGACTCTGAAATTTCCACTAAATATTGCTGTGGAATATATTTCTTTCCTGAAGAGAGTTGGTGTGGAAGACTCCTTGCGACACCAAAAAATCTATGAGATGAGTTGTAGTCATCTGTTCTCCTAACGTACAAGTCGGGAACAAAGAATTGAAGAGTTAATGCTAAAGGAAGTAGGCTTTCGATCTAGTCCAATAGTTTAAGGTCCCTTTCGTTGAATAGTCATTTGCTTTAGTTTGAGAGTGAGACTGATATTCTCTTTGGAGAATAATAAAAAAAAAAAAAAAATGTTTAATTGAAATATTGAAACACGAGAACGTAACTGAATTTATCCTAATTACTTTTTCAATGACTTTAAAAGAATTAAACGAAAAGCTGTATGGAGTGAAAATCTCATGTTTGGATCATTTTCCTCCTGTTGACAAAAAATGTCTACAGAATTACAGACCATTTTTACAATAGCTAAGAAATGTACGTTTACTTCATTTCTTGGTTTGTCTACAATAATTAATTTTGACAAAAAAATATTATTTAAATGTTTCATATTTTTTTTTTTATTAATTTTGTAAGGCGCGCTTGTATCAAGAAGTAGCCAACATCACAGTCAAGTAGGTTGTGAATCAATTTTTTCAGATTTTCAAAATTCTTTTTTAATTTTGTTGGTTTAGTATAATTGGAAGTTTTCATATATGGTGGAAATTAATTCAGTAATGAAAGGGAGTATGCCTCTCAAATCAAATCAACCCACTGCCCCAGTCTTTGGGCTAAATATACATATTAAATCAATGTTGAATAAATAAAATTAGTATGAGATTACGATGCTGCGAGACAACGGTCTAATCTACTATCTTTTCTACGCTTCTATTCATATATTTGTTTGACACGTGTCCATGGAATTTTCGGTGTGGGTTTCTTCAATTAATCAAATCAAGCCCCAACCCCAGTCTTTGGGCTAAATACGTATGTGATTTTGGAATTGTTGGAAAGAAAGCTGTATAATATAAATCAATCAAAATTGAATGAATAAAAATTATTCTGACTTTATGACGCTTTTAGACAAGAATTAGTCTAATGTATTAATGACTGTTCGAAAAATTCGGACTATCTTCCTGAATAAATTACTCGAAAATATAAGAAAATTCGGAAATATAACAATATTTACTTTCTTATTTCTTTTCGGTAAAAATAATTTCTTTCTTTTAAGAAAACAAAAAATCTCATTCTCATTTTGTATTTTTATGTTGTTTGTCAAATTTTTCAGAGACAAAACAAAATTGAACAACTGTCACACGTGTCCACTGACCCAGCATTTGCTGTCCAAGCTTAAATGGACAGTGTACGTACCGAACAATGGACGAAGTATCTAGTTATCATAAGCCCCTTCCCTCTCCGGTATGTGACATTTATATCAAATATTTAGACGGTAATTTAAATTTAAAAAGGTAACTGCTAAGTGTAAGGTACATTAAATGAGTCATGATGGCATGACAATAGTGCCGTGGTAACCAACTGAATTAGGTTGAATTTATTCTATTTAAAACTTTAAATCGATTGAATAAATGTATTCAATTCATTTAAAACCATTTAGATAAAAAATAAGTTATAACTCATTTAATCTATCTTTGAACACCACTACTCTCTTCTATCTCTTAGTATTGGTTTTTGTATATCAATCTATAGTTTGAATCAACAGCTAAACTTTTATAACCAGCATTTTTAAATTCGGATTGTATCGGCTGGTCGAACCGTGTATCAAAAAAAAATTTGAGTCGATTCAATTTAAAAATTAAATAATTAAAAACTTGATTTAAAACGAAAATACTCATATTGAACCGGAAATAGTTGACGGTTCGAAATTCTGTTCAAACCTAAAACTGTCCAATAATTTGTTTATTGCTCTGCTTTCTTCTTCCCGGAGTTCTCTTCTTCTTTATTCCATTCACGTTTCCTTCGCTCAACTTTGACTCCTTCTTGGTTAGCCATCGGTCAAGTCTCCGGCCAAGAAACAACACCGGATCTCTCTTAATCTTGAAAGATCCATCCCAAGTTCCAGGTTAGTTCTTCCTTCTCAATTATTGGGTTTTCTAAGTCAAGAATCAATTGTACTTCATTTACATTTTGGAGGGCCTGTTTTAGCTCGTTTCCTGTGTCTTATATGTTTCCTAGGTATCTTCTGTCTTGTACGTTTCCTTGTAATTTGTTGGCTTATCAAAAAAATAAATAAATACATAAATAAAATAATGCATGTTGGTTGTTTGATGATATACCACAATGGCTTTTTTTCATGTACACTTTGTAGCAGCTGTTATATTAATTTAGTGATAAAGGTTTAGCAAGAAGACTAGAATTACATAAGTTGATTGATGATATGCCTTGGAAAATTGCCAACATTTTTAAGAATATTGAATCCTTCCTACGTTTACTGGACAGAGTTTGGTTTTTCTAAGAACATTGAATAAAAGTCATTGCCACACAATTTATTTCATTAACGTTTACTCTATTGACGCATCATTAATTTGTCGTGTAGAATGTACTGGTTGGCCCGTGATTATTTTGAGTGCCTAGAATTGATGAGTTTGCTCCTTATTATTGCAGTGTCTGGAATAGATAAATTTGCTTGAATTAGTACAGTGCTTAGAATTGAGAAGCTGGCTCCTTATCAATTTTGTTCAGGAGATTTATGGTGCATGCTGAACATATTTTTCTTCCTTATGGCAATTTCATGTTCAATTCTGTTACTCTGTTTTTAGCACTTGGATTTCAGCCATAAATAATAGTGAAATGGAATCATTGTTGTTATTGGGTTTATAGCTTTCAGATTCATTTTCTATCAATAATAATGGCTATCTCTATTGCTTTTTCTGGTAAATGTAGTTTCAGGATATACAGGGAAATACATTTTTAAAGACAAGATTTAAATGTTTGATTAAATGGTCATTTGCTATTTGATTAAATCTTTTCTTATTGAAACACTTCTTAGATGTGTCACAACAAATAACCTTTTGGTTGGAGAGTTTGATAATTTGATGCAGTGGCATGTATCTGCTGTTCATATGATTGTGAATGATGCATTTTATATGATTTTGTTTGCGTCTTAGAAAGATAGTGATAGAATATCACAGTATTGTTCTACCTTTGACCAATGTTGCTATTCTACAAAACGCTGTACAATGTAATGCAAGCTTTACTGTTTTATTGTGTGCAATCTTGTTCATAATTGTTTGCATTTCAGAAAAGTGGTTCACCATGGATAAGAAGGATCCTATTGCATATGTAAAAGTTGAGGTTGTTGAAGCATATGACATGAAAAGGAAGATGGAGATGAAGATTTTTGATTAATGATGATTATTTATCACTATATCAAATGAATTTATTTAAATACTTGTTTTTGATATTATGTGAAATTATTTAGATATTTGCTATTTATATTTGAACAATTTATGTGAACTTAATTAATAGGTTGTTTGAATGATTTTTTATATATCATATTTTTTAATTTTTTGTAAATAATTATATTTAAAAAAAATAAAAATTTTGAGTCAATTCGGTCCAACTAATTGATCCATGGTTCAGTTGACATATCGAATCGATATCCGATTCGCTTATGAAAATATAACGTTTCTCCAGTTTAAGAGATGTATCGTTGTATGGCTGCCCCATTCTTCGTGAAGTCCGAGTTTTCACGTGCCATAAAAATCAAACTCTAAGTAGTAATTAATTTGTTTGACTCGTTCTTCCTAAGCTTTTTCACATGTACAACATTAATTTTGTTCAAAAATAGAATCATATAATGGAGCATGTTTGTCCATTACATTTGAACGAAATAAATAAAGGGCTCAGCATGCAGATTGGGCTTCCCCATATATGCTTCAGTGGACTAGTCTTCTTCCTTCTTTCTCTGCCTTCTCATTAACTATATATATTTTTTTCCATATATGCTTAGGTGTAGGGGTGTGCAAAACCCGACCCGACCCGTTCAACCCGAAAAATCCGATCCGAAATAGCTATTCGGGCAGGGTTATTCGGATAATTAGGGTCGAATCGGGTGTATAAAATTCATATATTTCGGGTTCGGGTCGGGTCGGTTTAAAATCAACAAACCCGAACCCGACCGAATCCATATATACACTATTTTTTTTTCCCATTTACCCACCCACCCACTCTCCTCGGTCCCTCTCTCTCTCTCTCTCGTTGAGTTCTGAACTTCTCTCCCCACCCCTTCTCTCTCTCTCTCTTTCTCTCTCTCTCTCTCCTCCTCCTCCTCCGCCTCCTCCTCCTCCCCCTCAGATCTACCACCGATGGTCAACTCCTTTCTTCGCCAAACTCTCTCTCTCTCTCTTCTTCCTCCTCCTCCCCTCAGATCCGCCACCGACGAAAAGATTGCTAGATATATTCCGGCGAGAAGCAAATAGTAAGAAAAGAAGAGGAAAAACAAAAAAAGAAAAATAAAAAAAGGAAAAAACCCAGATCCCAGATCCAGTGGGATCTGGGTTTTTTCCTTTTTTTTTTTCTTTTACTATGAGAAGCAGATTTTGATGTTCTTTTTCTTGGTATGTTGTCTAATATTTCGTTTCTGATCTGGATTTTTTGATTTTAATTTGTTGGATTATTTTTTGGATTTTTGTTTTTTAACCTAAGTATTGTTTGTTAAATTTTTTATTTCTTTTTGATTTATAATTTGATTTTTGATCTTAATTTTTGATTTTTCAGGTGGATCTTGAATTTTAATCTGATTTTTTTATTTTTTGGATTTTTTATTTTTTCTTTCTTTTTGGATATTTGTAGTTTGATTTTCTGGTTACTGTCTTTGTTCCAAATACATCTTCATTCTAACTCTTAACCAATTGCAATTTTCTGGTTACTGTCTTTGTTCCAAATAATATAGGGTCGATTATTTTTTGCAACAAGCTAAATTGATTTTCTGGTTACTGTCTATGTTTTTGGATTATTTTTTGCAACAAGCTAAATTGATTTTCTGGTTACTGTCTTTGTTCCAAATACATCGTCGATTTCCATATTTAATTCCATGAGTTGTAATTTGATTTTTGAAAAGTTTGATTTTTCGGTATTGTTGTATTTGATATGAATTTCGGGTTGATCGGGTTGATCGGATCGGGGCCCGAATAATTTCGGGTTTATCGGTTCGGGCCCCTATTATAATATAGGGTCGGTTCGGATTAGGATATTATGTATATTTCGGGTGTCGGGTTCGGTTCGGGTTGACCCGAACCCGACCGATGCACACCCCTACTTAGGTTAGGTGGACTACCTAGTCTTCTTCCTTCTGTCTCTGCCTTGTCATTAACTATATATATATTTTTTCCATATATGCTTAAGTGGACTAGTCTTCTTATATTTATTTCTATATATGCTTAGGTGGACTAGCTAGTCTTCTTCCTTCTTTCTCTGCCTTGTCATTAACTATGAATTTTCTTTCCATAAATGCTTAAATGGACTAGTCTTCTTCCTTCTTTCTCTGCCTTGTCATTAACTATATATATTTTTTTCCATATATGCTTAAGTGGACTAGCTAGTCTTCTTCATTATTTCTCTGCCTTCTCATTAACTATTTGTATTCTTTTCCAAGTACTCACCATAAACATTAATTAGAGACAAGGATTTTAAGAGAGAGAAAAGAAAAGTGAAAGTCGCGTTGTATAATTTGTTTGGTTGAGATTTGACAAACTTGAATTTCCCAAAAATGAGATTATTATTTGCAATTTTGTGAATTATAGATAAGTATGGACGGATATCAGTCTCAATCCATAATTTAGAAATCGAACTTCTATCCCAAAGCACAGAAAATTAATCAAAGATAAATTAATAATTTAAACCACTTTCTTGTATGAAGCAAAGAATATTCTTCCTTTTGGCTTTAACCAAATCTGCCATTATGCATGGTTGCAGCCAAAAACCTCATTGTCCCATGTTAAGTCTAAATCAATTATCAATAAGTTGCTATTTCTAGTCACTGTTCTTGCAACTTGCAAACAAAAACCAACACCCCGACTCACTGTTCAGTTACCTAAGTATAGAAGCTGACGGACAAAATGAAATCCTGCTCTTATTATTTTGACTCCAGCAATTTAAAGGTGACCAAATTACAATTTACATATATAATTAAGATCGATGTTAACTCTAATGTATCGAGTTAGTAATATATTATTCTTTAAGAAAATTACGTTCTACCTTGCAAATATGAAAGTTCATGATATAAAAATTAATTTTTTTAAGTTTTCAAGTTTTTTTTTTAATTGGCGTTTAGTAAAAATGATTGTTTATCTAATTAGGGTGATTATATACTAGTTAATTTATTTACTTATTAAGTTTTAATTTCTAAAAATAAAGTTACTTATGTCGACCAAAAATTTTTATTTTAACAATAATAATGTTATATTATAGTAGAAAAATTTTAATTTTTAAGTATTTTAAACATTTAAATTTTATTTATTAATACATCTTATAATTATAGTAGTTAACCGAAAAATATTAATTAACCGCTTCCAAAAATTAAAACTGATGTACCGATTAACCGATTATAACGAATTAGTTAATGATTAGTGATAACCCAGCAAATATCATTTGCTCTAAGGCCCATCCTGTCGGCCCACTTAACTGGCAAGGCCCAAAACCCATCAGCTAAAGGTATCAGACACGAACTCCTAGGCAGCGCACATGCCCGATCGGCTGATGTGACCGCCAGTCCCATAAGCCGCCTGACGCAAGGCAGCGCCCATGCCTACCACCTGCTCCCTGTCATGTCGCCGAATACCTACTCTGACAGCCAGTAATCACTCCCCAGGCACTCAAGTGCCCCTCAACTATCTCATATAAATAGCCCAGCCAACGATGGCACCAGGTATTAAATCCACAACCTTATCTTTCTAAAGCACATTCTCTCTCTAAGCTACTAACTTAAGCTTCGGAGTGCTCACGCCTGGTCCGACCGGGCTCTTCTTATTGCAGGGTTATCTCATCCGATCGGATCGACCTCTTTCTCACAGATAAAGACATTTTTGGATTTATCATTTGGTGCTTTCGTTGAGAGATGTCGAACTCAAGATCCAACGAGAATACAACCCCCATGTACCATGACCATGATGACGACGCTCGTGCCATATCAGGCATCTCGAGAAGGAGGGAAGCGCCCACCAGGTCCCCCATGAGGACCAACCTCCTTCCCGAATTCGATAATGCCACTACTAGGCAACCAGAGAACACCCCCATCACTGTGAGGGACATGCGCGCCATTCTCAGCGAGTTTACAAAAAGCATTGTCCAAACCCTTAAAAAGGGTAAGATGCCGGCTGTTTTTGAAAGAGCCCAAGAGGATTACCTCGTGGGCGAAGACTTCAGAAGAAACAGGAATAAGGGAATCATTATTAATGAGTCCCGAGCTCAGGGAACCAGGAAAAGTGCGATCAGGACCCCAGGAAAGAGTGACAAGGGGAAGCAGATAATGTCTGCAAGTAGGGCCTCACCCTACAGCAACAGGTCCGCCACTCCGTCCGTGAGGGATGACGTGTTCCACATGTGCACCCCAAACCGCAGCCAAATGAGAAAGCACAAGGGCGAGTCCACCGCCACGACCCTGAGCAAACAGAACCCGTTGAATAAACGGGACCAGTGGTTTATGCAGAAGCTCAAGCAGTTTGGTGTTCTCGCGCCCAAAAGAGGCGCCTTCGAAGGAAACACTTGCGGGAATACCGCCTCCCCTTTCTGCAGGGAAATCACCGATGCTGAGCTCCCCCCCAGGTGGCGAGATGTGGTTATGGAAAGATATACGGGCAAAACCGATCCTACCACACACTTGGCAGAGTACTTGACCAAGGTACAGGTCTATACTTATGACGAAAGAATAGCCTGTAGGGTTTTTCCCACCACTCTGGGAGGGGATGCATTGACGTGGTTCCACGAGCTGCCCATGGGATCCGTTACGTCATTCAGACAGTTAAAGGAGCTGTTCACTACGAGGTTCATTGTGCAAACACGTGCGCCTAAGACGGTGAACGACCTGTGCAACCTTTACCAAAGGACAGATGAAAGTCTTCGAGACTACATCGACAGGTTTCAGGCTACCATGTCTGAAGTGAGAAATGTCAGTGTTGAGATGGCGACTAACGCCTTATCAAGGGGCATCATTGACCGACCACTCTTCGAGTCACTTACAACAAGACCCCCATCCAGCTTTGCCGAACTTATGGAGAGGGCCAAGCAACACATCCAGTTGGATGATGCCCTTAGGTCCAACAGAGGAGGAAGGACCAGCGTTTTGGATCGCCTTCAATATCCAGACAATCGCTCTACTCAAAGAGCCCCCACTTCCGATCGGACAGCTAGAGGCCAAGATGGAGCTCAAAGTTCCAGAAATTCAGGCCAAACGAGAGGATCGGGAAGAGACCGGAACCCGCATCCAGACGACCAGGCGGAGAGGACGTACAGCCCTCTCAATGCTACCCCAACCGCGGTGTTGATGTGGATTAAAGAGAGGCACCGCAAAGTCAACTGGCCCAGGGACCTCTCTGCAAAAAGCCGGGGTGTGAGGGACCCAAGCAAATTTTGCGAATTCCACAGAGATGTCGGTCATTTAACCGACGAGTGCACCTCTCTCAAAAAGGAGATCGAAAGGTTAATACGCCGCGGGGCCCTCAGGAGATTCATAGACCCGACCACAGGGGACGAACCCTATAGACAGCCAAAGTCTCGGAGGGACGACCCTGACTCAGATGATGATGAGCGCAGGAACCCCAGAAACGCCGATCCGAGCAGGCCCTATGCCGGGGTGATAAACGTGATCACCGGTGGGTCATCCTATGGAGAAAATCTCCCCAAGAAAGGGAAAGGCAAAGGTGTCTACCTCTCCCGCCAACCAGAGCAGCCTGCCTCAGTCACCATTTCCAGCGAAGACGCACGGGACGTCCTGTTCCCTCATAAGGACGCTCTCGTTGTAAGAGATCGGATAAATAATTTCAATGTAAAGAGAATTCTGGTGGACAATGGCAGTGTTGTCAACGTCCTAACTCTCCAGGCCTACCGAGCCATGGGACTCCCGATCGGGGAGCTGAAGCCGAATGCCACTCCTTTGATCGGCATGGGCAACGCCACCATTCCCGTAGTGGGATTTGAGAGCTCTTTGTCGAGCTCGGCCAAGAGGCAATAGCTCACGCTTGTAAGGTAATTTTCATGGTTATTGACATGACATTCGCCTACAATGCTATTTTTGGCAGGCCACTGCTTTTCCAGACAGGAGCCGTGACCTCCATCCGCTACATAGTGATGAAGATTCCAACCACAGGAGGCGTCGCCATCCTAAGAGGTGACCAGAAAGCATCCAGGGAGGCTTATATCACCATGATAAAGCAACAGCGAGAAGCAATGGTCGTAGAGCCCGGCCTTGAGCAACGAGAGCAGGCGAAAAGGCCCAGGATGGACCCAGCAGAGGCCACAAAGGCCAGGTCACTAGATAAAGGCAAAAATGTTCAGGTGGGGACAAGCATGGATAAAGAAACTGAAGAAGCCATCATGCATGTCTTGACCATCAATCAAGCGACCTTCGCCTGGAAGCCGGAAGATATCCCTGGGGTAGATCCCAAAATAATCACCCACAAGTTAAATGTGGACCCAAACTTTCCTCCGATCCACCAAAAGTTAAGAAGGCACGCACCCGATCGGAGGAAGTTCATCTCAGAAGAGGTGGATAGGCTGCTTAAGACTGGAACCATCCGAGAGGTAGACTATCCAGAGTGGCTGGCTAACGTGGTGTTGGTCAAGAAGAAATCTGGCAAGCTGCGGATGTGTGTGGATGTAGACACCGGGTCCTGAGTCAGGTTTTGAAAAATGATAATGGCAATTTTGGGTCCTTGATAAACTCCTCCAAAAAAATAAGTACATAAAATATAAAAACTAAAAAAATTGAGATTAGTTTAATTTAATTAGATAAATTAAAAATTAAGATTAGGTTAATCATTAGTTAATATTCTAGGATAATTAAAATTGAAAAAACAAAAAAGAGAAAATAGATATAGGGTTAATTAAATAAATTAGATGTGATAATTTAAGTAGATTAATTAAATTAAAAAGGTAGAAAAATATGAAGTATTTAATTAATAGAGTGTTTAATTAATTAGATGTGTAATAATTTTGCTAAATTAATTAAAAGGTAAAAAATGGAGGAAATTATTGAAGGGCCAAACCCTAATTTTGGGTATAAAAAGAAAGAGATGAGGAGTAGTGTGGGGGACTCTTTCGGCTGGGGCAAAAGAAAAAAGAAAAGAAAATTAAAGAAGAAAGAGGGAGCTGAGCACAGGGAACGGAGAGCAAAGAAAAACCAGAAACCAAAAGAGAAAGGAAGAAAAGCCAAAGGAAAACAAAGGGCAAAGAAATAGAAAAGAGAAGAGAAAGCAAAAGGAAGTGAGAGCAAAAACAAAGAAATCAAAGGAAAATAGAAAGAAGAGAAGAAAGGGGAACCAGGGGCCAAACAGGGACGCCGGACCGGAGGAAGAAAAGAGAAAGAAGAAAGGGAGGAGGCGTCGCCTCCGCTGGCCGGCTCCGGCCACCGATCGCCGTACGCGCCCCGCCGCCGTGTAGAGGACGTCCGGACGCTTCAGATGGTGGTCGCCGTTCCTCCGTCGGTTGCCGTAGGGTGGCGCGTGAGGAAGAAGAACCGAGACCTTCCTTGGCGTTTTCCGGCGACGGTGGACCACCTTCCGGCGCGTGAAGCCACCCGCCCCTCCTCCGGTGACCTGGCCTCCCTTCCGGTGGTGGAGGTGACAGCCACCCTTGCTCCGGCGACACTCCGGCGACGGTGAGCTTTTTTTTCCCATTATTTTATATATATATATATATATATATATATATATATATATATATATATATATATATATATATATATATATATATATATGTATGTATTTATTTTATTATTATTATTAATATTATATATATTTATTTAATATATTTATTTTCTGTTTTTCATATTAATATTAATATTATTATTATTATTTGTTAATTAATATTGTTAATTATTTGCTTAGTGTTAATTTTAGTGAATTATTTGTTTATTATTTGATTATTATTTTATGGTTAATGCATCCCATAATTATTATTATTAATATATTTATTATTATATTTATTTATTATTCTGTTTTTATAATATTATTATTATATTTATTTATTATTCTGTTTTAATATTTATTTTAATATTTATTATTATTATTTGTGATTATTGATTATTATTATTATTATTGAGGTTGTATTATTTATTATTATTATTATTGTTATTTATTCATTACTATTAATATTCTGTTTTTATTATTATTATTACTAGTATTATTATACATTTATTTTATGTTTGTTGATGTTATATTGTTATTATTATTATTATCATTATTATTATTATTGTTATTATTATTATTATTTTATTATTGTGATTAGTTATTATTATTTTAATGTCATTATTATTATTATTATTAGGATTGTGTTAATATTATTACTATGTTTATTATTGTTGATTATAATTATTGTTATGTGATATTGTTATTGTTATTTATTGGTTATTACTAATGTTACTTATTTTTATATTATAATTATTATTGTGTTTATTATTATCATTGTATAAATTTAGTTATTATTTATTATCGTGTTGTGTTATTATCATTTTAATATTATTATTATATTCATTATTATTGTTATGTCATTAATTTATTGTTAGTATTGTTGTTATCATTTTGTTATCATTTTATTTACTTATTATCATTTATGTTATGTTTATTTATTTCATATTATTAGTATGTTATTATTATCATCATCATTATTATATTTATTTATCATTTGTTATTGTATTTTGTGATTATTTGTTATTATTATTATTGAGGTTATATTATTATTATCATTATCATTATTATTGTGAAATTGTTATTATTATTATTATTATTATTATTATTATTATTATTATTATTATTATTCTGTTTTATTATTATTATTGTTATTAATATTAATATTATTATCATTTTATTTGTTTATTATTATTATTGTTATATTATTATTATTATTTGGTTCATGTTATTATTATTATTATTATTATTATTATTATTTTATCTATTTATAATTATTATTATTATTTTAGGTTTATTTATTATTCATCATTATTAGCATCATTATTTTTTATTATCTTTGATCATTATAATTGTCATTATGTTTTACATCCATCATTTCTTTTAATTTATTTCATTCAATTGTTTATTTAATTATTTACTTATTTATCTATTTATCACTTAATTTAATTCAATCAATTATTAACTTTAATTATTTTTCTTAACTTACTTTATTCAATTATTTATTTGTTTGTTTGTTTATTTATTCAATTATTTATTTATTCATTCAATTACCTATTTATTTATTATTAACCAATATTAATTTTATGTCATGATTATAATCACAAGCGGCACATGGCTTGTCCAAGGAGCACGGTCGAGGTGAGTAGATTAGGATTTATTTATTATTTGAAATTATGTAATTATTTTATTCATTTTAATTCATTTGTGGTCTGTAATAACAAATGATTTTTCGACCGCATTCAAAAGAACCACCACACAAATATTTTATACCAAGCGGAATATTTGTTAACGAAGCTGGACCAATGTCCGCGTTTTCATCCCAAAACAAAAGGTCTAAATCGATTTGAAAATTCTAAACTTTTCATAAAATAAGTAGTTGGGAATCAATGTTCCCGTCTCAATAAATAGCCCGATTTATGTATGTATTTTTATTCTATCATTTTTACATTCATATTTAATTAATCGTAATTATATTTCATTTATCGCTTTATTTACCGCTTTCTATATATGCTTGCAATGCGCTTTAATTTATGGCACGATTCGTGTGAGAGGAGAGATAAAATAATTGATCCCAAAAACCCTTTTGCATAATATTAACCAAAGGTATGAATAAGAGTGAGGTCCCGAACCCTCTCTGGTTTTGGGCCTCATAAGGTTAGATTTATTTCCCGATATTCTATCGGGTGGCGACTCCGTAATCCTGCCTTATGATAACCCAATAGACGCTCTCGTAAGTTGATCACCAACAATGGATTTGGATATATTCCTGTCCATTGCGAAGCGACCAGCTTTCACGAGTTTTAACGAACCTCCATCCGGCCTCGGGTCCTAAAAGCGGACGCCCGAGGGCCATCCGGATCGCGAGCGGGGTTCGGGCGCGTCACAGTGGCGACTCCGCTGGGGATATCATGAGACTGTGCTCTGAAAGTACTTTTGGTTAATATAATGTAAATTGGTTTAAGATCAAGAAATTTTATCTCTTTTCGAAAAATCTGCATTGCATACATGCTAGAGCCTTAGAATTATGTTAGTTGGTCCCCATTTTGCCCCGGTGCGTTCCTAAAACACGACCCTATTTTCACTCATTGTAGGGAAGTGTTCGGGATAATCACCAACCCAAGTCTCGTGCCATCAAATGGTATATCAAATGGTGACCCGATCGGTCGAGTTAGACCTGTAGGCAGGGATCACGCTTGGGTAACCCTAAAGTATCATTACCTGCGACCTAAGCCCATGTAATGGACATAGCTACTTCCACTAGGGGGCATGCGCCGTAATACTTTGCTTGTGAAGTGGGTTTTTGTATATTGAATAAACCAGGATAAACTTAGATACTCGCTCATTAAAGGTTTTCATACCCCAATGGGCGTGTTTAGGTTTATTCGGATTGTTTAAATACACGATAGCCGAAAATTCATCCGTATGCGCTTTTATTAATGAGAGTTTGTGCTTCGCAGCACGCTGTACGCGCTCATTGGGTTCCCCGTTAACCCATGTGTCAAACCCGCCTAGGAAAGAGCCCGCGCGACCTCCTGTGTGATAGAAATAGGGTTGGCAGGAATTTTTTTTCTTGCGTGTGTATTTGTGCTTGTACATTCTTTTATGAGTAATAATAGTAAATAAAACACATGCATTTTTATCTCATGTATAATTCTTTCCATACAACAATAGAACTTGTGCACTTTGTATACAAAATTGCTTGAATCATAACTTGTAATATGAACATAGTATGGCCTTCACATTGTGTACGTAAATTGTTTGTATCATAATTTGTGAATATGAACATAACATGTATTTGTCCTGCATGTACATACATAGTAGCGCTTGTCACAACTCACACTAACATTATGACATCCATGACACCCATTGTGCACTATAGCCAGTATATACGGCATACATCATCGAAGGTACGTGTCGACATGCATCATTGCATGCATAGATATACTACCACCATGACAGGTAAAAAATAAATAAATAAATAAATAATAGTAAAAAAAAAAAATGATATCAAATAAAATGTACATTCATCATGGGTCATATCATGTACATATTAGTATGCTCACATTACATGTGTACATAAGCATTGGGTACTGGATCATACAAACACCGCTGCATGTCATAGTGTGCACATATTAGCATACATCATCAGGTTAGTCATTATACATATCATACATATCGTGACATTTTGCACTTCTCACGTTGTGTGCCATATCATGCATGTGCATTGTCATGCGTGAGTTATGCCATGAACATGTGAATCATGTTTTGTGTATGTTAGTCATTGTATATACCTATGCATGTCTTGCATTTGCATGCAATGTAAATACACATGTTTTGTAGGTGCCACTCATTTCTTGCAACCAATTTCATCCCATGTCTTCTTTCGCACGTATATGCCACTCATTGTATACAATCATTCTTATAGTGTGCCCTATGTTATATGTATTATTTGTATATATTTTATGCTTTTATGTATGTGAATTCTGCCATTCCTCACAACTCATTAAAGTACACATTATCGTCTAATGCATGTGCACATGTAGCATGTATCATAAACATTCATTCTCATGTTATGCCATAATTTGCACTTGTGTCTTCATTATACGTTGTTTATATGTACACTGCAAATTTATGTATGCACATCATTTGCCAAGCATTGTGTACACATACATACTCATAATTTTTCGTAGATGTTTCACACACGTGTTTTTGCACACATTTCATCTATGCATCTCTACACGATATGCTTGCACACATGTTCTGCACATATGGTTCCTAATATACAATATTAATAGGCATGACACTGTTGCATGTATCTTGTATACATCATTCTTAACGCATAATTTTCACAATATTTTGCCAAAAAAAAAAAAAAAAAAAAAAAACCAAAGTAATATCAAATCAAAATAATACATTTATCATGTGTCACAGCATATACATATCAGTACGCTCGCGTTGCGTATGTACATAAATATTGTGTGCTAAAGCATACACATACAGCTGCATGTCGTGGTGTGCCATATTATCATACATCATTAGGCCGAACATTATACATGTCATGCATGACAGACACCTTGCACCTTGCACATTGCGTGCCCTATCATGAACATGCATTATCATACCTGCGTTGTGCCATGCACATATGAATACTGCAACATACAAGTTAGTCACTATATACCTTGTACATATATCATGCATCATGCCATGTACATATGCCTTGCAAACGTTGTCCATTCCTTGCAATCACTTTCATCACATGTCTTGTATCGCACGTATGTGCCACTCACTGTACACAATCATTCTTATACTGTGTCCCATGGCCATGTACATTATTTGTATATATTTTGCACTTTTATGTAAGTTTTGCCATATCTCATGATTCATGTACACATCATTGTGCCCAAATCGTCCTCATCTTACATCACATACGTGTCTCTATCATGTTTAAATCACGCCATGTGTATATGCACTATGTATCATGAACATTCATCTCCATGTGCCAGCTTTCATTGTGTGCTGCTCAATGCGAATTTATGTATGCGCATCATTTGCCATGCAGTGTTTCACGCACACATCTTTGCACATATTTCATGTACACATTTCTATACAAAATGTTTTTACACATGTTTCGCACATATAATTCTTACACACATACACGATACTATTGCATACGCCATTCCATGTACATGATTTCTAACGCATAATTTGCACATATTTTATAAGAAAAAAAAAGTTTCTGTTTGCCTAAAAAATTTTTGTGCATATACATTTTTTTATGAAATAATTTTTTTTTTTATGTTAAGTTATATCCTAAAATAATGACATGTTTGCACCTCATTAAGGTACCTCTGATTCAAAGCTTGACTCTGCCTAGTTAGTTCTCAACTATGAATGGATTTCATCTTAACCTTAGAAATCGAAGTTTCATTCCACTTTGAATTAAGTAAGAGGTAGATATGTTAGATCTTTAAGAGCTAGATCACATGAAAATATTTAGCTATACCATGTCATTTCTAAGTTCAGAGCACATTTGGCCCATTTTGAAAATAAAACTGAAAAACTAGTTGCAATTAGGGGATTGGATGAAAACTCACTAGAAGCACTAGAACCTTTCCGATTACCCGTCAAAGTGACCACTGGATAAGGCTGAATCTAGAAAATGATTTAGGCACCATTTTTTTTGTAGAGCTCTCTAAATGACCATTTCCTACCCTTATTTCACAATCGCTTGCAAGCCCTTTGAGCCTTTATCTTGGTATGCTAAACGCGTACCGGTTTTATTGTTACACGCGTTAAAACTTCTCCCTTCGCCTAAAATAATTTTGGCTTTCCCTTAGAAGAATTGCCGCTCTAGTAAGGGTGGATGTACATTATGACATTTTTTTGAGCTATCAAAAGTTGCCCCGATGAAAATGGGCCTGCACCTCGAAAAGGGAATTTCAATCATACGCTTCGAGAAGAGAACTTCAAACGTCGATAATTTTTTTGAGCTATCAATAATCACCCTGATATGGAGGGGTATGCACTTCAAGAAGAGAACTTCAAATGTCGATAATTCTTTGAGCTATCAATATCATCCTGATAAAGAGGGAGAGCACTTCGAAAAAGAGAATCTCAATCAGTGATAATTTTTTTGGGTTGCCAGAAATCACCCTAATAAGGATGGGTTTACCCTTTGAAAAATTTTCAATCATCAATAATTTTTGGGCTACGCTTTTGAAAAGGGGTTTGAATCATCGATAAACCTTTTGTGTAGTTAGAGACATGAGCTTGCGAAGAGAAAAACAAAAAAAAAAAAAAAAAGAAGAGAACTTGAAAAAAAAAAAAAGAAAAATTGAAAAAAAAGAAAAAAAAAAAAAAAAAAGAAAGCGAAAAAAATAGTGGTAGGGCCCAAGATAATACCTCTTGATGAGTTTCAATAGCTACCTTTTTTAGCTTAATTTTTATGCTAAGCTTGATAAGTCAGTGTATTGCCAAATCCAAATTCAAGAGTATCCTGACAGCATGAAATTAGATTAAAAATGGTTCTTTCATCCGAATGAACGCTGCGGCCATTATTCTCTAGCGACCTGATCCTCCTTTGACAGCCAATTACCTAAGCCTAACGTTACAACCAAAGTAAGACCTCTTGATTCTTGGTTCGGCCCTATCTAATTAGCGGAGATGACCTTCTAATAAGGTTTGGTACGTAGGAAGAGGCATATGGTGTTTCTTGAGCTTCAAGCGAGAAGCCATGAATGCATTTATGCATTCGAGTTGAGTCTTGTCCTCGACATTGCATCTAGAATTTGTTTTTGAAAAGTGAAAAATCCTGTTTTGGCCTTTTGCACACACACACAGAGACCGCATGGTAATGCCATGTATTTACCTGTTGGTTTAGTAAATCTTGATGTCTACATATTTATCTTCTTGCCCTTCATTGGGAATGACTCCCGAATTCTTTTGCTGAGATTGAATCAGTTGAGAATGTAGATCATTCAGTATGCTCAAAGGCAGATAGAAACTTGAGTTTGAGGTACCTGATAGGTTGCACTCATTTTATAATTTTGGGGTATTTCTTATCACTATCCACGAAAATGATACTTTGCACATACTCTCAATAAATTCTTTGTACATATACTTTCTGCAAATGTTTTTACACATAACTGTAGCAAACATTCTCATGAATTGTTTTACATGTCTTTTGGCATAAAATCTTTAGCGAGCACATTTCATAGGCACCTTTGGGTATTCATGGCTCTCTAAACTTCATTTTTGTAATCAATTACTTTCATGCATTTTCTGGACATACCTTTGGCCTGCATCTCACATGCACATTTTTTGCATGCATTCAGTACACACGTATATGATTTTCCCTGCACATGTTTCATACACACAGTTATATGTGCATACATCGCACACACCCAATCCCTTATATGGCCTTCATGTATATAACACCTTTCACCTGTCTTTGCATATGATTCTTTACATCTATGCCTATAAATGACTCTCTACATTTGTCACATGCACTATCATTTGCATGCATGGTTATTGCATATATTCTGCATACATAACCCCTTGCATATATCTCTCATGCATAATCCTTCTCATTCATGATCATTTGCAAATATTTTTATATGCATACAAGCCATGTACGTGGCATATATGTCATATACGTAATTCTCGGCATGCATTTCATGTTCGTAAGTCCATGCATAGTACGCACAGTACTCATTTCACAACTCCTTACAGTTGTCATATGCATATGTGTAATATTTCATACAGGTAATTCTGTGCTTGAATTCTACATTCATAATATACACGCATATCATACATGCATAGCTTTCCACATAATTTTCATGCATACATGATGCCCTTTGCCTACTAGATGGTGTACATCAGTCTTAATCAGGACTTCACATGTCGATAAACTGACGCTTCCAAAGCCCTCTCAAGAGGCAAATCTCTAAACCCTCTCAAGAGGCGAACTTCCAAAGCCTTCTCAAAAGGCAATTTTCAAGCCCTCTGAAGAGGCGATTCTTAATCAACAAAAAAAAAATTCTCTCCGGGGGCAAGTCAACCTAAGTCCTCTCAAGAGGTAAGGCAAATCAACCAAAGTCCTCTCCGGGGGCAATCAGTTCTCTAAGTCCTCTCAAGAGGCGATTCTTATCCCTCTGCATACATTTCTCATGCTTGAACATTTGCATGCATAGCTTTTCACATGTATTCCATGCATACATGGTGCTCGACACTCCTCTCAAAGTCCTCTAAAGAGGCATAAAAAAAAAAAAAAAAAAAATCCCCAAGCCCTTTGAGGAGGCAAATCTCCAAGTCCTCTGAGGAGGCAGAATCTCAAAGCCATCTGAGGAGGCGAATTCTCAAAGCCCGCTGAAGAGGCAAACCTCTAAGACCTCTCAGGGGGCAATTAGATCTTCAAAGTCCTCTGAAGAGGCAAATCCTTCAAAGTCCTCTCAAGAGGCAATTCTCAAGTCAACCCAAGTCCTCTCCGGGGGCAATTAATCCAAAGACCTCTCAGGGGGCAATTAGATCTTCAAAGTCCTCTGAAGAGGCAAATCCTTCAAAGTCCTCTCAAGAGGCAATTCTCAAGTCAACCCAAGTCCTCTCCGGGGGCAATTAACCCAAGACCTCTCAGGGGGCAGTTAATCTCCAAGTCCTCTTAAGAGGCAATTCTTCAGGCTAAACACCGCACAGGTTAGATGCCAAAATTACTAAGGCTAGACACCGCACAGGTTAGATGCCGAAATGACTAAGGCTAGACACCGCACAGGTTAGATGCCGATACAGCAGGAGCTAGACGCCGCACAGGCTAGATGCTTCAACGAATTCAAGGCTAGACACCGCACAGGTTAGATGCCGATACAGCAGGAGCTAGACGCCGCACAGGCTAGATGCTTCAACGAATTCAAGGCTAGACACCGCACAGGTTAGATGCCGATACAGCAGGAGCTAGACGCCGCACAGGCTAGATGCTTCAACGAAATGACTAAGGCTAGACACCGCACAGGTTAGATGCCGATACAGCAGGAGCTAGACGCCGCACAGGCTAGATGCTTCAACGAATTCAAGGCTAGACACCGCACAGGTTAGATGCCGATACAGCAGGAGCTAGACGCCGCACAGGCTAGATGCTTCAACGAATTCAAGGCTAGACACCGCACAGGTTAGATGCCGATACAGCAGGAGCTAGACGCCGCACAGGCTAGATGCTTCAACGAATTCAAGGCTAGACACCGCACAGGTTAGATGCCTAAACGGCTGAGGCTAGACACCGCACAGGTTAGATGCTTCAACAAATACAAGGCTAGAAACCGCATAGGTTATATGCCAAAAACGACAAGGGTTAACGCGTCGACAAACAGACGATAACTACCCCAACAGCTTCACCCTCAGCGTCTCTGCGCCTCTCCTTTTTTCTTATTCTCTGAATTTTGGCCTGTCTTCTGTGAATTTTGGCTCACCTAGGTGTCTAGGCACTAACTTCTCCAAAATTGGGGGCAACTGTAGACACCGGGTCCTGAGTCAGGTTTTGAAAAATGATAATGGCAATTTTGGGTCCTTGATAAACTCCTCCAAAAAAATAAGTACATAAAATATAAAAACTAAAAAAATTGAGATTAGTTTAATTTAATTAGATAAATTAAAAATTAAGATTAGGTTAATCATTAGTTAATATTCTAGGATAATTAAAATTGAAAAAACAAAAAAGAGAAAATAGATATAGGGTTAATTAAATAAATTAGATGTGATAATTTAAGTAGATTAATTAAATTAAAAAGGTAGAAAAATATGAAGTATTTAATTAATAGAGTGTTTAATTAATTAGATGTGTAATAATTTTGCTAAATTAATTAAAAGGTAAAAAATGGAGGAAATTATTGAAGGGCCAAACCCTAATTTTGGGTATAAAAAGAAAGAGATGAGGAGTAGTGTGGGGGACTCTTTCGGCTGGGGCAAAAGAAAAAAGAAAAGAAAATTAAAGAAGAAAGAGGGAGCTGAGCACAGGGAACGGAGAGCAAAGAAAAACCAGAAACCAAAAGAGAAAGGAAGAAAAGCCAAAGGAAAACAAAGGGCAAAGAAATAGAAAAGAGAAGAGAAAGCAAAAGGAAGTGAGAGCAAAAACAAAGAAATCAAAGGAAAATAGAAAGAAGAGAAGAAAGGGGAACCAGGGGCCAAACAGGGACGCCGGACCGGAGGAAGAAAAGAGAAAGAAGAAAGGGAGGAGGCGTCGCCTCCGCTGGCCGGCTCCGGCCACCGATCGCCGTACGCGCCCCGCCGCCGTGTAGAGGACGTCCGGACGCTTCAGATGGTGGTCGCCGTTCCTCCGTCGGTTGCCGTAGGGTGGCGCGTGAGGAAGAAGAACCGAGACCTTCCTTGGCGTTTTCCGGCGACGGTGGACCACCTTCCGGCGCGTGAAGCCACCCGCCCCTCCTCCGGTGACCTGGCCTCCCTTCCGGTGGTGGAGGTGACAGCCACCCTTGCTCCGGCGACACTCCGGCGACGGTGAGCTTTTTTTTCCCATTATTTTTTATATATATATATATATATATATATATATATATATATATATATATATATATATATGTATGTATTTATTTTATTATTATTATTAATATTATATATATTTATTTAATATATTTATTTTCTGTTTTTCATATTAATATTAATATTAATATTATTATTTGTTAATTAATATTGTTAATTATTTGCTTAGTGTTAATTTTAGTGAATTATTTGTTTATTATTTGATTATTATTTTATGGTTAATGCATCCCATAATTATTATTATTAATATATTTATTATTATATTTATTTATTATTCTGTTTTTATAATATTATTATTATATTTATTTATTATTCTGTTTTAATATTTATTTTAATATTTATTATTATTATTTGTGATTATTGATTATTATTATTATTATTGAGGTTGTATTATTTATTATTATTATTATTGTTATTTATTCATTACTATTAATATTCTGTTTTTATTATTATTATTACTAGTATTATTATACATTTATTTTATGTTTGTTGATGTTATATTGTTATTATTATTATTATCATTATTATTATTATTGTTATTATTATTATTATTTTATTATTGTGATTAGTTATTATTATTTTAATGTCATTATTATTATTATTATTAGGATTGTGTTAATATTATTACTATGTTTATTATTGTTGATTATAATTATTGTTATGTGATATTGTTATTGTTATTTATTGGTTATTACTAATGTTACTTATTTTTATATTATAATTATTATTGTGTTTATTATTATCATTGTATAAATTTAGTTATTATTTATTATCGTGTTGTGTTATTATCATTTTAATATTATTATTATATTCATTATTATTGTTATGTCATTAATTTATTGTTAGTATTGTTGTTATCATTTTGTTATCATTTTATTTACTTATTATCATTTATGTTATGTTTATTTATTTCATATTATTAGTATGTTATTATTATCATCATCATTATTATATTTATTTATCATTTGTTATTGTATTTTGTGATTATTTGTTATTATTATTATTGAGGTTATATTATTATTATCATTATCATTATTATTGTGAAATTGTTATTATTATTATTATTATTATTATTATTATTATTATTATTATTATTATTATTATTATTATTATTCTGTTTTATTATTATTATTGTTATTAATATTAATATTATTATCATTTTATTTGTTTATTATTATTATTGTTATATTATTATTATTATTTGGTTCATGTTATTATTATTATTATTATTATTATTATTTTATCTATTTATAATTATTATTATTATTTTAGGTTTATTTATTATTCATCGTTATTTTATTCATCATTATTAGCATCATTATTTTTTATTATCTTTGATCATTATAATTGTCATTATGTTTTACATCCATCATTTCTTTTAATTTATTTCATTCAATTGTTTATTTAATTATTTACTTATTTATCTATTTATCACTTAATTTAATTCAATCAATTATTAACTCTCTCTGGTTTTGGGCCTCATAAGGTTAGATTTATTTCCCGATATTCTATCGGGTGGCGACTCCGTAATCCTGCCTTATGATAACCCAATAGACGCTCTCGTAAGTTGATCACCAACAATGGATTTGGATATATTCCTGTCCATTGCGAAGCGACCAGCTTTCACGAGTTTTAACGAACCTCCATCCGGCCTCGGGTCCTAAAAGCGGACGCCCGAGGGCCATCCGGATCGCGAGCGGGGTTCGGGCGCGTCACAGTGGACTTCACCGACCTCAACAAGGCATGTCCCAAAGACAGCTATCCCTTGCCCAGCATAGACCAGTTGGTAGACGCCACAGCATGACACGCTATTTATTCTCTTCTAGACGCATATGCCAGTTACCACCAAATTCTGATGTGGCTCCTGGATTAGGAGAAGACCAGCATTATCACAGACGACGGGACGTTCTGCTATAGGATGATGCCGTTCGGACTGAAAAATGCTGGGGCCACATATCAGCGTCTGATGAACAAGATTTTCAAAGACCAGATCGGACAGAATGTCGAAGTATATGTTGACGACATGATCGTCAAGAGCCGAAGCGCCGAGGAACATCCAGCCGATCTGGCAAAAGTTTTTGATACCTTGAATAAATTCCAGATGAAGCTCAACCCCGAGAAGTGCGTCTTCGGGGTACCATCGGGAAAATTTTTGGGATTCCTAGTCTCTCAACGAGGGATTGAGGCAAATCCAGAAAAAATAAAGGCCATCCTCGAAATGCAACCCCCCAGGAATATAAAAGACGTCCAGAAGTTGAACGGAAGGATAACAGCTTTAGGACGATTCATTTCCTCCTCTGCTAAGCGCTGCACGCCTTTCTTTAAGAAGCTCAGGAAGAGTGAAACTTTCATCTGGGGGGAAGACTGCCAGCAAGCCTTTCAGGAGTTGAAGGCATTCCTCACCAACCCACCGCTGCTTAGCCGACCAGTACCAGGTGAAAATCTGAACTTATATTTAGCCACCTCTAAGGAAGCTGTTGCCGGTGCCCTGGTCCGAGAGGAAGATACTCAACAGCTACCCGTGTACTACGTAAGTGAAGTACTCAGAGGTGCAGATCTAAGAAAGGGGCCGGTCGAGCAGCTTATTATTGCTCTGATGATGTGTGCAAGGAAGCTGAGACCATACTTCGAGGCGCACACAATTGTAGTCCGATCGGGACATCCTCTTAGGAAGATACTCCAAACGCCCCATCTGGAAGGCAAAATGGTGGGATGGGCAATTAAGCTACAGTCCTGGGATGTCAGGTATGAACCCAGAAAAGCAATAAAGGCCCAAGCTTTAGCAGATTTCATAGCTGAATTTGCGGGTGAGGAACCACAAAGTCAGCCCAAGCCACAAAACTGGGAAATGATAGTGGACGGCGCAGCAAACGACACTCGAGGAGGCGTCGGCATAGTAATAAAAGGCCCTCTGGGCATCACAATAAGGTACGCCATAAAGCTTAATTTTAAAGCTTCTAATAATGTGGCAGAGTATAAGGCGCTCCTTCAAGGGCTGAGACTGCTCCATGCCATCCGACCGGAGTCAGTAGCCATCAGGAGTGACTCCCAGCTGGTAACCAGTCAAGTTTTGGGGACTTTCGAAGCACGTGAGGCCACAATGATCCAGTACCTGGCCAAAGTTAAAGCTGCTTGCGCAAAACTGGAAGAGGCTGGGTCGGAATGGGTGCTACAGAAAGTCCCAAGAGACCAAACTGCGAAAGCCGATCGGCTAGCTAAAATATCTGCTTCCTCACAAAGCGTTATAGAGGAAAACATTGCCGTCGTTGACCAGACCTCCTCCTCCCTAGACGAGCCGGAGATGATGGAGATCGACCAAGAGAATGAAACCTGGATGAGATCAATCAAGCAGTTCCTCCAGACAGGACATCTGCCCGAGGACAAAGATGAAGCTCGAAAGGTATCTCAAAAATCTCTCAATTACTCCATCATTAACGGTGATTTGTACAAAAAAGCTTTCAGCCACCCTTGGCTCAAGTGCGTGGCGGAGGAAGAGGGAGACTATATCCTCAGAGAGCTCCACGAAGGCATATGCGGGGCGCACAAGGCAAGCAGAGCCATGGCAAGAAAAGCCCTTCAGACGGGATATTACTGGCCTAGCATGCTCAAGGATGCCCAGGAGAAAGTAAGGATATGCCCGCAATGCCAAATACATGGCAGGATCATAAGGCAGCATGGAGCAGACCAACAGCCGATCGGAGTCGCATGGCCGTTCGACCAATGGGGTATGGACATCTTAGGACATTTTCCCCAGGGCAAAAAGCAGATGAAATTCCTCATAGTAGCAGTAGACCACTTCTTCAAATGGATTGAGGCTGAGCCAGCCTCAGCCATTATTATCTCACGGCCACTGAAAGGGGAGAGAAGAGAACGAATCTGCGGGCCTAATAATTCCAACGTGAAGTCAGCATAAAGAGCAATTCTACGTGACTTGGCATTGGCAGAGCACTCTCCCCTGCGATCAATGACTTTAAGAAGATTCTCTTCACTGGCTTTTAAGACACACATGTCTCTCATAAGATCATGCATACGGCACTTTTTTATTCCAATGCCAGTATGGTCTCTTGCACTCACTTGAACCATGCTCCTACTAACGAGCTCTTCCAAATATTCTTCACTTACATCTTCCATTGCCCCATTCTCATTTCCTTCCATTGGTTGTGCTATAAAACCTTCAGCTATCCACATTCTAATTAGTATTTTCTTATCAATCTCTGAATCCTCTGGGAATTGAGAAAGGAGAAAGCATTGTTTTAGCTGATACGGCAAATCATGGTAGCTCAAAGCTAATATCCACTCCACTCCTGCGTATTGATTCCGTTTTTGCAGCTTCATGAATTGGGAATTAATATCTCGTCGGACCTTCTCCCACTCTGTTACTGACTTATTAGCTAATAAGCCTCCAAGAACGGCAATTGCTAGAGGCAGTCCTTCCAATTTTCTCACCATCTCCTTTCCCATCTTCTCAAATTCAGGGGCGTACCCTTTATTGGCCGCAATATCTTGAGGAAATGTTTTCTTGCTGAGAAGCTCCCAACCCTCTTCAATGGTGAGAAGAGGTGGCTCCACTGGAGAGCTCCATGGATCAGCATATGAAGCAACTTCTTTAATGCGGGTTGTGAATAAAACTTTGCTTCCCTTCTTCCCATTTGGAAAAGCACGTTTTAGACTATCCCATGCCTCTGGTTTCCATATGTCATCAAGCACTACCAAGTATCTCTTCTCTTGCAGTGAATCTCGGACGGCTTTGATAAACTGTTCTTCCCGATTTGCACCCAGTTCGTCTTTGAGTGCTTTGATAAACTCTTCATTTTCCATTCTTGCCAAGTACCTCTTCTTCTTCACTACATTTTTTACTGTATCTTTGACTGTTCTGGTGAACTCTTCATCTCCCATTCCATCCCAATCCTCTTTCTTACGTATAGCACAAAGTTCATCTTTGAGTGCCTCAATCAACTTTTCATCCTCCGTTATATCTCCTCTTGCTAGAACATCCTTCAAGATTCTAAACAAAACATCTGTTGGAGCGAATTGTTGAGACAGGAAAGCCCAGGAATGGCAATCAAAATACTCCTTGATATCAAAACGATTGTATATTTGCTTAGCAAGAGTGGTTTTGCCAAGTCCGCCCATCCCAACTATGGAAACAATACGGAGTCGATTATCTTGTTGCATCAGTTGGGTCAGAACATCCTTTGTAGCACTCTCCAACTTGACAATATGCTCATCCGCTTCATATGGATCAGTTCTTCTGAGGCGTCGTCGCATTTGACTTGTGGATGCAGACCCCTCTTCTTCACTAACAAATCTGATGCCGGCCATTTGCATACTGTTATAAATCTCCCCAATCTCGGCTTTGATTGAGTCAATTTGAGTTCCAATATGATGGAGTTGTGGAGCTCTGATTAATGTAAAAGTCCAGCGGAATCCAGAAAACCTGGCTACCCTTGGAATCTTGATGAGAAGGAATTCATCAATGACATCTTCTGCATCATAAGCAGCCTCTCTTATTTGAGCTATCCAATTTCGAACACGATCATCATGGTCTTGACTGCGGGCTGCATCTTTCAAAAAGCTTTGCATTTGTTTCAATCCTGATTGCAATAGCTCAACCTTTTCCTTCACCTTGGAAAGAAACTTGGTCTCGTTTATGAGCAAACTCGAAATTTTATCGATGGCAGTTGAGACAATAGAATCTACCATTCTTTCTCTACAACAACAGTAAACAGCAAAGTGTGTTCCAAATGGATGGTTTAATTGAAATGTTCGTACTAGGTAGAATGATGGTAGTGCTATCATGTTGAAGGGAAAGTTACATTTCATGGGTATACATCCCAATTCTGGATGTTCAAAACATTTCCGCAAAACTGTGGTTGCCAAAAACTGACTCCTAACTTTGAAGTACCAAGAAAACTCATAATAATTTGCGAAATAAAAAGCATGACAATCAGACAGCAACTGTGGTGATAGCATAAAGATTATCCAACTGAAGCATCATATAACTAGATTTAGTTTGTAAAAGAGGCTTTAGATTTCATATCATTGTTATCAGATATCTAATTGTTTGATAGAAATCTTAAAAATTGTCCAATCTGATTATCACATCTTGACCAACTAATTAACTCTGGCAGAGCCATTTCTCAAGACTTGATGTAAATTCAATTAACAGGGCTTGTCTTAAGCAAATAGTTAGATGCTTTTCTAATCTTAGGATAACTATCTTGTCTACTTAATGTGTTCATAAACTCGATGATTTAACGAGAAAGTCCCTAACCCAGTAACTTGTTTACAAGTGTCATTATGTCTTCTGGCTTAATGACTAGCAAATTTTAATTCCACTTGTTTCTATAAATCATAAAACCATTTGAAAGCATAAAGACGTATATTGTATAAAGAAACAACAATGTTATATAATTATCCACTCACCTGGTTATGAAGCTAAAACAAATGGTTGAAAGCTCCAAATCCTAAAGCCTCCTCTAAGGGAACAAACTGTCTTCTAAAAATAACTCCTATATATCATTAAAATACCAGCATAAGAATAATTTATGTTTATATCTAAAATTAAACTGATTCTACAAAAATTACAAAACTCATTTATTAACTTATGTTTTTACTAATTTGCCTTTCTTAAAAGAGTGAATTAATATATTAGTTGTATTTTGAAAATTGAAATAAAATTTATTGTATAGAGTGCATATTTAGAAGACCCTATTTAAATATAAAAAAAGATACTTATTTATGAATAAACTAAAATAAATGTGGACACTTGTTCGTGAATAAAAGAAGTAATCTTTATGTGCATATATGCTAGAAAAGAAATAAAGGGAGATTTAGATCTAAACATTGTATTAGAAAATTTTAAAAGTAAGACAAAAGGACTCATAAAATATCATATTGAATTTATAAGAGAGTCTAATCACTTGGCAGATAATTTGGCTGAGCAGGGGGCCCGCAGAGTTTCAGACGTGATTGCATGGCTAAATTGATAGGATTTTTTACAGGCATAAGGTTCATTTTTTTTTTTTTTTGTGCATTAACGTTTAATTTGAAACGAAAAAATCACTAACATTTGCAAAATGGAGCGAATTTGTCCCCACCGCCAGTTGAAATTAAGTTAGACTAAAATTCTGTTAATTGACTGATGACGTGCCGTCAGTTGGGGTTAAGTTGGACTAAAATTCTGTTAATTAACTGATGACGTGTCAGATGGGGTTAAGTTGGACTAAAATTCTGTTAATTGACTGATGACGTCATTAGTCAATTAACAGAATTTTAGTCCAACTTAACTCCAACTGACGGTGGGGGCAAATTCGCTTCATTTTGCAAACGTTGGAGATTTTTTTACCTCAAACTATACGTTAAGGGTAAAAGTGCACTTTTAGAGAAACGATCGGAGCAAAAATGCACCTTAAACCTTTTTTATATTGCTTATACTATGTCTGGTTAAAGGTTTTGTTGTTTGAAAGCTTCTATCCATCCACCCCTGTACTCATTCTTCTATTAGTTATATCCTTTCACCCATGGTTATTGAAACCGGACCGGACCGGCCGGTTCAACCGCGAACCGGTTGGCAAACCGGTCAGTTCAACACCAGAAAACCGGACTGGGAAAAAACCGGATTGAACCGGGAAAAACCGGAGAACCGGCCAGAACCGGTCAAAAACCGGTCAACAATTTATTATATTTTTTTTGAAAAAATGCTTTTAATTTAAAATAATTAATAAAAATTAGCACTATTTTCATAAAAATAAAAAATAAATAATCTAATAAGTTTTATTTAGCAAATAATTGATTTTTTTACTATTTAATTACCTTTGGATTTAATAAAAATAATATAATGGTTTAATAATTTAATAAAATATAATAGAATAAAAATTGAATAAATTATTAAATTTGGTTAACTTAAAAATAATTGTTTATCCTTTTCTTTAATTTCATCTAAAGTTATTAAATTATTTAATTTTTAAATTAATCAAGTAATAATTTTTTTAAAAAAAATAAAAGATGAAAAAAATATTATTAGTAGTATATTTGTGATATATACTAAATATTTTGATGGATTTTTTTTATTTGAGTAGTAGTATTTATAAAAATTATACTAATTAATAATATTTTAAAAAATAGAAAAAAATCCGGTCGAACCGGTCGAACCACGAACCCTCAGCCTTGCCGGTTCTATATCCGGTCCGATTTTAATAACATTGCTTTCACCTGGCTTATCAAAAATAATAATAATAATATTTTAATAAACTAATTTTATTTAATTGGTTATGAAGTGATTTTTAACTCAAATTAACTCAAATCTGATACAAAATATTCAAAAAATTGATCTAATCTAACCCAAAGATGACAGCATGGTATAAGTTGACATGATTTGTGATTTGTGAGAAAAGAAAGATGTTAGTAATAAATAGTATTATGTAAGAAAGCAACAAGATTAAAGCCAAGATGATGTGTTTTTTAATGAAAATGCTAACCTTGACCAAGTGAATTTGCCGCAGGAAGTGAAAATCCTTTCCTCCTTACTCTGAATGAAAAAACTATAAAGCCAAGATGGGTGCTATGCATATATATATATATATAGAACTCTCTTTGACCTTAGCTATAATATGTAACAAGATGGGCAAGGTATTTCGCTTTGTAAAGCGGAGAATGTATTCTAAAACCAAATCTATTGAAAACAGAATCACATAATTTATATTCTTTGCTTAAACAGATCAACCTTTCCATCTTATTCACCAGAATTAGCATTTTTAGGTCACAAATTACAAACCCTTCACACCGCCAAACTTAGAGACTATTTGAGATAATGATATTTTCAATATAAATTGTGATGAACTTACAACCTTCAAATTACAAACTCCTATAACCTAAAATCAACTTCACCAAAATAAAATGAGTTTCACATAACCCAAAAATAGGCCCATACTGAACGACTAACACATATTTCCATTTTTCCTCCAGTTTAGATTTCACTGTGAGCTTTTCGGATCAGATTGTGATTCAAATCCACCAAAATTCAAAGAGAATCAAGAACGGGTGGCAAGAGAGCGAGAAGAAATACTAAAAGCTGGGGAAGCAGAGTAGCAAAGCTTTTCACAGGCGGAGAATTAATAAAGAAAGCAAGAAACAATTTCGCCAAGGATCGTCTCCTCGATCGGAGCAGGAGGCTACGGTGAAGTCTATAAAGGCATTCTTGAAGATGGCAGTGTTGTAGCTATCAAATCCAGTGTGCTAAGCTTGGAAACACCAAAGGAACTGACCAAGTTCTCAACGAGGTCAGAATTATATGCCTGCTGTAAATAGATTAGGAAGATATGATACTTATTTTACAGTGATTGATTGTATTTGATTTGTATTTTCATTAGGGAAATTAGTTATGTCCCATAAATTGAATAAATCCCAGTAAAGAGAAACACCAAAACAACTAAAACCATGAGGCCAAATGTACCGCCACTCCTCCTCCTACTCCACCTCTTCACGGCAGCGCTGCTGGTAAAATCCGGCATGTGCGGCTTCCAGAAGAATCAATGCCCAAACTGCGGTAACATCCCAGTCCCATACCCACTCAGCACGCAACCAAACTGAGGCGACCAAGCCTACAAGATCCGTTGCGAAAATGGCGTAGCATGGTTCGACAAAATAAATTACTCCTACCGAATCATGAGCGCATCCGGACCAGATCAACATTTAATCATAAAACCAGCAGATTTCTTATCAAAGCAATGCATTTCGTCCGATATAGATCAGCAAGGAATCCAGCTGGACCCGACCCGACCCTTTTTTCCAGCCTATACAACACCATAATGCTATTCAACTGATCCGAGCCAGTGCTTCTCTCGCCGATGAACTGTTCGATGAATAGCCTCTGCGACCTTTTCATTAACCACACTAACGCAGGGGCTCCGTGCTGGGACTCGCCCATCTGTTGCACGTACAACACTGTTGGGACATCAGCAGAAGATATGATACACATTAACAGTGGACCTAATGCGTGCAAAGCATACACTGGGTATGTAGACCTTGATCCCAATATCACAGGACTAACTAGAATCATTAATAAATTGATTAATCCCAGAATTATGATCGAATGGATGCCACCTAAATTGTAATGCGATGTCGTTTCTGTGAGGCTGGCAAATCAACAGATTTTTCTCCAGTCCAAATTTTTTCTTTTTTTCCACAATGGCTTATATGTTATTTACCTACGTATGAGTCAGCTTTCCGCCCAAGAAAACAAGAATTGGAATAGCAACGTTAGTTGAAAGTAGAATAATGCAATTTCATTCAACTGCATAAAACACCATATTCCACGGATTATATTTATGATTATATATCTACGTGAGAGAGTTATAAATTATACTTTTCAAATCTTTATAGATTTTTTATATAATTTAAGGTAGACTATTGACTATATATGGATCGTCTAAGTCAAGAAAAATAATATTTTGAATATTCATTTCTCATTATAAAGTAAGCTTATAACCCTATGCCTGCATTTACTTCACAATTTGCTCTCTCTATATCACCATGCCCTTATCTCACCTCCTCCTCACCGCCTTATCGTTAACATCCGCCGTCTATGTAATCTCCGCCCCCGTCCATTGCCCAAATTGCGGCGCATCTCCGGTTCCGTACCCGTTAAGCACGGGCCCCACCTGCGGGGATCAATCCTACAAGATTCGGTGTGACAAAGGGGAACTAGTTTTTGATACGCTTAATAACTCTTATCCAATCATCTCCATTGATCCACAAAATCAACGGCTAGTAATAAAACCAGCAGATGTCTTACCAAACACCTGCGTCTCATCTGATTTTATCCATCAGGGAATTCAGTTAAACCGTTCCCTTCCATTTAACGTCACCAGTTCCAATACGGTCATGCTCTTCAACTGTTCCGTTACAATCCTTGAACAACCGTTGGATTGTACGGAAAGTAGCTTGTGCCGGTTGTACCTTGAGAGCAAGAGAGGAAAAGAGGAGTCTCAGTGTGAGGATGCTTCGCTGTGTTGTCATTTTCATGCGGGCGGGTCGACTTCGGCTTATGCTATACGGGTCAGGGAAAATGGGTGTCGGGCATATAAAACTTTTGTCAATTTGAATAGCAATCTGCCAGGAGATAAGTGGCCAAGCCCAGCGGTGGAGTTCCAGTGGACGCCGCCACAGGAACCACAGTGTGGGTCTCAGGAGGATTGTGATGGAGACTCCACGTGTCAGCCTGACCCGAATATGGATCGGGTAAGAAGGTGCTACTGTAAGATTGGGCTCCTATGGGATCCAATTCGAGGAGTATGTGCTCAAAGTAAGTTATATGAATTTTTTTTTTCAAAAAAAAATACTCCCTCTTTCCAGTAATTTTTGTCCACTTTTATTTTTTATATATATTAAAAAATTATAATTATTATATTTAGTAAATAAATTTTTTTTTATAACTTTTCTACTATACCCATTCTAAATATAGGATAGTAATTAAATATTATTGAAACTATATCTTATATATAGTTAATAAGATAATATGAAAATTTTAAATTGAACTTAATAAGATGATATTATTAAAATAAGGGTATAATAGATAATTTATAAATTAACTATAATGTAAAAAAAAATGTCAAAAATGCATTTTTCTCCTAATATTTGCCAAAATGGACAATTTTGCCCATTAATATTTCATTTGAGGCAAAATTACCCTTCATGTTTGTAAAATTTAAATTTTTGCCCCACCATTATATTCCGTTTACTTTGACCATATAGTCTTTAATTGACCGATCACGTATTGAACGAGAACACGTATTAAACATGTATTGGACAAGTTATTAGATACGCGGTCAGCGCATGGGTAAAAAAATTACTCTTTTCCTTCTCAACCCTTTCTCTCCCTCATTCTCAATCAGATCATGATTTTTTATTCATTGCTGCTTTCCTACTATTCAACCTGTTGCAGATCTCTCCCCCTAAACCCACACCAACATTGGGAGAGATCTTATTTATTTTTCTTATCAAATTTGGCTCAAGAAATTTAATGAATATAAAAAAAAAAAAATAAATAGCAGAAAAAAATAATACGAAACTTTTTATTGATAAAGCTGATGAACATATAACATGAAAATGAATAAAGTAAGTGATAACCCAGCAAATATCATTTGCTCTGAGACCCATCCTGTCGGCCCACTCAAACTGGCAAGACCCAAAGCCCATCAGCTAAAGGTATCAGACACGAGCTACTAGGCAGCGCACATGCCCGATCGGCTGATGTGACCGCCAGTCCCATCAGCCGCCTGACACAAGGCAGCGCCCATGTCTACCATCTGCTCCCTGTCATGTCGCCGGATACCTACTCTGACAGCCAGTAATCACTCCCCAGGCACTCAAGTGCCCCTCGACTATCTCATATAAATAGCCCAGCACACGATGGTACCAGGTATTGAATTCACGACATTATCTCTCTAAAGCACATCTTCTCTCTAAGCTACTAACTTAAGCTTCGGAGTGCTCACGCCTGGTCCGACCGGGCTCCTCTTATTGCAGGTTTCTCTCATCCGATCGGATCGTCCTCTCTCCTACAGATAAAGACATTTTTGGATTTATCATTTGGTGCTTTCGTTGAGAGATGGCGAACTCAAGATCCAATGAGAATACGACCCCCATGGACCTCGACCATGACGACAACACCCGTGCCATTTCAGGCACCTCGAGAAGGAGGGAGGCGCCCACTAGGCCCCCCATGAGGACAAACCTCCTTCCCGAATTCGACAATGCCACAACAAGGCAACCAGAGGACACCCCTATCACAGTGAGGGACATGCGCGCCATCCTCAGTGATTTTACTAAAAGCATCGTCCAGACTCTGAAAAAGGGTAAGATGCCCGATGTTTCTGAAAGAGCCCAAGAGGATTTCCTCGCCGGCGAAGACTTCAGAAGAAATAGGAACAAGGGAGTCATTATCAATGAATCCCGAGCTCAGGGAGCCAGGAAAAATGCAACCAGAACTCCAGGCAAGAGCGACAAGGGGAAGCAGATAGTGTCTACAAGTAGGGCCTCTCCCTACAGCAATAGGTCTGCTACTTTGTCTACGAGGGATGATGTGTCCTACATGTGCACCCCAAGTCGCGGCCAAACAAGAAAGCACAAGGGCGGCGAATCTACCGCCACGACCCTGAGCAAACAGAATCCGTCGAACAAGCAGGACCAGTGGTTTCTGCAGAAGCTCAAGCAGTTTGGTGTCCTCGCGCCCAAAAGAGGCACCTTTGAAGGAAATACTTGCGGGAACACTGCCTCTCCCTTCTGCAGAGAGATCACCGATGCTGAGCTCCCCCCCAAGTGGCGAGATGTGGTCATGGAAAGGTACACAGGCAGAACAGATCCTGCCACGCACTTGGCGGAGTACTTGACCAAGGTACAGGTCTATACTTATGACGAAAGAATAGCCTGTAGGGTTTTTCCGACCACTTTGGGTGGGGATGCATTGACATGGTTTCATGAGCTGCCCATGGGATCCGTTACGTCGTTCAGACAGTTAAAGGATCTGTTCACTATGAGGTTCATTGTGCAAACACGCGCGCCTAAAACGGTGAACGACCTGTGCAATCTTTACCAAAGAACCGATGAAAGTCTTCGAGACTACATCGACAGGTTTCAGGCTACCATGTCTGAAGTAAGAAACGTCAGTGTGGAGATGGCGACTACCGCCTTACAAGGGGGCACCACTGACCGACCGCTTTTCGAGTCGCTTACAACAAGACCCCCATCCAGCTTCGCTGAGCTAATGGAGAGGGCTAGGCAACACATCCAGTTGGATGATGCTCTCAGGTCCAAAAGCAGAGGAAGGACCAGCGTCCTGGACCGCCTACAATATCCGGACAATCGCTCTACTCAAAGAGCCTCCGCTTCCGATCGGACAGCCAAAGGTCAAGATGGAGCTCAAAGCTCCAGAAATTCAGGCCAAGCCAGAGGATCAGGAAGAGACCGGAATCCGCGTCCAGACGACCAGGCAGAGAGGACATACACTCCTCTCAATGCTACCCCGACTGCGGTGCTAATGTGGATCAAAGAGAAGCACCGCAGAGTCAACTGGCCCAGAGACCTCTCCGGAAGAAGTCGGGATGCGAGGGACCCGAGCAAATATTGCGAATTCCACAGAGACGTCGGTCATTTAACCGACGAGTGCACTTCGCTAAAAAAAGAAATTGAAAGGCTGATACGCCGTGGGGCCCTCAGGAGATTCATAGGCCCGGCCAGAGGGGATGAACCCTGCAGACAGCCGAAGCCTAGAAGGGACGATCCTGACTCAGACGACGATGAGCGCAGGAACCCCAGAAATGCTGATCCGGGTAGGCCTTATGCGGGGGTAATAAATGTGATCACCGGAGGGTCATCATACGGAGAGAATCTCCCCAAGAAAGGGAGAGGAAAAGGCGTTTACCTCTCCCAACAGGCAGAGCAACCTGCCTCAGTCACTATTTCCAGCGAAGACGCACGAGACGTCCTGTTTCCACATGAGGACGCTCTCGTTGTAAGAGCTCGGATAAACAATTTCAATGTAAAAAGAATCTTGGTGGACAATGGCAGTGCTGTCAACGTCCTAACTCTCCAGGCCTACCGAGCCATGGGACTTCCGATCGGAGAGCTGAAGCCGAACGCCACTCCTCTGATCGGCCTGGGCAATGCTACTATCCCCGTGGCGGGCTCTGTAGAGCTTTTTGTCGAGCTCGGCCAAGAAGCAATAGCTCATGCTTGTAAGGTAATTTTCATGGTTGTTGACATGACATTTGCCTACAATGCCATTTTTGGCAGACCACTGATTTTCCAGACCGGAGCTGTGACCTCCATCCGATACATGGTGATGAAGATTCCGACCACAGGAGGCGTCGCCATCTTGAGAGGTGACCAGAAAGCATCCAGGGAGGCTTATATCACCATGATAAAGCAGCAGCGAGAAACGATGGTCGTAGAGCCGGGCCTGGAACAGCAAGAGCAAGCGGAAAGGCCCAGGATGGACCCAGTAGAGGCCACAAAAGCCAGGTCGCTGGATAAAGGCAAAAATGTTCAGGTGGGGACAAGCATGGATAAGGAAACCGAAGAGGCCATTATGCATGTCTTGACCATCAATCAAGCGACCTTTGCCTGGAGGCCAGAAGATATCTCTGGGGTAGACCCCAAAATAATCACCCATAAGTTGAATGTGGACCCGAGCTTCCCTCCGATCCGCCAAAAGCTACGAAGGCACGCACCCGATCGGAGGAAGTTCATTTCTGAAGAGGTGGATAAGCTACTCAAGACCGGAACCATCCGAGAGGTAGAATATCCAGAGTGGCTGGCTAACGTGGTGTTAGTCAAAAAGAAGTCTGGCAAGCTGAGGATGTGTGTGGACTTCACCGATCTCAACAAGGCATGTCCCAAAGACAGCTACCCCTTGCCCAGCATAGACCAGTTGGTAGACGCCACGGCATGCCATGCCATTTATTCTCTGCTAGACGCATATGCTGGCTACCACCAAATCCTGATGTGGCTCTTGGATCAGGAAAAAACCAGCTTTATCACAGACGACGGGACGTTCTGCTACAGGATGATGCCGTTCGGACTGAAAAATGCTGGAGCCACATATCAGCGCCTGATGAACAAGATTTTTAAAGACCAGATCGGGCAGAATGTCGAAGTATATGTTGACGACATGATCGTCAAGAGCCGAAGCGCCGAGGAACATCCAGCCGATCTGGCAAAAGTTTTTGACACCCTAAATAAGTTCCAGATGAAGCTCAACCCCGAGAAGTGCGTCTTCGGGGTACCATCAGGAAAATTCTTAGGATTCCTAGTCTCTCAACGAGGGATTGAGGCAAATCCAGAAAAAATAAAGGCCATCCTCGAAATGCAACCCCCTAGGAGCATAAAAGACGTCCAGAAGCTGAATGGAAGAATAACAGCCTTGGGACGATTCATTTCCTCTTCAGCCAAGCGCTGCACGCCTTTTTTCAAGAAGTTAAGGAAGAGCGAAACTTTTGTCTGGGGGGAAGACTGCCAGCAGGCCTTCGAAGAGCTGAAGGCATTCCTCACCAACCCGCCGCTGCTCAGCCGACCGGTACCAGGTGAAAATTTATACCTGTATTTAGCCACCTCTAAGGAAGCTGTTGCAGGTGCTTTGGTCCGAGAAGAAGATACCCAACAGCTACCCGTGTACTACGTAAGTGAAGTACTCAGAGGTGTCGATCTGAGAAAGGGACCGGTTGAGCAGCTCATTATTGCCCTCATGATGTGTGCAAGGAAGTTGAGACCTTACTTCGAGGCGCACACAATCATCGTCCGATCGGGTCATCCTCTAAGAAAGATACTCCAGACGCCCGATCTGGAAGGCAAAATGGTGGGATGGGCGATTAAGCTACAGTCCTGGGATGTCAGATACGAGCCCAGAAAGGCTATAAAAGCCCAAGCTTTGGCAGATTTCATTGCCGAATTTGCGGGTGAGGAACCACCAAGTCAGCCCAAGCCACAAAACTGGGAAATGACAGTGGACGGCGCAGCAAACGACACTCGAGGAGGCGTCGGCATAGTAATAAAAGGCCCTTTGGGCATCACAATAAGGTACGCCATAAAGCTTAATTTTAAAGCTTCTAATAATGTGGCAGAGTACGAGGCACTCCTTCAAGGGCTGAGACTGCTCCATGCAATCCGACCGGAGTCAGTAGCCATCATGAGCGACTCCCAGCTGGTCACCAGTCAAGTTCTGGGGACTTTCGAAGCACGTGAGGCCACGATGATCCAGTACCTGGCCAAAGTCAAGACTGCTTTCGCAAAACTGGAAGAGGCTGGATCGGAATGGGTGCTACATAAAGTCCCGAGAGACCAGGCTGCAGAGGCCGATCGGCTAGCTAAGATGTCTGCTTCCGCACAAAGTGTCATAGAAGAAAACATTGCTGTTGTAGACCAGACTTCCTCCTCCCTAGACGAACCAGAGATGATGGAAATTGACCAAGAGAATGAAACCTGGATGAGCCCCATTATGCAGTTCCTCCAGACAGGACGACTGCCCGAGGACAAGGACGAAGCTCGAAAGGTATCTCGAAAATCTCTCAATTACTCCATCATTAATGGTGAATTGTACAAAAAAGCTTTCAGTCACCCTTGGCTAAAGTGCGTGTCGGAGGAAGAGGGGGACTACATCCTCAGAGAGCTCCACGAGGGCATATGCGGTGCGCATGAGGCAAGCAGAGCCATGGCAAGAAAAGCCCTTCAGACGGGATATTACTGGCCTAGCATGCTCAAGGATGCCCAGGAGAAAGTAAGGATATGCCCGCAATGCCAAATTCATGGCAGGATTATAAGGCAGCATGGAGCAGACCAGCAGCCGATCGGAATTGCATGGCCATTCGACCAATGGGGAATGGACATCTTGGGACCTTTTCCCCAAGGCAAAAAGCAGATGAAATTCCTCATAGTGGCAGTAGACCACTTCTCCAAGTGGATTGAGGCTGAGCCGGTGGCCACCATCACGGCCGAGAGGGTCAAGAGCTTTACATGGAAGAACATCATCTGCAGGTATGGCTTACCCAATGTTTTTATTGCAGATAATGGCAAGCAGTTCGACAGCTCCATTTTCAGGAACTTTTGCCAAGGCTTGAACATCAAACTAAAGTTCACATCTGTCGCTCATCCCCAAAGCAACGGAATGACTGAGGTCTCCAATCGGACCATCTTAGAGGGATTGAAGAAGCGACTGGGTCAAGCCAAAGGCAACTGGACTGAAGAACTGCAGAGTGTCCTGTGGACATATAGAACGTCCCCCAGGACAGGCACTCATCAGACGCCATTTTCTCTTGTTTACGGCTCCGAAGCAATGATTCCTGTGGAGGTCGGCCTCCCTTCTTACCGATCGGCTCTCTACTCCGAGCGGATGAACACTCAAGAGAGATGTCAAGACTTAGATCTCATCGAAGAAAAGAGGGAGGACGCCTACGCCAGGATCGCTGCCTATAAACAAAGAGTGGCCAGATACCACAATGCTAAAGTAAGGTCTAGAACCTTCAATGTTGGCGATCTGGTACTCAGAAAGGCAGAACTAGGCTTGGGAAACGCTGGAGTGGGAAAGCTAATGCCAAATTGGGAAGGGCCCTATGAGGTATCTAAAGTCCTAAGCCCGAGCACTTATAGGCTCCGAACTGTTGAAGGGCGAGAGCTCCCCAGAAGCTGGAATGTTGAAGTACTCAAGAAATATCATGTCTTATAATGTATCAGAACCTGGCAATTGCCTGATTAATAAAAAGGTTCCTTCTTTCATGTTCGTTCAATTAATGCATAGTTCAGCGTTCTACGATTAGGCTTGATGCCCGTCTCAAGGTACAAAAGCGAATCTGACGTGATGGAGGATCTTACCTCCCCGAATATTGTCCGTATTATAGAGGATCTAACCTCTCGCGCTCGATTATGCAATTGTTATGCAATATTACGAGTATTCTCGGCTATGCAATTCTCATGCAGCTCTACGAGTATCACTCAACTCGATTTCGCAATAACTATGCGACCCTACGAGTATCATATAGCTCAGTTATGCAACACTTATGCAGCTTTATGAGTATCACTTAGCAAAACGATCGATCACTTAGCTTCGACGCTATTCGAATTCAGGAAGTACTTGTGAAATTTAATGCAAATTTTAATTACGAGTTTTAATTAGCTCGATCATATTGCAAATTTTAGTACAAACTTATGTATACATCGATTTGCAGAAAAATGCAATTTCATTAATAAAAAATGTCTACACTTTACAGTTTGTAACAGAAAACAGGAGAAAGAGCAAAGCTAATCTAAGCTCCTATGCTAACTATCTATATTTACAATTTCCACCCCGCCAGGTGGATCAGCAGCTTGCTCGGCGTCCGGATCAGCAGCGGCTTGAGAAGGGTCGGCAGTAGGCGGTACAGATACTGCCCCCCCTTCAGAGACAGGCCCAGTGGAAGAAGGCGCCACTGGCTCAGCTTCAGGTGCAGGAGGAACCTCCGTTTCGGCTTCAGGGATTGAAGACGCCGCAGGCCCCACTTCAGATGGAACCTCTTGAATAGTCGGCAGAACTGAGAGACCTTCTCCAGAAGTTCTCTCGATGACTTCCCCCTCGGGAGCGCCTTCATCGTCGTCACTGCTTGGAGGAGCAGGCAATGAGGCCGGGTCATCCATCCGTGACAGATCCGCACCAGGGAAGCGCTGCCCAGCTTCATGAACTAGCCGAGACAACAGCCCCACCTGGGTGTCTGCCAACTCATCGATCAGGCGCTCCTTTTGGTTGGCAAGCTCCATTTCAAGAATCTTTTGGGTGTCTGCCTCGTTCTCTGCTGCCGACGTCTTCAAGGACTCCACCTCTGTCTTCAACCTGGCGTTCTCAGCAACCAACTCTCTGCATTCGGCATCCAGTCGGCTTGCATCTGCCTCGAACCGCCTTAGTTGTCCACACTCTGCGGATAAGCGGGCATTTTCGCCCTTCAGCCTGTCGGCCTCGCCCTGCCGAGCTTTCAGCTCCTGAGCACTCTGGTGAGCCTCCTTCCTCAAGGCTACTGTCTCCGACTGAGAAGCAGCATACCGCTCCTCTAGTTTGGCAACCTCGGCTCGAAGGTCGGAAGCTTCCTTTTTAGCAGCCTCGCAGCGCGTGTTGGCCTCCGCCTTGGCCACGGCGCCTGACTCGGCCCTCTCTCTCCACAGATGGGCCATCATATGCAGCCGCTGTGTCCTCCTGGCAGCCTACACCGAATAAAGACTAAAAGGCTTAGACGCAAAGGTGTAAAAAAGCACCAAAGACGGGCAGTAAAACACTTACATCTATCAGCTGCTGGCCGATGGCTTGGGTTTCCCTGCTGAGCTGACTAGCATCGCCAGCATCCCGATGATCGTCCTCCCGGAGAAGACCCCGGCAAATGTAATTGGCCACATGGCCAACCGACCAGTCCTCGCCAAAGTTCTCTTTCAGGACTTCCTTCATCGGGACGACACGCCGATCGGATGAACGCCTTGGAGACTCGCCAAGCTGCGCAGCTTTGCCTCTTGCCGCCAGTCGAGCATCCGACTCGGCGATCAGCTCAGTAGTCCTCTTCTTGGCCGCCTCCTCGGCCCTCTTCTTGGCAGCCTCCTCTGCCCTCCTCTTAGCAGCCTCTTCCACCTCTCGGATAGTAGCACCGATCGGCTGATCGTCCTCGTCTGACTCATCCCGAAGAGTGTGGCGCCGGCGGCGTAAAGGCCGAAGAGAGGCCTCAGTTTGAGGCACATTCACCGATGCAGCAGCTGCGGAGGTCGGCGCGGCGGTGGCAGCAGGAGGTGCCGACGAAATTGGAACAGCCATGATTGCCGGAGTCGTTGTCGAGGTACCGGTCGCCCCCTTTGAAGCTCGAAGATCGGAACTGAGGGCCAATTTCCTCCTTTTCCTCTGCTCCTGAGCTTTCTTCTCTGCCTCACGTTTCTGACGGATCCGATCGCCAAGTTGTTGGGCGGCTCCGTTCCCACCAGCCATCTCAGCTGCACGACAGAAAATGAAATAGATAAGTTTTTGACACAAATTCTCTTCATGAAACATTAATAAAGTGCAATGAATGTCATGATGCATGAGTTTGGGTCCTTTTCTGATCCTAATGCTCACGTTCTACGTCCTCAGCGTCCTGAAAGCCGGGAGAACCAAACAGCGAGAGCAAGAGAAATTTGGACTCGTACGGTCCTTCATTCCTGCTGACGGCGGCCATTAACTTTTGAATGTCATTCTCGTAGAATTCCTGACCGGCGGCTAGGTCCTTCAAGATCTCGACCCTGGCCGATCGGGTAAGGCGTACTCCAAACCCGCCTTTCCTGCCCACCAAGAAATATCGTTCCCGGTACCCTTTCATGGAGGTGGGGACGAACATCAATTTCCTCTTCGGGCGGCTTGTAAAGAAGTACTCCGTTCCGTCGCTCCGGCCCGAGATGTAGAAGAAATGGGTGAAAAGCTCCAGGGTCGGTGCCACCACTTCTATTTGGCAAAGGATTTTGAAACACGCCACTGATCTCCAGCCGTTTGGATGTAGTTGGTTAGGGGCGAGACCGTACCCCCTCAGTATCGCCGTCTCGAAGGCGCCCAACGGGAACCTCAGGCCCGCGTCCAAGCTCCAGAGATGGCACACGAACCATTCACCGCCGTCTTAGCCGAAAGGCCCCTCAGTCACCGCCATCGATTCAGGGCAAGCCAGCACTGATATCTCATCAGGAAAACCGTATTTGGCTGGGATTTCGGCCACTTCCGCAGCGGTTAGGCGAGAATGCGGCTCAGCGGCTGGTTTATTCTCGTACCATTCCAAAAAAGTTGTGTCTAATGCTTCAGCACTACTTGAGGCCATCTTCAACAGAAAATAATGAAGAGAAGGCGCAACTCTCTTTTCTAAATGAAATGGGTGTGAGAAGAAAAAGGAAATCGCAAAGAAAGCAAAAAGCAAAAAGTCACTTACTTGATAAAAAGAACTCGAAGGGATTCGAAGAAGAAGTTAAGAGTAGTTGCAGAAATCTGGGAATCAAAGGAAGATTTTGGCAGAGCTTCGCTAGAGATTTCGAAAGTAAAGAAGGAACGATTCACAGAGTCCTCTATTTATAGACGAAAGCTTCTCAAAAACGCCAAACAACGCGCCATTCAGCAAGCGCCACGTGTCAAAGGACATTATGTCTCTGCGAAGAACGAAGCGTCGCCCTCGGAACGCTCACAGCATTAAAAGAGAACAGTTGTCTCAGCAGGCGCGTCGCTTCAGAAAAAGCGCCCCCCAAATTCAAAAAGCGCGCCAGTACGCGTCTTCGGATCGGGAATCTCCATAACTGATTCCATCCGAACGGACCAACAAAGGCAAATCTATGCCCGATCGGACCTGTTGAGGGGGGACAAGTGATAACCCAGCAAATATCATTTGCTCTGAGGCCCATCCTGTCGGCCCACTCAAACTGGCAAGGCCCAAAGCCCATCAGCTAAAGGTATCAGACACGAGCTCCTAGGCAGCGCACATGCCCGATCGGCTGATGTGACCGCCAGTCCCATCAGCCGCCTGACACAAGGCAGCGCCCATGTCTACCATCTGCTCCCTGTCATGTCGCCGGATACCTACTCTGACAGCCAGTAATCACTCCCCAGGCACTCAAGTGCCCCTCGACTATCTCATATAAATAGCCCAGCACACGATGGTACCGGGTATTGAATTCACGACATTATCTCTCTAAAGCACATCTTCTCTCTAAGCTACTAACTTAAACTTCGGAGTGCTCACGCCTGGTCCGACCGGGCTCCTCTTATTGCAGGTTTCTCTCATCCGATCGGATCGTCCTCTCTCCTACAGATAAAGACATTTTTGGATTTATCAGTAAGAGTCATATATAATAAAATGAGAACATCAATTTGCAGTGAAACATGCACTGATAAATGGTAAAAAATTTTTATTGCAGTGGATGAGTGTCAAAGTCCTGAAGGATGCGGTAAATCAAAAAATGTTGCAGTTATAGCAGGTTGGTTTGATTTGCAATTTATTAACCATTAATATATAATAACATAAGCACAGTAATTTAATTTCTCTTTTAGATAAAAATTAAAAAAGTCAAATCAATAATGGATCAAATTGAAAATTTACCTGGTTTTTGAATGGAAAATTTATCAAAATCAGGCAGCAGAATCATTAATTGGTTGACTCTTGACTGATTTATTATTAGCATTTAGTTTTCTTTAATTTATATTTAGCTATGATAAAACACATAAATAAATAAATATATATATATATATATATAGATTTTAAAATATGATTATGTAATTCAATTTAATATTTAGATATAATTAAAAATTTAATGTTTATAATGCAATTCAATCACGAGTAAACTTCTAACCAGTAACCTTTGTTTTCTTTCTTTCAAGTAAAAAGCAACATTCTATTAATCATAACTTTGTTTATCATGCATTCAAAAAGAACTCTTTGCTTATGGGACTTGATATGCATCTTCTTGTGTCTAGTAATGTAATCTGATGCGTATTGGTGTAGGAGTAACCATCAGCGTTAGTGCATCTCTCTTAGCAATAACAATTAGCATCCTATACTTCATACGTTACAAACGAATCAAAATTGCACAAAAACGTATAGCCAGGGAACGTGAGAAAATCCTGAGCTCCGACGGAAGCAAAACAGCAAAGCTATTTTCAGGTAAAGATATCAAAAAAGCCACTGATAACTTCTCCAAAGACTGCCTTGTAGGCACCGGAGGCTATGGTGAAGTCTACAAAGGCAGCCTAGAAGACAACACCGTGGTTGCTATCAAGTGTTCTAAGCTTGGAAACACCAAAGGCACTGATCAGCTCCTCAATGAGGTCCGAATTCTATGCCAAGTTAACCATAGAAGCCTCGTGCATTTGCTCGGTTGCTGCGTGGAGCTGGAACAGCCTATTTTAGTTTATGAGTATGTTCAAAATGGAGCTCTTCTCAATCACTTAGAAGGAGGCAAACTAAGTTGGTTGGATCGTCTCCGAATTTTCCGTGATGTTGCAGTGTGTCTTAGCTACCTCCATACTTCTGCTAATCCTCCTATATATCATCGTGATATCAAATCTAGCAACATTCTTCTTGATGACAACTTAAATGCTAAAGTTTCGGATTTCGGGTTATCAAGGTTGGCTTGCAGTGACTTGAGTCACATATCAACTTGTGCTCAGGGAACCATTGGATATTTAGATCCTGAGTATTTCAGGAAATTTCAACTGACTGATAAGAGCGATGTTTACAGCTTTGGAGTTGTGCTGTTGGAGCTTTTGACTTCCCTGAAAGCAATAGATTTTAATAGAAAAGAAGATGATGTGAACTTGACAGTTTATGCTCAGAGAATGTCGCAAGAGGAAAAGTTCACGGAGATAATTGATCCTTTGCTAGTTGAGAAAGCAAGCCTCTTGGAGCTTGACAGCATGAAGGCAATAGGATTTCTAGCATTGGATTGCCTGGACGAAAAGGGCGAAAATAGGCCTTCCATGAAAGAAATTGCTGATGAAATTGAATACATCTTGAGCATTGTATCCACTGGAAGTCAACAAACTTAGCTTTCATTGTATTACTAAGATACCATACAACCATTTTCTAGCGTTGTGTTATGTCTATATATATTAATTAAATAAAATATAAAGAATTAGTATTTGATTCGTCATTGGACCACAAATTAAAGATTGAGATTTGCCTATTAGCACTGATTAGGATTCTGAAAACTTTTAAAAGATAGATTTGATTACATGATCACCAAACTTCCCATTTGTTCAGAGTTAAAATATAACTTGGCTGAAGAATTAAGCCTGTATTCTAAAATGTCTTCATCATGTATGCCAATTCGCATCCCTTGTGATAAGCAATAATGAACAAAAATAACAATAATAACAACAGAATTCCTTTCATATTATAAAAGGATCCCATCAGCTCAATCATAGATATAAATAATTTCTATCAACAACAAAATCCTTGGGAGCGAGAACAAGGTAGAGGCCTCAGAAAGAGAATAGAATGCCAAAATCTGAGCTCAACAACATATATTAGATGACAACTCTTAACAAACTAGTTAGATCTAGGAGTGGCCCATTCAACTCGAAGGATTAGATTGTCGTAACCATATCCATTAAGCTTGTTGATAGCCCTCTCAGCATCTTCCTTGTTTACAAAGTTTACAAAACCAAAACCCCTGCTGATGCCAGTCTTCTGATCAATAGCAACATATACACGACTCACGGGACCAAACGTACGGAATAATTCAAGCAAGTCCGGCTCTCTAGTATCCTCTGACAAATTGGTGACACGAACTGAGTTCTCATCGTTTCTGCGCCTCATGTCTGATCCACTAGTCCTCTCAGCACCAGCTCTCATGCTAGGTGGCACATAAGCAGCCTTTGTGGCTCCAGCAACAGCAGCAGCAGCAGCACTCTCTGATGCAGCTGGCTTATCAGTGAAGGCCTCAGTCTGTGGAGCAAGATCCTTATATGGGCATCGGGATGTCCAGTGATCACCTTTCTTGCCACAAGTTCTGCACACCATGAGAACAGCTCCTGCTTTACCTAACTGAGCCAAGTTATCCCCTGGTAACTTCGTTTCTTCAACCTTTGTACCTGTTGGCATGACAAACATTTAAAAATTAAAATATAAAGAAGTAGGGGGGAGGAAATGAACTCTAAAATAACGGTAATCTTAATGAAAAGAATCCAAGCTCAAAGGCTTAGCAAAAGCAAGAAATAACAAATGAAAGAACTAAAAGATCCCAACATTAAGGGCATAATTGCAAATGTCATGAAGGTTAAGAAAAAACGTTTGACAACATAATTTTATACCCTCTAAATACATCATATTCTCCTCCTGTAAGCACTGGTGCAGTCTCCACGAAGGAAATAACAACAATAATAGATTGACTAATAAATCATGCAAAAAGTGAACCAAGACCCGCATTGCAAAATACACATACACCAGATATGAAAAAACAAAACTGCAAAATCAAGTAATATCAGCTAAACAATTTTGGAAAATTCAGCCATATAAATGACATTAAGCTTCTCAGTATGGACCATTGGCAATTACTTGAACAATATCAATGTAAATGATGGCCTAAAACTAAAAGTAAAATAAGAATTCTTCACTAGCCATTAAATGCAATCAACATAATCCAACTTCAGTGATTGTACTGACTATTCTCATAAAAATCAGCTATGCAGCAACATGTAATTAGCTAATTGTCCTAAAGCAAACAGCAGAGAATCCTGCAAATGTAGTTGATGACATACAAATGAAACTGAAATTCCAGTTCATCATTGAATGCCACCAACAAAATTCTAATTTTGGTGACTTACAAACCATTCACATCCAACATTAGCTACAAGGCCATATGTGATTGGCTAAATCGCCACCAAACCAACTATCCAAATAGAAGACTGACCATAATAAATATGTTGTTAATGACCCAAATGACAAACAAGAATTCATATTTGCCAAGAAAGGCCACCAACATAAAGTTACTTTAGGTGAGCTTACTGACCATTCACACAGAACAAATGCCTCACAGCAAAATATGTGATTGGCTAATTAGCCACCTTTCTCATATAAACTTGCTAGTCCTGACACAGTAAGAATTATAAAGACACTGCAGCAAACCACATACTAAATCAAGAATGTTTTTGATGACCTTTAAGAGAAATCAAACTTCTTTTTCACTATTAAATGCCAACAACAAATGCTTTTGCTGAGCTTACTAACCATTCATATCAAATTGCAGCCAAAAGGGCTAATAAGTGATCGGCTAATTAGCCACCATAATCAAAGCAAACCAAACAATACAAACAAATGTATTTTCTATAGGAAACGAATTCGCATATCATCTATACTATAATTGCAGAAGTTCCTGATTTTCATGATATGAAGTTGAGAACTAATTATATTCTCATCACAAACTTTCTTTTCACTTCATAATGGTAAGAAACCAGATGAGCATCACAGGTCACAGCTTCAACAATCTCACAAGCTAAGGTTATCCAAAAAAACACGACCACAAAACAATAAAATTCAATTTCGAATCATTCAAAAGGACTAAAGTAACCCAAGATGATGAAATCTTTCATCATGCAAACTAAATCCTTTCTGCATTACAAACAGTTAACACCAAAAAAGATCAACACTTTCACCATGATAAAAGACGTGCGAATTTTCCAATATTTAGTAAAAAAAGGGTGAATTTCAATTTCCTTATCGTTCTCTCTTTCTCAAACAAAAAAGGGACAAACATCAAATATTATACGAAAAAACATACCAGGAGCTCTAGGCCTTTCGAGCAAAATTTCTTCAGTAGAAACCATGGTAAGCCTACTTCCAACATCCTCATGTACGGCATCTCCAAACTTGGCCCAATTCCTACGCTCGACAGCTTTCTTGCTCAACCGAGCCTTGGCAAGCTTCCTCACTCGAGTCGTAGTCGTAATCTTAACCTTATTACCTTCATCGTTGAACTTATACTCGATTACTCTCTTGATCCCGTTCTCGTCGGGACCGATTATTTGTTTGGGCGGCAAGAGGAAGTCCAAATCCTCGCCATCATCCTCGTCGAGCTCGCCCCACCGTATCGGCTTGGACTGGTTCAGAGCAGATTTGTCGAGAGACATTGGTAGAGCAGAGAGATCTAGGGTTTTGTTGGGTAAGAGAGCAAAGTGCTTATTTATAGCGGTGGCTATTGGAGTTCGATGAAGGAAAGAAGAAGGGCTTTGCCAACGGTCTTTACAGAACACTTACACGACGTCGGTTCATAATAAGAATCGAAGAGCGAAACGACTTCGAGCCTGCTACTATTGACGGGGCTCAACTAGGCTAGTTGAGGCCCGTTATAAGCTTAATGGGCCGTTCAGGTTACGGCCTATGAAACAATTATCTTTGGGGTTCTTATTTTCAAAGTAATTATTTCTTTTTGTCAAAAAGCATTATTTCTTCAATTCTTCTATAACTTCAAATAAAAATAAAAATCAGACACAAAAATTTCTTCTTTGTTTTGGAAAAAAAGGAATTAAATAATTATACCAAGAAAATTTTCACGCATTTCATGAAAGCAAAAGAATTCAAATATATTAATATGAATTCGTTGCAGAAGTAGATATAAGAATTCAAATTTTTCTTCTTTCCAAAATTTATTATAATCATTCGGCTGTTAATCCTAAAAAAAATGAATAAATAAGTAGCTGTAATAGAAAGTTTGAACTCAGCCGAATCTCAAAAATGAAATGTTGTATAGAATGGACATCATAAAGCCCATCATAAATATTTTAGGCCGAAACAAAGCCCATGAAAAAATTGAGACATCACATCCTTAAAATCGAATTCATATACAAATCCTAATTATTTTTTAGCTTAATATGGAAACCAGTCATTATCTGGTTGACCAATTTGGTGAGATTTGTGAAGATATTGGTCAAATATGAAGTAGTAGTAGCAATGCTACATTCCCAAACTTCATTCTAATTTTCTATCTTCACCAACTTTTGTATAGTAATGGAATAAAGATGTTCTATCTTCTCATTCTTAATCGAATAAATTGATCTGTAAAAATGGATTTAAAATAAAGTTTACCAACTACAACCTCTAAATGTGCATTTTAAAGGGAAATTTTCTAAGTTTTTTTTTTAGAATAATTTCGTATAATAACACTAAAATTAAGTAATTATTTTCGAAATTTGAGGACGCTTGATTTTGCAGAAAGAACAACATGCATGTAAACCAAACCTAACTTAATACATTGTCAAAGGTGTATAAATACCAAATTGTCAACGCTTGCATCGCATGCAAAGTTTGAATATTTAATTTAATTATTCATTAAGCTCCATGCATAGGAATTGGTCCTATTAAGGGATCAAGTGTAGTGCAAGCCCACGGAGTAAATTAATTACGTGCTCTACACGTTGCCATTGCAAATATATTAGTAATAAAATAAAACAAGAAGAAGAAGAGGAGGAGGAGGAGATTATCATATTTTAATTGTCTTTGAAGAAATTTGCACGTCACATAGACATTGAATTAAACCTAATTGATAAATCCAAGAATGTCTTTATCTGTAGGAGAGAGGTCGCTCCGATCGAATGAGATAACCCTGCAATAAGAAGAGCCCGGTCGGACCAGGCGTAAGCACTCCGAAGCTTAAGTTAGTAGTTTAGAGAGAATGTGCTTTACAGAGATAATGGTGTGGATTCAATACCTGGTACCATCGTATGCTGGGCTATTTATATGAGATAGTTGAGGGACACTCGAGTGCCTGGGGGATGATTACTGGCTGTCAGAGTAGGTATTCGGCGACATGACATGTAGCAGGTGATAGGCATGGGTGCTACCTTGTGTCAGGCGGCTGATGGGACCGGCGGTCACATCAGCCGATCGGTCATGATCGCTGCCTAGGAGCTCGTGTCTGATACCTTTAGCTGATGGGCTTTGGGCCCTGCCAGTTAAGTGGGCCGGCTGAATGGGCCTTAAGGCAAATGATATTTGCTGTGTTATCACTTGTCCCCCCTCAACAGGTCCGATCGGGCACAGAATTGCCTTAGTTGATCCGTTCGGATGGAATCAGTAGGAGAGAGGTCGCTCCGATCGAATGAGATAACCCTGCAGTAAGAAGAGCCCGGTCGGACCAGGCGTAAGCACTCCGAAGCTTAAGTTAGTAGTTTAGAGAGAATGTGCTTTACAGAGATAATGGTGTGGATTCAATACCTGGTACCATCGTATGCTGGGCTATTTATATGAGATAGTTGAGGGACACTCGAGTGCCTGGGGGATGATTACTGGCTGTCAGAGTAGGTATTCGGCGACATGACATGTAGCAGGTGATAGGCATGGGTGCTACCTTGTGTCAGGCGGCTGATGGGACCGGCGGTCACATCAGCCGATCGGTCATGATCGCTGCCTAGGAGCTCGTGTCTGATACCTTTAGCTGATGGGCTTTGGGCCCTGCCAGTTAAGTGGGCCGGCTGAATGGGCCTTAAGGCAAATGATATTTGTTGTGTTATCACTTGTCCCCCCTCAACAGGTCCGATCGGGCACAGAATTGCCTTAGTTGATCCGTTCGGATGGAATCAGTTATGGAGATTCCCGATCCGAAGACGCGTACTGGCGCGCTTTTTGAATTTGAAGGGCGCTTTTTCTGAAGCGACGCGCCTGCTGAGACAGCTATTTTCCTTTAATGCAGTGAGCGTACCGAGGGCGACGCTTTGCTCTTCGCAGAGACATAATGTCCTTTGACACATGGCGCTTGTTGAATGGCGCGTTGCTTGGCGTTTTCGAGAAGCTTCAGTCTATAAATAGGGAACTTTGCAGAGTATTTCCTCTTTCATTTTCGAAATCCCTAGCGAAGCTCTGTCAAAACTCCTTCTTGAATCTCATATTTCTGCAAACATCTTCTTGTTTCTTCGAATTCCTTGAGTTCATTCTGTCAAGTAAGTAACTTTTTTCCCCTTCTTTGCTTTCTTCGTGGTTTTCGTCCTTTGCTTTCTTTCCATACCCATCTCATTTAGACAAAAGAGAGTTGCACTTTTCCTTTCATATTTTTGTTGAAGATGGCCTCCAGTAGTGATGAGGTGCTAGACACAAGCTTTTTGGAGTGGTATGAGAATAAACCATCCGTCGCACTGCATTCTCGCCTGACCGCTGAGGAGGTGGCCGAAATTCCCTCCAAATATGGCCTTTCTGATGAGATAAAGGTGTTGGCCTGCCCTGAGTCGATGGCGGTGACAGAAGGGCCCTTTGGTCAAGATGGCGGAGAGTGGTTCGTCTGCCACCTGTGGAGCCTTGATGCAGGCCTGAGGTTCCCGTTGGGCGCCTTTGAGACAGCGGTGCTGAGGGGGTATGGTCTCGCCCCTAACCAATTACATCCGAACGGCTGGAGATCGGTGGCGTGCTTCAAAATCCTATGCCAAATTGAAGTGGTAGCGCCGACCTTGGAGCTTTTCACTCACTTCTTCTATATTTCGGGTCGGAGCGACGGCACGGAGTATTTCTTTACAAGCCGCCCAAAGAGGAAGTTAATGTTCGTCCCCACTTCCATGAAAGGGTACAGAGAACGGTACTTCTTGGTGGGGAGGAAAGGCAGGTTTGGGGTGCGCCTAACCCGATCGGCCAGGGTCGAGACCTTGAGGGACTTAGCCGCCGGTCAGGAATTCTTCGAAAACGACATAGAGAAACTGATGGCCGCCGTCGGCAGGAATGAAGGGCCTTACGAGTCCAAATTCCTTTTGCGGACACTGCTCGGCTCGCCCGATTTTCAGGAGGCTGAGGACGTAGAACGTGAGCGTTAGGATCAGAAAAAATCCAATCATCGTGCATCAGATCATTCATTGCACTTTATTAATGTTTTATAAAGAGAATTTGTGTCCCAAAAAAACTTATCTCGCTTATTTTTTGTTGTGCAGCTGAGATGGCTGGTGGGAGTGATGCATCCAAGCAGCTCGGCGAGAAGATCAAGCAAAAACGTGAGGCCGAGCGGAGAGCTCAAGAGCAGAGGAAGAGGAGGAAGATCGTGCCCGCGTCGGAGCTGCAATCTTCTCGGGCAGCTGCTGGTGCTTCCGCAACAACTCCTGCCATCGCGGCCGTCCCGATCTCCTCGGCACCCCCCGCTGCCACGACTACATCAGCGGCGCCTTCCTCTACTGCAGCCGGGCCAAAGATTGTGCTTCGAAGGGAGGCTCTTCCTCCACCGGTGCGTCCAAAGCGCCACACTCTTCAGGATGAGTCAGATGAAGACGATCAGCCGATCGGTCCTGCGATCCGAGAGGCGGAGGAGGCCGCTAAAAGGAAAAAAGCCGATGAAGTGGCTAGAAAGAAGGTTGCTGAGATGATAGCCGAGTCCGACGCACTGATTGCCGCCAGAGGGAAGACCATTCTACGTGGCGAATCTCCACGGCGATCTAGCGATCGACGGCCGGCTCCCATGAAGGACGTTTTGAGGGAGAACTTCGGTGATGAATGGTCAGTAGGTCAAGTGGCCAACTTCATTTGCCGTGGTCTTCTTCGGGATGAAGATCATCGGGACGCCGGGGACGCTAGCCAACTCAACAGAGAGGTTACGGCTATCAATCAACAGTTAATAGACGTAAGGACTCATCGTTTTGTTGCTGGTGTTAAATTACACCTCTGTGTCTGATGAAGTTATTCTTGATTTTGTGTAGGCTACCAGGAGGGCACAGCGGCTGCACATGATGGCCGGTCTGTGGAGAGGAAGGGCCGAGTCGGGCGCCGCAGCCAAGGCGGAGGCGAACACACGCTATGAAGCAGCCAAGAAAGAGGCCTCCGACCTTCGAGCTGAGGCGGCCAAGCTGGAGGAGCGGTATGCTGCTTCTCAGTCGGAGACAGTAGCCTTGAGGAAGGAGGCTCACCAGAGTGCTCAGGAGCTGAAAGCTCGGCAGGGCGAGGCCGACAGGCTGAAGGGCGAAGTTGCCCGCCTATCCGCAGAGTGTGGACAACTGAGGCGGTTCGAGGCAGATGCAAGCCGACTGGATGCCGAATGCAGAGAGTTGGTTGCTGAGAACGCCAGGTTGAAGACAGAGGTGGAGTCCTTGAAGGCATCGGCAGCAGAGAACGAGGCTTCCTATATGAAGATTCTTGAAATGGAGCTTGCCAACCAAAAGGAGCGCCTGATCGATGAGTTGGCAGACACCCAGGTGGGGCTGTTGTCTCGGCTAGTTCATGAAGCTGGGCAGCGCTTCCCCGGGGTGGATCTGTCATGGATGGATGACCCGGCCTCATTGCCTGCTCCTCCAAGCAGTGACGACGACGAAGGCGCTCCCGAGGGGGAAGTCATCGAGAGAACTTCTGGAGAAGGTCCCTCACTTCTGCCGACTGTTCAAGAGGTTTCATCTGAAGTGGGGCCTGTGGCATCTTCAACCCCTGAAGCCGAAGTGGAGGTTCCCCCTGCACCTGAAGCTGAGCCAGTGGCGCCTTCTTCCACTGGGCCTGTCTCTGAAGGGGGGCAGTATCTGTACCGTTAGCTGCCGACCCTTCTCAAGCCACGGCCGATCCGATCGTTGAACAGGTCGTTGAGCCTCCTGGCGAAGTGGAGGTTGTAAATATAGATAGTTAGCTTAGGGATTTAGATCAGCTTATTTTTACTTATTATTATTATTATTATTTTTTTTTTTGTAACAATTCTTTATAAATTGTATATTGGAGGCATTTTGTATTAATAAGATTGCCTAATTCTGCAAATCAATATATACATAAGTTTGTACTAATATTTGCAATATGATCGAGCTAATTAAAACTCGTAATTAAAATTTGCATTAAATTTCACAAGTACTTCCTGAATTCGAATAGCGTCGAAGCTAAGTGACCGATCGGGTCAGTCTGTCTTTTTTAGATCGTTTTGCTAAGTGATACTCATAAAGCTGCATAAGGGTTGCATAGCTGAGCTATATGATACTCGTAGAATCGCATAGTTATTGCGAAATCGAGTTGAGTGATACTCGTAGGACTGCATGAGAATTGCATAGCCGAGAATACTCGTAATATTGCATAACAATTGCATAACCGAGCGAGAGAAGTTAGATCCTCTATAATAGGGATAATACTCGGGGAGGTAAGATCCTCCGTCACGTCAGATTCGCTTTTGTAGCTTGAGACGGGCATCAAGCCTAATCGTAGAACGCTAAACTACGCATTAATTGAACGAATATGAAAGAAGGAACCTTTTTATTAATCAGGCAATTGCCAGGTTCTGATACATTATATGACATGGTACTTCTTGAGTACTTCAACATTCCAGCTTCTGGGGACCTCTCGCCCTTCAACAGTTCGGAGCCTATAAGTGCTCGGGCTTAGGACTTTAGATACCTCATAGGGCCCTTCCCAATTTGGCATTAGCTTTCCCACTCCGGCGTTTCCCGAGCCTAGTTCTGCCTTTCTGAGTACCAGATCGCCTACATTGAAGGTTCTAGACCTTACCTTAGCATTGTGATATCTGGCCACTCTTTGTTTATAGGCAGCGATCCTGGCGTAGGCGTCCTCCCTCTTTTCTTCGATGAGATCTAAGTCTTGGCATCTCTCTTGAGTGTTCATCCGCTCAGAGTAGAGAGCCGATCGGTAAGAAGGGAGGCCGACCTCCACAGGAATCATTGCTTCGGAGCCGTAAACAAGAGAAAATGGCGTCTGATGAGTGTCTGTCCTGGGGGACGTTCTATATGTCCACAGGACACTCTGCAGTTCTTCAGTCCAGTTGCCTTTGGCTTGACCCAGTCGCTTCTTCAATCCCTCCAAGATGGTCCGATTGGAGACCTCAGTCATTCCGTTGCTTTGGGGATGAGCGACAGATGTGAACTTTAGTTTGATGTTCAAGCCTTGGCAAAAGTTTCTGAAAATGGAGCTGTCGAACTGCTTGCCATTATCTGCAATAAAAACATTGGGTAAGCCATACCTGCAGATGATGTTCTTCCATGTAAAGCTCTTGACCCTCTCGGCTGTGATGGTGGCCACCGGCTCAGCCTCAATCCACTTGGAGAAGTGGTCTACTGCCACTATGAGGAACTTCATCTGCTTTTTGCCTTGGGGAAAAGGTCCCAAGATGTCCATCCCCCATTGGTCGAATGGCCATGCAATTCCGATCGGCTGTTGGTCTGCTCCATGCTGCCTTATAATCCTGCCATGAATTTGGCATTGCGGGCATATCCTTACTTTCTCCTGGGCATCCTTGAGCATGCTAGGCCAGTAATATCCCGTCTGAAGGGCCTTTCTCGACATGGCTCTGCTTGCCTCATGCGCACCGCATATGCCCTCGTGGAGCTCTCTGAGGATGTAGTCCCCCTCTACCTCCGACACGCACTTTAGCCAAGGGTGACTGAAAGCTTTTTTGTACAATTCACCGTTAATGATGGAGTAATTGAGAGATTTTCGAGATACCTTTCGAGCTTCGTCCTTGTCCTCGGGCAGTCGTCCTGTCTGGAGGAACTGCATAATTGGGCTCATCCAGGTTTCACTCTCTTGGTCGATCTCCATCATCTCCGGTTCGTCTAGGGAGGAGGAAGTCTGGTCTACAACGGCAATGTTTTCTTCTATGACACTTTGTGCGGAAGCAGACATCTTAGCTAGCCGATCGGCTTCTGCAGTTTGGTCTCACGGGACTTTCTGTAGCACCCATTCCGATCCAGCCTCTTCCAGTTTTGCGAAAGCAGTCTTGACTTTGGCCAGGTACTGGATCATCGTGGCCTCACGTGCTTCGAAAGTCCCCAAAATTTGACTGGTGACCAGCTGGGAGTCTCTCCTGATGGCCACTGACTCCGGTCGGATTGCATGGAGCAGTCTCAGCCCTTGAAGGAGCGCCTCGTACTCTGCCACATTATTAGAAGCTTTAAAATTAAGCTTTATGGCGTACCTTATTGTGATGCCCAAAGGGCCTTTTATTACTATGCCGACGCCTCCTCGAGTGTCGTTTGCTGTGCCGTCCACTGTCATTTCCCAGTTTTGTGGCTTGGGCTGACTTGATGGTTCCTCACCCGCAAATTCAGCAATGAAATCTGCCAAAGCTTGGGCCTTTATAGCTTTTCTGGGTTCATATCTGACATCCCAGGACTGTAGCTTAATCGCCCATCCCACCATTTTGCCTTCCAGATCGGGCGTCTGGAGTATCTTACTTAGAGGATGACCCGATCGGACGACAATTGTGTGCGCCTCGAAGTAAGGTCTCAACTTCCTTGCACACATCATGAGGGCAATAATGAGCTGCTCAACCGGTCCCTTTCTCAGATCTGCACCTCTCAGTACTTCACTTACGTAGTACACGGGTAGCTGTTGGGTATCTTCTTCTCGGACCAAAGCACCTGCAACAGCTTCCTTAGAGGTGGCTAAATAGAGGTATAAATTTTCACCTGGTACCGGTCGGCTGAGCAGCGGCGGGTTGGTGAGGAATGCCTTCAGCTCTTCGAAGGCTTGCTGGCAGTCTTCCCCCCAGACAAAAGTTTCGCTCTTCCTTAGCTTCTTGAAAAAAGGCGTACAGCGCTTGGCTGAAGAGGAAATGAATCGTCCCAAGGCTGTTATTCTTCCATTCAGCTTCTGGACGTCATTTATGCTCCTGGGGGGTTGCATCTCGAGGATGGCCTTTATTTTTTCTGGATTTGCCTCAATCCCTCGTTGAGAGACTAGGAATCCTAGGAATTTTCCTGATGGTACCCCGAAGACGCACTTCTCGGGGTTGAGCTTCATCTGGAACTTATTTAGGGTGTCAAAAACTTTTGCCAGATCGGCTGGATGTTCCTCGGCGCTTCGGCTCTTGACGATCATGTCGTCAACATATACTTCGACATTCTGCCCGATCTGGTCTTTAAAAATCTTGTTCATCAGGCGCTGATATGTGGCCCCAACATTTTTCAGTCCGAACGGCATCATCCTGTAGCAGAACGTTCCGTCGTCTGTGATGAAGCTGGTTTTCTCCTGATCAAGGAGCCACATCAGAATTTGGTGGTAGCCGGCATATGCGTCCAGAAGAGAGTAAATGGCATGGCATGCTGTGGCGTCTACCAATTGGTCTATACTTGACAAGGGATAGCTGTCTTTGGGGCATGCCTTATTGAGGTCGGTGAAGTCGACACACATTCGCAGCTTGCCAGACTTCTTCTTGACCAACACCACATTAGCCAGCCATTCAGGGTAGTCTACCTCTCTGATAGTTCCGGTCTTGAGTAGCCTATCAATCTCTTCTGAAATGAACTTCCTCCGATCGGGCGCGTGCCTTCTCAACTTTTGGCGGATCGGAGGGAAACTCGGGTCCACATTTAACTTGTGGGTGATTATTTTAGGGTCCACGCCAGTGATATCCTCTGGCTTCCAGGCAAAAGTCGCTTGATTGATGGTCAAGACGTGCATGATAGCTTCTTCAGTTGTTCTATTCATGCTTGTCCCCACCTGAACACTTTTGCCTTTATCGAGCGACCTGGCCTTTGTGGCTTCTGCTGGGTCCATCCTGGGCCTTTCCGCCTGCTCTTGCTGTTCGAGGCCTGGCTCTACGACCATCGCTTCTCGTTGCTGCTTTATCATGGTGATATAAGCCTCCCTGGATGCTTTCTGATCACCTCTCAAGATGGCGACGCCTCCTGTGGTCGGAATCTTCATCACCATGTATCGGATGGAGGTCACAGCTCCGGTCTGGAAAAGCAGTGGTCTGCCAAAAATGGCGTTGTAGGCAAATGTCATGTCCACAACCATGAAAATTACCTTACAAGCATGAGCTATTGCTTCTTGGCCGAGCTCGACAAAAAGCTCTACAGATCCCGCCACGGGGATGGTAGCATTGCCCAGGCCGATCAGAGGAGTGGCGTTCGGCTTCAGTTCTCCGATCGGAAGTCCCATGGCTCGGTAGGCCTGGAGGGTTAGGACGTTGACAGCACTGCCGTTGTCCACCAAGATTCTTTTGACATTGAAATTGTTTATCCGAGCTCTTACAACGAGAGCGTCCTCATGTGGAAACAGGACGTCTCGTGCGTCTTCGCTGGAAATGGTGACCGAGGCAGGCTGCTCGGCCTGTCGGGAGAGGTAGACGCCTTTCCCCTTCCCCTTTTTGGGGAGATCCTCTCCATAGGATGACCCTCCGGTGATCACGTTTATGACCCCGGCATAGGGTCTGGCCGGGTCGGCGTTTCTGGGATTCCTGCGCTCATCATCGTCGTCTGAGTCAGGGTCGTCCCTGCGAGGCTTCGGATGTCTACAGGGTTCATCCCCTCTGGCCGGGCCTGTGAATCTCCTGAGGGCCCCACGGCGTATCAGCCTTTCAATTTCTTTTTTTAGCGAAGTGCACTCGTCGGTTAAATGACCGACGTCTCTGTGGAAATCGCAATATTTGCTCGGGTCCCTCGCATCCCGACTTCTTCCGGAGAGGTCTCTGGGCCAGTTGACTCTGCGGTGCTTTTCTTTGATCCACATTAACACCGCAGTCGGGGTAGCATTGAGAGGAGTGTACGTCCTCTCGGCCCGGTCGTCTGGACGCGGGTTCCGGTCTCCTCCCGATCCCCTGGCTTGGCCTGAATTTCTGGAACTTTGAGCTCCATCTTGGCCTTTAGATGTCCGATCGGAAGTGGAGGCTCTTTGAGTAGAGCGATTGTCCGGATATTATAAGCGGTCCAGGACGCTGGTCCTTCCTCTGCTTTTGGACCCGAGAGCATCATCCAACTGGATGTGTTGCCTAGCCCTCTCCATTAGCTCAGCGAAGCTGGATGGGGGTCTTGTTGTAAGCGACTCGAAAAGTGGTCGGTCAGTGGTGCCCCCTTGTAAGGCGGTAGTCGCCATCTCCACACTGACGTTTCTTACTTCAGACATGGTAGCCTGAAACCTGTCGATGTAGTCTCGAAGACTTTCATCGGTTCTTTGGTAAAGATTGCACAGGTCGTTCACCGTTTTGGGTGCGCGTGTTTGCACAATGAACCTCATAGTGAACAGCTCCTTTAACTGTCTGAACGACGTAACGGATCCCATGGGCAGCTCATGGAACCATGTCAATGCATCCCCACCCAAAGTGGTGGGAAAAACCCTACAGGCTATTCTTTCGTCATAAGTATATACCTGTACCTTGGTCAAGTACTCTGCCAAGTGCGTGGCAGGATCTGTTTTGCCTGTGTACCTTTCCATGACCACATCTCGCCACCTAGGGGGGAGCTCAGCATCGGTGATCTCTCTGCAGAAGGGAGAAGCAGTGTTCCCACAAGTATTTCCTTCGAATGTGCCCCTTTTGGGCGCGAGGATACCAAACTGCTTGAGCTTCTGCATAAACCACTGGTCCTGCTTGTTCGGCGGATTCTGTTTGCTCAGGGTCGTGGCGGTAGATTTGCCACCCTTGTGTTTTCTCGTTTGGCCGCGACTTGGGGTGCACATGTGGGACACATCATCCCTCGTAGACAGAGTAGCAGACCTGTTGCTGTAGGGAGAGGCCCTACTTGCAGATACTATCTGCTTCCCCTTGTCGCTCTTGCCTGGGGTTCTATTTGCAATTTTCCTGGCTCCCTGAACTCGGGATTCATTAATAATGACCCCTTTGTTCCTGTTTCTTCTGAAGTCTTCGCCCCCGAGGTAATTCTCTTGGGCTCTTTCAGAGGCGATTGGCATCTTACCCTTCTTGAGGGTTTGGACAATGCTTTTTGTAAAGTCATTGAGAATAGCGCGCATGTCTCTCACAGTGATAGGGGTGTCCTCTGGTTGCCTTATTGCGGCATCATCGAATTCGGGAAGGAGGTTCGCCCTTGTGGGGGGCCTGGCGGGCGCTTCCCTCCTTCTCGAGGTGCCTGATATGGCACGAGTGTCGTCGTCGTGGTCGAGGTCCATGGGGGTCGTATTCTCATTGGATCTTGAGTTCGCCATCTCTCAACGAAAGCACCAAATGATAAATCCAAGAATGTCTTTATCTGTAGAAGAGAGGTCGCTCCGATCGGATGAGATAACCCTGCAGTAAGAAGAGCCCGGTCGGACCAGGCGTAAGCACTCCGAAGCTTAAGTTAGTAGCTTAGAGAGAATGTGCTTTAGAGAGATAATGGTGTGGATTCAATACCTGGTACCATCGTATGCTGGGCTATTTATATGAGATAGTTGAGGGACACTCGAGTGCCTGGGGGATGATTACTGGCTGTCAGAGTAGGTATTCGGCGACATGACATGGAGCAGGTGATAGGCATGGGTGCTACCTTGTGTCAGGCGGCTGATGGGACCGGCGGTCACATCAGCCGATCGGTCATGATCGCTGCCTAGGAGCTCGTGTCTGATAACTTTAGCTGATGGGCTTTGGGCCCTGCCAGTTAAGTGGGCCGGCTGAATGGGCCTTAAGGCAAATGATATTTGCTGTGTTATCACTAATATTAACGCATAAATCGTTAATTATACTTTATGCACAACAAATGAAAAAGGCTCTGCGTTAAGTTTTCAACATATATATAATTAATATTAAAAATAATAAAAGATATACATTTTGGTTTTTATGCTTTTTTTTTATAAAAAAATATTCTAGTTTTTATATTGTTAGCTATTTAATAATTTAGTCCAATAAGAAAATATTAAATGATTGTATATAATACAATTAAATATTTAATTTTTGATAGGTATATATATAAATGTGATGCAGTTTTGAAAATGTTCATAACTAAAATGAAACAACCAATAAATTATATTTTGGATTGAAGAATTTCAAATTACTGATAAGAGATTTATTTTATTATTATATTTTTTGAATGAATTGAGTATGAGATTATTATCTCCCTAAATTTATTAAAAATAGGTTATTTTCTTAAAAAAAAAGTTTGTCACATCATGAGTAATACATAAAAAAATATATATCCGACGAATAAATAGCCACATAAAGAAATATAACATATTAATAAGTTTATTTCATATAATTTTTAATAAAATAAAAGATATTACTAATACTTTTTATAGATACGATGGAATAATATGACATTTTATTAGTTAACGGTAATAATTTATTAGGTAGTGTATGTATTATTCTTTAAAAAAAATATATAAAAAAATAGCTAGACTTTTTATTTTATACGATGTTGGTGACTAGAGGTGAGCAAAAAAATCGTTGGACGTGATTAACCGAGAAACCGAACCGAAATCGATCCGAAAAATAGGTTAACCGAACCGATTTTTATGGTTAATTGTTAGTTTTTTATAAAAACCGATTTTAATGGACTGATTTTTATTTTTTAGCTTAAAAATCGTTTAACCGAACCGAAACCAATACATGAACATCCATATATTTTATTAATTTTATTTCACTCTTTTTTATTTTTATTATAATTTTTTATTTCATTATTTTCATATTTAATTATTTATATCCTTTTAATTTTCATTTACTTTAAAATATTTCAATTTCATTTTAGTTTTTTTAAAGTTATTTTAGTTAATTTATTAATTGTTCAATATGTACATATTTAATATTTCTTATTCTTTCCTAAAATATCAATTTTTCATTAATTAAAATCAAAATATATTCAAAAAATTATGTAAAATTAATATATTAACTAAAATTTTCAAAAAATAAATTTTTAATATATGTGAAAATAATTTTTTTTGAATATTTTTAGTTTATATTTGTTGTCTGGACATCATATTTAATTATTATGTTGAATTATGTTTGTTTTCTAATTTTAAATTTTAAGTATCTTTAACAAATTAATTTTTTATGAATGCATTTTATAATTATAATGGTTAACCGAAAAATATTGGTTAACCGATCCGAAAATCTGAAACTGATGGACTGGTTAACCGATAGTAATGGACTGGTTAATGGACTGAAATTTCAAAAAACCGATATTAATGGACTGGTTTTTTTTTGGGGCTCATGGACCGGTTAACCGGTCCATGCTCACCCCTATTGGTGACCATATGTATATACTATATGCACATGTTTTGGAGACAGAAAAGCAGTGGTCGGTACACTCTGGTTTAATTATAAAACTAAAAAATATGCAAAAATCGGATTTAAATGTATATTTATTATTGATAAAGCCTAAGACATCTTTATCTGAGAGAGAGAGAGAGAGCAAGCCGATCGGATGAGAAAACCCTGCAATAAGAGGTGTCCGGTCGGATTAGGCGTAAGCACTCCGAAACTTAGTAGTTTAGAGAGAGAAAGTGCTTTTAGAGATAGAATGTTTGGATTTCAAATACCTGGTGCCATCGTTGGCTGGGCTATTTATATGAGATGATTGAGTGGCACTTGAGTGTCTGGGGAGTAATTACTGGCTATCAGAGTAGGTATTCGGCGACATGAAAGGGAGCAGGTGGTAGGCTTGGGCGCTGCCTTGGAGCTCGTGTCTATTACTCTTGGTTATTAGGCTTTGGGTCTTGCCAGTTGAATGGGCCGACTGAATGGGCCTTAGAGCAAATGATTTTTGCTGTGTTATCACTTGTCCCCCCCTCAACAGGTCCGATCGGGTATGAATTTGCCTTTTGTAGGTCTGTTCACATGAAATCAGTTCTGAATTTTCCCGATCTGAAGACGCGCGTTGGCGGGATTTTTGAAACTGGGAGGCACTTTTTCTGAAGAGACGCGCATGCTTGGACAGCTGTTTTCATTTAATGTCGCGCGTATTCCAAGGGTAACTCTTCGTTCTGCGTACAGCTATAATGTCTCTTGACACGTGGCGCTCTTCTAGTGGCGCGACGGTTGGCGTGCTCCGGAAGCTCTAGCTTATAAATAGGGGATTTCAAAGGAATTTCCTCTTTACTTTTGCAATCCTTAACGAAGCTCTGCCAAAATTTCTTCTCAACTCCCAGATCTCTGCAATTATCCCTTGCTTCTTCTTCAAATTTCTTAAGTCTTTTTTATCAAGTAAGTAATTCTTCCTCTTTGCTTTCTGCTTCATTTCGCCTTTCACTTTCTTTCTGCATCCACTCCATTTAGAAGTTAGATAATTGCACCTTTCCTCCGTTCTCTCTTGTTGAAGATGGCTTCCAGCAGTAGTGAGGTGCTAGACAAAAGTTTTTTGGATGGGTATGAGAACAAACCAGCCGTCGAGCTACACTCTCGATTGACCGCTGTGGAGGTGGCTGAAATCCCCTCCAAATACAGCTTGCTCGATGACGTATCCGTGGCGGCCTGCCCAGAATCGATGGCGGTGACAGATGGACCCTTTGGCAAAGATAACAATGAGTTGTTCATTTGTCACCTCTGGAGCTTAGATGCAGGCCTAAGGTTCCCGCTAGGCGCCTTCGAGATGGCGATATTGGAGGGGTATGGGATCGCCCCTAATCAGTTGCATCCGAACGGGTGGAGATCGGTGGCGTGCTTCAAAATCCTCTGCAAAATAGAGGGGGTGGCGCCAACTCTGGACCTTTTCACCCATTTCTTCTACATATCGGGTCGGAGCGACGAGACGGAATACTTCTTCACCAGTCGCCCAAAGAAGAAGCTGATGTTCATCCCTACCTCGATGAAGGGGTACAAGGAGAGATACTTTCTGGTGGGGATGAAGGGCGGGTTTGGGGTGCGCCTCACCCGATCAGCTAGAGCCGAAATCTTGAAAGACCTGGCAGCCGGTCAGCCCATGTATGAGGGCGATATTAAGAAGCTGATGGATACCGTGAGCAGGCAGGGAGAACATTATCAGTCCAGCTTTCTCCTGACCACGCTGTTTGGCTCTTCTAGCTCCGAAGGCGTTGAGGACGCAGAACGTGAGCATTAGGATCGGGGAGAAAACATTGTCATTATGCATCAATCATGCATTGCATTTGATTTAGCTGGAATTTTTAGTCTGAGAAACTTATCTTGTTTATTGTCTATTTGCAGCTGAAATGGCTGGTGGAAATGACATGTCCCAGCACATCCTTGGTCGGGCTGTTGTTAAAAGGGAGGCCAAGCGAAAAGCCAAAGAGGAGAGGAAAAGGCGGAAGCTCTTGCCTGCCTCTGAGGTGCAGAAACTGCGGTAGAACGTTGCTTCTGGGGTCCCGCTTGTCGCCGTCCCGATCTCTGTCGCTCCTCCCTCAACAGCCATCGCGACCTCAAATTGCCAATCTCCAGTCAGTACAGCTCCTCCGGTCGGTGGTCCTAAAGTAGTAGATCAGTCCCTCCGCCGACGGAGAGTTATCCTCGGGAACGAGCCGGAGGAGGAGGAGGAAGGGTCTGGGGATGTCTCTCTTCCCGACCTGCAAGTTTTGAGGGAGACGGCCCAGGTGGGGGTAACCCGATCGTCTAAGGCCGAGAGAAGGCAGGCCGAAGAGGCATCCAGAAGACAAGCTGCTGCTGCAGCCAGCAAAGGCAAGGCTGTCATGCCAAGTGATCCACCTCGACGAACGGACAGGCGACCTACGCTATTGCAGGACTTCTTGAAGGAGAACTTTGGCCATGACTGGTCAACGAGCAACAAAACAGTTGCCAGTTATCTCTGCCGGGGTATTCACCAAGAGGACGACTACAAGGCTATGGGAGACCCTGGTTCACTCGCTCGGGAGTGGAGTATATTCAATCAGCAGGTTTTAGAGGTAAAATTCTTCTCTTGCTTGAGGTTGTTCTTTCGCTTTTGCAGCTGATTAGAAGGGGCCAGCACCTACATGGCATTGGTGGCCTTGCTGAGGCCAGGGCAAGGGAGGCTGGGAAGGCGAGAGGAGAGGCTGCCGCTCAACGGGACTCCGCCCATCAAGAGAACTCCACACTTCGCCTGGAGGTTGTAGGTCTTCAAAAGGAGGTCTCCGATTTTCGGGAGCAGGTGGTGGTCGCGAGGAGAGAGGCCAGTCGCCATGCCGAGGAGCTGAGGTCGAGGCTTGCTAAGTCCGATCATCTGAAGGGTGAAGTGGGACGCCTAATAGCCGATAGTGCTCAGTGCCACAAATTTGAGGCAGAGGCGACCAGGTTGGGCGGCGAGTGCAAAACTCTAAGTACTGAGAAGGCTAAGGCTCTGGAGGAGAGAGATCAAGCTGTGGCGGAGTGCGATCGTCTTCGTGCCACTCTGGTGAACAAAGAGGCCACCTGGGGGAGGAAGTTTGAAGAGGGACTCGCCTCTCGAGAGGAGCAGCTGCTTAATCAAATGGGAAAGGCTCAGGCGAAATTACTGTCGCGGCTGATTCATGAAGCGGGTAGACGCTTCCCTGATGCCGATCTCAACTGGATAGAGGATCCTACAGCTTTGCCTGATCCGCCGTCCAGTGACGATGAAGGGGATGCTCCTAGAGAGGGAGCTTCCGATCAGGTCTCTTTGCCCCAGGCTCAAAGAGACGCGCCACCCGAGGCCGATGTCAACATGCCTCCACCTGTCGAGGTTGTCTCCGAAGGGGCAGCTAAGCCTTCTCAGTCTACATTCGAGCTTTCTCAGGCCCTATCCGCTCAAAATGTAGAGACACCTTCTGAGCCCCCTGACTCAATAGAGATTGTAGATATAGAGACATAGATTAGAAGTTGTATATGTGTACAAATTGTATGACGTTTTTATTTTTCCTTTACAATGAATAATATATTCTTCGCCATTTAACTTTGTTTTACGTAAGTTGTGATTTTGACCGTGCATTCGTAAATCTCTGAAAAAAATTGCATGAAATTTGCAAAGTTCACTAAAGTGCGTATAACTTGCTATTGTGAAATAATTCAATAAAGCTGGGTACTTCCTGAATTAGAATATTCTTCAAGACCAGGCTCAATCTGGATTGGGAGCATCGTCGATCCTATCAGATCGGGATGGTCTGCGCAATTTCGGATTGGGGTGTCCGATTTAGCGAATGAGCCACCCGACCTTTGCATTTTTGGTTCGGAGCAAGTGTCGAACCCAGTGCATGAGCCCTTCAAGTTGCATAAAAATTGCATAATGGGGCTGAGTGATACTCATAAAATTGCATGAAAATTGCATAATCAAGTTAGACAGTACTCGTAAAGCTGCATAAAGGTTGCATAATCGAGATAGGTGATACTCGTAAAGCTGCATAAAAATTGCATAATCGAGCCAGGGAGATGAGATCCTACATAATGCAAACACTTGGGGAGGTTAGATCCTCCATCATGACAGATTTAGGGAAGTGAAAGAAAGAATCTCTTTATTAATTAGGCAATTGCAAAATTCTAATACATTATTAGAGATGGTACTTTTTGAGTACTTCCACATTCCAGCTTCTGGGGACATCTTGGCTTTCTACAGTTCGGATCCTATAAGTGCTCGGGCTTAAGACTTTGGAGACCTCGTAGGGTCCCTCCCAATTTGGCATTAGCTTGCCCACCCCGGCATTTTCCGAACCTAGGTCTGCCTTTCTGAGTACCAGATCGCCGACGTTGAAAGTTCTTGACCTTACTTTAGCATTGTGGTACCTGGCAACTCTTTGCTTGTAGGCAGCAATCATGGTGTAGGCATCCTCCCTCTTTCCTTCTATCAGATCTAAGTCTTGGCGTCTTTCTTGAGCATTCTCCTGTTCAGAGTAGAGTGCCGATCGGTAAGAGGGAAGGTCGACCTCTACAGGTATCATTGTTTCGGAGCTGTAGACGAGGGAGAATGGCGTTTGATGAGTACCTGTTCTGGGCGAAGTTCTATACGTCCACAGGACACTCTGCAGTTCTTTAGTCCAGTTGCCTTTTTCTTCACCCAGTCGCTTTTTTAACCCCTCCAGGATGGTCCGATTGGAGACCTCAGTCATTCCGATGCTTTGGGGATGAGCGACTGACGTGAACTTTAATTTGATGTTTAGGCCTTGGCAAAAGTTTCTAAAAGTGGAGCTGTCGAACTGCTTGCCATTATCTGCAATAAAAACATTGGGTAGGCCATACCTGCAGATGATATTTTTCCAAGTGAAGCTCTTGAGCCTCTCGGCTGTGATAATAGCTACAGGTTCAGCCTCGATCCATTTGGAGAAGTGGTCCACCGCTACTATGAGGAACTTCATCTGCTTTTTGCCTTGGGGAAAAGGTCCCAGGATATCCAGCCCCCATTGATCGAATGGCCAAGCAACTCCAATCGGCTGTTGGTCTGTCCCATGTTGCCTTATGATCCTCCCATGTACCTGGCACTGCGGGCACTTTCTTACTTTTTCTTGGGCATCTTTGAGCATGCTGGGCCAGTAGTATCCTGTTTGGAGGGCTTTTCTTGCCATAACTCTGCTTGCCTCGTGTGCTCCGCATATACCTTCGTAGAGTTCTCTGAGGATGTAATTTCCATCTTCCTTCGTCACGCATTTAAGCCAAGGGTGGCTGAAAGCTTTCTTGTACAAATCACCGTTAATGATGGAGTAATTAAGGGATTTTTGTGATACCTTTCGAGCTTCGTTTCTGTCCTCGGGCAGCCGACCTGTTTGAATGTACTGCTTGACTGGGCTCATCCAGGTTTCATCCTCTTGATCATTCTCCATCATCTCTGGCTCGTCTAGGGAGGAGGAAGTTTGGTCGACAATGACAATGTTTTCCTCTACAACACTTTGTTCAGAGGCAGACATCTTTGCTAGCCAATCGGCTTCTGAAGTTTGGTCCCTCGGCACTTTCTGGAGCGCCCATTCTGACCCAGTTTCCTCGAGCTTTGCGAAGGCAGCTTTGACCTTGGCGAGGTACTCGATCATGGTGGGTTCTCTTACTTCAAAGGTCCCCAGAAACCTGACTGGTTACCAGCTGGGAATCACTCCTGATGGCTACTGACTCCGGTCGGATTGCGTGGATCAGTCTCAGCCCTTGAAGGAGCGCCTCGTACTCTGCTACATTATTGAAAGCTTTAAAATTAAACTTTATTGCGTACCTTATTGTGATGCCCAAGGGGCCTTTTATTACTATGCCAACACCTCCTCGAGTGTCATTTGCCGCGCCGTCCACCGTTATTTCCCAATTTTGTGGCTTGGGCTGACTCCATGGTTCCTCACCCGCAAATTTAGCAATGAAATCTGCCAAAGTCTGGGCCTTTATAGCCTTTCTGGGCTCGTATCTCATATCTCAGGACTGTAGCTTAATTGCCCATTCCACCATTTTGCCTTCTAGATCGGGAGGCAGTATTCCCGCAAGTGTTTCCTTCGAAGGCACCTTTCTTAGGCTCAAGAAAGCCAAACTGTTTGAATTTCTGCTTGAGCCATTGATCCTCTTTGCTCAGGGTCATAGCGGTGGACTCGTCTTTGTGCTTTCTCATGTGGCTGCGGCTCGGAGTGCACATATAGGACAAGTCGTCCCTTATGAAGGGAGTAGTGGACCTGCTGGTGTAAGGGGAGCCCCTGTTCGTGGACATCATCTATTTCCCCTTGTCATACCTCCCTGGGGTTCTGACGGCGCCCCTCCGAGTGCCCTGAGCTCAAGGCTCATTAATGATGATTCCCTTGTTTCTATTCCTTCTGAAGTCTTCTCTCGTGAGGTATTCCTCCTGGGCTCTTTCAGAAGTAGCTGACATCTTACCTTTCTTGAGCATTTGGACGATGCTTTTGGTGAAATCGCTGAGGATAGCGCGCATGTCTCTCACGGTGACAGGGGTATCCTCAGATTGCCTCATGGTGGCATCATTGAATTCGGGAAGGAGGTTGGTCCTCGTAGGGGACCTGGTGGGCCTTTCCCTCCTTCTCGAGGTACCTGATCTGGCACGAACATTATCGTCATGATCAAGGTCCATGGGGGTCGTGTTCTCGTTAGATCGTGAGTTCGCCGTACTCTCAATAAAAGCACTAAATGATAAAGCCTGAGACGTCTTTATCTGAGAGAGAGAGAGAGAGAGCAAGCCGATCGGATGAGAAAATCCTGCAATAAGAGGTGCCCGGTCGGACCAGGCGTAAACACTCCGAAACTTAAGTTAGTAGCTTAGGGAGAGAAAGTGCTTTTAGAGATATAATGTTTGGATTTCAAATACTTGGTGTTATCGTTGGCTGTGCTATTTATATGAGATGATTGAGGGACACTTGAAAGCCTGGGGAGTGATTACTGACTGTCAGAGTAGGTATTCGGCGACATGAAAGGGAGCAGGTGGTAGGCATGGGCGCTGCCTTAGAGCTTGTGTCTATTACTCTTGGTTATTAGGCCTTGGGCCTTGCCAGTTGAATGGGCCGGCTGAATGAGGCTTAGAGCAAATGATTTTTGCTATGTTATCAATTATGAAATGGTTGAGATCAAAGATTATTAAGATCGGATGACGCACGCTGTAATATACTAAGGCCCCGTTTGGCATAACTTTTCAAATGAAAAAAAGTTGATTATGGGATAAAAATAAGTATTTTGTAAATGCTGATTTTTCAGCTTTTAAGCGCAGCAGATTTAATATTTTTTTAGACAAAAATATTCCTTATTTTTTTTCATAATGACAATTATATCTAATATAAATTTTTTTTTTGCTCTTTCTTTTATCATATCATCCAAAATCATCTGACGTTAAAAATAATTATGTTATTTTTTTCTCTTCTCCTTTTTTTTATAATCCAAAATAATATATATGATTAATTAAGAAAACAATATATATATTTTTAATTTTTTTATGTTATATTTATTTTTATTTAATTATATATGAAAATATATGGTCTTAATAGTTTAGTGAAATAAAAAAATTCAAATAAGTGGGAATTATTATTATTTTTCAGTGAAATTTTGAATATAATATATTAAAATTTTTATATATAATTTTTTATTTTTTATTCTAAAAAATCATTTTTAATTATATAATTTACCAAACAGTTGATAAATATTTTTTATTTTATAAGTTATTTTAAATTTTATTTACCAAACAGTTATCTATTTTTCGACATACATGTTTTTGAAATACAACTTTTTTCAATTGAAAAATCTGTTTTCATAAGTTTTGACAAACTGACTCTAAATGTACCGAATATACACTTGTTAGTGTTGGAGTCTTTTTGTTTTTTTTTTATGTGAATTGAAAATATTAATATTATATTTTTACTTTTTATTTTAAAAACAAAAATCCGTTTTACATATAATAATAAACAGTTAAATACAAGATAGTTGAGCACAATTAAGTTGTCCTTTTTCTCCAACCAACGAAATAATAAGATGCATGATTCATGATGATGATGCCACCGTAATAATTGATCCTAAATATTAATTATCATACTTCCCCTCATCCACTTATTTCAATCTTTTCATTTGTGGACCATCAATCTTTTAAAATATAAAAAAATTATAAATTCTATATTGTTAAAAATATATATGAAATTACTTTAATTAATAAAATTAATAACTCAAAATCAAATGGTTGAGGTCCTTTAATGCCTTCATAGGCCATAAAAATCGATTTTCTACTACCCACCACCCCCTCCAAAGATATATAATTAATGAAAAATAAATTATTAATGTGACAAAAAAAATGATATTAATGTGATTCTGATTTGATGTTAACCTAACCGGACATTATAATTAAAAATTGCCATTGCCTAGCACTGTGTAAAGAAAAATTAAGTATTAATTCATTAAGCGTTCGTACTAAATGCGCACTCTACACTATATATAAAATGTTGGATAAAATATGGACGAATTTATTGTAAGGCCACTAAATTTGGAAATTTCATAAAAAATTCTATATATATTTTTATTTGCTCCCACTTTAAAAAAATATTTTGTCCCTACATTTATAATTTATAGTCTATAATTTATACAAAGATATGAATCTAAAAATTATTATGTTAGATATTGGGCTAAATAAGGGACAAAAGCTAAATTTATTCATAAACTACATAAAACAATAAATATTTGCCATTGATTTTTTTGGGTTAAAAAATATCCATGTTGCTACTAAAATTACTCATATTTGCCTTTATTTATAAGAACTATGGCAAATATAGATCATTTTATTAACGATAATTATGGAAAAGATGATTTATATTTGCCCCTACCCTTTACAATTAAACAAGGTTAAATATGAGTAATTTTTGTTCGGTTATTTTGGTTTATTCAATTTAATTCGGTTATACAGTTAAAAACTAAATAGACCGAACCAATCAAAGTTTATACACTTTTATTATATAATTAATTAATTAAATTTTTATATTTAAATTAATTATGCTTGCTTAGTTATAAACTTATAGTTATCTATACAATACATAATTACTTTATTATAATAATGTAATATTTGAATTATCATTGGTTTAAGTATAATATTTGAAAGTTGCATTAAAATTTTAAATTTGATATGAAATGAATGATTAATCTAATCAATATTATTTTATTTTTTGAAAATGATTAAATTTTATTTTCAAATTAATGTACATAATAGCATAAAAAAATTAAAATCCAAAATCAAAAAATCTATCCAAGTAAATTGGAACAATTTCAATTATTTTAGTTTAGTTCTCTTCTTAAATTTCAATCAGTCGAATTAATTATCTATAATAAAAAATTAAATTACCATTTTTAAACTAAACCGATCGATTGCACACTCATATATATATATATATAGGAAGTCATACGGGGTTAATTTCACTGGTGGTTATCGAACTTATACCAAAATTACGCAAAAGTAACTAAATAATTTTTTCTTTTAAAAAAGTCATTGAACTTAAAACTAATATACACAAAAGTCATTATGAACGTATTCCGGTCACCGAAAAATCTAGCTGCTTAAAATCATTTCACTGATAGTCATTGAATTTATACCAAAATTACACAAAAGTAACTACATAATTTTTTTCATTCAAAAAAGTTATTAAACTTAAAATCATTATACACGAAAATCATTATGAACAGATTCCGGCTATATTTCGGTGACCGGAATCCGTTCATAATGACTTTTGTGTATAATGGTTTTAAGTTCAATGACTTTTTTGAATGAAAAAATTATTTAGTTACTTTTACGTAATTTTGGTATAAGTTCGATAAATATCAGTGAAATCAACCCATTCATACGGTTATGGAGTTAAATATATCACACTTATAAATTAGGCCATTACTTTGCTAAGTAAAATTCTATAAAGTATAAAGTACTTAAAAAAAAAAGAAAATTCTAATGGTACAATTTTGTCCCCACCACGAAAATCTGACAAAATTACGAAACTGCCTTGAAAGTTCTTTAAAATTTACATTTTGCCCTTAATTACAAAAATACGAATTCTTAAATGAGAAGGAAAGTTCTAAAAATGAAATTAAATATTTTTTATCCAAAATCCACAAATTCACGTTAGTTAAGGGCTTCTCTTTCTGCTGTATATAAATAAATCCACCATCTTTTTCTCTCTTGACCAACTCTCTGTGTACATCTCAATACAGGTAGAGGGTGAGAGAGAGAGAGAGAGAGGGAGCCGAGTCGACTCAGTCCCTGCCCTTCTGACTCGCCCGGATTTCGATTCGGGCTTTGATTGATTTGATTGTTTTCTGTAATTTCGATCTTCGGAGATTTTAAGGTAATTCTTTTTCTTCTTCTTCTTCTTCTTCTTCTTCTTCTCGCTGACATGAAAACTGCAGGTTCTAATTGGATCTTCCTGGTTGGCATTTTGGTTTTAATTGTGATTTTATGTTCTTGTGGTGTTCCTTTTCCCGCGTTTTTTTTGGTGTCGGTGCTATTTGGATCTTAGGCAAATGCAGGGATGTGGATAATGTTCAACTGTAGCTTGACCTTTTCTTTTTTAAAGTTTTACTCTTTATCGTTTTCTTTTTGCTTCTAATTGCCATTGTATTTGTTTTTTAAGGGAATTAAAGCCTTTATCTTTAGTTGGTTAGAATTTTTTGTGTTTTGTGTTGGATCCAGTAATTTTACAGCAATTTGTTTCAATGAAACTATTTGATCTGTGTTTTAGGTGCAGTTGCCTTCATTTTACTTGGTCATTATATGTGAAAGTCGTGGTATTTTTCTGGAATTCTATACTCCTCTATGTTCTGGAAGTTCTGGAAGTGTCCTTGATTTGGAAGACAAATCTGCCATTCCTGCCTTTATTTATTTTATTTTCATCATGGGGAAACCGTGTCCATTCCCCCCTTTCTGTTTGAGTATGTTAAAAGATACCAACTGTCTTTCTTGAAATGGATCCTTGCATTCATGATGTTAAGCCTTACCAAGTATGCTACTGTGGCTGTGCCTTGCACGTCAGTCAAATTAGCTGAGGGCTTTCTTCTTCTTCTTTCTTTTCTCCCTCTTGGGCTCTGTGGATAAATAAATTAAAATAGCTGTCATTTACTTGAAACAATAAACATCTAGAAACTAGATTCCTTGTCTTTTATGGAGTAACATAGGACAGATCACTGAATTTTTTCTTTCTCAAATAAAAATTTCCGACCAGTGGTATAGCTGGAAGTTTGCTGTTACCAGTTAGTTCATTTAGACAGATTTCCATGAATCTTTCTGCTATGCAATTAGAAGTGTTCAGAATTTTTGCTTGATTTCACTGCCCTTCATCTGAAATTCTTGTCTTACGGACTTGTTCCTGTATTTCATGTCTTAAATTTGTACCAAGCTTAAGAGACAAAACATGATTTCTATCTACATATGTCATTGTCAAGTGTTCTCTGTTTTCTTTGTGCGGGAAAAGAAGAGGAGATGCAGTTCTGCTGTTGATAATGTTTCAGATTCTAACTTTTTTAGTCTTTGTTAGATTGCTGTTTATATTCTGATATTGCATTTTACAGGAAAAGTAGGAGCATATCAAAATGAAGGCACTGATTCTTGTTGGAGGTTTTGGGACACGGTTGAGGCCATTGACTCTTAGCGTCCCCAAACCACTTGTTGAATTTGCCAACAAACCTATGATCCTTCATCAGGTATCCATTTGCAAGTATTTGGTTTCTCCAACCCTAAAATATATGTTTAATCTAAATTGCAAATCATATGCTTCCTTTTTGGCCATCTAGCTCCGCAATTTCCATGTTCAGATCCGTAATTGAAAAGCAGCCCATTTTTGTTAGATCTTTCAAGCCTTGGTATTTGCAAAAGTTTGTCCTTATAATAGGCATTAAACGTGTTCCTCTCCCCTTAATTTATGGCTTGACTTTTGAGTTCCTTGCAGATCGAGGCCCTTAAGGCAATTGGAGTGACTGAAGTGGTTTTGGCTATTAACTACCAACCAGAGGTAAAGAACGGAACCCGACTTCCATCCTTTTCTTTCCTTATTGTTAAGCTTGATTAATGGATTTTGTGTTTTTACTTATGGTGTTGCTACAATTTCCTTCAGGTGATGTTGAATTTCTTGAAGGAATTTGAGGCAAAGCTGGGAATTAAGATAACATGCTCACAAGAGACTGAGCCACTTGGTACTGCTGGTCCTCTGGCTTTGGCTAGGGACAAATTGGTTGATGAATCTGGTGATCCATTTTTTGTTCTCAACAGTGATGTCATCAGTGAGTACCCACTCAAAGAAATGATAGAGTTCCACAAAACCCATGGAGGAGAAGCTTCCATAATGGTGACCAAGGTAAAGATTATTTTATTACTTTCTGAAGTCATCATTAGAGATATTTTGAAACTAAAGGACAAATTATTAATTAATTGCAATCATTTCATAAAATATAATAGGTGGACGAGCCATCAAAATATGGTGTTGTGGTTATGGAAGAATCCACAGGGAAAGTTGAGAGATTTGTAGAAAAACCAAAAATATTTGTTGGCAACAAAATCAATGCTGGAATTTATCTGTTGAACCCTTCTGTTCTTGATCGAATTGAACTGAGGCCTACCTCAATTGAGAAGGAGGTCTTCCCAAAAATTGCAGCAGATAAACAGCTCTTTGCAATGGTTCTTCCAGGGTTCTGGATGGACATTGGACAACCAAGAGATTACATTACTGGTCTGAGACTCTATCTAGACTCCCTGAGAAAAAAATCATCATCTAAGTTAGCCACTGGCCTGAATATTGTTGGAAATGTTTTGGTTGATGAGACTGCCAAGATCGGAGAGGGATGTTTGCTTGGACCTGATGTTGCAATAGGTCCAGGCTGTGTCGTTGAGTCAGGAGTCAGACTCTCTCGCTGCACTCTGATGCGTGGAGTTCGTATCAAGAAGCATGCCTGTGTATCAAGCAGCATAATCGGATGGCACTCTACTGTTGGTCAATGGGCTCGTGTAGAGAACATGACAATCCTTGGGGAGGATGTTCATGTATGTGATGAAATTTACAGCAATGGGGGTGTCGTTTTACCCCACAAAGAGATCAAATCAAGCATTTTGAAGCCAGAAATTGTTATGTAGCATATGTTTAGGCAGGGAGAAGCTGATGTGTTTGGTTCCTTGCTCTTTCCCTTTTGTTTGGTACACAAGTGTAAAAGTCAGTTCTGCATGTTTGGATTATTCAAGTCAAGCTGCCGAGTGTCTGGTCTTGTAATGGTAATGGGGGTCATAAGTATGATCTTCTTGGTGTGAATAGTGTGCCTTAGCTATGTATATAGGAAATAAATTTTGCATAGCTCAAGCTTTGTGTAATTTATTAATGGCAATATTTTTTGTTTCCTGGTCGTCAACCATTGTTTTTTTGTAGTATTTTATTCTGTAGCATTATTGTCATCAAGTGTCGGTGGGCAAAAAATTGTGAATTTTGTTTTGCAGTTATCTCAGGATAAAAGTATTTCCACTTTGGAGGAAACTCTTACTTTGTCTCTCCAAGATATGTATTGGACTAAAAAGACTTGTCTTCTTGTTTTTTGCCCTTCGCTATTCTTGATTATTGTCAATGTCCTATGCTGATAGAGAAAATTGAAATGCAACCACTTTCTTTTTGCCGTTCTCTTTTGTCAAAGCCAAATTTACCAATAGAAGTATTGAAAAGGGCATAAATTTGCAGTGTATTTTTTATTAAATTTATAATATTAAAAATGGTATGCATTTATCTCATAATTTTTAGTTAAAATTGATCTTATTATTACATAATTGATTTAAATTTGTCACTAAAAATAATAAAACTTTAGGTAAGCATATGAAAACAAACATAACAGGTTTACTGAAGTTACATAAATTTATCATACGTATAATGTAAATTTATACTTTATTTTAACTCTCAAAAAATATCAAAATTTCTTACAATCATAGCATTTTTTATTTACTCTGAAATGTTGGTTATCTTGATAAGTTTACCATAAAACATTTTAGCCATTGAGAGTTAAAAACATTAGCAAAGTTCTGTAGTTTCAATCAGTCCGTTACGTGTGTTTTTATTTATTTATATTTTTAATGATAAATTTGAGGCAGTTACGTAATATTAAAAGCAATTTTGGCTTAAAAATATATTTAAAAAGTAAATGTATAACATTTTTAATATTTTATGGTCAAATTTAGTTCAAAACATAAATTTGACCCTATACCCTTCTCTATTCGTAGCACTAGTGGTAAGGCTTATAATTGAGCCTATAATTTCAGAAAAATGGAACTTAAATCTAAAATCGTTCAGTAGATTGAGATCAATTTTACCGCTGAAATGTTCTTAAATGAATTAGTTTTATGTCTTATACTACCACACCCCAAAAAGAAGAATGAAGTAGATAATGTTTTATATAATAATCTAATTGTTATTGGTGATTATATATAAAGGGTTGAGCTTTGTAGGCAGTGGGTCAATAACAATAAAAGAGAAAAGATAAGCACCCAGATGACAACAACAACATGGTGGAGCCAAACGGTAAAAGAAAACTATGAAGTGGGTTCTTTTCTTACACATATAATTTGGAGAAGTGGCCATTAATATGCGGACAGAAATGAGTCTGAAAACGTTGCCAGTGTTTTGCTCGTGGTTCAAAATTATGCGAAGACTTAAGATGAAGGGTCTTATCCTTAATATTTGCGGATTAGCAGTTAATTGCTTGTCTCGGCATATATCGCACAAAACATTCTGTTTTCTCCTCTCAATATATATATATATATATTTATTTATTTATATATTTATTTTTGGATAAAAGGTCTCTACCTTTATCTCGTGGCTCTATTTTCTATCTTTTAAAATATTTTTGGAGCTAAAATACATCACATGTGCCGAAATAGTGTTAAAATAGAGACATTTTAACACCTTTTTTTTTTTAACAATGTGAAGATATTTTGCATCCTTTAGGTGACCATAATCGAAATACTCATAAATAATTCAGTTATTTTGATTTGTTTTATTTGATTTGATTCGATTTTTAAAGTTAAAAAACTAAATAGATTGAATTTATTGAATTATATATATATGTATATTTTATATAATCAACTAATTTAGTATGTATCATTGTATATATAAATTAATTATAATTGCTTAGTTATAGTTATATATAATACACAATTAGTTTATCATAGTAATCTAATATTAGAATGTAATTAGTTTATATATAATATTCAAAAATTGAGTTAGAATTATAAATTTGTTATGGAATGAATGTCCAACTGGATTAAATCAGATATTAATATTTTATAATTTATTGTTTGAAAATTATTTGTAATTTAATTGTTGAAACTGCACATAATAGCATAAAATTTAAAGGCCCAAAACTGAAAAAATAAATCGAAGGAAATAATTTTGGTTATTTTGATTGGATTATCTCCATGAACTTTAATTGATCCGGTTTTCCATTATAAAAAGCATGGATTTTTCTTAAGATTGAATTATATGAAATGGACCGGGTGCACAAGAACATTTTAGCACCCACTCCAGTCCATTCCAATAACTATAGGGGCATATTTTTGCTTTAAAAATAATTAGAATTTTAAGGCAAATATCGAAGGAAAATTCGTAATTATTTTTATGCTTTTCTATTGGCCCATCACCCTTAGATGGTGATAGCTTATTAATATATGGTTTAAACTAATTGATTTTCAATGAATTGCAAAGTCAGAGAAAATAATCCATCAATTCCCAAAATAAATAAAGGAAAATTAAAGGATGGATGGCCTACCATGTGATGTACACCTAACACGCCAGACCACACTATTACATATTTTTATTTAATGGATTAAAAATTATAAATAAATTACAATTAAATGCAATTTGACTATTATTTTCTAAGGTATGCTTCGGAAAATAAAAGTCTTGTAATTCTTCATTTCATTTTATAATTATACAATTATCAGTCCTTTGAGGGTCTATTTAGTTTAGTGATTCCTGTTAGTTAATAGTCGATAGCAGTTGCAGATAGCTGATAAACAAAATATTATAAGTATTTTGTAAAAATTTACTATTTGCAGCTGTTTTATATTATATTATCATTAAGTATATAATTTAATCGTTGATGAGAATTTTATATATATATATATATATATATTGTTTTATACAATATTATATGTGCACATACACAAACTTCATTTATTATTATTATTATTATTTATAAAAAAAATATTGACACAAATAATTGAAAAAATATAATAAATAAAAGATTATTATAGTTTAAATATAAAATAAATCAGCTATCAACTGATGAGAAAATATTTCAAATTTGAGCACTTAAAAAAGCAGCTGATCGGACAAAAATTAACTATTAGCAGCTGATTAAAGAAATTTACCAAATATTTTTAATGCAGTTAATTGGTAGGAAAAAGAAAATGCCAACAGTTAGCTAAAACCAAATGCCCTCAAAATATATTTAACAGAAACCCATAAAATTTTACAAAAAATAGTTAAAATGTTGCTTTCTTAATTTAGATAAGAAAGAATGATCATCCAATAGTTAGCTTTTCTTTTACTCACGAAACCCATAAAATTTTACAAAAAATACATCTTTGGGTCTTGGAAGAATATATATTAATTAAGAACGTAATAGAATTCAATTCAAATAAACTATTATATGCATTTTGCCTATAATTTCATTGAGTATTCCTCCGATACACGCAAATTTCAGCCATTTTGAAGTTGAGATTTGCAAGCACCCTATCCTCAACCAATTTTATTACTTGTGCTCCTCACTATAATTATACAAGCACCACAACACATACACGAAACTACAGTATATAATTATGTCAAGAGTTCGAATAGAATTTTTGGTAGGGCTTTGCAAAACTGATCAGTTGATCTATTCAGTTCAGTTGTTTTGCCGTTAGAAATTAATCTAAGCAATTCAGTTCAGTTTTTTATTTAAAAAAAAAAAAAAAAAACATAGCATTTTAATTTGTTATATATAAACAACGGACCCAAACAACCCCAAACCGAAATAACGGACTGAATCCACCCAAGTATTGTTCAGTCAGTTCAATTTGGCTTATTCTTACGTGTTCGGTCAGTTCGGTTCTTTAGCTATCAATTTCAATTTTCTTTTTGATTTAGTCAGTTTTTAGATAGATCCAACTGAATGCTCAACCCACCTTCAAGCTTTACACCAATCATGCAACCACATCAATCATCACAATTGCAATGCTTAGCTACAAAACAAAAAAATACACTATATTTTCTGAAGATTTTAACTAATGCTATCAAAAAATGTCCTCTTGCTTGTTGCTGACTCAGGTTTGGTTTCAAATCCTCCACTACCTATTCTAGAAGTTGCAATGAAAAGAACATCTTTCTCATCAAGAAAATGTAAGGTTGAACAAAACAATATTTTTCTTAATTCTCCTCAATGTTACAAGTTCAAGACAATAGGGAGTCGTGACATCAAAATTTTATGGGTTGGAAAAAGAAAAATCCTACAAAGAAGGGATAACTCTGACTGACATTTCAAGAAAAAAGATGTTCCAGAGATAACGATATATACAATGAAGAATATAGGCTCTGTGTCATTCATGTTGATTAATTCATACGTTTGCCAAAAGCCAAAACATAACATGAGAAGATATGGCAAGAAGAAACCATGAGATAAATGCCAAAGCAATGGAGATTTGGAACCTGCTGCACGGGAAAAACTGCGGCTGTCTACAATAATGCAAGTCTGTTGTGTATAAAACCGTAACTCCAGCTGATGCACATGCAGCTGCAAGCGAGAGAATTGATGTAACCTGCAATTTATGTACAACATCATTTGGTTGATTACTAATTTACTGATATAGGTAAATGATCTTAACATCAGAAGAGAAAACAAAGCAACCCAGATTAACATTTTTCAAAGAAGTGACATGATTATTATCCATTAAAAGACTAGCTCCAAGATAGCTTACTAATGGAACCTGATCTGTATACAGTAAAATACGATTACACAGAAGCAGGCTATGTTCCATAAAGGACCCCAGAATAACTTGATGCAAAATGAAATAAGCTACGTGCAATTGAACTGTAAAATCTCATAAAGAGTTCAATTAATTTATAAATCTTCATGCCTTAAGGACGGTACATAATATTATTATTGTTAAATATAAAAAATATATTTCTCAACATATCTGAAAAGACAATCCGCCATTTATTGATTTGCAATATGTTATGCAATCTATTATTCCTAATTTTTATAGTAGACAGATATTTGACTGATACGGCTACAACAAATAGGATCAAAGCCAGTTATAAATTTGTAAACTGAATTAAGTTAAATTAACAGGGCATATTTGATTTTTAAGGGGGCATATTTAACTTCTATTGAATTTAAAGTTGATTTAAGTTGGATCATATGGGATATTTATTTCTTGTGTACTAATTTGTATTCTTTGAAAAAAACAAGGTGCAATTGCCCACCTTAGTGAATGGCTCCGCCCTTGCCTTCAAGGGCTTTTCTAGATGCTGACCCCAAGTTGAACTCATTTAAATCAATGCACTAGTACATAATAGAGAATTAATTTCCCTTCAATCATTTCATGTTTCCTTTTCCTTTTTTAAATGCTGCAATGCTAGCAACTATTCCAATATAAGTAGAATCCTATAGGCATTAACAAAAAAAAAAAAAAAAAAGAATCCGATGGGCCCATAGATTGCTATGGGCTGGAAATAAAAATCCAGAAATAATCAATTGTCATTATCTTTTCCTTGTTTACTTCTGCCTGATTATAAATAAAATGCTTTTTCCATATATGGAGATGCATGAACCTTTGCAAATTAGGCTTAAGCAAAGAAGAAGTGTACTTACCCAGTCACCAACAACGAATAGACTCACTAAGACAGGATTTTGCAGGTTTCTCTTTGATCTCAAAGCATGCAGATCCAGGCATGCTAGGCCAAAACTCCAGAGCACTTGAAGCCCCATTGATGCAATCAAGTAGCTAATATCAGTACAGAGATACCAAAGTTATAGAAGAACCACCAGATAAAAGAAGTGACACATTGTTAAAACAATGTTCCAGACTGCCACTGAACATGCATCAACATGCTCATGTTAAAGATTCACACACGAGTTTTCTTCAGATGACATACAATAGACCTAGTATCCTCATGTCCAAGAATATAAGCATCAACCTTTAAATAAGAGCAATCAAAGGAACACTTTTAGAATCATAAGCCACAGGTGAGTTATGCAATGTGTTTAGAGTTCAGATGTGCAAACCATTGCCTGGCTGAGCACAAGTAAAACAGAAATTCATCAGGGATGAAAAGAAAACTACCATGCACGAGAGAAGCAGAATGATGACAATCCAACATTATATTTGTTGTTATGTTATTCCTTAAACTTGTTGAGCTAAGGCTACAATATCTATCCAACCAAGTCATATCACTAACAACACACCAAAAGCCTACCAAGTGTCTTACAGAATTAATATAAAATCATCACACTAATCATCTCTTCTCAACCCAGGCTGACCATTCAATTGCTCTCTATATCAAACTTATTATACCTAAGGGGTGGATAAAAAGACGAATTGTCAAAAGCTTTTTTCCAATCGAGACAAAATTAGAATATTGACTTGGCAATGCCGTGATACAATATATCAAGCAGAAAATAAATATTTTCGATTATACATTCATAATGCTTCTAGGTCTGCAATTATTAGTATAATATGTTTATCTTAGGTTTCTAGATATAAGTTATCTATTCTTCTTAATAGACTTAGCATAAACCTTTTAAAAGTATGACAAAAGACATACAATGCTCCTAAGACAGATAGTCAAGTGAACAAGATTTACATACTTAAGAAGTTTTATCCGTGTGGGGTAAAGCTTCAAGTGAATAAACCATCACCCCTCTATAATCTACTTATTTTTGTTGGTAGAAAGGCAGGTATCAAGTATTTGTCAAAAATGCATTTGAAGTATAAATAGGAAGTATTTTTTTTTTCCCAATATTTATAATTTGGTTTAGTTATAGCACACCCCATGCACTTCACAGTCTGGAGTTGCTACATTAATAAGAAGGCACAAAATGAAACACCCAATTATATTATTACATAGAGATTATTCTTCATCTTGACTAACATTGGGATTTGTGAGCTCAAATTAGCAAGATCCAAATACAATTATCATATATCTGCCAGTGTTTCCCTAGAATCAAGTTCATAATTCCCATTACCATGAAATCTGCTAGATTGAATTAGATTCATTATAGTGCAGAAACAACTTAATGTCAGCCAATGCTTAAATTATTCTCCTGAAGTTTTAAGTTCTAAATCTAGTTTCCATTTACAACGGTACAAAAGTTAAAAATTTCCTCATTCATTCAACAGATTTACTGAAGTAAAGGGGATGACAATTATGAGGAGGCATCCTTCTCTAAATGGTTAAACATAATGGTGGAATTAACAAAGTAAAACTCTTCAACGGCATACCAGAAGCAAAACACAATAGAAAAGCTCAGAAACACAACATATCCAAGCTGTGGTTATCCAATAAACCAAATCACTGCAATCATAGCAGAACATAGAAACTGCTTGGCTGCCTCCTCATCTGCAAAATCTCTCACATATTCTAATTGGATCCACTATTTTCCTACAGCTCACAAAAAAAAAAAAAAAAAAAAAAAAAAAAAAAAAAAGGGATCCATTCCAAAATGGACCAGAAGGTGACCTAATGAAAAGAGATCAGGAAAAAAAAAAGAATGAAGAAAGGTAGACTACTCACTACTTCAATAACAGATAAAATAGCATAAAATGAAAATGCCTTGTTATGCCTTCCCAACCGTTACAAGTTAATGACATTCATACTACTGACCAAACAAATGCCTTCACTTCATAAGGAAGACTGACCTCACAAGTACAATTTGCAGAAAGAAAGAGATTACCATTGGAAGTATCAGAGGCTTGTACCTCTCTTCTTTGGTTTATAAGGAGTTTGCTCCTTCCTCCTCTTTTTTTACCCTTTCCATTTTTCTTCCAAATTTCTCAATTGATTCAAGCAAAAGGAAGAAGGGTACCGCTTGACATTGCTTTAAAATTGAAATTACTGATAGAAACTGGCCCAATGGTTTACAGGTTCAAACATCGCCAACCCCCAGCTCCAAGAACCAAAGGTAAGGAACCCAATTCATTCAAGACAACAAAATGCATTTCTAACATAGATTTTACAGAACACTTTCACTATATTAAGAACGCGACAAGGAATTACGAATTTTGCTAATCAAATGAGCTTCTAGGCCAGTCACAGATGAACCACCATCAATCCCAACTAAACTATATTAAACAGACAGCATTGAAATAAATTAAGACCAAAAGCATATATTACACATAAATTAAAAAGAAGAAGAAGATAGAAAAGAGAATACCAGAAAGCAGTGGAGTTGAAGAATCCACGAGCAGAGACCATGACCCCAATCGAAGCAGCAGCAAACGCGAATTGCCCCACTCTCAATCCAAGCCCACTCACTCTCCCTGGGCTCCCAAACAGCTCCTTCATTTCTCTCTCAAAGAATGAAACTTTCTCTGCCTAAAAATATACCCTTTTGCAAAAGACAAACAAAAAAGAGGAATTTTTAGGTAATGGGTGCTTTTCAGATTGAATTTTTATAAGATTCCCATGAATGTAACACCATCACTACCACTTTCCTGCGAAGCTACAGAAACGGGGTTTAATGGGGGACTTGGATTTGCTTAGATTTAGATTTAGGTTTCATTTTTTGTTGTAAGGATATCTCTTAATTCTCTTTACGGAATGTTCTTATATCCTTCAAAACTGACTCTCTTTCTTTTCTTTCCAATTTCCTTTTTTCTTTACGTGATTAAAAAAATACAAAACACTGAAAATTACTTGTGATGATGACGTTGCTTTTCCTGTCACTTCTGTTTTGTGTTTTTCTCGTTAAACGACATATTTTTTTAACAGCTCTCCGAAACGATGCGTTTCGGTGATGAACCGCGGAGAACCAGCTGGATTCAACTTCAACTTCAACTTCAAAACCCTAAACCCTCGAGGGATAAAAGTCAATTGATCGACTCTAAAACCCAAAGAAGAAAATGGCTTTGGCTGCATTTCTCCGCAAATCAACTTGCAATTTGGCTCCTTTAGCGAGGAGATGCGTTCGTGGAAGCTGCAGAGATAACCTTTCTGCTCTATTTCCCGCAGTGAACCATCAAGCCATTGATTTTCACACAAAATCCTCTTTTGTTCCATTTCATCAGTATTCTGCAGCTAGTGATGCTAAGAAACCCAGTTCGTCTGAGTTGCTTCTCGGAGTCATTGAGTCGGAAATCAAGGTGGCCCAGGAAACCGATGATCATGATCGGGTGTGTGCTTTTTTCTCCCTTTTCTCGATTATTGGCTTGTTTGTTAGTTTTCTTAGAAATTGAAGCCTTTGTTTTAATAATATAAGAAAGTTATGTTTTTTGGGTTGTGCTTGAAAAGCAGAGTTGATTGGCTGTTTTATTTGCTTCATTCTAATTCCTTATTCCAGTTTCGAGTTTTCAAGAATGGAAAAATGGAATTTGATGGCATAATTAGCCTTCTTTAATTGTTTTATTTTGCTTACAATCTAAGCAATCGCTGTTCCTCATTAAAACCATAAATTTCAGGTTCTACTTCTTGGTTTGGCAATCAAGAATTTTCAGAAGATATGATTTAGTCATGTTTGTACTTGAGAGTTTGTTGAGTTTATATTCTGCTTTTAGAACTAAAGAGTATGGCATAGATTGCTTCTTAATTGATCCTATATCATATGTTCCCTGTAATGGTTTTGAGCTAGTATTTTGGATTTATAATACTTTGTTTTTGTCTTGTTAAGCGAACTGATTTGTTATGGATTTGGTGAAGGAATTGTGCTCTTATAAATGCATTTCATTTGCACAAATAGTACAGCACATTGTGGTTCTTGTATTTGGTTAGCTATGCATCTATACCGAATATCCATTTGAATTCAGTTGAACATTGTGTTGAGATAAAGTCAGAGATGTCTTCTACATGACTTTTCCTTCGAGACGGAGATTACATTGTCAATTTTGAGCAGTGTGTAATTCGTTTGTGAATTCAATAAATTGATATATTATTTGAAAATGTCTATTAAATATCTGAGTTGAGTATATTAGATATATATTTTAATTTTTTATATTTTTTATTTTGAGCTTGGTCATCAATTAGTGAGAAAGTGTAGCAGTATTCTGATAAGAATCGTTCTTTTTCGAACTTTTGCTCAATTAGTTATAATATCCTGTTATTTTGAATAAAGCAGCATTTCTGTTTTCTTTTCCGTGTGCTTAATAGGTTGAAGAGATTCCAAAAGGATTCCCTTTCAAGATTGATGATAAACCGGGGCAACAAACAGTAACATTAACAAGAGAATACGAAGGTGAACTTGTGAAGGTTGAAGTTCATATGACTGATCTTGTTACTGGAGAAGATAATGTAGTTGATGATGACGATGTGGATGATATTGAGAAACCAATGCGATCTAGCATCCCATTGGTTGTAACCGTCTCCAAAAAGAGTGGAGCTTCTCTGGAATTCCATTGTGTTGCTTACCCTGACGAAATTGCAATTGACAGCATGTCTGTTAAAAATCCAGAAATATCAGAAGACCAAGTCGCCTATGAGGGACCGAACTTCCAGTAAGCCTGCTACTTCTTGTCTTTTTGCATTAAATCTTATGGCTAAAATTGATCAGTAACAGGAGTATCTTCAAATTATCTTCTGCAGCAATTTGGATGAGAAATTAAAGAAGGTTTTCCACAAGTACCTAGAGCTTAGACATATAAAGCCCAGCACGACCAATTTCCTGCACGAGTACATGATTAATAAGGACAGTCGAGAATTCTTGGGGTGGTTGAAGGATCTGAAGAAATTTGTTGAAGAATAAACTTCAAGCTAGTGCAGAAGTAAAGGATCAAAGAAGCTGAGAATTTGCTAGGCAGTTTAAGAAGCTTAAGCAATTCACGGATGGAAAAACCTTTTCATTATACAGAATTTCAACAGGATGACTGAGAATGTTAATTGTTATGCCCTGCACAGATTGCCCCTTACAATAGAAAATCAACTATTAATTACCCTACATGCTTGTAAAATACAATAGAAACAAGTATTCAGGCATAAGTACTGAGAGTTGAATGCTTGAAATGTTCTCTTTTTAGGGAAATGTCATGATCATGGAAATGTATAATCATGACCCTATTTTTGCTTGAAATTGAAGAAACTGTCTTACAGAAATCTTGAGATATGGAATTTCTCATATTCAGATTAAGAACTTGAATAGAAATGATATGAAACCCAATGCTTTTTTCCCTTCTGAAAAAGGTTTGAAATAATAATTGGCCATCCAACAGCTTTATATCAACTAGTTGTTAGCGAGTATGCCGCCCACCAGACTTTGTATGCAGAAACACTGATTGTTCCATACCGTCAGTGTAATGGTTTAGTACAGTTGCACATTTCTGTAACAGGAAAAGATAAATTATTAGTCCGACTTACAGTTAGTCTTTGAGTTTCTTTTGTGACATTAAATTATTAAGTACTCGTTACAATAGAATAGAGATATGGAAACAGCTGTCTTTGAGTTTCTTTCTGTGACATTAAATTATTAAGTACTTGTTACAATAGAATAGTGATATGGAAAAATTGCTAAATTTAAGAGTCTATTAATTAAATTCAGTTGTATCAGCGAGTTGGGGATGCACAAATAGTTATTAAGAAAAAAGAAACATTGTTAAATATAGTTAGTTTAAAGCAACATGTGTACAATTATGATTCTTCTGGTGGGTAGTTGATTGAGTAATCCAAGCCCAACTTGGTTGGTTACATTAGGCCTGTTGTGGACAAGAATTGTCTTCAAACTTAGTTTATATGACAGAATTTGTCATTTCTATCATAGGTGGCATGTCAATGTCATTAAAATAAACATCAATCAATTAGTTTTGACGTTTATTAATTATAAAGATCAAAATTCAATCGTAATCATGTTTTTTTGTGGCTTGCTTTTTCTTTTTTTTTTTCTTTTATTATTTTATTAAGAAAAGAGATGATTGTTTCTCTACTATAAACAAAAAGCTGACATCTGGACACCCATCTGTAATTGTTTGAGTGGAGCATGAATCAACAGATGTACGCTTTCTCTTGGTCTGGTATTTATCTTTTGAACTGGTTTATTTATTTTTTGTGAACAATGATTTTTTTTCCTTTTTTTTTTTTATTTAAATGCATATAAAAAGAGAATGAAATAGGCAGATGGATAAAAATATTATTTTTTCTGAATCAAGATTAGCTGACGAGATATACTTACAGGTATGGTTTGTCTCAGCAATTTAAAACCTTTTTAATTATATTCATAGAAAAAGATTAAATCGTTTCGTTATTCCAACAACTTAACACCTCAATAATGCTGCTTTTTTTTTAGGGGGCGGGGCAAAGCTAATATTGCTGATGCTACTTTGTAATATATATATATATATATATATATAATTAGGTATGGTCTGTCAATAATATGGAAGAAATTTCGAACTTGGCTTCATTCCCTGTTCACATTATGTGACATTATACATTATTTAAATAACCCAAAAATGATAAGAACATGTGTAACTAATCTTTTGGTGCAAAGTTGTTGCTAAAGGAATTCTAATAATAAATAATCATATAAATAATACAACAGCTTATTTAAAATACCCAGAAAACTTGGATAATAAATAACTATGGAATTGGAGGGGAATGAGACAAAATTAGATAATAAATTAATAAGTAACTACAGAGATGGAGGGTAATGACACAAAATTAGATAATAAATAACTGTTATAACTAATCATCATCATCATCAATTCATGTAAGGAAATGCCTAAGGATTACATTGTATTATAAAGAAGAAACTGGGGGAGATCGACTGATAAACTGTAATAACCAATTCATCATTCATGATTATAAAATCACGGGAAGCCAATGCCACCGCCACCATTTATCTTCTTTCTGGAATAAAGAGAAATACAAACTTTTATTCACTTCACTACAACCTACATACTTAATTCTCTTCTTTACTCATGCGATGATGCAAATCCATTCTCTTGACACTGAGTCATGTCCCTGTGGGTATATACTATCTCTTTATCACCATTCACTACCTGTCCATTACCCTTTAGAATCCTGCATGTACAAGTAGAACAATAACCAATAATGAAAATATAAATTTGATCAACAAACAAAAAATCATTAGTTGCTTATCTATATCGAGCAAAATTGGCTTAATACATTTACAAACACTACACTCCGCATGAAAAAGATCATTCAGAAACCTCGACTTTTCAAAATACCATATACATCCGAACTTGTCAATTTTGTTACTTTTGGACACTTCTTACTGATGAGGCAATGAAAAGTGCTAAACCTAACAACATTGTCAAGTTCAAGTGGCTACATGGTTTCTTGATAAGTTAAGTGTCTAAATGACTTTTCGTGTCAAGTTTATGTGTCTGCAGACGGAAACCAATAGCTTTTGCTAAAGAGTCTGCATATTTATTGACAACTATAGATGCAGTAATATTTGTCATAACTTCAAATGCGGAATATTATAAAAGCATATTCATACCATCTTGTTGTTAACAAGCCTTCAACTCCAACAGGACCACGAGCGTGGATCCGGCTTGTACTTATTCCAACCTATTCAGTCATCAAGGCCAGTCACTTATGAGAATCATGAATATTCCAAATGATGCCCAAAATATTTTGTTTAAAGATGTTTTACCTCTGCCCCTAAACCAAAGCGGGCCCCATCAGAGAATCTGGTGCTCGCATTATGGAATACTGCAGCACTGCAAAGGTAAATACAAGTAATATGAAATAGTTGCCCCAATTTAAGCTGATCAGATAGGTCATCCAATGCAGGAGAAATTTGGATAGACTGAAATTAGAATTAAGAACATGGCACAAACTTTAATGATGATTAAAAATTATTACCTGTCAACTTGACTTAGAAATATTTCTGCTACTTCATGATCTTCTGCTATGATACAGTCAGTATGAGAGCTGTAATAAGAAAAAGAAACAAATACTGTCATCACCAACTCTGGACGTGTGTAAATGCACCAACACTGTAAGAAACAGCAGCATTGCAATTTGCAAGAAAAAAGGCGTAAACATGCCTGCCATGCTCATGTATATGCTCAATAGCAGCGTGCACATCATCAACAATTTCAATTGTACAAGCCATAGTATTGTACTCATGATGAAATGAATGTGTTTCTGGAATGGTCAGCTCCTTGCTTGCCCGTGGTCCACCATATAAGTTAACACCTGAGAAACAAAGAACAAGTTATCCATACTCAGATTCTATAGCTAAAAATTTATGCAAGGTATTGATTTTTTTAGAATACTTTCCTTGGACACATCCCAGCCTTTTTATACTATGTCTCATCTTTTCAAGAAGTACAATAGTAAGAACATCAGAACCACCAAAAGATTGACTACAATAATTTATACACAGTATATGGATGTGAATAAATCTCTCGGCCCTACAACTTCTGAATTAAGAACTAATGAATCAATCTATGAATAAAAGTAAAATTGTTATCTCAGCCTATTATAATCTGACCAATAGAGCCATTGAGAAAAACCGCAATTTCAAACAAAAGAAATGTAATGTTCCATGCATTTCATAGTGTTATTTCAGTTCAGAGATTTGTATAACAATCCCCGTATCAAGACGGCAATTTATTTTTATCAAGACAACAAAAACATAAGTAGATATATAATCACAATTCATTATATAAAAGTTATAGGGAGACTTGCTATCTACTGAAAAATTAATAGCTGATCACCAGTATGTCACCAAGCTCACAATAATCATTTCTATTTAAAGTTTTAAATTAAAATGACATAATCATGATGGGATGTTTAAAATGAAATCCCAACAAGAAAAATGAAAAATCATTAAATGACATAATCATGATGGGATGCTGTTGACAGGGAATCCCAACCTTCAGTGCGAAGATCAACTGCGAGCTCATTGAGTCCACCAGACTGCACCAAATCCTGGTGCACAAGAAGTGTTTCCTGCAATAAAAGAAATGAACACCGAGACAACAGGCCAGGTCATTGATGAGAAAAGAGCAATAACAAATGTGAATCCAGATTTACACAAGTAGCTCCAGCAATTTATCAGGAATAAAATCATATTGAATAAATAAGAAAATTGAATGCAAAATTACCATAGCATTGCATGCTGCTGGATAATCTATTTTTGCATCCAAGACAATACGCCTTGCCATTTCCATATTAGCAGACTTATCAACATACACATGACATATTCCATCTGAATACGAAAAAAACAGCTTTCTGTGAAATCCAGAACCCAGAATACAATAACCATCAAATTGCATAAGGTCCTAAATATGACTTATCTTACCGGCATGACCGAGAACAGGAATTTTAGTTGATCCTTTGATTTGTGAAACAAGTTTATTGCTGCCTCTTGGGATCACAAGGTCAATCACATCATCAAACTGGAGCATTAAGAAAAAGATGCATAACTTCAGTTTCCAAGGACAAAATAATCATTTGCCAAGTCCAAAAGTTTTGCCATGCAGGTGAGTTAGAAGAGTAACCACCTTGAGCAAATTAGGAATTTCCTCTCTTGAAGTTACTAGTCCAATAAGTCTTCCACCAACTGTATCTGGGATGGCTGCAGTGATAATCTGCAGAAATGATGAAAAAGAAATTAATATATGATTTGATTAATTTTCAAACTTTTGATAAATGTCTCCAAACAAACAATTTTCCAGAAATAGTAATCTCCTTGAAGTGGCAAACCTTGTGTAAAATTTCATTTGAACGCTTGGCCTCCTTTCCTCCTTTTAAGAGGAGCCCATTCCCACTTCGAATTGCCAAGCTAGCTATCTGTTTAAGCCACCAAAAAAAAAGGAGGAAGGAAGAAGAAGAAGAATTAGGAAATAAAAACATCAAACACATAATAGTAGAGAAGAAAAACAAGTTCTTCAGGTAGGGTTACATTCTTTTTATTCATTCACAAGTATCAATTTCTTCTTTTTAGAAACAAAAACTGATTACTCCATTTAACATCTGGATCAACAATATATCAAGTTATTAACAGCCTTGGACAGATATACCCAAGCCCATATCATCACTAATGTAAGCAGACACCCCCATGCTTTCAAAGATAGCATTGTGACTCGAGACTTGAGGCATGCATTTAGGAAAGAAAATGACAAGAACCATACAGATCATCTTTGAATTGAGAGGAAAAATTTAGATTGAAATGCCAAAGTTTCACTTTGCCCAATCTTAATCTCAAGGCCAGATAACATAAAACAATGGAGCTCAACAGACGCATCATAATATATACACATGCACACTCTTCCATACCCTACTGAACTATGGCAAAACATTAAGGGTGAAGATTTAGGTCTAAACAATATATTGTAATCTACCTGCACCAGTGCATCAGGTCGGGACTCAAAAATAATCAGAAGAACACCTAAAGGAGAAGATGTCTTCTCTAAGACAAGTCCATCTGCAAGCTGGAGACAGAGAATTTATTAGACACATCACAAGTCTATAAGCGATACAAGAGGAAATCATGCTATTGTCAAAAGCTTGAGAAAATTTGCCATATACTGAATTCAGTTATTTATTTCATAAAAATATTGTTTTTGAATTCTGTGCTAACTGTGAATGAAGATTCTTAAAATTATGATCCACAAGGACATTAACAATTACCTCGGTTCTTTTCAAAACATGACCAATTGGATCTTCCATGTTGGCAAGTACGCGAATAGAGTTTGCAAGACTTTTAATCTGTCATAGTCAACATGTCATTCAATAACAGAAAAGACAGAATGTTAACTGACTGATGAAATAAAAGGATCAAAGCAAATGTACAGTCAAATCAAATAGTTGGAATGAACAGAAATAAGAAGCAATAAGCTGTAAAACAAAATAATAAATGAATGAAAAGGTGATGAAAACATGTTTAAATCGGTACTCTCTTGCCTTTCCAGGCTTCAGAACTAGCCGTGATATCAATGATTTTTCCAATCCAGCTTGCTGAGCAGCTTCAACATCAGCTTCATTTTCAATGTTAATCAATTTTTCATTAGCTTCCAAGGCATCAGCTATGTCCAACAAAAGTTTGTTCCTCTCACGTGAAGACAATGCCTATGGAACAAAATACTAGCTACAGTTATCATGCTGCTGAATAAATATTAAGGAAATCTGTAAGCTAAGAAACATAGCATATCCTACAGCATGCATCTATTGTTGTTTACCTGAAGCCGTCTGGAACTGTCCCTTGCTGCGACTGCCATGTCACGCACACCAACTTCTTTAACAGGGACCCACAAATGTGCTTCTTGATGAAAGAGGGTCCCAATTTGCTCTCCTTGAAGGACTTTCATTATGTTCCCAGGAGCATATCCACTTCAAAAGACATAGCATAAAAATCATTGCAAGCTCAGATAAAAGAACTTGCACAAGCTAGCATCACGTGTGCACATCTAAAACACTAGGATAAAAACAGAAAATGCTGAGCAAAAAGTTAAGCCGAAGATCTCTTCCATCACATTGTTTCAACTACAAACTTCCCAAATATCTATAGCTGATAACGGTTTATTAAAATGGACCCTATGTTTCATGTTAATGGCAACAAATCCTTGGCTGTTATCAAATGAAATTGTAGTTTCACCCAGAATCATGCTTCACAATATAGCATAGAACTGTACCTGGTTATAACAACAGGGATGCCAGCATAAGCAGCATTGACAGCAGCTTTCACTTTTGCCGTCATGCCCCCTCTTCCCACCCTAGACTTGTCTCCGAATGTGATTTCACTCTGATGTATTTCCCTTATGTATGTATGAATCAACTTTGAGCGTGGGTCACTTGGAGGGCCGCTATAAAGACCCTCTACATCGCTCAAAAGGATGAGAAGGTCAGCTTTTAGCTCCAGAGCCAGCAAGGCAGATAAACTGTCATTATCCCAGAAAATACCAGAAGCATCCTGCATGAAATCCATATTCAGAACTATAAAAGAAAGGATACTGCACATTAAAACAAGAGCAACAACAATTCCCGCTACATTTTCCCTGTGAAAGAAAGAGTAAACCTCACAAACAGTAAAGTATAAGCACATAAACTAGCCCAGTTCAGCAGGAGCCTCCAGATTGAATTATTATAAGCTTTAAAGAGTAATAGAAACAGGTATTTTGACATATTCATTCATCAATTTTAAACCAAGCACAAACAAAAGTCAAAGAATTAACGTCAGAGAATGAGAAGGATAGAGTCTAAATAGGTCTCAAAATATGATCAACTTAAATCTTGAATTTTAATGGCTGCCACTGCTTTTACATGACTTATTCCAAAGAAAACATTACTGGAAGCGCTTTTTCCTTTATGCTTAGTTAAAACTTTTATGATCAAAATTATAAAGTTTCTGAAACTGAAACATTAACAAACCTTTGTTTGAATGCACGAATTTGGCCCAAAAAACAGTCTCCTTTTTCTCAACTGCATTTAAAAATGATTATAAAAAAAATGCAATTTGATTTTCTACAGCTAAATTATATGATTGCACATTCTTGTGCATATAAACACTAGATAAGTTTAATTCTAAAGAGGGGAGCTCATGAGGCACTTTAGATTGAGCAAAGAGGTTAGTCCATGGATATTGCGTTCCTAGACCCAGTCAATGATAGATCAAGCCAATGAGTGAACATCCTGCAAACTATTTTACACGGCATTATATCATTGGTTTGGTCCACATAGATCAGATCTAAGCAAATATTGTCCTAGTTTCATACCTCATATGGAGCTTTCCTGGTGCTGACTGCATCATTTTCATTAAATATAGGAACAACAGTCAGGTCTAAGAGTGATTCAACTGTCTCATGGAGTTGCTTTCTAAAATCTTTATCCCTGAAATCATTGTCAGTCACAAGGAGTTGTGCTGATGTCATATCCAGCTGCATAAAACGAATAGATTTAATAAAAAAAAAAAGTTTATAATCCTCATAATGGTGGGTAATACACATATAAGCACTCAAAAATAGTGAAAGCCACCTGACTGAACAATGTATCGTAAAGGGCCATCAGACTATTTTGTCCAACAGCTGCACATGCCTTTCCATCAAGCTCATTTTGTGGTTTTTGGAGATCAGCGAAGCTGCAAATTTTTTTAAAGACAGGCAATTGTTACAACAAACAGCAAACAAATAATTGAAAAAGTTTAACCAAACAAACTGAAGGCAAAAGAAGAACCTGCTATTCACTAATTTCCTATATTTGAGCCTCTGGCGACCGAGTCCAACAGCACCTGAACACACCAATATAACTTCAAAGCCATCATTGTTCAACTCCTTAATCTGCATGTACAGAAAAAAAACAAAAAATCATCGTTTCCATACATATACATAAAAGAAAATCATAAATCATACATCAGCATAGTATAAGCCAAAATCCAATACAGTTACAGATACCTGCTCACAAAGAGCTCCCAATCTTCCAAGCGCCAATCTCCCATCACTTCTAGTCACAACAGCAGTCCCAACCTGCAAATCGAACAATCTCGTTATAGATACACAAACTAAATCTCAAATTTTCATTTATTTCTCACTATTTCCGATCCAAAAAAAAAAATTCACTTCCAACAATAAAATGCCATCGAATCTCAGATTCTGATTCTGTCACGATCCCAATAAAACAGATTTTCAAATATTTTTTTTTTCCTTTTCAGGAAAAGCTATGACTTTATTGCTTACGTAGTACTGGAAACCAAAAAAGAAATAAAATCAGGCGATACAAAATGCTGTCATATAGTCTCCTTCTTAATGCCAAACAAATCTTGATAACATTAATTGATCAAAGCTTAAATAAAAGGAGAGCAGATTCAGAGAGATATAGAGGGACCTTGATAACAAGACGCTTAACATCTTTGAGAAAAAGGCGGGAGCGATCCATGCTTCCATTCATGGTGGAGAGAGGAAGCTCAGAGAGAAAGAGGAAGTGGAAAAAACCGAGTCAACTCGGGGGAAAATATGAGGCGACTCGTGAGCGAGAGAGAGAAAAGGACAAAAAAGAAGAAAAAAAAAAAAGAAGCGAGTTCGATAAGGGTTTAAAACTAGTGGAGAAGAGGAAATTGAGAGATCGTGAGAGAAGAGAAGTGTTGGATTCTCACACGGACTGAGACATGAGACGTGGAGCTACGTTTCGTTTTCTTTGCTTTCTGTATTTATACCAGTCTTAAGCTGCCCTGCCACGTTAGGCCATTTTAATTCTAAATTTTTGATTTATTATTTTTATAATTTTGATTTTAAATATATACCACATGAAATTATGAAAACAAAATAGAGTGGGACTTGCTTATTTGATTTTTTATTCCTCCACCTTATCTTAAACATTTCTTTCCACTTCTTGTCATTTAATTCAATGTTTCCATTGGACCTGTTTGGATGTAATTTATGAATTTGCTACTTCATTTTTTGAGGTTTTTTTCTTTTTTAATTATGATAATTTAATTATATTCACAATCATTAAATTCATACCCTAATAATGATTTAATCATACAAAGTTATTTTATCTTTTTAAATATTATAATTAATATTACTTTTAATACAATGTTCAAGTGATGATGTAGCGTACTTAATATGGCAAGTAACGTGTCCCGCAAAATATTTTAACTTGTCATGTTAAAATCAATTTTCATGTTTTTATGATAAATTATTTTAATTGAAATGTTTTTAAAAAGGGCATATTTTTACGAAATAAAAAATTATTTATATAATATGAATTATATTATAAATCACGTAAAATTGTAAAAAAAAAAAAAGAAATTTACAAAAATAGTGCATGTCTAGTTGTAAAAATTGTACCAGAATGAGAGCAGCATTAAGCAATTAATTAATATAATAATATTTGTGATAAATTGTAACTTGTGAATTGCAGACTTAATATCTGGCCAATCAATATGGGGCTAATAGTCAATTAATGCACTCAGGCCGCGTTTGGTGATATGCTTTTTAAGGATTTTCTTTTTCACGTGGCTTCATTACAGTCATCGGCGGCCGCACCCACAGGTGGCGCTGATCTATGGCTCAACAATTCACTGTTATAGTTTTATAAAATTATATCTTCCACAGAAGTTAGACAGTAGAATTACGATAAAGACAAACGTTAGGTAGAAGATGGGCATTATTGGTTTGTCAGTTTACATTACTTGTCCTTTTGAATTTGAATTTGCCATTAAATTACAAATTTATTTTGATTGTATTTCAATTTGTGCTCAATTCTGCATTATGTTCATATGTCGATTTGGCATAGGTCAGATCAATTCAGTGTATGTTTTGCTGGTACAAGTTTCATGTGCATATTATTTGTGGCTTATACTGTGTGTGTCTCACCCTGTGTCTTTGGAGAAGTGATTTATGTGGTTTATATCGTTTGCTGCACTCTCAAAATTCGAACAATTATTTGATTTGGAAAATGATTTCTTTTGATTAATAATTGAGTTTCGATAATGATCCATTACTTATCATACTAATCAGATTATTTATTTCCAGAAGTTTATTTTAATAATGACATTATTTTTTAATATAAATTCAAAATTCAATCTATCTGATCCACATGTAAAATATTAAGCCGTAATTGTCACAAATAATACATGGAAAAAATAAAATAAAATAAAAAGTTTTGATTTAAAAGCAGGTTGGAATGAAAAATGTGAATTTTTAAATTTTATAGATAAACATATTAAAATTTTATATTTATCCTAATCTTTTCAACTGATTCAGGAAGTTGTGATGGAACATGAAATTAGTTAGTTATTGGTTTAAAATTATATTATATTATTATTATTATTATATATATATATAATTACACCTTTGGGAAGGAGAGAAGACCTTCTCGGTGCTCTATTTCCCAAAGTAAATTTGCAGCACTTTCCAAGGAAATTAAATGTCTATATCATCGACATGATAAACAAGGAGCTTGATAATGCTACAATGAAAAACTGTGAGGGACAAAGTACGAATTTCCGAATGTCTAATTATTTAATATCAAAAGTATTTCCCAAGTCAAAAAGAAAAAAAGTATAGAATCGCACTCATAAATCATGCTGGATATGCTTTGATCTGTATTATGGAGAGACAAAGACACCAAATCATTGAACAAATAACTCCCAGATGATCTGTATATTTACACATCAAAGTTTAAGTGTGGACAAATTCAAGCTAATAAAAGAGTTCTGTTTTGTAACAAAAGGAAGTGGCAGCCAACCTCTATATATCATCAACTAGCTTTTATGATCCACTTGTTTCAGATTACACTAAGAACTGAAAGCTAAAACCATATCCAAAACCATTTAGCTCAAGCCAAAAACACACTTTATAATTCTTTCTTTCCATGTATCAGTCACTTCACTAAACTGCAGAGCAGTTCAGAATGTTGACAAAATATGTAAGATTCTTCTCTTTCAGAAAAATTCCCTGAGCTAATATTTTAGATTTGCGATGAAAGTTGTAAGATAAGGGGCTTACGGGAAGAACCAGGCCTTGATGAAAATGGCCAGAGCGAGTTGCAAACAAAATGCTGCAACCACCACGATCGTAACATCACTTCCCTCGATAAAAGACTTGAGGTTAAAGGCAACAAAGCATGCTGAGTCAATCCCACCAGCGAGTATAATGATCCATCGGAGCGCCTCAACTGGAATAAGCAATACAAACTGAAAATTTCCAATAGGATCGAAAATGAGATGATAAAGTTTGTCAGGAAAACTTAGAAGGATTAGAATAGATAAATGCATAAAGAACAGCAGCAACGGCAGATGCTTACAGAGATCAGAATAAATATGACGAGAGAATATCCCCACATGCACCAGAACCGTATGAGGCTAGCATTTGATCCCAGATACTGAAGCAAGAAGTAAAATGCCAATGGTAGCAAAATAGCATATCCATAAATCGCAATTGCTGCCACATTTACATACCCGACATCAAAATTCCAAGAAGCACTACTGTCAGTCCGTTTCTGAATGAGGTAGGTGGCACAATTTCCAAGAGAAGCTAGCACAAAAACCAATGTAGTGGACACCCAGATAAGCCCGTATCTACCACAATAAAAATAAAATAAAATAAATGATCACATTAGATGCCCAAGTTCAATATGCTGTTTTTCATGTTATCTTCAATACTAGGCTGTAAATAAACCAAACTAATTAGATGTATTGTTATGCAACTATTCTAAGTTATGACCTATTTCATAATTTTTCATTTGTTTATGTAGCAGAGCACACAAACACTTGTATAAGAAAAAATGCAACAGGACATCAAAGCAAATTGAAAGAATTGGAAGAAATATTGGATTGGGTGGGGGAGATTAGAGATACAGATCAGAAAAAATGACAGATAACAGACAACTTCAAGTAAGCTCATTTAGCTTACTAACATTTTACACACTCCATCTTTCTATTTTGATATATACTTGTTTTTCTTAAAGCAATTTCCACCATAAAACAATGATTAGCAAGGGGAAAAAATTTAACATTATTAAGCTCACTAACCACTGTGTCTATCTCACATTTCAAATAATATATTTCAAATCATCAAGTAAATAGAAAAGTATGAAAATTTAATTAATTTGATTTCTTTTCTGACCATATTGAGGTGTATATATTTTTTATGTTAACATACAAATTTCCCCCTTCAGCAGTAATCACATTTTCCTCCACATGGATAAAGAGTTTTCCGGACAAGTTACCCAGATATAAGATAATAACTCTACAAACAAAATGTTGCTCTAATGTATGAACCAATTATTTCAAGGTACTGTTAAAAAAAAAGTGCGAAAATTTAGAAACTCGTGGACCAGGGTTGGAGAACACAAGGAAAGATATTCCAAAAACAATAATGTTACTCAAATGCACACAGAAAAAAAAAGTTTGTTTAGCAAACAAAAGAAAGAAGTGTATACTCCCAGCTAATGCTCACAAATACTGGAAAAAAAAAATCTTCAAAAATGTTCCTCTAATGTATAAAAGCAATGTTAATTTCAAGAAACTGGCAACAGAAGAAAGAGGAAAATTTTGAAACTCACAGATCTGGGTTCGCATCAATCTTGCTGAAAAAATCCCCACCAACAGGATAAAAAGAGCTCATAATTCTGTTTATTACAACGTCAGTATCCACATTGAAATACTGTGTGTACGATGAGACACTAAATACCCCTTTCCAGTTGTTTGGTGGTTGTTGCTCAAGTCCTTCTGCATGGACAATAAGAGATGATAAAGAGGCAAATTAGTACCTTGAAGATGAATGAAACAAAAAATTATTACCAACAGCTCAAGTGAAATTGCATTTGCTACAAAATTCAATATTGTGGTCCCCAAAGTTATATCAAATAGAAGCATGAATATGCTCCTAAATGAGGCATTCTCAAACATTAAAATAAGAGAGATTACAGAGAAAAGTGAAAAACAGAAGTGTGAACCTAGTATCTATATAATTCTTTAAAGCCAAAACAGAAATATTTACATACTTACCTTGTGTGGAAAACTATTGAAAAAAAAAATTGAGGTTTCTTGCTTGCAGCCAAGAAAAATATGGCAAGCAACTAAGCCATTATGGGAAAACTCTGTGGTAGTTTCAATTTTATTGAATATTGCATTAATAGTGAAGATGTTTAAGGCAATTAAGTTCCATGCTTCCATGGATAAAAAATGCCGAGTTATATATAGGCTAAAAGACAATGCTATATTGTAAGGAAGTGTCTGTGTAAGCATACTTATCTGTGCAAGTCATTGTTTTAGAACCAACTTGCATAAAACATATCAAATGACCAAGCCACTCACTAACTCAAGCTAGATTTATTGCTTGGAGAAAGACCAACAAAAACAAAAACTTTTCCCTCAAAAAAAGAAAACTAAAGGCCAAGGCTCAAAAGAAATGACCTGGAAAGACATAATGCAAATAAGCTTAATAATCTTCAATAAAATTTCCAAACACATTACCAGGTGGATTAGTAAGACTTTGATAGCCCCGGTTGCTGCTACCTCCATTATAAGTTGGAGGAAAAGTCTGCATATTGGCTTCAGGTACTGCATATATGTTCATAAAGAACAATGTGTTGCATTAGAATTATTAGATTTTCTCACAGCTTCAACATAACTAAAACAAGAAAACACTCCACACCTTCATAATTGGTGGTACCTTTTCCTTCACCGACAACAGCCTATAGAGAAATGCAGCACAAAACAAGAGACTAATCAAATTATTCATAAAGAATTACCCGCAAAAAAAATAAAAATGCCCCGCAATATCAATTCCAGCGAGCTTAATATATATATATATATATATTCAATTAAAAAAAAAGGTAAAATTTATCTCTCCAGCCACAAATTTCCAGAATAAACATGCATATCGACTATGCCTAGCATTACCATAAACCTCGAGTTAAAACTTATCTTTGCAAGCTAAACCGCATGGACATTTCCAATCAAATTAAAACTAATTAGAAACCCAGATTATGCAATAGAAGAATATCACATTTAATTCAAACTTATCTTTGCAAGCTAAACCGCATGGACATTTCTAATCAAATTAAAACTAATTAGAAACCCAGATTATGCAATAGAAGAATATCACATTTAATTCAAAATTAAAGCCCCAAAATACAAATTCAGAGAAAGCATCATTTCGAAACAAGAAAATCAACCATAAAACAATGCTAAAAAAGTACAATCACATACTAATGATGAAGTAAGAGAAAATTAGCGCTTACAGGTACTGAGCCCAGTAAATGGCTAGTGGATTGATTGTTGTAAGACTCATCCATGGATTTAGCCAGAGAGATTCAGCAAAGAAGAAAAGGACAGCAATTTTAATTTTTCAAAAAGTAAAAAATACAACAAACTAGACAGCCATTTCGGATCAAAATTCAAAAATACAATAAAACCGTGAAAAGTTTTAGAGAAAAAAATTTAAAATAAAAGAAAAATTAGGGTTGGAAATTCAAAGCCCTAATGAACAGTTGGCTTTTCGTAGCTCAGAAGCAAAGAAAAAACCTGAACCAAGAAGACCAAATAACGTCAACAAAGCTGTGATTTTAGGCGGATAGAATGTTGCACGCTCCATTTAAACGCGTCGCTATCTTTCTGAACTTTTCTCGTTTCACTTTACTGGCTTTACACGTGCTAAGGATAATTGCGGGCTGCTTTTCATAATATTACGGGCCGAATTTGGGCTTGTAGTTCTATTTTTATTCCATTAATGGGCTAAAAGTTGACGCTGAAGCCCTTCCAATGCTGATAGGGCCTTTCTCTGCAGGACAATATTCGCAATGCCAGCCCAATTAGATAACGTTCATAGTTATGGGCAAAACTGAACAGTAATCGAAAACCAAACCGGGAAGAATTTGGTTTATTTAATTTTTTTTTTTTTCCTAGAGTTGTTAGCATAGACCGTACCCATTCTATCCAAATGTCACAAATTATTAAATACGATTTTTGAAAATGAAGTTTTATTTTCAACTGTTGGATTTGACGGGCACCGTAGGATCAATTTTTTTTTTTTTATCGATCAATTCAGTTTTTAAATATAAAATTTTATTTAATCAATTGAATTTAGCTTTTTGAAATTATGCAAATCAAAATAATCTATTGAATTGACCAAATACTCCCTTCATTTACTATACATAATTTTTTTTAAATAAAATTTAAATTTTATTTATTTGGTATTTTTAAATTTTTAATAAAAATTTATTTATTTTTCAATAAAAATTAATTTATTTAAAATTAATTAAATTTAAATTTATTTTAAATTTAAATCTAGTTAATAGATTTTTAATTTTTGTGAAAACAACAAAAGATTGATATAAAAATATAAAATAAAATGAAAAGTGCACAATTCAATTTTTCATTTTTTTTTTCAGAGAAATTCGATTTGACCCTTTCTAGAAATGACGGAAATTCAATTCTCAATTTGATTGCTTGAACCCAACTGCCAAAATGCATATTCCTAGGATATACTCTGTACATGCGTTAGAATAGAATATTACCAGGAATAGAATATTAGGAGGAAATGCTCTTATTTATTAGTTATGTTATTGGCTGGCTCTTTCGTTTTTACTGTCAATTTGCTAGTGTCAATTCAGATATTATATAGTTTTATCCGGGACGAATTATTTGATTAAAAAAGAGTTTAGTGATAATACTCATTTTCTATTGGACTTGATCCATTTTTAGGCACACGACAAACTCACATCCAAGCAATCTCTATTATGGAGGCAGTTTGATTAGACTGATAGGTCAAGTTTATCGACGCATTACTTGAGTACATATAATGAATTTTTTATATTAACTATAAATAACTCAAAACATTCAACATTCAATACATTCAATATTGGTATAGTTTTTTCTATATTCTTTTTCTAAATTTTATTAACTTAAATTTCAAAGTATTCATGTTTGATCAGACCGAATTTTTTTATTGTAAATCTAATTAGTCTTGATAATTCGGTCGGCTCTCTCATCGGGTTTCAAATATTTATAATATTTAAGGAATTATCATTTAATTAAAATAGAGTTCTAAAAACGGAAGTTTTCTTTTACAGTGAGTCAACTCAATTGAGAGATTAATATAATATATATCAATTTAATTTTTTTATTATTATATTTTTGGAGATAGAGAAATATGAAATTGAAATCCAATTAATATGAAAAATAGCTAAATTCAAATTACTTCGAATTTTTTTGGTCAATTAAAAATTTAAAAAAAAAAAAAAAAAACTCTCAATCGTCAAGAGTAGACCTAAACATAGATAGACTCATAATTCAATTTATTACATAACAAGTACTTGTCGGAGATGACAGTTATAAATGGACGGAAAAAAATTAAATGCAAAAGTACACCTCATCCCTTAATTGATTATAATTAATTTTGCTTTATTTGGAGTTAGATATTTTTATTGTAATAATAAAATCTTATCATCTAGATCTAAGTTCATTATTATTTAATCATCAAAGGAGAAAGATTTGGACTTTGATTCCTCTAATCATATTTAAAATAAATAAAAAGGAAATTGGATTGATAAATGAAGAAATAAAATATTACCTTATAAATAAATCAGCAAACAACATCTAAGCTGCAAAAGAAAGTCTGAAAACTATGTGCAAGATTCAGAAATCTGCGGCCTAAGGTTTGCATATTTATTATAATAAAATTCACATAAATTATAATAATCTGTTTGGCTATTTTCTTGCCTTTTCTCTATCCGAAACTTTTGGTTTCTTTTTCAGCTATCTTTCTAGTCGACATGGATACATCTAAAATTCTTCATCTGGTTTGCTCTATTTCTTCTTTATTACCCATTATTTTATTTATTTTAAATATTATTATATGCATAATACAATAATGGTTTTAATATCCAGGTGAGACATGCACAAGCCAATCACAACGTAGCAGGAGCGAAGGATCATGATGCCTTGTTATCTTATGAATTCTTAGATGCACAGCTCTCCCCTTTGGGTATGCAACAGGTAGTAATATTTAACTATTTATTCCAATCTGTCATTTTCCAAAAATTAATAACATATTTTTCATCAAATAATTCTAATTTGTTAATCATAAAAAATAATTAAACAGATTATAATTTTTAACAGGCTAATGATCTTCGAAACCGTGTTCAAACATCTGGACTGCTCAACGGAATCGAATTAGTGGTCACTTCTCCTTTATCAAGGTCTAAATTTATGCGAATTTACCTTCGTATTTACGAGAAATTCGTTGACCCGATTAAGGATTGTATTTTAAAGGTGGCATAATATTTCGCAGGGCTATGCAGACAGCGGTTGAAGTGTTTGGACATAAAACATCCGATGTCAAGTGCCCACCAATTGTAGCAATGGAACTTTGTCGAGAACGATTGGTATGTTTAAATAATTATTTGAACAAAAATCCAAAAATTTAACATGGATTTTAATTTTCTGTTAATACTTGTGATGTTGTAATGGCGCAGGGAGTTCATCCATGTGATAAGAGGAGATCTATTAGCGAGATTCAATCTCTTTTCCCCCAGATTGACTTCTCCTTGGTAGGTAGCTAACGCTAAGTATTCCCAATGATTTTTTATTTTTTTAAATTATAAATTATTGCGTATCGAAATTGATAAGTGCTGAATAAACTCGCAAAGTAACAAAACAATCCTTTTCAATATTCAAAAATTCTAATTCTTATACTAATTATTAATTATACCATAGTGATGTTTTCTTTTGACAATTATTATATTTCCTTTACAGATAGAAAGTGATGATGACAATTTGTGGAAGGAAAATGTTAGGGAGACTGACGAGGAAATTGTTGCTAGAGGGTTGAAGTTTGTGAATTGGTGATTTTCTTTTTCTTTTCCCACAAGTATATCCTAATTCAATTATTTAAAAACAAATGTTCTCACTAAAATATTTCAACATTTTAAATATTGCCATTAAAATAATTTTGATCAAAAAAATCATATGAATTTGGTGCCGAAATGTTAATATGGAAAGTTGGATCAGTTTTGATGATTTAACATGACATATTGTTATAAAATATTTCAAGCTAATATAACTTACCGTATCAGCAATTTAGTACTAATCAATTCATAATTTTTTGATCAGAATAAATTTAATTATAATATTTTTATGGGATAATTTTTTATTATTATTATTTTATCGTTATTATAATATAAATTCAGTAATAATCCTTATGATACGTTAACAATGCGTTTTTTCAGGCTGAAAATGCGACCGGAGAAAGAAATAGCGATTGTCACTCACCATAGATTCTTGCAGTATACACTAAATTCCTTGGCAAATGAATCTGATCCATCACTCAGAACTGAAATATCAAAAGAGTAATTATATATATTAAACTTTTAGTTATGCGTTTTATTTCCTTTGATAATATATTGTATATATATATATTTTTATATGTTTGTAATTTGCGTTTAGATTCAAGAACTGTGAGCTTCGTTCAATGGTAATGGTTGATAACAGGTATGTGCAATTATAAATGAATAAAGTAAAATTAAAGATTCTAATTAATTCCATAATCTCATTTCCTCTAATAACCTGTACTGAGTAGGGTGGTGAATTTACCCAACAATTGATCGATGTGCTTGAATGCTTCTGGTCTGATCTTCTGGAGGTAGCTTTCGTCATTTGCAATTTGGAGAAGTTTTCAATGAAATATTCTAACAGTAGATACGTATTTCAATGTATTTATAAAGCCTTTAGGTCATGTTTGGTAGGAATTATTGCATTGTAATGTAATTGGTTTAGTAATTAATACTATATTTGTTAATGTAAAATTTTTATATTGTATTGTAATGGTAAATGCATTAGTAATGTTCAATACATTAATTAGTGTATTTTTTAATCTCTTAAAATTGTATTGTATTTCTCATTACATGTGATTTAGCTATTTGGATTTTGGACTCTTAATTATCCTATTCAAATGTTTCACTTTAAATTTGAATTTTTCCCGACCCAGCTTAATCTCTATTTTTTTTTTCAAATAAAAAATTATACTAAAATTTAAACTCGATATTATTATTTTAATTTTCATATCAATTTCACTAAATCAAAATCTATTCATATTTTTTTAAATTGTGTTTTAATTTTAAATCCAACACTATATACTATAATAAGCACTATTGCATTGGAGTAATATTTTTTTTATGAAATATATATATATATATATATATATATATATATATATATATATATATATAGGGGAAACAATGTTACAATTTAGTATAATTATATTTTTATATGAGATCATAATATAATAAATATATAAATATATAAAATAATCATATAAAAAATTAGTTTATAATTATAAATATAATTATATTTCAATACTTATATATATATATATAATATAACCAAATATAAGAATGTATTAATATTTACATTACATTACCAATACAACATAATATAGTAATGTAATTATAATTATATTATATTATATTATATTTTTTAATCCATTATATTTTTTATTCCATTACACTCCATTACAACTTAATTACCAAACATAACCTTATATCAGTGATTTAACACAAGTACTATTGAGTGTTATAAACAACTTAATCCTTATTTCTCATCCCTTCCGCATAATTATTACTAAATCTTCCATTTTTATCTTATATTTATGATTTTGCCAATATTACTTATATTTTATTACATAATCATTATCTTGTCTCATAAATTACAATTTTACTCCTAATATATCCCGTAAAATCTTCAGATTGGATATACGGGACAATATTAAAAGTCTTGAATTTAAACTATATATGGTTTCTCTTTCTCTTAAAAAAATTGTAATTTAGAAATAAAAAAAATAAATTAATTCATGAATCTATATTATTGTGGAAACTTTTCTTATAATGTTGAAGAAATTTTATCTTATGTTATTGGCCAATGGTTTATGGCAACTTCTTTAGCCAAGCCAATGAACTAGGCTTTGTATCCAAAGTAAAAGATTGGTCAATTTCAATTTTAATTCAATCGTAATAATAATTTTAATTATAATTGTAATTTTAATTTAATTTCAATTTTTATTTTTAATAAATTCAATGGAATTCCAATTCCAATTTCCGAATTTAATTGAATTCGGATTGCAATTTTAATTTTATTTCAATTAAATTCTTCAATTCTTCAATTGGAATTGAATTAAAAATTCTAATTTCCAATTCAATTAGACTGAACAATTTTAATTTCAATTAAATTAAATTTAAATTAAAATTGCAATTAAAATTTCAATTGAATTCGAAATTGAAATTGAAATAAATATTTATAAACTTACCAGCATGTCCTTACTACAATATATATTTATTCAATTTTCAAAATATAATTATTATTTAAAATTGTTTTTTCCAACTAATTTGTCGATTAATTGTCTCTTTCTTTAGAATGGCTAATTAGTAGAAATTTTTGAGATTTTTTTTTCATGTAATTTCATTATCCAATTTGTTCGCAATTGATAAAAATTGTTTTAAAATTTAGTCTGAAATTTCTTTATTCATAACAAATGAAAACGTAAATCAAATTACATTATTGAACAAATATAATTTTTTTTTAATACCATATTTTTTCTTTGTAACAAAGCCATTAGCGCATTGTGCGAGATATGATAAGGATTTTTCAATTAAAAAGGAAAAGTAAAAGAAGATAACTTTTCATTCATCGAATTTTTTGAAGCCATTTTATTTGAAAAATTTAATTCACCGAATTTAGCCATTTTCTTTGATTTTTTCTTTTTAATTGAAAAATTCTTATCCATTTTTCCTCTTTGCAACCAATTAAGAAAAAGTTAAGTGACATTTGGCAGTAGCAACAAGATAGTGACTAGTTTTAATAATAACTGAAATTCATCTTTTTTATTATTATACTATGAATCATTACTTAATTTACTGCTACAACACCACTTTTGCAAATTTACTATGAAACAAATGTAAATCATCCCCACACTATCTTATTATTTTATATATATATAGCTAAACACAGTACAACCCTATAGAAATTAATAATTATATGAATTTATAAAGTTAAAAGCTACATGGACGGGTGGTGAGCAGCCCAAGATGAAGGACAAAAGACGATTACATATTCTTTAGAGGCACAATTAACCAAAGGAGTAGGTGTATCAAAAGCGTAGCTATAATAATAAGGGCAAGCCTCTTTGAATATGTTAGAATATAGATTTGGTTTACATTTATCAGGGCTACCATACTCATTCCTGCAGCAAAAAGAGTCGACATTGAAAGCCAAGCAAGCACTTTTGCAAGCCACCACTTCCCCTTTTTTGTTCACAACTCGAAGCTCATCTGGGCATGAACTTAGCAGACTTTTCGAGCATCCTCCAATCGTACATTTTGCCCACATCTGCTTATTCGTTACCAAAATCGGAAGATTATACCCATCAACTAAGCTTATGTCGTAAAAGTTTGGCTTACTTTTATCAGCTTGAAGCGAGAGTTGTAGTAGTGTGACAGGAGGTTTGCCTATTAGTCCATTACAGGTTAATCTTCCATCACAGTCACCAGTTTCACAAGCTGACTGCCAGTTAGTGTTATTTTTATTGCCGAAATTGCAATTAGTTCTTGCCCAAATTCTTCCACTCCAATCCCATGGAGCATCTATGCGTTGAGTTTGGCCTGAAGCTAAGAAGAATCCGCCTTCAGCTATTACTGGATGGCCCGTGTTGGGTGCTGTTGCTGGCCATATTGGAAATGGGCATTTGTTCTTTATATAAAATGTAACTTGATGTGCTATTGCTGCCCCTGCATTTTGTATTTTAGTTAGGTACATTACATCATTATTATATGAGAAATTAACAAAGAAATTTTGAATCTTGTGCATGCAGGAGAGGAACTGTTATTTGTTATCCATCATTACTATAGTCTAAAAATTAATGTTTGTAAGGAAAATTTCAATTTCGAAAATTAGTTTGAGATTAGTGGCAAATCGCAACTGCCATGCTAATTTAGGCTGTGAAAATTTTAATTCTTTTAAAAAATAAAATATTCATAAAATTTTTGTAATATCTGTATTAAAATTTATATAACCGGACCGCCATAATTTGATATCGTAATCAGCACTCAATTAAAAATGCGAGATGATTCAAATTATTTATAGACATCTATCCAATTTGAAATGAATATAACTGTTGTTTAAGTAAATCTATCATAGATGCAAAACGGCAATATGTATATAATTTAAAGGAAAGGATCTATAAATAAAAAAAATGGCAATAAATATAATCAAACAATAACAAAACGAAGATGCTGAATTTCATATTACCGGATAACAACGAATGCAAGATAAAGAGTAGAACGAAAGCAGCTTCTGAGGGTTTCAGCAAATTCATGTTGAATGAAATTTGGTGAGATTTTATAGCTTTAGGCATGGAAAAGAGGTTTTTCTACATTCAATTGCACTTTAAGGTTTTATATAGAAGACCAATCTTTAGTAAGTGGCAATCATGAATCCTTCCTTGAAAGTAAACAAAGCAGCTATATTAGGTGACAATTATATAAAAGTTGACACCTTAACAAACCTTTGCACACCCTCAAATATGAAATTGAATCACCAGCTGAGTTATAAGTCTAACTGATAGGATCGAATTGATTCGATATTTTTTATTTTTTAAATATAATTATTTATAAAAAAATAAAAATATGATATATAAAAAAACACATCTAAACAATCTATTAATTATCAAATATGAATATATTAATTTTTTATTTATTTATTTTACTACATTTTAGCAATAATAGTAAAAAATTAAACACTGCAGCTGAATTTCTCTATTAAACATTTAGATTTATAAGAAAAATGCATTTTTCAATTTATAATTTTTTAAATTTTAATTTCAATTGTAAAATTTATTTTTATGACATTACCTAAATATATTATTCTTATAATCATCATGTTCATGTTCATGTTCATTTTCTTCTTAATATTTTATTACATTTAAATTATGTAGTTATTTAATATCTAAAAAATATAAATTAAAAATATAGCGCAAATAATTTCACATAATTTTTAATTTTATCAAATCTAATATTAATATGAATTAATTTTATCATCAAATATAAATTTTTGATTGAACAATATCCAATAACTTTGAACCCGGGTTATAAAAATGTATTTTAGGGATTTAGGGTATATCCAATTTTTTTTCCGGTCCAACCCAATTTTTTGCATATTCCGATTTTCATATTATACCAAACTAGTGTTCTTACTGGTTCGCAGTTGAACCGATTGGACTGGCATTTTTAAAACATTGGAGATATGTCAAATTCACTTTAAGAATGAGAAATTACAATTAGGGGTGAGCATTAGGGGTGAGCAAAAAAACCGATGGACTTGGTTAACCGAAAAAAAAATCCGAAACCGAACCGATGGACTGGTTAACCGATTGTAATGGACTGGTTAATGGTTAGTGTTTTGAAAAAACCGATATTAATGGACTGGTTAATGGTTTTTAACTCATGTGATTGGTTAACCGAACCGAAACCGAACTTTTAATTAATTTATTAATTTTTTAATAATTTATAACAATTTGTCTTAATTAAAAGTGATCATGTACTTTTTTTTCATTATACTAATTATTTTAAAGTTTTTAAGTTTTTTTAATTGGTTATTAGTAAGTATAACAATTTATCTAATTAAAATTGATTATAGACCGGTTAATATATTTACCTATTAAATATTAATTTTTAAAGACAAATTTGCTTATATCCACCAAATATTTTTATTTTAATAACAATAATGTCATATTATAGTGAAAAAATTTTAATTTTTAAGTATTTTAAACATTTTAATTTTATTTATGAATATATCTATAATTATAGTGGTTAACCGAAAAATATTGGGTAACCGATCCGAAAATCCGAAACCGATGGACTGGTTAACCGATGGTAATGGACTGGTTAATGGACTGAAATTTCAGAAAACCGATATTAATGGACTGGTTAATGGACTGGAGCTCATGGACTGGTTAACCGACCATGCTCACCCCTAGTGAGCATGAATTGGTTAATCAATTTATTAGCAAAAAAATTAATCAGTCCATTAATATCAATTTTTTAAAATTATTAACCATTAATCAGTCTGTTATATTCGGTTAACCAGTCCATCGGTTTCGATTTTTGGTTTGGTTAACTACTAAAATTTATATAACATACAATTATAAAAAAAAATTAGACAATATTCAATTCAATTTCAAATGTACAAAGTAATTCAAAATAAAAATCACAAAATAAATATAATATACTAGCTAAAATTCATGTGCAACAAATTAATAGCTAATATTATAAAGTGAATTTCATATTGTTAAAAATTAGCATGCTTAATTCTAAGTCAATGAAAAATTTTGGACAAAATTGAATGTTAAAACATAGATCTCTAGAATATAAGATAATGTAATTAAATACTATCAAATAAAATATAAACACCAATATATATAATAAAAATAGCATATATAAAAGTTAATCAGTTACTACATGAAAATGAAATAATTTAAATATAATTTAAAGTATTATATCAATTTTATAAAGAGATACAAAAAAATTAAGATATAAAAATAAAAATATAATTTAAATATATTTTAAAATATTACTTTATGTAAGTTTTATAGAGAGAGAGAAAAAAAAAGAAAAAAGGAAAAATTTTAAGGTATAAAAATAAAAATATAATACATATGAACTAGTTAACTGCTTCCTAAAAACCGAAATCGAAAATTAAAAATGCTAAAAATAAAAATAAAAATCGAATCTATCGGACCGATTAATCGAAAAAATTAGTTCAATTTTGTATTGATTTTGCGATTAACCAAAATTTTGATTTTTTTAGTTCACCCCAAATTACAATTGATTGTCATTAGAAAACGCGTTTATTTATCAAGAAATGAAAAATTAGAGTATTTATTTTCTATATATATGTGTATGTATGTATATATATATATACATATGCATATGCGTATGCATATCAATAAATGAAAAATTAGAGTAATTATTTTCTATATATATGTGTATGTATATATATACATATACATAGATGCATATGCATATGCACATACATATCAATAAATGGTAAATTAGAGTATTTATATTATATATATATATGTGTATGTAGGTGTGTGTGTGTATATATATATATATATATATATGCATGTTCATGTGCATGTGCATAAGTATATATATATATATATATATATATATATGCATATGCATGTGCATGTGCATTTGCATGTATTTGTATATGTATATGCATATGCATGTGCATGCATATATATATATATATATACATGTGTGTGTGTATGTATACACATACACACACATACATATGTATATATACACACACACACACATATATATATATATAAGTATGTGTATGTGCATGTATATGTATGTACATACATATGTGTATATATATATATGTGTGTGTGTGTGTGTCTACGTACATATATATATATATATATATATATATATATATATATATATATATATATGTATGTATGTATGTATATACATATGTATATAAGTACATACATACATATATGTATATGTATGTATGTACGTATATAAATATATACATATATGTATATATATGTATGTACATACATACATACATACATACATGTCTATGCATACATATACATACACATATATATGTGTGCACATACATGTATATGTATGTGTGTGTGAATATATACACACACATGTATATATGTATTAAAATGATTTAGAAAATTTAGAAAACATCTTTTATTAGTTCTCCAATCTCTTCTTTATTTTAGAAAATTGGAAAATCTATTTTCTATTTTCTATTTTAGAAAATTGACTAAAATAAACATTATCTCTGTTTTCTATTTTTTGTGGAAAATTTTTCTAAAAAACTGGACCAGTTTTCTGTAAGTGAACATGCCCTTAAAGTTAGCACCTCACCTCTAATTCCCATTGTAATATGTAATTAGTGCACTAGCCGTATCAAGTAAAAAACCGATGAGAAAAATATCGTTTCCAACTAGTATCAAGTATGTGCAATGTAAATCGAAGAGTGAGAATTCCTGAAGGAGCATAACAATAAGATAGGTTCAAGTTGTTGTAAAAAATATAAACATCTAAATAGAGTGAAATAGCAGCTAAATTAAACTAAAAAAAATAATAATTAAACAATAAAATATGTATAAGGATAGAAAAATTTTATGATAAAAAAAATAGGAGTTACAACAATATAATCTCTATATATTTTAAAGAGAAAATAATTAATTTTACTCTTAAAATAGGAAAACACTAACCCCATATTTTATCTTTCATAATACTCAAGTTTTGTAACTAAGTTTTCTAAACTTTTGGAGCTCATTCTATATTAAAAGGAGGCAAAACTCAAGCTTTATATAAACATGAAACAATTAATAGCCGTGAGGTAAAACCAGCTAATGGCCAATCTATGGCCATTTGTTAACAGTCAATATTGACCGTCAAAAACCTACAAAGATCATCCATTTGCTGACTGCTAATATTGATCTTCAAAAATCTTTAAACTTTGACTTTTATTTTATTTTATTTTATTTTTTTACTTAAAGAATAAGAACACAAGCCGAACAGTATAGACGGTGATTGAAGAACTCTGATCGCCTTAAAACACTAAACATCTATTTCAGAGTCCATTGGGTGAACATTCCAATAACTAAATGAGACAATGGAAATAGTGGGAAAAACTATAGAGAGATCATTGAGAAAGAAAGTTCTACTCAAATAGCCCATTATAATATTTTGACGGTGGTAGGGTGGCAGCACTCAATCAACCGTCGGAATTTAATATAACGGTGGTAACACTAAATCAAAGATGCATAACGTTTTAAATTCTATTACTCCTAACATTTGTATTGGAACTATTTTCCCCTCAAGGAAATATATCAAGTACGAAATAAGTGGATTTTTCCTACAATTTCCTTCTTCTTCATATATTCTCTCTCAATTTTACTTTATCATCTATCAATCTATTCTTCGAAACATGTCAAGTATGCAGCAAAAATTCATAGAGGGTATTTTTAAAATAAAGAAAATACAAATCTATTCTCTCTCAATTAACTTCCAAGTAACAACATATGCAGCAAATATGGACTCTAAGCATAGAGTATAGAGAACCAACCATTTAAGTTCCGAACCAGTTTACTTGGTTGCAATTATAATGTAAAACTAAATTGCTAAGAAGATGCTTTAGTACCAGCCAGGTACAAAAATAAGAGAGAGAGAGCAAACTGTTAAAAATCTTGAAATAAAACTGCTACTTTTTTTTTTTCCTTCAAATTAGCTCATAAATCTTGAAACAAATCTCTAGATTCTCAAATAGAAATTGAACCACACTGGATATCTCTGTCTGAAAACTCTTTCCACATACAAAGTTAAAGACTACTGTAGATTCTCATAGAATATAGAAAAAAAGGCAACACTTATTAATCTTACTAGACACAGATTATCAGCTAGAACTGCATGCCTAATCTTGTTTGGGTTGTCATCTCATGATGGCTTTACATCTGCAGAACCACCCTTGCTTCCTTATTTCTTAGCCAATTGCTCTACATTCAAGCTGCAATATTATGCATATGTTGTTAATTTAGCACTAAAACTTTGTGCACTAGGGATATAAACACTTCTCAGCTGGTTTATTTTCAATGCGATGTCTATTTACTGCAGTCCTGCATATTTGAGCTTTACGGACTGAGGAATTCTTGTTGTTCTTTGCATAATTACTACACAATTGATTCTATTTCTCTTGCAGAATTAACAAGCAATATCATCAAAATAAAGCTAACTTCTCTATAAGACCTGCATAATATGCACAAAAGAAAAGAAAAAAAAATCGAAATTAGATTTCACTTAGAATCTGCATTTATCATGTACATCCAAACAATTGAATAGCAGAGTATCATGTACATATACAATAATATTTTCTTTTTTTCCTTAAAATAAATGCCTACAGCATCTATTTTAAATGTCATTTACTGAAAATGACCACACTTTACATATCAATACCATGCCAAACCCAGGCATCCCTTACATTGGTTTCGAAAATCAACCTGAGATTAAATAATAAGTGCACCAGCAAATGCATAAAACCTCACCTGCTTTAATTATCATGTCCACGCTAGTAGCAGTGCCACACTGGAGTCCACTCTGAAGCCTACTGGGACATAAAAAACATGAATAAAATCATAAATGCAGACTTATTAGTTAACCAAAACACCATCCAGCGAACTTAACAATGGTGGATCATATAGACAGTATATGCAGCAAATGTCTCATTACCCGCTCCAAAATCGATTCCAGCTAAACAATGCAACCAACTAGACAAACCACTCCTCAGCCCCATATGCACCAAAATAACCAAAAAAAATAAAATAAAATAATGCCAATAAGATTAGAAACTCCATTAATTTCAGATATTACTCAAGTTAGTCAATTAGATGTACATTAGGCAACATACCCAGGTTCTAGCCCTAACTACAAAAGTTCCAGCAGGCCGTATCCGTATCTACCTCCATAATTATTCTACGGAATTCTATCACCTATCACCTACGGAATTCCATTACTCAGTGATTTTCACCTCCATTTCCAATTTAACCATATATAGATATTTTTTTTTTTCAAAATTTAGGGACGACCCTATGTGAAGAATAATTATAGCACTTACCTTAGTATCCTTCACTAAAATAGGATCTCCTCCGATATACATGTGGCCATATTATCATGTCTCTCTTCACTAGCGTTTCACCTTTACATGCAATTGATCTAAGTACAACTCGAATGGAGAGAGACTTCTTCATCAACCAACATGCTTTTTCAACCTAGCAATATGGATATCTGAAGACTTCTCCTGCCGTTTATCTTGTGCTGCTATCCATGCACCTACACTCGCCAGCGCTTTACTGCCTTAACGATATTTCCTCACTTTCATTTTCTCTGCTGAGCAACATTTTTGGCGGATGAAAGAGAAAGAAATAGTATTAATTTATATTATTTTTAATAGGTTTTCAGAAGAAAGAGAAAGTTCAGTCATTTTTTTTACCCCTATCCAATGGTTCATATTGCACCATCTGGTATGCCAGGTGCACCGAAATATCACCAATATGTTTTGGACATTACACAAAAACTAATAATTTTTTTTCACCGGTTCATGCAATAAAAGAAAGTTAGAATCCAAGCCCCAAGAATATTAGATTTCCTTCATGATATATAAAAACTAAAAGTTAATTATGTCAACAACATATCGAATCCCAAGAACTAAAATATCTTAAAATAATCCCTCTTAGTTATTGCCAAGAGCATCATTACTGCTACACAATATCACTCAACAGTCACTAATAATCGAAATTTTAACAACCTAATCATTCCACCTACATTTTCAAACAAATCACAAAATAAGACATGAAGAAGAACACATAAATTATAAAACGATTGTGTTCTGTTTCACTTTGGCAATTCGGGTGGATCTCAGACTCATGAAAGTATGATCAAGTACCTCTGGGCAAGGTCCATGGTTGGAAACTTAAAAGGCAGGGCAGAGAGAGAGGGTATGGAGATTATAAAGAAGAATTTACAAATTCCTCAGTTTGTCTCCATTAAAATGACTAACAATAACTGTTCACATCTACAAAGAATACTTGCATCTTAACTAGAAATTTGATGTGCCAATCGGAATTCGCACACTTACTGTTCCCCTTTCAACTTCATAGTAGTTTAAAGCTCACTATAATTGCGCCATACAGCACGAAATTCTTCACGGAATGTGTTGAGGCGTGCCTTCAGATTAGGTGTTCTGATACTAGCATGAAGAACAACAGCTGCAGGCAAAAATAAGTTCAACTTATTAGATCTGAAAACCTTATTAGACTTCAACAAATTTGTATATAGGAATGAAAAACTTACCAAAGAATCCAATGCCAAGGGCCCAGAAAATGTACATTAGACTGCCGCAGGTGAACCACAGAATAAAACTGGCTGCAGAAAGAAATTCAAAGAACAAGAAATTCGAACAGGTCATTTTGACAACTAATTTAACCAAATAATGTTCAGAAGTGGAGCTTCATGAAATTTAATTACCAGCTGAGAACAGAAAGATGAAAACCCCACGTGGTTGGCCACATATGTATACTGTTTTTTTTGATGGACGACCACGGATAACCGGCCTGCACATAACTGCATTAAGTATAACTTTTAACGTTATTAAAACAAAATAGAAATGCCAATGAAGCACCAACTCACATGTGAGGAGGTCTCATCTTTGCTGCTAAATGGGGAGAGAACTTTCTTACAGTTCTTGTTACCTTCTCACTGAAAGTAGCTGCAAAACTGCAAAGCAAGAAATTACTATAATCACCAAGGAATAGAGAAATAAGACGTTTTAATTTTAACTTTCCATATAATTCAAGCTGCAAAGCCAATAATTTGAAACTAAACAAAATGCCCCTATTATTTCTGAAGAAGCTATAATGTTTCTACACACTCCCAAGCTTCATCTCAAAAATATACACATTAACGTCAATCCAAAGATAAGCCTTCTTTGGTTTACCTCTCGGAATTTCCACCAAAGATTTCCTAATTCAGACTAACAATTTCAGACGTTTTAAAAATCTTTCTATTTCTTTCAACAAGCAGCAAGAAAATAATTAAAACTATTTAGAATAACATATAGCATAAAGTTGTAGCAAATGCAAGCTTAATCCAAAGGATAACTAAGATAAATGAATAATCCATGTTCATTCAGGATCTAAGACTACCTGAAACTGCTAAATTCATCAATAATTAATTAATAATCACAACCTTACAGCCCACTTCAACCTTGAGATTGTTAATTAGCAGCTAGCAATTTTAAAACATAATTAGCAAAGTGACCAATCGAAGGATTATCCCAGTTAGCAACCGTGAAGAAAAAAAGATTCAAACAGCAAAAACAGCTTACCTATCATTAAGAAAAGAGAGAATTAGAGCTGTCAAAAGAGATGCAAGAATAGCCATCGGCCTTGTGAGACAAGCAACCCCTGCAACCCACCAAACAGAAAAAAATTCACCCAAAATTTCAAATAAGTTCACTTGTAGCAATAATTCTGTTTTCTTACCGAGAGCGAGCACAATCAGAAGGAAGTAATTGGTCCTATAGCTGCACAAAATTTGATAAAAATGAAATTAAAATCTCAAAAAAGCACCAAATTTGCCTGAAGGCGCAAAAAATATTAGAAAGGGAAGAGAGATTACTAGTAAAGATTGCACTTGAAGCGGCTGTTCCACTTGGGATAAGATCGAGGAATGGTGAATTTGAAGAAAAATTCATTGACGGAACGAGGCGGAGTCGACCAGTCAACTTCTCTTAAAGCTCCGATTAGATCTTCAGCTGTTACAGTTCCCCAATCCATACCTTTCTTGCTCCGAAAATTGGTACTGATTTCAGATCGTGGGATATGAGAAAAAGAAGGAACAAAAAAAATTTTTACAGATTGTTTTTCTTCGAGCTTTAATAGGGTGCAGAAATGGGGGAAATGGCGACAAAGAAGCTTCTGGACTTTCTCTCGTGTTAAGAAACCGACCTTGCCGCGTAATTTTATAAAACAGTTATTTATTGCGAAACAGAAATCAGAATAAAAAAGTAACTTAGTAAATTGTCTGAGCCCGGGTTCGAACCGGGGACCTCTAGTGTGTGAGACTAGCGTGATAACCAACTACACCACCCAGACTGTTAGTTACAATTTATTTCTTTCGAATTTAATTCATTTGGGACCAACTGCGGAGTTCTCTTTTGACCTTCAGCTCTTCGTCTTCAACATCGAGATTAAAGAAGCAGAACACTTTGTTTCGGAGCATGCAAAGTTTTAAAAGATCATATGTTTTTTGGTTTTCTGATTTTGTGTAGAAATGTTAATCAAAATCATTCACTTAGCTCTCATACTGTGCTTCTCTATTTTGATCTCATGTTCTACTCACTGTAAGTCCTTTACTGATTCTTCTTCTTCTTCACTATACCTCTCACCCTCAATTTTCACCTTCAATTATCAAAAAATGCTCATGTCTTTCAGAATTTACATTTACAAAACCCCAAAGCTCATCTCTTTTACTTCACCAGTTGAATCTCTGTTCGTCTCGTCTCTCCAAAACAGTCCCTTTGTAACTCAAAATCCAGAAGAAGCTCACCTCTTCTTCGTGCCCTTCTCTTCCGATCTCTCCGCGCGCTCTATTGCACGCGTAACTAGAGAACTCCGAATGGAGTTCCCCTACTGGAATCGCACACTGGGAGCCGATCATTTCTACGTTTCTCGCTCTGGTCTCGGATACGAATCGGACCGAAATCTCGTCGAGTTGAAGAAGAACTCGATTCAGATCTCCTGCTTTCCTACAGCGGACGGCAAGTTTGTTCCCCACAAGGACATAACGCTTCCTCCATTACCTTCTACTTATCTGGCGCACGCGCCGGCGAACAGAACGGCGAGGTATCGGGGTTTTGTGAAACACAATGGAGTTAAAGACTCAGCTCTAATCAACGACTTGATAAATGACTCTGATTTTTTGATCGAAGCTCAACCTACAAATGAGAAGACTTTAGGGGATAGACTTGCAAGCGCTGAGTTCTGTTTGTTTGATTATAAAGCCGATATATCGGCTATTGGTCTGGCTTTGCGTTTCGGGTGTTTGCCGGTGGTGATCACTGACCGTCCGATGCACGACTTGCCGTTGATGGACGTGATAAGATGGCAGGAGATTGCGGTGGTGGTGTGGTCCAGTGGGGGGCTCAAGGAAGTAAAGCGGGTGATCGAACGCACATGCAGATATGACATGTGCAATAGAATGAGAAAATTGGGTGTGGTAGCGAGTCAGCATTTTGTGTGGAATGAGAGTCCGGAGCCGTACGATGCGTTTCATATGATAATGTATCAGCTTTGGATACGGCGGCATACGATCCGATACGCACGGAGGGAATTGTCATAAGGCGAAATGATTATTGTCTAATTGAGGGAATTTTTGTGATGTTTTTCGCTTTTCTTACGTGATTATGAATGCAATTGCCTTGTTTAAGTTGCCTTAAAATTAAGCGAAGGATAAAGGAATTGAGAAGATGTACACAAGCAGTTTATGTAAGTGACCGGTTTCATTGTGATTTATGTAAATGGCTCGATCTAAACAGATCGGACCGGTTTCAAGTTCAACCTGTCGTTTTTATTTCAAACTTGTCGTTTTGTTGAAAATGCGTATCATGACTTTGTCGTTTTAGCATTTTAAGTTCTACCTTCCAATCTCAATCCAATCATCATCTTCGCTCCACCAAACTCACCCACTCACTTCTTTTGCATTCTCCTATTTCAATTCTAAATCCCAAAGCGACTATCAAACTAAAGTTCACTTCTTTATATTTTCCAGTTCTCTTCTTTTTCTTTTCTTCTTCAAATTGAATTATTTTTCGTTTTAAGTACAAATTAGATATGACGGAGGGTGACAATGGATCGCCGAAGCCTACAGTCACTCCATTTGAGGAGGCAATGGAGGCTTTATCTTCTTTGATAACAAAACGCAGCCGTGCTGACAAGAGCAATAAAGGGGATCGGTTCGACTTGTTATTCGATTATTTGAAGGTTTTTGTTTGTAACTTGTGATGTCAAGGATTTTATTTCATTGAATTTTTGTATAATTCGTTTTTTTTTTTTTCGTTCTTTGATTCTTTATGGATTTAGATGCTTGACTTGGAGCACGCTATATCAGAAATGAAGATCATCCACGTTGCTGGTACTAAAGGAAAGGTACTAGAGTTCTGCTATGTCCCCATGCATTTGCTCTGATCGTGCTCTTCTCTGCTAAAGAAAAAGCTCCCGTTCTTTGCTTTTAAATTTTTTTTCCTGGGTTGGTTTCTTTCTCCATTGGCTTCTATGAAATTTCAAGTATTGAACAGTACTTTTTCTTTTTCGAACAGTTCTTTTATGAAATTTCAAGTACTGATCAGTACCTTTTCTTTTTTGTATTTCGGAAAATGGGTACTGGCACTAGAGTTTTTTTTTTTTTTAATCTACAAGTTGGGAAAAGGACAAAATTTAGAATTACTGTTTTATGTGATTTGGCCTACTCTTAAGTTTCTTTGCTCTGCCTATCATTGTCAATGGATTATTGTCTCACATTTCAGTTTTTGCAGCATCACTTTATTGTCATTTTAGTTTTTGCATTTAGCCCCGCTTCGTTCAATGCAGTTAAACCTGCCTGTAGCAATACTTACCTGGAGAAATATTTCTCGGAGTTTTTCTTGGCTAATCTATATTTTTCTTTGGGCTAGGGATCCACATGCACTTTCGCAGAATCTATTCTACGTAATTGTGGTTTTCATACTGGACTTTTCACTTCTCCTCACCTCATTGATGTTCGAGAACGGTTTCGCTTGGATGGGTGAGTTATGCATACAGTTGCTAGTCTTCAACTATACACAAGTTTAGCAGAGGAACATGCTTTTTTTTTTTCCTATTCCTTTGTTGCAAAACTATTATATGGTGCCTCTATCTCTTGACTAAATCTCTGAATTTTATCATACTATTCCACTCATTTGATATAATTGAACATCATTTACATTATACTTTTGGATAGTTTAGTTCTTGTTTTGCTGCTGCAGTGAGGACATTTGTGAAGAAAAATTTTTGGCATATTTCTGGTGGTGTTATGATAGACTAAAGGTAATTTTGGCTCTATTTTTTATGTTCTCATTTTGAATACCCATAAGTTGCAGTTGATATTCTATTAGATGATCTCGATTAGATATTGGATGCTTGAATGTACCAAAATTAAGGAGTGATGTGAGAGATTGATATTTGATATTCTCTATCTTTGTTAATTTTCTCTTGTTTGTGCATTTTTATAGATAATAAATTTCCCTACAGTTTAATTGAAAATTCATGTGTGTGTATGTGCAGGAGAAAACTACAGAAGACATTCCAATGCCTACTTATTTTCGTTTTCTTGCCTTACTTGCCTTCAAGATATTTGCAGCAGAGCAGGTTTCATTTTCTTAATTATCAACTTCAGTAACATCCTTTATGTGGGTACTACCTGAACATTAATTTTATTTCTCATGTCGGATAATGTAAAAAAGTATCAAAATTATCCATGCAGGTAGATGTTGCTATTTTGGAGGTTGGGTTAGGTGGAAAGTTTGACGCAACAAATGTGGTATGCATTATATTTTAGTCAAGAAAGAAGTTAACTGAACAATCATTCTGGGATTGGTTTTTCATGCAATATATCTAACATGAGTTGACATGTTATCTCCCTTCAGTTTCAAACACCTATTGTCTGTGGTATATCTTCTCTTGGGTATGACCACATGGAGATTCTTGGTTAGTGTTCTATTTCTGTAAGTAAATAGTTTAACATGTAATTACATCTCGTTTAATTATCTATACAAGAGCTTAAAGACTATTTAGTGGACTTCAGTTTGTGATCGATTATGTCCGGAAACTATAAATTTCTAACATTCCACCACCAGGCCTTCCTTTCCTGTCTTTAGTATCTTTACTGTTTATTGATATGTAACTCTGTGATTGCATGGAAGCCTATTATTTATGTACATATGCTAAATCCTGTTCTTCTCCTAAACTTGTTAGATCTAATATGTTACTTTCACCTTGTTGGATGGCTTACAGGAAATACTCTTGGAGAAATTGCTGGGGAGAAGGCTGGTATCTTTAAGGTGTTCTTTGAAGTTATTTCTCCTACAAGCATATAATCTATAACAATGGACTTACTTCTTACTTAATACAGTTTGATACCCATTGATTGTTTGTCTTTCTCAACGTTTTCCTTTTAAGAAATAATTTCAAGTTCCCTGTCATTAATGCAGCAAGGAGTTCCAGCCTTCACAGTGCCTCAACCTGATGAAGCAATGTGTGTGCTTGAAGAGAAGGCTTATAAATTAGATGTAAGCTGCAATTTTAATATGTACACTTGTACAGAACTTGAAATCTGGCTCTGTGCATTGTTTTCTAGAGAATGGCGCCTTTCTAATTTTTAGTGGAAGTTCTCTGGTCCACATTAGAAGTTGCTGTAAGAACAATACTAGCTTTTTCTGTAAGGAATGAGTTTATGGCTTTCTATGTATGACTGGGAAAATTGTGCTGATTACAGGTACCTCTTCATGTGGCACCACCATTGGATTCCAAGTTGCTGAATGGCCTAAAACTAGGGCTTGAAGGTGAGCACCAGTTTCTTAATGCTGGTCTTGCCGTAGCACTATGTTGGAAATGGCTTGAGAGGACAGGTCACCTTGGAGCCTCGTACTTGGAACAAACTGTACGTTCTATACATGTTTGTTTTTTGTTTCCCTTGTCTTTTACTTAGTAATTAACTTCTCAAACTTGTCTGCATGTAACAGAGCTCCCTACCTGAGCAGTTCATTAAGGGCTTAACAACAGCCTGTCTGCAAGGGCGTGCTCAAATTGTTCCTGATAGATGTATCAACAGTGAAAGTGATGGAGATCTTGTATTTTATTTGGATGGAGCCCATAGCCCTGAAAGCATGGAAGCATGTGCGAGATGGTTTTCTATTGCCATTAAAGATGAGAGCCACAGCAACTTGAATTTTCCATTAGACAAAAATTCAGAATCCACGGTTGAATTAGTCGAGAAGAACCATGATAGAAGATCCAGGAAGAATCTCATGCAGGCACGTGTAAAACTTTACTCATTGTTTACTCTTCACGTGCTTGGATATTCTGTTAGATGAAGATTCAAAAATAGAACTTGAAATAAAATATTATTATATAACAGGCCTATTTAGTGGCTAGTGTAGGCTAGGTTAAAATCCATTATTTGTATTAGTTTAGCAATGTATGGTGTCCTTTAGATGATGTTTTGTTTGACCTAGAGAGTCAGATGGGATATTCTTCTCAAAGAAAGTCCTGAAAGTGTTGAATTGGGGACTATTTCTTTGGAGTCAGAGAGCAGAAGTAATATACATTCTTTATAAGTTTCTGAAATGATATGCGTATTTGAAAATGAAGTCATTGCATCCGCATACATGTGCAGAATTTGTGGCTAGTTTAATGTATGGATAAGAAAAGTCAGTACTTTCCGTTACATGTCAGCTATCTCATGCAATTATGCACCTTTTTTTTTGTCAATATTTTTTTAATCTTCTTCTAAAGGGATTAGAAATTCAATTCAATTCAATTACTCCCTCATGGTTACCCAATTATAGACAGTGTATTAAGCGTAAGTTTATATTTGCAGCTAGGCAGAAACTAATCAAACCCCAACTGTTGTAGCCCTAAAAAAAAGTTCTTATTGGTGCATCCTATATCAGTCAGGAATTACTTGGATATTAAACTACGTCCAGTTGTGCGTGTAGTGTTGCAGTTTATATCCATTTTTATGTGATTGATCATGCCTATCAATTCTTGAATTTGCTATTATTGGAAAAACTACCAAGTTTATCAACTAATATTACATGAGGGTTTACACTTATTCAAGCAGATACTGTTGTTCAATTGCATGTCAGTGCGGGATCCTCAACTACTTCTCCCACGTTTAATGAAAACATGTGCTGGTCATGGTAAGCATTTCAGCAGGAAACATGATGATGATGATGATGATCAACATCATTATTATTATCATTATTAATGATAATTATTATTATTATTAGTTGAAATGTGTTAATCTCTTTGATCTGTAGGCTACAAACGTAACAATCTATTTTTGCAAACTTAGGTTGATGAAATTTAAGCGGAGCTGTGCTAATAAACTTTAAACTGATGTTTCAGATGTTTATTTCAAGAAGGCACTCTTTGTACCCAATACATCTGTGTATTACAAAGTTGGATCTCAAGCTTTACCTCCAACAGATACTCAAGTTGACTTGTCATTTCAGTATACACTCCAAAGATTATGGGAAAACCTTGTCCGAGATGATAAAGGTATCTGTAAAATACTTAGTGACTGATAATATTAGTTTGTATAAACATTTATTTATTTATTTTTGCTTTGATTGTCTTTCTTCTCATACACACAATTATGTGTGATAGAAACCATGAGAGCATTTCTTTGTTTGGGCTCTAATTAAATGACTTTTTGCCAATAATACAGATGCTATTTGTGAAGAAATCAAGGATGATGCAGGAAGTAGTGCTAGAAATTGTGAAAACAGTGCGGTCTTTCCTTCTCTTCCTCTGGCTATTAAATGGCTGAGGGACAGTGTCAGACAGAATCAATCTGTTCGCATCCAGGTAATTCCTGTTTCATGTGTTCTGCTCTATACATTATAACTTGAATTTTTAAAAATGTATTTACTATTATATGTATAAGGTCAAAAGTGGGCTCCTCATACAGAAATTATGTAAATTTCTTTTGTTTCCAGTTGGATTTCATGTGTCATAGCTTGTTTAAATCTCGGAAAACTTTGGAGTAGAATAACTGCATATATCAATTGAACATTTACAGATGTTATATGTAATGGTTGAAACTTTTGTCACAAATAGTATTTATGTCTGTAAAATTTGTTCCCAGCTGACTTTCTTTTTGAACATACTTGCCACAAGGACTGTGATATCTGTCCACTTCACAGTTCATACTGCATAATTTCCTTATATCTATGGTTTTTAGACAACAATGGTTACGCATTACAGTTTCTCCCTCAAGTTATCATCTTGTTGAATATAAAATCATGTAAGAAAATACACAAGCTTGAAAATTTAGGTGTTCAAAAGTGAAAATGCTGGTATTACTATAGTATTACATTCTCAGCTGCTAGAAAGAGGGAAGATTTAAGTTGCTTACGGGGAAGGCATTGGCGTGCAATGCCTGTGTGCATATGATGCTCTTTGTGTATTATTTTTTTTTTTTAAATTTATATTCCATGATTTATCAGGTCCTGGTCAGTGGCTCTTTACATCTTGTGGGTGATGTGCTGAGATTAGTGAAGAGGTGAAATTGAATATCTCCAGTTGCAAGTACTTCTGCTTGAGATATATGTGGGCATGCATGGCAAAGATGATTAAAGGAATTGAATCATTTTCCCATGGGAGTTCAATGGTAGTGCTTGCCAGTTGCTTTTCCACAGAATGCTTCATTGTTCATGTCAGTGCAATTGAGGAGTAGATGTATAATGTTTGAGGAAAATTTTGACAACTGGATTGGCAGGAGTTTCAGATTTTGCTAAAAGAAACCATTTCTCAGAAAGCATACAAATTTAATAGAAATTCATGTTCCTCCCTTTCTGTGAGATCCTGAAATTCCTGCAAGGAACTTGGTAATACATTTTTGAATAAGATGATTTGTATGAAACAAACTTATCTTCCTTTTGAAATTGATATTTCCTGAAAATAAAATCAAATTTCATCAAAACATGCCTAAGTCACTTCCACATGAGAGTCCCTTTCCGGCAAAACTGAATTTTAATAAATATGTTGCTATATGATGCTATGGAATAAGCTGAAATTTATAGCATAGAAGGTATACAAAAATTCATAGTTTGATTGTGTTTCATCATTTATTTCGGTTGGCCTCTACCTTAACCCCATAAATTTCCATTTACTAGTATTTTTGTTAACCATAATAGGATTCAATCAGTATCTTCATTGTCTCAGCTTCTTCACGGATAGATTGCGATAGAGGGTATGTGCCGCACCTTGTCAAAATCATCTCCTCCTCTGTTTATGATTCGTATCCTTTTTTCGAAAGCATCCATCGGATATCCAATTGTCTGAGAGTACTAACAGACTTCAACCCTTCCGGCATCATTCGCAATTTCCTTAGACTTTATATATCTGAAGTCTTCAGACATGGCATTTCACCGTCTTCTACTATCCACTCCTCTAGTTTATCTAGCCCTCCGAATTTAAGAACCTCAAGTTGAAGAAAACCATGTGCAGAGCATTTCATCACTCCATTTATATGAGTCTCCCTCCAAAGAAAGAAACCTCAAATTAGGCAGCTTCTCAAGGATAGCCATTGGATCCTGGTGTAATTGAGACCGTCATAGAATTAACTTAGAAAGGCTTCGCGGCAGAAATTGGAGACTATGGTGCAAAGAAATTTCATCCTCAACAACCTTTCCTCCTAGCTGTACTTTTGTTAGATTATGACAATGGGAAAGTGGCTCCAAACAGGGAAAAGTTTGCCATCTCATTCGCATATTCAAGGAATGCAAACGGCCTAATGCAAAAATGGGAGACTTTAGAAATACTTCAGCCTCCTCTCTTGTCTCAAAATCGAAGATTTGTCAATTTCGACACTGCATCTTTTCTGGCTACATTCTTAGCTTCTATCCACGTTAAGTTTCTGACTGCCTTAATGTATGCAACCGAAAATGCCCCACAGCATCTCTGTATATCAGCGTCTCAAACACTCAAGTTTCCACAGTAGTCTTACCCGGTAGTTATCCCTCAAATCAAGAGTGTATAAATTCTTCAAGTTGCCTATGGATGGTGGCAACGATGTAGATGCCGAGTACGTATACTGTGCAATCTACTATTTCTCAATCCAAGATACCTCAAGTGAATCAAATTGCAGACTTCTATAGGTAAATTTCCACGGTACAGTTAAACAAACTGAAGATTCAAGACTCTGAGCATTCTATAATTCTTAAAAATGGATAGTACTTGCTGCCTCTTCATTCCGTACCTATCCTTTCCGACGAAGTAGAAAAGAGACTGAAGCCTTGGATCTCCTCTCACCAAGGGTGCACAGGACCTCCTGTTATGATCAACAGAGCCAGAAGATCTCTTGTGCAACTCTCCAAGCTGATGGCAACATCTTCCTCATCATATGGATCTGATCTCTGTTATCACCGTTGCATTTCACTTGTTGAACTAGACCACTTCTCTTCACCAAGAAACTTGATGCCATAAGTCTGCATACTAGTATAAATGTCCTGAATCTTGGCCTTTATGGATTTAATCTTCGTGCCAAGCCGATGGAGATGAGCACCTTCGGTGAACAAAGAGGCTAGCACCTTGAAGAATTTTTGCTGTCGTTTCCCTCTATTTGTTGCAGCTTTAAGAATGAAAGTATCAATCACATCTTCTACTTCATAAGTCATATCTCTTATTTCAGCTACCCAATTGCATACACGCTCATCTTGTTCTTGCCTTCGGTCTGCATCTTTCTGGAAGCATTGCATATGCTTGAATTCATCTTGTAGACGAGTAACTTTCTCCATCACACCATGAACAAAACTGCTTCGTCAATACGTCAGAAATTCTTTCAACAGCTAAATAAACAAGAGCCTCCGCCATGGAAAAATCAGAAAGCTGAGTATGTTCTGTTTAGAATAACAGAGTTCAGGTTTGAAAAATTGCAGTTTTTATCGGTTGACACAAAGGAGGACAAATTAGTAGGAGTTGTAGATCTTCTATCTGTTGATTGATTAATGTCATTTGTTAAATTTTATTAGTAAAATCATGATTTCACCATAATGATCTATAATATATAAGATTGACAAGTTTAATTTCTATTCATATTGGCATCAAACATTGACCAAAACATCATCCGGACTAAACAGTTGTTGATTCACGACACAGTTCAGGTTTTATAATTATATAAGCAAAATTTTCAACAAGTTGGATAACTAATAAACCAACAGTCAAACTCTGCCTTGTCATGCTTGAATGGCAAAACCATGGTTTCGAAAACCGGACCGGTCGGTTGAACCGGTTCAACCGCGAACCGGATCAAAAACCGGTCCGATCCAACATAAAAACCAGAAATGTCAAAAAATCAGGATTTCACTGTTTAAAAACCGGGTTGAACCGGTCAAAACCGGATTGAACCGGTCAAAATTAAATATATTATAAATTATATTTTTATATTTTTATAAAATTTATTTTTATAATTAGGGTTAATAGTTGTTTAATATTGTTCTATTAAAAATTTATATTTGATGATAAAATTAATTTATAATAATAATAATAAACTTGACAAAATTGAACATTTTCACTATATTTTTATTTTATATTTTTTTAGATATTTAATAACTAAATAATTTAAATATAATGGAATATTAAAAAATAATTTAATATAAATATGATAATTATAAAAAAATAACGTTACAAAAATAAATTTACAATTGAAAATAAAATTAAAAAAATTATAAATTCAAAATTATATTTTTCTTATAAATTTAAATATTTAACAAAAAAAATCAATTGTTGTGGTTAATTTTTTACTATTATTAATAAAAAATAGTAAAATAAATAAAAAATAATTAATATATTGATATTTAATAATTAATATGTTGTTTAATTATATTTTTTATATACTATATTTTTAATTTTTTATTAATAATTATATTTAAAAAAATAAAAATAAAAATTTCGAGTCAAGCCGATCGAACCAGTTGACTCCTAACCCAGTTGGCAGGCCGACTCGATGTCCGGTCCGGTTTTAAAAACATTGGGCAAAACCCACTTACAAGTCCTGAAGTTTTTATACTTTACTATTAAGCCCTTCAACATTTATTTTATAACATTGAGCCCCAGAACTTTAATTTTTTTTGACACATTAAACTTATGTCACATTTGGCACGCCTTTAGTTGGTATCTGCATTTGCACGTCAATTCGATGTGTTTTGTATATTTGTTATCAATTTTAAGTTAATCAACATTATTTAAGTATCAAATTGATAAAGGTATTAACATCGACGCATTAAATATATGTTAAGTGCATATAACATAGGCACGCGAATTGATAAATACTATTCAATTTTATATTTTTTGTCCATTAAAAATTTAATGTGTAAAAAAAATAGTTCTAAAATTTATTGTTACTAAAAAAATATTTAAAACTTAATAGTAAAAATTTAAAAATTTCATGTACTTGTAAGTGCTTCTTGCCTTCATGATAAAAGGCTATTCTTGGCTTGCTCTTTGCTCAATTTGAGGAGGTCTTTACTGTTTTTATTTTATTTTATTTTTTTTGGTTGGTTAAAAAGAGGTAATTTAATACTATATATTTAGTCCATTATTACTGCACTGTAGCGGCATAATATTGCTTTGTAATCAATGCAATCTCAAATTGCTTAAGATGGAAGCAAACCAACTTAAAAAATTGATTGATTTGCTGTTAGTCCTTTACTATGTGCCCTACAAATTGAGAATAATCATTTGGTATAATCTATTTTATATTCAAAATTTATTAAATAAATTTATAAAAAAGATAAAACGTACACTTTTAAGTATTTTAAGTTGTTTTATACTCAAAACTTAAATTCAAAATTTTTTGTTAAAGAAAAACTCCAAACATTCCACTTCATCACTTGAATCTTATTATTTTTAAGCAAATAAATAAATAATTAATTGATTGATTTGCTTTTCCATAAAATAATATTGTTTGTTCAACAAAGTGAAGTACGTTGGCCATGTTGTTAGCAAGGAATAGAATGAAGAGAGGTATTAATTATAAGTAAGCTGATGGCATCCAATTAATTGTATTCACTTAAGAAACTAAGATAACCCAATTGCGTCCTCAAAATAGCAAAGATATATATATAGAGAGAGAGAGAGAGAGAGAGGGTCTAAAGATCAAGTCATTAACTCAGTCAAGGTTAGCATTTTCACTTAACAACATAATATGTTCATTTATTTCTTTTCCTATCCTTTAGTTTATTGTTCTCCTAGTAGATGATGATGATGATGTTCTTGATGATGATGATGGTCACTTTTTGTTTTTTCTTTTTTCCACTCAATACAATTAATTTCACTGCATGTATAAATGTTAGATGCTTGATTGGATGGTAAATTAATGGAAAGTTCCAATTGAAATTGTTATATTCAATTTTATACATTAAAGATTTAATTGAATAATATAGGTAATAAATTAAGGAGATATTTATAATTATCCCAATTTATAAACTACTATATGCACCTTCTAACAAATACCTAATTAATTTTAAATAGACTCCTAAACTTGACCTAAAGTTAATTGGATTCTTATCTATTTCTTTTTTTGGCTTTCGCTATCGAAGCCCTTTTGTTGGGTGTTTTTTTTTTTTTTTTTTTTTTTTATAATTGAAACAATTTTAATAAATATTCAGAAATATGATACTACAGTAAAAAAATTAGGTTTTTGATATATCAAAAAACGGTACTATTAGTGCCGTTTTGTATCATAGCGGAACCCATCAAGATATTATAAATTTTTATCAGAAAACGGTATGCATGTTTATCCTTTTTTTACTGTATCGTGAGGCCCGGTCTGGTAGAAAACGGCACCGATAATGCTGTTTTCTGAATTTTTTTAAAATAAACAGTAATATTATTAAAAGAAAAAAGGAAAAGTTCTCCTCTTTTCGTGAATTTCTTCCTTCAAAGCTTCCATCTTTCCTGGTCCCTTCCTTCTCTGTTACTAATCAAGAAATTTCCGATGTTTTTTATTGTTTCTCTTTCTTTTACTGATTCCCATAAAAATTAAACAGAGAAAGTGAAAGAGAGAAAGAAGAGAAAATATTTTAGTTTTCGTAACCACTAGCATAGTATACTGTACGGTCACACCTTCTCTTCCATCTTTCTATTTTAATTTATGTTTTCATTTGTTTCATTCAATTATTTTCTTTCTTCAACCTCAACTCTCTCTTTGGCCTTCCATTATTATTATTAACCTTCTTCCGTTACTATTCTTGAAAACCCATGTTTTGGTTTTGTATTTAGAGGGATATTCAGTTTCAGATCCTACTTGATCGGATTTTCTTTCTTTTAAAATCCATTCTTGATTTTGAAGTTTTTTTTTTTTTTTTGCCTCTGTTGGTCTATTATTTGGATGGTTGTTTTGTTTATATTTTTGTTGACCTTTCATTTGTGGTATTTTTGCATTTAGGTACTTTTGTTTTCTGGTTTTTAAGGATGGCGTTGGGTTTTGCAGGATCTGTGTTCTTCTTCAGACGGAATCTGATCGTTCTATTTATTCAGGTTATTTCTTTTTCTATTATTCTGATGATTGATTGGGAAAATTTTCTTTTTTCTTTGTAAATATTATGTTTTTGGTTTGGATGAAGTATGGATATTTATGTTACTCTTGATTAGATTATAAGGTTTGGTTTGAATTATTTATTTATTTATTTTTCGAAAAAGAAAATAATTGCATATAAAGTCAGTCCAAATATAAAGATCAGAGAGACGAATAAAAGAATAAGAAAGTTAAAAAATAAGTTTGTCTTTCTATTTCTTTGCAACAAGCAGTTCTTTTCTTCGTTTTTTCCTTCTTCTTTCTTCTCTCTAAAAACGGCATTATCAATGCCGTTTTCTGTCAGACCGGACCCACAATAAATTGAAAAGGACAAATATGATAAAAATTTATAATATCTTAATAGATTTTGCTATGACATAAAACTGTATTTGTTTTTTAACACGTCAAATATTTAAATTCTTTTACTGTAGTATTAAATTTCTAAATGCTTATTAAAATCGTTCCGATTATTAAAAAAAACAAAAATCCCTTTTATTTATTTATCTCGAATTTTTATTTTGACAAGTTTACCATAAAATTTTTGAAGAGTTAAAAAATGTGTAATTTGAATCTAATTCTCTTATAATATGCTTTTTACAAATTGAATCTAATTCTTTTTAAGCAAAGCAATCAATAGTTGATTTGCTTTTTAATATAATATAGTTTGTTGAACAGAGTGCCCATCTTTTTAAGATGATAGATTAAAGAGAGGTATTAATCAACCTATAAGCCGATGGGATCCAATTCATTGCAGAGAGGATCTAATTAAGAAACTCACAAACTTGAAGTTGCTGAGTATACTCAGAAGTTTGAAAAGAGCTAAAGGTCAATTCAGTAACACAGTCAAGGTTCGAATATTCACCTTAACAACATAATATATGTCCATTTATTTCTTTTTTCCATACTTTCGTTTATTGTTCTAGTAGATGATGATGATGATGATCTAGCTGGTAAGTTAAGGATTTATTTTTCTTGGGGTGGTGTTAATAATGGTCTGCCTTTGCGTTTCGCTTCAAATTTCCTAAATCAGAATTATATGTATTTTTCATAGTTGGAAATTGTGCCCAAAAGTTTTATGTTGGAAATAAGAAAGGATATTTTATAGGAAAAATGGAAAAAAATCAGTTGAATGAAGTATCACTTCTTTTACATTTTTAATATTCTTTTATTTTGTAAAAATCAGTTGAATGTTTGGTCCTTAAACTTTTTAGTAAAGGTCGAATTTTTGATTTCAAATAAATTTGCATGTAACTTTTAATATATGGTTAATTTGCCACATGTCATCTAAATAAAAGCCATCTAAATAATTTTTTTATTCTTACATAATCTATTGTATTATTGTAATAGAAATTCATAATTTGTAATAGATATGAATGGTACATAAACAATTCGTGAAAAAAAAAGTTATACTTCTGTTAATCACATGAGCAAAAATAAATTAAAAAATATGTTCTAATTTAGCCTAAAAGTTAATTTTAGGAATATTTAGCAAAATCAAATTGAAATATTTTCCTATATAAAAATTTATCTCATTTGCTTAATTTTTAAACAAAATTTCCTTCATGACCCTCTAAAATAAAATTTTCTACCTCCGCGCTTGTGTAGTACTACGTATTACCTTTTAGAAAGTTTAAACTTTTAGGGGCATGCTATGTTATATTTCTAGAAGAGTTTGAAGTATTTTTTAGCCAAAATTATTTTTTATGCAAAAATTACATCGTTTGAGAATTTTTTTATTGTAAATTTTTTTTTTTTTGGCTTTTCGTTAATTAGAGTATAAATCATACTCTTATGATAGGGTGACATTAAAAATTCTTCTCTTTATCTTTATTTTATAATACAATATTTACGGTATTACACAAATTCATGAATAAATTATGTATTATTTTATACTATATATGTGGAATAATTGGACTTATAGTTTATTATATTATTCGCATATTAATTTTTTAAAGAAATCCTTATTTCATGTTCAATACAGTAAACCAAATATGGCTTTCATGTGCAATTAACTCGAAGGGTTGGGTTAACTAATAATATCATTATTGCAAACGACGAATAGTTCCATTAGTATGTGCGAAATACCTAATATAGTTATTTTTACCATGTGTTGCGTTCCTTGATTTACCTTATATATTCCTTGTAATATCGTCATTGCAGATGAGGAACATTTAGCAAATGTATAAACGTTTTGAACATCAAATGCAGAATTCGTATACTGATTGCATATTTGCTTTCAATTTGAGTGCACTGATTGTATATTTGCTTTCAATTTGAGTGCGTGCATATCATCATTCTACCCTGTAGAAACACTTCAATTAAACCATCGATTTTCCTGTTTACTGTTGTTGCAGAGGAAGAATGGCAGATTCTATTGTCTCCCTTGCGGTTGATAAAATTTCTAGTTTGCTTGTAAATGAGGCCAAGTTTATTTCCGATGTGAAGGAAAAGTTTGAGAGATTGCAATTGGAATTGAAACGAATGCAGAGCTTTTTGATAGATGCAGACCGCGGTCGAAACCAAGACGAACGAGTTCGAAATTGGATAGCTCAAATCAGAGGTGCTGCTTATGATGCAGAAGATGTCATTGATGAATTCCTTCTCCTCAAGATTCCAAGGGTGGCCAGGTTTTCTGGATTCAGCTGGACTTTTACACTAATCAGAGCTCCCCAACTCCATCATATTGGAACTCGAATTGACTCAATCAAAGCCGAGATTGGGGAGATTTACAGCAGTATGCAAATGGCTGGCATCAGATTTGTTAGTGAAGAAGAGGGGTCTGCATCCACTAGTCAAATGCGACGACGACTCAGAAGAACTGATCCATATGAAGAGGATGAGCATATAATCAAGTTGGAGAGTGCTACAAGGGATGTTCTCACCCAACTGATGCAACTAGATGATCGATTCCGTGTTGTTTCCATAGTTGGGATGGGGGGACTTGGCAAAACCACTCTTGCCAAGCAAATTTACAATCGTATTGATATCAAGGAGCACTTCGATTGCCATTCTTGGGCATTCCTGTCTCAACAATTTGCTCCAACAGATGTTTTGTTTCGAATCTTGAAGGATGTTGGAAGAGGGGATAGAACAGAGGATAAAAAGTTAATCGAAGCACTCAAGGATGAACTCTGTGCTATACGTAAGAAAGAGGATTGGGAAAGAATGGGAGATGAAGAGCTCGCCAAATCAGTCAACGATGCAGTGAAAAATGTAATAAAGGAGAATAGATACTTGGCAAAAATGGAAAACGAAGAGTTTATCAAAGCACTCAAAGATGAACTAGGTGCTAATCAAGAGGAACAGTTGTTCAAAGCAGTCCGAGATGCACTGAAGGAGAAGAGATACTTGGTGGTGCTTGATGATATATGGAAACCAGAGGCATGGGATAGTCTAAAACGTGCTTTTCCAAATGGGAAAAAGGGAAGCAAAGTTTTATTCACAACCCGCATTAAAGAAGTTGCTTCATATGCTGATCCATGGAGCTGTCCGGTGGAGCCACCTCTTCTCATGACTGAAGAGGGTTGGACGCTTCTCAAAGAGAAAGCGTTTCCTCAAGATATTGTGGCCAACAAAGGTTATACCCCTGAATTTGAGGAGATAGGGAAGGAGATGGTGAGAAAATTGGAAGGACTCCCTTTAGCAATTGCTGTTCTTGGAGGCTTGTTGGCTAATAAGTCATTGAAAGAGTGGGAGAAGGTCCAAAGAGATATCAATGCCCAATTCATGAAGTTGCAAAAACGGAATCAATATGCAGGAGTAGAGTGGATATTAGCTTTGAGCTATCATGAGTTGCCATTTCACCTAAGACAATGCTTTCTCTATCTTTCTCAATTCCCAGAGGACTCAGAGTTTCACAAGAAAAGATTAATTAGAATGTGGATAGCTGAAGGATTTATAGCACAACCAGTTGAAGGAAATGAAAACGAGACAATGGAAGATGTTGGTGAAGAATGTTTGGAAGAGCTTGTTAGTAGAAGCATGGTTCAAGTGAGTCAAAGAGACTACACTGGCATTGGCATAAAAAAGTGCCGTATGCATGATCTTATGCGAGACATGTGTGTCTTAAAAGCCAGTGAAGAGAATTTTCTTAGAGTCATTGATCACAAGGGAGGGCACACTGCGGATACCAAGTCATATAGAATTGCTCTTCATGCAGACATGGCTTTGGAATTGTTAGGTCAGCGGATTCGTTCTCTTCTCGTCCTCTGCAATGGTTATGAGACAAAATTGACGAAGTTAGCACGTCTTTTCAATTTGCTTAGAGTGTTATATATTCGTGTTCCGTGTCGATTAGGCAATCGCATACCTAAGGAGATTGGCAAACTGGTTCACTTGAGATATCTGGGATTATGGGCAAGTGAGTCAATAACATACGGGAGCATTTTAATAACAACATCCATTGGCAATTTGAAAAACTTATATGCGCTAGAGTTAAGTAATGTGCTATTAGAAAGTATATCAGATGTGCTGTGGAAATTAGAATGTTTAAGACACCTAATAGTAAGTAGAGGTGTGGCTCGAAAACTTCGATTGGATACATTGAAACAGCAGCAGACTCTGAAGCTGGTAGGCGCTGAGGTTCTTATTAGAAATGATGCACTTCTGAAGTTGACTAATCTTCGAGATCTATGGATTGAATTTAGCGGAATAAAGGAAGCTGAGGCGGTTCTAGAATCACCCATCTTTAATTCAGGCCATCTTCGTTCCTTGAAAATGCAGTGCCCTTCTCGCTCATCATTTCCAAATCTGAAACCACTTTCTGCTTGTCATAATCTTACAAAATTGTTTTTACATGGAGCAATAGCAGGAGAAGAAAATCAGAACAACCTGAAATTTCTACCTGGAAGCCTTAACAAGCTGACGTTGGGCCTTTCATTCTTAAACAAAGACCCGATGGGCATTTTAGAGAAGCTGCCTAATCTAAGGATTCTTACATTGAGTAAAGGCACATATGAGGGATCTGAAATGTCATGTTCTTCCCATGGGTTCCCTAAACTTGAGACTCTCACACTTGAGTTACTGCAGACTTTGGAAGAATGGAGAGTGGAGGAAGGTGCAATGCCATGTCTTAGGAATTTACATTTAAGTTATCTTATTAAACTAAAGAAGATTCCGGATGGAGTGAAGTTTCTTAGTAAACTTGCTAATTTGAAACTAGATCATATGCCTGGGAGATTTGTAAAGAGGGTTCAAGTCATAAAAGGAGAAGATTATGAGAAGGTGCGTCACATACCCTCTATAACAGTCGATAGCTAGGGAGCAGTGAACCTTACCAAGGTGCGTCACATACCCTCACAACTCCCTCCTGCTGATTGTTGCCTGTGGAGTAACATATTACATTGGATTTGAAGCAGTTTCAGTTTTATTAGAGCTTTCAATATAATTTTGTATCAACTTGTTCTTCATCTACCTCATGTAAAATCTTGTTTGTTTCTCTCTTCAGCCACATTGGCTTACATTTAATTGAAATTAGGAAGTTGTGAACAATTACTGCTTTGCTGTGGCATATCATCAATTTCTAAAGCTTAATTATAAGACTCGAGCAAAAAAAAAAAAAATAATAATAATAATAATTGTAAGACTTGAGCATGATTCAGACGCTTTATTTGTAACTATTAATTAAATTGTAATTTTTACTGTAAACATCAAGCCAATCATCACCATTTTTTTAATAATTACATCGCTGAAAAATATTAAAATTGAACTCTAATTAATTAAAAAGATTATCGGACTATCGATTATTTAAACTATACTGCTCTGTAGAGGCATAATATTGCTTCCGAATGAATGCAATATGAAATTGCTTAAGATGGAAGCAAACAAACTCAAAAAAAAAAAGTTTGATTGATGTGCTGTTAGTCCTTTATTATGTGCCCCCCACAAATTGAGCACAATGTTTGATATAATTCATTTAATATTCAAAATTTATTAATTTAATTAATTTTAATTTATTAAATAGATACACAACACAAAAGAAGTAAAGCGCATACTTCCAAGTATTTAATGTTGTTTTATAACCCAAAACTCAAATATAAACTTTTAGTTAAAAAAAAAAATTCCTAAATATTTCACCTCATCACTTAAATATTGAATCTTATTATTTTTAAGCAAATCAATAAGTGATCGATTTGCTTTTTAATAAAATAATATTGTTTGTTCAACAAAGTGAAGTAGGTTGGCCATCTTGTCAGCAAGGAATAGAATAAAGAGAGGTATAATTTATAAGTAAGCTGATGGCATCCAATTAATTGTATTCACTTAAGAAACTAAGATGAGCCAATTGGGTTATTGTTCCTCAAAATAGCAAAGAGATGTTTATATACTTAGAGGGTCTAAAGAAAATAATAAAATTGAAATTGCTGATCAGTATATCAGAAGTTTGAAAAGAGAAGTCATGAACTCAGTCAAGGTTAGCATTTTCACTTAACAACATAATATGTTCATTTATTTCTTTTCCTATCCTTTAGTTTATTGTTCTCCTAGTAGATGATGATGGTGAAGGTGACTTTTTTTTTCCCCCAACTCAATACAATTAATTTCACTGCATGTATAAATGTTAGATGCTTAATTGGATGGGCAAATTAACGGAAAATTCGAATTGAAACTGTTAGGAAAAGTAGGAGCCGATTTGTTCAATTTTATACATCAAAGACTTAACTGAAATATGGATAATAAATTAAGGGGATATTTATAATTATGCCAATTTATAAACTACTATATGCACCTTCTCAAAAATACCTAATTAATTTTAAATAGACTCCTAAACTTGAAGTTAATTGGATTCTCATCCATTTCCTTTCTGACTTTCGCTATCGAAGCCCTTTTGTCCTTCATTAGGAGCCTCTGCCAAATTTCCTTCACGATCTATGTTAATTAAAAAGTGGGACATAACGTTTTTATTATTATTATTATTATTCACTACAAAAAAAAATTAAAAATAGAGATAGAAAAATAAAGACGAAGAGTTTTCAATCTCTAAATAGAGACGAAAATCATTTTCCATCTCTAAATAGAGACGGAACGGAAAGAACCATCCGTCTCTATTTAGAGATAAAAAAAATCTATATCTAAATTTTTTTCGTCTCAATTACTATATTTAGCGACGGATATTGGATTCAGTCGCTAAAAATGGCGGGATTGATTTCACTCCATATTTAGAGACGGAATAATTTTTTCGTCTCTAAATAGAGACCGAATATGTGTTCCATCTCTAAATAGAGACAAAAACGGATGTCCGTCTCTAAAAATAGAGACGGAATACAAATTTCGTCTCTAAATAGATACGAAATATCTATTTCGTCTCTATTTAGAGACGGAACTGATATTCCGTCTCTAAATTTAGAGATGGAATACAAATTTCGTCTCTAAAAATTGAGACGGAATAAGTATTCTGTCTCTATTTAGAGACGAAATTTTTAATTCCATCTCTAAATTCCGGGGTATAAAAACCCCTTCTTCTTCTTCTTTTTTCCCTCTTTCTTTGTCCCCTCTTTTTTCTTTCCCCCCTCTCCTCCTATTCTAGATCGCTGCCTCCTCCCCACTCCGGTGCCCTTCGCCGTCCGGTCCCCGCACCACTGACAAGTCGACGCCGACGGCCTGCTCCGGCGAGATCTGCATCAAGTAATTATTTTTTTATTTTTTGAATTATTAAATGTAATATTTATATTTAAATGTAGAATAATATATGTTGTTGTGTATTTTTTAATGTAGTTTTATTTATCTTGTAGTTTTATTATTTTATAAATTTTAATTGTTTTAGAATTTAATAAATTGGTTATGTAGTTGTTTTAGAATTTATGATTGTGTTGTGTTGTGGAATTGTATTTGTTATGAAATTTGTATAATCTTTGTGTATATATATATAGTGTTTTGTGTGTGTATATTATATTTTATTAAAATGTTCATTATGTTATTATAATTTGTTCAAAATTGTGGTTTATTGTTAATGTTTTATTTTGGTATTAAATTGCGGTATATTAATTTTTTTGTTGTATATATCTAATATTTTATTATGATTGTTATTATGTACATATTTTTTATGGCATGCTTGTTAAAATTATATGTATTATTAATTTAAATATGTGAGATAAATGTTTTATTTTTTTTTCAAAATTTTTTTGTATTATATGTATTGTTATTATAGTTCAGATATTATGGTATTAAATTTGTGTACATATATTATTTTGGTGTATATATATATTTTTTTGATGTTTATGTTGATATAGTTATTATTTTATGTTTTACGGGATGCTTGTTAAAGTTAGATATACTAATGTGTTAGTTATGTATCATATATATGTATGTGTTAATTTTTTTTTTTTGTGTATACTGTTTGTATTGTATATAATGTGGTATAATTGTTACTATACTAAGCGTTGTGCAAATTTTTGTTATGTTTAATTTCATTTGAAGTATGTATTATGTATGTTATTAAACCAATAGATAACAATTGTAAATTATATTACATTTGTGATTGCATGTATCCATAACCGCCGCAACTGGTTTCGCATTTAGCTGTCTCGTGTGCCGAATCTCCGAATTTTACCAGTTACTTCACCCGAGGTAAGTTTGATATGTACCTAAATTTGTTGTAATTACTATTAATTATATTTAGTCTTGTTTTAATTTGTAATATGTTTAAATTATTTTAAGGGTGTATTACGTAGGGGTAAGCAAAAAAATCGACGGACTCGGTTAACCGAAAAAAAATTCGAAACCGAACCGGTGGACTGGTTAACCGATTGTAATAGATTGGTTAATGGTTAGTATTTTGAAAAAACCGATATTAATGGACTGGTTAATGGTTTTTGATTCATGTGACTGGTTAACCGAACCGAAACCGAATTTTTAGTTAATTTATTAATTTATTAATAATTTATAACAATTTATCCTAATTAAAGGTGATTATGTATTTTTTTTCATTATACTAATTATTTTAAAACTTTAAAGTTTTTTTAATTGGCTATTCGTAAGTATAACAATTTATCTAATTAAAAGTGATTATGCACCGGTTAATATATTTACTTATTAAATATTAATTTTTAAAAACAAATTTGCTTATATCCACTAAATATTTTTATTTTAACAACAATAATGTTATATTATAGTGAAAAAATTTTAATTTTTAAGTATCTTGAACATTTTAATTTTATTTATGAATATATTTATAATTATAGTGGTTAACCGAAAAATATTGGGTAACCGATCTGAAAATTCGAAACCGATGGACTGGTTAACCGATGTTAATGGACTGAAATTTCAAAAAATCGATATTAACGGACTGGTTAATGGACTGGAGCTCATGTACCGGTTAACCGACCATGCTCACCCCTAGTATTACGTCTATTGATATACCAATAGTTAAGATTTATTATTTGTATTATATTTTTTATTGCATGCACTCGTCTCCGCCGCAATCGGTTCCGCATTTAGCTGTCTTGTGCGCGAAATCTCAGCATGTTAGCAGTTGCTTCACCCGAGATAATTAAGTTCGTTATGTATTAAAATTAAGTTAAATTTTCAGCCTGTTACCAGTTACTGTAATGACCATATTTTAATTTGACTGTAATTAAATTAAATTACACATATTGTAGTTGTATGTATGATTTGAAAGGTTACGTTAACAACTGTTGGTGGATTTATTCTTTTTACTTGAATGTTTGAGGTGGAAGGAGAAACTGAAATAGTACTAATTTATTTTTAGCTCAATATAAATATGTAAATTAATAATATAATTATATATAATTATTATAATGATAAAATTTTAGTTATACATTTATAAATGATAAAATAAAAAAATAAAAATATTTTAGAGTGAATTAAAAATTAAATTTAAAAATTTTTAGGCAGAAATATTTTCTATTTTGAATTTTAAGGGGAATTAAAAATTGAATTTAATTTTAAAAATTGAATTTTCAGATTCAGCCCATGTAATTTAGATGATGGGTCTAAAGCCAGGCCCAGGTTTCTTGATACAACTTCCAAATAAACTAGCAATAAAGCAATGAAAAGTATCAAAGTGAAAACGAATATAAGTTATTACTAATTCTTTTTAGGCAAAGCAATCAATAATTGATTAGCTTTTGAATATAATATTGTTTGTTCAACAAAGTGCCCATCTTTTTAAGATAATAGACTGTATGCACTGCTTTTTATTTGACCAAAAAAAAATAAAAAGACTTGTATATTAATTTAGAGAGGGTCTAAATTAAGAAACTCGCAAACTTGAAGTTGCTGAGTATACTCAGAAGTTTGAAAAGAGCCAAAGATCAATTCATTAACTCAGTCAAGGTTAGCATATTCACCTTAACAACATAATATATATGTCCATTTATTTCTTTTTTCCATCCTTTCGTTTATTGTTATAGTAGATGATGATGATGATAGCTTGGTAAGTTAAGGATTAATTTATTTTTCTTGGGGTGGTGTTAATTAATGGTCTGCCTTTGCGTTTCACTTCAACTTTCCTAAATCAGAATTATATGTATTTTTCATAGTTGGATCCTAATTATCTAAATTTTACTATTTGGTTCTCAAAAATGTTAAGATCACTCTTATTATAATTTAAAACTAAAAATGAGAATTTGTCATTTAAAAAATAAAAAAATGAACAAACAATTAACATGCTAATTAATCATTTATTTTACAAGAAAAAAATAATTGGTAATTATTAAAAAAATCAAATTAATTTTTTTTTTAAAAAATAAAAAGTATCACTTTTTCTACATTTTTAATATTCTTTTTGTTTTGTAAAAACCATTTGAATGTTCAATTTTATCCTTAAACTTTTTAGTAAATGTCAAATTTTTAATTTGAAATAAATTTGCATGCAACTTTTAATATATGTTTAATTTTCCGCATGTCATCTAAATAAAAGCCATTTAAATAAATTTTTTTTTTCATAGTTTATTATATTATTGTAATAGAGATTCATAATTTGCAATAGATATGCATGGTGCATAAAAAAATTGGTGAAAAAAAATTGTACTCCTGCTAATCACATGAGGAAAAATAAATTAAAAAATATGTTCTACTTTGGCCTAAAAATTAATTTTAGAATTATTTAGCAAAGTCAAATTGAAATATTTTCTTATATAAAAATTTATCTCATTTTCCTAATGTTTAAACAAAATTTCCTTCAAGACTCTTTAAAATAAAATTTTATGGCTCCATTCATGTGTACTACACTGTGTCGCTTTTTAGAAAATTTGGATCTTAAATGGCATGCTATGTTGGATTTCTGGTAGGGTTTAAAGTGTTTTCTAGCCAAAATTATTTTTCATGCAAAAATCACATAGTTTGAGATTTTTTTTATTGTAAAATTTTTTTATTTTTTTACTTTGCACTAATTATAGTATAAATCACACTCTTATGATAGGGAGATACTGAAAATTCATCTCTGTATTTTATAATATGGTGTTTACTGTATTACACAATTTAATGAATAAATTGTATTATTTTTTCTTAAAAAAAAAAAAAAATCCTTCCCTTGTACTGTATTATACCATCTTATGTTCAATACAGTAAACTAAACATGTCCTCCATTTGCAATTAACTCGATAGATTGGATAAACTAATAATATCATTATTGCAAATGAGGAATAGTTCCATTAATATGTGCGAAATACCTAATGTAATTATTTGTACCGTGTGTTGTGTTCCTTTATTTACCTTATATATTCCTGTATTTTTTTTTTCCTTGTAATATCGTCATTGCAGATGAGGAACATTTAGCAAATGTATAAATGTTTTGAACATCAAATACAGAAGTCATATACTGATTGTATATTTGCTATCAATTGGAGTGTGTGCATATTATCATTCTACCTAGTGGAAACACTTCAATTAAACCATCCATTTTCCTGTTTACTGTTGTTGCAGAGGAAGAATGGCAGATTCTTTTGTCTCCCTTGCGGTTGATAAAATTTCTAGTTTGCTTGTAAATGAGGCCAAGTTTATTTCCAATGTGAAGGAAAAGTTTGAGAGATTGCAATTGGAATTGAAACGAATGCAGAGCTTTTTGATAGATGCAGACAGCGGTCGAAACCAAGACGAACGAGTTCGAAATTGGATAGCTCAAATCAGAGGTGCCGCTTATGATGCAGAAGATGTCACTGATAAATTCCTTCTCATCAAGATTCCAAGGGTGGCCAGGTTTTCTGGATTCAGCTGGACTTTTACACTAATCAGAGCTCCCCAACTCTATCATATTGGAACTCGAATTGACTCAATCAAAGCCGAGATTGGGGAGATTTATAGCAGTATGCAAATGGCTGGCATCAGATTTGTTAGTGAAGAAGAGGGTTCTGCATCCACTAGTCAAATGCGACGACGACTCAGAAGAACTGATCCAGATGAAGAGGATGAGCATATAATCAAGTTGGAGAGTGCTACAAGGGATGTTCTCACCCAACTGATGCAACTAGATGATCGATTCCGTGTTGTTTCCATAGTTGGGATGGGGGGACTTGGCAAAACCACTCTTGCCAAGCAAATTTACAATCGTATTGATATCAAGGAGCACTTCGATTGCCATTCTTGGGCATTCCTGTCTCAACAATTTGCTCCAACAGATGTTTTGTTTCGAATCTTGAAGGATGTTGGAAGTGGTGAAAGAACAGAGGATGAAAAGGTAATCAAAGCACTCAAGGATGAACTCTGTTCCATACGCAAGAAAGAGGATTGGGAAAGAATGGGAGATGAAGAGCTCGCCAAATCAGTCGATGATGCAGTGAAAAACGTAATAAAGGAGAATAGATACCTGGCAAAAATGGAAAACGAACTAGAGCTTATCAAAACACTCAAAGATGAACTAGGTGCTAATCAAGAGGAACAGTTGATCAAAGCAGTCCGAGATGCGCTGAAGGAGAAGAGATACTTGGTGGTGCTTGATGATATATGGAAACCAGAGGCATGGGATACTCTAAAACGTGCTTTTCCAAATGGGAAAAAGGGAAGCAAAGTTTTATTCACAACCCGCATTAAAGAAGTTGCTTCCTATGCTGATCCATGGAGCTCTCCGGTGGAGCCACCTCTTCTCATGACTGAAGAGGGTTGGGAGCTTCTCAAAAAGAAAGCATTTCCTCAAGATATTGTGGCCAATAAAGGTTATAGCCCTCAATTTGAGAAGATAGGGAAGGATATGGTGACAAAATTGGAAGGACTCCCTTTAGCGATTGCTGTTCTTGGAGGCTTGTTGGCTAATAAGTCATTGACAGAATGGGAGAAGGTCCAAAGAGATATCAACGCCCAATTCATGAAGTTGCAAAAACGGAATCAATATGCAGGAGTAGAGTGGATATTAGCTTTGAGCTATCATGAGTTGCCATTTCGCCTAAGACAATGCTTTCTCTATCTTTCTCAATTCGCAGAGGATTCAGAGTTTCACAAGAAAAGATTAATTAGAATGTGGATAGCTGAAGGATTTATAGCACAAACAATGGAAGGAAATGAAAACGAGACAATGGAAGATGTTGGGGAAGAATATTTGGAAGAGCTTGTTAGTAGAAGCATGGTTCAAGTGAGTGAAAGAGACTACACTGGCATTGGCATAAAAAGGTGTCGTATGCATGATCTTATGCGAGACATGTGTGTCTCAAAAGCCAGTGAAGAGAATTTTCTTAAAGTCATTGATCACAAGGGAGGGCACACTGCAGATACCAAGCCATATAGAATTGCTCTTCATGCTGAGATCGCTTTGGAATTATTAGGTCAGCGAATTCGTTCTCTTCTCATCCTCTGCAGTGGTTATGGGACAAAATTGACTAAGTTAGCATGTCTTTTCAATTTGCTTAGAGTGTTATATATACATATGCCAGTTCAATCTGTCTACGCCATACAGGAGATTGGCAAACTGGTTCACTTGAGATATCTCGGATTACGGTTAAGAGTGAGAACAACCACCACGAACGGTCGAAGGGCAACATTCCTTGGCAATTTGAAGAGCTTATGTGCGCTAGAGTTAAGTAATTTTCTATTAGACGATATATCAGATGTTCTGTGGAAATTAGAATGTTTAAGACACCTAATAGTAAGTAGAGTTAGCGCTCCAAAACTTCGATTGGGTACATTGAAACAGCTGCAGACTCTGAAGCTGGTAGGAGCTGAGGTTTTTATTAGAAATGATGCACTTCTGAAGTTGACTAATCTTCGAGATCTAGGGATTGAATTTAGCGGAATAAAGGAAGCTGAGGCCGTTTTAGAATCACCAATCTTTAATTCGGGCAATCTTCGTTCCTTGAAAATGCAGTGCCGTTCTCGTTCATCATTTCCAAATCTGAAACCAATTGTTGCTTGTCATAATCTTACAAAATTATCATTACATGGAGCAATAGCAGGAGAAGAAAATCAGGACAACCTGAAATTTTTACCTGGAAGCCTTGCCAAGCTGAGCTTGGAATTTTCAGGATTAATAAAGAAAGATCCAATGGGCATTTTAGAGAAGCTGCCAAATCTAAGGATTCTTACATTGAGTAAAGGCACATATGAGGGATCTGAAATGTCATGTTCTTCCCATGGGTTCCCTAAACTTGAGACTCTCACACTTGATGAACTATGTAATTTAAAAGAATGGCGAGTGGAGGAAGGTGCAATGCCATGTCTTAGGAATTTACATTTACGTTGGCTTAGAGAACTAGAGATGATTCCGGATGGAGTGAAGTTTCTTGATAAACGTGTTAATATAAAACTAGATAGTATGCTTGTAAGATCGGGAGTGGGGATTGAATTCATAAAAGGAAAAGATTATTGGAAGGGAAGACACATGGCCTCTATAACAGTCGAATAGTTGATGGCTAGGGAGCAGTGAACCTTACCAAGGTGAGTTTTTTGCTTTAATACTTTCCCTTATTAGCTTATTGTTCTCAACGATAATAATTTATAAAATTTTCATTTTTTTCTTTCTTGTGAATTCAAAATCCTTAATTTGATATTTGGACGTTGATAGATTATTGGTTATAAATAACTATTATAATCATCATTCTGAATTCTAAATTTTCAAACAATTGGCCCAAGGTAGAACTCCCTCCTGCTGAGTGTTGCCTGTGGAGTAACATATTTCATTGGATTTGAAGCGGTTTCAGTTTTATTAGAGCTTTCAATCTAAATTACAACTAGCTATTCATCTGCCTCGCGTAAAATCTTGTTTGTTTCTCTCTTCAGCCACCTTGGCTTACATTTAATTGAAATTAGGGAGTTATGAGACTCCAGCAACATATATATATATATATATATATATATATATATATATATACACACACACACACACACATATATATGTACACACACATATATATATATATAAAACTTTTGACATAAATATTTTTATTGTAAGAAATTGATTACGTAATTTTACAATTGTAGGGAATAATAACTTTTAATTAGATTGTAATTTTTACTGTAAACATCAAGCCAATCATCACCATTTTTTTAATAATTAAATCACTGAAAAATATTAAAATTAAACTCTAATCAATTAAAAAAAAATTATCATACTATCGATTATTTAAATTAATTAGCATTCCTCAACGCTCACCATATTTGTGGTGAATAAGTTGCTTTTTTAACATATATATATATATATATAATATATATATATAATAAACCAAAGGATACTGACAAGATGTCTTATTAGGAACAATAAGATTCAGACTACTTATCCTTAATATAGATTTAAAAAATAGTTTTAATTTGTTAACTTTTTTAAGAAAAATGGTAACGTTCAACAGTTTATTACTTTTCTCAAAATAAGGAAAAAAAAGGGAATAACACTTTTTTTCTTCAACCATTTTGTGTCTTTTTTTACAAAATATTAAAATATAAATATTTTTGCCAAATTTGATAACTTTTTTTTTTGTTTTTATTGGATTAGGGCTAAATTCGGCTTTAAAATATTAAAAATAGTGCATATTTATTTTTTAAATATATATTTGATCAAATTTACCTTTAAAATATTAAAAATTATACATATTTATCCTTTAAATATGTTTTCATTGTAAAATTGTCCTCGTTATTATGTAATTTGCTAAAATTTGTTACTGAACATCTTAGGCTAATTGAAGCAACCCGAACTTGTTACATGTAAATTAATACCCTATTTTAACATTGAAAAAAATATTAAAATTTCTAACTATCAGACAATTTATATTTGCTTAATTAGTTGGAGTTCAGTTATTTTGACAAGCTTAACATTATAAATTTTTAATTATTTTTTCGAGAGTTAAATAAGAATATCAATTTATAATATATATGTAACAAGTTATGTGACTTTAATAAACTTGCTATGGATTTTTTTTTAATTGTTTACCCGGAATCTCGTTATTTTCAATAACAAATATATATATATATATATATATATATATATATATATATATATATATATATATATATATATATATATATCATTTCAATACTTTAGGGACAAATTTGTCCCAAAACATACATAAAGGACAAATATGCATAATTTTTAATATTTTAAAAATAAAATTGACTTTTTTTTTAATGGAATAACTTTTTCTAATTTAAATTCAAATGGTATATATGATAAAATAATTTAAATTCCCAAGAGTTTCGCTCCTTAACCCAAATGAAAGGCCGTCTTAAATGCCTTTTTCCCCGTTAATCTGTTTTTCCTTTTCCTTCTTCCTCTACTTCCCTCTTTCTTTTCTCTTCTTTCCCCTCAACCAAAATTTTTCAAGAAATCTTCATGTCCTATTTTCTTTTTTCTTTATTTCATCTTTAATTTTTTCCTTTTGATGACTTTAACAAATATTTGTTGAATGCAATTTTATTTTTACATATATATATATATATAAATGGCATACAAAGTGGATCACGAATATGATTACCTTTTCAAGATTGTACTAATTGGAGATTCAGGTGTTGGTAAATCCAACATTCTTTCCAGGTTTACTCGGAATGAGTTTTGCTTGGAATCCAAGTCTACTATTGGTGTTGAGTTTGCAACTAGGACCCTTCAGGTTTTTCTTTTTCTTCTTTTTTTTTTTTTAATTTTTTGCATTCTAGAGTTCTTTTGAACGTTCACATGTTATGAATCATTCAATTGTTGTGCAATTTTTCAATATAATTTTACCTGGGGAAGTCAAGATTTAAATTTAATTTGCATGAAAGTTTATGCAGTAATCGTGTTATCTCACATCATTTTATGCTTTGAATTAGTTGGCATGATCTCTTAATTAGAACATCTCCTATAATATTTTTTTCTTTGGATCTAATAGACATTCGCAATTTATTTTTGGTAAGATATGATAATTTAGGTATGTTTAAGTATGAGAGCGCACAGTAACAAATCATGCAAAAATCATTGTTGTTTTGATGAACTTGATTGCGGCCAAGTTTAAACACATTTTGACCATAATCACTATATATATAAAAAAAAAATTTCCAAACGTACTGTGAGGGAATAATCTCTATATTGCTACAATTTATCTCTATCTATTAACCAACTAGACAGCCTTTTTTCTATCGCTAAACTGTTGCTAAAAATGTTCTTCTTCGCAGATTGCCGTTGCTATTTAGCATTCCTTTTTTTTTTTGGTGATAATGAGCAATGAAGTATTGTTTTGATTAATGGTTGATTGGGCATGGATAATCCTACAGGTAGAAGGGAAGACAGTAAAAGCACAAATATGGGACACAGCTGGACAAGAAAGGTACAGAGCCATAACAAGTGCATACTACAGAGGTGCAGTAGGTGCACTTCTTGTTTATGACATAACAAAGAGGCAAACATTTGAGAATGTTCAAAGGTGGCTCCGAGAACTGAGGGATCATGCAGATTCCAACATTGTCATAATGTTAGCGGGCAACAAATCTGATCTGAATCACCTGCGAGCAGTGCCGCCAGAAGATGCTCAAATTCTGGCCGAAAAGGAAGGCCTTTCGTTCCTCGAAACCTCAGCTTTAGAAGCCTTCAATGTCGAAAAGGCATTCCAGTCTATTCTGTTGGATATTTATCACATTATCAGCAAGAAAGCATTGGCTGCACAGGAAGCTGCTAGCTCTACTGGACTTCTTCAGGGAACTAGTATTAATGTTTCCAACATGTCTGGTAATGCTAACAAGAGACCATGTTGTTCTAATTGATTGTCAGAATATTCAATTGGGAAAAGAAAATTATAGAAATTTTCCAGGAAAGTTTCAATTTTTTGGCCACTTCCGTTGTTATTTAATTTTCCCGAGAGGCAATAAACATCATATCAGTATTTTCATCTGGTTTCTGGAGAAAAACAGCAGGAAAATTGTTGTTCCTGTATAGATTAATTAGGTGAACAAGGTTTTGTAATTAAGTATAGCTCATTATTTTACCATCTCAAGTGTACTTTGATTCTTTCAAATCTTTTATAGATTTTCTTGTCTCATAATTCTTCGAATATTATAAATCAAGAACGCAATTTGGACAGATTGATGCATTGGTTGTTTATACATTAATTATTATTAAAATAAATTTACAATTTTATATTAATTGATAGAATTATTAGTATTATGAATTGTCATTTGACATTTGAGACTTTTTTATTTTACATAGTCATTCGTTATTTGAAATCTATTTGTATTTATATTTGACGGTTTCATAAAAAAAAGAAAAATTCTTCGTTTTGAATATTTAAAAATATATATTCATTAATTAATTAGGATTAAAATCCAAAATCTTATTAAAATAGAAGCCAGACATGTAATTCAATCTCATCTTAATTGTAATCAAATTGCGGCTTTTTAGTTTTCCAATATGGAGTCCCCATACGCAGCTGCAATTATGAAAAAGATGGGTTCTATTATTTGAGATGCTTTGCTGAATGATTAAGTGTGGGCATTGATTTTGGGTTTTCTTTAGGGTTCATGGAAAAGATATTTAGTTATTTACAAAGATAATTAGATGCTCAAGATTTTTTTTTATTTTTTTCAACAGAAACTGATTGATTGCACTTCATTGCCAGAACATTCAAATTTAGGTAATTAAATTTAAAAATGAATAAAACAACTCAATTTTACAAATTAAAGACTATTTTTGTAGAAATAAGAATATAACAATATATATAATTCCACATCAAATGTGAAATTTAACTAACAAAATTTTAATTCATTTATAATTCAATCAATTTATAATATTCAATCTGTCATTACTCGAGATCCAACTCACTCCACCTAATACATTTGCCAGCTATACACACGTTATGATTATAGTTACAAAATATGAGCATCCACAATGTTAAAATTTCGGTCGGTTCGATTTTTTTTCGGTTTTTACTTTTCAAAATCAAACTGAATTAACCGATTTAAATAGAATTTTAAAATCGAACCGAATTAAAAAAAATTGATCGGTCTGATTCGATTTTTCGGTTTTGCCCGAATTTTGCTCACCTCTAATCTACATAAAAACAAAATCTTAATTTTTTTTTTCTAAGTTAATTTCATCAAAAATCACTAAACTTATATCATAAGTATGATTTAGTCAAAAAAAAATTATTCAACAAAAATATTTCAACATTTAAAATATTACAAATAAAGTCATTTTGGTCGGAATAGTGATATAGCAAGTTATGTCATTGTCATCTTGGAAAACTATTTGTAATGTATAAATTCAATTTATTGTGAATAAAAATCATGCTTTTTAAAAATCATCATCCGCCCGACGAGATTGATTGGGGTTAACTAAGAGGACAAAGTTCATTGAATAAGAAAATGCCTACATTCTTCACGCTCCTTTGTTAGAAAGAAATTATGATGTGCTGGTTGGCTTGAAGCAAGATATTTTTTTTTTTTTATTTTCTGCTAAAATGCTAGAAAAAGAAATTAATGTAAGGTTCCAGCTTATATGATTACTTTTTTTTTAATAAAAACACATGGATATCGCCGACCATAATTATTATATTTTTCACTTTACAAAAAGCATCACATTAATTATTGATGCCCTATAAAACTAGGAATACAAAAGTAAAATATCATAACATAAAAATAAAAAAATAAAAAAGTAAAGGTTTAAGATTCAATGGTCTCAATAAAATTTTTCCTTTGTTCTGACTTCTGAATCCACTATTATTTGAAAATGAATCAACTTTAATAATTGATAATATACAATTGGAAAATAAATGAAATTAACTCTAACTATAAAGTGAATTTTTCAAATATTAATTATAGCAAAAATATTTATTTACTTAAAAAAAATGCTTAGGTAATCAACATTTTTTTTTCCTTTTTGGCTTGTGCTTCGTGCTTTCAATTATAAAGCAAAATCATCAATAATGATAATACATATAAGCTTGTTGAAAGAATCCCATTAAAACTTAACATTTTACTTTAAAAATCAACATATTTTTTTATAGATAAAAAAAATCTAAAAATGTCAATTTACTTTTTCATAATTACTTATATATTAATTTGTTTAGTCACTTATGGTTATTTTATTAATGAATTATAAAAATGTTGGATCATCCCTATTACTGATGAATTATTTGATTTTGGTAGTCATGAGGGTCATAGTAATAATAATTTATACTTGAATGGATAAGCACCCAACGGTTTTCTTTTATATATGTTGACATTTAATTTTTTCAACCCTTAATAAGTCCCACCTAATAATTGAAAAGATAAGATTAATCTTATGAAACTTATGATTGCGAGTAACTACAAGTGGCTGGTGCTAGTTGATAGCCGATGACGATTACAAATAGCTAATTATAATCAATGTCCACAAGCTAATAGCCAAAGAATTATAAATATTTAGTAAAGTTATGTATTAGATTATTATTAGAGTTATAATTTGTTCCTCGAGTATAGTATATTTCTTCTAATGCATTGATAATATAAATAAGAATTAAAATATTTTTTTATATAATTATTATTATCATTTAGTTCGAATTAAATCGATTCGCTATGAAAGTAAAAAATTTTTAGTGTTGGTTTTTGCCATTTATAACACTTGAATTCGAATTTTTTTAAGAAAAACAAATGACAAACTACTTAAATTATTTGTGCATATAAACACATATAATATTACAAAAAATAATTTATAATATTTGATTCGGTTTCTTTATTGTAAAAATCAATCTATTCGGATTAGTTTTATTGAGAAAAAAACCAATATAATTGAACTTGCTGAACTTTTGATAAAATCATTTTGATTATGTATATAGCCCAAACCAAAACAATCAATCGAATTTGACAAAAGTAATATTGCACTGATTCGGTTCAATTATCTCTTACATGATCAGTCAGTTCTATTTTTTTTACTGCCAATTTCAATTTGTTCGATTTAATCAATTTTCAAATCAAATTGATTGAATGGCTGGCAGGGGACTGTACATCCTAATTAAAGGGAAAACAAAGGTTGCTGCTGCTGCAATTATTATTATTATTATTATTATTATTATTATTATTATTATTATTATCTTTTAATTAATATAATAATAGATGTTATTATTAGAATCTGAACAGATCATTATCCTAGCCGAATAATTCTCCAACTATAAATTCAGTGTAAACCTTCCCCCCAAAAAACTCTTCTTAGGCCTAACAGCTATCATCTTCTTTTCTTCCTTCTTAATATATATGTCTCTTTCACTATTTCTTTGTAGTTACAGTACAGTTTCTTGATTTGAGTTCATTAAATTTGTAAAAATTATAGACAAGAAATGGAGCAAGAAATGGTGAAGAGAAAAGTGAGTAAAGAAAGTGATGATCAGGAGAAATGGGTTGAAGATTCATCTGTGGATTATAAAGGAAACACACCTCTTCGACTTTCAACTGGGCTATGGAAAGCATCTCTCATTATCATCAGTAAGTGTTTACTAATTTCTTTTTATGCTTTTTAATTTTCATTTTTACTTAAATTAGTGGGAAAAAAAAGGGATTAATCAAATATGATCTACCAAGGATTAGATACTTTCCAAGTTTATACAAATGTTAATCTACTTGATTAACAGTTAAATAAGCTAATAAGTTGAAATATTTGTGTCTAATTTGTAATTTATGATCGCTACTAACCATGCAATTCTACCAATTTTGGTGCAGCTATTGAATTCAGTGAGAGACTAAGCTACTATGCCATAGCTACCAATCTGATTTCTTACCTAACCAAAGTGATTAATCAAGACCTCAAAACAGCAGCAAAGAATGTGAACTATTGGGCAGGTGTCACAACAATGGGTCCTCTTATTGGAGGATTTCTAGCAGATGCATACACAGGCAGATTTGCTATGATCCTCTTATCTTCCCTTATATATTTCATGGTATACTCATAAATCAATCATCTAATCTAAACTACAAAATAATTAATTTCTAATCATGATTTTAATTAATTTATTTATGCAATTGATTATAGGGTCTAAGCCTTTTGACAATGTCCCAATTTATTCCAAGTCTAAGGCCATGCAACACAGTAAAGTGTGGCAAGCCAAGAAAGATTCATGAAGTAGTGTTTTTTATTGGCATGTATTGTATATCTCTTGGAAGTGGAGGGCACAAGCCATGTCTTGGAAGCTTTGGAGCTGATCAATTCGACGATAATCATGCAGAAGAAAGGAAGAAGAAGATGTCCTTTTTCAATATTTGGGGCTTGGCAATTTGTGTTGGCGTACTTCTTGGTGTGACAGTTATAATTTATGTTGAAGATAATGTGGGCTGGGGTGCTGGCTTCCTCATTGTCACTGTTATTATGTTTGTTTCTATTGTAATCTTTTGTTTAGGTAGGCCTATTTACAGATACAGATTGCCAGAAGGTAGCCCTTTTACACCATTGTTGCAGGTTTTGATTGCTGCCATCAGGAAAAGAAAATTACCTATTCCTTCAGATCCTGCTCTCCTTTATGATGTTCCCTCGACTCAAGCCAGACTTCTAGGGCACACCCCCAGGCTCAGGTAAGTCAAATTTCTCTATTTGTTTTTTCTATAGTATTATTTTTTTTAATATTGCGAAAATTGCATACAATGCATCTATTCTTTTCAAATTCTTATTTGTGAAAGTTTAGAGCATCATGCATAAAGCATAATTGTATCAATGATTAACTATTTATCAAATTAAGTTTAGAGCATCATGTATGATTTTATAAATAGTTAAGTATTTATGAAATTAAGTTTACTAGTATAGAGCATCATTTATAATTTTATCACTAATTATTTATGAAAGTTTAGAGCATCATTTATAATTTTATAAATAATTAAGTATTTATGAAAGTTTTGAACATCATGTATAATTTTATAAATAATTAAGTATTTATGAAAATTTAGAGCATCATTTACACTTTATAAATAATTAAAGTTTAAAGCATCATGTCTGATATCATAAATAAGTATTTATGACAGTTTAGAGTATCATTTATAATTTTATAAATAATTAATTTATGAAAGTTTTGAGCATCATCTACACTATAAGTAATTAAGTATTTATGAAAGTTTAGGGCATCAATTATAAATTTATAAATTATTAGTATTTATGAAAGTTTAATGCATCATCTACCGCTTTACAAGTAATTAAGTATTCACGAAAGTCAGAGCATCATGTATAAATTTATAAATGATTAAGTATTTATGAAGTTTAGAGCATCATCTACACTTTATAAGTAATTAAGTATTTATGAAAGTTTATATAGAGAATCATGTATAAAATTATAAATAATTAATTATTTATGAAAGTTTAGAGCATCATCATCTACACTATATAAATAGGTATTTATGAAAGTTTAGAGCAACATGTAAAATTTTATAAGAAATTTTTTTTTTCATGAAACCAGACTTAGGATTAGGTCATTAAATTTCTTTACATGATATTATTTTTCTTAATTAAGTCTAATAATTTCATTCTATCCTGAATTTTGATCAAAATATCTGATCTATTATACCAATTTCCGGTTGATCAATCTGCTCCACAAGTTTTCTACTATTTAATAAATGTCACCAAAGATTGATTAATATTATTATGTTTTCCATCAGATTTCTAGACAAAGCAGCAATACTTGAGGAGAATGATGAGCAAACATCAGCAAATAAAATGAAACACAATCCATGGAGATTAGCAACAGTGACAAGAGTTGAGGAGATGAAATTAGTTCTAAATGTGATACCAATATGGTTAGCTTCCCTAATATTTGGAGTATGTTTATCACAATGCACAACATTCTTCATCAAACAAGGAGCAACAATGAACAGAAAAATGGGTCAAAATTTCGAAATCCCACCAGCCTCATTGAATGTAATTGCAGCCCTAACCATGATGATCACACTAGTAATCTACGAGAAATTTCTAGTCCCAACACTAAGGAAAGCTACAGGCAGTGAAAGAGGCATTAGTATCCTTAAAAGAATTGGAATTGGCCTCATATTTCCAATCTTAGGCATGTCCATTGCTGCCTTAATTGAAAGAAAAAGGCTAAAATTGGCCCATGAAGAGATAAATATGGTGCAATTAGCAACTGGGGAACATTTAGAATTGTCAATGAGTGTGTTTTGGCTAGCTCCGCAGTACTTGGTTATTGGGGTAGGAGATGGGTTTGCATTGGTTGGGTTGCAAGAATATTTTTATGATCAAGTCCCTGATTCAATGAGAAGTTTGGGTATGGCTTTATATATTAGTATGCTTGGAACTGGGCATTTTTTGACTAATTTAATAATAAGTATTGCGGATCATTTTACTGGGAAAAATGGGAAAACTTGGATTGGGAAGGACTTGAATTCGAGTCGTTTAGATAATTTTTATTGGCTTTTAGCAGCCTTGAGTTTGTTGAATTTATTAGTTTATGTGTTCTTGGCAAAGAGGTATACTTATAAAAATGTGCAGGCAAAAGCGTTTGTAGCTGTGGCTGATTGCTCCAAGGATGAGAAGGTGTAGTTGATGCCTTTATATTTTATTATCCAATTGTGTAGATTGTGAGAAAATAAATTTAATGACAAAATAAAAATTCTCTGTGTTAATTTTTTCTTTTTTCTTTTATAAAAAAAAAAAAGAAATATCATACATAGTTTTTCAGATTATTGAAAATTTCATTAAGCAAGGATGATCGAATAGCATATCAAAATTAATATGAATTGTTGATTTAGAGAGAATTTGGGCTTAAAAATACTGTTATGAGGAACCCATCAAACAGTTTATTTACGTTAGGATGGGCTCCCCTGATGCCTAAAACCCCTAGTTCAGCTTAGATTATTCTTTTTTTTTTTTTACCGTCATGTAATTATCTAATTACAGCAGGAAGTATCAATATAAAAAATCAAAATAGGAAGTGGTCTTTCTTTCCATTGGGTTTTCTTTTTAAATAATATGATTTTTTGAAAGAAAAGATTGATAAAGTAACATATGAAAAATATTTGAAATTTCGATATTGAGTATGAAATCAAAAATAATATTTTTGGTTTCAATATATAAAATTCATAAAAATTACACTAATTATAGTCATAAATACAATTGTCAGCTGCTCTTTCAAACACATCATATACTCAATTTAAAGCGAAAAAATTAAATTTGACATATTTAAAAATATTTTTCATTTTACACTATATTTTAATATTTTACATCACATTATTCGTGTGTATAAAAAAAAAAAAACCTACGGATTTTAATAGAACAAATTTGCCAAGTTAATAAATTTCGCATATCGTATATTTATACTTAAAAAATTAAGAAGAATAAATGCTGCATACTATGTAAAACTTGGTTGTTATTTATGTTGGTAACAAGCATGAGTGAGCATGGTCGGTTAACCGGTACATAAGCTCCAGTTCATTAATCAGTCCATTAATATCGATTTTTTGAAATTTCAGTCCATTAACCAGTTCATTACCATCAGTTAACCAGTCCATCGGTTTTAGATTTTTGGATCGGTTACCCAATATTTTTCGGTTAACCATTATAATTATAAATATATTTATAAATAAAATTAAAATGATCAAAATACTTAAAAATTAAAATTTTTTCACTATAATATAATATTATTATTGTTAAAATAAAAATATTTGGTGGATATAAGCAAATTTGTTTTTAAAAATTAATATTTAATAAGTAAATATATTAACTGGTTCATAATCATTTTTTATTAGATAAATTGTTATACTTACTAATAGCCAATTAAAAAAATTTAAAAACTTTAAATAATTAGTATAATAAAAAAAAAGTATATGATTATTTTTAATTATGATAAATTATTATATAAATTGTTATAAATTATTAAAAAATTAATAAATTAATTAAAAATTCGGTTTCGGTTAACTAGTCACATGAGTCAAAAACCATTAATCAATCCATTAATATCGATTTTTTCAAAATACTAACCATTAATTAATTCATTACAATCGATTAACCAGTTCATCGATTCGATTTCAAATTTTTTTTTAATTAACGGAGTTCATCGATGCCGGTAGTAACAAGATTCAATCCAATTCTCAAAAACAAGATTGAATATTGAAAGTCGATTGATTTCAATTACAAAAATTATATTTCAAAGGAAAAATAATAATAATAATAAGTATTTTCTCTTGCCTCTCTTTCTCCTCAAGTCCTCAACCTGCTCCCTCTGCAACGTCACAGTCACCACTCACAGAAATTTTAATCATTATAAATCATTATTTTTCATCTCTCACCTTCAAATTTCTCACAAATCCAAAATCTTTGATTTATCTATTTAATGGCAGAAAGCTTTGAAATTGGTCCCTTTCATGTCCCACAGCAGAACAGAAGAAACAAGCTTAGAGTCATAACTTCCCAAAACAGCCAACAACAACCTCAAATCCCCATTATGAATCCTGCTTCTCCTTCTTTATCCTCCATTAATCAAAACCCTAATTACCAGCATCAGGGTTTATCTCTGTCTCTCTCGTTCCAACTTGATCGCCAAAAATACAGTGCTGTTTCTGTTCTTGGAGATTTCTTGAAGCTGAATGGCGGAGTAATAAGAAGCTCTGTTCCTCTTGGTCCATTTACAGGCTATTCTTCTATTTTAAAGAATTCAAGATTCTTGAAACCTACGCAGCAGGTTTTGGATGATATTTGCGGTGCCGTAAATTGCGAGTTCTTGGATTTTTCTCTGGATTGTTTAACAGAAAATGAAGTTATGAGAGAAAGTTTTGGTTTTAGTGATCGAGTTGAGCTTCAGTGGAAGAATTCAAAGCTAATGTTCTTGCTTGATGAGGTAACAAGATTTTCATTTTGAAATTCCGCACTCAGAGCATTGTTTTATGCATCATTTCCTCGTCTTGTGTTTGGTTGTCAAGAAAGTAAGGAAAAATTCAGTAAAATAATGGAAGAAACATGTTATCTTAAACTTATTAGTTATTACATTCTAGCCGTCGATAAATCTGATGACGTTGCATCGTCGTAATTACCCTATGCATGTAATTTGAATATTAACCTTCAGGTACTTCTTAATAATGGATTAACTTGTAATTTATAACAGAATTAACAAAATCTGATTTAGTAGCAAGCGTTCAATCAAATATATAGTTTTGGTCTTCTAACTCTAAAAATGAAGTTTAAATTATCTTATTTGTAAGTTTGTTTAGGAATATTTTAGAGGGCACCGACCATGTGCTACGTATAACTTTATGCATAGACTAGTATAATCAACCTCCTTTGTTTAGTAAAAAGCTACACTTGCACGCACTTCCAATACGACAAATTTTTTTTTTTTTTTAAGAAGATATATTGCATTTGAACTGTCGACAGTGCATTTTCTAGTGAAACTTGAACTTCTTTTTTTTTTTTTCCAGATTTTTAAACATAAATTTAGTGAAGATTAATTACAATAGAAAATCAATAAAACATAATGTTGATGTTAAATCGAGTTAAATGCAGCAGATGATTTGACTGTAACTTGTCAGGGAGACTGTGATGATATCTTGGGAGGAGATATATATATATATATATATATATATATATATATATATATATATGTATTTGATTAATTTAGCATATCTTGCAAAAAGATGACTTGTCTTGTCATATTGAATCAATTTACTGTTCCTTTGTTTTTCTGCTTTGTTTTCTTTATTTTCTTTTTGCTTTAACTGAAATTTTTGCAGATCCTTCGAACTGTGTTTATAGCATCTGGTCAAATTCAGTTCCTGAATAGCCCTCATTAATTAACACTAACTTGTATTTTTTTTATTACTAAAAAAAAGCAATTTTTTTCAGAAGATTCAAGTAATTTTTTATTCAAGAAAAAATGTAATATATTGCTCTCGAAATTTGGCTTCGAACAGTTACTTAGATATTCTTATAATTGTTAAAAATGGTATAAAAAAATGCCTATATTTTAGTGCATACAGGGATATTTTAGCTTTACAAACAACTTAAATAGTGAAATAGAGCTCTGATACATATATTTAGGGCAAAATAGTACATTTTTTGGTTATTCAGTATGGACCTAATCAAGTTGTTACTTGATAATATGCTATAGGTATACAGGAAATACAAGGTATATTGTGAACAAATGCAGTCAGTTGTGACATCATTTGAGACAGTAGCTGGGCTAGGAAATGCAGCTCCTTACATATGTTATGCCATTAAAACAGTTTCAAAGCATTTCAGTTGCTTGAAGAATGCTCTTTTGGACCAAATTCACTTCACAGGCAAGAACAATGTTAATTCTGACCAAAAAATTCCCAAGTTTTGTGCAGCTAATGAGCAATGTCCTCCTAACAAAAATCCAACATGGGGTTTAAGTTCCACTCAACATCCTGTTTGGCGATCACATAGAGGATTACCTGATCATGCTGTTGCTCTGCTTAAGACTTGGCTTTTTGAACACTTTCCCCACCCGTAAGTGATTTGAAACTCGATCCAAATCGTTATTTTATATAATATTTATAAGTTAAAATAGTTTCTACTTCTACTAGGTTGTGTATTTGTTCATGAATCGGGCTCATAATGTAGTATTCTTTAAAAAAAACGATATTAAAACACACTTTCTTTGCCCCAAAACTCTGTGTTTCGTCTCTGGAGACTTTTAGAGCTCTATAAGTTTTGTTTTGTTGAAATTTAGCACTTCAATGTTGATTTGTTGGTTCAACAAACTGTTTACTTGGCTTAATTTGTAAGTGAAGATTGACATCTAACTTAATCTTTTTATTAAGGGTGAACATGGTTTGGTTTTAACCAAAAATCAAATTGAATCTAACCAATTCGGTTAGCTGTGTTCAATTTCAATTAGCAAAATATGTGAATTTCAGTTATCAGTTCAGTTAATAACAGAAAAGTCTAAAACTGCATTGTTTTTGCTTAATAAAATTTTTCAGTATAGTTTTTGTTAGTGATATAAGAGAGTTGTAGTCATCAACTCAGTTCAATTACTACTAAAATTCGGTTTTGTTTATAATTTTTACTATTATAATTGAAAATCAAACTCTGCTGATTAGTACTTTTATGGATGATTGCAGGTATCCTTCGGATTCTGAAAAGCAAATTCTGGCGCAACAGACTGGTCTAACACGGACACAGGTTATTTTCTCACTAAATTTTCTTTCGAAGGCGATGGATAACATGCCTAATCACAAGCTTTCAGGTTATAATTAAAGTGTTAGGAATTAATAGAATTCAGTGAAAACTTTGCGTATTTGTGCAGGTTTCTAATTGGTTTATAAATGCAAGAGTAAGGCTATGGAGGCCAATGGTGGAAGAAGTATACAAACTTACATCCCAGCAAGCTGAAGTAAATCAAAATGCCAACATTAATCCATCTGAGAATATCCAAACAAAACGGTCCAGAACTGATATTGATGATCATGTGTCTGTCCAGAGCCATTACCAGACAGGGATTAGTGGAAACGGTGACGGTGTTTCTTTGGCATTAGGACTGCAAAATCATGGAATTGATTTATCGCAGCCATTGCCCATTAATAACATTTCTCAGCATGTCAATCTGCAAATGATTCGCCTGGTTGAGTCCGCCGGTTTCCAACCACAAACTCAGAATTTTAGGGAGTAGATGGGCAGATCAGACGCCCTGGATAATTTGTGTTTTTTTTTCTCCCCCTGTACTTAGCTTTGAACCAGGATTGTCAATTACTCTATCCGACTATTCCAAACAGTGATTACATTTTAGGTCTTTTCAGATTTTGCTCCCTACTAATTTTTAAAGAATAACGTACTGATTTACTCTCGATTTTATTTGAAAAGAGCAAAAATACCTCTTATATTTTTTTTCTTAGCAAAAATACGTTTTTAATTTATAAATTCGATATTAATATATTTTTTCGTTAAACTGTCATCAAAATAGGTGTTAACGGTGTTGACGTGACAAAATATGTCATGTTATTGACATATCAGTATTACATATATTTTAATTTAAAATAAAAAAATATATTAAAATATTTCTGAATTATTTTTAAGATACTAAAATGTTACTATAATTAATTTTTAATATTTTTAGAAAGGTACTAAATATTTATAATTATAATATTCTAGCTAAATAATAGTATTTAGTTTAGTTTAAATATCTAATAAATATAAATTTAACATATTATTTAATATTATAACATCTTATTTTCAATTTGACATGTATATCTCTTTTTTATTCATATTTATTTCACATTATTACTCACTTGATAATTAAAATTAATTGATTAATTTTTTAATATATGCTTATTTAATTTTTTTTTTTTGTTGTCAACAAACATTGATTAATATCTCATACTCTTTACATTTGTCTTTAATAAATTTTTCAATTAAAAAAGTAAATTACAAATAAATTATATAGTTCAATAATATTTATTAATTAATTTTTCTTAATAAATATGATATTAAAATTTGAATGTTTGGTTTCAGGGCATAATAAATTTTTTTGCAACTGAATAAATTTGTAAAAAAAAAAAATTAAGCTGTTTATATTTGTTTTTGTAAATTTGCCTATTAAAAATTATTTACTGATTTAAATACTAAAGATAAAAACTGACAGAAATTTGATTCAGGAGTATTTTAATATTTTTTTTATCAACATTAGGGGCATTTTTATACTCTGTAGACAATTTTAGGGGCATTTTTGTACATTTTTTCATTTTTAATTAAAGTATACATGATATTGGCGTGTCAATGATGTGGCATAGATTGCCCCGTATCAGTGCCACGCTAGTGCCGTTAATATCCAATTTGACGGCAACTTAATGGAGAGGCATATTAATACCAAATTTATGAGTTGAAGGGCATTTTTTTTTCTAAAAAAAATGTAAGGAGCATTTTAACTTCTTTTCGAATAAGTGAAATGGCAAATCTGTACGTTATCCCAATTTTTAATTATAATTTACTCTATAACAAATACGGAACCACAGAAAAATAAAGGTAAATGGGATTTAAAAAAAATATTATTATCCTTAACTTTTAAAAAAGATGGAATAGACTAATAGAGTATAAATTTATTTAAGAAGTGAGCTACTAGAAATAATATCAAGCAGTGCATAAGCATAAGCCCCACTTGGAGCGTGGTGCAAGTTGAGCCTCTTGACATGTCCAACGCTAAAAATGATAGGATAGGATTGATGATTATCCATTGCTCACCAGAAGCCCAGCACATCACAAATTACTTCTACCCACCCACACTACTTTCTTTTTCCGGATATGAATATTTGATTGTATTTATCTTTTGCTTCATAAGACGATTCTAATTGTTCTTTTTGTTTTGAAATTATTTCTAAAACTTGAGCAATTCTTGTTTAAACTTAATTCATGAAATATATATATATATATAAATTAAGTCAATAATCCCAAAAGATAAAATTCGATGACAGAAGTATGCTCTTTCTTGATTAAAGCAAAAGATAATTAAGCAAAAAATAAGATTCGATGATAGAAATCTGCTCTCTCTTAATTAAATGTTTCAAATTTGAGTATTAATAATGTAGCATTTTTAAATATTCGGGACGAAATGTTTTGCGTCTTTTTGTAAATCGATTCTGCATGAATTTGAATTAGTGGAATCCAATAAATTTTAGATATCATGTGGTTATAAAAAAAATTAAGCCACTTTGAACTTTACTTAACATAATCAAACTTTTACTCACATGCCAATTTATGATTAGTACATGAATTATTTAATAATAAGTAATGGTGACTATCAAATTCGGTTTAGTGGTCAATCAGCACCAAATTAAAGGTAGTGAAAGTTTGAAATTGATTTCTCCTTTTGTTTGGATTATATATAAATGAGTAATGGGTAGTCACGGGCCACAAGTCAGGGCTTTGGCCCAAATCTAATTTGAGGGATTAGCCTTGACATTGAATTTTCAATTACAAACTAATTTCTTCCCGCCAACTGTGGCTGCTCTCGCACTGTTTATGATTTGAATTCAATTTAGTTTTTTTTATTTTTACAGGGGATGGAAGAGAAATCTTTTTTTTTTTTTTTTAAATTTAAGTCAGCATATTATAATATTTTATTTTTAAATAAATTTATAAAATTAATAATTCTACTAAAATTTAGATATATTTATTTAAATAAATATATTTTTATTTCTTTGTATTATGGAGTAATATTGTATTAGGCACACAATTCACATAAAAATCATGAAAATAGCAATTCACGATGTAATGGGGAGACGGCTTGAGCGCCGACAATTACTGTTTTTCCACCAAACTATTTGAAAACAAAGAAGATAAAAAGAAAATAAAAAATACTAACAACCGCCAAAATGCGCATGTGATTTGCATCAGTTTCACACGAGAGAGAGAGTTCATGATTGTAAAAATCTAAACCAAGTCATTGAAATTTTCCAAAAGAAAAATAAAATACACGTGTCAGTTCACAAGAGGATCTAAGGATTCACCGACTGGTAACTCGTAACACGAACGTTAAACATGTCACAGCTGTCAAACAAAAGCCTCGTCATACAAAAATCCAACTTGCATGGAATATTCCGAATCGAATTTCTACATATTCTCCCATCCAAACACTCTTATTTTATCCCCTAAAACCGCACTACCATTTCCAGCCAATAACATCACTTACTCACAGGTCAAAGTCAAAAGTAAGAAACTCTCAGCAGATTTATATCCACTGAGTATTACAAATCAACGGCTGACGGCCTGACGTTGTTTAACGTATTACCAACCCTAAACGACACAATCTTCTTAGGGTTCATTAGTTAGAGCCACGGAACGGCGTAGTTTTGATGCGCTTTTCGGTTGTTGTTGTTGCTTTGCTTTCTCAATAAGCAGCTAGGAATCAATTGTTCTACAAGAATTGGAAGAAGTATTTTTGTGGGTTTCTATTAGTTCATCAATTGGTGAATTAAAGTCGGTGTCTTTTTAAATTCTAATGGTTCAATTTTGAATCTTTGGTTCTGAAGAGGAGAGAAAACCTAAAGGGAGGGAAAGATGCAGACGGGTGCAAGAGTGGGGGTTGTGGTAGAGGGAGGGGCAAGAGCCCTCAATTCGCAGCAAAAACAGAAGCAACCATTGCACCATCAACAGCAATCGCAGATCGGAACTGTTTCGCAGCTCATGGCTGGTGGCGTCGCAGGTGCTCTAAGCAAGACCTGCACTGCACCCTTAGCTCGCCTTACTATACTATTTCAGGTTTATTTTTCACCTCGTCTCTTGTTTTTTGTAGGCTTCATAGCTATTTTTGTGCATTTATCTCCGTTTCTTAATCTATTGGGGTTTGCTTATTTGGTTTCTGGGTTTGATTTGATTTTCGTCATGAACTTTTAAATAGGGTTTCCTTTAAGATAATTTCCGTTTTAGTTGGACCATCAGAGGGAGACAGATGACAGTGATTTTTAGTCGCAATTTTCAGAAGCTTAAAGTTGTTTTTTTTTTTTGGGTGGTGGGGGTTGTAGCTTAAACAGCACTTCCGTATTCTGTTCCCATATGAACTTATAGGAGGATTTGAATAAAAGATAACCTTTTTGCTTTAAAGGATGCCTTGGGATGTCTCATGTATGAAGTTGAGGAGGAATTCATACAAAGTGAAGAATATGCGGCATGGAATTTTTATTTGGGATTTTGGCTAACAATTTTTAGCTATTAGCTTGTCACAAATGTCTTCCTCATTATGCTGTAAAAGGTTTTTGTGGGCTGAAATAATTGACAGCTGTTATCCTGGAGGCTAAAGTTTGAATTTTAGAGAAATTCACAATACCAAGGATTAAAGGTTTCAAGGAATTTATGAAGCATTTTGTTTGTCAAAGGTTAGAATTACAACTTGATAGATAGATTTGGGCATAAAATTTATTGGCTGTCAATTAGCACTTTAAATTGTACAAATCATCAAAAGGATCATGGTGGTAAATAGTGATTTTTCTAGGTCTCATCATGATTAATTTATCATTACCTTTTTATGATATAGGTTCAGTCTTGTAAAGAGTTCTAATAATTGTTATGTTGTCATATGCGGAAAGTATCTCTTTAGTGATTCGATTTCCAGAACAGATACTGCTTTCTTCTCCTTCTTGTAGAGCAGTATTCTCTTATTGTTATGCTTATTATAAAATATTTTTTTATATCAATATGTTCACATTTCTTAGTGTTGATTTTTAGCATGTGAGCAAAGAGTTTGTCTTTATGAGTTTGTGGTTGTTCGTGGAATAAGTATACTTGTAATTGAAACTTCTGAGCTCATATGATGTATTTGCTTCTCTTCTTCATTTTTTAATCATTAATTTGCATGTGATAATTCCTAAATGACACTTCTTGCAGCATTTGACGAGGACAAGTCCAAGCTTGCATAAGGCTTACTTGCGCTGCAGATGGCTCTTGACATTTCCTTTTTATTCTTTCATTATTTTAAACGTTCAGATGGTTACAAATTTAAGTTGCCATGCTACCATAAGAAACTTTTTTTTTCTTTTTCAATGGAAGCCTTAGCATGTTCTCTTCTAAGGATTGAAGATTTTCTTTTTTTCTTTTTTTAAATTACTAGACCATTACACATTTTATTTACCACTGTTTTATATGACATTATCTTGCTAGGTGCAAGGTATGCACTCTGATGTTACTACATTGAGAAAGGCTAGCATCTGGTATGAAGCTTCTCGAATAATTAGAGAGGAAGGATTTAGAGCTTTCTGGAAGGGAAATCTTGTCACAATTGCTCATCGACTTCCTTACTCGTCTGTCAACTTTTATGCATATGAGCACTACAAAAGGGTATATGAGAAAATTGCATTAACATCATTGATGTGTGGTTCATGTTTATCAATAATTGAAGCTAAGATTTCCTCTTCATTGACTAAAGTTATGTTCTTTATATGTTTTCAGTCGCTATATATGTTAACTGGACTTGAAAGGGATAGGACAAATGTGGGTGGGGACCTCTTGGTACATTTTGTTGGTGGAGGTTTGGCTGGTATGACAGCAGCATCTGTTACTTATCCATTGGATCTTGTAAGAACACGCCTTGCAGCACAGGTAAGGCTTGCATTGCAACTAATCCTGCTTTTATTTAGCTTCCTTCCTGGTCATATGTGATGATTTGTTTGGTGGGTAAATCCTAGATTCTTTTTAGAGTAAATAATTTAGCACAGTTGTGGTAATACATCTGTTGTACTGGGTTGTATTAGCTGCCCATGGAATGCTTGTGCTTTAACAGGTGGACTGGTCATGTTAATGCCTCTTTATATAGATTTTTTTTTTGCCTTGGAAGATGGCTTTGAAAAAGAGTGAAAAAATGTTTATCCTAATCTGATTGTAGTTATAATCTTTAGCCTGTCATCTTTTATGTTCCTTTTGGTTTGTTAATTATACACTTGATTTCCTATTGTACAGACAAATGTGATATACTATAGAGGTATATGGCATACTTTGAGGACAATTAGCAGAGAAGAGGGTGTTTTTGGCCTCTATAAGGGCCTTGGAGCTACACTCTTGGTAAATATCTAGGGTTATGCCAATAATAATTTATGCTAGACTGTTCTAATATTTGGACGTGATCTAACTTTGACTCAATAATATAGGGTGTTGGACCCAATATAGCTATCAGCTTTTCAGTATATGAGACCTTACGATCTTCTTGGCAATATCACAGGTAATCAATCGTTCAGCAATATTTTGTTTTCGATAGACCTTGTCATGTACTATTCCCTAAACCATAGTTTCAGTTGTAATCTCTTAATTGTCCACTTTACTTCAGGCCTGATGATCCTACAGTTGCTGTGAGTTTGGCTTGTGGCAGTCTTTCGGGCATTGCATCCTCAACAGGTGAGAAATCTGAAACATGATAAATAGGTACATTTAATTTTAATGCAAATGAATTGCATGATTTTTGTTCATCAAAAGTTAAAGCTGGTCTCAACACTGAAGTTTGTCTCCATGATGCATGGTTCACATGTTCATTCTGCTTGGTAACTCTACATGTTGAATAGCTGCATTTTTCTTTGCATACTTTTTCTTGGACAGTCGTCTTCTGTCTTTGCCATTCATACTTTAAGATGGGATGGAGATGTTTGGGTTATAACAGTTTTTCATTCAGACAGAACTTTACCCAACTGAATCAAACTACAAGTTATAAATTAGCAGATAGCATTGTTTGGTAAAGCTTTTGGTTTAAAAAAAATTACTTGACTTTTCTGATTAGATGATGTCAATGTATAAATTAAGTACTTAATTCTTCTAGCTGTTTATTATGCTTTTGATGCAGAGGATCAGGTTGTGGTGCGGGCTCTGCATTAAGTTTCTAGTCAGACTGACCTCTATAGTCAGAGGCACAACAGGAGTTATTATTTTATGTCATTCATTTGAGAAATTTAGTAAGGAAGTTGAGGAGAAAACTACCTTTATGTGCCATTCATCTAACTAAATTTTCTTTTTAAGAATCATACTTGCATTAACTTCATTATTCCAACATTTCTTCTATAACTCAGTCTCCCAAAGCATTGCAGTTGACTTTATTATAGGTGGCACTACTCTCAAGTGAACTAGAACTGTTCTTTCAGTTATCGGTTGTGAGAGGCGTCCTCTTTGAGGTATGCTTCTCAGTTAGGTTTGCTTTGCCATTTGCATTATGGGTATTGCAAGCCTTCATGCCTAGTGATACAGTTGCTGAAGGTGCTACCTTAATTATATTACATGTGGATAAGTCGGTGGGCTTTCTTCCCCCTTCTGATTTACCAACAGTGACTTGAGAATGTTTTCAAAATAAAGAGTTCAGACAAACATGTAAAGAGCACCAATATGACACCTTCCCTTTGTATAACCTAGTTTCTTTTCTTTATATCTTTGCCTTTGTCAAAAAACTTTGCATAAGCAGAACTCTCTTGGAAGCTGCTATAAGTCGAAATTCTCGTGGTGAGCTGGAACTCGGTATGTTCCATTTATTGCTTGTTTTAGATTATGCATTATTTATGTTTCTGCAATGGCATAGTTAGTGCAGTTTAATTGATATGCTAATTCCAAGGTGATTTCTGTTATATCTTCATCTTAACGAGCAGTTATGGACCAGAATTTCATGAAATGTTGTGCTTTTTTATGACATGTTCTCTTTTGATATGTTATTTTTTTTCCTTTTGCATGGCTGACTTTGTGAGCATGTCCGCCAAAATAACTGACCTAAACATTTCCAATTATCTTCACAAATCTTGTGCAGATAATTAATCCAGAATAATGTATATTGACATAGTTTTTGTCACATGCAGCTACATTTCCTCTCGATCTTGTGAGGCGGAGGAAGCAGTTGGAAGGAGCCGGTGGTCGAGCGCGTGTTTACAACACAGGTCTTTTTGGTACATTTAAGCACATAGTCCACACTGAGGGCTTTCGTGGTCTGTACAGAGGCATAATGCCAGAATATTACAAAGTGGTGCCTGGGGTTGGCATTTGTTTTATGACCTATGAGACGCTGAAAATGCTGTTAGCAGATGTGACTGCCATATTATAATTTGCTGCGTGCATCTCATGGAGGTTCGTTTGTAGGGCAAACCAGTGTTGAATTGTGATACGGTTTGTACTCCGACAGGCTTTCTCATGGTGGCTAATTTCGTGATGTGCTACTGTGAGGATCATATTTTCAGTGTAGATAGGTCAAAAGCTCAATCCAATGTCAAGTGTACTCTTCAAATTTACCGTCACAATTTTAAAAGAAAGTTATACCATTGGTGATTTTTCATCAGTTTTGCAGTTTCTTATTGCCCATATCTAAACTCTAACTCACAACTACAACATTGAGTCCTGCAAGCTGAACTCATCTGTACCATTTACAGATTGTTCTTCTCAAGCCATTCTTCCAGCAGATTTATTTTATTCTATTTTATTCTATTTTTAACATGTTCCCCTATTTTTGTTTTAGGAATTATTCATTGTAAAAGAACAATGGTATTCTTGACATATTATTAAGAATGCCTCCATTTTTGCTTCTATTGTATGCAACCGCCTGCATCATTGATTTGCGCCTACGGTTCATTGTTGTCATGCTGACAAGGTGTGTATATATTTTGGATTTTGTCAGCATATGCAAAATCGTTAATCTTGTTAACTAGTGTCTGTACTCTCCGGAATCTTTCGTTAAACTCATTTAGGAAGCAGAGCTTATATTTGTTTGGGAAATGGACAGTAGCATGAAAATTATGCTGAGAAGGATTACTGTGTTATCAGTAACATGAAATCCTATTGTCGTCCTAGCAAAATTGCTGCATAGGATTACCAATACTCACTACAAATAAGGTGTTCACTCCGGCTAAAGGAAACTCACAGAACGATGACATAAATAATACCGATGGCAAGCCATGGATTACACTGATTACTATCAGCATTGACCCCTAAGTTCCTTTCCCCCACGAACAATCAAAATAGGCAACTGCAAGGCCTGCATCTTTCTAGTACAGCTAGCCTGTGTGCTTGAATCTCTGATCAGGGATGATATACAATTGAGATCTTAATCTGGCCTCACCGATTGTGAGGACCAGAGCAAGTTTCTGTGAAATTAAAATTTTCTGTCTACTGATGTGTCAGTTCATTTTTTTCCAGAAACAATTTGGTAGAAATGTCAAGTCATATGCATTTAGATTTGCACCACTATAAGATCGTAGAGAAGTCAGTTACAACTAGATGAAAGCTGAAATGGGAGAAGCAGTAGCATTATTGTGGAAAATTCCAAGTATGACGGACATGGTTCAGGGTTGTTCGCAAACCATACTTATTGACAGCAGCATTGGCAGCCCTGAATCCTTCTCGAATGACTGGGGAACTGTTATTGCCGATTACATACAAGAAGTACTCACCCAGTTTATTATTGCTACCATTCTTTGATGACAATGAGGAGGAAGATTCTGTTGCAAAGGGCATAACTTTAGATGCCGTCAATATTTCTGATTGAAGCCACATGTCTGAAAGCACTTGGCAGATACCCTCTTCTACTCTAGGGCTAAGATTTTGATAACCTACATCGTTACATGGGAAAAGAAGAAATAGAATGTCCATACAAAAATCTATACAAAGAGAACATTCAGATGGGCGTCTTTCTACCGTTAAGGTGTAACCAAGTATGCATCAATAAATCAGCAAGAGTAGCACCTGTTAGTAGTCTGCATGGACAATGATAAGCGCATCAATCCCTTGTTGAATTAATTGGCAAAAGACAATATACATCCAACTTTTAGCGACAAAATAAATTGCTGAAGAAAAGGCAAGAATTGCAGCTTAAGGTTACCTAGGAAGACCAGAAAGCACAAGAATTGCTGTAATCTCAGTTTTCTGAATCGGTTTTTGGGGTTGCCCTTTCAATCCTAACAAACTGTTGCCTGCAACTCTTGACCTCTTCAGTGTCCAGTATACAATCAATGATAAAAAAGCCAAGTAAGCACCCTATATTGATTTTCGGTCAAGAGTTCCTGGATAAACAGCATTGAACATCATGATTTTCCAGTTACATAATACGTACACTAGAGACTGTGTGCCCCTCACAAACGCATAGACCATTTGTTGGAGACGCCCAATGGTAGTAGCCCTGAAAGAACAATATTTAAATAAGAGCAATTCACAAACTAAGATCCCGAAATAAGGACCAAGATATCAAATATTACGTACAATAGCTTCATCGAGTGCTTGTCTATCAACAAGAAACAAGGGGATTTACGGATCCAGTTTCAAGTACAATCCTTCAAAAAAGTCCCTGACGGCATGGTAAACGGCCAGACAATCACCTGTGTCCATGACAGCAGATTCCAGACACTCTGCACACAAGCTCCGACCATCCCTAAGAGAAACATATATTGCCTTCCATGACTTCAGAAGGCAAATAATGAGACAACATTGTTAAGCAAAATTGATTTTGATGCAGAATTACGACAATCTCCTTCATGAATTACAATTGCAACTCGACAAATTCACACATCAACGATCACCAAGTCACTAGCAATAACTTTGTTGCCTGCTGGATTAGTCTACACAAATTCTTTACATCTTTAATTATTTTTTTTTTATTTTTTTTAAAAAAAATGTAATGTAGAATACTCTTTCCCTTTATAATGAATTTTTTTAAAGAATGTTCTTAATTAGATCGATAGATAGTAGACAGGAACGAGAAACAGTACACGACATTAACTTGAATAATGATTATACTTGATTCTCGAAACATTATGAGTTGACAGGCAGTTTATTTAGATAGACCAGAAAATACCTGCAGACGTTCACAACTATAGCATACTGCTGTGTTATCATGCTCATGAGATGGACAGTATTTCTGAGACCAGAATGGATGGCGACTATACTCGATCAAACCAGCATTGTTTAATGGGATCTGAAATTTGCGTCATTAATTTGAGCAAATATAAATGTATAGTTGCAAAACACTTGTAAGTAAAATATTTTCTTACAAATTGGTGGCAGACATCACATTTTGGATGATTTAACTCTTTGAAACAAGACCTGTGATATTGATTGTTACCTAAATAATTAACCTTGGATCAACAGACAAAGAAAATTGAGTCAACAGCTAGATCAAACAAAAGTTTTAGAGCCATTAAATTGAAACCAAGAAGCATAATTACCTCATTTTCTGTGATTGGGTAACCACAGGAAAAACATCTAAAGCAATCAGGATGATAATATTTTCCCTTACTTGTCAAATATTCGCCATAACTAATGGCACCGTTGCAGCCGTCGCATAATCTGGAAGTTGCAGGTGTAAACATTCACTAGAATTGCAGATACAACCAGGAAATAACTGAAAGCAAATGTAAAATAGCAGCTGCAAGTACCTAATTAGTTAATTAGCCCTGCTATAAGCCAAATTTAACAGGTTCTCTGACTTTCAGAAAATGCTTTAGCTGAATCTATTTAACTATAAGTTGACTACTGACCTATAAACCCTGTATTGTGGAGGTGCAAGAGGTGGATTTCCTGATGAAATAAGGCTATCCTGAAGTGGCCTATCATTGTCTGTTCTCCTATATCCTGGATAAGAACGCAATGTTCAAAGCAAGCTAGAGACAATCCAAGAATATAAAAACCCCCGAGAAGGATGAAAATTTACCATCTGATTGCTTCTTCTCCTCATCAGCTCTAGGGCGCTCATCCTAATGCATCAGAGAATCTTTTATTTTTAATTTTGGAATTTTCCAAGCAACCAATTAATAAGAGTTTTTAACATGCTATGGGATGGAATATATTAACTTCTTACTTCTCATCATTTTTTTTCTTGCTATTATGACTATGGGATGATTGAATTAACATTGGATATGAATAAAACCATAGACTTCTCACACTTTTATTGTTAATGTCGTAGTAACCTTTACACTTTTCAGTTAAATTTTTAGGGACTAAAATTAAAAAGAAAAGCCGTACCAGAGCAGGAGCTGGAATCTGGGGATGAACACCACCAACTCCATGGCTAAGAGATGAAGGTTTCTCAGAAGAACTTCTAAGCCACGAAAATGAAGGTATCCACCTTCCCTTCACCATCTTTAATTCCCTTCACTAACTCAAACCAATTTCATGACATAAAATTATTTCAATTTGCTTATTAATTAAGAAGGAATAACGCTACAGCAACCCATATTGATTAAAATTTATGTAGAATGGAAAGAGAAAGGAAGCTCTATTAAGAGATGAAGATGCTTCCATTACAAAGCCATGATTTGAAGCATAAAGCATCTGCTCACTCAGAGAAATACTTGTCACAAAATTCTCTACGTCAACATTTTCATTTTAACTTTGCCAAAATTAATATGCTAAAAGATTGAGTTAATTAGTTTTTGAGTTAAATTAGGATGTAATTTTTAAATAATCATACCTTGACTCATCTGCTTAAAATTAAGCTTTCTATTTGTTTATTTATTTTTATATCAATTTACTCTAAAATAATTATAGAAAATTTAGAAATTTATATTAAACGAAGATTTTGTGAAGGAAGAGCATCCTTGTGCTATGAAAAGATCTAAGGTTCAGTCCTTCATAAGCCAAGTCCCAAATAGATATAAATACAATTGATCATGCATATATTACTTTTTCAATAAACTTAAATTTTATTTTTAAGTATTTTTTTTAAAAAAATAAAATCTTAACTTAAAATTATGACGTGCAGTTGCCAAATGGAACACTGACAGGCTTTTTTCTTTCTTTTTTTTTTTTTTTTTAACATTGTCCATCCAATTAGATGAAAAATAAAAATAAAAAATTATTTTGTCAATCCGACGTGTACATATCATTGCACGCGCACACTGTAAATGGCTAATTTTTTTGTGCAATATATACAGGCAGCGGATTCTTTCATTCTGATTAATTTTCTTATCCTACTACAACAATCTATATGCCATATTGCCATTAGATTTTCAGCGGTAGAGCTTGTTTTACAACATAAAACATTGTCAAGTCAGTTCTGTTATCCCACAGTTGCAGAAGTTTCCAATATGTATAGTTAACACAGAATGTATACTTGAGAAGTCGGTATGCCAAAGCTTTGAATTGTATCTAAAACAGCTGAATATACAAAGTCAATGCATATTATTAAACCTGAACAGTCATTGTTGGACATGCCTCATATAGCACCCCAGAAGAAAATTTAAAGGGGTTGCTGTCCAATCTTCCGTGACGAGCTCAATCCTTTGAAGGATCAAATGACATATCAAGGTAGGTTCAAGCAAGAGATTAAGTTCTACAATGGAAAATCCCCAGTAAGCCGAATATGAACCAAGGTACGACGCAAGCCATACTTATTCACGGCAGCATTAGCAGCCCTGAAGCCTCTCCAGCTAGCTGGGGAAGTATCGTTTGGAATTTGATGCCTGAAAAACTCACCCAGTTTATTCTCAACATTTGACCTTCCTCCTTTTTTGGAAGAGGATGATGATGACGAAGCTGTTGAAGTCGATGGCACGCTTTTTGATGGCAATACTTCTGATTCCAGCCACATGTAGGACAGCATATTACATATCCCTTCCTCTACCTCTTTCATAAGGTTACCGCAACCTGCATGATTACGAAAATAAACACAGAATTCTGCAAAATATTTCCATCACAGAACATTCAGATGGCCATTTTCTACCATTAAGGCATAACCAAGCACGCATCAATAAATTGGCAAGGATAGAGCCTGTTAGTAGTCTGCATCCAACAATGATAAAGTCCATCAAGCCCTTGATGAAGTTATTGGCAAAACAGAATTTGCATCCAACTTTTAGTGATATAATAAATTGCTGAAGAAAAGGCAAGAATTGCAGCTTAAGCTTGCCTAGGAAGACCAGAAAGCACAAGAATTGCTGTAACCTCAGTTTCTTGAGTCAGTATTTTGGGGCTGCCCTTTTTCACTCCTGACAATCTGTTGCCTCCATTTCTTGACCTCTTTAAAATCAATGACGAAAAAACAGAGTAAGCACCGTGTCGAACATATTGAATTTCACTTAAAAATCCCAGATAAACAATATTAAATATCAAGAATTTCTGGTTAAATACACTAGAGACTGTGTGCACCTCAGAAAAGCATAGACCCCTTGTTGAAGGAACTAAATTGGGGCCCTGAAAGAGCAACACATAAATAAGAGCAATTTCACAAATTAAGATCCTGGAATAAGGACCAAGAGATCAAACATTACATTCTTCTCGTATTCCTCATCAAGTGCTTGTGTATCAACAAGAAGCAAGGGGATTTGCTGATCCAGTTTCATGAATAATCCTTCGAAAAAGTCCCTGACGGCATGATAAAGGGCCAGACAATCACCTGTGTCCATGATAGCAGATTCCCGACACTCTGCACATAAGCTCCGACCATCCCTAAGCAAAACATGCCTCTTCTTCCATGACTTCAGGAGACAAATAAATGAGACATCCTTAAACAAAATCGATATTTTGATGTGGAAATATGAAAATGATTATGCTTGATTCTCCACAGAACGAGAGATGACAGCAGGCAGTTTATATTAGTTGGCTAGGAAAATACCTCGAAACGTTCACAACTACAGCACCGTGCTGTGTTATCATGCTCATGAGATGGACAGTATTTCTGAGACCAATATGGATGGCATCTATACTCGATCAAACCAGAATTGTTTAATGGAATCTGAAATTTGCGTCATTAATTAAATTGAGCAAGTCTGATATAAGTGGAAAGCAAACAAGTTCCGGAACACATCTAAATAAAATATTTTCTTACAAATTGGTAGCAGACATCACATTTTGGATGATTTAGCTCTTTGAAACAAGACTTGTGATATTGGTTGTAACCTGAATAAGAAAACTTGGATCCCCAAATAAAGAAAATCTAATCAACAGCTAGATCAAACAAATTTTAGAATCATTAAATTGAAACCAAGACTAACAATTACCTCCTTTTCAGTGATTGGGTAACCACAGGAAAAACATCTAAAGCAATCAGGATGATAATATTTTCCCATACATCCCAAATAATTGCCACAAGCAATGTCACCATGGCAGCCATCGCATAATCTGGAAGTTGCAGGTGTAAACATTCACTAGAATTGCAGGTACAACCAGGAAATAACTGAAAGCAAATGTAAAATAGGAGTTGCAAGCACCCAATTAATAGCTGAATCTATTTAATTATAACTTAACTACTTACCTATAAACTCTGTCTTGTGGAGGTGCATTAGGTGGATTTCCTGATGAAATGGGGATATCCTGAAGGGGACCATTGTTGTCTGTTCTCCAATTTTCTGGAAAATTGTCAATGTTCAATGCATGCTAGAGACAATCCAAGAATATCAGACCCTGATAAGGATGAAAACTTACCATCTGATTGCTTCTTCATCTTATCAGCTCTAGGCCGCTCATCCTGATGAATCAGAATTAATTTTGGAAATTTCCAAGCAACCAATTAACAAAAGTTTTAAAGTGCTATTGGATGGAATTTATTAAGTGAACTTCATACTTTTCATCATTTGTTTCCTGCTATTATGACTATTGAATGATTGAATCGATCTATGCACCAACATATTATGCAATGATGGTTAACATTGGACATGAACAAAATACTACCACACAATGCATTTATTAGGTGCAAAGTTATTATTTTTTTATATTTATAATATTTCTAAATTGTGACATGAAAAAATATATACAATTGCAATAAACTAAAGCAACAAAAGTAAATGTAGCATCCATTTTACTGTTTATATAGAATAATTGTAACATTTTTACTATATTTTACAACAATTTTCCATTGTTGCCATTGGTCACACATGCATGTGACCCTCTTTTATATACATATATATGCACGCACATACGCGCACCAAGCCATTTAATAAAAAAGAAAAATAAAAATTAGTTTATGCCAGTCTGACAAAGTGTACGCGTATATGTACATCAATATGATGAATGCCAAGCAACAATAAGCAAGTAATTAGAACTAAAAAGAAAATAGTACCAGAGCGGGAGCTGGAATCTGGTGATGAACACCACCAGCTCCATGGGCAAGAGATGAAGGTTTCTCCTGCCCACCTTTCTCAGTAGAACGTATAAACCGCGGAAGTGAATGTATCCAGCTTCCCTTCACCATCTTTAACTAATTCCTTTCACTAACTCAAACCAAATAATAAAAAAAAAACTCTCTTTGATAATTGAGAAGGAATAAAACTTTTTGTAGATTGCAAAAAGGAAGGAAGCTTTATTAAGATAAGAAGATGCTTCCATTACAAACCCAATACTTGAAGCAGAAAGCAAAGCCTTCCTTATTCAGAATCTGCTGACTCAGAAATTCTTAAGAGTGATTAGCGACTACAGTGGGGCGGTTACCTCAGAAATTGGCCAGGTGTTACCAAACTCATTTACTTTTACGACATGTTTGGTTCACTGAATTGTATTAGCATTTAGGGCACTTTTGGTTCGCTGTATTGTATTAGTCTGTATAGTATTAGTATGTACAGTATTAACCTGTATAGCATTAGTTTGTATAGTATTAGCTTGTATTATAATATACAGTGTTTGGTATAATATTATATTAACATGTAATATTTTGTACTGTGTTTAGTGCACAATAATGTACTGTATTATTTTTAAACAAAATTAAAAAAAACATATAAAATTAAATTATTTTTAATATTACCAATTTAGACAAAAAAAAAATTGATTGTAAAATACAATTTTTTTTAAAAAGTGCACAAATTTCTTGAAACATAAATATATATAATAGTAGATAAATTAACAAACAAACAACTTAATTAATAACATTCAATTACATAATTGAAATATGCTATAATTAATAATTTTATACATGGTCCAATAACAAATTAAAATAGATAAACTTTATCATTATTATTTTAGTCATAATCCAATATGTAATAGTAGCCCATAAGTAGAAAACCACGCAAAAAAAAAGGAAATAATAATAATAATAATATTCAAACTAAATAAATTTAACAAACTATTATAAGACATAAAATATATATTCACAAAATAAAAATTACAAAAAAATAATAAAATAGAATTTATATAATGAGAAAAAAATGAAGATTAAGATAAACACCGTATTAAATAAACCTAAAGGGGAGGTGTGTATTAATTTATCCTGTGTATGCAGAATAAGAATTAAATCCTGCATTATATAATACATGTATTATTTTTTTAAAAAATTAACCAAACACCCTCTAATATATTAAAGGGTATTATTTTATACTATCCCATGTAATATACGGGAAAACAAATATGGCCTTATAGTATTAAACTGTACAATATTAGCATGTATAGAATTAACCGGTATATTATCAACATGTATTATAATATATAATATTTGATATAATATTATATTAGCTTGTAATATTTTATACTATATTAAGTGTACTGTATTATTTTTAAATAAAATTAAAAAATATGCAAAATTAAATTATTTTTAACATTACCAATTTAGGCAAAAAAATAATTGTAAAATACAATTTTTTATACATACATTACATTTTTTTTAAAGAAAGTGCATAAATTACTTGAAATATGAATATATATTAGTAGATAAATTAATAATAAAAAAATAAATTAATTAATAACATTCAATTATATAATTGAAATACATTAACAAATGAGCTACAATTAATAATTTTATACATGGTCCAATAACAATTCAAAATAAAGAAACCTCTTCCCTCAGATCTAACTACTTCATCCACCCAATTGTGTTGCACCTACACTCCATCATCACGCATGCCTGCCTCATAGTTATCTAAGGTGACTTGCACAATCTGCAGCTTGGATACATTTACAAATAAAAACCTAAATTAAACATAAACGAACATGTTTATATCTAAAGCAAAAATTAAATAAGGTATTGCTCTTGTACAACCATTCAAAGCTGGACTAACCACAACTATTTCCTTGTAATTTGATGTTGCAATGGTGCAATCCAATCTCAAGTGGATAACACTGCAGCACTATATTATTTTCTACTTGTCTCAGTCTTGCCTTACTTTTTCTTCCTTCAGTAGGCTGGATGAGCAAATTATCAATCTGCTTAACAACAAACCCATATCTAACATCCTATCAGCCTCATCTAACGCCAAGTACTTGACCATCTGTAATGAAACTCTAGATCTCTCCAACAAATCTATCAGTCTTCCTGGAGTTGCCCCAAGAATATCAACACCTCTGTCCAATTCCAGTAGCTGCTCAAATATATTTCTCCCATAAAAAATAGCTTAAATTAATCAGCTGAAAACTAAGTACGACTAAGTGGGATAACTGCATGATATAGACTTAAAATTAAGAGTCTTATTACAACTAAGCCACCAGCTCTGATTGGAAAGCAGAAGCAAATAGCGGTATCCCAAAATATTAGAAAAACAAAGCCCATCTCAGCAAAGCCAGGGCTTGCACAGTAACCTCAAAAAATCACAAAGTCAAAAGAATAGGGGGAATACAACCTCGAATAAACAGAGCAAGAGCAAGGAAATCAATATATCAAGCAAAACAAAAATAGCAGCCTTACGCATCACCTTCACTCAGCAGAGAATAGAGTTCAATTTATTCCAACTAGGCCACCAGCTCTGATTGCCTATTCAGTTCGGTTATATCTTGAAAATGAAAAAAAAAAAAATTTATTATATGCAATCATTGAAATGATAGAAACACACAACATATACGAAAATTTTATAACAAAAAAAACAAGAAATTAAGAAGAGAAACTCCATTTTTGCTCTGCTAGTCAAGGTTACTACTCCTAGATGGCTAGATTCTTGATAATCTTTGCCTGGATCAGCCATTCTTGAGTTAATATCATCATTATTATATTATAAAGAATCAATCATGAACTTAGAACAGAGACCAATTTATTCTAAAACCAAATGAAAAATAAAATCAATATCGAAGATGAGAGCAGTGCCAAAAGCAAAAATCCCGCTGGAAAGGAGGCAGTACCGGAAGTTATAGAAGCTTGAATACATGTATTTTAGTTTTGTAAGCATTTTTGTATTAAATAAACCTGGAGCGTATTATTTTATCCTGTATAAATGGGAGAAAAGTTAATTTTTGTATTATATAATATTAATATACGTATTATTTTTTAAAAAAATTATACAAACACCCTCTAAGTACTGTACGGTAAAGCTAATGTATCCAGTGATTCACACTCATACCAAATCCATTTGAATAGATCCCGCTGCTATCCATGTCATTACAATACAATATTCATTTGTTAATAGCTGCATATACACATACTCATCCTATTAAATAATACATGAATTTAGATAAACATAATATGAATTTTAATAAAATAAGAACTTATAAAACAACAAAAACACATTAAAAGCCATAATTTAGTAAATTTTTATATCAATATATTAGTAAAAATCTACCTAAATAATATATAAATAAAAAGTTATACAAAATTATCATAATAGTAGTGTGGTGGCAAAAAAAAAATATTACATTTTTACTAATTATTTTAGATTATTTTTAAATAAATGAATTTAAGTAAAATGGGTATCCTTGTAGTGGTTGGACCCTCCAACATGAAGGGCCAACCCACATGCATAAAAAAAAAAAAAAAAAAAAAGGAAAAAAGTTAAAACAAATTTGTGGTTGAAACCACAAGGAGACGTGGCCTTTTATTTGCCACTTGAGGGAGGTTTCTCATGCCTATAAATAGGCATTGAGTTTAGCTTTCAAGACACACCAAAAGGGAAGAGAGCAAAGGCAAAGAGTTAGCCTCTTAATTGAGTGAGTTGAGAGAGATTAATTTAGAAAAATATTGTGATATTTTTCTCAAAGGGGAGTGACAAAATAGTGAGTTTGGGAAATACTTGTGTGCCACTATTTTGGGTTTATCTCAAAATTATTGTATTGTCTTTCTCTCTTGTACCCATTAATTTTATTAGTGGAAGAAATATTTTCGGAGTTTGTCCCGTGGACGTAACCCAAACGTTTTTCGGTGAACCACGTTAAATTGCTGGTGTCAATATTTTACTCTGCTAATTTATTTTTATTTATCCGCTGTGCCCAACAACTGGTATCAGAGCCGGTCCCAATAAAATTCTTAGTATGCTCTGTGGTTGCAGCATTGACTGATCTTCCACATCAGAAAAGGATTTTATTGTCCAGTAAAATTCTGAGTATGCTCTGTGGTTGCGGTATTAACTGATCTTCCACATCAGAAAAGATTTTATTGGATTTATTGTCAGTTGAAAGGGACCTGCAATGGAGGCAAAAACTAGCAGAATGATCTACTTAAATGGCTCAAACTATCACATTTGGAGTAAAAAGATGAAAGATCTTCTAATCGTGACAAAGATGCATTTGCCGGTGTTTGCCGCAGCTAAACCCGAAGGTAAAACCGATGATGAGTGGAAGTTTGACCATGAGCAAGTGTGCAGTTTTATCCGACAATTTGTCGAAGACAATGTGTTCAATCATATCTGTAATGAGACAGATGCCAGAACACTGTGGAGTAAGCTGGAGACATTATATTCTTCAAAGACGGGAAATAATAAATTATTTTACTTGACCAAGTTGGTGCAAGTAAGATATAGAGAAGGGACTTCCTTGCCAGACCACTTAAATGAGATGGAAGGGATCCAGGATCAGCTAAACAGAATGGGAATAAAGCTGGATGATGAAGTATTTGCTTTATTGGTGTTAGCCTCTCTGCCACAGTCTTGGGAGACTTTGAAGATCTCTATCACCAACACTGCACCCAATGGTGTGGTAAACATGGAGATTGTAAAAAGCAGTATCCTGAATGAAGAAATGAGAAGGAGATCACAAGCCTCATCTTCTTCATCACAATCAGATGTTCTAGTTGCCGAATCCAGAGGAAGGAGACAGTCTAGGGAACAGAACCCTAGAGGCAAGAGCAGAGGGAAGTCAAATAAATATGCCAATGTTGAATGCCATCACTGTAAAAAGAAGGGCCACATTAAAAAGTTCTGTAGAAAGTTCAAAAAGGAGCAAGAGAATCGAAGCAGAGCTGTGAAGAAAGATGACAGCAGTGATGATGAGCAGACTAATATCGTAGATGAATTCAATATCATTTATGATGAAGATATTGTCAATCTTGTATCTCAGGAATCCAGTTGGGTACTTGACAGTGGCGCTACCATTCATGCTACATTCCGTAGAGAATTCTTCTCATCATACACACCTGGAGATTTTGGTGTCGTTAAGATGGGAAATGAAGGCCTGTCAAAGATTATTGGCAGAGGAGATGTTTGCTTGGAAACAGAGAATGGTACCAGATTAATTCTGAAAGATGTCAGGCATATTCCAGATATGCGCCTGAATTTGATCTCTGTACGCAAACTTGGAAATGAGGGATATTGCAGCTCCTTCATTTATGACAAATGGAAGCTTACAAAAGGCTCCTTGGTAGTGGCTAAAGGTGAAAATCATACAACTCTGTATGTAATGGAAGCAAAACTCTCCACTGACACAGTAGCAGCTGCAGCCGTGGAGAAAGACAGTGCAATTGAACGGTGGCATCGGAGACTTGGCCACATGGGAGAAAAAGCAATGAAAAGCCTCGCCAAAAAGAAAGTGTTGCCCGGTATGGATGAAGTACACTTAGACAAATGTGCTGATTGTCTATTTGGAAAGCAAAATAGAGTTGCTTTTAAAAGTTCCCCTCCTTCCAGAATGAAGAATGTGTTAGATCTGATTCACTCAGATTTGTGTGGACCAATGCCAAAGTCACTTGGTGGTGCTCAGTATTTTGTGACTTTCATTGATGATCATTCAAGGAAGACGTGGGTATATCTTTTGAAGACAAAAGATCAGGTGCTAGATGTATTTAAAGAATTTCATGCCTCAGTTGAGAGACAGACTGGGAAGAAGTTAAAATGCATCCGGACAGACAATGGTGGAGAATACACTGGGCCATTTGATGTTTATTGCAAAGAGCATGGTATTCGGCATCAGATGACACCTCCAAAGACACCGCAGTTGAATGGCTTAGCTGAGAGGATGAACAGAACCTTGATGGAGAGAGTCCGATGTCTACTCTCGCATGCAAAGTTACCTAAGAGATTTTGGGGTGAAGCTATTCTCACAGTTGCACACGTGTTGAATCGTTCACCTTGTACTCCTCTCAAGATGGATGTTCCAGAAAGAGTATGGTCAGGAAAAGATATTTCCTATGATCATCTGCGGGTGTTTGGCTGTAAAGCATTTGTTCATATCCCCAAGGATGAGAGGTCCAAACTTGATGCCAAGACAAGACAATGTATTTTTATTGGCTATGGTCAAGATCAATTTGGCTATAGATTTTATGATCCTATTGAAAAGAAACTTGTCAGGAGTCGTGATGCTGTATTTGTTGAAGATGAGACCATTGAAGACATTGACAAAATGAAGAAGGATGTTCCTGATTCCAATGGCGACTTATCAGATTTAAAATTAATTCCTCCAACACCGGTGCTAAGAGAAGTTGGAGATGAAGACCAGGTTTATCCACCTGATGATGATGATGCTCCTATAGAAGTTGGTTCTGATGATAATGATGATGATGATGATCAAGATGATATTCCAGCACCAATATCTATGGCTTCTCCACCTCCACAAAGGAGAAGTGAAAGAACAAGATGGCCATCTTCCAGATATTCTCGTGACCAGTATGTGACTATTACTGAAGGGGGAGAACCTGAGAGTTATCAGGAAGCCATAGATGATGAATCCAAGCAGAAATGGATTGAGGCCATGCAAGATGAGATGAAGTCCTTGCATGAGAATAAAACTTTTGAACTAATGAAGTTACCCAAAGGCAGAAGGGTCTTGAAAAATAGATGGGTGTTCAGGATTAAGCATGAAGAACATAGTTCCAGTCCACGTTACAAAGCCAGACTGGTTGTCAAGGGATTCAATCAAAGAAAAGGAGTTGACTTTGATGAAATTTTCTCACCAGTTGTGAAAATGACATCCATTCGAACTGTGCTGGGGTTAGCAGCAAGTCTTGACCTGGAGGTTGAACAAATGGATGTCAAAACTGCCTTCTTGCATGGTGATTTGGAAGAAGAAATATACATGGAGCAGCCAGAGGGGTTCAAAGAAAGAGGAAAAGAGAATTATGTTTGCAAGTTGAAGAAAAGCCTCTACGGCTTAAAACAGGCACCGAGACAATGGTACAAGAAGTTTGAGTCTGTTATGGGGGAGCAAGGCTACAAAAAGACTACTTCAGATCATTGTGTTTTTATGCAAAAATTCTCTGATGATGATTTCATTATCCTTTTGCTCTATGTGGATGATATGTTGATTGTTGGCCAGAATATTTCCAGAATTAACAACTTGAAAAAGCAGTTGAGTAAGTCTTTTGCCATGAAAGACTTGGGGCCAGCAAAGCAGATTCTTGGCATGAGTATTATCAGAGACAGAGGCGCCAAGAAATTGTGGTTGTCACAAGAGAGGTACATTGAGAAAGTACTTCAGAGATTTAATATGGACAAGGCTAAAACAGTTAGTTGTCCTCTTGCTACTCACTTTAAGCTGAGTTCTGAACAAAGCCCTTCTATAGACAAAGAGAAGGAAGAGATGGATAAAGTTCCATATGCTTCAGCAGTTGGAAGTTTAATGTATGCCATGGTGTGTACACGGCTGGATATCGCTCATGCAGTTGGAGTTGTTAGTAGATTCCTTTCAAATCCTGGAAAGGAACATTGGGCTGTAGTAAAATGGATTTTCAGGTATCTTCGAGGAACTTCCAAAATATGTCTATGTTTTGGAAATGACAAACCTGTGTTAGCCGGATACACAGATGCAGATATGGCTGGTGATGTAGATTCAAGAAAATCCACTTCTGGTTACCTGATTACTTTTGCAGGGGGAGCTGTGTCATGGCAATCAAAGTTACAGAAGTGTGTTGCACTTTCTACTACTGAAGCGGAGTTTATAGCAGCAACGGAAGCTTGTAAAGAGTTGCTATGGATGAAGAAGTTCTTGAAAGAACTTGGTTTGCAGCAAGATAAATATCAGCTATTCTGTGATAGTCAGAGTGCTATTCATCTTGGTAAGAATGCCTCTTTCCACTCAAGATCAAAACATATAGATGTGAGATATCATTGGATAAGAGATGTGATAGAGAAAAAGCTACTACAGCTTGAGAAGATCCATACGGAAGAAAATGGGTCAGACATGTTGACGAAGATTCTACCAAGACAAAATTTTGAGTATTGTCGGCTTGCTGCAGGATTAGTGAAGCCCTTCATGTAGTCGGGTGGGGGAGATTTGTAGTGGTTGGACCCTCCAACATGAAGGGCCAACCCACATGCATAAAAAAAAAAAAAAAAAAAGGAAAAAAGTTAAAACAAATTTGTGGTTGAAACCACAAGGAGACGTGGCCTTTTATTTGCCACTTGAGGGAGGTTTCTCATGCCTATAAATAGGCATTGAGTTTAGCTTTCAAGACACACCAAAAGGGAAGAGAGCAAAGGCAAAGAGTTAGCCTCTTAATTGAGTGAGTTGAGAGAGATTAATTTAGAAAAATATTGGGATATTTTTCTCAAAGGGGAGTGACAAAATAGTGAGTTTGGGAAATATTTGTGTGCCACTATTTTGGGTTTATCTCAAAATTATTGTATTGTCTTTCTCTCTTGTACCCATTAATTTTATTAGTGGAAGAAATATTTTCGGAGTTTGTCCCGTGGACGTAACCCAAACGTTTTTGGGTGAACCACGTTAAATTGCTGGTGTCAATATTTTACTCTGCTAATTTATTTTTATTTATCCGCTGTGCCCAACAATCCTTAGATACCTGTTATTCATAAATGAATATATATATAAATAGGTTCGGGTTGTAGATATCCGATATATTAAACCTATACCTGATCAAACTATGTGATGGATTTTTTTTAATACTCAAACCCTTCTCAATCCATTTACAATTACCCATATCTTCGATTAACGGGCGGAGATGATCGGATACTCTAAAAAACTCAATTCACTACCATACTATTGTAATTTTTATTGCTCATGGATAAAATTATGTCTTATAATAATAAAAATTAATTTAAACAGTCTAAAAATAAAAATAGAACTATTATTTTGGAATAGAGGCGTCAACATTTTCATTCTAAGTTTGGAAAAATTAATATGCTCAAAAAATTAGTTAATTTTTGAGTTAAATTAATGGAAAACCATATATAATTTTTAATTTATCATACCTTGGCTCATCTGCCAAAATTACACTTTTTAATCTGTTTATATCAATTTATATAAAATAAAGATTTTGCGAGAAAGAGAAAATAAGAGAAATTATTTTTGACAATGAAATAAATTGAAATCGGAGGGCTTGTGTTTTGGTGGCAAAAAGCACCCTTGTGCCATGAGAAGATCTAATGGATCCGTCAATGATAACAGTTGGATTTTTCGAAATATTCGCTTGCTTAAGTCACTTGAAAAATATAACAAAATCGTCGGGTATTCCGGTAAGGGAGATTATCAAGTCAGTAAAGCGACTAAAATAAAGGTTTTGTGTAAAAAGTTCAGAAAGAGCTGAATGTACCTCATAGTTTTCCTTATATAGAGCTCTTTTGCTATACCAAATAGGAAATCACCTCCCAAATAAGAGAAAATCACCTTAATCTCTTGATTAGTGTTTGGTTCCTATTTTGTGAGGATTTGTTGAGTGATTTTTGGTACTTTCCATCATTAAGGGATCAGAATCTGCGCAATATCTGAAAAATATCTGCAAATAACGACTTTCCATATTCTGATTCCGAGCTGTTAAGATAACCGGACTCCTGATATGACCGGATATCCGAATAAGTCCGGTTATCTAACTCTTCGAATGAGAGTCCGGTTCTAGACACGCGCTCGAAGATGGGCTACCGATCTCTTGCCCAAAGAGTTCGGTTATCATAAGTCCCCCCCCCCCCCCCCCCCCCCCCCCCCCCTCAGATGATGACATTCATGTCATAGGAGCGTTGACCTGAATTTCAAAGAGAGCGCGCGTAGGCCAACGTAGGATGCTTGGGTGACAGCTGTGCGCGTAGGGATGTGCAACGGTCGGTTCAATAACCGAACCGAAAAAACCGAAATATTATAATTTATATAAATCGAACCGAACCAAAATTATATGAAAATCGAACTAAAACCGAACAGAAATTTTCGGTTTGTTTGGTTCGGTTAACCGAAAAATCAAAAATCCAAATTATAATTGAAAAAATTATCTAAAAAATTATACAAAATTATAAATCATAAAACTAAAATTAAAAAAAAAAATCAAATTGAAAAATATACATATATAATTTAAGTTCAAGCCCCTTAAATTGATAAAAAATACAAAAATAATTTTTTTATGTAAAAATTGGATAAAATAATATATAAATTTAAAATTTCGATCGGTTCGTTTTTCTTTGGTTTTTGCCTTTCAAAACCGAACCGAAATAACAGATTTACCTATAAATTCAAAGCCGAATAACCGAACCGAATTAAAAATATCGATATGTTTGGTTCGGTTTTTCGATTTTAACCGAATTTTGCTCACCCCTATGTGCGCGTGACCCTTAAAAAGCGTGGACAGGCGCTTCATTCGCTGTGTACAGACGCTTCGTGAACTGTGATCCAACGGCTATGTCAGGCCCTGAAGTGATGGCGTCTCTTCGACAACTGCGCAAGGAGTAATTACTGCCAATTCACCTAATCAACACTTGCCATCTATCAGCATCTGAGTGGTTTCGTTCTCTTATAAATTGTAGCTTCTTCTTCTTTCTTCCATTTTCGATTTTCTTAGGGATTTCAGATTTTCCTCCCCCGAAAATTCTTACTCCTTTCTTGTACGATTTCAATTGCATCAGGCCTCCTTTGTGATCGTGTGTTTTCTACAACTTCCCTTCCTATCTCAGGTTAGTGTCTTATCTTTCTTCTCTTTTTCACCATGAGTGCTTATGAGGGTTCAACTGAGAGCCAGAGGGTAGAAGAGGGACTTTTACATGAAGATATCCCAGAGTCTCCTAGTACCAGCCAGCCAGATCAACCTAGGAGGAAAGAGCCGAAAAGGAATCCTCGGGTAGGGAGCATCGGCTCGATTGTGAAAACCAGTGAAATGGTAGAGTTTCATGAAAGGTTGGGGATTCCTAAAAGCTATAGGATTCGAGTACCTGGGGCCAGTCTTCGAGCCAATGCAAAATTCTCAGGTAGGAAGACATTAGCTATCTATGAGGCGAATTTCAAGGCTGGGATGAGCCTTCCCCCCAATGCTTTTGAGGTCGAGCTGATGAATCACTATAGCTTAACCATGGGCCAAATTCATCCCAACGCTTGGCGAACCATATCCGCCTTGCAAATGTGGGCAGTAAACAACGAAATCGGGCTAACAGTTCAGCTTTTTCAAGCTACCCACGTGGTTGGGCTCTAAATCACCACCGAAGATCATAACTATGTCCAAGCTTGAGCTAGTTATGGAGTGTTCAAGGGAAATTCGGAGTCTCTAAAGAATTGGATGAACCGATTCTTTATAGTTGATAGCGATAATAACTTCCCTTTCCGAACAACGTGGGGTCGGTATGTGAATAAGAACGACAACCCCATCCTTCTTACTGAGGAGGAAAAACATACTTTAGCCCGATGGAGAGCTCTGGCGACAGACAAGATCGATATTAGAGATCAGCTAATGTTCGGTTTGGACCGAGCAACCTCCTCTCGGAGTCAAAGAAGAGGTACTTTCTTTTATCAATTCTTCTGTTCTAATACTCTCTCATTGTTCGATTTTCTGCAGATATGAAGCGAACAGAGAGACCAAGCATGGTCGAAATGAAGAAAGCAAAACGTCAGAAGAAACCTGCTGGGTTTGCACCGGGGGAATCTAGCAGGGAGGCCACTACCGCTGCTGCCAAGCCAACCCCAGCCGCTCCTACTCAAACTACTTCTCCTCCCCCGTCCAATGTGCAAGAGGATACTTCACCTTCGACACCTACATCCCGAATGCCATCGGTAGATTTGCAGACTCCATCCGGGCCTCAATCTCCCGAAGATGGTGCCCCTACCGGAACATCAAATCCCCATTCTCACAAAAGGGATTTGAGAGCCTTTACTGATGACATTTGCTATCAATTGAAAGAAGAAGGGGATGGATATTTCGAGCAAAACCCGGCCTTTTGTAATTTCGTGCACCAGCTCTCCTGTATTCCCCATATAGTTACCCCTATGACTCGCTGGAGAGCTGAGGACCTGAGTATCGCCCTCAAAAGGCATCAAATTGTGGTTAGCGATTCTGTGATATCCTTCACCTAGTTGATTCCCTAAAAAATACCGTGCTCTTTTCACCATTTCCTAACTTTGTGTAGGGTTCAATACTGAGCGGTGCTGTTGTAGGAAAAATGAACTCCCTGATTATGGCTTTTAACAGGGAGGCCAGATCTATCACTGGCCAGCGGTTTAGAGCAAATGCCGCCGAAGCCAAGTTAAAAGATGCTGAGAAGAGAGCTCTGGATGTCGAAGTCAATGCGTAAGAGGCCAAGAATTAAATATGGGAGGCGGAGGAGAAGGTGGCAGAGAGCGAGCGAAGGAAAGAGGAACTAGAGACCGAGCTATCAAGTCTCCGAGCTGAGCTTGAGGAAGCAAAGAGTGGCAAAGCCGACTTAGAGGAGAAGCTCGCCGATCTCGAATATAAGTCAGTGGATTTGGCTGTTGACAAGTGTCTGGCTTTTAGTCAGAAGCTTTTAGATGCTGTCAAGGGACGCCATCCCGACATGGACTGGTCTTGGTTAGATGATGTATATCCAGACGAATAGTCCAATCCTGTATTGTTTTTGTCTTAATGAAATCATAATTTTCTTTTATTGCCGATCTCTTTAAATAACCACACTGCATAATTAAATTAACATCTATGTGTATATGAAATAATAAGCTGTATGCTTTCCGAACGATAATGTGGAATGAATGATGACCATAGCCAAGCAATTGTTTAATACTTTGATTTTTGATAGCAATATCATTGCTAATAAAATTGATTGATAATCGAACTGATATTCATGTGGCGACAATACCGAGCGAGCACATTGAGAACTTAACATAAAATGATGATATCGATATAACCGAGCTATACAGTAAGTAATATAAATAAAGAGTTTTCGGGAGCTATAACCGAGCTTAATGAAAATCGACACTTAGTCCACAAAATGCTCGATGGCGTCATAGCCGAGTGAGCGTTAAAAATGTACTCAATGCTGAGTATGAGAATGTACGCCCTGTCGGCGGTATTATTGAATTGGTGTTGTTGCAACAACGTTAGGTTGCTCAATGGTGAAAGTGCCGAGTCAGAGCAACCCTAGTGTGGATAACACAATAGAAGACATAGTTTTTCCATGAATATACCTCTTTTATTGACATTTTTGCAAGTACAATTGCTATAATGGCGAAAAAGCCGAGCTGAGTGAAATACAATAATGCGAGAAAATGCTCGATGGCGTAGTAGCCGAGTGAGCTATAAGAACACAGAGCTGAGCTATTGATAATAGGTCTTCAAATTTGAAACATTCCATGAATGAGGAAGTGTCTTTCCGGAGGAATCCTTCAACCTGTATGCTCCCCCCTTAACCCCATGAATTATATAAGGGCCTTCCCAGTTAGGATTCAGCTTTCCTACTCTAGCAGATGTTTGGGAAGCAACTACCTTTTTGAGGACGAGCTGCCCGATCCTGAATGTCCTCAGTTTTATATTCCGATCGTGGTAAAATGACATCCTTTGTTTATAAGCAGCAGATTGTATATGAGCGTGTTCTCTCTGTTCCTCCAATCTATCCAGCTAACACAATAAGTTAGCATCATTTGCCATCGCATCAAAACTCGAGGTCCGGATATTTGGCATACCGATTTCATAGGGGATAACCGCCTCTGTTCCATATGTGAGTGAGAAGGGGGTCTCTCCCGTTGCTGATCTTGGTGATGTTCGGTAGGCCCACAGGACATTGTAGAGTTCATCCACCCAAAGACCTTTTGCAGAATCAAGTCGTTTCTTCAGACCTGCAAGAATATTCCGATTAGTTACCTCGGTCATGCCGTTTTCTTGTGGATGGTACACTGAGGTGAAGCAAAGCTGGATCTTTAACTCCGAGCAGTATCCCTTAAAAGCTGCACAATCAAACTGTTTGCCATTGTCCGTGACGATGGAATGTGGGATCCCAAACCTCGTGATGATGAACTTCTGAACGAACTTGATGATATTTGTTGGGGTTATGGTTTCAAGGGCTCTGCTTCTACCCACTTAGTGAAGTGGTCCACCGCTACCACTAGAAACTTTTGCTGTCCGGTTGTTAAGGGGAAAGGGCCCACTATATCGATCTCCCATTGGGCAAATGGCCAAGGACTATGTATTGGGACCTGAGGAGCAGCTTTTTGATGATTCAGATTGCCGAACCGCTGGCACTTATCACACTTCTTAATTAGTTCTTTTGCGTCATTCTCCTTACTTGGCCAATAATATCCTTGCAGCAACGCTTTTCGAGCTACGGTCTGTGCTCCTTCATGAGCCTCACAAATACCTTCATGAATTTCCCTCAACACGTATTCGCCTTCTTCTGTGCTCAAGCATTTTGCCCATGGTGCCGAAAATGATCTCTTGTACAATTGATCATCTAGGATTGCATACCGACTAGATCACTGGACTATCTTCCGGGCTTGCATTTGATCTTTGGGTAGATCTCCGCTGCTCAGATATGTATAAATGGGGAGCCGCCATCCATCCATCGGCTCTTGCAAGTGAACCGTATATGTCTCGTGTGTAGGGGCTGATATAATAGACCAGATGATATTTGACATGGTTGATTGATCTTGGAGGCAAGCTTGCTTGGCCAACACATCTGCCTTAACATTTTTCGCCCTTGGTACCTGATCAATAGACCATGCACAACCTCGGTTTTCAAGCTGGGAGAAAAGTGTCGCAGTTAATTCCTTATATCTGATCATTATATGGTCTTTGGCCTCAAATTTCCCAAGTACCTGGCTAACAACAAGCTGTGAGTCAGAGAAGATATTTAACGAGTCCGGTTTTACTTCCAAAGCTAGTTGTAAGCCCAAACTGAGGGCTTCGTATTCGGCCACATTGTTAGTTGCCTAAAATGCTATGTGAGCCATTGCCCGGATCACAATCTTCCCTGGTCCGATCAGAATCACCTCGGCCCCAGAACCTGTGGATGAGGATGCGCCGTCAATGTACAATTTCCATGAGCAGGGGCTAGGTTCCTGAGGAGGTGCATGCAATTCTGCCACGAAATCGGCTAGAACTTGCCCCTTCATGGATGGGCGAGCCTCATACCTGACATTGAATTCTCCTAACCGAACTGCCCATTCTATAATTCTCCCTGACGCCTTTGGTTTCTGCAGAACTTTTCTAAGGTTTGAGTTTGTCCTCACTGTCACTGTATGTGCCTGAAAGTAGGGGCACAACTTGATGGCAGATATCACTAAATTCGAAAGCAAGCTGCTCGAGTATAGGATACCGCAGCTTGGCGCCTCTGAGAACCTTACTGGTATAATAAATGGGAAATTGCTGATTACCTTCTTCTCTTATCAAAACCGAACCCAAGGCTCCTGATGCGACTGCAAGATACATATACAGTATTTCTCCCGGTTGTGGCCGACTTAGAAGAGGTGGGGTGCTGAGAAAGATTTTTAATTCATCACACGCTCTCTGACATTCTGGTGTCCACTGAAAACCCTTCACTTTCTTAAGGGTGTCGTAAAAGGGGAGGCATCTTTTAGCTGAACAGGAAATGAATTTGCCTAAAGCTATCACCCTTCCGTTAAGTTTCTGAACATCCCTTACAGACTTTGGTGGCTCCATCCCCAGAATGGCTTGAATCTTCTCCGGGTTAGCCTCTATTCCCCTCTTTGAAATCATATACCCCAAGAATTTTCCAGACTGGACACCGAAAGCACATTTCTCCGGATTTAGCTTCAAACCGAACTCCCTCAGTACCCCGAATGTTTCTGCCAACTCACGGGGTAAGTCCGCTGCGGTCTTGCCTTTGACGATCATGTCATCAACATATACCTCTATCCATTCTTAATGTCTTGACAGAATAACCACTTTGTTTTTCAACATACGCTACAAAATTCTTAAGTACTTCACATGCCTCTGATTTCTGCTTTAGAAAATAAACCCATCCCTTTCTACTATAATCACCAGTAAATGTAATAAAGTATCTGTTACCTCAATTTGATGGAACTTCCACATAACATAAATCTGAATGCATAAGCTCTAATGGACGTTTGACTCTCTATGCTTGCTTTGTAGAAAAGGGATCTCTATGCTTTTTCCCCATTACACATGACTCACAAATCTGGTCAGGAACTTGAATGGTTGGTAAGCCTGAAACCCACTCTTTGTTTGCGAGAAACTTTATGCTTCAAAAATTCAAGTGCCCAAGCCGCATATGCCATAACTAATTATTGTTGATTGTCATTGTATTACAGTAAGAAGTGTTACCGTAATTAAGATATGTTGGAAATAGACGATTGGATGACATTCTCGTTTTAGAATCATCCCCTTTTTTAGATCACTCACGGTGTATCCATCTTTTTTGAAGTGTAAATCATATCCTTTTTCTATCAGTTGTCCAACACTCAATAGATTCTGGCAAAGGGTAGGAGCGCAGTACACATCAGAAATATAATTTAAGGACCCATTCTTCAATTTTATAACAATCTTTGCTCTTCCCAAAACTAGAATCTGGTAGTTATCGGCAAGCTGTACTGAAGAATGAAAAGATTCATCTAATTCAGTAAAAGCTTCCTTACTTTCACTTAAATGATTGTTGCAACCCGAGTCTAACAACCATTGACAGTTATCGTTGTTACTAATTTCATGAGCAGCCATCAACAGGGACTGTGGATTATTACCCTCCACAACTCCAACTCGATTATCTTTATGTTCTTGTCTTCGAGCACGGCATTCTCTATTATAGTGACCATATTTTTTACAATTATAGCATTGTATATGTGACTTGCATTCAGATTGATAGTGACCAAATTTCTTGCACTTATAACATTGAATCTTGGATTTATCCTGATAAGATTCATTCTCCCTTGCTCCTGGTCTAGAATTGGTTCTGAAATTTTTGCCTCCTCTACCCTTGAAATTTGAACTTCTTGAAGTGTGCTCTGTTTTGCCGGTTGCAGCTTCCTTCTCATTTCTCAAACTTACTTGGGCTTTTAGAACTTGCTCTGTTATATTTGCAATATTTCATTCATTCGCATTTCTTGGGACTCTAATGAGGCTTGCAAATCATTGATAGTCATGGACTCCAAATCTCTAGATTATTTAATGGTTGTGACAATATAATTGAATCTACTTGTCAACGTGCACATGATATTTTCAATGATCTCTTTTTCTGCAATTTCATGACCATTGTTTTTCATCTCGTTAATCAATTTTTCCATTCGTGAAAAATAATCACGAAAACTTTCATGTTTTCCTTGCTCCATCAGCTCATATTACCTTTTTAAACCTTGTAATCTTGTTCGTTTAACTGTATTGCTCCTTCATACATTTTGAGTAGAATATTCCAGGCCTCCTTTGCTGTTTTAGCATGAAATATCTTTTCAAGAATTGGCAACTCAATAGATTGAAAAATAAAAAATAAAGCCTTTTTATTTAGTGAACGATCACGAACCAGTTGTTGTGATTCCTCGACCATCGGCTTTTATTAAGCCTTTCTCCAAAATTTCACCATAGCCATTGCTTCTCATATATAACTCCATTAAGTGTTTCCACATCGCGAAATTATTTTTGCCATCAAACTTGAAAATTGATAATTGTATTGGTTGAACTTCAGTTGTTGAACTTGAAGCCATCTTGATCTACTTAAACACTTTAACCGAGCTCTGATACCAAATGTTGGCAAATATAAATTTGCCTAGAAAATGAATTTTAATATCCAAATACACTCACAATTTTATTGATAAAAAAAAAACACAAATTTTACAAGTACAAACTCACATTACAAAACACTCACAACCCAAAATCCGTTATGCGTAAGCTTGTTGAAGCTAACCACCCAAAACCCTTCTCTCAAATTTAGCTTGCTAATTATATTTTTTTTTTATGGCCAAATGCATGGCCATATATATAAGAAAGTTGAGGCAGTTCACCTTGTTGGGTGACAACATATGCCAACTAAGGTGTAGTTGGCCTTAGCTCTTACATATTCAAGTTCAAATTGGGACCAAGTCAAATACTACCAATTTACAACTAAGTATTCAAATCCAAATTTACTTAGTATTTGACCAAGTCAAATACAACCCATTTACAACTCATTAACCTCTAGAAATTTCCACTAAATCAAGTTTAATTTCTAACATATTCCCTAAAGAATTACTTTAAAGAATATCATCAGTGATTATATAGATAATTTTAGTGTGTATAAAATAATTGTGTGTATATAAGAGAAGAAAATTTTAGAACTTATATCTAGAATATGCCTTAAAATATTTCCTTTAAATAAGAGAGAGTCTCATGTTACCCCCTCATTGGGACATTGGAGATTACCGTTATTATGTATAGAGGGACAATTGACTTTAGCAATGTTTTAAAAATCGAGTTGACTCGGCAGGTGAAACCGGTTCAACCGCGTAACAAAATTGGTTTGATCTAACATGAAAATAAAAATATGCAAAAAATCAGGTTGGATGGAAAATTATTGAACCGGCTCAGACTTGGGAGGCTTTTTTTTAAAAGAAAAATTCCCACAACCCCTCAAATATATTTTTATAATCCGGATTATTAGTTGTTGTATATTTTTTAGTTAAAAATTTATATTTGATAATAAAATCAATTTAATTTAACATTAGACTTGATAAAATTGAAAATTATATAAAATTGTTTCCACTATATTTTTATTTTATACTTTTTAGATATTTAATAACTATATAATTTAAATGTAATGAAATAATAAGAAGGAAATGAAGATGAATATGACAAATATAAAAGCAATATCTTTGGGTAATTTCATAAAAATAAATTTTATAATTGAAATTAAAATTAAAAAATTTATAAATTTAAAAATGCATTTTCCTTATAAATCCAGTTGTAATATTTAATCTTTTATTATTATTGCTAAAAAAGTAGTAAAATAAATTAAGAAAAATTAATATATTGATATTTGATAATTAATAGATTATTTAAATATATTTTTTATATAACATATTTTTAGTTTTTTATAAATAATTGTATTTAAAAAAAATAAAAATTTCGAATCAATCCGGTTTAATCAATTAATTCGTGACTCAATTGTTAACCCGAATGGATATTGGATCTAGTTTTGAAAACATTGACTCGAGGAAGACTATTGTGGGACCATTATGGGAACCTATATTTTGGCACATATTAGACACCTTCACTTGTTTCCTTAAAATTATGCTTTTCAATTTTAAAAAAGGAAATTCCAATTTACTCCTAATATTTTATTAGAAGTGCGTACTTAACATTTATTTTGGATTTGACTTGCTCTTAACATTTTATTATATGGGACTTTTTTATAAATAATGCATTTTAAAATATTAATTTGATTTTTGGGGTGTTTTAAAAATTATTTAGGGAATTGGGGTGTATTTTATTTCCGCAACAGACTGTTGCGGAAATGTCAGTCTGATTCCGCAACAGTCTGTTGCGGAATCAGAATTTTTTTTTTTTTTTTTTTTTTTTTTTTTTTTTTAAATATCATGGAAAGCTGGCTTTCCATGAGGAAAGCCAGCTTTCCTCACCTAAACCGGCAGCCTAGGATAGGCTGCCGGTTACCCACCCCACCCCCATTCTATTCTTTTTTTTTTTTTTTTATAAAATATATATTAATTTGAATTTAACTTTTTCCTATTAATGTATAAAAAATTATTTTTCTAACTTAATTTGGTAAATAACATAAAAAAAATTGTAACTCAATAATAATTTATTAAAATATAAAATTAGTAATATTTTGTATAATTAAAATAATTTAAAATAAAAATAATGCATTCATTATATATATAATAAAAATTAAATAATATTTTTATTTTAATAAAATAATATATATATATATATATATATATATATATATAGGGGGTGAGCATGGTCGGTTAAACGGTCCATTAGCCCCAATCTATTAATCAGTCCATTAATGTCGGTTTTTTGAAATTTCAGTCCATTAACCAGTCTATTACCGATGGACTGGTTAACCAATAGTAATGGACTGGTTAATGGATTGAAATTTCAAAAAATCGACATTAATGGACTGGTTAATAGACTGGGCCTAATGGACCGGTTAACCGACCATGCTCACCCCTATATATATATATATTATTTTATTAAAATAAAAATATTATTTAATTTTTATTATATATATAATGAACGCATTATTTTTATTTTAAATTATTTTAATTATACAAAATATTACTAATTTTATATTTTAATAAATTATTATTGAGTTACAATTTTTTTTATGTTATTTACCAAATTAAGTTAGAAAAATAATTTTTTATACATTAATAGGAAAAAGTTAAATTCAAATTAATATATATTTTATAAAAAAAAAAAAAAAAAGAATAGAATGGGGGTGGGGTGGGTAACCGGCAGCCTATCCTAGGCTGCGGTTTAGGTGAGGAAAGCTGGCTTGGAAAGCCAGCTTTCCATGATATTTAAAAAAAAAAAAATAAATAAATAAATAAATAAATTCTGATTCCGCAACAGACTGTTGCGGAATCAGACTGACATTTCCGCAACGGTCTGTTGCGGAAATAAAACACACCCCAATTTTCTAAATAATTTTTAAAACACCCCAAAAATCAAATTAATATTTTAAAATGCATTATTTATAAAAAAGTCCCAAAGCTGGCTTTCCAAGCCAGCTTTCCTCACCTAAACCGGCAGCCTAGGATAGGCTGCCGGTTACCCACCCCACCCCCATTCTATTCTTTTTTTTTTTTTTTTTATAAAATATATATTAATTTGAATTTAACTTTTTCCTATTAATGTATAAAAAATTATTTTTCTAACTTAATTTGGTAAATAACATAAAAAAAATTGTAACTCAATAATAATTTATTAAAATATAAAATTAGTAATATTTTGTATAATTAAAATAATTTAAAATAAAAATAATGCGTTCATTATATATATAATAAAAATTAAATAATATTTTTATTTTAATAAAATAATATATATATATATATAGGGGTGAGCATGGTCGGTTAACCGGTCCATTAGGCCCAGTCTATTAACCAGTCCATTAATGTCGATTTTTTGAAATTTCAATCCATTAACCAGTCCATTATTATTGGTTAACCAGTCCATCGGTAATAGACTGGTTAATGGACTGAAATTTCAAAAAACCGACATTAATGGACTGATTAATAGATTGGGGCTAATGGACCGTTTAACCGACCATGCTCACCCCTATATATATATATATATATATATTATTTTATTAAAATAAAAATATTATTTAATTTTTATTATATATATAATGAATGCATTATTTTTATTTTAAATTATTTTAATTATACAAAATATTACTAATTTTATATTTTAATAAATTATTATTGAGTTACAATTTTTTTTATGTTATTTACCAAATTAAGTTAGAAAAATAATTTTTTATACATTAATAGGAAAAAGTTAAATTCAAATTAATATATATTTTATAAAAAAAAAAAAAAAAAGAATAGAATGGGGGTGGGGTGGGTAACCGGCAGCCTATCCTAGGCTGCCGGTTTAGGTGAGGAAAGCTGGCTTTCCTCATGGAAAGCCAGCTTTCCATGATATTTAAAAAAAAAAAAAATTCTGATTCCGCAACAGACTGTTGCGGAATCAGACTGACATTTCCGCAACAGTCTGTTGCGGAAATAAAATACACCCCAATTCCCTAAATAATTTTTAAAACACCCCAAAAATCAAATTAATATTTTAAAATGCATTATTTATAAAAAAGTCCCTTATTATATTCCATTAATTTTTCAATTTTATGTTCTTCACTTTTTTTTTTTTTCCAAAATTTATTTTTTTCTCTAAAATTATGTTAAAAATTTATGAAATTACCCCAAAGTATTTCTACCGATTCGCTAATATCAATTAAAGCGCTACTGCTCTATACTAAAAGTTTTATAAATATCCCAAGTGAACTACGTGGAGATCTTAAAATTTTTTTCTAAATATTCTAAATAACCCTATAATTCCAACTAAAATAATTTTAAAAAATAGCACAAAATATACTCGCTTTGATTAGTATCAGAGTCTTGATAAAAATATTTTGGAGTAATTTTATAGGTTATTGGATGTAATTTAAAATGAAAAATAATTTTTTTAAACAAAATAAATTGAATTGGGGTAATAAAATAAAATTGAAAAATTAAGAGAATATGAATGAGTATTTTAGTATCTAATATCAAAAAAATAAGGATAAATTAGCTTCAAAATAAATGTTAAAAAGTAAATCAACTATTTCAACAAAATGTTAGTAAAGAATCAGAATCATCTCCTTTTTTATGTCAATTTATTATAAGATAACTATAGAAATAGAAATTTATATGGCTTAATACATAAATTGGCACTTCAACTTGAAACTATTTTTCATTTAAATACTTGAATTAAATCAATAACTTAATAAATACCTTAATTAAGAGAAAAATAAATACTTAAATCATTATTGATGAAGTCATAAAGAAAAGGAGGAGAGTGTGTTTCAAACGCGCTTATGTGTGAAGTATACCCAATCAAATATTGACACTTTGCAATGATTGTGCAAAACCCCGAAATCCCACCGTTTCAGAAACAAAGGCTTTCCTTCACTGTTTCCCTCTTTTCTCTTAAGCCACCTGCTCTGGTCTCTCTCTCTCTCTACAAATTCATAATCAATGGCAGAGAAAAGCACAAACCCATCAATTATGGAGCCATCATTGATAGCGGAGTTGGGATGACCAAAGCAGGTAAATTAGAAACTGCATAAATTAATTAGATTCTTAGTTTTTCTTATTATGTTTTGATTGAATCTGTAATTATGTTTGTTAGAATTGGTGAACAATCTGGGTACAATTGCAAAGTCTGGTACAAAGGAATTGGCTTTCCTTCTCTTTTAATTTCCACATCTCCCTTTCCTTGTTCAGCTTGCTTGACCTTTTTTTCTTTTTTTTACTCTTTTAGTTTCCTTTTCTTTTTTCTGTTTTAGATGGAAACAACTAAGCTATGGTGGAGGAGAAAAAAAAAAAAAGAAGAACACAGATCACGCACTCCATTTCAAGTGAAAGAAGCACGTCCTGTGCCATGGCAGCATAAGTGTTTATCTTATATAATTTTAAGAAGTTTACGTGCTTAATTGGTCGTGTATTTAATTGAAGTGTCAAAATGAAAAATGATATTAAATTAGAGCGTCAATTTATATATTTGGCCAATTTATATTAACTAATTGAAGAATAGCATTAGACCTGCGCGATAAGTGGAATAATATCAAAGGAAATTATTAGATTTCAGCAGTAGAGCTTGTTTTACGACATAAAACTATGTCAAGTCAGTTCTGTTAATTCCACCGTTGCAGAAGTTTCCAACATGTACAGTTAACACAGAATGTTAAATCATAATTCCTTGAAAAGTTGGTACGCCAAAGCATTGAATTGTTATCTAAAACAGGGCTGAATATCACTAAGTCAATGCATATTATTAAACTTGAACAGTCATTGTTGGACATGCCTCACATAGCACCCCAGAAGAAAATTTAAAGGGGTGCAATCTTCCATGACGAGCTCAATCCTTGGCAGGATCAAATAACATATCAAGGTAGGTTTAAGGAAGAGATCAAGTTCTACAATGGAAAATCCCCTGTAAGCCGAATATGATCCAAGGTACGACGCAAGCCATACTTATTCACGGCAGCATTAGCAGCCCTGAACCCTCCCCCGTAAGCTGGGGAAGCATCATTTGCGATTTGATGCATGAAAAACTCACCCAGTTTGTTCTCAACATTTGACTTTCCTCCTTTTTTTGAAGAGGATGATGATGACGAAGCTGTTGAAGTCGATGGCAATACTTCTGATTCCAGCCACATGTATGAGAGCATTTGACAGATTCCTTCCTCTACCTCGGGATTAAGGTTACGGTAACCTATAATTACGAAAAATGAACAGAATTTTCAGCAAATTATTTCCATTGAAGAACAATCAGACGAGCAACTATTCTACCTTTAAGGCGCAACCACCCATGCATCAATTCATTGGCAAGGATAGCACCTGTTAGTAGTCTGCATCCAGCAAAGGAATTTATAAGTGACATTTTCCAAAGAAAGAATACAAAATTCACCTTAAGCAAGGAGTAGAGACATCAAATTATGCATGAGTAGCCTGCCTCCAATCAGGAAATTCACAAATAAAATTATCTGAATATTTGTCCAACGCAGAGTTTAAACTGTTTAAATCAGTTGATTTTCTGTTTCGATAGATCTAATTATGAATGTCCCAACTCATTTGCTAAAATCCTTTAAGTTCAAGAATATACTATTTCTCTCTTGCCCCCCAAAATCCGCAAATTAAAGACAGATATTAAATAGGAATTTTGTCAAGAAAGATTTTAGTGATCTGAAAGCATCTTCAAAATGTGCAAAGCAGGACCGCCAGTTTAATTGTTCTCCCAACTGGTCTAAGTAGATCTGCATCTCTTGAGAATGTCACAAAATTTACATTTCCAATACAAGGAATCCATCTTTCAACCCAGATGCAATGGACAAGAAACTAAGCAGTGAAAATTTGCCTTTATTACCTTGGAAGACCATAAAGTACAAGAATAGCTATAACCTCACAACTTTTCCTAGTCAGCTTTTGTGGTTGGCTTCTGATACCAACTATTCGGTGACCACCGATTCTTGGCCTCCTTTGTATCTGCATATAATCAAAAAGAATAACGACAGAATGCAAAATCGTTATAAACTTGGTTCCACGCTCACAAACGACTAAGTCACAGAGTAAAGATGTCTGATGTCTTACACTGGTAACAGTCTGCTCTTCTGAAATGCATAGACCCCTTGTCACCGGCATGTGATGGTAGCCCTGGAAACAGAACTGTTTATTGAAAAGCCAGTGTCTTGAAAATATAAGTCTAAAGATAAAACCAAGAGATGATATATTACATTTTTCTCCCCAACAGTTGCTTCATTGAGTGCTTGTCTTTCAACAAGAAGCATGGGAATTTCCTGATCCAGTTTCATATTCATCCCTTCATAGTAGTCCCTGATGGCATGGTAAAGGGGTTGACAGTCCCCAGTGTCGGTAATGGCAGATTCCATGCATTCTAAGCACAAGCTCCGTCCATCTTCCAAAGAATAATATCTTGCATTCCAGGACTTCAGAAGAGAATATAATCAAAAAAAAAAAATGACAACAAGAAATGCTATGAGTAGACTAAATTAATTTTGATTCTCCAAACACTAAGAGATAGACTGCTACACTAAGAAAGTACCTCCAAACGCTCACAACTACAGCATCGTGCTGTGTTGTCATGCTCATGAGATGGACAGTATTTTTGGGACCAAAATGGATGGCATCTATACTCGATCAAACCAGCATCATTTGTTGGAATCTGAAAATTCGTAAAAATTTGAAAAGTTCACATATGTTGCACATTTTAGATGCCATGTGAATATCAAGAATATGATTTTATTTAACAGAACATAAATCCCTCATCTGTAATTAATAATTGAAGATATTTTTTGAATTCAGAGATGGAATTTTATCCGGTCCAAAATTTTATTCTAAGAAGACAGTCAGTTCACAAGTGCTAATCCTCTGAGAAGCCAACACTGTAGATAGGCATCAGTTTTATTTTCTGACTCCACAAGCAGGTTTGTAGAAAGAAAAAAAAAATCATGTACTTCATATATTGGAAATTAACATGTCGGACTACGAAATATTGCAAGAAAGTAGACAATAACAACAAATATTTTTTTGTTCTCTTACATATTGGTGGCAGACTTCACATTTTGGATGAGTTAACTCTTTGAAACAAGACTTGTGATATGGATCTCAACCTGACAAAGAAAACTTGAATCAACAGAAAATGAAAATTGAGTCAACAGCTAGATCAAACAAAAGTTTAAACCCACTAACTGGATTTGCTTATTTCAATCAGCAACTTAAGATGGCATACCAGTAACATGATAGTATAACGAGTATGATAAATTAAAATTGACTTGAAGAAGAATAACTACCTCATTCTCAGTAATTGGGTAACCACAGGAAAAACATCTGAAGCACTCAGGATGAAAATATTTTCCCATATATCCCAAATAATTGCCATCAGCAATGTCACCATGGCAGCCGTCGCATAATCTGCAAGTTGCTGGTGTAAACATTCACTAGAATTGCAGGTACAACAAGGAAATAACTGAAATCAAATGTAAAGTAGGAGTTGCAAGTACCCAATTAGTAGATTCAGCTATTTAACTATGACTCAACTACTAACCTATAAACTCTGTGTTGTAGAGGTGCATGAGGAGGATTTCCTGATGAAATGGGGATATCCTGAAGTGGACCATTGTTGTCTGTTCTCCAATTTTCTGGAAAATTGTCAATGTTCAATGCATGCTAGAGACAATCCAAGAATATCAAACCCTGATAAGGTTGAAAACCTACCATCTGATTGCTTCTTCTTCTCATCAGCTCTAGGCCGCTCATCCTGATGAATCAGAATTAATTTATGAAATTTCCAAGCAACCAATTAACAAAAGTTTTAAAGTGCTATTGGACGGAATATATTAAGTGAACTTCTTACTTTTCAACATTTGTTTCCTGCTATTATGACTATGGAATGACAGAATCAATCTATGCACCAACATATTATGCAATGATGGTTAACAATGGATATGAACAAAATACTATCATACAGTGCATTTATTACAACATATTTTTAGCATCAGCTGTAAAATTATTATTTTTTTTATATTTGCAATATTTTGAAATTGTAACTGAAAAAATATGCTGTACCGGGAAATTCAGTTCTAATAAACTAAAGCAACAAAAGTGTATGTAGCATCCTATAAACTATCTGCAGTACAATTGTAATATTTTTACTACAATTTTCCGTTCCTGCCTGTTGGTCACACCATGTGCTCCTCTTATATCTATATATATATATACACGCACCACGCGATTGAATAAAAAAGAAAAATAAAAATTAGTATATGCCGGTCTGACAGAGTGCATGCGTGTATGTACATAAATATGATGAATGTAAAGCAAGTAATTAGAACTAAAAAGAAAATAGTACCAGAGAGGGAGCTGGAATCTGGAAATGAACACCACGAACTCCATGGGCAAGAGATAAAGGTTTCTCCTGCCCACCTTTCTCAGTAGAACGTATAAGCCGCGAAAATGAATGTATCCAGCTTCCCTTCACCATCTTTACTTAATTCCCTTCACTGACTCAAACCAAATAATAAAAGTTTTTTCTCTTTGCTTTTTGAGAAGGAATAAAACTTTCTGTAGATTGGAAAAAGAAAGGAAGCTTTATTAAGATAAGAAGATGCCTCCATTGCCAACCCAATACTTGAAGCAGAAAGCAAAGCGTTTCTTATTCAGAATCTACTGACTCAGAAATTCTTAAGATCACTCTGAATTAGCGATTGTAGGGGCGGTTACCTCAAAAATTAGCCACGTATTACCAAACTCATTTAATTTTTATGTATCCATTTGTTAATATATCATTACAAAATCCATTTGTTAATATCTTCATATATTTATATCCATATAATTACCTATTAATTAATACCTGAATTTAGATAAACATTATATGAATTTTAATAAAATAATAACTTATAAAACAACAAAAAAAATTAAAGCCATAATTTAGTAAATTTTTATATCTATATATTAGTAAAAATCTACCTATACAATTTATAAAAGTTATATATGGAGTGTGGTTGCAAAAAAAAACTTATTAATTGTTTAAAGCAAGATTCAATTTTTCACTCACACCTATTATTTTAAATTATTTTTGAAATAAATGAATTTAAACAAAATGGGCATACTTGGATATTCGTTATTCATAACGAAACATATAAATAGGTCGGATAGTAGGTATCCGAATTATTAAATTTTTACCTGATCCAAATCTGTGACGAATTTTCTTTTTAATACCCAAACCCATCTCAACCCGTCTACAATTACCCATACCTTTAACAAACGGGACGGAGAGAATCGGATACTCTAAAAACCTCATTTCACTGTCATCCTATTGTAATTTTTATTGATCATGGATAAAATTATGTCTTATAACAATAAAAATTAATTTAAATAATAAATAGTATAAAAATAAAAATAGAAGTATTATTTTGAAATAGAGGCGTCAACATTTTCATAATTCTAAGTTTGCATAAATTAATATACTCAAAAAATTAGTTAATTTTTGAGTTAAATTAATGGGAAACCATATGTAATTTTTAATTGACTCATCTGCAAAATTACACTTTTTAAGTTTTTTATATCAATTTACATTAAATAAAGATTTTGCGAGAAAGAGAAAATAAAAAGAAATTATTTTTGACAATGAAATAAATTGAAATAGGAGGATTGTGTGTTGGTGGCAAGAAGCAGGGACTTTTTTTTAAATGGTGTATTTTAAAAAAACAATTAGCATTTTGGGGTTTGTCAAAAAAGTATTTTGGAATATGGGGTATTTTATCCATTTCAGCAGCACCTGCTGTGGAAATGAAACCCATAATTTTTTTTTTTTTTTTAATTTTGTGAGCTGCTTTTCTAAATGGAAAAGCTGCACCCAGCAATTTTTTTTTTTTTAATGGAAGAAAACACTTAATTTTATTTAAGGTCGTACAATATTCATTTCGATTCAAAAATCGAATCGAATATACCAAAAATTGAATTTTTAAAATTTACTGAACTGAATTGCAGATTGAAAATATTTAAGATCGAAACTAAATGGACCGAATTAATTTTATTTCGTTCGATTCGGTCGAATCGATTTTTCTGAATAGGCTGGGCTAAGGAACATCTGAGTGTTTTTTTAAAATCTGAAATTAATTGTGTTATTTAATTTTGAGTTATTTTGTAAGTTAAAATTGTAAGTTAATAATAATTTATTAAAATCTAAAATTAGTAATATTTTGTGCAATCAAAATAACTCAAAATTAATTATTAATTAATTTTGATTTAAAGAGTATTAATTTGGTGTGTGCATTTTTAGTACGCTTGCATTTTGATTGTTAAATTAGGGTAAGAACATAAAATTGAAAAATTAAAGGAATATGAAAAAGCATTTTAGTACCCAATATCAAAAGATTAGAGGCAAATTAAAAGTAAATTAGCTCTTTCAACAAAATGTTAGGTGCAAATCAGTATACTGTCATTTCGCATGTCAATTCATTCTAAAATAAATATAGAAATAGAAATGTATATTAACTAATTAAAGACTAGCATTAGACCTGCGAGAAATGAAATTATTTACAGCAAAGTAAAAGTTAATTGTAAATAAAATTAATCATACGTTCATACATATTACTTTTCCAATAAAGTTAATTTTTATTTTGCAGTTTTTTATATTTTTATTTGAAAAATAATTTAAAAAATAAAATATCAACTTGGAAGTCTGATGTTCAGTTGCAAATGGAACACTGACTGCCTTTTTTCTTCCTTTTTCTTTTTTAATTCTATCGTTAAATGGCAGGATGTGATAAGCTCCCACCCGACTAAACTTTGTGCGAAAGTTAGCTTGCAACATATGGTGCGCACGCAGCAGACTATCACCAGGTTAAATTTTTGCGCATATTGGCTAAATAGCTTCTTCAATTATATATACGGGCATCGGATTCTTTCATTCTGGTTAATTTTCTTATTCTACTACAACAATCTGTATGCCATATTGCCATAAGATTTCAGCAGTAGAGCTTGTTTTACGACATAAAACGATGTCAAGTCAGTTCTGTTAATTCCACAGTTGCAGAAGTTTCCAACACGTACAGTTAACACAGAATGTTAAATCATAATTCCTTGAGAAGTTGGTATGCCAAAGCATTGAATTGTCATCTAAAACGGGGCTGAATATCACTAAGTCAATTCATATTATTAAACTTGAACAGTCATTGTTGGACATGCCTCACATAGCACCCCAGAAAAAAATTTAAAGGGGTTGCTGTGCAATCTTCCGTGACGAACTCAATCCTTTGAAGGATCAAATAACATATCAAGGTAGGGTTAAGGAAGAGATTAAGTTCTAGAAAGGAAAATCCCCTGTAAGCCGAATATGATCTAAGGTACGGCGCAAGCCATACTTATTCACGGCAGTATTAGCAGCCCTGAAGCCTCCCCCGTAAGCTGGGGAAGCATCATTTGCAATTTGATGCATGAAAAACTCACCCAGTTTGTTCTCAACATTTGACCTTCCTCCTTTTTTGGAAGAGGATGATGATGACGAAGCTGTTGAAGTCGATGGCATGCCTTTTGATGGCAATACTTCTGATTCCAGCCACAAGTACGAGAGCATTTGACATATTCCTTCCTCTACCTCGGGATTAAGGTTACGGTAACCTGCATGATTAGAAGGATAATTAAGAAAAATGAACAGAATTTTCAGCAAATTATTTCCATTGGAGAACATTCAGACGAGCAACTCTTCTACCTTTAAGGCGCAACCACCCATGCATCAATTCATGGGCAAGGATAGCACCTGTTAGAAGTCTGCATCCAGCAAAGGAATTTATAAGTGACATTTTCCAAAGAAAGAATACAAAATTCACCTTAAGCAAGGACTAGAGACATCAAGTTATGCATGAGTAGCCTGCCTCCAATCAGGAAATTCACAAATAAAATTATCTGAAAGAAAAATATTTGTCCAATGCAGAGTTCAAACAGTTTAAATCAGTTGATGTTCTGTTTAGATAGATCTAATTATGAATGCACAACTCATTTGCTAAAATCCTTTAAGTTCAAGAATATACTATTTCTCTCTTGCCCCCCAAAATCTGCAAATTAGAGACAGACAATAAATAGGAAATTTTTTCAAGAAAGATTTTAGTGATCTGAAAGCATGTTCAAAATGTGCATATCAGGACCGCAAGTTTAATTGTTTTCTCAACTGGTCTAAGTAGATGTGCATATCTTCAGAATGTCACAAAATTTACATTTCTAATACAAGGAATCCATCTTTCAACCCAGAAGCAATGGACAAGAAACTAACTAAGAAGTGAAAATTTGCTTTATTACCTTGGAAGACCATAAAGTACAAGAATAGCTGTAACCTCACAACTTTTCCGAGTCAGCTTTTGTGGTTGGCTTCTGATACCAACTAGTCGGTGACCACCAATTCTTGGCCTCCTTTGTATCTGCATATAATCAAAAGAATTAAAGACAGAATGCAAAATCGTTATAACATTCGTTCCCCGCTCACAAATGACTAAGTCACATAGTAAAGATGTCTGATGCCTTACACTGGTAACAGTCTGCTCTTCTGAAAGGCATAGACCCCTTGTCTCTGGCATGTGATGGTAGCCCTGGAAAAAAAAATTGTTTATTGAAAAGGCAATTTCTTGAAAATATAAGTCAGAAGATAAAACCAAGAGATGATATATTACATTTTTCTCCCCAACAATTGCTTCATTGAGTGCTTGTCTTTCAACAAGAAGCATGGGAATTTCCTGATCCAGTTTCATATGCATCCCTTCATAGTAGTCCCTGATGGCAATGTAAAGGGGTTGACAGTCCCCAGTGTCGGTAATAGCAGATTCCATGCATTCTAAGCACAAGCTCCGCCCATCTTCCAAAGAATAATATCTTGCATTCCAGGACTTCAGAAGAGAAAATAATCAAAAGAAAAAAATGACAAACAAGAAATGCTATGAGTAGACTAAATTAATTTTGATTCTCCAAACACTAAGAGATGACAGACAGTCTATCGTGCTACGCTAGGAAAGTACCTCCAAACGTTCACAACTACAGCATCGTGCTGTGTTGTCATGCTCATGAGAAGGACAGTATTTTTGGGACCAAAATGGATGGCATCTATACTCGATCAAACCAGCATCATTTGTTGGAATCTGAAAATTCATAAAAATTTGTCAAGTTCACATATGTTGCACATTTTACATGCCATGTGAATATCAAGAATATTGATTTTATTTAACAGAACATAAATACCCCATCTGTAATTAATAGTTGAAGATATATTTTGAATTCAGACATGGAATTTTTAGCTGGTCCAAAATTTTATTCTAAGAAGACAGTCAGTTCACAAGTGCTAATCATGTGAGGAGCCAACACTGCAGATAGGCATCAGTTTTATTTTCTGACTCCACAAGGTTTGTAGAATGAAAAAAAAAATTACGTACTTGTACTTCATATATTGAAAATTAACATGTCATCTTAATGGACTACAAAATATGCAAGAAAGTAGAACAATAACAACAAAATTATTTTTCTCTTACATATTGGTGGCAGACTTCACATTTTGGATGAGTTAACTCTTTGAAACAAGACTTATGATATGGATCCCTACCTGACAAAGAAAACTTGAATCAACAGAAAATGAAAATTGAGTCAACAGCTAGATCAAACAAAAGTTTAAAAACATTAATTGGATTTGCTAATTTCAATCTGCAACTTAAGATGACACACCAGTAACATGATAGACTAACCGGTATGATAAATTAAAATTGACTTGAAGAAGAATAACTACCTCATTCTCAGTAATTGGGTAACCACAGGAAAAACATCTAAAGCACTCGGGATGAAAATATTTTCCCATACATCCCAAATAATTGCCATAACCAATGTCACCATGGCAGCTGCCACATAATCTGCAAGTTGCAGGCATAAACATAGATGAACTATTGAATTCACCAGTGGAATACTCAAAAATTTCAAACTTCAGGTGGCATCTCATGAGAGCTTCCTTTTATTTAATTGAAATAAGCAAGGCAATAAAGAGCTCTGCTGGAAATAATTGAAGGCATATACAGACTAGGAGTCAAAAGCACCCATTCAACAAAATGAATCTTATTTGAATTCAGAAACAAAAAGGTTAGACCAAATAACTCTAGTTGACAGAAGAGAATCAACCCAATAATGATGCAGCAAGCAGAGAATTTTCTACATTGGTTTTGGACTTGTTACAATGATTCAATTAGTGCACACTGCATGTTTCATTTCAGGGGTTACTGTTAAAACCTTGCCCTTTTGCAATTTAAGTTTCTCACAAAGAACGTCTGTGTATTGAACCAATCAAATCAATATCCCTGCCGAAAGCTTATACATAGCTAATATATGAAAATGGAGGTTTAGCTTTGAGGGCCTTCACTCTAAGTGACCAACAAAATACAGCTAATGCCCAGTTAATAGTCAGTCATTACCATGTGTTGCTCTCAATAGACTGAGAAGGATCATTAATAATGCCGGCAAACACATTAGATGGTGCTTGAGTTGGCAAGCAACCCAATTAGTTTATCAGCCCTGCTATAAGGTAAGTGTAATAACTCAACTGTTTTGAAATCCATTCTGAAAATGTTAAACTGAACTAACCAAAACAATGATTCAGCTGTGACATAAATTCTTACCTATAACTCCTGTGATAATATTGAGGAGGGTATTGTGGAGGGTATTGTGGAGGGGCATAAGATGGATAATCTGATGGAAAAAGGCTGTCATGAAGTGGCCCATCGTTATCAGTTCTCCATCCATACCCTGGAAAAAGGTCAATGTTCAAGGCAAGCTAATGAGAATGTATAGTCTAAACTCAAAAGCATAAAAGCCTGACGGGGATGACAAGTTACCACCTTGTCTTTTCAAATCTTCAGCTTGAGAAAGTTGCATTGTATGATCTGATTCCTCCTTCTCCTTATCAGCTCTAGGGCGTTCATCCTGATGACATCAGAGAACTAATTGATTTTTCTTTTTCTTTTTTGGAATTCTCCAAGGAACCAAATCATAAAAGTTTCAAAGGGCTATTGTATGGAATTTATTAATTAGACATCTTACTCCCGCCCATTTAGTTATTTGCCAATGAAATGATAAATTTATTCACTAAAGCACCATCATATAAGGCAAAATGGTTGAATTAACATTTGGGTATTAATGAACCATGTACTGCTCACACTATAAAACAAAATTATCATTTAATAACAAAACATTGTCACAATAACATTTCCACATAACAGGCTTCATCTATTAAGTCGAAAGCAATAGGTCCTAACCCAAACAGGCCTACAAACAATGGTCAAGTGAGGAGACAGGTTTTCAATAAAAAAGAGCACAACCTTTTTCTTTTACAAGATATTACAATATATACCAATTAATCTAGAAATGCCATTAACTATCTCCCAAACTCCTCAGCATGTGGATGTGACAGCCAAACGATCTAACCTTTTACAGAGTGATCATAAAGGTTATTAATATTGTAAGTAAAGGAAAGCAGTGCATAAGGCAATATCCATGTGGCTTGCACATGAAGTAAACTTTCCGTATGGCAGTGGCACAAATAAATAAGTATCACTTGGCAAAGAATAAATAGCAAAATAACTTAATAAGCAAATGCCTTGATACGATAATGCAACCAAAACATGCCCTTTAAAAGATGGGATAAAAAAATAAGTACGAAAAGTTAGCAGCACAAGAATATATTAAAATAAAAGCACAAATATCTATAACAGCTTTAAAAGCAATGGTTACAAATTTTGAAGCTTTTTTTTTCATGCAATGAATATTAAAGTACCGTATCACTATATAATCTTAATCAAGAGGAATAAATGCTGACATACATATCGTTGTGCATAAGATGACGATGACAAGCACTTAACTATAAAAGTAAAGAGTCAAAAAAAGGAAAATGACACGTGAAAAGAAAGAATAGTTACCAAAGATCTGGAAGGTGCACGCAAGCTGACCATGTTCTCCTCCCCGAGAAGCTGTGGGTGGCGGCTGCTGCTGCCTCCGCCTCCGCCACCGCCGCCTCCTCGACTTGGCCCACTTTTAAAAAGCTTACTTAGCCATTTCATAAACCGAGATTTCCTCTCTGCGTATGAAGAAACAAAGTCCCCTGCTTAACATAAAAGTTCCAATACAAATCCACACAAGTACAAATCAATAGCAACAATCAGTATAGAAAAGAAAACTGAAAGAAAGAGTTGAAAAAGAAAAATGGGTAAAATAACAAAAATCGTGAACTTAGCAAAAACTAATAAAAATTTAAACTTTAATATAAATTAAAAACTAAACATGAAATAAAGAAAAACCCAAATATCAAAATTCAAAAGGCCAATTCATGAAGCATTTCATCAAACAAGAAGGAGGCGAAACAAAGCATACCATATATACAAGAATTAGAGATATGGTTGACACCTGAAGAAGAAGAAGAAGACGAAGGTGCCATAGGAATCAAAGCAAAACGAAATGCAAGAAATTGAAAACGACAGTATGCGAGATATAAAGAAAAAAAGAGAATGTAGAAAAGTGAGAAGAGAAGAGAGGAGGGAACAACGCAATAGGGACATGGTTGATTAAAAAGGGAGGAAACAAAAGAATCTAAAAGAGAGAAAGGAAGCGAAGAGAAAGACAGATTCTTGGCTTGAGAAAGGAAGAAAAAGAAAAAGCAAAAATTATATTATAAAAAAAGAAAAAGGACTGAGCTTTAAGATTGATCGCGAAAAGATTAAAATTGTGTGGGGACGAGGAGAATCTGCTGAGGCGGAGGAATATAAAAGTGACGGTGAATGGCACAGAATCGACTGAGAAAGACCGAAAGATTGAATTTTTTTTCTACCCTTTTAAGCAATAATGTGTTGGATTGGAGCTGGAACAGGATGAGGAATTTCTTTTCTTTTCTTTCTTGTTTTCCTTCTTTTTCTTCTCTGTTTTTGAAGGAATTTTTTGCCGGGTAAAGGGCTTGAGGTTTAAAATGCCCTTAACATTCCTATCAATTACGGAAATGCCATTGAGTGTAAATTTATTATTATTTTTTTTCCTTTTTAAATGGGCCATTAATTGATAAGTCAATCACAAATGGTATAATCTAGTTTGTCTAAGGTTTTATTCTTTTTAGTTTTATTAGTTATTAGTTGCGATTAGAATGGATAATAATTTTAATAAATTAATAATTTTTTTGGAAAATGAGAGATGATCATTCATACATTTTTCTTAAAGATAAGAGGCTAACAAAGTTGACTTTATTTTTATTATGTTTTATTGTTTGTGGGAATGACTGAGATCAATGTTCAACATTAAAGCAAATGGAAGAATACTATTCTCATCCACTAAAAACATTATTATAAAAATTTAAGAAATGATTGTGGGAATGAAAATGCAAGTAATATGCTACAACCTCTATTAGGCAAAAGGAGGTTAAATATGGTCCAAGTTTAGGTTTCTCTATCTCTCTTTGTTTTCAATGACTGATGAGTTTATTTTATTCTCCAACATTATTAATTCCATATCTCATAATTTTATTGGTGGCAAACATATCGAATTAATTAGATAAATTAAATTTTTTTTAAATCATATAAATGATTCAATGAATCAGATCAAGATTAGATTATAATTTAAATTTATCGTTGTTAAATTAGTCAAGTTTCATGACATAATTTAATCAACTTTATGACTTTTTATCATTTTTTAAAAAAAAATAAAAATGTATATATAACGTATAAAATAATTATTTTTTTATTCACATTATATGAAAAATTATAAATTACAAATAATATTGATGAATGTGAGTCATAAAAACATGTCAAAATGTATGGATCACACCATGATTCGAATCACTTTGTGGTCAAACAAGTCAGATAATTAATAAATTGGGTCAAATTTGAATTATATATAGTACAATTGAATCAATTTCATGAATCGGAAAATCTAATTTCATGATAATTATTTGAAATGTAATTTTTAAAATAGAAATTGAGCATCTTGTTAGGAAATATAAATTAGTCTTTACATCTGTAAAGTTAATTTGCTAGCTAGTTAATAATATTCCTTACATAAAAATTCAAAAAATATATATGTCTGTACTGTACATAACAATTAATGTATTATATATGTATATATATAGTAAAACAAATAGTTGTGCAATAAATATTACCATCAAAGCTGACATCTAGGAATCTAGGCAATGAAAGTTGGGGGAAACAGCAGGCAGCCCCATTGCAATCAGCACAAACTTTGGAGAAGAGGGCAAGTAGGCAATTTGGCATAGAAGCTTGAAGTTGAAGAGCAAGGTCAACCACGAAGAGTCTAAATCACACATCATGTGATTATGAACTATTCCCCGCCCAAATATCCCTTTCAATACCTAAAATATTAAGAAGTGTAATTCGCAATCTCAATCTATAACATAACATAACATAACATAACTATTTAGCCGTTATTCTAAGCTTTTGGCTCTCAATATCATACCAAGAATTTCCTCATACTTTATTGGGAAGGGAAGCATTTGTCTTGGCCGTTATTCTAACTTCAACGTGCGAATTTTTTGAATATTAGAAACATCAAAAGACTATAATGCTCATTTAATACTTTATTCATTTTATTTATCACTTTTATTATTTTTAATAAAATTCAAAAATATTAATTAAACTTAAATTTAAAATAAATTCAAATGAAAATTTAAAACTGACAGATATATAAAATTTAAATTTTATTCAAAAGTGACAAATAAAAATGAATAAATGAAGTAATAATTTGTAACTGTTAATTTTTTTTTTAACGGTAGGCCATTATAAATAGTTCTAAATATTAAATGTTAAATTCCTTCAATATAGTAGATCGCTATATTAGACCATTGAAAAAATAAAAATAAAAATAAATTTCATCAAATAGAATTTAGAATTTATTAAAAAGTAACAAATAAAAAGGAATAAAATGAGTAATAGTTTGTAACTATTATTTTTTTTTAACGGTAGGCCATTATAAATAGCTATAAATATTAAATGTTAAATTCATTCAATATAGTAGACCGCTATATTATACCATTGGAAAAGTAAAAATAAATTTCATTGAAAGTTTAAAAATAACAGATAAATAGAATTTAGAATTTATTCAAAACAAATAAAAAGAAATAAAGTGAGTAATAGTTTGTAACAGTTATTTTTTTTAACAGCAGACCATCATAAATCGCTATAAATATTAAATGTTAAATTCATTCAATATAGTAGACCGCTATAAACATTAAATGTTAAATTCATTCAATACAGTAGGTTCAGATACAGTGTAAAATCTATTAGCACTATCAGATATATCTTTAAGTTTATTGGATATTCTCTGATCAATTCTCTTTTCAAAATATACCTAATACATATAAAGACATTTGAAATTAACTACATAATTTATTTAAATACTTAAATTTTAATAATAACTTAATGAGCGCTTATACTTGTCAATTTTATAAATAATAAATACAATTTGACACTATTTTTTAGAAATTAAAGTATGTAATATTCAATTGTATTGATATAGTATTTGAACTATTGTAATGAAAGTATATGTCACACATGTACCATGAAATTGAAGAAAATTGCAAACGTGATAGATTAATTTTTTTTATATATTTTGATAGACTTTTTAAATGATTTTTATATTGCGTAATACGAATTAATATAATTGAGTATCATACGCTTTAATTTTTAAATTCAATGCGAATTTATATTTATTATTTATAAAATGAATAAGTAAAATTATTTATTTAAATGAATTATTGAATTAAGTTAAAGATGACTTATAAATTTTAACCCGTCAAAATATTAATTTGATCGTTTTCCTTACTAAAATTTCACTAATATTTTTCCTTTCAAGTTAATAGCGGATCACTAAGTAAACCATTTCACCAACTTTAAACTTGGCTTTGGAAGTTGGTTTTGAGTGTTAAATTGGAATAATTACCGTCATGACACGAAATTTTACGCGTTTTGCAAATCTTGACCAAAATTTGAATGTTGGATATTGCTTAAATTTTCTCATATGCATGTGTCATATTAATATTGACTTGTAATACTTGTAAATATGACACCAAGCAAAATCAACTAATTAATTTGCTAATTATCAATTAGACAATACAATAATACAAAGGAGTTTACTAATTACTCTAGCTTATTATTCTCTCCATTCCACTCATCACAATAATTTTTTGTATTTTTTTATTTCACTCAATATAACAATTTTTAAATTTAAAAAATATTAATTATACATTTTTTATATAAAAAAAGATAAATAATAAAGTGAGATTATATAACTATAAACAATTAATGAAAAGATATTTTAGTAAATTATAAAGAATATTAATCGATGATGTTAATTAATAATTTTTTTTTCTGCATAAAAATCGAAAACTATAACGTTTAATAAAACGGATAGAGTATATTGCAAACGTCCAAAGGAGGCCTAATGAAGGACCTGCTGCATTTTAAGCCTTTGTGGCCCAGTTCACTCCACACTACACTACTTTTTTTTACAAGACCCAATTTTATGAGGCAGAAGATAAACAACTACAAATAAATTAAACTAGGAACGGAAACTCCAACCGCATCAACTAGCAAGATGAAATTCACGTCCAAAGGAGGAGAATCACGCCATAGGAGAGCATGTTGTTGATAAAAAAAGGGTTTCAGTTGGTCAAAAAGTCTACAGTTGAGTTCATCTAATACAAGCATAAGAGCACTATAGGCTGGCCGAGGATATGTATTACCAGGGGGTTGCACCTCGCAATGGTTGTGGATCCGAATAATAACATGAAACTTATTTATATTCCAAGTTCCTATTAGTCCTAACTAAACTCTCCACCGTTCTAACATAAAAAAAATATATATATACGGTTTTTCCATCTTAGGCAAAAAAAACCAACAAACCAATTGCCTTTTTATCGACAGAAACCACCTGCAGGGGCTTCTTGCATAGTGATGCACCATAAAAGCAAACCATGTTTTAACAGTAAGAAAACTAGCTTTAGTAATACAACCCAAGTGACCTTAACTCTTCTCCCACAAAATCTCAACCAACCATATGCCAAATTTGGTCTCTTTTGGTCATACATGCCAAACTCTCCCCTACTTCTACCTGCAAGTGGCTCTTGAGTAGAAAATTAATGTTTATATTTCATTTAGTGAGTGAAATATCTCTATCATACTGTTAATTTTTCAACCTATAAGGAACCTAACATATCATATTAATGGTCCCTTGCTTACTCACTTGGCCTTCCCATTTTGAGTTTTTTTTTTTAAAAAAAAAAATTGTGTAAAACGCATGAGATACATCCAAAAAATAAATATGGACGAATTCAAAAAAGAGAAATTCTAAATATGAGTGACGGATTGTAATAATTTATCACTAATGAAGTAAAATAGTAATTACAAGTAATTTTTCAATGATAGAAATATTCAAATAGAAACTCGATTCCGGTTCAAATTCAGATAACTTACTCTTTGTTGATACCAAATGAAAGCTTCATTAAAAAAACAAACTATCAATAAGAGCCGAGATTATAGAATTAGATAAAAACAAGTTTCAGAGCATAAAATATAACATAAACAAGAAGAGTACACTAGTAAATGTGCAACATAATTAGTAGATTTTCTAACTAAAATTAAAGAATGATTTAAATTGGAGCTAAGAAGAACACAGTCGTGAACGATAACATTAAGATCAAATTGCATATAGACAAACCTTGGACTAAATTATTGCTTTCTCTAATAATGTCAATAGAACAAGATAGAAAGTCCTAGCTATTTGTCGCTGTCATCATCATCACCTAATTAAGTATATTATGGACTAATTACATTTAATATCAACGTTCATTTTCGGCTAATTAATTATATATATATATATATATTATAATTTTTTTATTTCATTATTTTCATATTTAATTATTTATATTCTTTTAAAATATATTTCAAATTTATTTTAATTTTTAAAAAAAAATATTTTAGTTAATTTATTAATTATTCAATGTGCCCATATTTACTATTTATTATTATTTTTTGATTTATCAATTTTTCATTAATGAAATCAAAACGTATTTGAAAAATTATTTAATATTAATATATTAACTAAATTTTTTAATTATTTAAAAAATTAAAATTTTTAATAAATGTGAAAATAATGTGCGTCAAGTTAAAAAAAATAAATGATAAAAGTTGTTAGTATTTGATAGATTTATTTTAATAATTTTGCATTTTTAAGTATTTTTGCTACCATTTTTCATTATCCTAATTATTTTGAAATTTGTAAGTTTTTTTTTAAATTGGTGATTAATAAGTGTAACTATCCATCTAATTAGGATGATCATGAGTCGAGTAATTTATTTACTTATTAAATTTTAATTTTTAAAAATAAAATTGCTTATATTTATCAAAAATTTTTATTTTAATAATAATAATGTTATATTATAGTAGAGAAATTTTAATTTTTAAGTATTTTAAATATTTTAATTTTATTTATAAATACATATTATAATTATAGTGATTAATTGAAAAATATTGATTAATCGAATCGAAAAATCGAAATCGATAAATTGGGTAACGAATTAATTAATAATTAGTATTTTAAAAAAATTAATATTAATAAACTAATTTTTTTTTTGAGACTAATATACCGATTAACCATTTATATTCACTCTTACTAAATTTTGAAATTTGAGTGGATCGAAACCTTGTCGTTTAAGCGGAAGATTTATACGGTGCCCGTATCGGGCCCATTCTTTGTGAACAAGGATATTATTATAGGCACATCCGCTGCATAGAAATTGCAGCCGTCTCCATTTTCGACATTTTCTTCTTTTTTTTTTTATTATTGTTCGATTCATATATAAACAAATTCTTTATTGTTTATTTTCCTTCTCTTTCCCACTCTTTTTCCCGAGAAAATACCTCTTTCTACCCCACCAAGCCAAAATAAATAAATAAATAAATTGACGGCTCATTAGCACAATAAAGGCAGGAAACTGATAAAAGAGAAGCCAATAACGACTAGAAACCACTAAATAATATTCAAAACTCTTTCCCCATTTTCATTTCTTAGGGTTTTTTCCCCCTTTCTGTTAGGAGAAATCAGAGCCTTTAGTGGGGAGGAGACACAAAAGATCCGATGGCAACACAAGGGCAGGCGCTGATGGACCCTGCCGTACTCGATGACATAATCAAACGGCTCACGGAGGTCCGATCAGCGAGACCCGGCAAACAGGTGCAGCTATCGGAGGCGGAGATCAGGCAGCTCTGTGTAGCTTCTCGAGAAATCTTCATGCAACAGCCTAATTTGCTCGAGCTTGAAGCCCCCATTAAGATTTGTGGTACGCCTTATGCTTAAAGACACGAACTTTTTTACCCATTTGCTGGTTTTCTCTGTGTCTGGGTTTGAGAGTTTTGTAGGATTTTCTTAACGGTTCCTTTTATGCAAAGATAATCGGTTCAAGATAATGTATGTGGAAAGGGGCTTGGAGGTGGTACAAGGGAGAAGCCCTTTATGTGTTTGTTTTATTGACTTGCATTGCACATTTCTGCAGAATGTGTATATTTCAAGGATTAGGATTTGTTTTTTCTATTATACCGTAACTTAATTGGACTTTTTGATATACTGTTTCATTGCTCAAAAAGTAGGGGAAGAAAATTGAACTTGGAGTGGATACTATTGGGAACGCAATATTCACAACAAGTGAAGCGGATTAAGTGGGTTGGCATTTTGCTATTATATAGCATTACATGAACTTATGGAACCTGTTGCTGCAAAACTTTTAGTGTTCTGGTTGCTTTTGAAAGTTCAATATAATTCATTTTCTTTTGTGAAGTCCATCATCTTGGGTATTCTAGGATTTCATTCAATGGATTGACATTCTAAATAATCAAACACGGTTTTAAACTATGGACTAAGTTATTAGTTTAAGCTTGGTAGCTTAGGTTGAAGGACCTTACCATGTAAATATATTTGAATTCTGTGGAGTAACTGCCTCAATATGTTCTCTCTGACCTCATAAAGTTGGCATTCGAAACCAGGCAACATATTTGCATTCTATGTAGTGTCGGCCTCAATATGTTCTCTCTGACTCATTAGGTTGCATTTTGTTTGTATTTCAGGTGACATTCATGGTCAATATAGTGATTTATTAAGGCTGTTCGAATATGGAGGTTTTCCTCCAGAAGCCAATTATTTGTTTTTAGGGGATTATGTTGATCGGGGCAAGCAGAGTTTGGAAACTATATGTCTTTTGCTTGCTTATAAGATTAAATATCCAGAAAACTTTTTTCTTTTGAGAGGGAACCATGAATGTGCTTCTATAAATCGGATATATGGATTTTATGATGAATGTAAGCGGCGGTTTAATGTTAGGCTCTGGAAATCCTTTACTGACTGTTTCAACTGCCTTCCGGTCGCGGCTCTTATAGATGACAAAATTTTGTGCATGCATGGTGGTCTTTCACCAGATTTAACAAATTTGGATCAAATTAGAAGTTTAACACGTCCAACTGCCGTTCCAGATACTGGTTTACTTTGTGATTTGCTCTGGTCAGATCCTGGTAGAGATGTTAAGGGATGGGGAATGAATGACAGAGGAGTTTCATATACATTTGGCCCTGATAAGGTGTCAGAATTCCTAACAAAGCATGATTTGGACCTTGTCTGTCGTGCTCATCAGGTTATTTTCTAAAGCTGTGCTCCTTTCTATGTACTAATTCATTTTTCACATGGTGGACACTGACTTCTTTTCCTCTGTCTGTTGGTCTAGGTTGTGGAGGATGGTTATGAATTTTTTGCTGAGAGGCAACTTGTCACTATCTTTTCTGCTCCCAATTATTGTGGTGAATTTGATAATGCTGGTGCAATGATGAGTGTAGATGACAATCTGATGTGCTCCTTTCAGATTTTAAAGCCTGCTGAGAAAAAAGCTAAATATATGATGCCAAACAAAATGTGATGAGTGTTTCATGAATGATCCCTAGTCACACTGAGGTTAGCTGGATAAATTGCTTTCTTGTTGTGCTGTCTAAAAGTTGTTGATGGTTTGGCTTCTAGTTTGTGACATATTCTTGCCGTGATATCAGGCCTGGTTTAATGATCTTGTTCAAATATGTACTGTTTTACTCTTTTGGTTGCGGCCAGAAGGGGTGAGCTGTTGTGCGATGGAATGGGAGATTTTGGGACTGATAAATTTGTTGATTTCCCTCAAATGTTTGTAGAATTGATTTCATGTATACAACACTAATAGTATTCTCTGTGTTTATGAAGCAATTAAGAACCCAGAACTTTACTTAGGTTTTCCTAGCATATAGTAGAAGTTATATTATGTGGATTTTCATGGCTACTAGATTTTTTAAGCATATGGTAGTAGTTCGATTTTGTGGATTTTCATGGCTACTAAATTTTTTAAGCATATGCTTTCATATCTTCAACAAGGTTTTTCCTAATCGAGTCGAAAGCATCAATTTTGTTCCTTGGATCAAGATTTTATGCGTCTACACAAGTCTTGGGGTGTGTTTTTATACTTGCATTTACCAAGAATTCTCATTAGGTTATTTTTGGAGATAAGCTTTAACCTATTCTTTGCATTGCAATGAATTTTATGACTCTTGCTGGGCCACTGACCAATTGCTGTCATGAGATAAGTTTGGCTTCTCATAAAATTTAACATAAAAATGCTGTAAGAAATGGGTTTGTGGGCAGCATTCCTCCTCTAATACATTGTGCACAAAATATTAGCTGGTGAAGAGTTGAATTTGGGTAGATAATTGCAAGTCACACCATCTGCATAGAAAGGGTAATGAGAGTTTTATGAGAAATGCCCTAGGTGTAAGTTTTTACTGAGGCTCTTCTCAAGATAGTGGTCAGGTCTCCTGAGTGATTTGAAGATCATTTCCGTGGTCAGCGATATGTGATGGTGGCAAAGAGAGCATCAGTGAATGGTGGAATCTTAGAGTGAATGCTGTGATGTGTCCTATCATTGAAGAGCATCTCTTCCCACACACCCGATGGGGGCTATGTTTGTTGTCAATGTTAAAGTTCATGATCCCTAGCTTAGCCTTTCCATATGCCGTCTTCATATGTGTAAAATATATGATATTCAACTGGTTTACCTTGAAAGTAGTAGTCATTATTCATCACTCTGCTGGTATTTACTTGTAAACTTGTTATGCAATTCTGTCTGTTTCGCCTTATTCTAGCAACTTTTGCAGGGGAAGTGTCTGAAACTGAAGATTACCTATTGTGGATCTTCTAAGAGAAAGCATGGGTTGCTTTTGTTATGCTTAATTTACTTATTGACGGGTAAGAATTTTAGAAACACAATATGGAGGCTGATGCTGTGTGCCCTATCAAAGGCTAGACATCTTCTTTTTTCTTTTTCCTTTTTTTTTTTCTAATTTCTAAAATATGTGGTGTACATAATTTGGACATGGTAATTAAATGTATTTTTGGGTCTGGATTTACCACCCTAATCAGCTTTTCATTTTCATGACAGACGGAAGTGCTTGTATTGCCTTTTGGGCACATTCTTATGATAAGAAGCTGCTTTAATTTTATATTTTTCGCAATTTTATATCATATTATAGTTTTATAATGTATACAGGAGAATTGGATCGGTATTAAAATTAATAAATTATAGTCATAATAAGACATGTACACCATCTATCAGCATTCTAAGACGAATAATTTCATATTATTACTGAAAGCATCAAGGAAAATAATTACAAATCTTGACCTTACACTACTACTTTCGTAGCCCTGTTTTTTGAAGGACTACAATAATTAAGGTAAATATACGTACTAGTCTTAAATTGGGATTGATTTATGAGTACGAGGCAGTGAAACAGGTTCAATTATAAGTGACGAAACTCTTTTCTGGGCTGTGGAATCTGGAGATCCATAGCTATCTCCACGCTCGTAAGTGCATTGAGCAATTCTACCGAGATTGAATGCTATCTCAATGAATGATCTTGCAAAAGGACTCTCGCCAACTTTATATTCATTCAACTTTTTCCATGCTTTCTCTATCATATCGTTTATATCTCTACGTGCTTCCTCTTCAGAAACTCCATTATCTTGCATGTAGCACGCCACTGAATTTGTTATCTCATCCTGAAAAATCACAAATTGTTAATGAATAATATTAGATTTCAGTAATCAATGAAACATGATGAAATTAACCTATTAAATTATTATAACATTAATTAAGTAGCAAACTGTGAATACCGATGAAGTGGCCAAATCATTGTGAAGTCGAAAAATAATGGATGCCCATCGCAAGATTTCATGGTAATTTATCAAGGAATCAGTTGCTTGCTGGGAGTAGTTCTGATTCACCATAAAATAGGCATGGGTAAGCAATAAACATCCTGATACTGATACCCATCCGTTTTCGATATATTCATTAAATGAAGGTGTGCATTTGTTGTGGCTCCATTTTGCTTCTTGCAAGAATGCTTTGCACATATCTGCCCACTGAAATAATTCATTTTCCAATCAGTAAATTTGCAATATATATCAAATATTGAAAAAAGGCGTTATGCGTTTTAAGCCCTTGTATTAATGTTGAAAGTGTTTAAAAGTAGTGAACTAGATTACTTTTAAGTGCTTATCTTTGTCAAGTGTACATGTAGAAGAAAACATACCGCCGTGATTAGATAAGGAAGGACATATTGTCCCTGTTGTTTCAATGTCTCGTAAGCTATCTCGTTGACGGTGTTATACAGAGATAGGAAAGAAATCTTCATGTAGTCTGGCATATCTTTGACAGCATTGACGTCCCATCTGATCAAAATAATATTTATATACACGTTATTGAAAAAAAAAAAAGAAGAATGTTTGTGCATAAATATGACAGACGGTGAATAATACAGACCTCTCAACAGCTTGTGTAAATAGCTCCAATTCATCCAAAGTACCATAAACATCATACACATCATCAATGGTGGTGATGAATGAGACAACTTTCGTTAGCACTTTACGACATGAACTAAAATGAGGTTCAAACATCATTCCAACTGTCCAAAAGAAGCTTTCCATCAATCTGTCTCTACTGAAACTCAATTTGTTTGTTACTCCCAAATTGTTCCACCACCTAGTTAATTGCAAACATAATTTAGAATTCGAAGCATTAATTTAAAATCAATTAAAAATAATAAGCTTAAGGTCATTTTGTGCCATCGAATTTTTCGAAACTGTTATTTTTGTGGTTGTTAAATTGAGAGAAAATGTTCCCGTCTCGTGCGGCAACTATTTACATGATGTCAAGCTTCCTCCACTGTATCAATTAAATATTTAAAAAAAAAAAAAATACCTGGACATGTCTTTAAGGTCTCTCTGGAGTACAGATTGGAGCATATTGAAATGAAGCTGTGCTAGTTCAAGTAGGAAATGATTTGCATCTTTTCTTTGACTGTATGCTTCAATATGCCATCTTGCTTCTAACATAACCATTCTTCTACACAATGGAAGCTCAATGGCATGCCTAACACTTTCCATGATTTTCAGCTTTGAATTTCTCTTTATTAGATCATTCAGAAGTATTTTTGTCTGTGCCATTGTCATTTCTAGAAGATCTTCTCCTTCTATGCCCATATAGGAAGCTTCATACAAACTCAATATTCCCTTAACATCTTCTTTGAAGCATCCCAATATCTCACCCTTCTGGTCCATGAAATCCTTAAACACATCTGCCCAATAATTCAACAAATTATTTAACCCTATTTTCTTATATTTGTGTAAAAAAAATGCACGTTAATTTCCAATTTTCACATAAATTTTCAGTCACTTTTTAATTTAAATTCCCAAACTAAAAAAAAAAAAAAAAGATTAGGTGAAATTTTTTCACAGAAAAATAAGAAATTATCAACTATAGAAAAATTGATATATATGATAAATGACGAAATGAGTATATAAAAGTACCTTGAGAGACATGATAACCGTGTTGTCTGAGAAGTCTAAAGAGAAGAGAAACAGCATGAAGTGATTTGGTAGGTATTATATTGGAGGATGATAATCCAACAAATCTCTCGACTGAATTCTTTATTTCCTCCTCGAAAACATATCCCAACCCTAACTTTTGGATGTCATCTATCAATTCAAGTTTCTTTGACATTTCCCCACTTTCATTGTTAATCAAACTTCTCACTTCCTCCTCTAGCTTCCCTGCTTTATCTTTGTACAATTCATCCTGCAAATTAGTATGTAATTAATTTTAATATTTTATAAATTAAAATGAGAGATGATTCGGTACATCAAATATATAGCGAATAAGTTAAAAATAAATGATTGAATAAAAAATATAATGATATTATTTTTTATTCAATAATTCATATTTACTAACAAAACATACACATGATACGGTAAATACGTACCCAATGAAAATGAGAAAAAAATTAAAAATAAAAGGCATAAAATATTATATATGTACTCACGGCATAGTTACTGTTTAAAGACTGCAAGAAATTGGGGGTTTTTTTTAAAAGGGGGTTTAATTATAAAATATTTGGAGAAAGGGGGCTACAGTAAACATTATTGGGAAAAAGGGGTGTCAGAAACCGGCAGAGGCAATGCCGGTATCCAACATGTGGGGCCCCCTGGTTGGACCGGCTGATCATGTCAGAAACCGGCATAGATGGTGCCGGTTTCTGTGCAAAAGTACATGTCAGAAACCGGCACCACCAGTGCCGGTTTCTGGCATCTGGGACAGCCACCTGGAAATTGTCGGAAACCGGCATATGTGTGCCGGTTTTTGAAGAAAAAATTCATCTTCCGACAGAATTTCATTTATATTTTGGCACACTTCATCTTCTCTTTATTTCATACTGGTTTCACTTGTTTCATCTTCTCTTTTCTTTCTAATATTTTCATACGAGTTTCACTTGTTTGTTTATTCCATTTTGTTGTTTGTAAATGTTTGAGTTTATTTCATTTACAAAGGATTTAGTCAAGAATAAATTATAGGCAGGAGAATTATCTTTGAAGGTAATACTATGGTCATATAATTTTTTATTTTATTCAAAAAAAAATTATATTTATATTAATTTGATTTTAACATTTAACATGCAGGTACAAATATTTTGAAAAGGTATCAATTCCATCATTAAAGGTAAGTTATTATCTGTGTAGTATAAAAAATAGTATGAATTAAAGTAAATTACTTGTAGGATAAAATTAAAGAAATATTGAAAATATCTAGTTTTTACAAGAAAATAAAGTTGTGTTAATATGAAATCATATTTTGTAACAGATACATTATTGAAGTTGAAATTAAGTTTTTCATTTAAAACTGAATATGACAATAATATTTATGATATGTGTACATGTAATGTAGGAAAAAAATGTCGGTTCCTGTGACTTTTATAATTCACACCGGAGGACAGTCAACGTTCGGTATATCTGGCTTTAATTATGACGCTTCAAGTCCTTCAGCTAGATCTAGAAGATTGAAAATTAGAAACAAGCCGACTTTTGCCGAGCTTGTTCATAAAATATCGGTTAAATTGGATTTGGGTGCAGCGGTTAGGATCTGTAGGGTGATATATAAGTGTCCAGTTTGCAACCAGGGGTCAATTTGCTGGGCGATGATGGATATAGTGGATGATGATGATGTTGATCAAATTTATGAGAATTTTAATATATTTCCTGGATACACGATTGTGGAGTTAATCACTGTAACAGAAGAAATTATAATTGAAAATCGAGAAAATGTCTTGAATACTATAAATCAGTTTGCTAATGCTGGAGACTTAGGGTCTATACCGACTGGAGAAGAAGAGAACGAGTTTGGAGGTAGTTCGCGACATCAGTATGGGGCATCAGATCGATGCCTTCCTTGCAATGATAACAACTCCCCATTGATAGGACCAGGGTTTATTTGTGCAGCTCCTAAATGATATGCATCCATGACCAAACTTGCATTTAAAAAAAAAAACAAATTAACCATTAACAAATATATATGTTGAATAATTTCATTTAAATATTTTCTTTCTCTATAGGTTATACATCTAAGCTAATAAATTATATTTAATAACTATACATTTTTTCGATTACTATAATAAATTTGAAAATTAATCATTGCATACAACATTAAATTATTTACTTGCTAATAATCATTTTATTTTCGAATCAAAGACAATTCAAATTGTGCTATAATTACATCCATTCAAATGAATTAAACATAATTCTTAAAACATTTAAAGTAGTATTATCTTACCTTTAAAGTGGGCAATAGACAATGTTCGAATTTTTTAAGACCTAAAAATAATATACAATCATATAATTAATATTAATATCAATAACAACATTATAAATTTTTTTTACTAAAATTAAATATTACAACAAATAATAATAACTTACCAATTATATAAGCTTTGAAACGGAAAATGTTGGATGCAAAGTTAACTCAAACAGATTCAGAGAGAAACAAATACAGAGACAATGGATGGAGAGCAAGCAAAAAAACTAAATGAAAGCAAAGTGAAAGAAAAGGGTAAATGAAGAAGAAGCACAGGGTAAGTGAAAGAAAAGGGTAAGTCTCCGCCAAAATTATTTCAAATTACTGCAGCCCCCTGCAGCTTCACGTGAAGCTGCAGGGGGCTGCAGCTTTGCCGGATACCGGCACATGCAGTGCCGGTATATGGCACACCACCCGGGTACACCGGGTGGCCCACACCTGTCGGAAACCGGCCACTGTAGTGCCGGTTTCCGACACCCCAAAACCCCATTTATATTTCCTGTAGCCCCACTTCATTAAATTTTTTTGGATTCCACCCCGATTTCAAAAAAACCCCAAGAAATTGTAGCTCCAGGTGGTGGGTTGGTAATTGGCAGAGCGTCTTTCACATGGAGAATTATGAGAATTTTGGGGTTTGATTGAGCAATTTATCTGCTTATTATTATACTTAGGACTGTAAAATGAACTTTTCCGAGGAATAATACAGACATTAGGGTTCATGGGATAAAGAAAAGAAGGCAACTTAAGAGATTCAATTGCCATAATTTTTTTTCTCTAAGAAACTTAGTGACTCAAGAAATAATTAATACAGGATTTTTTTTGCAACTTTGTATGATTTGCTAGTGTTAATGGAGCTAATATATATATATATATAGTACTCCATTTACTAATTAATATCTAATTCTTTTTTCTTTTTAATTAAAGATTTGGATAGAGTTGTTTGGTAATAATTTAATGCAAATTGAGGAAGGTTTCTCCTTAATTAATAAACTTTTGATCAGGTTAAACACGAGCTAAAATTAGCGTGAACTTAATTAAGCTTGTAACAAAGAAAAAAATATTAATCAGTGCATGAGCTGTAAGCTAATTTGTGGTTAATGATGTAATCAATCAGATAAACATATGACATCATTTTAGTTAAAATCTTTTTTTAATTTTCTTCTCTGACTGAGGAACGTTAATCACCGTGTTCATATCTTTAATTTATAGTATTATGAAAATCGTCAAGTCTAGATAATGCTTCTTAATTTATAGTTACATGATCAGAATTGTTTCAGTCATATGAAAAACAACATTAGAATCTACAAAGCAATTGTTAGACTAAGAATATAGAGCTGTTGAAGAAAATGGAGTTGTGGTCCTAACCTAATTTTATTGATATGGAAATTTTCCAAATCATTATAAAAGAGTAATGTTAACACAATCTCTCTTTACTTAAAACTGAATACATATAGAAAATTTAGAATGTAAAATTTAATTAAAGGGTTAATAGATATTTTGATTAGCTCAATATAAAATGATTTATGATTGTGATATCATGTTAAAAAAAACAGATCCTCACTCAATTCAAAAAATTAATTTCTAAAGTGATAATTGTATAAGGTATTATATAGAGTATTTTTATAACTAGCTGTTGAGATACTTAATTAACACAAATAAATAAATTTCAAAATTTTAACTCTTTTTTGTTTTCGTTATTTATATAGTTCACTAAAACTGTAAATATCACCAAAAAAAATATTAAAAATAATTTTTTTTTGGCATTTTTAATTGAATACCCCTACTAAGTTAAATCCTAATGGTTCATTAATGCATTTTTTTGATTGATAAGTCAGTAATAAAATATAATGTAAAAAAATAATTTTAATAATTTATACAAGACATTCCATCATCATTTGATCCGCAAAAAAAATTAGACAGATATCTTAATTTTTACTCATTTAACTTACAAGTAAGCGTAAGATCTCAATTTAAATTCTAGTTGGCACACTTGAAATTGAAAAAGAATACTTACATCAATTTCTAGATCTGAATAAATTATATTCACTTGGAGACTTTGTTGTTATATCTAAAGGGTTAACCCCGTTAATAAAACTATAAAATTCAGTTGTTCTATAAAATATCATCTAACATTGATCAAAAAAGAAAATCCCACGTCGGACAAATTAATGTGTGCTGAGTTGTAGCCTTAAGGGAGCTCATCCAAGATATATATCCACACACACTCCCATTTCTTTCTTTCTATTTTGACTTGTTGACTTCGTACACTACAAGAAAATACTGATTTCTCGACAGAAATTACCCACCGAAATTACTTAGACGTAAGGAAACTCTTTCGACGGAAAAATTTTCTTCGGCATATTAGGCGTAGGGAAACTCTTCCGACGAAAAAATTTCTGTCGGAAAATTTCCCTACGGAAATTCAATTTTCGTCGAAAATTTACTGACGAAATGCGGTCCTCCGTCGGGAAATTTTACTGACGAAAGACCGCATAGGACCGCATTCCGTCGGGAAATTCCCGACGAAGAATCCTATTCCGTCGGGAAATTGAAGAAAATTTAAAAATTAAATTTTTTATTTTTTTTATGCACATATAACCTGTAAAATTAATTGCAAAATAATGAAAAAATGAAGATAATATGTAAATTTTAATATCCAATAATAGTCGAATTTAATAATTGTGCTAATTATAAAGTTAGTAATTATTTAATAATATAATATCCATATATATCTAATACAAAATCATAACTAAGCTAATGGCGGTGGCGGCGGCTGAGAAGTACGATCAGACTGCTGCGATGACGAGGCGACCATGCCCTTCAAATTTGCCATCTCATTGTGTAGCTCAGATATGAAGTCGAGAGATTGTCGCCATCGAGCCTCTGAGTCTTGCCACCGAGCTTCTGAGTCTTGCCATCGAGTCTGTGACTGTTGCAATTCAGATCTCAGCTCACTTACAGTATTCCGAAGTTCAAATACTTCCCTGGATGCAGACCGTCTATTAGATGCGGTAGTACTTGAACTTGAGGAATGCGAGTAACAGGATTTGGCCAAAGAACCTAAGCTAAATACCCGTCCTCGCTGGTCTCTACCACCAGCCACTTCATAATAGATCTGATTCGCATCAACATAATCAAAAGTTTGTGAGCGTTGCTGAATTGCATCTTGAACTTGTTCCTATCGTAGGACAAATGTTTTACAATAAGTAACGATTAATAATAACTAATATTTAAAATTTGTAAAATATAGTAATTTGGACATACATGTAAAACCCTTGACCGAGAATTGACGAACGTTTGACTATCATGCTTGTTGGTGTGGGTGTGGGTGTGTAAAAATACCTCAGCGTGGATAGCCGGTCTACCCATCGATGCTCCCTGCAAACATAAAAAGAATTAAAGGCGAACTATAATTTATTAAGTATTCGTACAAGTTTTTACTAAAATTTTGGCAGAGTTTTCCCTATATTTGGAGCGTACCTCCTGTATACAAAGACAGAAAAGCACTTCAAATTTCGAGACTATGCTACCATCCAACATTCAACAACAATGCAAACTCCTCACACAAGTAATATTCCCATCCTCCTCTATGGTAATGAGATAAATTTTAGACATCCTAACCATTAATTACAGTGGTAACAGTAATATTTTGTAATACTTACAAGTCTATCTGCATATTCCCGATAGGACATCGATCCTCCAGTATGCAAGCATGAACTGAGTCCCTCAGGTCCTCCCCGTCTGTTACTAGAATTCCGCTCTGAAATGGAAATGGCTTCAGGCGTCATCTAATACTGTTTCCAATGTGCCCATAAATCTTCAATCATATAGCGAGGTCGGACACCACCATTTTTTAACAAGCACACTTAATCTCTGTAACGTGCCCGCGCACAAGTCTCACACACAGAATACATGATATCGTCAAACGTCGAGTCCCAATAACATTTTTTCTTATGAGATAGACAGAACAAAAAACAAAATATAAGCAAGTGTAAAATATAATTTGTTATGTAATAAAATTTATCATAAATTTTTTACCTTGAATTCTTCGAAATAAAAATTTTTTGTTTCCCGTGACACATTCTTCCAGACAAACCCATCATATTCAATTTTATTTTTGAAAGAGGTTGTCATTATGCGTGAGCACTTTCTTGAAGGATTCAATCTAAGATACAACAATGTGAATAACATTAGTACAAGTAATAACTGTCATTGAAATCATAATGAAGTGAAATATTAATCACTTACTCCTCAGCTGTGATGTTGATGTACATTCTTCCATCAACTCCAATTGAGCCAGGCCTAGGCTCTTCCGCTTGTTCTGTTCCTGACACCTGAGTTGGCATAGATTCAGGGTGTGCCATAGGAGTGGAATCAGTGGAAGGAATGGTAGATGGTGTAACAGTTGGAATGGTCGGTGATGCGGCAGCCTGAGTGCTGGCATTGAGCCCATGCGATGGGGATCCTTCATCACCAGTACTGTCAATACCATCATGCAACCTGAGACGTGGAGGAATCCCTATACTCTTCTTTCGCTTAAACATTTTTCAACCTGACATTATAAGGAAAATGCATATTGTCAAATAATAGAAAATAATTACATTGTAATAAGCATATTAAATTAAAAACCAAGTTAGTGTAATATTAATTGTTCTCACATGATAAGCAAGTAGGTAAACAAATTATTCGCTATCGTCACTAAGCTGTAAATCGTAATTCAAATCATCCTCATTTTCCGATGTAGAAGAGAAAAATTCTGGCTTGTCATCAGATCTATCGCCAACCAAAGTTTTCTCATTATCCTCACAGTCAATGTCAACAAATTCATTGTCCGCATAGTTCAATGGTTTGTTATCTTCAAAATTCAGAGAGTTATTGATTTCATGAACTTCCGGTTCTTCCTCCTGAAATGCATCATTATTTTCAGAACGTTCACTTTGTCCGGCGCCTTTCCTTTCATAAATGCCTCTTGGTTTTACTTTGCATGCTGCAAACCATTCCGATCTGTCTCGCTTTACGCTTGGATAAGAGACATAATATACCTGGCCCGCTTGCATTGCCAACACAAATGGTTCAAAGTTCCTCAATCTTTTACGCTGGTTGACATCAACTAAATTGTGTCTGGTATGTATTTTTGTTCCAACGTTAATAGTTGGATCAAACCATTCGCACTTGAATAATACACAGCGCTTTATTGGCAACGCGAGATACTTGACTTCAATTATATCAACAATTTGCCCATAATAATCCATCAACTCTGTGACGCCCGTTCCCTAATGACAGACTAGCTCAGCTAATCTTGGTTAGAGAAGGCCGCACACACACAACAAACGCATGCTTAACCTGAATAATAAAATTTCATGACATACAATCTTAACTCATGCATCACATGCCAATTACTTATAGTGCACTCTTCATAGCCACACACATTGCACACACTTATTTATACTCTTAGGCCAACATTCATAGTTATCAGATTATTATATGCCTTTACATATCCGATATACATTCTGATTATACAAAAGCTTATACAAAAAGGATCCCAAAATATCAACCCAAAACCTATACTTTCTACTTCCTACTGTTGACCGTACAAAATACGAGGGAGTCCTCCGATCACCTCTCGTCCGTACCTGCACGGATTAGAGTAAATCCATGCTAAGCGATAACGCTTAGTGGGGAACTCATGTATAACAAATAATTTACCACACATCAGAAACATCATACATTACATACTAGAAGTCATGCCAGAACAATTATTATCATAGCGTGTACCATTTCAAGCATAGTAATGTTCGTTACTATATTCAGTCAAAGCATCATTCACTTATTCACATATCCATATCACATGCTTTATTATATTACAGTCACTTCCATTTAATATTTGATTAGTCAGTTAGCCTGCAATTCAATGACGCGGATAATGGGTATCGCATTGGTACCACTCAGGTACTAGAATCTCATCGAGATTACACTTACGCATGGGTACCCTCAGGTACCAATATATCATTCCACTTATAATAGAATCCAGCAAGGATTATTCACATTATTTTCGCATTGTGATTCCCATGGAATCAGACACATTAAACGCATGGGGCTGCAGCACTTGACCCTATAGGCATGCCTAACTATCCACTACTTGACTCGCAGGCTTAAATTGTTAAACAAATTATTCAGTTCACATTGATCGCTTTTCACACCACATACAGAGATAGCTCATATCACATTCACTGGCATATTCAATATGCTTCCAAATTCATTCTTCATAGTTCATAACTACATATTTGATTGCATTCAAGATTTATCACACAGTATGCAAGTGTACCCTCTTAACACTTATTCATAATGTCCTTCATTTCACTTGAAGACTTACCATTAGAAAGTCTGAACACATTAGGGTTATATTGCCAAAATAGGGTAGGTCACGGTCACAATGAATTTCATTGTCACCGTGACATGTTGAAGTTCAAAACAGAATGCAAACTGGGGACAGGTCACGGTCACAATCAATTTCATTGTCACCGTGACATGTTCCCAAGTCTCGGCAGAACGCATCTTGAGGGTATGTCACGGTCACAATGAACTCCATTGTCACCGTGACATATTCTCACTTTGCAAAACAGAATGCTCTCTTAAGTACCTCACGGTCATAGTGAATTCCACTGTCACCGTGACATACAAAAATCAAGTAGGCAGAATTGAACTCAAGCATAACTCACGGTCACAATCAATTTGATTGTCACCGTGACCTATGCAAAAACACCATGATATAGTTATGTTTTTCAGTCCATTTCTTCCTTCTCATTTAAGCTTCAAATCTCACTCTCACTTTTGGCAATCAACCCATAAACATCAACCACATAATCAATCAACACATACCTGTTTCTTTTTTTTTGTTTTGACATTCAATAATAGCACAATCATAATCATTCTCAAGCACTATATCACCAAGCATATTACTATTACAATCACATAATCTATCATCACATAATTCATGCTCAACTTCAATTTCTCATACACATACACTTTAATTCAAATCTCTGTTCAACCAACACAAATCATACAACCACAAAATTAAGGTTTGTTCCCAAATCTCGTCGCCTTAGCTCTTAATCACGACGGACGCTCGGCTCTCCGATTACAGCTTTTCCCTTATCTCTCTTCACTTCTTCAGCTAGCAAAACCAATTCAAATTCCAAGATTGAACACAACCCATCAATTCTCATACCAATACCAAATCAAAACCAAGAAGAAGAGTAGAAGATGAGAATAAGCACACAAAATCACTTAACCTTAGGTCTTAACACTCAATTCTTGCTCCAATTAGCTATATGCATACATCCACTTAAACCACTCTCATCCTCACTCACGGAAACAAGAAGAAAGATAAAGTCAAATGCAGAAAAATGAAGAATGAGGCCAACACATACTCACCTCTCACTTCTCTAGGCAAATGCATGCAAAGAAGGAGGTGGCTAACTCTCATGATGCCACACGAATTCCATTCTCAATTCTGCCTCCACTATCCATTTAATCAAGTTATTTTATTCTCTAATCCACACTTACTTAGCCTAGTTAATCCACTTCTTACTACTCATGCACAATTCCCTTTTTAACCTCTTAAATTCCCTTAGCCTTTCAATTAAGTCCAATCCTACACACTTAATTACACTTAGACCCCAAATTAAACTAATTGCAACTAGGGTACAAGTCCGGCCATGACAACTCTCCCCTCCTTAAAGAATTTCGTCCTCGAAATTCATACCTGAGTGGAACAGTTGTGGATGCTGCTCTCGCATAGCCGCTTCTGGTTCCCAAGTTGCTTCCTCAACATCGTGATGTTGCCAGAGCACTTTCACAATAGGTATTTGCTTATTCCGAAGTTGCCTCACTTCTCTTGCTAAAATCACTTTCGGCTTCTCATCATAAGTAAAATCTGATTGCACTTCCACTTCTTGTACAGGTAGTACATGGGAATCATCCGACCTATATCTTCTTAACATGGATACATGGAATACATCATGCAGCTTAGCCAAAGCCGGGGGCAAAGCCAACCGATAAGCTACTAAACCTACTCGTTCAAGCACTTCGTATGGCCCGATAAACCTCGGACTCAATTTTCCTTTCTTACCGAATCTTAGCACCTTCCTCCAAGGAGACACTTTCAGAAATACTTTATCGCCCATACTGAATTCAATGTCCCTTCTCTTCAAATCAGCATACGATTTCTGTCTGTCACTTGCTGCTTTTAACCTTTGCTGTATGATCTTAGCTTTCTCTTCTGTATCCCTCACTAGATCAGGCCCAATGATTCTGCTCTCATTCAATTCTGTCCAGCAAACCGGTGAACGACATTTCCTTCCGTACAAGACTTCATACGGTGCCATACCAATACTAATCTGATAACTGTTGTTATAAGCAAATTCCATAAGTGGAAGGTACCTATCCCAACTCTTAGAGAAATCCAAAACACATGCTCGCATCAAATCTTCCAAGACCTGAATAATCCTTTCCGATTGTCCATCAGTTTGCGGATGGAAAGCAGTACTGAAGTTCAATTTCGTACCCAAAGCCGCTTGCAAGCTCTTCCAAAACTTAGAAGTGAATCTAGGATCTCTATGTGAATTTTTTTTTCGGGTGATTGTGGCGATCTACTTGGTCATCTGCTTAAATTTTAAAGTTTAATTTCTGCTATGTGAATTTTTTTTTTTTCTGGTAATTGTGGTGATCTACTTGCTATGTTTATTTTTGTTTATAATCCTGAAACTCTTTGTAGTTTTTATTACTTCTTTGATTGCTTTTTTATATTTCAAATTTGCTGTCTAGAGTATTGCATATGCATGCTATTTATTTTTATTGTGTTTGAGAGGAAAATAGAGTAAATGATGGTCTAATAAGATATTCAAATGTAAAGTTTAATTAATTACCAAATTATGAAATTATCCATTTCATGAAATTTTATATTGTTAATATATATATATAAATTTACTAGAAATATTTATTTATTACCTATTAAAATTTTATATTCTACAAAACCGGAACAATACACCAACTGCTTGTAGTTATATTGAGTCAATTCATGTGAGGGTCAGCAGAGGGGAATGCCAATATGCATATTAATGTGAAAAGTCTCATTTGTAAGCTTCTTCTAACAAACGGCTGATGCTCTAATTTTGCACTATTTTAAAGGACATTGATTGTTCATCATCATCAAATATTTTTATACTTTTCAATTGTTTTATATTGTGTTTTGACTGTTTAGTTGAATTTATTTAATCATTATTTTTTTATATGGAATGCAGGTTTAAGAGGGCTTGTAACAACCCGGTGGCGGCCGACCGAGGGCTATCCCCGGAACGTATCCCGTCGGGCCGTCCCAGCGCGTCGCTCACTAGCCACCGTGTTGCACTCACGATCTTTACACTTCCCCTTATGCATTTTTGCCTTTCGTAGGATTTGAACCAAGGACCTAGGGAATAAGTCCTTAATTCATAGAATACCATTACTATTAGGCTAGCTACACTCCCCCTTGTGCATTTTTGCCTTTCGTGGGATTTGAACCAAGGACCTAGGGAACAAGTCCTTAATTCATAGAATACATATTCTATGAATTAAGGACTTATTCCCTAGGTCCTTGGTTTGAATCCCACGAAAGGCAAAAATGCACAAGGGGAAGTGTAAAGATCGTGAGTGCAACACGGTGGCTAGTGAGCGACGCATTGGGACGGCCCGACGGGATACGTTCCGGGAATAGCCCTCGGTCGGCCGCTACCGAGTTGTTACAGGGCTTGATTGGAGTTGTTGTTGTGTTATGCATATGAAGTTATGCTATATTTATTTGCATGTATTTTTTTTAATTAAAGGACATTGAATGTATTATTAATTAGAAATTTTATTGTATTTATTTTTAATGTATGTTTTTTTAGTATATATTATTAGGAACATAATATGAAATAATTAATGTATGTTTTTTTTTCCTTTTAGTTATTTTAAATGGTTTTATTTTGTTGAATATAAGTTAATTTAATTTATGAATTCATATAAGTTAAAAATAATAAAAAAAGTTTATATTTGTATGAGAACCGATTGGACCAAACCGAACCGACCGAAATTATTTTGGTTTCGGTCCTAATAAGTTCGATCCGCGGTTCAGTTCTAAAAAATACTAAATTTCAGTTTTCGGTTTATTCGGTTCGGTCCAAAATCGAACCGAACTGACCATTTGCACACCCTTAATTATGGTCGACATGTAATGCAAATACCGCCACTCATGTTATGGCCTTATCAAGAAACAGGAGTTGCTCACCAATTTGAAGTGGGGGGCATCAGTTACACACCAGGTGATATCGGTGGGCCTAGCAGCTCATACCATGGGATACCAATGTCAGTTCCGATAGACCGAACACCAGATGCATTCATACTTTCCGCATTTAATACGCAATCCACCCCAACACAAGATGTGTATGGAAATGAATTTTTCCAGCAATTATTTGGAATATCGGAACAGGTGAATCCTCAACCAAGTTCTGAAGAAACTTCATTCACTAATTTCCATAATGACATGCTGGGTGGAGATGTTGGACCGAGTAATGCACAAGAGGGTGATGCACAACATGGTGAACGACAACGACGTTATCCTGGACGAAATAGAAGGCCAATGAGATGTGGCACATGGTCACATTTCATTAATTAAACTTCCAAATTTGTATTAATAAGTATGTATTTCTATTGATTGGAATTAATAATAGAGCCCTTATATTTCATTACCCACAAGGTTTAAAAGAAATTAAGTGAACAATTTTTGAAGTACTAAATGGAGTAAAGAAATTGGGATTTAAATTGTCCATATCCACACACACACATGTATGTAGGAACACCTATACCTGACGTTGGGTGTTTCTACATAATATATATATATATATATTTAATTTCACTTTTTTAATAATTTAATTAAAAAAAGTTTTTTCACTTATAAATTACTGAAAAATTCGTTATAATTTATAATTCGATCCGAAAATAGGAATTTTTAGTAAATAAAGGGGATTCTCAAGCGGGTCTCGAACAGAAAAACTTGTTTGCAAAGCAGTTACCCAAGGGCCATGTGATATTAAATATATATATATATTTTTTTTTTAATTTAACCAAATTCAAACTTAAAAATTTGTTTAAAATAATAAGTGTACAATTATTGAATTAGTAAGTGGAAGGAATAAATTAATAAGAATTATATTGGTAAATAATTATGTGATTATATAAGCAAATTTTTAGCCTACCAATATTTGACTTGTGAATTGTCTTTTGTGTCGACAATTATTTTCAAATGCGTCATAAACGAATTATGCAAGTCTAATTGAACCACCATTTCTTACAATTTCATTTTTAATTTTCAATATATATATATATATATATATATATATATATATATATATAAATTAGCAAATTCACATTTTTTTTCCGTGGTGTGTTGCAATAAACCGTGAATATATATATATATACATATGTTTGACACAAATTTTACATGATTACACAAATTTCACATGATTACAAGATAGTAAAAATACATTAGTTCCATGTCATTTTGTGTAATTAGATGGTCCAGTTGCGTTCGAGCAAGTCTTCCTATTATGTCTCTAATTCCTGCGTAATATACGTCGGTTAAGCCTGGTGCGTTCTCTACTGTCCATTTCATTTCGATACCGAGAAGTCCTCGGTTTGCCTTTCTTTCTCATCAACTCCAGATTAGGCACAAGTGTTGGACCAAATAGGGAGTCAATAATCACGGTGAGTAAGTGGTTGGAAATATGAAATGTAACAACTCAATGCTTCTGAAAGTTTATAACACTTGTCGACGTATGTCCACATGTCCACACGAATATGCATACAAGCTGCTATAGCACATGAACAAGGCATTTTCGTACCTTGAAATTTTTCACATTCGCATTGACGGCAATCTAAATTAACAGATTGCGTGTTATTACCTTTTTTTTTTACTTTTTTGATTTTTAGTTCTTATTGTGAAAATTCCTTTACGCCGATTAAAGCTCTGAACCCTGTGGCCACAAGCTTTTTGAGCGCGCTTTGCTATCTCATCCAAACAATTTTGGGTGTACGTATTATCAGCTGCAATTTGAGCTCGATACATGCACCTTCTGTCATAAAAAAATTTAACAAGTCTGGCAAATACATGCTTAACAATATAACAAACTGGCATCATCCTTACACCCTTTAACGCACTATTTACGCTCTCAGCAATGTTAGTTGTAGCGTGTCCATACCTGTGCCCATTATCATGAAATAAAGTCCACTTGTCCAACGCGTTTTGCATTGCCCAATTATAAGAGTCGATGCCATGCTCTTTTATCTCATCCATTCTTTTTGTAAACTTTCTTGGTTGAAAATTATTGCCTACAAGGAGGTTCACAAATACTAATAATTATTAAAATATTCGACTTGTTCATAATAATATATATAAATATTAATATTTATTGAACATGTAATAAATAAATATAAATATTAATACATGTAATAAATATTAATACATATAATAATATAAATAAATATTAATATTTATTTAAATGTAGTAAATAGATATTAATAAATAAATATTAACAAATAAATATTTATTTAACATGTAATAAATATAAATAAATATTAATATAACGAGTAATAAACATACCCGCCTTATATAATATGTCTTTAATTGTTGAATTTCGATAAGCAGTATTGTAGTTGCTTACGAAATGACGGAGAGAAAATCTATGGAAAGCTAATGGCTCATTCCAACCACTACTATCATCACGGAATATGGCCATTATACCGGCATGCCGGTCAGAAATAACAGTTATACCCGATTGCTTAATGACATAACGCCTAATGCATATCATGAACCAACTCCAGCTAGACTTATTCTCATTTTCAACTATAGCAAACGCTACTGGATACAAAAAATTATTACCATCTACAGTACTTGCTATCAACAAAGTTTGATGAAACTTTTCTGTCATAAACGTTCTATCAATAAGCAAAATTGGCTTACAGTAAGGTAGTCCATCTATGCATGGCTTGAACACCCAGAAGAGCCTTTTGAATTGTTTGCAATGAGGTTTCATACTATCTTTAACAATAAAATCATAAGCAGTTCCAGGATTGTATGTCTCTATGGCTTTCAGGTATCTAGGCAACCTTCCATAAGAACCCTCATAATTACCGAATATCTCCTCTAAAGCCTTAATCTTTTGCATACTAGGCTTTACTGTAGGATATATCATAATTGAAATGATTTCTCATATCGGCAATTATTACACTAACTCTATTCTCATATCGGCAATTATTACACTAACTCTAAGTTCGGGAGCAGCACTAACCATTTCTAATATGCAATCACAAATAATTTGCGAATCTAACTGTCTATAGTGTTGTGATACCAACGAATCATTATAATTATGAGGTCTCTTGTAATCACTAATGATCCAATAAGGACAAGTCCTTTTTTTCATTACTCGTAGTCTCCACGGACAACCTATTTCAGTACGTGTGCAGCATACCGACTAGTACGATGGTTTTGACTCTACAATCTTATACAAAACATTATTAAGAATGGAAAATTTCTTCACGCATGCCTTCACTTCATCTTTCGATGTGAAGCCCAATCTTTCGCATAACTCAGAAACCCCATCCCATCTTACTATTGGAAAATCATTATACATATTAATCTCAGCTTCAATAAAATTAACAGATGTGTGATGAACAGATGCAAACTGAAACTGTAAAATATTGGACTGCCCACTGGCTCGACATCGTTCCTCATTCAGGTGCAGATTCTGAAGGCCCTCTGTCACTTGAATTGAACTACATGGAATAACGTGATCATCTCCTTCATCTAAATTTCCTGGCTCTATCTCATTGAGGTCTATTTCTTCATCATCATCTTCTGGGTCATAACTTGGGGAAAGATACCCATTATTGGCATTTTCAACTCTAGGTCTATTTGTATCATCACCTGTAATATCTGCACGATCAATAGATTCATATGACCCAAAATTCATTTCATTTGGAACTCTTAACTCTCTTATCGGGCTTGCATCTATTATTCCTGTTTTATCAATATTTTTACATTATGTTGGAACCTCAAACTGTGTACAAAACTCAGACTGACTAACTGGTGGATACTGTGTATTACCACTGAATTCATTTTTTTCATCCACAGTTGGTATATACCCTGTTTCTCCAGCAGTACCCATCTGATTAAAATTATTCAAGGCATTTTCTCGATCACCAATTACAATTTCTTCTGTTATAACTATTAGCTCTACAATATTGTGTCCAGCAAATATATTAAAATTTTCATAAATTTGCTCAATATCCTCATTGTCGACTATATCCATTATCGTCCAGGAAATTAACCCATGACTGTAAACTGGACACTTATATATCACCTTACAAATTCTCACTTCTGCAACTAAATCCAATTTAACTGATAATTTGTGAATAAGTTCGGCAAATGTCGGTTTATACCTGAACTTCATTCTTCTTGATCTAGTTGAAGGGCTTGAAGTATCATAATTAAAACAAGATATGCCGAACGTCCATTGTCCTCCGGTATGAATTATAAAAGTTCTTGGAATTGACATTTTTTCCTACATTATATGCACACATATCATAAAATATTATTGACATATTTATGATCTAAATAAAATATTTAGTTTACACTCGATTAATTTATCTTTAATAGATTATTTCTTTATATTAACAATTATTTATAACATAAAATTATATTTTTGTAATTAACTATTTTAGTATTTATTTTTCACACTTAAGCTTAAACAGTTTTTCTTAAAAATAAATATTAATTAACATAAATATTAATTATTGCATACTTTTAATGTCGAAATTGTTAGATAACTTTTAAAATTATCAACACCTGCACATTAAATATTAATATAAGATTAATATAAATTATGAATTGTTTAAGAAAAATACAAATTAAATACTAATTACATTACTTTTAATGTTATGCGTACTATGTAAAAATTAGATTAGAGGCAAATTTGGAAAGAAGAAAGAGTGAATTGTAAGAGAGAAATATAGAATGAATATGAAGATAGGAAAATGAAAGTGTTTGAAGGAGAGGGAAGAACAAATGAAGTATACACGAATAAAGTATACACGGGAGAGAAAACACAAAATTTCCAATTTTAATTTTTAAATTTGGCCACTGCAGCTTCACATGAAGAAGCTGCAGTGGTCAAATTTAGTGCCAGAGGCACAATCCTGTTAGAAACCGGCACTTTAATGTGCGGGTTTCTGGCACCCAGCCAGCCATTTCTGATGAAAGCCGGCACACATTTGTGCCGGTTTTCAACACCCCACTTTTCCAATTTTATTTTCTGTATCACCATTCCTCTAAATATTTTTAAATTTTATCCCAAATTGAAAAAAACCCCTAATTTGCTCTCTTCTCATCATTGCAAAGATGTTAATTAGGGGATTGGGAGAGAAGGATAGGGGATATATATATACTCTGCTCTCATGATTAAAGTCTCAGAATTCTTAACAAAACATGACTAATTAATTTGGACATATTATTTACATATTCATATCAGGTTACTTAATTACCACACCTCTTCTATGTTTTAATGTCATTCTTAATTTACTCTTTGGAGTAGATGTAAAATTTTCATTTTTTTAATATTTAGGCCTTTGTTAGCATATCATTTTTGATATACAGTGCATTTAAATTATTTTTTTTCTTGATTACGATCTTCATAATAAATATTATTTTTGTTAAATTAAACGGATCAAATCAATTAAAAATAAAACTTACTCTAATGGATTACATACTAAATAATAATTGTTTTTAGAGCAGCATGTTACGGTTTTTACAGTGAAAATCTTAATTACACTCTACTTTTTGACTTTTGTTAATTTAACGGTTAAAAATAAAAAATACCGTGAAAGTAGGTTTTATTTATATTTGGTCTAGGTTATGATCGAAATTATGAAGTTGGGCTATGCTATTTTGATACATCAGCAGGCATTGTGGGTGCAAATTCGTCGTGGTTCGTATAAAGTGAGGAGCCGAAGTTCCTTTATCCCTTCATTCTAATGGGGCCTCTTATTTGTGGAGGTGTCTTGCTCGTATTCGGCCTAAAGTTCTACATGGTATTTTCTGGCTCTTGGGTGACGGTACTAGTGCTAGGCTCTGGACTGATAGATGGGCTGTTGGTGCTGAGCCTCTTCTTTTTAATATGGGACAGAATGTGAATACAGTGGACATGGATTTGCCGGTGAGTGATTACGTCTCTAATGGTGACATTGGGATTGGTCTTGTGTGATGTTCATATTAATGGATTTCTGTTAATTAAACACACTCAAGTCAGTATACTTATTGGCTGAAATGATATTTGAAAATTTTACGAGTATAGAGATCTTACCAACTGGAATTGAGACCTTTTAATTATATAGTACTGTATAAAAGGAGTTAAAATATAATGTTAGGTAACCACTGATTAATAAAGTAACATCTATGAATTATAATTTATTATTCAATACTAGTAATATAAACTCAAAATCTGTCCGAATTTAGGAGATTGAATTAAACAATTGGGTTATCGAAATCAATAGAATTTTATATCATTCATGTGATTAAAATCGAATTTTAGGGTGGTGGGCTTCTTCTCCCAACCACTTACTAAAATCATAATTTGTGGCAATTTTTTAGAGGTTATGATGGAGAGATTCAGCTCAATTTAATCATTTCTTCACGGTTAAAGATTTATTCTCAAACTAGTTATGATTTATTTAATCAATGAACTCTACTAACTTTTTGGAAGCATTTTCAATTTTTTTATTTTTTATTTTTTTAAGTGCTCAAAGGCCCCGTTTAATGCCAAATCGTTTATTTTGTATTTAAATTATAATAACCTTTTATTAATTATGATTCTATCAATTATTGACATCAAATTTTTTTAAAATAATAATAATAAATAAATAACTATTAGAATTTGAATGTTCTAATGAATTATTGAGTAAAGTTAATATGCTTGTATATGTATTAAACCTTTTATTTTCTTAATTCTTATTTTTACTAATTATTTTATTAACGGCATTAATTTTTGACTTCAATACTAGTAACATTTTTAACGCAATCTAATTAGAGTTATGGAAATGTTTATAGGAATTCTTTAACTTTTTTACTATTATAATTCTTTTTATCTATTTTTATTTTTAATGTGATCTAAAAAGAGCTGAATGGAATAAAAACATAAACCAGCAAGACAAAACTTTTATATTACTCCCTCCATTCTTTTATAATTGTCACTTTTGTCATTTTCACTAGAATTAAGAAATATTAATTAATCTTGAATTTAGAAAAAAATTGAGTAATTCAATACATACTGAGTAATTTAATGTAAAAAAATGAATCTAAAATAAAAATTGAATTGGAAAGAGAAAATTAAATTGTATTGCAAATTTAAAAGTGACAGATAAATATAATTTGAATTTTACTAAAAAGTGACAGATAATAAAAAACGGAGGGAATATTAATTATTATTTTAATTTTGAGTTCATGAAATTAATAGCAAGATGCAATTTTACAATATAATTAAAAGAACTAAACTCTTCATTTTAAAAATTTGGAAATAAACAATTTGAGTTATTAAATTAAAATTTCAAAGCAAGTTATTTCATAATTTAAATTTTTATGAAAACCTTAATAACAGAAAATGGCAAAGTGGAAGAACTAATTAAAGGCGCCCACTTTTATTACCCACTCCCACCAATTTGAATTTTCACATCCACCCTATTTCCCCTTCTCCTCAGCTTCATGTAGGGTTTGTTACTTTTTTTTTTTTTTAATCAAATAGTACAATCAAAATCAGCTAGTAAAAATCCTTCATTTTCGAAATTCTCCATGGCATTGTGATTTGGAATCATTAAATTTTTGAATTTTCGGGAAAATTCGAGTTTTAACTGCTCGATTTTCTTGGAAAAATATTTTAATTCGGGGACCGGAGATTCTAAATGATGAACTTGGCGGATCCATCAATGGGGCTTCTGGCGGCTAGCGGAGGCGATACAGTGAAGCTTTTCGATGTATCAGGAGAGGCAGGAGATCGTTGCGTCTTGAGCTATACTCCATCTCCGGGTTGCCTGGTTAACTCAGTCAAGTGGAACCATACTAGTCAGTCACTTACCGTTTACTGTATCTTCATCTGTTTTGAAAATTTGTCGTCTTTTATGGTTTAGACGTTTTGCTTGCTCAATTTTTGTGAATGGGTGTATTTTCTTTACTTTCATGGAATAAGCACATCTAAGTTTTTTTTATATTCTTTAGGATTTAATTTGTTGCTGAGAAAGTTGAAAGTGTTGGAAATTATTGGTTAAACTTTGTGGGGTTAATTGAATTAGGCTTAGTTGGGTGCATATTTTAATTTTTTCTTTCTTATTCTATGTTTATTTCCAAAAGATTTTGCTTGGCAATCCGAGATTGATTCCTGTCCTGGTTTAATCTTTTGCAGATTTGGTTGTGGCTAGTGCTGGGGAAGATAAGAAGATATCTCTGTGGCGGAAAAATGGGCAAAGCATGGGAACTATTCCAGTTGCTGGGACAGATAGTGGTGACAGCATTGAGGTGATTCTCTTTTGAGTTTATTTTGTCTTTGATTTTAGAAATACATGATTTAATGCTTGAAATGGTGATATAAAATTTGTTTTGGGTTCAGAAATTGCTCATAACAACTACAGATTTTATACAGTTTAGTGTAACTTTACTTCGTCTTCATTTAGAAACAACAATTTATAAAGCATGTACGCGAGCCAACTCGTGATATAAAAACTCATGCAAATTTGATCCCTTAAGTTCCGATTGAGAATTGTGTAATTGGCCATCCTTAAACCTGGTGGGATGATGATTTAAACATTCATTTCTTTTGTCTATTCTCTATGAGTGCTCTGATTAAGACTCAAAGAAAGTTCATAGTTGAAAAAACTGTACATGCTTTAAATTTGGGGGATTATACCTGTTTGGATCTGAATAAAGAACCTTGTAATCTAAGATCAAAGAATTCAAACTTTTCTCCAAATTTTTTTTTCATGGTTATTGTTATATTTCCAATTAGGTTTCCTAGCATGCTTGGCTCTTTGCCTTATTTCATACTCTCAAGAAATGAGCTTTATTAGTTAAATGCATTTGATTCTGGATTTTGTGATTTGCAGGAATCTATATCTGCTATTAGCTTTAGTAACAAAGGATCCAGATATATATGCTCAGGGGGTAGTGGTCAAGTGGTAAGAATATGGGATCTACAGAGGAAACGATGTATTAAATGGTTGAAGGGCCATACAAATACAATAACAGGTGTTTTATACAATTGCAAAGACGAGCATTTGGCCTCCATAAGTCTAAATGGAGATCTTATTCTTCACAACCTTGCATCTGGTGCCAGGGCAGCAGAACTCAAGGACCCCAATGAACAGGTTGTTTAGTTTCTTGTATTTCCATACTGCCATTCTTGTCCTTATTGCTTAGGCTTTATGAACTGTGTTACTGTGTGCTAATTGTTCCTCTGTTTGACTTCAAGACCAGGTATTACGGGTGCTTGACTATTCACGGATTAGCCGGCACCTCTTGGTGACTGCAGGTGATGATGGGACTGTGCATTTGTGGGATACAACCGGTCGCAGCCCAAAGGTTTTATGCTTGAATGCTGATACATTTATAAAAGTCCCAAGCACTTCATATGCTTTAATAAAAGTTTGGTACTTGAATTGGAACTTTCGTATCTAATGAAGCTTACATCATGTTAAGGATACCCGGGCTTAGATTGTAAATATTTCACTGGAAAGTCACTTCAGTGTCATGTTATTGCTACTTAAATGCTAACATATCTAGAAATATATATGTTGAGGGCATAAAATATGAGTAGAACAAAGGGAAATTCTTACTTGGCTTCTACTTTTATGTATTAATCCATAAGCTGTTGATGTTATAGTGGAAGAGTTTTCTGATCCGAGCATTCTTATTTATTCAGAATTACTAAGGCACATTGTTATTAATCTTGATATGTTATGGTTATTTTTTGTTTCTGTTTTTTGTTTATGACTTTTCTATTTAAATCTTAGTATCTTATAGACAAATGACAACGACAACGACATTCCCTTTTCACAGGTTTCTTGGTTGAAGCTACATTCTGCACCAACAGCTGGTATTAGCTTTTCTCCGTCAAATGACAAGGTCCCATCTTTAATTTATTTAGTTCCCCACTTCCCCCTTTTTATCATATGGAGAGGAAACTGAATTGCTTTACTGCTTTAGAATGGCGAGAGTTATTCAAGGATGTAAATTGTGGTAAATTAGCTAACTACTCTGCTGTTTCAAACATTTTTCCCATTGCAGATTATAGCTAGTGTTGGACTGGATAAAAAGTTATACACTTATGACTCAGGGTCTAGAAGACCCTCATCTTGCATATCATATGACGCACCTTTCTCTTCGTTGGCATTCAGAGATGATGGCTGGATTCTAGCAGCTGGAACTAGCAATGGTCGGGTGGTGTTCTATGATGTTCGTGGAAAACCACAATATTTAAGTGTTCTTCGTGCTTACAGCAGTTCTGAGGTACATTTCTTTGCAGCTTTGATTTGATACTGTTAGATACCATCAGAATTTTCTATGTGACTGCTGAGAGGTCGTCTTTTATAGCACACAGGTCATGCATATTTATCTATTTTTGGCTGTCCACATGGCAATTGGAATGGTCTGACAGGCTGCTTATTAAGTGCTACTCCAAAGACTACTTAGTGTAGTGTCTTTAGGTTTTAGTCATTATTTTGGATGCAGTGATAGGGTTAATATGATATCCCTAGTGGCACATGCATTCCTTTCATATGGATTGTTAATAATACAAACTTTGTTATGCATTCTAGGAGTTTTGACGAATAAAATGATCGAAATCTGACATGATCCATCAATGGTATTTCACCTATTCAAGTACTTGATTAGGTTTCCTTGACTCCACATATTCATGGTATTCATCAGGCTGTTACAAGTTTATGCTGGCAAAGATTGAAACCGGTTATTGTCAATGAGAGCAACTGCACTGCTGAGACAGCTCTTCTTGGAGGTGCTGTTGAAGATTCCATTCTTATGCCTGACCCACTTCCCTCTGTGACATCATCAACTGTCTCACTATCCAATATGGTTTCAAGTTCTCGTAATATTGGCCGTTCGGGTCTTTCTATTGAAGCATCATCTCTTGCATCAACTTCAAGTGTGTTGGCATCAAGTGCACCCAATCTAGCTTCAGCAGAGGAAACACCGCATCGAACCCATTTATGGCCAAGTGGAACATTGTCAAGATTGCACGCTCCTCGTTCTAAGTTTAACTTTAAGGATGACATGGAAGTGTTCTCTCCTCTTGTTGATGTCCAGCCTATTACGCCCTCACTTGATAAGCTTTGGGATGCTAATGATGGATTAAAGAAAGAGAATCAGCCAATTGATAAGAAGCCGTCATCCTTGTTTCCATCATCCACTACTAGGAAATTTCCTTTTGCAGATGATGGGGCAAACGATCATCCAATATTTGATTGGAAAACCAGTTCAGCTTCCAGACAGGTCTGACACTTATTGTCCATTCTGGATCATAACTTTTATATGTGAATTTGCAAAACATCAGCCTTATGGGAAATATATATTTGTTTTGATTGCTTCATTTATATATTTTTGATGACTATGCAATCTTTCTACTTCAGTGTGATCATAGTATTTAACTTTATGCATTACTGGAAGAACTCAGCATCTATTTGTCCAACTGTACATTTGTGGCATTTCTGCAATAATTCACAAGTTCATGTGCTTAAATGATTTTCCACTGATGCTGTCAAACTGATTAAGTTGTAAGAGTTTCTGAGATTTTTTAATATTATTGTTTGATCAAATAGTTGTAATGATATATATATATATATATGGATGGAAAAATTTCAGGGGTTTTATTGGTTAGTTGTGTTTCCTGTGTGAATTCAAGGTGAATTTGCATTTGTCCTAGCGAACATGTTTTAAGGTAATTAATATCTTCACACCTATGATTGATGTATCTTTTGTCTGATTTATCCCAGGATGAGACCCGATCTTCTTTCTCACTGTTGGGAGGAACTACTCCTACTCCATCTTCAAGAAGTGATGAACCCTCCATCACCCCTCCAGAAGCTTGGGGTGGTGAGAGATTATCTGATAAACTTACATACCTACGCCAGCCGCTCAATTTACCTCGATTTGGGATGTCAACCTCTGGGGGTTTGACATCAGGGTCAACGTTTTCTGGTTTGCAAGATCTGTCCTCTTCAACAAGTCAGACGGTTATGAGCTCGTTGACAAACTCTAACCCAACTTTTTCAAATCTGCGCATCAGAGATGTTTCTTTAAATCTGGAGACTTCAGAACACTTATCTTCTAGTTCCATGTCTCAGTCTCTGGGTTCAAAGAGCAGCATAGGAGCAGCTAATCTTGATGCACCAGGACTGACCCTCCCTCGTAAGTTCTCAACTTATGCTGAGAGGATAAGCACAACTGCTTCCTTTAGTGATGGGACATCCCTCTCAGTGAATTCACCAAAATTGAAGAAATCAGGAGCTGAAACCAGGGAAGAGCTTTTGAGTAGCTTGTTGTCAAGGTCTGATACATTGTCCATGACAGAACCAGGAATGCTTCCGGCAGTAAATGTATGAATTGGTTTGATAAAAATTTACTTGTCTTTGCATGTACAAGCATTTGCTTTCAGTGAATTGCCCTTACATCACGCTTTATCATCATAAGGTGCTGTTGTCACGAGAAATGAAAAATTATTCATGGCATCCATGTAATGTCACATTGGAGGTGTATGCTGTAGTATATGACTGCCATTGGCTAATTGATTTTGGTTCATTTTCACAGGGAGGAATCTCTCAGCCAAATAAGACCCTGCAAATGGATGCAGTTCAGGGAAGTTCCTTCACGCTTCAGCTTTTTCAACGCACTCTTGAAGAAACGCTCGACTCATTCCAGAAATCCACCCATGAAGATATGAGAAACCTTCACATTGAAATTCTAAGACAGTTCCATATGCAGCAGGTACTTACATTTACATTGATATCAATTTAACCTTTTGTTGTGCGTTATTCTCAGCCTGATATTGGGATTGATTGAACAGATGGAATTTTCTAGTGTGATGAGCTCAATTTTGGAAAATCAAGCGGAGTTAATGAAAGAAATCAAGTCTCTTAGGAAAGAAAACCAGGAGCTCCGTCAATTGCTCTGATATTTAGTGGAAACTGCACTGTAATTTGGCTTAGCAATTATTTTGTGGTTTGCATAGTTTTTGGAATGTAAGTGGTGGCCTTCAATATTTACAGTCAAGTTAGTAAAGTTGCTTCTCTTGGTTATAGTCTGAAATTTGGGAGCTAAATTCAACAGGTTATTAGAGTTAGGATTCAAATTCCTTGAATATGTAAATAGACACAACTCTGCTTGAGAGCTTTTAAATTCAGTTGGTTTAGGATGAATTGCTTAATTGATTTTATATACTTGTTTGATTTTATAATGCTTCCTTTTTTATCTAGTCAAGTGTGCAATAGCTGGATTTTGATAAGGAACATCAAGAAAAACAAATCATGTTTACACTTCGTCTCTATGCTATAACAACAGACCCTACTGTTTCACCTGGAACATAAAGTTGAAGTCCATCATCTAAAGGATGTTTATCAACAAAATATTTAATTTAACTAGTAGTATTTTGACATTTCAACTTGTAATACATTACCATCGGTCCCATTTTGATTGAAACATTCTCACACAATTTATTTATTTATTTTTTTCTCTCCACAATGTTGACATTCACACATATTTGTGTGTAGATATTATTTTATATTTATTCATAACAAGATACATCAAATTAGTAATAGTAAAATAAAAAATTAATCATATGATTTTACTGTAAAAAATAGGATATAATTTGAGAAAAATGAAAAGAAGAGCGTGTATATGAAAATGGAACAGAGAAAACAATGGAATTTAATTTTTGTACAGCTATGTCACTCTTTTCATTAACTCAAAAGTTAAATTCCGGCACGAGTATGGTTGCTACTGCCATTACAACAAAATGGACGGTATACAAAATTTTGAATTAAAAACAGGAACAACAAAATGGATAATCATCATCCCTAATAGGCTCGTAACACTGGATCGAATCGAAGTAGATGGATGGAATGTTTTTGACCTTGTCAAAATCCTCTCCTTTTACACCTTTTATTGTTTTAACCCTCCTCTTAAAAGCATCACTCATCTTCTCCAATCCCAATTCTTGAAGGGTCCTGATAAACTTCAACCCTTCTGGGATCATCTTCAGTTTGTCTAGTCTTTCTAAGTCTAAAGTCCTGAGACATGGCATTGCCCCTTCTGCTATTCTCCATTCTTCCACTTCTAACCATTCGAGGCGGAGAATTTCAAGCTTAGGAAATCCATTGGTAGAGCAGACAATTTCCGAACCTCTGTATGCCCCGGCCTCTAAGGACAAAAACCTCAAATTAGGCAACTTCTCTAGATTAACCATTGGATCTTGCTCTAACGAACTCCTATTCAACCTTAATTTGATAAGGCTTGCTGGTAGAAATTCTAGGCCGTGATTGAGTGAACCAATCAAAAATGCTCTGGTGAGATCTCGGCACCTTGAAAGTGCTTCCAAATTTGGAAATGAAACTCCAGGTGACATTGACATTTTCAGGGAACGGAGACGGCCTAATGCAAAACAGGGAGACTTTAACAACACCTCACATTCCTCTTTTGTATCAATCCATGTGGATAAACTTCGAAGATTTGTCATTTGCATCACTGCATCTTTTTTTATTAAGCACTTCGCTTCTACAGTTTTCAGTGTCTCAAGATTTCTTAATGAATCCAATCGAATGAGGCTTACATCCCTACTCAGTAACAAATGTCTCAAGCTCTCCAGTTTGCACACTTCATCGGTTAACCTTATCTCAAAATTATCTCTCAGATCAAGCGTGCACAAACTCCTCAAATTACTGATGGAGGCCGGTAAGGCTGCATGCCTTAATTTAGTGTGTTTTAATCCAAGGTATCTCAAATGAATCAGCTTACCTATTTCTTTAGGTAAATAACCGCAAACTTGCTGCATATTCTCAATGTTCAAAACTCTAAGCAATCTAAAACTCTTAAATATTTGCTTTGTCATTCTACACGTTCCATATTCAGCAAAATAAAAAGAAAGAGAACGGAGTCGAAAATCACCTCTTTCTAGCAGATGCTTACTTATAACATGCTCGGGCAAGTGAGGATGAATAGCAATTCTGCGCGATTGACCTGTCATACCTTTTATAGTGGAGGAAGATGCCTCTGCTGCTACAGCTCCTGCATATTCAAGGAAATTTTCTTCCTTTGCCTTTGATATACACATATCTCTCACAAGATCATGCATGCGGCAAACTTTGATACCAATTCCTGTGTGGTCCCTTCGGCTCACTTGAATCATGCATCTGCTAACAAGCTCTTCCAAATATTGTTCTGCTCTGTCTTCAATTGTTTCCTCTCCTTCTCCTTCTGTTGGTGGCGATAGGAAGCCTTCAGCAATCCACAGTCTGATCAATGTCTTCTTCTTGATCTGCCAATCCTCTGGAAATTGGGAGAGATAGAGGAAGCATGGCTTCAAATAAAAAGGGAAATCATGGTAACTCAAAGCTAATATTCCATAAACTCCTCCATATGGATGATTCTGTTCTAACTTGGCAAACTGTGCATTGATGTTTCTTTGCACCATTTTCCATTGTTGGACGGGCTTTGCTGCCAATATGCCTCCAATTACAGCGATTGCTAAGGGCAATCCCCCACATTCTTTCACCATCTGCCTCCCTAACTTTTCTTGTTCATTCTCAATGAACGCATCTTTAGGGAATACCTTCTTGCTGAGCAGTTCCCAACCTTCATCCTCATTCAACAATGGTGGTTCTAGTGGTGTACTCCTTGGATCAGCATAAGAAGCAACATCTTTGATACGAGTAGTGAATAAAATTTTGCTTCCTTTCCTCCCGTTTGGAAAAGCATGTTTTAAACTATCCCATGCTTCATTTTTCCAAATGTCATCAAGAACCACCAAGTACCGCTTCTCTTTTAAAGCATCATTCAGTTTTTCAACAAGCTCTTCCTCTTTCATCTTTTCCAACAGAGATCTAAATACTAGCTCTTCGTTCATCCGTTTGTTCTCTGATTCTGAAGCCATTCTCTCTTCAAGCTCTGACTTGACGTTACCGGATGCAACATCCATTAGGATCCCAGTTAGCACATCTCTAGTGGAGAACTGCTGAGATATGAAAGTCCATGAATGACACTCAAAGTGTTTCTTGACATGAATGTCATTATATACTTTCTTAGCAAGGATGGTTTTACCCAACCCTCCCATTCCAACTATAGAAACAACGCGGACTCGTTCTTCCTCCATCATCAGTTGAGCTTTAAGATCTTTGGTGACTCCCTCAAAGCCGATGAAATGCTCTTCCTCTTCATGAGGATATGACCTTCTCATCGTCCTTTGCATATCACCGTCTCTTTCGGCATCAAATTTGATGCCATAAGTCTGCATACTTGCAGTAATATCCACAATTCTAGTTCGGATGGATTGAATTTGTTTCCCCATCTGCCGTAAATTAGGAACCTTGGTGAACTTGTTGATGAAACCGCATGCTCCTCCTCTAGATCTTGCAAATTTAAGAATGAAGGTGTCAATAAGATCCTCAGAATCATAGGCAACACCTTTGATTTCGGATATCCAGTTGCGTACACGCTCATCTTGATCTTGCCTTCGGTCTGCATCTTTTAAGAAGCAGTGCATCCTCTTCAGTTCATCTTGCAGGCGGATGACTTCTGGTCTCACCCTAGTTAGAAAATCTGCTTCATGAATGAGCAAACCAGCTATTCTTTCAATAGCCAAAGAAACAACTGCGTCAACCATTCTTCTTTTTTATTCTTTGTAAAGCAACCAGCAAAGCTCACAACATTTGTAGTCGGTTAGATATAATAGATCTCAATTTATAAACAGCTAATTTGTCTTTCTTTTGATCAATGGAAAACAAATTATGAAAAAAGTGGACAATTGGGTTTAATTATAAATTAAATTGGTACCTTTGGTTGTGATTCCTTTTTTTCCCACCAATTCCCCTGAAAAACACAAATAATAATTTAAACTTTTCTCCGGAAAAGGAAATTTTGTTTTACAGATGTCGGTTCAATCAAAAGCAAAAGTAAGAAGACAAGACATGGGCTTGACCCACTTTCTTATGTGCAATTTCGGACATGTACAATGGACCTTTTGTTGGACTTGGATTGACTTTGGTCGTATTTGGTAGCTGTAACTCATTTACTATGGTACTGAATATTGATTGGTCCTTAGATTTTTTTTTTCAGAGATCTTTTAGATATCTTTGCATGTGGTTTTGCTTTATGCATTGCATTAATTCAAATAAAAGTGGGCCGTGGAAGACAGACTGTCGTTTTCTAGCTTAGTGTTTATCTATATCTACTAGTATTTGTTTTATTCTATTGGAAATTTTACTTATTTTTATTCGGTGGATTGACTTATTTCATATTATGATGATTCACACTCTAAATATTATAGGAGCTTGTTAATCATTTTTGTTCAACTTTAAAAGTTTTATGAGGAAAGTTCTTCTATGAGTCAAGTGTACAGGGAAAAGTTCATTTAATTTGCAAGAGAAAATACAAATTTTTACATTAGTTTCCTTTTTTTTTTTTCAATAGCATTTGTTCACTTAAATAACTAAGTAACCGAGCACTTCGTCTACGAGTTCAGATAGACAAGCTCGGCCGACTATGATAACTTGCCGATAGCTCGGGTTTTTCATACAGTTCGGAATCAATATATTACCAACGGTTACTAGAATTGTCAGAATCCTTTAAATGTTTCAATTTCGTTGTGACATGAATTCTCCGAAATTTACCTCATATAATCGAGAATTAACTCCACCTAATCAAGATTCTTTGAGTTCTATCCTAATTAGGACTCAAAGTTTATCCTATTTAGAATATTAACCTATTCAAGGATTGTTTCTTACTTCAACACTACTTCTTAACCCTATAAAAGGAGGAATTCAGGTATGTTTCGGGTCTGAATCTTTTTCTAAATTTACAACCTCTTTCATTGTCATTTTTCCTGACTTGATTGTCGGAACTTCTATTATCGAAAACCGTCGGATTTCTTATATTCTCAGGTGGCCAGTTCCAACCAGAAGCCCGAAATTTTGAACTGTCATCATTTGATGAGGTGAATGTGGACTCTAAATTTTTTCTGTCAATGAATCTTTATCTTGATTGGAATGTTTCCCCCGTCCCACCTGAAAAATCAATTTAAACAAAATTCGCCATTACTAACACAAAGGCAGCTTTTCCCTCAAACACCAAATCCTACACAAACCGCCCCTCAAACTCTTCCTGTGCTAACTCTTAATAATTTTACCTCGTAAACTGCTCAAACCTTTTTAGCAGCTCTATCAGCCATGGCCGCCCAAGCATCTCTGGTCGCTGGATCTGCTCCTCCTCCGGCCATCACACCTACTCAGCCACCCATGCCCAGTACCTTACCTCCAGGCTCTACAATAACCCTGACAACTGAATAATTTGAGAAACTCTTCGAAGAGCATATGCAGAAGTACTAGAACCGCAATACCCCATAATATCATAGCAGTTTCAGGTCACCCTTATCAAAGGAAATTCTAGCCACCCCTTTTCTTAAAATTCACTTGCCGAGCCTGCCAAAATACAACGGTAACACTGACCCCTAAGCTCATTTAGATCAATTTCACTACACGATGCTAGCGTACACAACCGAAGATACTGCACTGTGCAAAATCTTTCCTTAGACTCTTATGGAGTACGCCCAGATATGGTTTCGTAATCTACCTGATGTTGGGCACAACGGATAAATAAAAATAAATTAGCAGAGCAAAATATAGACACCAGCAATTTAACGTGGTTCACCCAAAACGTTTGGGTTACGTCCACGGGACAAACTCCAAAAATATTTCATCCACTAATAAAATTAATGGGTACAAGAGAGAAAGGCAACACAATAATTTTGAGATAAACCCAAAATAGTGGCATACAAGTATTTCCTAAACTCACTATTTTGTCACTCTCCTTTTAGAAAAATATCCCAAATATTTTTCTAAAGTACTTCTCTCTCTCTATTTACAAAACTCTCTCAATCCTTTTTCTAAGAAATGGAAATGAATTGAACTAAACTGGAAAGGCTTATTTATAGGAAAAATATACGTGTAATTTACGCGTTTGTTACCCGTAAACCACCTACCAATGCAGCCGCAATTGTTTACTCAGCCCCAATTGTTTACTTTCCTTCATTTTGACTTTTCTAACATGCCTTTCCTTTTTTTTCTTTTCAATAGAGTGGGCCCCACCATCATGTGGAGGAAACCCACATCCAACAATTCTCCCCCTTCCGACTATATGGTGGGGGGCTCCGCTAGTCCTGCAGCCAACCGACAATACTCAAAATTCTATCTTGGTAGAATTTTCATTAACATGTCTGATCCATTTTCTTCCGTATGGATCTTCTCAAGCTGTAGTAGCTTCTTCTCCATCACATCCCTTATCCAATGATATCTAACATCAATATGTTTTGATCTCAAATGGAAGGAGGCATTCTTTCCAAGATGAATAGCACTCTGACTATCACAAAATAGCTGATATTTGTCTTGCTGCAAATCAAGTTCTTTCAAGAACTTTTTCATCCATAGCAACTCTTTACAAACTTCCGTTGCTGCTATAAACTCCGCTTCAGTCGTAAAAAGTGCAACACATTTCTGTAACTTTGACTGCCATGACATAGCTTCCCCTGCAAAAGTAATCAGGTAACCAGAAGTGGATTTTCTGGAATCCACATCACCAGCCATATCTGCATCTGTGTATCCAGCTAACACAGGTTTGTCATTTCCAAAACATAGACATATTTTGGAATTTCCTCGAAGATACCTGAAAATCCATTTTACTACAGCCCAATGTTCCTTTCCAGGATTTGAAAGGAATCTACTCACAACTCCAACTGCATGAGCGATATCTAGCCGTGTACATACCATAGCATACATCAAACTTTCAAATGCTGAAACATATGGAATTTTATCCATCTCTTCCTTCTCTTTGTCTGTAGAAGGGCTTTGTTCAGAACTCAGCTTAAAGTGAGTAGCAAGAGGACAACTAACTGCTTTAGACTTGTCCATATTAAAATCTCTGAAGTACTTTCTCAATGTACCTCTCTTGTGACAACCACAATTTCTTGGCGCCTCTGTCTCTGATAATATTCATGCATGCCAAGAATCTGCTTTGCTGGCGCCAAGTCTTTCATAGCAAAAGACTTACTCAACTGCTTTTTCAAATTATTAATTCTGGAAACATTCTGCCCAGCAATAAACATATCATCCACATAGAGCAAAAGGATAATGAAATCATTATCAGAGAATTTTTGCACAAAAACACAATGATCTGAAGTAGTCTTTTTGTAGCCTTACTCCCCCATAACAGACTCGAACTTCTTATACCATTGTCTCGGTGCCTGTTTTAAGCCGTAGAGGCTTTTCTTTAACTTGCAAACATAATTCTCTTTTCCTCTTTCTTTGAACCCTTCTGGTTGCTCCATGTATATCTCTTCTTCTAAATCACCATGCAGGAAGGCAGTTTTGACATCCATTTGTTCAACTTCCAGGTCAAGACTTGCTGCTAACCCCAGCACAGTTCGAATAGATGTCATTTTTACAACTGGTGAGAAAATTTCATCAAAGTCAACTCCTTTTCTTTGACTGAATCCCTTGACAACCAGTCTGGCTTTGTAACGTGGACTGAAACTGTGTTCTTCATGCTTAATCCTGAACAACCATCTATTTTTCAAGGCCCTTCTGTCTTTGGGCAACTTCACCAGTTCAAAAGTTTTGTTTTCATGCAAGGTCTTCATCTCATCTTGCATGGCCTCAATCCATTTCTGTTTGGATTCATCATCTATGGCGTCTTGATAACTCTCAGGTTCTCTCCCTTCAGTAATAGTCACATATTGGTCACGAGGATATCTGGAAGATGGCCATCTTGTTCTTTCACTTCTCCTTTGTGGAGGTGGAGAAGCCATAGGTGTTGGTGCTGGAATATCATCTTGATCATCATCATCATTATCAGAACCAACTTCTATAGGAGCATCATCATCATCAAGTGGATAAATCTGGTCTTCATCTCCAACTTCTCTTGGCATCGGTGTTGGAGGAATTAATTTTAAATCTGATAAGTCGCCATTGGAATTAGGAACATCCTTCTTGATTTTGTCAATATCTTTAATGGTCTCATCTTCAATAAATACAGCATCACAACTCCTGACAAGTTTCTTTTCAACAGGATCATAAAATCTATAGCCAAATTGATCTTGACCATAGCCAATAAAAATACACTGTCTTGTCTTGGCATCAAGTTTGGACCTCTCATCCTTGGGGATATGAACAAATGCTTTACAGCCAAACACCCGCAGATGATCATAGGAAACATCTTTTCCTGACCATACTCTTTCTGGAACATCCATCTTGAGAGGAGTACAAGGTGAACGATTCAACACATGTGCAACTGTGAGTATAGCTTCACCCCAAAAAATTTTAGGCAACTTTGCATGTGAGAGTATACATCTGACTCTCTCCATCAAAGTTCTGTTCATCCTCTCAGCTAAGCCATTCAACTGCGGTGTCTTTGGAGGTGTCATCTGATGCCGGATACCATACTCTTTGCAATAAACATGAAATGGCCCAGCGTATTCTCTACCATTGTCTGTCCGGATGCATTTTAACTTCTTCCCAGTCTGTCTCTCAACTGAGGCATGAAATTCTTTGAAGACATCTAGCACCTGATCTTTTGTCTTCAAAAGATATACCCATGTCTTCCTCGAATGATCATCAATGAAAGTCACAAAATACTGAGCACCACCAAGTGACTTTGGCATTGGTCCACACAAATCAGAGTGAACGAGATCTAACACATTCTTCATTCTGGAAGGAGGGAAACTTTTAAAAGCAACTCTATTTTGCTTTCCAAATAGACAATCAACACATTTGTCTAAGTGTAGTTCATCCATATCGGGCAATACTTTCTTCTTGGAGAGGCTTTTCATTGCTTTTTCTCCCATGTGGCCAAATCTCCGATGCCACCGTTCAATTGTACTATCTTTCTCCACTGCAGCTACTGTGTCGGTGGAGAGGTTTGCTTCCATCACATATAAAGTTGTATGATTTTCACCTCTAGCCACTACTAATGAGCCTTTTGTAAGCTTCCATTTGTCATAAATGAAGGAGCTGCAATATCTCTCATTTCCAAGTTTGCATACAGAGATCAAATTCAGGCGCATGTCTGGAATATGCCTGACATCCTTCAGAATTAGTCTGGTACCATTTTCTGTTTCCAAGCAAACATCTCCTCTGCCAACAATCTTTAACAGGCCTTCATTTTCCATCTTAACAACACCAAAATCTCCAGGTGTGTATGATGAGAAGAATTCTCTACGGAATGTAGCATGAATGGTAGCACCGCTATCAAGTACCCAACTGGACTCCTGAGATACAAGATTAATAACATCTTCATCATAAATGATATTGAATTCATCTATGATATTAGTCTGCCCATCATCACTGCTGTCGTCTTTTTCACAGCTCTGCTTCGGTTCTCCTGTTCCTTTTTGAACTTTCTACAGAACTTTTTAATGTGGCCCTTCTTTTTACAGTTATGGCATTCAACATTGGCATATTTATTTGACTTCCCTCTGCTCTTGCCTCTAGGGTTTTGTTCCCTAGATTGTCTCCTTCCTCTAGATTCTGCAACTAGAACATCTGATTGTGATGAAGAAGATGAGGCTTGTGATCTCATTCTCATTTCTTCATTCAGGATACTACTCTTTACAATCTCCATGTTTACCACACCATTGGGTGCAGTGTTGGTGATAGAGATCTTCAAAGTCTCCCAAGACTGTGGCAGAGAGGCTAACACTAATAAAGCAAATACTTCATCATCCAGCTTTACTCCCATTCTGTTTAGCTGATCCTGGATCCCTTCCATCTCATTTAAGTGGTCTGGCAAGGAAGTCCCTTCTCTATATCTTACTTGCACCAACTTGGTCAAGTAAAATAATTTATTATTTCCCGTCTTTGAAGAATACAACGTCTCCAGCTTACTCCACAGTGTTCTGGCATCTGTCTCATTACAAATATGATTGAACACATTGTCTTCGACAAATTGTCGGATAAAACTGCACACCTGCTCGTGGTCAAACTCCCATTCCTCATCGGTTTTACCTTCGGGTTTAGCTGTGGCAAACACCGGCAAATGCATCTTCGTCACAACTAGAAGATCTTTCATCTTTTTACTCCAGATGTGGTAGTTTGAGCCATTTAAGTAGATCATTCTGCTATTTTTTGCCTCCATTTAGATCGGAATTCGATGAACTTCTTCGATCCAAAAAAAAAATTTTCCGACGGTGAATAGTACCCGTATACGTGAATAGTAACCATATACGTGAATAGTACCGTATGTATGAACAGTGCTGTATACGTAAACAGTACTCAAGGAAAAATCTTTTCTGATGTGGAAGATCAGTCTATGCTGCAACCACAGAGCATACTAAGAAATAACTTTGACTCTGATACCAGTTGTTGGGCACAGTGGATAAATAAAAATAAATTAGCAGAGCAAAATATAGACACCAGCAATTTAACGTGGTTCACCCAAAACGTTTGGGTTACGTCCACGGGATAAACTCCGAAAATATTTCTTTCACTAATAAAATTAATGGGTATAAGAGAGAAAGGCAACACAATAATTTTGAGATAAACCCAAAATAGTGGCATACAAGTATCTCCCAAACTCACTATTTTGCCACTCCCCTTTTAGAAAAATATCCCAAATATTTTTCTAAAGTACTTCTCTCTCTCTATTTACAAAACTCTCTCAATCTTTTTTCTAAGGAATGGAAATGAATTGAACTAAACTGAAAAGTCCTATTTATAGGAAAAATATACGCGTAATTTACGCGTTTGTTACGCGTAAACCACCTACCAATGCAGCTGCAATTATTTACTCAGCTCCAATTGTTTACTTTCCTTCATTTTGACTTTTCTAACATGCCTTTCCTTTTTTTTTCTTTTCAATGGAGTGGGCCCACCATCATGTGGAGGAAACCCACATCCAATACCTGAACACCCGATTTACACTTTTGAGCAGTTCAGCGATATGTTTATTGCCAAATTAGTGGCAGCTATTCACCCTACCAAGGTTTCTACCGACCTTAACATGGTTAGACAAAAAAAGGGCGAGCCTCAAAGAGCCTACGTGGAGAGGTTCAATACGGTGGCTATGGATATTCAGGACTTGAACTTGAAAGTAGCCAATAATGCCCTAATACATAACACCAAATGTCAAGATTTAAGTAACTCCTCAAGCAAAAAGCCCCTCAACGATTTCACCGAACTTATGTCTCGAGCACATAAGTATATCAGTATACAATTCTCAATATGAAGACATAGCCAGATACTTCAAGCCAGACAGCGAAAGAGACAATGGAGGACAAAGTGACGCCAGACATAGAGGGTTAGGTAGCTCAAATTGGACTTTTGTAGTTTCCACCCCACGGTCTGGCGACTAGAATGAAGAATGGTGGACACCCCTAAAGGCCACTAGGTCCCAAATTTTAGTATGGCTAAAAAAAAAAATGATCAAGTCAATTGGCCCTTGAGGTGACTCAAAATGGTGCTAGAATTTTTCTCTCACAAGAAAATATGTCAAAGATTTACTTGTGAAGTTTCAGATGCAAGATTGCAATCCTGTGAAGACTCCACTCAATTCCAATAAAAAATTCATCTTAACAGATGGAAGTGAAAGAACCGACGCACATAATTATTGAAGTTTGATTGGAAGTCTCTTGTATTTAACCAACAACAGGCTTGATATCATGCAAGCAGCTAGTATGTTGTCTCGGTTCATGCAAAATCCAAGTAGAATTCACTATGGTGTTGCTAGAAGAGTGCTTAGATATTTGAAGGGAACCAGCACTCATGGGATTTGGTATAATAATACTAACGATTTTCAGTTGTGTGGTTTTTCTGATAGTGCTTGGGCAGGGTCACTTGATGATCGAAAGAGTACAATTGGCTATGTTTTCAATTTGGGTTCTGGAGCTGTTTGTTGGAGTTCAAAGAAGCAGCCTTCTACTGCTTTATCCTCATCAGAAGCTGAGTATATGGCTATTTCTTTAGCAGCTTGTCAAACAGTTTGGTTACAACGAATCCTCAAAGATATGAAGCAAAAGCAATCTGGAGCAACTATTTTTTGTGACAATCAGTCCACCATTGCTATGACAAAGAATCCAGTGTATCACAGCCGTTCGAGACACATTGATACTCGGCATCACTTCATAAGAGAATTGGTTGCAGGTGGAAGTATAAAGATAACATATTGCAACACTAATGAGCAAATGGCAGAAATATTCACTAAGGCACTTCCTTTAGCAAAGTTTGAGTACTTGAGATTTTTATTGGGTGTTGTAAAATTCTGCATTATGGGGGAGTGTTTAAATATAATGCAGAAATTGGGTATGCTTATTTGTTTAAGTTATTAGCGTTTCGTGTCTTGTGATAGTGGGATTACATGTCTTCGTGTCTTGTGTTAGTGGGATTTCATGTCTACGTGTCTTGTGTTAGTGTTTTACTTGGTCCAAAGCATTTTCTAATTTATAGGAATTAACTGTTAGTTTGTTTTGTAAGTGCCTAGAGAATAGGCATTCTGTTATCTTTGTTATCTATTTAATTGGGGTTTGATTGCTCAATAAAGATAATCTTTCAGCTCTATCTTTTCGTGCCTGTAACCTGTTTGATAATATTCCTCTTTGTTTTTTGCCTCTCTGTTTTTTAGAGAGAAGTTTGTGACAGTAAACAGGTTCTGTTTATTTAACACTTTTGTCTGATTTATCCCAGGATGAGATCCGATCTTCTTTCTCATTGTTGGGAGGAACTACTCCTACTCCATCTTCAAGAAGTGATGAACCCTCCATCACCCCTCCAGAAGCTTGGGGTGGTGAGAGATTATCTGATAAACTTACATACCTACAACAGCTGCTCAATTTACCTCTATTTGGGATGTCAACCTCTGGGGGTTTGACATCAGGGTCAACGTTTTCTGGTTTGCAGGATCTGTCCTCTTCAACAAGTCAGACGGTTATGAGCTCATTGACAAACTCTAACCCAACTTTTTCAAATCTGCGCATCAGAGATGTTTATTTAAATCTGGAGACTTCAGAACACTTATCTAATAGTTCCATGTCTCAGTCTCTGGGTTTAAAGAGCAGCACAGGAGCAGCTAATCTTGATGCACCCGGACTGACTCTCCCTCGTAAGTTCTCAACTTTTGCTGAGAGGATAAGCACGTACAACTGCTTCCTTTAGTGATGGGACATCCCTCTCAGTGAATTCACCAAAATTGAAGAAATCAGGAGCAGAAACCAGAGAAGAGGTTTTGAGTATAATTTTGTTGTCAAGGTCTGACACATTGTCCATGACAGAACCAAGAATGCTTCCGGCGGTGAATGTATGATAGTATTTGGTTTTATGAACATTTACTTGTTTTTGCATGTACAGGAATTTGCTTTCCGTGAATTGCCCTTACATCATGCTTTATCATCACAAGATGGTGTTGTTCCGAGAAATGAAAAATTATTCATGGCATCCATGTAATGTCACATTGGAGGTGTATTTTGTAGTATATGACTGTCATTGGCTAATTGATTTTGGTCCAATCTCACCCTGCAAATGGATGCAGTTCAGGGAAGTTCCCTTCACGCTTCAGCTTTTTCAACGCGCTCTTGAAGAAATGCTCGACTCTTTCCAGAAATCCAACCATGAAGATATGAGAAACCTTCACATTGAAATTCTAGGACAGTTCCATATGCAGCAGGTACTTACATTTACATTGATGTCAATTTAACTTTTTGTAGCGAGTTATTCTCGGCCTGATATTGGGATTGATTGGACAGATGGAATTTTCTAGTGTGATGAGCACAATTTTGGAAAATCAAGCAGAGTTAATGAAAGAAATCAAGTCTCTTAGGAAAGAAAACCAGGAACCCCGTCAATTGCTTTGATATTTAGTGGAAACTGCACTGTAATTTGGCTTAGCAATTATTTGTGGTTTGCATAGTTTTTGGAATGCAAGTGGTGGCCTTCTATTTTTACAGGTAACTTAGTAAAATTGCTTTTCGTGGTTATAGTCTGAAATTTGGGAGGGGATAAAACGTTAAATTCATCAGGTTATTAGAGTTAGGATTCAGATTTCTTGAATATGGAAATAGACGCAACTCAGCTTGAGAGCTTTTAAATTCTGTTGGTTTAGGATGAATTGCTTAATAGATTATATACTAGTTTGGTTTAGGACGAATTTGCATTGTTAAAAAAAAAAAGAGTCAATCATCTAATATTTTTTCTTTTACCCCTAATTATGGAGAAAAAAACTTAATTTAACTACAAGTATTTTGACATTTCAATTTGTAATACATACCATCTGTCCCATTTTGATTGAAACTTTCTCACACAATTTATTTATTTTTATCCAAATTTTTGACATTCTCACATATGCAAATTTGTGTATAGATATTATTTTATATTTATTAATAACAAGATACATTAAATAATAGTAAATTAAGAAATTAATCATACGATTTTATTGTACAACTATACATGCCACTCTTTTCATTAACTCAAAAAAGTTAAATTCCAGCACAAGTATGGTGGCTGCTGCCATAACAACAAATTGGACGGGATACAAAATTTTGAATTAAAAACAGGAACAACAAAATGGCTTTCTTTTCCTATACGTAAGACTTCGAGGCCAAGAAACCTCACTCGGATTGAAGGAAATGGATGGAACGTGTTTGACCTTGTCAAAATCCTCTCCTTTTACACCGTTTATTGTTTTAACCCTCTTCTCAAAAGCAGCACCCATATTCGACAATCTCAATTCTTGAAGGGTACTGATAAACTTCATCCCTTCTGGGATCATCTTCAGTTTGTCTAGTCTTTCTAAGTGTAAAGTCTTGAGACATGGCATTGCCCCTTCCCCTATTCTCCATTCTTCCACTTCTGATTGTTGGAGGCGGAGAATTTCAAGCTTAGGAAATCCATTGGTAGAGCAGACAATTTCTGAACCTCTGTATGCCCCGGTCTCCAAGGACAAAAACCTCAAATTAGGCAACTTCTCTAGATTAACCATTGGATCTTGCTTGAACGAACTCCTATTCAACCTTAATTTGATAAGGCTTGCTGGTAGAAATTCTAGGCTGTGATGGAGTGAACCACTCAAAAATGCTTTGGTGAGATCTCGGCACCTTGAAAGTGCTTCCAAATTTGGAAATGAATCTCCAATTGCCATTGCCATTTTCAGGGAACGGAGACGGCCTAATGCAAAACAGGGAGACTTTAACAACACCTCACATTCCTCTTTTGTATCAATGCATGTGGATAAACTTCGAAGATTTGTCATTTGCATCACTGCATCTTTTTTTATTAAACACTTCCCTTCTACAGCTGTCAGTGTCTCAAGATTTTTTAATGAATCCAATCGAAGGCCTACAACCCCCAAACTCAAACTCAGTAACAAATGTCTCAAACTCTCCAATTTGCACACTTCATCGGTTAACCTTATCTCAAAATTATCTCTCAGATCAAGCGTGCACAAACTCCTCAAATTACTGATGGAGGCTGGTAAGGCTGCATACCTTAATTCAGTGTGTCTTAATCCAAGGTATCTCAAATGAATCAGGTTACCTATTTCTTTAGGTAAATAACCGCAAGCTTGCCCCACACTCTCAATGTTCAAAACTCTAAGCAATCTAAAACTCTTAAAAATAGATATTCCATGTTTCTTTGTCATTATATAACTTCCATATTCAAAATAAAATAAAAGAGAACGGAGTCGAAAATCACCTCTTTCTAGGTGACGCTTATATATATCATGCGCGGCCTCGTGAGCATGAACAACAATAGCAATTCTGCGCGATTGACCTGTCATACTGGAGGAAGATGTCTCTGCTGCTACAGCTCCTGCATATTCGAGGAAATTTTCTTCCTTTGCCTTTGATATACACATATCTCTCACAAGATCATGCATGCGGCAAAGTTTGATACCAATTCCTGTGTGGTCCCTTTGGCTCACTTGAATCATGCATCTGCTAACAAGCTCTTCCAAATATTGTTCTGCTCTGTCTTCAATTGTTTCGTCTCCTTCTCCTTGTGTTGGTGGCAATACGAAGCCTTCGGCAATCCACAGTCTGATCAATGTCTTCTTCTTGATCTGCCAATCCTCTGGAAATTGGGAGAGATAGAGGAAGCATGGCTTCAAGTAAAAAGGAAAATCGTGGTAACTCAAAGCTAATATTCCATAAACTCCTCCATATGGATGATTCTTTTCTAACCTGGCAAACTGTGCATTGATGTTTCTTTGCACCATTTTCCATTGTTGGACGGGCTTTGCTGCCAATATGCCTCCAATTACAGCGATTGCTAAGGGCAATCCCCCACATTCTTTCACCATCTGCCTCCCCAACTTTTCTTGTTCATTCTCAATGATCGCATCTTTAGGGAATGCCTTCTTGCTGAGCAGTTCCCAACCTTCATCCTCATTCAACAATGGTGGTTCTAGTGGTGCACTCCTTGGATCAGCATAAGAAGCCACATCTTTTATACGAGTAGTGAATAAAATTTTGCTTCCTTTCTTCCCGTTTGGAAAAGCATGTTTTAAACTATCCCATGCTTCATTTTTCCAAATGTCATCAAGAACCACCAGGTACCGCTTCTCTTTTAAAGCATCATTCAGTGTTTCAACAAGCTCTTCCTCTTTCATCTTTTCCAATAGAGATCTAAATACTAGCTCTGTGTTCATCCGTTTGTTCTCTGATTCTGAAGCCATTCTCTCTTCAAGCTTTGACTTGTCTTTACCGGATGCAACATCCATTAGAATCCCAGTTAGCACATCTCTAGTGGAGAGCTGCTGAGATATGAAGGTCCATGAATGACACTCAAAGTGTTTCTTGACATGAATGTCATTATATACTTTCTTGGCAAGGACGGTTTTACCCAGCCCTCCCATTCCAACTATAGAAACAACACGGACTCGTTCTTCCTCCGCCATCAGTTGAGCTTTAAGATCTTTGGTGACTCCTTCAAAGCCGATGAAATGCTCTTCCTCTTCACGAGGATATGACCTTCTCATTCTCCTTTGCATATCACCGTCTCTCTCGGTATCAAATTTGATGCCATAAGTCTGCATACTTGCAGTAATATCCCCAATTGTAGTTCGGATGGTTTTAATCTCTTTCCCTATCTGGCGTAAATTAGGAGCCTTGGTGAACTTGTTGATGAAACCGCATGCTCCTCCTCTAGCTCTTGCAAATTTAAGAATAAAGGTGTCAATGAGATCCTCAGAATCGTAGGCAACACCTCTGATTTCGGATAGCCAGTTGCGTACACGTTCATCTTGATCTTGCCTTCGGTCTGCATCTTTTAAGAAACAGTGCATCCTCTTCAGTTCATCCTGCAGGCGGTTGACTTCTGGTTTCACAGTCCTCAGAAAATCTGCTTCGTGAATGAGCAAACCAGCTGTTCTTTCGATAGCCAAAGAAACAACTGCGTCAACCATTCTTCTTTTTATTCTTTGTAAAGCGGCAAGCAAAGCTCACAAAATTTGTAGTCTGTTAGATATAATAGATCTCAATTTGTAAACAAGCTAATTTGTCTTTCTTTTGATCAATGGAAAACAAATTAAGATAAAGTGGACAATTCGGATTAATTATAAATTAAATTGGGACCTTCGGTTGTGATTCCTTTCTTTCCCACAAATTCCTCTAAAAAACACAAATAATAATCAAAATTTATCTTACAGGTGTCGATTCAATCAAAAGCAAAAGCACAAGCACAAGCAAAAACAAAAGCTAAAGCTAAAGCGAAAGGAAAAGACTTCTTGAACGCGCCATGATACTTTTCTTTAATAGAATACTTTTCTTGCTTATTAAGATCTGCTAAGTGGTTCAGGAGCTGATCGCAGTATTTTTAGAAATACTGATATGAAAAATAATTTGTTATAGTGGAGTCCTGATTTTTAGAAAGTTTGTTTCGTTTTTCTGCTATGGAAGTGGAGTCCTGATTAATTGCTATTTTTCAGTTGTGTTAGCAGGTATTTAATAAATCTGTTATGAAGCTCATATATTTAAATTTGAAGTTAAAGTTTAATAAAATCGTAGACTTTCCAATTCAATGATTCTTCTTGCTTTTAATATTTTTAACATTAGTATCAGAGCCCATTTTTCCTTAAGAGACATGTGAGAGACTTATGAAACTATTTTTTTGAGTGTTCACAACCAAATTCACTCTACCATGGATGGTGAGAATTCTTTCTCAGCCATGACTTTACCAATATTTGATGGAGAAAACTACAAGTATGGGCAGTAAAAATGGAAGATTACTTGGATGCGTGTGATTTGTGGGAAACTGTTGAGGAAAGATTATGAAGTATCTACTCGTAGATATCGGTTTTTGAGTCAGCCTAAATCAGAGTTATCTAATAATGATTAGATGCCTATTGACAGTCAAAAAAATTAAAAGTAATGATTTTCTTATCAAATTTGTTTTTTAGAGTAAAATATAAAAAAATAATAAAAAATATATTAAAAATTAAATTTGAAAAATGGAGTTTGAAAATTATAGTATTTTTAGTTAGATTTATAAATAAATAAAAAAAATTTTGGCCGCGTCGGCGCGCTGCGGCAACTCGCAGGCACAGCGTTGCTCGTGTGCGGGCAATGCGCGGGGCGTCTCTCTGAACGTTGCTGCTAGTCCGTGCGCCCGACGCCGGTCGCACGCACTGATGGGCATCGGTCGCCCCCCAGTCTGCTGAAACGTGATTTTTGCCCATTTTTCTATTTTTTCTTGATTTTTTTGACTTTTCACCATATTTTCCGGATTTTTTAATGTTAATTCCTTTTTTGAACCCAAATTAAGGAAATTTCAATAAAAATTCAATTTTCTTGCTTAATTAATAATTTTTTTCATTTTTATTCATTTAAATAAAAAATTTAGAAAGAAGAATAAAGGGGGACGCTCTTTTGATAAAAAATCTTTATTTTTCTTTTCTTCTTCTTCTCAAAGATTTCTCTTTACATTCTTTTTATTTTTTTTTCTCCAAATAAAAAAATTTTTAAGGTTAAAAATTTAATTTTTAATCAAAAATTTTTTCTTGAGACAAAAAAATCATTCTTTGTTCTTGAGATTTATTTTTTTTATCAATTATAATTTTTTAAAATAAAGAAAATAATTCTTTATTCTTGAAAATTAAATTTCTTTTCTTCCATTTTTTTACAATTTTAAGCAATAATCATATTTGAGACAAAAAAATCAGTTTTTTATTCTTGTGAATTAATGTCTTTTCTTCTACTTTTTTTAAGCAATTTTCTTTTGAAATAAAATTTTTATTTTTATTTTTATTTTTGTAATGGCCGTAAATGTGCCCTAGAAGCTTTGACCTAATTTGGTAAGTGAGTGGAATGGCATGTATAGTTTGGACTCAATTGAAAGAAAGGAAGGACTTGATTGCTTTTGCTTTTCATGCATTTTTTTTCTTTAAACTTTTCTTTTCACCTCTAATTCATTCATTTATTCAATTTTTTTTTAAATCTCATATAACATGTATATCATGTAACATATCATGTTCCTCTTCTTGGACCATTCAGCCCTACTTAGGGTTCTACTCTAACATTTTAGCTTTCATGCACATATTACTTATTATACTAAATTAAGCTTCAATTCATAGGTATGTACCATTTAATTTCATTTAAACACTAGGTATACCTCAAATATACCTAAGTATACCATCATATCACATTATGTCCAACACTTATACTTAGTTTTATTTCATTTTAATCACTCTAATTAGCTTAGTTACTCTCTCTAAATTCAATTATCACCTCAATTTCAATTATACATACATTTTACACATAGTAACTATACAAACATAATGGAAAACCCTAATTTTTCAAAAGAAATTCATGGATAATGTAATCACAAATCTCATATCCATGCTATAAGCTCTTCAAGCTCCTCAATTCTTGCCTTTGGCCCTTGAAAAGCCATTTCCCTCAAAATTCCTCATCATGGCTGAAATTTGAACACAAATAAACATCAATTAATTTTTTTCTTTTATCAAATATAATCTCATAAATATACTCTAAACACCCTATAGTACTTATAAAAACCATTAAATCAATTTAAAACACTAAATTCCCTTACCTCCATTGAGATGGCCCAATTCCCCTTGGAAGGACTAAGGGACGCTACGCTACACTAAACATGTTATACACTACACTAAGCATGCATTTAACATACTAATTACCTTGTTAATTCATCTTGCTTGTATCTTGTTAACATTACTATACCATTTTAGAATACACTATGATTGCAAGCCATGCATTTCACTACACTACATATTCCACTAGTTCACTTTAGTTCTATATTACAAAATACAGTTTTACTTTACATATATTACAAAAAGAATAGCTATACAAAATGGAGCTTCAACTAAACAAAACTTTACACTTAAGAGGACACTTCCTGCTCCTATGATGGCCTGCAGAACTCCTTTAAAATAAAGTCAGCTCCAATCCACAACCTACACGAGAGACAAACACCCGTGTTAAGCGATAACGCTTAGTGGGGATGTAAACACAAGCACTAACACGATAATCACAAAGCACTATGCAAATAAGAACATGCTTAACACACATGGCATATCATGTACACTCACTAAATCAATATTACACTAGCATGCCAATATACTGTAGTTCATGTTAATTACAAATCATATATTGTCTATAATATTCACTTCACCATGTCAATGAAGAACAATAAGTCATTATCAATCAACAATAATGTACACTGCCCATTAGTCACTACGCTAAGCCATTTGTAGGCTCACTGGACTATCACTAATTCAATAGCATGGCATAAGTATCACACTATCATTAAGAACAATAATTCCAATACATATTTATCACGAACACATACAAATTCTTTGTCATTCACTAATAGCCTGTATAGTCTTAGAGATGGATATGGGAACACTATTCAATAAACACTAGAGACCGAGGTCTCGAACACTAATCACTGGATACCCATTGGTATCAATCACTAGACACCCATCGGTGTCACACTAGCAGCCGCAAATCACTAGCCCTTCATAAGCATGCTTATTTATCCATGACCCGACTACAGGCTTAAAGGTATATTCATTCGTTCGTTATACATGCATAATCTTGGCACCATTCATTCACATGTCATTGTTCATTCTCATAATATTACTCATTCGCATGCATAAATCCAAGCACATAAGTTAACTTATCACATTTAGTTATTTCGCATAGGGATGCAATCAAGCTTAGTTAGGCTATCATGCATTTCTAGTTCGCATATTCACCTTAATTATACACATAATAACTTCATTTTTATATTGAATAATGCTCATACAATGAGATCATCATTAATAGTTATAACCTCATCAATTGGAAGTCCAAACAATTAAGGGTTGAGTTGCCAAACTAGGTAGGTCACGGTCACAACCATTCTGGTTGCCACCGTGACATACTGCACTTCAAAACAGAATGCAATCCGAGAGGGGGTCACGATCACAACCATTCTGGTTGCCACCGTGACATACTAAATCCTCAAAACAGAATGTAGTTTGTGGTACTCATGGTCATAACCACTTTGGTTGCCACCGTGACATACCACCAACTCACGGGCAGAATGCATTTCTAGGGTATGTCACGGTCACAACCAATCTGGTTACCACCGTGACATACCACACACTCAAAATAAAATGCTCATTTTGACACCTCACGGTCACAACCAATCTGGTTGTCACCGTGACCCATGCCAAATTTGCCTTTGCACAGCTGTGCTTTACTAAAACACAACTGTGCTATTTCTCATACTTTACATTCTTGCACTCTCTATCATTTGGCAACCCTTCCACAATCACACACACTTCTTGCCTCTTTAATACACATGCCATGACATACAATTAACCACTAACATACATCTTTCCACATTCATTGTTCAATTTAATCAATCAAACATGCAAAGTTCTTAATCACTTAATCACTTGAACACACTACTAGTTTTCACTATTTCACTTGTCACATTGAGCATACAATGCTTACACTAATCAATACAAGTCAATATCACTATATTGGTTCCAATGGTCACTATTCACTGGTTCACTTTTCAATATAACAATAACACATTCAATATCACATATCAATAACAAATATCCTAACACATCAATACACATAAATTCCTAACCTCTTGGAGCACTCCTTCCTTTACTCTTCTATATCACTTTCTCCTTACCCTTGGCAGCCCTACTTGCTTCTTCATCTCACATACACATACAACACATACAAATTCATGAGGCTATATCCATACCTCAATCATCAAAATCAGAATTAGAAAAAGATGAAGAAGATAACTATATGCTAACATACCTTTCTAGCCCTTTTTACACAATCTTCTAAACTATCACTATCCACTCTTAGATCTTCATGGCAAAAGAGAGCAAATGAAAGGGAAACGAAAAAGGAGAGTGAGCTTGAGAGAAAGAGAGAGAGGGGCCGGCTCAAGGTAAGCAAAATACAGACTTCTACCCACATCTCCACCTCATGCTTGCATGCAAGTATGAGGTGTCCAACTCCCACTATCCTACACAAGGTGGCCGGCCACAGCAAAGCCACAAGGATTCCACTATTTCCTTGATTAAGCTTAATTAAGTTTACTTAACTAACCTAATCCACTACTTAACATTAATCTTGCAAATTACAATTCAGCCACTACAATACTTTATTTCTTTTCAATTAAGTCCCTAGTTTCATATTTCAATCAAGTCCAATATTATAAATCCTAATTGTCATGCACACTTTTACACTAATACCACTCATTTCTACTAGGGCACTTTCGGGGTGTTACATCCATTTTGTGGGCATACCCTTTAATCTTTGATTTTTCTTATTTTTAATCTATCAAATGGATACTAGAGTTTGCTATGATCTTGTAGAGGGGATGAATTATATTTAGAATACTTGAACTTAGCAAGAAACCAAGCAAGAATGAAAGGAAATTGAAAGAAAATGGAGGAGGGAGCACTTCGGCCAACTAAGGGAAGGAGAAGAGCAGAAAAGGGATAAGGATTATGCACCCGCCAATTGCCATCGATTGCTTTTATGGTGGCCCAAATTGGTCCAACCAATAGTTCAACCAATGATCCAACCTATAAAACCCAATTGCACTTTTAAGCCCATTTGTCTCTTTTTCTATGGTTTTCTCATTTTTTAACTCCAAATCACTTCAAATTTGATTTCATAATTCATATCTTATAAAACTATGCTGTACACAAAATTTTAGCCCAATCAGAATCCATTTTCGATCCGGTTCAATCAAGTCGGTCCGGTTCAATAATTATCAATGTTCTCAAAAAATTACCTTTTCACTACCAAAAATTATACATATCATTTAGAGCCTATCTAGAAATTCTTGCAATTTATAAAGATCATTTACTATTTTTAAAGTTTTGATCAAATTTTCAGTCAACCAGAATATTATTCAAACTGAAATCATATTTTTTTTCTTACCGTTTAAACTTAATTCCTCATAAAAATGACTCTATAATTCTTAACACATCTTCATTAGAATCAAACAATATTTTGGGGTCAATCAGAAATTATTTCTTAATCTGGTAATTATTTACCAGTCCGATAGTCCAATTTTTAGTATCACCAAAATTAAATTTTTCATTACCATATGATTCTACTCATCAATACGAGTATGTTCATATTTTTAATTTATTTTTCTGAGGTCCGTAGCATCCTTTACGATCCGTGCAACTCCCAGTCAATCTAGTTACTATTCACACCGAAACCGCAACTTTCTTTTATTTTTGATTTTTGAGGCCCTATTTGACTTTGATTTCACTCTAAATTTTAATCGTGACATATATTTTCCAATAATCAAATAAAAAAAAATTTGGCTCTAGGATATACTATTCATCGTGGTGTCATTATTCACTGTCGAAAAATACTATTCACAGCTAATCCGGTATTGGGGCCACTACATGTAACCCTTGTCGCCGCTCGTGGGGAAGTTCGGTGTGCTCATAGCACATCAAAGACCTTTTGCATCATTAAGCCTCGTCCCATGAAAATCCTCTGCTCCTCTTTTCCTTAACAATTCAATTGGAGCCTTAGGAGCAGTCAACCTATCAACCACTTGCAATAACCCTTGTACTAATGCTGGATCCATACCAACTCCTCTATTTGCACCCACAGCTGGTGCAGGTTCCTGTGCAGGCTTATCCTGTCTCACTGGATCACCTCCTCTGATCGGACTATCTCTACGACCCATATAGACACTGTCCATTGTGTCGCCCATATACTCACTTGGATCCGATTCCATACAAACACTACAAAACACAAGACATCTGCATTAGGCCACTATACAAAACTGACTCTCATGCATAGACTCGACTCTACACTCAAACAATCACAACATAACCCAGAACCACCAAACCAGTGCTCTGATACCAAGCTGTAACACCCTGCCATCCCCGTTGGAAGGATACCGGAGTGCCACGCGAGCAAACACATATAAACGAATCCATATACACATGTATAAATAAAAACCAAATGAGATTTAAAGAAACTTTTATTCATATAATAGTAAATCCTTTTTACATATAACATATATCAATATCGTTTTACAAAAAGAGGCTCGTAAGCAAATACATAAACAAAAATAATATTTGTTCCTTTACAAAAGATTTACTTTGCTATATACAAGCCATATACAAAAATTACAGCGGAAGACTTCAAATAACTTCATTCAAAAAGACTCCTAGTGGCCGACCTGCAGATATCCGACTCTGAACCGAACTCGCCACCTGCACGGGAAAAGAGCCCGTGCTAAGCGATAACGCTTAGTGGGGAGGAACAAAACAAATGCACAATATACATATACAAAAATAATACAATGTGAGCAATTAAGTATACAATTCATAATTCTCATCATTCTAGGTATACAGATTCAAGGTGCATAATAAGGCTAAGCAAGAATTCATATACGTTATATACTTATAATCGTGATCAAAAATACATTTCAACCTATGCATCACATTCAAACATATAGCCTGATTAGTCTAAAATACTCTCTAGAAGTGGATGCGGTCATTTGGATACTGATAGAACACAGTATCCCAAGCATATAGAGACATAAGTCTCAAACATGTACTTTTCATATAGAGACCGAAGTCTCGCATTTAAATCCATATAGACCCATACAGGATCGAAACAAGGATCCAAACGGACCCAAGTATTACGTTTTATCATATAGCAGCTGCACACACACACTGACCTAAGTAAGCGCTTACTTATCCACTACTATGACTATTCAGGCTTAAAACTCATCTCAACATATCAAGCACCAATATCAATATGAGAATTGAAAATAATACTGATTTATAGTCCATGTATACAGGTATACTGATCACATTTAAAACAAGTATCTATAATTATTAAATATAACTAAATGTAAATACATATTTCATGTATACATGTGTCTAGATCAAATTCAGAAACAATTAAATACATCCAGTATCATTTATTGGAGACAGAAGTACAAATAATTCACATTCAAGTCAAGTTATGTTCATGTAAAATATAAACTAGTAAATTATGTACATTAATTATTTAATCAAGTATACAACTCAATATTAAGTAATTATTAATTTCAATACAGATTTTAAACTCAAACATTTATCATGTAGTGCAAAAACTCTTGAAATCAGAAATAAAAATCATATTTTTAGGAAACAAGGCAGCAGGGAAGACTGGTCACGAGACACCCATGCAGTGGTGTCTCGTGACGCAGCTTCACGCGAGCGCCAGGCAGAAGAGCAGGCGGTCACGGCGTGACCACCAGTCACATCTCGTGACGCCTGAGAGGGGAAGGAGAAGAATCACAAGAACACGCAGGGGAGCAGGCGAGGTCGCGAGGCATGATGCTCCATCACGTCGCGACTACCCAAAGGGTGGAAGGTCACGGCGTGATGCTTCATCACGCCACGTGACTTCCCAAAGGAGGGAGGTCACGGCGTGATGCCTCATCACGTCACGTGATCTTCCTCTCACAGTTCTTCATCTTCTCCAAACTTCTCAGAATTCCAGAAAATGTAAAAACCAGAAAGAAATCGTAAAAAAAAAAACAGAGTGTAACTCAAAACTCAAATCCCAATTTGTCTAAATCCAATTTTCATGCAAAAATCATGCTAACACGTACCTTTAAGTCTTCTGAGCACAATTACAGCAATTTCACTCACAGTATTTACATTTTCATATAATTACAGTAAATAAACAGAAAGAGACACAAACCAGAGTTTCACATTCTATACTTGTATAAACATCTCATTTGCATGTTCATGTCATTCTTTTTCTACTGAAATTATATCAACAACATTACGTAACTCTAGCATTTCCATATACAAACACACACATAGACACATTAATACCAAAACTGGAAACAGGATCCAAAATGAGAAAAACAGACACTCCCAAACCTGTTACTGAAGTTCCAAAATGTCCACTTGCACTCTCAGTCCACAATCTTCTCTTTCCCTTTATCTTTCCTCTTCTCTTCAACAGATTACATGAACCAACAATTAAACCCAGTATCAAACCAAGGAAACAGCAATGAACAATCTTTAAACAGAGAAGATGGAGAACCAAACTCACCTTCTGAACTTCAAAGCTTAAAACCCAAACTCAAAACATATGAACATGTACATGCAAACAGAAAAGAGGAACCGAAAAAAGAAGAGATTCAGAGTGGTAAATGTGAGAGAGAGAGAGAGCAAGAGAGAGAAAACTCCACGCCTCTTGTTTTCCCAGGAAGCTAAGAATTTCCCAGACTTCTCTTTTCCCTCACCCACATGCACTCACTCACTCTCCACCTGGCACACATGCACATGAATCACGATCCACTTATTCCAAAATACTAACAGATCCTCCAAAACTTCTCACAGGTCCTTAATAATTCCTTTTTACTCACTAAACTAAAATCTGCAAAATAAATACTTTTATTTCTTTGTAATTAAATCCTCTTTCACTTGCAAATTACCCCAATTACCCTTAAATGTCCATTTAAAATTACTAATTTCCAATTAAGCCACTTATGGGGTGTGACAACTCTCTCCTCCTTAAGAAAATTTCGTCCTCGAAATTTCCTTGCTTATCCAAACACATCTCAAATACCAAAACCGAAACGAAACAAAACTTAACATATAAACACTTACCCGAAGGTCCTGCAGCAACAGTCGCATCTCTAGCAATCATAGCATAACCTCTATACTGATTATGATCCTCTGTAGCACCAGGTCGTTGCACTGTCTCTGATGGTGCTCTCGGAGCTCTACTTCCCTCGCGATTGCTTTGGATAACATTGGATCTTCTGCTCTCTTGCTGATTCTGGTCCGCTTGTCGATCAGGGCAAAATGCAAACCGATGTTCCATACTTCCACACTTGAAACATGCCCCAGTGATCTTGCGACACGTACCCCAATGGTACCTATGACAATGCTCACACTCTGGTGCTCGGTTTCCCTTGCTAGCATGCGGTGCCACACTACCTATTTCTGAAGGCACCTGAACAGACCCTCTATTTCCTTGCTCAACTGGAGCACCCTTAGACTTCTTAGTACTCGCAACTCCCCCTTCTAGTGCTCTCCTCTTCTGTGCCATTTTCTGTTTAATCTCCTCAGATTCCTCTAACTTCATTGCTGCAGCCACAAGCTGATAATATCCCACTGGTTGCAAGACTATCATTGCAGACAAAGGACCTCTGTACACCTCACGAAGTCCCTCAAGAAAATGTCTACATCTGAACTCACCAGTCAACAACTGCTCGGGCACATACTTACTCAGCCTATTGAACTCCTTGTCATATTCACTCACTGTCATGCCCCGCTGCTTCAAACTGATAAACTCTCTCCACTTGGCCTCTTGGTATGCCTTTGTTATATACTTTTGCTCAAACTCTTGCTTGAAATACTCCCATGTCAATTCAGCTGGTCGCTGCGGATTCCTCATCACAAGCTCCCACCAATCATAGGCTGGTCCCTGAAGCAACGATATAGCACACGAAGCTCTCTGATCTGCGGGACATCTAATCTCTTGTAGAATTCTACCTACTCTCTTGAGCCAAAACTCAGCCACATCTGATTCGTCTAAGGCAGTCCCATGAAAATCCTCTGCTCCTCTTTTCCTTAACAATTCAATTGGAGCCTTAGGAGCAGTCAACCTATCAACCACTTGCAATAACCCTTGTACTAATGCTGGATCCATACCAACTCCTCTATTTGCTCCCACAGCTGGTGCAGGTTCCTGTGCAGGCCTATCCTGTCTCACTGGATCACCTCCTCTGATCGGACTATCTCTACGACCCATATAGACACTGTCCATTGTGTCGCCCATATACTCACTTGGATCCGATTCCATACAAACACTACAAAACACAAGACATCTGTATTAGGCCACTATACAAAACTGACTCTCATGCATAGACTCGACTCTACACTCAAACAATCACAACATAACCCAGAACCACCAAACCAGTGCTCTGATACCAAGCTGTAACACCCTGCCATCCCCGTTGGAAGGATACCGGAGTGCCACGCGAGCAAACACATATAAACGAATCCATATACACATGTATAAATAAAAACCAAATGAGATTTAAAGAAACTTTTAATCATATAATAGTAAATCCTTTTTACATATAACATATATCAATATCGTTTTACAAAAAGAGGCTCGTAAGCAAATACATAAACAAAAATAATATTTGTTCCTTTACAAAAGATTTACTTTGCTATATACAAGCCATATACAAAAATTACAGCGGAAGACTTCAAATAACTTCATTCAAAAAGACTCCTAGTGGCCGACCTGCAGATATCCGACTCTGAACCGAACTCGCCACCTGCACGGGAAAAGAGCCCGTGCTAAGCGATAACGCTTAGTGGGGAGGAACAAAACAAATGCACAATATACATATACAAAAATAATACAATGTGAGCAATTAAGTATACAATTCATAATTCTCATCATTCTAGGTATACAGATTCAAGGTGCATAATAAGGCTAAGCAAGAATTCATATACGTTATATACTTATAATCGTGATCAAAAATACATTTCAACCTATGCATCACATTCAAACATATAGCCTGATTAGTCTAAAATACTCTCTAGAAGTGGATGCGGTCATTTGGATACTGATAGAACACAGTATCCCAAGCATATAGAGACATAAGTCTCAAACATGTACTTTTCATATAGAGACCGAAGTCTCGCATTTAAATCCATATAGACCCATACAGGATCGAAACAAGGATCCAAACGGACCCAAGTATTACGTTTTATCATATAGCAGCTGCACACACACACTGACCTAAGTAAGCGCTTACTTATCCACTACTATGACTATTCAGGCTTAAAACTCATCTCAACATATCAAGCACCAATATCAATATGAGAATTGAAAATAATACTGATTTATAGTCCATGTATACAGGTATACTGATCACATTTAAAACAAGTATCTATAATTATTAAATACAACTAAATGTAAATACATATTTCATGTATACATGTGTCTAGATCAAATTCAGAAACAATTAAATACATCCAGTATCATTTATTGGAGACAGAAGTACAAATAATTCACATTCAAGTCAAGTTATGTTCATGTAAAATATAAACTAGTAAATTATGTACATTAATTATTTAATCAAGTATACAACTCAATATTAAGTAATTATTAATTTCAATACAGATTTTAAACTCAAACATTTATCATGTAGTGCAAAAACTCTTGAAATCAGAAATAAAAATCATGTTTTTAGGAAACAAGGCAGCAGGGAAGACTGGTCACGAGACACCCATGCAGTGGTGTCTCGTGACGCAGCTTCACGCGAGCGCCAGGCAGAAGAGCAGGCGGTCACGGCGTGACCACCAGTCACGTCTCGTGACGCCTGAGAGGGGAAGGAGAAGAATCACAAGAACACGCAGGGGAGCAGGCGAGGTCGCGAGGCGTGATGCTCCATCACGTCGCGACTTCCCAAAGGGAGGAAGGTCACGGCGTGATGCTTCATCACGCCACGTGACTTACCAAAGGAGGGAGGTCACGGCGTGATGCCTCATCACGTCACGTGATCTTCCTCTCACAGTTCTTCATCTTCTCCAAACTTCTCAGAATTCCAGAAAATGTAAAAACCAGAAAGAAATCGTAAAAAAAAAAACAGAGTGTAACTCAAAACTCAAATCCCAATTTGTCTAAATCCAATTTTCATGCAAAAATCATGCTAACACGTACCTTTAAGTCTTCTGAGCACAATTACAGCAATTTCACTCACAGTATTCACATTTTCATATAATTACAGTAAATAAACAGAAAGAGACACAAACCAGAGTTTCACATTCTATACTTGTATAAACATCTCATTTGCATGTTCATGTCATTCTTTTTCTACTGAAATTATATCAACAACATTACGTAACTCTAGCATTTCCATATACAAACACACACATAGACACATTAATACCAAAACTGGAAACAGGATCCAAAATGAGAAAAACAGACACTCCCAAACCTGTTACTGAAGTTCCAAAATGTCCACTTGCACTCTCAGTCCACAATCTTCTCTTTCCCTTTATCTTTCCTCTTCTCTTCAACAGATTACATGAACCAACAATTAAACCCAGTATCAAACCAAGGAAACAGCAATGAACAATCTTTAAACAGAGAAGATGGAGAACCAAACTCACCTTCTGAACTTCAAAGCTTAAAACCCAAACTCAAAACATATGAACATGTACATGCAAACAGAAAAGAGGAACCGAAAAAAGAAGAGATTCAGAGTGGTAAATGTGAGAGAGAGAGAGAGCAAGAGAGAGAAAACTCCACGCCTCTTGTTTTCCCAGGAAGCTAAGAATTTCCCAGACTTCTCTTTTCCCTCACCCACATGCACTCACTCACTCTCCACCTGGCACACATGCACATGAATCAGGATCCACTTATTCCAAAATACTAACAGATCCTCCAAAACTTCTCACAGGTCCTTAATAATTCCTTTTTACTCACTAAACTAAAATCTGCAAAATAAATACTTTTATTTCTTTGTAATTAAATCCTCTTTCACTTGCAAATTACCCCAATTACCCTTAAATGTCCATTTAAAATTACTAATTTCTAATTAAGCCACTTATGGGGTGTGACAGGATAGCTGTCTTTAGGGCAAGCCTTGTTTAAGTCCGTAAAGTCCACACATATTCTCCACCTTTCATTAGCTTTTTTAACCAAAACCACATTAGACAACCAGTATGGATAGAAAACTTCACGGATAAATCCATTTTTCAGTAGGATATCCATTTCCTTCGTTATTATTATCTGTCTTTTTAGAGCGTAGTTCCTCTTTTTTTGCTTTATAAGCTTATAGTCCGTGTTGATATTTAGTGAGTAACAGGCGAACACATTTACAAATTTCTCCAAAACTACAATAAGTGCTGCCATTTGCTCCCGTTTCTTTCCTGCCCTAATTTTAACTATCTTGCCCTGTGCTAGCTCGACTTCCTGTAATAAATCTAATGGCTCAGCTTTCCGAGCATCATTGGGGGAACATCCAAGGCATCCAATGGGAGTGCTTGGTTTTCTTCTTTCAACATTGTAACATATGTTTCTCGATCCACTTTCAAATATTCTCGAAGCACTGCAATACCTCTCGAGGTGAGAAATTTTAGCAATAGTTTTCGCAATGAAATGTATGCATCCACCCCAGCTAGTAATGGCCTTCCAAAATGACACTGTAAGCTAGTGGAATGTCCACGACCATGAAACTACTAGTACATGTACGAACCACCTTGTTATCCCTAATCTGTAAAGATAATTTCTCTGATCCTTCTATCTTGACCGGCTGACCAGATATCCCAATGAGTGGGGTAGACACTGGTTCCAAGATGTTGCTAGACATTTTTAATGCCTTATACGCCTGCAAGGTGATGAGCTTGACCGCATTACTCATGTCTATCAAAATTCGCTGGACTAAATAGACCTGAATTAGGGCCTCCACCACTAAAGAGTCCGTGTGCGATTGTCTAACATGATCGCCATCCACATCCGAGAACCTCACTTCGTAATTCATTATGGGAGAATTAGAGTCCAAGGAGAACACCTCTTTCGCTTTCCTTTTTCTTTTATTATCAAAAATGTCATAATATTTACCACTCACAATAACATATATTGCACCGGTTGGAGCCTTCTTATTTGTGCTGGCTCTATTATCCTATCTCCGAGGTGAACGAGATCAATCTTTGCCTTTATCATTCTTAACAAATGGGGTGAATTTGCCCTTCCTAACTGAAAATTTGATCTCCCTTTTGAGCTGAATGAAATCATCTATCTCGTGACCTTTATCCCCGTAAAAAGCATAATAGAGGCTTTAATCTCTGTTAGAGCTTTCCCTCATAGGTCTTGGCCAGTTTACCCAATTGTTCTCCTTCATCCACTTTAAAATTTAAGACTTTGTGGCATTTAAGGGTGTCTACCTATCATCATTCTGATCCCCAAATTGCGCTGATACTACAAAAACTCGGTTTAAGCTACTTGACTCCTGATTTCTTGAATCATTTCTCCCATTGGCTCGCTTATGGCCCAATCTTTATGAGTCCCTACTATCTTTATTCTAAGAGCTATGGTGGAGGCGATGTGCCTCATCCATCTTGATGTATTTATGACCTCGGTAAATAAGCTCAGTAAAATCACTGGGTGGCTTTTTACTCAGTGAGTTACTGAAATCCTAGCACCGGGTGTTACATATCAGGGCGTTGTTGGCTATCTCTAAATTCAGATTCTAAATATCCATTGCTACAATATTGAACCTTTCCACATAGGCTCTTAATATCTCCCCTTTATCCTGCCGAACTAAGTTGAGATCAGCTGAGACCTTCATGGATCGAATAGATACCACAAACTTCACAATAAACATATCACTAAACTGTTCAAAACTTTCAATAGAGTGTTTGAAAAAATTTAGGAACCAAATCTGGGCGGACTCTGTAAGCGTTTATGGGAAGATCTTACACAGAGCAGCATCATCTGAGGTGTGGACAAGCATAGTGTGATAAAATTGATCCAAATGAGCTCAGAGATCAGTACTACCATTATACTTAGGCAATTCGGTAACCTGATTTTGGGGAATGGAGTAGCTAAAATCTCCTTGGCTAGTAGTGATATGAAACTGCTTTGATACTGCAGCGTATTTTAGTTTTGATACTTCTGCATCCGTTCCTCAAAAAGCTTCTCAAACTAATATGAGGTGATATTATAGAACCCTGGGCTAATGCAGGAGGAAAAGCTAGTGGGATAGGTGTGGTGGCCAGTGGAGCTGGCGAAAAGAGCTGTGTGGGAGCTGGAGGAAGTGGTGTTTGGGTAGGTGCTTCAGGGACAGGTGTTTGGGCTGCCACTGCAGCTAGAATGGTTAAAAAGGCTTGAGCTATTTGTGGGGTAAGGCCAGGGATGGCTGGGATAGGGACAAGTTGAGGAGCTGGATTTTGTGTGTGGTAAAAAGGTTATTGAGCTGGTACAGTGGAACTAGCTCATACTGAACCGGTGGAGGTTGTATTGATTATCCAAATAACTAAATTGGAGGTGACTAGATTAATGGAGGTTGAATTGGTAGAGGTTCATTTGCCGGAGGGGCAACAACATTAGTCAAGTTGGGGAAGAGATCCATTGAGAAAATCTGAAAATTTCCATGCTCAATGCACCAAATGATGACTGTCCAAAAATTTTGGACTGGCTAGTTAGAGAAGTCACCTGAAAACACAGAATTTCGGCGAATTTTTTGATTAAGGATACTCCGATAGTCAATTCAGAAAAATTGACGAAGGTTAAGGTATTGTAATTAAAAAAGAATCAAGAAGAAAAATGTACCTGAATTCCTTCTTTTATAGAGTTAGAAATTAGTGTTGAAAAAGGAGTCCTCTTCCGCATAGTATATATTCTCCCAATAGGATAGGACTTTGGGAGTTCTAACTGAAGCAAAACTCAAAGACTCTGATTAGATAAGTATATTTCTCTCTCTCTCTCTCTCTCTATATATATATATATATATATATATATATATATATACACACACACACGCACACACACACACACACATACATATATATATATATATATATATATATCAGATAGGATTAATTCTTGATTGGATAAGGTTGATTCCTGATTTGATAAGGTTGAACACGAAAAAATCACGTTGTAATAGAATGAAAGTATCAGAAGGATTCCAACAATTTTGATAACTCACAGAGATGAGCTCTTTCTGAGCTATTAACATATGCCGAGCTGTTATTGAGAGTTTTTTTAGATTATCTCGTCTGTCCAGATTCAGGAGTAAAATGAAGCCGAACTTATAAGAGGAGTGTCCGGTTATCAATTAACATCCCATCTCTATCACATATTCATATTCTTCCATAAACTTGTGATGTGCACCGAACTTAGCAAAGGCCCTCTTCAGCGAGACCCGCTTTTAGGGCTCGAGTGATTGGTTCACGTCTTTTTGATCTTGGATGCCATGAGACATCTTTGAATCCCTACCCAATAGAACACTGGGGAGTTCATCTAGCCTCATGATATCTTTAGGCACCTTTGAAGTATTTTGGAGTCGCCACCCAATTTACGAGAAATTAAAAAAAGATCATATAACCTCTATGGTCTAAACCAGAGATAGTGTTCAGAACTTCACTCTTATTTATGTATTGGTTAATTATAAATGAGTTTTTAAATTCATAAAAATTCTATCTCTCATCTCACATGATTAATGCATTTAATTAAAAAGTGCATTGCAAGTATTCGAAAGCAGTAAATAAAAGCCGTAAAGAAAGCGATAAAAATAAGTAGTAAACAAGCAAAGCACACAATTACAAGAGAAATTAGGACATAATACAATCCCAAATAAAAGATAGCTAGAAAGAAAGTTGGGATGGAATACAATCCCAAATGAAAGTTAAATAATATTGCCCCAAAAATAATTAATTATAAGGGCTCAAAAATATATGAACATAAATTTAAAACAAAACAAACAAAGTGAAAACATGAAAAATGACATATATAAATTGGGACATTCATTTGGGTTAGGAGTATTGGTTCCTTCACGCTCACTTAAAGAGGGATCGAAGAGTTGTTCGATTGTTGGTTTGAAAACCGAGATAAATGATCCCATTTTTTAGAAAATTTAACTTTTCATTTTAATCGTGACATTTTACTTGGCTAAAATGAGGGATATTGGTCCCAATTTTATTAATAAAATTCCAATTTAGTTATAAAAATATTTTTGTAATTTTTTTATCTTACACGTACATAAAATAAAACTATTTTATTTGCAAAGCAAACACAAACACAAATAAGGGATAGAAAAGAACTCACCCAAGCGATGTGGTCTCCTACGCATCATAACCCCTCCGCGTGGTTACGGGTACACTCAAAACAATGCAAATCACATTTAAATCCCCAAACAAAAAATAACATTAAAAAATATTATTAACGATTCTAAAAGTTAATCAAATAAAGGCAAAATAAATACGGGACATGTTAATTTAATATACAAATGATTTACATTCAAAGAGAATTAAAAATAAGTCATGCCAAAAATAAGGATAATGACAATAATAATAAATAATTATGGCATAATAATAATAATAATAATAATAATAATAATAATAATAATAATAATAATAATAATAATAATAATAGTGGTAACAGGGAAGCTATCATAATAATAATAATAATAATAATAATAATAATGATGATGATGAGAAGGATGATGGCAATAGTAATGCAATGATAATAATAATAGTAATAATAATAAGAATAATGGCAACGGAATCACATTGACAAAATTGTGAAGAAAATAGTTGTCATGAAGAAAATAATGGCCACAGGGGCATATTCATCAATAATATGAGAATAATGATAATAACAAAAAATAATCAAGATATTATGACATGCAATAATAACGAAACCTTAATATTTATGATGACAAAAAATTAAGAAATGGAGTGATAAAAAAGGGGGTCCAAGAATGTTTACCCTCATAAATTATAGGTCAGAGAAATAGTGTCTTAATCCGTCCTCTTTGTCGGGATTTGCGGTAATAAACACAAGAAAAACTTGTGAAAATCTAAGTTTTTAAACAAATAAAACTAAAGGAAATAGTTTTGGTGAGATGATCGAACAAAGAAAATTGATTTTCCTTGCTCAAGTCAATCCCATAATGAAATATTTTTAAAGAAAAAGGAGAAGGAAAAAAAACTAAATCTTGAAATCCTAATATTTTTCTTAAAACCTCTCGTCCGCCCTTTGTTCTCTTCAGAGAAAACCTCTTTTTTCTTTTTTGTTTGAAAAAATGCAGCTCCCCCTTGAAATGAAGGCAAATCCCCATTTTGTTTTCCGGTCTTTCCCAAAATGGGAATGGACAAAATATACTTTTAATCTCATTAACTAAAAATAATATAAAAACATGAAACAAACGGAAATAACAGTCTGAAATTTGACCATTTGCAGGTAAAAACGACCGCACAGGGCAGGGGAAACACATGGGGAAGCCCGCAGGTGGGACGCATGAGCTGCGGCCTGGGGGCCGCAGCTCGCGCGCGTGGCATACGCCCTTGGGGCCGCATGCGCTCTGAAACCCCTCCCGAAATCAAATAAAAAATAAGAAATTAAAATAAAAATAAAAATTGTTATAAAATATAAGAAACTATATAGAATAGTGTATGAATAGATTATAAGAGTAAAGGCAATAGAATAAATTTAGAGAAGATTGAGAGAAATGTGAGCATTTTATCCCCACTCAACCATCATACTATTTCATGAAAGATGCCTCTATTTATAGGGCTTAAGTACATAAATTACATTAGAATTCATAAATATACAAGTTACAAACTAAATACATGAGTTACATAAGTTGAAGAGTTGGAGAATTTGGAGAGTTGGAAAGTTAAACTACAAGAAAAATGCTCTTTAACGAAGGGAAATCCGGTCGTTAAAAGTTAAAATCCGGTCGGTAAAAATCCCTTCGTTAAAGGTATAGACGACCGGATTTTGCATCTAGTCGTTAATATCTTTAACGACCGGAATATTTCCGGTCGTTGAAAAGTGATTTTTAGCGACCGGATTTTCCCTTCGCTAATTATATTCACTTTTAACGAAGGGATTTCCGGTCGTTAAAGATACCTTTTAGCGACCAGATTTTCCCTTCGCTAATTGTATTCAATTTCAACAAACGGATTTCCGGTCGTTAAAGATACCTTTTAGCGACCGAATTTTCCCTTCGCTAATTGTATTCAATTTTAACGAAGGGATTTCTAGTCGTTAAAGATACCTTTTAGCGACTGAATTTTTCCTTCGCTAATTATATTCACTTTTAACGAAGGGATTTTTGGTCGTGAAAGATATCTTTTAGCGACCAAATTTTCCCTTCGTTAATTATATTCACTTTCAACGAAAAAATTTCCGGTCGTTAAAAATACTTTGTAGTGACCGAATTTTTATTTCGTTAATTATATTCACTTTTTAACCTTTCATGTCGTTAAAAATACTGTTTTACCGATCGAATTTTCCCTTTACTAATGTTATTCGCTTTCAACGAAGGAATTTTTGGTAGTTGAAGATACTTTTTATCGACAAGGTTTTTCTTTCGCTGTATTCACTATAAATAAAATATTTTATTTGGCTATTACCTGTACACATCATTCACGCACATATACATATCCAAAATTATAATAAATAGTTTTTTCATAGATTGCAAAATATCAGATACAAAATATATAGATATTTCAAAATTGGTTGACATTGTATCATATACAAGTATAAAATATAAAAATAGCCCCTATCTATATCATTCTCTATTCACCTAGAAAATTCTAGAAGAATGCATAATGAACCTTATATCTTCATTGTCCATTATTTTGTAAAACCTGTAGAATTTAAAACATAAATTTATAATTAAAATTCATGCACAAAGCCAATAAATCAAAAGGCCAAATAATTTAATATTTTTAATTTAAAATATATTTTACCTTAAGTATTCAAAATCTCCCAACAAACTAGTGTAATTATATATACACTTCAAAATATTCAAATTTCAAGTGTAATTGTATAAGTCACCAATTGGAGAGATTTCTTATGATTGAAGGAGCCAGGCTGACATGAAAACCTGCGCATAAGGGGCCGCAATCGTGATAAATGAAAAGTTCGGATCAAGAGTGTAGCCAATACCTGTAAGAAAGTAAAATCAAGGAAAGAGCAATATGGTGATGTAACTGTAGTTATCACTTAAACGCTGGCCAGCATCACAAGAATATACAAAAAATTTGAAACACAATTTCCGCAATGTGTTTATTGAACAAGTCAGAACAAAATCAGCATAAAGTGGGTAGATGGTAAGAGAGAGAGAACCTTCAAGTGTTGAAAATGCTCTTAGAACAAATGTAAAGGTTGATGGAAACCGAAAAGGTTGATCCAGAGCTATTGCAAATAAATCCTAAACAACGAACGAGGAGTTAACAAACATTTCTGGTTTATCAATCATAAGTCACGAAAGGATCATATCAATTGATCAGGGGCTAAAGGGATCATATAATGCTCCCCGTAGATAATACAGAATTACATGAAACTAAACAAATTTGTACGATATATCAAACATATATAAAGTAGACATTGATTATTTCTAAAATTGAAACTGATTTCTAGTTGAAACTGATTTCTAAAATTGATGGTTACTCATTTTCTTCCCCAAATTGGTTCACTTTAGCCATTTTCTGAATGACACAACTGGAATCACAATACTGTTTTAGGAAAGTACGGAGATGAGGAACATGGGAGAACATCTGATAATGAGGTGTCATTTCTTTTGTTTTAATGGACAAATCTCCAGCTAGGGAAAAGCAATGTTCCTTTCTCCATAGCCCAACAAGACTAAATAGCAAAAGATTTTTTTTTTAATTTATTTTTCCTATCTAATGTAGAATAAAATTTAAAGTACTCCCGTGTATGAGGTAAACCAATAATTTTCCTTCATTTCCAATTCAGTTCACTGTCCAAACATAGAGTAATGCACCATGCACATGACTGTAATATCAGTAGCATTTTCATACAGGTACTCATTTATTCTTTAGGTTTCCTTACCTCACCAATTGCATCAAAAGTCTGATGCTGATCAGGTGTCTGGCTCAATAAATTATCCAAGAAAAACTGCACGGACCTCCTCACCTGGTAAAATGCCAAAAGTAAAGTTCTTGCATCATTGGTTTTACCAATTATTTAAAAATTCATTAACAGGTAACTAAGTAATCATTTTCTTAAATGTAGATATTCTGGTATCGAGCATACTGATGACAAATCTCCAGTGGGCTGAAGTGCTCCAAGATCTATGAGGCTTTGCATAACCTGCCAGGTAGATGCCTGATAATTAGATCTATCAAGTAAAAAAAAAATTTATTGATAAAGCTTTTCTAATAACTCTAACCGTGGGCAAGAGACAGAGAAATGAGGTTACAGTTCTTAAGAAAGAAAAGAAAAATTGATTGCGAATTAATTGATTAAACTGTATGAAGTTACATTTCTTAAGAAAGAAAAGAAAAAAGCGACTGGGGAATTAGATTCATTAAAATGGAGAATTGGGGTGGTCAACCCCAACCCTGCAAAAAATAAGGCAGAATAGCAATGACTCCAGCTTCCACAAATTTGAGCTAGTGTTGATGTGCCAAAAAAATTGTAGCATTTAGATTTAGAGAAAACTAAGTGCAAGGAGTTGTCCTCTGGTGTCAAGAAAAGAATAAATGGAATGGATAACCTCCATACCAAATTAAGACAGAAACCAGAGCTAACAGAACTATACAAATGTTAGAGATCACTGTGTAATTCTGATATTAGCATCTTTCTCAAGTTCTCTCTTACTATTTTTCAACAGGTTCAAAGTTACTGCTGATACTAGCCAGTTTGTGTGATGAAAATCTATGAATACAGTTCTACCTCCTAGACTTTGCTTTTGCTGATTCCTTCCACTCTGATGTCTTATGACTTGAAACTGGTAGTTTTGTGAACCAATGAAATCACTTATCAAAATAAAATAAGAGAGAGAGAGAGAATGAATATTTTAAACACATCTCCCATCATATTCTGCCACTGTGTTTCGGATCAAGTGTGTCACATATGCATACTTTAGACCATTCTATTATTGATTGTGCGCTTTAAAATTTTACATCGCTTTGCAAATAGAATGTGTCAATAATCCTATCATTTAACATAAAGTCAGAAAAATTCCACAAATAGCCTAGAACAGTATCAGGAGATGGGAACGAACCTTTTTTTGCATCTTTCTCATAAATTGCATAGAAGTGTTCGAGCAACCTCTCATGAGTAAAAGACTTGATGTCTCCCATCATGCCAAAGTCATAATAGATGAGTGCTTCATCCACATCAATAGCAAGATTTCCAGGATGAGGGTCCGCATGAAAGAAACCAGTTTTCAGAATGCTGCTGCATCTCTTAAAATAAAGCAGATACAAACTTTACTCTGATGTATATTATAAGGAGAAGCATGTACAAGTTAAACAGAAACATTAGTTTAAGTAGAAACCTGGTACATACTCCAGTGTTAGTACATTTGTGGCAGTATAATCCCAAAATACCAGCTTCAAGGGACAAAATTGATTTTAGAGTAAGAACATGCACAGTACAAATTCCAATCAATTAAATTTCATGATTGCACAAAAGGAGGTGCTAGGGAAAAAAATTTAATGAGAAAAAGCTAGAAGCAAGAAACATACAGGTACTCGAACCCACTTTATATTCCGAAAATCTCGGCGGAATCTGTCAGCATTTTTTCCTTCGTTTATGTAATCAATCTCTTGATACAAAATCCTAAAACCAAGACGAAGACCAAAATGAATAGAGTAAAATACAAGTTCAAATACCAAAATGAATAGAGTAAAAAATGCTGCTTCACCATAATGTATTGAATTAACTTAAAAACTTAGTATGTAATAGCACAGATCTATATAAAATAGAGACCAACATAAATGTCAGGTTTTAACATAAACATGAAAAATATCAGGCACAATTGCAAGGGGGCATAGGTGGCTGCCACCAGTTGCTTTATGGTAAATGTTCCATAATTATAATCCCCAAAATCTAATATAACAAAAAATAGCTGCTTGTGACTTACTTAGCACATTCTTCATATATACCAATCCAATCTCTAGATGGACCACCAAAGGTTTCACTGCTCTGAAAATATTCTGCAATTAGCTTCAACAGAATTATGCATTTATATTATTTAGCTTCTATATATTGATTCGATTGAATTGACTTGTAAGGAGGCCATAAATTGGTAGATATACAGTTTTCTTTTTATACGATACTGTTTTGTTTTAATAACTCTGAAAATGGAAAAGAAAACAATAAGCCTATGCTATTAACAAAAACAATAGTGATATTAATTAAGGTAAAGGCTGAGATGCAATTTATGTTTTCCTTTCTTCTTGTTTTACTTTTCCCTTTCAACAAATGGAACAGAACAGGGAATCAAAACAAAACAAAACTAATTGAGTATTGGAGAAAAACTAATAAACTTACAGAGAAGATATTAGGTAGATTATGAAACTAGGCAACCATGACATAGTTTGAAACTTCATACATAGGATTCAACCGGGCACCACAGTACAGAAGCCTCTAAGCAATGCCTAACCCCTCTCTACAGGGAGATTCAACCAGGCAGCAAAATAACTAATACTTAACTCAGATGTAGAGAGAGAGAAAAAGAAATAAATGTAATATAACCAATGTCAACTTATAGCCCATCCATATCAGAATATACAAAATACTAACATAGATATTCAATCACCTCATACAACATTACACAAACATAGATATCCAATTACAACTTTATGTTTGCTGAGAAAAGACTATACAAGACGCAGTGACAAGATTTCTCTAGAGCGAACACTAATCACAAATGCCAACAACAAGAACTTTATCCAATTTAAGTACACAGCAATTAGGCAAATAACTAAGTATCTGCTAAGATCAAACTGAACACAAATTGAAGAGCATACTAAGTGAAAAACTGGTCGATAGATAAGCAAAAAAGCACAATTAGGATGTCTCAACAGGTAACACCAATTACAAATGCCAAAGACAAGAACTTGATCCAATTGAACCATTTAGCAATTCGGCAAACAACTTAATATCTGCCACTTACAATTTTTTCTGCTATTTTTAGTCCCTTCACCGTCGCCGGAATCTCGCCGGAGCTCCACCGGAGGCACCGAAACCATCGAAAGGAAGCTCAAAGCATCGGGGTTGCTTTTCCGGTGGTCACGCGCCATGACTGCCCTTCATTTCGCCGGAATCGACGTCGGAGAACTCGGTTCTTCCCAACGCCGATCTGCTCATCGCCGGCGATTGAGGACCACCCATGAGTACCGGAAGATTCGTCTGCCCTCCAGGAGTCCCGTCGTGCAATTTGTGTCGTCGTTCGCTGCAGGAGGTGGCCGGAAAACGCAGAAGAAGCTCGCTATTTTCCTCCCGCTCTCCTGGAATGGCAACGCCGCGACGGGGAATAAGACGCCGAGATCGGCGTTGCGAGGAGCCGGTTGCTCGTCGTTGACCGTCGCCAGCCTCCTCGCCCCTTTCGCCATGCTCCGCCGTCTCTCTCCCTCCCTCTCTCTCTGTCTTTCTCTTCCTTGGTCTCTTTCCCGTCCTGCCTCCCTTCCGTGACTTTCCCTCTCTTTTCTTTTTCTACTTCTCATAATCCCCACTAATTCACACTATTAACCACCGGATTTTTATTGTTTTAACGACCGGATTTAATCCATTTACTATATAATAATAAAATTTAAGAACTAACGGCCGGATTAATTTCCCTTCGTTATTTGTATATTTTAACGATCGGATTTTTATTGTTTTAACGACCGGATTTAATCCGCTCGTTATATAACAATAAAATTTAAGAACTAACGACCGGATTAATTCCCCTTCGTTATTTGTATATTTTAACGACCGGATTTTTATCCTTTCGTTAAATTTTGGTCGTTAAAAGTCAATTTTCTTGTAGTTGGAAGGACATTCACAAATTATTTATTTACAACACTCCCCCTTGAATGTCCATAAAGCTAAAAATTGAGAAATTGTGCCTCGTTAAAACCTTACTAGGTGATATGAGCTTAATTAGCTCATAATTAAACTATATTTTGTGGTTATTAGTATTGTTTTGAGTGTTTTTATTTGTAGGAATTAGGTATGTTTTATGTGTTTTGTTAAGTTTTGTATGTAGGAGACAAATGGAGAAAATATGGAGTTAATGGAGCAAATGGAGAAAAGAGGAAGAAATGAGCTAAGGAAGAAAAGTCTCTGTCGCGATCGCGATGGGAGTCGCGAGGTCGCGACAGAGCGCGCTAAGGGAAGAATAAGAAAAGAAGAGAAAAGAGGAGAAGAGAAGCTGTCGCGACCAAGGGAAGGCGTCGCGAGGTCGCGACAGGGCGCGGAGAAGGCACACGCGAGGAAAGGCAAGCGAAAGAGAAGGCGTGCTCTGTCGCGATCGCGACACCGTTGCGAGCGCGACAGAGGCAACCGTTGGACGGTTTTCGGTTTTCAGTCAAAAGTCACTTGAAAAATTACCCTCTTTTACCAAAAATTGTAACCATTCTCAAGGGGCATTTTCAAGAAACACAAACTTTCAATTATTGTTTATAAATATGTAGTTTAACTGTAAATTTAAAGATGTGACAATAATATTAGATGAAATAAATTTTTAGTTAAGTAATTTTCTGTATTTTCTTTAGTTTAATTTTCTTAGTTAGTTTTATGTTGTGAAGAAGAAGATTAAGGAGAAGGAAAACTTATTTCAAGAGTTTGAGAAAAAGGGTTGAAGAACTTCTATCTTATTCTCTTATTTTTAATTCTTCTCCAATATTTCTATGAATATCATTTTAATGAATTTGCATGTTTTTACTCTTTCTATTTTCATCTACTTTAATAGTCTTTCATTGTAGATTTTCTATTAGTATCTTTTGCTTGATCTTTACAAGTTAAAGTAATTCGAGAGTTTTGCTTTATCTGACATCTAATAGAATTTCATTATTGAGATATATTTGAGAGATTGGTATATTGAGATAATTGTTATAGGTTAGTGTTTATTCTTAAAATATATAATTAGAAACCTCTAATTCATTAATGAAAATTGTGAGTTAGAATTTTAATTGTATGTTTTAGGCATTTTAATTCATATCGAGAGAGTGAGTTAAAAATTTATTCTAACTTGGCTTGCATGAAAGATGAATAAATGTAAATTAAAATGATGGATCAAATTCATTATGTTTAGTTCTTCATTCATATATTATTTATCTTCTTCTGATAAACATAAATTAGGTTTAAATTAAGTAGTTCTAATTCAACCATCAAATTTATTATCATTGTAAACAAGATTAAAATCAATTAGTAATAGTGTGTAAAAACGTTCCTCGTGGGATCGATATCTAAAGTACTATTGCGGTACACCGTATACTTGCGGTATGTTGCATCAATAGAAAATGCACAACAAGTTTTTGGCGCCGTTGCCGGGGAACGGTTGTTTGCCATTATAAAAATTGATTTATGATTTTGGATTACAATATTTTCTTTTGTTTTAATTTGTTTATTTGTTTAATTTAATTTTGTATTTTGTTTGTGATTTACAGGATTTGAGAAGTTCATGCCTAGTACAAGGAGTTCTTTAGAAGAGCTTGAGCCTTTAAATCCTGAAATTGAGAGGTTTTTATTGAGTAACCGAAAATCCAGTAAAAAGAAGAACAAAAATAGGAGATCAATTATCATGGCTGAAGAAAATCCACCAAGATTGATGGACTTTGCCACACCCGCTTTGAGTGGTGCTCAACAAGGAGTGGTAAGACCAACGGTAAATGCCAATCAATTTGAAATTAAGCCTTCATTATTACAAATGATTCAAAATAGTATACAATTTTATGGGTTGGCAAATGAGGATCCAAATGCTCATTTAGCCAACTTCCTTGAAATTTGTGATACCTTTAAGATAAATGGGGTTTCGGCTGATGCAATCAAGCTTAGGCTTTTTCCATTCACTTTGAAGGATAAAGCAAAGGCTTGGTTGAATTCTTTGACAAGGGGTTCTATAACTACTTGGGACCAATTGGCCCAAGCATTTTTATCAAAATATTTTCCTTTAGCCAAAACCGCAAAAATCATAAAGGATATTACTACATTTGTTCAAAATGATAATGAATCATTATATGAGGCTTGGGAAAGATTTAAGGAATTGCAAAGGATGTGTCCACACCATAACTTGCCAAAAGAGCTGTTAATGCAAACATTCTATAATGGAGTTAACCCTACCACAAGAGGAACTATTGATGCTGCTGCTGGAGGTTCTTTGATGAGAAAAACTACTGAAGCGGCGTTTGACTTGTTGGAGGAGATGTCCATGAACAATTGCATGTGGCCTACCGAGAGAAGTAGAGATTCAAATTCTACTAATGTGAGAGGAGTTCATGCACTTGATTCAGTGGTTGCATTGCAAGCTCAAGTTGAAGCATTGACTCATAAACTCAATAATTTGGGTATGGGAGGTAGTCAACCAAGTAGATGCAATATTTGTGGACAACAAGGACATCCAAGTGAGGTATGTAATTTGGGCATAAATAGTACGGAGGAGCAAGTTAGTTTTATTCAAGGGCAAGGAAGAGGTAACCCATTTTCCAATACATATAATCCTGGATGGAGGAACCATCCAAATTTTTCATGGGGGAATAGTAGTAATCAAAATAAAGGAGTAAGTTTTCAACCACCTCAAGATAGGTTTGGGGCCTTGGAGGTTAAAATGGATAGGTTCTTAGAGGGGATTAATATGAAATTTAGCTCTCAAGAGGAGAACCAAAAGAGGCTGGAAAATAAGTTTGATCAAATCACAAAGAATCAAGCCTCATCCATTCACAACTTAGAAGTGCAAATTGGGCAACTAGCAAAGGCTTTACCTTCAAGATTACAAGGTACTTTACCAAGTAATACGGAGGATAACCCAAGGGAACATCTAAAAGCCATAAATTTGAGGTCAGGTAAATCTTACACCAATGAATTTGTTATTACTAACAAGAATGGAGAATTTCAGGAAAATAAAAAGAAGAATCATTCTTCTGTCGCGATCGCGACGCCTGTCGCGGTCGCGACAGAGGAGGAGCCGACCAATGTTGCAGGCGCGACACCAGGCGCGATACCAGACGTGAGCGCGACAGTAGGAGGAGAGTCTTCTGTCGCGAGCGCGATGCCTGTCTCGGTCGCGACAGAAGGGGCATCTAAAGCAAATTCTTCCAAAATTTTTCAACCTTGTCCACCGTTTCCGCAACGCCTAAAGAGACAAAACCAAGATAAGCAATTTCAATCTTTTATGGATAAATTGAAGCATTTGCATATTAATTTGAATTTTATTGAAGCCATATCACAAATTCCTAATTATGCAAAATTTCTAAAAGAATTAATTTCTAAGAAAAGAAGTTGGGAAGATATATCCACTATTGCATTGACTGAAGCATGTAGTTCTATAATCACAAATACTTTGCCTACAAAACTTAAAGATAATGGTAGTTTCACCATTCCATGTACCTTAGGGGATAAAGAGTTTCCTAAGTGCTTATGTGATTTGGGGGCAAGTATTAATCTCATGCCTTATTCTATCTTTAAAAAATTGGGTTTAGATTATGTTAAACCTACTTCCATGGTTTTGCAATTAGCTGATCAATCTATTAAGAAACCATATGGAATAGTTGAAGATGTGCTTGTAAAAGTGGATAAATTTATTTTACCAGCTGATTTTGTCATTTTAGACTTTGCATATGATGAGAAATGTCCCTTAATATTGGGTAGACCTTTTATGAGGACTGGTAGGGCCTTAGTTGATGTCTATGAGGGCACATTAGTCTTAAGAGTAGGGGATGATAGTGTTGAATATCAAATGGATAAGGCACTAAAATACCCAATGGATGAAAATGTGTGCATGAAAATAGATATCATTGATGCATGTGTTGTGGAAGTATTAAAAAATGCAGATGAAGAGGAAGTCCACATGGAAGAGGAAATTCATGAAGAGGTAGAGCAAGAAAGTTTTAGAAGTGAACCTCTTATTCGTAATGAGGCACCTTTACCACCTTCCATTGAAAGTCCACCAAATGTTGATCTAAAGGAATTACCTAATCATTTGAGGTATGCTTTTCTTGGAATGAATCATACTTTGCCTATTATCATTTCTAATAAACTTAATAAAGAACAAGAGCATGCATTATTAGAAGTTGTTAGAAAAAGGATAAAAAGTATTGGATGGCAAATATCTGATTTGAAGGGTATTAGTCCTAATGTTGTCATGCATAGGATAAATATGGAAGATGATTATAAACCAAAAGCTGATAGACAAAGGAGGATTAACCCTCATATGAAAGAGGTAGTTAAAAAGGAGGTTATTAAATTACTTGATGCTGGAATCATTTATCCCATTTCGGATAGTGATTGGGTGAGTCCAATACATTGTGTTCCAAAGAAGGGGGGTATGACTGTAGTAAGGAATGAGAATGGAGATTTAATTCCAACTAGAACCACCACAGGTTGGAGGGTATGCATAGATTATAGGAAGCTTAATTTGGCTACTAGAAAGGATCATTTTTCTTTACCATTCATTGACCAAATGCTAGAAAGAATTGCTGGCCATTCTCATTACTGTTTTCTTGATGGATATTCAGGGTATTTCCAAATTTTTATCTACCCTAGTGATCAAGAGAAAACCACATTTACTTGTCCTTATGGAACTTTTTCTTATAGGCGAATGCCTTTTGGGCTTTGTAATGCCCCAGCCACATTTCAAAGATGTATGACTTCCATTTTTGGAGATATGATAGAGGATATAATGGAGGTTTTCATGGATGATTTTTCTGTATATGGGGATTCATTTGAGCTTTGTTTACAAAATTTAGACAAAGTATTGGCTAGGTGTGAAGAAACTAACTTGGTTCTTAATTGGGAGAAATGCCATTTCATGGTAGATGAAGGGATAGTCTTAGGGCACAAAATTTCAAGTAGGGGTATAGAGGTTGATAGAGCAAAAACTGAATTAATTGAGAAATTACCTCCACCCACTACACTTAAGGGGGTTAGATCTTTTCTTGGACATGCTGGATTTTATAGAAGATTTATAAAAGATTTTTCTTTAATTGCTAAACCTTTAACTAATTTATTAGTTAAGGATGTTTCTTTTGAATTTTCTATGGAATGTATACATGCTTTTGATACTTTGAAGAAGGCCCTAATAAGTGCTCCTATTATTGCTGCTCCTAATTGGGAATTGCCATTTGAGATTATGTGTGATGCAAGTGATCTTGCTGTGGGTTGTGTATTAGGTCAAAGACATGGTAAGAATTTGCATGTGATATATTATGCTAGTCATACGTTGTCTCCTCCTCAAGTTAATTATACAACAACTGAAAAAGAAATGTTAGCTGTGGTGTATGCATGTGATAAGTTTAGATCTTATTTATTGGGATCTAAAGTCATAATCTATACGGATCATGCTGCATTGAGGTATTTATTTGCAAAGAAAGATGCTAAACCTAGGTTGATTCGATGGGTATTGTTATTGCAAGAGTTTGACCCTGTAATTAAAGACAAAAAGGGAAGTGAAAATCTTGTTGCTGACCATTTGTCTAGGTTAGAAAACAATGAACAAACTCTAGGTGATGGTATTGAAATTAATGAATCATTTCCGGATGAAGCCTTGATGTCAATTTTGAATTTGCATGTACCTTGGTATGCTGATTTTGCTAATTATATTGCTGCTGGAATTGTACCTGAAAAATTGACATGGCAACAAAAGAAGAAATTCTTTAGTGATGTTAAAAACTATCTTTGGGAAGAACCTTACTTGTTTAAGATAGGTGGGGATGGTATAATTCGTCGTTGTGTAAGTGAAGAGGATTATCAAAACATTTTGATGCATTGTCATGCTGCATTGTATTCGGGTCATAATGGTGCCAATAAAACTGCATCTAGAGTGCTTGAATGTGGATTCTTTTGGCCAACTTTATTTCATGATGCAAAGATGTATGTAGCTAAATGTGATAAATGTCAAAGGGCTGGTAATATTGGGAAAAGAGATGAAATGCCTTTGAATAATATATTGGAAGTAGAAGTGTTTGATGTATGGGGGATTGACTTTATGGGTCCCTTCCCCACTTCTTTTGGTCAACACTACATTTTGGTTGGAGTTGATTATGTATCAAAATGGGTTGAAGCCAAAGCTACATCTACCAATGATTCAAAGGTGGTGATAAAATTTTTGAAGAAGCTCTTCTCAAGATTTGGAGTGCCAAGAGCCATCATAAGTGATGGAGGTAAGCATTTCATAAACCATTCTTTTGATTCTTTATTGCATAAATATGGTGTTCATCATAGGGTAGCTACACCATATCACCCACAAACAAGTGGTCAAGTGGAAGTGTCCAATAGAGAGTTAAAGTGGATATTAGAAAAAACGGTTTCTAACTCTAGAAAGGATTGGGCGCATAAATTAGATGATGCTTTGTGGGCATATCGCACTGCATTCAAAGCTCCAATTGGTATGACACCATATAGGATGGTTTATGACAAAGCGTGTCATTTGCCTGTGGAGTTAGAACACAAAGCATATTGGGCCATTAGAACTTTGAATTATGATCTGAAAGATGCAAGTGTCAAAAGATGTTTACAATTAAATGAGCTAGATGAATTGAGACTTCTTGCATTTGAGAATGCTAAGATATAGGGGTGTACACGGTTCTGGATCTTCTTGTACCGAACCGAAATACCGAAGAAAAAGATCCAGAACCGAATTGTACCGTTGACTTTTTTTACTAGAACTGAACCGAATTGTACTGTTGACTTTTTGATTAGAAGCGAACCGAATTGTACTGGAACCGAAGCGAGAACCGTATTGAACCGTACCGAACTGTTCTGTACTGAATTGAACCGAAATAACCGATATTTATTAATTATTATATATAATATTAGTAATTTATATATAAATATTATTTATAATTTTTATTATATCGTTATTATATAAATTTAACTTCATAATCATTTGTATTTTTTTGAAAATTTTATAATTATTTGTATTAAATATTTTAATATATGAAATTAATATATAAATAGTTAATAAATTAAAATAAATATTTTAATTATTAATAAGATAAATTTAATTATCATATCTATATGAATATGCAATTAAAATAACTTGTGTTTAATTTAATTTACGTTTAATGTTATTTTACTACTACATAATTTTTCATTTTGTACAAATATTTATATACACATACAAATATAATTATTATATCAATGAAATTTTACTAATTAGTGTAATTATATGAGTATATAATCATCTTACCAATTAATTTCATTTACTTTTAATATCACTCAACTAGTATTTATCTATTGTAAGTTAATAATTTAATTATATAATTAAATTTTACTAATTAATATAACTATATAAGTATATAATTACCTTACTAATTAATTTCATTTATTCTTAGTATCACTCAACTAGTACTCATATATATTTTTTGTACAATACCTATATGAATAGTTGAGCATATAAATTAATAATATAATTATATATAATAATTATTATATATAATATAATTATATAATCATCTTACCAATTAATTTCATTTGTTTTTAGTATCACTCAACTAATACTTATCTATTTTGGCACAATTCATATATGAGTAATTGAGTTGTAACTTAATAATTTAATTATATATAATTAAATTTTACTAATTCGTATTTAATTTAATTTAATTTTAATGTCACTCAACCACTACTTAATTTTTTTTTGTACAAATATTTATATACACAATTACTTTACCAATTAATTTTATTTACTTTTAATACTACTTTTACATTCACCCTTATAGTTATTAACTATAATATTAATTAATAATCTTTTAACTATTAAACCAAATTTAGTGAAATTGAGTATAATAATTGAGCCAAAATAATATATATGGATGGATCCTAACTATATAATCAGCCGATACTGTATATATAATTAACTTATCAATTAATTTCATTTATATTTAGTATCACTCAATTAGTAATTATCTATTTTGACACAATATATATTTGAATAATTGATTTATTTTAATGATGTAATTATATATAATTGAATAATTTATTATATAATTATTTTATCAATTAATTTCATTTGCTTTTAGTATCATTCGACTAATACTCATCTATTTCTATCACAATACCTATATGAATATGTAAATTAAAAATAAAATTATATATAATTATTTATAATAAAATTTTAATTTCTTTTATTTTTAGCGTTACTCAACTAATACGAGGGGTGAGCATGGTCGGTTAACCGGTCCATTAGCTTCAGTCAATTAATATCCGTTTTTTGAAATTACAGTCCATTAACCAGTCCATTACCATCTGTTAACCAGTCCATCGGTTTCGAATTTTCGGATCGATTACCCAATATTTTTCGGTTAACCACTATAATTATAAATATATTCATAAATAAAATTAAAATGTTCAAGATACTTAAAAATTAAAATTTTTTCACTATAATATAACATTATTGTTGTTAAAATAAAAAAATTTGGTGGATATAAGCAAATTTGTTTTTAAAAATTAATATTTAATAAGTAAATATATTAACCGGTTCATAATCACTTTTAATTAGATAAATTATTATACTTACCAATATCCAATTAAAAAAACTTAAAAACTTTAAAATAATTAGTATAATAAAAAAAAGTACATGATCACTTTTAATTAGGATAAATTGTTATAAATTATTAAAAAATTAACTAAAAATTCGGTTTCGATTCGGTTAACCAGTCACATGAGTAAAAAACCATTAACCAATCCATTAATATCGATTTTTTCAAAATATTAACCATTAACTAGTCCATTACAATCGGTTAATCAGTCCATCGGTTCGGTTTCGGATTTTTTTTCGGTTAACCAAGTCCATCGGTTTTTTTGCTCACCCCTAACTAATACTTATCTGTATTTAGTACAATATTTATGTTAGTAATTGAAAATATATTTTAATAATATAATTATATACAATTATTATATTAATAAAATTTTATTAATTAATATATAATATAATTATATAATTATATAATTATCTTATTAATTAAATCTTTTTTAGAGCAAATTAAGAATAAAATTTGAAAAATTTTAGTATAAATATTTTTTATTTTAAGTTTTTGAGGGAATTAAAATATTTGGAAGGAATTGAAATATTTAGAGGGAATCTAATGCGGACGAGTTAGGTTTTCAGTATTTGGAACGAGTTGAACAAGCCAATCGTCATTAATTATTGTTTTTGTTATAACTTTTACTACAGGTGTCCGTTTACTTATTATTATATATTTCCGGAAAGCTCATTTCAAGCCGGTCGACTATTCTAAAACTTAGTCTCCCGTAATAGTCCATTTCGTTTCTCAAAAATAACAGTCCATTTTTCAATTTGAAATTTTAGGGGTATTATTGTAATTTTTTTATTTTTTTCATATAAATTGTTTGTTACCTTAGTTTGGAGGGGACTTTTCAACTTGTAATAAAATTTTTTCGTTTTGAGGTATTTTCGCTTCGTCAGAATCCGACCGGTTTTATATTTTATTATATATATATATATATATATATATATATAAAAGAAAATAAATTAAAAAAAACCTAAATTGTGTCTTACTCTTTTTTTTTTTTGTCTCGAAATCGTGTTAAACTCCACAATTTTTTCTATCTTTTCCGTTGGTTTTAACTTATATTTGTATTTCCTTTTTCTCATCGCTGTCACTGTCATTTCCGCGGCTATATCTAAAAGTAAGGATAAGTCACACACAACTTTTGATTTTGTGGTATTCGTTAATAATACGTCATTAGTTAGTTAAAAATTTGATCAATAGGCTTGTACATAAGTTTTAATTAGGATAATCATTAGGGATGAATTACCAATTAATTTTATTAAATATTATGATTTTAGGAAATTTATTTAAGAAATTTATCTCGAATTTAAAATTTCATCTAGAGTGACTATTGTTAAAATATGTTTTTCTTTTTTCATAAAGGAGAGGGATAAATTGAAATATTTTCTTAAAATTGAATGCAAAATTGTATGTATTTTTTGAGATATTTTAATTATATTTGTATTTATTATTGTGTATATTTATATTGTAAATTTTTAAAAATATTGAATTATCCGAAATACCGTACTGTATTGTATTGTTTTGTTTTGTACCGAAAGAACCGAATAACCGAACTGAACTGTACTGAAAATTATAAGAACCGTACTGAACTGTACCGAAGTTAATAAGAACCGAACTGTACCGAAATTTATAAGAAACGAAATTTTAATACAATACGGAGATTTGTAAAGAACCGAACTGGACCGAACTGTGTACACCCCTACTAAGATATATAAAGAAAGGACTAAAAAATGGCATGATGCACATATAAGAATTAAAAATTTCAATATTGGGGACAAGGTCTTATTGTATAATTCTAGATTGAAACTCTTCCCGGGAAAATTAAGATCTAGATGGAGTGGACCCTTTGAAGTCACTCAAGTTTTTGACCAAGGATTTTTGGAACTTAAAAATAATAAAAATGAGTTATTTAAAGCTAATGGTCAAAGATGTAAAGTGTATTTAGAGGAAACATTTCATGGAAGGGAGGTTTCATTTCTTTCCTTAAAAATGATTTGATGGTTACTTGATTTAACTTTTCTTTTTATTTAATTGTTTTATTATATGTGTGATTTATTTATATATATATTACTGTCGTTCTTTTTGTTCCACAGGTGTTTTTCATATATAAATTTATTTTATATACCTTCGCGTGTTGTTTTTGGAAAGAAAAGAAAGTGTGATTTTCAAAATTCCTTTCTGTCGCGAGCGCGACAGAGAGAGGGAAGCATATTTGTAAATTTATCGCGACGGCGCGACGGGTAGAGTGATCGCGACAGGATCATTTTTGATTTTGAGAAATTCCTTTCTGTCGCGAGCGCGACGTTGTCGCGAGGTCGCGATGGTAAACGGGTTGTTTTGTCGCGATGACGCGACGTATAGCGCGATGCTTATATTTTTCATTTTGCTTCTGTCGCGATCGCGACGATGTCGCGACAGAACGCGGCATTTGAATTTTTCGGTCAAACCAACCGTTAGACTCACATTTAATTCATTAACTTCTCTTTTATCTACCCTAATTACTCTTTCTTTTTCATTTTCTCTTGCCTTTTCGTTCTCTTCTCTTTAATTTAGTTTTTATCTTTACCAACTTCCTCCCGATTTTCTCTCTAACTTCTCCACAAATCTCGTATTTCTTGTTTTTCAGTCTCCTATTGTTTTTCTACTTGTATTTCTTTTTCTTCTTTGTTTGATTCATCAAGCGGTAAAGCGATTTCACAATGGTAAGGACCAAGCATGTTGGAGATAAGAGCAAAGGGAAATGCCCAATGGGGGAATCCAGCGCTCAAGGAGAGGAACCCATGCTAGACTCGTTTATTCTTCGAAACAGGTACGACTGTCCTTTTGAAATTTTCTCTGATGAAGAGGGTGAGAAGTTTACCTATTTTGCAAAGAAATCTTATGTCGGGATGTGGGCTCTCGATTTTGCTATTTTGAATACCATGGGTTTGCATGACCAAATTAATAACTTTCTTAAATACATGAAATGGGGTAAATTCATCACTTACTCTTTACCTGTTAGGAAGGAATGGGCTATAGAATTTTTTGTTACTTTGGATTATGTGGATAAAAGACGGGATTCAATGAAATTTAGGCATCAAGGTGTTAATTATACTTTTACCATTAATGATTTGCATACTTGGTTTGGTTTTCCTTTGAATGGTAAAAGATTTGATTCACATATTTTCCATCCAACACCTGTGTGGAATAGATTGTCAGGGCTTGAAAGGTTTAATAACAAAAATTCTACTAATAGGCAAATTACAGACAATGCCTTAATGCTCTTTCATAAATTTCTTTGTCATGCCATGTTTGGGAGAGTAGAGAGTACTAAAGTACAAACAAAGGATTTGTTTGTTTTAGATTTATTGCAATCCCACAAAACCCCTGACTCCATTGATTTTATATTGGATGGCCTTTATCATGCTTCTATTGTGCGTAGTAAATCAGTGGGGATGTGCCACATGGTTACGGGAATTATTTTGGGGTGTATGGGCGATTTAAATAATTTTGCAATGGAGGACAATGAATCAATTCCTTTGTTAGATGTTGTTTATTTGAGAAGAGCTAATATTTTGACCAAGGGAGCTTGGCCCCCAAGGTTTGTTGATAGATTTGCAGGTGGAGCAAGTGGAGCTAACCAACATATGGCTGGACCAAGTGTGACCTGTGACAGGGCACGTGAATCAGCCTCAGCAGCTGATGCTCATGACTCCTCGGGTGAGGACGAGGCGGCTGCTGGTGCTGATGATGAAGAGAGGAGGAGTCCTAGAGGAGCTGCTGTAGATTTAGAGCCTGTTTTGCAAAGGTTAGATGGAATAGAGGCTGCAAATCAAAGTATGGCAGCAAGGATGGATGTTCTTGAGTCGGATGTGCGGCATGTGCTGCAGAATCAGAAGAGTTTGGGGCGCAAACTCCTAAGTTTTTTTCGCCAGCAGAATGTGCGATTTTCTCCAACTCCTCCCAGCTCTCCTAGTGGGAGTTTCTGAAGTTTGTCTCTTTTACTTTAATTTCTTTTATTTGTTTTTGTTTTCTTTTGTGTTTTTTCTGTTAATTTGTTATTTTTAGTTTACTTCTTTTTCCACAATGAGGACATTGTGCCTTTTTCAATGTGGGGGAACTTTGTGTTTTGTTTTCATGTTTATATTTGTTATAAATTGTGTAGTATAGCTTGTGTTTGCATGAACTGCTAGATTTAGGTATTTGATCCTTTAGATTGTTTTAGGTTGTTTTACAATACATTTTGTTTTGGAGCTTAGTATTTGATGGATATTTGAGAATATGATCATGTATAGGTTTTATGTTTTTGATCATTAGTTTAGATAGTAACTTTTTGACCATTTTCATTATTTGTTCTACTTTAGCTTTTTGTTGTACATAGTGAAGGGTATGACTTAGCAAAACACTTTGGTGTAGGATTTTTTTTAAGTTAGATATCTTTTTATATGTAAATAAAGATTATTTTGCCAATTTATTGCCTATGATAGTTTGACCTATAGCCATGTGAGTTTTTGAAGCCTTATACACTAATTTTTCTTTGTATGAGAGCCTTATTATGCCATATCCTCTAGAACTTGTTTGTGGTAAATTTTGAGACTGCATTTTAGTATGGGTTGTACACGGGATATAATAAGGGCACTTAGAATGAACCTATTTTGGCTTTACTTTTCAATTCCTAACCTTTTGACTTTAGGTAGCCAATTTTGAGCCTATATCCTGTTTTTCTTGTTTAACATATCAATAACTAAATCTTTTTGCTTAAACAAGGCCTTATTTTTTGTTAATTACCCTATTGTGGAGGGATTAGGATTAATATAGCATGGGAGATAAATTGTTATTGAAAAGCATGAAATTAGTAAATTTATAAATGGAATTCTCTTCTTTTCAAAGTAGAGTTACAAATGCTAGTAAAAAAAATGGGAATAGCAAGATGTACATTTAAAATTGCTTATGTGTGGGATGGAGCGTAAAACGTACCCATACTAAATTTTCTTGCTATCCTTTGAAAAAAAATATATATATATATATATAATAAAAAAAAAGAGAAAAGAAAAAAAAAACTAGCATGTTTTGTATATATAAGAGGAGAATTAGAATATAATCAAAATTTTCATGCTATGTTTGAATTGTACAATCTCCTATGTTATATTAATGTTTTTCTCTACACAATTCTAGCTACTTAAATCCAAAAGTTTCCTACCCTAACCCAAGCCACATTACAACCCTTTTTAAGACCCTTTGATCCTCTTTACTACCTTTTACTAGTAGTGGAGATTTTTATTACTTACAAGCTTATGGTATGTAATGGCATAATCAAGGAATGAGGGAAAACACTAACCTTTATACACTTGAGTGATTGAGTGTTTATCAAAATAAGTGTTGAGTGAAAAGTATCTTAGGCAATGCTTTGTGTGAAATAATCTATACATGTATTAAGATATTTGATTTCTTGAGATCAAACATCATTGTGTTTTGTCATTTCATGGTTTTCCAAATGTGCATAGAGGGTTAAAGTTTAATGAATGATGGGAATGTTTAAATGGTTGCATATTGAGGCTAGTGTGTTAGAAGGATAATTCTATGCATGATGTTTTCAAATAATTGTCAAATGTCTAAGTGAGCTCCAAAATATTGTGTTTATTGTGTTTTAGGTGTTAGTATTGTTTTTGTGTTGTTTAAGTGTTTTGCTTGCGGACAAGCAAATGTTTAAGTGTGGGGGTTTGATATGAGCTTAATTAGCTCATAATTAAACTATATTTTGTGGTTATTAGTATTGTTTTGAGTGTTTTTATTTGTAGGAATTAGGTATGTTTTATGTGTTTTGTTAAGTTTTGTATGTAGGAGACAAATGGAGAAAATATGGAGTTAATGGAGCAAATATGGAGCAAATGGAGAAAAGAGGAAGAAATGAGCTAAGGAAGAAAAGTCTCTGTCGCGATCGCGATGGGAGTCGCGAGGTCGCGACAGAGCGCGCTAAGGGAAGAATAAGAAAAGAAGAGAAAAGAGGAGAAGAGAAGCTGTCGCGACCAAGGGAAGGCGTCGCGAGGTCGCGACAGGGCGCGGAGAAGGCACACGCGAGGAAAGGCAAGCGAAAGAGAAGGCGTGCTCTGTCGCGATCGCGACACCGTTGCGAGCGCGACAGAGGCAACCGTTGGACGGTTTTCGGTTTTCAGCCAAAAGTCACTTGAAAAATTACCCTCTTTCACCAAAAATTGTAACCATTCTCAAGGGGCATTTTCAAGAAACACAAACTTTCAATTGTTGTTTATAAATATGTAGTTTAACTGTAAATTTAAAGATGTGACAATAATATTAGATGAAATAAATTTTTAGTTAAGTAATTTTCTGTATTTTCTTTAGTTTAATTTTCTTAGTTAGTTTTATGTTGTGAAGAAGAAGATTAAGGAGAAGGAAAACTTATTTCAAGAGTTTGAGAAAAAGGGTTGAAGAACTTCTATGTTATTCTCTTATTTTTAATTCTTCTCCAATATTTCTATGAATATCATTTTAATGAATTTGCATGTTTTTACTCTTTCTATTTTCATCTACTTTAATAGTCTTTCATTGTAAATTTTCTATTAGTATCTTTTGCTTGATCTTTACAAGTTAAAGTAATTCGAGAGTTTTGCTTTATCTGACATCTAATAGAATTTCATTATTGAGATATATTTGAGAGATTGGTATATTGAGATAATTGTTATAGGTTAGTGTTTATTCTTAAAATATATAATTAGAAACCTCTAATTCATTAATGAAAATTGTGAGTTAGAATTTTAATTGTATGTTTTAGGCATTTTAATTCATATCGAGAGAGTGAGTTAAAAATTTATTCTAACTTGGCTTGCATGAAAGATGAATAAATGTAAATTAAAATGATGGATCAAATTCATTATGTTTAGTTCTTCATTCATATATTATTTATCTTCTTCTAATAAACATAAATTAGGTTTAAATTAAGTAGTTCTAATTCAACCATCAAATTTATTATCATTGTAAACAAGATTAAAATCAATTAGTAATAGTGTGTAAAAACGTTCCTCGTGGGATCGATATCTAAAGTACTATTGCGGTACACCGTATACTTGCGGTATGTTGCATCAATAGAAAATGCACAACACTAGGAAAAACCCAATGGGATAAAAACCTAGTGAAGGAAAAAGAGTACACAATATTTACAATATACATAGTAAGCTCCCTCATTAAAAACCTTGCCAAGAAAACCCTGCGGGATAAAACTTTTGCTAAAGGAAAAGAGAACAGCGCAATGTATATTACTCCCCCTCATACAGACATATCTTTAAGTCTGTGCATTCCAATACCGTATCTCAACTTTTCGAATGTTGTAGTGGGTAATGTTTTAGTAAATAAATCTGCCAAATTTTAACTTGAGCGTATTTGTTGAATGTCTAATTCACCTTTCTTTTGAAGATCATGAGTAAAGAAAAATTTTGGTGAAATGTGTTTTGTTCTATCTCCTTTGATGAACCCACCTTTTAATTGAGATATGCATGCTGCATTATCTTCATACAGTATTGTTGGAATGTTTTCTTTAAAATGCAAGCCGCACATCTTCTGGATATGGTGAATCAATGACCTTAGCCAAACACACTCTCGACTTACTTCATGCATTGCAATTATTTCTGCATGATTTGAGGACGTAGCAGCTAAAGTTTGCTTTGTAGATCGCCATGATATGGCCGTACTTCCATAAGTGAATAGATAGCCTGTTTGTGATCGAGTTTTATGTGGATCAGATAAATATCCTGCATCTGCATATCCAATTAAATGTGATTTGAATTTATTAGAATAAAATAAACCCATATCAATTGTTCCCTGGAGATATCGGAAAACATGCTTAATTCAATTCCAATGTCTTCTTGTCGGAGAAGAGCTAAATCTCGCCAGTAGATTTACAGCAAATGTTATATTTGGTCTTGTATTATTAGCAAGATACATCAATGCACCTACAACACTTAGATATGTTACTTCAGGACCAAGAAGTTCTTCTTCATTCTCTCGGGGACGAAACAGATCTTTATTTACTTCTAATAACCTTACAACCATTGGAGTACTCAATGGATGTGCTTTGTCCATATAAAATCGCTTTAAGATCTTTTTCGTATAAGTTGATTGGTGAATAAAAATTTCATCCTTTAAATGCTCGATCTGCAGGCCAAGATAATATTTTGTTTTCCCAAGATCTTTCATTTTGAATTCTTTCTTTAAATAACCTACTGCTTTTCTAAGCTCTTCAGGAGTTCCAATGATATTTAAATCATCAATATATATAGCAATTATGACAAATTCTGATCTTAATCTTTTTATAAATACACATGAACAAATTGGATCATTAATATATCCTTACTTTAACAAATATTCACTAAGATGATTATACCACATTCGACCAGATTACTTTAATCCATATAATGATTTTTGTAATTTTATTGAACAAATTTCTTGAGAATCTTTATACGCTTCAGGCATTTTAAATCCTTCAGGGATTTTCATATGAATTTCACTATCAAGTGAGCCATATAAATAGGCTGTAACAACATCCATTAGACGCATGTCAAGTTTTTCACAAACTGCCAGGTTAATTAGACATGTAAAAGTAATGGCATCCACTGGAGAATATGTTTCTTCATAATTAATGCTAGGTCTTTGCGAAAATCCTTGTGCAACCAATCGTGCCTTATATCTTACAATTTCATTTTTCTCATTTCTTTTTCGGACAAATACCCATTTGTACCCCACTGGCATTACTCCTTTAGGTGTTCGGACTACAGGTCCAAATACTTCACGTTTTGAAAGTGAATTCAATTCTGCTTGAATTGCATCTTTCCATTTTGGCCAATCATTTTTATTTCTACATTCTTCAACAGATGTAGGTTCAAGATCCTCATTTTCTTTTAAAATATCACTAGCAACATTATATACAAAAATGTTGTCGACAACTATATCTTTTCGGTTCCATCTTTTTCCTATTTGGACATAACTTATGGAGATCTCTTCATTATTATTTTCAGGTACCTGGACCTCTTCTGGGATTTTATGATTAGTTATGTCTTATGTCTCTTCAGGAGTGCTCGCCTCTACGATATGACCATCTTGATTATTTGCTCCTTTCTTTTTTCGAGGATTTTTATCTTTGGAACCAACCGATCTACCACGCTTCAGGAGTGGGTTGCTAGTATTTGTAGTATTAGATTGTCTTACAGGAACATTGATAATTGTTAAATTAATGATGTTTTTAGTGTGTTTTTATTTATTTAATTAGGTTAATTTAGTGTTTATTTGGTTGAATTATAGTTGAATTAGTTAATTTTATATTTTAGAGTTTAATTGTTGATTTTGGTATTTTTCAGGATTAAAATAAAGGAAAAAGGATTTAATTGAAAAGAATGCTAAGTTTTGGATCAATTTGGTAATTTTTAGATTTTTGGAAGCCAGAGAATGGAACAAAGCACATTTACATAATGCATGGGAGTGCAAAATCTCACTTGGCCAAGTGAGTGTTATTAGCTTAATGCACGGGAGTGCAAAATTTCGCATGGCCATGCATTCACAAATGGAAAATCAACACGGCAGTGCATTTTTATGACTTTTTTTTCACCAACTGGCTGCGTTTCATGAATTCAAAATCTACCAAACTTTCGAAGAAAAGAAGAGAATCCTTTTTCCATTTACCGACCGATAGAATTTTTGCAATAAAAAGTCAGAAAGAACACCAGATCAAAAGGGAGAGAGCAGATCGGATCGGAAAAATAATCTTTTTTTTTTACTTCAATTTAGTTTAGTTTTATTTTTGTTGTTATCAGTTCCTGTGTTTTACCTGTGAAGAACAAATTCAAGGAGCAAGAAGCTGCTTGTGATATCTCTGTACACGATTATTAAGGGAGCTTCTATAACTCTATGATTTTGTTTCTTCTCTTCGATTGTATTTTTAATTTCAATATGAATTGTGAGTAATTTCTTTACTTTTGCTAGAGGATACTTGAATCCTTAATTTTTACTGTAATGATATGATTGAGCTTTAATTTTAATATCAGTTGATTATTTATTGGTTTTAAGCATATTCTTATCTTTGATCGTGTTAGAATTAATTGTTGGTTTATGGATCTAATAACTAAAAATTGATTTAGGCACTGTCATAGATCAGCATGTTCTTGGGTTAATTTATTATTATCTGTGCATGATTATTTTCTTAATTTTGAGGTAATTATGTACTGATTTTATTAATTAATATCAAGAGGGAAAGAAATGAGAATAGACTAGAATTGAATGTTCTTAAATAGAGATTTGATGAATGTTTAGGAGTTTAATTGGATTTATATACTAAGTTTTAAATTGTTCTTAATAAGGGAATTTAATACTTAAGAAAGATATTCTTGAAAAAGGTATCAGGGTTAATTTTATCTAGTTTTTCCATAATCACTGGTACACCTTAATTTATTACTGTAATGACTTAAATTCTTAAGAAATACCAGTGATTATGGAAAAACTGGATAAAATTAACCCTAATACGTTCTTCAAGAATATCTTTCTTAAGTATTAAATTCCCTTATTTAGAACAATTTAACACTTAGCATATAAATCTAGTTAAACTCCTAAACATTCATCAAATCTCTATTTAAGAACTTTCAATTCAAGTCTATTCTCATTTCTTCCCCTCTTGATATTAATTAATAAAATCAGCACATAATTACCTCAAAATTAAGAAAATAATCATGCACAGATAATAATAAATTAACCTAAGAACATGCTGATCTATGACAGTGCCTAAATCAATTTTTAGTTATTAGATTCATAAACCAACAATTAATTCTAACACGATCAAAGATAAGAATATGCTTAAAACCAAGAAATAATCAACTGATATTAAAATTAAAACTCAATCAAATCATTACAGTAAAAATTAAGGATTCAAGTATCCTCTAGCAAAAGTAAAAAAATTACTCACGATTCATATTGAAATTAAAAATACAATCGAAGAGAAGAAACAAAATCATAGAGTTATAAAAGCTCCCTTAATAATCGTGTACAGAGATATCACAAGCAGCTTCTTGCTCCTTGAATTTGTTCTTCATAGGTAAAACACAGGAACTGATAAAAATAAAACTAAAACTAAACTAAATTGAAGTAAAAGAAAGATTATTTTTTCTGATCCGATCTGCTCTCTTTTTTTTGATCTTGTGTCAGCTGCTCTTCTTTGGCTTCCAATTCCTCTTTTTTGTTTGGATGCATCAGACATTCTTGAAGGTCATCATCTAGAATAATTCTCTCTTGCTTTGCTTCAATACATTCTTGAACACTATCAATAAAATAAATTGATTCTTCAAAGTCATATGAGGGGTATTTCATCAGTTTATTCATATTGAATACCATTTCCTCCTCATTAAATTTCAAAGTGACTGTTTGCCCATGAACATCAATTAAAGCTCTTGCCGTATTCAAAAAGGGTCTACCAACTATCAATGGCACCTTTCTATCCTCTTCCATATCCATAACCACAAAATCCATAGGAAATATAAAATTTCCTACTTTTACCAATAAATCCTCAATAATACCCTTCGGCCTTTTCATCGATCTATCTGCCAACTGTAGTGTCATTCGGGTCTCCTTGATATCTCTTAAGTTCAATTTTCTGCAAATTGCATAAGGCGTCAAATTAATACTAGAACCCAAATCACATAAAGCATGTCCGACAAAGTTTCCTCCTAATTCACAAGGTAATGTAAAACTACAAAGATCTTCTAATTTTGCTGGAATTTTATTCAATAAAATAGCACTACTATTTTCAGACAGTTGGACTGTTCTTACACCCTCTATCTTTTTCTTATTAGTACAAAGCTCTTTCATAAATTTAGCATACTTATGCATATGTAATAAAGTTTCAGCAAATGGCAAATTTACATGCAACTTTTTAAACATGTCAAAAAATCGAGCTAATTACTCATTTTGCTTTTCTTTCCTTGCTAGAGTGGGAAAAGGTAATTGAGATTCATCAAGAACAGTAGAAACAAGTTTTTCCTTACCTTTACCTTTCTCAACAGTAGGAGATATTTTCTCAATATTTTCAGAATTAGAAATACTTACCTCCGGTGTTGGTTCCCCCTTTTGAGCAGAATTCTTATCAATTTCGGCTTGTTCTAGCTCTTTTCCACTTCTTAAAGTAATTGCCTTGGCTTCCTCCTTCGGATTGCGGTCTACATTAGATGGAAAGGTTCCTTGAGCTCTATTGGTCAGCGAGTTAGTAAGTTGCCCCATTTGATTTTCTAGATTCCTAATCAGTAAACAAACGCCAATATCTGTCCCCGACAACGGCGCCAAAAACTTGACCGGTGTCTGGCAAGTGTACTAGATCGGCTAGTAATATAGGGAAATATAGATTAAGACCCTAAATATCGAACCCCAGGAAAAATTTGTGTCTGCGTAAATTGATTTTGAATTTTAGAATGAAATTTGAGTGTGAAAGAGAGAAAAGAAATCCCAGAGATTATATTGATGAAAATATAATTAAATGGAAAACAGATAACTAAATAATTAATGAACAAAACTAAATAATCTAACAAAATCGTAAATGGAAATTGATAAACAGTATTTGAGAAAATCAATATTTAAGCAACTTTCACTAGAGGACTATCCACCTTAATTTATTACTGTAATGACTTAAATTCTTAAGAAATACCAGTGATTATGAAAAAACTGGATAAAATTAACCCTGATACCTTCTTCAAGAATATCTTTCTTAAGTATTAAATTCCCTTATTCAGAACAATTTAACACTTAGCATATAAATCTAGTTAAACTCCTAAACATTCATCAAATCTCTATTTAAGAACATTCAATTTCAGTCTATTCTCAGTTCTTCCCCTCTTGATATTAATTAATAAAATCAGCACATAATTACCTCAAAATTAAGAAAATAATCATGCACAGATAATAATAAATTAACCCAAGAACATGCTGATCTATGACAGTGCTAAATCAATTTTTAGTTATTAGATCCATAAATCAACAATTAATTCTAACACGATCAAAGATAAGAATATGCTTAAAACTAAGAAATAATCAACTGATATTAAAATTAAAGCTCAATCAGATCATTACAGTAAAAATTAAGGATCCAAGTATCCTCTAGCAAAAGTAAAGAAATTACTCACGATTCATATTGAAATTAAAAATACAATCGAAGAGAAGAAACAAAATCATAGAGTTATAGAAGCTCCCTTAATAATCGTGTACAGAGATATCACAAGCAGCTTCTTGCTCCTTGAATTTGTTCTTCACAGGTAAAACATAGGAACTGATAACAACAAAACTAAAACTAAACTAAATTGAAGTAAAAGAAAGATTATTTTTCTGATCCGATCTGCTCTCTCCCTTTTGATCTGGTGTTCTTTCTGACTTTTTATTGCAAAAATTCTATCGGTCGGTAAATGGGAAAAGGATTCTCTTCTTTTCTTTGAAAGTTTGGTAGATTTTGAATTCATAAAACGCTGCCAGTTGGTGAAAAAAAGTCATAAAAATGCACTGCCATGTTGATTTTCCATTTGTGAATGCATGGCCATGCGAAATTTTGCACTCCCGTGCATTAAGCTAATAACACTCACTTGGCCAAGTGAGATTTTGCATATCCCATTAAGCTCAACTTGTCTAACAAGGGTCAATGTATAAAAAGGGTAGGAAAATAGGTCAAATTATGGTTAAACAAGAAAATATTGCCTAGATCACTTTCTAAGTTGAATTGAGTTGTTTGTATGCTTTGAAGGGTGAAGGTTCTAGTGCTCTAAAATTCCTTGCTCAACTATTTTATGCAATGATTTTTGTTTTTATTTTATTTTATTTTTATTTTATTTATTATTTATTTATTTTAAGTTTAAAAACTAGTCTTATGTGCTCAAAAAGTAGAAACTAACAAATATAAGCCAAATTGAATGTTAATCTAGCTAAAAATTTATTAAACAACATGTTTGTTCTCGTGCTAAATAAAAATCCTTAATTGCACATTCTAAATTTTAAGTTTAACATGTTCAATGTTTGAGGAATGACTGGGGCAATCTAAGTTTTAGTGCCAACTAAATGGTAATCAAAAACTAATGTTATTTCTAAGCAAGACTAGAAAATTCTAAAGCAACTACCATTTATTAAGCTAAGAGTAAAAAGTTATTACAAAACTACAAAACATCAAATTAAAAAAAAAATAAAAATAAAGACATCAAAATAAACAGAATATAGATTCATGAAAAAAATAAAAAAATAAAAATAAAGACATCAAAATAAACAGAATATAGATTCATGAAAAAAAATGGGGTAAGATGTGTCTACTTCCTGAACCAAAATTGAGTTTAGCTGAATAAGCTCTACCCCCTGTTAAAAAATTTTGCTGTCCACAGCAAATGTAGTGAGTCATCTAAGGTGGTGGGAGTGGTGGTGGAGGATAACGTGTCCAGAAATCATGCACGAACTTCTCCATGGTCTGCCTAATCTCAACAATAGTATCCTGCATCGTATCCATCCTCCCCTGCATCCTATCCAAGCGGATCTGCTGGTGGTCCATCCTGCTGTTAAGCTGGTTAAGGTGGTCTTCTAAATCAGATGGCATGGCTGTCTCAGCTGGTGGGACTGCTGCTGGCTCATCATCACCTTTGTTCTCATTTGGCGCTTCCTGATTCTCATCAATACGTATGCCATTTTCTCTCAAATATTCCTCTCGGATTGTCCAGTGCCATCTTGGCTTTGTTTTCCATATCGTCATGCGATAAGCATGACATTATCAATGTAAGCTATGTCACCATCAAGTGGATCGCCAAAAGAACGAGTATAATTAACAGCTTCAGCTAAAACAGTTGCTATCCAACCGATGGAAACAGCAGGAATATTTGAAGAACACTTTTGTAGATCCTGAATCCACTGCGCTATAAGCAAAGAGCCATTAATAGGAATACCATCAACCATACACCTAAGTAACATAATCTGGGAAGCATTAAGTGAACTCAGGCTCTGAAGATTATTATAAATACTTCGGGATAGAAATCTGTGCATAATTCTCAAAGCATGATCCCTAAGTGCATGAAATTTAAGCCTACCACCTCGCCATGGTTCAGGATTTAATGGATCACGAACTTTTTCCCAATTTTCTTCAGGAAATGCATCAGGTAGCTCCACCAATGCATCAGGTAAGAACCCTAAATGCTGCGAAAATTTCTTGAAAGACATTGAGTAACCCTTCTTACCCAGCCAAAACTTAATAGTGCTAGAATCATCTCCATCTCCATCAAAATGACACTCAAAAGAGTATAAGAAATCCCGAACAAGATCTGGAAATACCTGCACTTTATGCTCCATGAACTGTTCCCAGCCGATGCCCTGAATCAATGGTAATATATCCGTCCAAAGATCTCCAACAGGAACATGCAGATAAAAACAGATACGAGTATGAGAAGAGCTTGAGGCTTCCGTGTTCTTTGCCTTTTTAGGTGCCACTGTAAAAATAAAAAAAAAAAATTATGAGCATGTAAAATGGCAACAGTAAATTTAACTAAAATAATAGCAAGCAACTACCAGATGCAATATTGAAAGAGAAGAATGGGAATGCAGACAATTGGGCAAAAAATTGTAACACTGTATTCTTGAGAAGACACAAGCAGAAGTAAAACATTTTTTTTTCAAAATAATGCCACAATTGAATGTAAAATTGAGTTTCTGTGAAAGAATTGGCCATCAAATGACATGAAGAAAGTAGATAAAAGACATAATGATGAGGATGAATGACAATTGATAAATAGCCAATTAAAATCACAAAGCATAATGACGGCATAAAGTGAGAAACCATAAACAAAAATGATGAAAAAATTGATTGGGGCATTTCATCGAGCAGGTGGTGTGTACACTTTTGACAGTGAATTTGTAAGCCAAGTTAAGGTGCGTTAGCCACCAAAATTCAAACTAAGCAACAAGGGTATACACATTAAGCACACAATAACTAAGTTTGCCAAAAGAATTTAAAATGAGGTGTAAATGGCATGTTAAAGTTAACCCAAATCATGTATATTAATAACAAAGAATAAAGTAAAAATGGAAATAATTAATCAAATTAAGGAGCAATCTTTAAAGAAAAACACTTACTTGATATGAAATGCAGTAGAATGATGCAAAAAATTTTGAGCAATGGAGGTCTATGTGTGTGTTGTTGTGTAATGTAGGATACTGCCTTGAGAGATATAGAGAGATGGAGAGTGACCGGGCTTTGGAAATGGAAGAGGAACAAATAAATAAAGAGGGCAAGCGGGGCAGCATCTCACATTATGCGCGGCTGCGTGAGGCTGGAAGGAGGGCTATGCGCGGCCGCGCATAGGCAATGCTTTGCCTTGCGCGGCCGCACAAGGCTGTGCCTTATCATGCGCGGCTGCGCATGGCCTCACTCGGCCACGCTAGTTTCTACGCGGCTTGATGCGGAACCCAATAGCTAACGAGCTACAAACCCACACATACGATTTGAATAGCAAACCAAAATCAGACAAACACCCTCCCTATTGAACCCCCAAACAACTCGTGAATGGAAACGCAAATAATCGGGAATTAAGAACCTAAAAAATGCCACAATCAAACAATTGATAAGTTAATCAAATTCTTTGTGCAATAGAAAAGAAAGCAATTCACTCTCATTCAAAGCAAAGGAAATTCGGCTATGCCAATAAATTATCATTCAAAACCTGAAATTCTTAACATAACATGTTCTATTTATAAGGTGGCTAACCCTAGCTAGCAAATAACCTAAAACAAACCCTAATGAGGCCTTAAACATGGTGTGGCCGAATTGTCCATGGGCTTTACAAGATAAATTAAGCCCAAACTAAAGAATTAAACACACTTAAAATAAGCCCAAAAGAAAGACTAATTAAAAACCCAAAATAACTAAACTAAACCCAATCTAAAAGCCCATCTCGTTTTTCCCATTAAGCCACTTATTAAATGAGTCATGTGACCTTTAAATAAAGCACATGACTTGTACAATTAAGGCCCAAAGTTATATAAACCCAAAAAGGACTTAATTTGGCCCAATTCCATCACAAGCTTCCAAAAGGCTAAGTACTTTGTGAAAACCTCCTTCAAGCTCTTTTTGACACTTCTCAAAGACATCTTCATTCAGCTCTTGAGTAACAAAACCTTGCACATAAGCTGTCATAGCCATTTTCAGCTTCTTAGCTTGCCCCCTTGTAATTGGTCCACTTGGAATCTTTAAAGAATCCTGAGTATCTGGCTGATCCGTATCATTCCCTCCCTCCTCAAAAAGATTTGTCCTCAAATCTGCATCCACATCAAAAGGAGAAAGGTCAGAAACATTAAATGTAGCAGAAACACCATACTCACCTGGCAAGTCTATTTTATAGGCATTATCGTTGATGCGCTCCAAAACTTGAAAAGGACCATCACCGCGTGCATCCAGCTTTCCTTTCCTTTGGTTTGGAAATATTTCCTTCCGAAAATGCACCCAAACACAATCTCCAGGGGTGAACACTACTTGTTTCCTTCCCCTATTCGCCTTTTCAGCATATTGCTTGTTTTTCTTCTCAATGTTTGCCCGTGCTTTCTCATGTAAGGATTTGACCAATTCTGCCTTCCTACTACCATCCAAACTCGAAAGCTCATGTAAAGGTAAAGGACAAAGATCAAGCACAGTTAGTGGGTTAAAACCATAAACAAGCTCAAATGGTGAAAAACCAGTGGAAGACTGAATACTTCGATTATAAGCAAATTCAATAAAAGGCAAACAATCTTCCCAAGTTTTAAGATTCTTACCCACAATAGCACGTAATAAAGTCCCTAAAGTCCTATTCACAACCTCTGTTTGTCCATCAGTTTGAGGGTGACAAGTAGTAGAAAACAATAACTTTGTTCCTAACTTACCCTATAAAACACGCCAAAAATGTGAAAGGAACTTTGTATCCCTATCTGATACTATGGTGTGTGGAATACCATGCAAACGGATAACTTCCTTAAAGAATAGATCAGCAACATGTACAGCATCATCACATTTATGACACGCAATAAAATGAGCCATTTTACTAAACCTATCTACCACAACAAAGATACTATCCCTACCACGTGTTGTCCTGGGCAAACCAAGCACAAAATCCATGGAAATGTCAGTCCAAGGAGAACTAGGTACGGGTAAAGGCATATACAATCCATGAGGCATAGATTTAGACTTAGCTTGTTTACATGCAACACATGCATTACACACCTTTTCCACATCTTTTCGCATGTGTGGCCAAAAGAAATGCTCATTCAACATGTCATAGGTCTTATGTACCCCAAAATGTCCCATCAATCCCCCACAATGAGACTCTAATACAAGCAAGTCACGCATAAAACATTTAGGTAAACAAAGCTTGCTGCCCTTAAATAAAAATCCATCATGTCTATAGAATTTATCAAAGGCTTTATGTTCACATGCATGATATACATTACCAAAATCAGAATCATCAACATACAATTCCTTAACATGCTCAAATCCTAACAACTTAGAACTAAGTGTAGAAATCAAGGCATATCTTCTGGATAATGCATCAGCAACAATATTGTCCTTTCCATGCTTGTATTGAATAACATAGGGAAATGTTTCAATAAATTCAACCCATTTAGCATGCCTTTTATTCAACTTACCTTGTCCCTTCAAGTGTTTGAGGGACTCGTGATCCGTGTGAATAACAAACTCCTTGGGTAGGAGGTAATGTTGCCACACATCCAATGCTCTCACCAAGGCATAAAGCTCCTTGTCATAGGTTGAATAATTGAGCTGGGCTCCATGAAGCTTCTCACTAAAATATGCTACTGGCTTCTTTTCTTGCATTAGAACAGCCCCAATACCTACACCAGAAGCATCACACTCAATTTCAAAAGTTTTATCAAAATTAGGCAAAGATAAAATAGGAGCAGAACACAACTTCCCTTTTAAATTCTCAAAAGCCTTTTGCTGTGCTTCTCCCCATTTAAACCCAACTTCCTTCTTTATGATTTCTGTAAGTGGTGCAGCAACAGAAGAGAAATCCTGCACAAAACGCCTATAAAAACTTGCTAAGCCATGAAAGCTCCTCACATCCGAAATGGACTTAGGCGTGGGCCAATCTCTAATTGCCTGAACTTTCTCTTCATCTACTTCAATACCCTATGCACTCACCACAAAACCAAGAAAAACAAGTCTATCTATACAAAATGTGCACTTCTTAAGTTTAGCATACAACCTTTCATGCCTCAAAGTTTGCAAAACTAACTTAACATGCTCAGTATGTTCTTCAAAAGACTTGCTGTAAATGAGTATATCATCAAAGTAAACAACAACAAATTTTCCTAAATATGTACGCAATACATGGTTCATAAGTCTCATAAATGTGCTAGGGGCGTTAGATAGCCCAAATGGCATGACTAACCACTCATACAAATCATATTTAGTTTTGAAAGCTGTTTTCCATTTATCACCAGGTTTCATTCTTATTTGATGATATCCACTCATTAAATCAATCTTAGTAAAAAATACAGCACCATACAATTCATCTAACATATCATCAAGCCTAGGGATAGGATGTCTATACTTTACAGTGATTTTGTTAACTGCACGACAATCAACACACATCCTCCAAGTTCCATCCTTCTTAGGCACCAATAGGACGGGTACTGCGCAAGGACTCAAGCTCTCTCTAACCAATCCCTTCTCCATAAGTTCTCCCACTTGCCTTTGCATCTCCTTAGTTTCCTTAGGATTGCTTCTATATGCTGGTCGGTTAGGAATGGTTGATCCAAGTATGAAATCAATCTGATGTTCTATCCCTCTCAAAGGTGGTAATCCATCTGGTAGCTCATCAGGAAAGACATCTGAAAACTCCTGCAACAAAGACACAAAACTAGAAGGCAAAGATTCATGGTCAATGTCAGCGTTAGAAAATAAAATCTCTTTGTAAGTTACAAGGATCAATGGCTGCCCTATGGCTAAAGCACTCTTAACCTCTCTTGCCCTTACATAAAAATTCTGTTTTTGCCTCCCACCTTTCTTGTTTTCACTCACCAATGGGCCATTTATTTGTTTTGTTTCTTTTCTGGCCTCTTTTCCCCCTTTTCTTTCTTTTTCTCTCTTAATTTCACTCACCTCTTCTCTCTTGGCCAAAGCCTCTCTCTCCCTCTCAACTAATTTCTTTTGATCTTCAAACACTTCTTGAGGTGATAATGGAGCTAATGTAGCCTTTGTACCTTTATAAGAAAAAGAATAACGGTTAGTGTAACCATTATGCAAAACATGTCTATCAAATTGCCAAGGCCTTCCCAAAAGCAAATGGCCTGCCTGCATAGGTACCACATCACAAACCACCTCATCCTTATACCTCCCGATAGAAAATGGCACTCTTACTCGCCTTGTTACCTTGACCTCTCCACTGTCATTCAGCCATTGTAATTTATAAGGTCTAGGATGCTTTTCACATACCAAATTCAGCTTATCAACCATATTCACACTAGCAACATTGGTGCAACTACCTCCATCAACAATAAGTGTGCACACCCTTCCATTAATTAAACACTTAGTGTGAAATATGTTTTCTCTTTGTTCTAGGCTCTCTTCCTTAACATTCAAATTCAAAGCTCGCCTAGCCACTAAAGACTTCCCACTTTCAGCAACCAATAACTCTCCATCACTATCACAATCACTACAATCTTCCAAAGGTGGCATCTCATCTTCACTATGGTCTGATTCAGAAATAATTTTCCCATCATCCCTAGCTATTATCACCCTTTTATTAGGACAATCACGTGCCATATGCCCCTTCCCCAAGCATTTAAAGCATGTAATCTCTCTACTAGGAGTTGGAGTATTAGGGTTACCTTTTACAACCTTAGATGGTGATTGGACAGCCCTTGCATCTTTGGAACCCGAATCTGCCCCATAAGGTTTGGATCCCCTAAAGTCTCTTCTATCCTCCCCTTTGGTCCATCTAGATCCCAAACTATCCCTTGAGTTGTTGCTGGCTCGGTTGCAGCTCCTACTCTTCTTCTGTTTCTCAATTTTCATTGCCATATTCAACATTTCCTCCATGGAGTCATATCTATGAAGCTCAATGACATCAGCAATCTCTTTATTCAATCCACCTAAAAACCGAGCCATGGTTACCTCTTCATCTTCCTCAATGTTAGCTCTAACCATGCATATTTCCATTTCTTTATGGTAGTCCTCTACTGACCTACCCCCTTGCACTAACCTATGCAACTTCTGATGTAGCTCCCTAAAGTAATGTGAAGGCACAAATCTTTTCCTCATGGCCTCCTTTATATCCTCCCAATTACCAATAGGACGTCTACCCACTTTCCTTCTGCTCAAGTTCAATTGATCCCACCAAAATAAGGCATAATCTGTAAACTCCACAGCTGCTATCTTCACTTTCTTCTCCTTAGAATACCTATTACACTCAAAGATCATTTCAACCTTCCTTTCCCATTCTAGGTACTCTTCAACACTATTTCTACCCTTAAATGGAGGAATCTTAAGCTTAATGTTACCTAAATTCCCATCCAATCTACCACTAGTCTCTTCTTCATCTAAATCTTCTAAGTCAGCCCTTACATTCTCATCAGTCCATCTTCCTCTCCTTATTGTTCTCCTAGATGTACTATTTGAACCCAATTCTAGCCTCTCTATTCTATCATTCATATTCCCCATATCTCTCATGAATTTTTCAAACGTACCATGCATAGCTTGAATGGAGAACACTACCTCGTCGAGAGTTGCTCCCTTTTTACCCGATTCTTCAGTCATGATTGAAAAATCTGCAAAAAGATGTTAGATAATAACCTCACACACTCCCTCACGTGTTTACACTCAAAGGATGTCACTCCTCTCGTGTTTCACTCAAACAAGGCTTTTACCCTCTTAATGTACTCACACGCTCTTGCCTTTTACCACTCTAATTGCAACTCTTAAATTGCACTTCAGAATTCAATACACAAACCAAGAATTTGAGTACGTTTTAGAAAGGAAGGAAATAAGCGACTAACAATAACAGAAAGCTCAATGCTAGAAAAGAAGACACTAAACAAAATGGAGGTGGTACACGGACAAGACTGGTATACCACTTGATTATATCAAAATTAGAGTATTAGAACAAGCAAAGATACTCTAACAGTGTAATGGAACAAAAGCAAGCTCAAACAAAGAACTACGCAACAAGAATTAAAAAAATGACAATTCTGGATAAAATGTATGAATCTGACTCACTACAAAGTAAATCAAATATAGAACCTAGTTATTCTACCCAACAAAGCAAGAAAATAACAAAGAATCTTAATTATACTAAATAAGATAGAATGCACTCAAGACAATTCAATTTAAAGCTAAAATGATGATTAGGCCGAATGGTGTATTAAGCTCTAATTAATGTATCAAGTAGTGTGCAAAAATGATAGGAAAATGATGTCAAAATGGTGTAAAAATGATGGCAAAATGGTAGGTAAATGATGGCAAAATGGTACAAAATGGTAGGCAAATGATGGTAAAATGGTGCAAAAAAAAATGATGGCAAAATGATACCAAAATGGTGTAAAATGACAGCAAAAAATGGTACCAAAATGTTACCAAAAATGGATAGCAAATGTTACCAAAAATGGTTAGCAAATGATAGGAAAATGTTACCAAAAATGAATAGCAAATGTTACCAAAAATGGTTAGCAAATGATAGCACAAATGAATCCTTATCCGAATTGGATAATAATAATCAAAGGTGGTTTAGGATTAAGTTTTCCTATTCCCAAAACAGATAGGATTAATTTTTCCTATTACTTAAAGGATTCCTATCTCTATTTAGAAAAGGATTAATTGCTGCCCCTAATCCTCAAGCACTTAGGATTAAGTTTTTCCAACTATTAATGGATTTGGATTTTCCCTTTTTGCTATAAATATGCTCCCTTGGCCGAATCTACTCCCAACCCTTTTCTCCACACGCAAAGTTCTTTTTTATTTCTCTTCTTTTACGTTTTTTTTTCTTTTCCTCTTTTTTTTTTCTTTTTTTTTTTTATATGAAATAGAGAACAACTAGACTACAAACCACCAAACTTCTCAAGCCCACAAGATCAGAACTCAAATTCGATTTTCTAACCCTTTTTTTTTCAAAACGCAAAAACTTTTCAAAGTGAAGAATGGAGGCTTAAATGTCATTTTTAAGGTCCAAAAAAGTTAATTACGTAGGGCTTTGCCCACATAAAAATTGTAGAGCACGAAATTCCCTTTCCGGAATGATATTATAATAACAAATCGGACTTCTATATCAAAAGTTATGGCCTTTCGAAGTTTTCTGATTTTTTTTTTTCAAAACAGCAAACTAATCTCTAATCTCCTCCTACAAGGATTCGGATTCAAGCTAAGGATGTTCAAGATTTCAGTTCAAGGCTATTTAACGAATTCAAGGTAAAGGTAAGAAAAGAAAAAGGCTAATTTAAACACACAAAACACAATTAACTAAGAAACTTAATGCAACCTAATTCGGCATAAAGAACTATAATTCAAAGAAAAGAAAACGCAAACCTAACACTAAGATAAATAGGAATTTACCTTAACTTTGGCTCTGATACCAAATGATGCGGAACCCAATAGCTAACGAGTTACAAACCCACACATACGATTTGAATAGCAAACCAAAATTAGACAAACACCCTCCCTATTGAACCCCCAAACAACTCGTGAATGGAAACGCAAATAATCGGGAATTAAGAACCTGAAAAATGCCACAATCAAACAATTGATAAGTTAATCAAATTCTTTGTGCAATAGAAAAGAAAGCAATTCACTCTCATTCTAAGCAAAGAAAATTCGGCTATGCCAATAAATTATCATTCAAAACCTGAAATTCTTAACATAACATGTTCTATTTATAGGGTGGCTAACCCTAGCTAGCAAATAACCTAAAACAAACCCTAATGAGGCCTTAAACATGGTGTGGCCGAATTGTCCATGGGCTTTACAAGATAAATTAAGCCCAAACTAAAGAATTAAACACACTTAAAATAAGCCCAAAAGAAAGACTAATTAAAAACCCAAAATAACTAAACTAAACCCAATCTAAAAGCCCATCTCGTTTTTCCCATTAAGCCACTTATTAAATGAGTCATGTGACCTTTAAATAAAGCACATGACTTGTACAATTAAGGCCCAAAGTTATATGAACCCAAAAAGGACTTAATTTGGCCCAATTCCATCACAAGCTTCCAAAAGGCTAAGTACTTTGTGAAAACCTCCTTCAAGCTCTTTTTGACACTTCTCAAAGACATCTTCATTCAGCTCTTGATTAACAAAGCCTTGTACATAAGCTGTCATAGCCATTTTCAGCTTCTTAGCTCGCCCCCTTGTAATTGGTCCAATCTTCAAAGAATCCTGAGTATCTGGCTGATCCGTATCACGGCTGGGTATTTTTTTTCACGCGGCTAGGCATCTCCATACACGGCCACACAATTGACCTCTGTGACTTCAAAATTCTGGGAATAAAATTATTCATGCTAAAAATTCAACAAATGCAAAATAATTTGCTAATTTAACCTACAATGTCTCTCAATTTTTTTTTATATAAGGTTAACTCCTTAATTTAATTGAAGCACAAATTCATTTATTAATGCACAATTATAAAAAAAAAAACTCAAACCAATGCCCTGCTTTAAAAACTTTTATCATGAATATGTCCAGACTCTGCAATCCAATTTGCCTCAACTTTGTATCTTTGTAGTTCATGAATCTATTGACAAAAATTTAAACTAACTAAAAACACACAAGAAATAAAAAATGACTAAAATTTAAAATTAAAACAAATAGAGTAGAGAATGTAGTTCTGAGTTTAAGAGTCTTCAGCTAAACTTCTGCAAACTGTATTAATCATCTTGAAGCACAATGGTTGCCTCAGCAACCTCCTGTTGTCCAATTTTATACGGTTTGAGCCGATGACCATTCACTTTGTATTCGCGTCCATCTCTTAAATTTTTAATTGTCACCACTCCAAACTCATTACTTGACACAACTTGATATGGCCCGAGCCATTTGGATTTGAGCTTTCCTGGAAACAATCTCAAACGACTGTTGTATAATAACACTAACATACCTGGAACAAAGTCCTTCATCTTCAATCGCTTGTCATGCCAAATGCTCTTTAACGAAGGGAAATCCGGTCGTAAAAAGTTAAAATTCGGTCGTTAAAAACTTTTAATGACCGGAAAATCCGGTTGGTAAAAGCCCCTTCGTTAAAGGTATAGACGACCGGATATTGCATCCGGTCGTTAATGTCTTTAACGACCGGAATATTTCCGGTCGTTGAAAAGTGATTTTTAGCGACCGAATTTTCCCTTCGCTAATTATATTCACTTTTAACGAACGGATTTCCGGTCGTTAAAGATACCTTTTAGCGACCGAATTTTCCCTTCGCTAATTGTATTCAATTTCAACGAAAGGATTTCCGGTCGTTAAAGAAACCTTTTAGCGATCGAATTTTCCCTTTGCTAATTGTATTCAATTTCAATGAAGGGATTTCCAGTCGTTAAAGATACCTTTTAGCGACCGGATTTTCCCTTCGCTAATTATATTTACTTTTAACGAAGGGATTTTTGGTCGTAAAAGGTACATTTTAGCGACTAAATTTTCCCTTCGTTAATTATATTCACTTTCAACGAAAAAATTTTTTATCGTTAAAGATATTTTGTAGCGACCGATTTTTTTTTTCGTAAATTATATTCACTTTTCAACCTTTTCTGTCGTTAAAAATACTATTTTACCGATCGAATTTTCCCTTTGCTAATGTTATTCGCTTTCAACGAATGAATTTTTGGTAGTTGAAGATGCTTTTTATCAACAAGTTTTTTCTTTCGCTGTATTCACTATAAATAAAATATTTTATTTGACTATTACCAGTACACATCATTCACGCACATATACATATCCAAAATTATAATAAATAGTTTTTTCATAGATTACAAAATATCAGATATAAAATATATCGATATTTCGAAATTGGTTGACATTGTATCATATACAGGTATAAAATATAAAAAATGCCCCTATCTATATCATTGTCTATTCACCTAAAAAATTTTAGAAGAATACATAATGAACTTTATACTTTCATTGTCCATTATTTTGTAAAACCTGTAGAATTTAAAACATAAATTTATAATTAAAATTCATGCACAAAGCCAATAAATCAAAAGGCCAAATAATTTAATATTTTCAATTTAAAATATAATTTACCTTAAATATTCAAAATCTCCCAACAAGCTAGTGTAAATTTTTGCGTCTTTCTCTTTGCAAGAGGAGTTCTCCATTTCACCGAATTTTTGCATTGACACAGAAGAATCAATTAGATAGGAGGTCGATGAAATGTATGGTTCTTTTGAACCATTCATTTGTCCATTATGGATCCAGGATGGCCTGGGCAGATTATGTTGCTTTGATAATGATCTCTTAATTTTTGCTCCAGAACCATGATGATGGATGTTGGGAACAGATTCACTGGTTGATCTTGTTGTATCCTGAAGTGATAAGATAAAAGTAATGGAGATGAGCATAAATCACTCAATAACAAATTAAAATTGCTATGGTAAATATTAAAGCATGTGATTGACCTAATGATGATTCCTGGACAGCAAAGCTATTAAGAAGAATAGTTGCATTAGCTAACTATTATCAACATTGACAGGATGAACGTAGGAAAAAAGCAAAACAAAACAAAAACACACACCACCTTGTTTAAAGAAAACATTGATAGAGATGATGTACTAAATAGTATGTTAAACAGTAATAATTCAAAACAAGATCTGAAAGCTATAAAAGAAATAAGTTAATTCTCATAATCACAGATATGCTACACTTAATGGCATTACCTCCATTCTAATACTGGAACCAACACTGAGCAGATCTATCAGAGCCACCAAAGCATTACTGTGATGTTATCAGCTCAAGCAATATTTTCTCATGAAATGTCCAACATAACACATCCATTACTCACTACACTGGACAGTATGAGGAATAAACACATCAAATCATCACCTGCAACTTCATCATACTTAGATGCTTAAAGATTATGAGCTAGTAAGATCTCATTTTCAATACTTTCGAAGAAGATTGTAACATAACTTCCAGGATTCCAGTAATTATTTAATAATTTTATTTACAATATATTATGTGACTACTAGTAAACCCTAAAAATCACTCAAACTTTCAAATGCATCCAGGTCAGTATTACAACTAAGTTCAATCTTCAAAACACAGAAAAAAAATTCTGAATGTTAGCATATACAAAACTTTAATAATTAAAGATTTGAATGCTTTAGTAGGACTAGAAAAGCCTCACCACCTGCCTTGAACTGCCATCAGATGGCAGGGTAAGTTACACATCATCCGAAAATTTGTCACATATTAATTATTACCCTTAAAGTTCAATTTATAACTTAAATCACCATGCATGGCTCCTCGTATCGATGACACCCTAGTCAGAAAAGTAAAACCCAGTTATATCACCACTTCCTATATCTTCAATCTCTAACTCTTCGCTCTCCAACAATCCACCATCTATTTTGGTCTAGCGCATCATGAAGAACTGAAGCAACTAAAAATGGGTGGTTAACACATAAAAATAATCATAAAAAAGAAAATCATGTTAAGAGCATACAGCTGCAGAGATATATACTCACTATATGAAGAAGTGCAAGAAACTTGCAAGATATGCTCAAATGAGGTAAAAATCCATTAATAATCTCTGCTTCGACATCAGAAAAGAGAAGCTTCAGAAGGGCCACATGAATTTTTCCAAGTAACAAAGAATCCTAAGAGAAACATTAAAAAAAAAATTTGAATTCACCAAAGCAAGAAACAAGTGCCACCAAAAGTAAACTGGCATTAAGAGAGGAAACTTTGAAATACAAGCTAAAGGAAAAATATGTTCTGAGAATTAACCTTATCATGGAATGCCTGAGCAAACTCATCAAGAGTGAAGTGACAAGCATCAATGATGACTGAATAAGTATATAGAAAATGGAAAACCTGCAAAACAAGGTGCCAGTCCAACTTCAGCAGGAATATTAGAACCCAGCAAACTTCAGCAAGAATTTTAAAAGCTTCAACATAATAAGACAAGGGAAGGGGTAAATTGAACGGAATAAAGGAAAAGTAAAAAACTGGAAACAGTTCCAAATTCCAATGAGAGATCCTATAGAAGTTAGCATCTTTTTTCTCATTCTTGGGCGGAGTAATTTTTTTCTGAAAATCAAAAGATGGTTCTTTAGATAGCTCTGCATCAGGTAACACTGTCCTACAGCTAGAGTCATCAATTTTCAAGCTCTCATTCTTGATAGTTATGATATCCTTTGCCATTGAACATCTGAGGTCCTCTCTGATATTCTGCGCACCCCTATGATCAATAATGGCATCATCATCAATAGGAGGAAGTAGCAATAATAAAAACACGAAAGCAATTCCAAGGAAATTTGAAATCCTGTACTATGAATGCAGTAGGCAAAGCAACCAATAACAATCCAATATGAAAGCCTATTTTAATTATATTTACATCAGTATAAAATTTTATATAATCCAATATGAAAATCCTAAACCAAAATCGAAAAGCTAGCATATATATATATATATATATATATATATATATATAAACATGTATAATACGTCCAAAGTTCGGTCATTTGATTATATTGGTTATAGGCTTTTGATGACTAAACCAAATTGATTAAATTGAATTTATATTGAGAACCAAATTGGATGGACTTAAATTTTTTTAAAAAAAGTTAACTAAAAATTGACAAAATTGTCTATGGTTCAATTTAATATTTAATACTTGCAGGTTAATACTTCTTACAATGCATACCTATCCAGAAGACATAGCATGTACACTGTACACATTAATCATTGACCTTCGTGTAATGGGAAAATATGAACTTTGCCCCAAATACAAAAACAATGAGCAAAGAAAGGAAAACCTCATGCCGACATTTAGAACAAAGCAGCAGAAGCACGTAATAGATAGCCAGCTAGGCATGAACTAATAAATGATTACTGATGATGATTGTCAGTCTAGATTAAAATTGCCATTCTAAATAACAGTAGTGCAATGTAATGGTGGTCTTATGAAAGACGAACATTAGAATCCAATCTACACAAGAATCCAATAGATGAAAGCAATACAGAGCAAATGGATTAAAACCTCATGACTGAGTATAGACCAGTAAAAGATAACAGTTCATTTCAAATAAAAAAGAACCATAAAAATTCTAATGAAGCTCAATAGAGCCGCTAAATCAATCGCCACTACCATAAATTATCGAACTCCAAAATCCAAAGGAAAACGATTCACAGCCCACAAAACAGAACCAACTAAATTATCGAAGAGGTGATAAATTTTGCATCAGATTAGCAGAAAGTAACAACAAAAGAAACCTCAACAACAAAAGAGTAGAAAAGGGTACCTTAAACAAAGACCATCGCCGTTGATTTGCTTACAGAGATAAGTTCCTGTGCAGGCAGAAACCGAAAGGCTTAGATCCTGAAGAAGAATAAGAAACTTTAACGATGGAACTAAGTCCCCAATCCAAAGAAACAATCAAACAGAAAACCCAGGAGATTATAGAGAGAAAGCGTGAGAGACCTTCGCGAAGGGGAATAAGACGCCGAGATCAGCGTTGCGAGGAGCCGGTTGCTCGCCGTCGACCGTCGCCAGCCTCCTCGCCCCTTCCGCCGTGCTCCGCCGTCTCTCTCTCTCCCTCTCTCTCTCTCTCTTTCTCTTCCTCGGTCTCTTTCCCGTTCTGCCTCCCTTCCGTGACTTTCCCTCTCTTTTCTTTTTCTACTTCTCATAATTCCCACTAATTCACCACCATTAACCACTGGATTTTTATTATTTTAAACACCAAATTTAATCTCTTTGTTATATAATAATAAAATTTAACAACTAACGGCCGGATTAATTTTTCTTCGTTATTTGTATATTTTAACGACCGAATTTTTATTACTTTAACGACCGAATTTAATCCCCTCGTTATATAATAATAAAATTTAAGAATTAACGACCAGATTAATTTCCCTTCGTTATTTGTATATTTTAACGACCGGATTTTTATCCCTTCGTTAAATTTTGGTCGTTAAAAGTCAATTTTCTTGTAGGGGTATAAGATTGCACTATCATACGACCACTGACGAATTTCATCAAGTTCACTGAGCTGCAATTTCCTTTTTTCTCCTGCACTTCTCAAATCAAAATTAAGAAATTTTGTAGCCCAATATGCTTTATGTTCTAATTCAACTGGAAGATGACATGCTTTTCCGAAGAGTATCCGATAAGGGGACATGCCAATAGCAGTTCTATAGGCCCAAAGAGCCTCATCTAACCTCTGAGACCAATCCTTCCTAGAGTTATTGACTATTTTTTCTAGAATTGATTTCAGCTTCCTATTAGACACTTTTACTTGCCCATTTGCCTGAGGGTGATATGGGGTAGTTACTTTGTGTTTAACACCGAATTTCCTAAGCAAGGTTCGAAATTGATGGTTGACAAAATATTTGCCTCCATCACTGATTATGGCTCTTGGTGCTCCAAATCTAGTGAAAATATTTTTTCTAATAAATTCAAGCACAATTCTGGCATCACAAGTTCTAGTAGCTATTGCTTCTACCCATTTACTGACATAGTCCACAGCTACTAAAATATATTCAAAACCAAATGAATTTGGAAATGGTCCCATAAAATCTATGCCCCATACATCAAAAATTTCTACTTTTAGCACATTATTCATAGGCATTTCGTCCCTTTTTGAGATATTACCAACACGTTGACATTTATCACAAATTTCAATAAAAGACTTGACATCCTGAAATAGAGTAGGCCAAAAGAAACCTGATTGAAGAATTTTCTGTACCGTACGATTAGTTCCATAATGGCCTCCAACTTCTCCGCCATGGCACTGTCTTATTATATCTTCTTGTTCATTTTTCGGAACACAACGTCTAAGCACTTGATCTGGACAAATCTTGAGGAGATATGGATCATCCCAAAGATAATGCTTGGCATCCGCTTGAAACTTTTTCTTTTGTTGCCAAGTGAAGTTTTTAGGAAGATAACCTCCTGCAAGAAAATTAGCTATATTAGCGTACCAAGGAACCGAATTCTCAGAGGTATAAATAGCACATATACATTCATCAGGAAATAAATTAGAAATTTCTCCCCTTTCAATGTGAGCATGATCCAATCTACATAAATGGTCAGCTACAAAATTCTCAGCTCCTTTCTTATCTTTAATCTCCACATCAAATTCTTGTAACAACAAAACCCATCGAATGAGCCTCGGTTTGGATTCATTTTTAGCAAAAAGATGCCTTAATGCAGCATGATCAGACCACACAGTAACTTTGGACCCAAGGAGGTAAGACTTGAATTTTTCAAAAGAAAATACAATGGTCAAAAGTTCTTTCTCTGTGGTTGTATAATTAACTTGAGCTCCGGTGAGTGTATGACTTGCATAGTAAATGGTATAGAAAACTTTCTCCCTCCGCTGCCCTAACACTGCTTCTACTGCATAGTCACTAGTATCACACATTATTTCGAATGGTAAGCTCCAATCCTGCGATGCTATGACCGGTGCAATGACTAACTTCTGCTTCAATAGATTAAAAGCCTGCAAGCACTCATCATTAAAGTTAAATGTAGCATCTTTAAGCAATAAATTAGACAGTGGTTTAACTATTTTCGAAAAGTCCTTAATAAACCGACGGTAAAACCCGGCATGACCAAGGAAACTTCTAATACCTTTTACACTAGTCGGAGGGGGTAATTTATCTATAACATCAACTTTTGCCCTATCAACTTCAATTCCTTTTTCAGAGATTTTATGCCCTAAAACAATTCCTTCTCTAACCATGAAGTGACATTTTTCCCAGTTGAGAACAAGATTCGTTTCTTGACACCTTGTTAACACTAATGTTAGATTATGCAAACACGATTCAAAATCACGACCATATAGTGTAAAGTCATCCATGAAAACTTCCATGAATTTTTCAAGAAAATCATGAAATATGGCCATCATGCATCTCTGAAATGTGGCAGGGGCGTTACAAAGACCAAAAGGCATCCTTCTATATGCAAATATTCCATAAAGACAAGTGAATGTGGTCTTTTCTTGGTCTTCTGGGGCTATAGGTATTTGCATATATCCCGAATATCCATCTAAGAAATAATAGAATTTATTTCCTGCCAGTCTTTCTAACATTTGGTCAATAAAAGGTAATGGAAAGTGATCTTTTCTAGTGGCATTATTTAATCTCCTATAATCTATGCATACTCTCCATCCTGTCACTGTGCGTGTAGGAATTAATTCATTTTTTTCATTGGTTACAACAGTCATACCCCCCTTTGTAGGCACACATTGAACTGGACTTATCCAACTACTATCAGAAATGGGATAGATAATACCTGCATCGAGGAGTTTAAGTACCTCATTTTTCACCACTTCTTGCATTACCGGATTTAGTCGCCTTTGGGGTTGCACCACCGGCTTGAAGTCATTTTCCATAAGTATCCGATGTGTACAATAACTGGGGCTAATTCCTTTTAAATCTGATGTTGCCCAACCAATTGCTTCTTTATGCTTTTTGAGAACTTCAATGAGCATCTCTTCTTCCAAACCTATCAATAAAGATGAAATTATCACTGGTTTTGCATTATCCTCTAAAAATACATACTTTAAATGAGATGGAAGAGTTTTGAGTTCAGAATTTTCTCCCTTAGGAGGGGACGGTTCATCCTCCATATCTCCTTCACTATGCTCTTTTTCCAAATCTTGTGTCAGCTGCTCTTCTCTGGCTTCCAATTCCTCCTTTTTCTTCGGATGCATCAGACATTCTTGAAGGTCATCATCTAGAATAATTCCCTCTTGCTTTGCTTCGACACACTCTTGAACACTATCAATAAAACAAATTGATTCTTCAAAGTCATATGAGGGGTATTTCATCAGTTTGTTCATGTTGAATACCATTTCCTCCTCATTAAATCTCAAAGTGACTGTTTGCCCATGGACGTCAATTAAAGCTCTCGCCGTGTTCAAAAAGGGTCTACAAACTATCAAGGGTACCTTTCTATCCTCTTCCATATCCATAACTACAAAATCCACAGGAAATATAAAATTTCCTACTTTTACCAATAAATCCTCAATAATACCCTTCGGCCTTTTCATCGATCTATCTGCCAACTGTAGTGTCATTCGAGTCTCCTTGATATCTCCTAAATTCAATTTTCTGCAAATTAAATAAGGCATTAAATTAATACTAGAACCCAAATCACATAAAGCATGTCCAACAAAGTTTCCTCCTAATTCACAAGGTAATGTAAAACTACCAGGATCTTCTAATTTTGCTGGAATTTTATTCAATAAAATAGCACTACAATTTTCAGACAGATGGACTGTTCCTACACCCTCTAGCTTTTTATTATTAGTACAAAGCTCCTTCATGAATTTAGCATACTTAGGCATATGTAATAAAGAATCGAGCTAATTGCTCATTTTGCTTTTCTTTCCTAGCTAGAGTGGGAAAAGGCAATTAAGATCATCAAGAACAATAGAAACAAGTTTTTCCTTACCTTTACCTTTCTCAATAGTAGGAGGTATTTTCTCAATATTTTCAGAATTAGAAATACTTACCTCCGGTGTTGGTTCCTCTTTTTGAGCAGAATTCTTACCAATTTCGGCTTGTTCTAGCTCTTTTTCGCTTCTTAAAGTAATTGCCTTGGCTTCCTCCTTCGGATTGCGGTCTATATTAGATGGAAAGGTTCCTTGAGCTCTATTGGTTAGCGAGTTAGCAAGTTGCCCCATTTGATTTTCTAGATTCCTAATGGATGCCTCTTGGTTCCTCATCCAAATATCTTGAGATTTCCACCTAGCATCTTAACTAGCTAAAATTGAATCTTGGGAAGCCATAAAATTTGCAATCATTTCCTCTATGTTTGATTTCTTTTCTTGTGGAGGTGGGGGTTGAGGTTTTTGAAATCCAGGTGGTTGATAAGGTTGTGAGGGATATGTAGATTGGTAGTGTGGTTGGGCTTGATTTTGGTAATGAGAATGGTTGTTATTTTGGGAGGATTGGTTTTGGTTGAATGGAGCCCTAGGTTGAAAATTAGAGGTGAATGCTTGATTTCCTTCTTTCCATGCAAAATTAGGATGATTCCTCCATCTCGAATTATAGGTATTACTATAAGGGTTCAAAGCATTTACTTCCTCTATTGATCCGTCACTATTTTTAAATCCAGGTACTCCTTGTGTTCTTGCATAAGAATCGCACTCATTAGATAACATAGATACATTTTTAGCTTTAAGCTCATTGATTTCTCTTAAATGTTCTTTTCTCATTAATTCCATTTGAGCCTTAAGCATAGTTATTTCATCTACACTATATACTCCCTGTTTCTTTTGTGCGGTTCTAGAAGTTGCCCATTGAGCGTCATTGGTAGCCATCTCATCAAGAAGCAAGAATGCTTCTTCAGGAACTTGGTTCATAAAACTACCATTTGATACTGCATCTAATAAAGACCTCGTCACTGGATTAGCACTTGCATAAAAAACATGCATTAGTTGATAAACAGGAAATTCATGATGCGGACAACTTTTCAAAAGTCTCCTAAATCTTTCCCAAGCTTCATGGAATGGCTTCTCATAAAGTTGTTGAAAGTCATTGATTTGTTTCCTAATGAGGGCTGTCTTGGTAGGTGAAAAAAATTTGCTCAAAAATTTTTCTTGCATTTCTTGCCAAGAGTGAATGGATTGATTGGGAAGCATTTGTAACCAGTCTTTAGCCTTTCCTATGAGTGTAAAAGGAAAAAGTTTGAGCCTAATAGCATTAGTTGATACATTCGGGATTTGCACAGTATCACTAACTTCCAAGAACATATCTAGGTGTTGAGCGGGATCCTCTATATCTGAGCCTGAAAACTGGTTTCTTTGTACCATTGTAATTGTAGCAGGTTTTATCTCAAATGGCTGGTGATGAGGTATCCTAATGGTCCTATGTTCTTCATTCCACCTAGGAATAGCATAATCTCTAATGGTTCTAGGTCTAAACCTATTTCCTTGAGCTTGATATGCCATATTTTGCTCTTCTATCCTAGGAGGTGGTGGATCAATTACAGGTGGATTTTTATGACACTACAAAAAAAATACAAATTAGCGGCGAAAATTAGCGACGGATACTTTTCCGTCGCTAATTTGCGACTTATTTGCGACGGGATTAAGAATTAGTCATAAAATACTATTTTTTTCAATTTTAGCGACGGAATAGCGACGAAAAAAAACAGTCGCTAAGTTTTGGCGGCAATTTATGGCATTTTTTTTTTGCGACTAGTTTAGCGACTAAAAAATCCGTCACTAATTTTTGCGACCAATTTAGCGACTAAAAAATTAGTCACTAAAATAGCGACGACAATATTTGTCGCTAAATTCGGAGGTAATTTTAGCGATTTTATTTGCGACGGATTTAGCGACTAAATTTGTCGTCGCAAAACACATTTGAATTAGCGATGGAATAGCGACGGATATTTTTGTTGCTATTTTTTTTAATTTTTTTAAAAAATAAAAATAATTTGTGGAAATAAAAGTGATATTTTAGCGACGGAATAATCTGTCGCTATTTCGTCGGTAAAATTGATTATAATATTAATAAAAATATGCATACATACTTATAATTATTAATTATTTTCAATATTTTTGCTTTATACATGAAATTATATCGAAATTCATTTCCTTTACTAATTCCGATAAGATTAATATTTAGTCTTGAAAATATATAATTAAGATAATTATAAACAAAATTTAATAAATTCTTTAGTACTTTTATTGATTAAAATAAATTTTTTAATTATATTTTTTACACTACAAGAAAAACTGAAATTAATTACCAAAATAGACGAGTAAATGATAATAATAAATAAATGCAAGTATATGTAAATAGTCAAGTAAATAATAATCTTAAATAAATGTATATACATATACATAATAATTTTAACTAAGTGATAAAATTAGAATACATAAATTTTTGATGTTGTAAATAGTAATTCGATAGGCTAAAAATTTATCAAATGTCAATTTTGACTCAAATGTCCCGAAATTTATTTTAAAATCTATAAAATTAAATATATTTAATTATAGTTAAATAAGTATCTATATATATATATATATATATATATATATATATATATATATATATATATATATATAGAGAGAGCAAAATAACAAAAATATAATAATAAAAATAACTTAAGTTTAAATATGAAGAAGAGTTAAGACAAGAAAGAAAAGGGAAAACGGGAATACATACAGAGGAGGGAAGCGAGAGAGAGAGAGAGAGAGCGCGTGGCGGAGAGCAGCTCCGGTGACGATCGCGCCCTCTGCTGCAATGGCCAACCCACCTCCTTCGCCCTCCATTATGCCGTTCACCTCCGCCGTTTCTGCTGCATTTCCAGGAGAGAGAAGACGAAGCTTCTTTCCCCCATTCTGGCCAACTCCGGCATCCAATGGCGGCACGAACGGCACCGCTGGACTCCTAGTGAGCGAGCGCTCCTTTCGGTACCCGCCAATCTCGCTCAGCCGCTGGAAAATGGGAGATCGAAAAAGGGAAGCCGACGCCTTTCGACGGCGATTCCGACCAAACGGCATAGTATTTGGACGCGTGACCATCGACGATGGGTTTCGGGTGTCCTGCGCTTCACGTCGGCAGTAGCAGTCGCTCCGGCGAGGCTCCGTCGATTGGTGATATTTATTGTTGGAGTAAGATAATGTTTGTGGTGTTTTGCGCTTTGATTCTTTAATGAATTGCTAATGCTAAATTAATTGACATTTTCTTTCGTCTTGAATAATTTGATGTGCGTATGGGTTTTGTTAGAGGCTGTGGACTTTTGATTACGATTTTGCGTGTGTTAGATGCTGAGCATTCGTTAGATATGGAGATTTTTAGGCTTGCTCTAGTCAATTTTAGGAATTTCTATTCAAAATTTTTAAGATATATTTACTTGTGGGTGTTTGAATATGAAAATTACGTTTGTTGTTTTGCGTGCTGCACTCTTCCTCTGCCTGAAATTATCTCAAATGCTTGAGAGATTACTTTTACTTTGTTCTTTCTTCTTCCATGATTGAAGTTTCAGTTCATCTGCTTCTTTTGATCCATTATGATTTTGATGAGGCTGACTTTGCAATTACTTATGTGTCTTCTAGTTTTGTCCCAATTAACAGATAGTTATGATTTGGTTTTGTGTTTCTTGTTCTGGGTTTACCTTCTCTTGACTTTCATTCTTATGTTCCTCTTACAGGCCTCTCTTTGCCTTGGGATGTCCCTTGTGAGCCTTCTTTCCCTGCATTTCTGTACTTATAATTAATAGCTCCTCCGCCACTATCAGCCTAAGAACAAAGCCCATACTTCAGGTAATTATTAAAATTGCAATGTTTTATTTTTCTTTTTTTTCAGAAGAAATTGAAATTGTTTGTTAGATTTGATTGTTCTGTTTTAATTTCTCTTAAGAATTGCAAGTTACTACTTGTTTGAAGCCTGTGCAAATTGTTTGTTCATCAATGGATTTCAAAAGATTTTTTTATACCATTATAATTTTTTTATGATGGCTAAATTGCTAATCCTTTTTTTTTACAGGTCTGCTTTCTATTTCTTCCTTAGTTTTTTTTCTTTACAGGTAATTTCAATTTCTGTACCATTGCAAATTTTTTGTTTATCAATGGATTTTGAAAGATTATGATCTTCTCCAGTAAGCTCAAATCTATAGGTCTGGTTTTTATTTCTTCCTTTTTCTTGTCTATTTATTTGTTCTTTGTGATTATAATTTAAGCATTTTATTGTTTATGCTGAGTGGATGCACGCTTGACTTGAAGCCATCATAATTTACTCTTTCTTTCTTGTGTTTGTTTTGATACATTACTCCTGAAAACTCTACCAGACTTTATCTGAAATCATGATTCTAGATAAGCCAGGTTTGAGTATTGTTTAATGTTTGTCCTATAAATTATATACTTACTAAACAATTGTTATACGTGAAGAATGGATTCGAATTAACTTGTCATTAATTTAATAGACTTAATTGGGTGAATATGCATATTATGTTTGGGTAAGATGTATCATGTATGTGTATAATCTAAAATTTATCCCTGAAATTGACAGTTTAGTAGAATTATGATACAATTATAGTGAAATTTAGGTTTATTTGTTTACTAATGTTAGATACAAATAAGGCAATCAATGTTGAAGATGCTGAATAATTTTTTTTTTAAACTCATAAAATGCTAGTTTAATTTTATAGTTTAATTTTCCACTTCGCTTTCTATGAATTAATTGCTTTGATTTTATTTTATTTGCTATTTATTGTTAACTTTAATTTTATTTTTTCTCATAATTTATAAATTAGGTGGTTCGTGAAGTAATTAAAGATTCAAAATGGCGGCGTTTCATGAATGTTTCAAGATTTTATAATATATTTTTTTGTTGTAATTTTTAAATATTTTATGATTGTGGACATGAGTTTGTATTATTTAATATGATTTTAATTATATGTAAATTAATTTTTAATTTTATTTTATTAAAGAAATTTGGGTATTTTGAGTCTATGATATTATATTTTTTAAATTAATAGTATTGTTAATAATATTGTATAATTATTATTTGCATAAATTAAATTTTGGATCTAATAATAATAATAATAATAAAAAATTAAATTCAAACTAATAATAAAAAATTAAATTCAAAATAATAATAAAAATTTTAATATTTTTAGCGATGGATTTTTCGTCGCTAATATTTTTTTTAATATTTATGGCGACTAATTTAAGGAGTTATTTAGCGACTAAATTTTTATTTTTAGCGACGGAATTTACCGTCGCTATTTTTAGCGACGGTTATAAGTTTTAGTCGGAAATTTTTTGCGACGGAGCTAATAGCGACGGATTAATCGTGGCGTTGCGGGCGTCGCTAAAGGTAATTAGCGACGGAAAAAGCTATTTTAGCGACGGAAAATTCCGTCGCTAATTTACTGTTTTTTTGTAGTGTGAGGTAGACCATCAATGTTAAGAGGTGGGCCTATTTCTTCGTTATTCATGGTTGCTCGTAACCTCCTAATCCTATGAAACGTCCTCTCAATTTCAGGGTCTATAGGTAATATTGGATCGTTTCTCACCATAAACTAATCACGCCTGCAAAATAAAAAAAAATAAAATCAGAAAATAAATAAAGAATAAAATAAAAAAAATAACATACAAAATTCACTGTAAAAATAAAAAATCAGTAAATAAATGCCAATATCTGTCCCCGGCAACGGCGCCAAAAACTTGACCGGTGTCTAGCAAGTGTAATAGATCGGCTAGTAATAGAAAAATATAGATTAAGACCCTAAATATCGAACCCAAGGGAAAATTTGTGTCTGCGTAAATTGATTTTGAATTTTAGAATGAAATTTGAGTGTGAAAGAGAGAAAAGAAATACCAGAGTTTATATTTATGAAAATATAATTAAATGGAAAACAGATAACTAAATAATTAATGAACAAAACTAAATAATCTAACAAAATCGTAAATGGAAATTGATAAACAGTATTTGAGAAAATCAATATTTAAAACAACTTTCACTAGAGGACTATCCACCTTAATTTATTACTGTAATGACTTAAATTCTTAAGAAATACCAGTGATTATGGAAAAATTAGATAAAATTAACCCTGATACCTTTTTCAAGAATATCTTTCTTAAGTATTAAATTCCCTTATTAAGAACAATTTAACACTTAGCATATAAATCCAGTTAAACTCCTAAACATTCATCAAATCTCTATTTAAGAACATTCAATTCCAGTCTATTCTCAGTTCTTCCTCTCTTAGTATTAACTAATAAAATCAGCACATAATTATCTCAAAATTAAGAAAATAATCATACACAGATAAGAAGAAATTAAGCCAAGAATATGCAAATCTATGACAGTGCCTAAATCAATTTTTAGCTATTAGATCCATAAACCAACAATTAATTCTAACACAATCAAAGATAAGAATATGTTTAAAACCAAGAAATAATCAACTGATATTAAATTTAAAGCTCAATCAAATCATTACAGTAAAAATTAAGGATTCAAGTATCCTCTAGCAAAAGTAAAGAAATTACTCACGATTCATATTGAAATTAAAAATACAATCGAAGAGAAGAAACAAAATCATAGAGTTATAGAAGCTCCCTTAATAATCGTGTATAGAGATATCACAAGCAGCTTCTTACTCCTTGAATTTGTTCTTCATAGGTAAAACACAGAAACTGCTAAAAATAAAACTAAAACTAAACTAAATTGAAGTAAAAGAAAGATTATTTTTTCCGATCCGATCTGCTCTCTTTTTTTTTTGATCTGGTGTTCTTTCTAACTTTTTATTGCAAAAATTCTATCAGTCGGTAAATGGGGAGTTTTGTTCTCATAAGTAATGGTCTAGCTATTAACTGTAAGCGTTTAATAAATGATTCTGCTAAATCATTTTGTGTATGAACATGTGCAACAGGCCTTTCAATTGTTATTCCAATTGATATGCAATAATTAGAAAAAGCCTGAGACATAAATTCACCAGCATTATCAAGACGAATTGACTTGATTTTGTAATCTGAAAACTGTGCTCTCAATCGAATTATTTGAGCAAGCAATCTTGCAAATGCCAAGTTGCGGGTTGATAATAAACACACATGTGACCATCTTGTAGATGCATCAATTAATACCATAAAATACTTAAATGGTCCACATGGCGGATGAATAGGCCCGCAAATATCACCCTGAATACGTTCTAAGAATGCGGGGGATTCAGTTACAATTTTAGCTCGTGATAGTCTAATAATCAATTTTCCTTGAGAACAAGCAGCACATGAGAATTTTTTGAATTGAGGAATCTTTTGGTTCTTCAATGAATGTCCATGTGAATTCTCAATAATTTTACGCATCATTATTGAACCGGGATGGCCTAACCGGTTATGCCAAATTATAAATATTTTTTGATCAGTAAACTTCTGGTTTACTGTAGCATATGTCTCAACTGTATTAATTTTTGTATAATACAAGCTAGAGGATAATGTTGGCAATCTTTCTAAAATACCTTTATTACCTGATGCATTATTTGTAATATACAAATATTCAATATCATTCTCATTTCCAGTCTCAACATGATATCCATTGGAGCAAATATCTTTAAAACTTAACAAATTTCTTCGAGATTTGGAAGAAAATAATGCATCATTTATGGTGAGTTTTGTTCCTTCAGGTAAAAATATAGTTGCTCTTCCAGAGTCTTGAATTAACTTTGTATTACCCGATATTGTATTAACATTAGCATCTTTTAATATCAAATGATAGAAATATTTTTTATGTTTGAGTATGGTATGTATTGCAGCACTATCAACAAGGCAAACATCTTCATTATTGAGTATCGGCCCAAATAAAGAATATGAAACATCCATTCCTTCATTAAAAAAAAATATATAACATATAATTAGAATATGGCAAATTCTTAAATATATATATATAACCACTCAAATAAGAAAGGAAAAAAAAAACTAAAATAAAATACTTAAGTAAACACACTATTGAATAGAGAAATAAGACAATAATTTTAAACTTTCTTATCTTTTATTTCCTTCATTATTCTTCATGACTCTTGGAGAAAATCTAAAGCATCCAAATAAGTAATATCCGCAAGGTCTCCAAAATCATCATCATCATTATAAGCCAAATTTGCCTCAACATCATTATTTTGGTCAACTGAATTTATTTTCACATTTTCCCTTTTTTTAATGGAGGCTTGATAAAGTTTAACAAGATGGTTAGCCGTACGACAGGTACGGGACCAATGGCCTTTCATTTCACATCGATAACATGAATTTTCTTTAGTTTTTGAAGAGCTATTATGGTCGACCTTATTTTTCCCTTTTTCTTCATTATTGTTCCACGTCAGGTGGTGGAAAAAATTATTATCATTATTGCCACTATAATAACGGTAATTATTTCGTCCACGTCCTCTTCCTCTACCACGACTACGACCACAGCCATGGCTATGGTTATGTTTTGCTACATTCACTTCAGGGATTGGAGGGTATCATGTAGGACGAATCTCATGATTTTTCATTAATAGCTCATTATTTTGTTCTGCTACCAGTAAGCATGAGATTAATTCAGAATACTTTTTGAAATCCTTTTCTCTATATTGCTGCTGCAGGAGCACATTTGAAGCATGAAAGGTTGAAAAAGTTTTCTCTAATAAGTCCTCATCAGTAATCTTTTCTCCACATAGCTTTAACTGAGAACTAATTCTAAAAACAGCAGAATTGTATTCACTTACAGTTTTAAAATCTTGAAATCGCAAGTGTATCCATTCATAACGAGCTTTAGGTAATATTACGTTTCGTTGGTGGTCATATCGCTCTTTTAAATTATCCCACAATTCAAACGGATCTTTCACTGTCAGATATTCAGCTTTTAAACTTTCATGTAGATGATGACGAAGAAATATCATTGCCCTTGCTTTGTCTTGATTGGATGCTTCATTTTCAGTTAAAATTGTATTCCCAAACCCTTTAGCATCAAGATGAATTTCAGCATCGAGAACCATGACAAATAATTTTTACCAGTAATGTCAAGAGCCTCAAATTCAAGTTTAGTAATATTTGACATAATGCAAATTGGAAAGAAATAAAGGGAAAAATATTTTACTATGAACCGTGGAGCGAATTCGTGCTGATAACGTGTTATAAAATATAAGAAACTATATAGAATAACGTATGAATAGATTATAAGAGTAAAGACAATAGAACAAATTTAGAGAAGATTGAGAGAAATGTGAGCATTTTATCCCCACTCAACCATCATACTATTTCATGAAAGATGCCTCTATTTATAGGGCTTAAGTACTTAAATTACATAAGAATTCATAAATATACAAGTTACAAACTAAATACATGAGTTACATAAGTTGAAGAGTTAGAGAATTTGGAGAGTTGGAAAGTTAAAGAGATGGAGAGTTGATGAGTTGGAGAGTTGAAAGAGTTGGATAGTTGAAAGGACATTCACAAATTATTTATTTACAACAAAAATAAAAACAAAGAAGAATAAATAAATAAGAATAAAAATAAAGATTTTTTTTTTTCGGATTAAAATTTTTGAATAAAAATAAAAAAAGGGATTCTCGACCAGGAAAATATCATTTTCGATATTTTTGCTTGTGAATAAATATTATTTTTATTATCGGGTAATCCTTATCTTGAAGCGCCTCGGGACCCGGTGCCTGCAAAACCCAAATAAATTATGAACTCCATCAATCACGTATTCATCTCTATGCAATTTTCTCTATATATACGTATACGCAATTAAACCATATATACATTTTAAAATGAGTCTAACATAATAACAAGACCTTCATCCATAAACAGCACAAAATTGGTTGATCCTCTTCTAACAACAAAATAGACAAGGAAGATGAAAGTATAGTTCTCGCACCAATCTCTGTCAACTCCTATTTACATCTGAAATTTTAAAATTTAAGTAGTGAGTACAAATATTTAGTAAACAGAGATAAAAACATAATAATCTAGCTAGGCAAATTTAATAATTTATCAAAACAATTTCAATAAGTCATGCTTTAGTACTTCCCATGCATTATAAATCAGGAAAATCATATAATCCATAAAAATATAAAATCAAACAATTAATTATACAGTCAAACATGTGCTATAGATCTCCAACATCCAATGGGTGCAAATGAGTACAATCTACTGAAAAATAAAGATACCTCAAAAATAGGAAAAGAAAAAAGATAATAAAGACAATCTCATCAAAAGTAAAATTAGCTAATTAAACTTTATCAATAATACAACCTTTATGCACTCTAGGAGCATTGATGAATAAAATGATCGAAATCTGACATGATCTATTAGTGTTGTTTTCACTTATTCAAGTACTTGATTAAGGTTTCCCTGGTTGCACATATTCATGGTTTTCATCAGGCTGTTACTGTTGGATTGGAAGCTGATGAAGAGTGTCTTGAAATGGAAGAGTGTCTCTTTTTGGGCCATATGGATTGTATTTTTATCTATGCACATTTATGTATTGATACTCACTCCGTTTTATAATATCTGTCACTTTTGAATAAAATTCAAATTTTATTTATTTGTCACTTTTATACTTTTAATGTAATTTAATTTTTTTCAATTTAATTTTTTTCTAATAAAAGTTAAATAATTAAATTTAAATTTGTTTATTGAATTACTCAATTTTATCTTAAATTTAAAACTAATTAATACTCCTTAATTCTAGTGAAAATAACAAAAGTGACAGATATTATGAAACACATATAGTATTATTTTATAATTATTCTGATATATTAAATAATAGTAAATTAAAAAAATAATCATATTGTTGTAAATAAATAAGTTGTGAATGTCCTTCCTACTCTCCAACTCTCCAACTCTTCAAGTTTCCAACCCTCCAAATTCCACAACTCTTCAACTTATGTAACTCAAGCATTTAGTTTGTAACTTGTATATTTATGTTTTCTTATGTAATTTATGTCCCTAAGGCCTATAAATAGAGGCATCTTTCATGGAATAAGATGATGGTTGAGTTGGGATAGAATACTTATTTTTCTCTCATTTTCTCTAAACTCATTCTATTGCCTTTATTCATATAATTTATTCATATACTACTCTATATAGTTTTTCATATTTTATAACACGTTATCAGCACGATTTCGCTCCACGGTTCGTAGTAAAATATTTTTTCTCCTTTATTTCTTTCCAATTTGCAATATGTCAAATATTACTAAACTTGAGTTTGAGGCTCTTGACATTACTGGCAAAAATTATTTGCCATGGGTTCTCGATGCTGAAATTCATCTTGATGCTAAAGGGCTTGGGAATACAATTTTAACTGGAAATGAAGCATCCAATCAAGACAAAGCAAGGGCGATGATATTTCTTCGTCATCATCTACATGAAGATTTAAAAGCTGAATATCTAACAGTGAAAGATCCACTTGAATTGTGGGATAATTTAAAAGAGCGATATGACCACCAACGAACGGTAATATTACCTAAAGCTCGTTATGAATGGATACACTTGCGATTTCAAGATTTTAAAACTGTAAGTGAATATAATTCTGCTGTTTTTAGAATTAGTTCTCAGTTAAAGCTATGTGGAGAAAAGATTACTGATGAGGACTTATTAGAGAAAACTTTTTCAACCTTTCATGCTTCAAATGTGCTCCTGCAGTAGCAATATAGAGAAAAGGGTTTCAAAAAGTATTCTGAATTAATCTCATGCTTACTAGTAGCAGAACAAAATAATGAGCTATTAATGAAAAATCATGAGATTCGTCCTACAGGATACGCTCCAGTCCCTGAAGTGAATGTAGCAAAACATAACCATGGTCGTGGTCGCGGTCGTAGTCTTGGTAGAGGAAGAGGACGTGGACGAAATAATTACCGTTATTATAGTGGCAATAATGACAATAATTTTTCCCACCACCTAAAGTGGAACAATAATGGAGAAAAAGGGAAAAATAAGATCGACCATAATAGCTCTTCAAAAACTAAAGAAAATTCATGTTATCGATGTGGAATGAAAGGTCATTGGTCCCGTACCTGTCGTACAGCTGACCATCTTGTTAAATTTTATCAAGCCTCCATTAAAAGAGAAGGGAAAAATGTGGAAATAAATTCAGTTGACCAAAATAATGATGTTGAGGCAAATTTGGCTTATAATGATGATGATGATTTTGGAGATCTTGCGGATATTACTCATTTGGATGCTTCAGATTTTCTCCAAGAGTCATGAAGAATAATGAAGAAAATAAAAGATAAGAAAGTTTAAAATTATTGTCTTATTTCTATATTTCAATAGTGTGTTTACTTTATTTCTATATTTCAATAGTGTGTTTACTTAAGTATTTTATTTTAGTTTTTTTTCTTATTTGAGTGGTTATATATAGATATTTAAGTATTTGCCATATTCTAATTATATGTTATGTTTTTTTTATTTTATTTTTAATGAAGGAATGGATGTTTCAAATTCTTTATTTGGGCCGATACTCAATAATGAAGATGTTTGCCTTGTTGATAGTGCTGCAACACATACCATACTCAAACATAAAAAATATTTCTATCATTTGATATTAAAAGATGCTAATGTTAATACAATATCGGGTAATACAAAGTTAATTCAAGGCTCTGGAAGAGCTACTATATTATTACCTGAAGGAACAAAACTTACTATAAATGATGCATTATTTTCTTCCAAGTCTCGAAGAAATTTGTTAAGTTTTAAAGATATTCGTTCCAATGGATATCATGTTGAGACTGGAAATGAGAATGATATTGAATATTTGTATATTACAAATAATGCATCAGGTAATAAACGTATTTTAGAGAGATTGCCAACATTATCCTCTGGCTTGTATTATACAAAAATTAATACAATTGAGACATATGCTACAGTAAACAAGAAGTTTACTGATCCAAAAATATTTATAATTTGGCATGACCGGTTAGGCCATCCCGGTTCAATAATGATGCGTAAAATTATTGAGAATTCACATGGACATTCATTGAAGAACCAAAAGATTCCTCAATTCAAAGAATTCTCATGTGCTGCTTGTTCTCAAGGAAAATTGATTATTAGACCATCACCAGCTAAAATTGGAATTGAATCCCCCGCATTCTTAGAACGTATTCAGGGTGATATTTGCGGGCCTATTCATCCACCATGTGGACCATTTAAGTATTTTATGGTATTAATTGATGCATCTACAAGATGGTCGCATGTGTGTTTATTATCAACCCGCAACTTGGCATTTGCAAGATTGCTTGCTCAAATAATTCGATTGAGAGCACAGTTTCCAGATTACACAATCAAGTCAATTCGTCTTGATAATGCTGGTGAATTTATGTCTCAGGCTTTTTCTAATTATTGCATGTCAATTGGAATAACAATTGAAAGGCCTGTTGCACATGTTCATACACAAAATGGTTTAGCAGAATCATTTATTAAACGCCTACAGTTAATAGCTAGACCATTACTTATGAGAACAAAACTCCATATTTCTGCTTGGGGGCATGCTATTCTACATGCAGCAGCACTTGTGCGCATTAGGCCAACAAGTTATCATAAATTCTCTCCATTACAATTAGCTTTTGGTCAAGAACCTAATATTGCTCATCTTAGAATTTTTGGTTGTGCAGTATATGTGCCAATTGCTCCACCACAACGCACAAAGATGGGTCCTCAAAGGAGGTTAGGAATATATGTTGGGTATGAATCTCCTTCAATAATTAAATATCTTGAACCATTAACTGGAGATTTATTTACGGCAAGATTTGCTGATTGCCATTTTGATGAAATAATTTTCCCAACATTAGGGGGAGAGAATAAACAGCTGGAAAAAGCAGTTACTTGGAATGCATTATCACTATCTCATTTAGATCCTCGAACAAAACAGTGTGAACTGGAAGTTCAAAAGATAGTACATTTGCAAAATATTGCAAATCAACTGCCAGATGCATTCACTGATTTAAGAAGAGTTACTAAATCTCATATACCAGCTGTAAATGCTCCTATTCGAATTGATGTTCCTGTAAGACAATCTAATACTACAAATACTAGCAACTCACGCCTGAAGCGTGGTAGACCGGTCGGTTCCAAAGATAAAAATCCTCGAAAAAGGAAAGGAGCAAATAATCAAGATGGTCATATCGTAGAGGCGAACACTCCTGAAGAGACACAAGACATAACTAATCATAAAACCCCAGAAGAGGTCCAGGTACCTGAAAATAATAATGAAGAGATCTCCATAAGTTATGTCCATATAGGAAAAAGATGGAACCGAAAAGATATAGTTGTCGACAACATTTTTGCATATAATGTTGCTAGTGATATTTTAAAAGAAAATGAGGATCTTGAACCTACATCTGTTGAAGAATGTAGACAGAAAAATGATTGGCCAAAATGGAAAGATGCAATTCAAGCAGAATTGAACTCACTTTCAAAACGTGAAGTATTTGGACCTGTAGTCCGAACACCTAAAGGAGTAATGCCAGTGGGGTACAAATGGGTATTTGTGCGAAAAAGAAATGAGAAAAATGAAATTGTAAGATATAAGGCACGATTGGTTGCACAAGGATTTTCGCAAAGACCTGGCATTGATTATGAAGAAACATATTCTCCAGTAATGGATGCAATTACTTTTAGATATCTAATTAACCTGGCAGTTTGTGAAAAGCTTGACATGCGTCTAATGGATGTTGTTACAGCCTATTTATATGGCTCACTTGATAGTGAAATTCATATGAAAATCCCTGAAGGATTTAAAATGCCTGAAGCGTATAAAGATTCTCGAGAAATTTGTTCAATAAAATTACAAAAATCATTATATGGATTAAAGCAATCTGGACGAATGTAGTATAATCGTCTTAGTGAATATTTGTTAAAGGAAGGATATATTAATGATCCAATTTGTCCATGTGTATTTATAAAAAGATCAGGATCAGAATTTGTCATAATTGCTGTATATGTTGATGATTTAAATATCATTGGAACTCCTGAAGAGCTTAGAAAAGCAGTAGGTTATTTAAAGAAAGAATTCGAAATGAAAGATCTTGGAAAAACAAAATATTGTCTTGGCCTGCAAATCGAGCATTTAAAGGATGGAATTTTTATTCACCAATCAACTTATACGAAAAAGATTTTAAAGCGATTTTATATGGACAAAGCACATCCATTGAGTACTCCAATGGTTGTAAGATCATTAGAAGTTAATAAAGATCCATTTCGTCCCCGAGAGAATGAAGAAGAACTTCTTGGTCCTGAAGTACCATATCTAAGTGCTATATGTGCATTGATGTATCTTGCTAATAATACAAGACCAGATATAGCATTTGCTGTAAATCTACTGGCAAGATTTAGCTCTTCTCCAACAAGAAGACATTGGAATGGAATTAAGCATGTTTTTCGATATCTCCAGGGAACAATTGATATGGGTTTATTTTACTCTAATAAATCCAAATCACATTTAATTGGATATGCAGATGCAGGATATTTATCTGACCCACATAAAGCTCGATCACAAACAGGCTATCTATTCACTTATGGAAGTACGGCCATATCATGGCGATCTACAAAGCAAACTTTAGTTGCTACTTCCTCAAATCATGTAGAAATAATTGCAATGCATGAAGCAAGTCGAGAGTGTGTTTGGCTAAGGTCATTGATTCACCATATCCAAAAGATGTGCGGCTTGCATTTTAAAGAAAACATTCCAACAATACTGTATGAAGATAATGCAGCATGCATATCTCAATTAAAAGGTGGGTTCATCAAAGGAGATAGAACAAAACACATTTCACCAAAATTTTTCTTCACTCATGATCTTCAAAAGAAAGGTGAAATAGATATTCAGCAAATTCGTTCAAGTGAGAATTTGGCAGATTTATTTACCAAAACATTACCCACTACAACATTCGAAAAGTTGAGATACGGTATTGGAATGCGCAGACTTAAAGATATGTCTGTATGAGGGGGAGTAATATACATTACGCTGTTCTCTTTTCCTTTAGCAAAAGTTTTATCCCACTGGGTTTTCTTGGCAAGGTTTTTAGTGAGCCAGTTTACTATGTATATTATAAATATTGTGTACTCTTTTTCCTTCACTGGGTTTTTATCCCATTGGGTTTTTCCTAGTAAGGTTTTAACGAGGCACAATTTCTCAATTTTTAGCTTTACGGACATTCAAGGGGGAGTGTTGTAAATAAATAAGTTGTGAATGTCCTTCCTACTCTCCAACTCTCCAACTCTTCAAGTTTCCAACCCTCCAAATTCCACAACTCTTCAACTTATGTAACTCAAGCATTTAGTTTGTAACTTGTATATTTATGTTTTCTTATGTAATTTATGTCCCTAAGGCCTATAAATAGAGGCATCTTTCATGGAATAAGATGATGGTTGAGTTGGGATAGAATACTTATTTTTCTCTCATTTTCTCTAAACTCATTCTATTGCCTTTATTCATATAATTTATTCATATACTACTCTATATAGTTTTTCATATTTTATAACACATATGATTTTATTGTCCAAAATAGGATATAATTAGAGAAAAATGAAAAGAAGAGCGTGTATATGAAAATGGAGCAGAGAAAATAATTAAATTTAATTTTTGTAAAACTATATATGTCACTCTTTTCATTAACTCAAAATTAAATTCGAGCACAAGTATGGTGGCTACTGATAACAACAAAATGGATCTTCATCCTAAGAATTGGGTTGTGATGGACAGAATGTGTTTGACCTTATTAAAATCCTCTCCTTTTACACCGTTTATTTTTTTAACCCTCCTCTCAAAAGCAACACCCATCTTCACCAATCTCAATTCTTGAAGGGTGCTGATAAACTTCAACCCTTCTGGGATCATCTTCAGTTTACCTAGTCTTTCTAAGTGTAAAATCTTGAGACATGGCATTGCCCCTTCCCCTATTCTCCATTCTACCAGTTCAAATAACCATTCGAGGCGGAGAATTTCAAGCTTAGGAAATCCATTGGTAGAGCAAACAATTTTTGAACCTCTGTATGCCTCGCGCCCCAAGGTCAAAAACCTCAAATTAGGCAACCGCTCTAGAGTAACCATTGGATCTTGCTCTAACAAACTCTCACGCAACCTTAACTTGGTAATGTTTGCTGGTAGAAATTCCAGGCTGTGATGGAGTGAACCGATCAAAACTGCTCTGGTGAGATCTCGGCACCTTGAAAGTGCTTCCAGATTGGGAAATGAATAGATTATCATCTTCAAGGAACGGAGACGGCCTAATGCAAAACTGGGAGACTTTAACAACACCTCACATTCCTCTTTTGTACCAAACGATGTGCATAAACTTCGAAGATTTGTCATTTGCATCGCTGCATCTTTTTTTATTAAAGACTTTGCTTTTACATCTTTCAGTGCTCAAGATTTCTTAATGAATCCAATCGAAGGAGGTCTCCAACCTCCGGCCTCAGTAACAAATGTCTCAAACTCTCCAATTTGCACACTTCATCAGTTAGCCTTATCTCAAAATTATCTCTCAGATCAAGCGTGCACAAATTCCTCAAGTTACTAATGGAGGCTGGCAAGGCTGCATACCTTAAATTAGTGGCTCTTAATCCAAGGTATCTCAAATGAATCAGGTTACCTATTTCTTTAGGTAAATAACCGCAAACTTGCAACACATTCTCAACGTTCAAAACTCTAAGCAATCTAAAACTCTTAAATATGGATATTCCTTGTTGCTTTGTCATTCTACACGTTCTATTTTCAACAAAATATAAAAGAGAACGGAGTTGAAAATCACCTCTTTCTAGCAGATGCTTAGTTAAAACATGCTCGGGCACGTGAGGAAGAATAGCAATTCTGCGCTGTGGACCTATCATACCTGTCATAGTGGAGGAAGATGCCTCTGCTGCAACAGCTCCTGCATGTTCAAGGAATTTTTCTTCCTTTGCCTTTGATGTACACATATCTCTCACAAGATCATGCATGCGGCAAAGTTTGATACCAGTGCCTGTGTGGTCCCTTTGGCTCACTTGAATCATGCTTCTGCTAACAAGTTCTTCCAAATATTGTTCTGCTCTGTCTTCAATTGTTTCCTCTCCTTCTCCTTGCGTCGGTGGCGATATGAAGCCTTCGGCAATCCACAGTCTGATCAATGTCTTCTTCTCAATCTTCCGATCCTCTGGAAATTGTGAGAGATAAAGGAAGCATGGCTTCAAGTAAAAAGGGAAATCATGGTAACTCAAAGCTAATATTCCATAAACTCCTCCATACAGATGATTCTGTTCTAACTTGGCAAACTGTGCATTGATGTTTCTTTGCACCATTTTCCATTGTTGGGCGGGCTTTGTTGGCAATATGCCTCCAATTACAGCGATTGCTAAGGGCAATCCCCCACATTCTTTCACCATCTGCCTCCCCAACTTTTCTTTTTCATTCTCAATGTTTGCATCTTTAGGGAATGCCTTCTTGCTGAGCAGTTCCCAACCTTCATCCTCATTCAACAATGGGGGTTCTAGTGGTATACTCCATGGATCAGCATAAAAAGCAACATCTTTGATACGAGTGGTGAATAAAATTTTGCTTCCTTTCTTCCCATTTGGAAAAGCATGTTTTAAACTATCCCATGCTTCATTTTTCCAAATGTCATCAAGAACCACCAAGTACCGCTTCTCTTTTAAAGCATCATTCAGTGTTTCAACAAGCTCTTCTTCTTTCATCTTTGCGAGTAGAGATCTAAATACTAGCTCTGCCTTCATCTGTTTGTTCTCTGATTCTGAAGCCATTCTCTCTTCAAGCTTTGACTTGTCCTTATCGGATACAACATCCATTAGGATCCCAGTTAGCACATCTCTAGTGGAGAACTGCTGAGATATGAAGGTCCATGAATGACATTCAAAGTGTTTCTTGACATGAATGTCATTATATACTTTCTTAGCAAGGGTGGTTTTACCCAACCCTCCCATTCCAACTATAGAAACAACACGGACTAGTTCTTCCTCCATCATCAGTTGAGCTTTAAGATCTTTGGTGACTCCCTCAAAGCTTATGAAATGCTCTTCCTCTTCATTGGGATATGACCTCCTCATTCTCCTTTGCATATCACGGTCTCTTTTGGCATCAAATTTGATTCCATAAGTCTGCATACTTGCGGTAATATCCCCAATTCTAGTTCGGATGGATTGAATCTGTTTCCCTATCTGGCGTAAATTAGGAGCCTTGGTGAACTTGTTGATGAAACCGCATGCTCCTCCTCTAGCTCTTGCAAATTTAAGAATGAAGGTGTCAATGAGATCCTCAGAATCATAGGCAACACCTTCGATTTCGGATATCCAGTTGCGTACACGCGTATCTTGATCTTGCCTTCGGTCTGCATCTTCTAAGAAGCAGTGCATCCTCTTCAGTTCATCTTGAAGGCGGATGACTTCTGGTCTCACACTCCTTAGAAAATCTGCCTGGTGAATGAGCAAGCCAGCTATCCTTTCAATAGCCAAAGAAACAACTGCGTCAACCATTCTTCTTTTTATTTTTGGTAAAGCAGCAAGCAAGGCTCACAAAATTTGTAGTCTGTTAGATATAATGGATCTCAATTTGTAAACAGCCAATTTGTCTTTCTTTAGATCAATGGATAACAAATTAAGAAAAACACAAATGATCCTTTCGTTGGAATTGGATTGTCATTATAGACTTTATTTTCGACCTTTCGTGCTATTTGGTAGCTGAATATTGATGGATCCATCCATAGATATATTTTTATTTTTTGAGAGGTCCTTTAGATATTTTTGCATGTGGTTGCTCTGTGTTGATATTTCTCCCCACTTGGCTTTATGCATTGCATTAATCCAAATAAAAGTGGGCCGTGGAACACAGAGACTACTCGCTTTTTAGCTTAGTGTCTATCTATATCTATTATTTATTTTATTGTTTCGGAAATTTCACTTATTTTTGTTCGGTGAATTTACTTATTTCATATAATGATGATTCGCACTCTAATGCTGATCTTCTACAGTATTTGTTTCATTCTTTAAGAAATTTCACTTATTTTCTTTCAATGACTCGACTTATTTAATTTCATTTGATGATTCACAATTTGAAAATTACAGGAGCTTGTTAATCATTTTTCTTGAAATTTAAAAGTTTTTATGAGGAAAGTTCTTTAGAGTTTTAAGTGTACAGGAGAATGTTCATTTAATTGGTGCCAGAATTCAAGTTTTTACATTTGTTTTTATTCCAATACCATTCATTCACTAGCAAAGAAGAAAAAGTTGGGTGTGGGTTGGATTCAAATAGACCCACCTAAATAAATATTTCAAGATATATATCATTCATCTATATTATATAATCAATTACTACAATTTACAACTATTAATATTAGGGATTTAATTATTTCACACTAATTACTAAACATACACAAGAAAATAGCTTCAGAGCTCTTTTTGTTTAGTAAGATAATTGACCATCGTCAACCCCAATATGAACGAGGTAATTTAAAATGTTCCTGCCACCAAAAATTAAAGTTAATTCACTTTATTTATTTATTTTTTTTGCCTCGAAGGTTCATCATTAATGGAAGCTGCACAGAAAGGACAAGTACCTAAAAGTCTATCAAACATTTGGCTGAATTATTTACTTTGGTTGAGTGTTGACCATGAACATGAACAGTGATATACTCACACTTCTAATTTATTAGGGGTGTGCATTGACCGGTTAATTGGTTCATGAGCCAAAAAAAAAATCAATCAATTAATATCGATTTTTTGAAATTACAGTCTATTAATCAGTTCATTACCATCGATTAACCAATCCATCGGTTTCGGATTTTCGGATCGGTTAATCATTATAATTATAAAATACATTTATAAAAAAATTAAATTATCGAAGATACTTAAAATTTAAAATTAGAAAAACAAACATAATTTAACATAATAATTAAATATGATGTTCAAATAACAAATATAAACTAAAAATATTCAAAAATATTATTTTCATATATATTAAAAATTTTATTTTATTTAAAATTTTTAGTTAATATATTAATTTTATATAACTTTTCGAATATATTTTGATTTTAATTAATGAAAAATTAATATATCAGAAAATAATAAGAAATACTAAATATGTACCTATTGAAAAATTAATAAATTAACTAAAATGACTTTAAAAAAACTAAAATGAAATTGAAATATTTTAAAGTAAATGAAAATTAAAAGGATACAAATAATTAAATATGAAAATAATGAAATAAAAAAATTATAATAAAAATAAAAAAGAGTGAAATATAATTAATAAAATATAGTGGTGTTCATTTATCGGTTTCGGTTCGGTTAATCAATTTATAAGCTAAAAAATAAAAATCAGCCCAATAATATTGGTTTTTGTAAAACACTAACCGTTAACAATAAATATCGGTTCGGTTAACCTATTTTTCGGTTCGATTTCGGTTCAGTTAACCAAGTACAACGGTTTTTTTCTCACCCCTATAATTTATAATGATCCAAAATAACAAGGCTGGTTGTTGGGAAATTTTCTAGATTTTATTTTCGGACACAGAAGCCCTATTTCTTGTAAATATTAAAGTCATTTTTGTTTTTTCTATTGAAATGATTAGTCAATAGGGTTATTTTTGTTTTCTTTATCTTAAAAGTTTTAATAGGGAGATTTTGTCGCTATTTTTTAAAATAGTAATTTTTATTTATATATTCATCAAAATAAACATATTTTATATCTAATAGTACCACACGTCACATTTTATAATTAATTATTGTACAAAATAATGATATTTTCTTTCTATTTTAATACTTTAAGAATTAATTCGATAGAAAAAAATAAATTCAGTCCATTTTCTTTTTATTTTAAAACTTTAATGTTAAAAAATGACATAAAATCTTCTTGTAAAAACTCAAAAGATTAAAAAAAAAATGCAAAAAAGAAGAAAGTTCTCTGCCATATCCTAACTCTCTAATAAACTCATCTAGAAATCAATTACTGAAAATTCAGCAAAGTTTCTATATACATTAACATCCCATCTGTATCATATATTCATATTCTATTCTTCCATAAACCCAAATAAATTATAAACTCCATCAATCACATGTTCATCTCTATGCAATTTTCTCTATATATACGTATACATATGCAATTAAACCATATATATATTTTCAATTGGGTCTAACATAATAACAAGACCTTCATCCATAAACAGCACAAAACTCATTGGCTGATCCTCTTCTAACAACAAAATAGACAAGGAAGATGAAAGTATAGTTCTCGTACCAATCTCTGTCAACTCCTATCTACATCTGATTGCACATATTCATGGTTTCATCAGGATGTTACTGTTGGATTGGAAGCAGATGAAGAGGGTCTTGAAATGGAAGAGTGTCTCTTTATGGGCCATATGGATTGTCTCTTTATCCATCCATCAGATGCATATTTGTGTATATATTATTTTATATTTATTCATATCAAGATACATTAAATAATAGTAAATCTAAAAATTTAATCGTATGATTTTCTTGTCAAAAATAGTATATAATTTGAGAAAAATGAAAAGAAGAGCGTGTATATGAAATGGAACAGAGAAAATAATTAAATTTAATCTTTGTACAACTATGTCACTCAATTCATTAGAAGTTAAATTCCAGCACAAGTATGGTGGCTACTGCCATAAGAGCATAATGGACGGTATACAAAATTTTGAATTAAAAACGGGAACAACAAAATGGATCTTCATCCTAAGAGTTGGGTTGTGATGGACGGAATGTGTTTGACCTTATCAAAATCCTCTCCTTTTACACCGTTTATTGTTTTAACCCTCTTCTCAAAAGCAAAAGCCATCATCACCAATCTCAATTCTTGAAGGCTACTGATAAACTTCAACCCTTCTGGGATCATCTTCAGTTTGTCTAGTCTTTGTAAGTGTAAAGTCTTGAGACATGGCATTGCCCCTTCCTCTATTCTCCATTCTTCCACTTCTGACCCTTCGAGGCGGAGAATTTCAAGCTTAGGAAATCCATTGGTAGAGCAGACAATTTCCGAACCTCTGTATGCCTTGGCCTCCAAGGACAAAAACCTCAAATTATTCAACTTCTCTAGAGTAACCATTGGATCTTGCACTAACAAAGTATCACGCAACCTTAACTTGGTAAGGCTTGCTGGTAGAAATTCCAGGCCGTGATTGAGTGAACCAATCAAAATTGCTTTGGTGAGATCTCGGCATCTTGAAAGTGCTTGCAAATTTGGAAATGAATGTCCACATGGCATTGACATATTCAAGGAACGGAGACGGCCTAATGCAAAACTGGGAGACTTTAACAACACCTCACATTCCTCTTTTGTATTAAACAATGTGGATAAACTTCGAAGATTTGTCATTTGCATCACTGCACCTTTTTTTATTAAAGACTTTGCTTTTACAACTTTCAGTGTCTCAAGATTTCTTAATGAATCCAATCGAATGTGGCCTTCAAGCGACTCACTCAGTAACAAATGTCTCAAACTCTCTAATTTGCACACTTCATCAGTTAACCTTATCTCAAAATTATCTCTCAGATCAAGCGTGCACAAACTCCTCAAGTTACTAATGGAGGCTGGTAAGGCTGCATACGTTAATTTAGTGGCTCTTAATCCAAGGTATCTCAAATGAATCAGGTTACCTATTTCTTTAGGTAAATAACCGCAAACTTGCCACACATTCTCAATGTTCAAAACTCTAAGCAATCTAAAACTCTTAAATATAGATTTTCCTTGTTGCTTTGTCATTTCACATGTGTACTTTTCAACAGAGTACAAAAGAGAACGGAGTCGAAAATCACCTCTTTCTAGCAGATGCTTACTTATAACATGTTCGGGCACATGAGGAAGAATAGCAATTCTGTGCGATTGACCTGTCATACTTGTCATAGTGGAGGAAGATGCCTCTGCTGCTACAGCTCCTGCATATTCAAGGAAATTTTCTTCCTTTGCCTTTGATATACACATATCTCTCACAAGATCATGCATGCGGCAAAGTTTGATACCTATTCCTGTGTGGTTCCTTTGGCTCACTTGAATCATGCATCTGCTAACAAGCTCTTCCAAATATTGTTCTGCTCTGTCTTCAATTGTTTCCTCTCCTCCTTGCATCGGTGGCGATATGAAGCCTTCGGCAATCCACAGTCTGATCAATGTCTTCTTCTCAATCTGCCGGTCCTCTGGAAATTGTGAGAGATAGAGGAAGCATGGCTTCACGTAAAAGGGGAAATCATGGTAACTCAAAGCTAATATTCCATAAACTCCTCCATATAGATGATTCTGTTCTAACTTGGCAAACTGTGCATTGATGTTTCTTTGCACCATTTTCCATTGTTGGACGGGCTTTGCTGCCAATATGCCTCCAATTACAGCGATTGCTAAGGGCAATCCCCCACATTCTTTCACCATCTGCCTTCCCAACTTTTCTTGTTCATTCTCAATGATCGCATCTTTAGGTAATGCCTTCTTGCTGAGCAGTTCCCAACCTTCATCCTCATTCAACAATGGTGGTTCTAGTGGTGTACTCCTTGGATCAGCATAAAAAGCAACATCTTTGATACGAGTGGTGAATAAAATTTTGCTTCCTTTCTTCCCGTTTGGAAAAGCATGCTTTAAGCAATCCCATGCTTCTTTTTTCCAAATGTCATCAAGAATCACCAAGTACCGCTTCTCTTTTAAATCATCATAAAGTGTTTCAACAAGCTCTTCCTCTTTCATCTTTTCCAATAAAGATCTAAATACTAGCTCTGCCTTCATCCGTTTGTTCTCCAGTTCAGAAGCCATTTTCTCTTCAAGCTTTGATTTATCCTGAGTTGATGCAACATCCATTAGGATTCCAATTAGAACATCTCTAAGGGAGACCTGCTGCGATATGAAACTCCATGAATGACACTCAAAGTGTTTCTTGACATGAACATCATTATAAACTTTCTTAGCAAGGGTGGTTTTACCCAACCCTCCCATTCCAACTATAGAAACAACACGAACTCGTTCTTCCTCCATCATCAGTTGAGCTTTAAGATCTTTGGTGACTCCCTCAAAGCTGATGAAATGCTCTTCCTCTTCATGAGGATATGACCTTCTCATTCTCCTTTGCCTATCACCGTCGACTCGCATATCACCATCTCTTTCGGCATCAAATTTGATGCCATAAGTCTGCATACTTGCAGTAATATCTCCAATTCTAGTTCGGATGGATTGAATCTGTTTCCCTATTTGGTGTAAATTAGGAGCCTTGGTGAGCTTGTTGATGAAACCGCATGCTCCTCCTCTAGCTCTTGCAAATTTAAGAATGACGGTGTCAATGAGATCCTCAGAATCATAAGCAACACCTTTGATTTCGGATATCCAGTTGCAAACACGCTCATCTTGATCTTGCCTTCGGTCTGCATCTTTTAAGAAGCAGTGCATCCTCTTCAGTTCATCTTGCAGGCGGATGACTTCTGGTCTCGCACTCCTTAGAAAATCTGCTTCTTGAATCAGTAAGTTAGCTATTCTGTTAACAGCCAAAGAAACAATTGCATCTACCATTTTTCTTTTCTTCTTTGAAAATCAGAAAACAAAGATCACAAAATTTGTGGTCTGTTAGCCATAACAGCTATAACAGATCTCAACTTATAAACAGCCAATTTGTTCTTTTGATCAATGGGGAAAAACAAAAAGGTACAAATTGCATTAATTAAAAATAAAATTGGGACGTTGACTTGTGATTCCTTTTCCCAGAAAATCCTCTAAAAAACAAAAATAAAATAAAAAATAAAACCCATCTCTGGAAAAAAGAAAAATTATATTTTAATATGGGAGACGGATTCAAATGTATAAAAAGTACATAATTTAATGACATTTGGAATGATCAAAGTGTTGACTAATTGATTCAATGATAATGTTGCAATAACTTCAATGTCAACACAGGAACCATAAAGCCTAAAATACATAGGTTTAGTGGATTAGTGGATTAACCCAACAATGCATGCAGAAGATTTTCCACCAATTCCTGTGGTTTCTTTGCACCATTTTCCATTGTTGGACGGGCTTTGTTGCCAATATGCCTCCAACTATAGCAACTGCTAAGGTCAATCCCCCACATTCATTCACCATCTGCCTTCCCAACTTCTCATATTCATGCTCAATGACCCCATCTTTTGGAAAAGCTTTCTTCCTAAGAAATCCCCATCCCTCATCCTCATTCAACAATGGTGGTTCCAATGGTGTGCTCCATGGATCAGCATGGGAAACAACATCTCTTATTCGAGTAGTGAACAGAACTTTACTTCCGTCTTTCCCATTTGGAAAAGCATGTCTTAATATATCCCATGCTTCAGTTTTCCAAATGTCATCAAGATCCACCAAGTACCACTTCTCTTTCAAAACATTATGCAGTGTTTCAACAACCTTTTACTCTGTCATCTCTTCAATCTTTGATTTATCCCACTCTAATGCAACATCCATGAGGATCCCAAATATCATATCTCTAGGGGAGAATTTTTGGGATATGAAGGCTCAAGAAAAACAATCAAAGTGTTTTTTCACATAAATATCATTATATACTTTCTTGGTAAGGGTGATTTTACCCAACCCTCCCATTCCAACTATAGAAACAGCACGGACTCTATAACACCTTATACTCGGCTCGATAAGAGGGCCAGTTATCCAACTTATTTTTCCTAATAACCTCATATAAAAATTCAAATTTTACTTTAGCTTTTAATTTATATAGACTTATACTGCTTAAATTATTACAGAAAAATGGACAGAATTTTCCCTACACGATTTTCTATCCCCCTTAAACATTCACAAATACACTTCTGTAAATCAACCATATACTTATCTCAATCCTCCATCCAAGAAATTCTCAATATTTGAACATCCACATTTATTCATCAAATCAAAAGATAAGATTTGAAATCCACATGTGGTTTTAAATTAACAACCTTAATCATATACTTTACATACTAACACTAAACTATAAACATATTTCGTCTTCTTTACATAACCAAGAATAATAACTTCTATATTTACATATCTGTAGTTACAGTTGGATGTACATCAAAACTCATCACCCGCGAATATACAAAATCAATGCTATTTGACATTGGATGGTAAAATTAAGGACTTCAATATAATAAAAATTCCAAAATGACAATATAATTTCTAAGCCTAAGTATCCAATATGAAATTAGGGGACTTCTCCTCACTTCTTGTTAGATCCCCGACTTGCTTTTTTGTCCAATCGCCCTATGCACCTACGCGTACAAATAAACTCTACGCCATGGGCGGAGCCACGTTATGGTCACACCCTCAAATTTTTTTTTTCTTTAAATATATATATAAAATAAATTTGTGACCCCCCTAATTTAATTTAAGTGACCCCTCTAATTTAATTTATGTGTCTTTTCTCAGATTTTACTCCCAATATTTTTGGATACAGATAAAATTAAAAATTTATTTATAAAAATATATTTATAACACTATTATTCAAATATTGCGGGTAAAAAATTTGATATTTTTAGACATATAAAAATAAAATTTGCCTCTTTTTTAAAATAACGTCATTTTATTCTTGTTCAAAACGACGTCGTTTTCGTTTTTATTATCTCTGCCCTTTCTTTTTATTTTTCTCTTTTCTTTTCTTCCATTTGTTCCATTCTTAGCCCGATTTTTTTTTTCCTTGGTCCAAATTTTATCCCTTCATTTTGCCCTCATCTATCGCTTTATCCATCGTCGTTCCCTCTTTTTCTCTCTCAGCGTGTGACCCCTCTGACTTCGGGGTCCTGGCTCCGCCCCTGTACGCGCTAAGGAAAATGTTTAGTGACAACCACTACAATTACTTTTTCAAATAATCCATATCAAAAGATGTAATCAAAATGTATAAACAAATAAACAAGTATAAAATCCAAGTCACTCGATTAACCAATCTCAAGAATCATGTAAATCTATAAAACATGCATGTGAATATATATATTTTTATCATTGTATTCATAAAACATGGTTAACCTTTGTCATTATTCAACATTTAAATCATTTTGAATAAAAAAAAAATTATTCTATTGCCCAAAGTAACTTGATGGAATTCATCAAGGAGTACGTGGACTTAGACCCTTTATGCCTATTGGATTAAAGTGGCCAATACGGGAAAGTGCACTTTAATCCTGTGTAAAAAGAGATCAATACCAAACACTATTCTTTTCACACCAAATAGTGAGTGGCCAATATCGTGCACTGCACCCACTTCTTTTATATAGGTTCTCATTAATGTATAGTATGGGTCGCCATTAACCCAACACATCCAGTAAATTTCCATCTCTATAACCGGCCAATTATATCCTGCCCATCATTCTTACGTGAGTACCGATATTCTTTTCAAACTTACTATGATCTTTATAATTCCTTACATATAAATATCCACCTAAAATAAATTTCAAATCACAATTCCATATCCAGACTTATGGTGCAAAATTGTTTTTCCTTTAACATTTCAAACCGAGTCCATCATCATATCCTTATTTCAATGCAAATAGAAAACATACTGGGATATAAATTCCATAATTATTTGGTTTCTTTTATAGTTTTTTACCTTCTTGGTCCTTTATAATTGCAATCAACTTATCGCTCATACACATTACCCCCTTTATTTTAGCATCATCCCACAAATACATACTCTAATACATAATTCAAACATTCCATCACTTGCATAATTTAGCATGATATAAGCAACATATGGCTACTAACCATGATTAAATTCACATTTCAAAGTAAAACCCATGTGTATATGCATTTTTCTATCACAACAATGAACCAAAAGTTCATTTACCTTACAATAACACAAGTCCCAACTCCAATTCACTAGATATACTTATTCGCCTAAAAGTAAATTTCATCTCAACTATACCAATTTCCATCATCAATTTACTTCAATAAATTCAATCATGCATCAATTCCATAAATTCTAAATTAGTTCTATCAAAATTATATCACACATAAATTTTAATTTAAATATAGAGTAAAATATATAGAAAAAATAAGTTTGGAATGTTGCAAATCTCAATAGTGGCAAAATCACTTTAATTGTTCCAATTAAATCCACAAAAATAAGCCTAAGCCTCCACTTCTTTCCCTTTTCCTTTATTCTTCACATTTTCTTCATCTTCTTAACAAGCACATACACCATTTTAGACCAATTAATCCAAATCGATGCAAGAAATACGGTTTTAAAAGGAATTAAGGTAATAAAATGCAAGAAATTAAAGCATACATAAAAATTGAGCTCCAAAATTATAATTTAGATTTCAAATCCTAACCCCCAAATCTACTTCTTCTTATTTTCAGATTTTAAGCAGCTGGAACTTCATCTTCCAGATACCATTCACAGCGGAAGGGAGCAGCGCAGCTCCGATGGTCGGCCGCAAGAGAGACAGACGGGCTGAGCTTGAAGGAAGAGCGGAAAACGCAGAAAAAATATGGGAAAGGGCTACTGTACCGTCGCGCGTCGGAGAGAGAGAGAAGGAGGAGTCGCCGTCGGTGGCGCACTTCACGGCGGAAGAAATCCAGCGATGACAGTCCGGTGTGAAAACGAAGGAAGAGAGGAAAAATGGGAGCTTGGAAACTGCTAGAACGCAGCAGAAAAAAGAAAGCAAAACGACACCGTTTTCCGGGCTGATTTTTGTGAAAAAATTCACTTTAGTCCCTCTTTATTTTCTGTTAAATCCTTCCTTTAAAGTTCAGTATGATTGGATTGGATCGGATCTTCAGTTTAAAATTCATTCATACCCATTTCTATTATTTTATAAAATGCTAATTACTTCAATAATATTGTTTTTATTTTGCTTAATACAAATTTAAATTTTTTAATTTCAATATACTTTCAAATATATTAATTTTTTGCATTTATCTTCAAAATAAATTATTTACCATATTTTATTAACTTAAATTTATATTTAATTTATTCTGTTATTTTTAGACATTAATTAATAAATTTATTTATATGTTCAAAACATCGGTTCTTTTGTTTGCATTATCCGGATCACTATTGTTTTAGTCCGTTTTAGACTCGTTCTTCCTCCATCATCAGTTGAGCTTAAAGATCATTGGTGACTCCCTCAAAGCTGATGAAATGCTCTTCCTCTTCATGAGGATATGACCTTCTCATTCTCCTTTGCTTATCACCGTCTCTTTCGGCATCAAATTTGATGCCAGAAGTCTGCATACTTGCAGTAATATCCCCGATTCTAGTTCGGATCGGTTGAATCTGTTTTCCTATTTAGCGTAAATTAGTAGCCTTTGATGAATCCACATCCTACTCCTCTTCTACCTGTTGCAACCTTAAAAATGAAGGTGTCAATGAGATCCTCAGAATCATAGGCGACACCTCTGATTTGGGAAATTCAGTTGCGAACAAGCTCATCTTGATCTTGCCTACCGTCTGCATCTTTTAAGAAGCAGTGCATTTCATTTCAGTTCATCGCATGACTTCTGGCCTCGCATTACTAAGAAAATCAGCTTTTGGAAAAGGAAAAAAATTTTACTATTATTTTTTAATACGGAATATCGATTCCAATGTAAGTCTCTTAAAGGATTGCTATTTAAAATACAGTGTTTGAATTTTTATTTTTTTTTATTGAGTTTTACACTTTAAATTATTTTAAATATCGCGATTTGATTCTTTTAGTAGAGTAACTGGGGGGTTAATTTCTTCGGTGGCCACTCAACTTTTCGCTTGTAACGATTTTGTCACTAAACTTCAATTTGTAACGAAAAAATAACTCATCTATTATTTTGTAACGAAAAAACCACAATGATCGGAAATTGTGCTCGCCGGTAACCGGCGCATGATCTACACGGCACAAAATTGAAGTTTAGTAACTATATCGTTATAAGGCACAAAATTTAGTGACCACCACAAAAATTAACTCTAATCTAACGTGACCAAATTTTTGACGTGTCATTGGGTTTTGCCGTACCGATCACGCGCCGGTTGCTGGCGAATGCAATTTTCGGTTATTATGATTTTTTCATTACAAAATAATAGATAAATTATTTTTTTGTTACAAATTAAAGTTTAGTGACCAAATCGTTACAAGTCACAAAATTGAGTGACCACCGAAAAAATTAACCCAGTAACTGGGTTTGCTATTTTCTAGTGTATGGGTTACTTGCAATCCTATATATATGTATATATATATAGCTGGCCTTGATAAATAACCGGTTATAGCGCCTAAATTGTACTGCCACATATTTTATATCGGGTAGGAATCCATTTGGCATGAGAAATTGTGCATTTTATTACTCAAAAATGAAATTCCAGAAGAACAAATGGTGGCTGGTGCCATAAGAACAAAATGGATAGGACACAAAGATTTGAAGAAAAAAAAGAACATCAAACTTAGAGAATTACACAAGAGGATTACACATTATATAAACAATGTCGTTTTGCGAAGGCATGATCACTGCTGCATCAACTTCATTACGCATGGAATGAGATGGATGGAATGTGTTTCACCTTCTCAAAATCCTCTCCTTTTACACCGTTTACTGTTTTAACCCTCTTTTCATAAGCCTGCATGCTCCTGAAATTCAATTCTTGAAGGGTAGTGACAAATTTCAATCCTTCTGGGATCCTCTTCAGTTTTTGTAGGCTTACTATGTATAAGGTCTTGAGACATGGCATTGCCCCTTCCCCTATTATCCATTCTTCCACTTCTAATGATTCGAGGCGGAGAATTTCAAGCCTAGGAAATCCATTGGTAGAGCAGACGATTTCCGAACCTTTGTATGTTTCGGGCTCCAAAGACAAAAACTTCAAATTATGCAACTTCTCTAGAATAACCATTGGATCTTGCTCTAAGAAAGTCTGATTCAACCTTAACTTGGTAAGGCTTGCTGGTAGAAATTCCAGGCTTCGCTTATAGAGCCAACCACTCAAAACTACTTTGGTGAGATCTTGGCACCTCGAAAGTACTCCCAAATTCGGATATGGTGAAGGTTGTAGTCCCAAGATTCCCATCTTCAAGGAACGAAGACGGCCTAATGCAAAACTAGGAGATTTTAACACCATCTCATATTCCTCTTTTGTAGAGAACACTATGTCTAAACTTCGAAGATTAGACATTTGCATTACCGCATCTTTTTCTATTAGATGCTTTGCTTCTACATGTTTTAGTGTCTCAAGATTTCTTAATGAATCTAGTCGTAGGAGGCCTACAACCCGACCAAGCAACAAATGTCTCAAACTCTCCAATTTGCACAGTTCATCAGGTAACCTCATCATTACATTATCTCTCAGATCAAGGGTATATAAACTCCTTAAGTTACTAATGGAGGCTGGTAAAACTGGAGGCAAATTACCAACACATGGGATTGCATACCGTATCAATCCAGTAGCTCTTAATCCAAGGTATCTCAAATGAATCAAATTACCTATTTCTTTAGGTATGTGACCACAAACTTGCTGCACGTTCTCAATGTTCAAAACTCTAAGCAATCTATAATTCTTAAACATGGATATTCCAGTTTTCTTTGTCATTAGACATGTGTTCTTTTCAACAAAAAATAAAAGAGAATGGAGTCGAAGATCACCTCTTTCTAACAGATGCTTGCTTATATTATGCTCGGATACACAAGGATGAATAGCAATTCTACGTGACTGACCTGTCATTGTGGAGGAAAATGTCCCTGCTGCTACTGCTCTGGTGTATTCACGTTGCTCAAAGACTTCAAGGAAATTTTCGTCCTTTGCCTTTGATATGCACATATCTCTAACAAGATCATGCATGCGACAAAGTTTGACACCAATTCCTGTGTGGTCCCTTTGGCTCACTTGAATCATGCATCTATTAACAAGCTCTTCCAAATATCGTTCTCCTCTGTCTTCAATTGCTTCATCTCCTTCTCCTTGTGTAGATTGTGATATGAAGCCTTCGGCAATCCACATTCGGATCAATGTCTTCTTCTTAATCTGGCAATCCTCTGGAAATTGGGAAAGATAGAGAAAGCATGGCTTCAAGTAATAAGGGAAATCATGGTAACTCAAAGCTAATATTTGATAAACTCCTCCATACTGGTGATTCTGTTGTAACTTGGCGAACTGTGCATTGATGTTCTTTTGCACCACTTTCCACTCCTTCACAGAATTCTTTGTTGCCAATAAGCCTCCGATTACAGCAACTGCTAAGGCCAATCCTCCACATTTTTTCACCATCTCCCGACCCATTTTCTCGTATTCCGCTGCGTTGTGATGCTCAATGAGAACGTCTTTTGGGAATGCTTTTTTGCTGAGCAGTTCCCATCCCTCATTTTCATTCAACAATGGTGGTTCTATTGGTGTGCTCCATGGATCAGCATAGGAAGCAACATCTATGATCCGAGTAGTGAACAAAACTTTGCTTCCTTTCTTTGCATTTGGAAAAGCATGTTTTAAACTATCCCACACTTCATTTTTCCAAATGTCATCGAGAACCACCAAGTACCGTTTCTCCTTTAAAGCATCATATAATGCTTCAACAAGCTCATCGTCTTTCATCCTTTCCAATAGAGATCTAAATAGCAGCTCTGCCTTCATCTGTTTGTGCTCCAATTCGGAAGCGATTTTCTCTTCAAGCTTTGATTTATTCTTAGCTGATACAACATCCATCAGGATTCCAATTAGCACATCTCTAGGGGAAAACTGCTGAGATATGAAGGCCCAAGATTGACAATCAAAGTGTTTCTTTACATGAATGTCATTATATACTTTCTTAGCAAGGGTGGTTTTACCCAACCCTCCCATTCCCACAATAGAAACAACACGGATTCGTTCTTCCTCCATCATTAGTTGAGCCTTAAGGTCTGATGTGATGGCGTCAAAGCTGATAACATGCTCTTCCTCAACATGGGGATACGACCTTCTCAACCTTTGTTGCATATCACCGTCATTTTCAACATCAAATTTTATGCCATATGTCTGCATACTTGTAGAAATATCCCCAATTTTAGTTCGGACTGATTGAATCTCGTTACCTATTTGGTGTAAATTAGGAGCCTTGGTGAACTTGTTGATGAAACCGCATGCTCCTTCTCTAGCTCTTGCAAATTTAAGAACGAAGGTGTCGATGAGATCCTCAGAATCATAGGCGACACACCTGATCTCGGATATCCAATTGCGAACACGCTCATCTTGATCTTGCCTGCGGTCTGCATCTTTTAAGAAGCAGTGCATCCTCTTGAGTTCATCTTGCAGGCGGATGACTTCTGGCCTTACGCTGGTAAGAATATCTGCTTCTTGAATCAGTAAGTCAGCAACTCTGTTAATAGCCAAAGAAACAATTGCATCTACCATTTTTCTTTTATTCTTTGAAAAGCAGAAAGCAAAGCTCACAAAATTTGTGGTCCGTTAGCCATAACAGCTATAACAGATCTCAGTTTATAAACAGCCAATTTGTCATCCTTTTGATCTATGGGAAAAAACAAGAAGGTACAAATTGCATTAATTAAAAATAAAATTGGGACGTTGACTTGTGATTCCTTTTCCCATAAAATCCTCTAAAAATCAAAAATAAAATAAAAAATAAAACCCATCTCTGGAAAAAAAATATATTTTAATATGGGAGACGGATTCAAATGTATAAAAAAGGACATAATTTAATGAAATTGGAATGATCAAAGTGTTGACTAATTGTTTCAATGATAATGTTGCAGTAACTTCAATGTCAACAGGAACCTTAAAGCCTAAAATACATAGGTTTAGTGGATTATTGGTTTTGCATTGACTAAATTAATAAATTTCACATCACCAATCAAGTAATTCTTAAGAATAACGGAAAAGTTTATAAAATTTGTGAGAGAATTCAAACTTTTATATATGAAAAAAAAATTCATGATTGAAAAATTAAGATCAATGAATCATACATTGCCATTAGAGAAAAATTAAGAACAGAGAAGAAATAATAAAAAAAGGGGACAAGTGTAATGAATCTTGATTAGAGTTGTTTAATCTCACTAACAGGTAGATTAAGCTCACAAGATTTTCGGCATTTGTTTGTAATGACAATAAGAACAAAGGTGAATGGTAAGGACAATATAATAACATCAGCACAATGACCTAAAAATAATTATTATTCATAATCAGGCTTAGGAATTCGTTGTATAAATTACTCTAATTGATGTAACATTACACTTTTTAAGAGAATTATAAATTTGAATTATCATATTGAATAATTTAACTCCACATGTAACTCTTTTCAAAGATTTTCTTTTTGTTCAATGTGTTATTTTTTTAAACTCAAAAAGTAAAAATTCCAGCAGAACTATGATGGGCAAGTGCCATAAGAATGAACTGGATTGGCTACAAAAATTTCAAGAAAAAAAAAACAAAACAAAGCGTGAAACAAGGAGACAATACATCACTGCTGCATCTAGCCCTTCAATCTACGGAATGAGATGGAAGGTATGTGCTTCACCTTGTCGAAATCCTCTCCTTTCACTCCGTTTATTACTTTAACCCTCTTTTCAAATCCACCCATTTCAGTGAATTTCAGTTCTTGCAGTGTGGACACAAACTTTAACCCTTCTGGAATCATCCTTAGTTTTTTGAGGCTTTCTAAGTACAAAGTCTTGAGACATGGCATTGCCCCTTCCCCTATTCTCCATTCTTCCACTCCTAACAATTTAAGCCGAAGGATTTCAAGCTTACAAAAACTATTGCCAGAATACACCATTTCTGAACACTTGAATGCATTATGCTCCAAGGACAAAAACCTCAGATTAGGCAACTTCTCTAGAATAACCATAGAATCTTGATTTAATAGAGAGCTGGACAAAGTTAACTTGGTAAGGCATGGTGGTAGAAATTCCAGGCTGTGATTGAGTGAACCACTTAAAACTGCTTTGGTTAGATCTCCGCACCTTGAAAGAGCTTCCAAATTTGGACATGAACCTCCATATGGCATTTTCATCTTCAAGGACCGAAGTCGGCCTAGAGCAAAACTAGGAGATTTTAACACCGCCGCAACTTCCTCTTTTGTTTTAAACTGTATGGCTAAATTTCGAAGATTAGTCATTTGCATCACCGCATCTTTTTCTATTAGATGCTTTGCTTCTACATGTTTTAGTGTCTCAAGATTTCTTAATGAATCCAATCGTAGGAGGCCTACAAGAACCCCACCAAGCAACAAATGTCTCAAACTCTCCAATTTGCACACTTCATCAGGTAACCTCATCATTAAATTATCTCTCAGATCAAGGGTATATAAACTCCTCAAGTTACTAATGGAGGCTGGTAAAACTGGAGGCAAATTACCAACACATGGGATTGCATACCGTATCAATCCAGTAGCTCTTAATCCGAGGTATCTCAAATGAATCAAATTACCTATTTCTTTAGGTAAGTAACCACAAACTTGCTGCACATTCTCAATGTTCAAAACTCTAAGCAATCTAAAATTCTTAGAAATAGATATTCCTTGTTGCTTTTTCATTAGACATGTGCCCTTTTCAACAAAATATATAAGAGAACGCAATCGGAAATCACCTCTTTCTAGCAGATGCTTACTTATATTAAGCCTGGATGCACGGGAATGAATAACAACCCTGCGTGATCGACCTGTGAAATTGGAGAATAAGGTCTCTGCTGCTACTGCTGTTGCATACTCATTGTGCGCAAAACCTCTAAGGAAATTTTGTTCCTTTGCCTTTGATACACACATATCTCTCACCAGATCATGAATGCGGCATGTTTTGATGCCAATTCCTGTGTGGTCCCTTTGGCTCACTTGAATCATGCACCTGCTGACAAGTGCCTCTAGATATTGTTCTGCTACATCTTCCATTGTTTCATCTCCTTCCACTTGTGTTGATTGCAGTATGAAGCCTTCAGAAATCCACATTCGAATTAATGTCTTCTTCTTAATCTGCCAATCCTCTGGAAATTGAGAAAGATAGAGAAAGCATGGCTTCAAGTGAAAAGGTAAATCATGGTAACTCAAAGCTAATATTCCATAAACTCCTCCATACTGATGATCCTGTTCTAACTTGGAAAACTGTGCATCCATGTTCTTTTGCACCACTTTCCACTCTGTCACTGACTCCTTCGTTGCCAATAAGCCTCCGATTACAGCAACTGCTAAGGGCAATCCACCACATTTTTTCACCATCTCCCTACCCAACTTCTCGTATTCGGGTGTATTGTGATGCTCAATGAAAACATTTTTTGGCAATGCTTTCTTGCTGAGAAGTTCCCATCCCTCATTCTCATTCAACAATGGTGGTTCTAGTGGTGTGCTCATTGGATCAGCAAAAAAAGCAACACCTTTGATACGAGTGGTAAATAAAATTTTGCTTCCTTTCGTCCCATTTGGAAAAGCATGTTTTAAACAATCCCATGCTTCATTTTTCCAAATGTCATCAAGAACCACCAAGTAACGCTTCTCTCTTAAAGCATCATACAGTGTTTCAACAAGATCTTCCTCTTTCATCTTTTCCAATAGAGATCTTAATGCTAGCTCAGCCTTAATCTCTTTGTTCTCCAATTTAGAAGCTATTTTCTCTTCAAACTTTAATTTATTCTGAGTTGATGCAACGTCCATCAGGATTCCAATTAGCACTTCTCTAGGGGAGAACTGCAGAGATATGAAGGCCCAAGAATGACAATCAAAGTGTTTCTTCACATGAATGTCATTATATACTTTCTTAGCAAGGGTGGTTTTACCCAACCCTCCCATCCCCACAATAGAAACAACTCGGACTCGTTCGTCCTCCATCATCAGCTGAGCTTTAAGATCTGCTGTAATGGCATCAAAGCTGATAACATGCTCTTCCTCAACATGAGGATAAGCTCTTCTTAATCTCTGTTGCATATCACCATCTTTTCCAATATCAATTTGGATGCCATAGGTCTGCATACTAGCAGAAATATCCCCAATTTTAGTTTGGATTGATTGAATCTGTTTCCGGATTCTTTGCAAGTCAGGAAGCTTGGTGAAAATAGTGGTGCATTTGTTGATGAGTCCACATGTTTCTCCACTACTTGCTGCAACTTTAAGAATGAAGGTGTCAATGAGATCCTCAGAATCATAGGCAACATCTCTGACTTCAGCTATCAAGTTGCGAACACGCTCATCTTGATCTTGCCTACGATCTGCATCTTTCAAGAAGCACTGCATTCTTCTCAGTTCCTCATGAAGGCGTATGACTTCCTCTTTGAGACCAATAAGAGAAGCTGCTTCCCGCAAAAGCAAGTCAGCTATTCTTTTAACAGCTAAAGGAACAACTGCCTCTGCCATTTTTCTTTTCTTTTTTGTAAAACAGAAAGGAAAGCTCACAAAATTTCTGGTTTGCTAGTATAACAGATCTCAATTTATAAATAGTCGATTTGTCCTTCTTTTGCTCAATGGAAGAAAAAAAAAAAGTTCAAATTGGATAAATTAAAAATTAAATTGGGACATTGACTTGTGATTCTTTTGCATTAGATATATTAAAAATAAAATTGGCACATGGACTTGTGATTCTTTCTCCCACCAATTCCTCTAAAAGAACTTATCTCTGGAAAAAAAAAATGAAAAATAAAAAAAGAAAATAACAAATCGGAGAGAGGAACACTCTGGCCATGTTTAAAGGTTGGTGAACATAAATTCTATTATATTTTAATATGGGAGATCGATTCAATGTTGTAATAAAATCCATTAAAGAATTGTATATTTTAGTGAAATAGGCATAATCAAAAGTGTTGACTAATTGATTCAACGAATATGTTGCATAACTTCAATGTCAACTGGAATCTTCTAGCCTAATACGTAGTTCAGGGAATGATTGGCTTAGACTAATTTAATAAATTTTAGATCATCAAGGGTTTGGAGAAAAGGACAGCTCAGTGTTCACTTTAATCTGAATTTGACAGCCCAAGTTTCAAACCGACAGGGGAATCACTCAAATTCTTATCATCTTATCAGAAATGTAAAATAAGGTTCACTTATACCGAATCGAGTAATTATTCAGCATAATGGAAAAGTTTATAAATTTGTGAGAGAATTCAAACTTTTATGTAAAAAAAAAAAAACAAAATGATGATTGAAAAATTAAGATCTAGAACATCATATTCATATATACTACCAGAGACAAATAAAGAACAGAAAAGAAATAGTAAAACAATGGAACAAGTGTGCAGCTCTTAAAACATACCTCTACTCCTGAGCAGAGTCGCTTAATCTGACTAATAGGTAGATCAAGCTCAACAGAACTTTCAGCATCGTGGAGATGGCTCGTAAAATTGTCGCGACTCCCCTCTAAAACTCAAGAGGCCACCGTTCTTCAATCTCCTGTGACAAGAGGCAGAAGAATTCGATGAGGAAGAAGCCATTGGTAGAATCGAGAAAGTGAGGAGAAGAAAACAGAAAATACTCGGAGATTAGTGAAAGTTAGTTAAGATCAAGAGAAAAAAAAAATGAAAAAGAAATTTAAAATCTGAAAGCCGCATAATTTTAAAAGAATTAACAAATATACCCAAACTTATCACCCAAAGTCCAATTAGGCCCTTAACATAAAAGCCTAACATAAAAAAACTGAATAACATAAATTCACTCTCACTCGTAATACTGCCAATTCAACATTTTGTTAGGTATGGACGGAAAAATTAATGGAATTTTTGAATTCAAATTATCGTAAAATGTTCGGATCGATTTGGTCTGTTTTATAAATTGGAAGTCAAAATGAAAATGGGTCATATATAGATTAGGGAAAATTTTGTAATTAACCATTATTTTTATTTTATAATCATTAGTTACTTCATACTAATTACGAAGCATATATGACATAGCTTCAGTTGTTGCTTAGTAAGATCGTTGACCATCGTCAAAACCAATATGGAGGAGATAATCCAAAATGATCCTTCCATCATAATTATGACTAATGCACTGTTTTTAGCTTCGAAGGCTCATCAATGGAAGCTGCGCACATACGAAAAGTACTAAAAGTGAATAAAATTTTTGGCTCTATTATTTACTACTTCTGTTGCCCAGTGACTATACTTGCACTTCTGATGGAGCATAACATGGCTGATTCCCAACCCTGACCCTTTACAAGATTTCATTTTTTGGAGCCGGCAAGCAAATTTCTTGGAGAAATCGAAACATGAAAAGAGCAAAAAAAGAATCATAGATTGTTTTAGAATCACCTGCAAGAAGGTTCTCAACGTTAATTTCCTCTTAGTCTTAGAAAAATCTATATATATCATATACTTCTTTTTTGACATAAGAGCTTAATTATACACTTGCATAACTCTAGTTGTTTGGTTAATGGGTGCAATGGTTGGGAAAATTTCCTTTTTCCTATATCTCATCTGTTCTCTTCTTATTGCCCGTAGCACAGCTACTCAGGAAAATCGAAAGGTACGAAAAAATTTCGCATATATATATGACAATTTGTTTTCGTATTTGTAAAATTTCGACCTTGAATATGTATCTAACTAGTAATTATTTGGCGCTGCAAATTACAGCGTTACATTGTCTACATGGGAGAGCTACCTAAAGATGAATTATCCATTGCGTCTCATCGTCACTCAAGGATCGATGCTTCAAGAAGTCATTGGCAGCAAATTTTCGCCATCCCATTTGAAACATAGCTATAAAAGGTCTTTTGATGGATTTGTTGCTAAATTAACAGAGAATGAAGCAAAGAAAATGGCAGGTTGGTTTTTAAATTTAAAGAATATATAATTGTTATTTGCTTAAACATTAAGTTGGTAAGCGCTGGAACTTGATAATTGTTGAAAAAAAATAAATGTCTACAAAATTAATGAGGAGTTGAAAAAACAAATTAGCATCACATTGTTGACATCTTTAGGACGCCGTCCATATACACGAAATGCATGCATGAAATGACAACAATCTTCATGCAGATTTCTTGGGATTTTTTCTATGACTTTCTTTGCTCCATCTGCCTACAAATTGTTGGGCACAGCGGATAAATAAAATAAATTAGCAGAGCAAAATATCGACACCAGTAATTTAACGTGGTTCACCCAAAACGTTTGGGTTACGTCCACGGGACAAACTCCGAAAATATTTCTTCCACTAATAAATTAATGGGTACAAGAGAGAAAGGCAACACAATAATTTTGAGATAAACCCAAAATAGTGGCACACAAGTATTTCCCAAACTCACTATTTTGTCACTCCCCTTTTAGAAAAATATCCCAATTATTTTTCTAAACAACTTCTCTCTCTCACTCTTTCAATCCCTTTTCTTTTCTGAGGATTGGAATTAACAAATTGAAGAATCAAATGCCTATTTATAGGCATGTATATGCAGTTAATGTTGAAAGATTGCATGCCGTGCTGCAATTGATTTTTGACAAAATCAATTCAGCAAAAACTGCTACCAACTTTCTTTTGAAAAAACTTTAACGCGTAAGCAGAAGCAATTTTGCTTATGCATTCTTTGACTTTTCAAACATTCCCACTTCCTCTTTTTTTTTTCATTCAATAGTGTGGGTCCCACTACCATGTGGAGGAACCCACTCCCAACAATTCTCCCCCTTCCGACTACATGGTGGGGGGCTCCGCTAGTCCTGCAGCTAGCCGACAATACTCGAAATTCTGTCTTGGTAAAATTTTCGTTAACATGTCTGATCCATTTTCTTCCGTATGGATCTTCTCAAGCTGTAATAGCTTCTTCTCCATCACATCTCTTATCCAATGATATCTAACATCAATATGTTTTGATCTCGAATGAAAGGAGGCATTCTTACCAAGATGAATAGCACTTTGACTATCACAAAATAGCTGATATTTGTCTTGCTGCAAACCAAGTTCTTTCAAGAACTTCTTCATCCATAGCAACTCTTTACAAGCTTCCGTTGTTGCTATAAACTCTGCTTCTGTAGTAGAAAGTGCAACACACTTTTGTAACTTTGACTGCCATGACACAGCTCCCCCTGCAAAGGTAATCAGGTAACCAGAAGTGGATTTTCTAGAATCCACATCGCCAGCCATATCTGCATCTGTGTATCCAGCTAACACAGGTTTGTCATTTCCAAAACATAAACATATTTTGGAAGTTCCTCGAAGATACCTGAAAATCCATTTTACTGCAGCCCAATGTTCCTTTCCAGGATTTGAAAGGAATCTACTCACCACTCCAACTGCATGAGCGATATCTAGCCGTGTGCACACCATAGCATACATCAAACTTCCAACTGCTGAAGCATATGGAATTTTATCCATCTCTTCCTTCTCTTTGTCTGTAGAAGGGCTTTGTTCAGAACTCAGCTTAAAGTGAGTAGCAAGAGGACAACTAACTGCTTTAGCTTTGTCCATATTAAATCTCTGAAGTACTTTCTCAATGTACGTCTCTTGTGATAACCACAATTTCTTGGCGCCTCTATCTCTGATAATATTCACGCCAAGAATCTGCTTTGCTGGCCCCAGGTCTTTCATAGCAAAAGACTTACTCAACTGCTTTTTCAAATTATTAATCCTCAAAACATTCTGGCCAACGATCAATATATCATCCACATAGAGCAAAAGAATGATGAAATCATCATCAGAGAATTTTTGCACAAAAACACAATGGTCTGAAGTAGTCTTTTTGTAGCCTTGCTCCCCCATAACAGACTCAAATTTCTTATACCACTGTCTTGGTGCCTGTTTTAAGCCGTAGAGGCTTTTCTTTAACTTGCAAACATAATTCTCTTTTCCTCTTTCTTTGAACCCTTCCGGTTGCTCCATGTATATCTCTTCTTCCAAATCACCATGCAGGAAGGCAGTTTTGACATCCATTTGTTCAACCTCCAGGTCAAGACTTGCTGCTAACCCCAGCACAGTTCGAATGGATGTCATTTTCACAACTGGTGAGAAAATTTCATCAAAGTCAACTCCTTTTCTTTGACTGAATCCCTTGACAACCAGTCTGGCTTTGTAACGTGGACTGGAACTGTGTTCTTCATGCTTAATCCTAAACACCCATCTATTTTTCAAGGCCCTTCTGCCTTTGGGCAACTTCACCAGTTCAAAAGTTTTGTTCTTATGCAGTGACTTCATCTCATCTTGCATGGCTTCAATCCATTTCTGCTTGGATTCATCATCTATGGCTTCTTGATAACTCTCAGGTTCTCCCCCTTCAGTAATAGTCACATACTGGTCACGAGGATATCTGGAAGATGGCCATCTTGTTCTTTCACTTCTCCTTTGTGAAGGTGGAGAAGCCATAGGTGTTGGTGCTGGAACATCATCATCATCACCATCAGAACCAACTTCTATAGGAGCATCATCATCATCAGGTGGATAAACCTGGTCTTCATCTCTAACTTCTCTTGGCACCGGTATTAGAGGAATTAATTTTAAATCTGATAAGTTGCCATTGGAATCAGGAACATCCTTCTTCATTTTGTCAATGTCTTCAATGGTCTCATCTTCAACAAAGACAGCATCACGACTCCTGACAAGTTTCTTTTCAATAGGATCATAAAATCTATAGCCAAATTGATCTTGACCATAGCCAATAAAAATACACTGTCTTGTCTTGGCATCAAGTTTGGACCTCTCATCTTTGGGGATATGAACAAATGCTTTACAACCAAACACCCGCAGATGATCATAGGAAATATCTTTTCCTAACCATACTCTTTCTGGAACATCCATCTTGAGAGGAGTACAAGGTGAACGATTCAACACATGTGCAACAGTGAGAATAGCTTCACCCCAAAATCTCTTAGGTAACTTTGCATGTGAGAGTAGACATCGGACTCTCTCTATCAAAGTTCTGTTCATCCTCTCAGCTAAGCCATTCAACTGCGGTGTTTTTGGAGGTGTCATCTGATGCCGAATACCATGCTCTTTGCAATAAACATCAAATGGCCCAGTGTATTCTCCACCATTGTCTGTCCGGATGCATTTTAACTTCTTCCCAGTCTGTCTCTCAACTGAGGCATGAAATTCTTTGAAAACATCTAGCACCTGATCTTTTGTCTTCAGAAGATATACCCACGACTTTCTCGAATGATCATCAATGAAAGTCACAAAATACTGAGCACCACCAAGTGACTTTGGCATTGGTCCACACAAATCTGAGTGAATCAGATCTAACACATTCTTCATTCTGGAAGGAGGGAAACTTTTAAAAGCAACTCTGTTTTGCTTTCCAACTAGACAATCAACACATTTGTCTAAGTGTACTTCATCCATACCGGGCAATACTTTCTTCTTGGCGAGGCTTTTCATTGCTTTTTCTCCCATGTGGCTAAGTCTCCGATGCCACCGTTCAATTGAACTGTCTTTCTCCACGGTTGCAGCTGCTACTGTGTCGGTGAAGAGCTTTGCTTCCATTACATACAGAGTTGTATGATTTTCACCTCTAGCCACTACTAATGAGCCTTTTGTAAGCTTCCATTTGTCATAAATGAAGGAGCTGCAATATCCCTCATTTCCAAGTTTGCGTACAGAGATCAAATTCAGGCGCATATCTGGAATATGCCTGACATCCTTCAGAATTAGTCTGGTACCATTCTCTATTTCCAAGCAAACATCTCATCTGCCAACAATTTTTGACAGGCCTTCATTTCCCATCTTAACAACACCAAAATCTCCAGGTGTGTATGATGAGAAGAATTCTCTACGGAATGTAGCATGAATGGTAGCACCACTATCAAGTACCCAACTGGACTCCTGAGATACAAGATTAATGACATCTTCATCATAAATGATATTGAATTCATCTATGATATTAGTCTGCTCGTCATCACTGCTGTCATCTCTCTTCACAGCTCTGCTTCGGTTCTCCTGTTCCTTTTTGAACTTTCTACAGAACTTTTTAATGTGGCCCTTCTTTTTACAGTGATGGCATTCAACATTGGCATATTTATTTGACTTCCCTCTGCTCTTGCCTCTAGGGTTCTGTTTCCTAGACTGTCTCCTTCCTCTTGATTCTGCAACTAGAACATCTGATTGTGATGAAGAAGATGAGGCCTGTGATCTCCTTCTCATTTCTTCATTCAGGATACTACTTTTTACAATCTCCATGTTGACTATACCATTAGGCGCAGTGTTTGTGATAGAGATCTTCAAAGTCTCCCAAAACTGTGGCAGAGAGGCTAACACCAATAAAGCAAATACTTCATCATCCAGCTTTACTCCCATTCTGTTTAGCTGATCCTGTATTCCTTCCATCTCGTTCAAGTGGTCTGGCAAGGAAGTCCCTTCTCTATATCTCACTTGCACCAACTTGGTCAAGTAAAATAATTTATTATTTCCCGTCTTTGAAGAGTACAACGTCTCCAGCTTACTCCACAGTGTTCTGGCATCTGTCTCATTACAGATATGATTGAACACATTGTCTTCAACAAATTGTCGGATAAAACTGCACACCTGCTCGTGGTCAAACTTCCACTCCTCATCGGTTTTACCTTCGGGTTTAGCTGTGGCAAACACCGGCAAATGCATCTTCGTCACAACTAGAAGATCTTTCATCTTTTTACTCCAGATGTGGTAGTTTGAGCCATTTAAGTAGATCATTCTGCTATTTTTTGCCTCCATTTAGATCGGAATTCGATGAACTTCTTCGATCCAAAAAAATTTTTCTGACGATGAATAGTACCCCGTATACGTGAATAGTAATCGTATATGTCACACCCCGTTTGCCCCCTAGTAGAATGAGCCTGTCTGTCTGTTCGTCTGTCTGTCTGTATGTGTAAGCATTCGCATGTGTACAGTATTTCATAAGGGCATTTCAGTAAAATGTATGATTTTGGGGTTTAACTATTATGTGGGTGCATACATGGCATTAGGGTGTGAATTAATTGAGTTGCATTTGTGTGCATTTACATATACCATTGTAGGGTGTATTTAATTAGGAGTGCATTAGGTGTGTGTAATGTGTGGAGTTAGGGTATGAGTGAGCAAGTTTCACCACCCAAGGAATTGACATGTGTATTAGGTTTGGGAAAAAGAATAAAGAAAGAAAAGAAAGGTGAAACAAAAATCAGATTCACGTTTTCCTTTCAAACTTCACATTCTTCTTCTTCTTCCTTTTCCCTTTCCTAATTACTACTCTCTGATAATCAAGTGTGGTTGTGGAAGTTGGTCACTCTTACTCCTAGCTTGGTAAGTGCATAATCTAGTCTTTGTCTTACTGTAAATTGCATCTTCATCTTCTTCCTTGAGTTTAGGTTTAACCTAGGGTTGAAATTAAATTACTGTGTTTGTGTTCTAGCTGAGGCTCCACGTGATCCAAAGGGGAAAGAGGTTGCTGGACCAAGTGGAGCTAAGTGATAGAAGTTAGAATCCAGGTTTGGGAATATTGATTTGTGCGATTTTGATGTTTTACTGTAAATTCTAGGGTTTATATGCTCTTGAAGAGTTTGAATCAATTAGTCTTGATTTGATTGTTTAAATGATAAATTGAATTGCATGTATATTGATTATGTGATTTGAGATGATTTCTGGAAGGTAAATACAGGTTTGATTGATTTTAAATCAAATTGGGATTGAATTCTTGGTTCTGGAAATCGTGGAAATTCTGGAAAATCGAAATACTGTTGAAACTCCCTCTGTCGCGCGATTTGCTACGAAGGAAGGCAGGTCACGTCGCGTGACTCTCGGTCACGACGTGACATGCCTGCCTAGAAGCCAGTCGCGTGACCAGCTGTAGAGCAAGCAAGTCACGCGACGTGATCTTCGATCACGTCGTGTGACCTGCGAGACAGAGGCAGATCACGCAACGTGATCTGCGAGGGAGAAGCAGCGTCACGTCGCGTGACCCTAGGTCACGCCGTGACCTGCGTAAGCGTGATCCGCGAGGATCACGCAACGAGATCTGCGGGAAACAAGCAGGTCACGAGACGTGACCCTAGGTCACGCCGTGACCTGCCTGTTGAATCGCCAGTTTTCTCCGCTCAGCTCGTTTTTCCGTAATTTCTTGGTTTTTAACTCAGAAATGAATTTGGTATTACTTCTGAATGGACTTTACTGTTGTATGATGCATATCTTACTGTTTGATGCCTCGATGTGCGTGATGGCATGATTTTCTGATGAATTATACTCTATATCCTGAAATGTGATCAGTGACGCATAACCTGCTAGAGTCAAGTAAGTGGATAGTTAGGCATGCCTAATAGAGTCTTTAGCTGCAGCCCTCAGTTCAGTTTGGACCCCGATCAGGTCCCCGTTTGGTTCCTCGCGAACCCTTCAGTATAGAATCTTGTTTAAGATTCCCTCAGTATATAAATAACATGTTCTGATAAATGATATAATATTTGACTTGTACCTGTGAGGTACCCTCAGTATTCGATTCGTACCCGTAAGGTACCCTCAGTACACTCGTTATCCACTATCTAGAGTCAGCAGGTATTCTTTAAATGTTAATGGAAATGTTCTGATCTGATATGACTTTGATTGGAATATCTGAATGAGTTTAATGATGAAATACATGTTGGTTGATTCTGTAATGCATATGAGATTCTGAAAGTATGGTATTTAAATACGAGCATGTTTATATGATTTATGCAGCAGTTCCTGCATTCTGCCATTGTGAATGTGTTATGCCTTGACGACCACTGTGAGTGGCCGTCCATAATTTATGTGTGTTTCCCCACTAAGCGTTTTATCGCTTAGCACGGTGTTTTTACCCGTGCAGGTGCGGAAGGCGTTTTGCTTGAGAGAGTCGCCGTTATCAAGCCAACACAGAAGGGATTAGTGTAGGGCTCAGTTTTGTATCAGTTATTGATTCTTTTTGTATAGAACTCTCTGTATCAGCTTCCGCTTTTGTATCTATATTTTGTATATGTAGTATTATTTATATTAGCTGGTTGATCTGAACATTATTGTAATAGTTTAATTATAGTAATGCATGATCAGCTTTTGCTTTCTGCATGTAAAGTTTTTAACTATTCTGTATTTCTGAATGTATGTTATGAATGGATGTATACTTTACTTTGTATCAGTTTGGTGACACCTTGTCTCATACGGCTTCTTACTCCTTATCGGATGGGAACGCATACGTATGGGAAGGGGGTGTTACAGTTAGTGGTATCAGAGCCTGGTTTAGGCATTTCTGGGTGTTGTTATGATTGTTCTGATTTTCTTAGATGCGTATGTGTCTAGATCTGTGTTGGCTGATACGGTTGTTTCTTGTTTGTTTAGATGGCTTCTAATTCTGCTCATGGTGCGCGTGAGGAGTCCGCCGAGAGTGTGAATCCTCCCGCTGTTGATCAGTCTGTTTCTGTTAATGTGTCGGCTCAGCATGCTAGGGTTCAGCCCGAGGCCGCAGCCATGCCCTTAGAGGCTATGCTTAGACTGCATCAGGACATGGCTAGGGTATTGGAGAGAGTGACTGCTCCTAGAGCACCTATGGAGAATCTGAGGAGAGCAGGAGTTGAGGATTTCTATGGTACTGGGTTGAGTGAGTCCGAGACTGCAGAGAGATGGTTAGATAAAGTGAAGCGTGCTCTGAGAGAGATTCGGTGTCCTCCCGACCAGCAGGCAGAGTGTGCTTTAGCTCTTCTTCAGGGGTCTGCTTTTGAGTGGTGGGAGTTGGTTTGCAGGCATCCTCAGTTACCGGATCCGATTACCTGGGAGTTCTTTGAGGGTGAGTTCATAAAGAAGTACATTACTCAGACCTATAGAGATTCGAGATGGGCGCAGTTTTTAGGTTTGAGACAGAGAGCTTTGTCAGTAGCTGATTATGAGAAAGAGTTCAACAGGTTATCTCGCTATGCCCCTCGAGGAGTTATGACTGATGACTTTAGATGCAAGCATTTCGAGGCTGGATTAAATGAGTCATTGAAGATTGCTTTGATTTCCTTGATGTGTATACCTGGGGTTCACTATTATTAGATTGTGGAGGCTGCAGTGAGAGCAGAGTTGTCTGAGACAGTGATGAGAGAGAGAGCTCAGAGGAGGAGTTCTTCTCGTGGAGGATCTTCTTCGAGTAAGAGATCGAGGGACCCACAGGATGAGTCAGCATCTGGTCCGGCTTCTAGAGGTAGACGTCAGGGTTCTACAGCTGTGTCAGGTTCTGGTAGGGGTGGTAGAGCTGAGACTACACCAGTTTGTCCTCATTGTAGTAAGTCGCATCGTGGTGAGTGTAGGTGGCTCACTGGTGCATGCTTCAGGTGTGGGAGTTCTGAGCATCGGTTGGCCGGTTGTCCGAGAGTACAGGAGGATTCAGGTTCCCAGAGAGAGGGCAGTAGGGTCGGTTCTAATGCTTCACAGGCTACCCGTGGCAGAGGCCGAGGTAGAGGTAGAGGTGGTCGGCATAGAGATGGTGCTGCTTCTGAGACTGTTGAGCATCCTCCTCAGGGTGCCATTAGAGCTTATGCTATGAGAGCCAGAGATGAGCAGGATGCGCCTGATGTTATTGCTGGTAAGTTCCTACTCCATGACACTGAGTTGTATGCTCTAATTGATCCTGGTTCCACACACTCATATTTGTGCACAGATAGAGTTATTGATAAATTGCATTCTGTTGATCAGTTAGATTATGAGATTTGTGTGACCAGTCCATTAGGGCATAGTGTCAGTGTGAGTAGAGTTTTTAGGAGTTGTCCTCTGATTGTTGAGGGAGTTGTGCTTCCAGCGGATCTGATTGAGTTACCCTTCAGAGAGTTTGACTTGATTCTGGGTATGGACTGGTTGGGTAAGTATCGGGCTGTAGTGGATTGCCATAGGAAGACAGTGGTACTTCGGGATAGAAGTCAGTCTCTTGTGTTTCTGAAAGGTTTGGGTGCTAGTTCAGTGAATAATGTTATTTCTGCAATGCAAGCTAAGAGATTCATCAGGAAAGGTTGTGAGGCTTTTCTAGCTGTTGTGTTAGATTCCAGGAGGGATCAGGTTCAGATTGAGGATATTCCAGTAGTGCGGGAGTTCAGTGATGTGTTCCCGAGCGAGTTACCTAGTTTGCCTCCTGAGAGAGAGGTTGAGTTGTCCATTGAGATCATGCCGGGTACTGCACCTATTTCGAGAGCACCTTATCGGATGGCTCCTGTAGAGTTGAGGGAACTTAAATCTCAGCTACAAGAGTTATTGGATAAGGGGTTTATTAGACCGAGCATATCTCCATGGGGAGCTCCAGTGTTGTTTGTCAAGAAGAAAGATGGATCCCTGCGGATGTGCATTGATTACCGTCAGATTAATAAAGTTACAGTGAAGAACAGGTATCCTTTGCCTAGGATTGAGGATTTATTTGATCAGCTTCGGGGTGCAGGTGTCTTTTCCAAGATAGATCTTCGATCAGGGTACTACCAGCTTCGTGTTCAGGATGCAGATGTGGTTAAGACTGCATTTCGGACTAGGTATGGTCACTATGAGTTTCTTGTGATGCCGTTTGGTTTGACAAATGCTCCAGCGGCTTTTATGGATCTGATGAACCGTGTGTTTAGACCATACTTAGATCGATTTGTAGTAGTGTTCATTGATGACATCTTGGTGTATTCCAAGAATGAGAGTGAGCATGAGGAGCATCTCAGATTGGTTTTGCAGATGTTGAGAGAGCATCATTTGTTTGCTAAGCTTAGCAAGTGTGACTTCTGGCTTCGAGAAGTGTCATTCTTGGGTCACATTATTTCAGCTAGCGGTATTCAGGTTGATCCAGCTAAGATTGAGGCGATTGTTGATTGGAAAGCGCCTCGAAATGTTCAGGAAGTGAGGAGTTTCCTCGGCTTAGCAGGTTACTACCGTCGGTTCGTTAAGGGATTTTCTGTGATTGCTGCTCCTATGACTAGATTGTTGAGGAAAGGAGTTAGATTTGAGTGGTCAGACAGGTGTCAGTCTTGTTTTGATCGGTTAAAGCAGTTGCTTGTTGAGGCTCCTATCCTTACTCAACCCATCTCGGGTAAGGAGTTTGTCATTTACAGTGATGCTTCTGGAGTTGGTCTTGGTTGTGTGCTTATGCAGGAGGGTAAAGTAGTGGCTTATGCTTCTCGTCAGTTGAAGCCACATGAGAAGAACTATCCGACGCATGATTTAGAGTTGGCCGCTGTAATCTTTGCTTTGAAGATTTGGCGTCATTACTTGTATGGGGAAAAGTGTAGGATCTTCTCGGACCACAAGAGTTTGAAGTACTTCCTTTCACAGAAAGAGTTGAACATGAGACAGCGCAGATGGCTTGAGTTGTTTAAGGACTACGACTGCATTGTGGATTACCATCCTGGTAAGGCCAATGTAGTTGCAGATGCTTTGAGTCGTAAGTCAGTTTCAGCCTTGTTCTTGAGGCGTTTCAGATGGCGATTTGGTTCGGATGGGGCTTTGCTTGCCCAGTTGCGTGTGAAGCCTACTTTGAGACAGTTGATTGTAGATGCTCAGAGAGATGATGTGAGACTTCAGCGGATTGTGCATGAGGTTAGAGCGGGTAAGCCATCAGAGTTCTCAGTTCAGGATGAGGTACTTATGTTCAGAGATCGCCTGTGTGTGCCAGAGTCTGAGGATTTGAGGAGACAGCTTTTGAGTGAGGCGCATAGTTCAGTCTTTACTATGCATCCGGGCAGTGAGAAGATGTACAGAGATATGAAGCAATTCTATTGGTGGTCTGGTATGAAGCGTGATATAGTGGATTTTGTTTCCAAGTGCTTGACTTGTCAGCAGGTGAAGGCAGAGCATCAGGTTCCTTCAGGTTTGCTTATGCCTTTATCCATTCCTGAGTGGAAATGGAGTGATATCACCATGGACTTTGTTTCTGGCTTGCCTTTGACTCAGAGGAAGCATGATTCGGTTTGGGTTATTGTGGATCGGCTTACGAAGTCAGCTCACTTCTTGCCAGTTAGAGTGGACTACTCCATGGACAGATTAGCCAGTATCTATGTAGATGAGATAGTTCGACTGCATGGTGTGCCTTTGTCCATAGTGTCAGATCGAGATCCGAGGTTTACTTCCAAGTTTTGGAAGGAGTTACAGAGAGCTTTGGGCACTAGGTTGAACTTCAGTACAGCGTTTCATCCTCAGACCGATGGTCAGTCAGAGCGAGTTATTCAGATTCTGGAGGATATGATGAGGGCTTGTACTTTGGATTTTCCGGGCAGTTGGGACAGATATGTATCATTGATGGAGTTTGCCTACAACAACAGTTTTCAGTCGAGTATTGGTATGGCACCATATGAGGCTTTGTATGGTCGTCAGTGTAGGACTCCGATTTGTTGGACCGAGCTATCCGAGAGATCTATGATTGGACCCGACTTGGTTAGAGATACTGAAGAGAAAATCAGAGTAGTGCAGCGGAATTTGAAGGCAGCAAAGGATCGACAGAAGTCTTATGCCAATTTGAAAAGAAAAGATGTGCATTTTGAGATCGGGGACAAAGTTTTCCTTAAAGTTTCTCCTTGGAGGAGAGTGCTTCGCTTTGGAAAGAAAGGCAAGCTTAGTCCTCGTTTCATTGGACCTTATGAGATTTTGGCTAAGGTGGGACCTGTAGCCTACAGATTAGCGCTACCGATGGAGTTAGCAAAGTTACATGATGTGTTTCACGTTTCGATGCTTCGTCGGTACAGATCAGATCCTTCGCATGTTCTGTCAGTTCAGGATATCCAGGTTCAGCCAGACTTCTCTTATGATGAGGAACCGCGAGCTATTCTAGCCCGTGAGGTTAGGCAGTTGAGAAATAAGCAGATTCCTTTGGTTAAAGTATTATGGATCCATCATGGAGTCGAGGAAGCGACTTGGGAACCAGAGGAGTCGATGAGAGCTCAGTATCCACAGTTATTCAGTTCAGGTGAGAATTTCGAGGACGAAATTCTTATTAGTAGGGGAGAGTTATCACACCCCGTTTGCCCCCTAGTAGAATGAGCCTGTCTGTCTGTTCGTCTGTCTGTCTGTATGTGTAAGCATTCGCATGTGTACAGTATTTCATAAGGGCATTTCAGTAAAATGTATGATTTTGAGGTTTAACTATTATGTGGGTGCATACATGGCATTAGGGTGTGAATTAATTGAGTTGCATTTGTGTGCATTTACATATACCATTGTAGGGTGTATTTAATTAGGAGTGCATTAGGTGTGTGTAATGTGTGGAGTTAGGGTATGAGTGAGCAAGTTTCACCACCCAAGGAATTGACATGTGTATTAGGTTTGGGAAAAAGAATAAAGAAAGAAAAGAAAGGTGAAACAAAAATCAGATTCACGTTTTCCTTTCAAACTTCACATTCTTCTTCTTCTTCCTTTTCCCTTTCCTAATTACTACTCTCTGATAATCAAGTGTGGTTGTGGAAGTTGGTCACTCTTACTCCTAGCTTGGTAAGTGCATAATCTAGTCTTTGTCTTACTGTAAATTGCATCTTCATCTTCTTCCTTGAGTTTAGGTTTAACCTAGGGTTGAAATTAAATTACTGTGTTTGTGTTCTAGCTGAGGCTCCACGTGATCCAAAGGGGAAAGAGGTTGCTGGACCAAGTGGAGCTAAGTGATAGAAGTTAGAATCCAGGTTTGGGAATATTGATTTGTGCGATTTTGATGTTTTACTGTAAATTCTAGGGTTTATATGCTCTTGAAGAGTTTGAATCAATTAGTCTTGATTTGATTGTTTAAATGATAAATTGAATTGCATGTATATTGATTATGTGATTTGAGATGATTTCTGGAAGGTAAATACAGGTTTGATTGATTTTAAATCAAATTGGGATTGAATTCTTGGTTCTGGAAATCGTGGAAATTCTGGAAAATCGAAATACTGTTGAAACTCCCTCTGTCGCGCGATTTGCTACGAAGGAAGGCAGGTCACGTCGCGTGACTCTCGGTCACGACGTGACATGCCTGCCTAGAAGCCAGTCGCGTGACCAGCTGTAGAGCAAGCAAGTCACGCGACGTGATCTTCGATCACGTCGTGTGACCTGCGAGACAGAGGCAGATCACGCAACGTGATCTGCGAGGGAGAAGCAGCGTCACGTCGCGTGACCCTAGGTCACGCCGTGACCTGCGTAAGCGTGATCCGCGAGGATCACGCAACGAGATCTGCAGGAAACAAGCAGGTCACGAGACGTGACCCTAGGTCACGCCGTGACCTGCCTGTTGAATCGCCAGTTTTCTCCGCTCAGCTCGTTTTTCCGTAATTTCTTGGTTTTTAACTCAGAAATGAATTTGGTATTACTTCTGAATGGACTTTACTGTTGTATGATGCATATCTTACTGTTTGATGCCTCGATGTGCGTGATGGCATGATTTTCTGATGAATTATACTCTATATCCTGAAATGTGATCAGTGACGCATAACCTGCTAGAGTCAAGTAAGTGGATAGTTAGGCATGCCTAATAGAGTCTTTAAATGATAAATTGATAATGTATATTTAAACAATTTGATTGTTTAAATGATAAATTGAATTGCATGTATATTGATTATGTGATTTGAGATGATTTCTGGAAGGTAAATACAGGTTTGATTGATTTTAAATCAAATTGGGATTGAATTCTTGGTTCTGGAAATCGTGGAAATTCTGGAAAATCGAAATACTGTTGAAACTCCCTCTGTCGCGCGATTTGCTACGAAGGAAGGCAGGTCACGTCGCGTGACTCTCGGTCACGACGTGACATGCCTGCCTAGAAGCCAGTCGCGTGACCAGCTGTAGAGCAAGCAAGTCACGCGACGTGATCTTCGATCACGTCGTGTGACCTGCGAGACAGAGGCAGATCACGCAACGTGATCTGCGAGGGAGAAGCAGCGTCACGTCGCGTGACCCTAGGTCACGCCGTGACCTGCGTAAGCGTGATCCGCGAGGATCACGCAACGAGATCTGCAGGAAACAAGCAGGTCACGAGACGTGACCCTAGGTCACGCCGTGACCTGCCTGTTGAATCGCCAGTTTTCTCCGCTCAGCTCGTTTTTCCGTAATTTCTTGGTTTTTAACTCAGAAATGAATTTGGTATTACTTCTGAATGGACTTTACTGTTGTATGATGCATATCTTACTGTTTGATGCCTCGATGTGCGTGATGGCATGATTTTCTGATGAATTATACTCTATATCCTGAAATGTGATCAGTGACGCATAACCTGCTAGAGTCAAGTAAGTGGATAGTTAGGCATGCCTAATAGAGTCTTTAGCTGCAGCCCTCAGTTCAGTTTGGACCCCGATCAGGTCCCCGTTTGGTTCCTCGCGAACCCTTCAGTATAGAATCTTGTTTAAGATTCCCTCAGTATATAAATAACATGTTCTGATAAATGATATAATATTTGACTTGTACCTGTGAGGTACCCTCAGTATTCGATTCGTACCCGTAAGGTACCCTCAGTACACTCGTTATCCACTATCTAGAGTCAGCAGGTATTCTTTAAATGTTAATGGAAATGTTCTGATCTGATATGACTTTGATTGGAATATCTGAATGAGTTTAATGATGAAATACATGTTGGTTGATTCTGTAATACATATGAGATTCTGAAAGTATGGTATTTAAATACGAGCATGTTTATATGATTTATGCAGCAGTTCCTGCATTCTGCCATTGTGAATGTGTTATGCCTTGACGACCACTGTGAGTGGCCGCCCATAATTTATGTGTGTTTCCCCACTAAGCGTTTTATCGCTTAGCACGGTGTTTTTACCCGTGCAGGTGCGGAAGGCGTTTTGCTTGAGAGAGTCGCCGTTATCAAGCCAACACAGAAGGGATTAGTGTAGGGCTCAGTTTTGTATCAGTTATTGATTCTTTTTGTATAGAACTCTCTGTATCAGCTTCCGCTTTTGTATCTATATTTTGTATATGTAGTATTATTTATATTAGCTGGTTGATCTGAACATTATTGTAATAGTTTAATTATAGTAATGCATGATCAGCTTTTGCTTTCTGCATGTAAAGTTTTTAACTATTCTGTATTTCTGAATGTATGTTATGAATGGATGTATACTTTACTTTGTATCAGTTTGGTGACACCTTGTCTCATACGGCTTCTCACTCCTTATCGGATGGGAACGCATACGTATGGGAAGGGGGTGTTACAGTATACGTGAACAGTACCGTATGTATGAACAGTACCCATATACTTGAATAGTAATCGTATACGTGAACAGTCCGTATGTATGAACAGTGCTTTGAAGGCCCACCTACAGTTCTCTGAACAGTATTTTGACACAAAACCATGCAAATTTTGAACGCAAAATTTGCACTTTGAACAGTACCACTATTCACCAAATTTCTCGTTTTACACCCGTTTTTGAAACGGGTCGTACCGAAAAATTCCTTATATTTTTCTCTTCCCGGCAATATAATTGTTTCTCCAAAATTCGCTACTTTTTCAGACAGCAGTCCCGATGCAGTGTGAAAAAATGATGCAGTGTGAAAAAATAGCCGAACCAAGGAAAAATCTTTTCTGGTGTGGAAGATCAGTCTATGCTGCAACCACAGAGCATACTAAGAAATAACCTTAGCTCTGATACCAGTTGTTGGGCACAGCGGATAAATAAAATAAATTAGCAGAGCAAAATATCGACACCAGCAATTTAACGTGGTTCACCCAAAACGTTTGGGTTACGTCCACGGGACAAACTCCGAAAATATTTCTTCCACTAATAAATTAATGGGTACAAGAGAGAAAGGCAACACAATAATTTTGAGATAAACCCAAAATAGTGGCACACAAGTATTTCCCAAACTCACTATTTTGTCACTCCCCTTTTAGAAAAATATCCCAATTATTTTTCTAAACAACTTCTCTCTCTCACTCTTTCAATCCCTTTTCTTTTCTGAGGATTGGAATTAACAAATTGAAGAATCAAATGCCTATTTATAGGCATGTATATGCAGTTAATGTTGAAAGATTGCATGCCGTGCTGCAATTGATTTTTGACAAAATCAATTCAGCAAAAACTGCTACCAACTTTCTTTTGAAAAAACTTTAACGCGTAAGCAGAAGCAATTTTGCTTCTGCATTCTTTGACTTTTTAAACATTCCCACTTCCTCTTTTTTTTTTTTCATTCAATAGTGTGGGTCCCACTACCATGTGGAGGAACCCACTCCCAACACAAATACATGGAGTAGATGTAAGCTTTCTATATAGTTCCCATTTGATGTGTGATTATACAACACTTAAGAGAATTCCTTCTAGGAATTTTAGTAAATACTCTTGTGTTGTATATTTGTAAGATTATTGGATGTATTGGGAATTTGGGTAGAGAATTAAACACCAACTTATTTGTATTTTCCATTTTTGTTGATAAATTACTTCTCTTGTCTTTGCCCGTAGATGTAAGCAAAATTGACCAACCATGTAAATCCATCTTGTAAATTTAATTTATATTTTTCTCATTCTTATTTTGAATTATTTAGGAAAATAATATTTGTACCTGGGATTCATCCCAACAATAATTTGTGCAGGAATGCCTAATATCGTATCAGTGTTCCCTAGTGAAGCAAGGACACTTGATACAACAAGATCTTGGGATTTCATGGGATTCTCTCAGCAAGTTAAAAGAACAAATCTTGAAAGTGACATTATCGTTGGCATGCTCGATTCTGGAATTTGGCCTGAGTCTGAATCCTTTAGTGATGAAGGTTTTGGTCCGCCGCCTAACAAATGGAAGGGCACCTGCCAAGCCTCGTCAGATTTTAGCTGCAACAAGTATATACTAAATTTTTAGCGGCATTTTCTAACCATTTCAAAAAGTTCCATAACAAAAAATGACTTTATCCCTTTATGCAGTAAGATCATTGGAGCTAGATACTATCGTGAAAACGGAAACTTCAGCCCTCTTGATGTTATATCTCCCAGAGATATAAAAGGCCATGGTACACATACAGCAGCAACAGCAGCAGGGAACTTAGTAAGCATGGCAAGCCTCTATGGGCTTGCCTCAGGAACTGCTCGAGGCGGAGTTCCATCAGCTCGAATTGCTGTCTACAAAGTATGTTGGATTAAAAAATGTAAGGACGAAGACATTTTGAAAGCATTTGATGATGCAATTGCAGACGGAGTCGATATTATTTCTCTTTCCGTTGGAGGAAAAAAACTTCAGGATTATTTCACTGATACTACAGCTATCGGAGCATATCATGCCATGCGAAATGGGATTTTTGTATCTGCTTCAGCTGGTAATCGCGGTCCTGACTCTGAATCTATCAGGAATTTCGCTCCATGGTTGCTTTCAGTAGCTTCTGGCACCATTGACAGGAAGTTCATAGCTAAGGTGCAGCTAGGGAATGGCAAGATTTATGAGGTGAAATTCATCAAATTAGAACTGCATTTACAAAGTTTGATCAAGTTTTGACGAATTTAAATATATTTTCCTTGTCTTTAGGGTGTTTCCATAAATACATTTGACTTAAAGCAAACCATGTATCCTATGATTTATGGAGGAGATGCACCAAACATCTCTGGAGGTAGTACCTCCGATAAATCCAGGTAAAAAAGTTTTTTAGAATTGAATGTTGGGATAGTTACAAATATTCCACATCTTCTAATTTCAATTAGAACCCAAACGTATAAAAATGGAGAAGTTGACGTCTAAACCATTCATGATAGTTATATAATCAAACAGTTTGTTAACTTACCCATAAAAAACTAATGAAATGCTGAGTTGGCAGCATCTTTTAGGATCCATATATATACATGTCAATGCTTAATTGGAAGAGTGGGCTCCACAAATGCTATCAAGTCAAAATAAGAGGGTTCAAATTGAAACAATCATGAAAAGTCAGAGTCGATTTATTTGGTTTTATACGTTTGGTGTCTAATTAAAATCCATGGAATAGGTTGGGGGATATATGTATAATTATCATTTGATATTTGTTGATTGAATATCATCAAGAGTTACAGGAAAGAAGGAAAAAAAAAAGAATCATCAGATTTATTGCTGAAATGCAGGTTTTGCAAAAATAATTCATTGGATGCAAATTTAGTGAAGGGTAAATTTGTTATTTGCGATGCTAAATTCGGTGGGAAAACACCATTTTTGGATGGAGCGATAGGTCTGATTATGAGAGGTCAACGCCCAAGAGATAGCGCTGACACTTATCCTTTGCCTGCGTCTTACATTGGTGATTTGGATAAATATGATGATATAGTTTCTTATATAAAATCGACCAGGTATATCACATATATAATTCAACTAATATAATCCACTAGATTAATCAACAAATTATTTGAATTGTATGCTAATGAATTTGAATGAACTCTGAATAAAAATTACAGTGATGCAACTGCAACAATATATGAAAGTACAGAGGAAACTAATACATTGGCCCGTGTTGTGCCCTACTCTTCATCTAGGGGTCCAAATCCGATCACACCTGACATTCTTAAGGTAAATTTCAGTTGGTTAGATTTGTTTATATTAGTTAATTTCTCAATCAAAGATTTGGATTAAATTTAATGTTGTTGCAGCCAGATATTTCTGCCCCAGGAGTTGACATTCTAGCTGCTTGGTCTCAAGGCACTTCAGTAACAAGAATTCAAGGTGATAATAGGATAGTGCCCTATAATATATTATCAGGGACATCAATGGCTTGCCCTCATGCAACTGGGGTTGCTGCCTATATTAAATCACACCACCCCACTTGGTCTCCTTCTGCTATCAAGTCTGCTATTATGACTACTGGTATAGATTTCTTTCTATTTTTGAATTTATTGCTCATGCTTAGTGTTGTTCCTTATTAAGTTTCTCAAATCTACTAGTTATAAAAATATAATACTTATCGTAATAGCTTGGACAATTACGAGTAATTTTTGGAGTTGAGTTGAGCCTAAGTCCATTCTTTTAGCACAGTATCGGAGCCACCAATCTTATAATGCTACATGTATATATATGTCCAATTCTATAAACTTCAAACTCTAGGTTTTCTACATTTATACTAATTATTGTAATAGCTTGGACAATTACGAGTAATTTTTGGAGTTGAATTGAGACTAAATCCATTCTTTTAGCAAGATATCAGAGCCACCAATCTTACAATGTTACATGTATATATCCAATTCTTTAAACTTCAAACACTAGGTTTTCTGGATGTATTCGGTCCTAGTGGTGGCTCTACAGTACTCTTTATAATAACTTTGAAAATACTCACGACACAAGATAGCTTGTGGAAAAGGCCCAAATCTGAACTTCAATTTGTAATGACAAATTATCTTCCATATTTTGCAGCTTTACCGATGGGTCCTCAGGCTAATTCTGACGCTGAGTTTGCATATGGTGCTGGATTTTTAAATCCTATTAAGTCAATTGATCCTGGTTTCATATATGATGCGGAGCCAATTGATTACATAAAATTTCTATGTGGGCAAGGATATAATACGAGCATGCTTCGAGACGTTACAAGGGATTATAGTACTTGTTCCGAAACGATTAATGGTGCAGCCTGGGATCTAAACTACCCTTCTTTTGCAATTCCTACAAAACAATCTGAAGAATTAATTAGAAGAACTTTGAATCGGACGGTAACAAATGTTGGATTAGCAATATCTACATATAAGGCTACTGTTACTGCTCCTGTTGGACTTAACATTCAAGTAAATCCAAACATTCTTGAATTTCGTTCACTTGGTCAGAAGCTATCATTTGCAGTCACAGTAGAAGGAAAAATTAATGGTGCTTTAGCATCTGCTTCTTTGGTGTGGGATGATGGAGTACATCAAGTAAGGAGTCCTATTGTAGTTTTCAAGAAGGTCAAAAATTGATGATATTTTTGCTGAATTAATATCTTAAATTAATTCTCAAAATTATGTAATTAGAAATCGAAATTTGACATTTTAATAATAGCAGACTTAAGTGCTGTTACTATTAAATCTCAGAGAATTTGTTATATTTAAGCCTCTAAACTATTTTGAAGAATCCATCTTCTCAAATTGTCACTTTTTTTGTCCGTAGAATAAATTCTTTTTGGATTTTTTTTTTTTTTGAAATCCAAGATAACTTCATTAACTAGAAACATCAGAGTTTAAGACATTATAGAGGAAAGAGGGAACATACTCCCAATCCATGGCATCAGACAAAGAACCAGCCTCACGAGCAAGAATGTGAGCAGCTGTGTTCGCTGAACGCCTAACAAAACGAATAGTAACATCGTTGAAAGAAGAAAAAAGAGCAGTGCAATCATCAATTATCAAACCGAAAGGAGTGCTATCAGCTATAGAACGTCGAAACCTCTGCACCACAATTTGAGCATCCATCTCTACAATGAAGTGATCTAGTTGTTTATCCTTCAGCCAACTTAACACTTCCCGAAGACTTAAAGCCTCTGCCTCTTTGGGGGGAGTAAACACCTGCAATGGCCTTGGACCAAGCCCCAATGAAATCTGCTGAAGAATTCCTAACAATACAACCAACTCCAATAGAACCTTGATTCTCAAAAATTGCTGCATCAATATTCACTTTAAGGTAACCTTCCATAGGCTTATTCCATGTGATATCACCCTCCAACTGTGGGCCAGAAAGATTACTCCCGTTCTGAGGTAATTGAGAGGAGGTCCACTCAGAGAGCATACGCCCTGCCATGTTACAAAGATACCGCGCTGTACCACTTTTATTATTCCAAACCAGATCATTCTTGTTCTTCCAAAGGACCCAACACAGCATAGCCATTAAGCTACACTCTTCAAGAGTATGAGACGCAAAAAACCCACCAAACCAGTCAAGAATAGAAGAAACAACAGAGGGTAGTCTTCCTAATGCAGTTAAACGCCAGCAATTCTGAGCAAGAACACATTCAAACAAAATGTGAGCGGGGGTTTCTGTGTTTAACTTGCAAACTGGACAAATCTCATCAACCTGGACTTTCCTAGTGCGTAATAAAGCAGCAGTGGGGAGACAATTACTACAGGCTCTCCAAATCATATTTTTAACTTTACCTGGAACTTTTAACTTCCAAATTTGGGCCCAAACTGAGCTCATTTGCACTTGTATGTTCCCAATCATCAGTCGATAGCTACTTTTAACCGTGTATTTACCTTGAGGATCACCATGCCAATATATTGCATCCTCCCTCCTCCTGTAACTCAGCGGTATCTGCAAAATGAGATTCTGATCTTGTAAATTAAAGAAATCAGAAATAATATCTCTATCCCAATGTTTCCCATCGACCGTCATTAAGCTTGAAACAAGTTGATCCTCCAAATAAGTCGGCTTCTCAGTAGTGATAAAAGCATTTGAAGCACTGGGTAACCAGGGATCCTTCCAAATTAAAGTTTTTTCTCCCGACCCAATACGAACTCTTAAACCCTTAGCAATCAGCTTCTGACTCTCCCATATACTCCTCCACACATAGCTGGGATTATTTCCAATTGCAGCCTCAAGAAAGGTAGAAGAAGGGTAGTAGCGAGCTTTAAAAATTCTGGACACAAGAGAATTTGGTTGAGTGATAAATTTCCAGGCTTGTTTACCGATCATCGCTAAGTTGAATTCTCTTAACTTCTTGAAGCCGAGCCCTCCATAGTTTTTAGGAACACAGAGCTTATCCCACGCCATCCAACGAATGCCTTTCCTGCCTGACAATTGCTGCCCCCACCAAAATGAGTTTAACATCCGCTCAAGCTCTGCACATAACTCAACTGGCAGTAATAATACATTCATAGCATAAATAGGAAGGGCTTGAGCAACCGTCTTTATTAAAATCTCTTTTCCAGCCCGCGATAAAAACTTATTATTCCATCCTTGAATCCGTTGCCAGACCCTATCTTTGATATAAGAGAATATTTCTCTCTTATTTCTACCTATAAGAGAAGGCAAACCAAGATAGTTCCCATGGTTATTAGTCTCAGCAACACCCAAAACCTGACACACAGCCTGCTTGGTATCTTCCTTCAAATTGGCACTAAAGAAAATAGAGGATTTTTGGAAGTTGATAATTTGACCAGAAGCTTGAGCATAAATCTCCAACGCCTCCTTTACTTTGTTACTTTCTTGGACAGTTGCTTTGAAAAAAAGAAGACAATCATCAGCAAAAAATAGGTGATTCACCCTAGGAGCATTTCGAGCAACTCTGCATCCATGAATCTGCCCAGCAAACTCCATTTGTCTAAGGAGAAAACTAAGTCCCTTAGCACAAATTATGAAAAGGTAAGGGGATAGAGGGTCCCCTTGCCTTAACCCTCTTTCAGGTTTGATTGGCCCAATCTCTTCCCCCTCTTGCAATATAAAATAACGAACCGTAGTAACACATATCATAATTCTTTGAATCCATGCTTCACAAAAACCCAAGCTACGCATCATCTGCTTTAAAAAACCCCATTCAATCCTATCATAAGCCTTGCTCATGTCAATCTTCAAGGCTGATATACCCTCCTTTCCTTGTCTTTTCCTTTTAAGAAAATGCATTGATTCAAAAGCAATAAGGATGTTATCAGTTATACAGCGCCCAGTCACAAAAGCACTTTGATTATCCGAGATGATTTTTGGCAGGATATCTTTCATACGATTAGCAAGAATTTTGGCAATAAGTTTATAAATTACATTGCATAAGGCTATGGGTCTTAAGTCAGACATCAAATTTGGACTCTTCTTCTTAGGAATTAACACTAAACCCGTGTCATTCAATTCCTCTTGTAACAATCCTGTTTCAAAGAAGCTTTTGCAACAAAGGATAACATCATGACCCACAATTTGCCAAAATTGTTGGAAAAAAGCTGCATTCATACCATCCAGTCCAGGTGATTTATCTGGGTTCATCTCGTCAAGGGCTCTGCGAATCTCATCATTCTTTAATTCGGCCATCAAGCTCCTATTCTGCTCCTCAGAGACTGATCGAACAACCCAATCAGTGATGCCATTCATAGCCCCTTGATGAGATAAGAACAAGTTACGGAAATAATTTACCATAAGAGTTCCTAAATCTCCACCTTTATAGTGCCAGACACCCTGATCATCCATTAGCTTTTCAATCTGATTCTGCTTTCTTCGTTTGGAGGCATAGTTATGAAAAAATTTGGTATTTGAGTCCCCATCCCGAAGCCAGTATTGTTTTGCCCTTTGGCGCCAATATACCTCTTGCTGTTTGAGAGTCTCCAAATACTCCGCTGTAGCTTGCCTGAATTCTTCAAGTCCAATTATGTCCCTACGATGACGAAGAGCTTTGATTCTAGTACGATTCGCCGAAATTCTGCCTCTAAAGTCAGACACAAGGCTTTGTCCCCACCTCATTAAATCCCCTCCACAGTCTTTTATTTTCTGACCAACATTTCTAGTGCGATCCCGATCCCAACTAGCAGCCACCACATCACCACACGCTTCCATTCTAAGCCAAGAGTTCTCAAAGCGAAAACGTCTGATCCTCGGGAGGAAAATGGATTTTTTCAAATCAAGAAGAATAGGGAGATGATCAGATGAGGTTGAATCAAGAACATGAACTTTAGCTTCGGGAAAAAGATGCAGCCAGTTAGTATTAGCCAAGCCCCTGTCTAATTTCTCTTCAACCCAATGATCAGACCCTCTAGATCTTTCCCAAGTGAACTGATACCCTTCAAGACCCATATCAACTAAGCCACAATCCTCAATTGCCGATCGAAATCCTCTGATAAGTCGATAAGGATAGATTGCACCTCCACGCTTCTCCGAATGATGGAGGATATCATTGAAATCTCCCATAATACACCAAGGGAGATTTGAAGATCTGGCAAGCCGCCTAAGTGTATCCCACGATTCCCATCTTCTGTTTCGGTCACTAATACCATAATAACCCGTAAATCTCCACTTGCCAAACTCTTCAATGGAGACTTCAGCATCAATAAACCAATTGGACTGGCCCAATATAGAGACCGCACAATCATCTTTCCAAATAAGGGCAAGCCCACCCCTATGCCCCACACTATCCACTACACACATGCTATCATAGCCCAGTTGCATCCTAACACTATTAATTTTGTCAAAACCAGCAAAGGTCTCAATTAAGAAAATTAATTTTGGCTTTTTTATACGGACAATGTCCATTAAAATTTGAATTGCACGTGGGTTGCCAATCCCACGGCAATTCCAGCATAAAGAACTCATAATGTCAGGCGGGCCTGGGATCCAGAGCCCGCCATGTTCAAGTTTTTTGGGTCCAATTCTAAATCCTCATCCATATTGGACTCAAGCCCATGCTCCTCACCAATTTTCCCTGCATCTCTCAACCTCCTTCTTTTTGAGTCAACGATAATAATACCTTTTCCCTCCAGTATTTGAATATCCTACTGAATCTTAGGCACATTCTCATATCCTTCCTTTATTTGAGAACCATATTCTCCATGTAATCCCCCATCATCTCCGACTTTCTTGCCTTTTGCAGAAGTAATCACTTGATTCGCGGGAGCCTTCCCTGAGTCAACAGAATCTGTGACCATCGCCTCATGGCCTTCATTAGTTTCCATATCCACCCTTCGTGGCAGTTCCGATCTCAGCCATCTTTCTCCGGCATTATGAGCAGCTCTCCGTGGCATTGCTAGCATCCCTGGTCCATAAGCCTTCTCTAACTTTTTGTTGGGGTTATCAAAGACAATTTCGCAAAACTTCTCCGTGTGATCTAGCATCCCACATACAAAACAAAAGCTTTTGATTCTCTCATACTTGAACTCTGTCCAGAACCATTCACCGCCATTCTTCTTTAGCTTTATTCTTCGTTTCAAAGGTTTGCGGATATCAATAGAAACACGAATCCGCATATAACTCCGCCATACTCCCGTGAAATTATTGGCATCAGATTTGACAAATTGACCAACATGATTTCCAATACAATTAGCAACTCGTTCAGACATAAAACCTGCTGGTAAATTGAAAACTTGCACCCAGACATCAAGGTAGAATAATGGTACCTTGGTTGGCTGGTCATTTTCTGAAATTCTCTTAACGATTAGTAAGTTTTGATCAAAATTCCAGGGCCCCCATCTATAACTCTATCAATATCTAGCTCATGAAAGAATTGGAACAAATAGGTTTTATCATCCAATTCCTTAATACATACACCCCGTACTGGTCTCCACAAGGAAGCAAGAGTGTTTTTCATAGCCATGAAATCGATTTTCTTTGCAATCAAGAACCGACCAACTAAACACCATCGATAATCTTCTTTAGCAGGTTCCAAATCATCACCGGTAATCTCTAGGCCCTCTTCCTCCTCCTCAATGGACAAAGCAGCATACGCATCATCAATAGGCCTTTCGCTCATGTTGCTTGCAGAAGCCATTTGGTAGACAATAGGAAAAGAAAACAGGAAACAAGACAAAAGTTGAATGAAAAAAGCAAAGCCAAAAGATGAAACCTTTAAAGATCCAGAAAAATCATTAGCATGTCATGAAGACAAGACAGACCGCTTCTATTAGCTGAACCATGATTGGGCCTATCTTTTTAATTTGTATGTTTTTGACTAAATGGTTATTCTTTTTGGATTTTAATAAAATGCATTCAAAACAAATATAAATAAGGATAGTATTTTTGTGAATGTTGGTTGGTTCAAACACTTATTTTTTGACGTGTAAAACGGGTCGGATTTAGTAATGAATATCGAGGTGGAGGGACTGAGAAGTGGTGGTTAAATAGAGATTTCAATTCAATTTTTGAACAGAAGTTTGAAACAAAGACGAAGTTTAAAGTTAAAGCTTTTTAATTAAATTACATGCAAACATATATATTATAAATTATAAATTAAATTTAAATATATAATATATTTTTTGAGGAAATAATAATAATAATATAATATTATAGTAAAAAATTCAAATCATTCGGATTGTTTTAGGGTCATTCGGATCAATTCTAAATAGGTTCATTCACTTTTTTTAGATAGAATTGGATCAAAGTTCAAGTCAGGATAAAAAATGGATAAATATACGAAGATGTCAACATTACTGTATTCTAGGATTGGCAACGGGCTGGTTACATGTAAAAATTGTTATACGTACACTCGACCTCGTTTATTAATTAAGATATTTGAACCCTACCCATGCCCATTTAAAATTAACGTTATACTACCTTTATTCATTTTAAATCCAATCACTAATATCCATACCCAATTCCTGTTTAAATACCTATTTATAAATAAGTATTCCAAAAATAAATAAAAAATTAATATAAAATAAAAAATACAAACAATAAATTTATAATCAACTCACATCCATAAATGTCGAAATAAATCATATTAAATCTAAAAATAAAGATAAATCAAATTAAATGCAATCATGATAAAAATAACTATTCATTAAAAATTAACTAAAAAATTATTTTTTTTATACTTAGATTTGGGTAATGGTATCCAAAGGCTAAATCTAAATTTTATCCGTATAATAACTATCCAAACTCGTCCCAACCCCATTTATTAACTAATCTAACTTGTTCTATTAGAATCGAGTAGAGTTGAATACCCGAAAAAATTTTACCTGCTAGTATCCCTACCGTATCTGTAAATCGAAAGAAGAAAAATTAAATTGGGACGTTGAATTATTTTTTTTTTTTCCTCAACTCTTGAAAACAAAAGCTTTTATGTTAAAATTTGATGCCTTAAAGGAATTTATTGCCTTATTGTCGTGTTCAAATACTGGATATGGAGCATTTTAATTAAGTGTAGTTCCTAAAGAATTTCTAAAGCTCGAACCACCAAATTTTATTCTTGTATTTCCTACACTTACTGCTTCTAGTGTAAGAAAATAATAGGTGTCAGGATTTTTGCAGATTGCTGGACTTCTAGACCTGAAACTATTCCTGCCCTTCTAAAATTCAATTTGCTTCAAACTATAAATCCTGGTTTAATATGTGATGCTGAGCCGTTTGACTCCATAAATTTCTCTGTAGACAAGGATACAGTTCAGCCTTGTAAAAGCTCTTATACATCGTGCCATTGATGGAACAGTGTGGGATCTGAAACTATCCAACCTTTGCTCTTCCCATCTCAAATTCAGAATCTATAAAAGGATTTGTTACAAATGGTGATGAAAATTTAGTATGACCAACAATATTTTAGTCCAGAAAATAGCCGGCTTTGGCAGGCATTAGGGTTGACGGGCTTATCAATGGTATAATAAAACCACATAGAAAATCAAAAAAGTAAAACTATGAAGGAGAAAATAAGAATATCCAGATTGTTTAGGTGATAATACTAAAGATTGTAGCTGACAATTTTCGCTTCTATAAAAGCCATCTTCTAGTTTTGACATTTGTGTGCAAATTCAAAGCAAGAAACTGTTGAGACTTGCTCAAATGGCAAGCTCTTCTCCCCATCTTCTGCTGCTTATCCTTGTAAGCTTCACCAGCTGTTTTTTTATTGGCTGCAATAGCACAGCCGATGGAGATAGAAAGGTATACATCAGCTTTTCTGTTAATTTAAGACATTATTTTTGAATAATGCATATTTTGACCACTGAACTATATATATATATAGACACACACATGTGGCTTGAATTTTGGTTGATCTGAATTATAACCCGACTCTAAAACACACTGCTATCCGAAGCGAATAAAAAAAAAAAAAAAAGGGAGATCTACAGAGACCATTTACTCTAACAAAATAGAGTGTAATTTCGACAAAGGAAAAGCTAAAGAGGCTTAATCTAAACAAATAAAAATTCAAGGGTTTAATAGACAGAATATGCATAGCTCAACTGCCAAAATATATATTTTTTCTAATAATTTCTTCTGATGCAGGCATATATTGTGTACATGGGTGATCGCCCAAAGGGTGATTTTTCTGCCACAGATTTTCATACCAACATTCTACAAGAAGTAGTTGGAAGGTGATTGGCACTTAAAACAGGCTTCACAGTTTTCTGAAAAAAATGACAATAAGAATTGGATTTGACTTCCCTACACTAGTAGTAGTGCACCAAGCAAATGGTTCATTGATACCTAGGAAAAAAAAAAACAAAAACTGTTTTTATAACTTTTTTATTTTTTTAAGTGTCAATACATTATTGTTTTTGATGCACAGGTCCAGACAAAAAATTTCCACAATAATCTGTACTATAATTAGATATAGTCATCTTTAGGCTTCAGACAGGCCTAATACGGATTTTAAATTTTTTCACTGTTCGAGCATGGCCTTAATTAGCCAACATAAACGAAAAGCAGTCCATCACGTTGAAAAAATATTTAAATAAAAAATAATTTTAGTGTCTAAATTTTAGACACTAAAATGATATATTATATTATACAACATTATAAAAATACACTATAAAAATGATTTAATATGTTAATAAATGTATAAATTTTGATATTTATTATAAATTTTATTTTTTATGTATATTTTGAATGTTTTAGATTATGTAATTAATGAAAAAAATTAAAAATATAAAAATAATATATAGAGCTAAGTCTGCAATTCATATGCAAAGCTCAAGCCCGCTCTTTAATAAGCATGATTTTGATCAAGTTCAAGCTGAATTTGAGTTACATAAGAAAATACATGTTAAAATCTGTAAAATTTATAGATATACTGAGCCTGTACTTGAGCCCGCGGTCAGGTCTGACCGTAATTAGATAAATTTTGTGTATCTCATAACTGAGGTTTCTTGGTGGATTGCATTTGTCAGTGGTGCGTCAAATTTCTTGATCCGCAGCTACCACAAGAGCTTCAACGGCTTTGTTGCGAAATTGACAGAGACAGAGAAGCAGAAACTGGAAGGTGGGTATAAACACCACAATTCAGACCAAAGCAGTATAATACTTTAAAGAAGAAATTCTTATCTTATGTTCTTGGTGTTATTTTTCCAGGCAAGGAGGGTGTAGTTTCTGTTTTTCGTAGTGAAAAGAAGAAACTCCACACAACAAGGTCATGGGATTTCATGGGTTTCAGATTGAATCTAACGAGATCGACTGCAGAAAGTGATGTCATTATTGGAATGCTTGACACTGGAATTTGGCCTGAGTCTGAAAGTTTTAGTGACAAAGGATTTGGTCCTCCTCCAGCCAAATGGAAGGGCGCTTGCCAAGGAAACAACAATTTTACTTGCAACAAGTACACCTTAAATCCTTTCAAGCAAACATTTCTAGATTAATATTTCATAAAGATTAAAAAGGACGTACATGATTGCTTTGGATATTTATTTTTTCCTCGATTTTTAATACTTCTGCATTTGGTAATAGCAAAGTGATCGGAGCTCGATACTACCATAGCGGAGTAGAGCTATACCCAGAGGACATCAATTCACCAAGAGATTCGGAAGGACATGGGACTCACACTGCATCAACAGCAGCAGGAGCCATTGTTGACAAGGCAAGCTTGCTAGGCCTCGGAGAAGGGACAGCTAGAGGAGGGGTTCCTTCTGCTCGTATAGCTGTGTACAAGATATGTTGGTCTGATGGCTGTTCAGATGCTGACATTCTTGCAGCATTTGATGATGCTATTGCTGATGGGGTTGATATAATATCTCTTTCGGTAGGAGGCGGACCTCAGGACTATTTCCAGGATTCAATTGCCATTGGAGCTTTCCATGCCATGAAGAATGGTGTCCTAACATCCAATTCTGCTGGCAATGGAGGACCTTTGTCCGAAACACTTGCAAATTTTGCTCCTTGGGCACTTTCTGTTGCTGCTAGCACAATAGATAGAAAGTTTATAACCCAGGTGAAGCTCGGCAATGGAGCAACTTACGAGGTGAGAATTCAAGCCCATTTAAATGAAGAAATAAATAGTTGAACTTCAATGAAAAAAATTATGACCACGGACTAACTTTTCTTTCACTATAGGGGATCTCCATAAATACTTTTGATCTTGGGAATACTATGTACCCTGTCATTTATGGCGGAGATGCACCAAACACAACTAGCGAAGGTGGCTTTCTGGCCAGGTAAAAAGAGAATTACAGATAGTAAATGAATACCCATTATTCTGATTCATGATATTTAAGTACAAACATATAATTAAACAGTTCACAATGTCCATACCTATATGAAATGCAGCTTTTGTGAGGAAGGTAGCTTGAATAAGACTTTAGTTGAAGGAAAAATTGTTCTTTGTGATTCTGACTCAAGGGGAGAAGGGGCAAGAGAAGCCAGTGCAACTGGCTCTATAATGCAACTTGGACCTTTCAAGGATGTGGCTGGTACTGTTGCTTTACCAGCTTCTTTGTTAAGCATGAGCGATCAAGTTGACATTTTGGAGTACCTGAAATCCGCCAGGTATCTACAAGCCTGCAATTCTACTTATACTTTATCAGTAGTTGCGGGTAAAATCTTAAATGGGTTGCATTAACTTATGATTCTATTCCTTCAGTGAACCAACTGCAACAATATCGAAGAGCAATGAATATAGTGATGAATTAGCCCCAGCCGTGGTTAGCTTTTCTTCAAGAGGACCTAATCCAATAACAAGGGACATAATCAAAGTAAGTACAATAAACTAATCTTTTTCAATATATTTCTTAATCGCAATCTCCTTCCAGTTTCGATGACTTCTGACCCGTCAAATCCTACATTCAGCCTGACCTCACAGCTCCTGGAGTAGAAATTTTAGCTGCTTGGACGGGAGCTGTTCCTATGACAGGAGCAGGTAACAAAATTGTTCCTTACTACATAATATCTGGCACGTCCATGTCTTGCCCGCATGCCTCTGGGGCTGCTGCTTATGTCAAGTCGTTCCACCCAACTTGGTCACCTGATGCAATTAAGTCTGCACTAATGACAACAGGTAATACTTTGTTTAATCATATACATTAATCGTGTGAAATTTTTGAATTCGACTAACAGATGTTGCATGTAATCTCCTTTGCAGCTTATGCCATGAATCCCGACACCAATCCAGATGCAGAATTTGCATACGGATCAGGTCATATAAATCCTGTGAAGGCAGCTGACCCTGGATTAGTATATGATGCTGGAGAGATAGATTATGTTAATTTTCTATGCGGGCAAGGTTATAACAATAAATTGCTACAGCTTGTTACAGGAGATAATAGTGTATGCTCTCAAGAATCAAACGTAACAGTATGGGATCTGAATTACCCTTCTTTTGCTGTGTCCACCAAGTATCACGAATCAATAACCCAGGTCTTCCACAGAACTGTGACAAATGTTGGAGCAGCGGGATCTTCTTACAAGGCAATTGTGAATGCCCCAATAGGACTTAAAGTTCAAGTTCAACCAGAAGTTCTTTCCTTCCAGTCTGCTGGGGAGAAGCAATCCTTTGTTGTGACAGTCGAAGCTGCCATGTATAAACCTATGATCTCTGGTTCTTTGGTATGGGATGATGGAGTTCATAAAGTGAGAAGTCCTGTTGTGGCACATATTACTTATCCTTGATCCATGTTTGACATTGCAATCTCTTGCAAATTAAATGATACCAAATAAAACTTATCTTTTGTGCTGAATTCAAGCCTGTGCTCTTTACGTTAAGATGCAAGGTAGTGATTGAGTAGACGGTACAAAGCAATAAAAATCAATGTTAAATCCCAAGAAAAAGTATCTAAAATCAATCATAGAAGAAAATAATAACAATATTCTCCACTGCTACAACAATAAATAAAAAAGATAAAATTTCCAGATCTAATCTGTTTCTAAACAATTTTCAGTACTTTTATATTGGATAGAGGGGATGGGGGAGTGGGGGGGTTCGAGTCTGAGGTCTCCCAGTTCATTGGAATAAACTTTTATCACTATGAGGTCCCCGAAGGACAATTTTCAGTACTTAACTTGCCTCAAAATATATAATTTGCATAGAAGATAAACAAAATAAACCTATACCATAAGTAAAGGATAGAACATAGTTTAAGGAAAAAAAAAACTGCCATTTCTGAACATCTTTGGTTTCTAAGAGGCGGATATTTTATTACCATTAGTGAGAAGAATTGAGTTATTCGTAACAAATATGACAGACATACAGAAAACAAATAACTAACTCGTTCTGTTCCTTCCACTTCTTTTAACTCTTATCTTTAAGTCCCTATAATGAAAATGAATGAGGAATATTTCAATTTTACCAGGAAACATACATTAATTTAAGTGTTGTTGATAATTGCTTGAGCAAAGGTTGACCTAGGCTAAAAGAAAAACAGAGAAGCACTGTCAAAATTCCAGAAGAGCTCCGATGGTCAAGTCATCAGTATTTAGAGGAGAAATAAGGAGAATAGCTTAGAGTTTAGAGCTTAGAGAGCTTATCCTGGAAGACTATAATTCTATAAAGGTTTATGATTTTATATAACTCATGGAAGATGATGCGTGCACAGGGGGGTCAACCCATCATGGCAATCCTACGCAGGCCGAATTGTGGAAGCTATGGAGATTCAAGAGAGAGTTGAGCCAAATTGTGCTATATCTAATCCAATGGGGCCAAATGCAAAAGATGGGCTTCAATTGTGCTTGATTAATTATTTCAATCTCGAAGAGTAGCTTTAGGCTGCCCAAGGGGCTTATTTTATTATGTTGGACTTGTTTTGTTTTAATTTATTTAGTTGGACCCTCATATAGCTTAATAGGCTTATTTTAAGTGAGTTGGGTTTACTTTAGGTTAGGCTCATTTAAATTAATTATTTTAGGTTTGTGGGTTATTGTATTTTAGAGTTAATAAGTTTGGGCTTTAGTTATTTGGTGGGAGGCCCATGTGTTAGGTGGCCATGTGTTAGGTGACCTTTTGACTTATTTAGAGTTTGGTGGGAGGCCCATGTGTTAGGTGACCATGTGTTAGGTGGACTTTTGACTTATTTAGGGTTACCTACCTTTTGGGGGACTATAAATACCTCATTATAAGTTGTAAAAGACACATCTAAAACACTTTTGAATACCATCATTTGGCTTGGCCGAATTTTCTTCATTGGAGATGAAAGCTTGTCTTCTTCTTTTGCATCAAGAACTTAAATTCTTATCAAGGTATTTACTTTGTGGCGAATTCTGTTCTTATGTTTTTAAATCAATCTATTATAAGCGTTTCCATTCACATGTTGTTTGGGGGTTCTTTAGATTGGGAGTTTCTTCTTGTTCATGTTCATGCCATATTGTATGTTTAAGGGGTTTCGGGTTCTTTAGCCTTGGGGTTCCGCATCATTTGGTATCAGAGCTTGGATTAGGATAAATTCTTATTTATCTTGTGTTAATTTGCTATTCTATTGTCATTTTTGACTTTCTTTGATTTATTGTCTTCACATCCATTGTATTAAAATTGACTTTTCCATTAGGGAAGTACCAAAATTCAGATTTGTCCAACATTTGAATTTGAATATTAACTTAAAAAGTCAAAGTGGCAATTTGTTGGTAGGCGTCATTCTTGACTTTCTTTGTTAAGTGTTTTCATTGCATTCTCATTTAAATTTATTAAATTGTTAATCATTTTGTCTTGGGATTGAGTTCTAAAGTGCAATTGAAGACAGCAAGCTTGAATAGTAAAAGGCTTGAGTGAGTGAGCTTAAAAGAGGGTAAAAGCCAAATAGAGTGACACACGAGTGGAGTGCCATATTTTGAGTGAAACACGTGAGGAAGTGATTGTGAGGATGTCCTATTATAAGTCAAGACGACATTTAGATCAAGAAACATTGGATGAGTTAAAAAAGGATGCTAAGTTATTGAAGGAAGACCTTAAAAATGCAGAATTGCGGTTTAAACAACTTTTTAAACAACTAGATAAGTATTTGCAAAAGGAGAAAAGAAAGAAAGGGAAAGTTGTAGTGGAAGAGATTATCTGTGAAGCTGAAAGAGATGCTATAGATTTATATGACGATGATGTTGTAAATGAGGAACACATAAGTGGAAGTGTAGACGTTGATTGTTTGAGGGAAAAGGAAGAAGATTGTAAAATGGAAGATGCTTGTTTAGTTGAGTTGGACGATCAGCATGTTTTGATTGGCCCTTTATTGCTTGAGGAGGTTGAATTAAGCATGGAAGAAGAAGAGAATTATGATAAAAACAAAATGGTTGTTTTGACTAACCATATTTTTCCTAGTGATTTGGTTAATTTGCAGGAACATTATGAGTTAATTTCTGAAGAAGTATTTATATTATTTCCACATGTTCCCAAGATCGTCTGTGAAGATCAATTTATTCCACAAGCTTCAATTCCCAACTTAAATAAAACGAAGATTCGAGGACGAATCTTTTCTAAAGAGGGAGGGGATGATGCGTGCACAGGGGGGTCAACCCATCATGGCAATCCTACGCAGGCCGAATTGTGGAAGCTATGGAGATTCAAGAGAGAGTTGAGCCAAATTGTGCTATATCTAATCCAATGGGGCCAAATGCAAAAGATGGGCTTCAATTGTGCTTGATTAATTATTTCAATCTCGAAGAGTAGCTTCAGGCTGCCCAAGGGGCTTATTTTATTATGTTGGACTTGTTTTGTTTTAATTTGTTTAGTTGGACCCTCATATAGCTTAATAGGTTTATTTTAAGTGAGTTGGACTTACTTTAGGTTGGGCTCATTTAAATTAATTATTTTAGGCTTATGGGTTATTGTATTTTAGAGTTAATAAGTTTGGGCTTTAGTTATTTGGTGGGAGGCCCATGTGTTAGGTGGCCATGTGTTAGGTGGCCTTTTGACTTATTTAGAGTTTGGTGGGAGGCCCATGTGTTAGGTGGTCATGTGTTAGGTGGACTTTTGACTTATTTAGTGTTACCTACTTTTTGGGGGCTATAAATACCTCATTATAAGTTGTAAAAGACACATCTAAAACACTTTTGAATACCATCATTTGGCTTGGCCGAATTTTCTTCATTGGAGAGGAAAGCTTGTCTTCTTCTTTTGCATCAAGAACTTAAATTCTTATCAAGGTATTTACTTTGTGGCGAATTCTGTTCTTATGTTTTTAAATCAATCTATTATAAGCGTTTTCATTCACATGTTGTTTGGGGGTTCTTTAGATTGGGAGTTTCTTCTTGTTCATGTTCATGCCATATTATATGTTTAAGGGGTTTCGGGTTCTTTAGCCTCGGGGTTCCGCATAAGAAGAGTTGCATAATGTTGGATAATAAAAGCTTGTAATGCCCCACCATTAATGTGTAACGTATATGAATTGCATGTAATCTTTTACTGACAGTAACATTCAAATAGAAGCTTGAATCCAGTTCAAGCTTAAAGAGTCCGAATTAGATAGTTTAGTATCAACTATTTTTCGTGCATATTAATATGATCAAACCAATAAATATTACTACGCAGAATCATAGGCTTAAGCAAATTAATTATGCAATATGTGGCAGATACTTATCAGCTCAAAACATTAAAATGTCACACTAGGGTCTTTGTAATAAACATTACCTGTTTGACTTTGTGCAAGCCAAAAGGAAAAGATTGAATACGTGTACAAAAAAATGTTGACAATTTTGACCTATCAGCTTTATGAAGAATAAAGTAACGTAACTTTTGGAATGATTCTCCTGGTCAACGGGCTTACCAATGGAATAAAAACATTACAGAGTTCAGTTTTGTTCTATAAAAACCTTCAATATTTGTGTGCTGCTAATTCATAGTCCTAAACTCCTACTACAAACAGGTAGAAACTCCTGCTCAAATGACAAGGCCAAAATCACCTTTTCTATGGCTTCTATTAATCAATATTTTCCGTACATGCCATTGCTCACCTCATGGAGATAGAAAGGCAAAACATTCTGATATATATATATGAATTTGACTACTTTTAGTATTTGCCGTTGTTGTTACTCCTGTCGCATCAAATTATTTTTGAGAATTCTACAATGCTTTTAAATTAAGTACGGCTCCTGAATATGATTAATTATGAATCCTGAAATTTTATGCATACAGGCAGATATTGTGTATATAGGGGACCGTCCAAAAGGCCATTTTTCTGCAACTCCATTTTATACCAGCATTCTACAAGAAGTTGCAGGGACGTTAGCATCTCAACATATTTTTTAATTCAACTGTTCATATTCACAAACATACGGCACATCTGATGTATGTATGAAATGTGTACTCTCAATATATAGCACCGGAATTTTTCTTTTAAAGAAAAATACGAGTTAATTTCAGATGAAATTGATAAATACAGTGCCATCTATAAGTCCCATATGTAATACGAATATGTACTTCTCACAAATTAGTAATTAATAGAGCAAATATTGAGTTTACTAAAGATACTAACTCTCTAGTGGATTGAATTAAACATTGGCCCATCAGAATTCTTGATCCAGAGCTTCAATGGCTTTGTTGCTAAGTTGACTAAAGAAGAGAAGCAAAAACTGGAAGGTGGGTATTGTAAACACCATAGTCCATACAGAAGTCAAATAATGGAACAGAAGAAAACTATATTAGATTCAGTAATTCTAATATAATTTCTTCTTCTATGTAACTTTTACTCAGGCACGGAAAGTGTGTCTCTGTCTTCCCATTGAAAAGAAGAATCTCCAGAAAACAAGGTCCTGAGACGTCATATGTTTCCCCTGGATGCAACAAGATCAACTAATGAAAGTGATATCACTATTGGAATGCTTGACTCTGGAATTTGGCTTGAATCTGAAAGTTTTAGTGACAATGGGTTTGGTCCTGCTCCAACCAAATGGTAGGGAACTTGCTATGGAAACTCCAATTTCACTTCCAAGAAGTATGCCATAAGCCCTTTAAAGCAAACTGATGAAGAAGCTGATCCAGGGAGCAGCAAGCAGGCCCATGAGCCCAAGGTGTGGAGAGTTTACACAAGGAAAAATAGGAGGAGCACAGGGAATAATGTGGCTGCTGAGCTGGAGGAAATCGGTTAGGCGTGGGGAGGAAAAGAGAGAGGAAAAGGCATTAGTATAAACAACTGTTAGTTGCAGGGGAGAAGGGAAGGAAAAAATACTTGGTTGTTTGGGTATTGGAAGGGATTTGGTAGTGAGATTGATTCCGTCCCTTGCTTGTGAGGGGTTGGTCCTTCTTTTGATTTCTTTCATTGTATTTCTTTCTTTGAGAATAGATTTCTTGTAATCTGGTTTTCATACATCAATACACACTCATCTTTTTATCTCTACTGCTAGTTGTTGAGATTGTATTTCATATTTCTGTGTCGTTGGAATACCATTTTTATCAGCTGCTAACATTGGTCCGACCTGCCGGATAAATATGGAGACCCGTTATCAGGCATTGCAAACTAGATTAGATGAAACCGATCTGAGAGTGGGAGAGCTCACTGCTAGTATCCATGAATTAACCAAAACCGTTTTCGAATATCAGGCGAATAAGCAGAAACAGGAGGAATTCCGAACGTACATGATGAGTTGGGTTAAACGCTTTGAGAAGCAGCCCCAAACCTCAGAGGATTTCAGCTCACCAGGAGAAACGGCGGTGGAGGGAACTGGAACTCAGCAGGGGCAAAGTTCCATTCCGAGAATGAATTACCTAGTTCATCCTAATTATTTTACTGAACCTCATCCTTCTTTACGCAAGATCAAATTGCCTAAGTTCAATGGATCCGATCCAAGGGGATGGATTATGCGTGCAGAGACCTATTTTCGAATTAATCAGATAGCCGGTGAGATGCGAATCCGATTGGCAGAAATTTGCATGGAAGGTGCATCCATTAGCTGGTTTTTCATGCTCCTGGATATTTACCCCAATTTAACTTGGGAACAACTTAAGAGTGAAATGATGAGGCGATTTAGCAGTGGGTATTCTTCGAGCCCTTTTGAGGAATTGGCAGACCTCTAGCAGACAGGGACGGTGGAGGAATACATAGAACTTTTTGAGACGGTGGCGGCCACAGCACCGGGGTTGCCCGAACAACAGTATATTGGGTACTTCATCAGTGGGTTGAAGGAGGAGATAAAGGGCTGGATAAAAGTTCATCAACCAGAGGAGCGAGTGGAGGCGATGCGCTTGGCTCGAGCGGTTGAGGCGTCACTGCAGATTGGTCGGGAAGGTGTAAGTCGATCGTTGAACCTTTCACAGAGGGATAGGGAAGGAACCATTAAAAACCCTGTGACCCAAACAGGATGGGCTGGACCTGGACGAAGTGGGCCCATAATTCCATTAAATCCATCCCTACCAAACCCACCACAGCAGAGATCTTTCACCAACACCCCAGCCCACCAACGGTTCCTTACTTCATCCTCAGCTGAATCCCAACGTTGGGGACAAAGGAGGACAGGAGTACGCCAGTTGACCAAAACCAAGTGGGAGGAGCGGCGAAGGAAGGGGCTCTGTTTTCAATGTGGCCAAACGTACTCTCCTCAACACAAATGCCCACAGGCTCAACTTAAAATCATGTTATTGGGTGAAGGAGACGAGGTTGAAGAAGAAGAGGAATTTTTCGAAGTAGAAACAGAAGCCGGTGAGGGACGGGTAGACGAAGAGTGTAAAATCCTAGAGTTTCAGAGCGACAGCCAGCAAGTAGGCACAGGCAATTTTGAAGTGGGGAAATTAAACACCATCAAGCTGCTAGGGACAGTGAATGACATTCCCACACTGATGTTAGTGGACAGTGGCGCTACTCATAACTTCATATCCAGTCAGCTAATCTCAATGCTGGGACTCCAGGTATGTACCATTAAAACCCTTGGAATTAAGCTTGGGTATGGGTATTTGATCGGGATAAATAAAAAATGCATGGGAATTAAGCTCAAGATTGCGGGCTACGCTTGTACCATGGATGCTTTAGTCACTGACTTGGGAGGGCTGGATGTCATTTTGGGTGTTGAATGGTTGCGTACTTTGGGGGATATTACAGCAAACTGGGCTTCAGGCAAATTAAAGTTCCAGAATCAGGGAGCATGGATAGAGTTGAAGGGGGTCAAAAGAATGCAAGGAACCATTCCCTCTCTGCAAAGTTGGGTCGATGGCCAGTTACACCCACTAATAGGGGATGGGGATGGGGCTGATCCTCTACCTGGGGACTCCATGGGTCATTTAAAAGCCAACCAGCGGAGTCAGCTTGCAAACATTTTTACCCAATACCCAAACATTTTCCAGGAACCAGATGGCCTACCACCCAAACGTACAGTGGAGCACAAAATCATCCTACAACCAGGCCAGGGAGCAGTATGTGTTCTGCCTTACCGGTATCCCCACCATCATAAAACGGAGATTCAACAGCAGGTGCAAGAAATGCTAACCAAAGGAATGATTAGGCCTAGTCAGAGTCCTTTCTCCAGCCCAATAATTTTAGGGAAGAAGAAGGATCATTCCTGGCGAATGTGTGTGGACTATAGGGCTTTGAACAAGGTGACGGTGCCGGATAAATACCCTATACCAGTGGTTGAAGAGTTGTTTGATGAATTGAATGGAGCTCAATTTTTCACTAAACTTGACCTCAAGTCAGGGTATCACCAAGTTAGAGTTTGTGAACGGGATGTCGAAAAGACTGCCTTTCGGACCCATGATGGCCATTACGAGTTCCTGGTAATGCCTTTTGGCCTAACAAATGCACCAGCCACCTTCCAGTCGGCCATAAACGATATCTTCCGGCCCCTGCTCCGCCGTTGTGTCTTGGTTTTTTTTTTACGACATCCTGATTTATAGCAAGACATGGGAAGAACATTTGAGGCACGTTGACTCAGCACTTCACATACTGGCAACCAACCACTACGTGGTAAATCCAAAGAAGTGCGTTTTTGGGCAGTCATCTGTGGAGTATTTGGGACATGTTATTGATGGAGAAGGGGTGAGAGTGGATACTAGCAAGGTTCAAGCTGTTCAAACATGGCCACGACCAACTACTGTCAAAGGAGTAAGGGGATTTTTGGGACTCACTGGTTACTACAGAAAATTCATAGAAGGTTACGGTAAAATTGCCAAGCCACTCACGGAATTAACTAAAAAGGGGGTTTTTCAGTAGAGCGAAGCAGCTACTGAGGCATTCAATCATTTGAAAAAGAAGCTCATGTCAGCACCATTACTTGTGTTGCCCGATTTCTCCAAACCTTTTGAGCTGGAATGTGACGCATCGGGGTGTGGAATTGGAGCAGTTCTTATGCAAGATAGGCGGCCCATTGCTTATTTTAGTAAGGCGCTGTTTGCTCAGAATTTGGCAAAGTCAGCGTACGAGAAAGAGGTGATGGCAATAGTCCTTGCTGTATGGCATTGGCGACCGTATTTATTGGGGCAACCTTTTATTGTCTATACAGATCAGCAAAGTATTAGACAGCTGCTCCACCAAAGAATAACGACGCAAGATCAACAAAATTGGTTAGCAAAACTGATGGGGTATAAGTTCGAAGTCCGTTATAAGCCCTCCCAGGTAGCATGACCAGCACCGTCGTCACGTGGAATTTGGTGTCGGAGATTATGTCTATGTCAAGTTACGTCCCCATCGGCAACTGTCAGTCACATCCAGGATCAATCCCAAGTTGGCCCCGCTTTACTATGGTCCTTTTCCTGTGCTCCAGCGGGTGGGCCCGGTAGCATATAAGCTGGAACTGCCCCTAGGAGCTAAGATCCATCCGGTGTTTCATGTGTCTCTCTTGAAGGAAGCCATAGGAGGTGCTTCTGTGGCTACTGAGCTACCAGATGAATTGGAGTCTGATGAGGTAAGGCGCCCTGTTCCATCTTATATTTTGGCTCATAGAACCATCATCAAACAGGGTGAGTCTGTTCCCCAATGGCTCATTCAGTGGTCCTGATCATGCTACCTGGGAGGATGTCTTCATCATTCGTAACCAGTTCCCTCATCTTAGTCTTGAGGACAAGACAGTTTCCCCACCCGACGGCAATGAAGAAGAAGCTGATCCAGGGAGCAGCAAGCAGGCCCATAAGCCCAAAGTGTGGAGAGTTTACACAAGGAAAAATAGGAGAAGCACAGGGAATAATGTGGCTGCTGGGCTGGAGGAAATCGGTTAGGCGTGGGGAGGAAAAGAGAGGAAAAGGCATTAGTATAAACAGCTGTTAGTTGCAGGGGAGAAGGGAAGGAAAAAAATACTTGGTTGTTTGGGTATTGGAAGGGATTTGGTAGTGAGATTGATTCTGTCCCTTGCTTGTGAGGGGTTGGTCCTTCTTTTGATTTCTTTCATTGTATTTCTTTCTTTGAGAACAGATTTCTTGTAATCTGGTTTTCATACATCAATACACACTCATCTTTTTATCTCTACTGCTAGTTGTTGAGATTGTATTTCATATTTCTGTGTCGTTGGAATACCATTTTTATCAGCTGCTAACACAAACAATTATCATTTTTATAAGGATTAAACAGGACATGATTACCTTGAATTTTCTCATCAATTCTGTTAATTTTGCATTTGATAATAGCAAAGTGATTGGAGCTCAATACTATCATACCGAAAGAGCACTAACTCCAGAAGAAATTGCTTCACCAAGAGATTTGGGACTCACACAGCATCAACAGCAGCAGGAGCCATTGTTGACAAGGCAAGCTTGCTAGGCGCTGGTGAAGGGACAGCTCGAGGAGGACTCCCTTCTGCTGGGATTGCTGTGTATAAGATATGTTAGTCTGATGGCTGTTCAGATGCTGACATTCTTGCAGCATTTGATGACGCTATTACCGATGGGGTCGATATTACATCTCTTTCGGTGGGAGGCTGACCTTTAGACTATATCCAGGATTCAATTGCTATCGGAGCTTTCCATGACATGAAGCATGGTATACTCACATCCAATTCTGCTGGTAATTCAGGTCCTTTGTTTAACTCAATCACTAGTAAATTTTGCACCTTGGGCTCTCTCTGTTGCTGCTAGCACCATTGACAGGAAATTTGTGAGCGAGGTGAAGCTAGGTAATGGAGAAGCTTACAAGGTAAACCTGCAGGCCTAATTAAAACAAGAAATAGCTTACATCTGATCATAAACATACCTTTAAATTCTTCCAACGCAGGGACTCTCCATAAATACTTTCGACCTTGGCAATACTATGTACACTATCATTTATGGCGGAGATGCACCGAACACAACTGATGGAAGTGATTGGCTATTTTCCATGTAAAAGGATCATAAAATAAAATGAACGTGTCATGAGTATGCTTTCATGTCAACAATATTTAGTTACGATTAAATGATTTGGAAATGTAAATTGTTCACGCCTACATCGAATTGCAGGTTGTGTGTTGCGAACAGTTGAACAAGACATTGCTGGAAGGAAAAGTTGTTCTTTGTGATGCCGAGACAAGTTGAAAAGGACCCATAGCCGCTGGTGCCATTGGCTCTAAAATGCAAAATGGATATTTCAAAGGCATGTCTGCTACTTATGCTTTATCAGCTACTGTGCTTAAGCATGAGTGATGGAGCTGATATTTTGGAGTACCTGAAATCCACGAGGGAATCTACCCATCTTCTACTCTCTTCATATTTTTGTCCATGATTTTAGGTACAAATTAAATTATCTTAATCGAATTGCATTCTTGGGATCCATAACTCCAGTAACCCAACTGCAACAATATTAAAGAGTATCTAATATTAGGATGGATTAGCCCCAACTGTAGCTTCCTTTTCTTCAAGAGGACCTAAGCCAGTAACACGGGACATCATCAAGGTAAACTCAAGCTATTTCAATTCCTTCTAAATAAGAGACTCTCTGATGTTTGTGACTTGTTTCCTCTCATGCGTACCCTGACCTGACAGCTCCGGGAGTGGACATTTTAGCAGCATGGACAGAAGCTGCTCCTCTGACAGAATCAGAATCAGAAACAGTAACCAAATACAGATAACCGAATTGTTCCATATAATATAATCTCCAGCACATCCATGTCTTGTCCTCAAGCATCAGCTGCAGCTGCTTGCTTGAAGTCATTACACGCATCTTGGTCTCCCGATGCTATAAAGTCTGCTCTAATGACAACAGGTAACAGCTTGTTTGTATACTAAGCTTATATTCTATGAATTTATAGCACACAATCGACAATCCTTGGATCTTTCTTCATAGCCTATCACGAGTACTGACACCAACCCTGATGTGGAGTTTGCTTACGGATCAGGTCATATAACCCTGGATTGATATATGATGCTAGATTGATTGATTACATTAAATTTCTATGCGGACATGGATATAGCAATAAACAGCTACAACTTATTACAGCAGATGATTACACTTGCTCTAAAACAAATGGAACAGTGTGGGATCTTAATTATCCTTCTTTTGCATTGTCTACCAATTACGAGCAGTCGGTAACACGAATCTTCCACAGAACTGTGACAAATGTTTTGACCAGCAGGATCAACTTACAAGGCCATTGTAAATGCTCCAGCGGGACTTAAAATTCAAGTTCAACCAGCAATTCTTTCCTCCCTTTCTGTTGGGGAAAAGCAATCCTTTGTCATGACAGTTGGAGCTACCATGATTAAACCTATGATCTCTGGTTCTTTGATTTGGGATTGTAGAAAGCATCAAGTGAGAAGTCCCACTGTGACACATATCACCTATCCGTGATCCATGTTGGAAAACTAAGAACAAATAATCTTTGTGTTAAATGCATTAAAGTTCTGTTTTCTTTTTATCAAAGTGTTCAAATAGTGATTCCACCAGTCAATAACCGGTGTAGGAAGTAGATTCAATACCTAGCTTTTGCTGAAGTTGATAACCCGAAAGAACAAAAATGAAACAAGCTTCTTTCTCATTAATCAAGGAAAAAGATTACATCTAGTGCTAACAATAATGCATTAGCATGAAGTTTGTATTATCTAACTCGTAGATTATCAGAAGCACAAAAGAAAACAACGAGAAGTTGACTTTACAGCTGACTTTTACAACTAATCGCAACACAACTAAATTGACAACGTATTTTAGTACAGAAAACCAATGATTAACTGATTGCTTTGCGTCGCATTTATAATAAGTCCGCAAAGGAACACCAGTACAGAATCCATTAAAAGAAAACATCTATTGTGATCCTTAGGCTAAAGAAAATAAAAATCAGCAGCATTGCCATCAATGGCAAAATGCGCTAATCTAGACACACAAGTTCTTATAAAAAAAGGGACCTTTGAATTGCAAGAGTGAAACTAAAAAGAATCAGTAATAACAGCTTATTCAATACAAGATCGAATAGAAAGCATTCAATTGAAGATAGCCAATTCAATAAAAATCCCAAAGCCAATAATTGAAGCAAAGAAAAAGAGAGAGAAGAGACCTCTGCCTCTAATGTAAGATGAGAGATTGCAGGGATTGCGCACTCGGAGATTTGCCTCCAACCAGATAATGCAGATTTTGAAGTTATGAGAATCATCTTGATGGAAAGAAAAAACCACATGTCAGTGATATATCTGCAGATCATAAACGTCATGTCATTTGCTTCCATTTTTTTTTTCTTTTGAGTGTGTGTTTTAAATTCATTTACTTTTCATGCTAATTTCAGTCCTCCAGAAAAACAAAAAAGATGCTGTATCTAAATCAGGAACTAATGGCTCATGTTTAAATGATTCATGGTCTCCATGAAACGACAAGATGTCTCCCCTTCTCTTTTCTCTTTAGCTGCAGGGGAATTATGGTGACACTATCCCGCTGAAAGTTCAACATCAATGCGCCATAATGTCAGAAATAGAGAGAGAGAGGGAGGGAGAAAGAGAGAAAAAAAGACAGTTGCTCTAGTTCACATGCGAATTGTAATAAAAAACAAACTAGAGGAATGATGGAAACTCATAATATAAAGATTACAAAAATTTGTGAAAATAGTTACTGTAAATATATAAATTTATTAGAATTTTTGTTTTAAGTGAAGTATGAAATGAACCTGCCTCTCATCAAGAAGATCTAATTCAGTAAGGGCATTCATATACTGGTAGGCATCAAATGTACTTGCAACCAAAAGAAAAACCTAAGAACTATCACGATAAAAGAAATAGAACCGAGTTAAAAGGCCTCTTAACCATGACAAATCTAAACAAGTCGCTGGGAAATGCAAATAAAGCATTACAATCAATTTGTAGAGCAGGTCAAACTAATTTTACATTATTAATTGAAGTAAATTTAAGAATACGCATTAAACCTATCTTGTTAAGGGATTAGTATTCATCACGCATACCTCTTCAATCTTTGTACATTTGCAGAAAAGTTGCTCATTAATCTGAACACAGAAATATGAGGTTAAAAATCTTCTTGCATTGATTTAATGATCTGCACCAAATATGCAAAATAGAAAATGTTTTTTGAAAAAGCTGTATGAGAATCTTCATACATTAATTTCATGATCTACATTAAGTATGTAAGACCCTATAGGTCCTTATTAAAGCTGTCTAAGAATCATACATTGATTTCATGATCTGAACCTTGTAAGATCTGATACACTTTTAATTAAGCAGCCTTGAAGCACATCCATAACCCAACATGAAAATTTCTGATAATTGACTCGTAAAATTTGAGTAGTTATTATCACTAAATAGAATGTCAATCCACCTAATGCATTGTGTATGTTCGCTATAAAAGCCATCAAGTTTTTGTGTACAAATTCACTCCATCACTCCAGCATAGTTAGCTTAGTAGACTTAATCATATGGCAACACTATGGCAACACCAAATTCCCCCCTTGTATGGCTTCTTCTAATCAGCCTTCTTCTTACCTGCGATGGCAGATGGAGATAGAAAGGCATAAATCTCTCATATATGCAAATTTTTTTGCCTACTTTAAACCTTTGTTGTTATTTTGGAATTTCTTTTGAGTGCTTTCAAGTGCTACTAAGTTTAATTTAATTGGCCTTCTGTTTCACATTTGTGTTTTATATCAAGTTATGAATATGCTTAGCTATTGGCACCTGAAATTTTCTGCATACAGGCATACATTGCGTATATGGGGGACCGTCCAAATGGCGAATTTTCTGCAACTGCATTTCATACCAACATTCTACAAGAAGTTGTTGGGAGGTTAGCATTTTCCATGCATGATTATTTATATATATAAAAAAAACACATATACTTCTCAAAACTTACTAATTAATAGAGCAAACATTTGAGTTTGATGAAGTGGCTAACTCTCCTATGGATTAGGTCCATCAGCGGTGCGCCGGAATTCTTGATCCGTAGCTATCATAGGAGCTTCAATGGCTTTGCTGCTAAGTTGACTAAAGAAGCGAAGCAGAAATTAGAGGGTAGGCATTATACTCGCATCTGTGCAAAATGTTTAATGCCTAAACAGAAGAAAACTCGTATTGGATCCACATTCTGATTTAAGTATATTTTTAATGTTTGTCAATAATTTTTTCAGGCATGCAAGGTGTAGTTTCTGTGTTCCCCAGTGAAAAGAAGGAACTCCACACAACAAGGTCTTGGGATTTCATGGTTTTCCCACTCAATGTAACAAGATCAACTAATGAAAGTGATATCATTATTGGAGTGCTTGCCACAGGAATTTGGCCCGAGTCTAAAAGTTTTAGTGACAAAGGATTTGGACCTGCTCCAACCAAATGGAGGGGTACTTGCCAAAGGAACTCCAATTTCACTTGCAACAAGTATGCCTTAAGCCCTTTCAAGCAAGCACACATACATGAAATATTTTAAAGAACGATACATGCTGCAAGAGTGATTTAGAAAATGACAATTAAAATATATATATACATTTTTTTTTTGATAATAGCAAAGCGATTGGAGCTTGATACTACCATAGCGAAAGAGAACTAGCTCCAGGAGAAATTGCTTCACCAAGAGATACAGAAGGACATGGGACTCGCACAGTATCAACAGCAGCAGGAGCCATTGTTGACAAGGCAAGCTTGCTAGGCTTTGGCGAAGGGACAGCTCTAGGAGGGCTCCCTTCTGCTCGAATTGCTGTGTACAAGATATGTTGGTCCGATGGCTGTTCAGATGCTGACATTCTTGCTGCATTTGATGATGCTATTGCTGATGGGGTCGATATAATATCTCTTTCACTTGGACGCTAGCCTTTGGACTATTTCCAGGATTCAATCGTTATAGTAGCTTTCCATGCCATGAAAAATGGTATCTTCACATCCACTTCTGCTGGCAATGCAGGCCCTTTTTCTGAAACACTCGAAAATTTCGCCCCTTGGACTCTTTCTGTTGCTGCTAGCACCATAGATAGACAGTTTGTAAGCAAGGTGAAGCTAGGTCACGGAGCAACTTACAAGGTGAGCAGAAATATTACTTTAATTAAAACCAGAAGACAGCTTATGCATGGCCATAAACATAACTTTAATTTCTTCCAATGCAGGGACTCTCCATAAATACTTTCAATCTTCAGAAGATTATGTTCCCTATCATTTACAGCAGAGATGCACCAAACAAAGGTATTGGAGATGATCCGCTATTCTCCAGGTAAAAGTAGCATAAAATACGATGAATTTATGTACAGTATTGTATTAATTTCACAATATTTAGCTCTAATTAACATTCATGGGGAATAAATTGATATGCAGTTCTTGTGCATTGGACACCTTGAACAAGACTTTGGGGGAGGGAAAAATTGTTCTATCTGATGCTGAGACAAGAGGAAAAGGTGCAATGGCTGCTGGTGCCATCAGCTCTGTAATGCTAAATGGATACAACGATATGTCCAAAACTTATGCTTTACCAGCTACTGTGTTAAGCAACACTGCTGCTCATATTTTGAAATACCTGAAATCAACCAGGTACTGTACATCTTTTGTTCTCTTCAAAGTAAATTAGTAATTTCAGATAAAAATCAAGGAACCTAATAGAGTTGCATTCTTGGCAATATTCCTCCAGTGAACCAACTGCAATAATATCGAAGAGTATAGAATGCTTTGATGAATTGGCCCCAATTGTAGCCACCATTTCTTCAAGGGGACCTAATCCAATAACAAGGGACATTATCAAGGTAAACTCGAGCAATTCAATTCCTTCTACATCACATAATCTCTGCTATTTCTAACTCGTTACTCTTGTGCAGCCCGACTTGACTGCCCCTAGAGTGAACATTTTAGTAGCATGGACAGAAGCAGCTCCTCTGACAGATTCAGAAACATATGACAGATTTTTTTCATATGATATAATGTCAGGCACATCCACATCTTCCGCACACGCATTGTTGTAGCTGCTTATGTCAAGTCGCTTCACCCTACTTGGTCTCCCAGTGCTATCAAGTCTGCTCTAATGACAACAGGTAACGGTTCTTTTATAAGTTTAATATATGACTATGCAAAGTAAATAAAAGTTCTTGGATTTTTCTTTGCAGCATATCTTATGAATAATGATAGCAACCCAGATGCAGAGTTCGCTTATGGATCAGGTCATATAAATCCTGTGAAGGCAGTTAACCCTGGATTGATATATGATGCTGGGGAGATTGATTATGTTAAATTCCTATTAGGGCAAGGATATAGCAATAAACAGCTACAACTAATTACAGGAGATGATAGCACATGCTCTACAGAGAAATGCTTAACAGTGTGGGATCTAAATTACCCTTCTTTCGCTTTGTCCGCCAAATATCAGGATCGGATAACCCAGATCTTCCATAGAACTGTGACAAACGTTGGACCACCAGGATCAATTTATAAATCAACTGTAGATGCTCCAGATGAACTTAAAATTGAAGTTAAACCAGAAGTTCTTTACTTCAAGTCTGTTGGGTAAAAGCAATCCTTCGTTGTATCAGTTGAAGCTATCATGTATAAGCCTATGATCTCTGGTTCTTTGATTTGGGATGATGGGATGCATCAAGTAAGAAGTCCTATAGTGGCACACATTACCTATCCTTGATCTCAATTTATTGTAAACTAAATTGTTGTTTCAAATGCTAAGTAATTCTATCAAATTGTAAGCTATTGTCGCTAAAAATAAATAATTGATTAGATTTTCTTTGGTTGAATCAGAAATATTTAGAAGGAAAGAGGAAACACCTGATTTGAAGGCTTGTAACTCCTCTTTGAATGCTTCCCCATCTGTCAATTGAAGTTTTTGCTCCAGAATTATCTGTGTTTGTGATTGGGAGCTTTCGGGTTCCTGGGTGTTGCGCAAAGATTCGATCTTTTTAGTTACACAGAAGTTAATTTCTAGATTCTGGTACTGTTATCCTTGTTCGAGTTTTTCCGGCCAAAAACCGAATCTCCTCAAACAAAAGCGATGTTTTATATCTCGTTATTAAATTTACCAAAGAAAATTGATGTTCATCTGGGCTTAAATTAGTTTTACTCTAATGAAGCCCATAAAGTAAATCCAAAAAAGCCCATATAGATTTAAGAATAAAATGCCTTTTTTTATAAGAAGAATAAAATATTAAAATGTTATTTATTTATTTATTTATTTATTTTTGAACCCATTTTTTTTTTTAATACAAAGGATGGCCAGAACCCAATGTGTGTTTGGTAAACTTGTATATTTTTTGTTTTCAATTTTTTTAAATCCATAAAATATTTTTAATTTTTGTTATTTATTTTTCAAAAATTATTTTCTAAATTAAAAAACGGCATCACAATTTTTAATTATAATATTTCTAATATCTATTAATAGATATTATGCATATATATTATCTAATTATTAATATTGAATAATAAATATTTAATAAAATTCAAAATTCGTTAAAAAAATTCATAATAACAAGAAAAATCAATGACTTTTTAAGAAAAAATAACAATATAAATATCAATTATTATAATTCAATGAAATTGATTTATATTTATATCAATAATTTCACGTGACTCTGAAATACTAGCTTCACTATTTAGATAATCATCTCCAAGTACAATATTTTCATTTGCATATTCTACAAATAAAAAATCTATACTTCTGTACATTCTAATAAAATTATATAGTAAAAAAAAAGACAAACTAAGAGTAAAATGGTTATTTTGACAAAATTAAATTTTAGAGACTAAATAGTAATAAAATATAAAGTTTGGGGTAAAACTATAAAATAAAATGAGCATAATATGAAACTTTAGGGATAAAAATATAATTTTGAATAAAGAAAGAGATTTTAGGGACCAAATGGTAATTTTGCTATAAAAATGGAACTTTAGGGACTAAAATAGTTATTGACAAAAAAACGAGATTTTAAAGGGGTAAAATGGTAAATCTAATACAATATGAAACTTTAGTGACAAAAAAGTAAATATTAAGTAAATGAAAAATAAAAAGGATAAAAAGGTAATTTTATAATTAAAATAAGAATATAAGGGTAAAATTGTAATTTTAGAGGTAAAAATATATAAAATTTATAAAAAGTAACGAAAGTAAGAAAAATATAAAAATTAAATAAATTGTAAACAAAACTCTAAAAATCGCCTTTTGCAATTTAAGGATTTTTGTTTTTTTATTCTTAAAACACATTCCTTTATTTGATAAAAATAAAAAATTAAAATTTACACGAAAGCATTTTTATTTTATTTTAAGAAAAAAAAAATCTAGCCTGAACACACCCTAATTAACTCGGACTCACCTCAAGTTGCAAGTGCCCATCAAATTCCTCTTCAATAGCTCTTGAACCTTCTCATTAGAATTAATTATCTCATTAATGCCTGACTCATGCTTCAAAACAAAATTACACAAAAAAAAATCTACTACATAATTTCTTTCGCTAAAACTGATGATTGGACGTGCCCGTGCAATTCTAATTAACTGGTTTTGGTGGTTTATTGCGGGATGAAACGAGTTCTTGGAAAGAAGGATTTACCTACCATATTTGTATTAGATTTTTTTTAAAAAAAAAAAGAAAGAAAAAAAGAAGAAGTCAAAAATGGATGCTGGCCAATAAAAATTGATTGTTGCCAACAAGCAAATTTTGACTGTGGTCAGCAAATTTTTAGTTGGCCTCACGGAATCTCCTACTTATATGAGGCAATAGCTTGTTCTTCAAAAGAAATATTGGATCCAAAGCAGAAGAATCCAATGAAATTTTGTTTGTAATTTTGAAACTTAGAAAATTTATGAAAAATTCTCTTGAATTTGTAATTTATTGGTTGTGTGAGAAAATATTAGAGTGAGTGAATGTAAAAATTATTCAAATATTTAGTGAAATTTTTTTGGTTGTTTTCGGACAACAAGTAATTTTTCTCCGATTTGAAGTTTTCTACTATAATTTCTTGTATTGTAATTGTTATTTTTATTTCTCCTGATTTATTCCGCATTTATTATAATGGTTATTTTTCCAACACCATATTGGTATCTACTCCCCTGTTCTAGCTGAGCTTTGGGCTTGCTTTTATGGTTTAAATATGGCTTGGAATGCAGGTTCTTGAGGTCTGATTTTGGAAGTTGATTCACAGAATGTTTGTAATATGTTAAGAGGCAATGGTGCAGAGGTCCTCGGTGCAACCAATATTCTTTTCTAGTGCAGGATTCTCCTGAAGAGAGACTGACAAGCCCATATTTAGCATGTCCTTCGTGAGGCCAACAACGTGGCTGACTCCTTAGCATCGTCTGCTCTTGCTCAACCCATGGTGTCCGGTATTTGCAGCATCCTCTGATGTTTCTTTAGCAAAGTCTGACTGCCGATACTTCTAGTCTCTCTTTCCCTAGACTGATGCGTGTTTGATGGGTATTTCCCTCCCCCTTTATCAAAAAAAAAATCATAACTATAAATATATAATATCCTATTATGTCACAAGTTGCTTTCAATATTTCAACTGTATCTTTTTATAGATATATTATGCCAGTCAATTTCAATTTCAAAATTATTTAAAGTTCTGTCAAATTAAATATTGGCGAAATGTGCAAATTTGTACATTTATTTTGTTCAAAACGGTAATATTGTCCCCTACTTTTGGTTGTAGCAAAAATTGTCATGTTAAAGTTAAACGACTCTCCTATGGAATATTTGCTCTTGTTTTTTCTCTTACTAACGGTTAGAATACTATACATTGTGCTAAAGATTTTTCAACCAAAAAGGAAAAGTCAAAGAAAATGGCAAAATAAAGAAAAAAAAAAGGAGTCAAAGAAAATGACTACTGTTTCGTAAAAAAAAATGGTTTCAAAGAATTCGGCGAAAAAGGCCAGAAAAAATTGCTAGTTCTGCCTATAAAAGGCTGAATGATTTAGCTTCGTTTACAATAAAAAAAGTCATCTCAATTTTCTTTGTTTTCTTTCAATTGAGAGAGAGCTGAAAAGTGAGTATAAGTGTTCCACAAAATTGTGATGGTGTAATTTTGTGAGAGTATTGCTCAAGTTATTACCAAACTTGAGAAATTATTTGTAATCTCATCATTTTATAGTGAAAATTTCTCAAAATTTGTCCCATGATTTTTTCCTCTATAATCACAAAAGGGTTTTTCACGTAAATTTTTCTTTCGTTTTTGTCTTGACAGTTATTTATTTATTCACCTTTTTCTCAATAAGTGGTACCAAAACTTGGTTCGGCTATTTTTTCACACTGCATAAAGACTTCTATCTAGTGGAGTAGCAAATATTGAAGAAATAAATATATTGCTAGGAAGAGAAAAATATAAAAAAATTTTTGGTACGATCTGTTTTAAAAATGGGTGTAAAATGAGAAATTTAGTGAAGAGTGGTACTATTCAAAGTGTAAATTTTCATTCAAAATTTGCATGGTACTGTAAGTTTTTATTCGAAGTTACTGTTCAGAGTACTGTAGGTGGACCAAAAGTACTGTTCAAAATACTGTAACTGGGTACTATTCATACAGTACTATTCATACAGCACTATTCATAGCAGCAACATGACAGGACAAAAAATTGAGTTCGAAAAGTTTAACGGTATCGACAATTTTTTTCTCTGGCAAAGAAGGATGAAGGATCTTTTTATTCAGCAAAAGGTCCACAAGACTCTATTAGGCAAAAAAAAAAAAAAAAAAGCTTAGTACAGTTAAGGATGAAGATTGGGAGGAGATGGATGAAATTGTAGCAAGTACTATTCGTCTAAATTTATCAAACACCGTTTTGCAAAATATCGAATCTAAAGATTGGAAGACTGCCAAAGATACTTGAGAGACTTTAGAGAAATTATACATATTAAAGAATCTTTCCAACAAGTTCCATTTATGGAAAGAGTTGTACCGGATGCGGATGCCGGATAATGTAGATATGTTGCAACATTTGAGTAACTTTAATGGCATGATCTCTCAATTATTAAAGTTTGATGTCAAGTTCAACGATGAAGAGAAAGTTGTACTCATATAGCTACACTCCCTTCCACATATGATCACCTTATCACTACTCTTACTTATGGGAAAGATAAGTTAGAGTATGAAGTTATAACATAATCCTTGGTGTCTTTTGAGAAATAAAATAAGGCACAAGGTTCGGAGTCTCAAGCTCTTATTACAGAGAATAGAGGAAAAGCTTAAAATCGAGGAGGGAGGAACAGAAACGACAAGTCCAAAGGAAGATCAAAATAAAAAATGATGATTGTTATCATTGTGGAAAGCTAGGCCATATAAAGAAAAATTATCGAATCTTGAAACGTGAACAGATGGAATCTAGCCAAAAGAAAAATGGTGGCGATAACAACACAACCACAGTAGCAGCCGTAGAAGAAGAAGTAACCACAGTAATTACTAAAAATTGCTTACATGTCAGTAATAAGATGAACAAGTGGGTGGTAGATTCGAGAGCTTCTTACCACATTACTCCCAACAGAGAAATATTTACCACATACAAAACAGGTGACTTTGGTAATATGAAGATGATAAATTATGCATGCTCCAGAATTGTTGGCATTGGAGATGTAAGTATCCAAACAAATGTTGGCTTCCAACTGACATTGAAAAATGTGAGGCATGTTCAAGAGTTACGTCTCAATTTTATCTGCATGAATGTCTTAGATAAGCAAGGGTACGAAAACTATTTTGGAAATAAGCAGTGGAGACTTTGCAAAGGATCGATGGTTATTGCAAAGGGAAAACTTTGTTGCAAGTTATTCAAAACTAGTGGAAAGGCTTGCATGGATAGTGCAAATGCAGTAATAGATGCTTCACCAAATTTATGGCATACACGGCTTGGCCATATGAGTGAAAAGGGGCTGCAACTCCTTATAAAGAAAAAGTATATTCCTTTAGAGAAAGGTATGTCATCAGATCTTTGTGATTACGGCCTGTTTGGAAAGCAATATAGAGTATCATTTAAAAGTAACTCTGCTAAAAGAAAAGAAGCATTAGAACATGTATATTCTGATGTTTACGGCCCAATAAAAGTTAAATCCTTAGGAGAAGGTAGATATTTTGTAACGTTTATTGATAACGCTTCTAGAAAAGTTTGGGTTTATTTGTTAAAAATAAAAGATCAAGTCCTTGGAGTTTTCAAACAATTCCATACCCATGGTAGAAACAGAAACAAGGAAGCAGCTAAAATGTCTCCGATCAGATAATAGAGGCGAGCACACTTCTTATGATTTTAAAGATTATTGCTCTAAACATGGGATTTGGCATGAGAAGACAGTTCCTGGCACTCCTTAACATAATGGTATAGCAGAACGAATGAATCGCACCATCATAGAGAGGGTCAGCTGCATGTTGAAATCATCAAAATTGCCAAAGTATTTTTGGGGAGCAGCAGTGCAAACTGCATGCTACTTGATCAATAGATCTCCATCAATTCTTTTAGAATTTAACATTCCAAAAAGAATATGGATTGGAAAAAATATTTCCTACTCTCATTTGAACGTGTTCGGATGCAAAGTTTTTGTGCATATACCAAAAGAACAAAGATCAAAACTTGATGATAAGGTATTTTCATGTATCTTTATTGGCTACAGATATGGAGATTTTGGCTACTGGTTCTGGGATCTAATAAAGAAAAGGGTCATAAGAAGCAGAGATGTGGTCTTCCATGAGGACTAAATAATTGAAAGTCTGGATGAAAAAAGAGAAAGAGCTCAAAAAATCCATTATTGAGGTAAACTCTCCACAACAACAGTTATTTGATGGAGAAGAAGCACAAGAAGCAAATGAAGATGTTGAGTTGCATCCTACTGATGATAACATTGAAGAAGATGTACTAACACAGGAGGGTCATTACCAACAGTAAGAGAATGATGAACAACAGTTGAGACGGTCAACCAGAAATCGAATGCCATCTACAAAATACCCAACATCAGATTATATCCTTCTTACTAAGCAGGGGGAGCCAGAAAGCTTTCAAGAAGTAATGGCTCATAAAGACAAAGACAAGTGGATGGAATCCATGCAAGAGGAGATGAATTCTTTCATGAAAAATAATACCTATGAGTCGATGAAACTTCCAAAAGGCAAGAAGATCTTGAGAAACAAATGGTGTACCGGATAAAAGATGATGGATGAGAAAATCTGGTGAAATACAAAACACGATTGGTCGTCAAAGGTTTTTGTCAGAAGAAAGGAATAGATTTTGATGAGATCTTTTCTCCGGTGGTGAAGATGTCATCGATCAGAGTAATTTTGGGACTAGCAGCCAGTCTATATCTCGAGATTGAGCAGATGGACGTAAAGACTACATTTCTTCATAGAGATTTAGAAGAAGAAATTTATATGCAGCAGCCTGAAGGGTTCGAGGTCAAAGGAAAAGAGAATCTAGTATGCATATTGAGAAAAATCTTGTACGGACTAAAACAAGCTCCTCGACAATGGTACATAAAGTTAGATTCATTTATGATGGATCGAGAGTACAAGAGAACAACAACAAAATCCCATGTTTACATCAAGCAATTTCCTGGTGAGAAATTTTTCATCCTATTATTATATGTTGATGATATGTTAATAATTGGTCAAGATGTTAAAATGATCAATCAGTTAAAGAAAGAACTTTCTAAAGTCTTTAATATGAAAGACTTGGGTCCAACAAAGTAAATTTTGGGGATGAAAATTACCCGAGATAGGAGGTCTCGAAGGCTATGGCTATCACAAGAAAAATATATTGAACGAATTCTTGAAAGGTTCAATATGAAAGGAGCAAAGCCAGTTTCTTCACCTCTTGGTGGGCAATTTAAATTTACCAAGGAGATGTGTCCTTCTTCAAAAAAAAGAGAATAAGAAAATGTCTACTACTCCATATTCTTCAGCTGTTGGTAGCTTGATGTATACGATGGTATGCATAAGGCCAGATATTGCTCATGCAGTAAGAGTTGCGAGCCATTTCTTAGCAAATCCAGGAAAGAAGCATTGGAAAGCTATCAAGTGGATTTTCAGATATCTAAGGGGAATGTCAAAAATGTGCCTAAGTTTTGGAAGAGAAAAACCAGTCTTAGAAGGATTTACAAATGCAGACATGGTCGGTGATCTTAATGATAGAAAGTTTATATCACTACAAGAAAATCAGCATTTACCGACGGAAATTTAGCGACGGAAAAGTACCGTCGCTATTTAGCGACGGAATAATTTTTCCGTCGCTAATTAGCGACGGAAAATAATTCCGTCGGTAATTAGCGACGGAAAAAATATTCCGTCGCTAATATAGCGACGAAAAATCTAACCGTCGGTAAATTGGGCGCGTAAATTTGGCGGCATAAATTGCTACGGAAATTACCGACGGAAATTAAATTCCGTCGCTAATTTTAGCGACGGAATTTAATTTCCGTCGGGAATTAGCGACGGAAATTAAAATCCGTCGCTAAAAATATTTTAGTTAATTTATTTTATATAAATTAGCGACGGATATTAAAATCCGTCGCTAAAAATATTTTAATTAATTTATTTTATATATTTTAGCGACGGAAATTAAATTCCGTCGCTAATTTTTAGCGACGGAATTTAATTTCCGTCGGGAATTAGCGACGGAAATTAAAATCCGTCGCTAAAAATATTTTAATTAATTTATTTAATTTTATTTAGCGACGGATTTAAATTCCGTCGGTAATTAGCGACGGAAATTAAATTCCGTCGCTAATTACCGACGGAAATTAAATTCCGTCGCTAAAATTAGCGACGAAATTTAATTTCCGTCGCTAAAATATATATATGTATATAAATAAAGTTTTCTGATTTTTTTCTCTCTCCTCCTCTCTCTCTCCCTCTCTCCCTTCCTCCCTCTCCCCACGCAGATCTGGTTCTTCTTGCCCCCCACCCCGCACCGCCCCGTGGTCGCCGCTCGCCCCTCGCCGCCCAGTGGTCGCCGGTCGTCCCTCGTCGCTGCGTTTCTTCCCTTCCCCGCTCTCTTCCTCTCTTCCCTTCCCCGCTCTCTCCCTCCCTGCTTCTCTGGCAGATCTGGCCACCGCCCGCCTCAAGCAAGCCGCCGCCGAGCAGATCTACTATGCTCGCTGCCTCGCTCGCCCAACGCCGGCGCCGTCCCTCTCCGGTCAGCCGAAAAAAGGAGGTTAACATCCAGATCTAGTTTTTTCATTTTATTTTAATTTTTTCTGTATATTAATTTTTTGCATTAAGTTTTTTTCTTATATAATTTTTTGTAATTTATTTGACACAAATTGAGTAAAAGAAAACCCTAATAAAAAACGCAGAAGAAAGCAAGTTTGAGAAAAATCTATATATTTGGAGGCTTGATTGTTTCTTTTACATTTTGACTATGATTTGTGGTAGAATATTAGGCTTTTTATTTTTATTTTATTTAGGATTTGTGTTTTGGAGGGGAAAAGTTGGGAGGTAAGAAATGGATTGGTCTCTGTTGAAGAAGACCGCATGGGATTGAATAAGGTTTTGGATGGGGTTGTGTGGGATGTGTATCGTTATTGCTGCAATTTGAGTTCTTCTACAGTTACTTGTCCTTTTATTCAACCAAAAAGAGAAAAGACAAATATATCTTATCATTCTCATTTCTATTCTTCTTTGCTTATTTGGTTTTGATGATATGGAATTGTTAGGAAATGTGGTCAAAACAAAATTATTAAATGCAATTTAGTTGAGCATTTAGATGTTGGATGGCCACTGTTGTTATTTAAAACTATGAATTGGATGGCTTATCAATATGGGCTGGGTATGATATGTTATGGAACTATCGAAGCTGAATTGCTAATGTAGGAGGAAAGAGTTGGTGAATGGAGTAGGTTTTTTGTAATTTTTTTTGTAATTTTTTCTTATATATTTGTTGAATATTTTTGCTGGATATTTGTGGGTCAATTTTGATGTTATATTTATTTTTTTTATTAATTTTTTTTAAAATTACCGACGGAATACTGACGGAAAATTCCGTCGGTAAAAATAAAAAAATAAATAATTTCTTTACTTCCCGACGGAAATTTCATTTCCGTCGGAAAAATTCCCGACGGAAATGAATTTTCCGTCGGTAATTTCCCGACGGAATAAACTATTCCGTCGGAAAAGTCCCGACGGAAGTAGAATTTCCGTCGGGAATAATTACCGACGGAAACACTATTCCGTCGGGAAATTCCCGACGGAAGTTGAGTTTCCGTCGGTAATAATTCCCGACGGAAAATTTCCGTCGGGAATTATTCCCTACGCCTTTATCGCCGACGGAAAATATTCCGTCGGCATTTTATTTTCCCGACGGAAATTACACATTTTCCGTCGGTAATTTCCGTCGGGAAATGTCTGTTTTCTTGTAGTGTATCTGGATACTTGTTTACTTTTGCAAGGGGAGCTGTATCAAGGCAGTTTAAGTTGTAAAAATGTGTTGCTCTATCTGCAACCGAAGCTGAGTATATAGCACTCACTGAAGCAGGAAAAGAAATGATGTGGATAAAGAATTTTCTCCAAGATTTGGGTTTAAAGCAAGAAGGGTACGTAATTTATTGTGATAGCCAAAGTGCAATTGATCTGAGTAAAAATGCTACTTGCTACGACAGAACAAATCATATCGATATCAGATATCACTGGATTCGTAAAGCACTTGAGAGAAAGAATTTTTAGGTTCAGAAGATTCACACAAACAAAAGTGGAGCAGATATATTGACAAAAGTGATTTCTAGTCCGAAACTTGAGTTGTGTTCCAAACTTGCTAGAATGAGTTTACAATAAAAGATTTGTAGTACTATTCTTCCCTGATTGGTTGAAAAGGGGAGAATTGATAAAAAAAAAATGTCAACCAAAAAGGAAAAGTTAAAGAAAATGGCAAAAAAAAAGAGTCAAAGAAAATGGCTACTGTTTCGTTAAAGAAAATGATTTTAAAAAATTCGGCAAAAAATGTCAGAAAAAATTGCTTGCTCTGCCTATAAAAGGCAGAATGATTGAGCTTCGTTTACAATAAAAAAAATCATCTCAATTTTCTTTGAATTCTTTCAGTTGATAGAGAGCTGAAAAGTGGGTATAAATGTTTCACAAAATTGTGAGAGTATAATTTTGTGAGAGTATTTTTCAAGTTATTACTAAAACTTGAGATATTATTTGTAATTTTATTATTTTATAGTGAAAATTTCTCGAAATTTGTCCCGTGATTTTTTTCTCTATAATCACAAGAGAGTTTTTCACGTAAATTTTTTCGTCATTTTTATCTTGACAGTTATTTATTAATTCATTCTTTTCTCTTTTTCTTTTCTCTTTTTTTTTCCTTAGTAGCCACTTGTGAGTTGCTTGCTCTTTGATCTTTACTAGCTATTTACTAGGTGTTAATGCGATGCCTGCTCTCCTCTTTCAAATTTCCAGGTTGGTGTGACGCGCGCCGGGTCCCCGCGGCCGCCCGTTCGGACCGCCCGCACGTGGGCGATCGGGGCAATTGCGGGTCCGTCAACAGCTTGCGATAAATCGCAAGTGCGTCTATGTTGGGCAACAAAGAGGTTTCATGGAGTCGCCACCCAATAGAACATTGGGAAAGTTTCTCTCGCCTCGGAGAGCCTAAGACTTGCGCATTTTATCCATATTGGGCCATGAGGCCTAGGATTAACGTCTAAGTCTCGTGACACAAGAGGTGTCTTGGAGGATAACCTCTAGCCTCTTGAGCCCAAAGACCAGAGCAGGGTTCGGGACTTCTCATTTATTCGTACCTTGCTTAAGTTTACAATTGAGTTTTGAATTTATTAGTTCGCTCTCTCTCCACACAATGCAAGTTTGATAAAAGCACAATTTATTCATTCAAGAGCATAAAATAAAATAGCATTAAAACGTAAAATAAATTTACAATAATACTAGGAGCGGAATACAACTCCCATTTATAAATGTACTATGCATGCATAAAACGGGTTATTCATTTATTTTGAGGACTTTGGTCCCCGCATGGGTTTATTATGGAAAACTATTTTTATGTGATGATTTTATTGGGTAAAAATAGGACATTGGTCCAAGTTTTATTTAGCAAACATTCTATTTAGTGGAAAACATTTGTGTGGTGGTTCTTTTAAGCATGGTCGAAAATCATTTTATTATTACAGACCACAAATACATAAAATAATAATTACATATTTCTAAATAAATAAATAAATGAATACATAAATAAATAACTAAATTCTAACAATAATCAATAATGATGATAATAATAAAACATAAAATCAAATAATCACAAATCAATTAAATAACAACATCAACATAAAATTAACACAAATTAGACAATAATAATAATAATAATAATAATAATAATAATAATAATAATAATAATAATAATAATATTAACCAAATAATAATAATATATTAACAATAATAACAATAATAAAATTAGCACATCCATGATAATAATAATCAATAATAAAATTAATATAAAATCATCATGAATTAGCAAATACTAAAATAAACAAATAATAATTAAACAACAATCATCAAATAATATTCACAATCAATAATAACTTTAATAATAAACAAATAATTAACAATTAATTAACAATAATCATATAATAATAATAATAATAATAATAATAATAATATTAAAAAATCAGAAATTAAATAAATAAATATAATAATAATAATAAAAACAGAAATTAAATAAATATTAATAATAATAATAATAAATAAATAAATAATAATATTAATTAATATTAATTAATAATATATTAAAATAAATTAATAAAAAATAGACTTACCGGATTTCCTTCGCCGGAGATTGGCCGGAGCGGCGGTTGACGGCACCTCCCTCACCGCCTCGTAGATCACCTCGCCGGGAGTCCAGATCCGGTGTCCACGCGCCGATCGGAGGTCCACCGTCGCCGGAAAACGAGATAAAGCGGTCCGGGTCCTTCTCCCTCACGCGCCGGTTGCCGGAGTCCGATGGAGAAGCGGCGGCGACGACTGGGTGCGCCCGGACGTGATGGTTCTTCCGGTGGGGCGCGTGCCTGAATCCGGCGTCGGAGGTGGCCGGCGGAGGCGACGCCTTCTCCCTCTCTCCTTTTTCTTCTCTCCGGTCCGGCGTTTGGTTGGCCTGGGTCTGCTCCTCTCCTCTCTTTCTTTTCTTTTCTTTTTCCTTTCCTTTCCCTTTTCTTTCTCTCTTCTCTTTCTTTTCTTTCTTTTCTTTTCTTGCTCTTCTCTCTTTGATCTGCCGACCCCCCTCTCTTTTCTCATTCTTTTCTTTTTATACACCCTAAATTAGGGCTAAGGGCACAAGAATAATTTCCTCCATAATTCCCTCCTTTTTCCTTTTTCATTTTATACTTTAATTAATTTAATTCTAATAACACACATACATACATATTAATTAAACATTACACATTAATATAATTAATCCACTAAATATATAATTTATCTAATTAATTAAACACTTTAAACTTTAATTATACATGCATTTTAATTAACACAATAATATTAACCACTTAATTAACTAACAACATCAACTAATTAATTACCTAATTTCACACATACATATTTATATATATATTTTTTTGTTTTTTTGTTTTTTTGTTTTTTTTTTTTATTTTTATTTTTTTTTCGGAGGGAATAATCGAGGATCAAAATCACCATTTTCATTTTTATGCTGAGCTCGGGACCCGGTGTCTACTGTTGGGTTTGCTTTTCTGCTACTTCTTGCGGTCTGAAAGAATTTGTTGAATTCTGAGAATTATGCCATTCTATATATTTAACTATTTCATTAGAATGAATTATTCTCACACATTATCGTTGATTTGGATTACACAAATCAGGTTTAAGAAACTATCTAAAAATAAACAATTTGCTAAGCAAACTATATCTTGAAAGTGTTATTTTTAGATGTCAGATACCACTGGATTCGTGAAGCACTTGAGAGAAAGTATTTTTAGGTTCAGAAGATTCACACAGACAAAAATGGAGCAGATACATTGACAAAAGTGATTTTTAGTCCAAAACTTAAGTTGTGTTCCAAACTTGCTAGAATGAGTTTGCAATAAAAGAGTTGTAGTATTATTTTTCCCTGATTGGTTGAAAAAGGGGAGAATTGATAAAAAAAAAAATTCAATCAAAAAGGAAAAGTCAAAGAAAATGGCAAAATAAAAAAAAAATGAGTCAAAGAAAATGGCTACTGTTTCGTCAAATAAAATTATTACTGTTTCATTAAAGAAAATGGTTTTAAAAAATTCGGCGAAAAATCGTTAAAAAAAAAATTGCTTGCTCTGCCTATAAAAGGCAGAATGATTGAGCTTCGTTTACAATAAAAAAAAATCATCTCAATTTTCTTTGTATTCTTTCAGTTGATAGAGAGCTGAAAAATGGGTATAAGTGTTCCACAAAATTATGAGAGTGTAATTTTGTGAAAGTATTTTTCAAGTTATTACTAAACTTGAGAGATTATTTGTAATTTTATTATTTTATAGTGAAAATTTCTCGAAATTTGTCCCGTGATTTTACCTTCTATAATCACAAGAGAGTTTTCCACGTAAATTTTTTCGTCGTTTTTATTTTAATAGTTATTTATTTATTCACCTTTTGCTCTTCTTTTCTCTTTTTCTTTTCTTTTTTTTTTCCTTAGTAGCCACTTGTGAGTTGCTTGCTCTTTGATTTTTACTAGCTATTTACTAGGTGTTAATGCGATGCCTGCTCTCCTCTTTCAAATTTCCAGGTTGGGTTTGCTTTTCTGCTACTTCTTGTGGTGTAAAAGAATTTGTTGAATTCTGAGAATTATGCCATTCTATATATTTAACTATTTCATTAGAATGAATTATTCTCACACATTATCGCTGATTTGGATTACACAAATCAGGTTTAAGCAACTATCTAAAAATAAACAATTTGCTAAGCAAACTGTATCTTGAAAGTGTTATTTTTAACACAAATTGATTTCAACAACTGGAAAATACTCCCTAAAATAATGCATCAAATATTGATACTTCATGCATATTTGGGGGTTATAGGTGTCAAATGAGTTGGATTGGACGGTTAATCATAAATAGGCAAGTCATTTTAGATCAAGACTCAAATGGATCATTATGTTATGGATCATTAATAGGTCAAGACCCAAATAAATTAGACAGCCCAATTAGGTTATAAATATTTTAAGCATCAATAAGTAATAGAGGTGTACACGAGTCTGGATCTTTTTGTACGAAAAAAATACAGAACTAAATTATACCGTTAACTTTCTGACTAGTACCGAACTGAATTGTACCGTTGATTTTATTTGGAACATATTTAGATATTTTGTCTAGAACCGGACCGAGAATCATATTGGACTGTACCGAATTGGTTTGAAATCGAATTGGACTGAAAAAACCAATATTTATTAATTATTATATATAATACTAATAATTTATATATAAATATTATTCATAATTTATATTCTATATTTATTTTATAAATTTAACTTCATAATTATTTGTATTAAATATTTTAATGTACGAAATTAAGAAAATAATTAGTTAATAAATTAAAATAAATATTTTAATTATTAATAAGATAAATTTAATTATTATATCCATATGAATATGAATATGCAACTAAAATAATTCGTGTTTAATTTAATTTATCTTTGATGTCATTGTACTATCACCTAATTTTTTTTTTTTTTTGCTTTGCACAAGTATTTTTATAGATTTGTAAACTAGGCAATTTATTACACAATCACTTTATCAATTAATTTTATTTACTTTTAATGCCACTCAAGTAGTACTCATCTATTTTTGTCGCAATAACTATATGAGTATATAAATTAAAAATGTAATTATATATGGTTATTACTTATAATTAAATTTTACCAATTAATGTAATTATATGGGTATATAATTATCATACTAATAATTTCATTTATTTTTAGTATCACTCAACTAGGAGTGTTCAAAAAATCGATAGAATTGATTAACCGACAAATCGAACCGAAACCGATCAAAAAAATATGTTAACCGAATCGATTTTTATAGTTAATGGTTAGTAGTTTAATTGAATTTCGATTTTTGGTTTCAAAAAATCGTCGGTTTCGATTAACCGATCGATTTTATCTAATTATATATATATATATATATATATATTTCGGTTTTGATTTTCGGTTTCGGTTAACCGATCGGTTTTATATAATTTTTTACATGTATTTTCGATTTTCGATTAACTGAAAGGTTTTATATAATTTTTATATATATATATAAAGTTAAAAAAATTAAAATTAAACCCTAAATTAAATTTTATATATATATATATATATATATATATATATATATATATACACATATCCACACACACAAATATATATATATATATATATATATATATATATAATATGTGTGAATTTTTTTTATATAGTTGGATCATTATATTTTCGGTTTGTAATTTTAATTTTTAAATATTTTGGATATTTTTAGTTTATAATTGTAGTTTGAACATTAAATTTAATTACTATATTGAATTATATTTGTTTTTTAATTTTAATTTTTAAGTAACTTGAATATTTTGTTTTTTTTTATGAATGTATTTTATAATTATAGTAGTTAACTGAAATATATTAATTAACCGATCCAAAAATCTGAAATCGATGGACTAGTTAATCGATAGTAATGTACAGGTTAATAGTCAGTATTTTCAAAAAATCGAATTTAATAGACTGATTTTTTTGGACTCATGGACCGGTTAACCGGTCCATGAACACCCTTACACTCAACTAGTATTCATTTATTTTAATAATGTAATTATATACAATTATTATATTAATGAAATTTTATCAATTAATGTAATTATATGGATATATAATTAACTTGTCAATTAATTTCATTTACTCTTAGTAGCACTCAACTAGTACTCATCTATTTTTTAGCACAATACCTATATAAGTAATTGAACATGTAAATCAATAATGTAATTATATACCATTGTTATATATAATAAAATTTACCAATTCATGTAATTATATGAATATATAATTATCTTATTAGTTAATTTCATTTACTCTTAATATCACTCAACTAGTATTCTTCTATTTTTGGCACAATACCTATATGAGTATGTAAATCAATAATGGAATATATATAGTTATTATAAATAATAAAATTTTACTAATTAATGTATTATATAAGTTTATAATCATCTTACCAATTACTTTCATTTTTTTTAGTATCACTGAACTAATATTTATCTATTTTGGTATAATACATATATGAGTAATTGAATTCTAAATTAATAATATAATTATGTATAATGAAATTTTACTAGCTAATGTACATAATTATATGAGTATATAATTACTTTATCAATTAATTTCATTTATATTTAGTGTCACTCAAATAATATTAATTTATATTTGGCTCAATACATATATGAATATGTAAATTAATAATGTAATTATATATAATTATTATAATAATAGAATTTTAGTTGTACATTTAAAAATGATAAAAGCAAAAAAATAATATATTTTAGAGTAAATTAAGAATTAAATTTAAAAAAATTTAGGCAAAAATATTTTTTTATTTTGATTTTTAGAAGAGAATTAATTAAAAATTGAATTTAATTTTATATTTTTTAAGTTGGTGGAAAATTAATGAGCCAAATTGTCCAATTTTAACTAAAGTTGTTAGAAATGCCGTAGCTATTCAGTACTCGACTGTAGTTTTTTAATCAGTTTTGATCACTGGATGAGGATTTTAAATAAATTTAGAAATTTTGTAACTCCGATTATAGTCGAGATTCTTATTTATTGTCAAAATTGGTTGATATCGGTTACACTTTTGGTTTCAGAGGCATCGATTAAAAATTTTAAAAATTTAAATTAAGTAATTATTATATTCGCATAAATTCTTAAATTGTATGTATAATGTTTATATTTTTTTTTATTGGTGATCTAATTATTTAATTTCTTTGTTATTTTTTTAAAATGTTGCTCAAGATCCTCGAATCAATGACATAATGCAAATAAAGACTGCCGAATGTTAATTTTTAAATTTTATATTTTGACTTAAATTTTAATTGTACTTATTGAAATATTTTAATTGTATTGTATTTATTATTGTGTATATTTATTTTATAAATTTTTAAAAATATTGAATTATCCGAATTACCGAATTGTATTATATTGTATTATTTTGTATCAAAAGAGCTGAACCGAACCGAAGCGAATCGAACTATACCAAATCATCCCAAATTTTCTGGACAATAACAATACTTAATTTTTAAATACCCGATATTTCAAGACAATGAGGAGATTTGCAAGTTCTTGAATTATATCTACTGTGTATACCCCTAATAAGTACAAAATTAATCCATCAAATTTTCTTTATCTAGTATCTAATCGGGCCAAATTGTGTTTAGATTAGCTAGGTCTAGGCCAAGCCTCAACCTAAATGTCTTTCAACATTTTTTTTTTCCACACAAACTCAATCCATGTCAGGATAAATAATGATGGGCCTAGTGCGAGCCGGATTAGATTCTAGTCGAGTCAAAACTAACTAGCCCGAATTGGGTTCCGAGCAAATCTAATTGGACTTTTAAAATTTTTTTTGCACAAGATCGATCCAAGCTCGTATTAACTAAAGGCAAGCCTGGCATAGGCTAGATTGGGTTTGAGTCGATTGGATTGGGCCTAGCCGGGTTAGATTGGATTTGGGTTGGGCCTAATTGGACCTTCAATTTTTTTTTCTACACAAGTTTGGTTGAAGTCAACATAAATAAAAGGTTGGCCTAGCATAGATTGGATTGGTTTAGGTCGAGAAACACTTAATTGGGCCGAATTGTGCTCTGGGTAGGCCTAATTGGGCTTTTAAAACCTTTTTTTTCTACATAAGCTTAGTTCAAATAAGTATAAACAAAAGACGGGCCTAAAGAAGGTTGGATTGGGTTCGAGTCATGAAGAGTGTAATTGGGCTGGATTGAGTTCAAGTTGAGCCTAATAAGTCAAATGGTGTTCGAACCCGGCCTAATTGGGCTTTTAAAATTTTTTTTTTGCATGAGCTCTGTCCAAGTCAACATAAATAAAAGATGAGCTTAGTACAAACTTAATTGGGTTCAAGTCGACCAAGTCTAAGAAAGCCAAGCTTGGTTTAGGTCTGGCCTAATCGAGATCTTGAAACGTTTTTGTACACAAACTTGTTCAAGCCAGCATGAATAAAAGGCAGGCCTATCGCAGGTTGGTTTGGATCGGGCCTAACTGAACTTTTAAATTTTTTCTGTACAAGCTCGATTCAAGTTGGTCTAAATAAAAGGCAAACCTAGCACAGGTTGGATTGGGTTAGAGTTGCACCAACACTACAAGAAATCTGAGAAATAGAGACGGAAAATAGAGACGGAATTCCGTCTCTAATTGAAAATAGAGACGGAAATAGAGACGGAAATTTTTCGTCTCTATTTCGTCGGTCTCTAAAAATTAGAGACCAAAATATTCCGTCTCTATTTTTAGAGACGGAAGGGACGTTTCCGTCTCTAAAAATAGAGACGGAATAGTGCTTTCCGTCTCTATTTTTAGAGACGGAATGAGCGTTTCGATCTCTAAAAATAGAGACGGAAAGAACGATTTCGTCTCTATTTTTAGAGACGGAAACTCAATTCCGTCTCTAAAAATAGAGACGGAATAACTTTTTCCGTCTCTATTTTTAGAGACGGAAAATGAATTCCGTCTCTATTTTTTTTGGAATTTTTTTAATATATTAAAATAATAAATATTAAATTTAAATATTCCTTAATTTTATATATAATGAATTTTCGTCTCTAATTTATTGATTTTTTTATATATTAAAAATAAATAATATTAAATTTAAATTATTCTTAATTTTATATAATGAAAAAAATTAAATAAACAATAAATAAATATGAAAATATTGTATTATTTAATGTATTAATATATAAAAAGTGTAGTGAGATTACAAATAAAAAAAAGATAAAAATTCTAAAAATAATAACTAAGATGGAGGAGAATGCGGACGACCAGCGGACGGTACTTGCGGGTCAACAGGTAATCTACGGCTAATGAAATCCTCCAGCATATTGATACGGTCCATTAGTACGCCGACCGTACCGCGTAGCTCAATGACCTCATTAGTACGCCGACCGTCTCCAACTTCTGTCCATATTACTCATTAATATTAAACTGCTTGGAAAAAATCATAAGGTCGAAGTTAGTATTTAATTTGAACTCAATTCTCTAGCATACTATTTCGCTTTAATCCCTAATTAGTTTTACATAATGATTCATTTTCCTAAATTAAAATCATAAATATTTTGTAAAAAAACGGACAGAGTTCCCCCTATACGGGTCCCTATCCCCCTGTCAAACATTAGCAATTTTAACACTTCGGTAAAATATCAACCAATCGCAACTCCACAACAAATTCATTGTAATAAGAAATTTACCCATTCACATCAAACATCTAAATTTAACGGATAAAATCACCAACAGTTGTGAATCATCTTGTTATTTTATAATATCTCTTTTATTTTATATGCATAGTAATCAAAGAATATATATATATATATATATATTTCTTACTTTATTATTATGCCCCAAATTTAAAAAAAATGCATTAGTTAAATCACAATAATTGATATTTATTAATCAGTGTAAAAAAAACAAAAGAAAGAAAATAATCTTTTAACTTGAAATGCAAACATGCGCAACTTATCCACTTGAAAATGGATGAATTAGTAGTTACTACCAAGCTGTTATTATTATTATTATTATTATTATTATTTATAACCCGAATGCTTCGACCGACTAATTTGGATTCACACTAAACAGAGCAACAAAGAGATCAAAACGCTTCCTCCTAAATATTTAAACATTCTCCATACCTATATCCATAACTGGAATGTAAAAAAAACTCATGCCATTCTATCTAATCCCGTTACTGTACCAAGCTGTTATTTTTATTTTTGGCAATTGAAAAAGAAAAAAAAATCACCAATTCCTTATTTCCAAAAGGTGAATCAAACAGCCATAAGATGCAATTCAAATTTGCAAACTTTATAAAGAGATAATGTTTCTTTAATGCACTTCACATATTTGCATGGAACATAAATACAACAGAGAATAATTACAATCATAAGCTGCAAATGAATGCATAACACCTTTACCTCCATCAACATTCTCTCAACTGTAAAACAAACTTGGCTATTGTGAATAATTTACAGTATATACTTATGAGCATCTCATCTAGATTGGCCACTATATTCACTAACCAATATCTCACTCTGACCAGCAAAATAAATAAACAACTAACATTATTAAAACTTTTAATAAGCATAATTGGATTTCCCACTTAACATTTAAATTTTCCACCAATTCTTCAAGTATTACCAATTACACTACCATTACTTAAATATACATATTATGATACGCATTTATATATTAAGATTTAATTATCGTTAAGTTATTCATAAGATTTAATTACTGATCTGATTTATGTGTCATAATTTAACTATTACCAAAATTATATACAATTTAAATCCAACTTACAATTTAACCTATATTTCTTCAATTTACAAATACTGTTCTACTTTCCCAAATACGGACAATTCTCCACTTCTTTACATTCAACCCGAAATCTGTAAGTCTTAATTTAATTTCTAATCAACTAAGCCAAAACTCATGACAATATAACCAGCAATTCAATGAAACCAACAAACATATTGATCGCATACTATATTTAGTAAAATCACATTCTTAACAAATTTTAACTTATGTAAAAATTACTTAGAAAAATAAATTTGGTAGCCACATACCAATTTTCTGCTATTTTTGGTCCATTTTACCGTCGTCGGAGCCTCGCCGGAGCTCAACCGGAGGCACCGAAACCACCCGTAGGGAGCTTGAAGCCTCGGGGTTTCTTCTCCGGTGGTCACGCACCGTGAAGGCCAGTCGTTTCGCCAGAATCGCCGTCGAAAACTTTTGTTTTCTTCTCCTCCGATCTACTCATCGCCGGCGATTGAGGGAGATCCACGGCCACCGGAAGCTTTGCCTTGCCACCGTGAGTCCAATTGCACCGCTCGTGTCGCCTCTCGCCGTCGGAGCTCGCCGGAAAACTCAAGAGAAGCTCGCGGTGCTTCTTTCGCTCTCCTAAAACGGCGACGTCGCATTGGGGGAGGAAAGGACGCCGAGATCGGCGTTGTGAGGAGCCGCTGCTCGCCGTCGACCACCGCTAGCTGCTCTGCCCCCTCCCGCCGTGCTCCGCCCCCTCTTTCTCTCTTTCTCTCTTCGGTTTTCCGTTCTCCCTTTCCCCGTTCACACTGTGTTCTCCCCTTTCCTTTCTATTTTATTATTCTGCTACAACTCATATACCCCACTTAATTCTAGCTTAATTCTCACTAATATCCCTAAAATAGAGACGGAAATTAATTTTCCGTCTCTATTTAGAGACCGCACGATTATATCGTCTCTAAATAGAGACGGAAAATATATTTCCGTCTCTAAATAGAGACCGAAACAATTCCGTCTCTATTTAGAGACGGAAAAATATTTCGGTCTCTAAATTTAGAGACGGAAAGCAATTTCCGTCTCTAAATTTAGAGACGGAAATTGCTTTTCGTCTCTAAATTTAGAGACCGAAATATTTTTCCGTCTCTAAATAGAGACGGAATTGTTTCGGTCTCTATTTAGAGACGGAAAAAATTTCCGTCTCTATTTTCGGTCTCAAATTTTGGAGGGAATCGATCCCGCCAAAAATAGAGACGAAAAATAGAGACGGAAATTTTTCCGTCTCTAAATAGAGACGGAAAATTAATTCCGTCTCTATTTAGAGACGGAAAATATTTTCCGTCTCTATTTAGAGACGGAAAACTGATTTCCGTCTCTATTTAGAGACAGAAAAATTTCCGTCTCTATTTTCCATTTTTCTTGTAGTGCAAGTTGGGTTTGAGTTGGATCAAGCCCAACTCTGTTGAGTTGGATTTGGGTCAAGCCTAACCAAGCATTCATTTTTTTTTTCTGCATAAGTTCGGTTCAAGTTAGCATAAAAAAAGGGTCTAGCCTTAATTGGGCCATGTTAGTCCTCGCCGTGCTTTCAAATTTTTTTATTGCACAAGCTTGATTTAAGCCATCATAAATAAAAGACGAACTTAGCATGGGCTAGATTGAGGATTAGAAGGGCTTGAATCGGGCCAGAATTTTATTTTTTTCTTGCATAAATTTAGTACAAGCCATCATACATAAAAGACGGATCTACCATGAGTTACATTGGATATTTAGCTTCATTTGGTGTAGTTAATGTCCTTTTGGATCGTTTAGAATAAATCTATTTGGGCTAAAATTTAATGGATCATTTTGGGTTCACCAAATGAATATATTTTTGAATTGGGTTGGATTGATCAATTTTTTAAAAAAAAAAAAGATTTTAATAGATTTTTGTATTTTACCAAATTTGACATGTTTATTTACCGGTGCACAAAACAATCTAGCATTTAATTATGGTAGTAAGTTTTAGTGAAAATTATTGGCAAAAGGTGAATTTTTGCCCTCATCATTTCATGAAAAGTGCAATTTTTCCCTTAACGTTTTGTTTGTGGTAAATAAGCCCCTAACGTATGTAAAATTGAGCAATTTTGGCCCACCGTCAGTTGGTATTAAAGTCGATGAGTCACTCGTTAGTTGACTGATTACGTGAAATTTGTGTGACACGTGTCGCAATATGATTGGACACGATAACTGTCGGTTGTCTAAAGTGTGTGGAACACGCGAGTGGTGAATTTTTTTCCCCTTCTCTTCTTCTGCTGCTCTCTTTTATATCAGTTATAATCTTTTTCCCTATTTTGCCTCCATAACTGCTCGGTTGTTTCTCCTTATTGGTTTTCCCTTCCTCCATCGATATCTGTAGATCTTCACCGCTCTTCCAAACTCTATTGATCTCTATTGCTCTTTATTGCTCCATCGATCTCTCCTGCTATTCCCATTTTTGTTACAGTATCAAAATCACCAACAATCCCTAATTGCACCATCAACATCTACCTCTCTATCCTCTTCAGTCCATTCAAGACGATGGGAAAGCAAAAATTTCTGGAATGAAAGGAGGAAAGTTAGGTGTTTTGTGTGGGAATAGTGCTAAAATACTTGAGTCATAGAGCATAAATAACCCTGAAATGAGATACTACAACTGTCCACGTATTAGAATAAGAAATTATTTTCTTTCCTTATTTTTGGTTTTTTTTTTTGTCTCTGTGATGAGATGAAAAATTTATTTATATTTGCTTTTTACTATGTAGGGTAGGGAATGCAACTATTTTTCTTGGTTCAATTCTATGGCAGAAATGAAGAAAATGTCAAGAATGTTGTTGTATAAATTGCACAGGGAGAATTAACAACTGGAACAAGAGATTTTGAAGTTGAACAGAAGGTTAGAAAGCAATTCAGAGACCATACAACAAATGGCTACACAATTTGAAAATATGGATGATTTTTCCGACTTAAAGAAAATGCATGGGATGGAGTTGTGTCTGAATTCAAGAAAAGCTGATGAAAGGGTCTGCCATTTATGAGTGATGAAGGTTATGTGTTTAGTATTGGTTGTCTGGGCATATGGGGTGTTTAGCAAGGTTAATGCATAGGTTAGGATGATATTTGGTGAAGTTTTTTTGTGTGTTTGGGCATTGGTAGGCGGACAATGATGGCGACAGTGTTAGAGCGGTAATGTTGTAATATTTTGTAAAATCAATATATGAAATCTAATTTGTAATCTATTCTAATATTGTGATGTATGACATAATATATTAATAAAATTTGAATATATTTAAATCTGGCAAGTTTAGAAAGAACAAAAAAATAAATTAAGTGTATGCTTGATAATTATGCATCTGCAACTTATTGACAATATCAATTTCTATCACCACAAAGCAAAAGTTGGCATAAAAATAAGAGGAAGCAGCAACACTATTAACACAAACAAGTTTATGGGCATAAATGTCAGCTTCCCTGTTAATATTAACAAAATAATTACATTGCCATATTGTTATTGGCAGTATATGGTATACTTCCAAATTACAAAATATGTTTTCTAAAGGACTATAATATATAAGCATTTTCAAATCAGTTCACCAAATATGACTGTACACAAATTTCATCCTATGGCAAAAAGAAATTAACACAAGAAGGCAAAATCAAAACATGTTCTATAATAGCCTATCACTAATTTGTCTTCTTCTTCTTTAATTTCTTCATATCTGCTTTCTCCAAATCACTAAGCAAAAGTTTTTTTTTCTTGGAGGCTGAAAAGGAAGTCTTATTGGCAATGAAACTTCATACCCATTTCCTCTTGGCTTTATGATCTTTGAACCTATAGGGACTGACTTGACTTCCTTGCATTTGTTCTTACATCCTTCTCACTTCCACTACAAGAATTTTGTGAAATAGCAATGGAAAAATAACAACAGGAATATTATAGAGGAGACTCTGCCGAAATTTCGGTAGAATTTAAGTAGTATATTTTGGCATTCGACTATATGAATAGTAAAGTTTAATAATTGCAGGATAGTTGGAAAAAAAATGCTTGATCTTTTAGCAATGATCTTAAGAGTAGTTTCAAGACAATTAAGTTATTATGCAGTATCATTGGAACTACGTTGTTCATTTCGATTGCGACATCTTATGTTCGGGATTATGTGATTATGAACGAATTACAGCTTTCAATTTAGTAGATGAGCTAGGGCTTCAAATTTCTATGGGGAATTCTTAATGTTGATTTTTTTTCCTTGATTCGTTATGCTGTGTTTAACGTTTCTTGGGATGGGCATTTGAAGCTAGGAAGCTCCCAATTAAAAGCTTTAAGGATTGCTTGGTTAATAATTTGATTTTAGGTTTGTTTCCCAGACGGTTGGTCTCTGCGGTGAAGCAAATCAATCCCCCCTTTCTTAATTTTCTGCTTATATTTCCTTGTACACGTCTGTTGTTTGGGCATTATCCTTTTCATATTTTGATTTGTTTGAAATATTATTTTAGAACATACTATTTCTGAGGCCAACATTGCCACTGATTTCTTTGTTAATTGTAAAGTAGCTGTTGTTAATTATGCTTCTATATGGCATTCTTTTACAGCGTTGTAAGATTGCTGAAGGTCAGAGGTATTCAAAAAAACTGAATGAGAGACAAGTAACTGCCCTGCTAAAGGCAACCTGTCAGCGCCCTCATGAACGGGAACGAAGCATCAAACAGGTGTTGCCATGTCTTTTACATCTTTATATGTTCTTTTTTAATAAATATGATGTTAAGTTTCTATGCCTTCTTTTTAATCATGTAGTTAATTTTCATATTGTTAATAATTCTGATGTTAAATTTCTATGCCTGCTTTTTAATCATGTAGTTAATTTTATAACGTTTTGCTCTTGCAGATAGTTAAGAAGAACGGTTTTAACGATGATGTCCTTGTAGGTAATGAGTTTGGTATGTGAGTGAACGAAGAACTGACCCTTGTAGCATTTGTAATATGTCGTTATTTGTATTGAATTTATATTGTGTTTGTGACAGTTTTACTAGTTTTTACTTTACAGTGATGTTATACTGAATTCACTTTTGTGATATTTTTTTGGATTTTTATTTTATAATATTATAATATATTTTCAGGATTTTAATTATTGTTTATTACAATTTTTATATGAGATTATATTATGGATAAGCATACATTATTAATATATACAGGATTTGAATTATATTAATTTAAAAAATAATTTTTTTCACTGTTATAAATAGCAACGGAACTATACTTTCCAAAATAGCAACGGAATTGATATTCCGTTGCTATTTTTAGCAACGGAATTATTATTCCGTTGCTAATTGTAGTATATTTATTTAAAAATATAATTCTTATACATTCCGTTGCTAAAAATAGCAACGGAAAAGAAATTCTGTTGCTAAAAATAGCAACGGAATATCTTTTCCGTTGCTATTATTAGCAACGGGACTGCTTTCCGTTGCTACGTGAATTATAATTATTTTAATAAAATACGAAAAATAGCAATGGAATACTTATTCCGTTGCTATTTTTAGCAACAGAAAATAGCAACGGAAAACAGATTCCGTTGCTACTTTTTTAGCAACGGAAAGATTTTTCGTTGCTAAATTTAGCAACGGAAGTCAATTTCGTTGCTAAATTTAGCGTCAGCCGAAATTGCAACGGATTTTTCCGTTGCTAATTTTGATTAGCAACGGAAAATTAGCAAATTCCGTTACTATTTTCCGTTGCTATTTCCTAATTTTCTTATAGTGTTCGAATTGGAAACTTTTTATTAAGATTAGCATCATGATTAGGCATTACAGGTTCTGGGTCTTCATCTTCACTAGTGTGATGATCATCTCCATATGAACTGACAATATAGCTATCTGCATGTCCGGACTACATTATATATATTGATAATTCATCATCAATATTAATCATAAATTCAATCAATAATGAATTAAACAAAAACTGCAGCAACAATTCATACTTACATTGTAAATTATTCTGCCATTTTCATCATAGAAAATCCCATGTCCTTTTTCCTTTCTTGAATCATTTGATCTTTGACTTGAATGCCGCATCCTATGCTTTAAGATAGAATTAGGTGGTCTGACCCCATCTAGTTGTACCTCATTAACTAACTCATCAGGAGACATATGGCTGGCTTGGTCATGTGGTACAGGATTCTCAGTTGATAAAGGATTCTCAATTGGTACAGCCTGAGTTAATTCATCTTCAAACGAAGTCTCATCTTGCAAAGTTGGTTGACCAATGTCCTGCAAGATATTAATTGAGTAATAATGTAATTTTTATTTATAAATATAAATGTAAAAAAGTTAGATTATATAACTTTGGCTAAAGGTGCATTTTTACCCCTGTCGTTTGCCAAAATAGACAAATTTGCCCCTAACATTTATTTTGAGGCAAATTCGCCCTTAACATTTGTAAAATAGGAGATTTTTACCTCTACCGTTAATTACTGCTAACTTTGACCGTTAATACGTTTGTTGACTGTTAGTGGGACACGTGTTATGCATACATTGGACATGTGGATCAAACGTTTGGGTGCCAAAGGTATAGTTTTGCCCCTAACGTTTTTTCAAACGTGCAAATTTGGCCCTAACATTTGTAAAATAGGAGATTTTTATCCATGTTGTCAATTACCGGTAACTTTGACCGTTAATAAGTTAGTTGACCGCTAACGGCATGGACAAAAATCTCTAATTTTACAAATATTAGGGATAAATTTACACCAAAATAAACGTTGAGGGTAAATTTGCCTATTTTGGCGAACGATAAGGGCAAAAATACACTTTTGGCCTATAACTTTTTACAACTTCTTTTGTTGTGTCCTAGCTTCCTACATCTTCCACGTGTCTGTCTTTTTCCTTTTATAACATGCCTCTAGATTACGGGTTCCTCCACTTGCTTGTGAATCATTGGTTGACATGCTCTTTTTCTGTTCACTTTTGTCTTTTTTCCTCGACTTGTTGGGTGTGCCAGGCATTTTTGGTATAGGTGATGGCTCAATACTTTTTAACCTGTCAACTCTCCAAAATTTTCTACCCCTAACTAGCTGCATCTTATGGGAATAAGTTGTTGCATATGTCTGCTTATGATAGTAAGCAGAAATATGTGCAACTGGATCTTCCCCTTTGTGATAAAAAGTAACAATGTCATGGGTGCATGGAATGCCCATCAAGTCCCATGTCCTGCAAGTGCACATCTTCTTATCCAACCAAATGCTATGCATGTCATCTCCTTCACTGACCTCATATGTTGCTTCTCCATTCCATTGCACTCTACAACCAGAAGCAATATCTGCCAATCCTCAAATAATTCCATACATTGAGGGATGTAATCATTAATCCAACTGCTCAAGTACTTTTCATTCTCCACCAATAAATTCATGATCTTTATTATGATTTCATCATTCATTCGAACAATTGGTTTGAACTTTGTAGACAATATCCATGAGTTGAAAGTCTCGGAAATGTTATTGTCTACCATGGCAGCTTTGCACCTACTGCTAAAAATGCTCTACACCACGCTGGTAGAGCATAACTAACAACATCCTTGGCAACCTTCTTCCTAAGCTCTCAAATGTGTTTCAAACTGTCATGAAACTCCTCCTCATATGTACTCCAAGCACAAATCCAAAATCTTCTCCTCAACTCTTCTCCTATCCACTTCTTACTCCAATTAGCAACACTGCCTGTGTTCAGCCATAGGAAGGATGGACAAGACTGTTGGTATTAGTCCCTACAAACAATGCCAAAAGTAATTCAAATTAAAATTCCTGATATGTTAAAAAAGTAAATACAGAAAATAAAATTGTTGTTAGAGAAAATAAAAATAAAATTAAAAATAAAATTAAATACAACATACAAATGTGACTAAGAAATATATATCATACAGATAGAGAAATGCATAAATAATTAAGTAAATGTGTTACAGCAACAATTAACAATATACGAAAGATTGAGGCTTAAGTGTGGAATCAGTCTCTATGTTAGTTTTGATTTGCTTGTGAGTTGTGCTCATTGTTTCATGTTTGAGGAATTTTCACTTTATATACCATGTGTTATCAGTATGCCACTTTCCTATATATAAATATATATATACATATATATGTATGTATATATATATACATACATATGTATGTATATATATATACATACATATGTATGTATATATACATACATATGTGTATATACATACATATATACATACATATGTGTATATACATACATATATATATATATATATATATATATATATATATATATATGTGTGTGTGTGTGTGTGTGTGTGTGTGTGTGTGTGTGTGTGTGTGTGTGTGTGTGTGTGTTTTAAAAATAAGAAGAAATTCTAATATAGCTTTATAAGTAAAATAATCCATATAATAATAAAGATATCACTTAAATAACTATTGCCAACCATAAACATAAGTCTATTTTCAATAGAATGGTCAGAATTAAATTGCCATGAATAAAATTGCTGTTGAGAAAATTAATTTTATATAAATATGTATTAAATCTAACCTTTTTGCATATCACTCATCAGTGTCAGTCGTGATCCATCTCCGAAGTCAAGTTCTTGTACCATTCTCCTTGTAAACCAACTTCAGTTATGCTTGTTCGCTTTACTGACAATAGCAAAGGCAATAGGGTACATGCAGTTCATTCCATCAATGCCAATTGCACTTAATAGCAAAGGAGGTATGGAGAAAAAAAATGACGGTGAAACACATAGCAGTAGAAATGAGATCGAGAGACAACCAAGTATGCTTATTAGCGATAGAGGAATGGCGAAAACAAAAAGAAAATAGTGCAAAAATAAAGGGAGAGAGAAAGGAGACTGGATGAGGAGAAAGGAGGCTAATCACCAGATGGAGGATGGAAAATGGAGGTAGATTATCGATGGAGGTAGAATAACAATTTCGATTGAGAACTAGGGAGAGAGTAAGGAGAGCAGCTGAAGAAGAGAAGGTGAAAAAAAACTCATTGCGCTTGTGTTCCACACGCTCTAGACAACTAGCAGCTGATGTGTCCAATCATATTGTGACACGTTTCACGCAAATGCCACATAATTAATCAACTAACGCATGACTTGTTAATTTTAAAACCAACTGACGGTAGGGTAAAATTGCATCATTTTATATACATTACTCCAAACAAAACGTTAGGGGCACTTTACCTAAAAGAAAATAGGAGAAAAATGGATACAGAGAGGTACAAAAATTAATTGAATACTGAGATTAAATAGACATCAATTATTGAAATCAATTATTCCTGTCGGAGACAGACAACAATTTGACTTTAATAATTGAAATCAATTATTCATATTATTCATATCTGAAGCAATATTCATTAAGCAGTAGGCTTCTCTCAAAAATTCTTCTGTCCATATTTTAGCAGAACGGAATCAAAGATGAATAGAAATTCTTCAGAAGATACAACAAGCAAGAGGTAAATAATAAATATTAACAGCAGCTGATAAATTCAATTAACAAAAGTCTACAAATTTAATTCCAGAGTATTTTGATCTTATTACAGGCTAGAAGGAAAAGTGGCAGTGATAACTGGAGGAGCTAGTGGTATAGGAGCATGTACAGCAAAATTATTCGTTAAAAATGGAGCCAAAGTGATTATTGCCGATGTCCAAGACGATCTTGGCCGTTCTCTTTGCAAAGAAATTGGATCATCAGAAGATATAATCACATTTGTTCACTGTGATGTAACATCTGATTCTGATGTGAAAAACGCGGTGGATTTGGCAGTTTCCAATTATGGAAAGCTTGACATAATGTTCAGTAATGCTGCTATTGTAGGAACTAGTTTAATTCCGAGCGTTTTGGGGACAGAAAATGAGGATTTCAAAAGGGTTTTTGAAGTAAATGCGTTTGGTAGTTTCTTAGCAGCCAAACATGCTGCTAGAGTTATGATTCCTGCAAAAATAGGTTGCATTCTTTTCACTACTAGTGTTTCAGGTGACATTGCTATACCTGGATCCCATGCTTATGTTACTTCAAAGCATGCAATCAAAGGTTTGGCCATGAATTTGTGTGCTGAATTGGGGCAATTTGGGATTCGAGTGAATTGTATTTCTCCATTTGCAGTTGTGACCCCATTGTCAAAGAAAGCTTTCGGAATGAAAGATTTAGATGATGAGATAGCTAAGAAGAAGTTTGGCGATGCTATTTATCCTGGTGCTAACTTGAAAGGGGCCATATCAGAAGCTGAGGATATTGCTCAGGCAGCTATTTATTTGGCAAGTGACGAGTCTAAGTATGTGAGTGGGCTGAATCTTGTTGTTGATGGAGGTTACAGTGTCACTAATCCTTCCATTGCTGTTGCATTGCAAACCTTATTTTCTTCTTCATGAGCTGATTTATTAATTTTAATTATATCTCCTTTAATAGAAAAGCTTCCATGTATTACTTTGATGGGATAAATAATGTTTCGTTGATCAGCAGGGTAGAATTGTTGTATTTGGATTTATTGGCATCTAGTTGTTGATCCTTGTGTTGTACTCTGATTTGATCTGGCTTGGTACACATGAGATTCTTCTGGTGGACATTTGTTCAACCCGTTGCAGCAGCGTGCTTGTAAACATGTAGTAGCAGCAGCTTCAGCTGGTGAATATCAGTTTTTCTGTATTAGCCCCCTCAAGCTGGGGAGTGAAAATACTGTTAACTCGTATAGGTAGAGGCAAAATGAATGGATTGTGGAGGTTCAGTAAAAAAAGTCAGCCAACTGATTTGAAGAAGAAACAGACATTAAATGTAGGCTACCAGCCTCAATTAATTTTTTCCCCAACAACATGACAATCTATTTCCATGTTTTCTATCTCACTACTTTTTAAATTTAAAAAAGAAAATTAATGTTCACATGGGCTTCACTAGTTTTACGCTATCAAGCCCGTACAGTTTATCCAAAAAAAAGCCCGCGGTTAAAGATTTAAGAGCAAAATGCTTTATAAAATCTCAATTATTCTCGCACTGCTGTGGTGCACAATCCTTAATTTACGTACTTGAATAAGAAAATATTTTATTTTCAATCCAGCTGTGAAGTGGTGTGATTCTCATTTTTCAAATCTGTAGTCTATTCTGTCACAAGTTGCTTTCCAATATTTCAAGTAAATCTTTTTGTGGACACGTCAGTTTCAAATCAAATCAAGATTTTATTAAATTAAATATTTATTCGCTTAAACATTTTTTAAGCAATGCCCGTGACAAAATCTTGTCATTACGTTACTTTTTTTATTATTTTTTTATGGTGTTTATTACTGTTCAGTAACAAAATGGATACATTTTTATTATATAAATAAATTTATAAGTAAATGGTCAAATTTATCTTTAAAATATCGCACATATTTTACATTTGTTATTTGTTATATTTTGGATTAAAATTGCCTCTGAAATTTTAAAAATAGTACCTATCTTATCTTAATACTAAATAATTAGTAACTTTATATGACAAGCAGATGATTGAATATTATAACATGTCTCTTTCTCATATATTGTCACCGCCCAACGGCTCATAGAAATTAATTGCTTTGGAAGACTAAAAAAATTATTTGAATACTAAGATTAAAAAATTTGGTAGCTTCATCTTAACAACAAATGCATATTATTTCTGACAACTTAACTTTATTTATTGAAATCAATTATTCAAATTATTCATATCTGAAGCAATATTCATCAAGCTGTAGGCTTCTCTCAAAAATTGTTCTGTCCACAGAACGGAATCAAAGATGAGTAGAAATTCTTCACAAGATACAATAAGCAAGAGGTGAATAATAAATATTAACAGCAGCTGATAAATTCAATTGAAAAAAAAAAGTCTACAAATTTAATTCAATAATTTTTTGATCTTTTTACAGGCTAGAAGGAAAAGTGGCAGTGATAACTGGCGGAGCTAGTGGTATAGGAGCCTGCACAGCAAAATTATTCCTTGAAAATGGAGCCAAGGTGATTATTGCCGATGTCCAAGACGATCTTGGCAATTCTCTTTGCAAAGAAATTGGATCGAAAGAAGATATAATCACCTTTGTTCACTGTGATGTAACATCTGATTCTGATGTGAAAAACGCGGTGGATTTGGCAGTTTCCAAGTATGGAAAGCTTGACATAATGTTCAGTAATGCTGCTATTGGAGGAACTAGTTTAATTCCAAGCGTTTTGGGCACAGAAAATGATGATTTCAAAAGGGTTTTTGAAGTAAATACGTTTGGTGGTTTTTTAGCAGCCAAACATGCTGCTAGAGTTATGATTCCTGCAAAAAAAGGTTGTATTCTTTTCACTACTAGTGCTTCAGTTGACATTTCTTTACCTGGACCCGTTGCTTATGTTACTTCAAAACATGCAATCAAAGGTAATTTGGCAATGAATTTGTGTGCTGAATTGGGGCAATTTGGGATTCGAGTGAATTGTATTTCTCCATTTATGGTTGTGACCCCATTGTCAAAGAAAGCTTTCGGAATGAAAGATTTAAGTGATGAGATAGCTAAGAAGAAGATTGGCGATGCTATTTATCCTGCTGCTAACTTGAAAGAGGCCATATCAGAAGCTGAGGATATTGCTCAGGCAGCTGTTTATTTGGCAAGTGATGAGTCTAAGTATGTGAGTGGGCTGAATCTTGTTGTTGATGGAGGTTACAGTGTCACCAATCCTTCCATTGCTGCTGCATTGCAAACCTTAACTTCTTCTCCGTGAGCTGATTGACTAATTTTAATTATATCTTCTTTAATAGAAAAGCTCCCACGTATTACTTTGATGGGTTAAATAATGTTTCATTGATCAGCTGGGTGTAATTGTTGTATTTGGATTTAATGGCATCTAGTTGTTGATCCATGTGTTGTACTCTGATTTTTCATTTGTCACTCCTATGAATTCTATTATACCGTTTCAATTCCTCAAACTTTGTTAACCTTTTATATTGAATTTTGGTGATTTTGAATTACAATCCAACGCTAATACTCGCGGTGTGACTCGAACAGGAGAAACAATGGAAATATGTGAACTTGGTAAAAACTACATCTATTATGTTTTCTATTTATAAAAGCCCATTTCAATTTGCCTCAGTTCGTTTGGAAAACATTTAACAGTGTTTGGTAATTTGGGGATTCATCTCAAATTCATAGTATATCCAAGCAGGCAGATTCAGGATTAAACATTACGGGGAACAAACTTTCAATAAATAATTTTTTTTTCTTTAAAAATAAAATAATTTACAATTTACCTTAAAGTATTTCAATAAAATAACAATGTAATACTTAACATATAGAAATAAAGGCCAAATTTGCCCCTTAAGTAATAAAAATAATATAAATTTGATATTAAATTTTGATTTTTTTTTTAAAAAAAAAATGCCTCTATAGTATTTAGAATGGTTCAAATTTGCATTTATTCAATAATTTGAATGGCGTATGTGGACATGTCAAAATTAACCCAAACCCAATAACTCACCCAAATACACTAAAAAAAAATTGACCCAAACCCAACCCAACTAAAAAATTGACCCATTTAAACCCAACCAAAATCTAATCATATAAAATACAACCCATTTGGGTCATTTTTCCTAAACTCAATGGGTGTTTGTTCTTTTTTTTTCATTATTTCTTGAATATTAAAAATTTTTGCCTTAATTAACAAGATTTTTTTGCTTAAGGTGTCCCACAGTATAATTTTCAATGCTTTGAATGTTAATATGAGTAATTTTCTCATATGTGCAATCAATTAAAATATATATACTCAAAATATTAAATATGGTTGTAGGAGTAATATTTACATTCTAATTGAAATCAGGGGTGAGCAAAAAATCCGATAGACTCGGTTAACCGAAAAAAATCCGAAACCGAACCGATGGACTGGTTAACCGATTGTAATGGACTGGTTAATGGTTAGTATTTTGAAAAAATCGATATTAATGAACTGGTTAATGGTTTTTGACTCATGTGACTGGTTAACCGAACCGAAACCGAATTTTTAGTTAATTTATTAATTTTTTAATAATTTATAACAATTTATCCTAATTAAAAGTAATCATGTAATTTTTTTTATTATACTAATTATTTTAAAGTTTTTAAGTCTTTATAATTGGCTATTAGTAAGTATAATAATTTATCTAATTAAAAGTGATTATGAACCGGTTAATATATTTACTTATTAAATATTAATTTTTAAAAATAAATTTGCTTATATCCACCAAATATTTTTATTTTAACAACAATAATGTTATATTATAGTGAAAAAATTTTAATTTTTAAGTATCTTGAACATTTTAATTTTATTTATGAATATATTTATAATTATAGTGGTTAACCGAAAAATATTGGGTAACCGATCCGAAAATCCGAAACCAATGAACTGGTTAATGGACTGTAATTTTAAAAAACCGATATTAATAGACTGTTTAATGGACTGAAACTAATGGACCGGTTAGCCGACCATGCTCACCCCTAATTACCATTTTACTCTACATAGATATGAGTTATATTATGCCTTAATTATTAAGATTGTCCATTTGTAAATAATGATGAGTGATAAATTAGTATTGAATTATTGTTTTATTGTTTTGCATCGTGTTTGTGTAATTTTTTATTGTATATTAATTGATATTAAATTTTAATGAGTTCTATTTTTATTTGTAATTTTAAATCTTAAATTTTTATAATTTATATTTTAATTTTATGAATTTAAGTTTTTTTACGAAGTATAAGATAATTATATGCATTTATTTCTTTTTAATAGTTAACCGATTGTTATTAGAATAAACTTGAACTCTAATTTTGAAAAACAAATGTTATTGGTCCGCATTTAAAAAAAATAGACAACGAATTGATTAATCATTTTATGTCTAACTCTATTTTAAAAAAGAAATAAAGGTAAGGATATAGAGTAAATTGTTATTCTATTTTTTTTTCTTTTTACTTTAATTTCTCCCCTTATTTATTGTAAAAGAAATTGTTTAATTTACTCTTACACTGAATTCATCTTGATTCCATCCAACCAAACAAACAGTTAAGCTACCAACTTTTCTGCTAATCTTAGTATTCAAATTTGACTAGCTTAATTTTCCTGATAAAGCCATTTCTGGCTTTATCGTGAGGCGTATCGGGTTCTGTATGATATTATCCGCTTTGAGCCGAAACCCTAATGGTTTTGTTTCTGGAGTTTTGCCCCAAAAGGCCTCATACAGGGGGAAGGTGTCCTTGGCTCTTAGAAAGTCCAATTTCAAGCCATCCCCAGCCGATGTGGGATTCATGATAGCATTGCTATCACTATTCTCCCTCCCGAGAGAGGGCTACGGCGCTAGCCGCTTACGGGACTGGCCGCTTGTCGGGACTGGCCGCTTTGGGCGCTGGCCTCGACTCTCCACGAAAGCACCAAATGATAAAACCATTTCTGACTTTATCTGGAGGCGTATCGGGCTATGTATGATATTGTCCGTTTTGGGCCGGAACCCTCGCGACTTTGTTTCTGGGTTTTTGCCCCAAAAGGCCTCATACAGGGTGAAGGTGTCCTTAGCCCTTATAAGGTCAAATTTCAAGCCATTCCCAGCAGATATGGGATTCAGTGATAGTAGTGATAGCAATGCTATATCATGAATCCCAAATCGGCTGGGAATGGCTTGAAATTGGACCTTATAAGAGCCAAGGACACCTTCCTCCTGTATGAGGCCTTTTGGGGCAAAGCTCCACAAACAACACCGTGAGGGCTCCAGCTCAAAGCGGACAATATCATACAGACCCCGATACGCCTCCCGATAAAGTCATAAATGACTTTATCAAATTTTATCAAATTGGCCCTGGCCAGTGGCCAATTTGTCTAATCTCATTATTCAAATTTTACTAGCTTAATTACTTTTCCTAATCTCAAGATACCGTGCCAATTTTTCAAATCTCAGTATTCAAATTTGGATGGACGATAGATTATTTTTGTTAAGGTGTGTAGATGTCATTTGTAATATAATTGTTTAATTAGATATTTTTGCCAACTACAAAAAAAAAAAAAAAAAAAAAAAAAATTTAAAATAAAAATTATGTATTTTTCTTAAAAAAAAATGGTAGGATACCTTAATAATTAACTAGCAACATCTTATCAAAGACGTTGCTCTACGTTCAAATAAAGAAAAATCAAACACAATCTGAACACGTAGACAAATAACAACAAATGCAAATTATTCCTGACAAAGACAGACAACAACTTAACTTTATCTATTGAAATCAATTATTCAAATATCTGAAGCAGTATTCATTAACTAAAATTTGTTCAATTTTTTCTGTCCATATTGTAGGAGATCAGAATCAAAGATGAGTAGAAATTCTTCAGAAGATGCAACAAGCAAGAGGTAAATAATAAATATTAACAGCAGCTGATAAATTTAATTAACAAAAGTTTACAAATTTAATTCCATAATGTTTTGATCTTTTTACAGGCTAGAAGGAAAAGTGGCAGTGATAACTGGCGGAGCTAGTGGTATAGGAGCATGTACAGCAAAATTATTCGTTAAAAATGGAGCCAAAGTGATTATTGCCGATGTCCAAGACGATCTTGGCCATTCTCTTTGTAAAGAAATTGGATCATTAGAAGATATAATCACCTTTGTTCACTGTGATGTAACATCTGATTCTGATGTTAAAAAGGCGGTCGATTTGGCAGTTTCCAAGTATGGAAAACTTGACATAATGTTCAGTAATGCTGCTATTGTAGGAACTAGTTTAATTCCAAGCGTTTTGGGCACAGAAAATGATGATTTCAAAAGGGTTTTTGAAGTAAATGCGTTTGGTAGTTTCTTAGCAGCCAAACATGCTGCTAGAGTTATGATTCCTGCTAAAAAAGGTTGCATTCTTTTCACTACTAGCGTTTCAGGTGAGATTGCTATACCTGGGCCCCATGCTTATGTTACTTCAAAACACGCCATCAAAGGTTTGGCCATGAATTTGTGTGCTGAATTGGGGCAATTTGGGATTAGAGTGAATTGTATTTCTCCATTTACAGTTGCGACCCCATTGGCAAAGACATTCTGGGGAATGAAAGATTTAGATGATGAGATAATTAAAAAGAAGATTGGCGATGCTATTTATCCTGGTGCTAACTTGAAAGAGGCCATATCAGAAGCGGAGGATATTGCTCAGGCAGCTATTTATTTGGCAAGTGATGAGTCTAAGTATGTGAGTGGGCTGAATCTTGTTGTTGATGGAGGTTACAGTGTCACTAATCCTTCCATTGCTGCTGCATTGCAAACCTTAACTTCTTCTTCATGAGCTGATTTTAATTTTAATTATATCTCCTTTAATAGAAAAGCTTCCATATATTACTTTGATGGTATAAATAATGTTTCATTTGGCAATAAATTAAAATAAAAAACTAATATCATTGTTTTTGCTTCATTTTTTGATAATGAATCCAAATTCCACTAGAGAATCCAAAACCCTATGTGAGATGAGAAGCAAGCGAAACCCTTTTTTTATTTACTCCCCGCAATTATTATTATTATTATTATTATTTTATTTATTTATTCTCTTTTCTCTCCATTTTGAAGTAGAGATAGATTAAAAAAAAATGGTTAAATCGACGTTTAAAATCGAATTCAAATCGATATACATAGTTAATCCGTTAGATTGGATGCAAATTTTAATTCTTAAAAATTATGATTAAAAGACTTGAATTTATTAAATTTTTATTTAATGTTAAAAAAACAAGTGATTAACAGCTAATGGGTTCTTATATATAATTTTTCATTATATAAATATATGTTTCATAAGAGCAATATTAACATTTTAATTGAAATTACGATTTTACTCTATACAAATATGAGTATTTTTATGCCTTAATTATTAAGATCATCCACTTGTAAATAATGATGAGTGGTAATTTAGTGTTTAATTATTATTTTGTTTCTTGCACAGTGTTTGTGTAATTTTTTTTTATTGTATTTAATGAGTACTATTTTTATTTGTAATTTTGTATTTAAAATTTCTATAATTTATATTTTAATTTTATGGATACAAAGTTTTTATGAAGCATAAGATAATTATATATATTTAATTTTTTTAACAGTTAACCGATTGTTGATGCAATTAATTTGAATATTAATTTTGAAAAACTGATATTAATGGTATGCGCTTAAAAAATAAAAATGGACAATGAATTGAGTAATCATTTCATGTCCACCTTTACTTTAAAAAGAAATAAAAGTAAGGATACAGAGGAAATGGTTATTTTTTTTTTTCTTTTTACTTTAATTTCTCCCCTTATTTATTGTAAAAGAAATTGTTTAATTTACTCCTACACTCAATTCATCCCGATTCCATCCAACACAACAAACAGTTAAGCTACCAACTTTTCTGCTAATCTTAGTATTCAAGGTGCCCTGAACAGTGGCCAATTTTTCTAACTTCATTATTCAAATTTTACTAGAACGATTACTTTTCCTAATCTCAAGATACCGTGCCAATTTTTCAAATCTCATTATTCAAATTTTACTATCTTAATTACTTTTCCTAATCTCTAGATACTGTGCCAGTTTTTCAAATCTATGTATTCAAATTTGACTAGCTTAACTAATTTAATTATCTTAATTTAATTTCATAATCTCTTGGTATTCTATCAATTTTTCTAATCACAGTATTCAAAATACTGAGATTAAAAAATGAAACATACAAAAAATATATCTATAATTATAGCAAAATTTTTAATTACATACATCAGCTTTACGAATGATGTTTTACACATCTAAAATTGACAAAAAAAAAACAATGTATTATTCAACTGAATGTGGCAATATATACATATTACCGCCGTTTGCATTCAAAAAAAAAATACACGTTACCGCCGATATATATATATATATATTAATTTTTATTTTATTTTAATCTTATTAAAAATTAAAATTGACTGAAATGAAATAAAAAAAAAAGAAAATAAATAATTCATAAAATTTTGACTTCACTCATCCAAAATTCTAATTATGTCCCTGAACTCATTGAATTCTTTTAGCATATACATTTTCTTTATTAAATTCACGTGAGTTTTCACAAAAGTTTGCATATTACTCTAAAACTATAAGTAACAAAGAAAATACACATAAAAAAATTGGAAAGAGTAATAGTATGTTTTTATTAACATTGGAGGACAATATATGTATATTTTTAAGTTGGGATAGATATTAAATTATTAACATTGGAGGACAACGTACCATAAATTTGTATGATTAGATATTTTTATCAATTTCATATGTGTTTTTATGTATTTTTCTAAAAAAAAATTAGGATACCTTAATTGACTAGCATCATTTTATCAAAGACACCGCCCTACCTTCAAAAAAAAAAAGAAAAAGAAAAATAAGCATAATAATAATAAAAATCAAACACAATCTGATTGCGTGGAACAAATAACAACAAATGCAAATTATTCCTGACAGAGACAGACAACAATTTAACTTTATTTATTGAAATCAATTATTCATATTATTCATATCTGAAGCAATATTCAATAAGCAGTAGGCTTCTCTCAAAAATTGTTCTCTCCAAATTTTAGCAGAACGGAACCAAAGATGAGTAGAAATTCTTCAGAAGATACAACAAGCAAGAGGTAAATAATAAATATTAACAGCAGCTGATAAATTCAATTAACAAAAGTTTGCAAATTTAATTCCATAATGTTTTGATCTTTTTACAGGCTAGAAGGAAAAGTGGCAGTGATAATTGGCGGAGCTAGTGGTATAGGAGCATGTACAGCAAAATTATTCGTTAAAAATGGAGCCAAAGTGATTATTGCCGATGTTCAAGACGATCTTGGCCATTCTCTTTGCGAAGAAATTGGATCATCACAAGATATAATCACCTTTGTTCATTGTGATGTAACATCTGATTTCGATGTGAGCAACGCGGTCGATTTGGCAGTTTCCAAGTACGGAAAGCTTGACATAATGTTCAGTAATGCTGCTATTGGAGGAACTAGTCCAACTCCAAGCGTTTTGGGGACAGAAAATGATGATTTCAAAAGGGTTTTTGAAGTCAATACGTTTGGTGGTTTCTTAGCCGCCAAACATGCTGCTAGAGTTATGATTCCTGCAAAAAAAGGTTGTATTCTTTTCACTACTAGTGCTTCAGTTGACATTGCTATACCCGGACCCCTTGCTTATGTTACTTCGAAACATGCAATCAAAGGTTTGGCTATGAATTTGTGTGCTGAATTGGGGCAATTTGGGATTCGAGTGAATTGTATTTCTCCATTTGTAGTTGTGACCCCATTGTCAAAGAAAGCTTTCGGAATGAAAGATTTAGATGATGAGATAGCTAAGAAGAAGGTTTTCCATGTTATTAATCCTGGTGCTAACTTGAAAGAGGCCATATCAGAAGCTGAGGATGTTGCTCAGGCAGCTATTTATTTGGCAAGTGATGAGTCTAAGTATGTGAGTGGGCTGAATCTTGTTGTTGATGGAGGTTACAGTGTCACTAATCCTTCCATTGCTGTTGCATTGCAAACCTTAGCTTCTTCTTCATGAGCTGATTTAATAATTTTAATTATATCTTCTTTAATAGAAAAGCTTCCATGTATTACTTTGATGGTATAAATAATGTTTCGTTGATCAGCTGGGTATAATTGTTGTACTCTGATTTTCATTTGGCAATAAATTAAGAAAAAACAATAATAATATCATTGTTTTTGCTTCATTTTTTTGATAATGAATCCAAATTCCACTTGAGAATCCAAAACCCTCTTTGAGATGAGAGCAAGCGAAACCATTTTCTTAATAATCTTATAAGCTCTATGCCCACTAATACGAGTCTCCATCAATTTTTGGATTCACATTCTCCTTAAACCCGCTAGAATTATGCATAGATTTCATCTTCACTTGCATCCAGGGACCAAATGGCTTTTAATTGGAGGAGCCGGAAAATTATGGTTCTGAAGATTGTTTATTGCCAGTGGATTCAGAACTTGCCTGTTCTTGATCCTTCATGAGATAGCTCTGAACCTCTCCTTGACATCACCAAAACAAACATGAGCGTAACAAATTTGTGGTAGACCTTTATATTCAACGCAAAGATCTAAGCCATCAATTGTGATTTCATAGATTAAAGGTAGATTAAAGGTATACTCACATCCATATTCACGACAACTCTAGCAAACTTTGCCTTAGCAAAGGAGTCAGTGCAATAATCAACTCTAATAATCAGCCATATAGTTTTCACTAGGCTTTTTTTGTACAGCTCAATAGGAAATTCAAGAATTCTGATCCAAACGACCATTGGTGTGGGAAAGTTCTGCCTCGCAAGGGGACCATGGCTGAATAGTAAGCAATGTTATTGAAACCGGACCGGATAGAAAACCAGCAAGGCTAAGGGTTCGTGGTTCGAACGGGTTCAACCGAGTTTTTTCTATTTTTTAAAATATTATTAATTAGTATAATTTTTATAAATACTACCGTATAAACATTCAAACAAAAAAAAATCTATCAAAACATTTAATATATGCCACAAATATACTAATAATAAGTTACAAAACATATTAAATATTCACCAAAAATAAGTTTTAAACATTCAAACAATTCATTTTACATTATACATATTTTCAAAAAAAAAAAGTCATTTTCATCACTCATCATCATCGTCATTCTCATTATCATTGTCGCCATCTCCATCACTATTACCAATACCCCTGTTACAAAATAAATAACCAACTCACTCACACTTTTAACATTTTGAGTCTAACTGCTACACCTCTTTTCTTTTCTTATTGTATTGATCAGAATTGAACAAATTAACATCATTAATTTTCATTGCACTGCACACCCTACACATTTTGCATTATTTCTTTTTCTTATACCCACACTTTCACCTTTTATTTTTTTAAAAAAAAAATATTACTTGATTAGGTATTTTTCTGTTAAAATATTTTATTTTATGAGTTTTAATTTAAAAATTAAATAATTCTATAACTGTAAGTGAAATTAAAAAAAGAAAGATAGAAAATTATTTTTAAATTCACTAACTTTAATAATTTATTCAATTTTTATTCTATTGTATTTTACTGAATTATTAAACTATTATATTATTTTCATTAAGTCCAAACGTGATTAAATAGTAAAAGAATCAATTATTTGCTAAATAAAATTTATTAGATTATTTTTTTTTTTTTTTTTTATGAAAAGAGCACTTATTTTATTAATTATTTTAAACTAAAAAGCATATAATAAAATATAACCTGGTTTTGTCCGGTTTTTTCAGTCTGGTTTTATGTAGTTGAACCAACCTATTCGCGGTTAAACCGGTTCAACCGACCGGTCCGGTTTCAATAACATTGATAGTAAGATACCAAAAATCATCCATCGTCCTTAAGTAAGAATTCTATTACACTCTTAGAAGAAAGGTTGGGCGTAGTGTTCAGAGAAGATTCAGAGGGCATCCCAGATTTGCATGGCTATAAAATAATATTTCTTTTTCTTTGAAGGTAGAGGCACTGTATTTGATAAGATGAACTTAGTCAATTAAGCTACCCTACCAATTTTTCTAATCTCAGCATTCAAATTTGACTAGCTTAATTTTCGTAATCTCCTTGGTCAATCAAGGCAGCTGCCAATTTTTGTAATCTCATTAGTCAAATTTGAATACTGAGATGAAAAAATAACATCAAATGCATCTATATGATTGCTGACGACTTAAACTTATTTATTGAAACCAATTAGCCAAGTATCTGAAGCAATATTCAATAACCAGTGTAGGCTTCTATCAAAATCAAAGATGAGTAGAAATTCTTTAGAAGATACAACAAGCAAGAGGTAAATTAATTTTAACAGAAGTAGATAAATTCAATTATCAAAAATCTACAAAATTAATTTAATATTATCTTGAACTTTTACAGGCTAGAAGGAAAAGTGGCAGTGATAACTGGCGGAGCTAGTGGTATAGGAGCATGCACAGCAAAATTATTCGTTAAAAGTGGAGCCAAAGTGATTATTGCCGATGTCCAAGACGATCTAGGCCATTCTCTTTGCAAAGAAATTGGATCAAAAGAAGATATAATCACCTTTGTTCACTGTGATGTAACATCTGATTCTGATGTGAAAAACGCGGTGGATTTGGCAGTTTCCAAGTATGGAAAGCTTGACATAATGTTCAGTAATGCTGCTATTGGAGGAACTAGTTTAATTCCAAGCGTTTTGGGAACAGAAAATGATGATTTCAAAAGGGTTTTTGAAGTAAATGCGTTTGGTAGTTTCTTAGCAGCCAAACATGCTGCTAGAGTTATGATTCCTGCAAAAAAAGGTTGTATTATTTTCACCACAAGCGCTTCAGTTGACATTGCTATACCTGGACCCCATGCTTATGTTACTTCAAAACATGCAATCAAAGGTTTGGCCATGAATTTGTGTGCTGAATTGGGGCAGTTTGGGATTAGAGTGAATTGTATTTCTCCATTTGCAGTTGTGACTCCAGCGTTAAAGAAATCTTTTGGAATGCAAGATTTAGATGATGAGATAGCTAAGAAGAAGATTGGCGATGCTATTTATCCTGGTGCTAACTTGAAAGAGGCCATGTTAGAAGCTGAGGATATTGCTCAGGCAGCTATTTATTTGGCAAGTGATGAGTCTAAGTATGTGAGTGGGATGAATCTCGTTGTTGATGGAGGTTACAGCGTCACCAATCCTTCCATTTCTATTGGAATGCAAAGCTTATCTTTATCTTCTTGAGTCGTGTATTACTTTGATGGGATAAATAATGTTTCATAAATCAGCTGGGTATAATTTGTGTTTATTTTGAAAAAATGGCATCTAGTTGTGGATGCCTCTGTAGTACTCTGATCTTTAATTTCATTTGGCAATAAATTTTTATTCACCAAAAAAAATCATTGTTTTTGTTTAAATTTTTTGATAAATTCTGATTTAAAAATTTCTGTACTAATTTTAAGTTCTACGTTCGTTACGTGTATGTGGTAAAAACAGCTATAAACACATTTTATCGTTCTAATATTTCATAATGGTAATTTTCATATATTGTCTTTCAACTTTAAGCAGAGCAATTAGGTCATATAGGAGTTTGCAGATGTATTATTTATTTTTTTTGAAATTGAGAGAATTTGAGAATATATTACGTAATATTGAAAGACAGCATGAGAAAATTATCCTATTTTGTTGCGACAATATCATAAGTTTTTTGAAAACCTGTGCATTATAATTAATATTGCTGCCTTTTGATTGTTGAGTTTGAGGTAGCAATTGGGCTTGAAGATAAGTTTTTAGTCGGCCATTCAAGGGACTAATAATTGAAGCTGAATGTTTGTCTCTTAGTCTGAGAATTCAAACATTTGATAGACCATTCTCCTTTGAAAATCATTAATTTATCAAAACAAAATTATTAATTTGTTTTCTCTCAAAAGAAAAATTTTTAATTTGTTTAATATATATTACGCTCCCAAACCAATTAGCATTAGCTTACAGTGATACTAATTTCTTGCCTCATGACTGTGTAACGTCTAAAATTCCGACCCCAATAATAATAATATTTAATTGGAATTAGATGGTGGTGACTGAATTCTTGTTGATAGGCGGGCTCAACGTTATGTCTGATAAACCAATGAAGCAAAAAGGAATTGACTTGTTATGCATATGGGTGTACACGGTTCTAAATCTTTCTGTACCGAATCAAAATACCGAATAAAAAGATCCAGAATCGAATTGTATCGTTGACTTTTTTTACTAGAACTGAACCGAATTGTACTGTTGACTTTTTTATTAAAACCGAACCGAATTGTACTGGAACCGAATTGATAACCGTATTGAACCGTACTGAACTGTTCTGTACTGAATTGAACCGAAATAACCGATATTTATTAATTATTATATATAATATTAATAATTTATATATAAATATTATTTATAATTTCTATTATATCGTTAATATATAAATTTAACTTCATAATTATTTGTATTTTTTTGAAACTTTTATAATTATTTGTATTAAATATTTTAATGTATGAAATTAATATAATAAATAGTTAATAAATTAAAATAAATATTTTGATGAATAATAAGATAAATTTAATTATCATATATATATGAATGTGTAATTAAAATAATTTGTATTTAATTTAATTTAATTTACATTTAATGTTACTTAACTACTACATAACTTTTCATTTTGTACAGTATTTATATACACACACAAATATAAATATTATATTAATGAAATTTTACTAATTAATGTAATTATATGAGTATATAATCATCTTACTAAGTAATTTTATTTACTTTTAATATCACTCAACTAGTATTTATCTATTGTAAGTTAATAATTTAATTATATATAATTAAATAGTATATAATTACCTTACTAATTAACTTCATTTATTTTTACTATCACTCAACTAGTACTCATAAATATTTTTTGTACAATACCTATACGAATAATTGAGCACATAAATTAATAATATAATTATATATAATAATTATTATGTATAATAAAATTTACCAATTTAATTCATGTAATTATATAAATATATAATCATTTTACCAATTAATTTCATTTGTTTTTAGTATCACTCAACTAATACTTATCTATTTTTGACACAATACATATATATATATATATATGAGTAATTGAGTTGTAACTTAATAATTTAATTATATATAATTAAATTTTAATATTTCGTATTTAATTTAATTTAAATTTAATGTCACTCAACTATTACTTAATTTTTTTTGTACAAATATTTATATACACAATCATTTTACCAATTAATTTTATTTACTTCTAATGCTACTTTTACATTCACCCTTATAGTTATTAACTATAATATTAATTAATAATTTTTTAACTATTAACCCAAATTTAGTGAAATTGAGTATAATAATTGAATCAAGATAATATATATGGATGGATTCTAACCATATGATCAGTCGATACTGTATATATAATTACCTTATCAATTAATTTCATTTATATTTAGTATCACTCAATTAGTAATCATCTATTTTGACACAATATATATTTGAATAATTGGTTTGTTTTAATACTGTAATTATATATAATTGAATAATTTATTATATAATCATTCTATTAATTAATTTCATTTGATTTTAGTGTCATTCGACTAATACTCATCTATTTCTATCACAATACTTATATAAATATGTAAATTAAAAATAAAATTATAATTTATTTTATTTTTAGCGTTACTCAACTAATACTCATATGTATTTAGCACGATATTTATGTGAGTAATTGAAAATATATTTTAATAATATAATTATATACAATTATTATATTAATAAAATTTTATTAATTAATATATAATATAATTATATAAGTATATAATTATCTTATTAATTAAATATTTTTTAGAGCAAATTAAGAAAAAAATTTGAAAAATTTTAGTATAAATATTTCTTATTTTAAGTTTTGGAGGGAATTGAAATATTTGGAGGGAATCTAATACGGACGAGTTAGATTTTCAGTATTTGGAGCGAGTTGAACATGCCAATTATCATTAATTATTGTTTTTGTTATAATTTTTGCTACAGATTAACTATTAAGCCAAATTTAGTGAAATTGAGTATAATAACTGAGCTAATATAATATATATAGATTGATACTAACCATATAATCAGCCGATACTGTATATATAATTAACTTATCAATTAATTTCATTTATATTTAATATCACTTAATTAATAATTATCTATTTTGACACAATATATATTTGAATAATTGATTTATTTTAATAATGTAATTATATATAATTGAATAATTTATTATATAATTATTTTATCAATTAATTTTATTTGCTTCTAGTGTCATTCGATTAATACTTATCTATTTCTATCACAATACGTATATGAATATATAAATAAAAAATAAAATTATATATAATTATTTATAATAAAATTTTAATTTCTTTTATTTTTAGCATTACTGAACTAATACTCATCTATATTTAGCACAATATTTATGTGAGTAATTGAAAATATATTTTAATAATATAATTATATACAATTATTATATTAATAAAATTTTATTAATTAATATATAATATAAGTATATAAGTATATAATTATCTTATGAATTAAATCTTTTTTAAAGCAAATTAAGAATAAAATTTGAAAAATTTTAGTATAAATATTTTTTATTTTAAGTTTTGGAGGGAATTAAAATATTTGGAGGGAATCTAATGCAGACGAGTTGGGTTTTCAGTATTTGGAGCGAGTTGAACGGGCCAATCGTCATTAATTATTGTTTTTGTTATAACTTTTACTACAGGTGTCCGTTTACTTATTATTATATGTTTCTGGAAAACTTATTTCAAGCCGGTTGACTTTTTCAAAACTTAATCTCCCGTAATAGCCCATTTCGTGCATAAAAAATAATATTTGAGCTTCCGTTTTTCAATTTGAAGTTTTAGGGGGTATTATTGCAATTTTTTTTTCATATATATTGTTTGTTACCTTAGTTTGGACGGAACTTTCAACTTGGAATAAAATTCTTTCGTTTTGAGGTATTTTTGTTGCGTCAGAATCCTACCGGTTTTATATTTTATTATATATATATATATAATAAAAGAAAAGAAAATCCTACCGATTTTATATTTTATTATATATATATATATATATATATATATATATATATATATATATATATATATATATATATAATAAAAGAAAAGAAAATAAATTAAAAAAAATCTGAATTGTGCCTGCCTCTTTCTTTTCTGTCTCGAAATCGTGTTAAGTCCAACAATTTTTTCTATTTTTTCCGTTGGTTTTAGCTTATACTTGCATATCTTTTTTCTCGTCGCTGCCACTGTCATTTTCGCGGCTACATTTAAAAGTAAAGATAAGTCACACACAACTTTTGATTTTGTGGTATTCATTAATAGTACGTCATTAGTTAGTTAAAATTTTGATCAATAGACTTATATATAAGTTTTAATTAGAATGATCATCAGGGATGAATTACCAATTAATTTTATTAAATATTAGGATTTTAAGAAATTTAGTTAAGTAATTTATCTCAAATTTAAAATTTCATTTAGAGTAACTATTGTTAAAATATGTTTTTCTTTTTTATAAAGAAGATGGATATAAATTGAAATATTTTCTTAAAATTGAATGTAAAATTGTATGTACTTGTTGAGATATTTTAATTATATTTGTATTTACTATTGTGTATATTTATATTGTAAATTTTTAAAAATATTGAATTATCCGAAATATCGTATTGTATTGTCTTGTTTTGTTTTGTACCGAAAGAACCGAATAACCGAACTGAACTGTACCGAAATTAATAAGAACTGAACTGTACCGAAATTTATAAGAACCGAAATTTCAATACAATACAGAGATTTGTAAAGAACCGAACTGGACCGAACTGTGTACACCCCTAGTTATGCTTCAATTATAAATAGCAACATTTGCAAGAATATATATATAGCAACATTTGCAAGAATATACTAATTAATTCTATATCTTAAAGGGACTTGCTAAAATGGTAAGCCTCAATTCCACCCTAATTTCTTGGCTTCTCCTTGTAACAGTTGTAAGCCTAGCATTTACTGTTATTGGTAGAGGCCATGGGACATCTGATGGAGATAGAAATGCATCTTCAATTATCTCTCATTATATTTTTAAGGGTTTAAATTTTTTTTTTCAAACTTTTTGGAATTGTTCAGAGAATGAATGTCCCGAACTTTTTTTTTTTAAATTTAAAATTTTAAAACAGATAAATTTTGCTTTTATACATTTTTCAGAATAAGTAATTTTATCTATAAACTCATCGAAATAAACATATTTTTAGAATGAAATCTAATAACATTGTATGATTTATTGCCGTACAAAATAAGAATATTTTTTTTATTTCAAAATTTAAAGATAAAAATAACAATTTTTAAGTATTTTCTAACCACTTCAAAAGTCTGGGGTAAAAAGAAATTACTTTAACCTTAATTTTAATGTTGTCTGATTAATTATATTACTCTTATTTCGTATAAGTTTTGGAAATAAAATAAATTAGAATATTGGTAGGTAATAAGAATTAAATTTAAAAAAAAAAAACAAAGAATTTGATTAAGATTTGGCGCGCATATTATGGATGCAGGTGTATATTGTGTACATAGGCGACCGTCCAAAGGTTGAATTTGCTGCATCAAAGCTTCATAATAGTATTTTACAAGAAGTTGTTGGCAGGTTAGTGCTTCATTTATCTGACCTTCTTTTTTTAAAGAAATTGAGAATCCAATCCATGTTTAAATTAATGCCACGATAAACTTTTTTTTTTTTTAAATTGTATGGCATCATGCAAGTCAATGATTTAGTGTATATAAACCATAACCAAGTAAGGACAGTACTTAATGTAGAATAAATAAATTAATATACTAATAGCTGTCAAAAAAAAAAAGAATATACTAATATAATAAAAATTATTGTGTTTGTGCATATGGTTTATATTAGACTTATTTTTTCTACTCCATTCAAACTGTAAATTTTTAATTTTTTTTTTCCATTTCAAGTGTCATTTTTCAGAATTCAAGTAAGAATTTATTACATATTTTATCTTTTGATGTCACTATAATCTCTCTTGGCATTAAAATTAATAAATTAATATTCTATTAACTCTCTTATTTTTTTATAAAAGTATATAGTGTTAAAAAAAATAGTAAAAAGAATATTTAGGCATATTGAAAAGAAAATTGAGGTAAATTAATTATTTTTGTGTATCACATTCACCAGTCGCGCTTGAGAATATCTTCTCCACAACTACCACAGGAGCTTCGACGGTTTCGTTGCTATTACCGAAGAGGAGAAACAGAAACTGGGTGGTACGTAGGCCAAAGCCATATGTTTGAATCCAAAATTAAAGTAATATACTCTTATTTACTATTTTTGTAGAGATGGATGGTGTAGTATCTGTGTTCCTTAGTCAAAAGAAGAAACTACACCACAAGGTCCTGGGATTTCATGGGATTTCCCCAGAATGTTACAAGATCAACTAATGAAACCAACATCATTATTGGAATGCTTGACACTGGAATTTGGCCTGATATCAAAGTTTTAATGATGAAGGATTTGGTCCACCTCCACCCAAAATGGAAGGGCATTTGCCAAGGAAACTCCAATTTTACTTGCAACAAGTAAACTTTTAATTATAATCTAATTTCAATTATATATATATATAATCTCAAAGTTCAATTAGTTGGGTTCTCTCAATTCTAAACCTTTGAAAACTTAATGGATTAAACCAAATTCCATATTGAGAACCAAATAAAATAAACCGGAAACTGAAAATACGTACTAAACCATACAGACCAAATTTTCCACGTTCAATTAGATTTTCGGTTCTAGGTCGGTTTACACACTAGTCCTATAGAAAACTTACTTTCAAAATCATTCTTAATCACTCAATTAAACCACACATTTAAACTACTTCTTATCTCAAAGTCTACCAGCATTGCTAAACAACCTTGATCATCCTATGTGCAGTTAACAACAAAGTAATTGGAGCTCGATACTATATCACACAGAAGGGAAAATAGATCCTGAAGAATTTGTTTCGCCAAGAGATTCAGAAGGACATGGAACTCACACAGCATCAACAGCAGGGGACATAGTTAGCAAGGCAAGCCTACTAGGCCTTGGCTCAGGCACTGCTCGAGGAGGAGTTCCTTCAGCGCGGATAGCAGTTTACAAAGATGTGTTGGTATGATGGCTGTTCAGATGCTGGCATTCTTGCAGCATTTGATGATGCTATTGTCGATGTAGTCGATATAATATCTCTTTCAGTTGGAGGGTGGCCAATGGACTATTTCGAAGATACGATTGCAATTGGAGCTTTTCATTCAATGAAAAATGGTATACTCACATCCAATTCTGCTGGTAATGACGGTCCTACTCCTGAATCAGTCTCAAATTGTTCACCTTGGTCTCTTTCTGTGGCTGCTAGTTTGTGACCCAGGTGAAGTTAGGTAATGGAGATACTTATCAGGTGAGCATGCTTCTTTAATCGTGAATTTATTAATCAAAACTTCTCACCTCTTCAACTCATGATTTTTTTGGTTACAAGAAAGGCATCAGGAATTGAACTTCCACACTTTTAATCAAGTGCTGACTGCCAGGCCAACTTCTAGTGTTCTCTTCGACTCGTGATTTAATTGAAACTATACCTTTAACTTTCTTTCATTGCAGGGAATTTCCTTGAATACTTTCGCAACTCAGAATATTATGTATCCAATGATGCTGGTAATGCTCCGAATAATTCAGCAGGGTATAGCGGCCCTCAATCCAGGTAAAAAACAAACATACAATATGCTGTACTTGTGGAACTTCAGTTTAATAGTGCTTAATTTCAGATTCAGCAGATTTGGAACAGAGAAATTGTGTTATGTACTGAGTATGTTGAGAAATGCAGGTTTGGCAGCGTAGACTCATTGAACAAGACTTTGGTTAAAGAGAAATATGTTGTTTGTGATGGATTTGACGAGGAAGATGCAAATGCTATTGGTGCAATTGGCATAGTATCGCAAGGATATTACAGTGATGTAGCCTTCAGTTTCTCTCTACCAGTTTCATTACGAAGCTATAATAATATAACTGATGTGCAGAAGTACTTGAACGCTACTAGGTATAATGAAATTCTCTTCTTATATTAAAAAGCATATAAAATGGTAGAGTACTGATTCCATTCTATTCTTTGTGAAATTTCACCAGTGAACCAACTGCAACAATATTCAAGAGCGGAATATCAGGATGAATTAGCCCCATATGTAGTTTCCTTTTCTTCAAGAGGTCCTAGTCCAATAACAAAAGACATTCTCAAGGTACTGCATTCATTTTCAAAACTGAGATCGCGAGTTTAAATCTCCCAATTAGAGCCGTATGAACCAATTTTCTCTATTTTTTGACTTCCGGTTTACCTTCAGCTCCTGGAGTGGACATATTAGCAGCTTGGTCTGAAGCTACTACCGTGACAGGAACTGAAGGCGATAAAAGAGTAGTTCCATACAATATAATCTCAAGAACATCTATGTCTTGCCCACATGCGTCTGGTGCAGCTGCTTATGTCAAGTCATTTCACCCAACATGGTCTCCTGCTGCTATCAAATCTGCCCTCATGACGACTGGTAATGGTTCCGCAAGAAACCTAAAATTCATCAAGGCAATATTAATCATGTTAAATCATCAAGAAAATAAAATCTATCTCGAAAGCGTACCTGAATTTATGGTTTCGATTGAAATACCAAGATATTGCTAATGATCTTTCAAATTATTAGGTAAGGTAAAAAACTGTCTTCTGCATAAGAGAATAGAAATACAACTTCTTCTATATGAAAAAAATTTCTTTTATTTCTAATTTAGCTCACCATAAAATTAGAAATTATAAAAAAAATCTATACATTTAACATATACTTATAATATTATTATTATGGCTCATCCTAATTTCTATTAAATTAAGTCACTTTAATATTTAGGCCAAGTCTTTTAAATGATAGTTATGACATATAATTATTATAATCTTAATATATATAATGTATTTGTCCATAAATCCTAACAGGTTCGACTTTTAATGTTCTCTACAGCAATATTGAATTATATTCACGGTCTTAGATCTTGCTTTTAATGTTCTCTACAGCTAATCCAATGAGTTCTGCTACAAACACGGATGCAGAGTTTGCTTATGGATCAGGTCATATAATTAAATCCTACAAAGGCTGCTGATCCTGGTTTCGTACATGATGCTGAAGAGATTGATTATGTTAGATTTTTGTGTGGACAAGGGTATACTAGTAAACAACTTCAGCTTGATACAGGAGATAATAGTTCATGTTCTGAACAAACAAATGGAACAGCATGGGATCTAAACTACCCTTCTGTTGCTCTATCTGTCCCGGCTGCTGGAAAATCGGTTACTCGTGTCTTTCTCAGAAATTTCACGAATGTTAGGTCTCCCTCATCTACTTATAAGGCAATTATAAATGCATCATCAGGACTCAATGTCCAAGTTCAACCACACATTCTTTCTTTCAGATGTCAGGGTGAGAAACAATCTTTCAATTTGACAGTTGAAGCTACATTGACTGATGAAAATCAAACTCCTGTGGTTCTTTGGTTTGGGATGATGGTTTGCATCGGGTGAGAAGTCCTATTATGGCATTTCTTTAAGATCCTCAATCATAAATCTATACTAAAATCAAAAAAGAATTGAAGTGCTTTTGTAATAAATTGATGTTATAGAATTCAATCTTTAATTCAATTCCCTTAAGTCTATTCAATCGTTACTAGAAGGATGATGTACTAGTACGACAGAAAAGTAGACTGAAACTTGTGATTGAAAATGCGATTGTTCAATTTGTCAATACTTTAAAGGTCTCCCATGTAAATTAACCATCACCTACGTCATAATGACACCATAGGATAATGGCATTTTTTGCCTCAAGTATTCGAAATAAAGCATTTTCTATCATGTTTATACTTTTCAAAGTATTTTGTTCTTAAACTTGTTAAAATATACATATTATGTCTCTAAGTATGTACAGCATATGTCATTATGTGATGATTGATAATGACTGATCTACTTTATGAAACTCAATATGGCCGACCCTATGAACTTCCTAACTGAGCAATATGGCTTTTTCAATGTGACCGTTACGACATAGAAGCACGTATTGGAGCAAATTATTAATGAAGCATGTTGGTTACTCCTCCCTTCCTTTCTAAGCGTGCATTTAGGCTATAGATTAAAAAATTCATTAATTTGCGTAATAATTTACTAAGTTAACCTTCCATAAAATAAGTCAAACATTGAAAATGTAAGGTTTGAAATATTTTAATAATTGAACAAGCAATTATTAAAATAAGGCTAATATGAAAATAAAAATGTACAATTTTTTTAAATGGACATTTTTTAAACGGACATTTTTTTTTTGCCTAGAAATAGACCAAAATTCTATGGAGTATACAATTTGCATGCCAACTTATATAAACATTTCTAATTTCGCAATTTCTACATGTTTCCTTAAATTTCACTTTTTTATCATTTGTAAAAAAATAAACTGATGAATTGGCATGTCAATAATATATTTCAATAGAATTTTGGTTGATTTCCAGACAAAGCGACTGCTAGTTACATATTTCTTTTTGTGACTTTTCTATTGTAAGTGTACAAATTCAATGAATGTGGATAGAATTATGCGATGATATATGGTTGGAAAACAATGACGTTTATTATGTATTAAAATATTCACAAGCTAAATTTTTAAATTATGATTCTCAAAGTAAAATGCATAATATTGCGGATTAAGGAGGAAGTCTTGTTGAATTTCATTTTTTTTTTGAAAATTCTTGAAAGTCGGTGATGACTTTAACACTCCCCTGTTGATTAATTATAATTGAAGTTCCTTTCTATATAACATTTCTTTGTAAATTGTTTAAAATACAACAAATGAATGGTAAATTCTTCACAATTTTTGACCAATTAATAGTCAAAGTAATGATAACTCTAAACAATTAATTAAACCTCATCATCAAAATTTCAAAACTACCTACTGAAAACAATTATAATATAAAGAATACGTAGTTTAAGTATCAGGAGATGGTCAAGGTTTTGAATTTGATTCATTTCAATAACATTTATAGTGGTAATCCGACATGAACTTGTTTCGAAATCAACTTCTTAATTAAATTAACAGGTTAGTTCCAATTTACAACAAAATGTTTTTAATTTTTTTTTTTTTTATCTAATCCTATTCCGTCATGAATTTTTATGCAATTGTAAGGAATCAACCAGCTAGCGGTATTGATGCCTTCGGCAGGAAAATTTCTGAAAAACTTTCAAAGCCGTCCTCGGACGGTTTAATTAAAAGAGACTCAAGTTTAAGTAAATTATTATTCCTTTCCTCTTTATACAAAGCAAATATTTATGTTTCATAATTTGCACGAAAAAAAAAATCAGCAATAGACCCTCTAATGGCAAACCAAATATTTAATTTTTCACATCTTATCTTCATTGCTTTAGTTAGTAGCCTTCTTATTAGCTGCTATGGCACATCTTCAGATGATAAAAAGGTAAATATTTTCCTCCATAAGGCCCTTTATTATATTTCTCTACTATCTAACTGCTAACTAATTATTGTTTTGCTATTGTACTCAATACAGGAGAAGACAATAATAACAATAATAATTGTTATTATTATTATTATTATTATTATTATTATTATTGAATGCTCAATGCACATCAAATTAAAACCTTTCTCAGAAACTTTTGAAAAACACAGTGCTCAAACATATTGAATTGGAGACATATGTACATAATCGTTTTGCAAATGCAGGAATATATCGTATACATGGGTGAACGCCCGAAGAGTGATGTTTCTGCATCAGATGTTCATGCCAGCATACTACAGGAAGCTACTGGCAGGTAATTAGTTAATCATACTTGAGTTTAAGAGGGCAGAAGAAACAATATTTCTTCTTCGATAATTCAATCAAATTGTTTACGATTTCATTTGAAAGCTGATATTATTGAGATTACCAAGACTAATTTTCCGTACTGGAATGCATTAAACAGTGATGGATCAGTTTCGTTGATCTACAGCTACAAAAGAAGCTTCAATGGTTTTGCTGCTAAGTTGACCAATGAGCAGATGCTTAAATTGGCTGGTGAATTGACCACATTTGTTTCAAAGATTACTTTCAAGATCCAAAATTGAAAATGATTTTTTAGGATATACATAAAACATACTATAATTAATTCTCATGCAGCCATGGAAGGTGTGGTGTCAGTGTTCCCCAATGAAAAGAAACATATCCATACAACAAGGTCATGGGACTTCATGGGATTCTCCGAAAATGTAAGAAGAAGTCCTGCACTTGAAAGCGACATCATCATTGGGATGCTTGACACAGGAATTTGGCCAGAGTCTGAAAGTTTCTCTGATGAAAATTTCGGTCCTCCTCCGACAAAATGGAGGGGCATTTGCCAAAGTTCTGCCAATTTCACTTGTAACAAGTACTCAATCTCAACTTCTTAAGTACCTATTTACATTCACACTGCACGCATAAAGAGTCAATTACATCCACGGGTACTGAATTTATTATCAACTAATATCGGAAGTAATAAGAGTACTGCATGCAGAAATTTTCTGAACAACTGTACTAATCATAAGAACTTTTTATGTACTTGCAGTAAAATAATTGGAGCTCGATATTATCGTAGTGATGGATACTTTGGGCCCAATGGCATTGCTTCTCCGAGAGATGCGCAAGGCCATGGTAGTCATACTTCATCAACAGCAGCAGGGAACATAGTTCATCAGGCAAGCATGGATGGGCTCGCCTCAGGAAGAGCTCGCGGAGGAGTTCCTTCAGCTCGAATCGCAGTGTACAAAATTTGTTGGTCCGATGGTTGTTATAGTGCTGATATTCTTGCAGCATTCGATGATGCCATTGCTGATGGAGTTGACATAATTTCGATTTCTGTTGGAGGGTTTGATCCAGTAGACTACTTTAATGACTCCACTGCAATTGGATCCTTCCACGCAATGAAACATGATATCTTCACATCAACTTCTGCTGGCAATTCTGGTCCTGATCCTGCTACAGTCACCAATTGTGCACCATGGTTTCTCTCTGTGGCTGCAAGCACCATTGACAGGAAATTCTTTGCCAGGGTTAATTTAGGGAATGGAGCCACTTACCAGGTTAGAAATTTTTCCCTTTCTTGTAATTTTCATCACATTTTCTTCAAAACCAGTATTCCCCCAAATGATAGTCGAAATGCAGGGAACATCTATAAATACTATTGGCCTTAAGCGAAAGTACCCTGTAATCTATGGCGGCAATGCCCCAGATATCAAGAGAGGATTTAATGAGTCCATATCAAGGTAAAAGGAAAGACAAAAAAATATCCTTCTATTTTATTAATTTAAGGCTGGAGCATTCTGATAATAATGAATGGTTAAATGTAGGTACTGCATCCATGATTCCTTGGACCGGAAACTGGTGAAAGGGAAAATTGTTCTTTGTGATTATGTGAGCAATGGAGAAACAGCAGCAGTTGCTGGAGCAATTGGAACTATAATGCAAGATGAATATTCTCAAGATACAGCCTACAATTTCCCTATTCCAGCTACACTTTTGAACTTGGACGATGGATATTATGTTTACGAATATGTGAACCGAACTAGGTATATTCTCCTAGACCACAAGAATTCTATTTTCAAAGAACTTAATTCAGGCAACGTGATGAATTCAATTACTTGATTTACAATGACACAGAAAACCAACAGCAAAAATATTCAAGAGCACTGCAAGAGAGGATAAATTGGCTCCATACGTAGTTTCATTTTCTTCTCGGGGTCCTAATCCTATATCCAAAGACATTCTTTCGGTAAATTGGATAGATTTATTTCATGATTTTCTATTTTCATACATGGTAGTTTATAGTTGAATTGGTTGAAAATAAGTGTTATCCATTGATCAGTTGATGTTTTGAAGCCTGACGTTGTAGCCCCAGGAGTGAACATTTTAGCAGCATGGACACAAGGTAACACTATAACAAGAGTAGTTGGGGATAAAAGAATACTTCCATTCAACTTAGATTCTGGGACATCCATGTCTTGCCCACATGCAACAGCAACCGCAGCTTATATCAAGTCATTTCATCCAACATGGTCTCCTGCTGCCATCAAGTCAGCTATTATGACAACAGGTAATTCCAGGGTTATTGGATTCACGGTCATCGCATTTTGGGTAATAACTAGCTGACCATAACAAAAAGATTTGGAAAATAAATTCAGTGCCGGGTGGCACATCAGCATCAAACATGATGCAGGCATGGCAAATTTGAACTCTTTAGTCTTACATGGATTGATGACATGTCACTTTGGCATCGATTTTCTATTTTTCTAGCAAAATTTATTCTATTTGAAAAGAAATAATAATTTAATTATTTTTATGTTATAAATCATTTTATCATTGCCAGCTAGTCATTATCCTCAAAATTCGATGACACTAGCTAGTACACTTAATCTATAATTCCCCGAGCAACTCATGGTTAAACTTTTTAAAATAATATTATTCTCAATATCAAAAAGCCTATTTTCTTCTTTCACTTCTTACAGCTTTTCCAATGAGTTCTGAAAACAACCCAGAAGCAGAGTTTGCATACGGAGCAGGACACATAAATCCTGTGAAGGCCATTAATCCTGGATTAGTATATGATGCTGGTGAGAAGCAATACATAGAATTTTTATGCAGACAAGGGTATAGCAATAAACAACTGCAACTTGTTACTGGGGACAATAGCAGCTGTTCTAAAGTACAAAAAACATCCTTTCCAGATCTGAATCTTCCTTCTTTCACAGTATCTGCGTCTTCAGGCCGATCAGTCGGCCGTGTGTTTCACAGAACTGTCACAAATGTTGGATCAGCTGTGTCTGAATACAAGGCAATTGTGGTAGCTCCAGAAGGTCTCAAGATCAATGTTATACCTGATTTTATTTCTTTCAAGTATATTGGGCAGCAGAAATCCTTTGTTGTTACTGTAACAGCAAAGATGGGTAATGTTTCAATGTCTGGCTCTTTGATGTGGGATGACGGTATGCATCAAGTGAGGAGCCCTGTTGTTGCCTATGTTTCTTCCTAATCATTCTTGAACCAGCTGTAGTTCAAGAAATTGCAGGGGATTTTTGCAATTTCATATAAATTTTTAAGTTTAATTCATTTCAGTTACTTGTGATTGATTTATGAAAATTCCATCTGGACGTAAGAAATCTAGGAATTAGTTTTCATCTTACACTAATTGCAACAAAACTAATTAAAACTCTGTAGTCACAAATTTGTAATCATATTACATCGAAAAAATCTACAAATCCAGTGCCCAATAAACTTTGAAGTTGAGTTTTCAATTGAACAGAAATACCAACATTTCTTAACGTAGATTAAATTATGTGTATGATTTAATTCACATTTTTTAATATGCATGTTCGTTTGATAATTTTTAGACAAATTTCATTTTTAAACTTCTAAAATTTTTAATATTGGATATCTTTATAAAAAAAAAAAAAATTGTTGATTAGATCTTAATATGAGGTAAAATATAGTCCCTCATAAACGGAATTAACGCATATTTCCTAGGTCAGCTACCATGTATTTCCAACTCTAATTAGTAATAATAATATCTCCAATTAAACTTCAAAAAAATTCCTAAATTTTAATTAGGATGAAAAATCAACCAGAGAAGCATTTTACTATAATAAATTGGAAATTTGAGAAGGTTTGAATTGCGAATTTTCATTACAAATTATTTTCCTTAATTTTGTGCATTATATCATGAACACAGAAGCAGAGTTCGCATATGGAGCAGGACATATAAAATCCTAGGTCAGCTACAGATCCTCGATTAGAATACGATGCTAGAGAAATTGATTCCGTTGAATTTCTTTGCGGACAAGGTTATAGTACTAAACAACTAAGGCTAATTACTGGGACAAACACACATGTTCTAAAGCAACAAAATCAACTGTGCGGGATCTAAACTACCCATCTTTCACAATCTCTGGTCCGTCAGGAAAATCAGTGAGCCATGTGTTTCATAGAAGTGTCACAAATGTTGGACCATCAAATTCCACTTATAATGCAATTGTGCAAGATCCAAAGGGTCTAAAGATCAAAGTCAAACCTAGTGTTCTTTCTTTTAAATCTGTTGGGGAAAAGAAATCTTTTGCTGTTTCCGTAACTGCAAAGATTGGTGATATTGATAGTTTAATGTCTGGCCTTTTGATTTGGCAGGGTGCCACATTTATGTATCGAGTGAGATTGCATATGCTTCTTCTTGATAGTTTGTTCTCGCTCGGACAAATTACTAATAAGTTTTGACTTAACATTGGTGCTGAAATGTTTAGAGAAACATGTGTATCAATATGAATAAGGATTTATCATTGAAAAAGAAATTATTTCTTATGTATCTACTTCTCAAATTATTTATAAGTTTTAACTTAATAGTACTACTGAAATGTTTCGAGAAACGTGTATCAACATGAATAAAGATTTATCATTGAAAAAAAAAAAATTTATGTATGAATATTTCTGTTGTAATTTAAATTATCTGTCTAATATTATCTTTCATTTAAAAATTTATCTAATATTAACTTCTAGTAATATTACTGAAATATTTCGAAAAACATGCTCATCAACTTGAATAAAGATTTCTCATTGAAAAGATTTTTTCTCTTTTTATGTATATATCTATTTCTCTCTTGTAATTTAAAATTGTTTGTCTAATATTATCTTCTATTTAAAAATTTGTCGTCTACTATTTTAAATAATATGGAACATTTGTCTAATATTTTAAATAAAAAAATAATTGGATTTTATATTTTAAATAATTGGATTGTTCCATAATTTAAAAAAAAAAAAAAACATAATTGGATTATTCCATAAAAAGGTGGAGATGCAGGGGATCGAACCCTGTACCTCTCGCATGCAAAGCGAGCGCTCTACCATTTGAGCTACATCCCCAATTAAAAACAGGGACGAATACCAATGATCAAACAGGGACGAATACCAATGATCAGCGTATGTGCAAAGCATGGATTTGCTGCCGACATTATTCCAAAATTAAAAATGAATGGAATGAAATTTTATTGACGTGTTATTCCAGACAGAATAACGACTTCTAAGCTATTCCTGCCTTTCAAAAAGTTAATACTGACCAATTCAATAAACTTGTTAACAACGTGGTGAAACTAATTTTCCTATTATGAATATTTCTATTTATTACCAATAAGAATGACATTCCTCGAAGTGAATATATAGTGCTGGAAATATGATGGGAATCCTCCATGATTTAAAAACGTTTCTTTTACATTGCATTTGGATGTTAAATAATTAAAGGAATATATTTTCTTTTGGTACATATATATATATATATATATATATAAGTTTTGTGTTTATCATGTATAGGATGCCATATATGGATAAAGCAAACCATGCACTTTAAGTATCAATTATAATGGGATAAGGTTATTTTATTTTTAAAATTGATAAATTTTACTCTAAGGGTCCGATTGGAACAAATGAATTCAATTTGTAGAATTCATTTACAAATGAATTCCATATGAAATTCATTTGTAAATGAATTCCTATGTTTGGAATAAAATTATTAAAATATAGAATTGAAAATGAATTACTTATTTTTATACTTGAAATAAATGAATTCATTTCTATTTTATTTACTAAAATATCTTTTATACCAATTTTGAATAAATTTTGTATTAGACAATTTTGAATAAATGAATAAATTTTGTATTAGACAATTTCAATTTCGTCTTTTGCTAAATTTCTATTTCGTCTTTTCTAAATTTTATATTAACAGTTTCAATTATTTAAATCTTTCATGATCACTAACATAAATTACTAAGTTTTAAGTTTTATAGAACATAAACAATTCAGAAATCTGATTTCAGAAATAATATTATTAAAAAAAATCATACATACCGAATGAAATTAGTCAGTAAAAATTCAACGGCAACGAGTCAAAATCAGATGATGGTGGCCTTGGGTGACAGAAGAATAATGATAGGAGAGGGAGAAGAATAGTGATAGAAAAAAAAGAATAACAGATTATATTAACGTCATATAGGTAATTTATTTATAACAAATGATAAAAGGGATATTATAGTCTTTTTAATTTTGCCTCTTAAAAATACGGAATTCATTTGCAAATTCCACCTATTTTGATGGGATTTGGTGAAGGCATGATGAATTCCATGGAATTGAATTCTATGAATTCAATTCCTATTTTTTTTGCATTCCAAGCATAAAAAATAGGAATTACAAATGAATTCCATAAAATTTTATGGAATTCATTTATTCCAAGCGGAGCCTAAATCTTTTTGTCATTAATTTTGTGCTACTAGTTTGTTTAAAATAATGATAAAATGTTTTTTTTCTTACAACAACCAATGAAAAATTACCATAAAGTTATTATTTTATAGGTAAAATCGTACTATTTTGATAAATTTAATACAAAATTACTCTATTTCATACATTTAACAGCAAAAATTTGAATAAAAATTAGTTAGCGCTTAAAATCTGTCTACCTTGAAAAGTTTAAAAAGAAAAAAAAAATGACTTTATCCCATTATAAATTTAATGGCTAAATATTAAATTTGATCTAAATATATCTTTGTGAGATAGTTATTTTCTCTCAAAATTAATTTTTGAATTCAACTAAATTAATTTTTAAGAATAATTTTTCGAAATTGAATTATTTTTACAGTTTGGTAAATATAGATGTAATTAACCCCAAGTTCAAACCTTACTTCCTTTGTCTGCTCGTATGTAATAGACAAGACAATTTGTAGTGAAAGGTCAAATAAACATATATTCAATGTGTGAAATTTAAGAAACTAGTCCAACTCTATTCTCTTGTTGATAATTTTGTCTCATGCATGGAAAATAAAAGTTGCATAATTGCATTGCACATTCATTTGATGCAGACATTTTGAAATTCAGGATAACAGAACATGCATGTACCTACGATAAAGTCATCTCTAGAAACTTTTACATTTCTTTCTATAACGGAGGCAAAAAAAAATTCTAATAAAAATTCAGAATATTTGTTCATTCCACTATATGTGATTTTTTTGAACAAAATTCAAATTTATTTTATCTGTTATTTTTATATTTCTAATGTAATTTATTTTTTTTAATTTGATTTTCTTTTCTAATGAAAGTTGATTTGTTTAGAATTAATTATATTTAAATTTGTGTATTAAATCACTCAATTTTATTCTAAATTTAAACCTAAACAATAGCTCTCTAATTTTATTGAAAATAACAAAAACGTCACATATAATAGAATGGAGTGAATATATGTGTTAAATATAGACCATTAAATAAAAATATTTTTTTTATATAATTTTCATTAATAATATTTTTCATATATTCGTTACATTTAATGTACTGAACTATCTTTTCATTTTATAGCAATATAAAAAAACAAATCTGAAAATTCCGAAAAATTGAAGTCAAATGTGGAAAATTTTACACTTTAATTAATTGAAAGCTAAGAGAATCGTCTAATTCCAATACTCCCAAAAGTATAGGTGGCAAATGGGTGAGTTGGGTCATAAATGGGTTGGGTCATAAATGAGTTAAAAATATATGGGTCAATATTCATATGGGTTTGGTGGGTTTGCGTCGACCCATTTGATATTTTTTTAATGAAAAATAATTATCGATATAATAATAGGATACTAAAAAAATTATTATAAAAATGTTGGCTCAAATGGGTCTGTGGAGATCCAAACGGATCGGGATATCGGTTGAATTATAGCTGTCCAATTTACTATTTATTTGGTAAAAATTTTGGAAGTATAATGACTATATATATAACATACCCTTCCTGCAATTCAAACAATCTACAGTCACATACAGAGGCACAACAACAAAATAATTCATAAATCAAGTGACTTTTTTTTCATTTTTAAGCCAATTATGTAATCCTAAATTATTTCACTTACTTTCTAAGCTCAATTTCTCTCAAAATTAATTTTATAATTCTTAAAATATATAAATTAGACTCCCTGCAAAATTTCAGCTCAAACAGAGTCCGTTTCTCGATCTGGTATATTTAAATCAGTCCATTTCGATAATTTTCAGTGTTACCAAAAAATTAATTTTTTGCTCTCAAAAATTTCTAAATATTAATCTAAGTCTATATATACCATTAAAATAATTTTTAGAGGTCATTTGCTATTTTTAGAAGTCTAGTCAAACTTTGGTTAAACCGGCTACCCTTTAAAATGAGCCGGACTTTTTTTTTTTATTTTTGACTTTTTGAGATCTATTTGACCTCATTTTTTCTCCAAATTTTACCTTCAGACTCCTTATAACTAGTATTTTCCGATAGTCAAATAAAATATTTTTTTACTTCCGGGTGTAATTTTTGTTGCCAGTTCACTATTTACCATCAAAAAATATTATTCACGACTAACCCGATAACTCGGCCATTACAAATCTAACCAACAAAATATACATACACATTACACAATAATAATACAGCGGGACAGTATAATCAAAAGATTTTGCTCATTAAGACAAAATTTTAATATTCAATAAATAATGAAAAAAAAGAACAAACACCTATTGGGTTAAGGAAAAATGACCCAAATGGATTGTATTTTATGTGGGCATATTTTGGGTGGGTTTAAATGGGTCAATTTTTTAGTTGGTTTGTGCTTGGGTCAATTTTTTTTTGATGGATTTAAATGAGTTGTTGGGTTTGGGTTAATTTTGACACGTATGCCAAAAAGAAATAAGTTTTAAAAAAAAATCACAATTCATGATTTTGTTATCGTTTATCATTTCAAAAACTAATTTCAAATTATCCAAATAAGTCCAATCTTGACCTCGAGAACTAACATTTATTGTTTTGCATTTTCACGAAACTACTTTATTTGCATTTCCACGATCTGCTATTCATCAAATAAAATAATTTAAACCTAATTTTAAATTATTAGCTATGCATATAGTGAGCCTTAATTATGATTATAATATTATGATTTTAGGTACCTTAAAGCAAGTTAAACAAAAAACCATGAAATATTTTCCTTCTCACTAATTCCAAAAAAGATTTGTTTTAATTATATTCTGTAATATACTCATTCCGTTTCTTATTATTTATTATTTTTATTAAAATTAAAAAATACTAATTAGAGTTAAATTTAAAATAAAATTTAATATTTTAATATATAAATTTAAATTTAATTGATTAATTTATATTAAAAAATAAAATTAAATTAAATTACATTAAAAATTTTAAAATTATAGATAAATAAAATTTAAATATTTTAAAAATAACAGATAAAAAAAACGAAATGAGTAATAATTGTTCATCTTCTAAGAAATAACAACAGAGAATAATTGTTTCAAAAAACAAAACAATAGAGAATAATTAATGTTGGCAGGGCGAAAAGTACTTAAACCCAAATCTTGATAATTGTTGTCTGGATAATGTTCAAACGTGCGTTTAGTCAAAACACAGCACTACTCTTATTTAAGAATCTTTGATTTTTCTTTTTTAAGAAAAAAAAAATAGCTAACTAATTACACATTAATTAATGAATTCCCACTATTTATTAGTTATTACCCGTAAAACAAGTCCTGTTCTTTTAGACCTAAGATGAAGACAAAATTATGGTTGCTTAGCTTGACCATAGAATTTGATTATTTCTTACTGTAATTATATATTTTCACTCGATTTTATCGATCGTTCAAAAAATTCAGATAGAAAGATAAAAAAATTACCCTAATATAAATATATACATAAAATTATGTGTAGTTCTACAACTGCTTTCATTGAATTCCTGTTTATTATTTAGTGTATAGATTTATTTATAAATTAAGCTAATTGTATATATATATTATCATATAATAAGTCATATTTTATAAGCATAATGTAAAACTGATTGCAAAATCTACATTTTTAACATGACAATAAATTTTTGATGATCCACAAATGAGAATAGTATAAATAAAGAAATCCTTTTTTTTTTTTCTTTTAATTCTTGATAAAGCCATTTCTGACTTTATCGGGAGGTACGCCGGGCACTGTAGATATTGTCCGCTTTGAGTCGGAGCCCTCACGGCTTTAAAACGCGTCTACAGGGGAATGGAGTCCATGGCCTTATAAGAACCACTTCAACCTCTTCGCCAGCCGATGTGGGATTCATGATAGCATTACTATCACTAATCCCCCTCTCGAGGAGGTCTTCAGGGCGCCTTCGGGCGCTGGCCGCTTGTCGGAACTGGCCGCTTTGGGCGCTGACCCTCGTACCCCTCGTCTCTCAACGAAAGCACCAAATGATAAAGCAATTTCTGACTTTATCGGGAGGTACGCCGGGCACTGTAGATATTGTCCGCTTTGGGTCGGAGTGCTCACGGCTTTAAAACGCGTCTACAGGGGAAGGGAGTCCATGGCTTTATAAGAACCACTTCAACCTCTTCGCCAGCCGATGTGGGATTCATGATAGCATTGCTATCAATTCTTTTTTCTCATAATTCTCCTATTTTCAAGTAATTGCTCTTGCCATTTTTCAAAGCTACCTACATATGAATATATGATGCATTATGACGAAAGCAATGAAAATAGGGAATATTTTCGTAAGTTTAAATTGTGTTTTTTTATTAACTAATTTTCGAAATTCACTAGTCCCACTAATTTAAATTTATACATGATGGATCTTTAAAAAAGAGTAAAGTATTTCCCATCAAATATTTAAAAATACTCAATTTTAACAGCAATCAAATAAAATTAATTTATATTTAAATAAAATCAGCTCAAATTAACACAATCTAATTGCATGACCTGACATATATAAAAAAAAAAAAAAAAAGAAGTTCAGTTTAGCAAAATCTAGAGAGATTTTTATGCTTTATAGTTTATATATACTTTTTGTAATTACCAATTATATTCAATTCTAGTAAATATGAAGAAATTGCTCCAAATTGAGGTAAGGGACACGCCACTAACCTGCACAAAAAATAATTGTCAAATTAACAAATGGAGCCAATTATTTGTTTCAGAATAAAAAATTTAAATAATGTAAATGATAAAGCCATTTCTGACTTTATCGGGAGCACCGGGCACTGCATATATTATCCGCTTTGGGCCGGAACTCTCACGGTTTTGTTTCTGGGGCTTTGCCCCAAAAGGCCTATGCAGGGAGAAAGTGTTCATGGCCTTATAAGTGCCACTTCAACCTCATCTTCAGCCGATGTGGGATTGGAAGATAGCATTGCTATCATTATTTCCCCTCCCAAAGAGGTATTCAGGGCGTCTTCGGGCGCTGGCTCTCGTACCCTTCGTCTCTCAATGAAAGCACCAATTGATAAAGCCATTTCTGTTTTTATCGAGAGCACCGGACACTGCATGTATTGTCCGTTTTGGGCCGGAGCCCTCACGGTTTTGTTTCTGGGATTTTGCCCCAAAAAGCCTATGCAGAGAGAGGGTGTCCATGGCCTTATAAGTGCCACTTCAACCTCATCTTCAGCCGATGTGGGATTGGAAGATAGCATTGCTATCAGTTCTGTTAGATAATAAGGGAAACATTTAAAAAATAGAAATCATAAGAAATTTTACTTTTTATTTTTAAGCCATCGATTATTATTCTGAGTCGAATTTATTTAACTAAACTCTCATATTCAATTCTTATTTTATGTATGGACAGTACATAGTTAAAAAAATCGCCTTTAAATAATAAATCTAAGGGAACTTCATAATATCAGTTTACTAATTAAATGATTTTTTAACAAAATTCATATCATATCTTTTCACTAAGTGTGAAACCAAAGTATTATTATTACTAGTATTAGTTTTATAAACATATAAATAAAAATTGCTTTCTAACAAATCATAATATATTCCCCAAGAAAAAATTTAGGAAAAGAGTGAAAGAAAACTTACTGAATGTTCTATGAGTTTCCTGATTATGAAATTCTCTAGATGTCATAGAAAATTCCAAACATAAAATTAATGTAATTGTGAAAGTCAAGTTGAAATAAAATAAAATAAACTAAAAATATTATTTCCACATATATTAAAAATTTTAGTTAATATATTAATTTTATATAACTTTTCGAATATATTTTTATTTTAATTAATGAAAAATTGATATACCAGGAAATAATAAGAAATACTAAATATGTACATATTGAACAATTAATAAATTAACTAAAATGACTTTAAAAAAATTAAAATAAAATTGAAATATTTTAAAGTAAATGAAAATTAAAAGTATATAAATAATTAAATATGAAAATAATGAAATAAAAAATTATAATAAAAATAAAAATAAAAGTGAAATTAATAAAATATAGGAGTATTTATATATCGGTTTCGGTTCGGTTAACCGATTTATAAGTTAAAAATTAAAAATCAGTCTTTTAGTATCGGTTTTTGTAAAATACTAACAGTTAACTATAAAAATCGGTCTGGTTAACCTATTTTTCAGATCGATTTTGGTTCAGTTTTTCGGCTAACCAAATTCAACGGTTTTTTTGCTCACCCTAATGGCAATATAAAAAAAAATCTGAAAATTCCGAAAAATTGAAGTCAAATGTGGAAAAGTTTACACTTTAATTAATTGAAAGCCAAGAGAATCGTCTAATTCCAATACTCCCAAAAGAAATAGGTTTTAAAAAAAAAAAAATCACAATTCATGATTTTGTTATGGTTTCACTTCTCATTTCAAAAACTAATTTCTAATTATCCAAATAAGTCCAATTTTGACCTCGAGAAGTAACCGTTATTGTTTTGCATTTTCACGAAACTACTACTTCAATTTTCAACCTTATTTGTATTTCCACGATCTGCTATCTTAATTCATCAAATAAAATAATTTAAACCTATTAGCTATGTAAATAGTGAGCCTTAATTATGGTTATAATATTAAAAAAAATAGCTGACTAATTACTCATTAATTAATGAATTCCCACTATTTATTAGTTATTACCCGTAAAACAAGTCCTGTTCTTTTAGACCTAAGATGACGACAAAATTATGGTTCCTCAGCTTGACTACAGAATTTGATTATTTCTTACTGTAATTATATATATTTTCAGTGATTTTTATCGATTCAGAAAAATCGTTCAAAAAATTCAGGTAGATAAAAAATTATCCTAATATAAATATATACATAGAATTTTTTTTTTTTTTCGAGGAATGCTTATCCAAATTACGTGTAGTTCTACAACTGTTTTCACTGAATTCCTGTTTATTATTTAGTGTATAGATTTATTTATAAATTATGCTAATTGTATATATATTATCATATAATTAATAAGTCATATTTTATAAGCATAAAGTAAAGCTGATTTCAAAATCTACATTTTTAACATGAAAATAAATTTTTGATGATCCACAAATGAAGATAGTATAAATAAAGAAATCATTTTTTTTCTTTTAGTTCTTTTTTTTTTCCATAATTCTCCCATTTTCACGCAAGTATAATATTGCTCATACCTGATAACACAGCAAATATCATTTGCCTTAAGGCCCATTCAGTCGGCCCACTTAACTGGCAGGGCCCAAAGCCCATCAGCAAAAGGTATCAGACACGAGCTCCTAGGCGAAGCACATGCCCGATCGGCTGATGTGACCGCCAGTCCTGTCAGCCGCCTGACACAAGGCAGCACCCATGCCTATCACCTGCTCCATGTCATGTCGCCGGATACCTACTCTGACAGCCAGTAATCACTCCCCAGGCACTCAAGTGCCCCTCAACCATCTCATATAAATAGTCCAGCCAACGATGGCACCAGGTATTGAATTCACAACATTATCTCTCTAAAGCACATCTTCTCTAAGCTACTAACTTAAGCTTCGGAGTGCTCACGCCTGGTCCGACCGGGCTCCTCTTATTGCAGGTTTCTCTCATCCGATCGGATCGTCCTCTCTCCTACAGATAAAGACATATTTGGATTTATCATTTGGTGCTTTCGTTGAGAGATGGCGAACTCAAGATCCAATGAGAATACGGCCCCCATGGACCTCGACCATGACGACAACACCCGTGCCATTTCAGGCACCTCGAGAAGGAGGGAGGCGCCCACTAGGCCCCCCATGAGGACAAACCTCCTTCCCGAATTCGACAATGCCACTACAAGGCAACCAGAGGACACCCCTCTCACGGTGAGGGACATGCGTGCCATCCTCAGTGATTTTACTAAAAGCATCGTCCAGACTCTGAAAAAGGGTAAGATGCCCGATGTTTCTGAAAGAGCCCAAGAGGATTTCCTCGCCGGCGAAGACTTCAGAAGAAATAGGAACAAGGGAGTAATTATCAATGAATCCCGAGTTCAGGGAGTCAGGAAAAATGCAACCAGAACCCCAGGCAAGAGCGACAAGGGGAAGCAGATAGTGTCTACAAGTAGGGCCTCTCCCTACAGCAACAGGTCTGCTACTGTGTCTACGAGGGATGATGTGTCCCACATGTGCACTCCAAGTCGCGGCCAAACGAGAAGGCACAAGGGCGGGGAATCTACCGCCACGACCCTAAGCAAACAGAATCAGCCGAACAAGCAGGACCAGTGGTTTATGCAGAAGCTGAAGCAGTTTGGTCTCCTCGCGCCCAAAAGAGGCACGTTCGAAGGAAATACTTGTGGGAACACTGCCTCTCCCTTCTGCAGAGAGATCACCGATGCTGAGCTCCCCCCCAGGTGGCGAGATGTGGTCATGGAAAGGTACACAGGCAAAACAGATCCTGCCACGCACTTGGCAGAGTACTTGACCAAGGTACAGGTCTATACTTATGACGAAAGAATAGCCTGTAGGGTTTTTCCCACCACTCTGGGAGGGGATGCATTGACGTGGTTCCATGAGCTGCCCATGGGATCCGTTACGTCATTCAGACAGTTAAAAGAGCTGTTCACCATGAGGTTCATTGTGCAAACACGCGCGCCTAAAACGGTGAACGACCTGTGCAATCTTTACCAAAGAACCGATGAAAGTCTTCGAGACTACATCGACAGGTTTCAGGCCACCATGTCTGAAGTGAGAAACGTCAGTGTGGAGATGGCGACTATCGCCTTACAGGGCGGCACCACTGACCGACCACTTTTCGAGTCGCTCACAACAAGACCCCCATCCAGCTTCGCTGAGCTAATGGAGAGGGCTAGGCAACACATCCAGTTGGATGATGCTCTCAGGTCCAAAAGCAGAGGCAGGACCAGCGTCCTGGACCGCCTACAATATCCGGACAATCGCTCTACTCAAAGAGCCTCCGCTTCCGATCGGACAGCCAAAGGCCAAGATGGAGCTCAAAGTTCCAGAAATTCAGGCCAGGCCAGAGGATCAGGAAGAGACCGGAATCCGCGTCCAGACGACCAGGCAGAGAGGACATACACTCCTCTCAATGCTACCCCGACCGCGGTGCTAATGTGGATTAAAGAGAAGCACCGCAGAGTCAACTGGCCCAGAGACCTCTCCGGAAGAAGTCGGGATGCGAGGGACCCGAGCAAATACTGCGAATTCCACAGAGACGTCGGTCATTTAACCGACGAGTGCACTTCGCTAAAAAAAGAAATTGAAAGGCTGATACGCCGTGGGGCCCTCAGGAGATTCGTAGGCCCGGCCAGAGGGGATGAACCCTGCAGACAGCCGAAGCCTAGAAGGGACGATCCTGACTCAGACGACGATGAGCGCAGGAACCCCAGAAATGCTGATCCGGGTAGACCTTATGCGGGGGTAATAAATGTGATCACCGGAGGGTCATCATACGGAGAGAATCTCCCCAAGAAAGGGAGAGGAAAAGGCGTTTACCTCTCCCGACAGGCAGAGCAGCCTGCCTCAGTCACCATTTCCAGCGAAGACGCACGAGATGTCCTGTTTCCACATGAGGACGCTCTCGTTGTAAGAGCTCGGATAAACAATTTCAATGTAAAAAGAATCTTGGTGGACAATGGCAGTGCTGTCAACGTCCTAACTCTCCAGGCCTACCGAGCCATGGGACTTCCGATCGGAGAGCTGAAACCGAACGCCACTCCTCTGATCGGCCTGGGCAATGCTACTATCCCCGTGGCGGGCTCTGTAGAGCTTTTTGTCGAGCTCGGCCAAGAAGCAATAGCTCATGCTTGTAAGGTAATTTTCATGGTTGTCGACATGACATTTGCCTACAATGCCATTTTTGGCAGACCACTGCTTTTCCAGACCGGAGCTGTAACCTCCATCCGATACATGGTGATGAAGATTCCGACCACAGGAGGCGTCGCCATCTTGAGAGGTGACCAGAAAGCATCCAGGGAGGCTTATATCACCATGATAAAGCAGCAGCGAGAAGCGATGGTCGTAGAGCCGGGCCTGGAACAGCAGGAGCAAGTGGAAAGGCCCAGGATGGACCCAGCAGAGGCCACAAAGGCCAGGTCGTTAGATAAAGGCAAAAATGTTCAGGTGGGGACAAGCATGGATAAGGAAACCGAAGAGGCCATTATGCATGTCTTGACCATCAATCGAGCGACCTTTGCCTGGAGGCCAGAAGATATTTCTGGGGTAGACCCCAAAATAATCACCCACAAGTTGAATGTGGACCCGAGCTTCCCTCCGATCCGCCAAAAGCTACGAAGGCACGCACCCGATCGGAGGAAGTTCATTTCTGAAGAGGTGGATAAGCTACTCAAGACCGGAACCATCCGAGAGGTAGAATATCCAGAGTGGCTGGCTAACGTGGTGTTAGTCAAAAAGAAGTCTGGCAAGCTGAGGATGTGTGTGGACTTCACCGATCTCAACAAGGCATGTCCCAAAGACAGCTACCCCTTGCCCAGCATAGACCAGTTGGTAGACGCCACGGCATGCCATGCCATTTATTCTCTGCTAGACGCATATGCTGGCTACCACCAAATCCTGATGTGGCTCTTGGATCAGGAAAAAACCAGCTTTATCACAGACGACGGGACGTTCTGCTACAGGATGATGCCGTTCGGACTGAAAAATGCCGGAGCCACATATCAGCGCCTGATGAACAAGATTTTTAAAGACCAGATCGGGCAGAATGTCGAAGTATATGTTGACGACATGATCGTCAAGAGCCGAAGCGCCGAGGAACATCCAGCCGATTTGGCAAAAGTTTTTGACACCCTAAATAAATTCCAGATGAAGCTCAACCCCGAGAAGTGCGTCTTCGGGGTACCATCAGGAAAATTCTTAGGATTCCTAGTCTCTCAACGAGGGATTGAGGCAAATCCAGAAAAAATAAAGGCCATCCTCGAGATGCAACCTCCCAGGAGCATAAAAGACGTCCAGAAGCTGAATGGAAGAATAACAGCCTTGGGACGATTCATTTCCTCTTCAGCCAAGCGCTGCACGCCTTTTTTCAAGAAGTTAAGGAAGAGCGAAACTTTTGTCTGGGGGGAAGACTGCCAGCAGGCCTTCGAAGAGCTGAAGGCATTCCTCACCAACCCGCCGCTGCTCAGTCGACCGGTACCAGGTGAAAATTTATACCTGTATTTAGCCACCTCTAAGGAAGCTGTTGCAGGTGCTTTGGTCCGAGAAGAAGATACCCAACAGCTGCCCGTGTACTACGTAAGTGAAGTACTCAGAGGTGCCGATCTGAGAAAGGGACCGGTTGAGCAGCTACTTATTGCCCTCATGATGTGTGCAAGGAAGTTGAGACCTTACTTCGAGGCACATACAATCATCGTCCGATCGGGTCACCCTCTAAGAAAGATACTCCAGACGCCCGATCTGGAAGGCAAAATGGTGGGATGGGCGATTAAGCTACAGTCCTGGGATGTCAGATACGAGCCCAGAAAGGCTATAAAAGCCCAAGCTTTGGCAGATTTCATTGCCGAATTTGCGGGTGAGGAACCACCGAGTCAGCCCAAGCCACAAAACTGGGAAATGACAGTGGACGGCGCGGCAAACGACACTCGAGGAGGCGTCGGCATAGTAATAAAAGGCCCTTTGGGCATCACAATAAGGTACGCCATAAAGCTTAATTTTAAAGCTTCTAATAATGTGGCAGAGTACGAGGCGCTCCTTCAAGGGCTGAGACTGCTCCATGCAATCCGACCGGAGTCAGTAGCCATCAGGAGCGACTCCCAGCTGGTCACCAGTCAAGTTCTGGGAACTTTCGAAGCACGTGAGGCCACGATGATCCAGTACCTGGCCAAAGTCAAGACTGCCCTCGCAAAACTGGAAGAGGCTGGATCGGAATGGGTGCTACATAAAGTCCCGAGAGACCAAACTGCAGAGGCCGATCGGATAGCTAAGATGTCTGCTTCCGCACAAAGCGTCATAGAAGAAAACATTGCCGTTGTAGACCAGACTTCCTCCTCCCTAGACGAGCCGGAGATGATGGAGATCGACCAAGAGAATGAAACCTGGATGAGCCCAATTAGGCAGTTCCTCCAGACAGGACGACTGCCCGAGGACAAGGACGAAGCTCGAAAGGTATCTCGAAAATCTCTCAATTACTCCATCATTAACGGTGAATTGTACAAAAAAGCTTTCAGTCACCCTTGGCTAAAGTGCGTGTCGGAGGAAGAAGGGGACTACATCCTCAGAGAGCTCCACGAGGGCATATGCGGTGCGCATGAGGCAAGCAGAGCCATGGCGAGAAAAGCCCTTCAGACGGGATATTACTGGCCTAGCATGCTCAAGGATGCCCAGGAGAAAGTAAGGATATGCCCGCAATGCCAAATTCATGGCAGGATCATAAGGCAGCATGGAGCAGACCAACAGCCGATCGGAATTGCATGGCCATTCGACCAATGGGGGATGGACATCTTGGGACCTTTTCCCCAAGGCAAAAAGCAGATGAAGTTCCTCATAGTGGCTGTAGACCACTTCTCCAAGTGGATTGAGGCTGAGCCGGTGGCCACCATCACAGCCGAGAGAGTCAAGAGCTTTACATGGAAGAACATCATCTGCAGGTATGGCTTACCCAATGTTTTTATTGCAGATAATGGCAAGCAGTTCGACAGCTCCATCTTCAGGAACTTTTGCCAAGGCTTGAACATCAAGCTGAAGTTCACATCTGTCGCTCATCCCCAAAGCAATGGAATGACTGAGGTCTCCAATCGGACCATCTTGGAGGGATTGAAGAAGCGACTGGGTCAAGCCAAAGGCAACTGGACTGAAGAACTGCAGAGTGTCCTGTGGACATATAGAACGTCCCCCAGGACAGGCACTCATCAGACGCCATTTTCTCTTGTTTACGGCTCCGAAGCAATGATTCCTGTGGAGGTCGGCCTCCCCTCTTACCGATCGGCTCTCTACTCCGAGCGGATGAACACTCAAGAGAGATTCCAAGACTTAGATCTCATCGAAGAAAAGAGGGAGGACGCCTACGCCAGGATCGCTGCCTATAAACAAAGAGTGGCCAGATACCACAATGCTAAAGTAAGGTCTAGAACCTTCAATGTTGGCGATCTGGTACTCAGAAAGGCAGAACTAGGCTCGGGAAACGCCGGAGTGGGAAAGCTAATGCCGAATTGGGAAGGGCCATATGAGGTATCTAAAGTCCTAAGCCCGAGCACTTATAGGCTCCGAACTATTGAAGGGCGAGAAGTCCCCAGAAGCTGGAATGTTGAAGTACTCAAGAAGTACCATGTCTTATAATGTATCAGAACCTGGCAATTGCCTGATTAATAAAAAGGTTCATTCTTTCATATTCGTTCAATTAATGCATAATTTAGCGTTCTACGATTAGGCTTGATGCCCGTCTCAAGCTACAAAAGCGAATCTAAATGGAGGATCTTACCTCCCCGAGTATTATCCCTATTATAGAGGATCTAACCTCTCTCGCTCGGTTATGCAATTGTTATGCAATATTACGAGTATTCTCGGCCATGCAATTCTCATGCAGCTCTACGAGTATCACTCAACTCGATTTCGCAATAACTATGCGACCCTACGAGTATCATATAGCTCAGTTATGCAACACTTATGCAGCTTTATGAGTATCACTTAGCTTCGACGCTATTCGAATTCAGGAAGTACTTGTGAAATTTAATGCAAATTTTAATTACGAGTTTTAATTAGCTCGATCATATTGCAAATTTTAGTACAAACTTATGTATACATTGATTTGCAGAAAAATGCAATTTCATTAATAAAAAATGTCTACACTTTACAGTTCGTAAGAGAAAAAAGGAGAAAAAGCAAAGCTAATCTAAGCTCCTATGCTAACTATCTATATTTACGATTTCCACCCCGCCAGGTGGATCAGCAACTTGCTCGGCGTCCGGATCAGCAGCGGCTTGAGAAGGGTCGGCAGTAGGCGGTACAGATACTGCCCCCCCTTCAGAGACAGGCCCAGTGGAAGAAGGCGCCACTGGCTCAGCTTCGGGTGCAGGAGGAGCCTCCGTTTCGGCTTCAGGGGTTGAAGACGCCATAGGCCCCGCTTCAGATGGATCCTCTTGAATAGTCGGCAGAACTGAGGGACCTTCTCCAGAAGTTCTCTCGATGACTTCCCCCTCGGGAGCGCCTTCGTCGTCGTCACTGATTGGAGGAGCAGGCAATGAGGCCGGGTCATCCATCCATGACAGATCCGCCCCAGGGAAGCGCTGCCCAGCTTCATGAACTAGCCGAGACAACAGCCCCACCTGGGTGTCTGCCAACTCATCGATCAGGCGCTCCTTTTGGTTAGCAAGCTCTATCTCAAGAATCTTCGTATAGGAAGCCTCGTTCTCTGCTGCCGTCGCCTTCAAGGACTCCACCTCTGTTTTCAACCTGGCGTTCTCAGCAACCAACTCTCTGCATTCGGCATCCAGTCGGCTTGCATCTGCCTCGAATCGCCTCAATTGTCCACAATCTGCGGATAGCCGGGCAACTTCGCCCTTCAGCCTGTCGGCCTCGCCCTGCCGAGCTTTCAGCTCCTGAGCACTCTGGTGAGCCTCCTTCCTCAAAGCTACTGTCTCCGACTGAGAAGCAGCATACCGCTCCTCTAGTTTGGCAACCTCGGCTCGAAGGACGGAAGCTTCCTTTTTAGCTGCTTCACAACGTGTATTCGCCTCCGCCTTGGCCACGGCGCCTGACTCGGCCCTCCCTCTCCACAGATGGGCCATCATATGCAGCCGCTGTGTCCTCCTGGCAGCCTACACCGAATAAAGACGAAAAGGCTTAGACGCAAAGGTGTAAAAAAGCACCAAAAACAGGCAGTAAAACACTTACATCTATCAGCTGCTGGCCGATGGCTTGGGTTTCCCTGTTGAGCTGACTAGCGTCGCCAGCATCCCGATGATCGTCCTCCCGGAGAAGACCCCGGCAAATGTAATTGGCCACATGGCCGACCGACCAGTCCTCGCCAAAGTTCTCTATCAGGACTTCCTTCATCGGGACGACACGCCGATCGGATGAACGCCTTGGAGACTCGCCGTGCTGCACAGCTTTGCCTCTGGCCGCAAGCCGTGCATCCGATTCGGCGATTAGCTCAGCGGCCCTCTTTTTGGCCGCCTCCTCTGCCTTCTTCTTGGCAGCCTCTTCCGCCTCTCGGATAGTTGGACCGATCGGCTGATCATCTTCGTCCGACTCGTCCCGGAGTGTGTGGCGACGGCGGCGTAACGGCCGAGCAAGGGCCTCTCCCCGAAGAACAGTCGTTGGAACGGCAACAGTGGAAGCAGGCGCAGTAATAGCAGCTGGGGGCGCCGACGAGATTGGTACAGCAGCGATGGCCGGAGTAGTCGTAGAAGCACCGACCGCCCCCTTGGAGGCTTGAAGCTCGGAAGACGGGACCAACTTCCTCCTTTTCCTCTGCTCCTGGGCCTTCTTCTCTGCCTCACGTTTTTGGCGAATCCGATCGCCAAGTTGCCTGGAGGCCTCACTCCCACCAGCCATCTCAGCTGCACAACAAAAAATAATAAGCCAGATAAGTTTTTTCGTACACAAATTACCTTCACAAAGCATAAATAAAATGCAATGCATTATGATGCATAATGGCAATGTTTTCTTCACGGCCCTAATGCTCACGTTCTACATCCTCAGCGCCTTCAGAACTGGAAGACCCGAACAGGGTAGTTAAGAGCAAGCTGGACTCGAAGGGTTTCCCATTTCTGGCGACGGCGGTCATTAACGTTTTAATGTCCTGCTCGTACGAAGGCTGACCGACGGCTAGGTCATTCAGAGCCTTGACCCTGACCGATCGGGTGAGGCGCACCCCAAATCCACCTTTCCTCCCCATCAGGAAATACAGTTCTTTGTACCCTTTCATAGAGGTGGGGACGATCATCAATTTCCTCTTTGGGCGACTTGTAAAGAAATACTTCGTTCCGTCGCTCCGGCACGAGATGTAGAAGAAGTGAGTGAACAGCTCCAGAGTTGGCGCTACCGATTCGGTTATGCAAAGAATTCTGAAGCACGCCACCGATCTCCAACCGTTCGGATGTAGTTGGTTAGGGGCGAGATCATACCCCCTCAACACCGCCATCTCGAAGGCGCCCAAGGGGATCCTAAGGCCCGCATCCAGGCTACGAAGATGGCAAATGAACCATTCCCCATTGTCTTGACCAAAGGGTCCCTCCGTCACCGCCATTGATTCTGGGCAGGCTAATACCGCTATGTCTCCAGAAAGGCCATACTTGGAAGGAATTTCAGCTACTTCCCCGGCAGTTAGTCGAGAATGCAAATCGACGGCTGGTTTATTCTCATACCACTCCAAAAAAGTTGTGTCCAATGCTGCAGCACTGCTTGAGGCCATCTTCAACAAAAGAATGAAAGGAAGGCGCAACTCTCTTTTCTAAATGAAATGGGTGTGAGAAGGAAAAGGAAAATCGCAAAGAAAGCAAAAAGAAAAGTTACTTACTTGATGAAAAAGACTTGAAGGATTTCGAAGAAGAGGTAAAGAATAGTTGCAGAAATCTGGGAATCAAAGGAAGATTTTGGCAGAGCTTCGCTAGGGATTTCAAAAGTAAAGAAGGAATGATTCACAAAGTCCTCTATTTATAGACGGAAGCTTCTCAAAAATGCCAAACGACGCGCCATTCAGAGAGCGCCACGTGTCAAAGGACATTATGTCTCTGCGAAGAACGAAGCGTCGCCCTCGGTACACTCACAACATTAAAGGAAAACAGCTGTCTCAGCAGGCGCGTCGCTTCAGAAAAAGCGCCTGATAAATTCAAAATCGCGCATCAGTACGCGTCCTCGGATCGGGAATTTCCAGAGCCGACCCCATCCGAACGGACCATGCAAAGGCAAATCCATGCCCGATCGGACCTGTTGAGGGGGGACAAGTGATAACACAGCAAATATCATTTGCCTTAAGGCCCATTCAGTCGGCCCACTTAACTGGCAGGGCCCAAAGCCCATCAGCAAAAGGTATCAGACACGAGCTCCTAGGCGAAGCACATGCCCGATCGGCTGATGTGACCGCCAGTCCTGTCAGCCGCCTGACACAAGGCAGCACCCATGCCTATCACCTGCTCCATGTCATGTCGCCGGATACCTACTCTGACAGCCAGTAATCACTCCCCAGGCACTCAAGTGCCCCTCAACCATCTCATATAAATAGTCCAGCCAACGATGGCACCAGGTATTGAATTCACAACATTATCTCTCTAAAGCACATCTTCTCTAAGCTACTAACTTAAGCTTCGGAGTGCTCACGCCTGGTCCGACCGGGCTCCTCTTATTGCAGGTTTCTCTCATCCGATCGGATCGTCCTCTCTCCTACAGATAAAGACATATTTGGATTTATCAATTCAAATTCATTTAACTAAACTCTCATATTCAATCATTATTTTATGTATAAACGGTACGTATTTTAAAAAAAAAAATTGCCTCTAATTATGAATCTAATAATATCTCATAATATCATTTTACTAATTAAATAATTCTTTGATAAAATTCATATCATATCTTTTCACTAGGTGTGAAACCAACGTATTATTATTACTAGTATTAGTTTTCTAAACATATAAATAAAAAAAGTTTTCTAACAAATCATAATATATTCCCCAATAAAAAATTTAGGAAAAGGGTGAAAGAGAACTTACTGAATGTTCGATGAGTTTCCTGATTATGAAATTCTCTAGCTGTCATAGAAAATTACAAACATAAAATTAATGTAATTGTGAAAGTCAAGTTGAAATAAAATAAAATAAGAAGAATGTTCTACGAATTAATAACAGTCCATGAATATAAATTTCCGCAAAAATATTTCTCATGTTCACATGGTGAATACGTGCTAATTACCCCCACGTGCAAGTGACTGTCAAAAGAAAAACAGACATTATTTTTTCTACAATCGTCAATTTTTTTTCTAAAAATTAAGAGCAGATAGATTAATGAATAAACTGTTAATATTTATTACCTTTATATATAGAATAAATTTACTATATAAACTAGATTTATGAATTTATTTATAAATCAAATTTAAATACTCTCTCCGCCATAGTCATTCCATTTACAAATAAATATCATTTTTCTTTTTAGACCAAAATTAAGAAATTTATTTTTTTACTAATTTTCTAAAAAAGAGACAATTAATTTAATAGTTGTATTTTGAAAATTAAACTAATATTTATTATATAAATGACATATTTAAAAGATCATATTCAAACATATCATATTTTTTTTTGAAAGTAAACATTTAATTAATTAACTGATAATTCTCTTTTCATTTTTTTTATTTTTCTTCGATTATAGTTAAGTTTTCTTTTTAAATTTATAGCTGAATTATTAAATCGTTTAATATATCATTATTATCAACAAATATAAATTACTTTACTAATATGCCTTTATTTTTATTTTTATTTTATTTTTTTTGTCGTTACAAGATAGACATATTATTATTAGAAACAATCGATTACTATCATACTAACTTATAACAGTTTGTTTCTAATTAATTTAGATACATATTAGACAAAATTTGTTAATCCAAAGGTACAGTATCTTTTTAAAAAGGAGTTTGTAATATTTTGGAATGCACAAACAAGCTTCCATGAAGATAAATGTTGTCGCTTTTTAGAGTCATGGCCCGCAAATGACTTAGGCGAGGTGCTAACGCGTTGCCTTCTTCTTCTTCTTTTTTTTTTTTTTTTTCCTTTTATTGGTTTATATATATATTTTATATAATATATATATATATATCTTCCAACCTTCCATATTCTCTTCATACAAGAAGGTACTATATATATATTTATAGAGAGAGTTGATCATCAGATAGAGATTCAAATAAATTAATAATGGGTTTGGCAAAGGGTACCATGACAACTCTTCTTTTTCTATTAATTATTGTTATCATGTCTCATGATTATCCAACAACTGGAGAAGCCAGGCCATTAACAATCAATCATCAAGGTAATCAATTCAGCCTTTTCTTAATTTTTTAGTTCTTTATATATATATATTGAGAGAATATATTATATATTAATCATATATAGGGAATGCAAAGAAGTTCTTTGGCAGCTTAGGACTGGAGTGCAAGTGCTGTGATGGTGCTAATGGTGAATGCAGAAGTTCATGGAATTCATCTTGCCACAAGCTTCAATGCCATCCATGGAAATACTAAATATTAATGAAGATATCCAACTAAAAAATGCTTTTTAGCGAGGGACAGATCATGTTACATATGAAAAATATAATATAAAGGAAAATAAAGAGCATGGTTATTTGTCTTAATTATAATGTTGGATATTAAATTCATAATAATATTTAGTATCTTAGCTATTGAAACTTGTTAGAGATTATTATTATTAGCTATAATGGAATTGTTTCATCACTAATCTTTATTGTATTGTCATAAAGTGAAAAGGCCATACATATATGGTTTTAATTTAATATAATAGTTAATTAATTATATATAATATTGTTGACTATAAGAAAGCCTGTAAGAGGAAGAACAAATTGAAAGGGGTTAAATTTACTTCTCGAAGAAGATCAAATCGAAACTTCTATTTGAATTGTCTTCTGAACATGATATTTTCTTTTATACATATAAATTTGATCTTTTCTTTTTTCTTTCTTTTGGTTTAAGAAAAACCATAACCTTTAAATTTCAATAATTAGAATGATTTTAGTTTAAAATTATGAAACATGTCGATAATATTTTTAATGTTTGAAAGCTTAAAACTGTGGATTTATTTTTAATTTATATGAATAAGGTATAAACAAGTATTATATAGAAGCTAATACCGTCATCATCGTGAGCAAAGATGGTGCTTATCTAGTCATTTTCTTGATTGAATGATGAGTACTTACATTATGTGCAACAAGCAACTCTATCACCCTTTGCCCGCGCTTTCACGTAATTTCAATTTCAATTTCAATTATTTTGGATAGAGTGAGAGAAATAAATGATTGATTTCATCCTTAAAACGACAGAAAGGACAAAAGCAAATTAATTGCTTGCAAATAAGAGTAAGAGCACCAATTGAAAAACTTTTTTTATATATAAATTCGAAACTTAATAATCAATACCACTAAATTAAATTAATTTTATTCATACATATTAATAAATTTAAAATTTATTTTTAATTTATTCTATTTGAATTCTACAAAGATATATATAAATGAAAAGCTCCCTTTTAATTGTTTATAGAATTAATTTAGTTTTCGTATAAAACAATAATAATAATTTAGTTCATTCCTAGTTTAAAAATCTTAGAATATAAACTGTACTATTAATTCCATTAATAGATTTGTAAGTAATTAAAGTACAATTGTGATGAGTAAAGTAGAGCACAAGAACATGATAAGCTTAGTATATGATAAACCTATCATGATAATAATATATAAATATAACATTTTTTTAACAAGAAAAAACAATAATATATAAATGACCAAATTTATGAGAACCAATTAATCAAAGTTCATATAGCAAATGTAGCCACGTGAAAGCTGTGATGTAATATCATCAATTGGGTTATTATATTCCCGAACCCAAACAAGAATATTGGAATATATTTATATGGTTGTTCATCACCTTCTTGCAATTTGACTAGCTACTTGTACTTCAAATATATTTATTCCAATATTAAATTTAAAAATTAAAATAAAATAAAAATCAAACCCTCCATTTAATTATTCCATAAATAAGTTTTGAATTAATTTCACAAATAGAAGTTCCAAAATTTTCTGGAAATCACTACTCTCAACTTTATGATTTTCCAATTCATTATGTGTCCTGTACCTATCCTTCCTTTTTTCACCTCAGATTCTTAATAATTGAAATTCTTAATACATCACAACCATAAATTTTTGTTTTGACAAATTTTTTAGTATTTCTTGATTTAACATATATCAAAGTTCCAGCCAAATCTTGTTTTTTCTGGCTTCTTTCATCTTTAAAATTCAAAACAATACATTTAATTTTTTTACGAATTAACTAATATACAATCATGCAAAGAAAAGAAACAAAAAAATAATACGAGAATTTAACGAGATTCAGAATGTCTACGAACTCGAATAATAGTTGAGGATGTGTTTCGCTACGAAAAAAATGAACAATCTTATTTAATCGTGTTAATTGGATTTAAAATTAAAATGAAATTCTAAAAGAAATAAAACAAATCTAGACTCTCGCCTTCAGCTATTAAAATATATTTTCATTTTTTGGATCGACCGTGAACTTTTCAAATTGGATTGCAATTTTCGTCCATTAAAGTTAAAGACACGAAATGAATCTTGACGAATTGATTTTCATATTAATAATTGGAATTCTTAATTTTGATAGCCAAACAATTGAATTGGTCCCAAGGAGAAATTTCAGTCAATGTAATTTTGCATGATTTAACTTTGTTTTTATTGTAAGGGGAATAACTACTTGTCCTCTTGCATGCATCAACAGATCAAATTATCCCTATGAATACTTTACTCAATCCTTTGAAACTTTCAATGAAAATGTCAAACCAGCCTAAGATATATGCATTGTTTCAAACGTAGGACTTATTTAAAATTCATTTCAACTCTCCAAATATTAATACATAAAAGATAAATATGTTTCCTTAAGTTATATTCTCTCCAATCTTTCAAGAATTTGGATCTGAAATCTTGTAATAGAAAGTCAAAAATTTTATTTACTGTATAGAACTTGAATGATGATTTTCAACCCAATGAATCATCCATAAAAATATTACCCATTTCAAACCACCAGTACTTATCTTAGTGGTCAACACTCAGATACATTCAAATGACATCTATATTGAATTAGGTATCATCTTCTATTTTATAAAGAAAATATTACCATTTCAATTCCAATTGTTTTGAGAAAAATATAATTAAAAGAAGAAAAAAGTAATATTAAAAAGAATTACAAGAATTTAACACATTCTTTCTATTTTAGATGTAATTATCCAAAAAAAATAAAAGAAATTACATCTATGAATAACCAAAAAGCTTATGGCTGGGAATGAAAAGTAAAAGCATGGAAAAGGATTTGGACATATGGCATGACATGATGAGGCTTCTAGATCAAAAAGGCCTGCATGCCCTAGAAAATGAAAACCACTTTTCTCACACATTTTATTATTAAAGTAAGTCCCCTTTAGATGCACTTATCCTATGCTATCCAAAAGGAATATTTGATAGCTAATGAAATTCTTTACAACATATTCATTCTATAATAATATGCCTTTCGCTGGTCAAAGTATTTAGATTTGGTGTTCTAAATGAATCTATATAACCATGCCAAAATCACATATTACTAATCTAAAAACTTTTATCTAAATCAGATTATTCACATGCATTTATAAATTCGGCACGTGAAATTCTTCACTGTAATTAACAGATAAATTTTTTAACTAATTTTATATTTGTAAATTCAAAATCAATTTTCTTAATTCTGTAAATATATATGTGTGTTCTTTAAAAATAAATAAATTAAAATAAAGGCATTAAATGGTAGTTGTCAAAATTACAATCGACAAGATATATATATATATGGAATGATGAGAGTTTGATTAATTAAATTGTATCAGAATTAATAATAAGTAATTAATTAGGAGTATAATTACTTTTTATATTATATTTTAGAATATTAAATTATCAGTTTGCTCTCTTTATGCGATATTTTCCTTTTGAAAACGGAGAAGATATATATGGATTTGGATTCCTACATTATCATCTTTGTTTCTGTTTCGATCATCAATTGTTTTCTACTAAAGCAGGGAATTAGAGGGAACCTTATCAAGAAATCATATGTTCTTCTAATCTCTTATTATTATTAATTTGGCTTTGGCAACATCAAAAGTAGCAATAAAATACAAGACCTCCTCCTAATCATTACAAGATTAGGATCATTATTATTTTGAATATCCTCACAAAACAGCCATTAAAAAAAGTAAATAAAAGGTCCATCCTTGGACACGTCATTTCATTATTGCAATAGTAATTTAAGCCCCATAGCCAATTACTACTATTATTTATATATATATATATATATATAATTATATTTCTCCGAACAAAAGTGATGAAATTCGAAATTCAAACTTTACTCAATTTGAGTGGATAATCAGACTCTCTAGTGAAATTTATCTTCAGCCGTTAAAGAGATGAAGCTGCATTATATATAGCAGCTGAAGTTGTCTTCATGACTGGATCACAAGTTCTTCAGTTTTGCTATACACATGTGCAGTAAATGATCAGACAGCATAACTTTTCACCCAATTGAATCAAAAGTGTTCCCGCTTTATTATTATATTATTCATATTTTATTTTTTTCCGCACTTTATTTTTGTTTACTTAAAAAAAAAAGCATAACATCTAATTATAATTATAAATATTATTAAAAAAATAAAAATTAAATTTTTTCATAATTTTAATCGAATACATGCCATATTAGACTAGATAAAAAACAAAAAGCATAATGGTTAATTACAATTATAAATGTCACTACAAACAATTTAATTTAAGACTTTTTTGCACTTTTAATTAATTGAGTATTGATGATGATCTTTCTCTACCTTATTAATCATATTTATAAAAACGTTCTCCAGTCTGCTAGATATTTAGAATATAATTTTCCTAATTAGCTAATAAAGAATAATAGTATATATATACCTAAGTGTATACATAAATAAAACATAAAAATTGTGCCTGTAATGTTTGCTAAGATGTTCTCAAGAGAACATCCAATCGATAGATATTGGTTTCAACGTACTAGTCTCGAGTTTGAGCTTTCGCTCCTCCTTTTTTTCTATAAAAAAAATGTCAACTAAGATAATAAATCAATAAAAAATGATATAGTAAATTGGAACATCCAAACGATAGATATTAATTTCAACATACTGATCTCAAGTTTGAGCCTCCACTCCTCCTTCTTTTCTATAAAAAAAATGTTGGCTAAGATAATAAATCAATAAAAATGATATAGCTATTTATGTACCTTGCAGAGGAGATGGATTCAATATGTCATATATTTCAAATGTATTTAAAATTGACCGTTAATATAAAAAAATTATTTTTTTATCCAACAGTCAATCTTTACTAACATAAAATATATCTGATGTACTGAATATATACAAAATTAAATCAGGTGGTTTCCCAATATATATATATATGTAAACCCATATTCAGATACCTGAACTTGTCAACAAAAATTAATGAATACCTAAACTTAGAGAACGACCGAATAAACGCCTAAACTATTTAATTTTAATACTTTTAAACACAAATTTCAAATTGCATGGAGACAGCTAAACGCGTGTGATTCAGTCACATGCATCTAGCAGTCCACCGACTGAATGATCGACACGTATCAATCTTTTTCACCTTTCTTTTTCTTCTCTCCTTTGAAATCGTTCTTCTTCTCCTCTGAGTCCTCAGCTTCCACTCCTAAACCCATCTCTCCCACTACCAATTCCTTCTCTTTCTCTGACTCCAACTCTAATTTTCCTCCCGATTTTGCTGCAATCTTTGCTTCCCAATGGTTCTTCTTCTCCTCTCCTGACCGCTCCAACTCCATTATGGAGCTCTCAAAAATACTACAATTGGGCCCGAAAATGAGCAAGAAAATGTTGTGTGATGAGTTAGCGAAGGTTTAAGAGAGCGTGGCGGCACCAGAGTTACTGGATTTACTAAGAAGGCAGTGGAGGATAGGAAAAGACGGGAGCGTGAGTGAGAACGCGATGGCAGATAGGCTATCGTCAAGGACGAAGGCGGTGGTTGGAAGGGCAGATTTGTTGAAAACGAACACAATAGTGAAAGTGGTGGAGATTTTGGATCCGATGCAGTGTGTAAAGATTTTGGATCCGATACAAAGGTTATTTTGATTGTTAGAAGTTTGTTTTTTAATAATTACTAGTGGATTGGCCAGTGATTTGAAAGATCTATTATTAAGTTTTTAATTAGATTTTGGATTCTCTGGGTTTCGAGTTCCAGCACGAAGTCAATGTTAAGAAAAGGAACATGATGGCATCCACAAGCAGCCATCCTGCATCTGCATCTTTTTCCACCCTTTTGTGCCATTCTGCATCTTTTTTTGTTCTATCTGAAATTGTTTGCACACTCATTATTGAGAGTTGCTATTTATTAGTAAATTCAATTACTCATTCTTCTTTTTTTTTTTTTTTTGTTAAGATGAAATTTCAATTGTTTAGGAGGTAATGAGTTTGAAATGATTCAAAACCATGGATTCAAGGCCAGTTTGGAGGAGAGATTTTGTGTAATAAGATAAACAAAAATGTATATTTTTATTTTTTATTCACTTTTCCTTAAACTTGTTATTCTTTTATTCTTTTATTCTTTCCTTCCCCTGTACTCCTTTTTATCCTTTGTCTTTTTCTTTTCCCTGTATATATACTTTCAATTTCAATTAATGAAAGCGTGGGATTCATTTCACTCAATTTTAAGATCTATTCCCACGATTTTAGCATGGTATCAGAGCAACAATAACCGCAGATCTTTTTTTCTCAGCTCTTTTTCCTTCCTTTACTTTTTACCCAAACACATTTTCATTGTTACTATTCATTATCTTCCTTCAAGATCTGTGCAAATCTGCAAATGGCTAAGCCCGAAGATAATCCCTCTCATCCATTTTACCTTCATCCTAATGAGAATCCATCTGCAATTCTTGTTTCTCCACCCCTAGATGCCTCTAACTATTATACCTGGTCAAGATCCATGTTGCGTTTTGAAGTCTAAGAACAAGGTGAAGTTTGTTGATGGCTCTTTACCAGTTCTAAGATGCGATGATTCAACATTTGATGCTTGGGATCGTTGCAATACCACTGTTCTCACTTGGATCACGAATTCCATTTCATCCACCATTAAACAGAGCGTTATGTGGATTGAAACTACTGCTAACCTTTGGAAGGAGCTTTGTGACCGTTTTTTCCAAGGTGATTTTGTACGCATCTCGGACTTGCAAAATGAGATTGCTCTTCTTACTCAAGGTGATATTTCTGTTACTGAGTATTATACAAAGCTCAGGACCATTTGGGTTGAATTGTATAATTTTCATCCAATTCCTGCTTGTGAATGTATTCCTTCCTGTGAGTGTAATGCACATGGTGTAATTCATGGTTATGGGCAATCTGACCAGATCATAAAATTCCTTAGGGGATTAAATGTTAATTTCTCTAGTATTAATTAATAGGTACTGATGATGAAACCGTTACCTTCACTTAATAAAGTTTTCTACATGGCCATTCAGCAGGAAAGACAAATTATAAATCCTGGAGTTTGTACAAAGATGAATGATTTTGTTGCTTTCACTGCCAAACGTTTAACTCCAAATTCTTGGAAGCAAAATGTCAAAAATACAACAAATTCACAAAATAAGAAGCCTCTTTGCACTTATTGTAGCGTTGTTATAAAAAGCATGGATATCCTCCAGGTTATGGCACAAAGCAAAGGAATTATGGCAGCAAGAAAAACAATGTTGGTGCTAATAATGTTTAATCCAGGCAATCTGATTCTAACGATGTTGTTGCAGATTCTTCTTCTTGTTTTAACATGTCTGAGTTTCCTTTCATAAAAGAGCAATGCCAGCAACTTCTTGTCATGCTGCAGACTAATCAAAGTCAGGTTTCAAAAGCTGCTGCTACTATAAATCTGGCTATGATCAGGAAAGGAACAGTATCTGGATGTACAACCAACCCGTCAGTTTTCTATTCAAACAACAATTTTGGTATTGTTTTATCATCTTCAAATAATCTCAATCACATAAACAAAATGAAATGGATTGTGGATTCAGGAACTACTTATCATATTACTTGTAATTCTTCTGTATTTTATTCTACTCGTGTTATCAAAAATTTTATAGTTCATCTTCCAAATGGCCAGAAATTAGATGTTACTCTAATTGGCAGCATAAAATTCAATGATCAGTTGACATTGACATATATGCCTTATGTGCTGAATTTTTCTTTCAATCTAATCTCTATTAGTAGGCTTGCTGACAATGACATATGTTGCTTATTCTTGCGAAATTATTGTTTCATACAGGATATGACTCGGTGGAGGATGATTGGATTAGCTAAACTTCAAGGGAGGCTTTACCACTTAGTTCTAACACATTCTGCTTCTTCATGCAAGCAATATTGTTTTTTATCTTGTAATATAACACATTTCGTTCATTCTTTACATGTATTGCCTAAGTTTGATATTTGGCATTTTAGACTTGGTCATGTTTCTCAGAGTAGGACCAATCTATTACTCAAAGATATTTCTTCTCTCAATGTCAATACTGATCATTCTTATGATGTATGTCATTTAGCAAAACAGAAACGTTTGAGTTTTTCGTTAAGTCAATCCAAAACTGCCTCCTATTTTGATTTGGTACATATTGATATATGGGGTCCAGTTTTACCTTCTCTTGATGGTTGCAGTTATTTGCTGACAATTGTTGATGATTATTCTCATTTCACATTGAGTTATTTGCTGATGTTCAAATCTGAAGTTAGACAAATAATGCAAGATTTTTGCAAAATGGTCGAAGTTCAATATAATAGCAAAGTGAAGAGTATTCGGAGTGACAATGGCCATGAGTTTAATAATCCTACTTTTTATGCTTCTCATGGTATTGTTCATCAGTTGTCTTGTGTGGAAACTACTGAACAGAATAGTATTGTTGAGCGCAAACACCAACACATTTTGAATGTTACTCAAACTTTGCTTTTTCAAAGCCATTTACTAAAAAAATTTTAGTCCTTTGCCCTTTCTCATGCTATCTTCCTTATAAATAGACTCCCATCTCCCGTGATAAACAATTCAACTCCCTACGAAAAATTGCGGGGCCTCAAACCCGATTATTACAAGTCGAGGGCATTTGGTTGTCTATGTTATGCTTCCACAATTAAACAGAGTCATACCTAGTTGGACCCTAGGGCTTTGAAATGTGTCTTTTTGGGCTATAGAGATGGTATAAAGGGCTATCAAGTAATGGACTTACAACCCAAGAGGGTTCTGGTATCCAAAAATGTTCTCTTTTATGAGAATATCTTTCCTTATTCCTCTGCCACAGCTGAATCTGGTAACGTTACTTTTACTCTTCCTCACACTGTACCTAATTTTTCTTATTCTTCTTCTTCTTCTTCTCTTCCATCTCTTCGCCACTCTATTAGACCTACCAGAGCTCCTACTTATCTTCATGATTACCATTGTAATCTTCTTACTTCTGGTTTTGCTTTGTCTATTTTTTAACCCGGAGTACCTCATCCCATATCTACAACTTTGGGTTATGACAAATTGTCTTTATCCTATAAGTCTTTTGCTCTCAATATTACATGTACCTTTGAACTCAAGTTTTATCTTCAAGCTTCTAAAAATCCTTATTGGGTTGTTGCTATGAATGATGAGCTACAGGCCCTTGAGCAAAATAAAACATGGGTTATTACTTCTTTACCACCTGGTAAGAGTCCTGTGAGTTGTCGGTGGGTGTATCGAATTAAATATAATTAAGATGGCTCTATTGACAAGTATAAAGCAAGGTTGGTTGGCCATGGATTCACTCAACATATCGATATGGATTACTTTGATACTTTTTCACCTGTTGCAAAACTCACAACAATTCGGGTTTTGTTAGCTTTATCTGCTATGAATAATTGGCATGTTAAGCAACTTGACATTAACAATGCTTATTTGCATGGGGATTTAATTGAGGAATTTTACATGACCAGGGTATAATGCTTCAGTTCCTTCTAGTGCAGTTTGTAACTTGCAGAAATCCCTCTATGGTCTTAAGCAAGCTAGATGCCAATGGAACATTAAATTAAATGAAGTTTTGCTTAGCCAGTCTTTTGTACAGGCTCCCTCTGACCGCTCTTTGTTTATAAAGCATTCCTCTTCTTCTTTTACTGCACATTTAGTATATGTTGATGATGTTATTATTGCTAGTAATGATTCGACTGCCATTTTGAAAATTAAATCATTTTTACATGATTCCTTCAAGATCAAGGATCTTGGCCCATTAAAATATTTTTTGGGTTTTGAAGTTGTTCGGAGTTCCAAAGGTATCTTTTTTTGTTAGCGCAAATATACTCTGGATATTCTACATGAGTTTGGTTTCCTTGACAGTAAGCCAGTTTCAACTCCCATGCACTATAAGAAAATTAATTTTTCACGACCAAAAATTAGCAAAGGGATGAAAATTCGGTCGTAAGAATATACCAATAGCAAAAGGAAATAAATCCGGTCATTAATTCTTAAATTTTATTACCATTTAACGAATGGCTTAAAATCCGATCTTTGAAACATTGTAAATCTGGTCGTTATTAGTCTAGAAAAATTGGCAGGACTTCTATAAAGATTACCTCCAAAATCATTGCGCATTATTTAATCTATACCCACACAAAACTGCCATACCTACACAAAACTAAGGTGAAAAACGTCAAAAAATAGCAAACCCACGAGATGAAAAAACAGCAAAAAAATGCAAAACCCTTTTCTTATCTTCCAAACATAAACTAATTCTAATAGAAATGGCAGTCGTAGTAGAAGCAATAGGTTCATTTATATTTTGCAAGATCCATATTTCATCAGTCTAGGGTTTAATTTCATCGATGATTACAGGTGAGAAACTGAAAAAACTTATTTCTCTTCTCTCTTAATACCAGTTAAATATATATTTATTTCTAATCTTCTCTTCTTCCTGTTGAATTGGAAAATAGGGCATACCAACTCTGAGATGTTTTGAGGATTTGCATTTCTGCTAAACTAATCGATTTGTTATCATAGGTAAGTTCAATGAATTGGGTATTTTTGATATTCTGATTTTTTGATTTCGAAATCGTATCTGCTACCTTTCTGGGTTTGCATATTTCTTTATCTTGTTTATGGTTTTGTTGGAAAAAGATTGATTTGATTAGGTGATATGTGATTCCTGTTCTGTTTTTTATTCCCATTCTGCTTTTGATTCTCATTTGTTTTTTTATTCCCTTTCTGCTTTTGATTCTCTAATTTTGATTCTCATTCTGTTTTTTATTTTGTTCTGCTTTTGATTCTCTTTTTTCTTTTGATTCTCATTTTTCTTTTGATTCCCGTTCTTATTTTCATTATCGTTCTTCTTTTGATTCTAGTTCTACCTGGTTTTGATTGATTCTCGTTCTGCTATTGACTGATTCTCTTTCTGTTGTTGAGTGATTCTCAAATTTCTGTATTTTTGATTATTTTCAGGTTTTCAGTCTTCAAATTTGCAAGGTAAAATTGGGATTTCTTCTTAAATTTTATTCTTTGACTCAATGTAATTGTTAATTTCCTTCTTTTTTGCTCAATTGTCATATTCTGAAAGCATTAATTTTCATAATGTTCATGCTTTCTGTCTGTGGTTTATATGCTCAAACATTCACTTTAGTTTAAGTTTAAGCTGTTGCCATTTTTTCTGGATGTTCATACTGTCTGTGATTGTTTAAGCCATTGCTATATTTAACTGGATGGCCAAATATTCTCACTATGTTCATGCTTTAACGTTTGTCTGCATATTTTTCATCTGATATCTGTTAAACTTTTAACTTGAAATTCTTTTCACTTTTGCTCTTTATGCCTGCTTGCATATTTTTCATCTGATAGCTTTTTGAATGTTTGATTCTTATTTATTTTCTAGAATTTCTATTATAATTTTGAGTGTGCATACATATCAACTCTGTACTTACTATAACTTAAGTATCTACTTTTAGCACAATGAAAGTTTATTAGAATTGACAGCTTTGAAAGTTTAAATTGGTAGAAAGGAGAGGATGGTGGATGGTTATTTGATTTGGTGGCTTATATCTTTGTCATTTTGTTGATCAATGTGGTCCAATTAATGGTATAATTTAGTATACAAATTTATTTATTATCAATAACAATCTTAAAATATGATAAACACTCTAAGAATGTTATATATATTAATTTCATTTTTAGCATGCATGTATTTTATTAGTTTTATATAAGCATCTATATATGTTAACATATATACCTATAATAATTAAAGTAGTGCTAGACTCTAATAGGCTTATATATGAGACAAAGTCAAAAATCCTGTCCAAAACTAGGGAAAAAAATAATTTATATGAAAAAATAATAAAATTATGATAATGGCACTAAACTTCACTAAACTTCAAACTTAAAAATATAAGTCTAAACGTTATTTTTAAGGCCCCAAATATGCTGTTACAGAGAGCAAGTCCCCTGTAAAAGTCGACCGGCTCGAAATGAGCTTTCCAAAAACGTGTTATAATAAGCAATCGGACAATTGTAGCAAAAGTTATAGCAAAAACAATCTGAACCGTAAAAACAAAAAATACTAAACACTTTATAAGCAGGGGCAAACTCGGGATTTTAAATTAAGGGGCAGTTTAAGCTAAAATTAATGCCAAGGATATAAATTTAGAAGAAATTAAAAAAAAAAGAATAAATTTGAAACATTTATGAAAAAATTTAGGAATAAGAAGTTAATTTAATAAAAATACGCAAGTGAAATGAAAATTCAAATTCTTGCCCTTCCGAAGGTATTCTGATCTATTGTTTGACCACCTTCTATTTACTTGCATATTTGTTTTCCTTTGAGCATCATCACCTTTTTTTCTTTACCCTTTTGTGTGTGCTTTGGATAATGTACATTATTTTGATATATGGATCTATTTTATTTTTTAAAACTTTTATCTAGTCAAGTTATCAAAATGTATCTCACCCCATCACGAGTGAGAAACATCATGCATTTTGTCAAGGTTAAGCATTTCTTTTGCAACAGAAACCATTTTTTCTGTTGTTCATTAAACATTTAAGTAGTGATACTTTCTTAGGGATCAAATATCAATTTTCAATTTTTCTGATGATAGAAATAAGTAGCAGTGCCAAAAACTTTTAGTCTGCTTTCTCTTATATTTGTATTTGTTCTGATTAAGGAATGATGAACCCTCTAGGTTTGATGTACACTTGGAATAATGAGATATAATAAGACTTCAAGTTATTCTAACCTTTTGATTTTTATACAGGTAACTAGTGAATCATTCACTGATGACGGCTTCTTCAAGACAGGGGATGCCGGCAAAATAGATAAAGACGGATACTACATTATTTTAGGACGTAAGTCAATCTACACTCTTAAAATTAGTGGGGCTGGCATTTCTAGTTGAACTTCTCTGATGGAATAAATGACGCAACTTCTTTATTCAGATTCTCTTCATCTTTAAAAATTCACTAATGCCACAGTCACACATATTGGATGTGGATTGTAAACTGAAGTTTGTTTCCCTGCATTCATAATCATTTTGCTCTGGCTGCTGCTTTCATTCAATTTTCTTTTGACCATTTAACAAGAAACTAACATCACATGCAAATATTATGGCCATAAAATATCCAAATTCATGCCCACACTTCCTAAACTAAAATCCAAATTCACATAAAGAATGATTAACGAACTGTTACGCCTCCACCCAATTATGTCTCTAGGTTTGGTTAGAATTATTATAGTAGTATAATATAAGTGTTCTTCAGTATAACTTTGAGTTGTTCCTACCTGTTCTACCTAACTCATTGGGTTTATGGCATGTAGGCTTCACTATGAATATTTACCCTTGAAATATTTACTTGAAATCCTATGTATATTCTAAAGGAATAATTGATTGTTGACCTCTAGGTGTCTCTGATGTGCTATTGGGACTATGCTCTTGAATAGAGAGATATCTGTATAGAGAATGCATGTCATTTCAATGAATTGGAGTTCAACTTTCTTATTTGTTTGGCAGCTGTTAATGGACTGTTTCTTGGCCAAGGGCTAACAATATTTCGATTTCAAATTTGCTGATATTCAAGGATAATGGTGATTGATATTTACTTTAGAGTATAATAGTATTAGTTGTATGTGTTTCATTAAAGAAACATTCATTGCAAATATTTTTTAACTATTGGTCACCAATAGTCATTTGATGATGGTTTTGTGATAATTTTATTGTTCACCCTTACAGTGCAAGTACTGAATTCCAGCATAATAGCTTGAAGTAATTACCATAATCAAGGTTTTAATCTTTCCTCTCTTTTTTTTCCTTTTTTTTTTCATCTCTCTGAATGAACTCTTGCAATACTTACCATGACTGCTTTATGTTTCTTAAGGTAATTAATTAAAGTATCTTTACAACACATAGCATATATGTTAAATTGTGTTAAGAAAAGCATAACACTGCATTGCTATTTTCCATTAATTTGGACTGCTGCTTTTCAATTTTTTTTTTCATTGATAGAATATTAGGGGAGAAGAGAAATCAAGCTAGAAAGTTTGCAAACTTCTTGATGGATTCTATCATTAAGGCCCATATTTTTTACTACAGGCTGATAAGATTCTATCATTATAATTCAATTTACTGCCATATTTTCAAAATTCAACTTCTAATGGTTAGTTGAGTTAGGAGTGTATATTTTGAGGTGTATATACAATTACACTTGTTGAATTTTGGATATTTTGAAGTGCATATATAATTGCACTTGTTGGGAGATTTTGAATATTTAAGGTAAATTATAATTTAAATTAAAAATATTAAATTATTTGGCCTTTCGATTTATTGCCTTTATGTATGAATTTTAATTATAAATTTATGTTTTAAATTCGAAAGGTCTTCAAAACAATGGACAGTGAAGATATAAGGTTCATTATGCATTCTATTTTTTTGGATATATAGATAGGGGCTGTTTTTATATTTTACACTTGTATATGATACGATGTCAAATAATTTTGAAATATCGATATATTTTGTATCTAATATTTTGCAATCTATGGAAAAACTATTTATTATAATTTTGGATATATATATGTGTGTGAATGATGTGTACAGGTAATAGTCAAATCCGTTACTATCTTTAACTACCGAATATTTTTTCATTGATACTGAATACAGCGAAAGAAAAAATTTGTCGGTAAAAAGTATCTTCAACGACCAAAAATTCCTTCATTAAAAGCGAATAAAATTAGCAAAGGAAAAATTCGATTGGTAAAATAGTATTTTTAACGACAAGAAAGGTTGAAAAGTGCATATAATTAACAAAAAAAAAATTCGGTCGCTACAAAATATCTTTAACGACCGGAAATTCTTTCGTTGAAAGTGAATATAATTAACGAAGGGAAAATTCGATCGCTAAAAGGTATCTTTCACGACCGAAAATTCCTTCGTTGAAAGTGAATATAATTAACGAAGGAAAAATTCGGTCACTAAAAGGTATATTTAACGACCGTAAATCCTTTCGTTGAAAGTGAATATAATTAGCGAAGGAAAAATTCGGTCGTTAAAAGGTATTTTTAACGACCGAAAATCTTTTTGTTGAAAGTGAATACAATTAGCGAAGGAAAAATCCGATCGCTAAAATATATTTTTGACGACCGAAAATTCGTTTGTTAAAAATGAATATAATTAGTAAAGGAAAAATCCGGTCGCCAAAAGTCACTATTCAACGACCGAAAATATTCCGGTCGTTAAAGATATTAACGACCAGATTCAAGATCCGGTTGTCTATACCTTTAACGAAGGGGTTTTTACTGACTGAATTTTTCGGTCGAAAGGTTTTTAACTACCGGATTTCCGCTCGTTAAAGAGCATTTTTCTTATAGTGATGGTGTCTAGCCCGTTGCCTTGTGATTCTCCTCTTTTTAGGACGTTTCTACCTACAGAAGATTAATTGGTTAGTTGTTGTATTTGATGAAGACCGGGCCTGATATTTCTTATCCTGTGCAGTTTTCTCAGTTTTTGACTTCTCCTACTCAAGCTCATTTTCAGGCTGCTACACAGATTCTTCGTTATCTTAAAGGAACTCCGGGTAGGGCCTTTTCTTTGCTATCAACTCTAAACTTCAGCTCCAAGGTTTTATTAATGCTGATTAGGCTTCTTGTCCACTCACTAGGAAGTCTTTTACTGGTTATTGCATGTTTATTGGTGATTCTTTGGTGTCATGGAAGTCCAAAAAGCAAAGTATTGTCTCCCGTAGCTCATCTGAAGATGAATATAGGTCTCTTGCTATGGCCACATCTGAGATACAATGGCTTCTTTTCCTTCTGCAAGATCTCTGTTGTGCTTACCAGTAACGTGTATTGCTCTTCTGTGACAATTATTGCTCTTCTGTGACAATCAGTCTGCTAACCATATCGCAAAAAATTCGGTCTTTCATGAGTGCACCAAGCATATCGAGATAGATTGTCATCTCATTCGCGATAAAATTACGCAGGGGGTTATACGGCTTCTTCCAGTTCGATCTGCAGATCAACTTGCAGACTTATTCACCAAATGTCAGCGACTTCCAACATTTCAACGATTTCTTTCCAAGCTGAGAGTCTTGAACATTTACACTCCTCAGCTTGCGGGGGGTAATAAGATAAATAAAAATATATATTTTTATTTTTTATTCACTTTTCCTTAAGCTTATTATTCTTTATTCTCTTAGTCTTTTATTCCTTCCTCTGTACTTCTTTTTATCCTTCGTGTTTTTCTTTTCCCTGTATATATACTTTCAATTTCAATTAATGAAACCAATTTCAAGATCTATTCCCACGAGCTTAGCATTGTGTTTGCTGTTTGGGTTTTGATTCAATAATAGGGGTCGAGTGAGAGAGATACTGAGAAGTAGAGGCTTAGAGAGAGAGAGAGAAAGAGAGAGGGGGTGGGGGAACACGCGTTTATTTTAATGAGTGAAATACATTTGCTGCCAACTAAACAATTGGTACTTAACAATATCAAAATTAAATAGTTTAGGTGTTTATTTGATCGTTTTCTGAATTTAGATACTCAAATAATTTTTATTGACAAATTCAGGTACTTGAATATAGGTTTACCCTTAATTAATTGATATTAGTTCTTAAAGTAATTAGTGTTATGAAAGTGAGTCAAATTGAATCTAAAGACGACACATATGCCCAAAATCTTGTAAAATAATGCATGAACCAGTCTGAAGTTTTTAAATTGAAATTATATAACCGAATGGAATTTTTTCTTTCTTTTCATTCTGATGAGATGTAAATGGCTCACAAATATTTTCAAAATGGGTCAGAAATGCTCAGTTCATTGAACACTAAAACATTAGACAAAAACATATGCAAAGCATGTGAAATCACGCTGTTTGTTTCTTCCAAAAAACATGTATAATGTTCCTTTATTCCATTGGTTCTTCTTTTAGATAGTTTTGTACATAGGATCCAACGAGGAGTACAAAATTTTTTGCGGCATATATTCAAATATGTCATTAAAATATTGTAATCACACTATATTTAAAAAAAAAATAATTAATTTTATGCACTTATTATAAAAACAAAAATAAAAAGAATCTCCAATGAGACATTCTAGTAGTATACTACTAAATTGGATTAATGAAGAATTCTCGGGTTCTTAATTGTTTTTTATAATTGAATAAAGGAATTAGGGGTCAGCTGTTGTTTTGAAAAGAGGCATATCCGAAGGACCAACTTGACCCCAACGACCTTATCCATTTATCTTCAATCTTCATGCAAACCTAAAATAAGTCTAAGATTTGGGCATGGTTGACACGTGCCTACACATATCTTTTTTCTTTCATACTTTCTCAAAGTACACCCCTATTTTAGCCTATTAATTAATTAAATTAAAGAAAAATAAAACTATCCAATAACAATAAAGAAGGGAGGAACATCTTCAAACTACCCTCCTAATAAATCAATATATGATATTTTAATGAAAAAAATAATTATTTAGTTTTTATTTAATGAGACATATTTCATACTTTCATTTATGATTCAGCAGATAATAAACTAACATAACAAATAAAATCATATTAAGCTTCATATATAGTCAGTTTTTTTTTTCCAACTTATATATAGTCAGTAACCATTAATTTTATCTATGATTTTATTTAGATCAAATCTAAATAAGACTTACTTATAGTTGAGTACTTTAAACGACAGATATACTTTTTTTTCAATTCACTATGCATAGCATCTCATTTTATCATTAGTCTGATCAATGAATTTTATCTAGTTCCGATCCAGGGAAAAAAATATATTAAATAAGAAAACACTATTTATAAAGATGATCATGAGCGCATGAAGGACACGTGGGAAGAAGGGGTTGGGGTAGTAGAAAGTCCAGTTGGACAAAGAATTGGGAACCCATGTGTCGAAAGGGAGAGAGGTAAGCAAGAAATGCACATGGGTTTGTTTGTTTTGTTCAGAGATCAAACACAATAGAATCCAAAGAGACAAAAATTTTAAAAAAAAAAATAAAAATAAAAATAAAGACTTTTCGGGCTTATAAATACCAGACATCTCAATATCCTCCATAACAGCAAACCTTCACGTGCTCTCTCTGCTTCTTCCTTATATTATCTGATTCTTTTGTTTCCCTTTTTTCTCTGCAAATCTTATCCATCCATTGCTGTCCTTTGTCTCTTTTTTGGGCTCCGTGAAGCCGTTAAACATATTCATTTTTAACCCTAAAATTCAGTTTTGTTCGTTAAAGTCACTTAGCATGGACAACAAGAAGCAAACTGGTTCTTCTTCTTTTGATCATCTCTTTGGTCCTAAAGATTCCTCTTCGTCTTCTTCTTCTTCGAGTGTTTTTGGCTCTATTTTCTCTCCTCCTTCTACGGTATTTCGCTTTATTTTTATTAATTTTTATTATTTTTGTGCTTTGTATTTTGTGGAATTAATTTTTTGCTGCCTGTAATTGCCTCCACATCAATCACTATTTGTGAAAATGATTTTCCGGAAAGTTGGGGTGGAAGGAATAGAATAGATTAGAACTGAAGCCCTTTTTCTAAATGCTTTTGTATGTTTTTAAATAATTTTTTTGTCCTTGTTTATATTTTGTGATTGCATGCTCTTTTGGGTTTTCTTTTTAATCTGTGGCTTTTTTTTTATCTAAAAAATACTTGTTACTAATATTTTAAGTTTCGAATTCAATTTCTCCTAATAACCTTTGTAATTATAATTAGTTATAATTAGTTATTGTGTCTCTTAATTATATATATATCATAAGTTTTGGTTATTAGGAATTAGGAGATTGAACTCATATTTATAATAATAATAACCATATGTTTAAAACAAATAAATAAATCTCTGAAGTTGTGAAAAGATTTTCAATGGATATAGATTTCTCAATGACCTCCATGTATATATAGTAATAGTAATATGGTCTTGTGGCCCTGGAATTTGGAATATTTTATTTATGGACCATAATTTAATGCTCATTAAATGTGCTTTGTTCTTTTTATATTGCCTTGTAACTTATCCAACTTTGGATTCTATGTCTACTTATTTGAATTTACATTCAGTTTATATTTTTATTTATAATTATTCTATCTTTTTGTTCAAGTTGCTACTCTTAATTTCTTTCCATTTTAGGGGGTGGGAAGGGACTCTGCAGGAAACATGAGAAATCAAGCTGGGAATAGCAAATATGGGAATCCAGGTATTATTCAATTTATGATAAATTGTTCTTTAGACAATGTTAATCCAAATATAGTATAACATATAACGTTTTTTAGGGTCAATTTTACTAACGGTCACTTAACTTATCACTTATCGCACAAAAGTTATCGACTTTTTTTTTCTGACTTAAATATCACTGAATTTCTAACATTTTTGCAAAAAAGTCATGTAATCCGAAATTCGACGAGGACCCTTGTCATATTGATGACACGGCATATGACACGTGGCGACGAATAGTCGGTACATAACTTTTTTGCAAAAATTTAGAAGTTCAGTGACATTTAAGTTGGAAAAAAAAATTGGTTGCTTTTTCGCGATCCATGATAAGTTGAGTGATCGTGAGCGAAATTGATTCAGATATAACATTTGTTGGAAATATTGTTAAACGACACGTAATTTTTGACGTGGCATGCCATATCATCAATCCGGTAAGGGTACTTACCGGATTCCGGTTTAAATGATTTTTTTGCAAAAATATTAGAAATTCAGTGATATTTAAGTCGAAAAAAAAATCGATTATTTTTTAGCGATAAGTGATAAATTAACCTATTTTTTATTTTTTTATTTTTTGAATTTGTGCATTAAAAAAGTAATTGCAATAAGGAATGAAAAAATAGGAATATATTATATAAATGTATTTGTAATTTATGTAATTGTGTATGAGAAGTCAACTATTTTAAGCATATGACATAAGATCTGTCGTACTTGTGATGCAAAACAAGTTGATTGTGTCAGTATCTTATTAACTTTCACCATCAACTGAAGTGGTCTATTAGGCCCAGTAAGTACAAGATAAAGTATCCATTCGGTTCCAATTTCTTATTTTATAAATTATCATTTCCAAAATTAATATTTCAACCTAATTTTACAATTATTTTATCTCTTTCCATTACCAAAATATTTTTCTTTCTTTATTTTGCTATGATAGTAGAAGTAAGTGCACAAGTAAACGTAAAATAAAAATAGAAAAATTTGAAAAATAAAATTCAAGACATAAGTTTTAGGACAAAATTGGAAAACATTGTTGCAAATTTAAAATTCTATGCTGATAAAATCTAAATGTTTATTTATTTTATAAAGAAAAAGACCCATATTTTGAAAGAGATACAGAACATGCATGAGTTAAAGATTTCCATTGTTAGACAAGAATATATCAATATAAATGTAAAGTTGTGTATATATAAATATTCTTTGAATAGCTATATATCTTCGCCTTTATTAGTATAATAAAAAGTAGGATTTTTTTTTTTAATTTTTATAATCAGATAACAATCCTCAAAGCCATAAGGGAAGTAGCAGTAGTGGGATGGTTGGGAAAGATTCGAGTTCCATCTATCAAAATGAAGCAGCAGAACCTTGTTATTTCAGCTCATCAATTTATTATGGTGGCCAAGAAAATTATTCTCCAAGTACTAGAAACTCAGATTCTCATAATTCTGTAAGTATATAAATACTTAATTAAAATAATAATTATCTTATTTGACATCCAACTAATCATGTCCTAATGCGTTGTATTATCAAAAATTAACTTTGTCTTTTGTTTTTGGTGAATGAATAGGTCAAGAAAGATGATAAAAATGATGATCCCAATGGCAGCAATTCGAATAGTGCTTCCAGAGGAAATTGGTGGCAGGGTATGTCATTACTTTTGATAATTAAAAAACAAGTTTGGTCTAAGAATTAATAGGATATTTCTATTAAATTTGGAGTATGATCTTCTACAGGTTCACTCTACTACTAACTCTACATCCATCACATCTAAAATTAGTATCTATAAGGTAAGATGCTAAGATTAGAACGGTGTTGTGAACCAGTGCAACTGATTTCACGCACCTAATTAAATTTTAGCTGACTAATTAATAACATTCTTTTCTGGATTTGATACAGGAAATGGGGGCTTTAAGCTACCTTCATACTAAGGAATAAGAAGTTGTAATATTAAGGACTTGGAGCACTATGTGTTGTTGGTGTTATGTTGTTTTTGACCCAACTAATCTACACAGCTGATATCTGCTGTTGCAGTTTCATGTCTTCTTGTATACACTAAGTTTCTGTTGCACAGCTAACCTAAACTTTAATGTAGAAACTGAACCATGATTTTGGGGATTTTAGTATTAACTTTGTCTAATATTACCTCTTTCCATTTTTCCGCTATCTTGATTTATCTAATATTACAATAATAAAATATTAAATTAGAAATTTTCCTCATTTTTATTCGAATACTGGTCTCAAGATTAATTTATGATGGACTGTCGTGTATTAAGCTTGAGTGCCCATCTTTAAGTTTTAACATTAGAAAATGGTCTGATATACTTATCAGATAAAGATCCATAAATTTGAATTATTCTTTCACGAATTAGTTTTCCAGATCCAAGAATTGATCGTTAAAATGATACGCAGTTTTCTGTAGCCAGTGGCATAGACACCAATGCAAAACTCTGGAAGCCAGAGAGATAGGAAATTATGGAGAAAAAGAAGCAAAAGGCGCTAAAAAGAGGAAACTGAGACTAAGGAGAAACAGTTTATTTATTAAAACAGCAAATTTGTTAGCTAGAATGAACTAGCTACGAGGATCAACAACAGTCCACCATATTTGTAGAAGTAAACAAGTTAGAAAACATCATTCAATAGATGTTTGTTTATCAAGGCAACGTGTAATCTGCAAGGGAAAAACAAAAAGATCCACAGTTAAAAGTTGAGCTATACAACTAGAAAGGAAAATGTATTATTTTGCCATCTGTACTCAAAATTAGTACTAAAATGCCCAAATGGTGGTTGAAAATGTGCAAAATGCTTCTTTAATTTTCTTTAATTGTTGAAGATGGCGCTAAAATGTCTCATTTAACAATGTTTTCAGCACCTATAAAGGCATTTATGTTTCAAAAATAATTAAAGAGTAAACTAGCCACTAAAAGGAAAGTAAGTGTTGTATTAGATTTTAAAAAATAAATAAAAAATGAAGGCGGCCAACTAAATATTTTTTGAAAATGGCTAGCATTATATAGAGACAGTAGTTTCCGTGTAGCCAGCAAATAGCCAGCCAAACATTTGTTGGAAATTATTGACAAATGCTAGCAATTTCCAGAAAATGTTTGATTGGCCAGTCTCCATTTTTTACTTCCTCTTTTTTTGCCAACTAAACATTTTCTTAATATTTGAAAATCAAGCTCCTATTTTATACGGGCAGGAGTCTCCATGTGAGCAACTAATGGCCAACCAAATATTTGTTGGACTTTCAGAAAATGTTTAATTGGCCGTCTCCATTTTTCACTTTCTATTTTTTTTTTAAATCTAATACAACAGTAATTAGCTAAAAAGATTAGTGAATATGCAAACAGACCTCCACACTTGTAGCCCACAGGGCGATCAGCGATGTTGCAGCGTTTGGGAATGGTGATCGCAACTTCTGGCTTGACTCCGGAATTCTTAGCTGTATTAGAAAGCATAACAGCACAAAGGCAGGCAGGGTTAGCACCGATTTTCTTCACCTGAGCACAGCACTGGGAAGTGACAGGAGCATTCTGACTTTGTGTTGCTGATGCACAAGGAGCCAACTTGAAAGCTTCCACATCAGGATTTGTGTTTTTCCCACATTCACCAGCCCCATCGGCTCGATTAAACCCACCAATACCCACAGCTATAAGAAACACCACAACGCAAACAGACTTCACAGGAATTGCCATTTCTTCTTTAATCTCTTCAATTCAATGCTTAGGCATTTCTCTTCATGGGATTTTATACTGAAACAAACATGTCAATGCTGCTTACACGTGAAGTCCATTAGTCATAGTGGAAGTAGCACTAAAAGAAAAAAGTATTAATTAGTTGTTATTGCAGCACTTACTACTTCAATAATTTGATACTAAATTATCTGCCTATTTCTTGTTTATGGCGGTCGTTAGTGCTTCTTGCTAAAGTCTTTGCAAGCATTGCACTACTTTCTTTATAATTCAAGAACCAAAGAAAAGGTTGACACACTACCTAGAGCATCTCCATTTTTCCTCTATTGCCAATGCCTCAATTTTCTCTCTATCTCCTCTTGCCTTGCTGCATTAAGCAACAAATAATTGCGAAAACTACAACTAAAAAAACTAAGCATTCTATGACAAAAGAAGAGCATAAGTTCACCCACTCCTTTTTCTCCAAAGTAACTATCTAGTTTGTGGCCAGGCTAAAGCTAAAGCTAAGAGAGAATAAGCTTCATCACAGAAATCATTCTCCATTTTATATGTCCACAGGAAAAGAAATCAGAAGTTTTGCTTCTTTCCCAACTTCAAACTTTATGACTGCAAGCAACTTACCCGGTGACCCAAAATAAAAGACTATCGGCCAATTTTGATTAACAGAGATTTGGACGATCAAATCAGTATTTATAAAAAGAGCAATAAAAAATGTAAATCTGAAAGCGTAGAATTTCTCAATAATACTAAAGGTCCTTGTATAGTAACTGATTGTACTAAACTTTACGAGTTAGACAGCTAAAATATGATTTTTAATGCTCAAAAATCAATAAAACATACAAGGCATGTTATCTTTATACAACCTTAAATGAAGGATCTCTTAATAATTTATATCACCCGTGATTTATATATGATCAATTATAATCACAATGCAACAAATACATGGTAACTCTTGCTCCTTTTTATGCATGATTATTTATCTTTTCTAAATTTCTCCCTGTTTTTTTCCAACCCGATTATCTATCTTATCTCAAACCCAATTTGCACATAAAAAGAAGCACTTTTTTCCACTAACCCAATAAATATTCCAACAATAATTTAAGTGCAAGCTTGTTCAAAATTCCACCATCTTCATAAAGTTCTACTTAAGCCAAGATAACAAGAGTGCCAATTTCACACTTCCCCTGTATCACTCCGCAAGAAAAACAAAGTTGGAAAATTATCGTTTTTATTTTTTATTTTTTTATTTTTTTGTACAAATTTCTTTCTTTCTCTCTTTATGATCAGATAACAAATAATAGTCAAAGCTATAAGGAAGAAGCAGGGGCATGATTGGGAAGGATTGTCATGATACTGTAAACTTTATAAAATAATTAACTATAAAAACACCTCTGCATAAATTATTTGGCACGCAGCTAATCATGTCTTGATGCCTTACAGTATTATCAAAAGTTAACTGTGTCTTTCTTGGGGGAATCAGTAGTTCAAGCACGATGAGAAAAATGAAGAATCCAATAGTGCTTCTAGAGGAAATTGGTGACAGAGGTATGTCATTCAAAAAATGGAATTTCTTATTTAGATCAGCGCATGTAATTATTGAAAGAATATAACTCAATATGTGATATACTATCACATTAAAAAAATAGTTTTCTGGTTTGAAGACTGATCATTAAAATGATGCACAATTTTGGAGTATGTTTAGAACCGGCATCAGTCCGGCCCACTCAGCCTGTCCAATAAACTTTCCGACTTTGGACATACTTTCTATTATATAAACTCAATCCGGTCTAATCCAATCAAAAGCCTGTTTATTGGCGAGCGAGGCTGGCTCTGACTTTGCATTTAAACTGCAAGCTTGGCCCGGCTAGACCTGATCTTATATGTTTTTATATATTTTATAGTTTTTCATTAATTAAGTAATCTAAAATATTTTAAAAAAATATACGCAAAATAAAATTTTATAAGAAATATTAGATTTTATTCATTTATTGATATATTAAATAATATTTGTGATATATTCTCATAACGTTATATATATTAAAGTTATTTTTTTTATTTAAATTCTTTTACAATGGGTTGGTCCAACTTGCATCAAGCCCAGCTTTTATATATGCAGGCTTGAATCAGACTTTGATGGATTAAAAATTTGAAAAGTCCTATTAGACTCGATCCACGCCTAGGTCGATATGATATATATTTAAATATTGAGAGAAAATATTTTTTCTTTTTTTTTTTTTTAAATTTATCGGGTATAAATTCAAATTAATTAGGTCAGTAAAACTCATACCGGATGCTTAAAAAAAAGAAACTTTGTCAATCAGTATACTGAAAGTCAGAGAGCTGGGAAATTATGTAAAAAGGGCAAAAGAAAGGCGCTAAAAGAGGAATTGAGACTAAACAGTAAACAGGAGTTTATTTATAATAGTACATTTGTTCGGTAGAATGAACTAGTGACAAGGACCAACACTCCAGCATACTGATAAATAGAAGGAAACATATTACATATCAGATGGCACCGTGGCAGATATTTGCTTTTCAAGGCAATGTGTAATCTGCAAAAAAAGAAAAAAAAAAAATCCACAGTTAAAATTTATTGCCATATAGCTGTAATTAATGAATAAAAGTAAAGAGCTAGGAAGATAAGTGAATTTGTAAACAAACCTCCACATTTGGAACCCACAGGACGATCAGCTATGTTGCAGCGTTTGGGAATGGTGATTGCGATTTCTGGGTTGAGTCCCCCACTCTTAGCTGCATCACTCAAAATGGCAGCACATAGGCAGGAAGGATTCGTAGCCAACATCTCTTTCTGAGCAGCACAACACTCATTAGAAACTGAAGCATCCAGACTTTGTGCTGCTGATTTACATGAAATCAACTTCATAAGTTCCTGATCCGGAGTTGTGTCCTCCCCACATTCACCAGCCCCATCAGCAATGCCTAGAGCTACAAGAAACACCACAATGCAAAGGAACTTCACAGGAATTGCCATCTCTTATCTCTTCTTCAATCTCTTCAATGCAGTGCCTGCAACATTCTCTGCATGGGATTTTATACTGAAACAAAATTATGAATGCTTCTTACATGCCAACTCCACTAATCACAGTGGAGATAGCACTAAACAAAAAAGCTAATATATTTTAATTACAGCACCTCCCACTTGCATACTTTGATACTAAATTATCTGCCTACTTACAAAAGCTCAAGGAAACTATCTGCCTGCCAATAGAATCTAGATTCTCCAAATCTGAATAATTCTCTTCTTGCAAGATCATTTTTCTTTTCTTTTCTCTGGCTGTATGTTCTATACTTGTCACCTAATCTAAATATGTAATAACAAAATACATCTATGGGATTTATGAAAAGTAAGGAGGAGGAAGAAGAACAAAACCACGAGGTGCAATCGGTTCGGTCTGAAAACTGTCAAAACCAAACTTTAATGCACTAATTATGTATTATATATAATTAAAATTAAGCAATTATAATTAATTTATGTATACATAATAAATTAATTAATTTTATATATATATATATCCTGTCACGCCCTCTTGAACCTATGCCTAAAACTTGTCAAAAATCAGCTACATTACTTTGTAAACTGAATTGCATCATTTCTTACTCATATTTCAATTCCATTTATCGGGTATATCCAGTTCTAAAGAGTTACCCTAAGATATTGTATATAGTCTATAAATATTGGAGCGTTCCAGGTTCAGTCTATTCAGTTGAGACTGAAAAAAGCAAAACAAGTAACCGAATGGTTCACAGTTCGGTCTGGTTTTCAATTTCAAATATTGCTCACCTCTAAACAAAACAACCAGAAGAAGTAGAGCCATTTCCATCTAAAAACAATGTCAAACAAAGGGAAACAGTAGCCATGTCACTGCTTAACACCATCGCCAACTGCAATCCACAATAAACAGACAATAGAATTGCCTGTCAGACACGTGGATAACAAGAAGAATGGAAAGGAGACATTATGAGCCTGGCTATGTTCTGGTTTGGAGACTAGAATATTAGGAGAGGACAATCTTATACTTAGTCGAATTTATTAGTGCAACAGTTGAATTTATTAGTGCAAACAAACCGTTGATACTGCAAAGCAAAGGTTTGTCAAGGAAAACAGTATACCCATGTTATTCAAGATTGTTTTTCACCAATTTCTCAATGTTTCGTATTTTCACATTCAATCGTTCAGAGATTGTGTTCTTCTGATCATCGTACTAGTACAGAACAAGCAAAGATTTATACTTGATGATACATAATTTCGCATAAATACTAAAAAGCATTTCGCATTAATTCTCAAGCATTAATTTCTTTTTCATCCATGTAAACTCAAGCTTTCTGCAGAAAAATAAGGCAAATGATCCTTGTCCATCCTCCAGTTATACATATCTTCATGCTTTTTCATCATCCTTCAACACCAATAGCTAAAGCTAACAGAAGAGTATTTATGGTAACTAACTAGACAATCAACAACTACAGACAAGGAACCTGCAGCATGGTTCATAGAGGATCATGATTTACATGGCTACTATTGCACTTGCTACGCACAATCTCTTACTAATATCCAATTTACCTATCGTACCTCAAACCCCATTTTCAGATTAAAAGGAGCCTACTATTCCACTAACCAGATAAATATTCAAATATCATTTTGAAGTGCAAGCTTGTTCAAATTTCCACCCACTCCTTAAAGTTCTAATTAATCAAAAGATAATAAGAGTGCCAACACTAATTCATAAAACCATTGATTTATCATTCATTGATCACAATGCAACTAACACATGGTAACTATTGCTCTTGTTATGCATAATCCACCATCCTAGATTTTCTTAGTTTTAAAATCCAATTACCTATCGTACCTCAAACCCAATTTGCAGGTTAAAAGGAGCCTACTATTCCACTAACCAGATAAATATTCAAAAAACATTTTCAAGTGTAAGCTTGTTCAAATTTCCACCCACTCCTTAAAGTTCTAATTAATCAAAAGATAACAAGACTGCCAACTTCACCCTACCAATAATAAAGCCTGACTTTACCCTGTATCTTTCCACAACAAAAACCAAAAACAGATGAAAGCAAACAACAAAAAATCCAACAAGGATTCCTCATTGTCATTCATTAATTAAAAATGCATCCATTTTCACTTTAAGATCAGTAATAACATCATAAATTATACAAATATTGTATCAAATCAAAGATAACAAGAGTGCCAACTTAACCCTACCAATAGTATAGCCTCACTTTACCCTGTATCTTTCCATAACAAAAACCAGAAACAGATGCAAACAACAAAAATCCAACAAGGATTCCTCATTGTTAATCATTAATTAAAAATGATTCCTTTTTCAATTCTAGCTCAGTAATAATATCTTCATAATTATACAAAAACAGAGATATGTTCAGTGTTAACTTACTCCAAGATATAATCTCTAAATCACTCAATTAGAACTCACAAATATCATTTCAAAGAACACATTACCGAGTAAAAGCGTACAAAACGATACACACATAAATGAAGAGAGCTGAGGGAACAAAAATCAAAAGAGGCACAACAGCAGCATAACTATGCCCACTCCCACAAGCCAAAGTTCCAAGCTTGAATTGAACAACATTAATCAAAGCCAGCATCAAGAACACACAACCACTAACAGACCCGATACCCGAAACCAGCATCCCGACCCGAACCAGATCTTTATTCACACGAGCAAATAACTCAGGGAAGTGATGGAAATGAGCCGATAAAGGCGAAGTCTTGCCGATCCGTAGAGCTTGCTTGAGGGCGAGAGCAACCAAGCTGGAGAAAAGAAAGGAGCCAAAGGAGTACACGTGGAAGGAGACAATATTCTCAACGATGGTCCGGCTGGCGGAGCAAGCAGAGGAGGGATCGGTGATGAAGGAGTTGTTGGGATCGGAGGGATTCCAGGCGAGGCCGAGGAAGACAGCGAGTGTGAAGAGGGAGTTGACGTTGATAATGCCGTCAAGGGCGGTGATGTGGATGCTGGTGGTCATTGGGAATCGTGATTTGATCGGACGGCGGAGGAGAGGTGAATTGCTGTAGTGCCTTTCACTGGTTTAGCAGGAAATGAGAAGAAAAGTGGGTTAAAACTTAAAAGTGAAGGAATAGTACGGTTATGCACAGCAAGAAAATTGTGTAATACGCGATAGTTTTGGAAAAGGACTTCCAAAACGGCAAAACTTAAATTCAAAACGAAAAGGGCAAAAGGGAGTACAAAAACACATGTCGCCGTTGCCGGGGATCGAACCCGGGTCACCCGCGTGACAGGCGGGAATACTCACCACTATACTACAACGACTTTGGTGTGCTGTGTTTATTTATTTTTTTATTTAAATAATTATTGGGTTAATTACATTTTGAGTTCACTAAACTTATATATGATGTAGTCTAAAAAAAAATTTATTCCATAAATTAAAATGGCCAAAAAAGCATAAATTCAATATAGCTTGTCACATTTAGTAAACATATCACGTGAAATATTTTAAGTAATATAACTTATCAAAATAACATTTCAATACTTAATTAACAAATTCATGGTTTTCAATTAAGTGATTTTAGTAGCAGTATTTAAAGAGTTAGAGGAAATTTTATGAGATAATATTTTTTATAACTGTTGTTATTAGAAATAAATTTAGTGAATAAATTGATCCATGATTTTTCAAGTAGACAATTTAAATAGTGTTGAAATTATCTAGGAAGAGCAATCCCTATGAGATCTTGCAACACGCAGTAGAGACTAAGTTATCTACATATTGAGGGAAGCCTATTTTGCCACACAAAAAAAGCTAGTGAATTTGATCTCTAAATATGTCACAAAATATTTCTAAAAACGCTTATTTTTCTTTTTAAGTAGATATATTTATTATTTAGTATACAACGTTACCTCTCAATCACAACACAAGGAACGGATTGTCTCTTTAGTTTTAAATGGTAAAAGTCTCGAAAGCATTCAGGGCATTTGGTCTAGTGGTATGATTCTCGCTTAGGGTGCGAGAGGTCCCGAGTTCAATTCTCGGAATGCCCCTAAAATTTCTTTTTATTCCAACTTGCAAGTTTCATGAACACAAACGACTTCTAACAGTTGAGTTTAAGCAAATAGATTCACCACAGATCCAATTGGAATTCCAAAAACAAAAGGAACATGTACAACCAATGAGAATCAAGAACCGAAGAAATTAAGAAACACTAATGAATGATGATTTGTTACAGTAGTAGAAGGTTATCATAAACAAATCCTAGTTCTTGAATTATAGTTTCATTCTTTTCTATCCAATCCAGCAATCTCTCAGCTAACCAATTTTAAGTTACAGTATATTTCAGAGCACCTTGACATGATTTTCCATTCTCATTTTCTTTTCCTCGACCTTCTATGCCATTCGTGTTCAGATTTGTACATAACCCGTCAGCTGAATTCCCACAGATCTTTGCTTTTGTATCAACGCCAAGATAATTTGTCAAGACTCTTTTTACTCCAAAGCCACGCCGGTGAGGCTTGTTGTTGTTGTTGCTATTGGAGGTGGTAGTGTTGGGGAGAAATGGTGTTCTTTCTCCCCTTGCAGGGCTAATAAGTGGAGCAGGCGAATAGCTTGGCGTGCTAAATGTTGGTTTGTATGGAGTGCCCGAGACAGGCACAGAGTAAGGGATTGTAACCTTCTTGTGAGCAATGACACTGACTGCAGAAACTGATAATTTATCCGAATGTTTAGTCAAATCATCCACGTATAGCAAATCATCGATTCGAGCCACTATGTTAAATGCCAAGCTCTCCAGAACTCTTGAATAGCTTTCAAGAATGGATTTTCCAACGTCCTGAAATGTTGAGCAAGAGTATGAATAATGTAAAAGCTCAATTAGGTTGAGGAACTAATAACCAGTAAAAGAGAGAAATCCAAATCCAACCTTGTTGAATTGGATTTTGCTTGTATCCAAATTAGTCTGGCTTAGATTTGGGAACCGCTGCTTCAAGGAAAGCAGGAGGCTTTCCGCTCTTTCAGCAAGCTGTTCCCTCTTATCTCCATCAACCATGAAGTCCTTTACCATATCCCATGATGACCTTGCAGTGGATCGATTGGCATTAGTTGGAGGTCTCGAGTGAGCTCTCCTACGCCATACATATATAGCAGATTCCACCCGGTTTGCAATCTCTAAAGCAACATGTTCATTGGACAGGTCTATGCAATCAAGCAGGCATTCTGCAGAGAACTGTTCTGAAGTAATATACCGGTATATGAGATCTCCTAAACAAGCTCTCCCATTCTGAAAAGTATATAAAAAAGGTCAAATATCATGACCAATATTTTAGTGACAAATCCATGAGTAACAAAGAAATGTAATTGCTGTTGAAGTTTAGAAGCAGCATACCTTTGGAAGTGACTCCAAGTATGACTCAGGAACATCCATTTCAGCCAAAGCAATACTGTTGATTGCCATAGCAGCTTTCAGTATTTGCGTTGTGCATTCTCGCGTGTGGTTCAACTGCTTCCTTGAATTTTCACTAAGGCCACCAGCAGGGATACGAGGTACAGGCAACCACCACTTCTCCTCTTGCCTCTGAATTGTTTTGCGGAATGAGGTTGAACCATCTGCTTCTGGGGCGACAATCCCTTGATCGACATACCAAAATGCTGTATCTGCAAAACTGTCTAATATTTCCTGCAATTGAAAATTAAAGAGGGTTACAGATTTTAGTGTCCGCTTAATTTTAAAAATGCCCACAAAACAACAAGCAATTGTAAATCTTACAAGAAGCATATTGTCCAATTTACGAAGAGCTGGGAGATTGATGAAAAGATCTGATCTCGGCCTGCATGTCATTACCTAACAAATAGAGAAAATTATGTTAATATTGGAAAAAAATAAAGCACATGAGAAAAAGATAAGTTGATTCTTAACAAGTAAGCTCCTTGGCTTGCATATTTTTACTAAAATTTGTTGTCTGGTCATAACATAAATTGGAATAAATTTTTCAGTGACAGCAAGGCTTTAACCAGCTTAAATTTTTCAAATTTGGTAATTGCTAACAATATAGAAAGGCTACATAATGGACACACATCTTGAGAAAAAGCTGAATACTAAGGAACACAAAACTTCCTATTCTACTGTTATAACTTGAAATTTACTGCGAAATTCAAATCCCACAACCAGACAGCTGAATTAAACTATATTTATCTAATTGCCAATTAAATTGATGAGGAATGTAAAATTACCTCAAGCTTACTACCATCAGGAAACGTTTGCCAAGAGGGCATTAATTCCACAATATGATCAGCAACACAAAGAAGGCATTCCATCTCTCTCTTCCACATTGATTTCTTCTCTGGAGGTAATGGCTCCAGTCTCCATAGTTGCCCAAAAACAGTAACTACATTTTGATTAACAGAGATTAAATAACATTGAAATTGAAAATTAAAAAATCGCAGACTCAGCCAACCCATTCACAGCAGAGCATACCACAGAGATTAGTAATGGCATTTGAAATAGCCAAAGCTGTGCAAACCCCTTTCCCTGAACCTGACATGTCTTCTCCAAGCAACAGTTTTGCAAACCTTTCCTTCATCATATCCATCTCTAAAAAAAAACCCAAATTTTATTTTCAACCAAATATTAGCTTACGGGGAAAATTCAAATTTTTAAATTTCAGAGTTCAGATAGGAAAAAACAAAACTACTAACCTGAAATCTTTGAGCTCACCCTTTTGAACTTATTTGAATCCTCTGAATGTGATTTGGCATCTCCATTGCCACCAGAGGCTAATAAGCTTTTACATTCTCCAGCTTTTTTTATAGGCCAACCTAAAGGAGAAGGTGAATCACGCCCAACACTCTTCACTCTCTCGCTAGAAGTAGCCTCAGAACTAGAGCTACTATTACTGCTATCTCTTGACTCGGACCCCGACTCAGTCACCGACTCAGAGCTACCTTTCCTCTTTTCAAATCCTCCTCCTGCACAACCACTAGACCCCTTCTTCTTCACTGTAGTGTCCATTGTAAATGAACAAAAAGAAAAAGAAAAAAAAAAAAAGAGAGCGAGAGAGAGAGAGAAATTTTTATCAAACCCAAAAGCTCAGATTCTGCAAAGATTCACTAAAAAATAAAAATGCGATCTTGCGCTCATAGATAGACTATACATGATAAAACCCAAAAGCTTAAACAGCTTGATGTTGAGGTGGGTCATGGTATTTTAGATTCAGCTGGCCATTAAAAATTTGTAAGCGAGTTAGATTTGCTTTCTCTATATAATTCTATAAATTCCCTTTGTCTGTCTGTCTCTCTCTCTCTCTCCCCCTTGGCTTGAAATTTGATTTTGAAGATCAAAACGGTAACTGCCAGTGAGCACATGACATTGTTAACGTCTCTCTTTGATTTTGCCTTTTCTCTCTCTTTCACTTTCTCTCACCATCAGTCCCTGAGTATACAATACGTTCAAATTAATATTAAATTACTGTGGAACTATGCCTACGGCGGACGGATGTGTCAACGATTGTGAGTATACATTTTTGCCCCTGTAACTTTATTTTCCATTTATCCACGTATTATTTTGTACATTTTTAGCTAATATTTATAAGCTTGACAACCTCAGCTCTACAAATTAAAGTACAAATGTATGTATTCATTGGTTCTAATTATTCAAAAATTATTTGTTCACCTGTACTATTTAATGCATAGAACTTGATAAAATGAAGCAGGAGGGTTAGGTTGAAAGTTGGAGAAATGAATTTAAGTTGGGTTTGAAATTTTGAATTACAATTTTCAACTCAATTTATTAACCAATAGAACCGGGTATGGATCCAGATTTTCCGGGGCTTAGGTCCGATTTACATGATTTTTAAAACATTTTTACTGTCTAAATTCGGTCTATTGTTCAAATCTATCAACAAATTGAATTTTATATCTGAATTGTTGCTTATTTTATTTTGATAATAAGGCTCCAATCGTTTAAAAAAAAAAAAAAAAAGAGAAGAAAAAAAAAATTTTGGAGAATTTAATCTTAAAAATGATTCATGCGGTAAAATCTGATCAAAACATTATAAAGAATACTATATATTTATAATCAGATGATGTACAATACTTAATATTATAACCGAACGTATGCAATAAATTAAAAACATAAAATTTGTAAAACTGAACATGAAAATTTTGAAAGTAAAACTTATAGAACTAAACATTTGCGGATAAGTTAACATCACAATACTAGAAACTTTGATAATACTTTGAAAAATAAATTTGTATCTAATACAATCTCTTATGCCGTGAAAATTATCAAACTACTATCAAAAATATATATATATATATTATATTTTAATAATAAGCTAAAGTGAGATATTTAACACAAATCAAGTAACGAGAGCTATAAAAAATAATTTAATATTATTAACTCTTTTTCAACTTCAAGAACAAAACCGAGATAATGTTACATATATTTCAATATAAAATGTATATACAGCATCTAACAAAACATGAAATAATACAATTTCTAAAATTTATCAAAAATAGTATCTAAATAAATAAAAAAAAAAATAGTATATATTACATAATCCTCAATTTTCTTATCCACGAACTATACAAATGGCAAACTAATATACGCACAAATTGAAGCAAAGCAATGGGTAGATGGTAATTTAGTTCCATGGATTTGAAAGGACATGCAGATTTGGTGATATACCTGATTTTATGCATAAATATATAGTATAATATTCCGAAGAAACCCCTTTTCTGCTACCAAATATAATTTTTTTTTTTAAACTGATATAAATTGTTTTTAAGTTTTTACTCAATGCGGTTTAACCTGAATTTCGGTAAAAGTAAAGAGAAAATAATAATAATAATAATAATAATAATAATAATAATAATAATAACAACGTTGTAAAAAAAGATAATATCAAAACAAATTCAATAATATTTGATATTCATTTTATTTTTATTTTTTTTGGTTTTGCTATAAAATTATTATAATAGCTTACCTTATCAAAACATGTTTATTTTTATTACTTGATTTCTAAAACAGAAAATTTTATTCCGTTTCTTTAAAGCGAAAAAAATATGTTGCAATAAAGTTAAAATAATTGCCATACACATATATATAGAGTGCAGACAGTTTCAAGAAATTTTTGGATTTGTGTAATATGGTAAAAATCTAATATTAAGATGAAATTAGCAAAATCAAGTCTTGGCTATTGGAGACTATTGGGATTTTGGGTTTTTTTTATTTTTTATTTTTTATTTTTGTTTGTTCTACAGTTAATTTTGTTTATTTTTAATTTTTTAGTTAGAAATAATTTAATTTTGTTTAATTAGCAACCATTTAAGTTTATTTTTAATTTAATTTTTAAGTTTTAGTTAGAAATTATTTATTTTTAACTTAATCAAAAATAATTTTACAAGCTAATATATTTTTCACCAAGCACAGTAAATAATAATATAGGTTAGCAATACATCATATAATACAACAATCCAAAAATGTCCTTAAAGTTTAAAGTTGGTCAATTTACTCATAAATTATTGTGTTTAATGTTAATTTTAGGTTTTAGCCATCTGTTATAAATTTCAAGAGAATAATTTTATTAAGAGATATTATATAAGTTCCACTAGTTAACCTGACACTAAATTGAAATCTAAATTTATTAATTATAATTTTTAATTAAAATTCATATCTATTTCTAATTAGACCGATTAATCATATTTACCGACTTATATTTAATTTTAACTATTAATTTTTTTTTTTATGTTTTTATCCAGTTCTACCGTTGGCTCCATCATCGTGCATCTCTTTTATTGTTAATTTTTCAAAATATTTTTTTTATTTATCAATAGTCCAAACTCTAAATTTCATATGATGTTTTGACAATGACATTGTCATAAATTTTGGAAGTAGTTGTTGAATATGTGCAGCCACACACAGATTGGCTTTCCTTTCCGACCTCTACTTCCAGAAAGTAAAGGTAAGTAACAAGACCCCACCAACGGCTACATTAGACTATCAAACAAAATAAAAATGCCCTCTATTAATATATATCTATTCTTTTTTTTATTATTATTTTAGCATTTTAAGTTATACACTTAAAAAAAAAAAAAATTAAAGGCTTTGCTTTATAGCCGTGTAATGGCAAAAGCGGCGAGCATTGACTTTTAATGGCAGTTTTACTCACTTTTCCAAAGTTTATTCTCTTTATATTTTCGGCATCCCGCCTTTCCAATTCAACCTCACAACTTATTATTACAACTATTATTTATAAATTACTATATAAGAAATAACAAATTATATGTATTTTATTTTATCACCCATTTTACTAGGCTAGGATGTTCTTTTGCATTGCTATTGATGCATTTTGAATTTCCATTCATCAATTTTTAATGGTTTTATAATCTATTTCAACATTTTAACTTTCAAAATATTGAATCTATTTGTCAATTTTAGAAAATTAAAGTGACTTTTGAATGTTATAAGTAAAACATATATCGTGATAGCATCTCTATCTTTTATCTCAAATCGGTTGAAAAAAAGTTGAAAACGATTTTTATAAGGTCGTGGATACCTTCTCCTTGCAAAAACTTTTTGGGGCAGTATTCCAGGAACAAAACCGTGAGAGATCAGGAGCAAAGCGGATAATATCTGCAGGAGCCAACGCGAGCCGGTGTATTATTTGGTGCTTTCGTTGAGAAATGAGAGGCCAAAGCCCGAAAACGTTTCTTCGGGAGAAAGAATAGTGATATCATCGCTATCTCCTATCTCACATCAATTGAAAAAAAAGTTAGAAGCGGTGTTTATAAGGCCGTGGACACATTCTCCCTGTAGAAACCTTTTGGGGCAAAACTTCAGGAACAAAACCGTGAGAGCTCAGTCTCAAAGCAGACAATATCTGTAGGCGCCAACGCGAGCCGATGTATCATGTCGCTTATAAACAATGAGGCTGGTTGTAATTGAAAACACAATGGATTTATTTTCTTTTATTTTTTATGTATTTATTATTAATTTTAATATTATTTCATAATACATTAGTGCGTTTAAATTTCATGCACTTTAATTTTTTAAATTTAGTGTAATTTGTATTTATTATTGATAAAATTGATAAGTAAATATACTTGATATATTATCGTTAAATTTTAAATATTCAAATTCAATTACATGTATATATGTATTAAGCCATTTTTAATTAGATATTTAATACATTATTAGCAAAATTGGATTGATTTACAATCCAACTATTACTTTACCTGTCCATTTTTTTATAATTTTTAAAATGAAAAAAAAAATTCTCAATTTTACTTATTTTAATCCTTGAATAAAAGCATTTATAATTTTTGTTTGGAAAAAAGAAGAGGAAGAAGCAGGGAATGTGGATACTTTCATTGCTTGTGCTAATATTTCCTTTACTTTCTGAAAGGGTTTAGGTCCCAACTTTAACCGCTTTATGTGTGTTATATAGTTTATGGTCATATACTCTTGGCGGATGAAAAATGTGTAATTAAGAGAAATTTTTTTTATTATGATATTAAAACCTCATCATCAATTAATATTAATAATTTATCAATGCGGGGTGCAAGTGAGTGGATAGAAAACTTTTTTGGTTTAAGCGAGATCGTGAGTTCGATCCGTCGTGTATGCAGTCATTTAAAATTTAAAGTCAAAACTTTGCCTTCCGCAAGAGATCATCCAGCTCGAACGAATTCGATTTTTCGTATATACAGCTATTTAAAATTTAAGATCAGAGTTTTGCCTCCAGCAATAGACCTTTTCTATTCGAACAAGAATAAATCTGAATATGCTACGGATTTAAAAGTGCTTCTTATAATGATAAATAACTGTATAAATTATGATCCATTTAGAATACTGCCTGGTGATAATAAAAAAAATATTAATAATCTACCATTAATAGAAATTAGATGACCAATTTTTATGTTCGATAATTTAGTGGTTGGACATAAACCAAAAACCACAAGAATAAATTTGTTAATTTAATTAGGGAATTTTTTCAACATGCATAGGCCTTAATGATGAAAAGGATATGACTCCTTAGTCCTTACTAAAAAAAGGGAGCCAGATTATTGTATTAAGAATATATTTTATTCAGTAGACTATTTTGATTACAAACTGTCATACATATAAGATAATGATTAATAATTTCTGAATAATGAACCATAAGTCCAATATATATATATATATATATCTTAAACATTCCTTATGTTACATAATACTTGATATTTAAAAAAAAAAATCATATTTCATTTTATATATTATTTTTAAACGTTTAATATAATATTAATTTTCTTTTTCCAATTTTTAATATACTATTAATTTTATATTCTATTTTCAATATTATTCAATTAATTAAATTTAAGTTATAATTTTTAGAGTAATAAAAATAAGGATAATTTAATTATTATTCACTATATTTAATCATAAATTTAAGTTTAATTAATATTTTTTAATTCTAATGAAAAAAAAAAGACATATAAAATGAAATTGAAGATAACCTATATTTTAAAAATAACTTTCAAGGCAAAACGTTTAAATTCAAACACATATATTTCAGGATATAATATCAAGCGAAAATAATTTATTTTGATGTCCTCAAGACAATTTTCTAGCAGTAAATTTAATCCTATATGTTGAAATGTCTCAAACTCAAAACTATACTCTCTTCTCTTTTTTTTTTAAAAAAAAAATTATGGTTTAATTTAGCTCAAGGTGAGGTTGCTTATATTTTCAAAATCTTATAAAAAAAAAAAGTCAACTTTCTGAATTCTTAAAAATAGAAAAAAAAAATGACAATTTAGAAGTGAGATTAAATAGTGTCTCTTTCTGTTGTAGAAAATTTCAAATCAAATAATTAAACAGAACAAAAAGATTTAATAATTATGGTAAATCTAACTTTAAAATGTTAAGTCATTTTAAAATAATGGTAAACTTACAATTAGCAAATCCGATTCTCTAGATCCATCACAAAATTTTGCATTTCTCCCTTAAGTATAGATACTTAAGCGGTGAAAGTTCAAATTAATGGAGTTAATAAATTTTAAATACCGACTAGTTTACAACAAGGAAAAAAGTATATAATAAGAAACCTTTATTAATAATATTAAACTACAATCACTTAAATTACTAAGGTAATTGAAGAAAATGAGTGAATTTGATAATTAAACTAACATTTTTCTTTGAGACGGATAATTATCCATCTTGCAATTTCATTGTCGCCGATGTCGATTGAGAGAGAGAGATTTAGAAAGCAGAGAGAGGGAGAGCTCTTCGAGAGTCTGCTTTAAGAGAGAGAGAGAGCGAGCTCTTTGAGAGCCTGCTTCGATGGATCGAGAGAGAGAGAGAGAAATTGCGTACATTAGGTAGAGAGAGAGTTAAAAAATCTTGTAGTGGTAAATTGGCAGTGCAAAGAGGAATTCCAATAATTGAAAGGTCCAGTAATTTTTAATGGTCAGCTTTTGATAAATCTAAATTGGAGTACAAAATAGAATATGATGAGTTTTTAATGGCCAACTTTCTTAAATACTCACCTTTTATTCAAATTAAATTATCATATAAGCATTTAATACATAATTTATAAAAAGCAAGTAAATAAATTAAATTAGAAGATATATTAAATTTATTATATTTATAACCACAGTTAGTAAATATTCTATTTTTATTGTTACAATGGTTATTATATTTGTAACTTAAATATTATGTTAAATTATACTTAGTTTCTAATTTTTATTTATAAGTGCCTTGAATATTTTAATTTTTTTTATAAATGTATTTTATAATTATATTGGTTAACCGGTTCGAAAATTTAAAACCAATAATAACGGACTAGTAAATAGTTAGTAATTTTCAAAAATCGATATTTATTTAACTTTTTTTTTTCTTGTGAACCGATTAATTGGTCTATAATCACCTGAGTAGTGTCGTCCATATTATATGCCATGACAGATATGAGGGTCAATTTGGATTTTTATTAAGATGGAAGTTATTTGTGGCGTAATTCTACTTCTTTTTTTTTTTTAATTAGTTTGCATGAGATATGACGATAGTTTTTTTCCTGCAAATTATTAATTTGTAATAATTATGCTATTTTATTCTTTCGAAGAAAAAAAAAACTACCATGATTAAATGACCGTTATGTTGATATACAAGTCAAAGGCTAAAAGAGACCTAATATTTGAACAAAGTGTGAATTGATTTAGGAGCACATGATACAAGTAAAAATGGGTGAATTGATGGCTTATGTCATTTTGCCAATTAGGGCTTTTGGACCACTTTGTAGCCTAATCTGTTTTAGTTATGGGCCTGTTTTTGTTTTGCTTTTGTACATTCAAACTTAATTATTCCTTTTTGTTTCGATTCCATTTACTAACGAATAGTACAGAGACAGCGAATCCGAGGTAGACTCGAGCAAATTTCGATTTAAATCGAAATAAATCGATCAATTTTTTTTAATTTAATTTAGTTTTTTTGATTCTTATTCAATTTCAAAAATATATCAAATTCGGTTCGATTTTAAAAGGCAAAAATCGAATCAACCAAATAATTATTAATATATGTTACTTTTTTAATTTTTACAAAAATAAATTTTATTTTTGTATTTTTTAATTTAATTTAAGGGACTTAAACTCAAATTAAATATATGTATATTTTTTTAATTTGAATATTTTTATTTTAGTTCTATAATTTGCAATTTTGTATAATTTTTAGATAATTTTTTAATTATAATTTTAAAATTTTGATTTTATTAATTAACCGAACCGACAAAAAATATCGGTTCGATTGTTATATGATTCGATTCGATTTGTTCAAATTTTAATAAATCGATTTCAGTTATTTTGGTTCGATTATTAAACCGAACCGAACGTTTCTCACCTCTAATCCGAAGTGTCTAGCTAAATCACTCCAATCTATTCGTTAGTTCTCGAGCAGGCGGCACCGTTTATCCACATTAACGCCATCTCACTTTTTTTTTTTTTTATTTCCACTGGAGGCAAAATTTTACTTCAGAAACACAATATTAAATTACAGATTAAATAAAAAAACTGAATTTTTGATTAATCAAAAAATCGGTCTAAAATTAAATCGATTTTAAATTAATTAAATCAATAATTTAGGATTGCCACTTTTACTTTTAAAAACGGATGGTTAATAGTTAATAAATGGTTAACTGATTTATATATATTTTATATTTTAATTTTTATACTTCAATTTTTTTAATATTTTTATATATCATAAATATTATAATATATGACATTTTAAAATATTATTATAATATATATTTTTAGTAAATAAATATTGAAAATATCTTTTTTTTTTTACAATTAGCTATTCATTACATGTTTTTAATGGACATTCTATTGTTATTTTCATATTAAATATATTCAATTCTTATAATTAATTTTGAATTTGTTGTTTTTTTATTTTTTTAATGAATATTATATTTGACTTTTATTTTCCATTTTTGTAGCATTTTTAACCATTAAAAACAACCTTATAATTTTTATAATTTATTAAATTTATGCATTAAATATTTTTAATGGTTAACCAACGAACAAATCTGAAAAAATTTGTTAAAAATTGAAACCGATATAAAAGTTAACTGAAATTAATGAATTAATTAATAAAATTGTTAATAAACCGATTAACTGATCTGTACTCACCTCTAATTAAAATGCCAAAAAATATAGCATCCAAGATACGAGATGAAATAATAAGAGTTTTTTTTCTTTAATAAAAAATTTTCTATTCGAATAATATATATATATTTAAATATTTAAAAGGAATTTGTTATAATAAAATTTTAAAATTCTTTCAAAATAAATTAATTTAGAAAAATATTATTTCCTAGATCGTATGCATGAGTTCAGTTATTTATCAAGTTAATGGCATATAGGCTATAGCCATATAAAGTCAAAAAAAAAAATAGACAACATTTACTTAATAACCATTTATACAATAGAAAAATTAAAAATTTATATTTGGAAAAAAAAAATAAATGTTAAGTATTTTTTTATATAAAAAATTTAATTTGAATAAAAATATTTTTTAAAGTAAATATATAAGGATTATAATGAAATTCTGTATGATTTTGAAGGGGCATCTAACTCAACTCCCACACTTATATAATAAAAATTATTTCGCAATGTATTAATTTGATTCATGAGATCAATTTAGGCATGCAAAAAAGCTATTAGGATCACCCCTCCAAAACTTATAGGGTAATATTTCCTTTTTATTTTTTTATCAATAGACATTATCAACTCTATCGGATGTCCCCGTACGGACCATTATCAATTTATAATATATTATTTCACATGTATCATTTTCTATTTTAAAGAACAATGATTACATTTAACTTTGGAATAAACATATCCACATTTTAACTAATTCTTTTAACATTTCAACTACTTTTTTTTTATTGGAGAAAAGAAAAAGTAGGGTCCAGGGATGAGCAAAATTCGCGCAAAACCGAAAAATTGAACTAAATTGACCAATTTTTTTTAACTCGGTTCGGTTTTGTAATTGTACGTAAATCGGTAAATTCGGCTCGGTTCGATTTTGAAATGCAAAAATCGAACCGACCGAAATTTTAATATTATATATTATTTTATCTAATTTTTACATAAAAAATTTATTTTTGTATTTTTTGGTCAATCTAAGTGGCTTGAACATAAATTATATATGTATATTTTTCAATTTGTATGTTTTTATTTTACTTTTATAATTTGCAATTTTATATAATTTTTAGATAATTTTTTTTAATTATAATTTTGGATTTTTGTTTTTATTAGTTAACCAAACCAAACCGACCAAAAATTTCCGTTCAGGTTTAATTCGATTTTCATATAATTTCGATTCGGTTTGTATAAATTCTAATATTTCAGTTTTCAATTTTTTTTGTTCTATTATTAAACCGAACCGACCGTTGCTCAACTAGTAGAACTATTTTCAAGATTATATTATATTAATATTACACTTTTTGTTCCACTGTATGTAACGTTTTTCAATAAAATTCAAGTGTTATTTATCTAATATTTTTAGATTTCAAATAAAATTTAATTTTTTCAGTAGAAATTAATTTGTTTAAAACTAATTAAATTTAAGTTTATTCTAAATTTTAGTTTTAATTATTCAATTTTATTTTAAATTTAAACTTAATTAATAACTCATTAATTGTAGTAAAAATAATTAAAAAGTCACATATAATAGAATAAAAGAAATAATATTTATCGCATAAATATTTTTTAAGACACATTTAGATTAATTTTACTTTGATAAATGTAAATAAATTTATGATTATTTTATTTTATTTTTATGAATTTGATCCTTTTATATCGAAAAGAATGCATTAAAATTTATGCATTTACATCTAAAAGAAAATCACTTTTGTAATTTTTTTTTTAAAATATTAATATATTAGCAAATGGATGTAATATGTATTTTTACCCCTATCGTTTGTTAAAATGGACAAATTTATCCTCAACGTTTATTTTGGGGCAAAATTAACCCTAACGTTTGTAAAATATGAGATTTTTGTTCCTGTCGTTAGCGGTCAACTAACATATTAACAATCAAAGTTACCGGTAATTGACGTTAGGGGCAAAAATCTCTCATTTTACAAACTTAGGGGCAAATTTACACATTTGAAAAAATATTAGGGGCAAAAATGCACTTTTGGCATTCAAACGTTTTATTCACGTGTCCAATTGTTGTATGACACGTGTCTAATTAGCGGTCAACTAACGTATCAACGGTTAAAATTAACGGCAATTGACGGTATGGGTAAAAATCTTTCATTTTATAAACGTTAAGAATAAATTTACTACAAAATAAACGTTAGGTACAAATTTGTCCATTTTGACAAACGAATAGTTAAAAAATGCACGTTTGCCCAAAAATAAATTTCATTCTTGTATTAGTTTGCGAAAGATAGTTATCCGAAAACATTAGGTATGCATCTTCCAACAGATAGGGCCGAAGCCCAAATAATATTTTATTTATTAACCACCGCAAACCCGCCACTTGACGGGAATTTAGTCGCAATCAAAGCTTCCTTTAAGGCTCTAACAGTCTTCTACCACCATATATAACGCCACCAACTCTTCAATTATTGGTTTTTCTTTTTCAAACGGAACCCAGAATTTTCTACCTTTTTTTTTATTTTATATTTTTCAATCTTCTTGAGAAGAAAACAAGAAGCACGGCGATCGACAGCTGAATTTTCTCAAACATTCTCTTTTTCCTCGAAAGGTTCTTCCTTTACTCTCTTTTTCTGTTCCTTTTTTTCCCCTTTTCAAATAGGTAACCGCATCCTTCAGAAATGGATATGTTTATGTATTTTTTTTTTTTTCAAGAACTGCTCTTTTGTATATTATGCTGATGAAAGTTTCTTTTCTTTTCTTTTAACATGATATATGTTGGTTTTCTTTTATAGAATTTGTTTGATTTGTTTGTCCTCATTGGCATTTTGATGGTTAAGTTTAGTGGAATTAGTCAAATGTAAATGTAACTTGTCTTTTATTTATTATTGATTTTCTTTTTGTTCTTTTGGATTTTGTAGTTGATTAAATTTGGAGCTGGACCTCCTATATCAATCCGTTGACCTTTTTGCTTTCTCCGTTGTAAATATGAAACTGTTTTGACTTCATAGCCATGTCAGAAAGAAATGAATGTGTGCATTGATTTTAGTTTCAAATTATGAAAATTTTATATCTTTATGCAAACCCTTTTCGTAATAAATCTGAAAAAGTGTCAAAAAGACCAATTTGATGCAATTAAGAAAGTTCTAGTACTAATTCTTACAGACCTTCAAATAAGCCTTGTCATTTGTTGAGACCTTTACCACATATTTGAATGTGCAGTTCAGTGATGTTTATAGAATCCAGATCACTAGGAATCTTCAATTTACTTTTTTGTTCCCACAGAAATTTTATCTCGTGTGTGCAACAGGTTGGAAACTTTGTGTTCCTGAAGCACTTTTGGAGGGCTGCAAAAGAACATTGAGAGATCATACCTGATTAGCAGATTGAAGGAATGTTTGAGTTTTAGCAGTGTTGTGAAGTTCCACTTTTAATTTGGTTGCTGATGTGGCAGTTGTTTCTATTAAGCAAGATATTTAATGTTGAAGAAAAAGCCGAACATAAAGTAAATGGTTCAAATGGAGATCATGTAAATGCAAGAGAATGTTACCCTATTGGAGAATCATCAAGTGATAGTAAATGCCTAGATGCTGGATGTGGATGTTCCCACTTTGTTGAAGTAAGATTTGGCTTTATCCTTTCCTTTTTAAGGGTTTAAAACATTAACTGCAAAATGGAACTTAATTTTCTGATAATTTATATTCATGTAGGTTCCTCACGTAAGCCAGCTGCACTCCTGGGATTGTGGCCTTGCTTGTGTTGTGATGGCTTTGAATACTGTTGGCATAAAAAATTGCAGCATCCAGGCATTGGCACAGTTATGCCACACAACTAGGTCTGCTATGCTTCCTAAAATCACAACTTGAATTTCTATAAATTTATCGAATCAAAATTTAGGTAGTTAACATGGATTCATTAGTCTATCTTATGTTGTAATGAACTTGTTTGCTGCTCTAAGCAGTTATACGTTGTGTCCATCCCTCAACCTATACAGGTGGGTGTGTGGTGGGATCTTTTTCTTCCGCAATTAAGTACCACAAGTTCTTAAGAGTCAAACTTTTCTTATTCTATCTATTCCTGTTGACGCAGCATAAGTTCATTTAAGAAATATTAAAACATTTTTCTTCAATTATCTCTGTATATTTGAATTTGTACTTGCAGTGATACAGATAAAAGCAAGATAGTACTCATTCCATTCCTTTTTATTTGTTATTTTTGAGTAAAATTTAAATTTCATTTATCTGTTATTTTTAAAAATTCAATGAAATTTATTTTTCTTTTTCCACTTTAATTTTTGTCAATGTAAATTGACTAATTAGATTTAAGTTTGTATATTGAATTATTCAATTTTATTTTAAATTTAAATTTAATTAATATTTTTTAATTCTAGTAAAAATAATAAAAGTGATAAATAAAAAATAATGAAGTATGATATTAATGAAGTATGATATTATGAATCTAGATCATCAATGTGTGGAAGCATTGAATGCAATCTGTTCTTAGATCCTTTGCAACTTCTTTTGTAGTCAATAATTGATTGGAACACTTCTGGGAAGTTGTTTTGGAAAATTATGGCTGCTTTAAGAGCCAGGTTAGTAATCTAAGCTTCTTGTGCAAAGGGAAATCATCATGGGGATTGCAGCATCAGGTTCTCAGCTAGTTCAACATAAAGCGTGGACAACATCACATCATGTTGACCTAAAAGCATTACATGTCTACGTGTGTCTGACATCTGTCCTCTTGGCATTCGGTATTAGTGCAAAATGCTATCCTTACAGTTTCCTCTTCATGTTAGATTCCCATCAATGTTGAGCACTGTTGCGGTGAATAAAAGTCTTTAGGTCCAGATATTTCATATGAAGTAACAATAGCTTAGCATCCATAATCCTAGGAGTTCACAAGGGCTATCAATATGTATCGGAAGTGATTGGCGTGGAGAAGGGAAGATGATGAGAAAGCCAGTACGAGTTGCCATTTCTATTGCATCACATCAGCAGTCGCAGAAAGTGCTTCTATTCTAATTTGATATTCCAAGTCAATCACATGGCATTTCCTATGGATGCATAAGATATTGGCAAGAAGCAAGTGAAAATGGATGGCATCATGGATCCGGACATGAAATTTGTTGTTTAGTATAGTAGTTATGCTGCATGGTGCTGTTGCTTCCCTTTTTTTTCTTCTTCTTTATTATTGTTATTGTTATTTTTATTTTTATCATCATAGGCTTATGAATTTTCCATTCAAGTGAAAGTAGACATGTTGTTCTATGGTAGTTTTCTGAGCTATTTGTCCTGAATCTCACTATTGGCTTTCTGTTTGCAGCATTTGGACTGTTGATCTAGCATATTTGCTGCAGAAGTTTTCCGTGAGGTTTTCCTATTTCACAGTAACGCTTGGAGCAAATCCAAATTACTCTGCAGAGACATACTACAAGGTGGTTCTCTGTTTTAATTACGTACTTTATATATATATATTTATATATTTATATATATGTCATTGGTATTACTATCTCTTGCTCTTTGTCACAAGTTTATTCAATATTATCTTGTTGTAAAGCCTAGCCTATTATTTCTACAATCATGTGAATGGGTTTGTTCCATGCCAAGATCATTTATGATATTAGCAATTTTTTTTTTCCTTTGGTGGACTTATGTTAATCTGTTAACCTGTGCTATTGTCAATGTAATACCAATAAAATCTAGTCTTGTGCAGGAGCAACTGCCTACTGATCTAGTGCGAGTTGACATGCTTTTTCAAAAAGCATGGGAGGAAGGGATTAATATACAGGTATATCACATTCATAAGAAAGAATCAGATATAATAACATGTTTTGAAGTAAATCTTTTTTTCCATTTTGAAAATAATCGCAACAAGTTCATCTTCAGTGCATCTGTGAAACGTTGTGGAGATAACTAACTATAATATGGCATTCTGATCAAGTCAATCGAAAAACATGCATCAGCCTTTTTTTTTTTCCTCATTTTTCCATGACAACAACTTTGTTTCTTTTAGATCACTTGGAAGTCTTGAAATTGTTGTTTTTCTTGAAACCAATATGATAGCTAAAACAGTAGGCGTTTTAGCAGATCAATCAGAAAAATAAATATCTCTCGCAAACAAAATTTGATTTTTATTGTTATTTTGATACTACTTGTCTAAGTTTGTGAACCTTCCCCTTTAACAGTGCAGGTCTATCAATGAAAGAGAGGTTGCTCTCTTAATTTTATCGGGGAAATATATTGCAATTGCTTTGGTTGACCAGTACAAATTGAGGTATGATTTTCTGTGATGTCTTGCTTCTAATTTTTCTCACACGAATAACCCTCTCCTCTCACTGTATGGTGCTAGTATATACCCTTATTGTATCCGTAGTTTTGAACGTCTATTTTTGCTGCCTTTATCCTATTTTCTTTATTTATTTGGGTGGTTGATACTTGAAACCAAATGCTCGAGTTATTTTTGTGAATGAATTAATTCTTATGTTATAACAATGGTGTAATGTCAACCTTCTTTGCTTAGATTTCATGCCTGTCGATCATGGGTGGAGGATTTTATTTTACCTGGTTCGAGTGGTAGCAATTCAAGCTATACAGGTGAGTTCTTTTTTCTTGTTTCCATTCTCCTATTTGTTAAGTTTAACAATGCAAAATGATTGCTGTTCATCTCCTGTATTGATAGCCTGAGGCAACAGAGCGCACATCATAGGGATGTTGAGCTAGTCTGTTAATGGTTACATAACTTATGTTTCTTTTTACCTTTTTATGTCATGTTACAGAGCGCTTAAGTTGATATGGCATATTTGGTTCCACTTCAATCTTTGTTTGTAACATCGATAGGACGATTTCTGTACTTTTCCATACTTTGTAATGTCTTTGACTCTTCAAGATTTGTAATTACATGAGTTCATAGCAGATATATTATGATGTAATACAAACTTTCTCAAGATACTTTACCTTCTGAATATTCATTGCATATTTCTTAATCTATCACTTCTGCTAATCACAACTTGCTTGACAAGTATACATTGGGAAGCTTGTTATTTATTTTTATTTAAGCACGGTATAGTTTGGTGACATCAGATCTTTTTTTCTTAACAGGTCACTATGTTCTGATATGTGGCTACGACGCTTGTGCAGATGAGTTTGAGATTCGAGATCCTGCCAGTACTAGGTAGGTATTTTCTTTCTTTAATTCTTTCTGCCCTTATTACTGATAATAAACAAGTCCTTTACCGGCACATATACAATCCTTCTTCGAAGTAGCTTTATTATGTCCACTATTTCCATTACATCTGGATCGTGATGCCAAATGAAGTTATGAATAATTGCAACTGACAATACTTCAAAATGTGTAACAAATCTCTCCTTGTATTATATACTAAAAATCATTTCTTAGATTGATGTGCAAGTATCTGGAACAGGTCTCTGTATGGATTTCTAGCCTATTTGATTTGTCAAATTGCCGTGCCAATGTTTGATTTATCAAACTTATATAGTTAGAAATAAGAGTTCAAATAGCCATGCCGTAACGTATTTTGTCTTTCCGAGTAAAAAATGAGAATATTTATGCTGGTGTTTACAAAATTTAATCCAAATTTCAGTAATGTACTATGACAGACTAAATTTGCAGATGATATAGAAATCATACTGAATCCCCTGCAATTATGCCCTACTAGTTTATCATGGTTGAGCTTCCTCGCCGTTAAAATTATTACTTATCAAAAGATTTAAGAGAAATAACAGTGACGTGGAACAGATAACTGTTGCCTTTTCTATTACATGCTGAAGAATGTATTAACATTTTGGCTTCAAAAAATTGCATCTTCATTGTCTTTTCGTGGAGATTAATTTTGGGATAAAATGCAGGAAAACTGAGAGGATCTCATCAAAATGCCTTGAAGAAGCACGCAAATCCTTTGGTACCGATGAAGATCTTCTCTTGGTAAATTAATTTAATGGACTTTTGCCTTCTATTTTTTCATTGCATCAAATGGTGCCAACTTTTTAGAATTCAAAAGCTGCTATCTGATTAATGCTTGACCAAAGAAAATTGCTTTTGGCTAAGCTGAATCCGAATTGTAAGGCACCTCATTGTTGCAGGCTTAAAAGGACATCAATTAGTTCTATAATTTGATAAATAATGTTCAAGTCGTAGAGTGTATTTGGCTCGACGGATTGTCTTAAACTCTGTAAAAATTTTGCTGCTAACCTCATTTGAACACTACTATAAACACATTCACCTCTTTGCAGTTAAAAATCTGTATCAGATTTGGTGTTGAGCTAATTATAAGACATAAACAAGCAGCTCGATACATGAATTAAGTTGGCTTAAATGCGCATATTCATTAGCTGAACTCTTCTGATTATAAATCTTTTGGTTTCAATCTGTTTGTGCAGATATCTCTGGAGAAAAGCAATGAGCATAACATATCTTCCATTAATCTATCTCCGCAGATCAACATTTGTTGACATTTTATTCCCAACATAAGCTGATAGTTGTTTGATTCTTTTGCATATATTGCTATGCTTGTGCATAGTATGTGTATAAAGGTGTTTGGTTGATTGGTAAATTAATTTTTCAAGCCATAAAATGTACATTATGATGTAATGATAACAAAGTTAAATTTGTTCTCATGTCAATCATACCAAGTTTGTTCTATTTTCATAAAGTGAATTTCTTCTATGACAACATTGTTCATTTTCAGCTCTCTTTTTTTTTTAAAGAGGCTTGAATATGAGAAGCTGCAGTTTGGAATCAATTTTACAACTGAAATATTCTCAAATGACCATTTTCAGCTCTTTTTTTTTGCTCATTCCTGTAAAACTAGAATCAGCTTTAATGCTGAAATGTTCTCAAAGATACCATTCTCAGCTATTGTTGGCTTATAAGTTTCATAATGATGGCTGATTAATGACTGGGGGCATCACTTTGTGATCCAATATTAATGGAACTTTTAGGTCATGAATTTTGGTGGGAAGTATTAAATGTTGGTGCCAAGGTATATCAATCAGATGTATTACATGTTAATGAATATGTGGATCGTCTGGTGCATGCGGTAAATAATGTGTGGATGATTCTTTAATCTGCTAGAAAAAAAAAAAAAGAAAATAATAAATGATGGCATTAAATAGGAGTAATTTAATAGCATGTATGTATGTGTGTTTGCTGCAGTTAGTAGAAAGTCTGCCTAGTCCGTGATATGCTTAAATGCTTCATTTCCACATTTCTGCTACTGACAAGTTTTTAGTTGAAATATGACTTCTAACTCACTTTCATTATTGCGGATTTTTTTTTTTTTTTTCTGCTCATGTTTTTATTTATGAAAGGAATATGATTGGGTAAGTCCGTGTGCATATGTTACAATTAAAATAAATAAATAAAAATTATCTATCATGCCTTTATTAATTTTATTTTATTAACTGCAATTTATATTTCTCATGCTATGTTATTAATATGATTTTTGTAGTTTCAATAATAATTAATTACTATTTCTATAATTAAAATGTATTGAGGAGAAAAGTTGTAGTAAAAAATTTGTTCCACAATCATAATCACTATAATTTTTTAATATGTGCGAAAAATAAAAGTGAATAAAAATTATAAGCAGAAGAGAGTAATTTCCTATAGTCAAATTTATATTTACATAGTATATTAATGTCATGAAAAAAAAGATAATTTCTATGTTCGTATTTATATTTATATTTGAAACGTTAACCATTTCATCTAAAATCAATTAGTGTTGAAAAAAGAACGATTCTTATTCTCATACTGCAAAAGATATAAGCGTTCATGGCATTCAACTATGACTCGACTTTTTATTGAATTTTTGCTAAGGACAATTGTTTCCACACCTTGATGAACAGTATGGAGGAATAATATTTAACCTAGCAACTCTCTCTCTCTCTCATGGAATTTATAAAGATATAAGTAATGGTTTCCCATTACGAAATATCAGGCAAAGAAGCATATTAGTTGTAGATTAAGTATTCATTAACAATATTAAAATAGGTGAAGAGTGGTAGTGGGAATATGGGAAAAACATGGAAAAGAGAAGTTTAAATTAGATCTAAAAGTAAAAAAGGAAGACAAGTTCCAAGAATCTGAGGAAACATGGCATTGCATTTGTGTCCGACACACTAACTTAATTTCGCATACAACAATGCAATTTATGTCTCTCCATACACACGCCCCATGCCTTCCTCTTAATCTATCTTTTTTATTTTTTATTTTTTATTTTTTTGTCTTCTTATTGCTTTTCCTTTTCATTTTTAAGAAATTTTCTGTCACTTTCCCTCTTGCCAATCACAACAGACTTTTCTTGGTCAAATTGAATCTGGAAATGAGAATTTTGTTTCCGTACTATAATTCTTGTTCAAGCCTTTTGTCTAATGTTTACTATAAATGTCGTTAATTTGATATCTTTCATGCTTTTAAACGAGAGTGTTGGCCATCAAACCAATTTCCGAAAATTATTACTTCAAAAACACAAGAGAAGGAATTGGAAGCATGTGCATGTGCATGGCCACAACAATAATACGACATTTTTCACAAAAATTATAATAAAACAACACAATATAATATGCAACTGTTTGAACTACATAACTCGCTGCTACAAAAGCTTCGGACACTTATGTATTATTATCGCATATTATGCAACTTTGTCTGCTTTTACAAATTTTAGGGCTAAATACATTGCAGATTAGGTTTCTTTTTTGTAATTATTAGTATTATTTTTTGTTTCTTTGTTTCCTTTTAACACAGCATCTATCTATTTATTGGTCCAAAATTCAGCCAAGATATATTAGAACATTTATTTTTCTATTATATTCATTTTGTACAGTCCAAAATCTAATTAGGTTCTACATCTGAGTTGCCCACCTAAATATAGGTTGGATCAGTTATTTTTTAATTATTCTTTTTGTACTTTGAGGAATCTTAATTGCTTCAAATAATTTTAGAACATATAGTTTCCTTTCAACAGTTTTAAGGTTATACTTTGGTTGCCCCCAAATCATAAATTTTATGCAATTTTCGAAATAGTTTTTCATTTTATTATTTAGAACACTTTATTGCAAAATAGCGGAAGTGATACCCTGCGATATTATAATTAGATAAAAAATAAAACTATTTTATGATTAAACGGTGCGCATTGAATAATTTTTCTAATTAAAACGTTAGTATCTAAATTCCAAATGAATATCACAAGAATTTATTAGCATGTCTTGTGAAATAAAACATGGAATATAAATTAAGATTGATATTATATATATAATATATAGTCTAACAAACTCAACTGGGAAATGTTTTTTTTATTATTATTAAAAAAAAGGGTCTTGGATACATAAAGCTTGATTAGATAATAATCCTAAAAATGATAAATTTGAAACACTAATTTCAAGAATTTGACCATTGACTGCCAAATTTGTGAACATTGCCCCACGTGAGCCTCTTTTAGGGCAAAGAGTGGTCTTAAAATCCAAGGGTATCCTATGCATGTGGTTGTGGGACATACAATCAATCTTGAAGATTCAGAAAAACAAATATTTGGTAGCAAAAATATCGTAATGGTAATGCCCTTAACGTACAATTATACTATTTGATCGCTTGTCCCCATTAAATCTGTAAAATCAATCACATAAAAAAGGTACCTGTGGGATTAGATTTATCATACCAAATATTTTTCCCAGTTTTTCTAACTATACACGAGTGCTGCTAATGTTCCATGGCAAGACTTTAATGTAAAAATTAATATGATCTATTTTTAGTATTTTGGACTGTTAAATTTAGAGAAAAATAAGCACATTTAAACGATGGAACACACTGTTTTGACCTTAGCTACGAGCTATATATGTATTATTTAGGGGTCCATGCAAATATATATACCTCGGAAATGGAAGAGAAGGAGAGGGCACAATCAAATTAAAAGTCTTTTGGTTGGGTAATGGATGTTTACCTAACCAATTTTGTTGGCACTGCAGAAGCAGTACACATGAAATATTGGGTTCCCATCATGGAAAGTAACTTATTACCTACTCAAAATATTTGTAAGGTCTCACACTCTCACTCACCTTTTTGCCCATTCTTGTAACATCTCTGAGCTGTAATTCTCAAGAAAGTTTCTCCCTATGTATTATATATTGTCACATATTCTTAATTGGATATAATTTATTTTAATTATTTACATTTTAGTGAGATGAAAGATATTAGCCTTTTGAAGTATGGGGAAGAGGTTATTAGAAAGATGGGTCATTAATAGGAACTCGATTAGATGACAGAGAAGTCGGTTTGCTTCTTACGTGGAAGAAGATAGACACGTGTCATTTTCCATTAACTGATGTGAAATTAATATATTAGAAAAAAGAGTATATTTGATCGAATTTATGGATTATAAATGCATTTTTTTAACAAAATAAATTAAACGGAATATATAAATGCTATTTCAGAAATTTCAAATGTATTTTTGCACATTTGCCTTTTACTTAAAAACAACTAATCCAAATTGTACGTGTATAATAATTAAATAACTATGGACGAAAATTAGTTAAAACAAAACAAAAGGTTTTGATTCCCCTTTCCTTAGATTTCCTTTTTTTTTTTCTTTTTTTTTAAAAGTAATTCCTAATTTTTTTTATTTAGTTGTACATCAATATAGATATATTTTATCATAAAAAAACAGTTATATTTACTTAATAATCATTAAGTAAAAATGGAAAGACCTAAAAAGACAAGTAAAAGAGAATGGTAAGTTTTTTTTTTTCTTAAGTTTCAAGCTTATTAAATGATAAATTCCCGGTAATTTGGTAGTCAACGAGAGTAAATTTAATTATAAGCTACAGTAAGTTACATACCATATAAATGTCATATAAAATCTCACATCATATATCTAATGGACATGATAAAAACTATAATGGTATTGGAGCTAACTTCAAAACGGTTTAAATTATATTGGAGCATCAAACTCGACTTTTTAAGAAACATTACAAATTTTGTATGATATCAGAATTATAAGAAGACTAATTGTTGTATGTATGACTACAAACTCTATGGGTCAAAGCCAATTGCATTAGAGATTCCCAAATCATATATCTAAAGAATATAATAAGATATTATAATTATGTTCGAGCTAATTTTAGAATGATTTAAATAACTTTAAAATAATAATATAGTGGACGCTTCACAAATTTTACAATGAGAAGTGGTTGATGGTGAGAGTGATAACCAAAATTCAACTGGTTTTTCTTTTAAAATTGTTGACATTGATATCCATTATTCCCACATAATGTCAACTAGGGCAAGTGTGGATGAGATAAAAACAATAAAAGGTCTGCCTCTAATTCTATTGAGGTGTGCTAAACAACTTGAGAAAATGACCGTTGTGTTCAAATTCCAAATAGCAAGAAGTGGCGGGAAGCAATTACGAACTTAAATTTAATTTTTATATTTGAAAAAAAAAAAAGAATTGAGTAAATAAAATAATAATAATAAGAAGAAAAGAAAGGCAGGAAATGAAAGTGATCCAATTAAATAAGATGCAGTAGTCTTTATAATAAGATATTGTGAAAGTGACATTTTAGTTTTGATTGGACGTTAGGCCTCTCTTTCTCTCCTCTCCTTTCGGCGGGAAAACTCAAACAAATTTTGCGGGAAAATCAAGTAAAAACAAACCCCACCCGATTATCTAATATTGCACTACCCCCACTTCTTTTATAAATTTTAAATTTTAAATATAAAAAAGGAGTGATCAGCTGTGCAGGGGCACACCCATTGATTTAAATCGGATTATTATAATAAATTAGATCATAAACGAGTCAAAACTTTAAAAATTATAAATAAATCGAATCAGATAATAATATAAACATGTCATAAATTGATTGAATTATAAGCGAATCAACATTTATTATGTTACTTATTTATATAATTCTTATTATAAAATAAAAATTATGTATGTATAATATGTAAACATATTTATTTTGACATTCATATGGTATACAGAAGTAATAAAATTAACAAAAAATAAACAAATTGGGTCAAATGAGTAGCATATTGAATTGAACATTTAACTGGATCAAATAGGTCGAATCATAAAAAGAATCATTAATGAATTTGAGTTTAAATAAAAAAAAAAAGAAAAGAGTCATATGAATTAAATTTGCGGATTAATTTAAAGTATGGATCTAATTAGGTGAGAGATAATTTATACATAAAACGGGGCAAATATATCAAATATGAATAGGTGAATGAAAGATATAAAAATATATTAGACAGCATATGGTATATGTAATGTACCAAATATATTGTCAATTTGATACACTCAACATGCCATATGCTGTATAAACAATGAATAAAAAACCAAAATATTATAGTTTGACTAATGTTACATACAGATTGGGTACGGTACTTTCAACATATTAAATTAACACTTGTGACAATTAAGAAGAAGAAGAAAATGCGGGAGGGCGAGGGAAATATTTTGCAGGCTGGTGGGCAGACAATGACCCCCACACTCCCAAATAGTGTTTGCGTCTCTTCTTATATTCTACTTTTGTAAGCCTATTCGCTCATTATAAGGATCCCATAATTTGCATTTTGAGCTACCTCACCGGTAGTAATTCAATTTGTACATATCCGCAATATTTTTTATAAATATTTGTAAATATTTAATATTTTTTATAAAGTTTGTAATAATTTTTTAATAAAAAAATGCCGCAATATTTAATTATAAATATTATAAAAAAAAATTAAATTCAAAACATCTCATACTTTGAATAGAGTGTTTGCCCCCCAAATTAATTTCTTGTAGTTGGAGTTTATAATACTTTAATAATAGTACAATTTGTTTAAACTATATATTTATTTAATGACTCAATTAATATAAATTCTATTGTATACGTCCATAAATGAGGTAAAATATTACCTTTAAATACCTTTAAAATATTTGAAGGTACTCGTTACAAGGGTTTGAACATAAAACTTCAAATTAAGAAAAAAAAAAAAAAGACTTTAGAACAAAGTGTATGCTTGATTTAACAGGTAGAAGAAGCTAAGAGCCTTTACTTTTATTTGTTAATGTGACTGGTGATTATACAATGTACCACCAAAAGTTGTATATAATTTTTTTAGACGGCTATTATATATCAGCGATCGGCAAGAGTAACTGACTGTCATATACGCTTATCCTTTAAAACAAACTGAACCTAAATTGACTCATTTTCAATGTTTTCATTGAGATTATGGTAATTAATCAGTTTCCGGTACTAATTAAGTTTTGATTAGTTAAATTTTAATAAAATTACCGTAATCAGTACATTTTTTTATAAAATTAAAATAGCGCAATTTAATGAAATAATGATGATTTTGACTTTGCAATTGATGTATGAGTCATTATAATGGTAGATACAATAAAGCACAAAAGTACCAATAAAGATGATAATTGATTAATTGATAAGCACGCACACTTGATTGAGTGTGGGTGAAGCCACCTCCTCTACATTTTGAACATCCCCCGTAACATTCTATTTTTTAAAGACAATTTTACCCTTACGATTTTTCTAATTTGCCTTCATACTTTATCCAATGCAAAATAATTATGGATTTCTCACTGCCCCTAAAGGTAAATTGGGGATTTGATATAAAAACGACATTCCACGTCAAATCAAAGATCTATATTCAATAGCGATATCAAATCAGAGTTTCTAATATTTTTCTTTTTATGTTAATTACGACATTGTTTGAAGAGCTTTAATTAGTTAGTTTTTCCGACTGAGGCGGTGAGGTTTCCTTTCGGCTGGTGAGTCGCGTCCCATCTCTGGTCCACGTATTTCCAGTTTGCTTCTCCTCACGAAATTTCCTAATGTTTTTTTTTTTTTCTAATTTACATTATTATTTTTAGTATTTTGTAGAAATTATTATTATTTTTAAATGACTGCATCACTCGTCACAGTACGAAACAATAATGACATGAAAAAACAAACGGCAGCAGAATTTTGATTTAAAAAAGAATTCGACCATCATATTAGTATTTTTTACATGTCTACCATTGTCGATGTAATACCTGAAATTACAATTCATAGAAACTCCCAATTTATTGGATTCTCGCTGAATAATTCAATTACAAATCCATGTTTATACAATTATTTTTTAGGATGAGAAAAGTTATAAGAAAAATTGCCCCTTAATAATAATAATTAGCCTGTGTGAAAAATTAAAACGGACTAAAATTATGGAACAAAAATATATAATTAAAAATTAATAAAATAATAAAATTTTATGAAATGATAAAATAACCTTAAATTAAAATAAAAAGAAAATAAAGAGATTTTGGTAGGTCTTAAAAAAAATTGAGCATTTAACTCCGCTTTTGGCGGGAAAGTTTATAAATTCTAATTGATAGTGATTTTTGGGTCCGGCTGATGTAACTTTATAGCTTTTGCTTTCCATTTTGTAAGCCTATGGCCTGGTAGAAAAGTGCCGACGCCGTTATAACTTGTATCACACCTCCCCTTTTTTTTTTTTTTTCCGATGAAAATAAATCGCTATTTTGATATTTATCCATTCTTCTTTAAATTATATTTAATCCGATTTATAGTATTTGCAGCAATTTTAACTAGGGCTGAGAAAAAAAATAGAAAGAAGGTAAACCAACCCAAAGAAAAAAGCATAGTTAAATTAAATTATTTAGTGATAGAGAAACTACTATAAATAAAAATTTTAAAATATAAAATAAATTTTTTATTTCTATTAAAAATTTATTTCTACATTGCATATTACCTTATTTTTCATATTTTATTAAAATGAAATTAATTTATGCACCTTTAATTGAGTTATGACAACAAAAATAATTTTGATAAGGAGGGGTGTTTTACTATTTTGAATTTCATCCTCCCTTAAATTCATTTATTTAGATGAAATAAAAGAAAAAAATAATTGTATTTAACAGGTAGAACAATCTTCAAATATTTTTGCAATGATGGCTGTTGTTTAGCGGGTGAAGGATTAAACAATAAATAAAAATTCCCTCTAGAAAAACAAACAAACAAAAAAAAGGAGAGAACGGACGTTATAACGGCGAGAGCTAATGGAAAGGGACAGGCCGTGAGAGCAGAAAGAAGAAATAGAGTAAAACAGACAGACGACAGTTAAGACGCCGAATCTGTACTATGGCCGCGTCATCAAAGATTCAGATTCCAAGGCAGCCAAAGATTATGCTACACTTACATGAGGAATCACGGGATTTCTGTGACACCTTGTTTAACGCCGGTCACACTGTAATTTACATGTCTTTAAACAATTTAGGGCAGGCAAAGCCCAAAATTTGTTAACGAATTTTGGAGCTTTACTGCTTATGACTAGTCCACTTAATGGCTTATAGTTGGAGAATTTTTGCAGATAGTTGAAATAGTGATTTTGGGAGCACAATAGATGATGATGTGGCAAAGCCTTTTGGGCTTCTAATTTGTTTCTTAACTAATTTCTCAAGTTAATATATATATATATATATATATATATATATATATATATATATATATATATATATATACTCCATTCATTTCATAATATATGTCACTTTTAAGTAAAATTTAAATATTATTCATATGTCACTTTTAAATTTTCAATACAATTTATTTTTTTTAAATAAAAATTAAATAATTAAATTTAAATTTGTGTATTAAATTATTCAATTTATTTAGTTAAGTGATATATAAATTACCTATACTTCAAATTGACTTTTTTTTTCCAATGATATAATTTTTTAAGAAAAAAGAGTTGCCTTTTGTACTACTCTTATTTATAGAGTTAGGAGCATTAAGAAAAACAATCATCGTGTCCAAAAAAGATACTATAAAAGAAAAGTCGGACCAATCTATTAAAGTTTTTTTTTTTAATTTTTGGTGTAAAATTTTTTAAAACAATAAAAAAATTGGTGCTACAGAAAAGAAATATAAGTGATTTGATAATCATAATTAAATATATTCTAAACCATAGATTCAAAATTCAGTATCTTATCAATCTTCTTAGTAATTATGTTTTTTTTTGAAAATGCGTCAAAATACATGTGATGACAAGTGAATTGATGTAATTAAATTAGCTAGAATTATCTCTTATTGTGTAACTCATTTAACTTTATTTTTAAAAATAAATGTCTGCAGAAAAATCAGCATATTAGATAGAGTTTTGAGAGGATGACCAATTATTGAATAATTAATTACAAGTTACTTTTGTCTAATTACAAATATTAGATTAAATTTTGTGTGTTTATTTTTACAATTAGAGTCATGTATACAAAATATTTTTAAATATGTAAAAGAAATTCTTTTATTTTTTAACGTACCTACTCAATATCGGTTTGAATTAGTTAAGTCGGTAATCCGAACGGTTATATTGCGAAATAGTCTGATTAATATTTAATTAATACAATGGTCAAATAGTTCGACTATAGCAAATTTTGTTGAATTGAACTTAATATGTTATTTCATTTCTTAATGAAGGTAATATAATCGAGTTATACGCTACCTATCTTTTGTAGCGCTGATACTTTGACGGAAGCGTTTACAATGATCCCTTCTGGCATCACTGGTCCGGCTGATATCTACAAGCGGGATAACGGCAACTAAACCACAGTCTAAAAACCGTTTGTAGTGAAAAGCAAGCAAGAAAAAAAACCGACAAAGTTTTGGTATAAGAACTCTTTCTTATCTCTTCCTTTGATTTACCTTTTTCCTATTTATAAAGAGCCTCCTGCTTTGAATAAGGAAGGTAACTTATGAAAGTAATTAATAAGGCAGTTACAATATTTATGAGGGCAGTTACACAATTAATAGGGAAGTTACACATTTAATATTAGTAACTTCCCTTTTTAAATTCCTCCTAATTAAGGGAAAAAAAACCCTTAATTAAAGGCCCTGATATGGAGCTCATTTCATATCTGTGTAATTCACATACTGATATGGATTCGAGTCCATATCGGGAGTCATGGGCGTATCCAGATTTCATCATCTCCCACTCGCACATAACGAAACGATTTTCAGTCGAGTTCTCCAGTTATATAGGCAGATAGATCGTGTGACCAACATACATTCAGAGCACTAGTGCTATACACCTGTTAGGGATATATAGCGTCTCGAAAAGACCAGATCTCTTATTCAAGTATGTCTAAATCTAGATTGCCTTCTCATATTAACTGTTTTAACTCATGATCTCATAAAATAATTTCCGTCCTCACTATTATGTCTCCACTCATAAAAACTACAATAAGCATGCCGATGAACCACGAAACGAATGTGATCAAAAGACTATCTTCCCCTCTTACTATATGCCATCCATCAAGATTCAGCTCGCTTTTTTAGCCAGGTCCGCCAGACCCAAATTATCCCATGGCCTCTTGGAGACTAACTAAGCTAGCCACACTGAACCATACTTCAGGGATAAGTTAAGGGTTTTAAGGATCGAAATATGGTAGGTTCTCACAATAGAAAAAGTTGAGATCAATAATATTAACTTCCTATCTCTCGGTCACATAAACACACATGGTATAAAACATGTGTTATGGTGTTCATTCCTTCCCTTAAATGAGCGCATGCCTCACAAAAATATCATACAGAAGCGTAAACTTGCGATTCACCAAAGCATCAAACTTTAGTCCACTTACTTAAGGACTACTTCTGGCTTTTAAACAGAACATGGTAGCTACATTTAACTCACCATGGGATTATATTCAATCCTTATTTGGATCTCAATCCAAAGCATACAATGTTATGTATGTCTTTATCTCGCACCTTAACAAGACAAATCTTTCTATAGGCAATTGAAACATTTCACTTTTGAGATGTTTACTTTCTTTTAACCTTTGGACCTATAGTGATTTTGTTTTATCTTTTGCTTTTTAGGCTCTCGAGCCCTTTCCCTATCCCTACTTTTGAAGCTTCTTATGTTGTTCTAGTTAGAACTCATTTCATAAGAATGGGATTGTGCCATATGCACTATGGCATTGACCTTAATCATTGCCAAATAGTCTTTTTCAAACTTTAAATGACAAACGACATCCTCAAATGTCTCAATACTTGTCCGCTTGAGTTACTTGCATCTTTATATGCTCCTAACTCTTAGGTAAGGAACGGATAACAGCTTAAAACTACTGGTTTTCAGTCAACTTATGACCAACCTCACTAAGCTCACTTATCATTTTCATCTCTTATAGATGTTTTTGCATCGAATAATCAAACATATTCTGATAAGTATCAAATTTGATCACTAATGATCAAAAATTTAGTGAGAGACACACCTCTGAACTTTTCTTGCAAAGCGAGCCACAGATTCTTTGCAGTTTGATACTTGTGAAACTGTTTAGTGATATCATCATCTATTGCACTTAGCAAGAGGATATGAGCAGTGAAATTCTTCTTTTTTTCATGCCATATAGGCATTTCGGTCCTGCCTATACTGGGATGTAGTGCCGTCCTTAAGTTTAGTTATGACCATGGTTATTAAAACCGGACCGGCCGGTTCAACTGCAAAAAACCAGATTGGGAAAAAAACGGGAAGAACCGGCCAAAAACCGAATCTAATTTAAAATAATTAATAAAATAATTATTTTTTCATAAAAATAAATAATCTAATAAATTTTATTTAACAAATAATTGATTTTTTACTATTTAATCACATTTGAAATTAATGAAAATATTATAATGATTTAATAATTCAATAAAATACAATAGAATAAAAATTGAAAAAATTATTAAAATTGGTAAATTTAAAGATAATTTTCTATCATTTTTTTTAAATTTTACCTACAGTTATTGAATTATTTAATTTTTAAATTAAAACTCATAAAATAAAATATTTTAACAGAAAATAACTAATCAAGTAATAATTTAAAAAAAATAAAAGGTGAAAAAATATTATTACTAGTGTATTTGAGGCATATGTTAAATGTTTTGATTGATTTTTTTTTGAGTAGTACTATTTATAAAAATTATACTAATTAATAATATTTTAAAAAATATAAAAAAATTCGGTTGAACCCGATCGAACCACGAACCCTCAGCCTTGCCGGTTCTTTATCCGGTTCGGTTTTAATAACATTGGTTATGACCGAACTTAAGGGTTCAAGAGCCTATTGCTCTTCAAGCACATACTGAATTCTCATACTTCAGATTTCACAATTGTCACCATTCATCTTAATACCTTTATTAAGTTCTGCGGTAATTGACTTGGATGCAGTATCCATTAGGATCATCTGATCTCAAATGGAATAATGTTGTACAATTTTAAAAGAGATAAGGCAATACATGTTATTTACTACGCATCTAAAATAATAACCTAGTAAAATTTTCTATTAGGTTTTAATTCGAAAAATCTACTAATAGTATCCAATTACCCTCTAAGTCTTAATGTTCATCCTTACAAATTAAAATTTTATGCATAGTAAATCTAAATTATTGGATTATTAAGTTCTCAAACTTAAGAGGCGAATAATATTGGTTTAAATTTATTAAGTCTCTACTTAATAAACATGCAATTATTTTACTCATAAAATAATACCAGGTAATTAACAGTTAAACAAACACATTTATTATAAAGTTAAATGCCATCATAATAAATAAACGCATTCATTCAACTAATAAATAAAATCCAATAATCCAAAATATGACACTCATGTCAAATAACAATAGGAAACGTAAATTCTATTTAATAAAATTAAACGCTGACCAAGATTGACACTCATGTCAACTAATGTAGAAGTCTCGATTTTCGCAAAATCTTTCTTGACACTGGGACTATTCTTTGACCATCTTCATCAATTCATCAGGTAACTCATAAGTTCGTTGATGAAGTCATAGATGATGCACGCTATGTCCACTTTTCAATTTCATCACAGATGTAGTGTTGCTCCTCAACACTTCTCTTTTGGCAACTCTAGCCAAAAAGTGAATGATAGATTTTCTATAAATTCTATCTCCAATGTACCAGGTAGTTTCCAATAACTCTCTGAGTTCTGAATGATATACAAAGGAGTCAGTCAACGCTTTGAACATGACTCTATCATCTTTTCCTATACTTAAACCATTTAACCGAAAGCACTCCTGCATTTTTTCTTGCATAAACACTATGTGATGCACTATTGCATCAAGGTCATCAGCTTGAAAAACTTTGCGCATCCTCAGATTTTTGGACTTCATGCACCTTTGCATTCATCGGAGCAATACCCTGACAAGTCCGAGGAACCATAGAAGTCATTATCATCACCATTTATGCAACACATTATAGAAACATAATGTAGTTAATACACTCATGTATAAATATATATAATTGAAACATATTTCAATCAACAATAAGGACATATCATCAAAAATTTTCAATATATTTTTGAAAATAATTCAAGGGCAGAAAACACATTTTCAACAATTTTATAATATTTTTAATAATTTAAAAATAAGAATTTATTTTCTGGTCATTAAAAAATTTTGAAAAAATAACCAAAAAATTAGAAAAATTTTGAAAAATGATATGTAAAAATTCGGAGCTGATTCGATGGTCTGAGAAGGCCGCACGCGCTACCAGATGGAGGACTGACACACAACCACAATGTGCCACATGTCAGAATTTGATTAGTCCACCTGTCGCCCATGTGGCAACATACTATTGGGCCACGTGTCAGTAGTGACACGTCAGTATGCTGACATGGCCTGACACGTGGCAACATACTATTGGGCCACGTGTCAGTAGTGACACGTCAGTATGCTGACATGGCCCGACAAGTGGCACGACCTCATTCGTCCACGTATCACCGCCTGACTGGTTCACCTAGCGTCCACGTGACACCTTGTGGACATGTCACTGCCACGTGGCTTGATGTGGGGTCAGCCACGTGGCGGAATCCGATTGGGCCACGTGTCCACAGTGACGCATCATTGTGAACTTGTGTTTGCGCGCTTGTGGGCCACCCCCCGTGCGCACGCGCCCAACGCGCTGCTTTCCCGACGGATTAAGTGCTTCGCATTTTTGTCGGTGGGGGGTTTTCGAGATCTGCGATTTCAATGGTATGATCAAAAATTACAAATCCTAACTTTTAGTATAGCATTTCGAACACCCATGTTCGTTCTCTCGAATTACGGTGTACACATACAAAATTTTAAAGCCGAAAAATATATACAAATATATATTTTAACACAAAAATAAATATATTGTGTTCATACATCCTAAATCTATCAATTTTACATATAAAATTTTAGATCCATTTTTAGCCACATGCGATGATGCCAAAAACGATGGCTATGATACCAATGAAGGAAAAATAACATGTCATATGCATATATGGAGGTAACATAATCGAGTTATATGCTACCTACCTCTTGTAGCACAGATACTTTGGCGACAGTGTTTACAATGATCCCCTCTAACATCACTGGTCCAGCTGATATTCTCAAGTGGGATAACGACAACTAAAATACAGTTTAAAAGCCCATTGGAGTGAAAAACAAGTAAGAGGAAAAACCGATAGAGTTTCGGTATAAGAACTCTTTCTTCTCCCTTCCTTTGATTTACCTTTTTCCTATTTATAGAGAGCCTCATGCTCTTAATAAGGAAGATAACTTATGAAAGTAATCAATAGGGTAGTTAAAATATTTATGAGGGCAGTTACACTATTAATAGGGAAGTTACACATTTAAATATTAGTAACTTTCCTTTTCAAACTCCTCCTAATTAAAGGAACCGATATGAAATTCTTTTTATGAATTCGGATCCATATCGGGAGTTATGGGCGTATCGAAACTCTATCACTTAATCAAACTATTTAATAATATAAAATATTGCTACTTGGTTTTATAATTTTTTTGAGTTGCTTGGTAAGACAGAATGTATGATTAATGTCTCATAATATGATGATTTACGTATCCAAATTATAGTCTTTATATATATATATATATATATATATATATATATAAATTATAACAAATTATTGATTGACCAGATTATAAGAAAATAAAAAAATAGCAACAATGATTGCAAAGAAAAGGTAAAAAATTTCAGTAAAACGCAAAGAAAAATATATAATGGATTTGGAAATTTGAGCTCTTCAATCTCAGCCTTTTCACTTTGATAGGTATAAGTCTTTGCGGCTAAAAATAAAGCCATTGATTAGGAAAAGTTAGCCGGAAGCAATTCACAAAAAAAATATTTATTATTTCTTTTTGTCAAAATAAAAAATTATCAGTTGAAGCAACGAAAATATAAAAATTTATTTTAAAAAAATCTACAATACCCTATTGATGTGCATTTATTTCCAAAATTACTTTAAACTATTTTTATAGATAAAAATTTATCAAATTTAAAATTTTATCGGTATATATTTATGATATGTAATGTTTAAAGTTTAAATTTTTATTTTTTAAAAAAATAAAAAATAAAAGTGTAGGAATGTTTGACCAAAGCATGGAAGGGAACCAAGCAACAATGATAACAAATAATGGAAGAGAAGTTCCAATGATTATGTCTTTGCTTTAATCAGTGAGACAAAGGTAATTAAAGCAGTAGTTAAAGGAACTTAGAATGTGCTGCTTAATTTGTGCTATTATGCTAACCAACTTTCAAAAAGCACCTTCCATACTCTAATCATCTCAATCATCTACCAAAATATTATTTATATTTAAGTTTTAATTACATTCGCTAATGTTTAAGAAGCCTTCGAATTCAATAAATTCAATTAATTTTGAGTTAGAGATTGATTAATTGGGCAACAAGTTTGTTTGGTGCTTAGCTACAATTTGTGGCCTATTTCATATATACCTCCACAAGTTTGGAAATTCAATCGATCTTTTGTACGATAATTATAGTCATTAAAATTATTTATAACAGACAAACGTTACTGATTAATAATAAATTATTATTCATTCAATATAATATGATAATATCTTATATAAAACTTATGCGCATCATCAAATAAAATTTCAAAATTTCAAATTTATTTTTTTAAAAATACTAATTTGAAGTTGAAATTAATGTTATTAAAAATATATAACAAAAACGTATTATTTAAGTTTTAGATGAGTCAATTATTGCTGCATGTGATTTCTCATAGTCGTTAATTTAATAATCATCCATTACTCGCAATCTTTTACTTAGAGGTCCAATTAATTATAAATTATAAAAAACAAAACAAGATTTTTAGGTTTCCTCTTTTCTCCTTTGTCTAATCATTCTTGTTGGTTCATGATATTGACGCTATATGCAAATTCTAGCCAACAATAAGCTGGCATAATTCATCACACCACGAGTAACTTTTGCATGATTGGACCAAACAAATTTGGTAGACTTTAATGGCTAATCCTATATACTAACATTATAAAGTATTCCTTAATTATTATTATCATTATTTTTTAAAAAAATGGGAGTTGGAGTGAGTGTTATGAGCTCGTCCTCTCGGATACTACAAAGGTCCATTAAAGTAAAACGACCTGGAGAAGGAAGATTGGGTGGGATACATTGTCAAAAAAAAACAAATTAAATTGCCCTTTTTTATCACCAAAAAGTAAAACAGTGCCGTTTTGCGCCTTGGTGGACGAAAGACTTTGGAATTCACTGTCAAAAAACGGCAACCTGACATTTAATTTTTTTTTTTTATAAATGATTAAAAGAACCGTGCGCTGCAGCCCAACAGACCCGTGCCTCACGGATCTTCATAGTAAATATTAATTTTTTTTTGTTTTTTAGAAATTTGGCTTTAAAAAGCCACACCTCTCCCTCACCATTTTATTTCTTCCATTTCATTGCCTCCCCGTTTGCTTATCTTTCCTTCTATTTTTTGACTTGAGCTCTCTCATTTTCTTTTCAATCCATAATTTCATTTTTTTACTTATTCATTTTTATTTTATTTATTATATAATTAAGATAATATCTTCTTGTTTTGTTCACGCTTAAAAAAAATGTACTGTTATGTAAATATAGTATAAATTAATTTTGTTAATAAGTGATAACACAGCAAATATCATTTGCCTTAAGGTCCATTCAGCCGGCCCACTTAACTGGCAGGACCCAAGGCCCATCAGCAAAAGGTATCAGACACAAGCTCCTAGGCAATGCATATGCCCGATCGGCTGATGTGACCGCCAGTCCTATCAGCCGCCTGACACAAGGTAGCACCCATGCCTATCACCTGCTCCATATCATGTCGCCGAATACCTACTCTGACAGCCAGTAATCATTCCCCAGGCACTCGAGTGTCCCTCAACTATCTCATATAAATAGCCCAGCCAACGATGGCACCAGGTATTGAATCCACATCATTATCTCTCTAAAGCACATTCTCTCTCTAAGCTACTAACTTAAGCTTCGGAGTGCTCACGCCTGGTCCGACCGGGCTCTTCTTACTGCAGGGTTATCTCATCCGATCGGAGCGACCTCTCTCCTACAGATAAAGACATTCTTGGATTTATCAATAAGATTTAAATGTATGACTAACTTTTTTTGTCATTTTTAAATTGCATGTGCTATTAAATTTGCAATATAATTACGATCAATATTTTAAAAGCCAAGTTATTAGTATTTATTTTATTTTTCAAAAATAAATTTTGTTTAAGTTAAGATAAGATAATTATTGAGCACATATATTTTTATAGTTTATTTAGATAAATTATAATTGCCAATATTTGTACAGTAATTAGTTGTACGAATTTCGTTATATTTATTTAATTTTATATTGTAATTTTCTAATATCTATGAATATATGAAAATATATTGGTATGTGAATTTACTATTTATATGTTGCCGTTTTCTGACAGTGGGTCCCATCGGTCTCTCATCCACCAAGGCGCATTAATTAGTGGATTTACTATTTAATATTTGTACAGCAATTAATTGTCCGAATTTCGTTATATTTATTTAATTTTATATTGTAATTTTCTAATATCTATGAATATATGAAAATATATCGGTATGTGAATTTATTATCTATATGTTGACATTTTCTGACAGTGGGTTCCACCGGTCTCTCATCCACCAAGGCGCACCTTGGTGTCAGAAAACGGCAACATAGCTTGCCGTTTTCTAACAGTGGGTCCCACCCGGTCTCCTTCTCCAAGGCGCCTGAAAACGGTGCTGTTTTGCACCTGAAAACGGCAACTTAGGTTGTCGTTTTCTGATAGTATGGGTTCCACCCACAAAAGACACTGGGTTATCAGAAAACGGCAAGCTAAGTTGCCGTTTTCTAATACCGTTTTCTGACATACTATTTTTCTAAATTTTTTTTTGTAACCCTGTGTTTCTAAATTTTTTTGGCTTTGCACGCCAAAATAAAAAAAGAAAAATCTTTAAAAGCTAATATTTTTAAGAAAAATTGTTCATATCATTATATACAACACTTCACTCTTATGACCAGGGAATTTGGCATATTCATATCAGGAATTCCCTGAAATAGAGTGACATTATTAATCCAATGTACCGAGCGATTATGGCATGGGTTTGTTAATGCATTAGATCATTAAAGTGGAACCAAATAATTAATTAAAGAGTAATAAATTTTGGAATAGGAATAGCTATTAATTTGTTTACCAATTTAATTACCGTGTATTTATATCTTCTTTCATTATTTTTACCCTATTTCATCCGAAACCAAACAATAATTATTAGTCCTACACACCTCAAAATCTTATTGAAATCTCAACACATTCGTATGATTTTCTTAATTCATTTCTCATGTCGATGGGATCACTGCGTGACATGAAATGCCAATGATAACAAATAATGATAAAATTTAGATTTTTTAACACACACACACACACTCTTGATGAGTATATTTCCTCATAAAATTTGATGTGTTATTTTAACTAAGTAAAATATATTTAATTATTTATAATTAGATTATTTTTATTGTATATATGTATATATATACGGAGTATATAACTAGTTTTACCTAAGCTCGGACATGGATTCAAGCTGTTTGGACATTACAGACATCTAATAATTGAATTTAAAAAGTCTTGATGCTGTGTTATTAATCAGTATCAATTACCTAAAATTAATAGTCTAACTCATTTCTTTTAGCTTTATTAGAAAAAATCAGTGAATCCTACTTTTTAAAATATTTTTTCACTATTATTTTTTTCATTAACTGAACTTTTGAAATTCATTTAATTTTATTTACAAGGGACCATAATCTTGGTCTAGTTATCAATTTTCATTATATAACGTCCGTCATCATCCTCTTCGTTTTCGAAGAAGAAATTTAAATTTACTTAAAAAAGCTATGCCAATTATCAAATATAGAATTAGCAAATGACATGATATGAAGAATAAAATCAAAACATCATCATTTTGATGTTAAAAAAGCAACCAATACCTAACCGATTATCTTATATAATTATTTAATTTACGATTATCACATATAATTAGTAAATATTTACTTGTTTTTTTATTTTTTTTTTAAATTTTTTATATCTCATATTTGAAGCGGAAAAAAGTGAAATTTGAATTAAATTAAATGAAAAAATAATAAGATTTTAAACAGTCTGAACTACAGATAAGTAAGTACAAGTCTTTATAAATTTAGTAAATTTTGGTATTTTTGATTTGTACATAAATAAAACAGAAATGAGACAGCAATTATATGAACCAAAATAAAGATTTGATTAAATCACAAATTTAACCAAAATAAACAAAGAGACAAAAGTAAATATTAAAAGATCGACAATTCCACACATTCCCCAAATGGCAAGTAATACTTTGTACAAAAATTTCAAATTTCAAAACAAAAGAACACCATATTAATAATTCAAACCTAATTTGAAAATAATAATAATAATAATAAAGGGTAATAAACAACCCAACATTAGCAATTTAGCACATAATTAAGTACTATCAATTGGTGTAATTATGGACAAATGGCAGGTGGGTTACATAGCAGGACAAATGTTTCCAACCACTGGGGCCTTCCATTCACTTCTTTTGCATTTTCCATTTATAATATATATATACATATATATATATTTAATTTCTTTTTCTATATAAGTTTTTATTTAAATATAAAAATATATATGTATATATTTTTTTGAATCTTGTCTGAATAAGACCATGAAACCTTAATAAAAGCAGGTTGTCTTCTACATTCTCTACTAAACTCTCTCGCTTTCTCTCTCTCTCTTTCTCTCTCTTTTCCATTTACTCTTCTTTTTCAATTTGGGTCATTATTAAATCTTCCTCTACCAGCAACTCTCTTTTCCATCTTCCTCTTACTGTAAGTAAAGCTAAGTTAATCATGGCTGCCTCACTTAAACAACTACAATCTTGGCTTCCAACTGAGTTTTTCGCTACAGAACAGCTTCTCATGGAGCAGGACAACTTCGACAAGAACGAGTTCAACTCGGTTTTCAGCTTCCCTACTGAGTTCCCTTACGAGTTTGACTCCTTTGGTTCTTCTTCTTCATCTCTCAACTCGCCGGATGAGTCTGTTGTTGGTTCCAATGAGACTGAGAGTGGAGAGGATGATGATTTTCTTGCCGGGTTGACTCGCCGACTCACTCAGCAACTCACTGTTAAACCCGAGGTGCAATTTTGTGACTCTGTTTTTTTCCTTTTCGTGCTTTTCTGGTTTTCAGAGTGGGTTTTGATTTTTTTTTTTTAACCTTCTTGTAGAAGCAATGGGTCATGGCTGGGTCACCCGAGTCGACACTGAGTGGAATCGGGAGCTGGTCGGTGTCGAGTAGCGGGAGTCCAAACGGTGTGCTGTCGCCTCCAACGACGCCGTTTGGGGCGAAAAATGATACTTGGGATCTGATATACGCAGCTGCAGGCGAAGTGGCGAGGTTGAAGATGAGGAATGAAGGCAACAAATACAACAATCATCAAGAAAGAGGACTTTTTGCTTCTGCTAAGGGCCAGCAAAATCAGAATATTGGATTTTTCTCGAGCCAGAACCCAAATCAGTCTGTTTCACAGCTGAATCAGGTAGCTACTATGGTTCAAAAATAGGACAGTACTCTGTTTGTTTAACGAGAAAAGTTTCAGATTTCACTAGCTAGATTTATAAGCTTTGCAGTTTCAGTGGATTTGGTTTTCTCAATTTTGTAGCTAAACAGTGGATTTAGTATTTAATTTGAATTTATGCTTAATTTAGTCTTAATTGCTGTTCTATGTTACAGTATCGTTCTCAAGTCAAACAAGAACAGGTGCTGAAGCCACGGTGTGGTTCTGTTTGGGGAAGGCAGCAACAAGTAAAAGACGCCTGGCCAGCACCGCCGCAGCCCCACCACCACCACAGTGCTCAGCCGCAGGCGCCGTCTCACTACCACCACCAGCAACAGCAGATACAGAGCAGAAACAGAGCAATTGCTGGGTATGAGAATGGGAGAAGTGTGCGTCCACTTGGTCTACCGCAGTCTGCTTGGCCGCCGCTTGAAGTGCATTCAGATAATCAACACCGCCACCATCAACAGTCCGGCGCCGGCATGAGAGCCGTTTTTCTCGGTGGATCTGGAGTGAAAAGAGGATGTGCTGGCACAGGCGTTTTCTTGCCTCGTAGATATGGAAACCAAATCGATTCCAAGAAGAAATCAGGTATAATTGAATCTTATTTTGGATGTATTTGTTGGTTATTTCTCTATTTTTGAAAAGTAATTTGATTATTCACTGTTTTTGTCAGCTTGCTCAACGGTTCTGCTCCCAGCTAAAGTAGTTCAAGCTCTGAACTTAAATTTGGAGGAGATGAACGTGAATGCCCAAACTCAAAATGCTTTTCCCTCTGATTATGGTAAGAAATTTCAGTACCTTGAACATAAATTTAAAATGGGTTTTAATTTTATTTTTCCAAAAGATAACTCTTTTAATGGAATTGCAGAGGTTATGATTGCAAGAAGAAATGCTATATTAGCGCAGCAGAGGAGGAATTTACGCCATGAAAGTGTCCTCAATCATGAAGTAGGTTTGCCTCAAGAATGGACATATTGACCCTTCCAATGATTTCGTTGGACAAAGTAAAGCAACTAAGCAAGTATAGAGAAGAGGAAGAAGAGGAAGATGGTATTTTTATTTTCTTTTAAATAGGTCAAAGGAATTAGAGGAAATTCAATTAAGAAATCCAGGTATTTTTGTTGGGAAATTTGCTACATCCTGAAGAAGAAGAAGAAGAAGAAGAAGAAAGATGGGTAATTTTCATAGTAGTAGGGTAGTAGTAATTATTATAATTAGTAGTAGAAAAGGGTAGTAATTTTTATAGTAATAAGTGGGAGTAATTAAATGTGTTTTTATATTTAAAAGATAATATTATATTTTGTGAGGAGAAATAGGTGGAGGTGGGTCACTTTGTTTTGATTTTGGGGGGATAATTAGTGTTTATGTTTATTTAATTAAGGGAAAGATTTTGATGTTTAAATGATTATGAATCAACAACCTTCTATTCTGTATGGTACCTTTGCAATTTTAATAAGAAAATTGCTCTATATAGTTTATTTTAAATTTTACAGGAATTGTTTGTAAATGTGTGTACTTTATAGTTTTTCTTTTTTGGCTAAAGAACTTGATAATCTGTAACTATAACTAAATGCCCAACATCAAAACATTTTTCAAAGTCCAAGTCAGTAATAGACGAATTTATTGCCTACTTCGCCTAATATTTTACTTGGAAATTAAAATGGTAATGATAAATATAAAAATGTATAATGTCGACAAGTGAGCTTTATTAGCTTTGAAGAAGTGTAACATTGAAGGAATAGATAAAATAAAATGTTCGAGTATCAAGTTGAATGAAAGGACAAAATGTTGAGTGCACATTGAATCAAAATTAAAGAGTTCAGATGAAAGTGGTGGTGGACCTCTAATCCAACTTTATATTATTTAAATTTATAATAAATCCGAGGTTAAATCCATTAATCATGGACTATACTTCAAAAAGTGCACTTTGTTGAGACGGCAGATCTTACAGACTAAGACTCTATTGTTTAATGGACAAGAGAAAATTGCTTCAGCGTGAAGCAGCAGAAATAGGCATAGATTGAGAAATTATTAGATTGAATCGGATTATACTTTTTCTTTTGTTTTATGTCTCACATCATCAACTTGATAATGATCTAAATCATATTAGAATAATTTAATCCAAGCATGGCATTAGTATTATCATTTTGTGCGTATAGTTTGTTTTACCATTTACTGTTGACCCATGTCCGAAAAAGAAAAAAACATATTCCAAATAGGATGCTATCAAATTTATATTTATAATTACATGTAACCGCGCACGAAATAATAATTAAATTTAAAATTTTAATTAAAAAAAAAAATTCGAACCTAATTAAATAAAATTTGAATTTTAAATAGCCTAATAATTTATGGATATATTTTTATTTTTAAATTTGTTTTCCAGAGCATAATCTCTGACTTTCATCTAATTTGTTTCCACTAATCCACGTACCTTCTTTGGTTTGGGCCACCGGCCTGCAAATCTCAAATCAGCCGAATTATTAAATCATTCCCCACCGGCGACCCCCTCACGTTCCCTCTATTTTTCTCTTTATAAATATCTATGGCGAGTTTTAGACCTCAACCCATATGGACCTATGTACTCTAATCATGGCTGGTTCTCTTAACGGCCTACAATTGTGGCTTCCCACTGAGAAAGAGCTTTTCAACACTGAGTCAAATCCCGTTCCGAGCTTCCCTGTTGAGTTTCCTTACGAGTTTGACTCGTTTGGTTCCTCTAATTTTGAATCCACCGACACGGAAAGCAGCGATGAAGATGAATTCTTAGTTGGATTGACTCGCCGTCTCACTCAGCAGCTCGCCGGCGAGCCTAAGGTAGTACTAGCTTATTTATGTTTTAGTTTTTGTTGTTCGAGATAAGAATTTGAGTTTGATTTGTTTTTGGTTGTTTAACTCAATAGAAGAAATGGGTCATGGCTGGGTCACCCAAATCGATTCTGAGTGGAACCGGAAGTTGGTCGATGTCCAGCAACGGGAGCTCAAACGGCGAGGTTTCGCCTCCAACGACGCCATTTGATTCCAATAACGATACACTGGACCTGATATGTGCCCCCGCCGCCGGTGATTTTGCCCGGTTAAAGATGAGCAGCGAGGTGAATCATAGTAGCAACTATCGGGGAAGAAATCCTGCAAACGGAGTAAAAAACCAGAGCACTGGATTTTACACAAACCAGAGATTTGTGCCTGGCGTTTCCCAATTGAACCAGGTAAAATTGAAATTCCGTGTTTAATATGAAGAAATTTGTTAACGAAATGGAGCTAATGCCTAATTGATCTCGCCTGGTTTTTTATTATAGTACCAGAATCAACAGAGAAGAAGAAATTTTATAGGATATGAAAATGGGAGATCGTTTTTACATCCTCTGGGTCTGCCTCAGTCTGCTTGGCCGCCTCTTCAATCGCCACAAAACAAACACAACCCTACTCCAACCACGGCCACCGGTGGTTTCGTGGGTGGATCTGGTGCTAAGCGAGGGTGTAACGGCACCGGTGTTTTTTTGCCTCGCAGATATGGAAACGCCCCTATTAATAACAAGAAATCAGGTTAATTTACTGATATCAGTTTTAATTTACTTCTCATTTGACCTCAATTTGGGCCTAAATTTCAAGCTTTAATTGATTTGTATTATCAGAATGTTCTACAGTTCTACTTCCAGCAAAGATTGGTGAGCCTCCAAATTTGAAAATTGAGGATTTAAACAGGCGGAGGAATGGTAGTACCAGTCCAAGCTTTAAAGGTGTTCTTGAATATAATAATTGTAAGCAAGCCCGTAATTTGAACTTAAGTTTGAAAAAAGAATTTGTCTTTAGGACTCTGTTTTTGAATTCTTATCTAGATTGCGTACCATCGATTCCATACATGAATGAAAAATCAAATGAATAAATGGATCTAATCGAGTAAAAAATTTTCATTTGCGAATTTGAATGAGATAGAATTGGTTTTTACGAGAGTCGTGTTTGCAGATGGAGAGGTGGCAAGAAGGAATGGCCTAATGGAACAAGAAAAGGGAAATTTACAGGCAGAGAGTGCTGTAAAAAATGAAATATGTCTCCCTCAAGAATGGATATATTGATCCCAAGAATTCAACTATGGAGGTAGATAAAATCAAGTATAGATGGTAGAAGATTATGTTAGATTTTATGGGATTTGATATGATTCTTTAAGAATTCAAGAATTCAAGTGCTGGCTTGCAAGAAAGCAATAAGTAAATCTTGTTTTTTTTTTTTTTAATTTTTGGAATGGGAAGAGTTTGCATAATAAGTTGTTTTAGATGATATATGAAGCAAATAGGAAAGAAGAAAGCAGTAATTGAGGAAGGGTTTATATGTTATAATTTATTGTAATTTGTAATAATAAGCAGCTATTTTTTATTTTTTACCTTGAGGAAATATTTATTTATTATTATGGAGGATTTTATTTTTACCATCCTCTATGTTGTAACAACTCATTGCAAATTCTGATGAGATTCTTTATTATTATTATTTTTTCCCTTTTGTTATTTGCATTTCTTGAACCAAATTATTTATTTCTTTTGACAAATTCTTGAACCAAATTATGAATATATGACTTTATATTTGTCAATCTAATTTATGATTACAAGAAAAGGAAACATATCCTTTGATTTGATTTGCTGAAATAATTATGTGAAATTGAAACATTAAAGTTCACAATATTTTACAGGTTATATGTCTATAATTCCATTCATCGTCCCTACTAAATTCACATGGAACATCTTGTAGCACAATAAGGAGCAAAGCACTCTTATATATTTAAATATGTTGGATTAATTTTAATCCATATCTAGTATATGTATTAAGAGGGATAAAATATTTTTAAATATTTAAGCTTATCTATATTCAAAATTCGAATTTAAAACATGTCAAAGTAATTTTATTTAATAAATAAATCCAATGATATATTTATTCAACCCAGATTTTATAGAAAAATCGGCTGATAATGATAATACTCCATAAATTGGTCCATAAACACCCTCACGTATACAGAATACCTTCTGGTCATTATGGCCATTTTAAAAGGATAAACCTTTAAATTTGACTTTATAAATTGTTATATATTTAAATATTAATTCATATGATTATTTTGAAGTAATTAATTTTAGAAAATAATTTTTTTTTTCAGTACTAGTTGTAACCCACTACACTTGGGAAGGGAATCCACCAAGAAAAGGCTAAAATTTGAAAGCATCTTATATCAAAGTGCATGATGATGAAGATCGGATTGAATTTGAATCGGATTTTTATAACTAAGTTAAGAAAAGAAAATCTTACTAATTCAATTAACATATAGCTAATTAACCAGAAATTAATATAGTAATCAACATTGGATTAAAATTATAGAAAATCTAATATTCAATTTCTTTGTAATGATATTTAAATTAAAAAGAATAGTACTTTATTGAAAAGGCAAAAAGAAAAAAAAAGGAAAAGTATTAAAGGGAGATATTGGGGAGAGGGAAATTGGTGGAGCGTGAAGAAGCAGCAGTCCAAAGCATTGAAAGCAAGATTTAGGATAGCGATGTACTATTGTAGTTTCAAATTTGCTTTGCTTTTATCTTCTCTGATTCTTTTGGGACCCGTAATATCATTTTTCCTATTTTCTTTGGCTCATTTTCTAATTTCCAAATTCTATCCTGCTATTATATTTTCCCGCTATTTCTTTTTTTCACAAACTAACTGAAATTGACCTTTTTTTTTTTGATAGTTGTGAATTAAATTATATATATATATATATATATATATAACGGTGATAATACCAAATATAGCTTGTTATTTGGTTTAAGTCCAAAGCCCAACATATACCAAAAGTCTTGCCAACCGAGAGGTATAGCATCATTAAGCCTGACGCGTGGCGAACGGATGCGCACAAGGCCCTAAGAATAATGTCTGCTGGCTGTTCGATCGAATTGATAAAGCACGTTTTCTATTAGTCAGCTAACACGAGTCACAATTCACTCTTTCTGTCTGCTCCGCGTCACATTGACACCTAACTACTCAGACACCAGAATGAACCACTGATATGAATTCTCATATTCTTTATAAATGACTCGGGTAACATTTGAATTTTGAAAACTTTTCTCAATACATTATCTCTCTAACACTATTGATTTAAGTTTAAAAATGTTCATGTCTGGTTCGACCGGACAAACATTTTTGCAGAAACGGGATGGTTCTGATCCGATTGGCTACATCTTCATTATCATTCGTCCTCACTTAATTTATGATGTCTCAAAAATTATCAATAGAAAACATAAACAAAATGAAAAACTAATATATTTCTATATTTTAATAATATATTTTTTTTTAACACAAACTATTTTCTTACAAGATGATAAAATTGGTAACTCAAGTAATAAAAATAAATATATGAACTGAATTAAAAATTTAAGAATAATTTTATTAGGCAATTAATGAAATAAAAAGGAAGAAGAGCACAACTATAAGACGGCAATCTCATGCAATGCGAGCAAGCCTACACATTCCTGGCATGTGAGGTGAGTTGGGATGAGTGGGTAACATGCATATTAAGGTTAACTATTTCTTAAGAAAATACGAAATTATAAGTATAATTTAATCGCTTGAAAAGACAGATGATTGATTATTCCTGTTTTTATATTCAAATTTTAAATTTAAATAAGATGTCTCCAGAATTTCCCTTCCTTTATTTATATATATATTTTTATTTTCCAATCTAATTGGTAAAATTTGTACTATATGAGTGAATGGCGCCCATTTAATATAATGTTATTTTCAAATCAATTCTCAAAGTATTTATATTATTTATTTTGAGTTCTTATATATTTAGAGTGAATCTTATAGAATAAAAATTGAGAAAATTAGTTGATAAATGTGATTTAATCTCCTTAAATAGAAAATATAGTCTTAATGAAGAAGCAATCCTATTCTATATAATTATATATTAATTGTTTTTGTTTTTACTTTTTCTTTAAGTTAATTATGTAATTTCAATCTTTACCTTTCGTCTACGCCTCCCTTCTCAACTGAGGTAAGGCAACGGCCTCATCTGAGTGCTTGAACACGACTATTATAAATTAAATAAATCTCGAAAATATTATTAATTTAAATTATCTCCAATTAGCAATTGAAAGAATCCCATTTAATGTGACAAAAAAAAAAAATCTTATTTAATGCTATAAGGGATGAACCATGGTTTGCCTCTTGATTTATTTATTTTTAATGATCTGCGTGCTGCAAAATCATTATTAAAAATAGAATTAGTACAAAATTCAACTCTTATTATGCTCAATTACTCAATTTAATTCTCAAAAAACAACATATTTTAATTTTCTTTTGGTTTTAGCATAGATTGTGAAATTCAATGCTTAAGTAGATGTAGAATCATAAAATGGCATTCATGAGACGAACAAGTGCACCATGATGTACTCGTCTGAAAACTGTCACTTCATATTAACGCGCACCATGTAAGATCCAACCCGAAACCAACCTTCAAAATTCAACAAATAAAATAAAGTTTAGCTGGGAGAGAGGCATGGAAAAATAACAAATCGACAAATTTAGTGAGTGGATGTGAGTTGATGGAGAAGTCTAGAATTTCAAATATTAGTGAGGGTAGGTAAAGGAGTCGTTGCAAAATTATGGCACCCATTCAAAATTTTAAGTCATCTTTTCATAATTTTTATTATTTTCTTTTTCGTATAAACTTTTATTTACTGATAGTAATTTATAGCATGTATACGTGTGAATATTTAAATTATGTAAATTTATTGAATTAAATTCAATCATATAATTATATATACGTACACCGTATCTGATGCTTTTATTTACTCGATAAAAAATTAAAATAGCACTTTCTATATGTATAAATATGGAATTAAATTGTAAGCAACCAAAATTAATTAAACAAAAAATACAGGCAGCATATGCAAAAAGCTTAGAATTGAACAGGCATAGAAGCACATGGGGCCTCAAAATTCATTGTATATGTCGCTCATGATCTCATGAATGATTCTTTCTGAATCTTTTTCCTTTTATTTTCTGTTTTTCAGTCTTGTTTTTAGTTTTATATTCATATTCCTTTCGGTTAATTTATTTTCTAATTTAATGGTTTAAAATATGATTTTCTCATTTTTTTAATTAACACCTAACCATATTTCGTCCTTATTTCTATACTGATTTTATTCATTACTTGATTTCTCACTTCAAACTTATCCTACTGTCTTAATTATCGGCGGTCGAAATTTGAAGATTTTATTCAGACTTGTGTTAATTAACTGGTAAGGTAAGAAGATTTTACTATTACATTGAGATGAATGATTAGACTGCATATTTGACGAATTGTCCATTTATTAAGAAAGTGGGAGATGTTGGGTTTAGGTCAACTGTATGGATCTTGAAACATACCTTACTTGTTGTTGATTAGTCTGATTATGCATGTGAGGGTCCAAGTCAAATGATGGTGTTGAGAGATAATTAAATTTAAAAATATCGGGTTAGGTCCAAGATTTAATATTAATTTATTCATATCCAAAAAGTGCATGCTTATGCTGCTGGGCTAAGCGTGCTTAATAGTAATCATGTGGTTTTCTTCTCTTTCACAATTATCTTAATGTACTTTTGTAAATGAACCAATTTTCAATACATTATTATAACTAAATTCAACAGAGTAAACTTGAATTAATGTTTAATTAAACTGGAAGTACATGATCTACTGATTTATTCCTAATTGTAACCTGGTATAGTTTTTGTTTGTTCCCCCAAATAATATTTTATCTTTTTTCTTCGGTATGTCCAAAATCTATTGGCCTAATTAATCCAAATTTATATTGAGTACATAGATAAAAAGAGGCAAAGAGAGTCTATACCAAATTTATCTTCTTCTCTCTTAAATGAACTGAACTCCATAGAAATGGGCCCGCCCACTAATGAGCTTAGAACATAATATTAGCGGGCCTTTGTCCTCCCAAGTTCAGTTGGGTAAGACTTGGGCTCCACTTATCCTACTCATGGTATGATATACTCAAAGAGACTAGGCAGGCAGTCACCGAAAAGAAAACCTCACTAATTCGAATAAACACATACAAATTTACTTAAAAATACACGGAACAGGTAACCCTTAAACAATCCCAAACATAACTCTGAACCTACTCGCTCACTCCATGAATTTAAATCTACATTAAATAAAATTTTAAGTTCAACTCTTGCATTACTAAAATAAAGAGTACAATAAAGGCCACACCTCACCAAGCTTAAAATTAAGCCATTACACATAATAATAAGCACACATCAACTCACTAATTTATTGGGCAACATTTGACACAACCATATACGGACTTTAACATTCACAATCACAAGGATTATGAACTCTAATTACTCTGATTAACCAGTGATTTGAATGGGCTTAACATCAGGTTTCTTGACTTCCTCTTTTGGCACAGTAACAGTCAGAACTCCATTTTCCATGCTAGCTTTCACCTGATCAACCTTAGCATTCTCAGGCAACCTGAACCTCCTCATAAATCTCCCACTCGATCTCTCAACTCTGTGCCACGTGTCATTCTTATCCTCCTTCTCTCTGCTCCTCTCCCCGCTTATCTGCAGAACCCTATCTTCTTCAATCTCCACTTTTACTTCTTCTTTCTTCAAACCTGGAAGATCAGCCTTGAAAACATGAGCCTCCGGTGTCTCTTTCCAGTCAATGCGGGTGTTGGCAACGGCCGCCGTCTCGCTTGATAGCTCCGACGACCGCGGTGGAGCTAGGGCGGTGCTGAAAGGGATGCCTTGGAAAGGATCCCACACATCGAGAGAGAACGGGTCGAAGATGTTGGTTCTCCGGCCACCAAAGAAGCTGCTTGGGATCAGAGACATGTTTTTCTTGGATCTTTTTAGGGCTTGTGATTTGTTTTTGGAAATGGCTACTTTGATTTTCAATTCTCTGATTTTAAATGGTGAAAAGAGAAGACATATTTATAGGGAGAGAATTTGATATTCCGTCAGTGTGCAGTGAGTTCTTGATGGTTCATGAAGATGGAGAAAGAAACCTGAGCTTTCTGGATTTTGCATGCCTACGTGGCGAAGAAGTGTCGAGAATTTACATGTAGATATGGGCTTTTTCTTTTATTATTGACTTTTATTAATTATGCGGTGGAACTTTTAAGACGATGGGACGTTGAAGCAACATATACGGTACTGAAGTAAGGGCCGCAAACGCAAATCTCCAAGTTTCCGGCACCTTCTCTATACTTTTATCATTTATTTTACTACTTCGTTAATTTTTTTTTTTTTTTTTAGAAAAAACAATGAGAATTTTATTTTACTACTTCCATTCATCTTCAAATTTAGTTTTTAATTGGCTTACAGATTATTAAAAAAAATAATCAATACATTTTAATATTATAAAAAATATTAATAATGGATTATATTATTTTTAAACCGCGACAAACAAAAAACTATGCTTAAAATATTAAAATAAAAAAAATACTTAATATTTTTAAAAGGACGTTGGCTTGAAAAGAAATAGATGTATTTAATAGGGTTCTTTACATAATTATACACAAAAAATATTAAAATAACAAAAAAAACAATCATTTTCACAATATTTCAAATATAAAACAGTTTAAAATCTTAATTTCATTTATACCAATTTTTTTTACAAAAATGTCATCTTTATCTAACTTTCCTGTTCTCTCTCTCACTTTCCCGTTTCTTCCTTGCCTGGCTCGCCTCGCCGCCGCCACCCCTCTCCTCTTCCTCGCTTCTGCCTCGCCACACCGCCGCCTCTCACCTCTTCCTAGCTTTTACCTCGCCACGCCGCTGCCTCTCACAACTCAAAGGATTATGTTTTTGCTCCCTGTTGAAGCTAAATATAAGAATGTTCTAATAAAGCCTCCCATTACTAAAATCTTACAAACAACTGGACTTTATTTTCTGAAGAGCAGAGCACAGAAAAAATGGCATCGATTGTGCCTGGAACTGCAATTAAAATTTGCAGTAGGTTCAACTCAGTTTCTAGCTCCTCTGCTCGAGCTTCAAGTGATCTATATGACTCTACCATACATTTTAGCTGTGTCTCGGCCAAGCTGTTTGACTTCTGAGCAGAAGCCAATTGCGATTTAGCTTCAGCTAGAAGTTGCTTGGTTTCATGTAGTTAAGACTTTGTCATTTCTAGGTTTTCAGTGCACCTAGCAAGATCCATGGCCATATTGTCTTTTTCTGATTTTAGTTCTTCAAATTCTTCCAGTGAGAACTTGCACAATGCAGTATTTGATCCATAGCTTGATACCAAATTTCCATCACCAGGCACCTCCGGACTAGAGGTAGGACTAGAAACGTGGGCACAACCATTTTGATAACTTTCTCCTAATGACTCCCTTTGAAGAACTTTATTCTCTGGTAATGCAACCTTATCTTTGCAATCAGGACAATTGGGTTCTGCTTCAGAACCTTTGTAACCCAGAACATTAAATCGGAGTTCGCTGGCTTTAGCTAAAACGTAAGAAAGGTCCAAAATATAATCAATCGGACTTGTTTGATTAAGTCGGAAGAAATCAATTTATTTGTAATAGTACGAGAGTCCTTCACTTACTCTTTCTTATGATGTCAAGATTTAGGAAGTTTGATTATGGATTTTCTTATTGAAATTTTGAAGTGTGGAAAGATGGTTTTGCCTCTTGGATAATCTTGTTATCTTGTTGTTTTCCGAGTTAAATGGGATTTATTTTATTATAGTATGTTTTATTGCTTGTTCAAACTTTCTCATTCTCCTATACCTTCATTAAATGTTATCAAAAGCTGTTCAGAATGAACTTCTTGGATGTTAATTGCTTAGAGGATTTGTTTGGTATTTGGGCATATGAGTGAATAAAGGTTGGATCATTCCAATGCAAAATTTGCACCAATCTTATTTTTGTTCATATGCTGCTATATTGGATTTGTTACAGGGTTGAAGTCCATTAAAGACCTCTGTATGTGTACTTTTCGATTATATTGTTTGGCAGGTTAAGTATTAGCACTCGGTTATGATATTTTGTTATTCATGAACTTTTCTAGCGGGTAATGGGAACAAAACAATTAAATTCTCAATTTTATGTTTTATTCTTTTTTCTTATAGGTAGTAGGTGCTAAGAGTTTGAACTTGAGAATTTAAGATAAAATTAATACCAAAATTCTATTTTATCTTTCTCATATTAGATGTACTTTTTTTTAAAAAAAAAAATCCCATTTAAAATATCATTTTATAAAATTGATACAACATTTATCACAGTTACTTCAAGTTTACCTTCTATTAATATCAACACTGCATTAGTGCATTAATGTTTTTATTAATTTTTTTATGTATTTTTTCTACTATATTTATTGTCATTAAATATATAAGTGTATTATAGTATTTTTAAAATACTCTTTGATAAAATTGAGAAAAAATAATGATTATTTTAATCCGTGTGAAAAAGGAAAAAATGACACTTGACTTGAGATGAAATGAGTCACCATGATGCCCACTCGTAACGGGAATATAATTAGTGTCACGACTCGTCACCTCTGTGCCGACTCGTGAGAGAAATTAAAGAGTACGAGTCGTCGCCTTCGTGCGTATACTAGATGTATATACTGCGTATACTAGATGTGTAATAAATGTATATTATGTGTATACTATATGTATATAATGCGTATACTAGATGTGTACTAGATATATATTGTGCATATACTAGATGTGTACTAAATGTATATTGTGCGTATATTAGATGGATATGTATAGTGCATATACTAGATATGTACTAGAAGTATATAGTGCATATACTATATGTATATTATACGTATACTAGATATATATAGTGCGTATACTAGATGAAAATTGTGCATATACTAGATGTGTACAAGATGTATATAGTGCGTATGCTAGATGAGTACTAGATGTATATTATGCGTATACTATATGTATATAATGTGTATACTAGATGTGTACAAGATGTATATAGTGCGTAGACTACATGTATATTATGTGTATACTAGATGTATATATTGCGTATACTAGATGTGTACTAAATGTATATTGTGCGTATACTAAATGTATATTGTGCATATACTAGATATATATAGTGCGTATACTAGATGCGTACTAGATGTATATTGTGCGTATATTAGATGTGTACTAAATGTATATTGTGCGTATACTAGATTGATATATATAGTGTATATACTAGATATGTACTAGATATATATAGTGCGTATACTATATGTATATAGTGCTTATACTAGATGTAAATTGTGCGTATATTAGATGTGTACTAAATGTATATTGTGTGCATACTAGATGTGTAATAGATATATATTATGCGTATATTAGATGTATATAGTGCATATACTAGATGTATATAGTGTGTATATTAGATAAGTACTAGATGTATGTAGTGCATATACTAGATGTAAATTGTGCGTATACTAGATGTGTATTAGATGTATATTGTGTGTATACTAGATGTAAGATATTTAGAGTAATTTCCTTTATCAAAAGTTTCAACTTTATTAAATTAAACACACACACATATATATATACATACACAGTTAGTGTAGCAGAGTATATGAAAATTCCAATATATATGTATATTGACAGGGCAGATTGACAATACTCTCTTGTGCTCCTGGTTTTGACTCTAAAGTTAGTTGAATAAATGACAAGAATCACCAAAATTAAAATCCAACTTGTAGCATTATATTCACGGACTTATATATTGCTATCACTTTACCTACTAATAATAAGAACTGTATTATAAAAATCAACTGTTTTTGAGGATTGAAACCTCAATTATGTTTAATTATGCTGCACGCATATAGTGCAGTTTTTCAGCTGTATAATAATAATAATTATTATTTTAAATTCAAAATTTAATGCTAAGGGACCACATCCTTCTTTTTCTCTTTTTGTTAGGATAGGAAAAGAAATCGAATTCTTAGCTAAAAATGGTTGTCCATGGCGGTGGAGAATATCTATATTTGAAGATAATAACAGGTTGGGAAAAGGAAGCAATACCAATGATAGGATAGGAAGAGCATATGATTATATGGTTCTCTTAATCCATGGATTATATCATATGTCTACTAGCAAAAGTCATGATTTTTGTTTTAAATATATATTACTTTTCCAGCAAAATTATATTTTTAAATTAGTATAAGCACCTGATATATCAGCTTCAATTATTTATGATGAAACTAACCAAACCATGCATGTGCTGCTTCATTTTGTGATGCTCCATTAAAAGTTTGTTTTTTCAATTTTTAATTTTTCTCCATTAGAGTTGTGCTTCAACTCATTCCTTGATCGCAAAACATTCTATAGGTTAATCCATATAAAAAGGTTTCGAATTTCGTTTTTACTTTAATTTGATTTATGCAACTAATAATGAATTATCATGTAACAAAAAGTACAGGGCCAATCAAGGTATCAATGAAACTGTTACGGTTATTTTTGCTATGTTTTCTTTGTGTTTGTGAGTGTGTTCCAGTGCGTGCACTTGTAAACATGCTAGCAATGGCGTTGCATATAGTTTTAGAACAAAGCCAGGATGATCTTATTGGATCAGTCAGACTGATCATTTGTATTATGATCAAATTAGAATGGTGGTTTTTTTTTCTTCTTCTCTCAAGCTTGTGATTTTTGTTTTTCTGGATTACAGATTATCATCCAACTTCTAAAACCAAACATGCATGTGTTGCATCTTTGGCTTATTCTGATATATCATATAAAATCAATCTTAGTTAACAGCCTCTGCTATTGCTCTTTCTGGGAAGCTGTAGTTTCTCATGACATGGTGGGGAATTGCCATGTTGTTTAGCCATGTATTATATATCCTAGAATAATTAGTGGAAGAAAAACTGATAAAAGAGAAACTTGGTAGTTTCTATACTGCAATTATAGAATAATACATTTTCCTATTGTACGTACACAGGCATTTCAATGAAGTTCCATTTTTTTGGTCTGATATTTTGGGAAGGTTGTCAGGTTCTTGGATCAACTAATATAAAATCCAAAAGAAGAGTTTTAGCTTCAATTGAAAACAATTATTCATGCAAACTGGTTGTTCAAAAACTTCACTCTTTATATATATGTATATATGATCATTTTATTTGACAGAGAAAAACATAATAATCTTTTTATTATACTCTAAATTGTTCCCTCCAACAAAGATAAATTAACTCATCACTCTATTTTCACTTTATATAGATTAAGAAAATCGTCACATATCTTATTAAACTCTTCAACACTTGCCAATCCAATCTCTTTTTCTTCATGAACAATATCATTCTGATATTTTTTTCTTTTACCATAACCAAAGAAACTTGCTCTGCTTCTTCTACTTTCTTCATCATTTTCTCCTCTGCAGCCTCCATTTTCTTTTCTGTATAAATAACAACTCATTTATCCTCATTCTATATCATATGAATATTGCCCATTAGACTAGAATTCTTTTACAATCAAAACTAGAATCTCATTGCACATAAGAAACATGCAATTTTTCCCTAGTTTGCAGCTAAATAAATGCATTAAATTCAATACAAAAGGAAATAGAGAATAACTGAGTAACAACATAAAAAAAATAAATCTCACGTATAAAAGAACAAATTGAAGAAAAATTGACAATTTGCAATCTCAATTTCATGACAAAAAGAAAAATAATTAAATTAGAAAAAGAGCCCATTAAGATATTCACTTAAAACATGATTTTGAGATACAATCAAAGATTGAAAACGAAAGATTCAAGAGATAGAAGCTGAGATGAATGACTCAATCGATCGAATCAAAGAGTGTGAAAAAAGAAAATCAAAGACAGAAAACCAGAGATCCAAAAGAGAAAATCTGGGTAGATATACTGAATCAATCGAACCAGAGAGCGTGAGAAAAGAAAATAAAAGACAGAAAACTAGAGAGTAAGAGTAAAGGAAAAAATAGAAAGACGAAAGGAAAAAGGAAAACAAGAGGGAAATATTGAAAGAGATAACAGGAAACAAAAAAAGGAAAAAAAAAAAGATATTTATGAAATATATTTAAAAAGGTTGTATAATTATGAAAAGAAAATTTAAAAAATGGTATTTTTGAAATAATACATAAAAAACTGTCATTTGGTGTAATTTCTTCTATTTAATAACTTATTATTTGGGTTTGGCCTAGCTAAGATTGTTGGATTCGCTCCACCCTAAATAAGCAATCCATGTTCGAAATCAATGAAGCCCATTTTACAATGTTGTCCAAACATGTATTTAAATAAAAAATAGCCACTTGCTCACAGACTCCTATAAAATACGAAGCTAAAGATTACAGATTAGCATAATAAACAAAAGAATTGCAATGGAGCAAAAGAAAGGAAGAAGAATAGTTCTATTTCCATTACCATTACAAGGTCACATTAACCCAATGCTTCAGCTTGCAAATATTCTTCACTCCAAAGGTTTCTCCATAACCATAATTCACACCACCATCAACTCTCCTGACCCATCAAAACATCCTCACTTCACTTTCCATTTCCTCCAAGAAAATCTTTCTCAATCTCAGGCCTCTTCAATAGACACCCTTTCTCTTCTTTTACTTCTTAACTCCAAATGCATTTCCCCTTTTCAAGATTGCTTGTCTAGGTTGTTGTCTGATGAATCTGAGGAGCCTGTTGCTTGCTTGATCTCTGATGCTATCTTTCACTTCACTCAACCTGTTGCTCGTACTCTCAAGATTCCAAGACTTGTGCTTAGGACTGGCGGTGCTTCTTCTTTTCTTGTTTTTACCGCTTTCCCATTTCTCAGGGAAAAGGGCTACTTCCCTATACAAGGTACTTACACAATCTTCTTTTTGTATGTTTAAAATCAAATCTATGGATCTGTTTATTCTAAAAATCAAATTTATGGATCTGTTTATTCTAAAAACTGAATCCTCTAGACTGGAACTGAATAATTCGTGCAAAAAAAATTGAATTATTCACGCTTGGATTCGAATTTTCGATTCTCGATTTCGATTCAATTTTGCACCCTAGTACTTACGAATTTGCCACTTTCTGTTGTTTTGATATCAGAATCTAAACTTGAAGAGGCAGTAGTAGAGTTTCCACCGCTGAAAGTGAAAGATCTTCCATTATTCTACAAATCCCTACCAGAATCACTCTACCAATTAGTACTCAACATGACCAATGCAAGCAAGGCATCTTCAGGTATAATTTGGAATACATTTGAAGAGCTAGAGCAACAAGCACTGGCCACCCTTCGCCATGATTTTGGTATACCAATATTTCCTATTGGCCCATTTCACAAATGCCCCTTGCAACCCTCTTCAACCAGCTTATCATTACAAGATCAGACCATTTCTTGGCTAGATCAACAAGCACCAAAATCAGTACTGTATGTATGTTTTGGCAGCATAGCAGCGATAGATGAATATGAGTTTTTAGAAATAGCCTATGGTTTAGCCAATAGCAACAAGCCATTTTTATGGGTTGTTCGACCGGGGTTGGTCAAAGGCTCGCAATGGGTCGAACTGCTTCCAAACCGGTTCATAGAGGAGTTGAATGGGAGAGGGCAAATCATCAAATGGGCTAATCAATTAGCAGTGTTGGCACATCCAAGTGTGGGTGGTTTTTGGAGTCATAATGGTTGGAATTCCACATTGGAAAGTATATGTGAAGGGGTTCCTATGATTTGTATGCCTATTTTTACTGATCAAGGGATCAATGCAAGGTATGTTAGTGATGTGTGGAGAGTTGGGTTGCAATTGGAGAATGGATTGTTGGATAGGAAGAAGATAGAGATGACCATTAAAACATTAATGGTGGAGAAAGAAGGAGAGGAGATTAGAAATAGGATAATAGCTTTAAAGGAAAAGGCTTATCTGGCTCTAGGACAAGACGGGTCTTCCTGCCAATCATTGAATAGCTTGGTCGCTCATATTTTGTCATTGGATTCTATTGTTTTTGAGACACAGTAAGTTTATTTTTAGGCTAAAATAAAGTTTGTTGAGTATTTTAATTTTTATTTTCTTAGATTGAGTTTCTAAATTTTTATTTTACCCTACATTAAATTTAATTTGCCAAATTTTTTATAAAATTATGAAGAAAATGAACTTAGTCCGAACGAACTTTCGAAAATTAGCTTGTAATAAGGTGTAGATTGTTCAATTTATTATAAGAAGTGTTGCATTTTTATAACTAGTTTATATGTAATACTTAACATACTTTACAGTATTGGATATATCATATATGTGGCTTAATATTATAGGACTAGTGATTTTAATATCATGTAAAGAAAATTGACTTGAATTTAACTTAATCTAAAAAGTTAGATTGTGAGATGACTGTCCGTCCAATCAATTATAAGAAATATCATAGTTTTATAATTAGCTGAAATACTTATATACATTAAAACCATAAATTCATTTTTTTTTATTTTATTAAATTTTTTTTGGATTGAATATATATATAGTAAAATAATAGTTTAAGAATATAATGTAATGCAATAACAGTTTAGGGATTCCATAATAGAAAAATTGTGTGTATTTTTTTTCTTTACTAAACAATAAATTAATGCGTTTAATAATTAAATATATCTAATTGATGCATTTGATGTGCACACTTGAATAAAAAATAATCTTATTTTTTATATTTTATATTTTTTTATTCAACAATGTACATGGTGGAATTCAACGCAGCTATACTGCATACTAGGGGTGAGCATGGTCGGTTAACCTGTCCATAAGCCCCAGTCCATTAACCAGTCCATTAATATCGATTTTTTGAAATTCCAGTCCATTATCATCGGTTAATCAGTTCATCGGTTTCGGATTTTCGGATCGGTTACCCAATATTTTTCGGTTAACCACTATAATTATAAATATATTCATAAATAAAATTAAAATATTCAAGATACTTTAAAATTAAAATTTTTTCAATATAATATAACATTATTGTTGTTAAAATAAAAATATTTGGTGGATATAAGCAAATTTGTTTTTAAAAATTAATATTTAATAAGTAAATATATTAATCGGTCCATAATCACTTTTAATTAGATAAATTGTTATACTTACTAATAGCCAATTAAAAAAACTTAAAAATTTTAAAATAATTAGTATAATGAAAAAAAGTACATGATTACGTTTAATTAGGATAAATTATAATAAATTATTAAAAAATTAATAAATTAACTAAAAATTCGGTTTCGGTTCGGTTAACCAGTCACATGAGTCAAAAAACATTAACCAGTCCATTAATATCGGTTTTTGCAAAACACTAACCATTAACCAGTCCATTACAATGGGTTAACCAGTCAATCGGTTCGGTTTCGAATTTTTTTTTCGGTTAACCAAGTCCATCGATTTTTTTGCTCACGTGCATACCATATTATTTAAAGAAGGCTTGAATTTAATTTTATAATTTTGTTAAATATTTAAATTTTGACAATAACTTGTTGAAAATCTTTACTTGTTATTTTTGTAAATAATAAATATAAATTTATATTATTTTTAAAAAATTAAAGAGTAAGATATTCGACTGCACTAATATGATATTTAAATAATTGTGATAAAAATATAAGTTTATATGCACAATGAAACTAGCTGAAAATGAAAATAGTTTTATAATATAAAAGCAGTATAATTGAGTATCACGCACTTTAAGTTTTTAAATATAATATAAATTTTTATTTATTACTTATAAAATTAAAAAATATTAGTATTTTACATATTATTATTAAAAATTAAATATTAAAATAAATTATAAATTCAAATTCAACTGAAAGTATTTGAAGAGAGGTCGATGATAGCCTGTGTGTGAACATGATATAAGACGTGCATTTCAATGGGACAGAAAATTGATTTGCAGCTTTCAATGTTGTCCCTCTTTTGTTTTTTTAGTTTTTTTTTTTCAAACGTTGTCCTTTTTGCCATTAACCAGACAAGATTCCTAGATTTTATTGGGAGAAGTAATTTTTCATACTAAATATCTAAAATTTATAAATAAAATATTTCATTCATCCACACAAAAATATTTTTTTTTTATTTTTATCTATCTATCCACTTTTTAAAAATATATTATATTTAAATATGAATTTTCAAATATATCTTTTATATTATAACTATTAGTTCGATTTTCAAAATATAATTAATAAATTAATTGTCTCTGTGTAAGGAGAGAACAAAGATTTGATTAGGATGATTAACAAAGGTTTTTACTAAAATAGGGTGGGAAGATTAGTAAATCCGGGGGGGTTAATTTGAAGACGCAGGACTTTGACTCAGTTGCCGCAGCTTTAAGCTGCGGCAACTCACGTCATCACATGCCACAGGGGACCCCTGCGCTTTGACGAAAATACCCCCTTCCCCTCAATATTTTCAAAACCACCCTATTTCGGGAATAAATTTTAAGATTTGCCTTAGTCAAATCTTTGTCCCTGTAAGGAGTGCATACTTATAAAAATATATGATAATAAATGAATTTAAAAGGAAAGCATGCACTTATTTGTAAATAGATATAATATCATTTATGTCCTTATGATGTTTTAACTCTAAAATAGAATAGAATAAAGGGACAATTTTTTAAGTAATATATATTTTTTTAAAATTAAAATAAAAGTGTTTTGAAAAATATTTATGATTTTTTGAGTTTTTTGGATTGATACCGCAGTGGACGGCTACGGTATTGTGTTAGATCAGTTTGAAACCGTAGCACTAGCAGAATGTCGCGTTAGCTTTTACAGCTACCGGTCTGATAAGTTTTACATTTTTTTGATCAGTCTGCAGCTTTTACAGTTTATTTTTTTTGCCGGTCTGACAACTTTTACAATTTAGTTTTTTTTTTTTTGCAAAGAAGAATTATTAATTTTTTTTTATAGAAATACTAAAATTTGCAGATAACACTAATGCAAGTGTAAATATTTTATTTTGGACATATATTGCTATTGAATTTTTTGTAAAAAAAAAAAATTACAAACTGAATCAATAAAAAATTATTACTATGTAATTAATTTGTAAATATATTTGTACATATAATATGTTGTTGCATTTTTATTTATCCAATACTTTTTAATCAGATATTTATCTAATATTACTGATGATAAATAATAGAGTTATCATTTTATGTTACTGTTACATGATTTTATTAAAAAAAAATTGTTACATGAAAATTTTTAAATAGACAAATAAAAGCAAATTGATTTTTTTAACACATCACTTAATTTTGTTATCGTGTAATTTATAGGTGTATTTTGTTAATTAATTTGTAGGTGTATTTTGATACAATTGTATATTTTGCAAGGAAAATTATATATTTGTTAAAAAGATGAAAATTATTAATTTAAAACGACATGATTTTGCAAGTTTCCATGAAAAAATATATTCTAGTAATAATAGATTATTTACTACGTGACAATTGTTCCTAATTTGTCCAAAATTTCCTTTAAAAACTTTAATTGCACCCATTTTCTTAATAGAAATAGCAAATTTTGCAAAACAAAGTTAGATGTTTTCAATTGTTTCACTATTTTGGCTGATTTTTCGGTAGTGAGGAGTAGAAAATTTTTTAACACTGAAACCACAACAGACTGTTACGGTTTCAGAAAAAACTTATTTTTGAAACTAATGGATTCCATATTTGGAAATTGCACTTATCCCAAACCCACAAATATTTTTTCAAACATCCAAATTTTCTAAATAATTTTTAAAAAATATTACTTACAAAATTGTCCCTAGAATAAGAGTATACTTTCAAAACTTTCCTCCAAAAACTACATTTCTCTCCATGTAATTATGAAAATATTCAATGAAGCATTTAATAAGGGAAACTGGGAAAATGCATGATTAATTGTTCCATGACAAGCCTAGAATGCTCAGCTTAAGTTTAGCCTGGGAGTGAACAAGACAAAAAAACCACATGTAGTTGTCCTTGAACTATCTATGGACCCATGGTTGCAGATGACAATAAATTTCCTGAGCATAAGGCCAATTTTGTAGGTAATAATTTAATTTGATCTGATAATTATATGCAACGAATTAACTCACCACCTTTTCTTCATTAATTCAAGCTTTTACAGGACTGGCTATGGCGGACCATGTTATATAAATTTGTACTACATTTATATACTTATATCATTATTTTATCAATATATAATTGTCTTCAGCACTTGGTTACCATTAACAATAAAATTAAATTCAAATTTATAGAAAAGCTCTTTGTATAAATAAACATACAATATTGAAATTTTTGAAATTCAAAAGTTAATATTAAAGGTCGCAAGTGATGACACTAGCAAATTTGGCCACCTAAAAAAAAACACAGACAGATTCCATCACAAGAAGATTTTAAAGGTCAAATTAATATTTAATAAAAAAAATATTATGCAGAAAATATCAGTATTAAGTTTAGAAGGCCATAAAAGTAGTAAATTCTTTTATAATATATTCACTTCATTTTTTATTATTTGTCACTTTTGAGTAAAATTTAAATTTTATTTATCTGTTATTTTTAGATTTTCAATATAATTTAATTTTTTTTTTCAATTTAATTTTCATTTTTAATAAAAATTGACCAATTAAATTCATTTTTTTTACATTAAATTACTCAATATGTATTGAATCACTCATTTTTTTAAATTTAAGATTAATTAATATTTTTTAATTATAGTGAAAATAATAACAGTGACAATTATAAAAGAATGGAGGAAGTATAATATTACTCCCTCCGTTCCTAAATAGTAGTCGCTTTTACTATTTTCACAAAAATTAAAAAGTATTTATTAGACATAAATTTAAGATAAAATTGAGTATTTCAATGTACAAATTTAAATCTAATTGGTTAATTTGCATTGGAAAAAAGCATTAAATTAAAAAAATAAAATAAAATTATATTGAAAATGTAAAAGTAACAAATAAATACAATTTGAATTTTTATAAAAAATGACATATATTAAGTTATTATATTAAATGAATTAAGTAATTAATAATTGCTGTCGGTTATTGATTATGACTGACTGACTGACTATTAATTCCATTATGAGTAAGATGAGCATGATTAGGTGGGGGCATGAGATATGCAATCTTAGTAGCAATGTAAGAAAGACAAAAAAAACTTAGAAGGAAGCGAAGGAAAACACAGTCATGGAGAACATGGTAGAGTCTCATGGTTCGAAACAAAAGAAGAGTCTTAGAGTAATACTATTTCCTTTACCCTTACAAGGTCACATAAATCCTATGATTCAACTTGCCAACATACTATATTCTAAAGGCTTTTCTATTACTATAATTCATACTAACTTCAACGCTCTTGATCCATCAAATTATCCTCATTTCAATTTTCATTCAATTTTCGAAGGATCATTAGAGTCTGAGCCCTCAGTCGAAGAAGACGCAATATATCTTCTTTCAATCCTCAACGTCAAGTGTGTTGAGCCTTTCAGGAATTGCTTGGCTAAGTTGGTGTTAGATGTTAAAGAGGAACCTATTGCTTGCTTAATCACAGATGCTAATTGGTACTTCACACAAGCTACTGCTGAAGCTTTTAAGCTCCCAACAATTGTTCTAAGGACTAGCAGTGTCTGCTCTTTTCTCGGATTCGCAGCCTTCCCTCTCCTGCGAGACACTGGTTATCTTCCAATTCAAAGTGAGTTTATATAAATATGATTTAATTTATATATATTTTTGTCTTGAATTTTTAATTGATCTGATTTATGATCCAACCCAAAAAACTCATGTTATAACTGTTTTAGTGAAAAAATGAAGTTTTGTTGTATTACTTATTCGACTCAGTAGTGATTTGGAAAATCACAAAGAATTTTAAATAGTGGAAATTTCTCTATATATGCTATTATCCGATGATATATATGATTGGCTGTTCGTTAAATTTTTTTGTCATTTTTTTCTTTACGTGTAATTGTGTGTGCGAATTGCGATTTTCATAACAAAGTTTATTATGTGCCATACTTTCATCTTGCAGAATGGAGATTAGATGAACCAGTTGAAGTTCTTCCACCATTAAAAGTGAAAGATCTTCCTATGATTCAAACAAGCAATCCTAACACTTTTTATCACTTGATGGACAACATGACGAAACTAATAAAAGCCTCATCAGGACTAATATGGAATTCATTTGAAGAGCTTGAGCAAGATTCACTCTCCAAATTAAGCAAACAATTCCCAGTTCCAATTTTTCCGATAGGTCCATTTCATGAATACTTTCCAGCCTCTTCAAGTAGCTTGCTAACCCAAGACCAAACCTGTATTTCCTGGCTAGATACTCAAGCTCCTAATTCTGTACTCTATGTAAGTTTTGGTAGCATTGCAACTATAAACAAAACTGAATTTCAAGAAATAGCTTGGGGTTTAGCGAATAGCAACCAGCCTTTCTTGTGGGTGGTTCGACCAGGGTTAGTCCATGGCTCGGAATGGCTCGAGCGATTGCCTGATGGGTTCATGGAGATGGTGGGTGGAAGAGGATGCATAGTGAAATGGGCTCCACAGCAACAAGTGTTAGCACATTCAGGCATTGGTGGATTTTGGACACATTGTGGATGGAATTCAACTTTGGAGAGTATATGTGAAGGGGTGCCTATGTTATGTATGCCTAATTTTGGGGACCAAATGATAAATGCGAGATATGTGAGCCATGTTTGGAAAATTGGAATTCATTTAGAGAATAAGCTGAAGAGAAGAGATATTGAATTTGCAATTAAGAGATTAATGGTGGAGACAGAAGGCCAGGAATTGAGAAAGAGGATTCTGATCTTGAAGAAGAAAGTTGATCTTTGTCTAAAGGAAGAAGGATCTTCTTATCAATCCCTTGAGAATTTGATCAATTATATTTGTCATTTTTGCAAGCAGCAAGAATGAATTTAATTATGTTTAGTGATTGTTGTTAAGGAAATATTATTATAAAGCCAGTTTTAGGTAGACAATATAGAAACATACTTTATATTAGTTTTCCATTTAGTATAGAATTATTGACATTGTATCATAAAACTGTTATTGTATAAATATCTATTATTATCATTAGTAATATTTGCGCTAAAAGTTAAGATTCCTATCAACTGTAAGTAAAACATGTGTTTATGCAATTCATATGATTGTGATTTTAAATCAATTAATTATCACTTGAAGCTTTATGGCTAAAAAACAAAATTAAGAAGAGAATTCCATTTGAACTACTCTTCAAAAAATTAAAATTCATTTTATTAATTTGAGCTATAATAATTTTTATTAATATTTTAGTAAGTAAAACTTAAACATATCCATATCGTCTTTTTTTGGGAAAGGTGTTAATATACTATCATCTCCCATGAGTTTATATACCCTTAACATTTATTTAAGCTCTAATTTATGCTTAAAGTTTCAAATTAAAAGACTTATCTACTCTTGAATGCACCCATAATTTTTAAATATTACATTTAAATTTTTAAAATAGGTAAAAACTATTAAACCTAATTTTTAAAAAGATAAAAAAGAATTTAAAGAATATAATGATTCTTAAAATTTTTTTTCGTACAATACGGAAGAATCCGCATACAGTTTCAAGTTAGAAAATAATTTCGAATGTTCTTAAATAACTTTATATTTTTTAAAATTTTTAATATAGAGCATACCTTAATTGATATCGGCTATTAAAAATATTGAAATTTTTGAATACAAATATAATTCTGATATTTTTATTTATTATGCGGTTGTTATTACTAAGGTAATGGGCTGTGGGACTTGGAGTCCAAATCAAACGATCGAAGAGTAAATATATTTCTCTCAATCGATGTTTGCCTTTGGAACCGATCAATTTCTTCAGGGTTTGTTTAATCGTCATTATCATATTGCAATCTTTCTTTCATACAATTCTCAGTTTTCCCTTTCATCTATTGCGAGATTATATAAAAAGACACTCCATTAAGTTAGAATTGTTTTTCATGTCCGCGAAATCGCATGAACAATATATATATATATATATATATATATATATATATATATATATATATATATATATATGCGCTTAATTTGTTAGGTTGAGGCATATTCTGATTGAAATAATGCCTTCAGGCCGCAAAGTCTCAGCGGTCGATCTTGCACATGAATTCGCAGCTTATGGTCTTCCTGTAAGGTAATTTTGCACATGCATTCTTTTCTATGTTAAATTCATGATGTTAGATGATTTCTGTTGAATTGAATCCTTTGTCTTTTCGGAGGTGTTTCTAAATCATTAGTAAATAAGTTGTTCTTGAATACAAATTTCACCTTTTTGTTGTATTCTTTACAATTACTTTAACTTTTATATATATTCAAACTAACCACTGAAATTACTATTATTATTATTTTTCAGAAATTATTATTATTATTATTATTATTATTATTATTATTAGAGTTTTTCTAATGCTATTTTCCAGAAATTATTATTACTATTAGAATTTGATAGAGTTGGGATACGCCCATGACTCTATAAATGATTGAGTTCCTATCCAGATTAAATTGAGTTATTTAATCTAAATTAAATTACCAAATATTATCTCAGAAAGAGTCTGAGTTAAACTAGAGTTAGGTCTCTAGCCATTAGGACCTTTATAAATAGAGGTGAGGTCCTCATAATTTGGTAACGAGAAAACGTATACACCGCAAGTCTGCTCGTTCCCACTCACAGTTTTTTGTCTTATTTTCAGGGGCATTTAGACTGTGATCTAGCTGCTCTTACCCCGAGTGGGTAAAAGCCAGACCAGTGACCAAAACCAAATGGGATCTTGGTAGACGCTTCCGCAACGAGTTTCTGCGCTACAAGAGGTAGGTACATTTATTTAATGTTACCTTCATTTAATTATATGCGTATAATTTCCCATCATTGGTATCAGAGCCGTTGTTTTTGTGTCCTGGCATATGGCTAAACAGATCTAAAATTTTATGTGTAAAATTATTAGATCTGGGATGCATATAACACAACAAAAATTTATTTTTTGTGTGAAAAATATATATGCGTGTATATTTCGGCTCGATTTCGTGTATGTGTACACCGAAACCCGAGGGGACGAACATGAGTGTTCTAAACGGCTAACTAGAAGTCGGGATTTTTTATTTTTGGCCTCACCATTGGATTCACAGACCCTGAAAACTCCCCACCGGCCGGAATCGGAGAGTCAGAAACGGTTGGCAAGGCGGCGCGTGGAGCACACGCGCTCCAACTCGTTCGGCGTTTGCGCGTGGACGGTGGCCCACACGCGCGTGCCACGTGTCAGCAGTATTGCGTCACTGCTGACACGTGGCCCAATGGCCGAGCGCCATGTGGATGGCAGAGGCCATGCCACGTGGGCAAATTAGAGGATGACACGTGGCTGACCGAGGTCGTGCCACGTGTCATGATGACGTGTCATACAGCTAACACGTGGCCCAACTAAGGAGAGACACGTGGACCAATGAGACTGTGCCACATGTCATGCCATGTGTTATTGATGACGTGGTATCAATGACACGTGGCCCAATCAGGGGTCGCCACGTGTCAGACCGAGATCTGCCACGTGGCAATGCTGACGTGTCATGCGTGACACATGGACCAATGAGACACCGCCACGTGGCACCAGCTGGACCAATGGCATTCAGACACATGGCGTGACTGGATGCGGACACGTGGCACGATGTGGTTGTGACACGTGTCTGGCCAAGTGGGACGACGTGCGTGTAGCGCGTGAGCGCGTCTCCCTCCCTCTGTTCGGCGCGTGTGGGCGCGTACGGTGCCCTTCGACCACCATTTCAGCTCCGATTTTTGTCAAATAATTTTTAAAAATTATTTCTGATTTTTTGGTCATATTTTCAAAATTTTTTAATGACCAGAAAATTAATTGTGCATTTTTTGATATTTAAATGTGTTTAATTTCAAAATAAAATTTAGATATTGTAGAAAATGTGTTTTCTGCATTCAATTAATTTTTTAAAATATTTTGAAAATTTTTTTGAGATGCTGTCCTTATTTATTGATTGAAATGCGTTTCAATTATGTGTATTTATACATGAGTGTATAAATTTTACCTGTAATATGTTACAGAAAAGTTAAATAAGGGCACTGGTACTTCCTTATGAAACGCATAGATTATTTTAAGAATTGCAAGGGTGCAATCAATAAGTAACATGAAAATGCGAAGGAAGTTTTGAGCTGATGACAATTGATGCAACAGTACATCATAAATTACATGTGTGAGAACAAATACAAGAGTGCATTTGAACTGGTGGTCTGAGTATGAAAATAAAATTTTGGTTCGAGTTACCAAAAGGGCAAGTATTGAAAAGTAACACTAAAATTCTGTGATGGTGTTGAGAAATGGACAGAACGTGTATTGTCCATGACTTCATCAATGGACTTATGAGTCACTTGATGAATTGATTAAAACGGTCAAAGATATAATCCTAACAACTAAAAAGATTTTATGAAATCAGGACTTCAATAATAGTTGACATAAGTGTCAATTTGAGTTGGCGTTTGTTGTTATTAAAATAGGATTTATGTTTCCTATTAATATTTGACATGAGTGTCTTATTTTGGGATTATTGTATTTTTGGTTAAATAAATGTGTTTATTTACTTATCATGATAGCATTTAACTTTATAATAAATGAGTTTATTTTAATTGTTAATTGCCTTGCGATATTTTATGAGTAAAATAATTGCATGTTTATTAAGTAAAGGTTTAATAAAGATCCCCTCATAAGTTTGAGAACTTGATAATCCAATAATTCAGATTTATTATGCATGAAATCTTAACTTATAAGGTTGGACATTAGGACTTAGAGGGTAATTGGATACTATAAGTAGCCTTTTCGAATTTGAGCCTAATAGAAAATTTTACTAGGTTACTATTTCAGGTGCATAATAAATTGCATGTGTTGCCTTATCTCTTTTAAAAATGTGCAATATTGATCCATTTGAGATCAGAGGATCCTAATGGATGCTACTTCCAAGTTATAATTATGAAAACTGGAATACAAAGATCCAGTATGTGCTTAAAGAGCAAGAGGCTCTTGAACCCTCAAGTTCGGTTATGGCTGAACCTGAGGATGACAATATAACCCAGCATAAGCAGGACCGGGATGCCTATGTTGCATCACATCACTAAGCAATTTCGCAAGTATCAAAATGCAATAGATTTGTGGATCGATTTGCAGGAGAAATTCAGAGATGTGACTCTGAATAAGCTCCGATCATTGACGATCAAATTTGATAGATATCAGAAAAGTCTGATTATTTGATGCGAAGACATCTAATAGAGATGGAAAGGAAAAGTGAGCTTAGTGAACTTAGTCATAAGTGACTGATGAGCAGTAAGGTCCAAACCATTATCCATTCTTTACCCAAGAGTTGGTAGCATGTTTAGATGCAACTAACTCACATGGATAAGCATAAAGACATTTGAGAATGTCGCTTGTCATTTGAAGCTTAAAAGGGACTGTCTGACAATGATTAAGGTCAATGTCATAGTGCATATGGCACAGTTCTGTTCTAATAGAATGAGTTCTCATTAGAACAATAAAATAAGCTTCAACAATAGAGGTAAGAAAAAGGCTTGAGAGCCTGAAAAGCAAAAGGAATAGAATCACAAAAGGTCCAAAGGCAAATGGAAGGTAAACTTTTCAAGAGTGAAATGTTTCAATTGCCTATAGAAATGACATTATGCAAGAGATGCATTATGCCTAAAAAGATACACTATTCTGACTCAAGAGTGAGTGAAATTTATGTATCTAGTTCTGAATTTCATCCTTTGTGGGTGATAGATTTAGAACCAATGGACCGAGTAACAAGGGATCGAGAAACCTTTGTTATGAAATTTAGGTTCTGTTCTTGCTTTATTGAAATTTGTTTTTAATTTATAGTTTGAGGATAACAGTGTATACTTATGCTTGAATGATTTTATTGTTATGAATGTAGACCATAACTATTTAAGTAAAACTAATTTTTCCTTTAATTGATTCTTACTCTTCACATAGTTATGAGGACAATGTGAAATTATGGCATGCTAAATTAAATCATATTGGACAAAACTGAATGAGTCGGTTAGTCAAAGAAGGTTTAGTAGGCGATTTAAATAAGGTTGAATTACCTACATGTAAGCATTGCCTAAAAGGAAAAACTAGTTAGAAAATCATTCGAATAAGGAACTAAAGCGAATTTCCATTGCAGTTAGTCCATTCTGATGAATGTGGTCAAATGAATGTGAGGGTAAGGCATGGGGCCTACTATTTCATCACATTAATATATGACTATACTAGGTATAGTCATGTCTATTTGAATTCTCACAAGTCAGAAGTATTGAGTTGCTTCACGACTTATATGAGTATAGCTGAGAATCAATTAGATAAAAAGATCAAAACTTTAAGAACTGACAGAGGTCAGTAATATCTTACAGATAAACTTAAAGTTTCATGTGATGAAAAAGAATTGAATATCAGTTGTTCATTCCTTAAAATCCACAACAAAACGGTGTTGAGGAAAGGAGAAATAAAACTCTCCTATATATATGGTTAGATCTATGATGGCAGAGGCAAATTTGCCTATCTCCTATTGGGGAGATATTTTGTTGACTGCCACTTATGTTCTGAACTGTATGCCCTCCAAATCTGTCATTACCACAACTTATGAGTTGTGAAATGGTCGACAAGTTGACCTAAGCCATTTATAACTTTTGGGTTATAATGCTTACGTCCATGATACCTCAATTTGGTAAATTTGAGACCAAGAGGCAGAAGAGTATCTATGTGAGATATTCTGAAGTATCAAAAGGATACATTTTCATGGGTCAGTAATAAAATGACATAATGATAAAATTTGAATCACTAGACGTCACATTCTAAAGAGAATGCATTTTCTAAGTTGGGCGAAGTGAATTGAGATTTCACTTTATATTAATTTCAGGTAGAGGAACGATCAGGATCACTCCATCCGAGTGGGAGGGAGTTAGAGGAAGAAGGTTAAGACCTTCATCCTCCAAACGATTCGGATGTTCGAGACCTGATTCGAATGGGAGTATTCCTGACTCCAGTGGGAGGAAAGAATATAGTATTCCTAACTCCAGTGAGAGTATGGAACATGATCCCAGTGGAAGCATTGTGAATCACGATAAATATATGAGACATGTTTATCAAGATTCAGAACTGCAAAAATCTAAAAGGATAAGTGTTTCATGCCGACAATTTAAAATTGAAGGCCTGAGCGAAGCCTTTTTGGTTATCCCACAAGACTAGAAAGAGCATAAAACCTATTCAAAAAGCTCTTTCATTCCCATTTAAGAGAAAAATGGACTAAAGCAATGGAAAAGGAAATTGGCATCCATGAGATCAAACCATGTTTGAGAACTAGTTGATCTACAGGAAGGACACAAATTGAGAATAAATGTATTCTCAAAGTAAAGTGAAAGGCTGAAAGAGGTATCGAAAGATATAAGGCTCGGCTAGTCGCTAAGGGGTTCATACAATAGAAAGAGATTGACTATGAGTAGACTTTCTCATCTGTTGTAAAATTTACGTCCATAAGGTTCATTATAGCCACAGTGGCGAGTTTGAATGTAGAGCTTCATCAAGTGGATGAATAGACTGCTTTTCTCAATGGAGAAATGGATGAAACAATCTACACGTTTCATTGGAAAAGGCAGCAAACATAAGGTTTGCTGATTGATGTGTTCAATCTGTTGCCTTAAACAGTCTTCAACACAATAGTGCTTGAGACTTCATCATATAATCATGTCGAATGTGTTCAACATGATTGATGAAGATCATTGTGTTTATAGTAAAAGCTCTGAAAATGAATTCATCATTTTGGCATTGTATGTATACGACATAATTAAATCTGAAAATGATAAATGGTACGTAAATAAAATCAAAGATTGGTTATCGTCCAACTTTGAGACAAAGAATATGAGTTGTGCATATTACATTCTTGAAGTTAAGATTTCAAGAGATCATTCAAGAAGATTGTTGTCTATTTCTTGAGAGAAATATATCAACAAAGACCTTGAGCGATTTAATATGCAATACTGCAAACTCATAGATTACCCCATTGCCAAGAATCAGTTTCTTAGCAAAGATGTGTCCTATGAGGTCAAAAAAATTGAATGTATGAGGAGCGTTCAATATATATGACAGTGCCATGGGTAGTATTATGTATGCAGTGTTGTATACAAGACATGATATATGTTATGCAGTGGGCATGGTAAATAGATATCAATCTAACCCAGGCAAAGCACATTGGAAGCAATTGAATGGATACTTATATACCTTAGAGGTACTGAAGCCTATTCTCTCTATTATTAAGAAAATGATCTGCATTGAGAGAATACAGAGACGTTGATTGGGCAGGAGATGTGGATGAGAAGGCATCCACCTCAGGTTTAAATTCTTGTTTGGCAAGAGTGCCATCTCGAGGAGTAACAAGAATTAAACCCGTGTAGTCTTATCAATAGTGGAAGTTGAATTTGTCACTTCCTCAATTGCAGTACAGGAGACAGTTTGGCTGAAATGGTTTATGAGCCATTTAAGAGTAACTGTCTTAGAGGTATTAATGACAGTTTTTAGTATCAGTCAGTTGTTGATAGCTTATAGTGGAGCTAAGCGTATCGGCATTAAGTATCAATACGCGAGAGATATTGTTGCACAAGGAGAGATGTGAACTTACAGTACGTTTCTACGCACGCAGATCCGTTGAGTAAACCTATGACGAGAGATGTGTTTTGAGAGACATATTAGATCTCGAGGTTTGCGTAGAATTTAATTGGTATTGTTATACTTTATATAATCCCTTAACATTATTATTTGCGAATAATAACTAAAGTTCATTGTTGGCAATACATGAGTGTGGATGTTTATGTGTAAACAATTACTGTTATTGATATGAGATTGAGCATGTCGGACAGAGAAGTAGCCCACTCACAAGGGTGTTTACCTTAGTTTTGTCAATGAGTTGGCAAAGACTAAGATGAGGCGATTTTTGAACATATGAGAAAGCTCGAGAGTCTGTTCAAAATAAAAGTACCGTCTTGTAGAAATTACAAAATGAGTCTTGTTAAGGTGTGAGATAAAGACATACATAAAGTTGTATGCTTTGGATTGAGATCCAAAATAAGGATTGTATGAAATCCGATGGTCAGTTATATGTAACTACCATGTTCTGTCTGAAAAGCCAGAAGTAGTCCTTAAGTAAGTGGACTAAAGTTGGGTGCTTCGGTGCATCGCAACCTTACGTTTCTGTATGGTGTTTAATATACACATTATTAAAATGTGAGACATGCGCTCCTTTAAGGGAAGGAAAGAACACCATAACACATGTTTTATACCGTGTGTGCTTATGTGATCATAGGGATGAGAATTTAATAATATTACTGATCTCAACTTTCCCTATTATGAGACCCTATTTATATTTCGACCCTCAGAACCCTTAACTTATCCCTGAAGTATGGTTCAATGTGGCTAGCTTAGTTAGTTTCCAAGAGGTCCGGGAAAAATTTAGGCCTGGCGGATCTAACTAGAAAAGCGAGTTAAATCATGATGGATGGCATACAGTAAGAGGGGAAGATAGCCTTCTGATCACTTTCATAAGGTTTCGTGGTTCACTGGCCGGTCTATTATAGTTTCTATGTGTAAAAATATAATAATGAACACGAAAATTATTTTATGAGATCATGAGTTAAAACAGTGAATGTGAGAAGGTAATCTAGGGTTAGGCATACGTGAAGAAGAGGATCTTATTTTTCGAGACGCTATATATCCCTAACAGGTGTATAGCACTAGTGCTCTCGAGGTATGCTGGTCACACAATCTATTTGCCAGTATAACTGAAGATTAAGTTAGGAATGCGTTCCGTCATGTGCGAGTGGGAGATGATAGAGTTGGGATACGCCCATGACTCTATAAAGGATTGAGTTCCTATCCATATTAAATTGAGTTATTTAATCTAAATTAAATTACCAAATATTATCTCAGAAAAAATCTGAGTTAAACTAGAGTTAGGTCTATAGTCATTAGAATCTAATATAATATTACGTGCGCGCATCTAACGCGCACGTAAATGTGCAAAATCTAACGCGCGCGCATATATATATATATATATATATATATATATATATATATATATATATATTATTTCATTAAAATGAAAATATTATTTAATTTTGATTATCTATATAATGAATGTGTTATTTTTATTTTGAGTTATTTTGATTGCACAAAATATTACTAATTTTAAATTTTAATAAATTATTATTAACATACAATTTTTTTTAGACTGTTTATTAAATTGAATAAAAAAAATATTTTTTGCATATTAATAAAAGAAAAGTCAAAATTAAATTTATATATATATTTATTTTTTTAAAAAAATAAAAAAGCAACAGCAACCGGTGGGAAAAGCTGCAGCTTTCCCACATAAATAAAAAAAAAAAGCAAAAATTAATACATTTATATAATACACTGTTGCGAAAATAAAAATTCATATTCGTTTTCATTTTCGCAACCATGTATTGCAAAAACGAAGAAAATACCAAATTTTCAAATACTTTATAAAGTATCCCAAAAATTCAATTATTTTTTAAAAAGCATTATTTATTAAAAAAAAAAAGGGCCCCTAAGAACTCAACTGCTACATTATGTGCTTTTATATAAGAGGGAAAATAATTGATTTACAAATTTTAATGCTGTACGTCTTCCCATGAATTAATTGATGATGGCATTTAACTAATAATATAAAAATGGCACGTGGTTCAGTCAGCCTGTCTAAGCAAAATCCTAATCTGCATGTGCTATTTCTGTGTAGGAAATTGATTGACGCTTATCTTATAATTGAGGTTCAGGAAGATAATTGACATCTCAATCAAGAATTCTTCCAAGATGGACTTGGCCCATTAAACATAACAAGTGGTACTGGTACCAACTCAAACCACCTCACAGCTATTATTGCAGCTTTCAAAAGGTTAATTTGTTAGGATTTCAATCAATTTTATGATTTATAACGATTTAATTATTAAATTTTAATTTATAACGAAAAAATAATTCATATATTATTTTATAAAAAAAAATTATAATGATCGAAAATTATATTCGCCGACAGCCGGCGCGTGATTGGCACGGCAAAATTCAATACACATCAAAAATTTTACCACATCGGATTTGGATTAATTTTTATAGTAGTCACTCAACTTTATGCCTTATAACCAATGTTTTTATAAGCGGATCGGATATCGACTCGGATAGCCAACTGAGTCAGGAGTCAACTGGTTGAATCGAGTTGACTCGAAATTTTTTTTTAAATATAATTATTTATAAAAAATTAAAAATATGGTATATAAAGAATATATTCAAATAATCTATTAATTATATCATAAATTAATGTTAAAATAATAATTTTAAATCCAATAAAATTTACAAATATAAAAATCAAATAACTGAAATTAAATAAAACCAATAACTAAAATTAAAATATTTTACTAATTTAAATCAAACTGATTATTTAAATAACCAAATAATATTGATTGAATTGTATTAGTTTTTAGGTATATCATGATTTATATGGTGGATATAATTTCTCATTTCTCATTAATTATTAAACTTCTATTTCTTATCTTTGTTTCTTTTACCATTAAAATTTTTTGGACAAATCAATTATTTTCTTGACTCTCAATATTTTAATAATTTTGTTACTCTTTTTTTTTTTTTGCTTTTTTTTTTGCTATATATATATTCACAATGGAGAGTCAACATATCAATTGGACAGGACATTAATTTAGGGTTTATTAGATTTTTTATAAAAAAAATCAAAAAAATAAAAAAATTGAATTGAACCCGAGTCAATCCGATTCAACCCGTCCCGGTCCAACCCAAGTCAATCCGATTCAAACCGAGTTTTTGCATATTCCGATTTTTATGCTGAATCAACCCGAATTTATTACCGATTCACGGTTGAACCGGTCTGACTGGCCGAGTCAACTCGATTTTTAAAGCAATGCTTATAACGATATAGTCACTAAACTTCATTTGTAACGAAAAAATAACGCATATATTATTTTGTAATGAAAAAATCACAATGACTGAAAATTATTTTCGCCAGTAACCGGCGCGTGATCTGCACGGAAAATCCTAATGCCGTGTCAGAAATTTTGTCATGTCGGATTTTACTGGATCCAACGTGACATTTTGGTAAAAAAAAAAAATTTACTGCTCTCGATTTCTCTTCACCTCTCTCACATCCCCCTCTCTCATTATCTGCTTAGCGAGACCAAATAAGCTTTATGGTCCTCCAGTGTCTTCGTCTTTTTTATAACTGCATTAGCATGCATCCAACAATCCTATATGCTCAGCGAGGACAAATAACACAATTTATTATTATTTTCAACAATGCAAACGTATTGATTAGATCAGGATTAACTTTGATCTGCTTACTATTATATAGAAATCCGATAGCAAATACAATTTTCGGTCACGCGCCAGTTGTCTGTGAACACAATTTTCGGTTATTATGATTTTTTTGTTATAAAATACTATATGGATTATTTTTTCATTACAAATTGAAATTTAGTAATCACATAGTTACAAGACATAAAATTGAGTGATCACCACAGAAATTAAACCCTAATCAAATGTGGCAAAATTTCTGACGTGACATTGAGTTTCGCCGTACAGATCATACGCCGGTTGCCGGCGAACATAATTTTCAGTTATTGTGATTTTTTCGTTACAAAATAATATATAAGTTATTTTTTCATTACAAATTGAAATTTTGTAACCAAATCGTTATAAGTGAAAAGTTGAGTGATCACCTAATAAATTACCCCGCTTCTGGGTCTAGTTTTAATAACAATCAATTAATTTATAACAATTTCAGTTTTTATAGTAAGGGGCTATATAGTCTAACTACAGTCAACAAAAGAAAAACCCGAATTCGTTACCTATCGTACCTTTAATTGAGTGATGGACATATGATCAAATATTTGTAGTTTCATCGTCTTTATTAATAGATTTGGCTGTAGTCTCAAACCTTACAAAAAATTGAGGCATTATTCTATGATACTATCTTCCACATAACATTGAAACATTAATTGCAACAAGGAAATGCTAGACCATGAAACAAGTAGCTTGAAATTTAACCTATCTTTAAATTATCAGGTGATTGCATACTCATTAACCTTATATCTTCAATCAAACGATTCAGATTACTAGAAGATGATCCACCTTCATTCACACTCTTTCTTGCCAATTCTGCCATCCTAGCCGATGATTTCGCAAACTCTTCTCTCCTATCCACCATCAGATCATTCACCATTTTCTCAACAATTCTTCTATCACAAACATCCTTCATATCCAATCCTAACTTCCAAACCTCACTAACAAACCTACTATTCACTTGCTGATCAGCAAAATAAGGCCAACAAATCATAGGAACACTAGCCACTATGCTCTCCAAAGTAGAGTTCCATCCACTATGTGTTAAAAACCCACCAACTGCCTTGTGTGCTAAAACCTCCTCCTGAGGTGCCCATTTCACAACATATCCATTTTCCTTAGGACCATCCTGAAGCTCTTCAGGAATTTTCTCGAGCTCACCGTTCAAATTGGTAACAGAATCAGGCCTTATAACCCATAGGAACCGTGTCTTGCTATTAACAATGCCATGCCATAATTCCATCAGCTCATCTATTGATGTCAGTGTAATGCTTCCAAAGCTTACATAGAGTACTGATTGGAAAGGCTGATTATCAAGCCATGTGATGCAGCTTCTGTCCACTTGCCATAGACTATTAGAGGATTGTTGGTGTCCTTCCTTAGTACTTGTGGTGCTTAATTTTGTTCTTAAGAACTCGTGGAGAGGTCCAATCGAGTAAGTTTTTGGGCAATGATTACGGATTTCAGATAGAATCGGTCCTTCCAGGTCTTCAAATGTGTTGAGGATGAGGGCTTGTGCTTGAGAAGATCGCCTTGTCTCATTCATTAATATCTGAAGAGAACAGTCTTCTATGTCATTTACTCTGCAGAAGCTTGGAAGATCTCTGCACCTGAGAAAGCTTTCCATTCCTGGAACTTTTGTTATGATCCTTTCCAAGTCTTCTTTTCCTGAAATTTCAGGATTAGGATCTTCTAATTTAGAAATATGTCCTCTCTTAACCAGAGTTGTTAGATTCAAATCCTAGATATATGAAGCATTTTAAATATTTGGAGGAACTATTTGCTCTCATTTGTGAATCTGTCTTGTACGAATTTGAAATAGTTGCCAGTTTCATATTCAAATGACTATAGAAAGAAAAATAAAGAAATATGTTCATATACCTTTGACAGGAAGTTCGCAGGCATCAATCATGTCCCGAATACAAAAGTAAACCCAAAAGGAGCAAGCGCTACTGGTACGAAAATGAACAACTGGAATCCTGAGCTCATTTGCAACATAAAAAATAAACCTCAGGACCCCATCTACAATAATGCAGTTCACTGGTGGACTACTTTCCATCAAAATGGTTTTAAAAACAGGTTTTGTATTCAAATCCATAGACTCAAATATATCACTCATCCTGTTAACTAAACTTGAGTGATCTGTAGGTAGAAAATCAGGAAGGGTTTTGCATTGGAATCCTGGATATTTGTTAAAACGAGAATGAAAATCTGTAAAATTGGCGAGACGGTTATGGTTGTGATGAGTGGTTATGAAGGTAACTTTAAGACCAGCAAGGCTTAAAATCTCAGCTAGCTTAAGCATGGAGTTGATATGGCCTTGCAGTGGAAAAGGAAAGATTAGTACATGAGGAATAGGAAGATTTGGCTGTTTCTCCATTTTTCTTCTTGCAAATTTCCCCACTCAAAGAAGTTGGGTTTTTATACAGATTTTAGAATAATAAGCTAAGATATGATTGATATTTTCGAAAAAAAATGATGAGGTCTCACAGCTATGCATATTTGTCTACGTTGCACGGATACGGATACCGATAAGGGAATACGATACGGTACGATAAGGAAATACGGCAAAATTTTAAAAATAAAGATACGATATACGATAATTAAAAATTAATAATAATATAAGTTTTTTTCATTTTAGTAAAATTAAAACTGATAAGATTGCTCGGTTTTTCTCAAATTTCAAAATTCAAAATTCAATTTAAAAATATAAGAATATTTTCTTCTTTACAAAAAAAAAAAAACATTTTGAGTGTCTTCCTCAATCAATCCCCTTATTTGCCAACTTTCCTTTTTACCTGCCAACCAAACAGCCCTTTCCACTTCTAAAATCTCATTTAAGGCAATCCAACGGTCCACATTCCATCTCCTTCACTACAAGAATTTTGTAAAATAGCAAGGGAAAAATAGCAAGGGAAATTTTTCCGTTGCTAAATAGCAACGGAAAGTTAATTCCGTTGCTATTTAGCAACGGAAATTTTTTTCCCTTGCTATTTTCTGTCATGTTTCTCAGCTATAGCAACGGAAATTATTTTCGAAAATTTCGGTCGCTAAAAGACGAGGGAAAGATTGGCGCGTAAATTTAGCAACGGCTATTAGCAACGGAAATGAAACCCGTTGCAAAAAATGCCGCGAAAAAAATGCGGGAACAGAAAATAGCAACGGAAAAAATTTTCCGTTGCTAATTAGCAACGGATATTGTATTCCGTTGCTAAATTAGCAACAGAATATAATTTCCGTTGCTAATTTAGCAACGGAATTGAATTCCGTTGCTAATTTAGCAACGGAATACAATTTCCGTTGCTAAATACGTGGGTTAAAAAAATTATGTCATAAAATAGCAAGGGAAACAGATTCCGTTGCTAAATAGCAACGGAATCAAGTTTCCGTTGCTATTTTACTAAATTTTTTTTTATTATTTTTATTTTAATTTGGACCTCAAATAGCAACGGAATCTTATTTCCGTTGCTAATTTAGCAACGGAATATTAATTCCGTTGCTACGTTAGCAACGAAATATGATTTCCGTTGCTAAAAAGCAACGAAAATCTGATTCCGTTGCTAAATAGCAACGGAAATAAGATTCCGTTGCTATTTTAGGTACGGAAAATTATTTCCGTTGCTACGTTGCTAGATTTAATAAAAAGATCGGGCCAGTTTTTACCCTCTTCTTCTCTTTCCAAACCTACCCGAAAAGCTAACCTAAAATCGCTGCATCCAATCTCCGATCTCCCACTCGTTTGCGCCGCCTCCCTCGTCGCCGATCGGTCCCTAATCGCCGCTCGCTCCAACCCGCCGTAGCAGGTCAAGTGTCGCCGGTGTTGCTGCCTTTAGAGCCGTCTCCCTCGCTGAAAACATCGATCGCATTTGGTCGCCCCTCGCGTCTCGTCTCTCATCGCCGTCGCCGCTCGCAACCGCACCGCCGTTCACCCGACCCCGACGTAGCAGGGCAAGTCTCGCCACTGCTGCTGCATCTACATCCGTCTCCCTCGCGTGCTTTCAGAATGCTGTGGTCGCCCGTCGCGTCTCCACTCTGTTCGCCGTCGCCACTCGTCCTCATCGCCGTTGCCACTCGCCCTCCGGTCACCAGCAACCACGTTTAAGGTTAGTTTTATTCCCTAATTGCTTCAAAATTATACTGTTTAAGGTTAATGTGTATATGGTTTATTGATTGTGATTTCATTGTCTGATTATGGTTCTTGAATTCCAAGTTCCTGTCTTCGTGAACAACACATTTCCATTCATTAGTGATGTTTTTGCTTGATATGGTGTGCATGCTGGAGGGTTGGGCAGGAGACCACTACAAATTCTTAATTTACAGAATACTGATTACAGAATGCTAGGATTTTTTAGAACATGTAGAGCATCAATCCAGTGATAGATTGAAATATGCAGATTTGAGCATGCTGCAAACAGATACTGCTATTGGAAAATCTTAATCTTCTTCGAATTCACATTTCATTTTGCACCTTCAGTCGTTGTTCTTCTTGTTAAATGTTTGCTTTTAGTAAAGAGCAGAGTTTGTAATTTAGAAATCTTTAATCTTGGTAAAACTCTGCCCCTTGTATATCGTAAATTCATCCCAAATATTGCCGCCACCAAGGAATATACAGACAAACACACTATTCTTGAACATAGGAATAGTTCTAGCTGCCACATGAAATTGCAAAAGCAATGAGGATAACAAAAATTCAATTATGGAACTCAATTCTACAAATATTAATAAATTTAGACAATTTTCTACTTCTTCTTCCTTTTCTAGAGGCAGCAGTCAACAAACATATAGTTCCGTGTTAAATAAGGATCAGAATTAACAAATGATTTTATTTTATGTTTTAAATAAAATCTAATATGAATATGATATATATATTATATATAGTAGATAATAGAGATATTCCTTTAGAATTTGTTTGAATGATTGTTCTGCATTCCACTGCAGAACTATGTTTGTTTGCATTAATTGCTATACTCGGTTTTATAATCATGAAAAATAATTAAATTTTAAATGATCAAATTAGTAGATTTCCATTGCACAAAATTTTAATCTCTGTCATTTTTTATAATAATAAAAGACATTTATATCATTTTATTGTAAAATATCCCAATCAATGCGTCAACCAATCAATGCGGCAAAAGTATATTTGCCCGTCTCCAATACCAAAGTAAAACTTATTTCTAACCATATAGAAGAATTAATTAAGACAGAATAAATAAGATTAGCTGAATCTCATATCTTGTCCATATAGAGATTTTGAGTTCAATTCGCAGTGAATTTTGAAATTGTATAATAAAAAAATCATCTTCAAATAAGCTTTTCAACTATAGAAATCATTAGATGGTTGCATATATAAAGCAATTCAAGTAATTTACATCAAAGGCTATACCTGAATAAGTTGATTCCGATGATTATCAAGCTGCAAAAAGAGGAAGCTGAAAAATCTGACTTCTTTTTGTAAATTCAATTCACTGCAGTAGCAACAAAGAGGAGGAGGGTGCTGTGTTGAGTTGATTATTTTGTAGTTAAATTTCTCCTTATATTGGACCAATTCCTTTTTTGCAATCTGAAGGTAATTTGTTTGAGATGTCCTTTTAATTTAATATTTTTTGCGTTATTGCCAAGTACACTATCTTTATATATGATAATTAGTTGGCACTGTATATTAGATGATTAAAATAGCCAAATATTTCCTTTCTAATATACATGTATTTGTATACATGTTTACGTTGATAGACAATTTGCGTTTATTTAATCCATAAATCTAATTATGAAAATAATTTGTTCGAATAACAGTTTCGCAAGCATGAGTAATGTTGATAGATCTTGGATGTATAGGCGTTTAATGCCAGATGGATTCATTAATCTCGAGTTTGCTGAGGGAGTTCAATCATTTATTGAATATGCAAGTTCGCAGCCTGCATATATGGATGGTCAAAAAATTAGATGTCCATGTAAAAAGTGCAAACACATCCGTTTTCTCCCGACTGATGAAGTCCATCTACATTTGTTGAAAAAAGGGTTTGTTCCGAACTACTTTGAATGGACACGACACGGGGAGCCAATAATTTGCAGCACGTCTAGGGGTAATCAAGTATATTCATCAGTAAATATAGATGGGTCTGAAGGGGGATCTGGAATTGGACAAAATAGTGTGGATGTGAACGAAAATCTTTATGCACAAATGGTTCATGATGCAGCTGGTCATTCCTTTCAAGAAAATATGCAGAATATTGAGGAGGAACCAAACCCAAATGCAAAAAGATTTTTTGACCTATTAGAGTCAGCCGACCAAGAATTATGGCCTAATTGTGAGAAAATGACTCAACTGTCTGCCATTGCTCGAATATTGAATATAAAGTCTGAAGGTCATATTTCCGAACGAAGTTTGGATAAAATTCTCACATGGTACAATGATTCATTGCCTCCTGATCATAAGATGGTTGAGAATTTTTATGAAATGAAGAAGCTTATTCGAGGTCTTGGTTTGCCCGTTGAACGAATAGATTGTTGCAGATTGGGATGTATGCTATTTTGGGGAGAGGACGTGGGATTACAAGAGTGCAAATACTGTGGTCAACCTAGGTTCAAACCGAGAAAACGAACTAGAACGCAGAAATTAGTTCCTTGGAAGCGGATGTATTATTTTCCACTAACTCCGAGACTCCAAAGATTGTATGCCTCTGATGTTACTGCATCTCACATGAGATGGCATAAAGAACATGAACAGTATGATGGAAGCATGAGCCATCCATCAGATGCGATAGCATGGAAACATTTCAATGACATCCATACTGAGTTTGCATCTGAAAGTCGAAATGTCAGGCTGGGATTATCAACAGATGGGTTCCAACCTTTTGGTCAATCCGGCCAACAATATTCATCATGGCCAATCATAATTACTCCATATAATTTACCTCCGTGGATGTGTATGGATGAGGCATACATGTTCTTAACAGTGATTGTGCCAGGGCCTACAAATCCAAAGCATAAAATTGATGTATTCTTACAACCATTGATATCTGAATTGAATCATCTTTGGGAATTTGGTGTTCAAACATATGATGTGTCCCTTAAACAAAATTTTCAGATGAAGGCAGCTTTGATGTGGACTGTCAGTGATTTTCCTGCATATGCTATGTTGTCTGGATGGAGTACAGCTGGGAAATTGGCTTGTCCTTATTGTGGTAATGATTCTGATGCATTTTATCTTCCCAACGGGGGCAAGACATCTTGGTTTGATAATCATAGAAAATTTCTTCCTCTAGACCACCCATTCAGGCGCAATAAACAAAAATTCATTAAGAATAGGGTGGTTCAAACACCTCCTCCTCCTAATGTTTCTGGTGAAGATATATTACGGGAGATTGATCAGTTAGGGCTTCTGAAAGTTATAGAACTTGAAAGTGAAGAGGTTAATAGTAGCATAAGTCAAAATTTTGGTTGGCAAAAACGGAGTATATTTTGGGATTTGCCATACTGGAAGACACTGTTGATACGTCACAATCTAGATGTGATGCATATTGAGAAAAATATTTTTGACAATCTTTTCAACACAATTATGAACATTGAAGGGAGGACAAAAGACAATGCAAAATCAAGAGCTGATTTGAAAATTTTTTGTAGAAGAAGTGAGTTAGATCAAGATCCAAATACGGGGAAATATCCGAAAGCATGTTACACTCTGGACAAAAAGCAGAAGCAAGTTTTGTGTGAATGGTTGAAAAGTCTAAAGTTTCCAGATGGATATGTTTCGAACCTGGCAAGGTGTGTTGACATGAGGAAGTACAAATTATTTGGAATGAAAAGTCATGATTGTCATGTGTTTATGCAGAGGTTAATCCCAATTGCATTCCGTGAGCTCTTACCGAATAATGTTTGGGAAGCTATCACAGAATTAAGTTTATTTTTCAAAAGTTTAACAGCATCTGAAATACACTTGTCTGATATGGAAAGGCTAGAAAGGGACATTCCAGTTATCTTGTGCAAATTAGAGGCTATTTTTCCACCTAGCTTTTTTGATTGCATGGAGCATCTACCTATACATTTAGTACACGAGGCTAGACTTGCTGGTCCAGTTCAATATCGATGGATGTATCCATTTGAGAGGTAATTTTAGTTCAAATTTAACTAGACTTTTTATAGATTTATACCAACTTCTCAAATATAATTATCCTAGATGTAATGTAGGAATTTGCATCACTTGAAGCAAAATGTCAAAAATAAGGCCAGGGTTGAAGGCTCCATATGCAATGCGTATTTAGTAGAGGAAGCAAGTACATTTTGTTCCCACTATTTTGAGCCGCATGTGATAACTCGAGAAAGGAAAGTTCCTCGTAATGACGATGGGGGTGTGAGGATTGATGATGATAACTTATCTATTTTCAAATATCCTGGCCGACCACATGGACACTCAACAAGAAGAATGTTAACAGAGAAAGAAATGGAGGCTGCACATGGTTATATTTTATTGAATTGCCAAGAAATTCAATCTTTTTTACAGTAAGTTTAAGTTATATTCGAAATTGTCCAAGTTCTTTTTGTCATGAAATAGTGTTATGCTAAGATAATATGCAATTTTTGTAGTGAATACGAGGATTTGTTAAGGGAGCTAATGCCAGGAAAATCACAGGATGACATCAACAAAGAAGTGGATAAAAACTTTCCACGTTGGTTTGCAAACTACGTAAGCTAGCAAAGTGAAATAAATAGAATGCTTTAAGAAATTAATATGGAAAGGACATGTTATATGTATTGATTAAATTTTTCGTTTTATGATGTAGGCTTCTGAAAATAGAATACAAAACAAACTCATGTGTGATCTTGCAAAGGGGCCTTTGCGAACTGTTAAATCATATCCTGTCTACTTCGTGAATGGATACAAATTTCATACAGAAAATCATGGGCATAGCATGGCAACAGTAAATAGTGGGGTTTGCATACAGGGGGAATTGATGGATTATTTTGGCAAAATTATTGAGATCCTTGAAATTGAATATCCTGCATTACCGATAAAACGGTGTGTGCTGTTTAAGTGTGAGTGGTTTGATCCTACTCCTAGCGTCGGAACAAAAGTACATAGCCGATATAATCTTACCGAAATCAACCAGCGGAGAAGATTTAAACAATTTGAACCATTTGTGTTGGCAATGCAAGCGACTCAGGTGTATTATGTCCCTTATCCCAGCTTAAGAAGGGATAAGTCAGATTGGTTAGCAGTCGTCAAGGTAAAACAAAGAGGTGTTTTTCACAGACAGGCAAAGGGCGATAGCAAAACAAATGAAAGTGAAGCATTTCAGGAAGAAGAAGTGGATGTACATGAAATAAATGCATGTTTGGAGAATGAAGTTTTAAATTATCCAAATAACGATTTTGTGGAAATTTTATCTGGAGAGGAGGAAGAATCTGTAGATGGGCAGAATTCTGAAGATGAGACTGACTTTAATTCGGAATTCTCAGAAACAGAGGATGATTTTGATGTGCAATTAAGTGATGATAGCATTTAATTTGTGTACGTGTTATAATCTCATTTTCAAAATGTGTTATTGCATTTATGTAGTATTTTCATATATGCTTTAATTGTATTGTTCAATTTTAACAAATATGATAACAATTCTTTGATTTTCAGGTTAAGAAAATGCCACCTAAAAGAAAGAAGCCAATGCTGCCACCTAGGCTCAGATTATCATTGACTGATAGCGAAAATGTACAAGTGCACCCATCTCATGTTGTAGGGTCACATTCACATTCTCCACAGCAATGTGCAGCATCACCTTCACCAACATCCATCCCTGATGACACTCCAAATCTACGTAGCGGTTCAGCATCCAACAATCCAAATGTTTCAACCTCACAGGGAAATGCATCTACTCCAGCATCAGACCATGACTCTATGCCCACGCATTTACCCGGTTCTGATGTCGAGGATGATGAAGGAGGTCTCCAGCCTGGGGCGAAGGGAGTTGATGGAAGAATATACATTAAGATCATCAATAGCATGTAAGTTAAATTGTTAAAATTTTTGTATTATAAGATAATAACATGAGTACATATTGATCGTATGGTAATGTAATATCAAAATTGATTTTAAATTGTTCATGTTAACAGGTTTATACCATCAGGTGATTGTTCAAGAAAAATTACATCCAAATTCAAAGAGAAGATCGAACTTGAGGGTTATGCATGGAAGAAGATCTCTCTGCAGACAAAAGATTTTTATTATCAAGAGTTTGAGGTATACAAAATAAATTGAATTTTTTCTTTCAAAATAACTTAGTTCATACATTATCCATCTAAATTTTTTTTTTACTTCACAATAATAATATTATGTTTTTTTCAGAAAGAATTTTTCTGGAATTCAAAATTTGATGCTATTATCTATGGCGTTTGGGAAAAGCGGGCCCGCCAACGATATGGACAATTTTTGTCTAATGTACGTTCTCAGACTCAACGACCTACTTATATTTCTGAAGAAATTTGGAATCGTTGGCGGGAGTATTGGGCAACTCCTGATGCAATTGCAGCTTCTGAGAGAAATTCTTCAAACAGACGGGGAGGCTCAGATGGTGAGAGTTTAGCTGTGCACACTGGAGGCACTTTGAGCCATCACGAGCATGCAGAAAATTTAGTAAGTATTTCAATTTTATTCATCAAATGTATAATTTTTATGCATAATGATAGCTTTAATATATGTTTGTTAAATGGATGGGTTTGTTATGAAGATAAATTTTTTGTTTAGCTCTCATTAGTTGTATTATTTATCAAGGAGGTACACACGTCAGTTGATGTCATGCATTTTGTCTTCACATTTTAATCACAATCTACAAGTAAAATAAGTATTGTATATTTTGTGGCTGTATGATGATCGGCGTTTGGAAAATGTATGGATATAGGATGAATATATTGATGTGCCCTTGCCGGGGCTGTGGAAATTTCTATTTGCAGGTTTGGATAGTACATTTTACAAGCCGTCGTAATGCCGAAATTTATACATAACAGTTTGACCTCTAAGAAATAATATGAGATGATGCTACCATGTACATGGGCCAATATAATGTATCTTATTTTGTGTAGGTGGTAGATGAGTTTTTGTACAAAACATACATTTATCATAATTTAATTCCTGAAACAACATAGCAATCAGGAATCATTATTGGGTGCTTTCGTGATAAGTTTTTATAATGAAATAAGCATTTGCCACTTGCAGGATAGTAATGCCACTTCAATTAAATTATATAACCTCTAACAAAATTGACAATGACTTGCCTCTCTTCCATGGCTTTTTCTTAGATCCTCCAAAATGATATTAAATAACCATGTATGAGTTTTGGATTGGGTGAGAGTGAAAGGCTATATCTCTCTATAAGCTTAATTCCAATATCATGAAGCAGGAATATCTCTAGTTCTTCTCCTCCTCCCCCTTGGTTGTTAGGTTGTTAGGTTTGTGAATTTTCAAAATACTAGTATTTGGAACACTTAATTTATACAAGGATTACATTTTTCATTTGTACTAGTTTGGTCTATTTGTTCAAATACTGATTAATAAGTAGTTTAGTTTCAGCCATACACTTAATTGGAATATTATGTGAATTTAGTTATATAATGTTGTGGCAGTATTAATTATGCGGAATATATTTCAATAATTGTTTTTAACATGCTCAGCCAACATGTTTCTTAAATTGCTTCTTATGCAGGCAAAGTCTTTGGGTAGGCAGCCTACATATCCTGAATTATTTATGCATACTCACACAAAGAAGCACGATGGGCAGACATTCGTCAATACCCGTTGCAGACAACTCAATGTATGTAAATTTTATACATCAGTATTAATTATTTTAAAAAATTAGAGTTAATTAATTGTAATTATTGTAACGGCAGGATCAACTACAAGATACTCTCACTCAACAGCGGCAGAACTCTGAAAGTGTTGATGAGAGTCGTATATATCTTGATGCAGTTGGTGGTAAGAATAATCGTGGGAGAATTTTTGGTTTAGGGTCAATTGCAAACACTTGCCATTCAAAGCCCTCTACATCATCCATTCCTGCATGTAGTAAGCGGTGTGAGTCTTCTCAAAGAGTTGTTCAGTTAGAGACCACAGTCGCTATGTTGATGGATTCTTTAACTGCATTAAAGAATCGGGTTGCAGATTTGGAAACAGATCGTGCTCCGCAGTCAGATCGGTCTCCTCCACCTCCACCTCCACCTATTTAGTATTTTTAATGTCTTTTGTATTGAATTTATATTTGTTTGTAACAGTTTTACTAGTTCTTTTTACTTTACAATGATATTATACTGAATTTAATTTTGTGATATATTTTTGAATTTTTATTTTATAATATTATAATATATTTTCAGGATTTTAATTATTGTGTATTACAATTTTTATATGAGATTATAAGCATATATTATTAATATATACAGGATTTCAATTATATAAATTTTAAAAATAATAATTTTTTTCACTCGGAAATAGCAAGGGAATGGTTTTTCCGTTGCTATTTTTAGCAACGGAATTTGATTTCCGTTGCTAAAAATAGCAACGGAAAAACATTTCCCTTGCTATTTTTAGCAACGGACTAAATTTCCGTTGCTAATTGCACTATATTTATTTACAAATATAATTCCTATACTGTTGTAAATAGCAACGGAAACCTATTCCCTTGCTACAGAAATTATATTTATTATAAAATACTGAAAATACAGCAAGGGAAAATGATTTCCGTTGCTAAAAATAGCAAGGGAAATCGGTTTCCCTTGCTAAATATAGCAACGGAATCCAATTTCCCTTGCTGAAATAGCAAGGGAAAACTAATTCCGTTGCTACAGAAATAATATCTATTGTAAAGTACGGTAACACAGCAAGTAAAAATAGCAAGGGAAATCGGTTTCCCTTGCTAAAAATAGCAACGGAATTGAAATTTCGTTGCTGAAATAGCAAGGGAAATCAAAATCCCTTGCTATTTTTAGTAACGGAAAAAAAATTCCCTTGCTATTTTTAGCAACGGAAATTATTTTCCCTTGCTATTTTTAGCAACGGAAATGATTTTCCGTTGCTATTTTTAGCAACGGAAAAAATTTTCGTTGCTAAATTTAGCAACGGCCGAAATTGCAACGGAACGTTCCGTTGCTAATTTCCGTTGCTAATTTTTATTAGCAACGGAAAATTAGCAAATTCCGTTGCTATTTTCCCTTGCTATTTCTTAATTTTCTTGTAGTGAAATTTCATCTTTCTCAACGCAATCATCACGGCCCATTTTTTTCATTGGTCCCCAAAATTTGCTCCTCCATTCTCTCTCTCTCTCAAGAAAATAACTCCCTCTCCTTCTCCATATAACAAAAAAACAGATCTAACTTTTTCTTTCTTTCTAATTGAAAAAAAAATAAAAGAAAAACTCTTTCAAAATTCAGTGCCATCCGATACGCGTATCGTAGCGTATCGGACGTGTATCGTATCCGACAGTGGCGTAGCTAGAAATTCAGTTCAGTGGGGTCAAAAATTACAATAACTTGTAAAAATTCATGTAAATAAAAATATAAATAAATACAATTTTTTTAAAAAAATATTAAAATTGGTACAAATTTGCTATTTAGATTTATTTTTTTAAATGTGTTAAAGTATTAAAAATTGTACATATTTATTTTTATGTAGGGAAATATGAATATTTTTATTGATGGTTAATATGAAAATATGGTTCGCATTTATCTTAAATTATTGAAATAGTCCATATTTACCCCTCAAAGTATTGAATAAGAGCAAATTTGTATCATTTTAATATCTTGAGTGAATTCTTTTTTAAAAAAAAATTAGAAACAAATATGTAATATTTTTAATAATTTAAAAATAAATTTAGACTTTATCACTAAAGAATAAGAAATTTATTTAAATATTATACTGGGGTCAATTTAAAAAAAATTAAATTTATAGAGTGATTTTTAATTTTTTTCATAGTTAAATGGGGTCATTTTAAAAAAAAATTAAAATTATAAGAGTAATTTTTAAATTTTTTATACATGAGTGGGGTCAATTGACCCCACTTACTACATGGTAGCTACGCCCCTGGTATCCGATACGGAATACGCTCCTCTGCTGCCCTATCCGTGCTTCATAAGTATCTGTTTGTTTGTGTTCCTGAAACATGAACAATACTGATACCAATTTTTGGTGTTGCTGACATAAATAATTTTCTGATAATAAGGAAGCAATTTACGTGATGCACACGTAAATAAACTGCCAATGTCCATCTCATCCATAAACTGAGGAAAAATCTTTTCCTTCTAAATATTTAAATTTGCAAAGCTATTATTATATAATCATATGTACCTATATAACTATATTTATCTATTTACAAATTAAGTGAACTGATTTTTACCCGGATAAGAAACTTGTTTGCCCTTAAGATTTTTTTCAATTAACTAATTATTTCCTCTAGTTTTTTTTTTAATCAAATTTATCAAGAATTTTGGAAATTATTTTTATAATGATTATTTTTTTTATATTTATTGAATAATATAAGTGGCAAATTATTTGAACCATTAATTGATTATAACATAATGCTTTTTTTGAACCCTATTTAAGGAAACAACGGCTTTGATGCAATGAATGAAGTGTTAGTCCAGATCATCCATAAATTCCATTATCCAGTAGTCCATAAACTGACAATGACACGAAGAACTGATTTTCTTACATGGCAATCTCTTACTTTACTCAGGTTTAATTTTGACACACGTCAGTCAATTGCTAGCTCTATTTAATACTCTATCCGTTCCTTAATATCTGTCACTTTTGATAAAAATTAAAATTTCATTTATCTGTCACTTTTAAATTTTCAATGCAATTTAATTTTTTTTTTCAATTTAATTTTATTTTCCAATACAAATTAACCAATTAGATTTAAATTTATACATTGAAACATTCAATATACATTGAATCACTCAATTTTTTCCTAAATTCAAGTCTAATTAATATTTATTAATTATAGTGAAAACAACAAAAGTGACATTTATTTAGTAACGGAGGGAGTAATTAATAAAGATTAGCTGGAATAGGAAGCTCTCCTGCTTCAATAATGTGAGGAACAGAACAGCATAATAAGGCCAGAAACAACAAGCACAAAACATGCGAAAACGTAAATATGGAATCCTAAGCTCAATGGCAGCGAGTGCACGTGAACATGCACTAATTAAGTATTCAACTACTCCAACATGTGCTTATCCCCGCCCCTGGCAATCGGATCAGATCCAATGGGTTTTGATCATTTTGGATTGGTTCTTTTTGGATTAATTTTTTTTTTTATAATTTTAATAGCATACAAGTCGGTCTTGGATTATAATTAGAATTAAATTAAATTGTAAGTAACTTGGTATATTTAGTTCAGTATCAATTTAATCGATTCAATTTTAAAATAAAAATTTAATTATATCGATTCGATTTTCTGTATTTAAAACCTACTAAAATTGAACTGAACGATATTATAAATAAAATTATATCGCTTGTACCCTTTTATATATTCATTGATATAAAAACCAAAAATCCTATTCTTTTTTTTACTTGTATGTATGCCACTTGTCTATTTCTATCGATAGAAAAAAAATGAACTAAACAAAATTTTAAAATAATAATTAGAATAAAAAATTTTATTATATAAGGAAGAATACATCTCATATTTAGATTTGAGATCTAATGATTCGATGAAAGAAAATTTGGAAGAATACGATCGATAGTTGATGAATTATGAGCGTAGAGGCGGCATGAGATAGTTGATGAATTATGAGCAATATAACAACGACCAATTAGAGTATAGAGTAAAGAAAAATTGAAAAAAAAAATGCAAAAAATAGAAATAGTGATATACAAATATACACTGTACACACTTGAATATTATTTTTTTATAATTTTTTATTTATTTTCTTTTTATCTTTTACTGTTCAAAATTTAAATAAATATATATTTCTTTTTTTTTAATTAAATCCAACTTTTATATAAAAATTGAGACGGAGATATTAATAAAATGGTAGTGTTAACACACGCACGCACGCGCGCGCGCACGCACACACACAAACTATAATTTATATGATAACCGAGCTATTCGAGCAAGAGACCGGCACGGTTGCTCCGAACACATACTAGAAGCTGATCTCACAATTTAAGAGGTAGATAATTGGGCTCGTCTAGGCATCCGGCATGCCAATAGCCCGGTCTTTGAGCATAGTTCGGTAATAAATTATGGCAAGCTATCATCAACGAATATTTCCCAGATATTGTGCAGATCCTGATCTCACAATGATGGAAAGTAACAAGAATCACTCAGCAAATCTTCACAAATTGGGAATCAAGCATCAATCAGGAGATTAAGGTGATTTTCTCCTATTCAAGATCTTACTTTCTATTTGTCATAACTCTATATAAAGGAAACCATCAGATACATTGATCTCTCTCTAATTTTTACACAAAAAAACCTTTACTTGCTCAATCAACTGACTTAATCGTCGGAGTCTCCCTTGCCGGAATACCCGACGGTTTTGTGGTCCTTTTCAGGTGATTCAAGCTAGGGATTACTTCAAGAAATCCTACTGTTATCATTTGGTGCGGTGAGCGTGAAACACTCCACATATTTCAGTCAGCAATGGACCTCTTTCCTGATTTGCCTGTTTCTGCTGCTCCAGCATCCAGCCAGCCCAGCGATGTGATCCAACCTTCAGCCAACTTTCTTGGCCAGCTCATCCAAAGCCTGCAACCAGCTTAGCCAGAGCAAATCTCCCCACTCCCAGCACGACAACTGTTTTCCCCCACACAGATTCAAACACCAACAACACCGCAAGCACCCGCAACTGTCCCGGCAATCCCGGGTTTGACCCCCCAAACTGCCCAAACCCTGCTGATCGCCCTGTCAGCTATGGCGGCTCAGGCACCATCAGCGGTCCCCACAGTAACACCTCCTACTCTAACACATGTGATAGCGCAACACCCTGTACAAACGGCACAACCTCCTGCCCAAACACCACCTCCACCACTGCTGAACACACTAGCCCCGGGCACCACCATTACTATGACAGCCGAGCAGTTTGAGAGATTATTTAAAGAAAGAATGCAGAAATATCAGAACCGAAGTACCTTGCAGTACCAGGGCAGTTTTCGATCTCCTCTATCTCGAGACATATTGGCTGCCTCGTTTTCCCAAATACGCTTGCCAAATCTGTCGAAGTATAGCGGTAGATTAGACCCCCGAGCTCATTTAGACGAGTTCCACCACACCATGTTGGTTCACACAACGGAGGATGCAGCTTTGTGCAAAATCTTCCTCCAAACACTCACTGACTCAGCCCAGATATGGTTTCGTAACCTCCTGAAAAATTCCATTTACAGCTTTGAGCAGTTTAGTGACATGTTCATTGCTAAATTTGTAGCAGCCATCCGACCAGCTAAGGTGTCTGCTGACCTTACCCTGGTATATCAAGAGAAAGGGGAAACACTCCGGGCTTACGTGGAGAAATTCAACGCTGTGGCCATTGATATTCAAAACTTAAATTTGGAGGTGGCGATTAATGCTCTTATCCGAAATACGAGGTTCTAGGACTTCAGTGATTCCCTCAGCAAGAAACTCCTGGGTGACTTCACCGAGCTCATGTCCCGGGCGCACAAGTACATACGAATGGATGAAGCTCGTTGGCTCAGGTATAATTCGCAGAATAGGGATTCGGATAAAGGGTTTCGGACAGGGCGAGATAGAAGCAATAATGGTAGAGATGAGGTTAGAGGAAGGGGGGCTAGCCATTCCAACTGAGCTTATCTGGTTTCAAAGCCGAACACAAGGAACAAGCAAGAAGAACGGTTCACATCATTAACAGCCCCGAGGTCCCAATTCTTGGCCTGGTTGAAGGAGAATGAGCGGGTTAACTGGCCGCGCTCGATGATAGATGACCCTAGCAGAGACCAGAGCTTATACTGCTCCTTTCATAGGGATAAAGGCCATCAGACAAATGATTGTCGACAGTTGAAGCGTGAAATCGAGCACTTGATCCGGCAAGGCAAGCTCGGTCAGTTTGTGAAGGGTACCGATAGGAGGGAGCGAGATAGGTCTCCTTCACCAAGAAGACAGGATAACAGAGCTAGTTCAAGCAACAAAGCTCCAACCGGGGTGATCCACGTGATTGCAGGAGGCCTGCATTATGATGTCTTCGAGGAATCCAGAAAGCGAAAGGCTAAGGAGGTATTCTCTGTGAGGACAGGCCGAAGAGTTGGAGGATACAAGGTAACATTTTTCGAGGCAGATGAAGCTCATGTCCGGACTCCCCACACTAACTCGCTTATTGTGGAAGCAATGATACAAGACTACTTGGTTCAGAGGATCTTGATAGATACTGGGAGTGCGGTGAACCTTATCACATTGCAGGCCTATAAAACCTTGGGGCTATCAATCAACCGGTTGGAAGCCGTTTCAGCGCCCCTCATCGGTATATCTGGGCAACCGGTCAAGGTAGAAGGCTCGGCTATGTTAGATATGCAGCTTGGTGACGAAGATAAGGTGTGCAGTTGTAGAGGCTGTTTCATGGTGGTTGACATTCCACTTGCTTACAACGTGATCATTGGACGGCCTCTTTTAGTTGGGGTGGACGCTTACATCTCGATGCGCAAGCTGCTAGTGAAAATACCTGTTGAAGGAGGGGTAGCCGTACTAAGAGGCAATCAGAAGGCAGCTCGGGAAACCTATGTGAGCTTGTTGAAAGAAGCAGATCAGGCATTACCATTGGACACGCTGGATATTCCAACTGCGAGGAATGCTGAGCCCATGGATCCACTCCGGAGAGTAGAGCTTTCACCAGGAAGGATGGTCAAGATTGGATCTAGCAAAGAGGGGAAAGAGAAAGAAGCACTGGTAGCGGTATTGTCGGAGTTTGAGGATGTGTTCGCCTGGCAACCCTCAGACATCAAGGGAATTTCCTCCGAGGTAATGTGTCACGCTCTCAATGTGCAACCGAGCTACAAGCCTGTGAAGCAGAAGAAGAGGAATCATGCTCCCGAATGACAGCTGGCAATGTCGAAGGAGGTCGATACGCTGCTGAATAATAGTTTCATAAGGGAAGTATTATACCCGGACTGGTTGTCAAATGTGGTTCTGGTAAATAAGGCCAACGAAAAATGGCGAATGTGTGTTGATTTTACCGATTTAAACAAGGCCTGTCCGAAAGATTGCTACCCACTGCCCAATATTGACCTCCTGGTCGACTCCACTTCGGGGTTTGAGGAATATACATTCCTGGACGCCTCTGCAGGGTATCACCAAATCCCTATGAAGAAGAGTGATGAAGAGAAGACTGCTTTTGTCACACATCGGGCTACTTATTGTTACCGAGTCATGCCATTCGGGTTGAAAAATGCTAGGGCCACTTATCAGAGGTTAATGAATAAGATGTTCGCTGGGCAATTGGGAAAAAACTTAGAAGTGTATGTTGATGGCATGATTGTCAAGGGCAAAGCAGCTGCTGACTTACCCCGACAGCTAGCAGAAACGTTCGGGGTGCTGAGGGAGTTCGGTTTGAAGTTAAATCCAGAGAAGTGTGCTTTCGGTGTTCAGTCTGGAAAATTCTTGGGGTACATGATTTCAAAGAGGGGAATAGAGGCTAACCCAGAAAAGATTCAAGCCAATCCGGAGATGGAGCCACCAAGGTCGATAAGGGATGTTCAGAAGCTCAATGGAAGGGTGACAGCTTTAGGCAGATTCATTTCCTGTTCGGCTAAGAGATGCCTCCCCTTTTATAGCACCCTTAAGAAAGTAAAGGGTTTTAAGTGGACACCAGAGTGTCAGAGAGCATTTGACGAATTGAAAATCTTCCTTCGCACCCCACCTCTTCTAAGTCGGCCAATGTCGGGGGAAATACTGTATATGTACCTCGCGGTCTCATCGGGAGCCTTGGGTTCGGTCTTGATAAGAGAAGAGGGTAATCAGCAATTTTCGATCTATTACACAAGCAAGGTTCTGAGAGGCGCCGAGCTGCGGTATCCTATACTCGAACAACTTGCTTTCGCACTGGTAATATCTGCTGTAAAGTTGCGCCCCTACTTTCAGGCCCATACAGTGACAGTTAGGACAAACTCAAACCTCCGAAAGGTCCTCCAGAAACTCGAGGCATCTGGGAGAATCACGGAGTGGGCAGCTCGGTTGGGAGAGTTTGATGTCCGGTATGAAGCTCGGCCATCCATGAAGGGCCAAGTTCTGGCCGATTTCGTGGCTGAATTGAACGCATCCCCACAGGAGCCGAGTTCTTGCTCATGGAAATTGTACATAGACGGCGCATCTTCGTCCATAGGTGCTGGGGCCGGGGTGATTTTGATCGGACCAGCTAAGATTGTGATTCGAGCGATGGCACATATAGCATTCCAGGCAACCAACAATGTGGCGGAATATGAAGCTCTCAGTTTTGGCTTACAACTAGCCTTGGAGCTTGAGAACCGGGGTTGTGCATGGTCTATTGATCAAGTACCGAGGGAGGAGAATGTTGAGGCCGATGTGTTGGCTAAACAAGCTTGCCTTCAAGACAACCAGCCGGATCAAACGTCATTTGGTCTATCATATCAGCCCCTACACACGAGACATATAAGGTACACTTGCATGAGCCGTTGGATGGATGGCGGCTTCCCATTTACACATATTTGAGCAGCGGAACTCTTCCCGAAGATCAAGTGCAAGCCCGGAAGATAGTTCGGCGTTCCAGTCGGTACGCAATCCTGGATGATCAATTGTACAAGAGATCGTTTTCGGCTCCCTGGGCAAAATGTTTGAGTACAGAGGAAGGCAAATATGTGCTAAGGGAGATTCATTAAGGTATTTGTGGGACCCATGAAGGGGCACAGGCTATGGCGCGAAAGGCGTTGTTGCAAGGATACTACTGGCCAAGTATGGAGAATGATGCAAAAGAACTGGTCAAGAAGTGCGATAAGTGCCAGTGGTTCGGCAATCTAAGTCATCAGAAAGCTGCTCCCCAAGTTTCAATACAAAGCCCTTGGCCGTTTGCCCAGTGGGGGATCGATATAGTGGGCCCATTCCCTTTAGTAACTGGACAACGGAAGTTTCTAGTGGTAGCAGTGGACCATTTCACTAAGTGTGTTGAGGCGGAGCCTTTGGCAACCATAACCCCGGCAAATATCATCAAGTTCGTCCAGAAGTTCATCATCACAAGATTTGGGATCCCACATTCCATTGTAACAGACAATGGCAAGCAGTTTGATTGCGCAGCCTTCAAGGGATACTGCTCGGAATTAAAGATCCAACTTTGCTTCACCTCAGTTTACCATCCTCAAGCAAATGGCATGACCGAGGTAACTAACCGAACTATTCTTGCAGGTCTGAAGAAACGACTTGACTCGGCAAAAGGTCTCTGGGTGGATGAACTCTACAATGTCCTGTGGGCCTACCGAACATCGCCAAGATCAGCAACTGGAGAGACCCCTTTCTCACTCACATATGGGACAGAGGCGGTCATCCCCTGTGAGATCGGTATGCCAAATATTCGGACCTCGAATTTTGATGCAGCAGCAAATGATTCCAACCTGTTGTGTCAGCTGGATAGGTTGGGGGAACAGAGAGAACATGCCCAGATGCAATCTGCTGCTTACAAGCAAAGGATGTCATCTTACCATGATCGGAATATAAAGCCGAGGACATTCAGGATCGGGCAGCTCGTTCTCAAAAAGGTCGTTGCGGCACAAACATCCGCCGGAGTGGGCAAGCTGAATCCCAACTGGGAAGGCCCTTACATAGTTCATGAAATTAAAGGGGGAGCATACAGGTTGAAGGATTCATTCGGGAAAGTACTTCCTCATTCATGAAACATCTCAAATTTGAAGGTCTATTATTAATAGCTCGGATCTGGGTTCTTACAACTCTCTTGGCTAATATGCCGATGAGAAATTTGAGATTCACCTCAAATGACCTCAAATGACCTCATATATATATATAAACTATAATTTATAAATAAATATAACATAAAATAAAATTTAATTAAAAAAATTAGATCTTGAATTGGAGTCGAATATTATATATTTTCGAACAGATTTTTCGATTCAGAAATTAATATTTGATTCTTATAGTCTGTTCTCATACTTGCCATCAGTTAATTAATTAATGAATCCAGATTCAAAAGTGAGAATGAGAGACAACCTGTTCTAGGAGAAGTTTATAAGTAATTGAGGTTCAGGAATATATTGACATCTCATTCAAAAATTCTTCTAAGATGGATTTGGCACATTAAAGATTACAAGCGGTACTGGTATCACCTCAAATGACCTCATAGTCATAGCCATTATTGCAGCTTCTGGGTCTAGTTTTAATAACAATCAATTAATTTATGAGCTTGGGTCATTTTTAATAATTTCATTTATTTTTTTTACAAGAAAGACCCAAATAATCCAACCACAATTATTGAAAATAGAAATCGAATTTAAAACTCCCTACAATTTTGATTAAATGCTGGTTTTATAAGTCTTTCCTATAATATAATAGCTTTGGTTGTAGTTACAAAGCTTAAAAAAATAAAATTGAAGAACCGTTGCATGATATTGCTCCCTCCGTTACTTAATATATGTCACTTTTATTGTTTTTACTAGAATTAAAAAATATTAATTAGACTTAAATTTAGAAAAAAATTGAGTGATTCAATGCATATTGAGTGATTCAATATATAAATTTAAATCTAATTGATCAACTTTTATTGAAAAAAAAAATTAAATTGAAAAAAACAAATTAAATTGCATTGAAAATATGAAATTTGAATTTTACGTAAAAGCGATATATAAAAAGAACCGGATGAAAGTACTGTCTTAACATTGTAACATTAATTACAAAAGGAAATGATAGATGCAACCGCAAGTGTAACCTGTCTATAAATTATCAGGTGATTGCATACTCATTAGCCTTATATCTTCAATCAAACGATTCAGATTACAAGAAGATGATCCTCCTTCGTTCACACTCTTTCTTGCCAATTCTGCCATTCTAATCGATGATTTCGCAAACTCTTCTCTCCTATCCACCATCAGATCATTCACCATTTTCTCAACAATTCCTCTGTCACAAACATCCTTCATATCCAATCCTAACTTCCAAACCTCACTAATAAACCTACTATTCACTTGCTGAAAGGAAATGATAGATGCAACCGCAAGTGTAACCTGTCTATAAATTATCAGGTGATTGCATACTCATTAGCCTTATATCTTCAATCAAACGATTCAGATTACAAGAAGATGATCCTCCTTCGTTCACACTCTTTCTTGCCAATTCTGCCATTCTAATCGATGATTTCGCAAACTCTTCTCTCCTATCCACCATCAGATCATTCACCATTTTCTCAACAATTCCTCTGTCACAAACATCCTTCATATCCAATCCTAACTTCCAAACCTCACTAATAAACCTACTATTCACTTGCTGATCAGCAAAATAAGGCCAACAGATCATAGGAACACCACTCACTATGCACTCCAAAGTAGAATTCCATCCACTATGTGTCAAAAACCCACCAATTGCCTTGTGTGCTAAAACCTCCTCCTGGGGTGCCCATTTCACAACATATCCATTTTCCTTAGGACCATCCTGAAGCTCCTCGGGAATTTTCTCGAAATCCCCATTCGAATTGGTAATAGATTCAGGCCTCATAACCCATAGAAACCGTTTCTTGCTATTAATAATACCATGCCAGAACTCCATCAGCTGATCCATAGATGTCAGTGTAATGCTTCCAAAGCTTACATAGAGTACTGATTGCAAAGGCTGATTATCAAGCCATGTTATGCAGCTTCTGTCCACTTGCCACAGACTATTAGAGGATTGGTATGATTCTTGAGTATTTATGGCACTGAGTTTTGTTCTTAAGTGTTCATGGAGGGGTCCGATGGAGTAGATTTTCGGGCAATGCTTGCGTATTTGAGATAGTATCGGTCCTTCCAGGTCTTCAAATGTGTTGAGGATGAGTCCTTGTGTTTGAGAAGATAGCCTTGTCTCATTATTCATTAATATCAGAGGGGAAAGGTCTTCTCCGTCTTTGACTCTGCAGAAACTTGGAAGATCTCTGCACCTCAAGAAGCTTTCCATTCCTGAAACTTTTGTTATGATCCTGTCCATGTCTTCTTCCCCTGGAATTTCAGGATCGAGAACACATGAAAAACAACAAACATCTTCTAATCTAAAGAAAGAAATATATTCAACCACCGGGAGCTGGCCTGATGACCAGCAATCGATTTAAGGTGCAGGAGGATTCCAATTTTATTTCTCGATATTTATATTTGTGATTAGACATTAACCAGAGAAAAGAAAGAAATATGTTTATATACCTTTCAGGGGAAGTTCGCTGGCATCAACCATATCCTGAATACAAAAGTAAATCCAATAGGAACAAGCACTAATTGTACGAAAATGAACAATTGGGATCCTGAGCTCAATTGCAACATCAAAAACAAATCTCATGATCCCATCTCCGATTATGCAGTTCACTGTTGGACTACATTCCATCAACCTGGTTTTAAAAACTGGTTTTGCAATCAAATTCATAGACTCAAATACTTGGTCGAGCTGGTTAGCGAAACTTGAGGGATCTGTAGGTAGAAATTCAGGAAGGGTTTTGCATTGGAATCCTGGATATTTGTTAAAACGAGAATGAAAATCTGTAAAATTGGCTAGACGGTTATAGTTGTGATGAGTGGTTATGAAGGTAACTTTAAGACCATCAAGGCATAAAATCTCAGCAAGCTTAAGCATGGAGTTGATATGGCCTTGCATTGGAAAAGGAAAGATTAGTACATGAGGAATAGAAGGATTTGCCTCTTTCTCCATTTTTTCTTCTTGCAGATTTCCAATTGAAAAGGTTTGGAATTTTATACAGATTTTAGAATGAGAGATATTATTATTTAAATTTAAAAAATAAAAAATTTATTATTATTTAAATTTAATTATACAGATTTTAATATTTAAATTTAAAAAATAAAAAATTTATTATTATTTAAATTTAATTTTTATAATTGTATATATTTAAATTTTTAAATTTATTATTATTTATTAAAAAATAAAATAATATTTTTTAAAAAAAAAGCTGCAGTTTGCAGCTTGAATAAAGCAAGCAAAAGCATTGCTTTTGCTTGCTTTAACAAGCTGCCGGGCAGGGCAGCAAATGCTGTCCTGCCCGGCAGCTTCTTTTTATTAAAAAAAAAAATAAATAAATCCTTGTTAGAAACCGCAGGTCCCACCTGCGGTTTCTGACAACACCCCAACCCCATAAATAGTTTTACACCCACCCCAATTCTGGAATTATTTTCTTCAAACACTCCATTTATATCTTTGTCCCATTTATTTGTGTGGAAATTATAAATTCAATTTGATTACGAATTTGTGATAAAATGTTAAAATGGTCAAGTGGAAGAATTTCTTTTTTCATGTAACGATTCAATGTATTGAGATAAAATATTAAAATGGTCAAGAGGAAGAATTTCTATATTGTTGTGGAATCGTTTGATTGAAGATATAAGGCTAATGAGTTTGCAATCACACGATAATTAATAGATAGGTGATAATTTTGGAAATATGTATTTGTGCTTACATTTCTCTTTGCGGCTCTACTATATATGATGGTTTTATTTTAAATAGAAACGCTCATATTTCATTTTCAATTTGAGTTTCAATTTGGGTAATTATTCTTTACCAAAAAAAAACTTGGGGTAATTATTAATGCAAGACATGCTTTTCTTTTCTTTTTTTTTTTTCACAATCAGTAAATATCAAAGCTTATAGTTAATTTCACATATGTTTATTAAATTTTTTAGTTTTAACTGAAAAATTATAAAATAAAATTTTTAATGAAAAATATTTAAATTTAAAAAATATTTTAAAAAATAATTTTAATTGAATTTTGGAAAAAATCATACTAAAATTTTTCTTTGGCCACCACATCAGCTTGACACATAGAAAATTAATTAAAAAAATAAATTTAAATGATTTAGACTGCAGCTCCATGTGGAGCTGCAGCCTTTTAACTAAAAAAAAATTAAATTTTGCTAGAAACCGGCAATCAACTGTAGGGGTGAGCAAAAAAATCGATGGACTCGGTTAATCGAAAAAAATTCGAAAACGAACCGATGGATTGGTTAACCGATTGTAATTGACTGGTTAATAGTTAGTATTTTGAAAAAACCGATATTAATGGACTGGTTAATGATTTTTGACTCATGTGACTGGTTAACCGAACCGAAACTTAATTTTTAGTTAATTTATTATTTTTTTAATAATTTATAACAATTTATCCTAATTAAAGGTGATCATATACTTTTTTTTATTATACTAATTATTTTAAAGTTTTTAAATTTTTTTAATTGGCTATTAGTAAGCATAACAATTTATCTAATTAAAACTGATTATGGATCGGTTAATATATTTACTTATTAAATATTAATTTTTAAAAACAAATTTGCTTATATCCACCAAATATTTTTATTTTAACAACAATAATGTTATATTACAGTAAAAAAAATTTAATTTTTAAGTGTCTTATACATTTTAATTTTATTTATGAATATATTTATAATTATAGTGGTTAACCGACAAATATTGGATAACCGATCCGAAAATCCGAAACCGATGGTAATAGATTGGTTAATGAACTGGAATTTCAAAAAATCGATATTAATGGACTGGTTAATGGACTGGAACTCATGAACCGGTTAACCGATCAGTCTCACCCCTAATCAACAGCGCCGGTTTCTGTTAGCTTTTTGTCAGAAACCGGCACACAGAGGTGTCTGTTTCTGACAAAAAGCTGACAGAAACCGGCACACAGAGGTGTCTGTTTCTGACACACTAGCCAGTCAAACTGGCTGGTCCCACTCTGACGAAAATTGACACGTACTTGTGTCAGTTTTTAATATTCCAAAATTTCAAATTTATTTACTGTAACACTAATTTTTCAAATTTTTTTCAAAATTACACCAAAATAAAAAATAAAAAATAAAAAAACTACTTGATGAGATAAATGATGTAACATGCCAATAAATTTTTTTAATAAGATGCCTCCCGAAATTCTACCAAAGTGAGTTTTTTGAATTTATTTTTAAGTTTAGGTATTTTTCTATTAAAAATTTTTATTTTATTTTTTTATTAAAAATAAAATAATTTAATGATGATAAATGAAATTAATTCTTAAAAAGCGCTTTTTGGATTAATTTATATTTGGACGTTGAAAATTTCTCACTTAAATTAGTTATGAGATTGTTAATGGATAAAATTAATGGCAAACTGCCATGTAAGATAAAAAAAAAGTCTTAAAATATAAATATAGGTATTTTTTGTAATTTCATTTTTCTATGTAGTTAATTGAATTGGTTTGGTTAATGAATAATTTTATAAATCTGCTCTAAAACTAAAATAATTTTTTTTAAAATGTTTAAAGACACTTGATATTTAAGATTCAAATTTAAATTCTCAATTGAAAAAAGTAGAAATAATGTCATTTCTTTTTATCATGTATAAACAATACAAGTTTTTGTGTGTTTTTTTTTTAAAAAAAAAAAGAATTTTTTATCAAAATTTAATTCATAAATTTTTTATAAATTAAATAAATTTTAGTGATGAAACTAGTTTTAACATAATGTGCAATTTTAAATTGGAGTCTAGATATTTCTTTTCATTATAAAAAATATATATTAACAGGTAAAATTAATAATTATATATCCATTTATTTTTTTTAACTAACTTAATTTATGTGTCATTTTTCAAAAAAAAAAAAACAAATCAGGCCATGACGCAGAGAGTGAGGTCACACGGCAATACTCTTCTCTTTATCTTGGACGAGATAAGACCAAGGCCGACAGAAATCTACGTGACCAGTGGGTCCCATAAAGCATATGAAGTGATAAGAAATAAATATTCTTGCATTTGTCGACAGAATTTCAAATTTCTTTTATCCAATGTATGGTTTTGCTTGGGTGGGATATTAGCAATGTTATTAAAACCGGATAGGATAAAAAACCGGCAAAACTGAGTGTTCGTGATTCGACTGGTTCGATCGGGTTCAACCGAATTTTTTTATATTTTTTAAAATATTATTAATTAGTATAATTTTTATAAATATTACTGCTCAAAAAAAATCAATCAAAACATTTAATATATGTTTCAAGTATACTTGTAATAATATTTTTCTACCTTTTATTTTTTTTAAATTATTACTTGATTAATTATTTTCTGATAAAATATTTTATTTTATCAGTTTTAATTTAAAAATTAAATAATTCAATAACTGTAGTTGAAATTAAAAAAAAACGATAGAAAATTATCTTTAAGTTTACCAATTTTAATAATTTATTCAATTTTTATTCTATTGTATTTTATTGAATTATTAAACCATTATATTATTTTCATTAAGTTCAAATGTGATTAAATAGAAAAAAAATCAATTATTTGTTAAATAAAATTTATTAGATTATTTATTTTTTATTTTTATGAAAAAATAATTATTTTAAATTAGATCCGGTTTTTGGCCGGTTCAACCCGATTTTGACCGGTTCAATCCAGTTTTCGGCAGTTGAACCAACCGGTTAGGCAACCGGTTGAACCGGCCGGTCCGGTTTTAATAACCATGGATATTAGAGGACACTAAGGAAACTGGAACGAGAGAAAACAATATTCAACCAAATTTAGTGTCTGGAGGCGAGCAATGCACAAAAATTCATGAGTAATTTTCTAGCCCATAAAAGAATAACTCATTCTGATAAAAATAAAATAAAATAAAACGATAAGCCATATCATGAATAAATTATGGAAGTGGATGGAGGGAAAAATTATCTGGTACTTGAATAATTAAGAGTATATACAAGACATCTCTTTGAAATATTAATTTTTAACTTTTTGTCATCCTTTAGACTATATCTCCAAATAGTATTGCTATATAAATTAATAAAATTATTGGTAGCTTGAGAGGAGCTCAGGGAGGTTCATGAGGAGGTTTAGGTTGCCGGAGAATGCAAAGATGGATCAGGTGAAGGCCACTATGGAGAATGGTGTTCTTCAAGTGGTTGTGCCCAAGGAGGAGCAACATAAACCTCAAATTAAGGCTATTGAAATATCTGGTTAATATCTAAAGCTTTGGAAATGCTGTATCTCTGTTGGTATAAGCCGAAGTCTGGTTGTGTAAACTATATGCTTTTTTTTTTGGGTGTGTATATTTGGAGTTTTTGGTTGTCTGACGTTAGTATGTGAATAAACAGTAGCTTTCTTTCTGTTTAATATGCTTTTGGTCCATGATCTTCTATGTTTCAGTAATGCAAAGCAACTGTTTATAAGTATATAGGGTTGATTTCACTTACGGTCACTCAATTTATTACCTATTACGCAAAAATAATCGACTTTTTTTTTTTATTTAAATGTCACTAAACTTTTAACATTTTTTCAAAAAAGTCATTTTAACCGGAATCCGGCGAGAACCTCGCCGGATTCATGACATGGCATGCAATATTAGAAATTACATGTCGTTTAACCATATCTACAACAAATGGTACATCTAAATCAATTTCACTTACGGTCACTGAACTTATAATTTATCGCGAAAAAATAATCAATTTTCTTTTTTTCCAAGTTAAATGTTACTGAACTTCTAATATTTTTGCAAAAAAGTCATATATTTACTATTCGTTGCCACGTGTCATATGCTATGTCATCAATCCGGTAAGGGTTCTCGCCGGATTCCAGTAAATATGACTTTTTTGCAAAAATATTAAAAGTTCAGTGACATTTAAGTAAGAAAAAAAAAAGTCGATTATTTTTGTGCGATAAGTGATAAGTTGAGTGATTATAAGTGAAATTGATCCCAAATATATATTTTTTAAATTATTCGGTGTCTGAGATTCCATATAAAAAAATTTGTGAGCATGTACCTGGGACTAATTTAAAATAATAGACTCCAATTCTGGTTTCGCTTATAAACCACTGCCAAAATAGACTCCAAATCCAAATTTCCAAGAGACGCAGGTCCTCCCTTGAGCTACTGGCCCTTTTTTTATTATTATTTTATTATTATTTTTTTATGTTTTTGATTACTTAAAATAATAAGTGTTTCCTTCAAAGCCCAAAATCAATTTCTCTCAGAAATGAGAGATCTTTTTCTTTTCTTACGCACCATTTAGGAACCCAATAAGTTGTTTTCTTTTTCATCTTTACTCGGCAACCACTAGCCATTGAAGAATTCTTTTTCATCTGATATTCTGATGTTTTTTTGGTTCTTGAGGACATTTGGAAAAATGAAGCATGGGATATTTTAAAACATGTTTTTCCAAATGGGAAAGAAGGAAGCAAAATTTTGTTCACTGCCCGAATCAAAGACGTTGCTTCCCATGTTGATCCTTGGAGCACACCGTTAGAGCCACCACTATTGAACGAGGATGAGGGATTGGAACTTCTTAGCAAGAAAGCTTTCCAAAAGGATGCAGTCTTTGAGCATGAATATGAGAAGTTGGGAAGGTAGATAGTGAAAGAATGTGGGAAGAAAATCAATATGGAGTAGTTTACGGTATATTAGCTTTGAGTCATCATACTTGCCTTTTCACTTGTAGCCATGCTTCCTCTATCTCTCCCAATTTCCGGAGGAGGACTGCTAGATTAACAGGGAGACATTAATCCCAATGTGGATTGCTGAAGGCTTCATGCCTCAACCAATACGAGGAGAAGGAAATGAAACAAGGAAAGACAGAGCAGAACAATATTTGGGATGGCTTGTTAGCAAGTGCATGATTCAAGTGAGCCAAAGGAACCACACAGGAATTGGTATCAAATTTTGCCGCATGCATGATCTTGTGAGACATATGAGTATATCAAAAGCAAAGGACGAAAATTTTATTAACGTCTTTGAACCGTGAATGCTCAGGAGCAATAACAGCAGCAGAGACATCTTACCCACAACAGCAGATCAGTCACGCAGAATTGCTATTCACACTCATGTACCCGAGCATGATATAAGCAAAAATCTACTAGAAAGAAGTAATTTTCGACTCCTCTCTCTTTTATACTCTGTTGAAAAGTATAATATACATGTCATATGACAAAGCAACAAAGAATATTTATATTTAAGAATTTTAGATTGCGTAGAGTTTTGAACATTGAGAATGTGCAGCAACTTTGCCATTACTTAACTATAGGTAACTTGATTCATCTGAGACACCTTGGATTAAGAGATACTGGATTGACACGAGATGCAATCCCGTGTGTCGGTTATTTGCCCCCAGTTTTGCCAGCCCCCATCAGTAACTTGAAGAGTTTATACACCCTTGATATGAGAGATAATATGATGAAGAGGTTACCTGATGAAGTATATGCAAATTGGAGAGTTTTGAGACATTTGATATTAAATGGAAAGGTTGGAGGCCCCTTAAGATTGGATTCATTAAGAAATCTCGACACGCTGAAGCTTGTACAAGCAAAGTATCTAATAGTAAAAACATAGTGATGCAAATGACTAATCTTCGATGTTTAGCCATATCGTTGGAAACAAAAGAGGAAATTGAGGGGGCGTTAAAGTCTCTGCATTAGGCCATCTCCGTTCCTTGAAGATGATAATCTCAGCATTTGCCAATCTGGAAGCACTTTCAAGGTGCCGAGATCTCCCCAAAGCAGTTTAAAGCGGTTCACTGCGTCACAGCCTGGAATTTCTACCAGCAAGCCTTACCAAGTTAAGGTTCAGACGGACTATCTTAGAGCAAGATCCAACGGTTATTCTAGAGAAGTTGCAAAATTTTAGGTTTTTGTCCTTGGAGAACAGGGCATACAAAGTTTCGGAAATTGCCTGCTCTATCAATGGATTTCCTAAGCTTGAAACTCTCCGCCTCCAATCGTTAGAAGTGGAAGAATGGCGAATAGAGGAAGGGGCAGTGCCATGTATGAAGGCTTTATACTTAGGAAGCCTAGCAAAACTGAAGATGATCCCAGTGGGGTTTCCAACAATTGAAATTCACCAACATGATTGCTTTAGAAGAGAAGGTAAAAGGAGAGGATTTTGAGGTCAATCACATTCCATCCATCTCATTCTAATATGTAGAAGTCGATGCAGAAGTGATCTTCTTGTGTAATTCTAAGTTTCATTTTCTTTTTTCCCTTTCAAATCTTTTTTATCCAATCCATTCCGTTCTTATCGCATGCTGGAATTTAAATTTTGAGTTAAGAAATGATTATGAAAAAGAGTGACATAATTTTGCAAATTAAATTCATTGATTCTCTTTCGTTTTCATTTATCTCAAATTATATCCAATCCATTTTTCTCAAAAGATTTCAGCAAACCAGAATACACAAAAATATATGGAGAAAGATCAAAAGAGCTGCCATCTTAATCAAGAAAACAGAGAACTAAGTTCAGTTACAGTTTTATATATTCAACTAGACAGAAGACACGTACACAGAATCAAAGACCCAAACTTTGACCAACATCGAAGAAACCCATTAACCAGAAATATGAATGGATCTAACATCAGTCTTCTTCTTCTTCTTCTTCTCTTCCTCTTTAGGTACAGTAACAGTAAGCACTCCATTCTCCATATTAGCCTTCACATCCTCAACCTTAGCGTTCTCCGGCAACCTGAACCGCCGGAAGAACTTGCCACTACTCCTCTCAATTCTATGCCACGTATCGCCGGATTCCTCCTGTTCGCAGCTCCTCTCCCCACTTATTTGCAAAACCTTTCCGTTCTCAACGTCCACCTTCACTTCCTCTTTTCTCAGCCCGGGAACGTCGGCCTTGAAGACGTGGGCCGTCGGGGTTTCTCTCCAGTCGACTCGAGCGCCAGCGAATGAGGAGGTTTCCGATGGGAACGAGAGAGGGAAGTTGGAGCGGTCCGTGAGGGAACGAAATGGGAAGCCCTCGAATGGGTCCCAGATTTCGAGAGAGAATGGGTCGAAGATGTTGGATCTTCGGCCATTGAAGAAAGGATGGATTGCCATCGTCGCTAAGAATCTGATTATAGGGAGTTTCTGATTCGAAAATTGAAGTTTATTGTGGATATGGTGGATTTTAATAGTGGAAGAAAGAGCGAGTCTTGATTGTTCTGGAGAGTTCTTCCAAGGCAGTTACCGACACGCGTAGTTTTTTTTTTTTTCCTCTGTTTCTACTAGTTCCTTTCGTTCTTATAAAACATGCCTATAAATTCACTTGTAATCTGACATTTAATTAATTTAAAAAATAATTTATTAAATTTTAAAAAATATATATATATTATTTCTAAAAAAATCTAAATGATGAATAGCAATTTTATATTTGAAAATGTATTTAATCCCTTAATTTTATTATGAAAGCAGCCCTTTGAGAGGAAAATTGTGTAGCTAATTATATGAATTATCATTGATATTCATATCTAGCCTTTTAGCTTCTCTTTTTACATCATATCAAATGATTATAAGATTAATTTTTTTAATGGAACTGTTACTATTATGTACAAAATGAAAGGAAATTCACAATTATCATTATCAAAAATCATTATCGCTATCATTATTATCTTCTGTGCTAGTATCTGAATCATCATCGATATCAATAGCAACAATCTTGGAAGTACTCATCCTAGTAGAAGCTGATCTTAATTTCAATGCAAATTTTGCATTACTACTATTACTAACTACTCCAAATCCTTCTTCTTCTTCTTTCTTCAAGTCGCTAGGAGGCAAAAAGCAATCCATGGACAGTCCTTTTATGTTAAAATCAACTTCTTCTATAGCCCACACCTCTTCCATTCTTGTTCTTGTGTGGCTCTCAGAGGACTCACCAAACCGAAACAACGATACCGATGTTCGACCGCGATGAGCTATGTTAATTCCATCAATGGTTCTATAATCTTCAACTATTGATTCCATTGTTGTCTCCCAAAAAATGCTATCATTTCTTGAGGCTTTAATTCTTAGTAGATGAGAGTCCTCTAATTGGACCAATAGGCCAGTTCTTTGGCTGAAATAGCCCCATACTGTGTGCCTAATCATTTCTAAATTGCTTGTGCTTCTTGCTCTTAATGATGATGGTTCAGCTTCAAGTTTTAGTATGAAACAATCCTCCCCTCGGACCGCCTTTTCGCCCATGCAAATTGAATTGGAAAATAAATTGGCTGTGGATTTTGGATCAAGACCCTGTTGAGTTGATTCAAGATTGTTAGAAATTTTGTTACAACGTGGTGAACAAATTATGTGCAAATCTACGAGACTTTAGCATAGTAAATATGTAGGGGAGCCCACTATGATGAATAAGTAGGCTTTTGTTGGCTCTTGGGCCCATAATAATCTGGTAATCTACCGAATGGGACTGCAAGCCAACTAAGTTGTTGACTTTCATATACTTTTTTTGAAACTCTACCAAGAATTTTGACTTTCTGATTAAAATAAAAAAATTGTGGCTAAAAATCCGGTAATCTTGGTAGACTAAAGGTACCCACCTTAAAGGGAGCAACAGGGTACTATGGCAAAAATTAATCAAAATCTCAACACGGAATTCATTGCGCAATCTCTCCCTTCTTTTTGTTAAAGTCCCCAAACAATTCCATAAAAAAAGTTTAAAGAAGCAAATTTTAATGGTCTGATATCTATATTTAATAAAAAAAAATACGCCAAAGATTTCAAGTTTTTTTTGACAATTATAGTTGGACTGGGTAAAGTGCATAAAAATAAAATTAACATGACCATGATAATAAGTGAAAATTCTTTTATTTGACATATCATTTTATTTTTCAAATTAGTTTTATGGGTAAAATTTATCTCAAAATTAATTTTAAACCTAATAAGTAATCTAATACTTTCCCGTTTCATAATATTTATTACTTTTAAAAAAAATTTAAATTTTATTTATATGTTACTTTTAAATTTTTATTGCAATTTATTTTTTTTTTTTCAATTTAATTTGATTTAGATTAAAAATAAATTTTGATACTTCCGAATTAGCAATATCATAAAACTTCAATAAAAATGGATGTTAAGTTGTTACCTGGAGGAACCGGCGGAGGGGCCTAGGAGGGCCTCTGGAGGCATGAGAATGATGCCATGGAGTCTGCCGCCAGGCCACCTTACCATCACTGCCGGCGCTAATTTTGCAGCCGGAAACCACCAGCTCAAGGCACCATAAGTCAGGCCTTTTTTGCCATAAAACAAAACCCCCCATTTCTCCACCTCCATTTCTCAAGTTCTTCATTTTCACCACTTTGTTATTGCTGTTCAAGCTCCCTTCTCCTGCACAAAACTCCGATGCCGCCATTTTCACCTTCCCTATTGCGCACATGCTCTCTACACTGTTCAGTGCCTTCTCCCCTCCCACTGCTGCTATGTATTGCTGAACTATGTATTTCGCCATTGATTCCTCCTGCAATACCATTCCCATTAGTTTACATTTTGCGACTGAAAATGATTGCACGAAAAACGCTAAATGGCAACAACTTTTCTAATAAAATAGTCGAGGAATTTACAACGGATTCTATATTCAGAGAGCAAAAAAGGCGTTAAATTGGAAAGGATCAATCTATGATACTTACAATAGGTTGGTCTTTGATATCGCGATTGATGAATTGATGATCAGAATGAATAGGAAGAGGGATCAAAGGAGCACCAACAACACCAAGCAAGAGCTGGATCTCTGAGTTTTTGCCTCCTAAATAATTAGCCATAGACCTCTCATTATAATTATTGGGTCTCATCCATGATTTCATATTCTGCCATGCTCTGTTACTCCCATTCTTGTTTGATGCAAACATTTCTTCTGGAATTGGAACTTCAAGAACCGTATCCAACCCATCTTCTCTATCAAAATTTGGACAAAGTTTCCTCATCTGAACTCAAAAAATTATATGATTTTCTTCAAGATTTGAGAAATATTTGCTTGTAGATTGAGAGTTTTTGAGTAGAAAAAAGAAAGAGAAGAAAAACTTGGATTCAAAGAGATTGTATGTGTATGTGTGTGCCGTTTTAGGCTGATACTAAAACACATTACCAACCGACCATTGGCCACCCTACTAACGTGGTACACTTCCTCTATGTCGTGTCTGCACGCTCTCTCTTTCTCTTTTATTTCTTTCTTTTATAATAAAAAAGTATAATTTTCTGTTTATTATTTATAATTTTATTATGCTCAAATCAAGTTTTGTTCCGATGGTTGGATTTGGGTATGTGAAATCTTGGACTTCTTGGTGGGTTTTATTTTATATATATATATTGAATTTTCTCACTCCAATTCCTTTTTTTTTTCTGCTGTTAAATTAATAATTTTTTCCCACCAAACTATGTTTGAAATTTGGCTCAAGAAAATTAGTTTTAGTTGTTTAGCATATATGTCGTTTTAATTGAATTTCCGAATGTAATTTTGTCTCCATTTCGATATAGTCTACCATTTGGTTGAGATTTTCTTCCTTTTTCACATATGTTCATTTTTTAATTTAATATAAGTCAAGATATTTAATTATGGTTGAATACATTTCAATTTAATCGTAATTACCTTTTCTTTTTCCATCTTAATAGCTGGCGGGCTGCTTGGTTCTAATAATTTTCAATGTACATCTTTGTCAAGGATTTTTCTTTTCTTTTTTATTGAATTTTATTTGGATTTAGAGATAAGCATTTGATATTTGTATGAAATTTAAATATCTTTGAATGGGATTGGTCATGCATAGCGATAACTTTAGTCAGTAATTCTATTCTGTTTTAATGAAGATAATTTTAAGATTTTGGGAGATTGATAAAAACTAAATTTATTAACTTTATTTCACTTTTTTTTATTACAATTTTTTTATTTTATTATTTTCATATTTAATTATTTATATTTTTTTAATTTTCATTTACTTTAAAATATATTTCAATTTCATTTTAGTTTTTTATTAAAAATAATTTATTTAATTTATTAATTGTTCAATATGTTCATATTTAGTATTTCTTATTATTTCTTGATTTATCAAATTTTCATTAATAAAAATCAAAATATATTCGAAAAGTTATATAATATTAATATATTAACTAAAATTTTCAATAATTTTCAAACAAAAACCTAAAATTTTTAATATATGTGAAAATAATATGTATCAAGTTAAAAAAATAAATAAAGGATAATAGTTCTTAGTATTGGATGAATTTATTTTAATAATTTTACAGTTTTTAAGTATTTTTGCTACACTTTTTTTTCATTATCCTAATTATTTTCAAGGTTTTAAGTTTTTTTTTTTAATTGGCGATTAGTAAGTGTAGCCGTCCATATAATTAGGGTGATCACGAACCGATTAATTTATTTACTTATTAAGTTTTAATTCTTAAAAATAAAATTGCTTATATTCATCAAAAACTTTTATTTTAACAATGATGATATTTTATTATAGTGAAAAAATTTTAATTTTTAAGTATCTTGAATATTTTAATTTTATTTATAAATACATCTTATAGTTGTAGTGGTCAACTGAAAAAATATTGGTTAATCGATCCGAAAAATTGAAATCTGATGGATTGGTTAACAGATTGTAACGGACTAATTAATGGTTAGTGTTTTGAAAAAATCGATATGAATGGATTGGTTTTTTTTAACACCCCTAATAAATTTTTTTTTTGAATGCAAATTAAACTTTCATTAATATAATAAAAAATACATCTGTAAAGTACAGCTAAACTTATAAAGTTAAAAGTACATAAGATGTATGAAATAAATGAAGTTACTGGATTATATCTCTGAACTTCTTCGACAATAACAGTGGATAATGGTAACATGCGGTGCGCAATCTGGCTATCAGCGGGAAACTCCGTCCATCTGTTGTTCAAAGGAAAACTTCCATAAAAGAAGACTATCAAACTTCCATAACGGAAGACAATCCAACTTCCATGAAGGAAGACCACAACCTCCAAATTTGGAGAACAAATTTTCATAATAAAAATTTAAATTGCACTCAATTTTAATTAAAAAACTAGATCTAAATAAAAATTTCAGATTTGATAAAAAACAAACTCGAAATAAAAACACAGAAAATTTAGATCTGAGGTTATAAAAACAAAAAAATTCAAAAAAATAAAAAACAAATAAAAACTAAATCAGATCTGTATTTATTGAAACCAAAAACACAGAAACAAAAAACAAAAGGTCTCAGATCTAACACAATAATCCAAAAACGAAAGAAAAACACAAAAAAATTCAAATCTGAATTTATTAAAACAAATAACACACTCAAAAACACAAAAAAACAACGAATAAAATTAAAAATTCAGATCCGTACTGATCTGAAAATTATTATAGAAATAGAAGAAAAAAGATAAGGGGCTGCCGCCAGAAAATGAAGTGACGGCAGCCCCAAAATTAGGTTAATAATTTGGCGGCTATGGAACCCAGAGAGCGAAAGAGAAAAAGAAAGAGAGAGTTTTTTTAAGTCTCCAATGGCATATCTTAACACCCCTAATAAATAATTTGTCAAAAAGAAATATTATTGCTATTTTTTCTAAAATTTTTACCTCCCATTATATTTTATTGCAATTTTACTACAAATTGTGCATTAATTTAAAAACAGTCAAAGTAGACTTAAAAATAAAATTAGTTTAAAGATTAAATGGAGTAACTTAGCTAGCTATAAATTGAAATTTTGTATTTAATTACGCCCTAAAAATTAATTTTTGTGTAAATTGATCAAAAGTCAAATTGATTGATCATCTAATTATAATATAAGAAAATGTCATTGTCACTGAATTAATTCAATTATTATTTGTCTATTACGTACATATATATAACTTATTATGGTAATTAGAATGGTTTAGGCCATAAGTCATCTAAAAAAAAATCAACAGAAGTACCTTTAAGTTATAAAAGAAAAGCTCAGTGACTTTGGAAGTGAATGTCCTCGAGACAATCAATACTTTGCCGCCTTAGAATTTCCTTACTTAACTGAAACCATAAGATTAAATTTAATATAAACTATAACAATGAAAATCCAATTTCATAAGTAATGGTAGGCTTCCACAAGTTTGACACACCGCACTCTCACCTAATGTTATAGTTAGACATTAAAAGAAATGTTATTTGTAACTGACAAATAGTATTAATCATGGTTTATTATAAACCGTTACGACAATTAGTTCAATACAGCACATTCAAATGCTATATAATACTCCGTTTCTAAATAGGTGTCACTTTTATTGTTTTCACTAGAATTAAGAAATATTAATTACACTTAAATTTAGAAAAAAATTGAGTGATTCAATGTACATTGAGTGTTTCAATGTACAAATTTAAATCTAATTGGTTAATTTGTATTGGAAAAGAAAATTAAATTGAAAAAAAGAAATTAAATTGCATTGAAAATCTAAAAGTGACAGATAAATGAAATTTGGATTTTTGCCAAAAGTGACAGATATTAAGGAACGGAGGGAGTATCCTTTAGTAGCTCTAGGTATATCTTTGAGCTCTGAATTTCTAAATTTTATATTTTATATTTTGTTTCTAATTTAACTGTCGAATTTTCTCTTACTAGTGTTTTATTTTTCAAGTGTATTTAGCCGGATAATCATGGATTAACATTAAAAATAAAAATGGATAAAACAAGAGAACATGGGACCGACATTATTATAGTTGAGATCGAAAGCAATGGTGGTTAATTCATAAGACAAATAAATATAATCTTGTGTCGCACTAGCCGTGCCGTATTAGCTGGATTTCCAAATTATACTCCCAGATTAATTGAATTTCGTTATGGAAATTGATAATTATGTCAATTATACCAAGACAGCAAGAATATTTTTTAGATTTTTCGTATACGTAGGTGTTGATAGGGTATCGAAAAAGATTTTTCTCAATTTTGATGATAATAATAAATGAATATAAGTTATTCCACCTGTTCTTTATTATCTGTCACTTTTGAGTAAAATTCAAATTTTATTTATCTGTCACTTTTAAATTTTCAATACAAATTAATTTTCTATTTCCAATTTAATTTTTATTTTCAATAAAAATTGACAAATTAGATTTATTTTTTTACATTAAATCACCCAATATGCATTGAATAATTTATTTTTTTTTTAAATTTAAGACTAATTAATATTTTTTAATTTTAGTGAAAATAATAAAAGTGACAATTATAAAAAAATAGAGGGAGTATATATTATTATAAAAATCTATTCAATTATGATATCCATGTTCTTTGAAAAAAACAATTGTGAAAATAGATTCTTGGAAGCTCACCCCAGCGTTTTGGAAGACGCTTGTAATTAAAATTTAATTAATCACATGTGTCCTCAAAGAACGTAAAATTTATTAGGGTTGTAGTAAATTGTGCGTTTGTTTGTGTCGCACGTGTAAGTTACACGTATGCATGATATTCCTTTGGACAGACAAATAAAATAATAAAAATAAGAATGTCTATGAAGTAAAAGATCAGATACGTATGCTATGTATGGGTTGCTCCTCTGCGATGTCTGTTCCCTCATGTTTGAGCATATCTAGCACGTCTAATCTCAGACAGTGTCTTTTCTTTTGTTTTTACTATTCAGTTACTACACTAGTTTTATTTTTTCTTTTGCAAAGATTAATAAATTCATTGATAAGAAAGAGCAATGTTACAACTCATAAGACTAAAGTGAGTTGTAAAATTTAGAGCAAAATCATTGGTAAGTGATTTCGAACTAAACGATGTGCAGTCTAGCTTGTTAGCTTCACATTCAACAAATTTAACATTAACAGAACATGACGAAATTAGAAACAAAACATCGCAAAATATAGGTAGAAGAGAAACTGCTAGAAGTCTTCTTTGTTGAATAGATTAGATCAGCATTAGAGAGTCTGTCTCTACAAGAAATGAAGAATCCAAATGAGCAATACAAAACAGGAGTGCATCTCTAATGATCATTCCTTCCAAAAGCGGCGGATCCAGAGGAAAATGAAGGCATTTAACCTTCCAAGAAATCACTGCACCAAATTAAGAGCAAACCTTTCTCTATGAGCAGCCTCAAAGTTAATTTTGTAATAATCTAGCAGTGGAGTTTGCCATAGAGATGAGAATGAGCTATTGCATTGAATGGGATGAGGTGAAAGATTGGCCTTTGCTGCATTTCCAAATTTACTAAGACCAAAGAGACTTACGTATAAAGATCTCAGCATTTCTTGCCTTTCAAATTTCCCAAAGATAATGTATCAATTGTGGAGTTACATTTTTATTATCATTAGTTTTTATCTCTTTACATTCGAAGTTTGATTTAAAAGTATAACAAATTAAGAAAATTTTCTCACCTTATTGTTTTTTATTTAATACGAGATGAGAATTTTAAATTCGAAAATTTTCCTTTAAGTTTAAATTAGCATAAACTTATGTTTGAAAACAGAATTAATATTTCATAAAATGGATGGTAGTAACCATTTTCTTACTTTATGTAAAAAAGTTAAAAACAAGACCTCAAATGGAAGAAGATATTATTAAATTATTAAAAAATTTGTTTAAAATTTTGAATAATATTAAATATTGAATAAAAATAAAATATTCACCTTGCCGTTAGTTTTAACAGAAATATTGTGGATGAACGAGTTAATTAAAATAATGCTCCTAAAAAAAGTTAGAAATCCAATTGTTATATTTTAAACAATAAAATTTCAATTGTAAATTGGCCCAAATATTAATATTTCTTATAATTATTCCTTAAAGTTATAGCAATTTTATGTTAAGATAAGATTGGGTATGTTGAATCTGTACAGTTACCAGTAGTTAAATATTTTGAGATCAAATCTCATCTAGAATCTTGTCCAACATACTTGATTGTTCCATGTGGTTAAGGAGCACATGAGTAATTGTGTTTGTGTAAGAAGAAGAGGTTATAAAATTATTGTCTTTTCATAAACTCCAAAAAACACATACATATTCATTGTTCACATTAAATTAAAATTTGTAGCCAATGCCGTTAGAGATTGAAATCCGAATCAGTGATTGATACTTAGTTAATAATTAGTAATCAATTAAATTAATCAAATGAAACCTATATTCATGAGCATAGCACAGGCGTCCACTCGTGCCCTCAATTATTTTATTATTAATTATTTTTTTCCGAATAAATAATAGTACCAATTTAATTTAATTTAATTTTATCTTTTTGTTAATTGTTCTTAATTTTATGAAAATGGCATCCCATGAATCTATGAATTATGAGTGACTGCCCACTCAGTACCTCTAACTCTACTTATACATATTTTTATATAATTATCTTTGCCCACAAATCATACAAATTGATTTTCTATTTTTTGTGTACATATATATATATATATAAAAGAGTAGAACTGGAACGCATTTAATTCATACTTATCGTTATTTCTTTTAACATACCTCAATTAGTAGTCAGTGAGAAAAAAAAATTGATCTTATGCCTAATATTTAAGTAAACATACAAAATATTTTGAATTTAATTTCTTATTTCACTAACACAAATATGATCAATAGTAGCAAAGAAAAACTAATACAAAATATAATAAAAAATTTGCCATTATTCTATAAATATGATTTTATAGAAGCTATATCATCTTTCGCTGTTTTCAGTTATTACAATAGAAACGATATATTTTTTTGGGTTACCATATAAAAATGTTGCAAGTATATTTTATTATTATTGTTATAGATAAAAAAGAATTGCAATAAATGTATTATGTGATAATATTGGATAATTGTAATGTGATTCACGTCTTCAATTCATGAATCAAGTAGATACCTCTATTATTAATAAATTCAGTAGAGGTGTGCAAATGGTCGGTTCGGTTCGATTTTGGACCGAACCTAATAGACCGAAAATTGAATTTCAATAATTTTTAGAACTAAACCGCAAACCGAAATTATTAAGACCGAAACCGAACAGACCGAAATTATTTCGGTCGGTTCGGTTCGGTCCAATCGGTTTACTGTATATATCACTCAAATTCAATCACTTTTCACACACACTCTCACTCTTTCTCTCTCTCTCACTCTCCCTCCCCTCTTTGCTTCTTCGTCGCCGATCGGAGCTCACCGAGTCGCCTCCACCGGCTGCCGCCGTCCCTTCTCTCTCTCTCTCTCTCTCCCCCCCCCTCTCTGCTTCTTCGTTCGTTTCCTCTGTTTCTTCGTCTCATCCGCTTCTTCATCGCCGAGTCGCCTCCGCCGGCCGCCACCATCCCCTTCTCTCTCTCCCCCTCCCTCCCCTTCTCTCTCTCTCGGTCTCTCGGCAGAACTGGTCCCTGCCGCCCCCTGTCGGCGCTTGCCCCCATGCTCCTTCCCTCCCTCGTACGATCTCCGTTGCTCCTGGGTCACCGAAAATCTAATTTGCAAGGTTTTAGATCTGTTTTATATATATTTTTGTGGTTTTGTTTTATATATAGTTATGTGATTTTTGTTGAAAATTTTGTTGAATTTGTTATATATATATATATATATATATATTTGTTGGAACGTTGAATTTGTTGGAAGGTTTCAGATTGTTGGTTGAATTTGTTGGAAAGTTTTAGATCTGTATGGATTGTTGGTTGAATTGGATGAATTTGATCTGTATAGACAGATGGTTGGTTGGTTGAATTTATTTTATATGTACATGTATATAAATATAAAACGGTGAGTTTAATATAGTTCCGTCGGTTCGGTTCCTTCGGTTTTTCAATTTTAGGAACCAAACCGAACAAACCGAAATAATATTTCAGTTTTGGACCGAAAAAACCGTAAACCGAAAAAATTAACCAAATAGACCAAAATCAATTCGGTTCGATTTTCGGTTCCGGTTCGATTCTGCACACCCCTAAAATTAAGATTTAACTCTACTAAAACGAGTGAAAGGAAAAACATCAAAAGCATATATATTGATTAGATATTTCAAAAAAAGCTCTTATTTTAGCTATTATTTTAAATCAATTTAAAGATTGCTGAGCTTATAAATTGCGCCTCACTAATTATTCAAAATTATTTTGGAGCTAATTTAATAATTTTTATTATTTATTTTAATCTTCTAACATGAGATTATCTCCAATTATCACTGTAGGCTTGTAATGGTGATATAATTGATCAAAAACATCATTAAAAAATGATGTAATTGCAGTTGAATAGACATAAAAATAAAAGGGCAAGATAATAAACAGAGTTGTCCCACCATGAGGTGGGTGTCAGTTTACAGAATTAAGACAGAGCTCATCACCGCTAGTTGCGGCTTGCTAATCGCAGGTAACAGCAGGGTGACCTCACCTGACCACTGACCTCTCACCAGTCTTCTTTACGTCTATCTATTTGTTAGTGCTTAAGCTTTAAATAAACCAGACCTTTATTTTGGATTTTAGTTTAGCTCAAAGGTGGCCTATTCTCTCACAATTTAGTTTGCAAATAAACATCCCATGGAGCTAATTAATTTCCATAAAAGAAATCCTAAAATTGATCACTGAATCTAACGATTGTTACATGTAGCTGCAATAACTGCAAACATTCTAGTCCAGATTCGAGGCAGTGTATTTGTCATTATGACTTGTTTTTATTTTTTAATTGTTCGAATTATGTTTTAAATGATACTATCAATTGAAATGACAGTTCAAAAATATACTGATAATATTATCAAAAAAATTTTGCGTAATTTATTATTTGCAAAAAAAAAATTAAATGATCTGTTCTAAATTTACAAATATTCTGACGGTCAAATTAATATTTTAACTAAAATATGAAAAATATAATGTAATTGAGAAAAAATATTCCATCCCAAAAAATACCTGAATTTATGCTATTAATAGAGTAAAAAACCAGTGTTTTAATAAGAATTATATTTTAAATAGAATGTGACTCATAAATTCCTAATTTACAATTAAATCCTGGTAGAGTTCTATATTAAATTAAATTAGTTTTGTTACCATAAGTCCTCCCTACAGTATGCGACATTTATGTCAGCAGCATTTGAGATGACATTTTCGGGTGGCTTCTATTTGGCATATGTAGCCATGATGAGGGATTCATTTGTAGTAACCTGGCGATATAGTCGAACTAGGTGTTAGAATAGGCAGTTGAGTATTTGAACAATAATATAGCCGAACTGAGCAATTGACAATGAATAAGTATTCGAATGGTAATAATGCCGAACTTGAACAATAAATGGCGAAATTGCCGAACTTGATGTTCGAATAGCAAACTTGTCTAATTGAGCAATAACTGGTGAAATTATCGAATTTGATACACGAATGGCGAACTTGCCTAATTGAGCGATAACTGGCGAAATTACCAAACTTGATTCTCGAATGTCGAACTTGCCTAATTGAGCGATAACTGGCGATATTGCCGAACTTGATGCTCGAATGGCGAACTGGCCTGATTGATGAGCTAACAATGAGATAGATGCTCTTATGGCGTAACTGCCTGAGTGAGCTAATAATGAGATAGATGCTCTTATGGCGAAACTACTTGAGTGAACTAATAAATAAAGCAAATGCTCTAACAGCAAAACTGCCTGAACGAGCTTTAAAATAAAGAGATGCTCTTATGGCAAAATTGCCTGATCGAGCTATGAATATAACTGTGCTCGGATGGCGAGACTGCCTAATTTAAGTGATAAATCTGAATTGCTTGAATGACAATATAGCCGAACTGAATGATAACAACTAATTTTTAAACTTGTAAAAGTTGTAATAAACTTAAAGCATATTTCAGCATTTGTCATGTTTCCTATTAAAAGTTCCTAGCCATTGATGTTAAGGCAGATAGTAAGAGATCAATAGAGATTTCAACATTTGCCATGTTTCCTATTAAAAGAACCAGAATGGTGGTGTACCAAAGCTCAAGGCAAAGAGTACCTGATGACAAAGAAAGCTTGACAACAGGGATGAGATATCTAAAAGCCCATATTGAAAAACCTTTCCAAGTTTTCAGGTAACCTTCCCAAATAACAAAAAAAAAAAAAAAAAGCTGACCGATATTGAGAATCAAAAAGGTCAAAATTGTAGAAATCATAGCTTCTGTGATTCCAAACTTATACTTTACAGTAAGAGGCCAAGAAAGAAGCACGTGGAGAGTGAGTAAATAAGGCAACTAAATAAGCAATTATTAGGTTCTTGCTCTGCGCTTGAAGGAACATTTGGCAAGTAAATGATAAAATGAAAGAAAACAGAACAGGAATTAACCAAAGAGAAATAGTTCCAACCACACTTGCAATCTCTGGATTTTGGTTGTGAACAAAAATAAAGGGAGAAAACAAAGAGTATAGCAAGATATATAAACCAGCATTCTAATAATTATTAACCAATTTGATATAACCATGGCACTCATTGCTCCAGGAATTCCCCAATTTAATATGCTCACGAAAATCCATGACAACAACACATGAATAGCGAACGAAGCCGCAAAGAGCCATCCCACTACACGATTCTTAAGCTGAGCTTGCAAGAATTTTTGTATTTAAATTGCAAAGCAAAAGAAATAAAGAATTGGAATGAACCAAAGTGATATGTATCCAACAATTTCAGATGCTTCTTCTTCTTGACCCATTAGTTTAAAGATTTGAGCAAGATTGATGCAAGAATTTTTATTTGTTATCCATGATCTTTGTAAATATATTCCCATCATATGATGTTGTCTTGCTCCAAATGTTTGCCCACATAAAGTTTTCAATGCACTGGCCATGCCCAATAAGATACCATTAGAGAACCTTAAAAGAACAGTGAAGGCAATAGAATAGGCAGCGAGTTCAGTCGAGCCAATATGTCTAGAGCTCCGCCAGAGATGCACCACTGTCATCGAAGTATAGATCGAGGCACCGGGAGTTCACTGCCGACAGTCACGTGCCAGAAGGAGCGGCGATCTGGCTGAAAATTGCGTCGGAAGGCGCTGGAGACCCACATCCGATCTGCTTGCTGCCGGCGATTGAGGAGGTCCGATGGATGAAGGTTCGCTCCATGCTCACCGTACCAATGATAATATTCTCGAAATTTTCGTAATTTGTTACCTGTAAAAAAGAATAAAGGAACTGTTGAAATTTACAAATATTCCGACGGTCAAATCAGTGCCTTGACTAAAATATGAAAAGTATAATATAATTGAGAAAAAGATTCTGCCTCCAAAAAATACCTGAATTCCTGCTATTTATAGGGTAAATAATCAGTGTTGGAATATAAATGAGATTATAAATAGAATATGACTCATAAATTCTTAATTTGCGATTAATTCATGGTAGAATTCTATATTAAATTAAATTAGCTTTGTTATTGGATACAAACATTAAAATATTATAATAATAAGTCAATATATATGATTAGATAAGCATATCAACAATACGTTATGAGTTATTAAATTACTTTTAAATTTAACAATGCATACAAAGTAATGCACTAAATTAACGCTCAAACCAATAATTATATGTGCATATTATTTAAAACAATAATAACAAATATGCATATTCTTTGAAAATAAGCCCACTAACTTTATTCTTTATTAGTTAGCTCAAAATTATTGCAAAAAAGAAAAAGCAAGCTAAAAATTGATAACCATCATTTTCAAATGGAAAGATTTGTTGAGAAATCCTTCAAATGACATCTTTACTTTTATTTGTTGCACTGTAATTTCAAAGAGAGGGCCATCAATATCTTATAGAATATATGCATGAATATTGTATTATACAGCTCTCAAATTTTATATATTAAATCGGGTTTGTATTTAACATATTAATTATCCATTTTGGTTAGCTTAGCCCCCCACCCATACCCTTAAACTGATTTTTTTTTAAACAAAAGAAAACGATAATTGGAATAATTAATTAATTGTGTTTAAAATCTAATTCAACATCGATATGTAATGGGAGAGAGTTTCTCTTGGTAACAATAATTTAAAATTAAAAATATTCCATACAATTTATACATTACAAATATATATATATATATATATATATATATATATATATATTATTAATGTATTATTATTATTATTATTATTATTATTATATATATATATATATATATATATATATATATATATATATATTATTAATGTATTATTATTATATATATATATATATATATATATATATATATATATATATATATATATTTGTAATGTATAAATTGTATGGAATATTTATAAATATTTATATTTTAATTGTATAAAATATTTATATTTAAATTATATGAAATATTTTTAATTTTAAATTATTAAATTTTATAAAATATTTTTAATTTGGATCAAAAATGTCCATCAAATTAATTTTTTTTATTAAAATTAAATTTTTTTTTACGGGGGACGGGGATCCCTGCGGGGAACGGGGATCCCCGCGGGGGCGGGGACGGGGGGGATTTTCCCCCGCGTCCCTAGCGGGGGCGGGGACGGGGGGGGGATTTTCCCCCGCGTCCCTAGCGGGGGCGGGGACGGGGAATCCCCGCCCCTACGCGGGGCGGGGACGGGGGAGCCACTCCCCGCCCCGTGAGCATCCCTACTTCAATCTATCTACTAACGGCAGCCCCTTTATTTTTTCATCTTTCTTTTTTCTAAAATTTAATTATTGTTTTTTTTTGTGTATTTTTTTTTATTTTTTTAAGTCTATAATAATTTTGGATTGGAATTTTTTGTGTTCTTGTTTTAATGAACTCAAATATAAAATTTTAATTTTAAATTTGGTTTTTATATTTGTCCATAACTTATTTGTGTTTTTATATATCTGATTCGTTTAGCTAGTATTGAATATAATTTAAATTTTGATTATGCAAGTTTTTTCTCTAAATGTAGAGATTGTTGTCTTCTTTATGAAAATTTTCATCTTTCTTAAATGGAAAGTGTGGAAAATGGTTTTACACTTTTCTGAATTTCTTATTGAAAATTAAATCGCCTGCAACATATTATTATTATTTATTATTTTTATCGAAAAAATTCAAAAATATATTTTAACTTCATTAATTTCATACATTTTTTATACTAATAATTTTATTTGTATTTTTTAAATATATTTTTTATTTTATTAATGAAAGTTAAATTTATATTAAAAAAATAAAAGAATCCCATATGACAAATTTTTAATACAAAGAAATATTCTAAAATGTGATAGTTTAGAAACCTCAAAAAATATATATTTTTTAAATAAGTTTTCCATTTTACTCGAATTTCGAAAAGAAGAACATCCTGGCAGACGTGAGGCTAAGCTTTTTAAATCCTTGAGAAAACAATGCAAACCCAAAAGGTAAATTATTCTTTTAAAACAAAAATTTAGTCTTAATTGCTTCAAAAAATTTCTTGAATATACCAAATTTCTATTTCTAATTATGAATCCACTAAAAACTAATTGTTGTTAGCATGATTCATTGATCAAATCATACTTCCACGCAATATGTTATTCTCATATTCTCAATAATTTGATATGAACACATTGTTTAAAAAAAAAATCTAGTATTTTCAAGTCTTCAAATTAAAAAAAAAAAATTGTTTTTTTAGTGACGAAAAAATCTGACGCTAAAGGGCTAAAACCTGTCGCTAATACTAAGATACTAGTATTTTCATGAATGAGAGTTAAGCAAAAGGGCACAAGAAGATATACCAATCTTGATTTTGAAAAGCCAATTATATATAAGAGCAATCTGTCCCAATCTCTAATACTACTATAAATATGAACAACTCTTTTTGATGTTGGCAAAGAGATGGTACCTGCACAAGGGGCTAAAGGCCAACCTAATAGTTGATCATAAAAATCCAAGAAAAATGCACTAGACATGAATGGACTACGAGGGTACATTGAAGTGGAAGAGCCAAGATATGACGAAGGCAAATACCATACAAGCAAGCAAGAAATTAAGGAATCTGTGGCCTTGCCAAAAGTTTCTGGTCTCTGCTGTGTGAATTGATGATGGTGGTGCTGTTACTACTGCAGCTTCATTCACCTCACTCCATTGCTCTACCAACTCTGCCTCGTTCGGACCAGCTACGTTCCGTGCCACTGATCCACAAATTTCACAGGTTCTGCAATTACACAAAGAAAATTACCTCCTTACAATCAATACAAGCAAAGAAATCTGAAGTACAATGTTTCATATGTTAATACTTGGAGTAATGCCCCTTTTCTATATATTAATTTCATGATCTCTCCTATCTTTTAAAAATTCGAACAACTTTTGATTTTGTCAACAAACCATCTTTCACAAAATAAATGTTGGAACTTGGAAGACTAAATCTGAATTGATAGACTTCAAGAGCTTAGTAGACAAAACTCAATGCGGTTTTTAGGGGCAAAGTAATCTTTTCCATCAAAAGTGAAGTGATCATTTTCCATAGTTTGTTAAGGTTCACGCATGCTTTGCCAGTAAAAAGAAAAGACAAATGATATTTGATGATCAAGGCAATCTAAAACAGATGATGTATAGTTACTTGAGCATGCAAGTCCATGTTCGCTTTTGAATACTGATACTATGACTTTACAAGGGTGTAAGTCTCTGAAAACTTTGACTTCAAAATATAGATACCAACTCATAATACGAAACCGAACAGTGCACAAATTGCTCTCAGATTATCAGGTGCAAAGATTTACATTTGTTAAAAGGTGGAAAATAAGTAGGCACTCTGAACTAATTGTGCTTAAAGCACATTCAGGCCATTTTGATTTGCTAGTGAGCTCCCTATACTTTTTTTTTTCAAATGAATAGACACCTAATTTTTCGGTATACCAATAAACTAGAACTTGCAATTTTCTCATACGTAGGTATTAGCTATACACATTAAAACAATTATTTAAGTGTAAGAAAATTTTGAGTACAGATGCTTAGTAATAGCAAAAATACATAACAAGTGTCAATGCGGTCCGAAAATAAAGTATAGCAGGCGCACTGGCGAATTATAATAAGTAGGTTGAATATGATTTATGCCTAAAAATGAAATTAAAAAAGTAAAGTGTGAAAGAAAGAAGCACAATATCAAAGTGATGGGCCGACAGCATGGAAGAATACGGAAGAAAATGAATGGGAGCAACCTTAAACAGGATATCTTCCAGGGTGGTGAAAATCAAATGTATAAATTAACAAACAATGAATTTAATTGGGCAAAATCCAATCATCTACCCTCAACACTCACATAATATGGCAGTAAGTCCTGCGCAGGAATTCATATTCTATTGCTTATATCAAAAAGTTCTAAAATAGTTTCTGCTAAAAACCAAGTTCCCAAGGCAACTAGCCAGTGGGGTGAACACTTGAGGATTAACTTAACTTCTGTTTCTGCCTTTGAAATCAATATCATGCTTTCACTCCAATTACACATGATGTCTAGAGGACATTTTCAGCATCATGGGTAAAGTTCAATCTTAAATTCCCAAATTGCATGGGGTGAGCCAGCAATAAAATGCCACGTACGAATTGTAAAAACTACTTTTCTATATGGCATTCTATCATTTGTTCAATCCATTAATAGAAATCACAAACTGAGTCTAAGCAAGTATTGTTCGACAGGTGAAAACTCATTCCCCATACATTCTACTAAAGGCTTTTGAATCCACAAACTAATTGACCTAGTCAAAAACTTGAATAAATTCTAATCATGCAAAGACATCAAACAAAACATACCAAAAAGGAGCTGAAACAGATAGTCAATAAGCACGTAATACGATTATGAGTCAAAAAATAAACTCCAAAAATGCAAAGATATGTCCCTCTAGTGCCATAATGGATGTGCTGAAATAAAATACAGAAAAATGCCAGATTACAGTCAAGGTTGGGTAAAGTCATTAAAGGAACAATATTTCCAAATGAACAAAAAGGGGAAAAACCAAAAAGAGATTTAAAGCCAAGATTAAGTAATCATATATATGTACTTGCAGTATGCTATTATGTAGGTCATCATGTAAATATATTAATTAAAACATTGTTGCTTCAAGAAATAATTATAATGTAAACTTGAAATGCAAATAATTTCCCAAACTACATGTCAGCTAACAATAACAATTACTATAAAGAAAAAAGAGCAGTCTCTGTTGTTCTTATGTTTGACATATTAGGACTAAAAAAAATACTGGTGAGAATTTTCAAACAGATATGGCCTCCTAGACTCTGGCCACATGTTAAAGTACAAAAATATCTAAGTATTCTCACTTCATCTGAATATATTTTTAAAATACCAGCGCCACTAACATATAAAAAATACCCATAAACAGAAAGCGAAAGTGTAAATGAAAAAAATCTACAATAAATATCAAGAATACGAGCAAGTGTCAAATATTTTACTCTGTTAAAGTTATATCTTTTTAATTATCAACCCCCACAATTGAGTACTAGAGAGAAAATGTAATGGTGAAAGAGAAAAGAGTTGTATTTGTTTGGAAAAATTAATTAGAAGAAAGAAAATAAATGAAGGAATATTTACTTAATTGGAAATACTAGTGGGACTTCATATGGTTTCATCTCTTGCTTTTATTTTATGTCTTGTTCTCTTAATCTGGTGGAAAAGCTGCTTTTGCATATTTTACTCTATAAAGGGGAGTTTGATTTATTCTAAAATAAGTTTCCATTAACTACAGAGAGAGAAACTAGTCCCCATTCACATGTTTCATACAAAAAATGTCATTGTTGCCAATATCTCACCAAATATTGCTCCACAATTTAATGCTAAACAAAGTATATCTTCAAAGCAAAGTCCAAAAACAGCTTTAGACAAGAAAAAACAAAAAACCAACCTCATAAACCACAATTCCTCTTAGACAGATAACAAATTGCTACAGAAAACAAATGGTTTTTTTCTTTTCTGCAGTACCAGCCAATCCAACTCATCTGAGATGAAATTGCTTAATGAAATTTAATGCAGAGAACATCTGCTAAGTCTAAGAGGCTTAATTTGGTTCAAATGATATATGCGTAAGACAAGTATTGCCAGATTAATACTTTGCAATCAATTCTACAAACTAAAAGCATGAAGTGAACCAAATGCTAAGAATCACAAGATATATGTTAAAAAGATCACAACTTTTTTTTTCCTTCCCATTTGGGTGCTTACTTGTTTCCTTTAATCTTGAACCAGGCTTCTGCACAGTGCTTATGAGCAGCAGCCAAATCATCTTTGCAAGAACAACCCAACTCAATAGGCAAACCAGAATCCTGATTCCCAGCATCCAAGTTCAGATGACAAATCCTGCAATCTTTCTCAACCTTTGATAAATGTACCTTAGTCTCAGGAACTCCACATTCCAGATCCACCTCAGACGCAGAGGATCTGCTCTCCTTTACAATCTCATTGCTACAGCCCGACTCACTTGAAGACCTTCTTTGCTCTTCATCATCTGACTGATGGTGGTGACTACTACCCTCCACATCATTATCATCATCAATAGCAACAACATGAGGCTTTTGTAAAGGTTCCATTTTTAAGACCCAGATGGTGAATCTTCTTCATATAATAGCTTTGTAAATAAAAAATCATAAACACCCACCAAAGGAAGCAGCTTTATATAAGCTCTCACGCCCTCTGGTGAGTAAGTAGAGAACAGTATGCATTCATTAGACTTTTTTTGCTTGATACTCCACAGTGGGAGCTGCTCTCTCTCTCTAGTGTATGTCAGTTCTGAGCAGAACTTGTTGAAGAGAGGGAGAGGGAAAACTCAACGGAAAAAATACAGAGAGTAGGAGAAATCAGAAATGATGATTATAGTTGTTTCATATCTTTTTCTTGGAGTGAAAGCTCTGCCCTTCAGTAATTAGTACTTAGTAAATGTTAATTGGGTCAATGCTCCTAAAAAGAAGATGGGCTGCTAACATGATTGAGAGAGAGAGATAATTGCTAAAAAAGTGAAGAATTGGGGGATGATCTGATATTGAAGTGACCTATTAAAACTGTTATTTTTCCTTAGACAGCAAAGGATAATCTGAGTGCCAAAAGCAGATTTTAATTTGTCTTCTTTAGATCTTTATTTATTATGGGCGGTTGATATCTATTCCCCATTACTTTTGATGAGGTGATTCCACTTTTCAAGCTCTACAAGAACAGCATTGCCCTTCCTCTAATAGATATCAACTATGCAAAAGGGTACAAAGGACTTTTGAATAATATTGTGTTTTGTAAAATTTGCTTGGTAGTTGCTTCTACCCTTTATGAAAAGGAGTGTGTAGCAGATAAGCAGCAGGTTCATGATTGAGCATGATAGCTTAGCTTTAGATTTTACCTTGTGTAATTAGGTATTGGCTTAAGTTAAACCCTTTGGTCAAAGTTATAATCTTGAGATCGACAGTGTACCAGGTGATAGAGGAGCAGCCCTTCCTTTCTATATTTTAAGCAACAAGGAGGGGAAAGATCATTGCTAGATGTGGATACATCCCGCCCACCCAAAATTTGTAGATTAATGTGAGAAAAAGGAAAAATGTACTGTATCTAACCATGTTTGAGTATTTAAATGTGGTTTTAAGTTTAATTTTTATTTCAAACATTAAATGTACGGAGTTAAAAAATATATATATTCTTCAATTCTAAATCTAACACTATCCAATTTTAAATTAATTAATTTTATATACTTAAAAGAAATTTGGTGGATATCAAAAGACCGTAGACTAAAAAATAAATATATTATTTTGTACTATGTTCTTGTCTTGAGTTTCTATTTTGCCACTCCAATTATTGTTGGAACTAAAATGCATTTATATGTGTTGACAAAAAGGATAAAGTAATCTATGGATACAATCTAGCCACACAAATTTTGTAAATTACAGTAAAATAAAAGAAAAATGTATTATTTTGTGATCAATATTTATTTTAAGTCTCTATTTTTGTCTCTTATGATGTTTTAGAGCTAAAAGGCTTTTATAAGTGTTGAAAAGATTACTAGAATAGAAATATTTTAGCACTATTTTTAAGCATTATTAAGGTATTTTTACACTCTATTCAACAAATACAAAAGTATTTTTGCACAATTTTTAATAATCATATAGAAAATTTTATCTAAAAATTACATTAAAAATCAATAGGGTTTTGAGACAAATATCAAAGGCAAAACAGTACGTTTTAACGTAAAATAAAGAAAGTAAAAAATGGGAGTGGATTTCTCCGGTTGTGTTCTTTTTCAGTGTACAACTCACACCTCTGAAAATTTACTTCATCGTTTGTAAGCTGGCTTACCATTACCATGTACACTACCAAAATGCCCATTCCTTGCATGGGTTACTAATAAATTATTTGATGTATTCAACTTTAACTTCATTTATTTCTTATTATATTTTTGCATGGTTGTTAATGATTATTCCATGCCTATACATTTTTTTTTATATATATATTTAAGTAACTTCATTTAAAAATAAAGGTATCATGAGGAAAATAAAAATAAATAAATATCGATTTGTCTTGCTAGTATATATTTTTTCTACGTAGTTAATTAGTACGGTCAAAGAAATTTCAAGTTTTCTGAATATCATATAAAAATTCTCAAGGATCAAAAGAGAATATGTACCATCCAATGAAAAAATGGTTATATGATACAGTGGATAATTACATGTGGTGAGTGTATATCTACACTTTCTAATTACACATGCATTTGATCATATTATAATGCTCACACACCAAAATACTATTCGCAAAAAAAATCAGAAAAAAATTGAGAAATTAAAAATTATGTATAATTTAATAAGAATTTATCTAGCAAGATAGTGAAGTCTCCGTTTCAGATATGTAGTAAACTCGCATAAGAACGAAAAGAAGGGGCCCTAGAATAGCCATTATGAACAAATTTCATTGCTTAAATGAATCAATTCTGAATACATTTTTCAGAAGGCAGTTTGTATTAAACAAAATGGCATCATCTATTTGCCAATGGATAAGCAGCCTCATCACTAAATCATATTTTTTAACTTCTATGGTAAATAAAATATTGGTAACAACATAAGAAATTGATTCTATACTATATTCTTGAAAAAGTAATATAAGAGAACGAAACTGCTTTAAGTTTAGCTCAAGCTTTGCACTTCAGCTCGCATTGCAAAAGCTTGTGCAGGCATCTGGGTTGATAAACTATCCGTCATCATGCCCATCAATTTGTTTGTTCCATCGTCGAAAGGCATGTGGCTGTTTCTTAAATTCTGTTCTGACATTCCCGTTTGTGAGCCAACAGCAGCGCCTTGAGGCATTCTGTAGCACGCAGAGTTGCCTTGTATTCCGCTGCTATTTTTCTCAAGGCCACTCTTGATCCATGCAATGTTGTTCAAATCTGTAGCAATTGCGATTAATTCTTGGCTCGAGAAAGAAGGAAGTTCCTCATATTCAACAAACTCAGGCCCTAGCAATGAGCTTTGAGGCTGGCCGCCACTTGGTGTCCCACAACAACCATAACCACATTGCAAAGGAACCATAGGATCAACATTAACATCTTCAAGGAATTTACAGGCTCCAAATTGTGTTTTTGAAACCTGAACCAAAGGACCTTGCATAGGAACTGTTCTTGACAATCCAGAGTAAATTTTTGGGCCATTAGGAGGATTATAAACACTGAATGCACTAACACGTGCCTTAGGACGAGAAAGAGTGGGATCGACCGCAGCTTCAGGAGCAGACTGGACTAAATTTGTTTGAGGAACCTTGTCTATTTGAGCTTTGTCTTCTTGCTGGCTAGGTTGGTCATCCATCATGAAATCCCTTCTTTCTGAGGGCTTAAATGAAGTGATATCACCAACTGATAGAGTCTCTTCAGATGATGCCTTCGTCTTTTCATGGCTAGTGTCATCCATTACATCAATTGGTCCTGGTCTAAACCTTCCTTGGTCCATGCATCTGCGCCTCAGAGTAGAATTCCAGTGGTTCTTGATAGCATTATCTGTTCTACCTGGCAGGAGTCTTGCAATTGCAGCCCATTTGTTTCCATGAATTGCATGAGCTGAAATTATAATTCGATCCTCCTCATCTACAAGAATTAATCACATGGATAATTATACTAGAGTTTCACCAAATAATAATAATAATAATAATAATAATAGTAATAATAATAATTTTGCAAAGTTAGACGACACTTAAATAGAATACAAGAGCAAAACCTTTCACAGAGTGTTTACTAAACACATAGAGTGCATTATGAGTAAAAAGGTTTAATGCGAGGGACATGTGGAAGAAATTCAGTCATTCAAGTTCCACCAATTTCACATAACTAACACTCCAGATAATCTTGGCAATGAAGTTGTCAAAACTTCAAACTGCGACTTCTGAGAGCGATTGAATGGTGTACTGATAAGTGCTATCAAATTAGACATAATAACAGCCTCCAAAATTCCTTTTCTTTTTTTCTCTTTTTAATTTGTTCAACCGGACAGCAAGTATAAGATTCGACATGAATAAACAATGTCAAACACAGTGCTAATAGCAGGAAGAGAAAGAAGGAATTTGCAATGATAAACCTGACAAGAAAAGATCAAACCCCTTCACATCTTTTAATAGAAAGCAAAATAGAAACTCTAAGGCTACTTTTTTACAGTTGTAAGAGTCCAGATGCTTTTAGGTTTTTTGCCTCCTCTCTTTTGGTGCCCATTTATTTGGATTCTCCTTTGTTGATTGCCCCAAAAAACTACCGACTCCAGTATTACCTCCACTGAAGCAACAGCAGAAATTTACTAGTGAGCAACCTCAAGCACTTTGTTTCTTCCTTCTATTTCTCATTGTTCATGAAAAACAAAGAACACTGACTAGCAAATTCATTCAGTAACCTCTCAACTAAATGATAGTTTAATGTGAGAAAAAAAAAGTACGAGAATGAAAAGACTTACCTACCTCATTTGTTGTTACAAGCTGATGGCAATGACCTAAAAATTGCTATACAACTGCCACTACGCATTTCTATATATGTATTTGGAATTCTAAGATTTGAAAACCTTCCCAATTTCAAATGCTAAGGTCTGCAAACATACATGCATGAACATCATTCTTGATGCATTGCAACATGTGTATGCACAAATAGATATTCTAGCAATACATTGTGTGATCACTATCCCCAAAAAGGTCTTCTATGTTGCATCCTTCACAAGCAAAATGAGAAGGATTTCTTATGGTTAGATGTTATATAACTATAGTTTGCTAGTTATGACTTGCTAGTGTAAAGTTGGTACTATCTCGATCTACATTTTGTGCCAATTATGGACCAAAAGTAAGCCATTATCCGTATAAGTTTAGCATCACTAATGTCATAGTGCAAAGCCATAACTGAAAAATCATGTCAAATAAATCAGCAAATATTTAATGAGTCAAGGTAGCAAGAAGCGAAAAATTGACTGATGATATCAAAATTGTCGCCATATGATGTTGCAAATATCAAGCTTTCCAGATAAGGCATTGGTGAGCTCAACTTTGAGAGCAACTAACATAGAAAATTAGTGAGAGTTGAAGCTTAAAAGGAAAAAAGGCGATAAGAATAGCAACATTGAAGGGGAAAAAAGCTACACCAAATACTGACGAACAAGATAAAAACACTTTTCTTATGTACAGCGAGAATGCATAACATCAAATAAGTGAAGAATATAGCACATTAGAGTTGCAATGGAAATTCAAACAATTTACAAAAGTTCAATGCTTGGACACCTTCCTTCAATTGAATGCACCATTTGCGTAAGATATGTCCACATGTAAAAGCTTTGAAAAAGAGTGCAGTAACAGCATAGCTAAAGAAATCTGCCATTTTAAGGTTCCTATTTTACAGCAAATTTAAACACAGCAGAAGAATATGTAACTGCCTCTTCTTAACAGCGTACTCTGGCATCTACTTGAATCGCATGGGGCTAAACAATGAAGTAGTGGAACAAACATGAGCAGTTTCTCCTTCAGAATGATCCAAGCTCCCTAAACCCATCATTACCTTATTCTGTTCTCTTTTTCAAGACCCAACTCACTTTCAAAACCACAAATTACCTAGATATAATCCATCTCTAATTGATGAAATACATAAATGAGAACTGTGCTGATAACCCTGCCAAGAACCTACTTATGCTTGTGTAGAACAATGGCATCAAGAAATTAGTGAACTCCAAGAGAGAAATTATTAAAATTGGTGCTTCTCAGAGATAAGGATTGCGTAAAACGTGTTTTGATGCAACTCAGTCATTGCATATGCTACCATTTAAGCCTTTTGCCGAACTGCAGCCATGGCATATTTGAATTTAACTTCAAGCTTGGTGTGATTCAGAGTGCTGCTATTGCTTTTAGTTAGTTCTCGACCTACATATATACAAATACGAACAAACTAAAACTTGCATACAATCCAAGGAAATTTTCCCCTGCAAAACTACTTGTGAGCAGAGCAAGAACTAAGCAATAACTATTAACTAATAGTCCACAATTTTTCATCGCCACTAGCATCTATGAATATCACGTCCAAGCCTAATTCTTTTACATGATCAATATATAAAAAAGCATGAAACATTAAACACCAATGTGCCTCCAAAAGTAAACGACTTTATCACCTCAGACCAATATAAATATTTTCAGGGTCCTGAACCAAGAATTTTCCTTCTACTAGTGCCACTTTCTATTGCCAAGAGAATACTTGAATGCACATGGTTCAAGCTTGTGCTTACAGAAACAGAGGAACTCCATCAAACAACTCAATAGTTGGTGAATGATCAATGCCAAGAAAGTAATTATTTTTATCCCCCTCTTAGATACTATCACTATCACTACAAGCTATGGTGCATACACATTCATCCAATCCATTGCCAGATCATGAACCAATAATAACAGCTCATTCATTCCAGTCATCTAAAACTTATAATTATAAAACTAAAAGAATTCTACATTCAAACAAAATCACAGACAAAATTAACGGAAAATAAGTATAAAAATAACAGTTAATTGAGTAACGGAAAAGAACAAAGCTAGTACAGAAGCTCCAATCGTTCATAGCAAACAGAACAAAATCTGGCCCGAACATGCATCTGAAAAACCAAAGCACAACAACAACAATGTACTGACCTCAATCAGTTAATTAAACCAGAATCCAGAGCCACCAGATCAACCCCATGAAACCCTCCAAAATCCATGAACCCCAGTGAAAGAAAAAAAAAAAAAGAAAAACAACCCAGATACGAAAACCGAAAAAGAATTCAACGCACCAGTAAAAGGCTTGCGCTTTAGACAAGGGTCGAGCTGGTTACACCATCTTAGCCTACAAGATTTCCCAGACCGACCAGGAATTCCACGGGCGATCAAGCTCCAATTCCTCGCACCAAACTTACTCACAAGTTGAGTCAAGACAGCGTCTTCCTCCGGCGACCATGGTCCCTTCACTCTACTACTGGCACCGCCACCGCCTCCAGACCCACTAGCGCCACCGAGTTCCGCGGACTCAGCTCCAGCGCCACCGACTTCGGAGTCACAGGCAGTCGGTGAATCGGTCTTCTCTTCTTCGGTTATTATCATTGCATCATCAATATCATCAGTTGGGTTTTGCATTTTCAAGAGTTTCTATTGAAATATTGTATTGTACCTACCTGCCTAACTGCAACTGGGCACAGTGGAGAACAAAATGGTTTTATTGGGGCTAATGTTTCGGATTCTTTTTTTCCCGTTTTACACGACGGTTTTTTTCAAATCCCCAGCTTGTCCCCTCTAAACGACGTCGTTTGTTGTTCTGTTCAAAGTCTTTGTTATGACTGTGGTTGACTTGGATTGGCTTTTAGATTTTGGGTTGGATGTGGGACCAGGAGGGACGTGATTAAGTTACTGTTTTAGCCCTGGTGTTTGGATCAATTTTCTTGGGTGAAAGTGTAAATGCCAGAAAGTTTTTGTGTAATTTAGAATGTGAGTGCATTCTGTTATGGTAGGCCATTGAAACCGCCCAAGACTTTTGAAACTTTGCGAAATTTATTGGAATCATAATTTATATGACGGATTTACCCTTCTGTTAAGGTAGAGAGGGATGGGAAACAGAAACTCCACCTAAACTCTAAAGATTAAGATGAAATGGAATGTCCATTGGCCCAATGGTTCTCTCCATTTTGGGCTTTTGGTTTAGGCATCAGAATATTTTGAAGGTCTTAATGTTGTTACTTCTTTTATTTTTTTTTTATTTTTTTTAAATAATGGTTATGTATTGAAAATATAGGTATTGTCCCAAAATATAACAATATATATATATATATATAGGTGGTAAATTTCCGGATTGAATTATGGCGTGTTGGGTTATACTTAAATCAAATTATAAAAAGATTAAGTTAGATCATGATTTAAATTGATCATTATTAAATGAGTCATTATTAAACCGATCATAAATGAATTAATTTATAAATGGACCAGTTATAAGAGAGTCAAAATTTATGATATTATTTTTTTTTTATTTTTTTAAATTTTTTATTAAAGATAAAAGATTATGAATTTATAACATATAAAAGCAATTTTATAATAATTATTTTTATATTCACATTATAAAAAATATTATGAAATTACAAGGAAAAATGAGTCACAAATATATAACAAACGGATATAGTCATACGAGTCACATAATACGTTGGATTGGATTAAGTCACTTTGCGAGTCACACGGTCAAGTCATTGATAGATTGGATTTAACTTTGATATATTTCTTTGGATGGATGTATCATATTCCATGGATCGGATTAAAATTTGCCACTCTAATTAAAATTTTCTTTGCAATTTTTCTTATTTATTTAGATTAGCACTCCTTTCCCTCAAATAAGAAGGCATTAATTGAATTCTCAATATTAACGGTACATCAAAATAGCTATTTGAATATGATAATGCTTTAAGTCACTTGAACTTTTGTGTTATATTGAAAAAGTCAAGCCATTAATTTTAGAGGTAAAATATAAAATCACCATTTTTGAACTCAATTTTTTTGAGAAGCCAAGAATAGTGAATATCTAACTCATAAATTATAAGTTATAATAGACAATTAAATCTCATCAAGAATAATGGGTAAATATAAAAATATTTAATTTCGTAAAAAAGATAAAAATATTTAATAGTGGGAATTTACATTTGAATTTTAAATATGATATAATTCTGCTTATCATTTCCCCTAACATTTACATGACTCCTCTACCTAACAAGGGCTAGCCCAATAACAACTCTTTTGAAAGGTTATACTTCCAATTTCCAATTTGAAAGTTGGGCCAAGCTTTTTGGTAAATCACTTGCATGGAGAACCCATGCCCAGTTAGAAATAGTACTACTTGCTTTAGCCAACTAATAAATCTTAACCCAAAGCCAATTAATTAATTAAAATTATTGTAAATATTATTTTAATTATTATTTTTTATTTTGATTTATTTATCATATATTTTACATTATATTATATTAGTGTCAATAATAAATTAAATCGGTTTCTTTTTTTTTTTTATTTTTTTTTGAAATGACAGACTACTGATATTATTAATCATTAGCTAAAATCACAGAAATAGGAGGAGGAATACCATCCCACTCCTTAAACAAAACATCAGGAGCAGTGGCTTTAGCAAGCTCATGAGTCACTACATTCACCCTTCTACTAATCCAAGCTAGAGAGACATTAGATTTAGCTTTTAATAACATTTTGCAATCTTCAACCACATTGCCTTCAACAGAGTAATCTTGATCCTGAACTGAGATAGCAAGCTTGACTTGTTGGGCATCTGTCTTTATAATTCATGGGCCATGGAAACGAGGACGAGCAAATTGCAGAGCTTTCCGAATCGCCAGCAATTCTGCGAAAAAGGAGACCAGCATCTCTCAATCCACCCCGAAACAGCAGCTAACAAACCACCATCATCATTCTGCACCACAAAAGCAAAACCAGCACCCACCACATTCGAAGAGAAGGACGCATCAACGTTGCATTTCCAAACGCCTAAGGGAGGACATCTCCAAACATCAACCGAAGCAAAAGAAAAAGAAGAAATCTGAGTGATGACAATATTGTGAGAATCCATGGCCTTTCTCCAATCGCCCAAGAAGTCCCGAGCATAAGAAACAGTAAGAGGATTGGGCAAACTTTTACCTTGCCAAAAGAATAAATTCCGTTCATACCAAAGCCGCCACAACAGGCACAAGATCTCAACAATCTTCTTTTGTTTCTTATCCCATTTGTCAATTTTTTGTATTCTGAAATGTTTTAGTTACGTTACCATTAATATAAATTTTTCACTTGGACCAATAAACATTAGCATATAATATTGATTTATTTGCATATAAATAATTTAATATGATTTTAGTTACTGTGAATTATAATGCATGATTATATTGTTTAACTGATTTTTATTTATCTTTCACCATATTCCTTTTAATACTTATCAAATACATTTGTTGGAATCCTTTAGCTCCCAGACTTCTAATTAAGATTAAATTTGAGCAACTCAAGCATAAACCAATTAGTGGCAATCAATTCCCTGTGTGGACGTATGACCAATTTCCAGGTGGTTGAGATGTGCCATTAGAGTCACGCGGCCATAGTTCGATTTTTTACCCAGACATTTGTCCAATTTTTTAAAGTTTTCATTCAATACGTTAGCAATTTACAAAAATAATGGAAATAGATAATGCAAATAAGTGTGCAAAGTCCAATAGAGCAATTTTAGATCTCATTTACTTTTATTTTGCTATATTGTTCTCTTCACTTTTTAATAGATGAATAAGCTAAAAGAATTCACCACCTTATGCAAAATGTGGTCCGATGACAATAAAGTCTAGAACACCATATGATAGAGAGAAAACCTACAATAAGATAATTTTAAATCTCATCTACTCTGTCTGTTCTGCCATACTGTACTTCTCACTTTTTAACTATCGAATGAGCTAAAAGAGTTAACCACTTTATAAAAAAAAAATGTTAACAAATGGCTGTAAAGTGTGGAGCACTATATGGTGAGGAAGACGACCATAGGTGTTCTCCAAGAAATATTATATAAGGAAAAAAAATGTAAAAAGTAGCATGTATTTAACCTCCATTGTCTAGTTAAAATTCTAAATAAGCTTTCTTCAAAAATTGAGTTCAGGCCATTTTGATTCCAAGAACTTGGCTTAGCCTCATCCTTCTCAAGACTTACTATATGCTACATGTTTTATTTTACAACTAATTTTTCAAACTCATTAGAATTCGAAATTCAATTTTACAGCTTTAACACAAAGAAAACCAAGATTCTTAAATTAAGACCTATTAGGGGCACACATTCCTTTTTTACTATACAGTAGACTACTCATTCGAATTAGCTAAAACCTTGAATTCTAAGACCTTTTACTTCGTCAGTCATTTATAAATATTATTAGTAAAAATTGAATCCGAACTTTTAAGGCTTTTAAATCTGAGTACTGACTATAAAATTAACTTTTAGTAGTTAAAAAAAATCTTGCTTTTTTGCACCCAATAAACTGAAGTGGAAATGCAAGAAATTAAAATCTTTCAGCTACAAATTTATTGGGGAGAAGTAATGGATAAAACTACCATAAATTAGGTGTCATAAGCTTTCTTTTTCACTTCTTTGTCCGTAAAATGTTATGGCTATATCTTAATTATCTGACCATTAGCTTGAATGCACAGACATGAAATGGTGGAAGTCGTTTTCATTTGAAAGAAAGAAATTACAAGTATGGAGTTAGACAAAAACTTTTCTCACTTTGATTAAGTTTGCTGAGTTGTTTTGCCCCACCATTTATGGAAGATGCTTATATTTCATTGTTTTCCTTAACTAATCTGTTTCAATAATTAGAATTCCTTTGACAACGTATTCATGCACATCATCAAATGAAAGATATGTTCAGGGTACGTATTAATTATTTTCACCTATATTTATATGTGTTTGAATCGTAGGGTTGATAAATTAATGCCATTCCATAAATGTGGGTCTGTTTCTTTTTTCACATAGATTAAACTAATTAGTTAATTTAGTTTTTTTTTGGTAAAAAGAAGGTGAGTAAAAAAACTCAGAAGAAAACAAAACTAACGCATATAAGATGTGTCAATAACATCATGATATAACCACATACTAATGCCATCAGATTGAGCTTCTAAAATATGGAATCCAGGAAAAAATTAATAAGCCAATTTTGATAGAAAGTCCATTGAGAAATATGGGTAAGCTAATTTAGTTTTTGTATGCAAAATTTTGCCCATATGCATGTTTCATAATATACCCCCAATTAATATGTATTTATTCATTTAAAAATGTTATATAAACCAAAATAATTAGTTGAATAGTTAAAAATATGAATAGTAAATAAGAAATTAAACAAAAAAAGGACATTATAAGTCACATATATTCGAGATATTCTAGTAAATAAGAAAAGAAAATATAAAAAAGAAAATTAATAAGGATGCTGTAGATTACAATTTACAAAACAATTAAACAAGGCATTATATTAGACAACTCATATGTTAACTATAATTTCGGAATAAATAAAAATGAAAAGTAAGTTTATATTTATAAACCGAAAGAATCTGACACCATGCTGAAAAACTCAAGATTAATTAATCATTCTCTGAAAACAAACTTTAATTTCCTATATATCTTATAAAATCAGGTTGAATTTCCCTATCTGCTTTTGAATTTCGAGAAATTCATCAAAATTATAAGTGATGTTATCAAGCCTTGTTTTGAAGAAAACAACGAGGGTGGTGAAAATTATTATAAGGAGTAATATATTTTTATAATTATACAATATAAGAAATATTTTTTATGTTTTCTAATTATAAAAATATAGTAATCCTTATAACTGCTTAAATAATTTTTATAGATAAATATTTGGGTGGCATAAAGTGGTTTGGTCTTGATAGGTTTGTTGGACCAATAGCATTGATGCGGAGCATATCGCGGTAGATTTTCTGTACCGAGTCAATTTGCAGAAAACTTGAAAACTTTGACAGATTATAACTTTTAACTCGGTTGAAGTTATAAGAGCCACAATATATTAAAATGAAATGATTTGTGCGATTTAAAGTCATTATAGGTGCTTCCGTAACCGCTCGTGACGGTGCAAAATTAAATCGTTTTGAGCTGTTTCGAACCTTTAATTTTAAAATTTTATTAAGGGATTTATTTGTAATTTTCGGTTTTATTTTATTTAGGGCTTGTTTAAAACCTATAAATAGGTTTATTTTGTTAACTTTGAAGTTAAGAATAATTCCAGATTGATTGATCGAATTTTTCAAAATTTCTATCTTTGTTATTTTCGTTGTGTCAAGAATCTCTACTTAAGGTACTTAAAACAGAATTAAACACCAAAAAAGTTATTCAAATTTGGCTGAAATTAACATTCCAATGATTAAGTCAGTTAACCAAAGTGATATATAGGATAGAGAGAGCAAGTAGAAAAATGCCGGATCAAGATGTCAAATATGTACTCTAAACCAACTACAGTAAACAATCACTATTATACAATATAATAGGGATAGAATGGGAAAATTTGAATATGATGTTATTCGATTTTTTCAAACTAAGATTTAAGGGATTCTATTTGGAGAACTCCGATCAATTTGATTGATCAATCTTGCTTTGTACCACTGTCGGGCTTCACATTATTTAGGCATTTCATGGATTTTTGTGGGTTCAGACCAAGATAATAATAGGTATTATCACTCACCATTTTACTTAACATATCCGTCACGTTTGATATTGCTTGACTAGTAACTCTAATATCATATCGAAAAAAATAGATTCATACCTAATTTAACTTTAAAAGTTAACTCGTGAGGTATACAAACCATTACAAGGAGCAACATATTTTTATACTATAACCAACGTACATGTTGAATAATTAACATCACCAATTATACCAAACCTAATACTTATTCTTATTAGAGAATACGAACAATATTTGTGTGGTTTTGAAAGTAGCTAGGAAAGATTAGGTTAGGTATTGAAGAATAAAATCACAAAAACAGCAAATAAAAAGATGCTGTATCTCATTCAAGTGGTCCAAAGCAGGCTACAGCTAAACTAATGTTCTCTTCCGCTCTCAAAATCATCCCCCCCCCCCCCCCCCCCCCCCCCCCTCTTTTGCTGAAACTTTTTATATCAAGAACAAACACATATTTTCTTAAAGACGAGAGAAAGATATAAAAAGCCAAACAGAAATAAAGAAGCTCATACTGCAGAATATAACTAAACAATAGAGAAAGCAGAATGATAACACATAAATAAATATCATGTGCTTTCTTTCTAACCGACCAAAGTTCATGGACCAAGTTCTTCCAGACTTCCTCTATACCCTAATTAAGAATTGAATAAAATAAATTGAAACTCAAATTAAAGGCAACCACACACCAAATTTTCCCAAATTTTCTTTTGCCTTAACATTGTTGATTTTAGGGTAAACAAAATTACTTTTGTTATATATATATATATATATATATATATATACACACACTAACAATGGATAAGGTCAAATTTGTCTCAAAGTAATGAAAATAGTGTAAATTATTTTTTAAAGATTTTTTTTTAAAAAAAAAGCTTTCTAAAGTATTAAAAATTGTCCATAATATTTATTTTCGCAAGAGCAAAATGAACTATTTCCAATATTTAAGGGTAAATATGAACCATTTTTATTAAAACAATGATAAATTTGTACCAAGTATCTATACTTTAATTAAGAGCAAATTTGATCATTATTCTTAATAACAATTATATTTTTTTTAGTATTTCCCTTTTTTCCAAGTCTTTTACTAACACTTTTCTTAAATTTTTGATGTGAAATTCTCATCAACAAGTCCAAGAAAGACGTGATGCTAACGTAATTATAAGAAAATTTTCATTTAGATAGAATTTAGTTTTGAATTTCCTAATAACTCGTCTTTTGTATAATTAAAATTAAAATTTTATCACCAAAATAAAGAAATACATACAACCAATATGGATTAATTCAAATAATTCGACACTTATTTTTTTTAATTAATATTTTTAATTCAAATTTTGTGAATGGCAAAAATTAATGCTAAAAGAATTTTATTTGCATGGTGAATGGATCTAACTCGAATAGAATAATACGAGTAATTATAAAAAAATAAAAAAGAATACATATATTTATTCAAGCAATATATATAAATATATACGCGCACATATATAGTAACAAAAATTAGATGCATCAAAGGTCCAATAATCACCTTTTGAAGGGGGAGCAAGAATGCCCCGCCAGTGTGTTCGTGATGGGTAAATGGGGGCTAAGAAATTTGTGGCTTCCAGTCTCTCTCTTTAACATGACTTGGATTTGCACATTCCTTTGTAAAGTGAAAGCCGCACCAGAGAGTTCCTGAGAATCAGTTTCTAGCCAAGAAGAATGTTTTTGTGGAAACTAAATGAGTTAGTACATAACTAAAGTGACAACGAAAGTATAGAAAAAGAGAAAATACATCAAGGCCCATGATAGCTCCTCTAGGAAACCCTTGTCTCAAACTTATAATTTCCATTTGAGTATTACAATTAGAGTTTAGTTTTTCTTTTTCCATACTTAATTTTTCTACCGTATACAAAATTAATTGAAATGACTAATTCGAATTCGCGTCAAACAGATTTACAAAAGGAAGCAGAGCACTCTTTTCTAATATCAAACTTCAAACTCGAGACATCTAATTAATGGAGAATGAATTTCAGCATCTCATCTCATCACTCATTTATATGCTTTCAAAAACAAACAAGCATACAAATTTCTTCATTCATAGGGCTTTTCCTCAACTTACATCCTCTATGAATATATAGCATCTAATTTTCTTCATTCAAAAGACCATCACAAGCCATAGCCAATGCTATAGAACGAAAACTATCTACTAACCATGGTATCAGATTCAACCTAGTCAATGAATCGATTAAAATATCATATATATTAGAGGTTCAATCAGAACCAAAGTAGATAATAAATTTTGAGTTTTTCACTTTGCTATTAAATTCCTATTTTGAATTGGGTTAGTTCGAGTCCAGTCTGACGAAGGAGCTAAAGGAGCTATAAAAACTCTCAACATTTCAGTAGTCTCGAAATAGGAAATACGTTAATCCGTTGGTTTTCTTGAGTTTAATATTTTATTTGAGGGGAAAAAAAATATTAAACCAATGATGGAGTAAAATTCTCTCGGCATTTAAATAAGCTAATAATAGAAAATTCTATAAACTGTTAATTTTCTTCATTTGCAAGATTTGAATTCAATACTTGATTTAAGAAAAATAATAATTTAACCACTCGAATCAAACGAAATTGGTACAACATGTAAGTTTTTTTAATAGTGATCAATCCCCTTGACATATATAAGTTTGAGACAAACTATGCCCCAGTCTCTCCTAAACTCCTGATCGAAAAGGAATAGTAGGGCAGATTGGTAGGGTAAGAATGTGTCCTTAGCACTTATTGAATCGTCCTTTCTTAGACACCTCCTCTAATTCACTCCATGTGCTATTCATTCAAAATTCATCTTCTCTTTAGTCTGTTCCTCTGAAACTGCTCTTCCACAACTTTAGGGTTTCAAATTCCAAACCCCTAGGGCATCTTATTTTTCTATAATTACATATATAAGGCATTGTTGATAATTTCTGGTTGTTAATATATTCTTCTGAGTCCTTTTTTTAATCATTAATCTCATGTTTTCGACCTATAAAATTTGAAATTAAACTTACATATATTCATAAACTATTAGCTCCTCAAGCCTCCACGCTTAATTTTTTGAAATTGATTGGAAAAATAACATTTTGTACCTTGTAAATTTATTTACTTTTGCATTTTAGCCCACACAAAAGGAAAAGTTATAAATGACCCCACTAATTAAAAAATCTATATGAGGACACCAAATTCCAATATAATGAGGAAATAAATATGATATAGAACATAACCTACAACAATCCAAATTAAGATAACAAATTTAAAGAAGCTTTCTATTAAAGAAAGTTTCATTACTATTTTGAGTAAATTCTCATTCATCATATATACTTCACTGAATTCTGGATGCATATGTACATATATATTGATTTATTTATGAACTAATTAATAATAAATTTTCATGTAAGACATTACTTTTTGGGTTAAATATATAGTCCAATTAAAAATATTTAAAGGATAAATAGTAAATTTTTAATTGAGTACTGACTTCATGTCAAATCTTTTTAATTAAGGCATTACTTTACTTCTTGGTTACCAAAACCTAATTATATTTTATCTTGGCCTTACAAGTTATTTAAATTTGAAAACAGTTCAAAGGATGAGTTTAGGTTCAAAACACAAGGAAGATGAGGTCTGGGAATTTGCAGGGTAAAAAGTTTCAGTATTCCTAGCTAGACTACTCTCCATAGAAATCAAGATGATTGCAACAAAGGTATGTATATGTGTATTTAAATATATATATTTATATGATTATTCAGTTGGTTGTCCTTATTTCTCTTTATTTAAGTGATGAATTCATGTAATAAAGAATGATGTAAGAAATTGTGGTCCATATGTGACCATGAAATTAACATCTAAACCATTTATAAATTATAATTGTAGTGGAGGACCACCAAATGATAATTTCAAATGATACAAAAGCAAGAAACCAAGACAAGAAAATACAATTTACCATCAATTAGCTAGGGTTTCCCTATTTACATGTGACTAGCTATCCTCACTATACAGGATATCATGGAAAACTATGAGTAATAATAAATACAGGCCACTGACTTATCATCAATACCCACTTAGCCTCACGAGTCCATTTCAGCAGTTCTTAGCCTCATGAGTCCATTTCAGCAGTTCTAGCTCTGAATCCAAATAATATATTTACTGAGAAACTTTGTGTTATAAGTCTGCACAAATTTGTGAAATTTCATAATGTTTGAAAAGGTTATATGTGGAAATATATACTCTCAATCTTAGTAGCAGTAAATATAGAATTTTTTATGATTAAAAAAATGCACCAAATTTAAAATTTGAATTTAAAGAAATTAGCATATTATACAAATACATATGACAAAAAAAATATATTTACGAAATGACAATACTTAATCGATCTAGATTCATCAATGAAAGTATATTTCAATTTATTAATAAGTTGTCATATATGCGAAATACTTATCATTGAATCGGTATAAATATGTAAATATATTTTCATTAATAGGTTGTATAGATAAATTAAAAAAAAAGGTTCCAAAATGACAGGATGGGCTTGAAAGATCTGGCTATGGAGTAGTAGCCGGTGGGCAACAAAGACTGGGAGGATATAAACATGATTTCCAAGAAAGAAGAGACATTGGTTTCTAGAGGTGCAGAGTTTGTGATGGAAACAAGCCAAATATCATGCTTTCAAAATCACACACTATTCAGACACAATCACCCAACCTTATTTTCATATATATTTATCCCACTATATATATATATATATATATATATAATCAATCAGTATCCGGAATTTACTAATTCAATTTATCCCAGTTCGTCCCAAATAGGTTCATGTAATAAAGGGGATAAAAGGCTTTTTTTTCAAGTATTAGAGAATTCTCCATACTCAAAATCTTCAATTAAAAGATAAAAAATCATATCATTCTATCTCATCTCACTTCCACAAAATAAGCCTATTGCAATCATTGTTTTGAAAACTGAACCAGATAGACTGAACCGGTTCAACCGCAAATCGGATAGAGAACCGATTTGATTTATTATAAAACCAAATAGATAAAAAAAATGGATTGCACAGTGAAAACCGGATTGAACCGAAAAATTTTGGTTGGACCGGAAAAATTTAAATATATTCTAAATTATATTTTTATAATCCATGTTAATAGTTGTTCAATATTGTTCAATTAAAAATTTATATTTGATGATAAAATTAATTTATATTAATTTTAAACTTAATAAAATTGAACATTATGTGAAATTATTTTCACTATATTTTTATTTTATATTTTTTTAGATATTTAATAACTAAATAATTTAAATGTAACAGAATATTAAAAAAGAAATGAATATAAACATGATAATGATAAAAATAGTTAACGTCAAAAAAATAAATTTTACAATTGAAATTAAAATTAAAAAATTTATAAATTTAAAATTATATTTTTCTTATAAATTCAAATATTTTAAAAAAATCAATTGTTGTGGTTAATTTTTTACTATTATTACTAAAAAAAAGTAGTAAAATGAATAAAAAAATGATTAATATATTGATATTTAATAATTAATAGGTTGTTTAAATATATATTTTTATATACTATCTTTTTAATTTTTTTATTAATAATTATATTAAAAAAAAGATAAAAACTCCGAGTCAACTCCGATCAAAACAGCTGACTCCTAACTCAGTTAGTAGGTCGAGTCGACGTCCAGTCCAATTTTAAAAACATTGATTGGCTGGAATACATTTTTAGCAGCATATTTTAAATTGTTGCCTTATTTTTTTATAAAACAATAATTTAGCAGCATATTTACAATGTTACAAATATTTAAGTATTGCAAGTATTGCATTAAAATGCTCAAACTACTGCAATAACCTAAGGCAGCACAAGTGGATGTAGCGCCTAGCAAGCTATTGTTATAAATTAATTTTTCATACAACAACGGTTTGATACACGTACACTACATTTGCTCTCGTTGCCTTAAGTTATTGTAATAGTTTGAAAATTTTAATGCAATATTTAAATACTAATAATATTTCAAATATACAGTTAAAATTGTTGCCTTATATAAAGTAGGAAACAATTTCAAATATGCTAATAAGAATATGTTGCAGTAGGCTTATTATGTGATAGTGTCTCTTTAGAATACTATATATGTATATGTATAATCATTTAGTATTAGAAATTCACCAATAATTCAATTTTTCTGAATTCGTGTCATATAGATTCATAAATAAATAAAAGATTCTTTTTTAAATATTTAAAAATTCTCTATATTTAGAGTTTGAATTCAAAATCTTTTATTAACAGAGAATAAACTTTTATCATATTATATCATTTCATCTTTTTATAATGATATATACACATATCTATAATAATTTAGTATTTAAAATTTACTAATTCAATTATTTGAATTCGTATCAGACCGATCGGTTAAAAAAAAATAAAGTACTATCTTATAAATGTATAAAGATTATCTATATCCAGAATTTAAATTCAAAATTTTCTATTAAAGAGAGAAGGAACCTGTAGCTTTCTGTTTCGATGCTATATACATATGTGGTGGTGGTGGGGGTAGGCACGTAGTGGGGTTGATACATTATACAGCACCATAGAAAGCCTGCACTGTGAATGTGGTCCATTGATGCCTCATTAGTGTGGACAAGATCTAGCACCATACATCATAATCTCAAGTGGTCAACTATTCGCTTTAGATATTATGGATTTCCATCCAATGGCTTGTATTGCTTGTTGAGTTTTCTTATTGTTGTAGCTAACCACTATCTTTAGTTTACTTAATATTTTCTAAAAGTACTACTGCTGCTGCCTTCTTTCTATCAATGGCGCATAAGTTTTGCAGAAACCAACTCAGTGTTGTTTGTTTTATAGTGATAACAATTATGTCCAAATTAATTATGTTAAAAATGTTTGTTGAGAGATTAAATGTTTACTAATTATTATAATTTCCAACAAACTCAATTATGAAAGTGATTAATTCTAGATGAAGTAAAAGTTTGCCTTTTTTGTGATGATTAATTATTCTCAAAATCATTTTTAATTACTACTACAAAGTTTTATTTTCACGACTAATATTTGCTGGCTCAAAATTGACCCTTTATTCAATATCTCCAACAAATGCTATCTAAATCAATTTCACTCACGGTCACTAAACTTATCATTTTATCGCGCAAAAATAATCAATTTTCTTTTTTTCCAACTTAAATGTTACTGAACTTCTAACATTTTTGCAAAAAAGTCATATATTTAATATTCGTTGCCACGTGTCATATGCCATGTCATCAATCCGACAAGTGTTCTCGCCGGATTCCGGTCAACATGATTTTTTTGAAAAAATGTTAGAAGTTCAGTAACATTTAAGATAGAAAAAAAAAAGTCGGTTATTTTTGTGCGATAAGTGATAAGTTGAGTGATTATGAGTGAAATTGACCCCTAGCTTCTCTCATTTGGTAGTTAGAAGCTAACTAGAATAAATAAAATAAAATATTTTACATATTCAAATTTATTATATATAATAATAAATTAATATCACAAATTAATGTATATTGCCAATGAAAATTGAGATGAGTAGTGTTTAGTTACCTATCCTTATCGACTCTATACATATTTATAAATGATTTAATGTATTTAGCACATTAATAGAAAATTTCCTTTTTAGGACCAACATATATATATAATTTAGTTCACCTATCCATCAATCACTTGACAAATTTCAGTTCAGTGCAACCATTTCTTTTATTTTCTTCTTATATTTTATGTGATTTCTTCACAAAAATCAGATTTCAATTTAAAACTAAATAACAATATTCGAATAATTAATAATAGATATGATGGTCCATAGTACCCCATAATTATAATTCACAATGCAAGTTTTTTAAATTAACAATTCTTTTCTCTTTTATACTAACCAACTTAATTGGCTTTTTCCCTATTAATTAAAATAAAATATTGGCTTTTTTCCTTTTTCGGTGGCACTACTCATCATAATATTGGAAGCTCCTCTCAACCCGTTGACTAACCACCAAATAATAATAATAATAATAATAATAATAATCTCACCATTTTAATTACTATGATTTATAGAAGGTCATATAATTATGCAATATGTTTTGGGATTAACAACATCAATCAAGTGATGAAATTATAGGCATCTGCCTTTTCAAATCAACTTTTATTTATATTTATTCATTAAATACTTATTTCAAAATGTTGGATTTCAATACAGGCAATTGGGCTTTTTGTCTTGTTTAATTCTGTACTTCCTTTTGGAGATTGGCATGCTAGCTACATTAATAATTTATAAGTAAATATAAATTATGATAATTAAAATTGAAGGTTTCCATAGTCAATTCAATTGAGCTTGTAATTAAACATTTTCTTTTTTCTTTTAGCTATGAGGACCAATAAAATTTAATAATTGCTAGTAATTCCGACTAGCAGAAAAGAGAGGAAACTCCCACCAGCAGAAAAGAGAGGAATTTAGCAAATTTTCTATACAGAAGATTTTGGCATTTAAGTTAGTATATAAAAAATAAAATAATAAAAGTGAAATTAAGTGTATAAAAATTTAAATAACTTTACTCGTTCCGTTTCATAATATCTGTCATTTTTAAATAAAATATAAATTTCATTTATCTGTTATTTTTAGACGTCCAATACAATTTAATTTTTTTTTCTAATTAAATTTTTTTTTCAATGAAAGTTAGTCGATTAGATATAATTTTGTGCATTAAATCATTCAATTTTATTTTAAATTTAAATCTAATTAATAATTTTTAATTCTAATAAAAATAACAAAAATGAGAAATATTATGAAACGGAGTGAGTATGATAGAATTGAGAATTTCTGTATAATAACTGATTATACTGCATTAAATTATTACTGTTATATGTAACGGTTAGTAAGCATCGGCCACTAATAGCATAATATTTGAGCTTAGGAGGGTAGTAAAAATTAGACAGAAGTTTGAGTTATGTACAAGTTTAAAGAATCAGTGTTACATAGTTCGTACAAGCGAATTAATTGAAATATATTTTGGGTAATAAATTTTATAGGAGATCGAGCTGTATGAGTATATAATGATATATATAGATGATAGAATTCGGGGAGTGACAGCTAATATTTTGAATATAGGTACAAATTGAACTTAATTTGCCATGCCTATCCATGTGCACCTACCTTCTACCTTTGGCAGTAAACCTAGCTAGCTACCTAATGCTTATTTCTATAATAAGAAATAATTATAAATTTATTTTTTTAATGTTTCAGTAAAACATTGGATCAATTTATGGATGCAAATTAATTAAATTCAAGAATAAAAATTAATTAAAAAATATTGTAAATAGTTACAAGCCTCTTTGTAAACTTCATAATAATAATAATTCGGCTCATATATATCTGATAAATTTCGTCAGTCATTTTTTATTTGACGATTAAGATTTATACTCACTATATTCTAATCCTAATAATAATAATAATAATATGGAGGTCATTTATAGATCTAAAATAATGTATATGAAAAAATAATGTAAAGTATGATGAAATATTGAAATTTAGTAGGGAGAATTCGTTGGCTTTTGAATTTGATGGTCCAAATGGTCCATGAAATAAATGATAGGCATATTTTTTTTTTCTAATAATTCAGGGTTGAATTTTGGTGGAAAATATTTCCAAAATTATTTTCTAATAACATGAACACATACAATATATTTTTTTTCTATAATATATACATTAAAATGTTAATCACACACATGAACGTGATGAACAACAGTTGTATGATTTGATAATTAATTAACTATATACCACATAAGCTCTTTTTTAAATTTTAATTATGAAGAAAAAAAATAGATATCTAATTAGATTATTAAATAATATAAAAATAAATAAATAAAACTATATATATAGGCAGACCAAATAACTCGTAGTGTGACCCGATGTCGTCTATCTTTGACCGAAAGCCTAAAATTTCTACATTTTGGAATGCTTTGGATCCACTAATAATATAATTTTTGGGTCAATTATATGATCATATCATTGACCATTATAACACATGAAGACCAATAATAATTAAAAATTCTGTCTAAAAATATTATAAAGAATATAAAAAAATAATTCTTTATCTATATAAATATATATATATATATATATATTTTTTTTGTAAATACTACAACTCAGTTTAGTTTAGTTTCATAATTAGTTGTAATTATTCTATAATTTTTTTATGACAGAAATTGATAAAGAATATATATTTGAAAGGGAAAACTTAATTTGGGTAGGGAATGTACGTATTTCTTGTGAAATAATTAAGCATAAAAAATAAATAAATTATGAAAGCGTTTGGTATAAGAGAGGGAACATGGATTGGACCACATGGCCTTAATAAAAATTAAATAAGAAAGAAATTAATAAATTTTGCCACCCAAGTTGTTGGTTTATTTCTCAGAACAGATAGCTGACCCACTACTTGCAAGACCTTTTTCCATGTGTCTGGTTTATTAGAGTTATGGGGTCTACAAATAAATAAAATATCTAATTTCCTAAACATACTTTTTCTTAATTATTTTTTCTAAATATAGATTTTCTAAATATACATAATAAAGTTTTTGTATTAGACATTTTGTTTTCTTCAACAAATAAGTATTTTATATTCATAAAATCTGGACTCAATTTCTAATATTTTCCATTCTCAAATTGCTAAAAAAACATCAGTATTATTAAGTTGTTCAACCAATTAATTTTATTTATAAACTAAACTAGTGATATTTATTTAGTTAATTTGGTAGATTTTTTAACTCTGGATAATTTGAAATAGAGAGATATTTTGTTTCTGAGATTCTTTTTATCACTTTTTGCCTCTAAATTATTCAAAATAAAATATATTTTTTCTTTTTTTATACGTTAATCAATCACATAATGCTATATATCATTTATATTCCGAATAAAATATATTCATTTTGATAAGTTAAACGGTTTAAAAATTTACACAGTTTGAAAAATATAAATCAATATTTTTTCATTTCAAATAATTAAAAGGTAAAATTAGATTAAAAAATAAAAAATATATATATATTTTGAATAGTTGAAAGGTAATGCATTAACTTGACACCAGAGGTAGGAAATCCAAATATTTTATAGTTTGATTTTATATATAATTATTAGTCGTTGTAAAAGCATTTAGTCTCTTTTATATTCAACCTTTCCTCATATAAACCCACAATCCTCCATAACATAGAGAGAGAGAGAGAGAGAGAGTTTTGAACTGCAACTTGAGGAGACATCCAAAGGGATCGCATTGATCCTTAACTATCTCTTCTTATAATTCTTTTGGATCATGCTATCCCTTTGGATTCCTCCTTTGGTAGCTTCTTTCGCGGCGGTTCTCATGGTGATGCCACCACCTCATCACTTTACATCTTCCAACTCCTCGCCGGACGGCCGAACAACCGCTGCCTAATATCCAACTCCATATATATATATATATGGACAAGAACACAATGCAAAATAATTATAGATCAGTAAGTCATAATATATATGTATGTATATAGTTTTTCAATTTTCATTACCTTTATATATATATATATATATATTTCATGTATGGAATTTTAATTTGTGGTATGAGCAACTCGTGATATAATTTTAATTTGTTTCCTTTCTGTTTTTTAATTTTATAAATAATTTTGGAAATGTTTAAGTGATTATTAGGTTTCTAAAAAAATTCCATGTTCATCAAACTTTTATTTTTGAAACCAAAATCTCATATGTACTCATATTAGATCTGATTTTAGTTTTACGATAATCAACTTTAATTATCCTCTTAATCTAAAATTGAGAGATCTGGACCACAACAAATAAATTTAGAGATTTCTTTTTCTTTCTTTTTTTTTTTTCCTGTTTATCCTCTTAATTTTATGTGTGTATATATATATACATGGATGCGCATATATATATATATATATACAATAAATTAAATGTCTTTGATGATATATAGTATCTTAATATCTTTTTTTTTAAAAAAAAAGTTTATGTATCTTATGAAAAATTAGCACAAATTAATAAAATATTTTCTTTTAAAGAAAAAAAGAAATTTCAGGGAATTTTTTTTTTTCTTTCATTCTTTCTAGTTTGTAGGTTATGAACAAGCATAAGTACAATAATTTATAATTCTTCGCCCCACATTTTCGAAAATTTTTATCCTTAATTTACATATACTTCCAACAAATAGATTTCATTTCGTCTTTTCATAAAGTAGCTCTCTTTTCTTTCCTAGAAATGACTTAATCACTAATGCAATTAATGTAGAGAAAAGATATTATTTCAAAAGCAAAACTTAAAGGTTTATATCTCAGCCCATAACTCGGCTCAATATTACTTTCTTCTTGCCTAGGTCATACCCCAAAAGCTAAGAAAGTTGGCTTAAAAAGGGCACTGAAAACAGACTACCATGGTCATGTTCGTTTGTGGCTATGGCTCAAGAGTCCAAGATCACATGATTTTGAGGACTTTAATTAGCTTTTTTTGCCAATGGTAGCATGTTTGTAGTGAAATATGATACTAAATCATTTTTTTTTTCAACTTTGTACAGCTAAACTTACTGCTATGTTCGCAGTAAAAATGATATTATGCTAATTTAAAGATCAATATGAGTTTGTATATCCAGCTTTCAATGTAAAAAAATGGTCTTTATATAATTTTAAATTCAATGAGTGATAAACACGTTGATCTAATATTAGTTATAACGTCACCTTGTACCTCAGACGTAGTGTCACAAAGGCAAAGGAATCATCCACATGTGATGATTTTTTTTTTTTAAAAAAAAAGAAAAGAATAAATAATAATGATTATAATAATAAGTCGTCCTTTAAACGTTGCCCTAATTTTCTAATAAAAGGGTCACTTTTTCTTTTTATTCGCCCTTTTTAGGTTAGCACATGACCCGAAACATTCTAGCAACCTCATGCCATTTGATTTCTTTTGTCACATGGCCCCATCCTAATAGCATTTACATCTATTTGATTATGTCTTTATCTTATTCATCAATTAAAGGGTACCCTTAAAAGAGAAACTTCATAGTATAAAAGCAACACAAATTCAGCTCTCTTCTAGAAATTATAAATCATAGTTAAGTTGCTCTTATAATAAGTCAGAATAATGTAATTTTTCCTTAAATTTCAACATTAAGTTTCACCATTCCAAATAATAATTATGATTTTTTTTTAGGATTTTTCTCATTGGTATACGTACGTTATTCTGTTTAACTACATATTTGCACATTTTTAACTATATATAGTGGAATATATATATATATATATATAATCCTTAATTACACATTTTTGCAGAGTGCATGTTTAACTATTTCAAATCAAGGTACGTAGTGCTTTTAGAGTTAATGTACATATATATTTCCCTCTGGAAAAAACAATAAGTCCTAATTAATTATAAGTTGATAATATTTATTTAAAACTAGGTATTTAAATTTAATTATATAAATCATAGTAATTTTGCATAAGATTTATTAATTGATTTCATCTACTAATTAATATCAGGCATCATCAGTCCAAGGAGTCGTCAATAAGATCGCAATATTAATTTAGAATTTGGACAATGGAATAAGAACTTAAGAAGGTAGGGTATAGATTCAGAAATAAGAATTTTAGTTGGACATTCAAGTGTACAAAATGTCTTTCAAACCTGAAATATGTCTCCTAATTTGACTACAAAGGGTTTATGAAGGACGCAAAATAATGCCAAAAAACATGATTTTTCATTTCTATAAGTCCTTATTTAAGGGACTGGATGCTTCTTGCATGGGGACCCAACCCCCTTGACTTGCCTCTAATATTCATTTTCATGGATCAATTCAAGAGGATTTAATTTACTTGGGCTTAAAAAAAATGTTGAAGTGATCAAGTTAGTGTTTAAGAATTTGATAAAACAAAACCAATAAAAACTTAATAAGAAATTAGATACTTGTCTTAATTAATTAAGGTGGATTTATCATTTACTAATTTCAGGTAAATTGCATATGCACAAATTCCGAAGTGTTTTTTGGACCTAACTCAAATCTGAGCATTATGGAGGCTATAAAATCTTCATAAGGTTCACTTATTTTATATAAGGCTAACCTAGTCAAATAACTTCCTTTATTGGACCAATTCCATCCTTAAATAATTAAAATTGAATTAAATGGAGTTGCGTCAGATTGAAATTGGTAAGAGAAAGAAATTATGATACTGACATGTTAATATGACAGAAATAAGTAAATTACTTTATCTCAATTAGGGTTTAATTGACTCAATTTTGATTTTTTAAGAGTCTATTTGGCCTATGTTTAATTTTTTAATGACGAAATCGGGCCAACTGCAATGTGAAATTAAATGGATTTCGGTGTAACTCAAACTAAAAAATTAACTTATGAGATAATTGATTCTTGAAACTAATTATTAATGTGGATTACTTAACACGAAATATAAATAGTTTAATTGAATATTACAACAAACTTGAGGAGCCTGATTGGTTTTTAATTGTATCTAATTTTATATAGGTAGTGAATTTGGAATAGTTAATACAACTAAATTCCATTTATTACAAGTGTTGGATATTTGAAGTATGAAATTAGTAGAACTAAATATTTACATGTACGTCAACATAAATTGATGGCTTCTCTGAAATTAAATTCAAAATTAGATTCAATTATTACTATAAAGTCATTACAGCAAAGTAATTTTTTTTTTCTTTTGAGAATAAGAGGAGCAATAGCTCAAACTAAACAACAGCAGAAATTAAATAATCTTGGGCCATTGTATCTCGCAATAAGGATGCAAAAAAGAGCAGATGGAACAGCAGTCAACCGCTGAAAGCCCAAGGGCTGTCTGAATGCAAAGGCTGGAGCACAGTTGTATCTGCAAACTATACTTTTGTTTATGATAAATTCATCTTAAAAAGTCGCTTCTGCTGTCGGATCATCTACAATTCATGCATTATAAGTTATTTTTCATTAGAAAGGAAAGTTTGAGACTTGAATTCAAGATCTAATGTTGGACTCTTTTTTCTTTGGAATATAAGTCATTTTATCAAACCAATTAGAAACTGTCACTTATTAAAAAAGTTGTTCTTTTTTAATTGGGCATGCATGGGGACTGATTGCCTTATAACTCCAGATTTTAGCATATCAATCACTTGAATGGAATTCGGATATATCCATCAAACTGCCAATCTATCATAATTTGAAAGGAAATTACTTATCATGACATCAAGATCCAAGCAGTTGTCAAGATCAAAACATTCCACAATTTGATAAAACTTATCAAACAACGATGTAAATACGTCAATTATCCAGCAATCAATAAAAAATATGCAAAATGAAATACAATAAACTTGCACTACCAAACCAATTTCAGTTTATAAGTTTTATTAAATTTGGATTTTTGGTTATTTCGGTTGTGGCCCTTAAATTATGATTATTCCCAAAATGGCTTCTAAAATGGGCCAATTTCAGGGAAAAAGCCATGGGCCCGACTCATGACCCGCCCTTCAACCCGAGTTACCAAATGATCGAATGAGTGTCTTCGACTCTTCGTCGGTCAAATAGAGCTCTCATGAACAACTCAAAAAATGGTTTTCTCCATATCATATTAATCACTCAGTAATTTCCTGCTGAATTCCTTCTAAACCATGCCTACATTTTCCATTTTCAGGTCCACATTACTCTTTCAGCTCCTGATCTTCCTCCTTCATGCCTTATTTCCTGTTTTTAGTCTCTCGAACTTAAACCTAACCACCGGTAACCCCAATTTCGATCCCCAAATTGCCATCCTCGGCGATGCCAGGATCTCCAGTAATGGTTCTTTTATGCGGATCACGAATTCAGATCCCTCAAGCTCTGGACTTCTCTTGTACAAAGATCCCTTCAAAATTTTCGGTTCCGGTTCCAGTTCCAGTCCCAGCAAAATGGTGTCTTTTTCCACGGAGTTCGATTTCTCATTCACTGGTAATAGCTTAAGTCTCTCTCTTATGATGTGTCCCTCTAATTTCGCATATAAATTTCTGGGTGAAGACCCGATTGATGTCTCGAGCGAGAGAGGGTGTCTGGGTATTGAATTTGGTGCTTCGATGGGTGGCAATGTCGGTAATTCTAACAATGTTGTTGTATCAGCAACTGTTAATAAGAGACCTAGCATGAATTTGGTGACAAAGAGTGGAGAGAAACTGAAGTCCTGGATCGATTATGGTTCAAGTTCTAAAAGATTAGAGATTAGGCTTGGTAAAATGGGTGATAAAAAGCCATATGATCCTATAATTGCATGTTATATTGATCTATTCAAAATGTGGGAAGATAAAGAGGTTTATGTGGCCTTAGGCTCAAGAAATGGCGGCAATTCGTCAAACACCTGTAATGTGTATTCTTGGGGATTCAGATTAAGGAAAATTCCAAATTGGATGCATTCCTTACCAGCTGATCCTCATGGTTCTATGAATCATAATAGCAATGAGAGCTTGAAAGTGCATAGAAGGAAGTTTTGTCTTTTGACAGTTCTTGGTGGGATGATATTTGCAACTGGATGTGGAGCACTGTTAGCATTTATGGTGCTATTTGTGTGGGCAATCTTAGTCAATAGGCACACTGTATTTCCTATTGAAGGTAAAGTGCAGCCCCTAGATTTCAAGTATGAAAAGATTGATATAGTTATGGAGGAGAAATATGGTAAAATGGTAAAGAATTAGTAATCTACTTGGGTGACTTTGTTTGGCCTTGGAGCTTTTACTGAATGGTAATGGGACTCTGAAAATGCATAGAAGGGAGTTTTGTCCTTCGACGACTCTAGCTGGGATGAGTTTTGTCTGCTAGCAGCATTGGTGCTAGTTGTGTGGGCAATCTATTGAAGGTAATGTGAAGTTCCTCGATTTCTAGTATGAAAAGATTAATAGTGATTGTGGAAAAATAAGACAAAAAGGTAAAGATCAATCTACTTGTATTGTTGGTTTATTTGGCATTAGAACTTGTAGTTATTGAAGTTCATGTTGTTCTGTCGTTGTAATGAAAAATGTAGTTTCCTTTTTTGTCCCATATTGTATATCTGCTCAATGAACTTTGAATAGATCAATTAGAAGGTTTTATGCATTCCAAAACTAATGTTTAAATCAATATTACTCCATATATTATAATTTCTAGCTTGGAAAGTTGGTTCGACTATTTTTAGAGCCGAATCTGACTCGGTCTGGAATAGAATCAAACCCGAGTAAATCGAAACCGAGCCATGACCAAATGTATGATCCTCTTTAACCATTTAAAATCCTTGGCCTACGAGTATTAAACACCTGTCTCTTGAATACTGGCATGAGGTCGAGACCTTTATAATATCTTACTTATAGCTACGGTTAGGGACAAATATACATATAGGGTATTTGAAAAAAATATTTTCTAAAATAGGGTAGTTTCAATTTTATTCCTTTAAATGGGGTGTTTTTTCAATGCCGCAGCCATGAGCTGCGGCATTGAAAGGGGCAGCTAGCTGCTGCTATGACGCAGCAGCTAGCTGCCTCTATATATTTTTTTTTAATTACAATTCAAATGCCGCAGCATACAGCTGCGGCATTTGAATTCTATTCCCAAGGCCAAGAGCAGCCCTTGGCTGCTCTTGGCCTTTTCTATTTTTATTTTTTTATAAATATATTTTTAATAAATAATTAAATATAATGTATAATTATACAAAATAATTAAATATATATTTTTTTTACATATAGTTACGGTTAAATAAATATTTATTTTTATATAAATTAATTTTATTTTATTTGGTTACTATATTTTTTTTATCCAATAAAGATAAAATCTGAAAAAAATAAAAAGTAATTTATTATGACTGGAGAAAAGAAAAAAGCTGAGAGAATTGGGTAATTGGAATAAACGATTTGTTTGTCCTATTAACACCTACTTCAAACTCTCTTATAAAACAAAACATTTTATGACCAAACATATAAATTAAGGTTCGGATTAGGATTGATATGGGAATAATCCGAATAATTTGAATTTTTTGCTATAGTAATAATATATGATATTATTATTATTATTATAATTTTCTTAAAAAATATTATATTTATATAAGATTTAAATATATTAATACAATTTAAATTTTAAATATATATAATTTATAATTTAAATATTTAATATATAATTATATATTTGATAATATATTTACGTTTGAGCAATAACATAATTAATTATATATTTCAATGTCGTCAAACTTATCCATCTTAAAATCTTAATTACTAATAATAGATTTTCTTTGATATTTATTATTTTTTATTTTTTTTTTGTAAATTTGCTTAAATTATTTTGGTGAATAAAATCACTGAATACCTAGCATTTAATAGATTATTCGCATAAGTATATGATAAAATGGTGCGAGGAATATGATAATTACAAAATCAAAGGGGTTGGGTTTACTATTTGATTCCATATGCCAATGGGCAATGGCAATGGCAATGCACCATTTTATTATAAGGCAATAAATGCTACATTTTTCCCCCAAGACAAGCAAAGTAGTTGAAATTTAGAGCACATCTCTATGAAAAAATTCAACCTACATATTGTTATATATGTAGATTATTTTATATGAAAATAATAAATTGACCTATGTATTATATATGAAAATATAATGTGAAAATAATAAATTGTTCAAAAAAAAAACTCAACCTACATATTGTTAAAAAATTAAAGTAAAATAATGTAAATTTGATGGTCCAAATTATTATTATTTTTTAAAAATACGACAAGTTGTTTTCTTTCTTTTTTTAATACAAAATTATAAATTAAAAAAATACATTGAATACTTAAAAAAAATGATTTTAATAAGTATAAACTAAATATTTAAAATTACTTTTTATTTTTTTAGATTTTGACTTTATTGGATAAAAAAATATAGTGTTCAAATAAAATAAAATTAATTTACATAAAAATAAATACTTATTTAACCGTAGCTATATATAAAAATATATATATTTAATTATTTTGTATAATTATATATTATATTTAATTATTTATTAAAAATATATTTTATAAAAAAATAAAAATAGAAAAGGCCAAGAGCAGCCAAGGGCTGCTCTTGGCCTTGGGAATAGAATTCAAATGCCGCAGCTGTATGCTGCGGCATTTGAATTGTAATTAAAAAAAAATATATAGAGGCAGCTAGCTGCTGCGTCAGAGCAGCAGCTAGCTGCCCCTTTCAATGCCGCAGCTCATGGCTGCGGCATTGAAAAAACACCCCATTTAAAGGAATAAAATTGAAACTACCCTACTTTAGGAAATATTTTTTTTAAATACCCTATATGAATCTTTGTCCCCTACGGTTAGGGGTGTGCAAAACCCGATCCGACCCGTTAAACCCGAAAAATCCGACCCGAAATAACTATTCGGGTAGGGTTATTCGGATAATTAGGGTCGGGTATATAAAATATGAATATTTTGGATTTCGGTCGGGTCGGTTTAAAACCACCCAAACCCGAACCCGACCGAAAATCATATATAAATAATTTTTTTTTTCTCATTTACCCACCCATACCCACTTACCCAGACCCACCCCACCCTCCTCACCTCAGTCCTCTCTCTCGATTCTGCTCTCCCCTCTTCTCTCTCTCTCTCTCTCTTTTCCTCTTCCTCCTCCTCCTCCTCCTCCTCCCCCTCAGATCTGCCATCGAAGTTCAACTCTCTCCATCGCCGATCTCTCTCTCTTTTCTTCCTCATCCTCCCCTGAGCCCCTCAGATCTGCCATCGACGAGAAGATGGCGACATCCATTCCGGCGAGAAGCAAACAGTGAGAAAAGGAAAGAAAAAACAAAAAATGAAAAAAGGAAAAAACCCAGATCCAGTGAGATCTGAGTTTTTTCCTTTTTTTTTTTTCTTTTATTGTGAGAAGCAGATTTTTTCTTTTTCTTGATATATGTTGTTTAATTTTTCGTTCTTGATCTAAATTTTTTGATTTTAATTTGTTGGATTATTTTTTGGTTTTTTGTTTTTTAATCTGAGTATTGTTTGTTGGATTTTTGATTGATTTATAGTTTTATTTTTTATCTTAATTTTTGGCTTTTGATCTTTTATGTCGATCTTGATTTTTTTTCTGGTTTCTTCTTGGTTTGTAATTTGTTTTTTGAAGAATTTGATCTTGATTTTTTTTTCTGGTTTCTTCTTGGTTTGTAATTTATTTTTTGAAGAATTTGATTTTTCGGTATTGTTTGTTGCATTGAATCTGATGTAGAATTCGGGTTGGTTGGGTTGTTCGGGTCGGGGCCCGAATAATTTCGGGTTTATCGGTTCGGGCCCCTACTATAATATAGGGTCGGTTCGGATTAGGATATTGGGTATATTTCGGGTGTCGGGTTGACCCGAACCCGACCGATGCACACCCCTAGCTACGGTACGATTTCAAATATAGAAAATACACTCAACATAGCAACATATATATATATATATATATATATATATATATATATATATATAACTCGAGACATTGATATTTTTAGATGTGCATGTTATAATTTATTCATTTTTAATTTTTTGTTCTTTAAAATCAATCAATATTTTGCTCAAAAATATTAGTTTCAATATGTATAATTTCAAAATGGAACTTGAGTTAAAAAATATCTATGTTTATAGTTATTTATTTATAATACAATATTATATTAGTTAATTGCTTATTATTTGTTATTATGATGTAAAATTATTATTTCAATTTGATTAATTGATTTTAATAATTTTTTGTTAACATTATATTTATTTTATTAAGTTCATCTAATTATTAAAAAAATCAAAATTTATATTATTATTTGTACTTAGCATATATAAATTCATTATGCCTTTAACATCAATGAATAACAAATGAAAATGAAGATGACCACAATGGCCCACATTGACAAAAGAGTAATGGAATCAAAATCATTGAAAACCCAAAAGGCAGTTTTGCTGTTTTTCAAAACGTTTTAAGCATTAAATAATAAATTTCTATTCGAACACGTTTAGTTTTTTTTTTAATTAAAAAAATAGAAATTTAAAAATTACAACTATTTCTAATACATCCTTAAATTGTAGGTTCACACCGATAATAATATTAGCCATTGTATCCACGCCGTATTGTAGTCCCTACAAGGGGAGCAATATCTCTCCTTTTCAGCCAAAAAAGAAGACAGCTATCTTCCACCAAATTATTTAGTGAGCAATTTGGTGTTGACAAAATCTTTATGACAATTCAATTAGATCCAATTATTGATGTTGCTTTCTATTTTAAAAGTTTATATTATATTCCGAAATATATAAAACTGAAACAACAAGTTTGGACGGTTATATATATAAAATAAAATGGTGATGGTGAGTTGCACATCATAAAACATGTATTGGCTACTTAAGCATAAAGTTATGGTTTGTTATTTCAATATCTATTTCTTTTTCCCACTGAATAAAGTTGGACCAATTAGCTTTTGTACTCTTATATTAGCATCTTTTTTATCACCCTCTGAAACCTGCTTTCTCCTTCAAAAGGATGGTCAAAGTTAAATCTTTTTATACAAAAATTCAAGCCACTAAATACCATATATAATGCATGGTCTTATAAGAATCTCCATAATGGAGTCATGCCATATAAATTAAGAACAAGATAATAAGAAGAAGTAGAAGCCCTAAATTAATCACACTAAATCATTTTAAGCAGCAGAAAGACTCATCCACTTTATGATATTGCTTCAATAAAGCAAAAGAAAATCTAAGTTCATATCATCCTTGAGAAATAATAGTAAGTTCATATCATCCCACTTTCGATCACATCAAACTATAGAATAAGTAAGCCACACTTGATGTTTCATTGTGAGAAAATTATATACACAAACTATACAGAGATATAGAGTTCTAGTATAATACAACTAACAGAGTCTGATATATATCCCTCTAGATAGAGATAATTATCAAATAAATAAAATACTATTTATCACAAACACTAGTTCCCTTACACTCCCCCTCAAGTTGTACTGGATGAGGAACAACAGTCAACTTGTCCCGGAGCCACAAAAACCGCCTTTTGGAAAGCCCTTTAGTCAAAACATCAGCAATTTGATCTGTGGAACAGAGATAAACAACCTTCAAAGTTCCTTGAGCAACTCGATCCCGAACAAAGTGAAAATCTACTTCCAAATGTTTGCTCCGATTATGAAATATAGGATTAAGTGTAAGATATGTGGCACTCAGATTGTCACAAAACAACCGAGGTGCTGGAGTGCGAAGAAATCCAAGTTCCTTCAGAAAAATTTGAAGCCATTGAATTTCAGAGGTGGCTGAGGCTAAGGCACGATACTCAGCTTCGGTGGAGGATCTAGAAACTGCCCTTTGTTTTCGAGAGGACCAGGAAACAAGATTAGACCCCAAAAAAATAGTAAAACCCGTAGTGGATTTTCTGTCATCAATGCAGCTGGCCCAATCAGAATCAGAAAAACCAGTTAAAACAGCTGTAGACTTGCGAATCAGTAAACCATGAGATTTAGTACCTTGAAGATATCGTAATATCCGCTTGACAGCACCCCAATGCGCGACTCTAGGAGCATGCATGTATTGAGAAACTCGGTTGACAGCAAACGATAAGTCTGGTCTTGTAAAAGTGAGATATTGTAGACCCCCCACAATAAATCGAAATAAAGTAGGATCCGTAAACGGTTCACCACCAGTGAGAGATAGGCGTTCACTGCTGTTAACAGGAGTGGCAATGGAACTACATGTTGTCATTTGAGCACGAGCTAGGAGCTCCGTAACATACTTGCGTTGATGCAAGAGGAGACCATCTGATAGCCAATCAGTTTCAATCCCTAGAAAATAGTGAAGTCGACCCAAATCTTTCACAACAAACTGAGTTTGCAAAAATTTAATAACCTTGCCAATGTAAGAGGGAGCATCCCCCATTAAGAGAATGTCATCAACATAGATGAGACAAAATATCTTCATGCTGGTAGTTGAGATAAAATACAGAGAGCTATCAGATTTTGAACATGTAAAACCAAACTGAAGTAAGGCACGAGTGAGACAGCGATGCCATTGACGAGGCGCTTGCTTCAAACTGTAGATGGATTTGCGTAGTCGATAAACATAATCAGGAAAACGAGCATCAATAAATCCTGGCGGCTGTTGCATAAATACAACCTCATTAAGCGAACCATGAAGGAAGGCATTAGAGACATCAAGTTGAGTTATTGACCACCCAAGTGAAACAACCAAGGACAAAAGCAACCTGATCGTAGTGGGTTTAACAACATGGCTGTAGGTGTCTTTGAAGTCAATCCCAGGGCGCTGATGGAAGCCTTTAGCTACAAGTCGTGCCTTGTACCGTTCAATGGAGCCATCAGATTTCTGCTTAACTCTGAAGACCCATTTGCAGCCAATCACATTCTGATTGGAAGCTGGAGGAACCAATTCCCAAGTTCCATTGGCAAGAAGCGCAGTGAACTCGTCGGCCATTGCTTGACGCCATTCAAAACTCTTGACAGCTTGAGTGAAGCATGTAGGTTCAGGAGAGGGCAATGAAGCGGCAATTAAGGAGACAATACGAGTGGGTTTAAGATTGCCAGTTTTACTTCTAGTGACCATAGGATGGCGAGAAGGAGGTGAAGGTGGGGGAGGTTCACGGGTGTCATTAGGAGAATTAGTTGGTGATGAACTGCCATGTGATGTGGAAATGGACGGACAAGTAGAGTCCAGTGGGGTCGGAGATGTAGATGGGGAGGTTGAGGACAAAGTGTCAACATCATGTAGAGGAGATGAGTGATGGTGGGTACCATGTGCGTTAGTGGAAGTAGATAAAGGAAGTGGGGACGTAGGTGTAAGGGGCTGTATAGGTGAACATGGTGGCCCAGGTGACTTTGCTTTGGAATTAATGATTGGTGTGGTGGGTAAATTAATAGGAAAGGCAGATGACAAGGTGCTGGTCTGAACTGTTGAATCCGGCAACACAGAGGACACCATCTTAGCAAACGGGAAAACCTGTTCATCAAAAAGGACATGGCGTGAGACAAACAATTTTTTAGAAACAAAGTCAAGACAACGATAACCTTTATGAGTCTTGCTATAACCCAGAAAGACACAAGGACGTGAGCGAGGTTCTAGCTTATGTTTAGAATAAGGTCGTAACCATGGATAGCAAAGGCACCCAAACACCTTAAGAAAATTATAGTCCGGAGAAATACCAAATAACTTATGATAAGGGTTGTCATACTCAATAGTAAGAGTAGGAAGACGATTGATGCTGTAAACTGCACAATCAAAGGCCGCAGTCCAGTAGGAAGAAGGCAAGTGACTATGATTAAGTAAAGATAAGCCAGTTTCAACTATGTGACGGTGTTTACGCTCAGCCTTGCCGTTTTGTTCAGGGGTATACGGGCAAGAAACTCTATGAGTAATGCCATGTTCCCGTAAGTAATTAGTGAGAGCTTGAAATTCCCCTCCCCAATCAGATTGAAAGATCTTAATGGGGCGATTAAAAAACTTCTCCACCAAAGTGCGAAACTGAATAAATATAGGAAGAACCTCAGATTTTTGGTGAAGAAAATAGATCCAACTATATTTAGTATGATGATTAAGAAACAAAACATAATATCGAAAGCCATCAAATGAAGTAACGGGTGCAGGACCCCAGACATCCGCACTTATTAAATCAAGAGGAAACGAAGTAACCGAATCAGATTTAGGAAATGGCAGCTTGTGATTTTTACTAATTGAACATGCATTACACAAGGAATGAGAGGATGGAACAAAACGAATTTTATTATTAAGTAATGTACGTTTAACAATAGGAAATGAAGAATGGCCCAAACGGGCATGCCAAACATCCAAAGAAGCAAAATGAGCACTAGGAGTGCGTTTATTCAAGCATATGGAATATAAGCCATTGTTACTCCGGCCTTTGAAGATGATTGCCTTCGTGTCCAGTTTCTTGATGAGAAAGTGATCAGCAAAGAATTCCACAGAAACAGGATTAGAGTTAGTGAGAGCATAAACTGATAAAAGATTGCGATTAGCACTAGGTACATGCAATATGTCACGAAAATGTAAAGTTTGAGAGCCAAGAGAAAAAGAATTCTCACCAACATGAGATATGGGAAGAAACATACCATTTCCAATTTGAACTTCCTCTGGACCCTGATACTCAGAGTGAAGAGCAAGATTTTCCAAATTCGCTGTCAGATGATGTGAGGCACCGGTGTCAACAGTCCATGGTTGATAGGAAGAATTAGTGGCAGCAAGATTGGAAGATGGGGAAGTGGAATGACGGGTTCTGTTCTTGGGTGAAGGACAAACATTGGCCAAGTGTCCAAGACCACGACAGTTATAACAAGTAACTTCAGCAGAAGTGTGACTTGAAGTGGATTGTCTAGGAGCCAAAAATGACCCCTGTGAGTATTGCAGATGCTGACCACGCGAACGGCCTCCTCTGCCTCGTCCGCGGCTACGACCACGCTGCTGACCCACTGAACTCCGAGCGGCTAACTGAGCAGTGGGAGCGATTTGAACATGTTGAGATTCAGAAGCATGGTCCCGTGCTAGTTGCCTCTCCTCATTGAGAAGCAAACCATAAACATGGTCCAAGGTGTGAGTCTCCAACCGAGAATTAAGAGCTCGATTAAATGGGCGATAATCTGGTCCCAAGCCCATGAGTATAGCATCCACCAGATCTTCTTCATTGTATGGATGTCCCAAAGCAGCCAATTGGTCAGAAAGAGCTTTGGCTCTTTGAACATAAGAAACAATAGAGTCTTCACCTTTGTGAAGAGACAAGATTTGTGCTCGCAAATTCCGAATTTGAGGTTTGGAACCAGCAGCATATGAGGAAAGCAACTTATCCCAAGCAATCTTAGCAGTAGTGGCCCCTACAAGTTGTGGTAACAAGGTAGTGTCAATGCTAGAAAGGATCCAGCTAAGGACAAGCTGGTCTCTACGTTCCCAAGCTTCAAAATCTGGGTTTGCACCACCTGTATCCATTAATGGAGAAGGAGCGAAAATGGTACCATCCACATGCCCCATAAGTCCATGCCCTTTGAGAATGGGTAAGATTTGGGTTTTCCAGAGGAGAAAATTAGAAGTGGTTAATTTGGTAGAGAGACTGGCGAAATTAGGAAGGGAAGTGGAGAAAATAGGTGGTGCCACAATTTGAGCAGTAGCACCAGTAGGTGGAATCAGATTTTTCAGTACCATTAGACATGCTGGAATTATTGGTATTAAAACCTTAGAGATGCTCTGATACCATATAGAATAAGTAAGCCACACTTGATGTTTCATTGTGAGAAAATTATATACACAAACTATACAGAGATATAGAGTTCTAGTATAATACAACTAACAGAGTCTGATATATATCCCTCTAGATAGAGATAATTATCAAATAAATAAAATACTATTTATCACAAACACTAGTTCCCTTACACAAACTGCTCCTTTCAATGTTCTTCACCTTCTTGTAGGCTATTCTTTTTCACGTTTAATTGTTTTCATGTCTTCCAAATATAAATAAATAAATAACTCAACATTCACAATCAATTTTACTTGTATTTCTAAAATGATATTTTTTTTTTTTTGTAATAGTATATGGGTAAATTTATTTTATTAATAAATAAATTGACTTTGTCTAAGTAATTAGCTTCATATAACATATTTATTGAGATTAAAGCGTCAAAAATATTTACATGGATAGATTTAATATGATCAACAAAAATCTCCATAACAACAATTTTGGAATTCTATTTAAAAAAAAAAAATTAATATTGGAAACAGAAAACCACTGGCAAAAAATAAATGTTGACAACTTGGCCACATGCAAAATTGGTTGAATGAACCTCTAAATCTGACCAACCACCCAATAAAAAAAAATATCCGAACTAAAAATAGATATTAAAAAAAAAAAGTTAGCAAAACGTCAGAAATTCAGAATTTAGCAGTTGCTTTCACATTCACTCATTTGGGCCTAACGTTTACTCTCGTATATGGCCAACTCTACCATTCATAAATCATTGTTGATCCGATGTACCCAACATACCATACGCTATTATTTTCCTCCAGTTTATTTTATATATCATTTTTATTATTTTTATTAAAAAAATATTAATTAAATTTAAATTTAATTAATTTTGAATAAATCAACTCTTATTAAAAAAAATTAAATTATATTAAAAATATCATATAAATAAAATTTAAATTTTACTTTTAAAAAAAATATATATTTTTATCTAATGATGGGTATGATACGCGTGCGTAGCTACCTATCCTATCCCCTTACAAATACACAAAATGATTCAAAGCCCATTAGGCATTGGTTCCAAATGTTTATAAGAAAAAGGCTACATAGGTGATGTTCCAACTCGTCCGACATCAGTTATGCTGTTGATTTTTTGATAGCACACAAAATTTAAAATTCCTATGTTTCATTAAAATAATACATTACAAAACAATTCATTAAATTTATTTTTTAAATATATTAAAATGTTAAAAATTATATATATTTATTTTTACAAGTACAAATATGAATATTTTTATTGGTAGATAATATAAAAATACGATTTACATTTATCTCAAATTATTAAAATATCCATGTTTGACGACAATAGCAAATTTTTGAAATGCTATTTTTAAAAAAATAAGCAAATTGCAGAAATAAATATATATAATTTTTAATAACTTAAAAGGAAAATTTAGTTTTTATCATTAAAAATAAGAAATTAATTTAAATATTTTATTGGAGTCAATTTTCTTTTTTTTTTTTAAATGAAACTTAGAGATTGATTTTAAATTTTTCTTGATTGAGTGAAGTTTTTTTTTTTAAAAAAAAAATAAATTACAATGATTTTTTTTGAAATTTTTTATAGTTGAATGAAATCAATCTCGCTATTTCTTGCTGAGATGACAGATAATATACTTGTCAAAATGGATATTCAGTGAAATTTCTTAGTACTATGCAGTTTGTATCATATTCAATACCACCAAAATTCGGCCAACTATGTTGAGTAGTAGGGCAAGAAATCATATTTGAAGGGAAGAAAGACCTAAAACATGTGTTAACCACACTTGTAAAATCCATTAATGGAAGGCTCAATATCATTTATAAGTTATCTTTTATATGAGATGATTAGGTGCTCTAAGCATACTAATACCAAGCAAAATTAACTACATGAAACTAAAAAACCCAAAGAGTCGTGTGTTATAGTAGCAGATGTGGGCCACAACAATGTTGGTTGCAAACAAAGAAAAGATCTAAGAAATCAGAAATGTGTCGCAGCCTCAGCACAGAGGAGAGAATTGGAGACACAGCTTTTCACATAGAATCACAGCCTGATATAATTGGCACGTAAATTAATGAAAATCTAAGCCAATCCAAAATTCCCAATTTGTAGACTATTTGTCCACGATAAAAAAAGAAAGGAAAAAGAGTCGTCTTGATTCTTGATTCTTAAAGAATCCTTCAGCGAGGAATTTATTCCCTTCAAAAAAGGCGACTCTATGAAATCATTAATTTTGGTCTGTTGTTAGATTGATTGGGATAATTCCATTTTAATTTTAATTTTTTTTAATATATATCAAGGATTTTTTTCTATATATACAAGATAGATACTCAGATACGGCACGCTGGCTGTAAGTCATATAACTGCGGAGGAAGAGAGCGCAACGCTCTTGGCAGGTGAAGGGAGTGGGGATTTTAATCAACATCGCCACCCCGAACAGAGGACAATGGATGGGGGAGATAGGCAGGAATCATGTCCGTCAAAGGTTCATGATGAGGAACAGTTAGCCGTTGAGATTCCTGAAACTGCCCACCAGATTAGCAGTGGTTTGTTTACTTGTCTCTTGAATATTCTTCTTTTCTTTTTATCTTGTCGTTTTGGGAATTTTCATTGGGATGTGTGTAATGGCTGCAATGGTTAGGAATTCTTGTTAAATTTAAGTTTTTGTTGATGCCCATTTTCCATTGATATGTTTTGATGTTGAAAAATCAAATTTTGCTTCTAAACTGAGATTTCGATTGGCTTTTTCAAAGATTGGATTCCATTTTTATGTTTCATTGGATATAATTGGAATGGTTAACTATTTAGCCTTTGTTTGGATAGGTAGAATTTATAGTAGAGTAAGTGAAATATAATCTACATTGTTGGTTCATGGTTGTCTTTTTGGATACTGTTTGGTTTAACATAGACTGCATTGGCCTGTTTTCCTTAAATAAGGTTATGTTTATGTTTCTGGGTATCTTTGTGTTTTGGCAGAGGTTATGGTATAAAGACATTGGTATCTTGAGCTCATTTCAGTTCTTCTTTTGGGAATTTACAGATTCATGGTTTCAAGTGGGTTTTGTGCTCACAACTGGTGTCAACAGTGCATATGTACTGGGATATTCTGGGACCATCATGGTTCCTCTTGGTTGGGTGGTTGGTGTAATTGGTTTGATTGTTGCAGCTGCAATATCATTGTATGCAAATTCTCTTGTTGCCAAGCTCCATGAATTTGGGGGGAAGAGACATATCCGATACAGAGATCTGGCAGGATTTATTTACGGTATGAGCAAAAAGAAACAAACTTCAATTTTTTATGTCTTCTTTGAAGTACTTGTCTGTAATCTGTTATATGGTTCATGTTATTCAGCTCTTTTTGGTTGCCTAAGTTTGATGAGGACTGTTTACTGCAGGTAAAAAAGCTTATTCTACTACATGGGGATTGCAATATGTTAATCTTTTCATGATTAACATTGGATACATTATATTAGCTGGTCAGGCTCTTAAGGTATGATCAAACTGCAACTACTGGCTTTATTTTCCTGCAATGAAAGATCACCCATTTACCTATAAATTTGTATAAAAGGGGTGGATTGTGTAGTCTTCTTGCATTTGGTCACCTTTCTTCATGAGGAATTTTAAAAACTTTTACAATTTGGGAGTTAGGAGAGAGCCATACAGTGACCCTTTCTGTTTATTACTTTGCGTCTCTTATTTGGTACAGTTAAGCTTAATTTTGAACAGAGTGAAGGTGAGTGGTTGCAGATAGAAAGTTTCTCGTTCATTAATTGCAATTCATGTCGGTTTGATGTTATTATTGCTATTGCGTAATTTGCAGTTTTAGTAGATTTCATTCATTTGTTGTGCAGGCTGTCTATGTCCTTTTTAGGGATGATGGTGCAATGAAACTACCATACTGCATTGCTATTGCTGGATTTGTGTGTGCTTTGTTTGCCATTTCAACTCCGCATTTGTCAGCACTCAGAGTTTGGCTGGGAGTTTCAACAGTCCTCAGCCTGATATATATTATTGTAGCAATTGTTCTCTCGATTAAAGATGGTAATTCAGTAAATCTCAAATTATTATACTGGAAATTAATTTCAGCAGTGTTATGCACCTTACCTTAATGTGCTTCTGTTTTTTCTCTGGCTATGTATGGATATTTGCAGTAAAGAATTCTGGGATAGTCAGTCACCTCTTACTTAGTCTGCAATTTTCGAACTAGGATTCCGTATCTTGAATGAACCAACAGTTTATGCATTGTATTTTAGCATTTTGGTTATCTGTTCTTTGACTGGTTCATCCAACCTCAACAATGGGCGAAAATAACACCAAAAGTTCTCAATTCCTTGGTAGTATTCATAAATGAGAAACACGCAACATCAACAATTCTTGCGTTAGAGTTATGGGGATGATATGGCTGGAACATGGCTGCCTGGAAACCAAACACTAAATGGTTAAGAATGTTAGTTGGGGATGTCTGAAAAATGGAACAAATATAATGAAATTATTTTGGATGAAATTTGATTATTAAATCATTCTTTTTTTTATATATATATATTTTTTATTACGGGTGGTAGAAAGTAATGTGTTCTGCTGAATTTTCATCAATAATTATGCAATTGTAGGCACCAGAGCACCTCCAAGGGATTATAGCATTCCAGGAACATCAACAAGCAAAATATTTACTTCAATAGGGGCAGGTGCTAATCTTGTCTTTGCATACAACACAGGAATGCTTCCAGAGATACAGGTATGATTTGGAATCAGTCAGGCATTGACCGGGCTTAAACATGTTATATTTTTTGCTTAGATAGGGAATTACTGAGAAAACATGCATTTATTGTTGAACCAATATATGTATGGTTACTTTTCACATCGATTTTTATGAATAATATGGTTATTTTTCATATTGATTTTTATGAATGCTCCAATGGTTTTTACCTTTTATATGCGGTCTTTGGTGAACAGTTTTTACTGATGCAATCATAAATACTTCAAGGGGCTAATGTATGTTTTTACTTCACAAGGGATGTAGGCCATGCCAGGAATCACCAAAGGGTGCCTGATCAGACCTGTAATATGGGGACGACAGGGCTCAAAATGTGGCTCTGGCATGGAAAACAAACACTATGAAGTATTTTGTGGGTGTGAATAGTGAAGAATGTTGTTTGGGGATGTCTGGGAAACAGTATAAATGTAAGAGGAGAAGACAGTGAATCTACTAGCACTAATTATGTAATACTCTTATTAGATTTTCATGTTATCTCACCATCAGGTTCATTGAATGATTTGTATAGCAGGGAAAAATTCCATCAGGTATTTGATGTTCATGTGAACGTCACTGTTTGTGTTTTTGTAGGTTCCCTTCTCAGTCATAACCACTTACATTCACACATTTCATTCTTTAGGATGATCTACCTTAGGACTGGACTAACATCAAAGGTTTAAGGTATCCAAGCTGATGTTGCGGGACCTAATTTTATAGGGATAAAATGCCAGATATTGTTGTATCTTCTCATAATTTATTTCTGTTCAGCCTTCAACAGTTCAACTGATAACTGATATAACCAACCAATTTACAACAGGCAACAATAAGGCGGCCTGTGGTGAGCAACATGATGAAAGCACTGTACTTTCAGTTTACGATCGGACTATTTCCAATGTTAGCCATCACTTGGATTGGTTATTGGGCATATGGGAATGCGACAACAACCTATTTGCTTAGCAGTGTTAGTGGTCCAGTTTGGGTAAAGGCAACTGCCAATATTGCTGCATTCCTGCAGTCAGTCATTGCTCTTCATGTACTTATTGCTACCCTTTTCTCATATGATTCTATTTCCAAAATCTTTTCACTGCTTTTCTGCTAACGAAGTGTTGCTTAATTTCAGATCTTTGCGAGTCCAATGTACGAGTACTTGGATACAAGGTTTGGGATAAAAGGAAGTCCATTTGCGATCAAGAACTTGTCATTTAGGTTAGGGGTAAGAGGAGGTTACCTAACTATTAATACATTGGTGTCGGCTCTTTTACCATTTTTAGGAGATTTTGAGAGCCTCACTGGGGCTATCAGCACCTTCCCACTCACATTTATTCTTGCTAACCACATGTACCTGGTAGCAAAGAAGACAAAATTGTCTCAATTGCAAAAGCTTTGGCATTGGTTGAATGTTTCTTTCTTTGGCTGTATGGCTCTTGCGGCTGCCATCGCAGCTTTAAGGCTTATTTCTGTGGATTCCAAGACATACCATGTTTTTGCAGATTTGTGATGATGGACCAATTGGAGATACCTTCACACACCCTATCTTCCGCAGAAATGGGTCTGATTCTTTAGTGATATTTATATAATTGTATTTGGCTATAAATTATAAGCATAGAATAAAATAGTTCATTTTGCAATCAATTTTCTACGTTCTGCAATCCTTAAAATTTTCATCCAGTGTATATGTTCTTTAAATTAACTGAGCAGTCACAATCGTTCCAAAACCAATTGTTTGAATATAGCCTAGATAAAAACTTCAAAAATCTAGTGGTACAAAACCAAATATTTAGACTCCTGAATAAGGAAGCACTGGTCATGATACTTTTAATGGAAAAAGTCCGGATAGCTCTTAGCTGACTCATTCAAGAACAAAGCAGCAAAGCTAGTTAGTATCGGAATAAGGGACTGGCAGTAGCATTGATTTGCCTCAGATGCATCCCATGAAAGAAAAAAAAAAAAAAAAACAGCACCTTCGAGCCATAGATGCAATATTCGAAATCTGAACTATCAATTAACTACAAATTAAATAAAATACCTTAAAAGGCATAATAAGTGTACATTCAGCAAGAAAGGTCCACACAGGAAAAATTATGTTTCAATTGCACTAACCAATGCTGGCAAATGTCAATACAGGAGCTTGACTTCTAAAAGATCTAAAAGAATACATACATTGTGGAGTTAAAAGTTCTTCCAAACCCACTAGAATTGCTTTGGCACACCGGATCATGTTTTTAAAGCTAGGAATACAACCTCAAAATCGCTAATCATACAAACTAACAATTTAACTAATTTTTTTCTTATATTTCTTATATGCTTCTGTCCCTTCCCAAAAGATATTGACTTTCTGCAGACTGCTTTTAACTTGACAACTAAATAAATCCTGCAACCAATAAAATAAGGGTAAACAAACACTAAGACGTTAGATTGAACTAATCATCACACTAATTGATGTTTTTAGTAGACAAGCGAACAATTATACAATGGAGGTTAAAAATATAGAATGAAAAGGAAAGAGAACTCCAGAAGAATTTATATACATATGAAAAAATATTAAATAAAATGAATATAGAAGAAAATGAAACATTTTATCTGACGCACAACATATGTATATGCTCTGATCTTGGTCGGTATCAATCTATTTGTTGAAGCAAAGGCAATCAAGGATTAGCTTATACAGGCTGAAAAAGGGAAATCCATCCTCTTCATCATTTATCTATATTAATGATTTAAAGAGACCTATTATTTTATCACAATGAGGCAACTTTTTCATGATCATTATTTATCAGTTTTATCAAAAAATCCTTTTAAGTGCCAATTGGATTTGCATATCAGCTATCAATGTCCACCAATCCTTTTCAAGATTCTTGATTTAATAGGAAGCAGGGTGTGGGAAGAAGATTTTGTCTTCTCAATATCACAAGCGAATCTATCCAACATGAGACCATATCTAGGAATCCAGCCCAGATGACATACTCCAGATGTGTGCTAGTTATATGTACTGTGAACCTACCCTCATGTTGACCATAAGATCCTTGCAGTTAATAAAATCCCAAGGAAAGAAATCAGTTTCTATCAATGTTCAATATGCTATATTTAAAATAATCCACAAACGGGAGGGGTTACCCTATGCGTATTCCACTGGAACCTTGACATAGAATCCATTCATTTAAACCATAAGCAATCACTGAGGAAATGTAAGTGTAAGATTAATTCTTACTCTGGTGGCATCATCCAGACACTAGCTTTACAACAATGCAAATGGCGTTGAGTATTATAAGAGGAACTCTCATGTACTGAGTTGCATAAATTAGCCCTATAAGTTGCCCCTTGAAAGACTTCGTACCACCTCCTGAGAACTCAGAAAAGCTCCATCCTCTTGGTGCAAGGAATCGGTCTTCATTTAGAATTGCTAGTGCATTTGCAAGAAGAAGAAAGCCCTCCAGTAATGTCCACAAACCCATGTTCCCTGCATCATAAAGAACTGCATAATTTATTGAACACAACCCCACACTAGATAATCTAGTTTCTTTGTACTTAATCTACCTGTAGATCACATAACAAAAAAGGTTCAACATATATCAAAGTGTGAAGCAGAGCTGGGATAAAAGAAAAAATAATAACAGAGGTGAATGAACCCTTACACCCAACTATAGAAAGAAGGGGTCGTTACATTCAAGTACCTCTGCCAAAAAAGGAAGATGCATTGCAATAAATCAAATTTGAAGGAGACAACCCAGAAAGAACTTCTTAAAATTTGAAGAATTTCAGATAATTTCACATAACATTGTCAATTGACATTTAGCAATATGCAAAAAAATAGTACATAAAAATGCCACTGTAGGAATTCGTTCTAGATAAGTTATACTCATGCATATCAAAATGTGAGATTATGATGTATTCTCTCCTAATTACCAAATCTCACATAAGATTTATAATGGAAAGACAAAAACTGAAGATTTCACATTCCGTATTTCAAATGAAAGAGTAAATTAAGCGAAAGCAAACATTAAGCAATTGAGTTTGTCAATTATAGAAAATACAACTGATTGTACGTAGAATTATATCGAAATCCAATAAAAGCATTCATAAAAGTAGAAAGATCAAATCCGAAATACACTAGGATCATTCAATTGAAATATGCCAAATTCAGATTATCAGGTTTGTAAAGCTTGATAAACAGATAGCAGAAGCACCTACAGAAAGCTGAGAAAAGTTACAAACCTCGTCCCCCCCCACTCCCCAAAAGAAAAATATTGAAATTAAGAGAAATAAAGAAAGAAAGTGATTATCTATAACAAACCTTAAAATTTACTGCTATCGAAGAAGCGTTTATGGAGCTTGAAATGACTGAAAATGGAGAACGAGAACTGGAATCTGAGTTCTAACTTCCAAGCCCTTCTTTAAGCAACCGTCAGATTCAGAAACACATGGGTGGTCCGGTCCGATTCCATTCGGGTTTTGGGCCAAACCTTGCAATTAACATTGGGCAGTGTGTTATTTTATTTAAATTCTTATTTTCTATGAATAGTTAATTAAAAATTATCACTTATATATTAATGCATAAAAGACTTAATTAATTAATCTGTTAATTAAATTGATTGTAAATTGAGATTGAACTGGAATAAAAGGGAAAAGTTCTCATGGACTGTTATTAATCTGAATATTCAAAACTACATTATCACTAGCAGAGTACAAAAGTTTATGCTAATTTAAGCACATAATCAGTCGGTTAGTATTCTTCAAAATCCTAAGCATTTAATGAAATTGCAGAGCAGAGCTAACTCTATCTGTTACTGATCAATCTATTGTGTATTTGGACATTTCACAAATGCAACCAGGAAACGGATTTGCATAAAAATTTTCTTCTTTTCTTGGGGACTTTGCAGGCAATCTGGGAGATGGTGCTCCAGTTCTATGTCTATGCAACTTTCTGATGTTCATTGTGAATTCATCCCAAGATATCATTCCATTGTCTAGACGGTCCATCATTCTTACAAAATTATACCTGCAAAACAATTTAATGTTTACATTGCAAAATCAATTTTCTTTTATGACGGTCTATTATTAGATCGTCTAATAAATAAAATCATAACTTGTTAGTGCGCTTAGTTATCTATTCATATTGGCTGTCTTAATATTTCGAAAGCTTGGCCACAAATATAAATTTTTCTCCACGAGCTTTACACCACCTAAACTTATTTATAATAGTAGAGGTGGGTATGATCCAAATTTTAATTATAATCGAATCGAACAAAAATAATCAAAAACTGAAATTTAGTAAAAATTATAAATCAAAATCAAATCATATTTTAGTGCTACTAAGCTGTATAACTGAAAATTTCATATATCATTAATCGAAAACAAAACCGATTAACAATTTGAGAAATTTTATTAGAAAAAATAATGATGTTTTAAAAATTTTATTTTTTTTAGCTGAAAATTTTTATTATTAATTGAACTAATAATTGAAAAATTCACATATTTTACTAACTAAAACCAAATTAATTTCATTCAATTTTCACTTAAAATCGAATCGTGCTCACTGTCACTTGCAAGTCTCTTGACCATGTGCAAATAATATAAAAATCATCGGTCTAACTTGACCTGACTCATTATACGTATAATATTATTGATGAAAGCATGTACCTGTCAGGGCTAATGGTCTTTCGAAAACCTTGAAACAATCGGTGACCGGAGACAGCCTTGGCCATATTGCCATCATAGCTATAAAGAAAAACACTACTTTCAACTGCAACAACATAATCTAAGGCAGCAAGTCGATTCAGACAGTTGCTAAAAGGTTTTAGTTCTTCATATGTTGCTATAGTGTAATGGGTATGTATATTTGGATACTTAGCTTTAAGTGATTTAATCCCATCTTGCCCATAAATTTGTCCTGCAACTATGTAAATTTTTGTATTATAAGGATACCCCATTGCCTCAAGAAATACACATATCTCCCTAGGGGTCATAGGGCATAGCCCTTCAAGTCTTTTTTGGGTACCATTAATTTTCTTTTGTTTCCAATGCTTTACTTTTAGCCTCATTCTCCTTAGTTCTTTATCCTCACCAATGCTAAGATTGTGATTGCAACCTGTAAATGCAAGCATGTCCTTTTCATATCTGCAATTCGATAATTAAACATCAAAAGCTTAATTAGGACTAGGACCATGCAAAATCCAATAAGAAATCAAATTGAAACATGAATAAATTGGTCTATTTAATTTAGTTTTTTCGGTTTTTCACTCAATCAGCTCATTTTTTTAATATAAAGGACATTTTGATTGATTCGATTCGATTATTAAAAGCCTAAGACCACCTGATCGAACCAACCAAATTTTGAAAGAAAACAAATATCATTACAAGTTAGGTTTATGCATCATATATGTGTTCTTACACTTATATATATATATATATATATATATATAGAAAGGTCTGAATTGAATTCAGTTCATTTCTCCTTATAAATTTGATTCAATTTCTAAAATGACACAAATCTGGTTTTTGATTTTGATCTTAACCGAACTGACTGAATATAATTTATTTGTTCAGTTCATTTATCTTTATAAGTTTGATTTGATTTCTAAAATTATGCAAATTTAACTTTTAATTCAGTTCTGCCCGAACCAACCAAACGATAATGGTCACAATTATAAATAAGATCGTAAAATTTATTAGTAAATATTAATTACCTTAAGTGAAGAGCTATAAATTGGTCGCCATTGTTGGTAAGTCTCTGAACTAACTTCTTTCCCAAATCTTGGATTTGTTTGGTGAATCTTAAGGCCTCATACATTGCACGACAGCGGAGTCTTTGAATTGATGCATCCACGCCATTGTTAGCAAGCCGAGAATCTGTTCGTGGAAATTTGATAACTTTGTGCTTATCTAATAGCGAAGCAATTGTCTTCCTATAATATCTAGGCTGCAAAAGATTAATTATAAATCAAGTATTAATTAGTCTTTGAATCTTTGTGATTATCAATTTTTGGTTTAATAATTATGCAACTCACAATTTGAGATCAGTGAATCATCTCATTTCATCTAATTAAAACAACAGTTCATAGTTCTTATAATTAATTATATATATATGAAGTTGGTCTATAAGAACATACCTTGGACCAAGAAACAAGAGGTTTCTGCAATGGCTTAACTGATTCAAATTCGTTTGGAAGAGACTCCACCACTTCAATATCATCTTTTAATACTTCAATGAAGTTCTTCCAATCAAAGATATCTTTAAATTCACTGAATCAGTCCATATCAGCATCAATTTAATTATAGTTTATACATCTAATTACAAGAAAACAGAAATTCACCTGGCATCTGTCCAAAAGGAACCATGATCTAAAGAAGGAAATACCAAAGTGGCATTTACAAGTTTGGCTATAGCAACCATATCACTTATCTGCACTTCATTACTTAAAATTAAATATTAGATATTTTATTATTGACTCGATTTATAAATATAAATAAAATATGTGAGATTACCCCAATTTTCATTTGATTCAATCCTCCATTAGCATGAGCTATAAGGTAGCCATTGGTGGCATTTGCTGTTCCTATAAATTTATTTAAAATGTTATTTATTAGAAAAATAAAAGATTGGCAATAATTATATAAAAGAAATGCAAGAGAGTAAGCATACTTTTATGATCAGCTTTAGATTGGCTGATGCATTTGTAGAAGTTGTCATTGTTGGGCTTCATCCAAAGTTCTGGATTCTAAGAACAAATGAAATAGATCAAATCTTCAACTTTTTAATCATTATAATCATCATCTTGGAAAAAGAAGGAAAGTTTTCAGAATATGATTATATATACACAAACCTATATACAAAAAAAGAAAAGGTTAAAGTGTTCTAACAGGTATTATATGCGATGAAGGAGGAGGTCTCCACATGGAATCATGGTGTGTAAATGTGCTGTCCTCCATGATAAGGATTGGGTGATGAATGATCTGATCTTTCTCTGCTTGCAATGTATTAAGCAACTCAACTTTAGAAAGCATAGTGAAAAATGCCATAACCATGAAGCTGGCAAACATAACTCGCCCTGGACGGAGGAGCTCCGGCAAGTAATGTAACCTTTTGCACTGGATTTTCATCAACACATCTTCTGAGTCTATCTGCTCCACCACTCTCCTCCGCGTCATCTTTACTGAGCTACAACTTGACATTCTTTCTTTATTCCCTGTGAAACGGTTAATATTGAAGAAAAAGAAGAAGAAAAGGAAGAAGAAGCTAACGGTTGTGAAAGATTTTTTCTGGTTTTGCGCGAGTGGCTTAATTAGAAGATGGATTAAGGGAGCGAAATAAAAGGCTAAACATACTCTCTGTTTTTAGTTTCAAAATAATAATAATAATAATAATAATAATAATAATAACAATTTGGCAAATATGATTTTTATTTTTATTACATAGAATCCTTTCAATTTTATTTTTTTAACCATCTCATTTTTCAACAAAAAAAAAAAGAAAGAAATCTCAATTCCAATCATGATTTTTTTTTAAAAAAAATAAATTAAAATCCATGAGAAAATTTATATACCAAAACAATCGTTTTGTTTAAAAAAAATAAAAGACAAACGTGTTCCATTGATAACTTAAAAGTAACATTACGCTTACTTAAATTTAAAAAGAAATTTTCATATATATTTGTGATTTTAGTAAAAAGTAAATATTGTTTTGTTATAATTAAATCGAATTAAAATAATTAAAAATTAAAATTTGATAAATTTGCAAATTGAAACCAAACTCAAGCTTTAATACTAAATAAATTTTCTTATATCACCTATTAAAACCGAATTGATTAACAATTTAAAAAAATTTATTAAATAAAAAATTCTTTTTTTTTAAATTTCGATCTTTTTAATTTTTGATTATTAACTGAACTAACAAATCAAAATTTGAATATTTTATTAATTGAAATCAAACTGATTATCAATTAATCGAGCTAATTCGATTCAAATAATCGTGATCACCCATACCTTTTATCCCCTAAAAAATTGTTAAATAATAGTAATAATAATAATAATTTTATTCACTGCATTGGAAAAGAAAAAAAAGAATCGGAACCTTTTTATGGGCCTAAATAAAAATATAGAAAGTTAGAAAGTTGGGCTTGGAACCCCAATAAGAGCACCCATATAAACTCTCCTTGCTCTATATATATAATCTAAAGAGTAACCTAATTAGGGTTTTAGCTATCTTCTTCACAGCTCCTCAAGAGTAGCCACTTCTAGCGAGGAGAAATCTTCTCCGAAATTGAAAATGGTTAAGGGACGCCAAGGGGAAAGAGTCAGGTATGTGATCTATACTTGCAAAAATCTTATGTATTTGAACTGTTTCTTTCTCTATAATCTTATCTCTACTTTTCCTTTGGAGAAAATTTTCATTTGGTGTTCACTTCAATTTATTTTTACCTTTTGTGTGCTCGTTGTTTTAGGCTCTACGTGAGAGGGACCATCCTTGGATACAAGAGGTAATAAAGTTTAATTTTTTTTTTTATTCCAATATGATCATATTTTATTGTTTGGTAATTTTTGCTATTTGGAAAAGCTAAATAGAAAGAATGAAAGATATTCTGATAATGTGTTTGGTTGGAGATTGTTCAGTTGATTTTTTTTATGTCGAGAATTTCATAATAAGGAAATGAGATATCGAAATACCTTTTTTTTTTCTTTTATTCTCGGTACCTTTGAGCTTCTGCAGTGTGTTTGGCTGCCCAGACTGCCTCTTTAATACAAGAGAAATCAATAGTGATTTGATTGAATATTAGGTGCAGTGCAGTTAAGAATTTTTTGCTAAGTAGAGTTTCTAATACAAGTAATTGGAGTTTGCATTTATTTTGTATCATTGGCAGAGCTAATTTAAGCAAAGAAAATAGACTTTTTATTTTAAGAATTTAGCTTTGGTGTGAGTTGGGAATCGAGATCTATGATATTGCTGGTCTTAATTTTAAACATCTCTTAGATGTGAAACTGAGTACTGGGGACTTTCTGTGTGAATTTTATGTGGGGTTAAATGCTAATTGGTTGTTAGGTCCAAGTCAAATCAGTACCCAAACACATCATTGATTCAGATTGAGGGAGTGAACACCAAGGAGGAAGTTGCCTGGTATGCTGGCAAGCGCATGGCTTATATCTACAAGGCCAAGGTAAAGAAGGATGGATCACACTATCGCTGCATTTGGGGAAAGGTCACTAGGCCCCATGGTAACAGTGGTGTTGTACGAGCAAAGTTCAAGTCCAATCTACCTCCAAAATCAATGGTATTGTAGACGAATAATTGCTCTGCTTCCTTCTCTGAAGATTCTGTCAGGTGTTCTAATTTGTGCAATTTGCAGGGAGCTAGGGTTAGAGTCATGATGTACCCCAGCAACATATAAGGTAAGGTTGACAAATCATGTTGTTGGATGTATGTATCAGAACTAAGTTAATTTTGGTATATCTTCATTGTGTGTTAGTTAACATAGGATTTTATTTCTGTTTTAGATCTGGTGATTCATGCATGTATTAACTTATGACAGCATTCTCTAATCTGTCTTTGTGGATAGCTGGTCCTTCTGTTTATTGCATTTGTTGGAATTTCCAGTTATCTGATTGCAATGATATTTTCGAAATGGTTATGAAGATGTTATACGAAAATGCTCCTTATCATATCTCCGTAATTTGATTTGTTGGTGTATGGATTAAAAAGTTTAAATAATGTAACTTGGGTCTAAGTTATCCATCTTCTTACCTAAAGTGTTCAATGTAATGGTATATCCACCATGCTTGGTTTGGTCCTTTTGGCCAGAGATGTGGCTTTGTAATAAATGTTATCTATGAGTTTTGCATTTCATATAACTTATGCTTTATGGTTTGTATAAATTTATGATAGGTTTCCCCTTCGAAATCGATGCCTTTATAATCTTAGTTCCATAGTTTTTATCTTGTATATGCTTACCTTCTATCATTAAGGACTGATTTGCTAATTGTGCAACTTCGTTCTCATTCTCATTTTGTTTTCATGTTGTTGTGTGTGAAGTAATCATGTTCAATATCATATGGATCGTTATGTAGCGTTTTCTCTTGTGAACTTCTGTTTGAAGCCATTCTTGATGTTTCTTCGGATAAAATAAAAATTGACTAGTCGCACACATTAGCTGCAAGCACTTAATGCTTTTTTGGTTCATCCTGCTCATGGTTAATTGATGTTATTGCTGCCCTCTTATTTTCCATCTTTGAGATGGGGTTGCTACCGCCTACCTGGTTTAACTTTGTCATTTTCTCATCCCTGCAGTTCTTCAAGATTCCTAGATGGCAGGTGGAGAGCATCCATATCTTGGATGGACCTGCAAATGACTTGTTTTATAAGCTAAGTCTAAGTGTGTTAGGGCTTCTCAGTTTTGAGGGATTTGTCATTGTTTGTTCAGAATTGTGGTTGAACATTGTTTTTACTCCTTGCTTATCTAAGATATAATTTCCTGCCAATTTGTTCTTTTTTTTTTTTGAATGGTGAGAAAATTGAGCCTTATGTGAGCTAAATCTTCTAACTACCTGCTTTGATTAATTCATTGATCTTCAAGTCCCATCATTATTGTATCCCTAGTTCCCCATTCAATATAAATTTTTGGTAGATTTGAGTATTCTAGTAGGGTCCTGTTAGTTGCCTACTTTATACTCTCTCCATCCCATATAGATATGCACATTTTCTTTTTTACAAGATGGAGAAAATGTTTGTGGAATAATATAATTTACTTGTGCTCTTACTAATTTATCCCTATATTTATTATAGGTATATGTGAGATAAATGATATAATATTTAGTATTTTATTGATAACAATGAATATTAAATAATGGTAAATTAGAGAATTGAGCAATTAATGTATAGAAAAAGAAAATGGGCTATAATTTGAGACAAATGAATAAGAAAAGTGTGTTTATTAATGTGGGATGGGGGTAGTATGTTTTAGCTAATGAATATTTACAGGTGATTTTATGTTCATCCATTATTAGGTGATATATATCATTATTAGGTGAATTATTAGGCTAAGTAGGCTTCTTGAATTTATCCCAATAGTCAATTAAGCTTGTGTTTGGCTTGATCAGGTTTACTGAGAAAATATTCAACATGACAGATTGAAATTGCTTTCAAGAAAAGAGAAAAAAAATCATGATATTAACATGTTATTTGTGCTGTAATAAGTAAAATATTTATTTTAAATAGTATTTATTTAGTTCAATTTTGATTGAATGGTTTAATTGACTATTGAGACAAATTTGACTGACATATTTAGACATTTAGTAAGGCATGCGAATTCGTTAAGATGGAAACAAACTAGGGAAATGTGGCTGTTACGATGTTCATTTAACCAAACCATAAATGAATGTTCCACAACTCGGCCAATGGGCTAATATTGCATTCATAACATGGATGCTTGTGTGTGCATGGGTAGGCTTAATTTCAAAATAATCATTAAAAATATGATCTGATTTGATCCAAAAAGTTGGAATAACCTGGTCAGAAGTAAAATTATGGGTTGGTTTAAGATTTGGGTTTTGCACACCACTCACGTGTCCAATTAACCGTAGAAATTAATGATAGGATCCTGGTGGGTGGTTAATGAGTTAATGATTCATTCGTTTCTATTTCTGGTGGAGTTGCCCTTCCTTTTCACGGGGACAATGAAGTCCATACTTCATTTAAGTTGTATTTTCATTCAATTTAGCTATTTTATTATTTCATAAAGGTATGTAAATATAATAATAGCTAAATTTCTTCAAGCCCTACTTAAGATTGTTTCAATGTCTTGTCCTCTATTATTTTCACGTCGTCTCTATCTTCAACTTGGAACCTTATGTTCCCTCCACCGACAGTTCAATCTTCTTTTCTTTTTTTTATAACTATTTGCTAATTGCTAATTCGACTAATTCGAACTCGCATCGGATTGGTATGCAAATAAGGATAAAATATTTTTTATCATATATATGAAGATGCTATATAGTTACCTCAGGTAAATCTATGTATAAAAGTAAAACGCTTCCTCTTTCTTACACATGCATGCATATAAAGATGATCTGTATTCTAAATTTGAGCATGAAACTATCAGTTAAAAAAAGAATAGATTATTGTCATCTCTTAGAGACTGATAATTCAATTTTAATATACTCTAAACTCTAAAGGATGCCATTACATTAATTTAGTTGGTTTTTTACTAATTTGGTTTGGTTTGATTTTCAAATGAACAGATTGAAAGCTCATCCTCATGCCTTATAACCAAAATGCACAATGACCCTATGAGATAGTTATATCTTCCACAGTATATTTTAATTTTCTCATCAATAATAATAAAAATGAAATTGATTAAAAATATTTGGAAGATTTTTTTTTATATATATGTTATGAGTAGGAAATGATGATGTTTCCACGGAATATGGTGGTCAAGCTTAATTAACAAATATATTTCAAAGTCAAAAGGAACGTAAAATTGAAAAATACCTAATTTTAGGATTTAAGCATAAACAAACACCTGTTTGCTTGCTAATGCGTTATTAAAGAAAGGTTTGAACGCAAAGTGACTACAACTTGAAGAATCATATGGAAGTATAGAGTAAACTTGGGAAAAACAATTTATTTTTTTTCAATAAAACAAATTAGCTATTAAAGAAATATAGGATGGAGATTAAGATAATAATCTTGCATTTTTCTATTTGATATTCTCCTAAATTCACTATGATACAGCACAAAAGATTCCATACAGTCACTAATAAGACATTTTAGCTGTATGTTGATTTAAATATTAAAAAAAAAATCTCAATTTTTAATTCTCTTTCGACCGATCTCTTTCAAAAAATATATATATTCACAATCACCGCTTAAAAGTTACTTTATGGTGGGAGATTAAATTTAGATATTACTTTTTTTTAAAAAAAAAAGAAAAAATAATATGGTATTGATTCTTGATAACTTTACGTAAATTTAAAACATCATATACTATACTATTGATCCATACTCCATATTATTAAATATTAATTTAGGTTTTCTTTATTCGTAGCAAACTACAGGCATACATTTTAAATTTTGGTCTCTGAACCTTTATGAGAAGGAAAAGTATGATTTATGCATGGCATCTATTATTTTATTTTTTTACCCAAAAATATTATAAATTTCACATTAAAAAGGAAAATTGAGCAATATGTAATTAAAAATAAAAAAAAAAACAAAAACGAAGTGTTTATTTATTGATAAGTTCTGAAATATCAAAGCCTGAATAAAGCCGGATGGTAGATCTGTGCTAGCCGATTGAATCAGTAAAACCGATTGAATCAGTAAGATTGCGCTAATTGCATTAAGACAAAACCGATCAAATTAGCAAGACTTTATATTGCAATAAGACGTAAACACTCCAAAATTTAAATCAGTAATATTTTTAGAGAGATAATCTAGAGAGAGAGTTTCAAAAATTCAATACTTAATTTACCAGTGGCTTAGTGCTATTTATAATGAATGTGAGAAACCACTTGAATATTAAGAGTAGGTCTGCTCTTATATTAGAGTAGATAAGCGGCAATCTGACAAGAAACAGTTAAGAGACGTGAGTGTTTGGCGTGTGTCAGTAGGCCCTGTCAGTCCGATTGGACAGATAGCGCCGTTAATGCCTTTGGTTCCTTGGGCATTCGTTTGTCACTCGCTGGACTCGAACTTTTAATCACTGTCAGACTTTGCGCTGAAATTAACTCGGACCTAATTTTAATAATAGTATTATCATTTATGATGCAATACGTAATTATAGCGCTTATTGATTATCTATATGGGATTTATTATCAATAAATTTATAAATTAATCTAATAAAAAATTGTTATATATATGAGGTATTTTATCATTTTTTTTTTTTGGAATTAGTAGTTTAATTCACTTGTTCACTGTAAAGCAATAATTACATTATATACATGGTAAAATATAATAGACTTGATTTACTATTTTTTATGTACTCGACCCAGCTAAATACTCCCCCCCCCCCCCCCCCCCCCCCCCCCCACACACGACACATTATTTGGAGGAAGTGTGGGTGTGATAGTTCACCCACTCAGCATGAAATTAATTATTTGGTCCAAACATTCAAATGTCTTAATTTAATGAGAGTGGTTCAAGAGCCTTAACCATATCATATATATATGCTCTACAAAACAAATACACAAATACAATTTTAAGTTTTTGATATATTTTATGAAAAGGGTGGACAAAAATAGGATTCAAATGATCTAAAAAGCATGTAAGAGTCTCAATTATTTGTGTACAGTTGATCAATATAATTTTAATATTACGATATAATTATTTAAATATTTAAAATTTATTAATTCAATTAATTTAAATTCGTATAAATATATTAAAATATACAGAAGTATCTAAAGCTTTAATTTAAGATCTCTAATTAAAAGAAAAAAAAATGCTAATAATTTTATCTAGTCTTTTTATAATTTTAATATTAATTAGTATTAAAAAAAGGTGTTATGTTGAAGCGTTCTACGTGGACTAAAGTCCAAAAAATGGAATTCGTTAGTTGATGATTCCGATGGCTATATTTAAAAGTCGTAGGAGTGGAAAATAATGGGTTTAGTACCTCATTTTTAGGGTATTTTTACAAATTGATTATTTTTAATTTTATAATCGATACAAATTAATGGTCCAACTTGATGGTGTTTTTTGCTCCAACTTCTGCCTGCCATTTCTTGTTTTATTGACAAGTTTTTATGAGGATTCAACATTTGGGAAGGGGAGGACGATTTGTTTGTTTGTTTTTTCCGTTAATGGAAGAGGAATATTAAAAAAAAATAACATTGTTCAAATTAAATACAATTTATTTCATTATTAGTGAAATGATTTTTTTCAAAATTAAATTTGTGTATTTATTTATAAATCAAATTAATAATATACTATTACTTAAAAAATTAATTTTAATTAATCACAAATTCTAATTATAAGTACAAGTACAAAATTGATTTAAAATGAATTTTGAATTTGCTATTACAAAACCAATTATAAATACTCCTTCTTTTTATTATATGAAAAATTATTATTTTTTGTATAAATAAAAATATAGATTGGCCTAGCAAAATCCTTGTAAATTTTATATTTTCTTTTTCTATAAAAGTTCCATTATTTTACATCAATTTTAACCATTTTAGGTAGTAATAGATCATGCTTTCCCTATAAACACATTAAATTTATGCAAATAATTCATCTTTTGCTATCTATATGAACAAGAATAAAATATGATAAGGGCATGTATATTACTAAAACCTTACTTACTTATAGGGGTGAGCATGGTCGGTTAACCGGTCCATGAACCACAGTCCTTTAACCAGTCCATTAATATCGTTTTTTCGAAATTCCAGTCCATTAACCAGTCCATTGTCATCGGTTAACCAGTCCATCGGTTTCGGATTTTCGGATCGGTTACCCAATATTTTTCGGTTAACCACTATAATTATAAATATATTCATAAATAAAATTAAAATATTCAAGATACTTAAAAATTAAAAATTTTTCACTATAATATAACATTATTATTGATAAAATAAAAATATTTGGTGGATATAAGCAAATTTGTTTTTAAAAATTAATATTTAATAAGTAAATATATTAACTGGTCCATAATCACTTTTAATTAGATAAATTTTTATACTTACAAATAACCAATTAAAAAAACTTAAAAACTTAAAAATAATTAGTATAATGAAAAAAAGTACATGATTACCTTTAATTAGGATAAATTGTTATATAAATTGTTAAAAAATTAATAAATTAACTAAAAATTCGGTTTCGGTTCGGTTAACCAGTCACATGAGTCAAAAACCATTAACCAGTCCATTAATATCGGTTTTTTTCAAAACACTAACCATTAACTAGTCCATTACAATCGGTTAACCAGTCCATCGGTTCGGTTTCGGATATTTTTTTCGGTTAATCAAGTCCATCGGTTTTTTTGCTCACCCCTACTTATTTATATTTAATTTATATTTTTAAATATATTTATAAATGGAGTGATTGATACAAAACTACATTTTAAATACCATTTTTTTGCTTTAATTAAATAATGTTATAATATTTACTAGTTTAATGAAAAAATACAAAAAAATTATTGGAAAAAAGTTGTAATTACTAATTACACAAAGTTTTCTTTTTTTGGCTTAAATTGTTTTATTTCTGAATTTATTTCAATTCTAAATATGCATCCAAAAGTCAAAAGTACACCTTTTCTTGTAGTGTACACAAATTGAGAAAATATGCAAATAATAAATTGCATAATAAAAATGATATATAAATTAGCTTCCAAATCCATGGAGGAAATGGAAGCAAAATCAAACTGAAAACAGAAAAAAAGGAAAAATAAAATAAAATAAAAAACAAACCCCCTTCTTCTTCTCCTTCTTCACGCGTTTACCACCTCCTTTCCTCCATCTTCTTCCTTTTCTGTTCAAATTCCTCTCTTTCTCTATATTCGTAGAGCAACCCACATTTTTTCTCAATTCTTCAATCCATTTACTAAGTTTTCTCCAATTTTCTATCTCTAAAGTTCTCACCTTTTTTCTCTTTTTGTGTGCTTAAAATTTGAGTTCTCAATGTCACAGATCCATGGAAGACCTTAGCAACCATTCTCTATTTTCAGATCCGTACCCACCCAGTACGCCTTACCTCACCTAATCTCCGCCCACCTCCTCAAATCATCGCCGTCCGATCAGAACTGACATTAAAATCCAGCATGAAGACTACATCGAGGTTCTTCACAATCGGCCTAGTTGCCTCGTGGTACTCATCTAATATTGGGGTTTTGTTATTGAACAAGTACTTGCTTAGCAATTATGGGTTCAAGTACCCGATCTTTCTCACCATGTGCCACATGACCGCTTGTAGTCTGCTTAGCTATGTCGCCATTGCTTGGATGAAGATGGTCCCTATGCAGACAATTCGCTCCCGCGTCCAATTCTTCAAGATCTCTGCTTTGAGTCTCGTTTTCTGTGTGTCGGTCGTGTTTGGTAATATCTCCTTAAGGTTCTTGCCTGTCTCGTTTAATCAGGCGATTGGTGCTACGACGCCGTTCTTCACTGCCGTTTTCGCTTATTTGATGACCCTTAGGAGGGAGGCTTGGCTTACTTATGTCACGTTGATTCCTGTTGTTACTGGAGTTATTATTGCCAGTGGGGTATGTGTTTACTTCTTTTGTTTATTTTCTATTTTTCGATATTATGTAATGAGAGTTTTTAGTTTTGCGAATTCTGGTCATGGATTTGTTTTGCTTGGTGCTAAAATCAGTTGTGTTTTTTTTACAAGAAATTGGTATGAATTATAGCTGCTGAGTTGAATCTTTTAGCTGCTTCTAATAGCTGTGGAGGATAAAATTGGATCATTCTTGGTTAAATTGCTGATGAGATTTAGTTAATTTTTAGTGGAGTAGTTTGACTTTTTAATCTGGTGGGTGCGAGATTGGCCTTTGGGTCTATTTCTAGAGTGTTTTTGCTTATGGGCAGATAAGTTCAATAACCTAATGAAATGAATCATTGAATTGTCTAATCAAAACAAGCAAGAAATAAGTAAACTTTTTGGCCCGAGTGTAGCACCCTTGGTCTTGAAAATTAAACACTGCGGCTACCATTGCCAAGTTAGTATAGCTGTGTGCATAACGTATCATGCTTGTATATTTAGAGTGTAAGCTAATTCCACTGCTTGGAAATAGCCAAAATTAACCTTCTGTGGTGGTAAGAGTTTTTATTAGAGAATGGAGGCACTAGTAGTAGTTGGATTGCCAATCGTGTTCCATACTCTTGCAGCCTAAGTTGTCATACAGTATAGTTATAGACTTAATCTATTTGCAGGAGAAGCAAAAGTCTTTTTTTTTTGTTAAGTTTTCATAATTTGCAATTTGTCAAAATGTTGAAGTTTGGATTTGATTAATCTGGTTGTGGAATGTTACGAAAAACCTTTTTCTGTAGCCTTCTCATTTATTTTTATTTATGTGGTGTATGTTGGTGGTAGTTAAGCTCTAGCTCTTTCCCAAAACATGCATTGTCTAGGTTAACATATATCTCATTTTAAACCGTTTATAAATACGTTAGTATTGTGAACTATGAGAACTATATAGTATTCTGGTACTTAGATGATGCCCCAGAATAATACTTATTCTTTTCTTCTTGCTGACTACAGGGTGAACCAAGCTTTCATCTGTTTGGGTTTATAATGTGTATTGCCGCTACAGCTGCAAGGGCACTCAAGTCAGTGTTGCAGGGGATTTTACTTTCATCTGAGGGGTGAGGATCTTTATTTTTGTTGTTATTATAAACAGCTACATATTCTTAATTTTTTCAAAAATAGAAATGCATATTGAAAAACTTTTTACTTCTTTTCAGGGAGAAGCTGAATTCCATGAATCTCCTTCTCTACATGGCTCCTATAGCTGTTGTGTTTTTACTTCCTGCAACTCTTATCATGGAAGATAATGTTGTCGGTATCACTCTGGCTCTTGCAAGGGATGATATTAAGATTGTCTGGTACCTATTATTCAACTCGGCACTCGCTTATTTTGTAAATTTGACAAATTTCTTGGTCACGAAGCACACCAGTGCTTTGACTCTACAGGTATGCCTTGCTTTTGCTTTTGAAGAGGCCATTTTCATTTTTGATTATATTTTGCCCAAACTGTTGATATTACATAGAAAACTTCTGTTTTCATTGAAGAGTGATCCATTAAATGTGCCTTTTTTGGTCTTTAACCTTAGACCTTTCTCTGCTTATGAAATACATTCTCTGGTAGTAGTTTGAATCAGACTGCAATTGTTTGCAAGCTTGCATGAGTTTTGTGTACGTATACATATATATATTTGAGAACACCAGTCTTGTATAGGTGATGAGTCTAGCTTCTTCCAAGGAGTTAGATGTGACATCGGTTGATTAGAGAATTCTGAAAATCTGATTGCAGTCAATAGGCATAATGATTTATTGCAAGATTTGGACTCCTATAGGATATCTTTTCTAAAGCCGATTAGCATGCTGGAATTTATTGAATGTTGTTGTTGGTGCAACCTGGCATTGATATACTTATTGCTAGGGTTAAAAAATGCATATGTTCTGTGCTTGGTGTGTTTTTTCAAAACTTTCAACTGTTTTCGTCAGCTGACAATTCCATTTTACTTGTTCCCATCATCCTGCTTCTGCTTTCTTCCCTACATGCAGCATTCCTTGAAATGGTATCTCCAAACCCCGCCCCCCCAACCCCCAAGTTGTGACTTCAATCATTTCTTTGAAATGTTAGCCAAGGTTTTGTGAACAATGATTCGAGTCTAGCCAGGGAATTGCTGATCTGATATTTGTGAAAGATTTTTTAAATAATTTGGGATAATTAAAATGGATTAACTATTTGTGAGGAGATTTTGATGACAAAGACTGAAGATGTCTTGAGGCACTAGATATGTAGAAGTTAGGAAATTTTCTATATGCATCTTGGGCTACCCCACAGAATGGTCCACTAGATTTAAGTTTTAGGGATGCATTGCCTTACTGTTGTAGACGTTCTGGTAAAACCTTCCTTACTACCTGTCCTTTTGATAAAACTAAAGAAATTAAAACCCTAAATAGAGAACTATCCTTGAATCAGAAGGCTGGGGTTTCGTGCTATGCTGTGGCCGAAATTTTGTCTTGAACTACAGCATGTGGATAGTATTCTAGTATTATATCATTTTGACTATAATGCTGAAATTTAATGTCTACAATTGATAGTTTTGATGTTTTGAATAATACAATGCTCCGTTTTCCTCTTCTAAGAGCAGTCTCAGTTTCCTTTCATAGTGCGTACAAGTAACTTAGATATTTTGTTACTTGATGATTATACTTGAGCAAATTTTTGAATCTGAGTCTTGAAAAAACTCCATTTTATTTTATACACTGATATGGATCATTTGGGAGGAAGAGACAGAAAAGTGGTAAATCATTTTTTTTTAAAGAAGCATGAAACCCTAGGTTAGCCCTAGGTTACCCTGGCTAAATCAAACACTGAGTGGTTTGATTAAGAGGATGAGAAAATGACTGAGGATTTGAAGGTTGTTTTTGAGAAGCCGGTTTCATTCTATATGATCTTCATTTGGGCAGGAAGAAGTTGATATATATCATGTTGAAATTTGAAATTTTTAATGAACTATATATATATATATATATATATATTCTTTTCCTTTTCAACTTCACTGTTCAAAGATAAATATGTTTGCGTGTTTTCTAAAACCTCTTTAAGGCTTCAGATTATAAGTTTTTCTTTCTGGTATCTCAGGTTCTAGGGAATGCAAAAGGGGCCGTGGCCGTTGTGGTTTCAATTTTAATTTTCAGAAATCCAGTGTCTGTAACTGGAATGCTTGGTTATACACTTACAGTCTTCGGAGTCATTCTCTACAGTGAAGCCAAGAAACGAAGCAAATGATATGTGTAATTCTGTGAAAAGATTTAAGCATAAAGTTTCCATATACATTTGTTTCCATTGGGCCCTGATAGCAGCAGCAGCAGCAGCATTTTTACGGACCAGGGGTGGCTGGGCTGCAAATGGTGCAGTGGATTTTGCCCTCTAAAATTCTATAATTTTTTTCTTCTCTTTTACTTGGAAATCAGAGATAGGTTTCCGTTTGTATCAGCGACAAGTGCAGAATTAGCAAGAAAGTAGAAAAACTCAAATAAGCAAACTGATTTATCTCTATTATTCCTAGTGAGGGTTTGTAGAGGAATATCGTTTTATCTTTTTTTATTTTTATTCTTTCAGGAATATCATTGTAGAATTGGGTCTCCACAGAATCAGTTTGTTATTCACATTCCTCATATTGATTAATTAATGAGAAAAAAACAATCCAATTTTTACTTCCATTTGCCATCTTGTTATATCCATTGCATATTTGATTATTCAATTAGTTTTGAATAATAGGCTCTTCATGGCATTACTAACGATGAACTGTCATGTAATTAGAGGAATTTCACCAGTGAATTTCGTTTCATGTATGCAAGTGAAAACCATCACAATATACTAAACCAGATCTGGTTAAGGCAAAATTTCCACTAATGATAGCCCCATTAAGGTATTTAGCCTTTGACAAGCTCAAGGTTTTGATAACTGTAAGCTCTCTTGGACATAATAAACCCTATGCATGAGCAGCAACATCATCCACAGTGGTTCCCCTTAATGATAAATTAAGAGCAGTCAAATTCGGATCATCCTTGTGCTTGTCCCAGGTTGATTCAAATTGCAAGCCCTTGCATCTTGGAATTACAGGAAGAAGTATTAGGACAAACATTTAAAAGATATAAACCAAATGAAACATCTCTGATGAATCTCTTGGTAAAAAAAACATGGAAAAATTTATATTACTGCTGGAGAAGGACCAGAATCTGCAGGACATTAGTTCTGATTTCTTCACGAGCTGTTCTCATTGCTGCTTCCTTGTATAATGGCACCAGCTCATCTATTAATCTGAAAGAGAAAGCTATGAATGGAATGAAAGCTAATAGCATATGCTATAATTTAAAATAATATCAAGAAGAACATATATTTTAACTTTTAAGTATGATCTATATTAAGCTAACCTTCTGATGTTAATTTAGTTCAGCCGGCAAACCATGTAGTCTAACTGAATAAGAGCTTAATTTTGACAAAGTAAAAGTTGGATGCGTGATTTGAACAAGTTCAGGAGCATAATAGACAATTGTGTATGGTTCATAAACCAAAAAGTGCACATCAAATGCTTAGTCTTCAAATTCAGTTCTGATACAAGTCCAGGCTATTCATGTCCTAGCTAAATTGGTCTCAAAATGAAGTAGAAAAGTTTCCATTGAAAGTTGAATCTACTGAAGGTTTTAAAGAAGAGAAATGCCCAACTGCATATGTTCCATTGGAAAGGCACAAACCAGTGCAAAATTCCATTCTACTAGTAAATAAACAAACAGCTTTTGATAGCATAAGGCAACTGCATACACAATTTCTGAGCCAATTCCATGGGATTTCAAGGATCTAATTTATGCAGGTTAAAACGTTATTATCTGGTTCACCTTTCAATATATGGCGTGTCCCTTATCCATGTTAAACTTATTACTGTTTGAAACCGTTTGAGAACCTGGACAAAGAACAATATCAGCAATGATGCATTAAAAAAGAATACGGAAACAAAAGTACAAAGGTCAATTATTTGAGAAGAGAACCACTAAACTATTAAGCAAGTTGTGTGTGTAGAAGTTGCCTCATGCATTCACATTTATCACTAAGATCCTTATCAAAAAGTATGTAATGTGCAGTATTTCTCAGCATTGTACATTATTATCTGAGCAACCCACGATAGTAATATATACTAAGAAAGTTCAGTATCAAATAAGAAATTGTGAAATGTGCTTATCCTTACCAACAGAACAGTTTCATTATCATCAGCATGCATCCACAGAAAGAAAAGCGGAAAAATCCGCCTAAAGTGAGCTAATAACACAAGGCCAACTGCATGGAAAAGTGGCTCTACACATGTAAGCCATGCAATGCGGCGATCCTTGTTCCTGGGCTGGCGCTCCAGGTGACCCAACATTTCATTGAGTACCCTCTCAAACCTGTAGAATGAGTAAAGTACAAATAAACAACTAAAATATGCTAAAATGGATGCAAGACCTTGTCCACATGAAAAATTACTAAGTGTTTTTTAAATCCAAAAACCAGGTAAGCAAAATGAAGATGTAATAGGAAAATGCAAATTTTATAAATGAATTACAGATTCAGCAGCAGTGCATTTTATTCCATCCACAGGAACCACTATAGTCGTTAACAAATTACACTGCCACTCTTCAGAGGAATTAAAAAAAAAAACAACAACGAAGGAATGGCATATTTTTCCACTAGAAACAAGAAACTAATGATGTATGCATTTTATTACAGTGCATCTGAGTAAGATTTCATGGTGTAGTCACCGGCAAAAACGGTAAAATCTACTTTTTTCTAATCATAACAAAACAGGCTGATTGAGAAAACTAAGAAAAAGAAATTGAGTGCAAAGCAAATCATGCTGCTCAATGAATTCATGTAAGGGGGAAAAAAAAAGAACAGGACGATTTATTTTGCACTTCAGTCTATTTTTTTTAATCCATTTGAATAAAAGACGTATAGCTAATGGAATTCTTAATCTCTATCAGCTTTCCTTTTGTGGTGACATTATCATCCAATATTGACATTAATTTTACTTGTGCAACCCTTGTAACTATACAGTTCATACAAAATTACGGTAGATATTAAATACCTGCAAAAAGTAACAATGCAAAACAAATTAGAAGAAAAAGAGCAGGCGCATTAGAAGTTCACCATGGACTACGAGGATTACTTCGCTGGATATAAGTCACAAGTAGCACTGACATCTCAACTGCATGACTCCATATCTCATCAACAGAAGCAATATTCTGACAGCATGCATCAAGAATCACTTCCTCATACCAACTAAGCTCGGTAATATTCACATTTCTTGCTAGATGTATGAAACTAATCATGCCTTGTCCCTGAAACAGTGAAAGAAAAAGAGTAAAATAACTATTTCCTTTGGAGAAATATAGTTCCATATCCTTTCAGAATCCTAAAATCCTATAATAGCTAAAGATAGGTTTTCAAAGAATGACTAGAAACAGAGAGGATTGATTTTTCCTGATGATGATAACACATCTTAACTCAGAAAAGCATACCATGTCTGGAATTAGATAAATCTGTTTCACCACCTCATCATATTCATCTGATCCTTTCTGTTGCAGGCACAGTTATGTGGATTCAGGTTACCATTTTCAGAAAACCATTATGAAACTTAATACTTTTTTGTTTACCCTTTATTTGTTATTCCTTACTGATTATCTACAATGGCCTAAACGGAAGTAATCAGAAAACCTTATTGTCTGCTTCAACAAAATGCAAATAAAACATGTTCTGAACATATGAAAAATGACCATTTTATCCAATGAAAAAGAAATTAAGGATACTAAGGGAAATAAAATCCAAACAGTAGACACTTAACTGAAAAATCCAAATTATGAACCATGAACATAACTATAAATAGGTAACAATCTGCATCAAATGAAGCGAACCAGACACCAAAACACAAGCTATTAAGCACACTAAGAAAAGGACCGAGGATATACATACTTTCACCTCAGGTGACCAGTGATCAAGTGCAGTCAACCCACAAGGAATAACCAAAGCACACAACTTTCCCAAATGCGGATAATCAACCTACCAATTCAGTAAACCAAAAAACAATAGAATATCCTTAGCACGCATTTAAACCACATTACATAAACAAGTAAACGAAAATCGCAATTCTTTCAAACCTGAGAAACAAACCATCTAAACTGATAAGCAGCCACAAAAGCAAACCCAACAGGAGCTCGAGCTGAGGCGGCGGAGACCTCATCGCCGTCAACATCCTTATCAATACAACTCTCCTTAATATTCTCTTTCAAGACGGGCAATAACTCGGGCAAAAAATCCACAACTAATCTCTTCTCTTCACTCACCAAACGAGAATCTATATTAAACAGTTCACTAACCCTTCTCCCACTTCTCTCCCCGAAATCACTTTCACAATAAGCCCTACAAAACTCCTGAAAAGCCGAATTCGCTGTAACAGCGAGGTCTTTAGTTATCCAGGAGAGCAATTCATGGGTCGAGGACTGAGAGGAGGAAAGTAAAGCAGAAGCTAAAGAAAAATTCTTTATTGAATTCTGGAGTTGGGTTTCAGTAATTGGCTCATTTGGATTGTAGTTTTGATAAGAGAGAAGAGATTCGAGTACGGCTTTGGTAGAGATGTTTGTGCCTTCTGGTGGTGTGTACTGTACTCCGGATAGAGAGTTCAGTATGGCAGCTGATAACCTGTATTAGAGTGAGAATTCCAAGTAAAATGTTAATTGTACCAGCGACAGTGAAAGAAAGAGAGGCGAATAGGTATAGAGAAGAAGAGCTTACTGAATCAGTTGGCTATGGAGCCCTGTGAGAGAATTGGACATTTTGACTCTCAATCAAGGCTTTGGTAGAACCGTTTTTATGGGGACCAAATTACTGGACATTTTTGCTAGGCAAAATGCCCGTAAACTATATAAATTTGCCCTTAATTTTTTTCGTAAAAAATATTCCTCCAATTCAGTAGCTCACATTTTATCATTCTTAGTAGCGTGCACCGGTCGGTTCGGTTCAATAATCGAACCGAACTGAAATAATCGAAAATCGAATTTTTAGGATTTAGACAAATCGAACCGAAATTATATAATAATCGAATTCAAATCGAACCGATATTTTCGGTCTGTTTGGTTCGGTTAACCGATAAATCGAAATTTCAAAATTATAATTAAAAAAATTATCTAAAAATTATGAAAAATTACAAATCATAAAAAAATAAAAACATCCAAATTAAAAAATGTACATATATTTAATTTGGATTCAAACTCCTTAAATTGAATTAAAAATATAAAAATAAAATTAATTTTTGTAAAAATTGAAAAAAACATATATTAACCATATTTCGGTCGGTTCGGTTATTTGTCGGTTGTTTACTTTTAAAACCGAACCGAAATAACCGAAAAACCGAACCAAATTAAAAAATCGATCGGTTTGGTTCGATTTTTCGGTTTTAACCGAAATTTGCTCACCCTTAAATTTAATCATTCTATTATCAAACTAGCTTATTTGCTTTTGTTTTTTTATTTATAATAAAAAGAACAAATATGGATAAATTTTTTTTCATATTTATGGTCAATAAAATGATTCATATTTAACCAATATTTATTTATTTAAATAGTTAGACACTTTTTTAAGTAAACTTTCAATTTTAACTTTTGAAAATGATAAAAATTAATGTTGAAATCAGAAAATTTTTATTCCATAATAAATTAATCCGATTCAAATTAAATAATAACATTAATTATATAAAAAATGATTGATATTTGCTATTATCTTTGTAAATAAAACTAAGTGTAAGTCATTTTAGTCAACCAAAAGCAAGTTTGGCCCCCTTCAAACTTTTTGGGTCCTCACAAATTATATAAAAAATCATTTTAAAGTTTTTAAAATTTGTATCGTGCCTCAAAAATTTTTGATCCGATATATATTATATTTCGACCCCCTTCCATCAACACTTAAATTTTTAGTAATTGCATACGTACTTTTTTTTAAAAAAAAAATTATGGGCAAATTTATAATAAAATTTGGACTATTAAGCTATTTTTACTAGAAAAAGACAAATGTATTAGAAATTTAATAATTTTGGAGTAATTTGCTCCCCTAATTTTTTAATTTTTAACTTCTATCAATAATGTCCATTAATTTACCATGGATCAAATTTATTAAAGACAATTTGGAATAATGGAAAACGCTCCGGAGGTGACTTTTTCCCAGGCTCAGAGGAGGATAGGGCTACCAATAAAGTGAAGCCACGTCCTGCTCAAAATATGGGTTATAAGGACAGCCTGATGATAGGTGTTGTTTTAAATGCATCTATAAATGATGTTATGGAGGCTGGTTGTATTAAGGTTGCGCCAGCTGATGTTATTATTAAGAAGAAGAGATGTTTTTTGGTGGTGAAACTTTCTGAAAATCTAAAAAAATGCCTAGCCAAAATTTTGTGTAAACACCGGGTCCTGAAACGGTCCAAAATCAGAATTACCCGATAATGAAAGTAACGGCCTGCTCAAAATATGGGTTATAAGGACAGCCTGATGATAGGTGTTGTTTTAAATGCATCTATAAATGATGTTATGGAGGCTGATTGTATTAAGGTTGTGCCAGCTGATGTTATTATTAAGAAGAAGGGATGTTTTTTGGTGGTGAAACTCTCTGAAGATCTAAAAAAATGCATAGCCAAAATCTTGTGTAGACACCAGGTCCTGAAACGGTCCAAAATCAGAATTACTCGATAATGAAAGTGATACTTGCCACAAGTAAAGGTGTCGAAAATGATATTTTCCATGTCGAAAAATTCATTTGTTCCTCCAAAATTTGCAGTGCGAAAATTGGCATTCTTGCTCTCATTTTTTTTATTCCTTTTTATTATTTTTATTTCTTTTCTTTTCTTTTTATTTTATTTATTTTATTTTATTTTCCTTTCGCGTGTCACGCGTGCGGGCCGTGCGCCCCTGGGGGTGCATCTCGCGCTAGACCGCGCGCCCCCTGGGGTGCGTCTCGCGCCTCCACACGCGGCCATCTTGGCCTTTTCTCTGTGCGGTCATTTTTTGCATTTTCTCTGTCAATTTTGTAGTATGATTTCTCTGTTATTTTAACGATTTGGTGCAATTTTGATAAACTAAAAATAAAAGCACCTTTTGGTCTCTTTCCATTTTTTGCCAAGACAGAAAATTAAAGGAAAACCTTGTTTTCATTTGAGAGAGGCTGCATTTTTTCAAGGAAAGAGAAAATGAGTTTTCTCTCAAGGTTTGGAGTAGCCGAAAGTTTTCAAAAAAAATATTCAGATTTTTTTCTTAAATCTCGTTTTCTCTTCTTTTTTGTTCTTCAAGTCATTTTTCAGTTGGAGATTTATCTCAAGCAATGAAAACCAATTTCCTTTGTTTTGTATTACCTCTCCAGAAATAGTTTCTTGAGTTTTATTTGTTTAAAACTTGATTTTTTCTCAAATATTCTCGTATTTATTATCCAAAAATCGAAAGGAAAGCGGATCAAGACATCCTATTTTTTGATCTATAAAATCTGAGGGTAAACATTTTTGGACCCGTTCTCATTTATTTTTGTTCACAATTTATTATCGTTAATATTATTATTTTTGCTATTATTACCATGTCTATCATTCATTTTTAGCATTTTAATGTGTTAATATTACTGTTGATATATTATTTATTTGTTTTAATTTGATTTCTTTGTTACTCTCCCGTTGCTATTATTATTATTATTATTATTATTATTATTATTATTTGAGGATATTATCATTATTATTATCTGGTGTTTATTTTCATATATTATCATTATTATTATTCTTATTTTTATTCTTATTCTTACTCTTATTCTTATTATGTTGCCATAATAATAATTATTATTGTTATAATAATTTTATTGTTATTATTGTTATTATAATTTTATTATTGTTTTGTCATTAACCTTAGGTTTTTGCATGACTTATTTTATTCCTTTTGCATGTAAATCATTTGTACACTAAATTAATATGTCCTATATTTACTTTGTCTTTACTTGATTAATTTTGTTTAGAATTATTACTAAGATTTTTTAATATTATTTTTTCTGTCTGAAATTTGATTTGAGTCGCATTATGTGAGTGTCCCCGTGGCTCCTCGGATGGGTCACGATGCGTGAAGCATCACGTCTGTTCTGGTGAGACCTTTCTTATTTCCCTCCTTCTGTTGTGCTTATTTATAAATAATTATTTTATTCATGCACACGTGAGATAAAAAATCACAAAAATATATTTATAATTTAATTAGATTTTCACTAATAAAATTGGGACCAATGTCCCGCGTTTTAGCCAAGGAATGTAAAACATCACAATAAAACGGAGAGTTTCTTTTTCTCCAAAAATGGGATCACTCATCCTGATTTTTCGAACTAGCAATCAAATAACTTTTCGACCACTCTTCAAAATAAGTGCGAAAGAACCAATGTTTCTAAATCAAACGAATGTCCCGATTTATGTATGTTTTTTCATGTTTGACTTTAATTGTTTGTTTTAAATTTATATTCATGCATTTTTTTTGGGCTCTTGTAATTAATTTTGGGGCAACATTATTTAACTTCCATTTGGGATTGTATTCCGTCCCCATTTGCATTTTTAGTCCTCTTTTATGAGGGGTTGTATTCCGCCCCTTCTCTCTCATGTAATTGCGTGCTTGGCGTGTTTATTTTGCTTTCTTTTATTGCTTTATTTACCTTTTTTACCGCTTTCCTTTATCGCTTTTTAGATGCTTGCAATGCGCTTTTAATTAAATGCATCAATCGTGTGAAAGGAGAGATAAAATTTTAGGAAGTTAAAAACTCATTTATAATTAACCAAAGCATAAATAAAAGTGAAGTTTCGAATACCATCTTTGGTTTAGACTGTAGAGGTTAGATGATTTTTTTTAATTTCTCGTAAATTGGGTGGCGACTCCAAAATACATCAAAGGTGCCTAAAGGTACCATGAGGCTAGATGATCCTTTCCAATGTTCTATTGGGAAGGAGGCATCCAAGATGTCTCATGGCACCCAATATCAAAAAGACGCGAACCAATCTCTCGAATCCTAAAAGTGGGTTTAAAAAGGGCCTTTCACAGGTTCGGCGCGCGTCACACCTTGGAAAGGGTAGTAGTAGTTAATTTACTAGACAAAGTGATTGGGTATAAGGTGTTGCGTAACAGGCTGAAAAATCTTTGGGATCTCTTTGATATATGCTAAGATTCTGGATATTGGTCGAGGTTTCTTTCTTGTTTAATTCTCCAATGATGTTAACTATAATAAGGCTCTATGTGGAGGTCATTGGACGATTAATGGTTCTTACTTGTTAGTTCAGAAGTGGACACCTAAGTTTAGACTTAGCAATGCTCAATCTAAAAGCACAACAGTCTGGATCAGATTATCAAAGTTACCTCTTCATTATTATCCTGAGTTTGTGATTAGGGCAATTTTAGAGTCTGTTGGTCCGATTTACAAGGTTGATAACAATACCAGTGACTTTCAAAGGGAGCATTTTGCTAGATTAGCAGTGTCTATTGCTCTGGATCAACCTCTGATTTCCCAGTTCAAAATTGAGGGAAAGTTGCAAAGGGTTGAGTAAGAGAATTTGCCAGAGGTCTGCTTTGGATGTGGTAGGTATGGACATTTGTAGAAGATATCCATGAATTTGTCTCTAGGAAGAAAAATTTTGATTATAGTCCTTGGATGTTGGTGGAAAAAAGAAAACATAATTTAGGAAAGCAGTGGATAATTCAGGAAAGGGTGTTATCAGAAAAAGTAAAGAACAGAGAACACAAGTGGTAGTGAAATATTCGACATAAATTTTGCATTAAGTGGTGTTGAATTTATACAAGCTAATCAACAAGAAAATCAAAAAATATCTCCTACAAATCAGAAAAATAACAACTCAAATTCAAACTAATTTGAATGATTCAAAATTATTCAAAATATGCAGATAATCTACAGAAATCATGATTTATTCAAAATTCAAATTTTAGGCTGTTGACTGTAGTAAAAGTGGCACATTTCAACACTCCTCCTTGCTACTTTTGCTGCAAATTCCAATCTTTTTCTTAGTTCTTCAAACTTACCCTTAGACAAGGCTTTGGTTATAATATCTGCGAGTTGTTCATCACTTTTTCAGTATATCAAGACAACTTCCTTATTCTTCTGGATTTCTCTAATAAAATAAAGTTTAATCTTGAAGTGCTTGGTTCTTCCATAAAAAACTGGGTTGTTTGAAATTGCTATAGCAGCCTGATTGTCCACTAAAATTTATGTTACTTTTTTTTGATCATGCTTTAAATCTGACAGCACCTTCCTTAGCCATAAGGCTTGATTAGCAGCAGCAGCAGATGCCACGTACTCAGCCTTTGCTGTAGATTGAGCAACAACATCTTGCTTTCTTGAACTCCATGAAAAACATCTTGCACCAAAACTGAATAAATATGCAGAAGTGCTCTTCATATCATCACAAGAACCTGCCCAATCACTGTCAAAATATCCAGATGGTCTCAACTTATCAGATTTTCCAAACAAAACTCCAAAATCAGTAGTGCCCTTGATGTACCTAAGCACCCTTTTAGCAGCCTTATAATGCAACTCACTACAACAATGCATAAACCTGGACAATAAACTCACAAAATACAAAATATCAGGTCTTGTAGCAGTTAAATACATCAAACAACCTACAAGACTTCTATAGAGCCCTTCATCAATTTTTTTAGCCCCATCTTCTTTGCTTAGCTTCACATTTTGCATAAAAGGAGTACTTATTGGCTTACAATTCTCCATTTTGAATTTCTTTAACACTTCCTTTGCATTCTTTTGTCGGACAATGAAAATCCCTTGCTGCGATTGTTGGATTTCCATGCCAAGAAAGTATGACATCTCCCCCAAGTCTGTCATCTCAAAGGCCTCCATCACCTGCACTTTGAATTATTTCACAAAAGTTGAATTGCTTCCTGTAACGAGTAAATCATCAACATACAAAGAGACAATAACAATGTCATCATGAACAACCTTTATATATAAAGTTAATTCACTCAAACTCTTCTTGAATCCTATTTTTAATAGAAAATCATCAATTCTACTGTACCACGCCCTTGGTGCTTATTTCAAGCCATATAAAGCCTTTTTAAGTAGGTATACTTTGTCTTCTTTCCCTTTTATTTTGAAGCCTTCAGGTTATTCTATAAAAATCTCCTCCTCCAAATAGCCATTAAGAAAGGCAGACTTGACATCTAGTTGAAAAACTCTCCACTCCTTTTGAGCTGCAAGTGCTAACAACATTCTGATTGTATCAAGCCTAGCCACAGGAGCAAATATTTTAGAAAAATCCACTTCAAACTGTTGAGCATACCCCTTGACCACCAATCTTGCTTTGTGTTTATTGATAGAACCATCAGCATTCAATTTTGTCCTAAATACCCATTTCACTTCAATGGGTTTTTTGTGACTTGGCCTATCCACCAAGATCCATGTTTGATTTTTTTTTTCTATCATTCTCAGTTCATCCTCCATTGCAGCCACCCATTTTGAATCTTTTGATGCTTCTTCAAAATCAGTAGGCTCAAGCACAACAACATTACATTTCTGGTAAATATCAGAAAGTAATTTAGTACCTCTTATAGGAGCATCATCTATTGATTTATCCATAATCTCCTCCTGAATTTCATTAGAATGCAAGCCATTTTTCTCTACCATGGACATGTCCCAATTCCAAGATGCCGATTCATCAAATTTGATGTCTCTGCTAACAATCACCTTTTCAGACAGGGGTTGAAAAACTCTGTAGCCTTTGGTGATATTACTATAGCCAACCAGAATTCCAACCTCTGCCTTTTGATCTAACTTGTCTCTTTTCACCGCAGGAACATAAGTGTAACATAAGCTTCCAAAGACTTTTAAGTGCTGCACGGAAGGCTTATAACCGTACCATGCTTCAAATGGCGTCTTGTTCTTCAATTTTTTTGTAGGCAGCCTATTGACTAAATAAACTGCAGTGTTGATAGCTTCAGCCCAAAATTTCTTTGGCATCTTCTTCTCATTTCTCAAAAAGCAAACACGTAGCCATCTCCATTATTGTTCGGTTCTTCCTCTCACTCACTCTATTTTGTTGAGGAGTATAAGTAGCTGTTAGTTGGTGCTCAATTCCTGCATCTTCACAGAACTTGTTGAATTTTTTAGAAACATATTCAGTTCCATTATCAGATCTAATCACCTTAATTTTGTGGCCACTTTGATTTTCAATCCAATTTTTAAACTTTCAAAACACAGCAGCAACTTCTGATTTATTCTTCATAAAATAAACCCAACACATTATGTTGAAATCATCAATAAATGCAATGTAATACCTGCTGTCATTCAAGGATAGTGTTCTCATTAGACCGCAAATGTTGGTGTGAACCAGTTGGAGCTTCTCTGCAGCTTTTCAGGCTTTGTTGTGTGGAAATGGTGATCTAAACTGCTTTCCAAGTTGACATACTTCACAAACTTCAGGCTTTTCTTCAATCTTAAGTAAATTATACACAACTTCATTATTATAAAGATGTGTAAGTGCTGAATAATGAAAGTGTCCCAACCTTCTATGCCAAAGTTGAAATTGATCACAAAAGTTATTGTAGGCACAAGTGTTTGTTTCCTGCCAATCAAGTGTGAAACACTTTCCCTTCATTTTTACCGAGAACAATTCATTTGCAGCCGAGTCAACAATCATACAAGCTTTATCTTTGAACTCAACAGAATAACCCTTTTCAAGTAGCTGTCCAACACTCTATAAATTTTGATCAATTTCAGGCACAAACAAAACATCTGAAATAATTTTGATACCTAAATTTGAATCAATGGCTACATCTCCTCTTTCTTGGACAACAATATAGTCTATATTCCCAATCTTTACTTTGAAAACTTGTGATTTGTCAAGCGTTTTAAATAAGGACTTGTCATGTGCCATATGATGAGTATAGCCACTGTCAATCAGCCAAGCTTCAATAGCTTTGTTGCCTACAAAACAGGTTGCCACAAATAGATGCTCTTCATCTTCCTTATCAGCTACATGTGCTTGTTGCCCATCTTGCTTCTTATTCTTGCATACCTTTTCAATATGTCCCTTTTGATTGCAGAACCTGTATTGAATATTAGGCCTGAGCCAACAATGCCATGGTTGATGTGACGCCTTTTTGCAATGTGAACATGGAGCATATTTTATTTTCTTTTCTTCCTGCTTGCTATTTTCACCTTCCTTCTTCTTATTCTAATATTGCTTCTTAGTTTTAGTGTGAGACATTTGCTGCTCTTTATCTTTTGCTTGGAAAGCACCTTCAACAGCTGCTTCTTGCCTTAAAGATCTTCTTTGCTCTTGAGCTTGAAGAGAGTTCACTAGCTCAGCTAGAGTGATTTGAGAAAGATCTCTTAACCCTTCAAGAGATGATATCTTGGATTCAAACCTCTCAGGAAGACTCACCAATACCTTCTCCACAACTCTACTATCGGGTAATTGTTCACCCATTAATTTGATTTTATTGACCACAGCAAGAAGTCTATTTGCATACTCCTTTACGGTCTAAGTCTCCTTCATGCTTAAAAGTTCAAACTCCCTTCTAAGATTTAGAACTCACATCTATTGTGTTCAATTATTCCCTTGAAATATTTCTCTTAATGTATCCCAAGCTTGTTTTGCAGTGTCACAAGCCATGATTCTTGAAAAAATTTCTTCTATTACAGCAGTGTGAATGCAGGTCTTAGCCTTCGATCTTCTTTTCCTTTCATCTCTTTGGTTTCTGAATTCTGCTAACGTTGAATCTTTAGCTAAAGGTGGAAGAGCAGGATTCTCAATCACATCCCAAAGGTCATAAGATTCCAGATAGGACTTCATTTTCACATCCCAAATATGATAATTTTCACCCGAGAAAAGCAGAGGTGTTGCCAAAAAATTATTTCCAGACATTGTAAATTTCTTGGCTTTGGATTTCGGTGTTTAATTTTGGTGAAAGGTTCCTCACTGATGCATTCACACTCACACAGGTCCCTTTAAGAACAAGGGAGCTCTGATACCAATTTGTTAATAGAAAAAGTAAAGAACAGAGAACACAAGTGGTAGCTAAAACATTCGACATACGTTTTACATTAAGTGGTGTTGAATTTATACAAGCTAATCAACAAGAAAATCAGAAATTTTCTCCTACAAATTAGCAAAATAACAACTCAAATTCAAACTAATTTGAATGATTCAAAATTATTCAAAATATGCAGATAATTTGCAGAAATCATAGTTTATTCAAAATTCAAATTTTAGGCTGTTGAAAATTCAAATTTTAGGTTGTTGACTGCAATAAAAGTGGCACAGTTCAACAAAGGGAGATAGAGATAATCAGTTGGGATCTCGCTTCGCAATTTTAGAGAAGGATAAAGGACACTATACTATTGAGGAATTTTATGAGGGTGAAAGTCACTAAGAATGAGGACTTTTCTGTTGACCATTTTAGTGGCTTTTCTAATAGAGGTGGAATTAACTTACGTGGTAGGTGGAGTAGGAAGGCAGGACCTACATGTGGAGGCCATAATTCCAATAATAAGAATGTTGGAGTAAACAATATGGGAAATAGGAACAAAAGAACTACTCTGAGCGATTACTTTGAATTTAAGAATAAGCAAATCGTTGAAACAACCATTGTTTCTCTTCCCACTTCTCTGGACCTTTTGAAGCACTCGATTGTTGGCAACAAAAATTTCGATGTCCCATCGCTTTTTGAGGCTTATGCTTTAATTAATAAGGACAATTATGTTTTGACTCTTGATAATAATAACAATGGCTCTGTCCCTTAGACCTGAAATCTACTCTTACTGATTTGGACCTAGAACCTATCCTTTTAGAGGCTGTTGATGGTAATAAGAATATTGATGTTTGCATCAATAATGATGTTGACAATGATGAGCCTTTTGGTTATGACGAAGGGCCTTTGGACCTATATTTACTTGATTAAGTGTGTTTTTCTTTTTTCTTACTTTTTTTCCCTCTTTTTATATCTATTCTCATTTGGAGTTAATCGATCGTATGTTTAAATCTAATAATTTTCACCCGAGAAAAACGGAGGTGCTGCCAAAAAATTATTTCTAGACATTGTAAATTTCTTGGCTTTGGGTTTCGGTGTTTAATTTTGGTGGAAGGTTCCTCACTGATTCACTCACACTCACACAGGTCCATTTAAGAACAAGAGAGCTCTGATACCAATTTGTCAATAGAAAAAGTAAAGAATAGAGAACACAAGTGGTAGCTGAAATATTCGACACACATTTTGGATTAAGTGGTGTTGAATTTATACAAGCTAATCAACAAGAAAATCAGAAATTTTCTCCTACAAATCAGAAAAAAAACAACTCAAATTCAAACTAATTTGAATTATTCAAAATTATTCAAAATATGCAGATAATCTACAGAAATCATGATTTATTCAAAATTCAAATTTGAGGCTGTTGACTGCAGTAAAAGTGGTACAATTCAACAAAGGGAGATAGAGATGATCAGATGGGATCTCGCTTTGCAATTTTAGAGAAGGATAAAGGACACTATGCTATTGAGGAATTTTATGAGGGTGAAAGTCACTATGAATGAAGACTTTTCTGTTGACCATTTTAGTGGCTTCTCTAATAGAGGTGGAATTAACTCACATGGTAGGTGGAGTAGGAAGGCAGGACCTACATGTGGAGGCCATAATTCCAATAATAAGAATGTTGGAGTAAACAATATGGAAAATAAGAACAAAAGAACTACTCTGAGCGATTACTTTGAATTTAAGAATAAGCAAACCGTTGAAGCGGCCATTGTTTCTCTTTCCACTTCTCTGGACCTTTTGAAGCACTCGTTGTTGGCAACGAAAATTTCGATGTCTCATCGCTTTTTGAGGCTCATGGTTTAATTAATAAGGACAATTATGTTTTGACTCCTGATAATAATAACAATGGCTCTATTTTACTTAGGTGACCCTTAGACCTGAAATCTACTCTTACTGATTTGGATTTAGAACCTATCCTTTTTGGAGGCTGCTGATGGTAATAAGAATATTGATGCTTGCATCAATAATGATGTTGACAATGATGAACCTTTTGGTTACGACGAAGGACTTTTGGACCTATATTTACATGATTAAGTGTGTTTTTCTTTTTTCTTACTTTTTTCCTCTTTTTATATCTATTCTCATTTGGAATTGCTAAGGAGCTAAAAGTTCTCATTTTACTTGTACTATCTGAATGTTTATGTAGAAGAATAAGCCGCATTTGGTTGTTTTGTTGCAATCTCTCATAGGGTAGTGGCCAATGGTCTTTTTATTGGTGTGTAGGTGTTATGGGATGACTTTTGGAAGGTGGATACCTTGTAGAATAATGCTCTTGTAAATATGCATGCGAAGGATAATAATAATAATTTATTGTTTGTTTTTACTGCTATTTATGGCCATCCTGCTCTATCGAGGCGTCAACTTCTTTATTCTTATCTTTCTAGAATTAATGCCAAGACCTCTAATCCTTGGGTGTTAATGGGCGATTTTAATGCAATTTTGGATAGTTCTGAAAGGAAAGAGAGTTCACCGAATCACGTAGGCATCTGTAGGCATTTTGTGGATTGGTTTCAGTCTTCAGGTATTTTGAATTTGGGCTATATTGGGCCTGATTTCACGTGGAAATAGAGAGATCTCAGTGAACATCTTGATAGGGGTTTGTGTAATTTGGCGCTTTAAGTTTCCTAAGGCTATTATTATGCACTTAACTCATATGCATTTAGATCATTGCCCTTTTGCTTTTGAATACCGGCAGCTTCAAACCAAGGAATTTAATAAACCATTTCAGTTTTTGCAAGTGTGGTTGACTCATATGGATTTTAAAAGGTTTATATCTCAAAGCTAGAACTTTTCTTCTAATTCTAATTTTAAGCCCCTTAATTTTATGAGTTTACTGCTAGTTTGAAACCTTGGAACCTTGAAGCTTTTGGTAACATTTTCAAGCAAAAAAATTGTTTATGCTCTGCTTCTGATTTTATGGTTTCCCCTTTCACTTGTGATAATATCAAAAAGAGGCTTTATTTGATACGAGGCCTTGGAAAGCTACTAGGGTTGATGGGCTCCAAGCCTGGTTTTATCAATCTCAGTGGGATTTAGTTGGTATGGATGTTTGTCAAGAAGTCAGCAGAGTGCTTCATGAAGGGAAGATCGACCAGGATATGAACAAAATACTCATTTGCCTGATTCTTAAAGTGGATGTGCCTACGAATATTTCCTAATTTAGACCAAGAACTTTATGTACAGTTGTGTACAAGATTATCATAAAGACCATTGCTAATAGGCTTAAGCCTTTTATGCCCACTAGTTTTGTTAGGAAGACACATTACTGAAAATATTGTAATTATGCAAGAAGTTATTCAGAGCATGAGGTTTAAAATAGGCAAATAAGGTTTTATTGTAGTTAAAGAAGATCTTCAGAAGGATTATGACAGAATTAGTTGGCCTTTTTAGCCGACACATTATCAGATGTGGGTACTCCTAATGATTTGGCTCGTATTATTATGGATTGTGTTTCCACAAGTTCAATGAAGATTTTATGGAATGGAGAATTGATAAAATGAGAATTAAGTTTGCTAATCGGAATGCTAGCAGAATTACGTTGGCTGGTAGAATGACTTTGATGTAGCATGTTCTTCTTTCCATGCCTTTTTACGCCATGCAGTCAGCCATTGTTCCTACTTCTCTTTTCAGTGAGATAGAGAAGCTTGCTTGCAGGTTTATTTGGGGAGGTAATGAAGATCAAATGAAGATCTCCTTTTTTCATTAGGACCAAGTTTAAAAGCCCAAGAATGCTGGTGGTTTGGGTCTTTGTAGCTTGACCCATATGAACGACACCTTTGTTATGAAGCTGGGGTAGGGTATTTTTTGTGATAATGATTGTCTACGGTCTAAGTACAAGCTTATAGGCAATGAAGCTGAGGTTCCTACTGCTTCGCATTCGTATACTCCGATTTGGTACAGTATTTATGCTAATTGGGATTATATTTTTTCTAATACTCTTTGGTCTTTGGATAATGGTGAAAAGGCTGGATTTTGGTTCGACTACTAGGTTCCAGGTCTAAATTCATGTTTATTCAATAAGGCTACTAGACCTATCGATGAGAATATTGTGGATGAGAATGTCTACTTCTTTGTGCAAGATAATGGAAGCTGGAATTGGTCTCTCTTTGAGGATTTCTTGCCCCAAACTACGCTGATGCACATAGCAGCAACCTACCCTCCAAACCATTCCCTTCGGAATGATAAGATGTTTTGGAAGCAATCTTCATCTGGTTTTTTTACGATCAAGTCTGCTTATCTTTCTCTAACTGGAAACATTTTTGATATGGCCTCTACAAGTTGGGATTTATTTTGGAAGTTAGAGGTTCCTCAGCGCATTAAGACATATTTAGTATAGAGAATTGTAATGTAATGAATAATATATTGTTTACTTTGTTTATTAACTCAAATTTTTTACAATGTATTGTAATTATAAATACACATGTAATCCTCAATATATCAATAGATGTATTCTCTAATTTATAATATTTTGTATTCTTTTTCATTACATTTATTTTTTTTAAATTAAATCATATTCTTTCAAATTTAATAAAATTGTCATTTTATACGAGATTGCATTTTTAATATAAGATTTTTTTTAAAACATTATGCTTTATCAAGTTCGAACTTTTGGATTTTTATAATATAATAAATATATAAGTATATAAAATAATTATAAAAAATAAAACAAAATAATCATATTAGTTAGTAATTATAAAAATAATTATATAATGTATATAATCCATCCAAATATAAGAACATATTAGCATTTGTGTTACATTATCAATACAATCAAACATAATTATAATTTCAATTTATCGCATTATATTTATTAATCCATTGTATTATCTATTACGTTACGATTGATTACATCATACAAAGTATGGCCTAAAATGTTCTTCCGGCAGGTCATGAATAATGGTATTCGTACAAACTTTGAAAGGCATCGGAGGCATCTTAGCCCCTCAAATTTTTGCTCAGCTTGTGATAATATTGTTGAATCTAGTTTACATGTCCTAAGGGACTGACTTGTTGCTGCTCAGCTCTGGAATTTTTTATTGCCACCCTCTGGTTTGCTTTTCTTTTTTGATTGTACTATTTCTGCTCAGGATTGGGTTATTAAGAATTTAAAGGATAAGAATCTTGTTTGGTTAGGTATCAGTTAGGATATTTTTTTTGTTTTTTTTGCCATTGGGTGCTGCTGGTGCCTTTGGAAGAATCGGAATAATAGAAGTTTTAATCAAAATTCCAAGTCTGTCTTAGCCTTGTGGAATGAAGTCATCACTGAAGCCCAGGGGATCGTGATAGCGTTTGATAGTTTGGGCATCAATAAGAGTGACAATAAGCTTATTCATAATGTTTCCTAGCGTTGCCCTCCAGAGAATTTTGTGAAGATAAATACTGATGCTTCTTAGTCCGTGAGCATGGGTCTAGCTATTGATGGTGGCCTCTTTCGCGATGCTAATGGGCGGTGGATCTCTAGGCTGTTGTCCGATCTTGCGAGCAGAAGCCTGGACAGTCCTCCATTGTATCAAGCTTGCTAAAGAAATGGGGATGGATCGTGTTCTAGTGGAATGTGATAATACGGTTGTTGTGGAAATGGGGATGGATCGTGTTCTAGTTCACTTTTGGAGAGTGAGGATTGTATGTTAGTAAACGATGACCATTTTCATCAAAACGGCCCCAAAACACAAGGCAGTGATGTTGCATTGGACCAATCAAATGGGCTATTGCAAAAATCACACATATAAGCCCATAGCCCAATAATATGCCACGTCACGTAATTATCTGAAATGCAAAGCCGTAAATATCCATAAAAAGTAAAGGCCTTTAGGTAAATTCACGGTCCCCCATTTACCCATTTTACTCTTCTCATTTACTAGGTTCCTTTCACCCAGCACTGAAAAAAAGCCCCTCAGCGCCGCTGTTACCTTTTATTTTTTAATTTTATAATTAAAAAATAAAAAAAAAATTACCACACATGGAACAATTTGCCGGCGATCGGCAAATCCCTAACTCCACCGACTTCGCTCACCACATATCTCCTTTTCCGGTGACCGAAGGTCTTCTAGTTTCTAATCCGGCTGCGACTGCGACTGCTCACTCGTCAGAGATCGACAGTCAAAACTTGCCGCCGCAGAAGCTTCGTCCTATAAGAGCGACCGGCAGGTCCCCGTCTAGCTCTCAAGTAAACGATCTGACTCCGGCCAGCGGTTTCGATGGACCGCTGGATAAGTTAGGGCTTTTAGTAGACCAAGTGTGTGGGATTAATGGCGATGCTGGCCAGTTTTTCACGCCGCTGGTGAAGCCGGAGGGGAGTGAGGGAACGGTGAATGGTTTTGCAGATAATGGACTCTTGAGTTTGATAGCGGATTGTTCGGTGAGAATCGGGTCGGGTACTAGTGAAGAAAATGGGTTTCCGGATTGCGACCGTGGTTTGTTCAAGGATGAATCGAGGTGAGTGTTCCCAATTTAGTCTCTCAAGTATACAAATTAGAATTATTGCTTTTGATTCCAACAATGATTGATTCGGTGACCATTATTAGTTTAGAATTATTTTATCCGCCTTTTACTGGGTTATGATTTCATGTTTGTGTAAAATGTAAAAACCTTTACTTTAAAGAAAAAAAGTTTTAATCTTTAAATTTTGAAGGCACTAGAAGATTGATTTGTTTCATTAGATTTTCGATTAGCTGTAGGATGGTGCAATTTAGGGGAAATTACCTTTGTTTATTTAATTTAATAAGTTCAATACGACCAAAGACAGTTAATGGCTCTAAGGGAGTGCTGCTTGCTTAGAGATCGCTTTTTTTTTTTTTTTTTTTTGCTTTGAAAATTCCTATTTGGATTGTTCTTAAGAAATCTTGAATTGGAATTGCAATTGCAATTATACTTATTGTTTTTACTGTTATAGATCCGAGCACTTGTTTTTCTTTACTTCTGTGCATGTTTTGTGATTTATATTTACTTTGAGAAACTCGTGTACTGGATTCTAAGGCCATACAATATTTCTCTGATACCAACTAAACTAATTAAGTCTTCTACGTTTCAGTTCATCTTCAGGTGATGATGATTCATCTGGCATAGAGGGAAATGCAAGTCGAAAAAGAAAGAGAAAATCAAGGAAAAAACTTGAGGATTTCTTACAAAGTTTGGTGATGAAAGTAATGGATAAGCAAGAGCAGATGCATAAGCAGTTGATAGAGACTATGGAGAGGAGGGAGAGGGAGCGAATAATTAGGGAAGAAGCTTGGAAGGAGCAGGAGCGAGAAAGGATGAAAATGGAAGAGGAGGTAAGGGCACAAGAGAATGCTCGAAACATAGCACTCATTTCGTTCATTCAAAACGCCATGGGCCATAAAGTTGAAACTCCTCAATCGTTGGCAATGATTCCTCCTGTAGAGCATGAAGGAGAAAAAGATAGCAGTAATCTTTCTGTTCAAAAGGATTTCAACAGTGACCTGAGCAACAAAAGATGGCCAGATACCGAAGTACAAGCTCTTATAATGCTACGCGCTGCTATGGAGCAGAAGTTTCGAGATATGGGCACCAAATGCTCTAATATTTGGGATGAGATATCTACTGGAATGTCCGGTATGGGCTACAACCGAACTGCAAAGAAGTGTAAAGAGAAATGGGAGAACATCAACAAGTACTTCAGAAGATCACTAGGTAGCGGAGGAAAGAAGCGGTATGAAAATAGTAAGTCCTGCTCATATTTCCATGAATTGCAAGTCTTATACACAAATGGGTATATTAATCCAGGGAATACCTCAGATCATACCGATATCGAAAATGAGGCAAAAAATAGTAGTGGTTAATTATGACAACAATGATGATGAAGAGAATCTCAAAAGAACATGATATTTATATGTTTAGGATATTTATCTTGATATGCCTTTGAGCATATGAGGTATGTCAATTGTCTTTGATAGAACTTACTCGATTTCTCTCTGTCGTTGTATGCATACTGGCAATGGAAAGTTCTATCTGAATTACTAGTCTTCATATACTTAATTTACATTCATCTTGAATAATCTCTATCTTGACAGCAATCTTGCGCTACATTGAATGGAAAATTGTTTGATAGCCACTTGATATTGGACTCGTTTTGGATTTTACCTTTCATGTGGGATGCACATGCGAGTCCTATTCAAATATTTTTGACCTTGAGTAGGGCTAAAATTTTTTTCAGCCGATATATGGGCTCATTTTCTGTGTTTTTCTGCTTTTGCATATTGTTCTAGGCCAGCTTTAGGCCTTGGCCTAACACAATTGCTAAGTAAAGATTCTGTGGAGATTGACATTGGCAATGACTCAACGAGAAGATATTATTCTCATTTGTTTCAGGCATTTTTACATTTATATTTTATTTTTGATGTTAAAAGTTGATTAAATAAATCAGATTAGGGGTTGAAAATCACTTGTGGTTTAAACATTCAAGAGGGTTTGACTTATCCGGGAATTTCATCTTTTCTGCCTCAAAAAATGTAACTATATATATATATATATATATATATATATATATATATATATATATATATATAATCGGATTAGGGGTTGACTCGCCTCGGACACATAAATTGATTCAACCTGTTCAAAATCATTTATTTTTTATAGTCGATCCGTAATGTATTTATAGCTGATTATACTTGTCAATTAAAACATCTCAAATGATTTTAGTTATAGCTGATGGTACTTGTCAATAAAAACAGCTCGAATGATTTTTATTTATGAATCAAATTAACCTATGAAAAATATTTTTATGGAATTGTAGTTCATGGTTAAAAGCTGAAATAGTTGGTCCATTTTTAAGCTGGAATTTGAACTCTGGCTAGCAACATTGGTTGCAACTGCCAATTAAAAAATAATGGATACAAAGTGAATAATCACTATGGAGGAAAATGAAGACCAAAGTTACTTTTGGTGGATTGAAGGTAATAAAAGGACATCCTTTTCCTTCTTCATCATATGCTAAGGCTTCCATTGCATGCTGTGTTGGCCATTGTCATGTGAATTTGTCGCTTCCAATTTAAGAATTCGACAATACTACAGTCCATAATTTTTTCCATTGTCTCCCCCACCCCTCCTTTTTTAACTTTATTGTTTTACATTTTTCAATTTATATACATTTTGAATTTATGTTAGAGATTGCCAAACTAGCAAATTATTAACAATCTTTATATCATTAGTTTTCTTCTTAATTCCCTTGAGCAAACTAAGGCTTTGGATTAAAAAGCTGAAAAATCGTTAAATAAATTTAAAAAATTGAATTAAAATCGATTTTTGTGGTTAATTAATTCGATTAGACGTAGATTTTAATTTTTAAAAGGCTAAAGGTGTATTTTTGCCCCTCTCGTTTGCCAAAATTGATAAATTTGCACCTAACGTTTATTTTGAGACAAATTTGCCCTTAACATTTGTAAAATAGGAGATTTGTACCCCTACCATCAATTGCCGCTAACTTTAACCGTTAATACATTAGTTGACTGTTAGTGGGACACGTGTCATACATCCATTAGACATGTGGCTCAAACGTTTGGGTGCCAAAAGTGTATTTTTGTCCCTAACGTTTTTTCAAACGTGCAAATTTGGCCCTAACGTTTCTAAAATGGGAGATTTTTGCCCCTACCGTCAATTACCAGTAACGTTGACCGTTAATAAATTAGTTGACCACTAACGGCGGGGCAAAAATCTCTAATTTTACAAACATTAGGGACAAATTTGCACCAAAATAAACGTTAAGAGTAAATTTGCCTATTTTGACAAATGATAAGGGCAAAAATGCACCTTTTGCCTTTTTAAAATTATAGTCAATTAACTCGGATTTGAATTTAAGTATCTTATTAACCGGTTGGTTAATGATTAATCAAATTTATATGTAATTGTGTACATGTATATGGATATAAGGGTAACTTTTAGATATATTCAAATTATATTCTAATTTTAGAAAGTATATGACTGATAAATTAATATTTATGTATTTACATTTTAGTGTATTGTATTATATTTGAATAATTTGTATTTTATGTTTTAAAATTTGGAAAATTTATATTTTAAATTGATGGATGAAATTTTTTTTTATGAAGTTTATGATAATCAGAATTGTATATGTTTAAATTTTTAACGGTTAATAATGGTTAATCGATCGTATTTAGCGGTTAATTAGTTAACGAATAATTGAGTGTTAATAGATTGGATTTAAACTTTAATTTTGAAAATCGATATTAATGGACTAAATTTAAAAAATAAGTCCACCCTTATAACAAACTAATAGTAATAATTGGTAAGTGATTACAAGGAAAACATTACATATGACAATTCCGTTCTATCCAATTCAAACACGCATAACCAATGTTTTTAAAACCGGACCGGACGTCGACTCGGTCTGTCAACTGGGTCAGGAGTCAACTGGTTCGATCGGGTTGACTCGAAATTTTTATCTTTTTTTTTAAATATAATTATTAATAAAAAATTAAAAATATAGTATATAAAAAATATATTTAAACAACATATTAATTATTAAATATCAATATATTAATCATTTTTTATTTATTTTACTACTTTTTTAGTAATAATAGTAAAAAATTAACCACAAAAATTGAATTTTTTTTATTAAATATTTGAATTTATAAGAAAAATGTAATTTTGAATTTATAAATTTTTTTAATTTTAATTTCAATTGTAAAATTTATTTTTATGCATGTTTATATTCATTTATTTTTCAATATTATGTTATATTTAAATTATTTAGTTATTAAATATCTAAAAGAATATAAAATAAAAATATAGTGAAAATAATTTCACATAATATTCAATTTTATCAAGTTTAATATTAATATAAATTAATTTTATCATCAAATATAAATTTTTAATCGAACAATATTTAATAACTATTAATCCGGATTATAAAAATATAAAAATATAATTTAGAATACATTTGATTTTTTCCCGTTCAATCCGATTTTCCCCGTTCAATCCCGTTTTTTCCGATTCAACCCGATTTTTTCACTGTTCATTCCAATTTTTTTTATATGTTATGGTTTTTATATTGAATCGAACCGATTTTATGTCCGGTTCGCGATTGAACCAGTTCAACCGGCCGTCCGATTTTCAAAACAATGCGCATAACTATTGTTATTTTTCAAACATATTGGAAGATATTGTTTTTTTTTATAAGAAACGGTGAGCAAAGCTCATAGAACAACAAAATTAGCGAATATAAACAGCTCTAACTACATCATGTTGCAACCAATAATCAATACTCTGATGAGAATTATGCAACTCGTGAAAGCTTGGAGAGAACGCATAAGCCAAATGGGAAAGATGATCCACAACAAAGTTCGCTTACCTGTAAATATGAGTGAACCTAACATTAGAGAGGTTGATTGCAGGATGGATCGCTTCCCTATCTATGGTGATATCATTAGTCTCAACAACAATGTCTATTTAGTCCATCACATCCTCTATAGAAGATTCCAACATAGCACCATGCACTAATATGTCTTTGTAAACCGAGGGACTATCAATAAAATTTCAAACCTTTACCTTCTCCGTAGTAGGCTTTACTTCTATATCCATCTTTGAGAACTTCAAATTATGATTTTTTTTTTATTACAAAAATGATAATATCCATTATTTACTAGGCTGATCCATTCTCAGCCCAAAGCCCAAAACAATACAAGCCAAAGCCTGGAACGTGACAAGTAGATATCTAAGGATCTGATGGCGCGAGATGTCCGATCGGAGTAATAGGGCACGCCCCTGTCAAAGTCCACTGACAAGCCAACAGTCCACACCTTCTAACTGCTTCATGTCACATCGCCGCCCACCTGCTCTGACACTTGAGCAAGCCCACTATTGATATTCAAGTGATTTCTTGCATCTAGTATAAATAGTTCAAAGCACTGTAAAACCAGTTATTGAATTTTTGAAACTCTCTTTTTACGTTTTTTCTCTAAGTTTTACTAATTTAGGTTTCAAAATGATTACGTCTAGCTCAACCAGATTTGTTTTATTATATGTATGGTTGTCTTGCTGATCCGATCAGCTCGCTCAAAACTTCTATCCGGTCTCATTCTACTTCTAATCTTTTTGGAATTACCAAAAAATATTGTTTAATTAAATTTTAGTGATAGAATTAAGAATAAATTTAATATGATATAAAAAAAATATTTTGATATACAAATTGTGAATTTTTTTTGGCAAATTAGACAAGATATTGATTAATAAATGGTGTTAATAAAGCACTACCATATACTCCCTCCATTCTTGAATGAATGACGTTTTAGGAGCTTTTTCCAAAACCAATAACCTATTAAATAAGACATGTAAATGACTAATTTGTCCTTATTAATCTCCTTTTAAAAGGTTATTTCCCACACTAACATTTTCTCTCTTTGGCTTAATAATAAGTTTTCCATTAATGCTAAATGTTATCCCAATTCACAATTCTGGCGCCAGGAACTTGTTTTACTGCCAAAAAAATTTCACCAAAATTTTTGATTCAAAATTTTAAAAATTCCACCAAAAAAAGAAATCCACAATGGAGTATTTGAACATGAAAACTGATGTTTGTATCAGTATAATTAGAAATTTATTTAATGAGGGTAGAAGGATAAGCATATTTCATGGAACTAGAAACACAAAATACTGGTTCTAATTATTGTTTTGATCTCAATGTTAGCCCAAACTCTTCAATGAGTGGTATATCTTCATCAGAAAATTTATTGTTGGACTTAAATAATGAGCCATAAGAAGAAGAAGAAGAAGAAGAAGAAGGTACACACCTTTTGGACTAATCATGGTTTTCGTGTTAAGTTTGACTTTCTTTGTTTATCTAATCACATAGTTTTTTTTGTTGCTTGGAGAATGACGATACAACTTCGTTTTGGGTATATTAGATTAGATTTATTTAGCCTTTTACCTATAGCAATAATCAGTTTAGATAGGTGTGGCTATTGATAGTTTGTCTTCTCTTATAAAATTGTATTGGATTAGTCCATTGTCTGCATTCAGGTTGATGAATATTTGATTAGCCTTATGATCTCTGTTTCTCAAAGTGTGGCATGGTAGTCTTGTTATCAAGTAAACCTTTTTTTTTCCTTCGCATTTTTAAAATGAGAAATTTGAGTTGTAAACAAAAATTCACCTCCAACTAAATTATACCCGTTGCATAGTTAAAAGGATTTCTCCTTTAATGACTGCCATCTGTTTTCGTTTAAAATCCAAGGCTAACTGATGCAAATTCTTTAATAAAATTACAGCTTATAAAAAAAAAAAGGAAAAGCAGCATCCAGAATTTGTGTAGTCATTAAAAATAGTACATCTTCCACTTCTTATTAATTTTTTTGGAGAGTTTATTTAGAGCAATATCTGCATGGTTGCCTATAATTAACCAAACAATGTTCAGCTCTTGCTAGTAATTGCGAAAACATATGCCAAAAGTAACTTAAGTGAATTGCTTAATTATCGATTTTATGCTTTCTTGTTGTCTATTAGTCGAAATTTTCTATTAGTGTGCTGTTGTTCATAGAGAAATATTTCTATAAAATCCTTAATATTTTATAATATGATACCGGAAATTGTATCAAGAAGAAAAAAAAATTTTGAGCGATTTTGAACGAAAAGTTATACATGCTATGCTTCTACAAAAAAGTGTTGGTGGAAAATTAAAAAAAGGGGTAACAAAGGTTGTGGCATCAGTTTTTTCAGTTCCCATTCATACTGTTCAACGGATTTGGAAACAATCAAAAATCTATTTACCCGGTGATGTACCAAATAGAAGAAAATATTGTGGCCGCAAACGAATTCAGATTGACTATACTCAAATTCGTGAGATTCCTTTACATCAACGGACAACTCTTGAATCTTTAGCTTGTTCATTGAAGATTAGCAAGACTAAAACATTTAATTTGTTGAAGGAAGGAGCTATACGAAGACATTCCAATGCTATCAAGTCTTTTTTGAAAGAAGAAAATAAAAGATCTCGACTGCAATTTTGCATGTCTATGCTTGAAGAAAATAGCTTACCACATAATCCAATATTTAAGGGGATGTATAACATTATACATATAGATGAGAAATGGTTCTATATGACGAAAAAGTCTGAGAAGTACTACTTGTTACCTGATGAAGAAGATCCTATACGTACCTGTAAGAGCAAAAATTTCATTGGAAAAGTGATGTTTTTAGTTGCTATGGCTCGTCCAAGATTTGATGCACAAGGAAATGAAGTATTTTTTGGAAAAATTGGCGTATTTCCTTTTGTCACACAAGAACCAGCTAAAAGGAGTAGTGTTAATAGAGCTGCAGACACATTAGAGACTAAACCGATAACTTCAGTAAAAAGAGAAGTTATGAGATCATACTTGATTGAAAAACTAATTCCCGTTATAAAGGAAAAATGGCCAAGAGATGATATAATGCATCCAATATTTATTCAGTAAGACAATGCGAGAACACACATTGATCGTAATGATTGTGAGTTTTGTGAAGCAACTAGACAAGATGGATTTGATATTCGATTAATGTGTCAACCTGCAAACTCTCCAGATTTGAATGTCTTGGACCTTGGATTTTTTAGTGCTATTCAATCTTTACAATATAAGGAGTCTCCTAAGACAATTGATGAACTTGTTTATGCTGTTGTTAAGTCATTTGGGAATTTTCCTTCGGTTGAGTCTAATCGTATGTTTTTAACATTATAGCTTTGTATGATTGAGATCATGAAAGCAAGAGGTTGCCATAAATACAAAATTCCACATATTAACAAAGAGAAGCTAGAATGCGAAGGTGAGCTTCCTGTTCAATTGAACTGTGACCCTGCACTGGTACAAGATGTTCTGCAATTTTTAAGTTAGACTAGTTGCCATTAGTAGAGATGATTTTGCTTTTGTATTAAAACTCTGAATGCTAATGGTTACGTACAAGATCTCTGATTTTGTACTAATTTGACTGCTCGGAATTGTAACTGCATGAAAATGTTATTTTTGCTTTTTGATTTTTGGTTTAAAGTTCCTATGGTCCTAAACTTAGGAGGATATTAACTTGCAGAAGCTTTTATCTTTGATGGGATGCTTCGGATGAAGGATAGAGAACTGATCTCATCTTCAGTTGATTGTCTCATATAGTTTTAGTTGGACGGGCTAATTCTGTGAGAACGGTTAGGGAAAGTGTTTGGACTAATCACATAAAGACTAGAAAACTAATTCCAGGGCATCTATCAATCTTAATTGCATAAGATTTTTTTCCTTAATAGTAGATTACCAACTACCATTAGCTATATCAAATATGCCAAATTGAGAAGAAAACCATGAGATTATGATAAGACAAATTGAGTTCTGCAAGCATTGGCTTTATTATAATCTGTAATCTAGCCAAAACAAGCTGTGATTTCTAAAGTTACTCCATTAATATTGCAAAAGAGAATAGCTACTCTTAATAAAAATTAGGAAAAATTTGTTGAAGTCAACAATTGTTGGCTTTGAAGCCAACAATTGTTGGCCGAAGAAATGAAAAAAAAAAAAAATCAAAACTTTTACAATCCCACATCGGGTTTTTTAAAGAATATGAATAGTTTTTGTAACTATAAATATAGCCTATTAGTTTTAGGTTGAATCATCCCAGTCTTGAGATCTCCTAATATAAATAGAGAGTGTTTCTCATATTTTCTTGTGTAAAATATAGAGAGGTTGTAACTCCTATTTTATAGTAAAATTTTGCTAGTCTTGCCCGTGATTTTTACCCTAATTTGTTTGGGGGTTTTCCACGTAAATCTGTGTGTTCCTTAATATCTCTATTTTAGCTGCGGTTTTGCTCTAATCCGGTCCTTATTTTTACAACAAGTGGTATCAGAGCCGAGGTTCTGTCTTAGTATGCTATGTGGTTGCAGCATAGCCTGATCTTCCACATCAGAAAAGATATTTCCTTAGGTACTATTCACGTATACGATACTGTTTACGTATACGGTTACTGTTCATCTATACAGTTACTATTCACATATACGGTTACTATTCACGTGAAATAGTGGGAGCTGATTTTTGAGCAGAAAAGTTCGTGATAGAAGCAATGGCGACAAAATATGAGATCGAGAAATTCAACGGGAGTAATTTCTCACTGTGGAAATTGAAGATGAAGGCAATATTGAGAAAAGATAATTGTCTAGCGGCTATAAGTCAAAGGCCGGTTGATTTCACAGATGATAATAAGTGGAACGAAATGGATGGAAATGCTATGGCAAATCTTTATCTGACATTAGCAGATAGAGTGTTGTCAAGTATAGAAGAGAAAAAGACAGCAAAGGAGATCTGGGATCATCTCACAAAATTGTACGAGGCCAAATCACTACACAACAAAATTTTCCTGAAAAGAAAACTCTATACTCTTCATATGGCGGAATCTACTTCAGTGACAGAGCACTTAAATACTCTGAATACTTTATTTTCTCAACTCACTTCGTTGGGTTATAAAATAGAGCCAGAAGAACGTGCTGAGATTCTACTTCAAAGTTTACCAGATTCGTATGATCAACTCATCATTAATTTAACAAATAATACGGATGCTCTAGTCTTCGATGATGTTGCAGCTGCTATTCTTGAAGAAGAAAATCGGCGCAAAAATAAGAAAGACAGGCAGACAAGTTCACAGCATGTGAAAGCCTTGACGGTGATGAGAGGAAGATCAACGGAACGAGGCTCAAGTGGGAGCCACAATCATGGTAGTTCAAAATTCAGGAGTAAGAAGAATATTAAATGCTACAACTGTGGCAAGAAAGGTCACTTGAAGAATGATTGTTGGTATCTAAAGGATTCCAATTCTCAAGGAAATGTGGCAAGTTGTTCTGATGATGGAAATGCTCTATGATGCATATGGAGGGCCTAAGAAGAATCTGCTGTCTATAGGACAAGTGAATGTTTGAGATGCAAGATATTAAAAATGGGATCATAAAATAAAAGGAGAAGCGTTTGTACTTATGAAAGGAGAAAAGATAGCTGCAGATGTGTTATGAGTAAGCAGCATCGTTTGAAGTTAAAACACATAAAATTCTAGAAATGATGTTCTAAGAATTGGTTCACTCTGACGTATGGCAAACACCAGTTTCATCCCTAGGAGACAACTATTCCAGGAGATGTTGAGTGTATTCGATCAAGAGGAAGTTTGATGTGTTTCTAGTTTTTCAAAGATTACAAAGCGCAGGGAAAAATGGCAAGATAGAAAAGTGGTGTGAAGATCTGATTGATAATCAATCAAATCTTCAAGTGGGAGATTGTTGAAGTCAACAATTGTTGGCTTTGAAGCCAACAATTGTTGGCCGAAGAAATGAAAAAAAAAATAAAAAATAAAAAAAAATCAAAACTTTTACAATCCCACATCGGGTTTTTTAAAGAATATGAATAGTTTTTGTAACTATAAATATAGCCTATTAGTTTTAGGTTGAATCATCCCAGTCTTGAGATCTCCTAATATAAATAGAGAGTGTTTCTCATATTTTCTTGTGTAAAATATAGAGAGGTTGTAACTCCTATTTTATAGTAAAATTTTGCTAGTCTTGCCCGTGGTTTTTACCCTAATTTGTTTGGGGGTTTTCCACGTAAATCTGTGTGTTCCTTAATATCTCTATTTTAGCTGCGGTTTTGCTCTAATCCGGTCCTTATTTTTACAACAAAATTGATAACAAAACAGCGCTTTTAACACATTGCGCAAGCTGTCAGGCTTCATACCAATCATCCCTTAAAAGAACAACAAAAAAAAATCTGCAGAGCAAAAGGAGTAGCCTCAAAACCATGCCGTTCAGATGGTACAAAGCAGCAAACAATTCATAAAACTGAACTGCTTTTAACATCTCAAAAATAGGACAAAAAGACACAACTTCACGTCTTCTAACCCAAGAGAGAAAGAGTATCAGCAGGAGAATTATGATTTTAAAAAGCCACCAGCATTAGGGGTATTCAAAAATGGGTTAAATGGGTTACAATTATATTTTTTTTAGAAGAAAAATGGAGTTGAATTATACATAATTTCACAAAATATATTATATAAATTTGATTTAAATTTTATCATAACCCACCCAACCCATTTTTGAACACCCCTAACCAGCATAATACAAAAACAAAATCATGCACTGTTAACATATCCAGAAAAGTTTAGATAGGCCAGTCAATAAAGAACTCAACAAAACCTTAATTGTCTTCTTCATAAGACACTCTCTTAATAAAAATTAGGAAAAAAATTTTTTAACATCGTCCTAACAATTTGTTGAAGTTCCTTTTCTTCAAAATTAGCTTCTTCACCTTCATCAGCAAACTTGTTCAAATCAAACCCACAATCAGCTGGTAGATTTAAATCAATATCAACTGTAACTTTTGTCTTCTTCTCCATGGAGTCTTCCCCCTCGTGTTCTTATGTCTCCAAACTGTTCTTCATTTTTTTTCTTTTGTTAAAGAAAATTTGAATATCATCATTCTTTTAAGTATTGTTTTGCAGAAACTCTTCATCTTCTTACTTGAAGGCTGCAATTCTTTGATTTCCTTGAATATAGTGATCATTTAATATGAACAAATTAATTAAGAGGCAAATATGAGATAAACTAGACCAAAATATTGTCTAAATCTTCAAAAGTCAATTATAAAAGAATATGTTAGCCAACCTTAAACGTTATCCATTAAAAACTGGAGGGAGTATAAAATTAACTAAGGTTTTACATATCTGTGAATACGGTTCAATTTTAATCAAAGTTTTAACTAAATTAATTTAGTTAATTTGGTTCGTTTTTTATTAATAAAATGTGTGAATTTCAATTATCAATTTGATTTAGTTAATAATTAAAAAAATTTTAAAAATGAAGTGTAATAAAAATCTTTAAATTGGAAAAAAAAATGGTATTAATTCGATTTTATTAATACTAAAATATAAATCGATTTTGATATATAATTTTTTTAATCAAAATTTGATATTTAATTATTTTGATTTGATTATAACTCAGAATCGAGCCACTCCATCCAATAGGATATTTCATAGAACCGGATTTAAAATATTAGATGGTTTTAGGATCAAACTTTCCATCTCTTTCCCTCTATAAAAAAGAAATTCGAACCACTCCTCTATTAACAGTGTTATATAAAATCTCACAAATTAATTACCTGGTGAAATGAACGGAGCATAGATCAAAAAAGAAACAAGAGAAAGTAAGTCAAAGAAAAAGAAACAGTTACAAAGTAGTATTAATCTTCAATGTCTCTCCAACATGGTACAGCGAATGATGAAGCTGTAAAATTATTAACCGAACCAAAAAACAGAGCAGAAAAAGAATCGAGACCGTTGAACCAGACAAAGATATACAAAATTTCGTTTATGGCATGTGGACCCCAACTACATCTATCCATCGAATCAAAGATATTTCTCTCTCTATCTCTCTCTACTGTAAATAATTTCAATCTTCTCTCTCTCCCCCCTCTCTCTCTCTCTCTCTCTTCTCTGCAAAAGTGCTGAATACCCGCTCCTCTCTCTTTCTTTTTTATATACTTAAAAAGTTTTTGCTTCTTAAGAAGACCCATTAACTCTCTTTCGCTCTTTCATTCTCATTCCATTCTTTCTTCATTTTTCCTTTTTGGGATTTTTTATCCTTTTTTTTTTTTTACTCTCAGATCGACTTTTCCTCTTTTATTAACTTATTAAGGTATGTACTTCGGCCAAACATGATTTTTTTTTTTAAATGTTACCTGAGTTCTAGATCTTAATCCAATTTTGTTATTGTGATTGCTATTAGTGTTTAGATCGCTTGATAGATCAATTAACTGAGATTTAGCTGATTTAATGGCTGCACTTCTATTTCTTTAACTTTCAGATCGGTCTTATATTTGTTGGGAATAATACCCAGAAAGCAAAGATTGAAAATTTATCTTATCTGCGTTCCTGATAATATTTATTTCAGTTAAAGATTCAAAATTTTTGCCTTTTGCTTTGACTTTTACCTGATTTCTTGGAGCCGTAAAGATTGTTCAAGGGAGAACAGATGTTGACTAAAGCTGATCTAGAACTTCATTGACTATTACGTAAATTGTGGAGGTTAAGGAACATTTGGATCTGAAACATAAATATATTTGATTTGCAGTTACTATGTCTTTTACTGGTACCCAGCAGAAATGCAAGGCTTGTGAGAAGACTGTGTACCCTATGGAACTTTTATCCGCTGATGGTGTTTCATATCATAAGTCTTGCTTCAAGTGCTTTCACTGTAAAGGAACCTTAAAGGTACTTAAACTTCTGCCTTTGCCTAGTTTCCGCTTCTTCAATATAATGGTAAATGCAGTTGATATAACCTGTTCCACCCCCTCCTTCCTTTTTTTTTTTGGTGCTATGGTTGATTCCGTAATATGCTGCTGGATCCTAGTTTTCTAAGTGGTCTGTGGAAGTTATTGGTATTTTTAGATTAGTAGCCTGATATGGTTCTAAAATCTTGATGGTGCAAAAGTATGTGGAATTATGATTTCTCCATTTTTGCTTGTTTGTTGAATATTGTGGCTACAATATGCTAGATTGCTAAATCACCGATTATATTAGACGTTAACTTTGTGGAGAATGGTTACCATTGAAAAGAATATGATCACCAGCTTTTGAATTAATAGATTTCTTCAAAAGTTCAGAACCCGTAATTCTTAGAGGGATCTGTTCTTGTTATGAAGCCAATTCCACCAGATGACTTATATATATCATATTTGAGCTTATCCGGTTGCATAATTAATATGTTTTCAGTTGAGCAATTATTCCTCGATGGAAGGTGTACTATACTGTAAACCTCACTTTGAGCAGCTGTTCAAGGAAACGGGCAACTTCAACAAGAATTTTCAATCACGTATGTTTCTTAGCTGAAATCTTTTCCCAATTTCTCATGGACTTATGTTTTAACCTGCTTAATAACAATTGATTTTGTTTTCAACAGCTGCAAAGTCAGCTGAGAAGCTAACTCCTGAATTGGTAAATATACCCTCATGCACTGCATTTTTTTTTAGTTTTGATTAGCATTATGATCTCTGACTCTCAATAATTTGTTCTTGTTTCAGATAAGATCGCCTAGCAAAGCTGCAAGCATGTTTTCTGGGACACAAGAAAAGTGTGCTACTTGTGGTAAAACTGCATATCCTCTTGAGAAGGTAAGATTTGATGACTACTTTAAAATTTTGGATATGTGTATGATTCTCTTGCCTGGTAGTTTTCTATAAACAAGAATTTGAGTGCTTTATGTGGTTAAGATTTTCTTTGATTCATTGGAAAAATTCATTGTGTTTGGGGAAAAATTCAACCAAGAAGAACATTTTGCGACAACAAAATATTTGGTCTTATATGTGAATCCATTGTGTTTGGGGTGTAGACACATATTCAACGACCAGTCTTTAAGATGCATATAACCTATTGTTGTAACACCAGCAAGGGTAGTTTGATCCTACACGTAAACCTCATTTGCTTCTATATTGATGAGCGATTCCTTCAATGTACCTCTTCATGACAATAACAACATGTGTATATCCTAAAGATATGAACTCATCAATTAAAAGATACTATGATTAGAAACGACTAAAATTGTAATTTTACTTGCATGAATTTTGAAAAGTGTATCGCGCTTCAATTAAAAGGATACTTGTAGGTGAACCTGAGTGACCAACAGGCAACAGCCATTTTAAGTTCCACTATTTGGAATGTCACTTCTCAGTGATCATTTCATTATCAAGATGCATTTCTATTTTGATGTCCTGTATCAGTTGGAACGAGAGCTGTGTTCACGTCTGTTCGTTAATGTTGCATTCATCTAAAGTGAATAGCTCCTATTAGAGATGAAGTTTCCTTAAAACACTTTTGGCAATGGAATTACACCAGAAAAAGAAAAAAGTTCTGTTCTTTCTAATTAATAATACTCCATATTTAGTTTCAATATATTTGAATGGGAAAGGGGGTGAATTGAGCTGCTTCCTGTTATTGAAGACTGCAAGATAATGTGTACCACAACCATCGAAACATAACAAAATTACTAGCACAAAACATATGGAGCCTTAAACTAAAATTAGATGCCAGATATTAGTTAACAGCACATGCATATCAGTGAACTTTGACAAGTTTAATCAATAAAAAATGAATTGGATATAGGTAATGTTTATATTCATTCAGTTGCTGTTCTAGTGAGTTCTTGATGTCTACCATTCATGTATTATGGAATTATAATGTGGAATTATTATACCAAAAATCTACAGGTAACAGTGGAGAGCCAGGCTTATCATAAGTCATGTTTCAAATGCTCCCATGGTGGCTGTTCCTTATCTCCATCAAATTATGCGGCGCTCGAGGGTGTTCTATATTGCAAACATCATTTTTCCCAACTTTTCAAGGAGAAGGGAAGCTACAATCATCTTATAAAGTGTGCATCAATGAAGAGAGCTGCTGCCTCAGTACCAGAATCTTGATTGTCTCATCCTTCTTTGGTCTCCATGTGTGTGAGTTTACTATTTTCAGTGTGCTTTCCTCGGATGCAATCTCCATTAAGAGGAACTGGCGAAGAATTGATCCCGCCTCCTTTTTCTGTTTTCGAGTTGGTTTTGGATATATTGTTGTGTTTGATTGATGGATGGGAAACACATTCTAAACATTGTAAAACAACCAGTCAAGAACCTTTATCTGCAAATATGGATGCATCTAGTACTTGATCTTCTCTCTTTCTGGGTTTGCTACCAAAAGTATGGATGGTGAAATGTTCATAATTTACTCATATTTTTCTGCTTCCTAGTGGTCTTAATTTGTTTATATGTGTTGTGATGGCGAGTACTCCATTTTTCATGGTTGCATCAGGCCGAAATGGCTCTCATTTATTGTTCACAGATGGTAATGGAGGAGAAATCTGCATAAAGATTAGCTAGATTGGAATCTTCATACTAATAATAGCATTGATTGTGAGCTCATAAACATCCTGATGGCAGTGGTACCATATATTACTCACCCCACATATTATTCCTCTTTTTGTAGTTGTAATAAAATCGAATATATGCATAAAAGATAATTCTATGATAAGGTTGGCTTTTCTTTTCTTGTTCTTTTTGAAGAATAGATTTATATTCTCAGTTAATCATGATTTTTATAATTGTATCATATAAATAACAGGTACGGAATTATTAAAATTGAACTAGCTGAAGATCAAATCAATTAAAATATAAATTTTAACATGTTTTACATTACAATATTTATAATAAATTTTCAAGACACTAATATGTATAAATAATGTTTAGATTAACGTAATAATCATGTTTAAAAAGATAATATTGTATAAATTATACTTCATTAGACGATAAAATTCATAGGTTAATTTTCTATTGTTTAATGTCATCATCATCATATTTATTTTCTGAAATTAAATTGAATCTTCACATTGAACATGAAATACAACTTATACTAGCAGACTATGACTTTTCTTTTGCCATAATAATAGTACAAACATGCTGGGCTGTGTTACTTGGGCTAAGCTACCATCAAACTTTTGAAGGCCCACTTATGAGCCCATTTTCTGCTCTGCCACATGTACTCATATTAGCATACTTGTAGTTGCAGAGTTCAGTGACTGTAATTTTCAACTGATCACCAACTGAAATGTTAACTAACAACACAACGGAAGCTGACGTGTCCATCCATAAAACGGTTGGATTAAATTTCCCGCCAATCCTAATCCTAAGACTGGACCCACTTAAAACCTTTCTTCTGCAACACGCACCAAACCACACCGAGCCAGTACTAAACGGAGAAAGAATCCATGGATTCTCTCGCTTCCTTCTTCCTTCCTTGCCTTTTATCACTTTCTTTTCTTGCCGGAACCGCCTCGGTTCCTTCTCTCTCCACCGGTATCGGCGTCACCTACACTTCCCCTTTCTCTTCCTCCACTCCTTCTCCGCCGCCGGACCGAATCGCCGCCGCCCTCTCCTCCCTACACTTCCATTACGTCCGTCTCTCACACCCTGAGCCTAACCTTGTCCGCTCCTTCGCTTACTCCAACATTTCTCTTTTCCTCTCCATCCCAAACTCACTCCTCCTCCCTCTCGCCTCCAACCGCTCCGTTGCTCTCCGGTGGCTGTACGGCCACGTTCTCCCTTTCTACCCTCGCTCCAAGATTTCTCTCATCTCCGTCGGAGAAGACGCCGTTTCTTCGGAGCTCATGCCGTTTCTTCTCCCGGCGATCAGGAACTTACATTTCGCCCTCCGTGACCTAGGAATCAGCAAGATTTCTGTTTCTACGACGTTCTCTTTCGTTAACGCCGTCACGACGCCGTTCCCGCCGTCATCCGCTATTTTCCAACAACCTCTTGGTGAACTTGTAATGAGGCCTCTGCTTCAGTTCCTGCAAGATACTAATTCATCTTTCTTGGTTAAAATTTATCCGTACAACATGTACAGGGTTTACTCAGAGATTCCTATAGGGTTTCCCCTGTTTCAGGAGCAGCCTTTCAATTTCAGGGATGATTTGGTCACTGGAGTCAGATATAGGAACCTCTTTGACATGATGGTGGATGCCGTGGTTACTTCTATGGCGGTGGCCGGCTACCAGAATATTCCAATCATTGTGGCGGAGACTGGGTGGCCGAGCTCCGGAGAAGAATTCGGCGAGGTTGATGCTACCATGCCCTTTGCAGAGGCGTATATTAAGGGTTTGGTTACGCATTTGAAATCTGGATCAGGTACGCCACTGAGAAAAGAAGGTGTTGCAGAGGCTTACATTTTTGAGTTGGTTGATAAAGAAGTGAAGCAAGGGGTAAGAAACTGGGGAATTTTGTATGCAAATATGACCAAGAAGTATGACATTGAGTTCTCTGCTAATAACAAGACTAATGTACCATCAGTGTTCTTGATTGCCATTTGCTTGATTGGTAGCTATTTGATGGAGGTCTTGAATGCTGGGTGGATCACTGATTCGCATTTAATTCCTGTTTGATAGATTGGATTTGGGTGAAATTTTGGAACTTTGACATAATTTTTTAACTCTTCAATGATGTTATCTTGAACATCATTGGTTAGGTTTAGAATTTCGTATACAGATATATTGCCCACAAGATTACATCTTTTAATGTACATCTGAAGATTTTTTCGGTAAATAACATTGACTTCTGTTAGATACTTTGTATTTTTGGGTTCTCTCTTCTTTATATGCTGAAATTATTAGCACTGCTGAAGTTTTGGCGCACACGTCTCAGAAGTTAGACGGTTATTTGTTGCCTTAGAAATTTACAGGATAATGGGTTTAGTAGATCATATTGCAACTTGAATTTGCGCCGCGCCCGTTTGCTTTATAAAACCAGGCTTATAAGGCCTTGCCCACATTGAGTTGTGTATTAAGTTGGGGTAGAGCACAGCATCTTCAAGCTTCAAGTACATTACCATGATGCTTCAGAGTAAAGCTGGTACTTTTCTTCCTTTTGTTCTCATTTTGTTCTACCTCCTAATATTATTTGCATTTTGTGGTGTCATTGAACTTTAGGATTTGGGCAGAGGAGTCCTAAAGTCTCTATTTTTGGATGACCCTTTATGCTTCGTCGCACTTGTGTTTCAAATGGGTTGGTTTTATCAGTTTTATTCATATGAAACGATTTTGCAACTTTTTAGATGGTTTTGGGAGACTGAGGACTCAAGTGAGATAGCTACCATCTCACCTGTAGCTTATGGGGATCCACTGGTTTATCTTCCTTTATACTTCGGTTTTTGAGTTACTAAATGGGTATGGTTTTATTTCTCATACGTCATACCATCTCTTTTCCTTTTACCCCTTGTTAAGCATCTCTACATTTGTTGGTATGCCTCTATTATAAGAAGATTGGGAGGTACTTTAAATGTAACAAATGTTAGCATTATTAAACTGAAAAAGAAGCTGAGTATTTTCTTTCAAATTCTTGATTGGTATTAAGATAGATTCTATTCTGTTGGAGGCTAATGGGAAGCTACTTACGTTTGCTTCAAGGCACTGGAGAGACAGACAGAACCTCCTATTGATCTTTAGGAGGCTTGACAATGGCTCAATTTCAACCCCTTCACAAATGGAAGTGCCAGTCCTTGTGATGCCAAAGCAGATAAGAGACCCGTTTCTGATTCTGCTTAATGAAGTAGTGCTTCGACAGGTCAATGTATGGAAACGCGTTCGAGAATCAATTGAATGAAGGGGCTGCAGATCAGCTGCTCCACATTTGCTGGTAGTCTGAATTCCAGTCAATGACCCAACCAAATATTTTCAACAAAATGTGGGAATATAATAAAATCAATCATATCAACATCTATATTCAGAAAAAAATAAAAAAAAATAAAAAAAAAGGTGAAACAGCACCCAAGTAGCTCTAATATGACAGAGCCCCAACTTCACAACGAGAAACCATCAACCAATCAATCTATAGATAATGAATAGAGGACGAAGCATGGAACAAGATACGGTTAAAGTTTCTTTCTGGACTTCTTGTCTCCAAGGAACAGGCAAATGCTAGCCTTGTTCTCAAACTAACTCAGCTGCCTAGAACATGACTTATTCTTGATCATGCATCTTCTTCTTGGCATGATCAAAATAATTATATATTGGGTATGGAAGTTTAAAAATGAGCTGTCCCGCAAACGCACTTGTTGATAGATCCATCTGGCTACTAATTACACCTGAGATACGGAAGCCCAGTTTTCGGATTGTTGTCCTTTGCTTCAGAAAATAAACATGACTATCCATTTCGATTTCATCATCCAATCTACAAGAAGTCACAAATGATGGTCATTTTACTCGACTTACAAATATGCAAATGCCAAAATAAAATAAAAAAAAAAAGTTAAAAAGCTCAAACCATAGTACACGGCAAGCAAGAAAATGCAAGACATCAACCAAATAAAGGCATATGCTTTTTTGGGTTCTTCCTGAATTTGTTAATTGAAAATAGGAGATATAAACCTAGGGTTACAAGAGAAGGAAGAAGATGCACAGAATTTAATTCTAATGAATTATTACTTAAAAATGCAGAAAAACCAATCTGATAAGGAACCAAAACAATCCTGATATTAAATATCAAAACGCTAAAATAGTAAAATAAACAAGAACACAGAATCATCAAGTCAAAATAGTTATCAAATGCCTTTTTCCTTGTTCCCATTACCAAGTCCAAATTGAAAGCAAAAGTTAAACAGGCAAAACATATGGAAATATACCCATCAAGCATATCTGGTTCAGAACAAGGAACAAAAACAAAATGAAACTTTTGCCTAACATCAAGATGTATCTAGAAAAATGCTATTTCAATTGAAGATAACAATCCTCAGTAGAAATGGGTTGTCACTTGCAGCTCTTGAAATTTTCAGGAAATTGTCTGGTTTGGATTGTGTGGATTTGTCTTCTAGAAATAAATGTCATATGACTTTTGCTAATGAACAAACACATTTCAGTTTTGTTTATGCAATAACAATATGCTGACCATTCACCAATGGCAAATTTCAACATCTTCAATAAATCAAAGCCCCTGCATAAGAATACAATAGCCTTTTCCTCCATAAGATTTCACAAATGATCTCAAAAATAAAACTTGGATTTGTAGGACAGAATATAGTTACAGTATCAAAAGTTTCAGCCACTGAAATCATTCACTGGATTAGGAGAATGGAATGCAGAAACAATACCTCATAATCACCGAAGACCAGCCTCTATATCCTGTAGAAATAAGGTCATCTTCAGTAGCATTCCTTAGTGTCTCAGGCTTTCTTGATAACAAAATCATCGACCAACCTCTACCTTGAAGTTCCGTATATAATCCTAGATTTAACTTTTGTCTCAAATGTCCTGCTTCTTCGAAACAACCATTACAGCCATATTGATTTAATCTGTACCGAGATACTGACAGTATTACTTTTCCGTGAGTGTACTGGGAATCCAGCCTTAAACGCTACTAAGTTTGTGAAGAGAATACTAATTTAGCCAGGGAGCAAATATGTTAATGCCACCAATAACTCTGGCAAAAAATGCTAGGAAACAAATAGGCTGGAGAAATATGATGAAGGTAACAAGGAAATTACCTGTTCATTAGGGGATAGGAGTAACGAGGATCTGAAGGAAGAACATCATCTATGTCCATCAATACCGCATCGAGACCATCATTTGATGGCACAACACAGTCAAAATGTTCCAAAATCAACTGCATAGTGCTATTTAAATCTCTCTCATATAAACCTTCTTGGATGTGCTGAATAGCGAGTTCCCTGCAGAATGAAGGAAAGTTATCTGGCCCCATGTTGTTGAGTTCAGCATGCAGGGCAAAAACCTTGCAGTAACTGTAATGATCGTTTGCTTTGTGAATCTCAATGACACCTTTACTTCTATTCTCACAGGATTGCAACATTACTGCTAAAGAGATCATTAAGGTAACGAACAAAAGGGCCACAGTCACAAGAGCACCAATGAAGATTGTTGCAGCAAAGGATGTCATGTAGAACCCAGACTCTACCACATAACGACTCTCCAATTCTGTGCCAAAGAAACACAACCTGATTGTTATTCTATCAGATTTATGTCAAAATGTTTACGAGGAGGTGCACTTGTCTTAGTTTACAGCATTAATTACTTACATGCTACTACTTCATGTGACATGACTAGAATGAAAATTGCTAAACAACCCATTGAGTTAAATTACATAGAAAGAAACCAATATTCCATTACAACATCCACAACCATAAAACCCAAAATTCCTGCCACTAATCTGGCATATGAATAAAAAACAGAACCCTGATAAAGCAACTGCATAATAAATGGATTCTACATAATAGCTTCAGGTTTTCAACCTCAGTTCATATTTTCTAGCTACTGCTCAACCTATAGTCCTACGAATCTACATTTTTAAGCATCAATTTTTAGTGCTCTCCAACATTTCAGATCTATGCATTTGCAAATGTAACCGGTCATGCCAATCAATATAAAATCAAATGAACAGAAGAAAGTGTACTTACCAGAGCCTCCTCTACTTGAGAGACTATGGGAAGAGAACTCTCTCTCCATTTGATGGGCGTAAGCTGACATTTTTCCGATCTACTATCAATCAATTAGCAGCTCAAGTAAAATGGCGCAAAAATATCCACTCCCTTCCAAATGAAAGAAGGATCACCTGCAAAATAAAGATTAAATTCACTAACGTAACAACTTGAACATGGTTATATGACATCATTAATGAGGCAAAACTGCAATCAAAGCTTAACCTTTTTCTAATGAGATCAAAATTCAAAACCTGCAAGCTGACGCATCAACCACGCCAGCAATTATCAGTCCTACATATCCCCAATATCTTGCTTATGACATGCATTCAAACACACAAGATTAGGTAAGTCACCATCAGGATTTACAAATTAATCGACCAAGGTCTATATATTCTATCTTTCAACAAAAACTAAATCTTTGTGAAAACTAACCATCTGGCCCTAAACCTTGTTCCTGTTCATTAATATAAGGAACTATCATTCTATCAAGACACGTATTACTTAGCTCAAAATTGATAGTCTCATCAAGTTGAAGATCTATCACCCATCAATCAGCCAATTTTGTACCCAAACAACTAGTGGGTCCATAAGTTTTCACTAACCAATTCCTTTATATTGTTCCAGTGATGATCATGCCGGCTCTAGATCATCTCGCCAAATTACCCCAGATAATGAAAAAAAAAAAAAAAAAAACTATAATTCTACAGCTTAAACTGAGCCGCAAAGAAATAATAAACAATGGGAAAATATTGATCATCAGTAAACATTACAGACAAAGATTCAATCTTTACAATTATCGAGACATACATATATAAAAATAAATTACCTGAGAGAGACATTAAAGAGACGATAAAGGATGGAAAAAGAGATATATTGCAATTTTGTGAAGTAATTAATTTCTCCATTAACTTTGTTGTCTTATATTGAGGAAGTTTCGTGTTTTACTATTTAAAAATCAGGAGGACGAGGAATAATATATTAATATAATTAGTGTAAAGAGAAAGCTGATATTTATTTCTGATGCTTCTAGTTGGGGTTGTGCATTTGGATTTGGTTTTTCTAAGAATCCAGTCAATCCACCATCGCTGTCCTGGGCCGGAGCTGCCTATGTTTTCTTTCTTTTGTCCTAGATTCTTAAAGTCCTTAATTGTTTTGCTGTTGTTTTAATAAATTTAGTAATGACATTAATATTAGCCCAAGAAAAAAGAAAATCAGCCCAATTTTAAAAGCTTAATCCTATACCTATTCATGAGCTCCATTACCCACCCGCAAGGTCCATTTATTTTAGGATAAATTGAAATTTTGCATGTGAAATACAGATTTAGTCTAAGGTTTAAGTTTTAGATAATTTGCAAGAATTTTCTAATTTAGAATATATATATATATATATATATTTTTTTTTTTTTTGTGGTACATCTTCTAATTTGGGGTACATCTTATAATATAATTTTTGTGGATTTGGGCCGAACTTAAATTTAAATTTGAAAAATAAACCCATTTGATTCGGGCCAAACTAATCGTAGCCCGAAAATGAGAAGGCCTAGCCTACTTAGTCAATACTAATTTCTGTTTGAGAAAAAGAGAGAGAAGGAAAAAGTAGCGGGAGTGAAATTAGGTTTTTGCTTATATTACGTACGTAAGGTGAAGGACTGGGTGCTACTGTGCTCTTTGCTCGTTATGGAGTTCACAGCTGTTTACTCATCTTCTTCTAGGGTTTTGAATAGCATAAGCCAGTTCTCCTGTTATCCATCTCCTAGAATCAATAAATCAAGCCTCTTTACTCCTTCAATAGCTTCTCTCAGCTTCTCTGCGCCATTCCCTCGCGGGGATTTTTCCTGCAAGTCTACTCTCAACACTTCTCTCTCCACTCCAAAGGTCTGTATTCAATTCGTTTTTTCCCCCCTTAAAGTTCGCATTTTTATTTGAGGGATTGAATTTGATTGGTGCTTTTGTGATCGGTGAAGATGGTTACATGTGATTTTGAGCTATCGAATTTGACGGCGTTGTCGCCTTTGGATGGACGGTATTGGAGTAAAGTTAAGGACTTGTCTCCTCACTTGAGTGAATATGGGCTAATCTATTATCGGGTTCTAGTTGAGGTAATTTATATTTTGAATTTAATCAGCAATTGCTTTAATGTAAATTTTTTCTGCTAGAAATGTTTGTGTTTTGGCTGCCTCCCATATTAAAAAAATTGCTCGCTTGAGCTTAATTTGTTCTTTATAACTTGTTATCTGGAGTCGCTTGATTGATGGCTTGATATTAAGACCTTTCTAGGGTATTATGGTTGCGTCTATCTTGTAGTGACGTGAGAGTTTGGATTGGACTCTGAAAAAAAAATTTTATTTTTGTAAATATGCAGTTCAAATAAAGAATTGGACTTTTACACTATTATGCCTATGCAGTTCAATCAAAACAAGCAGTTGCTTCACTAGATTGTAGAGAATAAATTGGTAGTTACGTTCACTATCTAGGGCTCAATTGGCTAAGGACAATAATGTGTAATGGGTTTGAGCAACTGTTTAGCGCTGTGGGCTTTGGCAGATCAGACTTCAAAAATCATGTTATCTTTGAAGTTCATTAACATCTGATCTAATTTCATTTAAGTTTGTGATCAGTGTGGGTATAACTTAGTGCCCGCAGAAGTTGCTTGAAATTGTATTTTTATTTTTAATTTTTTTATTTGGACCCATGACATGAGTTAACCATTTTTTTTTTCTGCTTGTTAAGTAATACCTTTTGGCCCACAAAAGCAACATGAGAGCTAAATTTAGATTCCCTGTTCCAGGTGAAGTGGTTGCTGAAGCTTTCACGAATTCTTGAGATCCCTGAGGTCCCCAATTTTAGTGAAGCAGCTAAGGCTTATTTGCAAGAATTGATTGATGGGTTTAGCATGGATGACGCAATTGAGGTTAAGAACATTGAGAAAGTGACAAACCATGATGTCAAAGCAGTGGAATACTTCTTGAAAAAGAAATGCCAGTCACATCCAGAGATTGCTAAGGTCAAATATAGTACATTAGTTGTTTTGCACACTATCTGTAGCTAGCTTCTATCCATCTGATAATTCATAATCATGGATTTTGTTGAAAACTTTTGTGATTGAATAAAAAATCTGTGTATCATATAATGCAGGTCCTTGAATTTTTCCACTTTGCCTGCACATCTGAGGATATTAACAATCTGGCTCATGCATTAATGCTGAAAGAATCAATCAACAAGGTCATATTCCCTGTAATGGATAACTTGATCGAAGCAATATGCAACATGGCTGAAGATAATGCTTCTGTGCCAATGCTTTCTCGCACCCATGGGCAGGTAAACAAGCTATCTCTTGGACGGAATAATTATTTAAATGTTGGTTTCTATCTGATTTTTGAACTACTAAGAAGAATGACAAACACACTGTTGCTTTAACAAACCTATCCTGAGGTGTCCATCCACTTCTTAGCCGATATTACTTTCTTTTCTTGCTTTCAAAATTGTTAGTTTATTTTATATTTAATGCTGTATCTTTTAATATATTCTGTTTTGAAGTTTCTATAGTCATTGATTTCCAACTCTTTTGTCCTATAGCCAGCTTCACCTACAACTTTGGGAAAGGAAATGGCAGTTTTTGCTGCTAGGTTGAGTGAACAAAGGCAGGAAATATCGCAGGTTAAGATCAAGGGGAAATTTGCTGGTGCAGTTGGAAACTATAATGCACATATCGCTGCGTATCCTGATATCAATTGGCCACTAATTGCTAGAGAGTTTGTGGAATCCCTTGGATTATGTTTTAATCCTTTTGTTACTCAGGTCAATTATCTATCCTTTACTTTTTTTCCCTATCAGATTAGTTAGATTATAATTTCATATCATAAAGGTATATGAGACATACATTAGAGCCTTTGAGTGACTGCATGGTGGATGGAGTCCTTGCAAACTTTTTCTTCTTCTACTTTTTCCAAAGTAAGTTTGTTATTTTAACAGTGTCATTGATTATTCTGACTATGGATCCGTGATATGCAGATTGAACCGCATGACTACATGGCAAGGCTTTTTCATGCAGTTGTTGTTTTTAATACTATTTTAGTTGATTTTGATAGAGATGTTTGGGGCTATATATCTTTATCATATTTTAAGCAGGTGGGTTTTTTGTTGTTAGATTGACACTTTAAATAGTTATATCACCCTACAAAGGCAATTTACTTCCTTTTCACAATTTGAAGCAGATAACTAAGGCTGGTGAGATTGGGTCCTCAACTATGCCTCACAAAGTAAATCCTATTGATTTTGAAAATAGTGAAGGTAATCTTGGTAAAGCCAATGCAAGTTTATCTTATCTCAGCAAAAAGTTACCTATTTCACGTTGGCAGGTCAGCCATAATCCATTTCCTTATCAACTTTTTGTTTGTGTTCTATCCCTGCTTGTCTATTATCCTAGTTGTTGCTTCTAGTTCCTATGACTGTGCTATCCCAAGTTAGAGGGGTTATGTTGAAAGCCAACCTAAGGAAAGCTGCTGAAGTCTCTACCCTTGTGTCCCCACAGGTTACAGAATGCACAAGAGCAGCATTGTTGGCTTTCAAAACCCATACTCTAATTTATTTTCTTGCTTTAATGCGGTGAACCCCTTGGCTTACATGATATGCATTGTCCATCTACAAATTAGTTGTTTCTTTGTCTTGGCAATAATATCTTTTTGCTATGTTTTCTACTTTCAGCGTGACTTGACCGATTCAACTGTTTTGAGGAATATGGGTGAGGGCTTGGGACATTCCCTCCTTGCCTACAAAAGTGCCCTGCAGGGAATAGGAAAGCTTCAGGTATGCAATATATGTATTTGATTCTTCTTATCTCCTAGGACGGGTGTGGAAACAGTTTTTTCTGTGCTTCATTTATGTAGAATTCCATAGAATCTGCCAAATCAAATATTCTTGTGATATCTTTATTGGTTTACATCTGATTGCATGTATGTCATATAGGTCAATGAAAGTCGCTTGAGTGAAGACTTGAACCAATCATGGGAGGTGCTTGCTGAACCAATCCAGACTGTATGTACCCTTCAATTTTTGATTTCTTTTCTCTTGTAAAGCCATTAGTTCTTAATGATTCAGTCCATGTTGCATTTAGAAATAGCAAACTATGAACTTTTCCACATTTAATGCTGTTTGTATGCTGTACTGAAATAGTTCTCCTTACATATGTACTGTTTACTGTTATCATATAGGTAATGCGCCGATATGGTGTTCCAGAGCCTTATGAGAAGCTAAAAGAGCTAACCAGGGGAAGAGCTGTTACCAGAGAAAGTATACGAGAATTCATTGAAGGCTTGGAATTGCCAAAAGAATCAAAGGCATATCTTTTAGAATTGACACCCCATTCCTATGTTGGAGCAGCTATTGAATTGGGCAAAAATGTGAATGCCACTATGAATATAGTAAATGGGGTAAGAGCTTTATAAACCGGTTTTTGAGAGTTGCCAAAATAATGACAACATATGCGGCCAGATAATCTTACACAGCGCATGATCCTTAATTCGTGAGGAGAAGCCATGATAAAATTCCTGCGTAGTTATTAGTTTCCTTTTTGATTGAAACTGATCAACATCTCATATGCTACCAAGTGAGGGGCTGTTAGCTATTTAGAATCTCCCAGAAATTTGGTCATATAAGGAGAAGTCAAGGAGTCTGCCTTGTAAAATGCTTATGGGAAATATTTAGTTCACAAGACAACATAGGAAGCCTGACATTTCTGTTGTTGTATCAAACAATGGTTCCTCAGGAGAAATAAGGGCTGAAGTTTTGTAAAGGGAATTTATTCTGTAGTGTTACAGTTTCATTTGCCTTGGGTCATTAATTAGTAGGATAGGTACATCATATGGTCTCATTTGTTTCTTTGTGAAAGATTTGATATCCAAAGGTCACCAAGTGAGTTGTGTGGTCAATTTGGGAACAAATATCTGCCAGAGTTCATGTATGGTTCTTTATTTGTACTTGAATTTTACATGCGATTTTACTCATGAATTGAGCCAATAATAGAATGTTAAAAAAATTCTCTTTTTACAGCACGGTTCATAAATTATTTATGAACTAGATTAAGGGAAGAAATGTCCAGTTTAATTATTTGTTTTAACTACTCTTCTCCCATAGTAAATTAATATCAGATCTTCATCAAATCACAGCTTTATTATGACACTATGCTGGTATTTGGACTGGCCAAGGGTCGTGGATGAGGGGATTTAGTCCTTACTAAATTTGGTAGATTAAATCAGCTAAAAATGAAAGATTAATTTTTGAATTGCGAACTTCATTGTGTTACTAAATCTTGAATCAGCTCGGCATGGGACTTGCTACGAGTATCCCGCCTAGCCAAGACTAAAATATACAGTGGCGCAAAGTTCAATAAACCATGAAGATGCTGAGTTCAGGAACATATCCAATCTTGTACTAACGTAACTACTTAACTGCATTTACATGTCTCACCCGTAATGCAGACCAGAAGCCGTTACAAACAAACAAACAAAAAATTGCTAGGACCTTACAATATAGCTACAACATCCCACTGAATAAGCGCACGGCCACAAATATTTGAGCGATGGTAATTAGCCTCACCCCTATGCCCACTTGATCATTTTATCTACACATCACCATCCACGTGTCGCCACACCGTTAACTGCTTATCTAGTTTACTCTCACACTCCATTCCAAGTTGAAGGGAAACTCTGCCTAACCATCAAAAACATTAAAACAAACAGCAAGTAAAAGCACCTAACTTAAGCTAAAATTAATGGAGACTAGCATTGTTTGCTCTGCTCGTGGGGCTTTGTTGCCTGCTATTTCTTCTCAGCATTCAAAAACTCTAGCTTCTCCTCCTTCCTTCAGTGCCAAGGTACGCAATTTTCTCAATTAGTTGGTAGAAACCGCCAACATTCTGTCTGGTGGCCAGCACTCTATTCAAATTCGACTCCTCATTCAGATAATTGCAGTTAGGCTATACGCCTCTTCTTTTTAACAAAAAAAATTAGTTTGTGGTTGCTTGGAAAATAGTACATGATAGATGAGCTGAAAGATGAATGTGTACAATGCTTGACAGAGTCTGAAATCAACTTCACTATTTGGCGAATCGTTGAGATTAGTACCAAGATCAACCCTCAAGGCCTCGAACGCGAAGATTGCTTCTGTTGTGACAAGATGTGAGATTGGTGATAGTCTGGTAAGTTTGTAACAGAACAAGTATGTTTAAGTTAGTTAAGTCACAAACTATGATGTTTTATTATGTTTTTTTATGATGACAGGAAGAGTTCTTGACAAAGGCAACCCCAGATAAAGGACTTGCAAGGCTATTGATGTGCATGGGTGAAGCATTAAGGACTATTTCATTTAAGGTCAGGACAGCTTCTTGTGGAGGAACAGCTTGTGTTAACTCCTTTGGAGATGAACAACTTGCTGTCGATATGCTCGCCAACAAGCTTCTTTTCGAGGTAGGTCTTACATGTGATAGAATAGACTGTTTTGTTCTGAACAGAATAACTATATTCTGTCAGATCTATTATATTCTATTACCATAGCAGTGCACTATTCGCTCGGCATAAGAATAAAGAAATTAATTGTTAAATTCAATTCTGTTCTATTTTCTGATTCAGGAAGCTAAATTGTACCTTATGTTCAATGTGCAGTCTTTGACTCACTCTCATTTTTGCAAATATGCTTGTTCTGAAGAAATTCCTGAACTACAAGACATGGGCGGTCCAACTGAAGGTTGCAATTTTACACTAAAATTCTGTGATCATAAATCAATACATTTAGCTTCAGAAATGGAGAAGATTAATGTGATGATTGCACTATGAATAGGTGGATTTAGCGTTGCTTTCGATCCACTTGATGGATCGAGTATCGTGGATACAAATTTCTCAGTAGGCACAATCTTTGGAGTGTGGCCAGGAGATAAACTGACTGGAGTAACAGGGAGAGATCAAGTTGCAGCAGCCATGGGAATTTATGGTCCAAGAACGACTTATGTTCTTGCCCTTAAAGACTACCCTGGCACCCACGAGTTCCTTCTTCTCGACGAAGGTTTGCCTTTCTTCATCATAATTTTAACAAGATTGCTATTTATTTTTCTTAAAAGAATGTTTGTTTGGAACATTTTCTAGGAAAATGGCAGCATGTTAAGGAGACCACAGAGGTTGGTGAAGGAAAACTATTCTCCCCTGGAAATTTGAGAGCCACATCTGACAATCCTGACTATGACAAGGTTTTTACTATGTTTCTTTTTTAGATTTTCTGTTGCCAACTACATGTAGGGGTTTTTCTTATCTGAACTGAGTCCATGAATTTACGAACCTAATGATAAATTATCACATGTGCCTTTATATACATGACAGTTTATCATTGAATCGGAGTGTGAATTTATTCATGGCGCGATTTATGTAGATATTGTCCTAACTCCTAAAGAACAGATCGATGCTCAAGTCTCATATTAATTTCTTTCTTTGTCAATAACAGTTGATCCAATACTATGTGAGAGAAAAGTACACCTTGAGATACACAGGAGGAATGGTGCCGGATGTCAATCAGGTTCTTACTACTACATTGCATATTTCTAGAAAATTCTTAGCTAAATTTGTTCTATATCTTCACTTGATTTATGGATGGATATATAAACTTAATTAGTCTAAGTAAGTTTAAGACTTACTCGATATGATTATGGAGATTTCTAACAGGATTTATAAAATCATTTTGATCCTCAGATTATTGTAAAAGAGAAGGGTATCTTCACAAATGTGACATCACCATCTTCAAAAGCCAAGCTAAGATTGTTATTCGAGGTAGCTCCTTTAGGGCTGTTGATAGAGAAAGCTGGAGGGTACAGCAGTGATGGGTTTCAATCTGTATTAGACAAGGAGATTAAAAATATTGATGATAGAACTCAAGTTGCTTATGGATCCAAGAATGAGATTATCCGATTCGAAGAAATTCTTTATGGGAAATCAAGACTCAAGACCGGGGGAGTTCCTGTTGGAGCCGCTGCTTAAGGGAGTTCCTGTGCTATATTATTAGCTCGGTTCATGAATAAAAGTTGGACGGAGTTTTGGCAAGGAAAATCCTGTGCTAGTAGCTAGCTTCTTGTGGCTTCTGATCTTTCTTTGATTTGAACAAACTTGTTTTGTGTACTTGTTTGTTTGTAAGATATAGTGCTTGAAATATCAAAAGTTGAACTCCTTTTAGGATCACAAGGTTGAATTTGTGCTGAGATCAAAAGGCCAAAAAAATAATTCATTTTGTTGAGATCAAAAGTTAAAAATTAATTCATCTTTTCGTGTATTTATTCATGTACTAAATTACTCTCGACATTAATCAGTAGCGTTCGGTGCGATAGTTAAAATTCTATTAGAATTTAATACAAAAAGTCTTGGATTCGGTTTCTCCTATTGATATTTATATTTGTAAGTATGCATTATTATGCCTCCATTGTAATTACTCGATTAAGAACACAAAATTAAATGTATAAAAGAGATAGTGAAAAAATAAAAGGGGAGATAATTAATATCAATAAAGAATTAAACAATTGTGAATCCCTAAGTTGGTTTGCTTGGGAGTTATCCCTATTCTTTTGTTTGGCTAAGAAAACACAAATTCTTACATTTTAATTCCTAGGATTCCTTAACAAGGAGCAAGAGAAATCTATAAATCGTCTTTCTATATACAATTCTCTACTAGAACACAAATATATATAGATAAACTCGAGTCTAAAAGTTAATAATTAAATTGTACTCTCTCGTCAACACCAAAACAAGATACTTATAATCATGGTATGCATTCTTCTTCTTCTTCTTCCATTAATATCTTTAAATTGAGTAAAATTTCTTATCTAGATCAGGTCCATATATCTGTTCAATTCTTATGTTATAAACATAAAATAATTGTATATAGATCCTTATATATCATGGTTTGCATTCTTCTTCTTTCTTCTGTTAGGATCGAGGGGCTATGTAGACAGTAATTTTTATGGCAACAATGAATAAATAGCCAAAGTAATAAAAATAAATACACACAAAATTTATGTGGTTCAGCAATGTGTCTACGTTCATGGGAGAAAGGAAGCAATAAATTCACTATGGGACAAACAATATTACAAGTAGAGTAACTCTCAACCCAAAACCCAATTACACCAAATAATCTCACAAATATACAACATAAGAAATATTACAAAATGTGTTGTATAATCACACAAATATAAGATATTAAACTCTCTCTTTTTCTTGATGCAAACACAAATGGCAAGGGAAGCCTTTTATAGGCATAAATTGTGCCACTGTGCCACCAAATTCAACAATGAATTTGGTGGCCTAGATGGTATTTTTTTCAATAATTGTTGCATCTAGAAAATAAAAACAAAAGTTTCAACAATTGCTGCATCTAGAAAATAAGAACAAAAGAAAATGGATGCAGATGGTATTTGACAAGAAAACTTTTGACAAATCTCCACCTTAACTTGAATTTTACTAATAGTAATCTTAGCTCCATCTTCTCCAAATAACTTTGAGTGCTACGTACATACACCAATTAAGTCCAAGCAATACTTGAACTTGGTAGTAGGAAGAGACTTCGTTAACATGTCAGCTGGGTTGTCTGCAGTACCAATCTTTTTGACCATAACATTTTCTTGTGCGATAATATCTCGAACGAAATGGTACTTGATGTCAATGTGCTTTGTTTTTCCATGAAACATATGGTCTTTGATCAGATGTATAGTACTTTGACTATCACAAAAGACAGCTGTCACTTGATGATCTGAATTGAGCTCATTGTGTAAGCCCTTTAACCAAATTGCCTATTTGATAGCTTTAGTCACTGCCATGTATTCAGCTTCTGTTGTAGACAATGCAACTGTAGATTGCAACGTAGATTTCCAACTGACAGCACCGTTTCCAAAAGTAAATACGTAGCCTGTCAACGATCTCCTTTTGTCGAGATCTCCTGCATAATCTGAATCGATATAACCAACCAAACTACTATCACCACTACTGAACTCCAAACAGGTGTCAACTGAGCCTTTTAAGTATCTCAAAATTCATTTTACTGCTTGCCGGTGAACTTACCAGGATTTGCCATGAATCTGCTCACAACACTAACTACATGAGAAATATCAGGTCGAGTACTACCATGGCATACATAAGACTGCCTACTGCACTGGAGTATGGAACATGATCCATGTATCTTTGCTCTTCATCTGTTTGTGGTGATAGTGCAGCTGAAAGTTTAAAATGAGCAGCTAATGGAGTACTCACACGCTTTGCATCTTTCATACCAAAACGCTCCAGAACTTTCTCAACATATTTCTTTTGAGTGAGGAACAACTTCCCTGCTTTCCTATCCCTCTGAATTTCCATTTCGAGAATTTTCTTTGCTGCTCCAAGGTCTTCCATCTCAAACTCTTTACTTAATAAGACTTTTAGCTTCTTAACTTCAGAAGTATTCTTTGCAGCAATCAACATATCATCAATATATAACAATAAATATATGAATGATCCATCAACTAACCTTCTGAAGTAAACACAATTATCATAATTACTCCTTGAAAAATTATTACTAGTCATGAAGGAGTCAAACCTCTTATACCACTGCCTAGGTGACTGCTTAAAGCTGTATAGAGATTTCTTCAGCAAACAAACATGGTCCTCCTTACTTTCAACCCTGAAACCTTCTAGTTGTTGCATGTAGATTTGCTCTTCAAGATCACCATGTAGAAAAGCAGTTTTTACATCTAACTGCTCCAATTCTAAGTCATACTTAGCCACCATAGCAAGTAACATGCGAATGAAACAATATTTCACAACTGGTGAAAAGACATCATTGAAATCCACACCTTGTACTTGTTTGAACCCTTTTGCAACTAAGCGAGCTTTGTATTTTGTTTCTTCAACACCTGGGGTGCCTTCCTTTTTCTTAAAGATCCATTTGCAGTCGATAATCTTCTTTCCCTTTGGTAGTCTAATGAGCTCCCAAGTACCACTCTTGACTCCATTTCTTGTTCCATAGCTATCAACCATCTATCTGACTTGGCTCCTAAAATGGCTTCTGAATATGTGAATGGCTCTCCAACATTGTTAATCTCCTTAGCTGCTGACAAAGCATAAGCCACCAAATCTGCATAATCGTTATATTTTATTGGCTTCTTTATTTCTCTTCTTTCTCTATTTTTGGCAATAGAGTATGGTTGCTCATGTTCAACTGAGTTGGGTTCTGAATCACCTTGCTGAGAGCTGGATGGTTGTGAATCTGACAGTGAAGTAGAATTTTGCTGAGCAAGATAGTCTTCAACATCCATCTCCTGTCTCTGACTGGCCTCCTCCTGCTTATCAGAACTGTAAGGTACCAATACTTCATTTTTTGAGTGAAGCATGGAACCTTCATCAAATGTGACATCTCTGCTGATTATAACTTTGGATGATTTGGGACACCAAAGTTTATATCCTTTCACCCCTGATGGATATCCTAGAAAAATGCATTTCTTTGCCCTTGGTGCTAACTTGCCATCATTGACGTGCATGTATGCTGGGCAGCCAAAGATTCTCAAATTCGAATAATTTGCAGGTTTGCCAGACCAAACTTCCTCCGGAGTCTTAAATCCAATTGGAACTGATGGAGAACGATTGACTAAATAGCAAGCTGTTGAAACAGCTTCTGCCCATAAACTCTTTGGTAATCCAGCATTTGAAAGCATACACCTTGCTTTCTCAATGAGGGTTCTGTTCATACGTTCAGCAACTCCATTTTGTTAGGGTGTCATTCGAACTGTGTGATGCCTCACAATGCCTTCATTTTTGCAGAAGTTATTGAACTCATTAGCACAAAACTCCAGGCCATTATCTGTTCTCAGCCTCTTTATTTGCCTTCTTGTCTATTTCTCTATCATGGTTTTCCATTGCTTGAATGTGGAAAACACCTGATCCTTGTGTTTAAGAAAGTAAACCCAAACCTTCCTCGAGAAGTCGTCGATGAAGACAAGCATGTATTTGGCACCACCTTTAGATGGAACTTGTGATGGCCCCCAAAGATCAGAATGGATGTAATCCAAAGTACATTTGGTTGTGTGGGTACCTGTGCTGAAACTAACACGTTTTTGCTTTTCGAAAACACAATGCTCGCAAAAACTAAGCTTGCTAGTATTTTGTCCACACAAAAAACCCTTATTGCTTAACAGGGTCAAGCCTTTCTCGCTCATATGGCCTAACCTCATATGCCATAATTTGGTGACGATGGTTTCAGACATTTGAGTAGTAATTGCAGCAGCAGCTCCTGTAACTGTGGTTCCTTGTAGGATATAAAGTCTTCCAACCTATCGAGCTTTTATCACCACCGGAGCACCTTTGCTAATTTTCATGACTCCACCTTCACCTGAGTATTTGCACCCACCAGCATCAAGAGTGCTCAGAGAGATGAGATTCTTCTTCAAATCAAGAACATGATGAACATCTATCAAAGTTCGTACCACGCCATCATGCATCTTGATTCGGATTGTGCCCTTGCTAATAACTTTACAAGCTGCATCGTTGCCCATCAAAACAACTTCACCTGCAAAAGATTCATATGTGGAGAACCAGTCCCTATTGGGACATATGTGATAAGAGCAACATGAATCCATAATCCAATCATCCTTGAATCTGCACCTTTCACTGTTAGTGACTAAAAGAATATCAGATGTGGACTCATTTTCGGCAATACTAGCTTCGGCGGAATTTTTTCTTCTTTCTTCAATTGATTGTTTCTTTTTCAACTTATAATAATCAGCTTTAATGTGCCCCTTTTTATGACAATAGTTACATATCAAATACTTATGTCTAGATTTTGACCTAGACCTGCTATTGCCAGAACTCTTATTTTTAGACCTTCCTCTAGCAACAAGGCCTTTTGCTACATTATCCTCTTTAGTACCGACAATTCCTTTATCAATTATAATTTTAGAGAGTAAAGTTGTCTTAACCTCCACCAAAGACACACTATCTTTTCCATAAAGCATTGTGTCCCTAAAACTTTTATATGATGGTGGTAGTGAACACAACAATTTCAAAGCATCATTTTCATCATCAACTTTAGCACCAATATTTTCTAGACTTACTAAAATTGATGTATATTCTTCAAGATAGGTTCTAATAGAAGTACCTTCCTGCATTTGAAATGTGTAGAACCGCGTCATGTGGTACAGCTTATCGGTCAGGGTTTTGGATATATACAAGGACTCCAACTTTGCCCATAAGCTAGCTGCTGTATCTTCATTGATGACCTCCTGAAGAACTTCATTAGACAAACAGAGCTGAATCGTGGAAACTGCCTTGTTGATGATCTCCTCCTTCTTTTCTTCAATCATTAACTCTGGCATTCTATTCTTCCCCAATAAAGATTTCTCAAGCCCATTCTGAATTAAGATGGCACGCATCTTAATCTTCCAGAAAGAGAAATTTATGTTACGATCAAATTTCTCAATATCAAATCTTGTAGTTGCCATTACTTCTGTCACGAACTTCTTTTTTATCAAAAAATAGCTTCCACTATTTCATGTAAATAGTAACTGTACACGTGAATAGTAACCGTATACTTGAACAGTACTGTATAAATGAATAGTACCGTATAGATGAACAATATCGTATAGGTGAACAGTAGCCATATATGTGAACAATATCCAAGGAAAAATCTTTTCTGATGGGGAAAATCAGTTTATACTGCAACCACAGAGCATACTCAGAAAGAACCTTGGCTCTGATACCAATTTGTTAGGATTGAGGGGCTATGTAGACAGTAATTTTTATGGCAACAATGAATAAATAGCCAAAGTAATAAAAATAAATACACACAAAATTTACGTGGTTCAGCAATGTACCTACGTTCACGGGAGAAGGGAAGCAATAAATTCACTATGGGACAAATAATATTACAAGTGGAGTAACTCTCAACCCAAAACCCAATTACACCCAATAGTCTCACAAATATACAACACAAGAAATATTACAAAATGTGTTGTATAATCACACAAATATGAGATCTTAACCTCTCTCTTTTTCTTGATGCAAACACAAATGGCAAGGGAAGCCTTTTATAGGCATAAATTGTGCCACTGTGCCACCAAATTCAACAATGAATTTGGTGGCCTAGATGGTATTTTTTTCAATAATTGCTGCATCTAGAAAATAAGAACAAAAGTTTCAACAATTGCTGCATCTAGAAAATAAGAACAAAAGAAAATGGATGCAGATGGTATTTGACAAGAAAATTTAAGGCACCTTTTGACACTTTCCTAATTAATATCTTTAAAATCGAGTAAAATTTCTCAATTAGATTAATTAGGTTCAGATGCATGTTTGATTCTTACAGGCAACTGAAGGGGCTGAAGCAAAATGGCATGGATCAGTCGGAGGCATAGTGGAAGCACCAATAGAGAAAGTATGGAGCATAGTTTCTGAAACTAAAAGATTACAAGAATGGATGCCAATGGTTGATAGAAGCACTGATTTAGAAGGAGAAGAAGGAATTCCAGGGTATGTTAGGTTAATCTCTGGCTTCATGTTCCCTCAACAAGATGGTGAAAGGTCATGGATTAAGGAGAGATTGGTTTCTATGGACTCTAATTCTTATGTCTATGTCTATAAAATGGAAGCAAGCAATGTGGGATTAGATGGATCAATTAACACATTAAAACTTGTAGATTACGGAGATGATTCCACATTAGTTAGTTGGGTATTTGAGATTAACCCTTTAGAAGGATCATCACAAGATAATATAATGGATTATTTAGGTTTTGTGTATAAATCTTGCATTAATAGGATTCATGGTGCCATTGAAGCTTCAATTAATTAAATAAAGATTGATTTAAATCATTTATTGAATTTTGCTAATTATTTAAACTCTATTCTTGATTTTGTTATAAATTGAGCCAATAATTTTTTATTTTCATGTAAAAAAAATCACAATTAGAATTAGCCCGTTTATTGAGAATTATCAAGAAATTAATTTTTCGGAGCGATTAATTCAGATTCGAATTAAGCAAACTTATAAAGGAGCAAAGCACTACCTCTTAAATCATTATGGACTTAAACCTAAAATCTTTAATTAATGGAAAAATAGACATCTATTATCTCATCTCACGAATCAGGAATTTAGTGAAAAATTATATTAAGCCTATGCATTGAGCGTTGATTTTAGATAAGCATGTTTGTGGATGGTGGAAAGAGAATTTAATCTCTTAAAAAAAAAGTATTGTGAAGAAAAATTATAACAAGAAATAAAAGCTTAATTAATTAAACAGTGAAAGTTGTATTTGGTTGGGAATTTGAATATTAGTTAAAAAGAGTAATGTTTTGACTTATAAACGTCCATGTCTTTTCATGAAGTTAATTAGGGTTGATGAAAAGAAGTTTCCTTAATTCCTTCCCCTTTCTTTTTCTTTTCAGAGATTGCTTGAATTGCAGTTCTTGAAAATTTCAAATAAAATGTTATCATTTGATCATTCTTCAGAGACTAATTCAATAATAAATTACATATTTCAAATTTATTAGGTTAGGATCTACCAAGAACAATACTTCATTGAGTAAAACAGAATTAAAATTATTTTCAACACAAGAACGAAATAAATATGTTAAACATGTTTTGTCTGTTCCGAGGAATGTTTTGTCTGAATTATTATTATTATTATTGGAAAGTTCTCAGATATGGGGAAATATTAAAAGTATTGATTAATTGATTATCTATAAATCATGTTAATAGCATATTTAATAAAAAAAAATGGTTTCTAAATTCTAATTTAATAATATAAAAATTGATTTAATTATTACAATAAAAGAGGAGATGTGAATTGAAATCTTCTGTGTTCCTAACTTAGGAAGGGACAAATTTGAGGAAAACTTGAATCCGCGAAAATTGAATTTTAATTTTTAGTTAAGGTGCTAATTTAGTAATTACATCCTTAAATCTCAAGCAGAAGAAGTCAGTTTAAACATGAAAATGGAATTTTTAATAAATAAACACACATCATTAAAATTAACATGTCACATTATTAACCAAAAGAAAAAGAAGGTTCATCTCATTTTTAGTAATTTAATTAATGCATAGATTATGATCATAAACTGTCCTATAAATCTCGCACACATATAATATTTAAAAGCATTTATTAATTATAAAGAAAAATACTTGAGAATATTATGATTCAGTCAGAAAATATGAATTATTATGGTCATGCCTAAGTTTTGTTTTCTCCTTTAAGCATTTTGAAAGGCAGCTAGCTAGCCAGATATTGATATAAATGAAAACAATATCTCAACTGCAAAAAATTAAAAATAAAATAAAAAATTTCTTAACATATATTAAGGTTTAATTATACATTTACGGACAATTACCCACCACCACAATCGCCGTTTGTTTTATGCTTTTGTACTCTTCTGGAAGCTGCAAAATTTTGTTCTTTTTCTTAATTTCTTAATCTAAATAAATTACTTAGTTAGATTACACCTATATATTTATAGATAAAATGATTTTATTTGCTTTATAAATACGAAATTTATTGTAAAAAAATGCTTGTTGCTTTACAGATTATATCATTGCTAAACCGACCGGTTTCTGGTGAGAAGCTTTTGTTCTACTTGTCAGCCTCAAGAGAGGTAGTGGCAACAGTTCTAGTCAGAGAAGAAGCAGAGAAGAAGGAACTCAACAATTAATGTTGATCTATTATATCAGCCAAGTGTTAAGAGGTCTAGAATTGAGAAAAAGTCCAACAAAACAACTGATCATTGCACTCATTATGTGCACCAGAAAATGAAGACAATACTTTAAAACTCACACCATTGTTGTTCGATAAGATCAACCACTCAGAAAAATCCTCCAAATGCTAGATTTGGAAGGAAAATGGTAGGATGGGCCATAAAGTTACAATCTTTTAATGTCAGATATGAACCCAGAAATGTAATAAAAGCACAAGCATTAGCAAACTTTGTAGCTGAATTTACTGGTCAGAAGAAGGTTGATCAATTCAAGAAAATTCTCTGGGAAATGATTATAGATGGAGCTTTATACGATTAAAAAGGAGGAATTGGAGTCGTGAGAAATGGACCCTTGGGCGTAATAATCAGTTATGGCATAAAGCTGAGTTTCAAGGCGTCTAACAATGTGGCAGAATATGAAACCCTTTTACAAAGCCTAAGGCTCTTTTTAGATGGGGGGATAGGAAGAGGTAAGTAGTGAAAGGGAAAGAGAAAGTAGATATTTACCCTTGTTTGGGAAGAGAGGGGTTGAAAAATAGAAGGGAATGGAAATGTAGCTCTTACCCTCCTCTTCCCTTGATTATTCTTATTTCAGCTACACCTCGATTTGTGGTGTAGGGAGAGGTAAGTGATTAAAAAAAATTGTCTTCCAATTTTATCATCATCTTATTTATTGAAACCCAAAACTAACCTTATCCATGAGGTTATTTTTGTCATTTTATATACTTACCCTTCCTTTAATTACTCCTTCATTTTTATTCTTTCCCAAATAATGGAAAGGTAGTCACGTACCGTTCCCCTTCTTTCTCCTTACTTTCCCGTCTCTACCCTTCCCTACCCTTCCATTAATTACCCCTTCCTACCCCCCATCCAAACAGAGCCTAAGGCTGCTCAAGTGCATCCGACCAAAACGCCTTACGATCAAAAGTAGTGATTCATAACTGGTGACCAACCAAGTACTTGGAAGTTTTGAAGCCAAAAAGGATAACATGAAGAAGTACCTATCAAGAGTCGAAGCCATATTGAAAGAACTTAAAGCTTCTAGAACAACTTGGAAGCTAGAAAAAGTGCTGAGAGAAGACACTAGACCTACTGACCGATTAGCAAAGATAGCTACTTCAAATCAGCAAGAGATTGAAGAGAATATCATAGCAGAAGAGCAATTATCTCTTTCCCTCAAAGAACCAGAAGTAAAGGAGATCAAGCAAGAAACCTCTTGCGTGAGCCCAATCATTCGATATCTCCAATCAGGAAAATTATCAGAAGATGAAGCTGAAGCAAGAAAAGTGACAAGAAAGTCATTTCGTTATTAAAAAATTGTTAATGAATTGTATAGAAAGGCATATAGCTATCCGTGGCTCAAATATGTAACAAGGGAAGAAAGAGACTACATCATTAAAGAAGTCCATAAAGGTATTTGTCGAGCACATTAAGCAAGCTAGACAATTGCAAAGTAGGTATTGCAATCAGGTTACTTTTGGCCTATCATTTTCAAAGATACTAAAAAAAGTTAAAAAATGCTAGCAATGTCAAATTCATGGCAGAATCATCATATAACCAGCAGCTGAACAGCAACCGATTAGAGTTTCTTGGCCTTTTTATCAATGAAGATTGGATATTTTGGTCCTTTCCCACAAGGGAAATGTTAAATGAAATTTCTTGTTGTAACCGTTGATCACTTCTCTAAATGGATTAAACTTTTGGCAGCGATCATTGCTGAGAGATCAGCATGGAAAGAAATCATCTGTAGGTATAGCCTACCAAAAGTCTTCATCACAGAAAACGATAAACAATTTGATAGCTCAACTTTTAGAACCTTTTGCTCCTATTTGAATATCAATATGGGATTCACATCATTAGTACACCCACAGAGCAATGGAATGACAAAAGTTTCCAACAAGACACTCTTGGAAGGGTTGAAAAAGAGGCTTGGTGAAGCAAAATGCAATTGGACTGAAAAATGTCAAAGTGTTTTGTGGTCTTACAGAACACCTTGGGCAGGAATTTTGCAAACCCTTTTCTCATTAGTGTGTGGAGCAAAAGCTGTGATAACAGAGGAGATCGAAATTCCCACCTATAGATTGACACTTCTTTTCAATTAGAATAACGAGCAAAAAAGAAGACAAGATCTAGATCTAATCGAGGAAAAGAGGGAGGCTGCTTACTCTAAAATCGCAACTTATAAGCAAAGAATAAACAAATATCACAACAACTAAGTCAAATCAAAGAGTTTAATGTTGAAGACTTAGTCCTAAGAAAATCAGAGATTGGATGTGGAAATGCTTTGGAAAGCTTATGTATAACTGGAGGGATCTTATGAAATCTCCAACATCCTTCGCAGAAGTACTTACAAATTAAGAACCATGAATGGTTTATATATTCCTTAATCATGGAATGTAGAAGTACTTAAAAAGTACCTGATGTAATTTTGCATTCAGATCAAAATGATGAATGAAAACGCCAATTACAACATATCTTTAACCTTGTTAATTATTCTCAAGTTAATATGCAAAATGATCATGCATTCGATCAAATTATTTGTTTGTTAATCTTAAAGTATAGAAACAATATATTTTTTTAAGTCCTAAATTAAGGTATTGAAATGTTAATTAAAAATTAATGTTCATTGACGATAAAAAAAATGTTTCGTTCGGATCTTTATTAATTCCAAACATGATGAAGTAAATGAACACTCAGGCAAAATAAAATTAACACTGCAATAAGAGAAATATCCATTGTATAAATATTTTAAAAAAAGAACAATAAACAAAAAGAATAAATCTCAATCCTTTATATTTACAGCTTCTTCTTGATCGGCATTCCCTACAGGAGGCTCCTCATCCCCGCTATCAAGAGGAACTCCAGGAAGCAAAGTAGGGTCATATAGGAAGGAGAAGTCTTTTCCAGGGTAGCATTTTTCAAATTCAAGCATGATCCGAGTGAGAATATCATTATAAACATCACTAATTTGGTTCATCAAGTAGGCCTTCTGATCAGCCTACTCTAATGAGCAATGTGCAAAAAATTCAACTTTTCCTCGAAATCCTTCTTGTAAGATTCTAGAGAACCTACATGCTTTTGAAGATCCTCCACTTAAGAAGAAAGCTGAGAAATGTGAGAAGAAAGCTCCTGAATCCATGCAGTTGATTTCGAACGGATAGCCTCAAGCTTAGCTTTATTCTCCCTTAATTGCTTTGATAGCTTTTCCTTTAGCTCCCATTCTGATTGCACCTTTTCAGCAAACTTCTCTTTCTAGACACCACTCTCCTTATAGAGACATCTAGGCTTTAAGCAGCCCATTCAAGTAAATAAATAAGCAATGAGAAAAGAAACAAAATGAATAATCAAATATCTAAAGGGTGATCAGAAATACTTACATATAAGAGATCCAAAGTGATCTCAGCATACTCCTGAAAGGAAGATACGATCAAACCCATGTCTTGTGTGTCCATCTCCAACATAAGCCCTCAGCTCACATACTTAAGAACTTGGAGATTCCGAACAGAGACCCCATCACCAAATTTTTGAATTAATATCTGTTTCAAAGAAAGAGATCTGACTGCAAAAGTAGGGATATCAACAAAAGTAGAGATCTGCCTACTCCTTGGGTAATCCCCAATTAGAAGGAGCCAAATGAGAAGACCGCTCTAGAGTTCGAGAGGATTCCTCCCTTGTAATAGCAATCACAACTACTCTTGTGGAAGGCTATGGAGCTTGTGAGGAAGGAGGAAGAACCTGTGAATTAGCTCTTCCAGCCTTTGAAGACTTAGCCCTCGGAGCAACTTTCCTAACCTTAGAAGGTTGGCTTGTCCAATCGTTAACGGGTGGACTTTTTCCTTTTATCCTCCTCTTGCTTCCTTTTCATTCTTTCAACCACCTCCTTTGCTAGATCAGAACCCATAACTACCAAGCTATTTGAAATGCAAAAGAATAACCGCAAATAAGAAAACAATAAATTTTGAAGGCTCATGTTATGCCCTATCACCAATAGGTTTCTGTTTTTCCAACAAAGCTAATAATAAAGAAGAATCGGTTGGATCGTATCATGGTCGTGAACATATTTCATGAGTTTTTCTATGTTCAACCTGAACATAGAATTACCAAAAGCTATGTCTTTAAAGTTATTGGCCTTAAGTGATTGGGTTAAATTTACACCAAAATCGCCTTTTCTTTCGATTAAGAAGAATTTATCCTTAAAGCCCTTTATAAAGGAAGGAAGCACAAACAACCTCTTTTTATTTCTGCTAGTGAAATAGTACTCTATCTTATCTTTCCGACCAGATAGGTAGAGGAAATATATGAAGATCTCTAGGGAGGGAACAATATCAAGTTGCCTACATAATATTTTGAAATAGGTTATGCTCCTCTATCCATTCAAATTTAGTTGATTTGGCACCGTACCATAACCTTGAAGTATACTGACGTCGAGCGGATGAAGGGGGAATCTAAAACTATAGGCTAAACAGGGCTGATGGTAGATGAACCATTCATTGTCTTTGCTGAACAGACCCTCTCCCATCTATATAAACAATTGACAAGCCAAGATAGCTATATTCTCATGCATACCGTATTTATTTTTCAATTAGCTCACTTCAGAAGTGGGAAGATTGGTGTATTTGGCAGTATGAAGCTTTTTACTATATTTTACTAGAAAAGAGATATCCAGCTGCCGATATTCCCTTAATCCACTAGGACTACTACAAGGTACAACCATTTGCAAATGAAGAGGAATAAAAAATGAATTTCTAATTTGTTCAAATGATGAAGGGTCTAATATGTTGAAGAAGATGAAAATGATTTTGAAGAAGATACATAAATAAAACCAAAGAACATACCAGGTAAAAATTTAATTACGTAACAAGAATTGTAGAAAATGCAAAGTAATGGCATGAGCACGATGAACTTGCTGAGAATTTCAAAGAAGAGAGAAGTTAAAATTCTTATAAAAGTAAAATTGTAATTAGGGATTTGCTTATTTATATAGGCAATTTATGGCTTCTCCAGCAAGCCAAACACTCTTCCCAATAAGATTAAAGCCACGTGTAGGGAGGAGAGTGATGAATTCGAAGTACGAAACATCATTCTTAAAGACACGATTGACAGTTGTTTCAATGATCGGAATGGGAAAGGGCAAATAATTCAAAATTTAAAAGTATAATTTTGAAAATTAATTGCCAAGATACTAGGTCACATAAATAAATCCGATCGGATTTGTTAAGGGAGATAAATGATAATATCCATTATTATCTAAACCTAGTTACACTGTCAGCCCATTTCAAGGCCCAATTCATGACAAAAGCTTAGACCCAATTGACCATCATTCAATGGCAATCTAATCGGACTGATAGGGCCGTATCTTGCAATCCACTGACACACACTATTAGCTATATTGTTTCAAAATACCCAACCTTAACACTCAAGTGTGTGTACGGACAAATCTCAAATATACACTATATATAACTCAAACATACATAAGCCAAGTATTGAACTCAGTTGGACCTTCTCTTTCTAATTTCTCTCTCTAAGTTTACTAAGTGTTGCCGCTTGATCCAATCAAGCTCTTCTTGTTTACAGAATCAACCCATTTGGTAATTCGATCAAATTTTTTCACCTAAACTCACACATTTGTGATCATTCAAAAATTGAAAAAGCATATAAAATTGTAATACAAAGATATTATTATTATTATTATTATTATTATTATTATTATTATTATTATTATTATTATTATTATTATTATTATTATTATCTTACAAATATAAAACTGATTGTTAAAATTAATTAATAGTCTTGCATGGGAATTTATTCGTATTGCCTACCTATCTCTATGTTACGGTATATTATAAATAATTTATGTCAAATGCCTTGAATTTTTGGTTTAACTTTTTTGTCAATTAATGCTGCATCTAAATTGCCGACCTTCATCAAAATTCAAAAGCCACCAAATTGTTGTTGAATTTGGTGGCACAATTCACATCTCACTTTGCCTATAAAAAGGCTTCCCCTTGCCATTTGTAGATGTATCTGAAATTTGAGAGTTTTGTTAAGAGAGTTGTATTGTATTATTATAGTTAATGCTCTAATTAATCAAGAGAGCATTTTGTGAGCGGGTGTAATTAGATTTTTGGATTGAGTGTTACTCCACTTGTAATATTGTTTATCCCATAGTGAATTTGTTGCTCCACTTCTCCCATGGATGTAGGCACATTGCTGAACCACGTAAATTTTGTGTATTTTATTTTTTATACTTTGGCTATTTTCTCATTGTTGCCATTAAAATCACTGTCTAAATAGCCCCTCGATCCTAACAAATTGGTATCAGAGCCGAGATTTTTTCTGAGTATGCTCTGTGGTTGCAGTATAAACTAATCTTTCACATCATAAAAATTTTTTTCTTGGATATTGTTCACATATACGGTTACTGTTCACCTATACGGCACTGTTCATTTATACGATCATGTTCACCTATACGGATATGTATATTTATACGGTACTGTTCACATATATGGGTACTGTTCATGTATATGGCTACTATTCATGTGTACGGTTACTATTTACGTGTACGATTACTATTCACGTGGAATAGTGGGAGCTATTTTTTGATCAAAAGAAGTTCGTGATAGAAGCAATGGCAACTACAATATTTGATATTGAGAAATTTGATCGTAATATAAATTTCTCTTTGTGGAAGATTAAGATACGTGCCATCTTAATTCAAAATGGGCTTGAGAATGCTTTATTAGGGAAGAATAGAATGCCAAGGTCAATGACTGAAGAAAAGAAGGATGAGATCATCAACAAGGCAGTTTCCACAATTCAGCTCTGTTTGTCTAATAAAGTTCTTCAGGAGGTCATCAATGAAAATATAGCAACTAGCTTATGGGCGAAGTTGGAGTCCTTGTACATGTCCAAAACCCTGACCGATAAGCTATACCATATGACGCGGTTGTACACATTTCAAATGCAGGAAGGTACTTCTATTAAAACCTATCTTGAATAATATATATCAATTTTAGTAAGTTTAGAAATTATTGGTGCTAAAGTTGATGATGAAAATGCTGCTTTGAAATTGTTGTGTTCACTACCACCGTCATATAAAAGTTTTAGGGACACAATACTTTATGGAAAAGATAGTGTGTCTTTGGTGGAGGTTAAGACATCTTTACTCTCTAAAATTATAATTGATAAAGGAATTGTCGGTACTAAAGAGGATAATGTAGCAGAAGGCCTTGTTGCTAAAGGAAGGTCTAAAAATAAAAGTTCTGGCAGTAGCAGGTCTAGGTCAAAATCTAGACATAAGAACTTGATATGCAACTATTGTCATAAAAAGGGGCACATTAAAGTAAACCGTTATAAGTTGAAAAACAAACAATCAAATGAAGAAAGAAGGGAAAAATCCATTGAAGCTAATATTGCTGAAAATGAGTCCACATCTGATATTCTTTTAGTCACTAACAATGAAAGGTGCAGATTCAAGGATGACTGGATTATGGATTCAGGTTGCTCTTATCACATATGTCCCAATAGGGACTGGTTCTTCACATATTAATCTTTTGCAAGTGGAGTTGTTTTGATGGGCAACGATGCAGCTTGCAAAGTTATTGGCAATGGCACAATTCGAATCAAAATGCATGATGGCGTGGTACGAACTTTGACAGATGTTCGTCATGTTCCTGATTTGAAGAAGAATCTCATCTCTCTGGGCACTCTTGATGCTAGTGGGTACAAATACTCAGGTGAAGGTGGAGTTATGAAAATTAGCAAATGTGCTCTGGTGGTAATGAAGGCTCGATAGGTTGGAAGTCTTTATATTCTGCAAGGAACCATAGTTACAGGAGTTGTTGCTGCAATTACTACTCAAATGTCTGAAACGACATCACCAAAATGTGGCATATGAGGTTAGGCCATATGAGCGAGAAAGGCTTGACCCTGTTAAGCAATAAGGGTCTTTTGTGTGGACAAAATACTGGCATGCTTGATTTTTGCGAGCACTGTGTTTTCAGAAAGCAAAAACGTGTCAATTTCAGCACAGGTACCCACACAACCAAAGGTACTTTAGATTATATCCATTATGATCTTTGGGGGCCATCACAAGTTCCATCAAAAGGTAGTGCCAGATACATGATTGTCTTCATCGACGACTTCTCGAGAAAGGTTTGGGTTTACTTTCTCAAACACAAGGATCAGGTGTTTTTCACATTCAAGCAATGGAAAACCACGATAGAGAAGCAGATAGGAAGGAAAATAAAGAGGCTGAGAACAGATAATGACTTGGAGTTTTGTGCTAGTGAGTTCAATGACTTCTGTAAAAATGAAAGCATTGTGAGGCATTACACAGTTCGAATGACACCCCAATAAAATGGAGTTGCTGTACGTATGAACAGAACCCTTATTGACAGAGCACGGTGTATGCTTTCAAATGCTGGATTACCAAAGAGTTTCTGGGCAGAAGCTGTTTCAACAGCTTGCTATTTAGTCAATCGTTCTCCATCAGTTCCAATTGGCTTTAAGACTCCGGAGGAAGTTTGGTCTGGCAAACCTACAAATTATTCGAATTTGAGAATCTTTGGCTGCCCAGCATATATACACGTCAATAATGGCAAGTTACCACCAAGAGCGAATAAGTGCATTTTTCTTGAATATCCATTAGAGGTGAAAGGATATAAACTTTGGTGTCCCAAATCATCCAAAGTTATAATCAACAGAGATGTCACATTTGATGAAGGTTCCATGCTTCACTAAAAAAATGAAGTATTGGTACCTTGCAGTTTTGATAAGAAGGTGGAGGCCAGTCAGAGACAGGAGATGGATGTTAAAAATTATCCTGCTCAGCAAGATTCTACTTCACAGTCAGATTCACAACCATCCAGCTCTCAGCAAGGTGATTCAGAGCCTAAATCAGTTGAATAGGAGCAACCATACTCTATTGCCAAAAATAGAGAAAGGAGAGAAATAAAAAAGCCAATAAAATATAACGATTATGCAGATTTGGTGGCTTATGCTTTGTCAGCAGCTGAGGAGATCAACAATATTGGAGAGCCATCCACATATTCATAAGCCAGTTCAGGAGCCAATTCAGATAGATGGTTAATAGCTATGCAAGAAGAAATGGAGTCCTTACATAAGAATGGTACTTGGGAGCTCGTTCAACTACAAAAGGGAAAAAAGATTATCGACTGCAAATGGATCTTTAAGAAAAAGGAAGGCACCCCAGGCGTTGAAGAAACAAGATACAAAACTCGCTTAGTTGCAAAGGGGTTCAAACAAGTACAAGGTGTGGATTTCAATGATGTCTTCTCACAAGTTGGAAAGATTGTTCCATTCGCATGTTGCTTGATATGGTGGCTAAGTATGACTTAGAATTGGAGCAGTTAGATGTAAAAACTGCTTTTCTACATGGTGACCTTGAGGAGCAAAACTACATGCAACAACCAGAAGGTTTCAAGGTTGAAGGCAAGGAGGACCATGTTGTTTGCTAAAAAAATCTATGTACGGCCTTAAGCAGTCACCCAGGCAGTGGTATAAGAGGTTTGACTTCTTCATGACCAGTAATAATTTTTCAAGGAGTAATTATGATAATTGTGTTTACTTCAGAAGGTTAGTTGATGGATCATTCATATATTTATTGTTATATGTTGATGATATGTTGATTGCTGCAAAGAATACTTCGGAAGTTAAGAAGCTAAAAGTCTTGTTAAGTAAAGAGTTTGAGATGAAAGATCTTGGAGCAGCAAAAAAAATTCTCGGGATGGAGATTCAGAGGGATAGGAAAGCAAGGAAGTTGTTCCTCACTTAAACGAAATATGTTGAGAAAATTCTGGAGCGTTTTGACATAAAAAATGCAAAGCCTGTGAGTACTCTATTAGCTGCTCATTTCAAGCTTTCACCTGCACTATCACCACAAACAGATAAAGAGCAGAGATACATGGATCATGTTCCATACTCCAGTGCAGTAGGCAGTCTCATGTATGCCATGGTATGTACTCGACCTGATATTTCTCATGGAGTTAGTGTTGTGAGCAGATTCATGGCAAATTCTAGTAAAATTCACTGGCAAGCAGTAAAATGGATTTTGAGATACTTAAAAGGCTCAGTTAACACCTGTTTGGAGTTCAGTAGTGGTGACAGTAATTTGGTTGGTTATGTCGACTCAGACTATGTAGGAGATCTCGACAAAAGGAGATCTTTGACAGGCTACGTATTTACTTTCGGAAATAGTACTGTTAGTTGAAAATCTACGTTGCAATCTACAGTTGCGTTGTCTACAACAGAAACTGAATACATGGCAGTGACTGAAGCTATCAAAGAGGCTATTTGGTTAAGGGGCTTAAACAATGAACTCAATTCAAACCATCAGGTGACAGTTGCCTTCTGCAATAGTCAAAGTGCAATACATCTGACCAAAGACCAGATGTTCATGGAAAGACAAAGCACATTGATATCAGGTACCATTTTGTTCGTGATATTATCGCACAAGGAAATGTTATGATTAAAAAGATTGGTACTGCAGACAACCCAGCTTACATGTTGACGAAGTCTCTTCCTACTACCACGTTCAAGCATTGCTTGGATTTGGTCGGCATATGTACGTACCATTTAAACTTATTTGGAGAAGGTGGAGTTAAGTTCACTATTGATAAAATTCAAGTCAATGTGGAGATTTGTCAAATGCCTTGAATTTTTGGTTTAACTTTTTTGTCAATTAATGATGCACCTAAATTGCCGACCTTCATCAAAATTCAAAAGCCACCAAATTGTTGTTGAATTTGGTGGCACAAGTCACATCTCACTTTGCCTATAAAAAGGCTTCCCCTTGCCATTTGTAGATGTATCAGAAATTTGAGAGTTTTGTTAAGAGAGTTGTATTGTATTATTATAGTTAATACTCTAATTAATCAAGAGAGCATTTTGTGAGCGGGCGTAATTGAATTTTTGGATTGAGTATTACTCCACTTGTAATATTGTTTATCTTATAGTGAATTTGTTGCTCCACTTCTCCCGTGGACGTAGGCACATTGCCGAACCACATAAATTTTGTGTGTTTTATTTTTTATATTTTGACTATTTCTTCATTATTGCCATTAAAATTACTGTCTAAATAGCCCCTCGATCCTAACAATTTACAATTAATTAGTATTATGAGCTTGAGCTGGCTTGTCTCCTCAAGTTGCTAGTATATCCCATGCTGATTGTATATGTTAACTAAGCTAACGCAATTGTGTTTAGATTATTGTGTTTTGTGCTTAATAACAAATCGAATAGTTGAATTAACAAGCATGATAGTGATTAGTGAAGGAATTAAATCATGAGTTACAGAAAGGGATACGATGTGAAAAGTATTTTAATATTAAATGCCCTATTTAGGGTCTAATTACAAAATATGAAACTACAAATAATCAACTGAATGAGATTTTTACTTGTATATACTAAATGATTTTATTTATTAATGGCTTAAGGGCCAAATAGGTCCTTAAATTTGCCTCAATAGTTAATTAAACAATTCATATTTTAATCAAGTCAATTTTACTTTTAAAAATAATTAAAATCAAGCCCAATAGACCATTGAAGTTCGATTAAAATTGGGTAAATATATAGATTTTAATTAAAATAAAATACGTTATTTATTTCTTTCACATTAAAATGTTTGTTTTACAATTTTTTTTCTCATAATTAACAATTTCAGTTTGCAATAACTTAATTTAATAGTTAAGTATTTCATTATTAAATTGATTGCGCTACTACATTAGGACTCAATATTGCCGACAAATGTTCAAAAATCCAAAAAGTTAAAAGCTTGCAGGTAATTTTTACCTTAATTTTTTAAGGATGAAATTGCTCCCATCAAGCCACAAATGGCCGGCTTACTTCATGACTATCGAGATAAATTTTATGGGTTTATTTGACCTTTTATGAATTGAGTTAATAACAATAGACTTTGATATATGCAAAATAAATTTTACAACCAATTTTATACTTGTAAAGTATAAATTACTTTTCTAGTAATAATGTTCGGCACAAATTTAAATTAATTAGATAAGTGAATTTAAGATACTAAATAGTTATAAAAAAAAATTCCCAAATAAATAACTAATTATTGACACAGGAATGTAGGGATGTACCATATATACACAAGCATTCATGTATTTTGTGAGGGATATTTGAAGCATAATAAAAAGCTTTAAATTAAGAAAAAAATATATATAACTTTTTCAAATTTTGAATAAAGAGAGTCAATATATATATATATATATATATATATATATATATATATATATAATATTCAGCTAAGCTGTAAGTTTCAAATCAAAAGGGGGTTTCAGTCAATTGAAAATGGTAACACAAAGTCATAGTAACTTATAGTTCCAAATGAACAGGAGAGTTCAATATCTTTGTGTAACATGCAAGAAAAATCCTAATCAAGAGAAAACATGACTGCAATTTTCATTCACCTAACTGCTTAAAACGACATTGCATCAGAGTTTTATTCCTTTATATAAACTTGAGGTGGTCTGTCATACATTAATATGCCTTCCAACATTGTCACAAAATTCCTTCTCCACACATAAAAACACACACACACACACACAAAGAAATTAAGCAGACACAAGAAATTATGGTGAAGATTTCTTTGTCCCAAACATTTTTACTTCTGATTTTCCTTTTCCCAGCATTGGTTGAATCTGCTGTTCGTCATTATAATTTTACAGTAAGTAGTATAATTATTTGCTTCTATGTTAGTTCTAGCATCTTTATTACACTAATTCAATTCCAACCGGGTTTAATTAAGGGATGGGGCTAAATTTGCCTTGGAAATGTCCATGCTTTTATTGAAATTGCTCACATTTGCTCTTATTTATAATGGCGATTGCAAATATGGATTATATTTTAACACAAAACAATGTCAAATGAGTTTGGTAGCTGTAGCAGCAAATGTGATCTAATTTAATAATAACGGAAATATTTTTGAGCCAAAATCATGTGAGAGTGTTGCCAAGTTATAAATATATCGTAAAGGAATTTGAGAATGATGACTATACCAACTCTACTTTACACCAACCAAATAAAATATATTTTCACATTTAAATACGTACCTTTATTTATATCAATTGACTTTAATTTACTACAGTTGTTATGTTCTAGAACTATGAAATCTTTGGTTACAATCCACACTCGATCACATGATGAATAAATTAAAACCATTATCAAGAAATTTTGATGAAATTAATCAGGTATGTATGTGTATATATATATAATGGGTGGGTATTTAAAATATTTGTGCAGGTGGCAACGAAGAACTTTACAAAACTGTGTTCTACAAAGTCCATAGTGACCGTCAATGGAAAGTTTCCAGGACCAACTCTTTATGCCAGAGAGGGCGATAATGTCAATGTAAGGGTCATCAACAAGGTCCAATACAACCTTACTATCCATTGGTAAGAACAACATTGCCTACCAAATAATAACACTCATGCATAGAAAATTTCATTTTTTAAGAACAATTTATTATAAATTCAAAGGAAATAAAGATAATTTTTATTATCAAATAATTAAAAATATTGCAATTCTTTTACCTTGATATTTTCTTTTGATCGCTTTTTGCCCGTTGAATTACTTAAAATGGGATGAATTTTTTGCTTTTTTTATACGGCAATCGATTACATAACGCCATATATAGTTTCTAAAATGACATGTATTATTCATTTTAGGATGTAAAATATGTATATTTTGATAAATTTAAAGGTAAAACATAAAAAGTATATGAATAAAATCTCTCCATTTTGAAGAGTTTAAGAGCAATAGTTAAATTTGGCATGAAGAAGAGTATGGTCAAGCATTAGGCATATAGTCTATTGTTTTAATTGTTATTGCAAAAGTAATTTACAACTTTTGAAATATTAGTTAGAGTCCGATGACTAAAGCATGCCAACAACTCATTCATGGATGGAATTAATAATTTGTTGTCATATAATTTTCTTGGATTGGGATGCAGGCATGGGGTCAAGCAATTGAGAACGGGCTGGGCTGATGGGCCAGCATACATTACACAGTGCCCAATACAGCCCGGTCAAAGTTATGTGTACAATTTCACTATTACAGGGCAAAGAGGCACACTTCTTTGGCATGCACATATTTCATGGCTTAGGGCAACCGTACATGGCGCCATTGTCATTTTGCCTAAGGAAGGTGTCCCTTACCCTTTTCCAAAACATGACAAGGAAAAACACATCGTATTAGGTGAGACTTCACTTTACATATATTCGTCCTTCAAATTCAGTTTATTTTTTTAATGATCAATTTCACTTATTTAGATTTCATTCACCAATTGAGCTAATGATACATTACATGCAACTGAGAGAATACAAATGTTCTGTTAAGACGGATAAAAACAAGTATTCTATCAGTAAGAAAAGCAGTTTTCAAATCATTTTATGATGATTTAATTTATAAATGAAAGTATGAATCGAATTTAAATAGATTGAATTGGATTCTTAATGCGATACCAATTTGATATATAGGTGAATGGTGGAAAGCAGATACTGAAGCAGTAATCAATCAAGCTATGCAAACTGGTTTAGCGCCCAATGTATCAGATGCTCACACCATTAATGGCCATACAGGACCTGTTCCTGGTTGCACTTCTCCAGGTACTAAAGATAATATATCATTTACTTGATTCTTTCTTAAAACTATTGATTCCTTCTTTTCCTAGTAAAGTAGTAACAAATTATCTTATAGAATGAACTTCAAGTATTTGAAATAGAATGAAATTTTTTTTTTTTAATCGATTTTTATTACGGAGACTTTGCCCAATATTTTTCAAAAAAATAATATTTACTTCTAAATTTATTAAAACTAACATATATTAAAAATTGGACAATATATATGATTGATTATTGTATGAAAAATTTTGAATTGTTCAAAATAAAAATCGGCCAAAAAAAATTTAAAAATAGTTCCAAATTGAATGGTTTAGAGGCAAAAAAAATCACCTAATGAATTCAATTATTCACCTAGTGATGCAACAAATTTTATGAGGCAGGCTACACATTACATGTAGATGAAGGCAAGACCTACTTAATCCGCCTAGTAAACGCAGCAGTGAACGATGAGCTATTCTTCAAAATCGCCGGCCACAATCTCACAATAGTCGAAGTCGATGCTTGTTACACCAAACCATTCACCACCGATACTGTCTTCGTAGGTCCAGGCCAGACCACAAATTTCCTGCTAAAAGCCAACCAGCCGACAGGCAAATACTTAATAGCCATTTCTCCTTTCATGGACACCGTTGTTGCCGTCGATAATGTCACTGGAATAGCCTTTCTCCGGTACAAAGACACCGCCGCATTTTCCCCTCCCGTTCTTACAGCCACCCCAGCTATAAATTCCACCGCAACAACATCAATTTTCCTCGAAAAGCTCCGAAGTTTGAACTCCAAAACATACCCAGCAAATGTCCCAAAAACAGTGGATCATTCCTTGTTCTTCGTTGTTGGAGTTGGAATTAATTCTTGTCCCACATGTGTTAATGGAAGTAGATCAGTTGGAGACATAAACAACGTTAGTTTTGTTATGCCGACGATAGGGTTACTCCAAGCACATTATTATAGTATAAGTGGGATTTTTACAGATGATTTTCCGGCGAATCCGGCGGCGCCTTTTAATTACACTGGGAATTTTACAGGTGGTATAGCTACTAATAATGGGACTAAAGTTTATAGATTGGGATTTAATTCTACAGTTCAAGTAGTTCTACAAGGAACTGGAATAGTGGCACCTGAAAGCCATCCTATACATCTTCATGGATCAAATTTCTTTGCAGTTGGTAGAGGAATTGGAAATTATGATCCTCTAAATGATCCTCAAAAATTTAATCTTGTTGATCCCGTTGAAAGGAACACTCATGCTGTGCCTACTTCTGGTTGGACTGCTATCAGATTCAGGGCAAATAATCCAGGTAAATCATTTTTTTTTTTATTTATTATATTTAAGAAATAAGTGCCAAATTTACCTTTCAACTGCGTGAAACAGTACAGATTTGCTACTAAACTTTTTTTTTTTTTAAAATACTTATACTATAACTAAAATAATTTATATTTGTCCTCGCATGCAACGGAAAGCATAAATACATTTATTTTATTAATGAAAAATATGAAACAAAAATACAAATTTATTTTTGTCGTTACAAATATGAATAAATACAAACAAATTTGGTAACATTAGAGAGTAAATATAAATTAATTCGGTAACGAAAAGTGCATTTTTTAAATAAAAAAATTCAAGAGCAAATTAATATTATTTTGCACAATTTAACAGCAATTCACCATGATTGCTTTATTTATTGACTAGTTTTTAGGGTTTGTAGGATGTATCTCGAATGTGGGTAGTCATCATATTGGTCCTTTTCTTGACAAAGACATAACTTTGCCCACCTTCTTTGCTAATTTGCGTCTTCATGCATGAAACGTATCTTATAGATTATAACTTAAGTGATAATATTTGTGTCATCGTTTTCATGAATAGAATGATAATAGAATACCACGCACGCAGAAATAGTTTTCATAAGTTCTTACATGCTATTCTATTATGGATTTTCACTTCTATTTTGAGTCGGCCTATAAATAATACATTAATAGAGTTTCAAATAAAACGAAAAGTTACCAACAAATTTTATTTTAGTGGTATTAATTTTATACCTAGTACTAAAGGAGGTTCCGAAAATAAATTCTTGTTTAAACTATGCTTATATATTTATTAATAGATGGTTTTGAAACAAAAAAGAGAAGAAAAGAAAAGAAAATCTTTTTATATGTATGTGCTTTTTTAACGTGAAAACGAGTTATTAGGTCGGCTGAAGAATAAAGATATATAGTGTAGGTGTAATTTAAATTTTTCTTGTTGGAATTGATTTCATCAATAGGAAAAGATTTATATGATAATGATGATATATAATTTTTTTATGAATTAAATTAAAATAAATTCATTCGTCTGATTTAGATAAGAATTTTACTGAAAGACTAGCAATTAATGTGTGTGATTTAACGTGGTGGAAAATAGGTGTATGGTTCCTACATTGCCATTTGGAAGTACACACATCATGGGGATTGAAGATGGCATTTTTAGTGGAAAATGGTGAAGGCCCAAATGAGTCGCTACTACCACCTCCAATTGACCTACCAAAGTGCTAAATCAATTTTATGTACATATTACTTTGCTTTGAAACCTAAGCAAGCAAGAGATTGAGGCATTAAGGGGTAGAAAACAGTGAAATATGAGGCTGGAAATTAAATACACAAAACAAGATTTTAATTAAAAATTAGCTAATAAAAGAAACCAGAGGAATTTCTTCTTCTTTTTTTTCCTTTTTTCAAGAGAAGGGAGCTGCTCAAAATTAGTCAATAAAGCTGCGAAAGAAATAATTTTATGTTTTAAATTGTTCATCTCCCTGTACTGTAGTGCATTTGATTCCTATGTATGTACAGTTGTACACATATGTAAATTTGTTTTTCTTTTTTTTCAATTAAAAAGTGTGAAAAAGAAATCCCATTGGTCTGTTCCAATTTTATTTTTTCGTGCCTAAACTGAGTTTAGCTTTAAGCAAAAAAATATATAATATATGATAAAAAAAAAAATCATGTGAAAAAAAATATATAATATATGATAAAAAAAAATCATGTGAAAAAATAGCTAGATACGCGCCAGGTAGGGGTCGAACCTACGACTTTCTGCTTAGGAAACAGACGCTCTATCCACTGAGCTACAGGCGCTTTTGCGTCTTATAAACTTAATAGAGGAAAATCAATAAAACTAAATAAGATCAATCCCATTAATAAAAAAAAATAAGAATAATAGAATGAAAAATGAATCAGAGATATGAAATTGCACGATCTACATGTTCAACTTTTTCATACAATTAATTTGGTGAAATTGATTGCTTTTTTCATTGTTATATATACAGAAAACGTCCTTCCATTCTTAAGCGAGAATTGCCCCAAAAGCTTCTGATTAACATGCAAAAGCTATCTTCAGTCTTTAGACATCTCATTAATTTTCCTATTTGCGCACAATAAAATTCAAGATAAATGGTAGCAAAATTGAAAATTAGGCACTAATTTGATACAAAATTAAAAAATTGTGACAAGATTAAAAAATTATGCACTAAATTTGATACAAATTAAATATTGTCAAAAAGTTTAAAAACTATATTGGTTGGATCGGATTAGATATAAGAGCTGTACTCTTTATATTTATTTATTCAAACAATTAATTTTGAGACTAATTAAACATGTTCAAAAGCGGTTAAATTTCTTGGACCGAAATTAAATTAGAATTAAAATTTTTTGTAGGTTGCTATATATAGGAGCCTATAAAAACATGTCTAATATCACTTCCGAGGTCTATCGGTTTATTCCCTTATTCAATTCATATGTCATAATTTCAGGAAGCCAACGTTCTCTCTAAGAATTATCACTGATTAATCTGGTTCAAAATAAATATATATATATAACTCATAATAAATGTAATGGAATTACAGAAGTATTTCTTCCTTAATAAGAAGTTCTGATGCAAATTTTAAATAATTAAAAATGAGCATTTTAATTTAAATTAGCTAATAAATTTTAAATAATCGGATGATCGTAAAAAAATAAATAAATAAATAAATCACTAATCTCTTATTATATATAATAATAAGGGCAAACTGAAGAAGTAGTCGTAGTGCAATTTCCATTCTCCACTACCAAATAGCCACCTTTTAATTCTGCTTTTTCTACCCCTTTAATCCATCAGCACCCAACACTCAGATTTTATTTCTTTTTTATTTAAATAAAAAACGAACACAGTTTCCATAATATTTCTCTTTATTCTTTTCAAATTCCTGCTTTATTCTTTTGCCTGCTTTCACCACTTGATCATTATTAGTGCTTTAATTCAATTCCTTTCATATTTTTTTGGTCAGATTTTTATGCTCATGATTTACTTTTTCTGAGTATAAAGATACAAGTTCTTGAGGTTTTTCTATTTCAACTTCATAAATTCTCATCTGGGTTTTAAAAAGATCAGATTTTTACTTCCTTTTTTCATGATCCTTTTCGATTCTTCTGCCATTAAAGAAAGGAGATTCTTGATTCTCTACAATTTATCGTACTTTCTCATTTCGAAATGAAATTGTAAGCACAGGAAACAGCCATGGAAGCTCTATATCCATCTTTGTACGTATCCAATTCGGATTGGTTTATTCAATCCACAGAGTGGAGTAAAGAGGAGAACAAGAAGTTTGAAAGGGCATTAGCTATATATGATGAAGATGAACCAGAAAGATGGAGAAAAGTGGCAGCTATGATCCCAGGAAAGTCTGTTTTTGATGTAATAAAGCATTATAGAGAGCTTGAAGATGATGTTAGTGATATAGAAGCAGGGAAAGTGCCAATTCCTGGGTACAATACCTCGTCTAGTTTCGCAATGGAATGGGTTGATTCTCGCAACCTTGATGAGTATAGAAAGACTCCTTTGGCTGCTAAAAATGGTGATAATGAGAGAAAGAAAGGTGTCCCTTGGACTGAAGATGAGCACAGGTCATTTTCATGATTATTGTTTTTATCTTTATTAATTTTCATACGGGTTAATATGATTTTTTGAAAATTATTTATTTTGAAAATTATAGTGGCAAAATTTAAAGGTAAAAATAATAAAATAAAAAGTTAGTATATAAAGAAATAGATATGATAAATAATATACGAATATACAAAAGTTTAGACAGTTTATCCGATAAATTTAAAAGGTTTTATATATATAGTGTATGATTGTATTTTAATAAGTTTAATTATTAATGTTAAATAATGGGTCGTACCAGTCAGTCATCAATATTTGTAACATAATTTACTGTTGATCTTGATGCATGGTTGATAATGAATTACAGGAGGTTCCTCCTTGGGCTTTTAAAGCATGGAAAAGGAGATTGGAGGAACATTTCAAGGAATTTTGTGGTCTCAAAAACTCCAACTCAAGTAGCAAGCCATGCACAAAAGTATTTCATGCGACAGCAGCTTTCAGGAGTTAAAGATAAGAGAAGACCAAGTATACATGACATCACAACCGTCAATTTTACAGATACAACTCTATCAGACGCTCACAACCCTCCCTCAATGGTACTTGATTCAAAAAATACCAACTTTCTTATGTCATCTCAGAACCAAATTGCTTCAGCTGGATTTAAATTTCAGGCCCAGAATTTGCACATCAATCCTTATAATAACTTGGTTTTCCAGAGATATCATCAGATTCACTGATTATAAGGTTCAGGGTCTTGTTAATGTTATTGCTGTTTGTTGGTGTACTTTAATTAATGATAATGCTTTGTTTAATTAGATCAAAATGGGTAGCGTTATTAGTTATTAACATATAGCAGAAAGATGTCTCAAAATTTATTACCAGTATGTAAACTACTATAGATTTTGGTCCGTGGTCAGCATTTCAATTTAAATTACGGAAGGTTTCGAGTTCAATTACTCCTTCCGACCATTATAGTTTATTACCAGTTTGTATAAGAAAATATTATATGTACAGGTATTAATAAATTGTATGGCTATTGATTCATTTATCCTACATATTGTCTCTTAAAGAAATTAAATTTAAAATATCATACTCTTAATTAACTGATGGCTCTCATCAAGTCAATTATTTTTAGTATTTATGGGACAAATTTTTAGCTATCCAGTATTATACGATTTCAATGATTATAGCGTTTCTTTACTTGAAAAAATAATTACAAAATCTTTCGATATAGAATATAAAAATCAAATTATTTTCCGTATATGACATTTCAACATTAAATAAATATTTTTTTAATATGAACATATATTATCAATTTGGTTTACGAATAAAAAGTTGATAGTGTTAGAATTGTTGCATTGAATAATAAGGGCAAGTCGACCAAAAGATGAACAGCATTTGGGTAGTCGCAGGTGAGTAAGCATTCCACTTAAGATTGAGCATCACATGCTTTAATCCAACGTAGGATATGTAATGATCCACGTAAGAATGGCCATTGGATTTTTTTAATATTATTTTTTAAAGATTTGTGCGTACGTGATCATCTTTTGCTTTAACCAATATACTAATTCTACTAAATTCTCTCCTTTTTCTTGATATTTCTCTTTCTGCCAACCCAATTGTCAATTGTGCCAAAGTATTGTTTCATCACCGTATTAGAATTAAGCCATCATGCTTTTTGTGATTCTTAATCCCATGAAGTAAAGAATGTCTTTCAATTTCACCCCTCAATTATTAATTTTTTTTTTCTATTCGAGTCTCTATAATCTGTATATTAAAATAAATTTTACTTATCTATACCGAATGCAATATAGCAAGTCAATAGTATATTAAAATTTAGATAAAAAAATAATAAAAAAAAAACTATTTTGTAACTTTTTTTTTAAATGTCAATATTCAATTAAATTGATGCACCGGCTTTAGGATAAAATTTTCCTATTAAAATAACTATTAATTAAGTTTTCAACAAAATATAATAGAAAAAAGCATATGATAGTTGAGGAATGTTTTCATTAAATTATTATAAGTGATAACAGTCTAATAATTCTAATCATTTGAAAAGAAATTAACATCAACGGGTTGGTATTAAGGTATATTTTGACGATCAAATTATAGTATGTGTTAAAAAAATTTTAAAAATGTAGATTTTTATACTTAGAGGGCTTACATGACAGAGTTTAAAATTTTATAAAAAGTCAATGATCATATTATATTAAATAAATTGAACCATTAATAAATAACGACTTATGATGACGACATATTAATGTAGATTATAAATAAGGTTTTTCTTTTTTTTGGCCTTCAATATTTTTATTAGGAACTGTGATTAGATTTTCTGCACTCACATTTCTTCCCGAGAATATCAATATCTGTCTTTAATAATTAGGCTAAGTGTGGAGATCGACCTCTTTCTACATTGACCTTGGAGGAATCTGATCCCCAATATTTTTCATTTCCTATTCTTTTCCCACTAGAAGCTACTCATATTCTTTGGAGTTTGGAGCAAAGTTGTCAATCTCTTAATACCAAAACGGGATTAATTAGGAAATGTTTAATATGTTGTTATGTTTATTCAAATAATTCGTTTTCATAATAAAAAAAAAAACAATTTATAGATTATTCGTAGCAATTGAATTTTTATTTATATATGCGAGTACGATATTGACTATCCTCAATTAATAAATACATGTATAGAACAAACTATAGGTAATATAATTTCTACACTTTTTATTTTGGATACAGAAAGTAAGTATCATCATCTTCTAGATTAAGGAACAAATTTATGTTCATGTGATGTTTGTGATAATGGGGTGAGATTTATAAAATTGCTGATAAAATGGGATACAATTTAAATGGATAATGGTCTCATGCATATTCTTTATATATGAGAACTAGATAAGCTCACTTTCATGTTATTATTACAACATTATTATTATTTTTTTTAAGAGAATTAAAGGACCCTAGAATAATATTGTCTAGATTGATAACCATTATCACTTGGGTTGGCCATTCCACATGTGTCAAAGAAAAAATTTTGAAATAAAATAAATAAAGAAAAGCATATTTTACATTGTTTTTATTATATTAAATCCCTAAAATAATTAAGTGTTAAGCAATTATATATGCACCTATGGAGAACAGAAAACCCTCTTTTATATGGGCGCAGAAATAATTGTCTAGAAACTCAACAAAATAAAAATAATTCTTAGGGATTTAATATGTACCGAACCGGTTGGATTGAATAAATTTAGATTGAATCTTGATATATAGATTGGAGTTACAAATAGATTGTGTCATGAATGGATCAAAATTATTGATAATATTCATTATTGTTGTATAAGGGGTTGATTTCACTAATGGTCACTCAACTTATCACTTATCACGCAAAAATAACCGACTTTTTTTTTCTTACTTAAATGTCACTGAACTTTTAATGTTTTTGCAAAAAAATCATGTTGACCGGAATCCGGTGAGAACTATCGCCGGATTGATGACATGGCATGTCATGTCAGAAACTACATGTCGTTTAACAATATTTTCAACAAATGTTACATCTAAATTAATTTCACTCACGGTCACTAAACTTATCATTTATCGCACAAAAGTAACCAATTTTCTTTTTTTCCAACTTAAATGTTACTGAACTTCTAACATTTTTGCAAAAAAGTCATATATTTACTATTCGTTGTCACGTGTCATATGCCATGTCATCAATCCGATAAGAGTTCTAGCCGGATTCCGGTCAACATGATTTTTTTGAAAAAATGTTAGAAGTTCAGTGACATATAAGATAGAAAAAAAAAGTCGGTTACTTTTATGCGATAAGTGATAAGTTGAGTGACTATGAGTAAAATTGACCCTTGTATCTGGGAATCCTACAATGGTTACGGGCCTCATTACATTTCGAGCCCCACAAGACCCAATAACCTACAATGGTTACTCAAGTGCTCTACCCCAATAGGCTTTAGACGCCTAGCCACTATATAAATAGAGAAAAACTACATATTACACGTAACATTACTCACTAGTTACGCTCTACCATTTTGATCTCTTCTCCTGACAAAACCATCAGAGTGCTGATCCCGTGCACACTAGGAGATTGATCTCTTTGTCTTGCAGATCTATCTTTAACCGTCCTATCAAGTCCACGTAGACAATTGAGGATCAGCCCATTTTCCTCTTCACATTTTGACATTATGAGAATTATCAATTATTCAAATAGATCATTATTAAACGGCTTTAAAATAAATCAAGTTATAAGCAACTCAAGATCTATAATATCAATTTTTATTTTTTTATTTCCATTAAAAGTATACACGTTTTAATCTAAATAATTGTGTTTATGTTCAAAAAATTTGTACAAGAGAATTATACCCCATATATGAGCTGCACAACAATTCAAATTGGATCGGATCATTTAATTTATGGAGCAAATGGTTGGATTATTAATATATTATTAACACATTAAATCAAATTTAAGTTATATTTTTATATACATATGGAATTAGCATATGTCACTGTTATTGTTTTATATTAATCAGCAGTTATGGGATCTACTACTGCAATAGTTGGTTGCTGAAATAATCAATGAAAAGCCTAATGCCCACCCAACATCACTTTGTATTTATATATTATTTTCCTAAACCCCACATTAAGCCATTTAAAAGCTACAAAGCAACTTTCAATAATATTTTTATTATATAATTTATTTCAATAAGCTTAGTTTTTTTTTCCAAGAAAAGACAAGGACACCAACTTTTTAATAATGTCCTCTAAAGAAGCAGCCTTTTCAGCAAGTTGCATAAGAAAGCACTATTCATAGTTCATTCCAATGTTTCATCAAACAAGGTTTCCTCCTTTTTATCATTATTTTTTAACAATAAAAAATTAAAATAATAAATATAAAAAAGTCTTCTGTAGCAAATTGTTATCGCCAATTCAAACATTTATGGTTATGGAAGCGTTCTAGCAAAAGTATTGGGGAAAAAACGAATAATAAAATTCAGAAATAGACCATATATTGACCTACTAATACTATAATCGCCATTTGAAAAAGAAAAAAAATCTGTTGGGAGGAGAGTTTGAAGAGGGGAGACATGCCCAACAGTACAATTCCTAGCAATTGGATGTAATCTTTTTTTACCCTTTTTCGTTTTTCTTTTGCTTCATACTTGCTCTCAACAAGAGTTGAAAATGCAAATTTATCTATGCAAAATGATTGATGACATTAATTAAAAAAAAAAAGATAAAAAAATAACTTAAATTTGACTATCGGATATCGAAATTCGATACATTAAATTCTGGTTATCACGACCATGATCATTTTCTATCTAAACAATAATTTTATGTGTCAAATTCGCTATTATTTAGTAGTTTTGAACTCAATTCCTTGAGGGAAAGGAAACAAAGGATCAGTAAATTCTAGTGGAATCATGTGGAAGTATAAATCAAAGAAATGCATTAAAGGGCTTATGCACTTTAAAGTGCCAAGTCCATTTACAGCTGTTGTGATAGGACAAAAATTTTATAGTGAAAATCTTGGCTTGTGGTTTTCTCACTCTTTTTGTCTAATCAAAATTCCATGATCTCATCATTTAATCCATTTTACATTTCAATATTATGTAGGGTCAATCCTTAATCTTTAAAAAATAAATAAATAAATAAATAAAATTTGATAATCATCTTGAACTTAACAATTAAAAATCTAATTACTTTTCTGGTTAAATTCACATTCTATTGTCTTCCATCTTCAAAGATGTTGAAATTGATGCTATGGTCCTAATCTAAGTGAAATGAGACCAAAGATTCACCACAACTCACACCCTAATTAGGTCTTTTGGGGAAGGGAAAAAAAATCCTAGTTAGGCTACCTTTTATTATGGAAAAATTATATAAAATACAATTAAAGTTGATAAAAATGTTTGGTTACGAACTTTAAATTTAGATACACGTCCAAATTTTTATAAAAATAACTTATTATCTATCTAAACTTAATAATATGCACACATAATCTCCCGATATTAATAAAATCATATTTATTACTATTGAATTTTTTTTATACATGTACTTTGTTTGTTACAATTAGGGAATAATAAGTATATTTTTGTCAAGATCATATATGAATTTAATAAAAAAAATGCACATGTAAAAAATACCGTTTTATCAATATTGAGAGTAATGTATGCACATTATCCAGTTCAGATAAATAATATTATTTTTGTCAATTTCAAACAACAACCACAAAGTAATTAAGATATGTAACTATAGATATTTTTTTAATGCATTATCCATTGTATTGCATTGTATTGTTAGACGGAATACAATATCTATTTCTGTTGTAACTTGGATTTTAATTTATTGTACTATTATTGTATTGTTAAATTCATCATTGTTAAGATAGTTCTAATGATATTGAATCATAAATCATTAATTGAGGATGATAATATTTCAATTACATAAAATAGTTAAACACATATATATTTCTAAAAACAATTCAGAAAAAACAGGACATTACCTCTAAGATTAATAATGATTAATCTGGCCTACAATGACAGTGTTTATTAGTGTTAATACGGCATCCGATGCTAATTATTTTTATTAAAAAAATAATATCTTTGTTCTTATCAAATGATCCATATTAAATTATTAATTAATACTTATAGATCACATCTACGCATCCAATCATCAATAAACATCGGTAATGAATACGTATTTAGAATAACTTCATGTTGTATTATAGGAATGGCTCATAAATTCAGAATGGATTCGATTATTATAATTAATTTATGTCTTACGCAAATCTCCCAATCAAACAGTGGAAGATTTAGACATTTGATCGACCTTTCCTTTTGTTTAAATAATTAATAACCTGAAAGCTCACTCTTATAAAAGAATTTACTAGAGTAAAAATATATCTTTTATCAAAGTATGGAATATCATTATCATATACTCCAACCTGTCTCTATATTTATATAATTAAAAAATAAAAAATAAATAAAAAGAAGAAGAACTCGTGTTTCTAATCAATTTATTGGACTTTCAACTCTCTATATTTGGCTGATTTCGTGATTTTTATTTGTATTTATATGGTTTTTTTTATTATTAAATGATATTATCCCTTCTTTCTGTGTCATTAATCTTATATAATTTTTGAGGTTGCTTACATTCTCCGTAACTTCAATATTTTTATTGGTATAAAGGCCATATTTGTATTATCCTTTTAATTTTAATGCATGAATTTTGAGGTCGGTTTTGAATATCCAAATATAGCAATAGAGCCTTCTAAAATTAACAGTAAGATTTTACGTGTAGCTTTTAAATTTTACACATTCTCTCCAAATTATATACTTATATGCATGAATTCTGAGCTCAATCAAGCTTACTGTTCTATGCTGTTCAAGCCTAAGCCCAGCTTGAGTTGTTAAGAAATATCTGTACTCCATAAATTCTATCTTAAATATGAATATCAAATATTTTAAACAGTTGACATTAAAAAAAATAATAATAAATACATTGAATCTTGATGAAATTTATTATCAAATCATATTTCCTTGAGATATAATACAAGGAACCATACATTGAATCTTATAAATAAATACATGAATCTAAATTGATCATCAAATTTCCTTGAGATATAATAAAATCCTTGAAAGTAATTTTTCATGGACAACACGAAAATGCATTATCAGAATCAACTAAAGCATCCCAATTTGAATCAGCAGAAGGAATACAAGTTTCCAAACTGTTAAATCTTATGCTAATTAGCCCTAAAGAACCAAAAATAAGTTGCTTACCAAAAAAGTACAAAGTGATTTCAAATTACAGAGGGAATGCAAACTTATTACAGAACAATGGTCTAGAAATACAAATTAGAAAACAGAAACCCTCTTATCAAAGTGGAAAAAGGAGGATAAATGTACAAGCAGAACATTACCAGAAAAATAAACCAGCGCAACATCATATACAGCTCTACGCGTCAACTATCCTCATTGGATCCAAGGGGATAACAGTGTCCGGAAAATCTGTTCTTGGTCCGGCAAAGGAGTAGTATGCAAGTATGTGGGATGGTTGCTCCACCACAACCTCCTGTCCGACCTGATTAACCACTGCAACTCTTCTTGCAGGGATCAATTCAATGTTCCAAAATGGACGAGCCATTGCTAGAAGATCACGATATGGAACTGGTGATGCTCGATAACCCTGTACCCACAAATACCTCAAGGAAGTTAGCTGCATCGCAGCTCTGGCCAGTGCACTCTCGGTGAAGCAACAGCCCCTCATTTCAAACTTTTGAAGACTAGGGCATCCTTTTGAAAAAGCCAAAATCCCTTCATCACTCTCACCCACAGAACCCAACAGCATCCACCTCACATTTACACTGTACTGTCCAACATAACCAAGACCGACATCTGTTAGACCACCTGGACGGAGATACAGAGCAAACCTTCGAAGCTTCTCACACTGCCTCAATAGAGCTCGAACTCCATTGTCAAGGGGTAGATCCGTTATCCTCTCTTCTCGGTCAAGCAAAACCAGGCGAAAATCATTCATGTTCTTCAAATGAGCCCCAATATGTTCTAGAGCTGCATTTGTGATATCAGAGACATAAACAGCCAGGTATTCCAGTTCCAGACAGCCCTGAGCTAAGGCGATTAATCCTCTTTGTGAAACTACACCTTCTTCATCCTCCATTTCTTGCTCATCGGCACCTCTTTCAATTCTAAGCCTCTTTAGTTTCTTACAACTTGAAGCAAGAACTTCCAAACCTCTATCTCCAATAACATTTCTTGTCTGAAATGGTAAACAGTACATTTAATATACAGTTCTCATGCTAATTGCCATCCATTTGTTTACTAAACTCCCAAGACTTAAAATTCCTTTTCTTGTATATTAACAGAGAATATTTGGTCTTGAGACCCAGCATTAGTCCCTATCTAACAAGCTTATGAGGAGAAATTCTAAGGATCAACAATTTTAGAAACCAAATCAGTAAATTCAGATTTCAAGATGGAAGTGTAAAGGAAAACGCAGAAAGAAAAGGAGTTATAACATAGTAAAATAAGTATGCAAATTAAAACATCCAATTGCAAAGCCATACCTAACATACTTTCCAGACAAATAACGAAGACAATATCACAAGAATACTGCTAGAGAATAACATGTTTGTGATTCGTACCTCAAGAACTTCTAAGTTGCAGCATTTTTGAATTAGAAGACAATGGTCCTCTGTGTCGAGCAATGCATACAGGAGATCCAACTTTTTGAGCAGCGAAGCGAAAGGGAACACTATATGCATCTCATTTTTCCCCATGTAGGATAGACCCAAACGGCACAATCTTCGTGGAAACGCCACATGTGAGTAACTTTCAGGTGCATCATTGAAGAAACCCCCGCAAAACTCTTCCAAAGCAGTTGCCACATGAAAGAAACTAACAAGATCCAAAATTTCACATTCACTAATTTTGACAGAAATCAATGAGCGGCAATTCCTTGCTATGAGCTCAAGGTCTTCAAATCTGACTTTGTTCAGATCTGTCATATAAAAATTTAGAACCTCAAGAACTGAATTATTCACGGCAATCTCATGTAGCCAGTCACCATCTTTCTCAAGGATTGAGCTCTCCTCCAAAAAAAATGTTCTTAATTGCCTGTAAACATATACAAGTACCAATATATTATTACCGCTAACCAGTTTGAACAAGATGATCAAGGAGCAGAGTTAACAATGAAATAATAATTAAGAAGGGAAACATGCTAATATTGACCTAAACAATGGGTACTAGATAGAAGTCCAGAATAGGTTTTGGAGTTCTAGATCACAAGGCAAACATGACATGACAAAGCAGTTTTTTTTCTAGCATCTTCTTAGCGATTACAAGCACAAAACTGAGAGAACTGCTCCATCCAACCTATAATTGCAGAAATAAATTGATTGAGAAACACCACAACAACAACTAAGCTTTGACCCCATAATGAAATAATATTAATAGAAGGACTGGTTTGTTACATTCTCTTGCCTATAATATCCCAAAAGAAAAATCATGACAAGCTGCAATTGGGGGTGGACAGTTTTGAAGGCATGGAGACGATCATGACTAGTGAGAGTGACAAGGGCCAAGACTTGCAACTTGTATTCTCCATAACAACCTCAAACACACCAATGCAATTTATATCAACTCAGCAAAATATATCAGGCATATTGCTCCTGTCTTTAAAATTATAAGTCAGTATAGGCTCATGTGTGTGTGTCTTAACTAAACACAGACGGTCATATGACATTCAAGGCCAAAGGGCATAAACTTCTATAATTATATTGAATTGCTTTCCTGACCTCCAAAACAATCATCAAATAAATGTATGGTTGCTGAAATTTATAAAGCTATCACAAATACACACAATTTGAATTGTTTTCCCTAAAAATTAAGAAAGCATTTAAGCATGTGAACTAGATAGAGATGCAGATCGCATGCAACAACATGAGGTCCAAGACAACATTAACACCAATGAAACTAACCAAGATCACAAGCTAACTAAAGATACCTCAACAGAAAGCAACATAAAGGTTGAACAAAAAGGGAAAAACGTTATCCAAAGTAGAAAAATCCAATCCAAGTTTCATACATATCAGTTCCTCTCTTCCCAGGCGTCATAGAGCACAAAAATTCAAATATCTTAACTAATATATACAAATTTGACAAGCAAAAGAATTATCAAAAACCAGTATAACCCATGATGAAATGATTACTAAATTTACAAGCACAAAACTACAAATTATATCCAGTTAAAACATACCAACTAGCTGATTAAACACAAGATACAAACTTGGTTTTTTTTTAAAAAAAAAAAAAAACAATTTTTAACAAGACACAACAATTCCCCATCAAATTACAAGCAAAATTCAATTACCTGCAAAACCGTGCAACTTGTAAGAGCCCATCCGTGGAGAAGCCAGAACACTTGTCAAGTTTCAAGACTTGTAAAACCCGGCCACGAGACCTAGCGAGAAGCTCCAGATCCGAATCTTTAACAATCATGCGTCTGAAGTGAACAGCTTTCAAACAATTAAAAGACTCCGCGATTTCACGGACCCAAGGTGTAACAAAGCCTCCCCAATCTTCGGGTATTAAATTGAACATAGCAGCTCTCGGCTTCCCTTTCAGCTTCAGGGATTCAAGGTGCTTGAAACGGCGCCGTAGCCGATCCGGACTCGTTGCGTAGCATAAAGCGATTGTTATATGCTTTCGTGTCAAGGCATCAAGCTCGTACCACCGCCGGCAAACCAGTGAAACGGCGTCGCGGTCTTTTGGGTCGTGGATGTACGGCATCACACAGCCTAAAACAACGTCGGACATACCGCTGCTGTAACTCGTTCTATTGATTCTACTATTCGGACTTTCATCTTCCATCGTGGGAATAAGGAAAAAAATTGAACTCAAAAAAAAATTACAAAGAAGTTGACTATAAAATGAAGATTTCAAGCTACTCTCCTCAAAACTGATTGATCAAAACTAGCAAAATCTGAAGTTTTACAAGTAACCAGAATCATTTTTCACAGATTTGAAGCTGCTCTATTGAAATAAATTTGACCCAAAACTTCAAAAACCGGAATCTTCACACTCCAATCTAATAAACAGGTATTAGAAAACAGCTTCGAATTTTGAGCTCCCAATCAGCAAACGAGACCAAAGACGCTAAAAAGAGATACCGAAGAAACGCCAAACGAAACGTTTCTTAACAGATGAGGAAAAAAACCGACGGTATGAGGATAATAGACGATGAAGTCCCCGGAGCTTCAAGCTTTATTGGCACAAAAATCAAGCCACTCGGATCGAGATTTTATCATCGGATCGGGTGATCGAGAGTAGTCGTGGAAATACCATTTATGAGTGTAGGCACAAGCTCACATAAGGTTGGAGAAAGCTAACGGACGGCCGAGATTGAAGGAACTGGGGGATCTGACGGCGGACAGTTGAAACCGTTTTATATTTTTTCCTTTCCTGCTTCTTCCTAATCTGTGGATGTATGTATGGATCAGGAATCAGGATCCTACCATAAGAGTCTGTAGTCTCTAGTCTACTAATAATATGCGCCTTAAAAAAATAAAATAAATAGAATTAAATAAAATATTTTGGAAGAGAAAACGACAAAAGCTTATTCTGGACGAAAATTATTATTATTTTAGTAAAATGGTGCAAAATGAAAATTACTTGAAAATATATTCTCACAAGTGGACTCAAAAAAATAATACATAATTTAATCCTCCGATTTATATTATTTTATCAAGCCGCCCCTTAAACTTCAATATTTTTCAATTTAACACTTATACTTGAACAAATTTCACATAATAAATGCCTAACGTCAATGTTTTCAATTTTGATTTCCCCTTTTCATTTTCTGTTGCGATTTTAATTTTCTCTTTTTATTTCGATTTCCTCTTTTTATCTCCCATTTTCTCTTTTGATTTCTTTTAAAATCAAACAAGCCCAAGTGTTTTTTTTTTTTAATTGGGGATTAAGAAACCTAAAATAATTTGTTGACATTCAATAATTTTGCTATTAATATGTGAAATTGGAGATGGAGAAAAAGAAGAAGTTCAATTCAAGGACAAGATATGAAAAGAAATGAAGAAAATGTGGATATATAGTTGCTGCTGCTATTGCAATTTTCAATGGATTTTTCACGTTTGATATCAATGTAATTAGTCAACCTTTTATGGGACACAATGGCTCCATCGAACCCACTGCCAATTCTTTGTCTTTGTTGTTCTTCTAAGCATGGTTATTGAAACCGGACCGGACCGGCCGGTTCAACCGGTTTAACCGCGAACCGGTTGGCAAACCGGTCGGTTCAACATCAGAAAACCGGACTGGAAAAAAACCGGATTGAACCGGAAAAAACCGGAGAACCGGCTAGAACCGGTCAAAAACCGGTCAACAATTTATTATATGTTTTTTTTTTATTTTTTTTTGAAAAAATGCTTTTAATTTAAAATAATTAATAAAAATTAGTACTATTTTCATAAAAATAAAAAACAAATAATCTAATAAGTTTTATTTAGCAAATAATTGATTCTTTTACTATTTAATTACTTTTGGATTTAATAAAAATAATATAATGGTTTAATAATTTAATAAAATATAATTGAATAAAAATTGAATAAATTATTAAATTTGATTAATTTAAAAATAATTGTTTACCCTTTTCTTTAATTTCACCTAAAGTTATTAAATTATTTAATTTTTAAATTAATCAAGTAATAATTTTTTAAAAAAAAATAAAAGATGAAAAAAATATTATTATTAGTATATTTGTGATATATACTAAATATTTTGATGGATTTTTTTTATTTGAGTAGTAGTATTTATAAAAATTATACTAATTAATAATATTTTAAAAAATAGAAAAAAACCCGGTTGAACCCGGTCGAACCGGTCGAACCACGAACCCTCAGCCTTGCCGGTTCTATATCCGGTCCGGTTTTAATAACATTGCTTCTAAGGTTAATCAACACTCATTATTTATGTGTTCTGTTAAAAAGTTAGGTATATCTAGTGCATTGAAAATTCTATACTGGCAATCAATTAGAGCAAAACGGTACCGTCTGATGTGCTGTGTTTTCTCCCTTTATTTATGAAGATAGTTCCAATTTTAGTTGGTTTAGGCCAAATTTCAGAAATTGCAACAAGTGGTTCGAATTATTTTGAATTTTGTTAATTTCTATTTAATTTGTTTGCTTCCATTTTCATTTACTCGCCAAAATTTCCCTTTTTCACTTGCTCTTTGTACTTTTTTTTTCTGATTAAATTTTATATCTACATTATTTTTTCATATGCCTTGAATATTTAGTTGCTTTTCTCTCTTCTCGCACACATCTGGTTATATTAAATAATTCACTCTGATTAACATTACTAAATCTTATCTCATAAGAAGTCTGAGTTATATTAAAAATAGATGGGAGATCTCAGTATTTGGTAACGAGAAAACATACGCCGCAAAACTACTCGTTTCTACCCACACTTATTTTTGTCTTGATTTTTCAGAATTTTTTAAATTATGAAATAGCTGTTGTTATTTCGCACATGGGTAAAAGTTAGACCAGTGACTAAAAATAAAGTAGATCCTTATAGATATTTTCGCAACGTATTTCTGATCTACAAGAAGTCGGTACTATTTTCTAATGTTACCTTTACATAAATATATGTGTATAATTTTCCTATCATATAGTTTTCGGTTCGATTAACCGGTTCATAAGCTAAAAAATAAAAAACAGTCAATTAATATCGATTTTTGTAAAATACTAACCATTAACTATAAAAATCGATTCGGTTAATTTATTTTTTGGATTGGTTTTGGTTTGATTTCTCGGTAAATCAAGTTCAATGATTTTTTTGAACACTCCCTAAATAATATAAATTCATTATGAAATTTTTATTTTATTTTAAAATTATAAATTTCTAAATAATATAAAAGAGTTTATTCATATATATATATATATTAGCAGGACGAGTCAGATAAAGGTTTGCTGACTTTGTATTCTTGAGTTCTGCTTTACCCATTAAATCACCAAACCAAACGAATTTATTTTTATTTGTCAATAACTGCATTTTATTTCAGAATTAAGTTATTATGCAACTATTTCTAAATGTTATGTTTTGTACGATTCACAACAAATAATCAGCTTATTGTTCTTGAATTAACTATATAATATTCATATATTTATCTTTTTTCATTATTTTTTATATAACACAATGGAAGAAAAGAATGAGATATACAAAAACGTTCTTAGAATTTATTTATTTTATAAGGGCTTTAGAAATTGAATTTGCAATTCTGTTTAAATTAGGGCAAAAAAACCGATGGACTTGGTTAACCGAAAAAAAAATCCGAAACCGAACCGATGGACTGGTTAACCGATTGTAATGGACTGGTTAATGGTTAGTGTTTTGAAAAAACCGATATTAATGGACTGGTTAATGGTTTTTGACTCATGTGATTGGTTAACCGAACCGAAACCGAATTTTTAGTTAATTTATTAATTTTTTAATAATTTATAACAATTTATATAACAATTTATCATAATTAAAGGTAATCATGTACTTTTTTTCATTATACTAATTATTTTTAAGTTTTTAAGTTTTTTTAATTGGCTATTTGTAAGTATAACAATTTATCTAATTAAAAGTGATTATGGACCAGTTAATATATTTACTAATTAAATATTAATTTTTAAAAACAAATTTGCTTATATCCACCAAATATTTTTATTTTATCAATAATAATGTTATATTATAGTGAAAAAATTTTAATTTTTAAGTATCTTAAACATTTTAATTTTATTTATGAATATATTTATAATTATAGTGGTTAACCGAAAAATATTGGGTAACCGATCCGAAAATCCGAAACCGATGGACTGGTTAACCGATGACAATGGACTGAAATTTTGAAAAATTGATATTAATGGACTGATTAATGGATTGGGGCTCATGAACCGGTTAACCGACGATGCTCACCCCTAGTTTAAATGACTTATATTTATTAGTTTTAATTAAATCTATTAATTATTCTCAATATTTATTATTTCCAACTGAACAGAAGAAAATTTAAAGTGACATCAGGTCGAACGGAAAAATTAAAAAGTCAAAGTATTACAAATATTCCTCAATTTATGTTTTCACTAACATTAAATTAAAATTGAACCATAATATATATTACAAAATAATATAAAAAAAACAACGTAATATTATATATAGTATTTTAACTACATTTTTGCCTCCTTTTTATTTTAATATAACTTTTTATTTTAATATAAGAAAGAAATACTATACTAATGAATATATGAGTACCAAATGTATGCTTTTGATTCGTTTGTACTATTTTGTAATTAAGGTCTAACGAGTACCCACGTACTTTGCAAGTTTTTTTTCTTTGTGTCTTGTCCAGACACGTGGATTGGAATTGGAAGTGTGTACGCATGATGCGTGGCCTATAAACAAATATCCACGTTAAAAACAAAAATTAAATTTTTCATATTTTATATCACAAAACATTCAACATTAAATTACTTCATTTATTTCATTTTATGCGTAATTTTTGAGTAAAATGCAAATTAAATTTTCTTTGATATATTTAAATTTTTAATAAAATTTATTTTTTTAATGAAAGTTAACCAATTATATTTAAATTTGTATATTAAATTATTTAATTTTATTTTAAATTTAAATGTAGTTAATACTCATTAATTCTAAAAAACAACAAAAATGACACATAAAATGAAACGGAAGAGTGCTACTCAATAGAATCTTGACAGCATCTAATTTTAATGTTAATAGAGTTTCAAGTTCAATTGAGTTAAAAATTTTCTTCTCTACTTCTACATAACATTATAGTTTGGAAGATTACATGTTGCAAATAGATCACTTTTAGTTTTAAGGAATTTTATATTAGAAATAAAAAAAAAAAAATAGCATTTTGTATATTTATCATGATTTCAATTTAAATTAAAATTTTAAGTGATATAATAATAATTCTAATCTGTTTAAATAATTAACAACTTGTTTTTCTAATTAATAAACATAGATTTATATGGTTCAAGGTTTAAATGTCAACATAATACATCATCTTTTTTCTTAAAAATAAAAATAAATGATATGAACAGGACTTAAGTGGTTATTTCTTAAGCATTATTGTGGGACATGCAATAATTCAATTTAAGAAATAATTTCTTTAAACGAGAATTATTGTTCTCTCTCTCTCTCTCTATATATATGTATAGATAGTTTGTAATTATATATGGATTATGGAGAGAATAGTAAGGGAAAGCATATTTCAAATATAGGATAATATAAAACACGACACTCGTCCCGTGTTCTTCCAACGCTATGTTATTTTTATATCTTCACAAAATAAAATTAAAATATTTATTATTTTTTTAGGAAAAATAGAATTAATTTTAGGTCGTAAACTTTCACATCTCCTACATTAAATTTATAAACTAAAAATTTATACATTAAATCATTTAGTTTTTAATTTTGATTTTCTACACTAAGTCCTAATTTAATGAGATTAATAGAAGAGAATGTCTCATTGGAAACATTTCAATAATAAAAATTTTAGATTTTTAGATGTTAGTAACATTTTAGGTAGAGGTGGCAAATTGGGCGGGTTGGGCGGGTTTGGGTTGGGTCATTAATTGGCGGGTCATAAATGGGCCAAAAAATATGGGTCATAAATGGGTCAAATGCCCAAATGGGTTGGGCGGGTTGAGTCGACCCATGGGCTAAAAATTTAACTATTTTTTTTAATGAAAATAATTTTCGATATAATAACGGGATATAAAAAAAACTACTAATATTAGTTGGGCATTTGGGACAGACCCAAACGGGTCTAGTTTTTTTTGGGTTGATTTTGGGCGGGTCAAAATGAGTATATTTTTAGTTGGGTTGGGTTTGGGTCAATATTTTTTGGGCGGGTTAGGCGGAATTTTTGGGTCTGGGCCAAGTTTGACAGGCCTAATTTTAGGGATTAAGATTTAGAGTTTAGCATTTGCTGTTTAGGCTCCGCTTGCAACAAATGAATTTAAATTATCCATATGCAATTTATTTGTAAATGAATTAATATACTTTAAATAACCTTATTTTTATGCTTGAAATAAATGAATTAATTTCTATTTTATTTGTTAAAATATCCTAAATGTCAATTTTGATATCTTTTTCCAATTACTCACAATAAAAAAAATTAACAATCAATAATTATCATTTTAAAATTTTCGACAAATATTAAATTAATGATAACATAAATTTTTTAAAAAAGTCATATATATATATATATATATATATATATATATATATATATATATATATATATATATATATATATATATATATACGCACGCACACACATACAATATTCTTTGAAGCAATTAAATTGAACAACTTTTCAAAAATGACATCTAAGAAAGAAAAATGATATCATTGCTCCATCTTACTCCTTAAAATTAATAATTTGATATTTAATTGAATATGATGGTTAGAGCCTAGAAGCAACATTAATGATTAACTCTAAAAATCTATTATTAAAATTTAAACAGAATAATTAACTGCATTTTATAAAGGCTGATATGATTATTTTTTCAATCATAATTTAGAAAAAAATAGAAAATAAAACGAAAAAAAATAATACATACCGACAACCAATGAAGTGAGTTGGTGAAAGTCCAACAGAAGCGAATTAAAATCCGGTGATGGTGGCTTTGGATGAGAGAAAAACAGTGGTAGGAGAGGGAGAAGAGTATTAGTGGGAGAGGAAGAAGCACAGATTACGTTAGTTGTACAAAAATAATTTATTTTTAACAAATTATCAAAAGGGTATTATAGTTTTTTCAAATTTAACTCTTAAAAATATGGAATTTATTTGCAAATTCTACATATTTTGGTAGAATTTGGTGAAAATATAATTAATTTCATGGAATTGAATTGAATTCCTATTTTTTTTTTCATTCCAAACATGAAAAATATGAATTATAAATGAATTCCATAAATAAGGTAGTGTTTGGAACAAATAAATTTTATAAAATTTTATGGAATTCATAGATTTTTAGAGTTTAAATTTTTAGAAATTAGTATTTAAATTTTTAGAATTTAGTATTTAGGTTTTAATATTTACGGTTTACTGTTTAAATTTTTAGAGTTTATAATTTTAGAATATTTTAGGATTCATTATTTAAGATTTATGGTTTAGCATTTAGGATTTAGACTTTATAATTTAAAATTTAGATTTATAAAAAAAAATAAAATTAACATGTAAAGTATATTTTTGAAAAAGATATTTTTATAATTTGTAACTAATAACTGTGTGCATATATTTTTTAAAAAGTAATAATTATGTCTTTTTTTTAAAAAATGCAACAGTAAACTAGAGTTTTATAAAATTTTAAAAAATGATTTAAGTTAATAATCCAATTAATGATTTTATGAAATTAGCAAGACCTTTTTGTTTTTAATTTTCTACTGGTAAATTAAAAAGGAAAATGTCGTGGACACCACAGAATACAGTGGAAAAGCAGAAATGTGGACACCACGTGGCAGGAGAGTACTACGCAGTTATTCAAGATATAGTGACAGCTGTAACGCATAGGACCTCCATAATTAAAGTCAGTTAAATGGCGTGACTTGCAAGAAGACAAAAGACTTTTATTTTTGTCAAAAAACATTTAAGTTTTGATACCAAATATTTACTGCATTTCAAATATATTAAAAAAATCATTATCTAATATCAAATTTATAAAATTTTCATTTTAATTTATTAAAATATTTTTTATTAATTTTCTATAATTATGTATTTTTATTTTAATAAATATTTTTTTAAACATATATAAAAATAAAATAAAAAATATATAATTAATATTATTTACAATTTAAAAATTATCAAATTTAGTGAAATAAAAAAAGATTTTACCAATTAATAATATTATTTGATCATTTTTATTCTTTAGTAATTTAACAATTTATTATTTCCTTTTCCATTTTCACCATTTCAGTTAATTTAGTTTATGATTCATACAGTTGAGCAGTTGACACTCAATTGTTCTTTTTTTTTTTTATATATAAATAAAAAGAAGGCTGGCTTTCTTCATAATTGTGTTTTAAAAATTATAGATAAACTTGATTATGTTGATAGAAAATCTAATTATGTATTAAACTAAATATATGGTGGAACCCATCATTTGCAACCAAAATTTGCAAATTTAATATTCTAAAGCAAAGAATATTTTTATTGCTTAGAAATGAATAGTAATATAATAATTATTTTATTTAATATTTTTTTTTCCAATTTTTCTAATGGAATCTTTCTTCATTTTGACATTACACATTAGCTAAATCTTCTTTTGTCGAATAATTCAGCTAAAAGAGAGCACCTAATTGATTATTTTTGTTCTTTTTATAGCTGTAGTTAGTTGCTATGGTCCACTAAAGAACCCAATGGTTTGGTGGTATTTAATTTGGAAAAAATAAATTAGGACAATGGAATATATAATCATCTAAAAATACTATTCATCAAGTGTTCATTTTTTCTATTTCATCAAAATTAAAAAGCTCGTTAATTACCCTAATGGTTTCTTAATTTGATGTTCAAACAAAGAAACAATTTAATGCATCACTCCATTTTAAAGACATAATTGTAATAAAGTGTTCGAATATATCTTATTTTCGGTAAGTAGACACTTAATTATGAATATTTTCTTTTATCAAAGTGAACACTTTATAGGTATAATATCCAATTTGGATTTGTTAACAGATCTGCGAATTCGGTTGCCCATTATCTTGCAAAGGCAGCCTATTTTAAGCCAGATCTTATCTTTTGGGACTTGAATCCTCGTAATTGTATTGTTTTAGCTCTTTCTGCTGATTTTCGTTAATGATATTCAGGATTATTTCAAAAACTATAAATGGTATAAGTAAATATTAATCACGAAAAATTACCAATACTTAATTAGAAAGTACATAATATTTGGCATTGCGGCAACAAATCTAAGATATATCTAATAATAAAAGTGAAATTAAGTGAAAAAAAATTAGAAAAAGAAGCATAAATTGAAATGTGAACACATGGTTTGATATAAAAGATGCTAGTAGGGATAATAATTTTTCTGTAGAAATTCTATAATGATTAATGGACAGGTTCAATCAATTAACATGTTGAAGAAGATTATATCTTGGTTTTATATTGACACATACGCACTCAAAAGTCTTCTTTAAAATCAATGCAAAAACAAAAAGGTTCTTTTTTGTCTATGATAATTTTTTATAATAAATAATGGGAAAATTTTAATTTTTACAGAGATAATATATAAATTCTATATAAACTATTATCATTTAATTTAATTTATTAATTTTTTGAATTAATTGAGTGTAAAATTATTTCTTTGAATTTATTAAAAATACAAGTAATTCTTTTTGTATTATTTAAACTAAATTAAATATTTTTAAATTTATTAAAAATATCATATTATCCTATTTGTATTATTTATATGCCACATATGCGTAATTCTTACTTTTCATGATATATCATGTGTGCCTTCAGGGTAATATGATATTTTTAATAAATTTATGAGGTAATTTAATACTTAATTTATTCATAATAATTCATTATACGATGATAAATCCGGAAAAAAATTGTAGATGGTCGAAAAAAATATTGGGATTTGTCTACTTAAAACGAATCCGAACTGGCTATTCGGGTAGGATTGTTAGGAGAGTTCGGCTCTGTTCGGGTCTTCAAAAAATTGATATTTCGGGTTTGGGTCGAGTTAAAACCCTCCAAAACTTGAACCGACCAAAATACTATATAAACTTTTTTTTTCCCAGTTACCCCCCCTCTCTCTCTCTCTCTCTCATTCCATCTCTATCCCTCTCGCTGCCTCTCTTTCTCTCTCTTCCTCCTCCTCCTTCTCCTTTGCCACCTCGAGTCACTTGCTAGCCAAGAAGGCAAGTGAGAAGCAGGAGCAATTTTCCGAAGAGAGATCTCTTCCGTCGATCTCTTCCGAAGCAAGAAGGCAAGTCTCGTTCTTTTTCTTTTAATGCTAACTCGAAGCGATTTTTCGCTGAGATCTCTTTTTTCAGTGAGAGGCAGACAGATAAAAGGGGAGAGGGAAAACCACAAAAAATAAAAAGGAAAAAACCCAGATCCAGAGGAAGAAGCAGATTCAGATTTGGATTTGTGTGTGCGTGTTTTATTTATGCCTGAGGAAGCAAATCTAAATCTGGGTTTTTGTGTGTGTGTTTTTTTTTGTGTTCCATTTTGATATGTTATATGCACCTTGGTTAGATTTTGATTTGATGAAACTGTTATTTGTTGGATTTTCTTGATTGAATTTGCCTAAAGAAACAAAGGTTGGGTGTTTTTGACTTCTATTCATGATTTTTGATGATTGTTGGGTCGGGCCCTAATAATTTCAGGTTTATCGATTCGGGCCCCTACTAAAATTCAGGGTCGATTCTAATTAGGATTTTATGTATATTTCAAGTGTCGGGTTATTCAGGTTCGGTTCGTATTAATCCGAACCCGACCAATGCACACCTCTAATTGGGAATGCCACCAACTCAAAGATTAAACAGGTTGGCCTCATATGTGTGAGGAACTGGCCAAACACATATATTTGTGGTGAGGGTAAAAGGAAGAAGTGCTTATATATATTTATGTAGAAAATCACACACGAAGATCAAAGAGAATAAAAACTGACACAAGGATTTGATGAGATTCAGCAAACAATGTTTACGTCTTTAGATAGAAGTAAAGAGTATTTTTCACTATGAATTGGAGATAATCGGTACAATAGATCCCTAAATTTCCAAACTTCATACTAGATAAGCATTTTTAAACCAATTGGATAAAATAAAATGCGTTGTGCAAATAGAAAGTATAACAGGTGCATACCAACATATTCCCATTTTTCAACCAATTGAGATTGTATCGCTAGCTTATCAGGTTGGTTTGCTATTTGGATCCATATATATATATATATATATATATATATATATATATATATATCGGTTGTCCATGATAACTGAATGTTCAAATATAGGAACAAAACTCAGGCTAATAAAAATAGAAGTAATAGTAAACAAAAAACAGAGAAAAGAATAAGACTAATTTACGTGGCTCAGCCAATTTGACTTACGTCCACGGGTGAGACCTCCACTGTTATTTATTGATTATGAACTGAATTATAAGAGATTAAACCACTCAAAGAGATAACACTCTGATAATTAATTGGCTTCAAATAGGACTCCCATATTTATACAAGGAGTTTAACTAACTTCAGAAAAATATGGACATAACTGAGTATTAGAGATCTTTGTAACGTGGCTTCATTTTCTTCTAAAGTATCTCAACAACTTTATTCAACAAATTTCCCTACAATATCCCAACAATTCTCCCACTTGAAGACATGTGCACAATCAACAAATAAACTAGAAACTCTCGCCATCTTAACATCTATTACATTGCTCTAAGTCAAAGAGAAGTGATGCACCACATAAACTTCTCCTTTGGTACAGGTTTTGTCAACATATCTACAGGATTCAACTTTGTATTAGTCTTGTGCAGCAAAACTTATCCATCCTCAATCACTTTCCGAACAAAATGATAACGAATATCAATATGCTTCGTACGAGAGTGAAAAGCTGAATTTCTAGCTAAGTGCAAAGCACTTCGGCTATCACAATACACAGAAATTTCGTCTCATTTCATCTTGAATTCTCCAAGCATTCTTTTTAACCAAGTTGCTTCTTTACAAGCATGAGTAGTAGCTATATATTCAGCTTCTGTTGTTGATAAAGCGACAATGGTAATTTGGATTCCCAGCTTATAGCACCACCTGCCATGGAGAATACATAACTAGTGCAATTTAAATTTGCATAACCATAACATAAAGCAAAATCTGAAGTGCATCTTAAATATCTAAGAATCCACTTCACTACCTTCCAATGATCACAACCTGGATTTGCCATATACTTACTAACAACTCCCACTGCTTGTGCAATGTCTGACCTTGTAGAAACCATGACAAACATAAGACTTCCTACTGCTGATGAATATGGAACTTGAGACATGGTTGCCTTCTCTTCCTCAGTGCTAGAGGATTGACTTGAAGACAGTTTTAAATGAATAGAAAATGGGGTACTCACTAGTTTGGCATTTTTCATGTTGAATCGTTGCAATATGTTCTCCACATAATGCTTTTGTGACAACCAGATCTTTCTTTCCTTTCTCTCTTTAATTACCTTCATCCCAAGAATTTGATTTACAACACCTAAATTCTTCATGTCAAATTCCCTAGCCAATTGAGTTTTGAGAGTAGTAATGTATTTCATACTATTACATGCGACAATCATATCGTCAACGTATAATAGCAAAATACAAAAGCACCCATCTTTGTCATCATAGAAATAAGTGCAATGATCAGTTTCACATTTATGAAAATCCAAGCTCATAATGAAGGAATCAAATCTCTTATACCAACATCGAGGCGCCTGTTTTAAACCATAAAGAGATTTGTTCAACCGACAAACCAAATTCTTCTTACTTTCATCTACAAATCCTTCATGTTGCATCATAAAAATTTCTTCATTTAGATTTCCATGCAAAAACGTTGTTTTCACATCAAGTTGTTCCAATTCCAAGTCTAGCACTGCAGCCATGGCTAAAACAACTCTAATTGTAGTTAAGCGAACAACAACAGAAAAAATCTCATCGAAATCAATACCTGGCTTCTGAGCATAACCCTTTACTACCAATCTAGCTTTGAATCTTTCAACATTGCCTTTTAAATCTTTCTTTATTTTGTAAACCCAGCAACAACCAATTGTTGTCCGTCCTTTTGGTAGTTCAACTAGCTCCCAAGTGTTGTTTTTATACAACGATTCCATCTCCTCTTCCATGGCATATCTCCATTTACTTGAGTTTATAGAATAACAAGCCTTTCTAATAGAAGTTGGCTCATGCTCATCTGCTATAACAACATAAGCACTAACACAATTAGAATGAGACTTAATAGAAGTGACATAGTCATTATACCTTGATGGAGGCCTGATATTCCTTCTTAACTGATATGGAACACCTTGTGAATCACCTTTATCATTAGGATTATCAGTATTTTCTTCAAGAATATAATGACTACCTTCTTTATCAGATTCAGAGTCACTTTGATCATTACGAACTTCATCATTATTAGACTCATCAAGATTGCCAAAATCCTGCTCAACTGAAACATTAGTTGTCCTTTGCTTTTTATCTATACCCAACAAAGAATCTTCGTTAAATATAACATCTCGACTAACAATTATTTTATGGGCAGTAGGATCCCATAACCTGTACCCTTTTACACCTATTTCATAGCCAAGAAAAATACATCTCTTTGAATTCATATCAAGTTTAGTTCTCTTATCTTTTGGAACCCAAGCATATGCATCACATCCAAAAACATGAAGGAAAGAGTAATCAGCAGTTTTTCCACACCAAGCTTCTTCAGGAGTTTTTAATTCAAGAGAAATCGTAGGCGACCTATTTATCAAATAGCATGCTGTATTCAAAGCCTCAACCCAAAAACTCTTTTCTAATTTTGCAGAACTTAACATACTTCTAACATGTTCCATGAGAGTGCGATTTATCCTTTCTGCAACACCATTTTGCTGTGGTGTTGCAGAAACTGTTAGCTGTCTTTTAATGCCATGTTCATTACAAAACATTTCAAACTCTTTTGAACAAAACTCCCCTCCGTTATCAGTTCGCAAACATTTAATTTTAACACCTTTTTTATTTTCCACTAATGCCTTGAAAACTTTAAATTTTTCAAAAACATCATATTTTCTTTTGAGTAAAAAAACCCATACTTTGCGTAAAAAGTCATCTATGAAAGAAACAAAATATGAGCAACCACCCAAAAATATTGTAGGTGCTTCACATGTATCAACATGCAATAAATCAAGAAAGTTACGTCTCTTACGAGTGGATGAAGAGAAAGCTACTCTATGTTGTTTCCCATAAAACACAATCTTCACAGAAGCTTAAATAACTGGACTTAAGTTGAAGAAGTAAGTTTCTTTTAGATAATACCTGTAGCCCATGCTCACCCATATGTCCCAAACGCTTGTGCCAAAGCATTAGAGATTCTGACTTTGTGCTTACTACAACTGCTTCCCCTGCTAAAGTTGCACCAATCAGCTTATAAAGTTTCCCAACAAGCTGACCACCCTTTGCTACAGTCATAATTCCTCCGATTAACTTTAATTGACCATTACCACCATTGTATTTCAGACCATGTTCATCGAACATTCCCATGGACAAAAGACTTTTTCGAAGTGCTAGAACATGTTTAACATCAGAAATTTTGCGAACACATCCATCAAACATCTTGATCTTCACATCTCCAATTCCCACAACACGACATTCTCCATCATCTCTCATGTAAACGACACCACCATTGTAAGACTTATAAGTGTCAAACCATTCCTTATGAGGAGTCATGTGAAAGAATGCTCCGGAATTAAGAATCCATTGATTGGAATTTTTTGCTCTTTTTGATGCAGGTAAAGCATCTCCATCATCTGAAATATCAAAAGATTCTACAATATTTCCATGAGAAGAAGATTCGGATTTTGATTCCTCACAAAAAGTCTTTTTTGCCCTACATTCCTTTTTCACGTGTCCTGACTTGCCACAGCCTCAACATTTCACTTTCTTCTTTTCCTTGGACTTTGATCTTAACTTGCTTCTTTCACCATTATCTCAATCAACATATCTGCCTCTTGTAACCATAGCCTCACCAACAGAACCAAGGTTAGTCTTTCTCCTAAACTCTTATGTCAAGAGTGAAGCTGCCACAGCATCTATATCTGGAGACTTTACATGATTTAAGTTCATGATCAGATTATTCCAAGAGTCAGGCATAGAACAAAGTAAAAGGCTGGTCTTTTCATCGTCGTCAACTCTCACGTCAAGAGCCATAAGCTTGCTGATGAGTGAATTGAATTAGCTAAGATGTTCTTGAACTGATGATCCATCTTTCATTTTCAATGTATACAATTGTCGCCGTAAGAAAATCTTGTTCGTTAAAGATTTTCCTTCATAAAGGTTTTTCAATTTATCCCATAGCCCTTTTGTTGTTGATTCACTTTCAACATTGAACAACACTATGTCTTCTAAAGCAAGAAGAAGATTCGCCAAAGCCATCTCATCTTTCTCTGCAAAAGTCTCATCTGTCATCCCTTCTAGTCTACTATCCTTTCCCAAGAGAGCAACCGCACATCCATCTTTGACTAGTACATCATGCATCTTCAATTTCCAAAGTGCAAAATTTGTCCCGTCAAAATGTGGAATTTCAAATTTGGCAGCATTTTTAGAAGCCATTATTTTAGAAAAATTCAAACACTCAACTCACTAAAGAATGCTCCGATACCAAAATGATAACTGAATGTTCAAATATAGGAACAAAACTCAAGCTAATAAAAACAGAAGTAACAGTAAACAAAAAACAAAGAAAAGAATAAGACTGATTTACCTGGTTCAGCCAATTTGGCTTACGTCCACGGGCGAGACCTCCACTTTTATTTATTGATTATGAACTGAATTATAAGAGATTAAACCACTCAAAGAGATATCACTTTGATAATTAATTGGCTTCAAATAGGACTCCCATATTTATACAAGGAGTTTAACTAACTTCAGAAAAATATGGACACAACTGAGCAGTAGAGATCTTTGTAACGTGGCTTCATTTTCTCCTAAAGTATCTCAACAACTTTATTCAACAAATTTCCCTACAATATCTCAACAGTCCATAGGCAAAACATGATGGCCCCATATGTAGCTGAAACATGAACTTTAATCTTATGAATTTGTATTAGATTATGACATTTTAACTTCTGCCCAGCATCTAGTACGGATTTCTTTTACTTGAATGTTATACCTTTTTTTTTCCCAGTTTTTGATAATAAGTTCGAAAGAATCTTAATTTGGAATTGAGTTACCTAAAGTTTTGGTTAAATTAGATTATGTCCCTATTTAAATGAATAAATGAAGTAAATGTGGTGCACCGTTAGATGCATGAAAAATACAATTGAGAGAATAAATGTACATTATAATAATATTTGGAAAATTTTAATGTGAAATAATAATAACTGAAATAAGAATTGTATGTTAAAAAAAAAGAAAAAAAGAAAATTGAAGTTCAAAAGATGAAAATGTACTTTTTTGTGAAATTTCTCTTTTAGTCCCACTTCCTCTATTAATAGAAGATGTTAATGTTTGTCTGTCAAATTCAGATTTAAATGTACTCTCGGCAAATGTGTTGAATCAGATCATGACCAAAATGGATATGGGTAAAATTTATGATATTATTTTTATCATTTCAAAAGCTTTTTCATTAAAAATAAAAAAATTATATATGTATATATAAATTATAAAAAAATATTTTTATATTTATATTATATAAAAAAATTAAAATTTTTAAAAATATAAAATTAATCACAAAGATTTATTAAATTAGATTATTTGGTGAATCATATAAATTGGATCAACTCGTAACAGTGTTATACAAATGTGTATCAAAATTTATATAAAGATAAAATCTTGGTTAGCAGCAGAGGTTTAGTGGAGGCCACGTCAGCCAAATGATTATTATTTTCCTTTGATATTTGTTTATTGGGTTAGAAAGTAGTGGAATCTTATGCGAAGGCAAACTCGATAAACAGCAGATATGAGACAAGTTTGGACATTGTATTGTATGCTGTATAACTTTGGGTTTTATTTATTAACCTAGAATTATTAAATTACGAAAATAACCTTACTATTTTGCCCCTTTCTCCCCATTAAACCAAGCAACATAGGGGATCATTTATATTTTTTTTTTTAAATTAGAATAATAATATTCGTTTTTGTTGGGATTTTGGAAAGATTTTGCTTAAGACCCTTTGCCTTATTTTAGACATAGAAATCAGAAGCTCGCAATAAAAATAAATTACTTTATTGCAATGTTTTGCTTCTTCAGCGGACCATTGTATTGTTTATGACAAATTTCGTTTATGTTTCATTTTTATTGAATAATTCTTTTGTTTGATTTCACAATTAATAAATTAAAGAATTTCAGTTTAAAAAGAAAGCTAATGAATTCCAATTATATATATATATATAATCTTTTATTTAAATTAAAATGTTAACGTCAAATATTAAACAAAGTACAGTATTTCAAAAATGTTTTATTTGGAGTTTAGGCATCAAATAACTCCAAAATCTTTTTCCACCGATTGCAACATTCTTCAGAAGCTGCATTTACTTTTATGAAATAACTGGTAAATATGTTAGTTTGTTCCCTAAATATACATCTATGTTTCTCATAAATCAGAACCAAAATGTTTCTTCTAATTATTTTGGGTTGATTTCACCCATGATCACTCAACTTATCACTTATCGCGCAAAAGTAACCGACTTTTTTTTTTCTTACTTAAATGTCACTGAACTTTTAACATTATTGCACAAAAGTCATGTTAACCGGAATCCGGCGATAACTCTTGCCGGATTGATAAGTTCAACAAATACTACATTTATACATCTATGTTTCTCATAAATCAGAATCAAAATGTTTCTTCTAAGTATTTCCATACATATAATTCCAAATTAAATCAACCTAATTGTCGCTCTAAACTGCTTGAAGGATAGGCAAATGATCTCAATTCAGGTTCAAACTTATTGTTTCGTGGTATCCAAATCTCTATTTGAAAATTATTTTGATTTATCTTATTTTATTGATTGTAAAGATATATTTACAGGTTTAAAAGATTATTCTATTGCTTTTATTATATGAACAATAAATTTTATTGTCTATAATTTAGCTAAAACAATTAGATTTAAATATGTTTATATAATGTTGACATGCCTGCTTTTATTTCTTTAGTATTTTTTTCATAAATGGAGGTTGAGAAAAATACATTTGCTTTTCATGAGTCATCACATTGATTATGATTGATAATAGTTTGATTGTGAATCTTTTTTTTTTTTCTAAAAAAAAAAAAGAAAAACATCCTTTTAATATATATGTCAGATAATCAGCCATCCACTGGCCATTCTTCATGAATTTTTGGCTAACAATGCCATTTCATCTGATGGAGCTGCAACAATACCAGTAGTATTAAAATCGAAGTTATAAGCTCGTAAGTTAATTAAATCAAGTAGAATAATTAATTAAAAAAAAAAAGAGCTTTAGCAACAGAAATTGAATTAATTAAAACGGGGCATGTTTGAACATTAAATATTTTGGATTCTAATAGAATAAAATTACATATAAAATTAAATATTGAACTTGTGTTATATTAACATCAGAAGGCCTACATGATAACTTCTAAAATGTCAAAAACTTATATAAGGACATATGTCAGTTGAATTGCAAGTGAACCAATCGGATGATCGAATCCATAATGGATGATCGGACGATCGGACCTGGGATGTATGATCGGAAGATCGGATGGTTCCTGCAATAAGACAAGCCCTGGTTGGACCAGACATGAGAACTCCGAAATTTAAGTTAGTAGTGCTTTTACAGAGATAAGGTCCCAAGACTTCTCCTACCTGGGTCTTCATTTTCGGAGTATTTATAGAGATTTGAGAGAGGTACTTGAGTGGCATGCTCTATTGTCAGAGTAGGTAGGCGACAATATGACTGAAAATAGACAGAAGGATAATGCAATAGCGTATGTCAGTGGACTGACAGGGGTGTGCCCTGTCAGTCCAATCAGACTTGCCTTACTAACAACTTGTTGATTTCCTTAGGTGTCTATGTCACATGTCTAGGCCTTATGGCTTTAGGCCTGACTTGGGCATTGAGTTGAGATTGACTCAGGCGTAGGAAGCATGATAATTTGAGTATTATCATTTTTCCCCCCTGAAGGATCCGATTGGATCGAGGGAAGCCTATCTCAAGGATCGGATCAACTTATATTTTGAAACTTCTGACTGTGTCTTTTCACTTTCTTTGTTGCTTGACTTGGGCATTTGTCCATTGCGCCTATTGATGGTGTTGTTCCGATTTCCAAATTGATGCCACATTAATGGGGGAGTCAATGCATTAATGGGCGACGTTTCATTCATCACGCTCATTATGGTGACTCTTTATTAACTATGTTATGCCCTCTTAGCATCTCCTGTCGCAGACAGCCATATGGCTTAAGTTGTTTTAGCTTGGTTTGAAGAGGAAGTTTTTTTTCTTATAAATAGGTGACTTCGCTTGTTGTTTCACCTCACAAGCATTTTCAGAGCTTCTGCTTCTTCTTTTTCTGTAACCTCCTATCATAAAGTTGTTCAAGCATCTTAAAATTTTCTTGCCCTTGTCGTTTAGATGTTCCGAGCGGTATTTAATCTTCCAAGCTAAAACTTGGGATATCCTCAAGTTTTGTAAATGGAAGAATTCGTAACTTGTATATTTGGTGATTGTTTGGATTAGGTAGAATTCGTAACTTTCGGAAGTCTATTTTTTCGAAATGGGTCTTCTCCCTTTGGGAGGATTCTGATTGGTTCTATCTTTTAAGATTCTTGTTTACTCGCTATGTGAACCCTTCTGATCGAGTTTATTTTTCTTGGGTAATTTCTTTCTACTCGTTCGTGTTATTCGAAAGGTGTTTTTAGTTTAGTCCTTTATGTCATACATTTTTGTCTTTCAGGAGTCTATTGACTTCTCTTAAGCATATTTTAAGCTTGGAACTATTTTCCTTGTTTTTCTTTTAAATAACCCGATCTCTCTAGGGTCTTTGAACCGCTTCTGAAGTGGATTTTTAGGGATCTTTCAGGGGTCTGTGGACCGCTTTGAAGTGACCTTTCGACGTTAATCATTTTTAGGACAGGTCCGATTTTTCAGGGGTCTTTGACTTCTCTGAAGTGGACATTTCAAGCGAAGGAATATTTTTCTTATTAATCCTTTAAGATTGGCCCGATCTTTCAGGCATCCTTGACTTCTCTAAAGTGGATATGACTTTAATCAGGAATGAGCAATAAGTTTGGTGAACTTATATTTCATTTCAGGCAGTCAGCTGCCTAGTGATGTATATTTTTGCAAGCACTCGGTGATAATTTGCAACTTGTATGTTCAATAACCAAGTTGGTCGGAATACAGTGCTGTGTTAAGGCCTCATGAGTACTCAAGGCTTTTTGAGTTTCTTGCAATATTTTGGACTTTAGGGAGTGATCGACCGAAGCGAATTATCTACGATCGGATTTTTCGGCTTTCGACAGTCATCTATTGAAGTAAATTATCTTCGACCAGATATTTCGGCCTTCGAGAGTGATCGACCGAAGTGAATAGTTTCGATTAGAGATCACGAGCAGTTCCTTCAATTTGTTATTTTTCCAATGAAACTCTGGAATTCTCAAGTTTTGGTCTTTATTGTAATTTCATCTTTCAGGGTCATCAAATTCAATGGCGACTTTGTTGCTTCTCTTTTTGTCTGTGTAAGCATGGTATCATGTTAATGCCCTTGTAATCTTTGAGTCGTCGATAGCCTTTTAGCTTTTGCCAGAGTAAGATGTCCTGAGCGAGAGTGTCTCTTTCATCGCATAGCCGCTGCGTGAGTTTGCTAGGTGTTTCATATGTAATCCTCGTGAATTATCGATTCACGACATTATCTTTGAGGAAGCCCTTTAGAGGATGTCGCTGCGATTTCAGGCTGACAGCTTCTCTGATCGGGCTTGCACTTTGTGTCCATGAATCATCGTTAAGGTGTGTATATGAGGGTCTTGAGGCTGATGTCCGGGAGATTTCTTGACTTCTCTGAACTTCAAGAGTTTTTCCTTTGTTTTGGCATCTAGCAAGCCGCACTTTCAGCCTTATGGGTTTACCGATCCTATCGTTGTCCAACATCATTCGTTGGGTCTAATCATCATGGTGGTCCTGGGCCTCGGTGAGTAGGGCTTTTTCCCGTTCATTCTGATGCTGCTCTATCTTTCTTCCCAAGGCACATTCTACTAATTGGTTTGGCGTGATTAGTATTTGAGGTTTCCTTGGAATGAGCATATTATGTTCCGTTTTGATCTTTCGAATGAGGGACCTCTTTGATAGGTGGTGTGTGGTCGAGCGTATGCTCCTTCATTCACATCCCTTCATTTCCTATCAGTTGGTTCTCAATATCTGGAGCGACCTTTAGAGCCTTCTCCATTGTGGGACTATTGCTTTTTGGCCTTTTCTCCCTTACTCCCATCTATCAGTTTTTTTCCAAATAGATAGGAGAGATGGTGGTCTCGGCTTTGTCTTTGAATGTTCTCTCGATCAGCTGATATTTATAGAGCTTTTAAAGCTCTTTGCATTGTGCCTTGTGACGAGACAACTCTTTGTCTGAAATTGGTCTTTATGATTTTAGGGAGGGATGTTTTCGTCTCTTATTTGTAGTAAGCTCTTATCTTCCTCTTTGTCCCCCTTTGATTCGACTCGTATTACACCAAAAGGGTTCTTTATGATTTTAAGGAGGGATGCTTTCGTCTCCTTTTTAGGTTTTTTTCTACTGGAGAATTTGAGGTGTCGATCGATAGTTATGGCTTGTTTTCTTCGTGCATGTGTCGTACGAACTTCTTTAGGAGTCCCTTCTAAAAGAGGCTTTCTATTTCATCTCTCAGCGTATTGCGCTCATTGGTTGTGTGATCGACGTCCTAATGAAATTTATAACATTTGTCTCTGTCTCTCAAGGCATACATCCAATCAGATAACTTTTTCGGCCATTTAATCCGGTGTTTTTCTTTAAGCCATCCTGGGATTTTGGCGGGACTAGTATTGAGCGGAGCATATGTGCTGCCGCGGCTATTGTCGCAACTTGCGAACCTTCTCCTGTCAAACTTTACCCTTTTGTTCTTTCTTGGTTGTTCATCGGGGTGCCATAACTTGTCGGCCATGTTGGCTGGAGACTACGACTGTTCGTCAGCATATAAAGGGAACTGTAATCGCTCGTTAAACACTCGTCTCCTCCTTTTGGCAGAGATAGTTTCATCCAATGGTACAAATAACTTCGCCCTCTCTATTAGGTCGCCGATGTCTGTGGGGGGCTTGATCCTGAGAGATTTGGACTTTTTTTAGGCCACCATCCATCCGTTCATCCTTCAGGAGTCCGTGGACTTCTTTGAGGCGAACCTTCATCCGTTCAGCCTTCAGGAGTGCGTGAACTTCTCTAAGGCGAACCTTCTCCTTTCGTTCATCCTTCAAGAGTCCGTTCGGGCTTTTCTGAGGCGAACACTTAGGCCTTCAGGAGTTTTTAGACTTCTCTAAGAACACTTATTCGTTCATTCGTTTGTTCTTCAGGAGTTCGTTTAGACTTCTCTGAGGTGATCACTTATCCGTTCGTCCGTTCATCCTTTAGCAGTCCATTCAGACTTCTCTGAGGTGAACTTTCATCTGTTAGTTCGGTCGTCCTTCAAGAATCCGTTTGGACTTCTCTAAGGAAAACACTTATCTGTTCGTTTGTCCTTCAGGAGTCCGTTCGGACTTCTTTGAGGCGTTCACTTATCTATTTGTTCATCCTTCAGGAGTTCGTTCGGACTTCGTTCATCCTTCAGGAGGCTAAATTTCTTTGTTCTTTCATCGTTGAACTCGCGTTTGGATTGTTAGGAGCGGGGGATCCTTGAACTTCATCCCGCCACTAGTAAATCTTGGTCTACTTTGATTGCTATTTGATTATCTCTCTCTGATTTGACGTGTCTAGAGCATCTCGATCCTGCCATAGTCTCTCAATGAAAACACCAAATGATAAGTTCTGAAATGTCGAAAGCTTATATGAGGTCGTATGGCAGTTAAGTTGTAGGTGAGCTAATCAGATCTGGGATGGATGATCAGACCCATGATGGATGATCGGACGATCGGATTGTTCCTGCAATAAGACAAGCCTAGTTGGATCAGGCATGAGTACTCCAAATTTTAAGTCAGTAGTGCTTTTAGAGAGAGAGGATCTCAAGACTTCTCTTACCTGGGTCTTCATTTTCGGAGTATTTATAGAGATTTGAGAGAGGTACTTGAGTGACCTGCTCTACTGTCAAAGTAGGTAGGCGACGATGTGACTGAAAGTAAACAGAAAGATAGGGCGGTGGCGTGTATCAGTGGACTGACAGGGGGCGTGCCCTTTTAGTCCGATTGGACTTGCCTTGTGTTGGTTGTGGGTTTCCTCCACATGGTGTGGGGCCCACATATTAAAAAAAAAAGGAAAGGTGGGAATGTTGAATTGAAAAGTAAACAAAGGGAAGAAGAAAGTTAAAATCAAAGATTGCGGCTGAAAATTTTCAACAATTGTTAGGCGCAATTAACGCGTAGCTAACGCGTATAGGAGGCCTATAAATAGGCCTTCCCAGTTTAGTTTTAGATATTACATTCCAATCCAATCTTAAGAAAAAGGATTGAGAGAGCAAGAGAGAAGTTGTTTAGAAAAATAATTGAGATATTTTTCTAAAAGGGGAGTGACAAAATAGTGAGTTTGGAAAATACTTGTGTGCCACTATTTTAGGTTTATCTCAAAATTATTGTGTTGCCTTTCTCTCTTGTACCCATTAATTTTATTAGTGGAAGAAATATTTTCGGAGTTTGTCCCGTGGACGTAACCCAAACGTTTTGGGTGAACCACGTTAAATTGCTGGTGTCTATATTTTGCTCTGCTAAGTTATTTTATTTATCCGCTGTGCCCAACAACTGGTATCAGAGCCAAGGTTATTTCTTAGTATGCTCTGTGGTTGCAGCATAGACTGATCTTCCACATCAGAAAAGATTTTTTCTTGGATACTGTTTACGTATACGGCACTGTTCATATATACGGTACTATTCACGTATACGGTTACTATTCACGTATACTGGTACTATTCACCGTCAGAATTTTTTTTTGGGTCGAAGAAGTTCACCGAATTTCGATTTAAATGGAGGCAAAAAATAGCAGAATGATCTACTTAAATGGCTCAAACTACCACATCTGGAGTAAAAAGATGAAAGATCTTCTAGTTGTGACGAAGATGCATTTGCCGGTGTTTGCCACAGCTAAACCCGAAGGTAAAACCGATGAAGAGTGGGAGTTTGACCACGAGCAGGTGTGCAGTTTTATCCGACAATTTGTCGAAGACAATGTGTTCAATCATATATGTAATGAGACAGATGCCAGAACACTGTGGAGTAAGCTGGAGACGTTGTATTCTTCAAAGACGGGAAATAATAAATTATTTTACTTGACCAAGTTGGTGCAAGTAAGATATAGAGAAGGGACTTCCTTGCCAGATCACTTAAATGAGATGGAAGGGATCCAGGATCAGCTAAACAGAATGGGAGTAAAGCTGGATGATGAAGTGTTTGCTTTATTGGTATTAGCCTCTCTGCCACAGTCTTGGGAGACCTTAAAAATCCCCATCACCAACACTGCACCCAATGGTGTAGTTAACATAGAGATTGTAAAAAGCAGTATCCTGAATGAAGAAATGAGAAAGAGATCACAGGCCTCATCTTCTTCATCACAATCAGATGTTCTGGTTGCAGAATCAAGAGGAAGGAGACAATCTGGGGAACAAAACCCTAGAGGCAAGAGCAGAGGGAAGTCAAACAAATATGCCAATGTTGAATGCCATCACTGTAAAAAGAAGGGCCACATTAAAAAGTTCTGTAGAAAATTCAAAAAGGAACAGGAGAACCGAAGCAGAGCTGTGAAGAAAGACGACAGCAGTGATGATGAGCAGACTAATATCGTAGATGAATTCGATATCATTTATGATGAAGATATTGTCAATCTTGTATCTCAGGAATCCAGTTGGGTACTTGATAGTGGTGCTACCATTCATGCTACATTCCATAGAGAATTCTTCTCATCATACACACCTGGAGATTTTGGTGTTGTTAAGATGGGAAATGAAGGCCTGTCAAAGATTGTTGGCAGAGGAGATGTTTGCTTGAAAACAGAGAATGGTACTAGACTAATTCTGAAGGATGTCAGGCATATTCCAGATATGCGCCTGAATTTGATCTCTGTACGCAAACTTGGAAATGAGGGATATTGCAGCTCCTTCATTTATGACAAATGGAAGCTTACAAAAGGCTCATTAGTAGTGGCTAGAGGTGAAAATCATACAACTCTGTATGTAATGGAAGCAAAACTCTCCACCGACACAGTAGCTGCCATGGAGAAAGACAGTACAATTGAACGGTGGCATCGGAGACTTGGCCACATGGGTGAAAAAGCAATGAAAAGCCTCGCCAAGAAGAAAGTATTGCCCGATATGGATGAAGTGCACTTAGACAAATGTGTTGATTGTCTAGTTGGAAAGCAAAACAGAGTTGCTTTTAAAAGTTTCCCTCCTTCCAGAATGAAGAATGTGTTAGATCTGATTCACTCAGATTTGTGTGGACCAATGCCAAAGTCACTTGGTGGTGCTCAGTATTTTGTGACTTTCATTGATGATCATTCGAGGAAGACGTGGGTATATCTTCTGAAGACAAAAGATCAGGTGCTAGACGTCTTCAAAGAATTTCATGCCTCAGTTGAAAGACAGACTGGGAAGAAGTTAAAATGCATCCGGACAGATAATGGTGGAGAATACACTGGACCATTTCATGCTTATTGCAAAGAGCATGGTATTCGGCATCAGATGACACCTCCAAAGACACCGCAGTTGAATGGCTTAGCTGAGAGGATGAACAGAACTTTGATGGAAAGAGTCCGATGTCTACTCTCACATGCAAAGTTACCTAAGAGATTTTGGGGTGAAGCTATTCTCACAGTTGCACACGTGTTGAATCGTTCACCTTGTACTCCTCTCAAGATGGATGTTCCAGAAAGAGTATGGTCAGGAAAAGATGTTTCCTATGATCATCTGCGGGTATTTGGCTGTAAAGCATTTGTTCATATCCCCAAGGATGAGAGGTCCAAACTTGATGCTAAGACAAGACAATGTATTTTTATTGGCTATGGTCAAGATCAATTTGGCTATAGATTTTATGATCCTATTGAAAAGAAACTTGTCAGGAGTCGTGATGCTGTATTTATTGAAGATGAGACCATTGAAGATATTGACAAAATCAAGAAGGATGTTCCTGATTCCAATGGCGACTTATCAGATTTAAAATTAATTCCTCCAACACCGGTGCCAAGAGAAGTTGGAGATGAAGACCAGGTTTATCCACCTGATGATGATGATGCTCATATAGAAGTTGGTTCTGAAGATGATGATGATGAAGATCAAGATGATGTTCCAGCACCAACACCTATGGCTTCTTCACCTCTACAAAGGAGAAGTGAAAGAACAAGATGGTCATCTTCCAGATATCCTCGTGACCAGTATGTGACTATTACTGAAGGGGGAGAACCTGAGAGTTATCAAGAAGCCATAGATGATGAATCCAAGCAGAAATGGATTGAGGCCATGCAAGATGAGATGAAGTCCTTGCATGAGAACAAAACTTTTAAACTGGTGAAGTTACCCAAAGGCAGAAGGGCCTTGAAAAACAGATGGGTGTTCAGGATTAAGCATGAAGAACACAGTTCCAGTCTACGTTACAAAGCTAGACTGGTTGTCAAGGGATTCAGTCAAAGAAAAGGGGTTGACTTTGATGAAATTTTCTCACCAGTTGTGAAAATGACATCTATTCGAACTATGCTGGGGTTAGCAGCAAGTCTTGACCTGGAGGTTGAACAAATGGATGTCAAAACTGCCTTCCTACATGGTGATTTGGAAGAAGAAATATACATGGAGCAGCCAGAGGGGTTCAAAGAAAGAGGGAAAGAGAATTATGTCTGCAAGTTGAAGAAGAGCCTCTACGGCTTAAAACAGGCACCGAGACAATGGTATAAGAAGTTCGAGTCTGTTATGGGGGAGCAAGGTTACAAAAAGACTACTTCAGATCATTGTGTTTTTGTGCAAAAATTCTATGATGATGATTTCATCATTCTTTTGCTCTATGTGGATGATATGTTGATTGCTGGCCAGAATATTTCCAGAATTAACAACTTGAAGAAGCAGTTGAATAAGTCTTTTGCTATGAAAGACTTGGGGCCAGCAAAGCAGATTCTTGGCATGAGTATTATCAGAGACAGAGGCGCCAAGAAATTATGGTTATCACAAGAGAGGTACATTGAGAAAGTACTTCAGAGATTTAATATGGACAAATCTAAAGCAGTTAGTTGTCCACTTGCTACTCATTTTAATATGAGTTCTGAACAAAGCCCTTCTACAAACAGAGAGAAGGAAGAGATGGATAAAGTTCCATATGCTTCAGCAGTTGGAAGTTTGATGTATGCTATGGTGTGCACACGGCTAGATATCGCTCATGCAGTTGGAGTTGTGAGTAGATTTCTTTCAAATCCAGGAAAGGAACATTGGGCTGCAGTAAAATGGATTTTCAGGTATCTTCGAGGAACTTCCAAAATATGTCTATGTTTTGGAAACGACAAACCTGTGTTAGCTGGATACACAGATGCAGATATGGCTGGTGATGTGGATTCCAGAAAATCCACTTCTGGTTACCTGATTACTTTTGCAGGGGGAGCTGTGTCATGGCAGTCAAAGTTACAAAAGTGTGTTGCACTTTCTACTACAGAAGCGGAGTTTATAGCAACAACAGAAGCGTGTAAAGAGTTGCTATGGATGAAGAAGTTCTTGAAAGAACTTGGTTTGCAGCAAGACAAATATCAGTTATTTTGTGATAATCAGAGTGCTATTCATCTTGGTAAGAATGCCTCCTTCCATTCGAGATCAAAACATATTGATGTTAGATATCATTGGATAAGGGATGTGATGGAGAAGAAGCTACTACAGCTTGAGAAGATCCATACGGAAGAAAATGGATCAGACATGTTAACGAAAATTCTACCAAGACAGAATTTTGAGTATTGTCGGCTAGCTGCAGGACTAGCGGAGCCCCCCACCATGTAGTCGGAAGGGGGAGAATTGTTGGTTGTGGGTTTCCTCCACATGGTGTGGGGCCCACATATTAAAAAAAAAAAAGGAAAGGTGGGAATGTTGAATTGAAAAGTAAACAAAGGGAAGAAGAAAGTTAAAATCAAAGATTGCGGCTGAAAATTTTCAACAATTGTTAGGCGCAGTTAACGCGTAGCTAACGCGTATAGGAGGCCTATAAATAGGCCTTCCCAGTTTAGTTTTAGATATTACATTCCAATCCAATCTTAAGAAAAAGGATTGAGAGAGCAAGAGAGAAGTTGTTTAGAAAAATAATTAGGATATTTTTCTAAAAGGGGAGTGACAAAATAGTGAGTTTGGGAAATACTTGTGTGCCACTATTTTAGGTTTATCTCAAAATTATTGTGTTGCCTTTCTCTCTTGTACCCATTAATTTTATTAGTGGAAGAAATATTTTCGGAGTTTGTCCCGTGGACGTAACCCAAACGTTTTGGGTGAACCACGTTAAATTGCTGGTGTCTATATTTTGCTCTGCTAATTTATTTTATTTATCCGCTGTGCCCAACACCTTGCTGATAACTTATTGACTTTCTTGAGTGTCTATGACACGTCTGGATCTTATGATTTTGGGCCTAATTTGAGCCTTGGACTGAAATTAACTTAGACTTAGAGAATGATGATAATTTGAGTATTATCACTATATATAGCTAAATTTGAAATAAAATTCAGTTGAAAGACTCAATAGAATAAAATAACTCGAGGAGTGAAAATGCAATTTGCATAAATTTTATTAATATAAGATTACTAATTTTGAAATATTAAGGAGAAAATAATTATATAATGGGAAGAATTTATATAAAATTGAGAGAACGAATCATAAGCAGCCAAGTAGAGGTAGGGAAGTGCATGAATGTGTTTCCGTGATGGAATTGAGATAGCGAAGAAAAGATAAATACGCCTCCTAACTCCCAACTCCCAACTATGTCAAACTCTAACTGCTTTCTTTTCTTTTTTTCCTCATTCATCCACATTTCCATTCCATGCTACAAAAATGCAGTTTAATTTAATCCCATCTTCTTGTTTCACCAACAAAAACATTGTCTCAATTGTTCATCTATTCCTCCTACAAAAATATATTTATATCTTTTTCTTATAGAAGAAATAAATTTATATATAAAATCTTATACAAATTAAGAAAAATCTAGTTAACGAGGGTTCTTTTTAAGAGATTGAAGAAAGAGGATGGAGACACTTAAATTCAAGGTCTCTAAATTTAAAGTTAAATACCACTATAGCGTCTATTTAGAGACAAATTTATATGCACGTTTTTCAGAAATTGTGTTGAGACGGATATGACATTTGCTAGAATTTGGTAGCCAATGAAGCAGGGTACGAAGGAAGGAATTTACTTGTCCACAATCCCAAAATTGATCTTGCAAACTTATTGTATAAAAGCATACATTCGTACGAAAATTGCCACGCATTACATACGTCAAGCCTTTACAAAATCGTTTATCATTATTCGACCTATGATATGATCTGAAATGGTTCCAATTCCAATCAACTCAGTAGTTAGCAATCAATAGGAGGATCAGGGGGGAAAAAATAATACATGGACTTGAAGGATTTGCTATAAACAATAAGATCAATTACACAAACAAAAACATATTACAAAGCTGACTATTAAAAACCTGGAAACCAAAAATTAAAATGAGATGCCCCAATAAATGGTATGAGTTTTGCTAAATTACATTTCCAACATCGCCAGGGCTGCAGACCTACATATCTACATTTTCTGGTGAGAGAAGCACAAAATTCTGATGAGCAACAACAAAATCTAAAAATATAATCGCATCAATTGATCCCTTCTTCCCTGTTGGAGAACTGGGTATTCCCATAGTCGGAAAATGGCACCTCTGAACTGCTGCTTCCGTCTGGCAAAGTGTTGAGATTGTCTAGCACACCACTGCCAACCCCCTTCATATCACCACCTTCTCTAGAGCTCTTTGCCAACGAAACCAAGCCAATGGTCGCCATGCTATTTACAATAGCATTCACATCGCTGGATCCTGTGTATAGGCCCCGACTTCCAGTCACATGTATTCCCTGTTTATTGTCGGCATTTGTCAACACAGCAGGCAACACATCCATCAACTGTGGGTTCGCTTGGGAACTGCTAATGAGTAGCCGGAGAGTCTCTCTTGCACCCTTTTCCACCACAGATTCCGTCTCGGGAATCAATGGATTCACAAGCTTCGGATGCAGTGGTGGGATAGTGCTCGAAATAGCAGGACCAGCACTCACCAAGTAACCTTGACCTGATGAGCATACATCAATTACTGGGATATGAACAATTGGATCACACATCAAAGGGGTGAAAGTTGGGATCTGCTGTGAACTAGGAATTGGCAACCGGACCAAGGGGTCCGGGAACAAAGCAGGAAAATCCAACGAAGGTACATCAGCCAAACTCAGAGGTGGCATTGGAGTTAAGAGGTTGGAGGTCCTAGACCCAGACAACATCGAAGAAAGTGGTGGAAGCAAGGGGGATTCAATTGATGAGGTAGTAAGTTGTGGCGATGCTGAAGGATACTGCATAGTTGATACACCTTGGGGGCACCAACAATAGTAAGGAGAGATAAGAGGGGGACACGAAGTTGCATGAGATGCCGCACTTAATGATGGTGGGATAGCCAATTTCCCCAAGGATTCAAGAAAACCTGATGGTGACACCAGGCAATGCTTAATGTCAGGCAGCTTTTCGTTTTCAGCTCCATTAGAGCTTGATGCAGCATTGTCATGTGTTGATGCAATCATCAGGTCATCCACCGCTGAGAGATGGACATCCCCACGACGCTTTAGCTTTTCCCTAGCAGCATTTCTTAAAGAAGACAAGCTTCTAGGCAGGCCTTCTTTGAAGGAACTTGATCTTGGACTCAGGCTTCCCTGATAAGATGAATTTGGTTTGACTGCCTGGCTGCCAATGTATCTGGACCGCAGAGGCTTTGTTGAAGTTGCAGAAGTCACATCAGAGAGCTCAAGATTAGTGCCAGATGGAAAGGCAGAAGAATACTCTGACCTTTCTCTGGTGCTACTTCCCACAAGATAGGCACGCAGGTGGGTTGCAAAGCAAGCTAGGCGTGACTTACTAATTCCAGTTAAATCAGCTATAGATGGTCTCCTCTTGAGTATATCCTTCATCTATCAATGTAGATAATGAACCTCATTAGAAACCACAAAGATATACTTCACCTAATAATTCTTAGAATATAGCACACACACTTAGTTGCACAAGACCCAAATGAAAACGCAAAAGATCTTGAACTAGTGTATGATTATATGCAAACTTGATTAGGTGGCCATTTCCTCCAAATCAAACACCACTCTTAAGACTTCAATTTATGTACAGTACCTTCCTAGCAGCTAAAATATAAAAAATTATTTATTGAAAAATTCATTTCTCATCATCCATTGCAAGTGTTAAGCAGTTATTAAAAACCTGATTGGTTAAGTCCAGTTTTTGGGACTTCTTTTCTTCTTCTTTTACCATTTCAAAACAGTTGAACCAATGGCTAATGCAAGGTCAATCATCAAGACAACATTTCTTACCTTAGCTAGCAATTCAATTCCCAGGAGCTTTGATTTCTCTGAGCACCAGAAGTAAAAATCTCTACCATCTTCTATCTTTATATAAAAAGATCGACCAGAACTGTCTGCTGAGATCTCATCAACTGTAACAGTAGAACCCTGTGTCTTGCCGCTTACATTGAATAATCTCTCTGTATTGCCATCATCTCCAATGAATGAAAGCCGCAAATCAGATGTTGGCAATAATGTAAGACACAAATTTCCCCTGAAAAAGCATGGCATTAAATAAAATTTTAGAAGCCTTAATTAGCCAGAACTGAAATAAAAAGCTAGAAGCAATGAGATACATAGGCAAAGAAGTCACAAATAGCAATGCTGTGAATACATAATTCCAGCTATTGGCTCAACGTATATAGACCTACAAAGGTACAAGCCAAGTTTCCCATAAAATCTACCACTACACCAAGTCAAAAATCAAGCATAGCCAAAAATACAGAAAACCAATATATAATTTAATATATAAATTTACGAGGAATCAATGCAGCTATGCTCACTATAAAACAATTACAGAGAATTCACACAGATTTTGGAAAGCATTATCATTTATTTATCCACTTTACAACTAGTGAAGATTATAAACCCGGCATTCTAGATGTCTACATTAAAATGTAGAGAACAAAAAATTCTATTAGAAGACCATTTTACCCGTTTCTTTAACTGCCAGCTAGTGAAGAACATAGAACCTGAAAAGAATAGATCAATGTGGAGTTGAATTCCAAGTCAACTAGTTTAAACTAAAAGCAATATCTATGGCCATAGGTCTTGCATCTTGCTTAGATAACTAAATCTTAAAATCATTTCCTAAAAGCTCATTATTGCATCTTGCATATACTATTTGTATAAATTTAAGATGAGTAATAAACTATACAACAAAGAATGGCCAAATCTTCATCCTGTTCCATATATAAATACATTTTATTGCCAATGCATCCCTAATAATGCAAAGAAATTTGCCTCTAAACAAATGAACAATTTCATAACCACAAAACGACAAGGATTTTGAGAAGATGACTAGCAACATGTATTTAAGAGTGCACCATCAAGATAAAAACAAGAAAATCAATTAAACCAAAACAGTATACAAGCCAACAAGTCCTTTGGGGAAAAAAATAGAAGGAAAAAAAATCATATATTTAACATGAACTTAACACCAAAGCAAGAATAGATAACAAAAGAGACTATGATTTCTGTTTCAATTAAAAGTTTAGCCCTATAAATTCAAACATCAGCAGCAATTTATACAAACATATAATATAGGAGATGAAACTACCTTTACTTCCTCATAATTCAGAGATCATAATAGAACACGCCCACTTTACCTACAAGTCAAAAGATATTTTTACTTGGAAGCATGAAAATTATCACCATTAATAAGCTAAAACACAGAATCCTGCTATCTCTATTATTTAAGAACAATGCCAGCATATATACACTTTCCAGCCATGTGATAGCAACTGAACTAAATACTAAAGAAGCTGTTATGAAAAGTGTATTCAGTGGGAAGCCTATTTTAGCAAATGCCAAAAGGAATCAGAAATAACACGAGGCAATAAAACCCCTTTCTATACATAATCATCATGGCAAGGAAAAGCCAGCTGACAAACCTTCACTCTGTCTCCTGGAATCATAAGGCAACCCCCCAGCTATGGATCATATCTAGAAAAAGTGGTGGACATCTATGTTGAACCAAAAATACAAGCATTTCATATTCTTTGAACTGGGATGTCTGCACTTCACCTTTCACGAAATTAAAATGGGCCAAAATTGAATTCATAGAACATCTTTGTAAAAGTCTAGAAATTGGCCCACATCATAAGGATAGTTGAAAACACCAAAGCACAATTTAAAGGCAACTACAAAGCAAAATGTGAAATTACCAGGAAAACACACAAGCAATAACAAGCAAATCAAAACAAAGCACGCAAGATGCATGATATCTGAAACAAAATGTCAGCTAACTTACTGGTACGTTAAGTCATTAACATAGCTGATATACTGCAAGAACATCACTTACATCATGCAAAATCTAAATCAGTTGCCTGCGTATAATATTGAACACATAATCCTATAGAATTATAGTATCATGTAATTACAATAAAAAAAAAATAATGTTAAAATACACATCCTTAAACTGCAATTCGGGCAAAATATATAGACAATTAAATGAAGGATTTAAATTGCGAGTAAACAGATAAAAAAAAAAATTAAGATCCTACTCTTTGGCCCTTACTTTACAGCAATAACACCAAAGTACTGGTTTGCACAAGTGTGAATGCACAGAGCTAAATCAACATGGAAAAAACAAGCCGATAAAGAAAAAAATCAATCACCTTGCGGGACTAGGACAAAAAAGAGTCCCTTGTTTGGTGATCTTGCCAACGCGAATTGAAACCAGCGGTATGCAAAAACACCTAGCCAGCATGGCAACTTCTGATGGATCGAAGTGCTGCTCATCAAAACATAACCAACGGAACACATTAGCTAAAACAGTAAATCCTCAACCAAAACATAGGCACTGGCTTAATAATAACTTTAACCACACAAAATCATCAAACAAAACGCTTACCTGACTCAGATGAACCAAAAGACGATCCTCAGCGATTCCACTAGAAGCATTCATCTTTAACAACGGTTTTAACCTCTCATCAGCTCTACACGCACCCATAACCTGCATATCCAAAGCCTGCAGCCATTGCAAAACGCCATCTTCCCGATCGCTTTGCTGAAGAAGCAAATCTCCATCTCCTTCGCCAACAAGAATGTCCGTTAATCGCTCCGTTAAACCTACATCTCTCCTTGCTCCCGCACCGTTACCAGATCCAATATTCGAGGTCTCGGAATCCTCTCCGTTGGATCGTTCCACGTGATCATCCCCTAATTCTTGCTTTCTAGAGTTAGCCATCGCAAATCTCCCAAAATTTAACGATTAAAATAGATTCAAAACCCTAAAATCTGCAATTATTCTCCAAAAATGCCAATCAAAATCTTCAAATTAACCAAAAAAATGCGGTCTGCGAGAAAGAGATTTAGAGAGAGAAAGCTGGAGAATCTAGTAATTTTATAGAGAGAGAAAAAATATCAGGTACGGAGAAAAATGGCAGCGGTTGGTTTTTTAAAAATGGTAGGATAAGGAACGCGAGGTTTGTTATATAATACCTGGCGGACACGAAACTGGTTATTAAACTCTGATATATCGTTGCATTTCAAGTCCGGGCCGGTCATTACACACAAGCCACGTCATTTTAGACATTGGGTCCTACTCTCAAATTGTGGGGCCCGAACAACTGGAAGTTGGAACAGTACACGTCAGCAATCGGGGCCGACTTTCGAATTAGTGCTAACGTGCGCTTTATGGAGAGATGTTAAAGTCGAGCTAACAAATTACAATTTTTGTTTTTTTCATTTTGAACAATTAATTCAATTTTATTTTTAATTAATAAAATTTATAAATTTTAGTTATCGGTTTAATTCGATTAATAATTAAAATTTAAGAGATAAAAATTTTTAAAATATTACATTTTAAATTATTAATCGATGATTTTAATTAGTGTTATAAAGAATTTCAAATATTAATTCATTTCAATTATTATTAAAATTCAGTTAAATTTGGTTTATAATTTCGACATAATTTTATTTTATATTTATTTTAGTTTAATTTTATTATAATTAAAAATTTGATCAGTCAAAAATTGATCCAATCTATTAACCTAATTCTTATTGGTTCGTGCTAAAATTCACTTTAATTCATAAATAATTTAAATATAATTCGATTTATATAAATAAAAAAAATAGAATTGAATTAAAGTTGCGAATCGTATCACATGTTCATCCATGTGACCCGTAAACTTTGGAGCATATAGTAAAGGCTGGGGCAAAGGTAAAGGGTCCTGCATGGCAAAGGTTAGTGCACTGTCAAAATCAAATTTTTAATTAAGCTAAAATTTATTAAAGTATAAAATCTTGTTTTTCCAATTTTGTCTTCTTCCTTCATAAATCCATTGCTTAGAGTTGATTTATAGTCCATTTGTTAGAGCCTGGACCGTGCTATTTTCTGCTGAACTTCATTGTTATTTACACGTCAATGCAGAGATAGATATATTTATAGACTTTGTTAAAGAAGTTGTTTCTACAAGTGGCTTCAAACTGTATAAGATTTTACTTATGAAAAAAGCAAAAAATAAATAAATCGACCGATCCATAATTCGATTTTTTTGGATCAATTTGTGGATCGATCCATATGCAATTCAATTCGACCCATTTACTTCATATTAAATTTGTAATATATGAAAAATTTATTAAAAAAAATAGGCAAAAGGTATATTTTTGCCCTATGTTTATCTAAATTGGCAAATTTGCCATGTACAATGCATGCGCGACACGTATTATGTTTCATATATATCAGCGATCAATTAACAGTTAAATAGTCAAATATAACGAAAAGTAACGGCGAGGACAAAAATTTCCTATTTTACAAATATTAAAGATAAATTTACTATAAAATAAACGTTAAAAATAAATTTACTTATTTGGAGAAATGAAATCATCAAAAATACACTTTTAACCAATATATGTTTTAAAATGGAAGCTATACTAAACCTTTTATAAGAATAAAAAAAGAACAATTAATTTTTTTTTAATGAAGCAAGATAATTTAATGGGGAAATTAATATTAAATAGATAAAAAAATAATTTTAAAACGATTAAAGTTAAAGTCATAGTCATTAAATAATTGTTTGTACTTTGTATAAAAAAAATGAGCATAGTTGTTACTTGTTATAGGGGGTTTTGTAATGAAAAGAAAGGGATTGGGTCAAATAGGATTTTCTTTGTAGTTAACTATTTCAAGTATGAAATGAAAGGGACAGGATTATAGATTATTGTTTAAGAAGTGAATTATTGGCGTGGGGTCATGTAGGGGTTTTGCGAGGTAGGAGCACTGATTAAGACATTATAATATCTTTTTCGTGGGTCCTATGTTTCTTTTTTCTAATGGTGATTGTGGACTGTGGAGTGTGTGTAATGTATAGTTTAATTCGAAAACCCCACATTTGGGAATGGGAACTCAGCCGATAAAATAAAAGCAACAAAAACATTACTATTTTAAATCACAAATTCACAATAACATACTTGTATTTTAAATAATTGCAAAAAGGAAATCATAAATTTAAATTATAAATTGATAAAAATACTGTAAATCTAAATTATTAAAAATAAAAAAGTTTCAAGTATGTACTATATATTTATAATATAAAAATATCCTCTCAATAATGAGGAATCTTTTTTAAGCTAAATAATAAGTGAAATTTACAAATCAATAAAAATATATTCACTTATTATTTTTACATTACAATTGAATTCTTTTTATTAATTGTTTTACATATAAAATATACTTTAAATGGCATAATATTCATCAACGTCAAATTTATTGAAAGCAATTTAGAAACTATTTCTCTCTTCTGCTACCACGTAACTATTCCTTTTTTAGCCCTATGAATCTGTAACACCTCATGTTTGACCTGTACCTTATTATAAAAAACTATTTTTTTTATATAAAAATTTAAATTTAAAATCTTTTAATACATTGAAATCAATTTTATTATGTGAAATATCATTTCAAAGACCGATAGAAAACTCTCCAATTATTGCAATAATTGTGTACGTAGTTAGATATTTGTTATGTGCATTTTACATATTTATATATACCGCATGAGAATTTTGTTCTTTAGTTTTTAGCCACAACATTTGATATTAAATGCCTCGCGGCTGAAATCATTCAACATATATTTTTTAAAAGCTTGGTAATCAATCAACAACTATATTATGAAGAGTGTATTAGAGATAAAAATAAGTGTGTATTATAAAAAACGATTTTGCATTTATATCATTTTTCTTTTTATCTGGATACAAATATAAAAGATGGCATGATAAGGTATCCTCTATTAGATAAAATGTTTTCACTCAGATTCGATTGCATATACACCCGTATGCACACATACCTTAATAGCACTCATATAAAAAATATATATGCTACGTGCGCATACATACATACCGTCCAATTAGATGAAAAATAAAAATAAAAAAATTATTTTAATACATATGCATGTGTAGTGTTACATGCTTGCACTATAACAAGACTCAACATAAAAAACCAATTTGCATTTTACATTTCATTTGTCTCCTGGCTTTCTTCCTTCCAAACAAAGAATAAGCAGAAGGAAAAAAAAAATTATAATTGATTAGATTCCAAGTTTCCAACTCTTAACCAGATTTTTTTCATTAAATTAAAAAGGATATAATTTATTTCTTTTCTTCTTTATTTTTTAGACGCACAACCCAGAAAGAAATTTTATATTTTGAATAAACCCCTACAGGATTTTGAAATGTACAATCAACCCTGCACTTAACTATCCAAATAAGGAAATTATTAGATAGAATTGAGACGGACTATGTGCTCAACAATTCTTCTCATTCAATGTGTAGTGAGAGATGCAGAGAAACAAAGAGTGCATATGTATATGGCTACAATATTGCAAGCAACATCAACCAAATGAGGAAAAGATGCATAAAAATAATAGTAAATGAACTATAGCGCACAAAAAAACAATTAGTGAAAAGTGACAACTTGAGACACCAGGTGAGTTTATTTTTTCCCGAATCCTAAGAACCAGTAAAACAAAGCAATCACTGGGACCTTGTCAGCAACAGCAAACTACCATCACTTCAATGGCTGTCTAAAAGATAATGCAATTAAGTTCATTTGGTTTGGCTCAAAAATTTTCAAGTCAAGAAGCATCATTTCAATGAACATTTTTATAAAATCTCAATAATATTGGAGCTCTATGTGTCTAACCATTGACCTATGCAATGATGTCAGATCAGCATTTTATTTGTTCTTTTTTGGTTCTGCTGCATAGTCTTTTAAAAGTGCTTCGACATCTTTCCAGAACAAACCTTCCACTAAAACTCCATCCTTGGTAAACCTGCAATAATTTGAAAGATTAGAAAAGCAGTTAAAATGATTGCCATTTCATGAAATCAAAAGGCTAGAAATTCTGTGTGCATGATCATCCATTTAAACAACCCACCATCGTGTGACACTCTTGGTGAACTGCACAGGTTTCCCAGCAGAGATTGATTTGGGATCTGCACTTGCTATGCAAAGTGTGTATTCATCAGAAAATCTGGGCAACTTGGAAGAGACCACTAAACCAGTGCTGGTGTAAGAACCCTGCACAAAAAAGGATTCACAATCAATATGACAAAACTTTCTAGGGATCTCAGAAAGCATAATAGCTTCAAGTGTCATCAATACAAACACAATTTAATAAATCGTGAATGATGCCAGATTTATTGCATCATAGAATACAGTAAATTTTTCCTGTTGACAACCAAAAAAATGAGTATTTATGAAAAGAATTCAAATATCGTCTTTTGAAATATGCACATCTGAGGAATGAAGAATCAGAATTTTACAACAAATTGGCATATTGCTTTAGCTTTTGCCCCATATGCTTTATGCATCAAACAGAAATTCGACAACGGATGGGCAATTCCCTCTCCAAATGCTCATCAATCAGAAGTGAAATCAGAAGACCACAAAATATAATTGTAAAACTAATGCATGTGGAGCATAGTCAGCAAAATCCCCATGTATGACCCCAACTCCAAATTTCAACTTCAAATAAACAGTGGCAAGTCAATAAGGAATACAGCACAGGGAAAAAGATCTGGAGATCCCAAATCATGTTTAGAAAGAACTGGGAGGTGGAAGGAAAGAGAATAATACCTTTTAGTTTCAAGTTTGCAATATAATAAAATAAAGGAAGGTCAACTTCAGTAAAACTTCAAGAGTCAATAAAACAATATTGTATGACATGCAGTATTCTACAAGCACAATTGGAGCAACAGTAAAAAGAATAAAGGAAGAAGGATAATCAAGAAATCATCATAAAACAAATATTCATAGTGACAGAGGCCAACAACTATCAGAAAAAGAACCATAAATATGCAGAGAGATATCACATAGCAATATTCAAATCGATTGGAGCGCACTAAGTAACCATGAACTAAGAGAACATGAAGTTCAAATGATAAATCCAGGACAAATATATGCACACATATTAGATTATAGTCCTCCATGAATTAAAGCCAAGAATTTCATCTGGCATGTTAACCATTACCAACACTCATTTCACTACAAACAGAACATAAGCTACCAAGCAACTAATTGAAGATATCATCTACCGTGATTGAAAAAATTATTCACCAACAATAATCCTCTAAAAAATATAGGCCAAGACCAATTAGCCAATACAGAAATTTGCATAACTTGGCATAAACTAAAGGAGCAACTGGCCTATGGAACCTGAATTCAAATAGGCAGAAAACTTCAACTCATAACCAACATCAAAATCTGATGTGACGGAGTTCCTTTGTGGTTGAAGCAGAATTGCATGTCTAAATAAGCAAATTGAATAATAAGTTGCAACTCTAAAGTTTATCATAAGTCGATACATCAGTTAAATGGTGTAATATATAATGATATGCATCAGCACTATAACATCCCAACAGAACCACATCGCTATTAAAGCAAAATGTTTCAATTCAAAAGACAAATCAACTTACCTTAGGAGGATATGTGAACAAGATTGCGTTCTTCTCTTTTGTGTATATAACAAGCTGCAACAATCCATTGAAAAATACATACGTGCCAGAGTCAAAGAGTAAACAAATTTGAATTTAACATCCAAAGAATATCAATAACTTCCTTTCTCAAAACATACCAAGGAAAGAAAAAAGGAAAAGGATATTCAATATAATGCTATTGCAGTCCCAAGTATCAGACACTCTTTAAAATCACCAAAAACTGAATTCGGCTCGAATTAATTTCAAATCTGATGATTCATTAATCAATACTCGAACCAATAATCACCAAACCTATGAGCAACCTAGCAAGATCACAGGATCATTGTTTTACAAACAGCAAATTTCAATTGCTGAATAAGAAATCAGTGAATGAAAATAAAAGTTTTCAAAAGGATATAACGCGATGCAGGCGATCAAGAAATCTCTATTCTCAGGGAACTTCTTCTTGTAAAACTGAGCAACAAGCGCAATAATTATGATAATAGTACCCATAAGCAATCTGAAATTGCTCATCCGCACATCTTCCACATACCCACGACTCGTGACGATCTAGAAAAAGAAAAGAGATAAATAACAAACCAATTGGCTTACAAAGACGTGAAAAATTTTAGGGTTTTTGTAGATAGTGAGTTACCTCAGAGACGGACTCGTCAAGAATGTGCTTGATAGAATGGTGATCTAAGAGATTGGCCTTCTTCGCATTCTTGTTTGCCATTGCTGGTTTCTTTTCCTGCATATACTGGCCAAGAGATAAAAGAGATTTATGGGTTCCTTGTCTGTGCTAACTAGAGCAGGGATTATAAAAAGCTAAAAAAGGAAGAAGGATAGGCGTTGACGACGACGTCGTTTGAGTTTGTCGTTTTTGCTGCTTCTGATGAATAGCGAAATGTTATTATTATTTTTTTCTCTTTTTTGAATATTAAACTTCTAAATTACATATTACAATTACCTTTGCTATGTGTTAATTTTTTTTTTAAGTTCTCAACCGAATTATAGTTAAAATTTAAATTTATTTTTTTATAATTACATTTTTAAAGGCATAATAGATACAAATTTAATTCTGATTAATGAAAAAAATCGTCAAATTCTAAATTTTTTGAATTTTAAAAAAAAAAACATTATTACCACTAATAAAAAAAACTTTGATTGAGTTGTATCCACTTCTCAATAAAATATAAGGTAATTTGACTATTTATGAGAATCCAAGTGAATCATATGTTGAAAAAGCAATAAATAATTTCAAAAAAAATAAAATAACACTTAATTAAATACATATTAGAATTCGAGTGGTATATGCAAATTTAAACTGTTAAATAAAAAAATAAAAATTTAATACAATAATCCAAATTTACACGCACATAATACATTATTATATTCATTTAATTATTTATTTTTATTATTTAAATCCTTTCATTTATTTTTGGTACGTACTGATACAACTCTCTAAATCTATCTTTAATTCACAAAAGTATTTGCACACTTATTAAAATGCTGATCTCAATGTGACACTGTGAATTAAATTGAGTATATGAAATTAATTGATAAAACATGGCCAGCACAATGGGCAAGTGCTCAAACATCACAATCGCATAATAAAAAAATATTGATATCGATTTTCTTTTACTTTTTCATGGAATTTTTCTTTTTAAATGACATTATATTATCATTTTAATTGTCAGATATGTTATAAATATTGAAACGATCTACAAATAACATTGAGGAATAAATAGAATAAGATTGGCTTTTCAACATATTATTTACTTTAAATATTTATTAATTTTAAAAATAATAAACATAAAATTATACTGTTTTGAAAATTTAAAGTACGTGACATTTAATAATAATATTTGATAAATATATATATTTCACGTATAGAGCGAGACTGAAAATGAAACAAATTGATTTTTTTATTAATTTTAATAAATTTTTTACTAATTTCAAAATTTTATAATGTCACATCAATTCTATGGAAAATTAAATAATCTAATTTTTCAAAAAAAGGATAAATCTACATTTATTATTTATAAAATTAAAAAATACAAATACTCAATTCTTTTTAAAGTTTTTACTTTCTAGGAAGATAAAACATTTTAAATGCAAATTTTTAAAATAAACAAATATTATTTAATTTAAATAATAATTAAAATATGCAGACAAACGTGAACTCTGAACTAGTGATTGTATTTTAAGCAATATATAAGTTAATGCAACTCATTTACTACTAATAACAAACAAATTTCGAAAGGTATGCTAAGTATTTGTATTGTTTTACATGGCACGTCCGTGATGTAATCAAGTTTTTAAAAGAATCATCCTGAGTATACTGATAAGTACTGCTGCATTCAAATTCTAATGCATCATCCTCATTTCAAGGCTGAACCCTAAAAATGCCACAAATTTTGAATCAATATTCTACTAAGCAACTTAATAAATATAATTGCCAGAGAGATGCAGAGAAAAAAGCTGCAATCAAGGAGGCCTTGATCTAGTACTGATGCTTCCACTAAGCAATGCCCGAACGCCTCTGACAAGTTCTTCCTTAACCATGAACAAAACAGCAGCAGCAAGAACACTTTGTACAATTTTTGTGCTCATGCCTTTGTAGAAACCGTAAAACCCTTCGTAGCGTATCATCTTGAGAATAGCATCAAGAGTGCCTATATTAAAGGACAAGGAATGAGATGAAATATCACAACCATTAGTTTCAAGAAAATAATGAAAAACTGAACTTTTAAACCTAGAATAGTATGTCAAAAGTTTATATTTGTGCATAGTTAAATGTCTAACATGCAAAAGTATATGGAATGGATAAAGCCATATGCAGTTTCATAATTCATAATATTAAAATTCAAGTTCACCGAATTAGTTCAAACCTTCATAATGGTGCCTTTTGTCTCCAGTTTTAAGCTGTTTTGCTTGAAGCCTCGACTGCATGGGAAAAAACAATCAGGAAGCTACATAAATCATAGTAAGTTTAAAATGAATGCATGGTGAATTTCCAAATATCAATTTTCAAGGTTTTAAAGGATTTTTTTTTTTTTTGACAAAATGTCAGCCTATGCTTTTGCAGCAATGACCAAAATCATATTTCCTCTAATCCCACGACTTCCAAGCAAAGATTTTTCAGCTAATACTTTTCTCCTAAGTTCCATTGACAAAACTTGATCCTCTTAAGCAATTGACAGAGCTACACTTGATTCCCAATTTGTTCCAAGTCGACATCTGTTTCTGAAAGAGGTGTGGGTTTGTGATCCAAGAAACTCTTTGTAAATGTTCCTTTGCTACATAACTCTAGATTGCCTCTGCAAATAAAGACTGCCTTGGGGATGTGAATTTCATATACCTTCACAACAAGAAGAGGATACGTTACAACAGTAGCTCCAAGCTTTGCCAAAGCTCCAAGAAAAAATATCTAGCAAAACGAGGCAATCTGTTTAGCTGTTAAATCAGGCAATGTGCTCCAACAAAAAAAATATCCGCCAAACGCAGGCAATGCAGTTATCTGTTGAAAATAAGGCCATAAGATCAAATGGGTGGACGGTAATTAAATTTTGAAACAAGAATAGGAGCCTGAACAACATACACTACTAGAAATCACTGGAGCATAAGACTTGGGGAATCAACGAAAGAAAAGGCTAACCTCCAAAGCAGTGACTTCATTACCCTTCTTGCTCAAGGCACGTTGTTTCTTAAGCTTCTTCAACATGGTTTCATACAACATGAATTGTATAGAAGGATTGCTTACCTATGGAGGGTATAGCCAGACAATCAGTAAAGACCCTTGGCAGAATTAAGAGTCAATTATCACGTACCATAATCAATGTTGGGAATACACCTTTCCAAAATCCCCAAACACCAGCTTCGTCATAGACCTCTTGAACCTATACACATTTTATGTCTCATTAAAATACATGAGCAGGAGACTGTAGTTAAACCACAAACAAACAAGTTTTACTTTTAAGCTAGATAAAAGATATCCAAGTTCAGAAAATTCCCAGCAAAGGTGTTTGACCAAAAAACCAAACTTAACCCAAGTATCACACATCAACGAAAGAAAAATGCTCTTACAACAGACAGGAATCCCACCTAACTCTTTTAAATGAAAATACTTGCCATTCTTCCTCTTTATGTACTTGTTAATCCTCATCTAACTAAAGCTATTTTACATGCTTGGAGAGGCAATCGATGCCTATTTCCTCTTGTTAAAATTCAGAAACAAAATGCTGGATAACAGCAAATGGCAGTTTGGCTGGACTCACCATCTAAGTTGGCAGCAGGTCCATCTCTGAACTAGGGCACAAAACCCAAGTTCAAGTCGCCCCTTTCTATAAGAATAAACCAGTTTGGCTTCTAATTCAAAGTGTGACATTTAAAATCATGTTCCCTTTTATATCTAACTATCTCTTCAAAAGTCAATACAAAGATCATCCAGTTAAGGTTTGCCCACAAAATGAACTTTGTTATGTACCTACCGCATGGCTAGTTCCAAAGGCAGAAGGCTCAACTGCAACTATATTAGTTTCATCTGGAGCAAGTAACAAGTCATGTGGCTGGGATTTCTTTGGCACCTTGGTATGAGTCTGCATTAAAAAGGATCACAAGACACAAACTTAACAAAAGCAACAATGAGAAATACAGACATAATCAGGTAGAGATGCTTGTTTATATTTGCCAATTAAAACATAGAAGCAGTACGAATGGACGGAAGGGGGGTACACAAAATGAATAGCATTAAAATAACATAATGCAGAGGTTTTGTGCCAATTCCACATGGAGATGTCAAGGCAAGCTCTCTTGCAACACAAACTTAGATAAAATTGAGCAATGTATTACAGAGAAATATCAGATTACCTGCATACGTGTAACAACTACCCAAATTGGATTTGTCATCAGCACATTAACACATCTGCACAAAGAAGGCATCAAACTTAATCTAATTGTCAAATCAAAAGAATCCTGAAGAGTGAAGGAAGTTGAAACAAGATACAGAGGGAACTGCCCTCAAATTAATTCTAGCTTAGCTTCAGTTCCTGAAAATGCTATCACAGTTGTAGACTATGCAATTATATTAATTTTCATTCATATGTCCAAGTAAGGACCTGGGTATCGAAATAAAATAGATAGTTTATCTTTACTACTTGTTCTTTGTTCCATAATAATAGTCCCGGAAGCTCACTCACTATTCCCTTAAATGGCATGAGAGAGAGAGGACTAGTGGCCTTATGATGCAAGAGCGAGCAATAGTAATAATTCAAGTATAATACCATAATTCTTGTATAAGTTTCTATTACACCATATCATAAAATAGTCAAGAAGAAAAATTCTTAGTTAATGCCAGCATGTGGTTGTCTTTCCATAACCATTTTTATTATGGTTGTCTTTCCATAACCATTTTTGAATAAACAATAGCTAAATTTAAACCATATACCCATTACTTGAATGAAGAAATAAAACAAATCAATCTATGGACCAGGTATAAATAGACCCACAGAAAAGATCCAATTACCTTAGATTGGATTATATTTATTTGATATACTCTTGTCAATATGAATATAAATATATTGAAAAAAGAATATACAATGAAGAAAAAAAATTAATTGAAATGGAATTCAATTTCAATAATTTAATAACAATAAAATAAATATATAATAATAATTAATAGAATATAATTAGAAATAGAATAAATAAAATAATAAATATTTTAATATTAATAGATAAATAATAAATATTAGAAGAATATAAAAATAAAAAATAATAGAATAGAATTTCTAATAATTTCGAATTTAATTAAAACCATTTTTGAATAAACAATAGCTAAATTTAAACCATGTCCATGGGGACATTGCCTTTAGCATAACTGCTAATGATACAAAATCATGAAAAGAGGAACTATAGTCATGAGATTTCTAATATGTGGATTTTAGTTCAGGAATAGCAGAGCCCATCCATGTGTTTAACACCAAGCACATGAAAACAAAAGTACTGATCAAATACAAATTTGCATTACAAGACTGACAATGCCTGAACCTTACCCCTAGTTGTCTAAGAAGGCTATAGTACATGGGGGATCACAGTACTATGGCCCTTCAACATCATTCAGAATACAAATAAAGTGAATTACCCAGACATAGCAGCCACCAGTAGTGATGAGAACATCCCGACTGAACCATCACCAAATCCCTTTCTCTTACGTTTCAGTGCAATAGCTTCAGCTTTATCCCTGAATATTTGATAGAAATAATAATAAACACCCTGTACCATAAAGAGAAAAATGGGAAGCATATAAGAGCTCAAAAATTCCAAAGTAAAGTGATGCAAATTTACACCATATCTAACATTTCTTAATGAAAGTTGCTGGTTTGCATTGTTTTCATTTTCTATTTTTGGTTTATACTTCCCTTGCAAAAAGTTGAGAATTTGAAAGAACCAAAAACACTTTTGGCATTTTTCTTCAGCCATATAAACTTTAACTATATCGCAAACAGAAACCAAAAACCAAAAAATAGGAATTGTACCAAATTGGAACTTCGCTACCCATTATCTAGTAAATGAAATAAAGGAAGTTCAATCTGGAAGGAAATGAATAGCAAATGTGCGAGACAATGGATATAGCAATAAGCTAGCTGACATTTTCACATATGCTAATCATGCTATTATACCTCCCAATATAAAACATATGATTTTGAGCTCATACCAGAACTGCTTTTCAAATATTGGATTCAATCATAATCTGCATTTGATCAGAGAGGGGATTTCATTTGGACAGGCAACCTGACAGTACAGGCCAAAAACATACAAGATGGTTGAAGTAGGGTTTCTACTTCATTTTTACCCTCATCATAAGATGTGAATAGCAGAATAAACGAAAACAGATTTTTTATCAAATGACTGAAACAAAGCAGCGTACACAGATAAAATGTCACAAGATTGAATCCACAGTTTTTAGCAATGGGACTGCATTACCAATTTAATAGAAAGTCACGATGTTTGTGACCCAACCATACCACTACACACTAAATTTTGAAAATTCACGAATCCAACCAAATTATCTGTGCATTTCCTATTAAACAAATTACAACATTCAACTTACTAACTTCATGTTTACCAGACTTTGGCATTTTTATTTCACCACAAAATAGTAACAATCATGGCAATCATAAAATTGAAATCGTAACAAAATCAAAATAATTATCATAATCATAACACTTAAATTTCTATAAGGAGCTGGTATAATGGCCTCACCTGAGATGCAGCTGTGCCTACAAGAGACGGCGTTAATCCACCATACAACCTTTCCCATCCCTCATGCTTAACAACCTACATTCATCCATTCAATAAAAACAAAAACAAAACAAAAATCATGTTTACACTCAAAAACCTTACCAAAAAGAAAAATAAAACTAAAAAAAAAACCGAAGAAAAGAAAAGCAAAGAAGACCTGGAACATTTCCCCTATAGTACCAAGCTTCCTCTTCTCTTTCTTCGGATCACGTTCCGTTTGTTGACGAGTATTTACCTGTGAGATCAAGCAAATTAAATTCGTGCTACATATACTCTTTTTTTTTCACAAAAAGAAAAAAAAAATAGTTAGAGAAAAACATGAGGATCATGAAATTTACAGTTTGAAGAGGATAAGTGATTAGTTGAGCGATGATCCCGCCGCCAGCTCCAGCGAGTCCATTAATCAAAGCGTCAGACATGTTAAGTTTTCTCAGGAAAATCCTCTTACAATTTTCCCGGGAAAAAAAAAGTCAAAGAAAGCAAAGGTAAAAACAGATCTAGTTGTAGAGAGAGAGCATCTTAGGGCTTTGATTCAGAAAATAATAAAGAATAATGCGAATGAGAGAAACTTTGGGTTTTGATTCAAAAAGTCTGCATAGCTTCGTCTTCCATTTTCAGTTTATTGGTTGTTGTTGCGTTTAAGAAAGCAAGAATAAAATTAAAAAATTAAAAAATGCAAAAAATGTGATTTCATGGTATTTTTATCTTTTGCTGCCCGACTTGTCCTCCTCTTCGTCGCTTTCCATAGTTTCCTACTCCCGAGAAGCAAATTGTGAGCAAATATTTTTTTTAAGTACCAATTATACTTTTTATCTTTATAAATAGGCCAAAGTTACATTTTTCCCTTAATATTTCTTTAAATATGCAAATTTACTCTTAAATTTTGTTTTTAAACAAATTTATCCCTAATATTTATAAAATGTGAGATTTATAGCATCGTTTTCAATTACCGCTAACTTTAATAGTTAAGCCGTTAGTTGATCGGTGATATGAATCGAGTGGACATGTATTCCTGCGCATGAATCAAACGTTTGGTGCATTTTTTCTCCAAACGTTTTCTCAAACGTAAAAATTTACTTCTAACGTTTGTAATAAGAAATTTTTGCCCTCCGCAATTGTCGTTAACTTTGATCATTAATACATTAGTAGACTGCTGACATGAATCGAGTGGAACACGTGTGTCGCACATCCATTTGACACGTTAGCGACACGTGTCCAGGACAAATCGCACATTCCTATCTATGAGGACTCCCAATTCCCTTCCCTCTCCTCCTCCTCCAGCGAAATCATCGATTCCTATACCACACCAATATTTTCTCCTAAGCCTGTGAGGATGCTGATACTTGCTCCTGCTCTGCGAGTCAAACTCTAGCTTCTGCTCCTTTTCCTTCTTGCCTTCTATTACATTTGGCTTTCCATCTGATGCTCCTGCTTCACATGAAAACGTTGTATCGAATAGATTTTGTTTTGCTGGATTCCTTTTCATTAGTGCATTCACTGGCTTTTTTTGTTTAATCTACTTCTCTGTCGGCCATCGATTTATTTGATTGAATCTTTAAATAGAGAACAAATCGATTGCCGACAGAAATGGTAGTAACGTGTAATTCACGCCCTAGACACGTGTCACTGACGTGTCCGATGGATGCGCGATATGTGTTCCACTCGATTTAGTTCAGCAGTCAACTAATGTATTAACGGTCAAAATTTAGCGATAATTGACGGCGGGACAAAAATCTCACATTTTATAAACGTTACAAGCAAATTTACTCATTTATAAAAAAGTTAGAGACAAAAATGCACTAAAACGTTTAATTCATGAGCTGCACACGTATCGCTTATGTGTCCAATTAATACGTGACACGTGTCCCACTAAAATTCACGTTAGCTGTAATCTAATTAATTAATGGTCAAAATTAGTGACAATTGATGGAGGGACAAAAATCTCCAATTTTATAAATATTAAGAGCATATTTGTCCCAAAATAAAAGTTACAGGCAAATTTATATATTTAAAAAAATATTGTGAAAAAAAATACACTTTTGGCCTTATAAATAACTTTTATTTTTTTATTATTTAGTATACTGTTTCTATTAAATAATTTAAAAATCTGATGCCATGCTATAAATTGCTAAAATCCACTATGAAAATATTAATATTATTATATTATTTTCGTAAAAAATAATGGAAAATTTTGAATTCCAACTATTATTTCTTAAATTAAGCAAGTACATCACTTCCTCGTAAACTAAGGGAAGAACATGTTGCAGAGCATCGGACCATATTTTAGGGAGAGTAGTTTTAATAATTGGAACTAAAATATGATAAAAATAATGGTGAGTCAGAAGTGGACCTTCTACTATCAATCAATTACTTCATAAATGATGATCAATACTTTTGGACCAAACTCCAACAAGATAATAACTACCTAACCACATGATATCTCAGTTGTCCTATGCTTTCCTCCGAGGTTTAGGCCCAAACTTCCCTGGGCTTATCAGGTCCAATTTTAAAGTCTGCATGCAATGTCTAGTATAGTATTAATATCGCAAAAAATTAGGGCCCAAAATTCCATCTAACTTGTGAGTTGTCACTAGCTAAATGGGGATTAATATATAAAAAAAATGTATAGAATACCACTTTTTTTTTCCTACATTTATAAAAATATAATTTTTTTTAAATATATATTTTTAAAATTTTTGTTTTCAAAAATATCACGTTTTTAATAATTTTTTAATAAATTTATTGATATGCATACTTAAAAATCGGAAAAATAAAACTCCATTAAATCAAAAAATTTCAAAAATTCTCCTATTGCCGTAAAAATTTCACTAGCGGTGCTATCATAAGAATCCCCAAAATCTCATTTCTTAATTTGTTAAAATCTCTCATTTTCTTCAATGTCCTTTGGTATTGTTCTTCAACGTTGTTCTAACTCTTGATCAAAAGGGCTATTGTATTTTCGCTCATTATAGCCTTTGATTGCACCGCCAAAAAAAAAATATAAATTGAAGGTTTGTATTTTTATTTTTAATTTCTATATTTTTTGATTGGTATACCTTTGTATACTTTGGTATACATAACTGTAAACAAAGTAATTTTATAAGATTGAAATTAAGTATTTAGAAATTACAACAATAGAGTTTGGTATATCGGTATGTATTCATAAATATATTAAAATGGAGGATATAAATTTTTAATTATATAATTTGTTACATATTGGTATACCAATTGCATTTTTGATCGTTGATATATTGGTGGATATACATTGATATACATAAATATAGTGAATTAAATGATATAAAATTTTTAAATATAAACTGACTTAAAGAAACAAAATTGCAACATAATTTATGAAAAATATAAGGGTGCATTTACTTACATAAAACAGTTTTCTATTTTCTGTATTCTATTTTCTTAGAAAATTGGAGTATTTATTTTCTATAAAAAAATTTAGAAAACGCGTTTATTTATCAAGAAATGAAAAATTAGAGTATTTATTTTCTATACATATGTGTATGTATGTATATATACATATACGTATGCATATCAATAAATGAAAAATTAGAGTAATTATTTTCTATATATATGTGTATGTATGTACATACATACACATAAATGCATATGCATATGCACATACATATCAATAAATGTTAAATTAGAGTATTTATATTATATATATATGTGTATGTGTGTATATATATATATGTATGTTATGCATATGTATATGCATAGCATGCACATGCATATATATATATATATATGTATATGTATGCATGTATGTGCATATGTATATATATATATGCATATGCATGTGTATGTGCATATGTATATATATATATATAAATGCATATGCATGTGCATGCATATATGCATACACACACATACATACATACATATGTATACATACACACACACACATATATATGTATATGTATGTATAAGTATGTGTATGTACATATATATGTATGTACATGCATATGTGAATATATGTGTGTGTGTATGTCTACGTATATATATATATATATATATATATACATATATATATATATATATATATACTGGGGCGTAGCTACCATGTCGTAAGTGGGATCAATTAACCCCACTCAAGTATAAAAAATTTAAAAATTACTCTTATAATTTTAATTTTTTTTAAAATGACCTCATTTAATTATGAAAAAAATTAAAAATCACTCTATAAATTTAATTTTTTTTTTAAATTGACCCCAGTAAAATATTTAAATAAATTTCTTATTCTTTAGTGATAAAGTCTAAATTTGCTTTTAAATTATTAAAAATAGTACATATTTGTTTCTAATTTTTTTTTTAAAAAGAATTCACTCAAGATATTAAAATGATACAAATTTGCTCTTATTCAATACTTTGAGGGGTAAATGTGAACTATTTCAATAATTTAAGATAAATGCGAAACATATTTTCATATTAACCATCAATAAAAATATTCATATTTTCCTCCATAAAAATAAATATGTACAATTTTTAATATTTTAACACATTTAAAAAAATAAATTTAAATAGCAAATTTGTACCAATTTTAATATTTTTTTAAAAAAAATCGTATTTATTTATATTTTTATTTACATGAATTTTTATAAGTTATTGTAATTTTTGACCACACTGAACTGAATTTCTAGCTACGCCACTGTATATATATATATATATGTATATACATACATGTATATGTATATATGTATGTACGTATATAAGTATATACATATATGTATATGTACATACGTACATACATACATGTTTATGCATACATATATGCACATATATATGTATGCACATACATGTATATGTATGTGTGTGTGAATATATACACACACATGTATATATGTATTAAAATGATTTAGAAAATTTAGAAAGCATCTTTTATTGATTTTCCAATTTCTTTTTTATTTTAGAAAACTGAAAAATCTATTTTTTATTTTCTATTTTAGAAAATTGACTAAAATAAACATGATTTATATTTTCTGCGAAAAATTTTTCTGAAAAACTGGAACAGTTTTCTGTGAGCGAACAGCCTCTAAGGATCGCCAGACCAGGCCCAAAAAAGGGAAAAGCCGACGAGGATAAAATTGTCATTCCTGTATAATCACACGTGACATTCCATATCCTCCAGTTCTCATAAAAATAAATCCCACTCCTTCAGTTCCCGATTGTCGCGTCTCTATACGCCCCGATTATCCTGCGCCAACCGCTCACTTTAACCTCATCATGGCCTCATCTCGCTCGCCGCCGTCAAGGCCTCTCGATCTCGAGCTCACGATAGTCACCGCCAAGCACCTCAAGAACGTCAACTGGAAAAACGGCGACCTCAAGGCCTACGCTGTCTTCTGGGTCGATCCTGACCGTAGGCTCGCTACTAAGTCAGATGAATCTGGATCGACCCGACCCGTTTGGAACGAGCGATTCAGTCTTCCTCTTTCTCTTCCTCTTCATGAATCCTATCTAACCCTAGAGATCTTCCACTCTAAGCCCAGCGAGACCCCTAAACCTCTCGTTGGAACCCTCCGTGTGGCGTTGAAGGACCTGCCGGATGCCGACAATACAAACCGGATCCGGAATTTTGAGCTGATCCGCCCGTCTGGTCGTCCTCAAGGTAAGATCAAGATAAAGCTCGGCGTCCGTGAACGGCCCTTGCCGCCACCGCCTCCGCCTTCACATCTCGATTATCACCATATTGCCCCTTCACAAAGCTATTATTACAATGCTGCCCCTATGCCTCCACCTCCTGTTGCACGTGATTACAGGTACGGAGCGACACTTCCGCCTCCGCCTTCGCCATCACCGCCACCTCCTCCGCCTCCGTACTCATCTTATCACGACGCCTATTCTTCTCCTCCCTATTATTCGGGCTATTACTCCACCGGTCCAGCCCCGCCTGTGCCGCCAAGGCCAATGTTTGATCGGGCAAGCAATTACAGTGGGCCCTCAGCGCCGGTTGATTATTCGGCGGCGTATGATCAGAGACAGAAAGGAGGGAAAATGGGATTGGGGACAGGATTAGCTGTGGGGGCAGTTGCTGGCGCTCTAGGTGGACTTGCAATCGATGAAGGATTGAAATATGAGGAGGAGAAGATTGCAGAGAGGGCTGAGAATGATATTACTGGCCGCGATGATTACAGTGATTATCGCGTGGACTATTGAGGCTGAATTGTGGGTATGTTCAGCTGTTTCGTTGTTACTAATTTATAACTTTATGTTTGTATGTATGTGATTTCATGATATGTGTATGTGTACATAATCTATGTTGGAACTTGGATGGCCTTCCTTGAAGAAGAAAGATTGATATTTTAGTATCATGTTTACAGGAAATAAATGTTGGTTTTTGTCATTTGAGGTGTTTTCATATTGTGTGAATGATTGGTATTTGCTTTTTCTCGTTTGGTGATTTCTGTTCATGTGGCAATCTTAGGAGTAGAAAATTATAGTGTTTGAGTACAATTCTGGAACTTTTGGATCAATATTCCTTGTCCATTAGATGGATAGAAATTTCACCTATTTATGTAATTCAAAGAAGGGAAGAGAGTTCGCATTGATTGAGTAATCATATGTCAGAATTTGACTTATTTGATTGACTTTGAGAGCTTGATAAATGAATGAAGGTTTATAGTGGCTTCCCCGTTCATGTATGTACTATCCCCGATTTTGAATTTAGTTTCATGCTTTTCTAGTTCTTCTTAGCTAAGTGTTTAGGTCAGAGATTTGGATCTGCAATCGCACAACTCTATGCGGAAAAAGGACCAATACCATTGAAACTAACCCTCATTGTTTTGAAGTTAGTTTCACGCTCTACTCAGTTCTTTTTAGATAAGTCATAAGTGTTCTAGTGTAGATCTGAACTTGCTAATGTACATCACTCACGCAACTGTGGACAAGAACAAGACCATTTCCAAGCAAAACTGGTTGATTCGAATTTAGATTCATGCTTTACTCAGTTCCTTTTAGCAATGTGTTCTGACAGAGTTGAACTTGCAGTCGCACAACCGGGAAAAGAACAACCAGTCCCATTGAAATAAAACTCGTTTATTTTTTTGAAGTTTCATGTCCTGCTTGGTTCTTATTAGCAAGTGTTCTGATTGAGATTTGAACTCACAATACACAACCCTAGACAAGAATAAGGCTATATCATTGAACTAAATCTCATTGGTTCTAACTTCACTTTGATGCCTGCTCAGTTCTTTTTCATCAAATTGTGCTGATTGAGATTTGAACTTGCTATATCACAACCCTGGACAAGAAGACCATTACACCTGAGCTAAAACTCATTTGTTTCCCGTTTTTTGTCATCGGTATCCTATGGGCTAGTTATTAGTAGAAGCATGAGTGCTGGATGGTGTATGATTCATGGAATAATAATTGACGTTTACATGCATCAGTAGTTTAGATTCTTGGAAGCTGAATGTATATATGTGAGCCCTAAGTTGATAGGACAGGAAGTTTCATTGAAACGGAAGTGGATTCCTTTTTTTGTGTGGTTTGATTTAGTAATTTGCTCGACTGTTATTCAAGTTTCTATTTTATTGAGTTCCTAGCGTAGGTAGCGCAAGAAATGTGATTGAATGCTGATGTGTTCTAGTTGGCATGAAAATTGAACCAAGTGATTGTGGTCGACATCTACTAATTACAACTCTTCCGATCCATCTGCATTTTCCGATATTTATAATGCAGAGTTTTCTTTCCATTGCGTCAATTAGGGGTGAGCAAAAAAACCGATGGACTCGGTTAACCGAAAAAAAAATCCGAAATCGAACCGATGGACTGGTTAATGGTTAGCGTTTTGAAAAAACCGATATTAATGGACTGGTTAATGGTTTTTGACTCATTTGACTGGTTAACCGAACTGAAACCGAATTTTTAGTTAATTTATTAATTTTTTAATAATTTATCCTAACTAAAGGTAATCATGTATTTTTTTTTTCATAATATTAATTATTTTAAAGTTTTTAAATTTTTTAATTGGCTATTAGTAAGTATAACAATTTATCTAATTAAAATTGATTATGGACCGGTTAATATATTTACTTATTAAATATTAATTTTTAAAAATAAATTTGCTTATATCCACCAAATATTTTTATTTTAAAAACAATAATGTTATATTATAGTGAAAAAATTTTAATTTTTAAGTATTTTGAACATTTTTATTTTATTTATGAATATATTAATAATTATAGTGGTTAACCGAAAAATATTGGGTAATCGATCCGAAAATTCGAAACCGATGGACTGGTTAACCGATGGTAATGGATTGATTAATGGACTGAAATTTCAAAAAATCGATATTAATTGACTGGTTAACGACTGTGCTCACCCCTAGCCTCAATCATCAATATGCCCAACTTTTTAGGGCCAGTTTGGTGTGGACATTCTGGTTTAAAATTTTAATTTGATTATCAGTTGGAAAGAGCAGTTTAATTGGACAATTGAAATATCAAATTTCAGAGCCCTCTCGGCCTGTTTTGTTAGATGGTTACTGCCCTGTGGATAATTTGGTTAATCTTTTCTATGCTGAACCACGGCAGTTACTAGTTACCCCCAGTAACTACTATTAATTGAATGAAAAACGATTTTGATGGTCATATTATTCCACACCAATGATTTTATTCATGGACCCAGGATGTTAGTATTTGATATAATTTCCATATAAAAGGGTGCTATTCATGAATTTTTTTTTGACAAAAGTGTTATTCATGAATTTAGTTCAGCTAATTTCTCATTTTTCTCTCTCAAATTAAGCACAAATGCTTGTGTCATTGAGGGCCTTGAAAAAAGGCCAAGAGCAAGATACAAATGGAAAAGCCACTTAAGACCCAAAAGACCTACAAAGAAGCCTATTATGTAAAACATATTAGAAAGCCTAATTGCTTAACAAATCAAAGTAGGATTGATCTAGACGAGAGATTACATTGCCACCATGATTGCTTATATTGCTCCAAGAAATAATCAGACTGCATTCCAGCTTATTTTAGGCTCTTCAAACTACCCCTTAACATTGATGATAATTGTCTTTGTAGCCATAAGGAAGATTTGATAATACTGTGTATAACAACACTAACAAAATAAAGGTTTGATTTGATACAACTTCAAATGAATGAATGAGAAATGTTGTCTTTAATGGTAATCTCTAAACTTTGCTTCATTTCATTTTGGTATAGAAGATTTGTCACATGCAGACTCTTAAAATTTTATAGCCATTAGGTTGTCGCAATGATGCAGATTCTAATCCATTCCCAGTAAACTAGTTACTTTGTTGCAGACTTACTTCGTTGAAGATTTTTATTGTATGTTCACTCATTGAGCTTTGAAAAAAAAAAAATTCCTATCTCAAACAAAAAACAATAATTTATTTTTTTATGGTATACAGACTATTCATTTTTTAACTATTAGATCAGCTAATAATATCCATCTGAACGCTAATTTAGTAGTCAAAAAGAAGAAAGCACAGTCGGCAAGCACGCTAATCAAATCCTATTTATTCCATGATAATTCAAACCGTCCTATGTACCTGGTAAGTTAGTAACCTCATTTCTCGTCTTAATCGTTCCTCTTTCTTAGCCTATGGCTTAGCAAGGTGACCTATATATCTTCATAAAAAGCAGAAAGGAAAGGGATAATTACATTCACAGTACATAAATTGATTGATATATGATAACCGGATATTTCATTATAGAGTCCGTATTATCGAGCTCATCGAAATATTCGTCCAACAAGAAGCTTGGTTCATCCATATAGCTCGGAATCCGAATACTATTAAAAGAAATTTTGCTATTTATGACACTTTCAGAGTCCTTAAAAGACTCCAAATTTCACCATAACCTGCGAGATTTACCTTATTCGATCTTACAAATCAAAAATCAACAAATATTCTTCCTGATTTTGGACTTCTTTTCCCATTTAAACTCTACTACTAAACTATATGAATAGTTGGACATTCAGGTATAGATCTCATTGAATTATCTCTCTTAATTTATCTAAAATACTTTCATCAATTTAGTTACATTCATAACTATTTTTCCCAGGTATTAAGTTTCGGAATTTTTTTCGAGAATGTTATCAATATATGTTCAAATAAAAGTTATATTGAGTAGAAGTCGATCGGTGAAAATTCATTTACCAGGACATTAGTTTCACTTTTTAAAAATTTCAGCAGATGAAGTGTCAATTTTTTCCCACACATTTAAGCAACGTATAAACTTGTACGATGCCGATGCTTTTATAATTATTGAAGAGTTTCTTGAGGAATTTGTTGTATAAATTTATTTAAAACAGCTTAGATAGAGAGCTGTCCAATCTTACGCGAGGACTATTGTAAGTAGCAATGTTATTAAAATCGGACCGGATATAGAACCGGCAAGACTGAGGGTTCGTGGTTCGACCGGGTTCAACCGGGTTTTTTTCTATTTTTTAAAATATAATTAATTAGTATAATGTTTATAAATACTACTACTCAAATAAAAAAAATCCATCAAAATATTTAGTATATATCACAAATATACTAATAATAATATTTTTTTCATCTTTTATTTTTTTTTAAAAAATTATAACTTGATTAATTTAAAAATTAAATAATTTAATAACTTTAGGTGAAATTAAAGAAAAGGGTAAACAATTATTTTTAAGTTAACCAAATTTAATAATTTATTCAATTTTTATTCTATTATATTTTATTAAATTATTAAACCATTATAGTATTTTTATTAAATCCAAAGGTAATTAAATAGTAAAAGAATCAATTATTTGCTAAATAAAACTTATTAGATTATTTATTTTTTATTTTTATGAAAATAGTACTAATTTTTATTAATTATTTTAAATTAAAAGCATTTTTTCAAAAAATAAAAAATAAAAACATATAATAAATTTTTGGCCGGTTTTTGCCCGGTTCTAGCCGGTTTTTTCCGGTTCTGGCCGGTTTTTTCCGGTTCCGGTTTTCTAGTGTTGAACCAACCGGTTTGCCTGCCGGTTCGCGATTCAACCGGTTGAACCGGTCGGTCCGGTCCGGTTTCAATAACTATGGTAAGTAGCATAATGGTTTTGCTGCCTCGATCCGTCGAAATTGAGTCGTACGTCCCTTCAGTTCATCCTTAAAGAAGTGAATCACAAGTGATTGCAAGTCCTCCCCACTTCCCACCCAAGTTGGAATTCCACACTTGCCTCCTCCCCTATTGAACTTTATTTACAAAGACTATAGTCTCATTCAATTTGTTTAATTTCAGCTATAACTATGTATTAAATCAGAGGGTAAACTTATGGGAACTTTCCTTATTGGGTGCATGCATTCCAAAACTAGCTTAACTAGGTGGACTCTCCTATATGCATATAGTTTTACTGTGAGGCTCTAGCTAGCTAGGCAGCAATTTTGGAACATCTAGTTAGTTGGAGAGTGACTGCCTCTTTGTTTTGCAATAGAATCTACAGTCTATACTACTCCCTTCATTCCCTTGTTATATAGTTCATTTTGAATTTTTCACTAAAATTAAAAAACTTATTAATTAATTTAGTTATTTACTAAATTAGCCTACACAAAATACTGATAATTAATTAAGGAATACATTAATTCACTCTGAAAATTGAATAACTATTTATGAAAGTAAGGTTAATATAAGAAAATAATGTATAATTGTACATTATTTTTCAAAATGAACTTATAAAAGAATGGAGGGAGTAATTTTCATCCTCCATAAAATGATAAAATGTCCAATTTTTCTTATCTAAATCACATCAAATTAATGGACACATTTTTTTTTTTATTTCACGAGAATTAAGTAAAATTAGTTGTTTTTGTTAGAAATGTAAATTGGCATGTATTTTTTTCTATTATAGCCCTACTTTAATATGGATTCATTAATTTATTATTTACTTTTTGCATTGATTAAAATTGCTTCCTTTATTTCTTTATAAGTGTCCATTTTGAATTTTCTTTTTATTTCTAAATAAGTGTCCACTTAAAAAAAAAAGACATAATTATATGTTATCTTCCTTTATTAATCTTGCTTTAATAGTAATTATTTGTCTAGGGACACAACATTTTATAGGAGACTAATTTAGTAAATCACTGAGTGAATTAATACATTTTTTAATTTCGATAAAAAGTGATGAATGGAGTATCTAAAATTGGTTAGCATGCATTGAAAATGGCCAAACATAGTCAATATAACATCAAATTCCAATTTTCAAAGTGATTGTCAATAAATAAAGGCATTGGAAAATAAATAGCAATTGATAAATAAATAAAAAGTTATTTTAATAAGTAGGGGTACAATTAATAGAATTTTAACAAATTAACTAATTAATTAATATGGTGAGTGGGCTATAATTTTGGATAAAAGAAAAAGAAAAGTGTGCCTATGAAAAGTGTCACTAATTTAATGGTAGACTCAATATAGACATAAATATAAACAAAGTTAAATAAATCAAAGAAGTGCTTGCTTGATTTATTAGTAATTTTTATAATAATTCTCTGATAACTTTATTATAATGATGAACTATTAGTTCTTAATAATCCAAATTCAAGATACTTTCACTATAAAATTGATACAATATTTATGGTTTTAAAAATTCTAACGAAAACATATTTCAATTTCCGCTATTTTTATATCTTTAATCAATTTGTTTGGTTTGCTTTTATTCAATTAATAATAATAATAAAATTGTTATCATGGCATAAGCCATAAATGATAAATGGACTTACCAAATAATTATGCAAATATTGACAAAACATTCTAAACTCTCACTATTAGACATAACTAATAGTAAATACACACGTATGTAATCTTAATTATTAAATAATCCGTTATTGGCAAATTGGCATTATTTCTAAAATTGGAATATTGAATTAGATAAACTAAACTACATAATCCATAATTACCAACATAATTTAATGATTAACTCATCTTCAAATATGGCTTCACCACTAGCAATATCATCATTATAATGCCCCACATGTCCACTGAAAATTGCACAATTAGGTTCACTTTTATAATGAATATAATTTTGACTAACGCAACATGTAATAAATCCATCCAAAAAAGAGTGGAGCTAACCTTACAATAAGGTCAAGCGAACATATCTAGATTTTTTCTTATGCTTGTATTCCATATCACTAAATTTAAATATAACTTCTTTTTCTCATTATAAACCTATATCAAATCTATCTATTTTTATTTAAATTAAGTTAATAGTAACTTATCATATTAATTTTTTTTAAACTCTTATCATATTAAAAATTAATTCTTAATTTATACAATTAATATATATTTTCCTCTCAAACTTGTTAATTTTTTTTGTGCACTTAAATTTTGCAAACGCCTTATTATACATCTAAAGTTCACAAAAATACACCCATTATCCCCTTTTAGTGACAAGTACAAAGCAATTTTTTTATTTTTTACTTTTTATTTTGTATTGGGCAAGTGATAGAATAAAAAACGCCAAAAAATCATTTTTTTCCCATTTGTTTCTCCCTTTTTAAGACCTTTTTTTTTCATATTTTCTTCATTAAATTTATCTCTTTTCATTTTTTATTTCTCTTTTTTTCGCTCTTAATAACAATAAATTTAATAACCGATTAGAAAGTGATGACAGTCCGAAATTTTTGGGCTGGTGGCTAGGAGAAGTCACCTGAAAATAGAGAAACATACCTGAATTTCTCTTTTTATAGAGTTAGGAATCAGTGTTAAAATAGGAATTAACTTATGAGTAAAATAAGTATCCTCAATATGATAGGGCTTCAAGTCCTAAATAGAATAGAACTCAAGAATCTCTAATTAGATAAGGATGATTTCTAATTAGATAATGTTGATTCTTGATTAGATAAGTTTAATCATGAAGACTCCGCGTTATAATGGAATGAAAATTTTCGAACGATTCTGACAATTCTTGTGACCAATGGAGACAAGGAGAGACCGAGCTATTATTAAGAGTTTATTCAGATTAGCTCGGTTAACCGGACTCGGGAGCAAAGCGTAGCAAAACTCATGGGTGAGATGTCCGGTTATCAGAAAGTATTATGTGTATTTCAATACTCACATGTAATGATTTTTTATTTTTATTAATTAGGGAAAAATATGTGCATTTTTGTCAAGTTTGTATATATATGTTGTAGGACACTTACAAAATTTAGGCATGTAGAAGATTTTTGTGTGAAATTTGAGGGAAAAAATATGTATTATGTCCAAATTATACATATCCAACTAATTATAAATTTTATTTCTATTTTATTAATATGATAATAAACGTCAAAAAAGTGTTCATCCAGTAGGTTGAGCATATCTTATGCAGTTAATATGTATCATTAAATTAAAAAATAATATTTATACGGTATGATACGTCTAATTAACATACCTAATCATCCCATTTTAGACTCGATGTATGCACGATAATAATATAATTCAAAACTAGACATTTTTTTTTCTTGAGTATGATACATAAAAAAAAACCAATGGAAGCTCAAAGGACATAAAATAGTTGCCATTGTACTTTTGTAGGTTAGACAAGGCAAACATTTTCTTCTAGAAATTAAAAGATGCCACATCATTTGGATTTAACAACATATGGATTTATACACGCACTCTATGAAGGGTTCCCTACCTCCACGTTCTTAGGATTAATTCAATTAGAAGTGAAAGACAAATCTCAATTTCTTTTCAAGTGACATGCCAAATCAAAGTTTCTATTTTACCTCTTTCAATGTATTTAACCATTTATATATCATGGTTCTCTCCTCCTACTAGCTAGATTTCTTTTTCCCCATTCTTTTCGGTGGATACTTGCCCCTATCTTACTAGCTAATATTGGGTCTCGAATATGATGTATTAATTGATGGTCGTTGGTGATACGCTGAATTCTAACAGTTAACTTTTGCGTATATTATTCACGTGGCATGAAAAGTGTGGATATTGTTAAATATCTCACATTAGTTAGTTTTAAAAATATAAAACTGATTATAATCCTTTAACTCACAAATTAACTTTTAAAATTAAGTTAAAACTAAATTCATTTTCTTTACGTGCTATGAAAGCCACTAATCATGCAATGTTGGACCATTCGTATATGTCAATTCTTGCAAACTTTACACTTTAAATTTTTTGTATGTATTCGGTGTTGGATATGAGAAGGGTGTGTTAAATATCCTGTATCGACTAATTATAAAAATATATATAATACTCTTATAATAATTTCAACAATTTTTACTTCATAAACGGAGATGTGTTGGGCCACCAGTAAACGTCAATTTCTAAATTTTTCGCCTGTGTTCGGTTCTGGGCATAAGATAAGTATAATTATAAGAATATAATACTTTTTATAATAATTTCTACAATCATTCCACAAGTTAATTTTTAGTAGTGAGTTAACTCAAATGGATTTTTTTTTTTTAAGGGTGGTCTTATGTTCTCCACATACAAGTTTCACTAAATATTATATATTCCATTTTCAGTGTATATGTGTGTGTTAAGGAATAAGATGAAAAATATTTCGGTCTCCCAATTTTATTATAAATTAATCTCACATATTAATGTTAAAGTTTATCTTCTTCTAATTATTTAAATGTATTCTCATACATAGAATTCAAATTTGACATCTCTAATTAAAAGACAAAAGACGCATGCATAGAGTATATGTTTTGACTATTAGTGATGAATCAAACGGATCATTGTATCTGCTCGAGGATTTGCTCTAGGATTTGGTCGATTTTAGCGAACCTCTGCACAGCCGAAAAATAATGATCGGCTCAGTACAAATCGTGCAAGTTAAACATGGCGATATTGCGCACTATCTGGACGCACATTCCATAGTCTTAACATGAAGAATATTCCTGCAAGCCCGCGTACGGCACCAACAATCCATAGTGAAATCTAAATCAAATCAATCAATAACCTTGCACTTTTATATATATATATATATATATATATATATTTTGTTTTATTTTCATATCTTGAGTGTAGGGCTTTTATATAGCCAAAGATTTGATAAGATTTAGTAGAGGAAGGAATTTAAAATTATTTTGTTCTTTAGTTTGGACATAATGATGAGGTATCTTCTTCTTTTACTATTTTCTTGCATGATATATGAATCACTAACGCATTTACTACTACTCTTCTTGTCGAGAATTATGTTTTTTTAGTGTGTTTTATGAATAAAATTTGTTGTTCTTATATTGATTAAAGTCTATATATAGAAAAAAAATGAAAACATCAATCATTTTGGTTCTAACTGTTAGGATTAAATACCAAAAATATTTAAATGAGTAACTTTAATGCGATCAATAAAATAATTAATTAAATTAAAAAAATTAAGAAAAATAAAATACATACAGAATTTAGTGTGATTCGGTGCTGTATATGCCTATATTTATAGATGAAAGGAAGAAAAAATTCACTAATTATTGATATTTATAGAGTATATTTCGAGTTAACAAAAATTTTAAATAACCAAAACTTATTATTTAGTATAAGAATATAAAAGTTTCTATTTATACTCCAAGCAAAAAATAAATAAATTGAATTTGAAGTCATATACTCAATAATAACTCCCACCAAAAGTTGCACAAGGCGGTCCACATCAGTATTGGACTGGTTAAAAACTGACACGTTTGGTCAACCTCAAGGGACATGTTAGCAATCCCACATGTTACTATGTTATGTCAGTGCTGCTTCAATTGAAAGGCAAAACTTTGCAAACCTTATAGTGCTACGCGGAATGAATTTCAAACACAAATTTCTAAATTAATTTCATTCACAAATATTGAATTGATTTAATCAAAATTAAATACCATCTCATAAACAATTATAGGTACCCTGATAAGCTAGGGTATTATTTTATAATTAATCCATTTATTATGGTAGATATTGAAAAATTGGTGTCCTGTAAAAAATGGAAAACAAAAAATAAAATATTCTTTGAAATTCGTTAAAATCATTATATTATTAACCAATAGAATTTAAGTGGGTAACTAGTATTGGAAAGAAAATATTAGATATTTCGGTTTCGATATGATGATATTTTTAATTGTAATCAAGTGTATATATATATATATATATATCTTAAAAATAATTAAAGGACAAAATAACAATTATAATATTGGGGGTTGTTGTAGGCAATTGCACAATGATTTCCTGCGAAATTGTACCGATGAACAATTTCACATCAAACACCATATTCAAGTTGCCAAGTGACGTCTGGATTGCTAGTTGACTACGAAAGAAAGGGACATAAATGTGGAGATTTGGCTGTACAATATGTGTACATGCATGTTGATTCTCAATTATTCCTTTATTTATTTTTATTTTTTTCAATACTTAAACTTATTTTTTATTCAACATATCGTATTAAAATTAATTCAGCAAAGAGACGAAATTTACTTTGATACCATGTTGAAGAAAATTAACTGGGACTTCATTTAATTTTAAATATGAATTCATAAAGTGAAAATTATTCAAATAATTTAAAAATTATTATATTTTTATAATTAACGAATTTAAAATATTCCAACTCACCTCTGCATATTTTTCTCTAATTTACTAGTTAAGCACTTTTTTTTTTTTTAATTGTTGCAGCAAAATGCATGAATTGTCAATTTTCAGAGAGAATATATGCATTTATGGTTAATTGTCAATTTTTTTAATCCACTTGAATATATTAGAAAAAAAGTAATCCAAATTTGAACGATCATATTCAAAAAATTTAAGGCTTGAGTAAAGGTCAATATGTATGACTTAAATGTTATTTGAGATTTATATAAATTAGATATTATCATTTATTTATAATATTATACCGATATTAATTTAATTAAATTATATACAATTTATTAAGTTATGAGCTAATTATTTAATGCTGGTATATACATTTATTTAAAGTTTAACATTTATATAATGTTCAGTCTACTATAACTATATAGCAAGTTAGCAACACTTATATTTCGTAAAAAAAAAAAAAAGAAGCAACATTATTAATAATAATCGTAAAGTGGATAATTTAAAAATTAAAGTTTAAATATTATATCTGTATAAACTATTGAAATTAAAGTTTTAATAATATTGAAATGTACGTGCTTAACGACAGTTTTAGTAGTTGTTGATAAAATGACATGAAACGGCCAAATTCGGATCATCCATTTTGTTTATTGGGGCTACAGTGACATTTTGACAAATAAATTAATTAAATTATATAATCTATATTGCTAAATTAATTAGAAGTTTAGAATCACAACTATATATATATATAATTAATCAAAATGTACATGAACCCATCTATATTCTATCATCAGTATCTTTGTTATCCAAACTACCATCCTTATTTTATTCCCTAATGTTTGGTAAAACTTTAATTGAGAATAATATCACATAAATATAATTTTAAGGTGTCAACTGAAAATTAGTTCAACAACTCAATTTAAGGTATCTTTATTTAACTAATTTAGGGGCCATTATGTCATCAAAGGCGTAATTAGATAGCAATGGCATAACTTTTCTCATTTTGGTAAAATTAGAAAACAATACTTATTAAATTATATATATTTTTATTTTTATTTTTACTATATTAATGTTTGATTACTCTAAGTTTTTAGCTCGATTCTATAATGACAACCAATTTCTTTTTAAAAATAAAATATTAATTCACATTAAATTTAACATCATATGTTTTGAATATATATATATATATCAATCATTACTTGAATGAAGATATTTTAGATAATTTTCAAGTTTTTTTTATGAAAGATAAAATTTAAAATTGAAACTATAATAGATATAGCAATAATTGTTGTCTATGAAAAAAAATTGTAAACAATTTCTACTCAATTAATGTTTAACTTGGACACCTTTTTCATATATTCAATAAAATTAATAATGAGATTAAGAATTTAACAAAAAAAAAAAAAAAGAGAGAGATCTAAGAAAATTTAAGATTTTGAAGAAATTGATTAAAGTGTTTAAGAAGCTTGGTCTTTCATTTTCAATATTGTTATATCTTAATTTAAACTGACCCTAAGATCTTTGATTATATATAAAGGAGGAATATATTATCCAACTATAAATATTTGAAGGAAAAATCGAACTTAAAATTTACTATTCCCCCTGTTTCACTTTAAAATGTCATTTTTCTTACTTTATCTCACTTTAAATGTCATTTTTGAAATTTAAGAGAATAATTTTCATTTATCTCAGTGGCGGAGCCAGGACCCTAGGATCAGGAAGAGCACACACTAGTATGATCGATGGCGACAAAAAATGGCGAAATGAGGGCTGCAATTCGAGGCAAAAATGCAAGAGGAAGGAGAAAAGAACAACACTTGCCATCGCGCGCAGAGAGAGGAAGAACCGGTGACCAGCGGCGGTGGACAGTGCGAAAGAGAGGGATGGTGGCGGTGGCAGTGGCAGAACGGCTGCATCACGGAAAAAAATCGGGACTGGAATATAGGAAAGGAAAAAAAGAGAAAAGAAAAAAGTAAAGGCAAAAAGATAGCATTTTAGGTGTAAAGTGGAATGTTTTTTTATATGTCTAGAAATATCTGAATTTTTTACCGGTACTATTCGGGTCACTATTATTTCAGGACGTTACAAATATACTCTCTTATAAATAAATTTTTAATTTTATTTATGTGTCCAAAAATATCAAAAAATTTAAAATTTGAGATAGGACACTTAGAATAATTTAAGAGGGTCATAAATTTAATATATATATATATATATATATATATATATATATATATATATATATATATATATATATATATATATATATATATATATATATATATATATATATATATATATATATATATATATATATTAAAATTGAGAGTGTGCATGTGCCCACCCTCATCATAACTTGGCTCCGCCTATGATTTCTCTCCCTATTTAACATACACTTTACTATTTAACATACACTTTACTAAAATGAATTAAATGAAATACTTGAAAATAAAAAGATATTTTTATTTGATTGCTATAAATTTTTATAGAATTAAAGTATTATAATCATTTACTTAATTTTTATATAAAAAAAATTATTACTTTTTGAAATGAGATAAAGGAATATATTTTAATCAAACGCTGACAGCCAAATCAAATTTGAATGATTTATAACATTATGTATTTAATAACCCTATTCTTTTAGTAGATAAATAGGAAATATACAACTCTATTATTATGATTTGATGTATTTTCAACCACGTTAATTATTGCAGCAGTGATATTTGAAGTCTTAAAAGAATGTCTGCCTGTACAAACTGAAAACTGCATCTTTCTTCTATTATGTCCATGAATTTACTTTTCTTATTTAATTAGGAAAAACTTTTAAATTTCTAAATTTTAGCCTTTTTTTTACATTAAATTTTTGTATTTTTAAAGTTAATTTTAATTTTTGTTTTACTTTTTAAATTACCCACATCAAATTTAATTTAAACGACATTAACAAAATTACAAGACATACTTTGTTAATATCTCTTGAGGTTAACTTAAATAACTATATGCTCCAGCGCCACCAAAATATAAAATATTTAAAAAATATATCATCATATAAAACATATAAAAGGTGATGAATTAATTTCTTTTTTTAAAAAATATTTTATGTCTTGATAAGTCCTATAATCGTTTTAAATTGATCTCACAGGAAATTAACAGAATGTACTGTTTAATTTGAACATAACATGAGTGGTTCAAAAAGTATAAGAATCCAAATGTCAACTTTAAAAGTTTAGAAATAAAAATATAACGTAGTAAAATATTAAAGTTCAGGGAATTTCATAATGTGTTTTTCCATTTAATTATGTATAAACTTATGATTATAATATACTTTTACAAGAATTAATTTGTATTTAAAATATAAATTAAAACTAATTATAAAGCTTACATTTGACTTGGAAAAAAAATTGTTATTTTGTAGTGTCTACCTTGTAATGCACAAATTTATGAAATGATATGGGTACCTTCTCCCTTAATAAGAGAACTCGAGATTAAATCTTGTGTATATACTATATAGTATATTTAAGTACTTGGTAAAGAGTACTTTGTGCTCCTTTATAGACCTACATGTCTTGCAGAAATTCGAATTGATCAAATTAGTGAATTTTAGACTCCGAAAATTTATAGAAAGATTATTTTAATCAATTATTTTGGGCGTACTACAAAATATCATATTAAAAAGGATTTAGAAAAAATTTACTTTCTATTTTGTGACATTTTTTGAAAGATATTAACTATATATTTAGATAAAAGTGACAAATTTTAAGAAAATGTCCCAATTTGTTTATTATAATTAACAAAATTTATTAGTAATTTTTAGTTATAATAAAAACTAAACGAAAAAAAAAGATTGTTGTTTTAATGTAATTTTTTTTATATAAATATTGTTAACATTCATTAATTAAGAAAATAAAAAAATTATTATTAATTTTAAATAATATTGATTACTAGATAAAAATGAAAAAATTAATTTTTTATCAATAAAATTGAATTTTCATTGAAAGAACATTTAAAATTTGAAATTTACATTGTAATATTCTTTTGTTGGTCTAGAAATTGCAACTGCTGTGTAGTTCATGTCTAATTTTATAATTAACACTTAATTTTATTTATAAAAGGCAAAATTAAATATATATATTTTTTACAAGATAGATATAATACCTAATTACATATATTTCATTAGACGGAATTGAATTCAAAATTTTTCATACTTTTTATCAAATGCTAGCCGTCAGACTGACTAGAATTGTTAAGATAAATTTAACTTGATTTAACTTTTTGGTTTAACACCTTTTCAATATTTAAAGAACCAGACGAAAAAATTTATATAATATCTAAGTGAAATGCTATGGTCAAAATTGGCATAATGAATTGACATGAGAAGAAAAGTTTCCACAAAATTAGTATAAAACGTGGTGTGTTTGTATGTGTATAAATTATATATGTATAAATATTAAGAAGCCTAATTTCATGAAAGACAAAAATAAATGTCTCTTTCGAATATTAATGCGCGAAATACAGTTATCTATGGTTAGAAAGACCAATAAATAAAAACGACATTATACCAAATTACATATGCTTTGTTGGTTAGATCAACAAATAAATAAATGTCCAATGTACCAAACCAAATATGCTTTAGTGATAAGGTTATTTTCTCCAATAAAAACAGAAGTGACGATATTTTCTGTTAATTATTTAAACAAACGATGTAAGTGGAAATTTAATAATAATAATAAAAAATAAAGCATCTATTGGAAAATTCAAAACCAAATTTTGGAGTACTAATAATTAATAAGTTCTAAAAATCAATATATATAATTTATTAATATACGTAATCCACGACTTATTATAATTGATGACTATCCAATAATTCCAGTCATCTAACCCTCCCACAATTTTTTAGTATAAATTTAACGGTCAAATTAGTGTATTGAGAGTGATGGAGTCTGGATACGCTTATAACTTTCGATATGAACCCGAATCCATAATTATATGGGAATTACACAGATATGAAAAGAGATCCATATCAGATCTTTTAATTAAAGGGATTCTTCCCTTAATTAGGAGGAATTTGAAAAGGAAAGTTACTATATTTATGAGTGTAACTTCCCATTAATTGTGTAACTGCCATATTAATTTTTGTAACTTCCATATTGGGAATTCAGTTCCCATAATGTTGCATTTACCTATTATGGAGAATGTGACTCTATAAATAGGCTGGAAGTTTCTGAAAAAGAAGAAAATTTTTCCTATACCGAAACTCTATCAATTTTTTCTCTCGCTTTTTTTCACACCAAGTGATTTTTAGACTGTAATCTAGTTACCGTTATCCCGCTTGTAGATATCAGCCAGACTAGTGATGCCAGAAGGGATTCTTGTTAACGCTTCCGCCAAAGTATCTGTGTTACAAGAGATAGGTAGCATATAACCCGATTATGTTACCTCTATATATGCATGTGGCCTGTTATTTTTCCTTCCTTGGTATCAGATCCAGGTTACGATCCTGGGACCTGTGGGTTATGGGCCCACCACGCTTTCGCTGCTGCAGTATAAGAGACAGTTTGGTTAAAATGATTTATGAACCTTTTAAGAGTAACTGCCTCAGAGGTACCAGTAACAGTCTATAGTGACAGTCAGTAGTTGATAGCTTATAGTAGAGCTAAGCATATCGACAATAAGTATCAATATACATTAGAGATATTGTTGCACAAGGGGAAGTGAACTTACAGTATATTTCTACGCATGCGGATCCATTGAGTAAACCTGTAACGAGATATGTGTTTTGAGAAACACATTAGATTTTGGGATTTGTATAGAATTTAATTGGTACTGTTATATTTAACGTTATTATTTGTGAATAATAACCAAAGTTCATTATGAGTGTGAATATTTATGTGTCAATATTTACTGTTATTTATATGAGTTTGAACATGTCAGACAGAGAAGTAGCCCACTCACAAGGGTGTTTACTTTAGTTTTGTCAATGAGTTGGCACAAACTAAGATGAGGCAATTTTTGAATATATGAGAATGCTCGAGAGTTTTTTCAAAATAAAAATGCCGTCTTGCAGAAATTACAAGATTAGTCTTGTTAAAGTGTAAGATAAAAACATACATAAAGTTGTATGCTTTGAATTGAAATCCAAATAAGGATTGAATGTAATCCATAGTGAGATAAATATAACTACCGTATTCTGTCTAAAAGCCAGAAGTGGTCCTTAAGTAAGTGGACTAAAATTATATGTTTCGGTGCATCGCAATCTTACGCTTCTATATGGTTTTTTTGTGAGACATGCGCTTCTTTAAGGGAAGGAATGAACACCATAACACATGTTTTATACCATGTGTGCTTATGTGACCGAAGGATGGGAAGTTAATATTATTGATCTCAACTTTCCCTATTATGAGACCCTACCATATTTCGACCTTTAGAACCCTTAACTTATTCCGGAAATATTGTTCAGTATGGCTAGGTTAGTTAGTCTCCAAGAGGCCATGGAATAATTTGGGCCTAGCGGACCTGGCTAGAAAAGCGAGCTGAATCTTAATGGATGGCATATAGTAAGAGAGAAAGATAGCCTTTCGATCACATTCAATTGTTTCGTGGTTCACCGGCATGCCTATTGTAGTTTCTATGCGTAGAGACATAATAGTGAACATGAAAATTATTTTATGAGATCATGAGTTAAAACAGTGAATGTGAGAAGGTAATATAGGGTTTGGCATACGTGTATAAGAGGATCTCGTCTTTTCGAAACACTATATATCCCTAACAGGTGTATAACACTAGTGCTCTCGATGTATGTTGGTCACACGGTCTATCTGCCTGTATAACTGGAGAACTTGACTGAAAATCGTTCCATCATGTGCGAGTGAAAGATGATGGAGTCTGGATACGCCCATTACTCCCGATATGGACCCGAATCCATTTCTATATGAAAATTACACAGATATGGAAAGAGATCCATATCAGGTCTTTTAATTAAAGGGATTTTTCCCTTAATTAGGAGGAGTTTGAAAAGCGAAGTTACTATATTTATGAGTGTAACTTCCCATTAATTGTGTAACTGCCATATTAACTTTTGTAACTTCCATATTGGGAATTCAATTCCCATAATGTTGCATTTACCTATTATGGAGAATGTGACTCTATAAATAGGCTGGAAGTTTCTGAAAAAAAAGACAAAAAATTTTCCTATACCGAAACTCTATCGATTTTTTCTCTCGCCTTTTTTTAACTCCAAGTGATTTTTAAACTGCAATCTAATTGCCGTTATCCCGCTCGTGGATATCAATCAGACCAGTGACACCGGAAGGGATTTTTGTTAACGCTTCCGTCAAAATATCTGCGCTACAAGAGATAGATAGCATATAACCCGATTATATTAGCTCTATATATGCATATGGCATGTTATTTTCCCTTCAGAGAGAAAAATAAAAAAAAAATTTAAGTACATGAAGACATAAAGGATTTATCTGAAGTAGATGAGAGATTTTATGTAGGGTACGATCTTCTTATATTAAATGACTAAGTCATTAATGTTGAATAATGGTTCATAACAGTGTATCATCAATACTTATAAGTTATAATCGAATTTTTGTGATTGAATTAGATCAAAATTCATTTTTTTTACTAATTAATATTCCACGTTAGCTAGTTATAAAAATACAATATCCTCAAATGATATAAAAATCTTGAGATGCTAGACCATCCGTAAATGTCTAATTTTATTAATTTTACACTTTAAATTTTCTACATGTGTTCAATTATGGATGTGGAGAGAATGTATTAAGTATTTTACATACGTTGGTTACAAAAATATAATAACTTTTTTGGGATTAAATTAAAGTCAAATAATCCATTTTCTTCACATAAAATAATACTGAGATAATAAATTGAGTATGTTTTGGTCCGAATTACACAATTATATCATCAATAATAATTAGTGTGATATATAAGTGATAACTCAGCAAATATCATTTGCATAAAAACCCATCCAGTCGGTCTAATCTGCTGGCAAGGCCCAAGTCCCAATAGCAGAGAGTAGCAGGCGTGAGCTTCAAGGTAGTGCAACGCCCGATCGGCTAATGTGACAGTCAATCCCATCAGCCGTCTGACACAAGGCAGTACCCATGCCCATCAACTGCTCCCTGTCATCTCGCCGCATACCTACTCTGACTGCCAGTTATTACGCCCCAGACACTCAAATGCACCTCAACTGTCTTTTATAAATAGTGCAGCTAACGATGGCAGCAGGTATTGAATTTCTAGCATTCTATATCTAAGCATTCTCTCTTTAAAAACTACTAACTTAAGATTCAGAGTGCTTACGTCTGGTCCGACCGGGCATTTTTCATTGCAGGTTTCACTCATCCGTTCGGCTCGTTCTCTCTATTTCAGATAAAGACAATTCAAGTTTTATCAATAATTTTTATATGATTTAATTTCTAATATCTTAGTTGGTTTCATATATAAATCGGAAGATGAATGCAAATGTGTCAAGATGGTTTTTGTGGAAAGCCATAAAATTGATGCTCAAATTAAGATATATGAACGACAATTTGAAAAACACTTCTTATCCTTACCAAAAAAACAGAAGCATTGTAACAATCATGACAAACCTTTGACTTGAATAGTCATATGTACAAAAAGCATAACATATTTTATTTATAATTGAGAATAAAGTTGACCCATAAAAGACACATGAGCAGTACGTACCATGAATGGGCTAAAATTTTTGTTTTCTGATAAAAGATTCAATGCTACATTCATATATATATATATATATATATATATACACACACCTTTTCATCGTGAAATTCGGCAAAGTAAACTTCAATAGTTTTTGGTCGGTCAATTACTCAATTATAAAGAGTATTTTATTTTATTAATCGCGAAAACGAAATAAATAAAGATAATTCTTTGAATTTAAGACTTTCTTTCACTATCCACGCTCATATGATCACACAACAATGACTGAAAATGATGCTGTATATATATATATATATATATATATATATATATATATATATATATATATATATATATATATATATATATATATATGTTTGAATTAATTAAGTTACATGCCTCTTATACATATACGAAATTTTAAACTTTAATAAAATTAATTTTAGATTTTTGCTATAAAATTATATTTTTTATTCTAAAATAATGAAAAATCACCTTAGTTTTGTTGGTAAGTTGATTTTTTTCGCACCGGATTGTCACTAACCACAGTGTTTAACTTTAGAATAACTCCAAATTGTCCATACTAGAGAAAAAAAGAATGAACCAACAATTGGATAAACAATGAAACTGCCGAATTTTTCCTTGTGGCCGGTAGGGGTGTTCAAAAATGGGTTGGGTGGGTTACGATAAAATTTGAATCAAATTTATATAATATGTTTTGTGAGATTATATATAATTTAACTCCATTTTTCTTCTAAAAAAAATCTAATTGTAACCCATCTAACCCATTTTTGAACACCCCTAGTGGCCGGTGAGGGAGAGAGAAAACAGTAGAAAGAATTCTGATTTTTTCTATATTTTCAGTTCTCCTATTTTTATCCCACTTCTCCTTTTATACTCTAAATTAAAAGTATAACTCTATTAGAATTATAACTTTAAAAAGTTAGAGTATTAATTATTAATTAACTCTTAATTAATTATTTTCTCAATGCATATGAGATTAGGATTATAGGGCATACTTATCTAACAGTATATACCTGTCAGACATTGGATGTGAAGAGTTGGTATTGATAATTGCAGGTATATGAATATTACTTAACGCATTCTAAAGTTAATTTAATTACAATTATAAGTTATTAAAATTTTCCTTAAAATTTTGATATGTGATTCTCTCTAATATATACTCTCCATCTGAATTTAATGAATCTAATTGTCACTTGTTTAATTTAATATTTTCATATGCTTTAATTTTAAATTTCAACCTCTTTTCTTCTTATCTTGATCCATAAATCTACAGTTTCTCTTATGATTTTGATATCACGTTAAGTTTGCATGAGTCTATCAAGATAAACTTGATAAATATGCATTCATTTTTCTCCCAAATTACTTAAAATTAATTTAACTGTAAGTATAACTTCTTGTTATTTTTCTTAAATTTCTAACATGGGATTCTCTTATATGCAAAAATAATAAATAAATAAATAAATAAATATATATATATTTTGGAAAGGGAACAATAACAGATTTATAAGGTTTAGAGAAATAAGAAATGAAATTATTTATAACTATGAGACAATATATATTTTCATGATATACTCATTTAAATGGAATGAGTAATTAAATTAAATTTGAGCTATATCTTGTCGAAGCAAGTTCCATCAGCAAAGCCTAAATCCACGAGTGAAATGACATTTTCCATACACATTCATGTAAACTAGCTAGAAACTTGAAATAATTAATTGCATTCTAATAAAGTCACCCAACAATTCATATAAATTATTCCTTTATTTTTTATAAGAATAGGACCTTTTATTTTATTAATGTTAATATACAGTGTGTATAGTGTTAACCATGCATGTACACCAATGTGCACTATCTAGTAGAAAATGATATTTTTTTTTTTATTTTTAATTTAACGGTTCACATTAGTGGGTACAGTTAGCCTCTGTACCGATCATTACTATATTTTATTGAGTTGATTAAATACCAGTTTTGCAAAATTTATGAAAACAGTCTTTTAAACTGAAAAAAGTTGTATTCCAAAAATCTGTATCTCAAAAATTAGATAACTATTTAGTAAATAAAATTTAAAATGATTTAAAAATTAAAAACGCTTGTCAACTGTTTGGTAAATGATACGATTAAAAATTATTTTTTAAATAAAAAAACAAAAAATGACATATATAAATTTTAATATATTATATTTAAAATTTTATTAAAAAATAATAATAATTTTCACTTATTTGTACTTTTTTATTTCACTAAACTATTAATACCATATATTTTCATATATAATTAAATAAAAATAAATATAACATAAAAAAATAAAAATATATATATTGTCTTTATAATTCATCACATATTATTTTAGGTGATAGAAAAGAGAAAAGAAAAAAAAAAGAATGGAGTCATTTTTAATGTGCATTATCCAGTAGAAAATAATATATATATATATTTTTTATTTTTAATTTAACGCTTCACATTAGTGGGTACAGTTAGCCTCGGTATCGATCATTACTATATTTTATTGAGTTGATTAAGAGAATTAGTAATTTAATATATATAATGAGTCCGACCATGAAAATTGAAAGTATGATATAAAAATCAAATTAAATGGATCTGGCCATGCATTATTTAAATTTTTGAAAGCAAAGTTCTACCCTAGTTGCATTTGCAACTAGCCAAATGGACACCTATGATGTAGAAATATCTATTAATTTAACCAGTATTACAATATGATAGGTTTTGTCTATTTATAGAGATTTAATATATATTTTCTTTTCTAAATTAAAAAAAAAAAACTTTTTACACACCTAAATTTTGTAAATATTCTATAACATATCCGAACTTGACAAAAATATACATATTTCCTCCCTAATTAACTAAAAATCACTACTTCTGAATTTTAAACTACATGTATTAAAATATGAATTATGAACATTTTATAATTATGGACAATTGAATAGGACTTTTTTTATAAATAATGTTTTTTAAAAAAATATTTAAAATTTTAGGAATTATTAAAAAGTATTGAGAAGAATGTAGTGTTTTACATTTCCGCAGTATAGTGCTACGGAAATAATTTTTTTTTTAATTTTTTTTGCAGCTTTCCAAATATTGGAAAGTTGTACACGCCTCGGGCAGCTTTTCCAAATGGAAAAGCTGCCAAGCTTTTTTCTTTTAATTTTTTAAATTATTTTATTTTATTTTATTTTTAGGATAAAAAATTTTTTTATTTTTATTAATACGCATAAAATATTTTTTTTATTCAATTTGATAAATAGGATAATCTTTTATAGTTTTATTAATATGAAAAAATTATTTTTATTTTATTTAATTTGATAAATAGGATAAAAAAATGAAGATTAATAATAATTTATTAAAATCTGAAATTAGTAATATTTTGTGCAATCAAAATAATTCAAAATATAAATAATACATTTATTATCTATATAATAAAAAATAATAATATTTTGTTTTAATGAAATAATATATATATTGACAATATTTATTTTTTTTTAAAATAAAAAAAATCATTGTTGTCAATATATTTAAAAAAAAATTATTGTTGTTAATATATATATATATTATTTCATTAAAATAAAATATTATTATTTTTTATTATATAGATAATAAATGTATTATTTATATTTTGAGTTATTTTGATTGTATAAAATATTACCAATTTCAGATTTTAATAAATTATTATTAGCTTATAATTTTTTTATCTTATTTATCAAATTAAGTAAAATGAAAATATTTTTCCCATAATAATAAAAGGTTATCCTAATTATCAAATTCGATAAAAAAAATATTTTGTGTATTAGTAAAAGTAAGAGTTTTTTTCTACCCTAAAAATAAAATAAAACAAAAAATAAAAAAAAATGTGAACGGTTTTTCCAAATGGAATTTAAAAAAAAAATTATTGTTGTTAATATATATATATTATTTCATTAAAATAAATTATTATTATTTTTGATTATATAGATAATGAATGTATTATTTATATTTTGAGTTATTTTGATTGCATAAAATATTACTAATTTCAGATTTTAATAATTATTATTAACTTATAATTTTTTTATCTTATTTATCAAATTTAGTAAAATGAAAATATTTTTCCCATAATAATAAAAGGTTATGCTAATTATCAAATTGGATAAAAAAAATATTTTGCGTCTATTAGTAAAAGTAAGAGTTTTTTTCTACCCTAAAAATAAAATAAAACAAAAAATAAAAAAATGTGAACGGCTTTTCCAAATGGAATTTTTTAACAAAAATTAATTATTGTCAATATATATATTACTTTATTAAAAAAAATATTATTATTTTTGATTATATAGATAATGAATTTATTATTTATATTTTGAGTTATTTTGATTGCACAAAATATTACTAATTTCAGATTTTAATAAATTATTATTAATATACATTTTTTTATCCTATTTATCAAATTAAGTAAAATGAAAATATTTTTTTTCATATTAATAAAAGGTTATCCTATTTATCAAATTGGATAAAAAAAATATATTTTACGCGTATTAGTAAAAGTAAGAGTTTTTTTATCCTAAAAATAAAATGAAACAAAAAAAAATAACTGGACAACCCGCAGCGTGTGCAGCTTTCCAATTTTGGAAAGTTGAAAAAAAAAAAACAGGAAATGGAATATTGTACTGCGAAAATGTAAAATATCCAATTCTCTCAAATACTTTTTAACAAACCCTAAAATTCTAAATATTTCTTTAAAAAATATTATTTATAAAAAAGTTTCCAATTGAATTATCTGAAATTATACAGTCTGGTCAAAATTATTTTTGGTAAAATTAACAAAACTTTATGAGTTTACTAGTAAAAATAGCCAAAGTCTGTTCGTTTATTGTTCTAAATTAAATTATTGTTCATAAGATAATTGATGAGTAATATTATATGCATATTGTTACTGAAAACAATTTCCATTGTCTTTGGATTACAATAAAATTAGGAAATTATCAGTTTCAGCGACAGTGTAATAATAAGGAAATATTGCAGTAATAGTGAAACAGCAAGGAAAGCATAAATAATTTTATTGAATAAAAGGAAAGTATAAATATTAGTTGCAGTGACAGAAAATAAATAAGGATCAATTTATTGTGCTTGGATTATTATTTTATAAGGAAATCCATTTATTTGATTAATTATTTTATAAATGGTAAAATATGTTTTAGTGTTAGTGGTCCCTTTCTTCAGTTTTCAGTTACTTGTGTGGCTCTATGGGGCCACCGTCCTCTGAATTTTTTAAAATCCAAATTTTACCTATAGAATTATCTTTTTTTTAAAAAAAAAATTATTATTAGCCATTTTTGAAATTTTGATATTATATTTTTATTCATGAAATTTTATAATTTTTCAAAAACATTAGTATTGATTCCTAAAATTATATATAATTTATTTACAAAATATTACATTCACTTTAAAATAGATTTTTCAAATAAAAAAATTACTCCTATATTCATTTTTTCGTCCTCCAAATATTAATTTCTAGTTCTGACCCAATTGTCTGATGTTAAATAATGAATACCTCAGAATTGCATAAGATTGGACCACAAAAAGTTAAAGATTTATTACATTTTATAAACTAACCACAAAAAAAATAATACAATTAAATTGAGAATTAATGCCAACGGTTATTTGTCCGAATGGTAAGGAGTTTGGATTATCTTAAATAATATTTTAAGTTTAATTTTTATCTTACGTATAGAACGTACACCGTTCACTACAAGAAAAGAGACAAATAACGACGGAAAAATAGAGATGGAGATTTTTCCGTCGCTAATTAGCGGCGGAAGTAACATTCCGCCGCTAATTAGCGACGGAAAATAATTTCCGTCGCTAAATGCCGACGGATACAAATTTCCGCCGCTAATTAGCGACGGAAATTGTATTCCGTCGCTAAATATGGCGCCAACTTTTCCCTCCATATTTTGCGACAGTATTTAGTGACGGAAAATTAAAACGTCGCTAAAAATAGAGACGGTTTAAGTAAACCGTCGTAAAATTAGCGACGGTATATGATAACCGTCGCTAAATATAGCGACGGTAACATTTACCGTCGCTAAAAGGAAAATAAAACATTTACATTTTATTTAGCGACGGGGAAGTATCTTCCGTCGCTAAAATTACCGACGGTTTATCTCTTCCGTCGGTAATATTAGCGACGGAAAAAGAGCTTCCGTCGCTAAAATTAAAAATTCAGATTCTAAAACCCGATCCCCTCCCTCTGCCCTATCTCTCCTCCCTCTCACCTCCCTCTCTCTCTCCTCCCTCTCTCTGCCCCCCTGCCCTCACGCCGCCGGCGACCGCGCCCCTGCAGGCGGTCCGCCCCTCCCGTCCGATCGCCGGTCCCCTTGCTCCCCTCCTCCTCCGCTCTCCCCTTCCTTCCCTCTCTCCCCTTCCTTCCCTCTTCCCGCTCCGATCTTCCCCTTCTTTCCCTCCCTCCGCGTGACGCCGGCGTCCTCCACTCCGATCAGCCTGCTTGCCGGTCCGCCTCTCCTCCTCCGCCGCCTCCTCCTCCCTCCGCTCCTCCTCCTCCTCTCCTCCAGCATCCGGTACCGATCTGCTCCCTTTATTTTTTTTTTAGTTAAAAATATTATTATTATTATTATTATTATTATTATTATTATTATTATTATTATTATTATTATTAAATTCAGATAATAATAATAATATTAATAATTTGATTTTGTTTATTAATATTAATTATTATTAATATTATTATTACTAATAATATTATTATTATTATTGTTGAGTTGATTATATTATTATTATTGTTAATATGATTGTTATTATTATTAATTTATTTATGTTAGTTAAGTATTGTTGAATAAATATATATTATTTTTAATTACACCAACAATTAATTGAATTTATGTTCTAATTGTTAAAAAGTGTAAAAAAAATTAAAATTAAAATATCTTGGGGCATGCCCCAAGTAGCAAATACATTATTTTAGGGAGCAATTAATTGAATTTATGTTCTAATTGTTACATTATTTTAGCAAATACAGATACATTTTAGCTCGAAAAACAACTTAAAGAGTAAATCAGAGAGCCGGAATTAACATTCATAATAAAATATGCTAAGTAAGCTTTTGATGTATTATTTTCTGTGGCAGTTTATAGTTAAAGTGATTAACTGAAAACTATGGGAACGATACAGACCTTGGGAAAGGAAGCTTTATACAATATAGGATAAAGTAATAAACCATAGAAAAGTGTGGGTGCCACTAAGAAAATTAATTTCAGGTAGGGTTCCTAAAATTCTGAAGCCAAGAGGAAGAGGATGAATAATAATATAATTTTAATGGTAAATAATAATTAATATATTTACTATCATCATACTCTTAGCCAAACTTTACAAATTGCCGCCCCAATTGAACCAACTAATGGCGGTTTTGTCAACCAACTAATGGTGGTTTTGTCATCTCTTTTTTGTTATATATATATATTATATATAGAACAAGAATTTGATGCCCCAAGTAGCAAATTAAGAAATTTTGTTGAAATGCCAAAAATTTGTATGTTATCAAATTAAAGAAATTGACAGTTATGTCTTGTTAAACAACAAAGTATAACTTTTCCTAAAATAAAATATAAAAAATAACAACAAACTATATCTACTAGTTCATCTGGATAGGAATTTTAATCATTTATACATACCTATTGATTTTATAAATTTAGAGTACATTAATATTTGCATATGGTTTACCAAAAATATTTTTAATTTTTTTACATACTAAATGTAATTAATATATATGGATCGTTAGATGAAAAATAAAAAAATATATATATATTTTTAATTCAGTAGCCCATATTTATTAATAAATAGTACGGATTAAATACTAAATAAGGTAAATATTTGGAATGGTGATTCCATTCCATCTATGGATGGAGGTCAATTTGTGGATCAGGTAGGGTTTTAGATCAATCATAAATTGGCACTAAGCTTGAAAAAGAGAGAGAGAATTGATTTGTTTTGTATCTTTTGAGAGATGAGACATTAATTATTTATTCAAACCCTAATTATGCTCAACTATATATCATCATATCCTTCTTTAATTGGATAAGAGTTCATATCAAAGCTATCCCTTCCTCATGCATATGCATTAAGCTCCTATTTTTTAATTAATTTTCATTTCCCTAAAAATAAAAACTGATTAATGGTATTTTCAATAATAATAATAATAATTTTCCTTTTTTGGTCGAATTGTGGATTCGGAAATATAATTAAAATCTATAAATTGATTTATACTCATTTTCATTCTGTGAACAAAACTCATTATAATTTGATATAATTAAAAAATTAATATTATTATTACTTTTATCATTATTATAATATTGGTTGTTGAGTATAATAATCTTGTAAAGTTATTTTTCTAATTAGTATTATTATCTAGGTTATTGACTGTAATATGATAATTTTTTTTGTTTTTTGTTAATAGCATAATAATCCGTATAATTATTGTTTAAATGACTCCTTGTTCATGTAACAGTTTTGGAATTAATTATGAGTAGCGTAGATAGATCTTGGATGTACAGACGAAAAACAAGGGATGGTTACATTAATCCAGAATATGTGGAAGGGGTTCAGTCGTTTATTGCATACGCCAGTTCTCAACCTGCACATATGGACGGGGCTAAAATAAGATGTCCATGCAAAAAGTGCCAACACCTTAGTTATCTTCCTGTTGATGAAGTATATTTTCACCTGTTAAAAAAGGGATTTGTTCAAAATTATTTTGAGTGGACACGACACGGAGAACCATCAATTTGCAGTACCTCGATGGGAAACGTGGGTAACATGTCAACAATTGAGGGTGAAATTGAAAGAGGTGGGGAATTTGGTGCCGATGATGTAGGGGTGAATGATAATCCATACGTCCAAATGGTTTACGATGCAGCGGGCCATGATTTTAGAGAAAGTACAGCAATGATGGAAGAACCGAACGAAAATGCAACCAAATTTTACGATTTGCTAAATTCAGCAGATCAGGAGTTATGGCCAGGCTGCGATAACATGACTCAGTTATCTTCTGTAGCTCGGATATTGAATATAAAATCCGAGCAACATATTTCGGATCGAGGTTTTGACCAAATTCTTGCTTGGTACAATGAATCATTGCCTCCTGAGCATAAAATGGTTCCTAATCTGTACAATGTGAAGAAACTAATCAGTGGTTTAGGTTTGCCTGTTGAGAAAATCGAATGTTGCCGGTTGGGATGTATGTTGTTTTGGAGGGATGACGTCAATTTACAAGAGTGCAAATTTTGTGGTCAACCTAGGTACAAATCTAAAAGTGGCGGTAATCAGCATAAATTGGTACCTTGGAAACGTATGTATTATTTTCCGTTGACTCCCAGGCTTCAAAGAATATATGCATCCGAAGTTACTGCACCTCATATGAGATGGCATGATGAGCACGAAAGTACAGGTGGAATAATGAGCCATCCATCAGATGCAGTTGCATGGAAACATTTTAATAACATCCATCCTGATTTTGCTGCTGAATCTAGAAATGTTCGGCTGTGTTTGAGCACTGACGGGTTTCAACCTTTTGGTCAATCAGGGCAACAATATTCCTCATGGCCAGTCATAATGACTCCTTATAATTTGCCTCCGTGGATGTGCATGAATGAGGCATATATGTTTTTGACAGTCATTATTCCAGGACCTAAAAATCCGAAGCACAAAATTGATGTATACTTGCAGCCGTTGATTTATGAGTTACAACAGCTTTGGGATGTCGGTGTTGAAACATATGATGCATCACTTAAACAGAATTTCATGATGAAAGCAGCTTTAATGTGGACGGTCAGTGACTTTCCCGCCTATGCTATGTTGTCCGGTTGGAGCACGGCTGGAAAATTAGCATGTCCTTACTGTGGCGATGATTCAGATGCGTTTTATCTTCAGCATGGTTGCAAAACTTCTTGGTTTGATAACCACAGGAAATTCCTTCCACCTGACCACCCGTTCCGACGGAACAAGAACAAATTTATTAAGAATAGAGTTGTACTTGCTAGTCCGCCGGTGGTGAAAAGCAGTGAGCAAATTTTACAAGAAATTGATGAGTTGGGTTTACTGAAGGTAACAGAACTTGATGCTGATGAAGTAAATGGAAGAATCAACAAAAATTTTGGCTGGAGAAAAAGAAGCATTTTTTGGGATTTGCCGTATTGGAAGACTAATTTATTACGGCATAATCTGGATGTGATGCACATAGAAAAGAATATTTTTGATAATGTATTCAACACCATTATGAATATAGAAGGGAAGACCAAGGACAATGCTAAATCCCGATCCGATTTAAAGTTGTTATGTAGAAGGCCTGAGTTAGACAAAGATTACTTAACCGGAAAATATCCCAAAGCATGCTACACTTTGGACAAAAAACATAAGGAAGTCTTGTGTGATTGGCTAAAAGGATTAAAGTTTCCAGATGGTTACGTCTCCAATTTGGCAAGGTGCGTCGACATGAGAAAGTACAAATTATTCGGTATGAAAAGTCATGATTGTCACGTTTTTATGCAGAGGCTACTCCCAATAGCATTTCGAGAGTTATTGCCGACAAAAGTTTGGGAAGCTATAACAGAGCTAAGTATGTTCTTCCGAACATTGACGTCATGCGAGATAAATGCAGCAGATATGGCTAGATTGGAAATAGAAATTCCAGTAATCCTGTGCAAACTGGAAGCAATTTTTCCTCCAAGTTTTTTCGACTGTATGGAGCATCTCCCCGTGCATTTAGCACATGAGGCGAAACTCGCTGGTCCGGTTCAATATCGTTGGATGTATCCATTTGAGCGGTAACTATCTATGACCTTTAATTGCAATTATATTATACCTTTGTATGCTAATTAATGGCATTAAAATATATCATGTAGGTATTTGTTTCACTTGAAGAAAAACGTAAAAAATAAAGCTAGAGTTGAAGGTTCAATATGTAATGCTTATTTGGTCGAAGAAGCAAGTACTTTTTGTTCGCATTATTTTGAGCCTCATATACAAACGAGACAGCGAAAAATGCCACGTAATGATGATGGCGGGGAATCAAGTAATCAGGACGGAAACTTATCCATTTTTACATATCCTGGGCGTTTACATGGCCGTTCAATACGGAAAATGCTAGTAGAGAATGAATTAATAGCGGCCCATAGTTATATTCTATTGAATTGCGAGGAAGTTCGTCCTTATGTGAGGTAAGTTTAATATATACCCACAAATATTCATTTGTTTTACTATGTTAAGAGTAATATATAAATTGATTTTGGCATTTTAGATTATTTGAGGAATGGGTACGGGATCTAATGCCTGAAAAAGATGAAAATGAGGTGAATAAGGAAGTCGAAAAACACTTTCATCATTGGTTCAAGACATATGTAAGTTGTGATTTTGACCATATATTTCCATACATACAATATATATGAAATATATGAATTAAATGATGTTTGCTTATTGGAATATGTAGGCATCGACAAATGCAATTGACAACAAGTACATCATTGATCTTGCAAAAGGACCTTTGCGATATGTTAAATCATTTCCGGTTTATTTCGTAAATGGATATAAATTTCATACACAGAGTCATGGTCATAACAAGGAAACGGTAAACAGTGGGGTTTGCATTCAAGGAGAGTTGATGGATTATTATGGGCAAATTGTTGATATAATTGAAGTCGAGTACCCCGCGCTGCCAATAAAACGTTGTGTATTATTCAAGTGCGAATGGTATGATCCAACTATTAACGTGGGAACAAAAATACATAGCAGATACAATTTAGTTGAAGTCAACCAGCGTAGAAGATTGAGGAACTTTGAACCATTTGTGTTGGCAATGCAAGTGGGACAGGTATATTATGTCTCTTATCCAAGCGTAAAGCGAGACAGATCGGAATGGTTGCATGCGTGCAAAGTAAAACCAAGAGGCATTTATGAAAGGAAAGGCGCCGGACAAAGTGAACGTTATGAAAATAATGATGCATTTCAGGAGGAAGAATCGGAAGTTCATGAAATCAACAACTCTCTGAATTTTGAAGATAACGAACCATTGAACTATGCGCACAATGAATTTGTTGACATTGATGGTGAGGATGATGAAGAAACTTTGGTTGGCGATGGATCTGATGACGAGCCAGAATTTTCATCTTATACATCGGAAAATGAGGATGATTTGAATGACGATTTACAGCTTAGTGACGATAGCGAATAATTTGTTTAACTACTACTTGCATATCATGTGAGACCAATTAATATTGCACTGACTTGGATATTAATTTAATATGCTTATTACAATGCAATTATTTTCTATTATCTGACAATATGCATTTCCAATGTAATGACAGGTTCAAAAATGTTTAAGCGAAAGAAGAGAACGGCGATTCCTCTGCGTTTGAGGCAGCATGACGGCGATGACAGTACTGGTGATGGAGGATCCTCATCACCTACCCTCAATGCCAGCACTCAGGCTGCCGCATCACCTACCATCCCACCCGTTGCGCCATCTACCATTCCTTCCACGGATTCCACTCCTATAGCACACCCTGAATCTATGCCACCTCAGGGGTCAGGAACAGAAGATGCGGAAGAGCCTACACCTGGCTCAATTGGAGTTGATGGAAGAATGTACATCAATATCACAGCTAAGGAGTAAGTGAATAATATTTCATTCATTATGATTTAAATGACAGTTATTACTTGTACTAACATTATTCACATTGTTATATTTTAGATTGAATCCTTCAGGAAAGTGCTCACGCATAATGACAACTTCTTTCAAAAACAGAATTGAATATGATGGATTTGCCTGGAAGAATTTGTCAGAGGAAATAAAAAGTTTTTATTTCGAAGAATTCAAGGTAAAACATTTATGATATTGTATGTTACATAACGAATTATATTTTACTCTTGCTAACAATTTGTTTTTTTTTCTGTCTGCCTTATAAGAAAAAATGTTATTGGAACCCGGCGCTTGACGAGATCATGTATTCTGTGTGGGAGACTCGTGCGCGGGCACGTTACAGAGATTTTGTTTGCTTGATAAAGGATGGTGGTGTCCAACCTCGCTACATGACCGAAGATTTATGGGGACATTGGACACAGTATTGGGCGACCCCTGAAGCCATTTCCATTTCAGAGAGGAATTCTAGTAATAGACGGGGAGGACCTGATGGACTCAGTTCATGCTCGCACACTGGAGGGTCGATGTCACATCGGGAACATGCAGATAGACTAGTAAGTTTTACATAATATTACTGTTATCACTGTAATTAATGGTTACAATTTCTAAAATATATCTCATTACCATAGAGGATGATGGGAATGTTACTTGTGTGAGGAGTTTGCATTGTTGTGGAATGTTGGATGGTAGCTGAATGTGGTAATTTTGAAGTGTTTTTTTATCTTTGTATACAGGAGGTATGCTCCAAATATAGGGGAAATTCTGCCAAAATTTTAGTAAAAACTTATAGGAATAGTCAATAAATTATAGTTCGCCTTTAATTCTTTTTATTTTTGCAGGGACAATCGATGGGTCGACCGGCTACACTCCCTGAGGTATTCTTACACACCCACACAAACAAGCATGATGGTCAAACGTTTGTCAATTCCCGGTCAAGGATTTTACATGTATGTCCACATTACTATATTATACAAATTTTAAAGATTAGTTATTATTAATCGTTACTTATTGTAAAACACTTGTCCTATGACAGGAACAAGTTGAAGATGCAATTCAGCAACGCTCACAGACTTCTGATCATGTTGATGCGAATCAGATCTATTATGAAGTGGCTGGTGGTAGAGACCAGCGAGGACGGGTATTTGGCTTAGGTTCTTTGGCCAAATCTTGTTACTCGCATTCCTCGGGTTCAAGTACTGCTGCATCTAATAGACGGTCATCCAGAGAAGTACTTGAACTTCAGAATACTGTAAGTGAGCTGAGATCGGAATTGCAACAGTCACAGACTCGATGGCAAGACTCAGAGGTTCGATTGCAACAATCTCTGGACTACATATCTGAGTTACGCAATGAGATGGCAAATTTATCTGACCTACGCACTGAGATGGCAAATTTGAAGGGTATGTTTGCCTCGTCATCGCATCAGTCTGATCGTACGCCGCCGCCGCCACCAGTTTAGTTCTCATTTTGTATTACACATACATGGATATTATGTTGTTAACTAATTACTAACTTTATAATTAGCACAATTATTAAATTCGAATATTATTGGATATTGAAATTTAGATATTATTATGATTTTTTTCATTATTTTGCAATTAGTTTTAACAGGTTATATTTACATAAAAATAAAATACAAAAAAATAATTTTCAAATTTTCTTTAAAATTACCGACGGAAAACAATTTTTCCGTCGGTAAAATTTCCTAAATTACCGACGGAATTACTATTTCCGTCGGTAAATTACCGACGGAAATTGTAATTCCGTCGGTAAAAATTACCGACGGAATTACAATTTCCGTCGGTAATTTACCGACGGAAATAGTAATTCCGTCGGTAATTTTTACCGACGGAAATTTTTCCGTCGGTAATTTTCCCTACGGATTTTGTGCCGACGGAATCATTTTCCGTCGGCATTCACATTTCCCGACGGAAATTACACATTTTCCGTCGGTAATTTCCGTCGGGAAATGTTGTTTTTCTTGTAGTGGTTCTTAATTATGAATCCGATAGTATCCGGATCTAAATTAGCTGGTTATGTATACTTAAAAAATTCAGATCAAATACCGAGTATTATAGATAAAAAAAAAATTGAGGATTAATGATAAATTAATTAGTTCTCAACCTCCACCCTAAGTCTCAGTTAAGCATCCATAATCAATTGATGTGGGTGCCAAATCTACTCTTCTTTACTCTTAAAGACAGTGAGTCTCTACCACCTAATTATAATAAAGGGTTTGATGATGTAAAACTTGTTTGATAGTGTGAAAAATGAAAGCAATTGAAGTTAAATTAATGACTGAAGAAAGTCAATAAAAATATATTTAATTAAAGGACATATAATTAATATAATTAAAATAAAAGCAAACATTTGAATACTTTTTAACCAGAACAAATTCACGTTTCATCACTTAGGATCTCATTACAGTAATTAGTCAATTTTCAATTCTTTTTAGAAAATGAAAAATTTTTTAGTAACTAAAACTCTTATGGTCTAGTGATTAATTTTTCCTTTTTTTTTTTAAAAAAAAAAAGAAATAGAACATTTTAAAGTTTGAAAAGTCATATATCATTCAGTTCGAACCGGATTGATGTATTATAAAAATTAAATTTTTTAATATTAATTTTTATTATTTATAATATTCGAATTCGAGAGTTTATTTAAAGAAAATGAGCTTGGAACTTTTTAAACCAACAAATGTTAGGTAATTATAAATGACTCTTTAATAACGTTGAGACGGGTATACCACACAAACCAAAATGACTTGAATTTCTTCTTTCTGGTCTTATGTGCATGGATTCAAAAACTCAAAACCCTAGGCAGTAGGCATTAAAAAAAAAAGTTAAAAAAAAATAAAAAAAATAATGATAATTTAATTATTTCTGTCCAAATGAAGACTTTATCATGGTTGTTCTTGAACTGTCACAAGTAATATACATAAATGCGGTTCACTGCAACAACACATATTCACTATTGTGTGTTGGGGTCCTAGTACTTGGACATCATGGCATATGCCTTATAACTTAAAACTTCATCAAAATTATTTTATTAATGTTTTCTGACCAATAAAAATGTCGTTTCTTATATAGTTGTTCTTGAACTGTCAACACGTTGCAAATGTCAAGGTTCCCTTCAACAATATTAACTTCCAATTGGGTCCTAGTACTTAGACATACAAGCATGACTACAAAGTTATTTATTTATTTATTTATTTCTATTTTCCCCATAATAATATTAATTAAATAATTAAGAAGCAATGGACCAATCAAGTCAAACAATTAACTAATTAGCCACATACATAGGAACTCAAACCATATGTGTTATACATTATACATTTTAGAAATACGTTATACTAGTATGCTCATTTTTTAAAAATAAAATATTTTTTTTTATTCCTTATGTTATTTATTGTCAGAAGCCGACAAATCAGAAATGGCGGTTGTAGGAGATTCTCACAAACCGACCTTTTTAAATCATGTAATGTAATCTCAAACATAAGAAAACTAATAATTATAATTATGAAAAAAATATACCCAAGTTGATCCTATTATCAGTGTCTTAAAAACCAAGTAGAATATTAAACTGGATTAATTAATCAAATCATGGTTCGACCAGTTCAGGGAAATCAATGAAAGTTTTGATATTACTAATTTTGATACACCTAACATGTTTACATGTTTAAACTACACCTTTGATCCCATAAAAGATCATTTCTTTAATTTTTTAATAGCTTGATTAATTTGAGAAATTATAATATATACAACACAAAATAAAAATAAAAAAACCAAACAATTTTCTTTAATTAAATAGAAAGGAGAAATTACGGAAATTAAGCTGACATTTTAAAAAATAAATTATGTTTTTAATTATACAAAAAGATAATTCTTAATAGGTGTAATTCAACACTGCATTTCTTTGTAATAAAAAAAAAATTATATAGTTTTTTCATTAAATTAATTCTTATTCAAGATTGGACAAATTATCAATTTCCCTTTGACTCGAACCGATTGATGGGTCTGATTTTCCAAAAACTGCTAATTATAAATAATTTGGTAAGACAGTTCAAGATTAGCTAAATAGTTTAGATTCTAAAACCGACTTTTCTTGGGATTAGAAGAATGACAGCCAACATACAGATCGTAAATCCTTAATCAAATGATTTGGCCATGCAATCTTCATTAATTATATTCTTGATTTGTATTATATATATATATATAGATAGATTACTATAAATATGCCAAGTTACATTAAAAATAATAATATTATTGTTATTTATAATTGATAATATAGGAAATTATAATTTTTGCTAATATAGTATAATGTTGTAATCCTATCCTAATTGGCAAAAGAATTTTACTTGACAGAAGAATTCTGAAGAAAAAAAACAAGTCTAGAGTTATAGTCTATATATATAGGACACTGATCGATATATATGACCAAATATTTTATGTTTAAAGGTATTATGTATGAATATTTTATTATTCTCGTAAATTAACTTAAGTGTCGGGGTCCAACTCTTGGTTTTTGTTTGTACTGTATATTCAAATTGTGTTCCGTTTCTTATTTGTGTTATAATTCAAATCGTATTTTTCATCCATTCGATTAAGTATAATGCATGTATTATTTGTGTTAATCAGGTTTTGCCATTTTAATTTTTACCAAATAACCAATTTGATGGCTAGCAAGTAGATATATAGTACTATTTAAGAAACTATGAGATTGAGAAGTGATTAAAAAATTGTACTACTTTGCAAGCTGTTAGGATCGATTAGACAAAATATTATTATAATTAAATTAATTATTAATATCTCAAAATGCCACATGTAATAAATTATTCTAGATTTGATATAGTTTAAACCCTGAAGGCATTTTGGTAATTCTAATTTACTTTCAAGGCTAACAAAGGACTGGCAAATTAGAATTCTCATATGAATTTATTAATTCTTGATCATTACAAATTACAGAATGTAACTATTTGTTTAACCATCAAATAAAAGGTGAGTGGATTATTATTTCATTATTTTATATAATTAAATTTTTGGAGATGAATGATAAGAATGGAATTATGATTAATTAAAAAAATTATTAGATTTTCAATTTCTCGAATTACATATGATTTTCCAATTTATTTCACGTTTTGCACGAAATATTATAAATTAATGTCAATTTTTATTTTTAACCATATTGTTGATGCATACATTCACAGATAGCGAGGCTTAAAAAACAGTTTTTACTTTATAGTAAAAATTATATTTTACATGCCATAAGCATTATCAATGAAATTTCATGAGAGATTACGTTGGTAAAATTAGCATTCTAGATTACATATATACTATCCATATGTTTTATACCGAACGAGTTAAGTCATTGATGCTTATTAACAATTATCATTTACTGTAACGATTATATTGTAGTAGTTTGGAACCGAATCTGAGCTCATGGAGATTTAAGTCAAATAGGATCGGTTATCACTCTTTATAGATATTTTATTAATTAAAAAAATTAAGATAGAGTGCCATATTAAAAATAATTGTTATGAAATTCTAATTAAGACTAACTCCCTACGTGAATGAAGTTATAATCCGGTTATGGGAAAAAAAACTATATTCTTACAAAACAACCTATTAATTATAACCCGATAGGGTATCCCAATCTAGTCTAGACTGTCTAGTTGTAAAAAAAATCAAAGAAAGCCGCAAGCAGCCATAGTTGATAACTCTGACAGCAGGAAATTATTAAAGATATCCAAAATAACACCCTAAAATGAAAAATTAACTTGGATCAAATGGCCTTTGCATGCACAACACGTAGACAATTTTTTTTTTTTTTAACATTTATTCACGGAAAATAAGGACATAGTTAAAGTACCTATAAAGCAGACACCAAATCCTTAACTTATTGAATTTTGCCAATTGGGATTCATACGAAGGATGCATATCTCGTATATGGGGGCAATTGTGTGATTCAAGGTATGATACTCCCGAGATTTGAAGGAAAAATCTCTAATTATATACTAAAATCTATTCTAATTTAACCCCAGATACTCTCTTTCATATTAGGAAATAAATTTAGTTAGATTTCATTTGATATTGCAATAAGATAGTGTTTGTGATATCAGTCAACCATTAGATTAGTATTTCCAAGTTTGAAATGTATAAGATCCATATAAATTTTCAAAAATGATGCTTGTAATTTTTTTTATATTACTCTCATAATATAAATACTCTTTTTAGATAATTAATCAGACTAATATTCGAATTTGAGACTTAATTTTAAATAATTTTTTAATATAAAAAAATAAGGATCAATTTGATAAGAAATTCCACACATATATATATATATATATTATTGTGTATAATTTTAGAATTCAAATTATTTGCTGAGCTTAGATATTCAAATTCGATGACCTCTCTTTTAACATCTTTCAATATAAAACTTAAAATCAAAATTACAATTTTTAAAATTGAACAAAATTATCAAATAAAATTCATTCCATGGCTGTTTTACTCCATTTTATCACTTATTTTTCAAATTTTTAATTGTTTGACCATAAATGGGAAGAAATCTACACATAAAAAAATAACTTACCCTTAATTCTATTGAAAAAAATAAAATTTAAAATGAATTGACTTAAAAAAAAAAATTGAATGTAATATAGGAAGAGAGGTAACGTGAACACGTGGATGGCAACCTTAGTTTTGATAGGGGGAAGACATACACATGTAAAAATACATATGTAAGAAGAAGAACAAAATTCCTTCATCATCATTAGCAGCAAACAATTTTTTTAAAAAAATAATAATAATTGCCTAAGCCTTATATTATTTATTAATGAAAATAGCAAAATAAATTAAAAATCTAAGTTCATGAACCAAAACCTTTTCCCCATCCCCTATAAATACCAAGCAAAACCTTCCCTTTCTTCCTCACTTCTCACTCCCACAAATCTCATACCCAAAACTGAAGAAAATATCAAGAAAATGCCTTCTGCTCCATCTTTAAATTTCATTTCAAAATGCACTATTTTTCCTGATCAGAAATCTTCCATGGAAGATCTCAAGCTTTCTGTTTCTGATCTTCCTATGTTGTCTTGTCATTACATTCAAAAAGGCTGTCTCTTTTGTCGTCCTCCTATTCCTATCGAGTCTCTTGTTTCTATTCTTAAACGTTCTCTTTCTAAAACGCTATCGTCCTTCCCTCCTCTTGCTGGCCGTTTAACAACTGACCCTAATGGCTATGTTTATATAACTTGTAATGATGCTGGTGTAGAGTTTATTCATGCCAGTGCTACTCATGTTTTTATTAAAGATATTCTTTCTCCTCTTCATGTTCCTGATTGTGTCAAGAGCTTCTTTGCTTTTGATCGGACGGTCAGCTACGACGGCCATTTGAAGCCAATCTTGGCTGTTCAGGTGACGGAGCTGGCTGACGGAGTTTTCATTGGTTGCGCTTTGAATCACTCCGTTACTGATGGCACTTCTTTTTGGAACTTCTTTAACTCTTTTGCTGAGATTTCTAGAGGAATCAAGAAAATTTCTCGCCAGCCGGATTTCAGTAGAGACTCTGTTTTGGTATCTCCGGTGGTTCTGCCGCTCCCCCACGGTGGCCCTAAGGTCACTTTTAATGAAAACGAGCCGTTCAGTGAGCGAATTTTTAGTTTTAGCAGAGAAGCAATCTTGAAGCTTAAAGCTAGAGCTAATAACGAGAAATGGATTGAGAATTCTTCTGCTGTTGAATTAATGGGTAAGCAAAGTAATGATACTTATATTAATAATGGGAAGAAGATGAATTCAATTCTCGATAGTTTACTCAAGAAAAATACGCCGGAGATTTCGTCGTTTCAGTCTTTGTGCGCATTACTGTGGAAGGCAGTGACGAAGGCGAGAAAATTGAATCCGAATAAAACGACGACATTTAGAATGGCGGTGAACTGCCGGATCCGGTTGAACCCGAAATTGGATCCTCTATATTTCGGTAACGCTATCCAAAGCATACCCACATACGCGTCAGCTAGTGACGTGTTGTCTAGGGATCTGCGATGGTGTGCTGAGCAATTGAATAAGAATGTGATGGCCCACAACGACACCACCGTACGCCGTTTTGTGGAGGATTGGGAAGGGAATCCACGGTGTTTCCCGCTGGGGAACTTCGACGGTGCATCAATGACCATGGGTAGCTCGCCTAGATTCCCAATGTATGATAATGATTTTGGGTGGGGCCGACCATTGGCCGTCAGGAGCGGCAACGCCAACAAGTTCGACGGCAAGATCTCCGCCTTCCCCGGAAGAGAAGGCGGCGGCAGCGTGGATCTGGAGGTGATTTTGGCTCCTGAAACAATGAAGGGGATTGAGTGTGATTATGAGTTCATGCAATATGTATCTCATTGAAAAAGTATTTAGATTTAACGGTGGTGATCCCGAGATGATGACGTTTGAATTTCAGTTGGGATTTTTTATGTTGGGGCTTGGTGGGGCCGGAGGGTGTGAATTTGAAGGGAGGAGATGACATGAGAAGAAGATATGAGGATAAGGTGGGGATGCTTTTGTAATTTTGTGACATAATTTTCTATCAAATTATTTTAGTGTTAAAATTTTGTTTGTGTTTTATATGAAAATTTCCTAAATTAACAAGTACCGAGGAAGTAATAGTGCAATTACTCAATTACTACTTTAAGTTATAAATATGTTTCATATATTATTACATGAAGTGTCTTTGAAATTAATAGGTCATCTTTTTCTTTTTTTCTTTTTTTCTTTTTATGGATGGGACATAATATCTAATTATAATTATAAATAATAATTTTTTTATTTCATTTTAAATGATACTTTAATTCGGAAATTAAAGAAAATGTTGAAAAACTTTAATTTTATGAAAAAATATTAATAATTGACTAATTTATCATTTTTTTAATTTTAAATATATTATTTAATTTTTATACGATCAAAATTAAATTTATCATTCTATTAAATGTAGTTGTAGATAATAAATGTAGATAAATATCTCAAATTATTAAAATGATATTTAAAATGGGGCAAAATAAAATAGTAAAAATAACTATTTAAAATGAAATGGATGAAGTATAAAATAATCAAATTTGAGGCTATAAGAGTTGTTTTTTTTTTCTTTGTTAAAAACGAAATATAATGTGTAATTATAAATATAAATATTATTAAAAAAATTAAAATCTAAAATTTACTGTTAATTAAGTATTAACCGTTATTAAAGGATTGCGATTAAATTTCAACGTGTTTTATATGCCAATTAATTGTTAACTCCCTAACCGGCCATTGATTTAATTTTGCACACGAGTGTCAAATTTTGACCAAGAAAAATTCAATTTAATTTAATTATTTTTGGGTATAAATTTTAACCGTCCATTGGAACCATGCATCTCCACTTTTCCATATGAATCTAGTGGCAGGGAAATAATACTGTATTAAATAAATCCAACTTGTACTGTTGTACATGTATGATATTAAATGTATTATTAAAGTAATAAAATAAGAGGCAACCAACACAATTTTGACACGTACGAAATGATGGCGTACTGAAAGGGACTTGAGCAACATAATAAAGATTATGGATACAATGCACATCTTTTACTTACCTCTCAAAACTCTCACTTGTAAATCTGCCATTGGGAACTTATTATATATTTTTATATCCAAACTTATCCACTCCTATTACATCACTCCATTTTTATTTTTATTTTTATTTTTTATATTTTAGCCAAAATAAATCAACTTTAATAATAATAATAATAATAATAATACTTTCTTTATTAATTAATCGCCTTATTAAAAGCGATTATTTTGGAAGAGTCCAACTTAACATTTCTTTGTTATTTTATTCGCATTTTTTAGGTATTGCGAGAGAAATTATCATGCTAAAACTTCATTAGTGCTGAGAGCTAATTGGCAAAAATAGGCTAAGGATCAAATAATCACATTAAATATATTTTCATAGTCAAATAAGGTTTTCATAATTCAATTGGACCAATTTTACTTTTAAAAAAAAATAAAATTAGGTTAAATAGCCTAATTTAGTAGTTCATTCAGCCCAAATTTTATTTCAATTTACGTCTATAAGGCTTTAATTTTGATTTTTTTAAAGCTTTAATTGTCCTAATCTTGATTTTTAAAAATTAAAATCAATCCAATTGAATCATTAGGGATTTAATTGACTACTACGAAAAAATTAAGGTTTTCATAAGTTAAGTTTTAAAATCCTAGTAATTAGAATTTTCCTGTTTTCTTTGAAATTTGCCAATGAATTTCCCCCCTAATCACATGGAATTATATTCTTTATACTCTTATGTAATAATAATAGAAAAAATATATTATTTGATTCATGAATGGAGTCATGCATATAATAGAAACAATTTCATAATTATTATATGGTGTTCTAGCACTAAAAAATGATATATGAATGGGCCTGATGGACCTAGGCCCATTATTTAGTTTGCTTTCTCTGCGACTGAAGTATTTGCATCCTAATGCTGTAATGCCATGTGAATGGTTATGGATCTGCTGCATTGAGATCTTAACCCTAATTTTAAATCTTAACAGACTCTTAAAAGTTCAATTAATGGAAGATAAGTTTTAAATTTAGGAACTTTTGAAGCATAAGCAACAGCCCAAGCTGGAGATTTCATTCTACAGTTCTGCCTTCTCTATGCAGCTCCCTGTACCCACTGTGCAGGTAATTTCTCTCAAGTCCAATTAGTATTGCTTACAAATCTTAATACACACTTTTTCTGTTATTCTTGTTAGTTTAGAGAATTGTTGTTTAAGCATAGATAGTAACTGGGTATTTATCAAATCTTAAACTTTTGCTTGGTATTATTCAAAGTTATGCTTTAATAAATGTTGGGTTTTGATCTTTTCAGGTTATTGAGATTGATAAAGTTGGAAGGTAGTAGTTAAGGTTCCTCTTTGGTTTTGATTTTAAGTTTTAACTTGATTACAGTTAGGAGCTAAAAATGGGTAAGTAGATTGCTGTATCAGTTTTGGTGTTGAGGCTTTTGTTTGTTCCTATGAAAAAGGAATGAGCTTTTGGTAATTTAGAATTTGATTTACACTTGGAGGCTCAAATTCTGAGTAAAATTGGAGGATTTTGCAGTGGTGCACACTTTCAGGCTCTGCCATTAAGTTTAAATTCGAAGACATATGTTAAGGAACACTGACTTTATTAGTCCATACTAACTAGGACTGCAATCCTTATAAATATATTCAAATACTAATATTTCTTGATCATTATCCTAAACCTTAAACCCTAATTGGCAATGCGACTTTGACAAGAAAATGAGGAGAGCCTACTTTTTGAAGAACCCAATTGCTTTTGTAGGTGCTGTGGTTTGTGTTTGTTGCCTTCTTGTTATGATGATCTCAGTTCTTAGACTTCCTGAGGTGTCACTAGGAAATAAGGTAATGGAACCTTACCGGGCAGTGAAAAGCAGGAAAGTGTTCAACGATGAAGGGATAGGAAAGTTTGGTGAAATGATGCTCGAAATGTTGCCAGAAGACCTTGCTTTTACGGTCTTTGTCCCTTCAGAGAAAGCGTTTGAGCGTGATTTAAGGTTACAGGTGAATCAGAGTTTGGTAGAAGCGAGGAGGAATGATACATATGCAATCCTATCTCGAATACTGGGTTTCTCTGCAATTCCTCGAAGTCTTTCTTCAGCTACTGTATCCTCAAATAAGGAGGTATCATATGATTCGTTATCCGGGTTCATACTATATATATACAAGGATGCAGAAGGAATGCTGATAGTAAATCAAATTCGATCGGAAAGAGTAGATATTAGGAAAAGGGAGATTGTTGTACACACCGTGGATGGTGTAATTATGGATGCTGAGTTTGAACTCTCAGTACGGCCTGATTAAATGAGGAAGGCTGATAGAAATTAATGCATTATACTTGCAACAAGCTTGAGGTGTTTGTTTTGTTCAACAATTTGTTGTTAACATGTATTGTCAAGAGAGTGTACAATACAAAGTTTTATTTAACTAATGCAAAGTTTTATTTAAATACTCGTTTATTATTTACAATTAGATCGTGATTATTGAATTGATGCATTGCATTTTAGGTTCTGCAAGTTGGCATATAATCCTACTCTAAATTTCGAAGAATAATTCATTCAATATAAATTCATGCTACTTCATTGATCTCTGGGTTTAGTAATTTAGAATCTCATCTGAAACCAGAATACAAGAAATTCTGATGGCGAAGCAGGAGCATGCATTTCCCTCAAGTTAGCAAAATTCAAGTATTCTTGAGAACATTGTAATAAATCCAAGTAAACACAAAAATTCCCATCCAATCCCCTTTCTTAGTGTCTCGCAGAAAGATTATCCAAGGTTGGGGATACTTGAGAGAAAACAGCCACCGTAATCCGATCTATAGATGAAACACATCAACATAGGAAATCCAGTTCACTAAAGTCCCATGTCTAGCTACCAGCAGCAGCAGAAACAACAACCGGCTTCGAGTCCTCGGCTTTCTCATGTTCTTTGTTGAGCATCTGAAATAAGTACAACATATATATCAGTGTCTATACATGGAGTAACAATCCGGCTAAAAAGAGTTCCCTTAAGAAGAGTAACAAAGGCTAATAGAATTTTGATAAACAGCTTTCAAGATTATATTAAAAATATCCCCACCTTGTTGTTGATCAAGTTGTGGAGAGCAATAACACTACGGATGAGGGAAGAGAGATAGATAACCAGCATCATATCATTTGTTTTCACTGCAAACATTGGAAACACATAAACAATCAAAATCACAAAGCTGCACAAGTAAATAAAGGCAGCAGCTTTTTGCCATCTTTTTTATTTGTATTCTTTACCTCCAAAAGACTTGATCAATTCTGCTACATTTAGGTTTGGCAGTAGATTGAAGACGTCCTAAAAATTGTAAAGTGAGAAAATCAGTCTTTAATAAAGGCGTTGATATAGACACAATATGAAAGTGACAAGAACTTAATGCTTGAAATAGGCTAAATGGCCCAGAAAACAGGCCATATAGCTCATCGTGAATTTGAAACCCACTACATGGGATATTAGCATTTCTCTGCACTATCAACTTGCACTTCATAAAGCATCATTGCATTCAGTGAACCATGCATGGTCTTGCGACCATATTTCAAAAAACAAGACATTGATTGGATGGGCTATACGGATCTCAGCGATATGAAATTCACATCTGGGTGCATGATCAGTGGCTTTAGAGAACTTGGCAATCTAGGAGATAAGGTCAAAGAATATTCCCAAAATTTGCTCGACTTCGAAGAGTGTAAAATCTCAATATAAGCAACAATCCTATCCCAAACACCATTTGTTTGATGGGTGGATGCAGGATGCAGAAACATGGAGAGCCAAAGTCTATATATGGGAAACAATGGCCCCTCTCACCCTTGCTATATCCACCACTGATTTGTTTAGCTCTTGAACAAGGCCAATCAAGCCATTGTCCATATTGAACTGCAAACAGAGTAAATTATATTGCATCGACAACCAAATTAACTTTAAGCATAAATGCCCAGGAAACTATGCCACGACTTGAAAATATTGACCATAGCTCTGGTGGGACACCTAAACTTTGCTTCCTTCTTTCCTTATTGTTTCCCCCTCCTAGGTAGAGATTGAACTGATATCTTCATGCATAGTATATACATTACATGTACCAAACAGGAACAAAAAGAGCAGGCTATTGAAAAGGAGTTTGGAACAATTGTAAATAACCTGTAAATGGTACAAAATCTCATGATTTAATGGGAGCTTTCCATCAATGACAAGGTCAAGATAACTGCGTATTTCTCGAAGCCGAGCATCCAACCCTTTCAATGCAGTAAGTTTTCCAGAGACCTACACAGATAAATCTAAAAACTCAGCAAGTTTTCCAGTGCTCGATACTGATTGAAAGTACAGTAAAAACCCTCTAAAGGAAAAGCTTAAATTGATAGATGAGCAGATAAAAATGAGAACATCCAGAAGCAAGACCTCTGTTGCAAGTGTGCTAATAGTGGTGTCCTTCACATCCCGTAGCAAGTGTTCCACACCTGTTAAAAGTGTGAATAAAAGACAAGCAAACCAAACTAAGGTTATTAGGTTGTCCAGTAGAATAGAGCGACTTTTACTATGTAAAAAACCTAATTGAATAAACTCTAATTTAGAAACATGGAAATGCTGAATTTCAAACCTCTTACCAATTTCCTCGACTTCGTGTGCAGCAATTTCTGATAGTACATGCACGAACACCTTCTGGCTTTTCTGGGTGGCATTCTGTGACCATAAACAATTATCAATGAACATTCAAACATTTATAGAGGCAGCATTTTAGGTAAAGATTAGCTAAAATGCCCTTCAACTGCCCCATAATCAGCATATAAGCAATTCAATTAACACAAAGATCAATTGAAAATCCTGCTTTGATTTGAAAATTAATTCCCTTACCTCTTTAACCTCCTCAACAGCACAGTAAGCTTTAGTGGGTATTCCCAGCTCAACTGGTTGGACATCAATTATGACCAGGACAGGGTTCAGAACATAACTGCAATAGCAAATAAGACTCATTAGTAAAAGAGTAAAAAACTACAAAGACAAACATGATCGAGAGAAGGTAAAATTTATTTGTCCAAGAGACAGATATCTCCAAGTCAGACATATAGAGCCCCATCAGGAAGTTGGTCTTACTCGTTGAACAGTCCATGAATATCCAGGTCATTTTCCCTCAGTTTTGGACCTGTGCTGTACCAACCCACAACATGCTCCTTCGCTGAAAAGGTCATTTTGTTAGCATCAAAATCTCCAGAGAAAGAAATCAAGTAGACGGATGAAAAACCTGAGCTATACCGTTAATTCTTTTGAACATGGAAAACATTGATTCATGATAATTGTGGTCAAAAAACCAGATGCTAGGGTCCTTGTCATCTTCTTCAAATGGCACTGAGAAATTACAATTCAAATATTCAACAAGGTTTCAATAAAGAAGGGCTGCTACACAGTAACCATGAGCTACACCATGCAAAAATGCTCATGTGGCATTTTTGGAATTTGAAAACAACACACGTTTCAGAAAATTAGAGCATCCAGTGTATACACTTACGGAACCTAGGGACAGCACAAAACAAATCCTAGTTTGAAATGCATGACCATATAAGTGAGATTGCAAATACACCAACTTGCGCCAGTGACACAGTTCAATATTATAAAGAATAGTATAAATATAAATGCTAATGCATAACAAAACTAATAGCCATACATGATGCATAAGTACCCAATGCCAGATCCACTATACTTCACTCTATGCCTTTTTTCTTTTATCTTTTACATTCCTTGCCAAGGCAGCTTCAAATGGTTTTCTACAGATACTTCAATTTTCTCACATATACATCAAACGTCTACTCCTTGCGATAGGTACATGTCAAGCACTTCGAAACCCTTTATATGGATGTAAAACCTAATACCGAAAATTAGAACTGACAACATGTCCTTAACCAGAGATTGAACATTATTTATTTGGTTGCCAAATGGTGCAATGGAAAATGAAAGAACACTAACTTCTCCTGCTTTCCCACCAAATTGATCTTTCAAAGGAAATCGAGAATTCAGATTTCCTTATTTTTAATGATTTCCCATCTCCATTTAGTAACAAAAAAGAAATCAAATCTCTTTCTTTTCCTTACCGCACAATTCCCTCAAAACAAACAAGTTAGTAAAATCATGAAGCTGCAGGGTCAAAACCAGGCCTAAACTCACAAACCCGCCGCCCACAATCTTATCCAGATTTGAAAAATATCTGCAAACCTATGATAAATGAACACTAAAGCCAATACCTTTCTTCATTGATAGTGATCAATAACTATAACTTAGAACGACCCGGTGCAATAATTTCAACCGCAAAGATATAAAACCAAAAATAAATAACAATTGAGAGTTAAAAGCAAAGGAGATCTAAAAATTGAACAGAGGTGAAAAAGAAAAGAACCTGCATAGCTATTAGTGACATCAACAGTGCCTCTAGAAGACGAACCAAGCAAAACCCCAACAACGCGTTTGCGACTATCCTTAGCGACTCTGGTGTAGTTATCGACAATGCTAAGGAGCACAAGTGGATGCACTATCACCTTCTCTATAGGTCTCGCCGATACTTGCTGACTCTTTATCACATCCATTTCTACCTCTCGCTCGATGATCACTCAACTTTTCAGTTTCCAGTTCTCTACCTTTCAATATCTGCTCCTAAATTTGATGTGGGAGTCCAATTCTGGCATCTGGGTTTTGAATTTTGTTGCTTCTTCCCCAGCTCGCCCTTCTTTTTATATATATGTTTCTTTCTTCTTTTATGAAAAAGAACAAAATTGCTTTCGCTTTTGATCTTTGATTGCTTATTCGTCTATGATTTTTTGGGAAATATGGGCCGAAAAAAGCCCAAATTTCTAATTTATTTTATAGAACAGAAAGCCATAATTGACTATTGATATTGGATCGAATGATGGGCTCTAAACTCGGGTCCAACAAACCACCATGATGGGCTATTGAATAATAAGAGCTTTTCCATTTTTATAATAAAAATAACAAATTGGAAAATTTTCATCATTATAATAGAAGGATTATACATAAATTGAAAACTCATTGAACTGGGTACGATCTGAAATCGAAAAGAACAGAAGATGAGAATTTGAAAAAAATTCCCCATTCAATATTTTCATATTGCATGATGGACATGTGTTGATCATTCAAGCAATTAAGTGACCATGTAATTTCCATTTGATATTCACATGTTTCATGTTTAATGTATACGAAATTGTCCAAAGCAGAGTTGTTTGAATTTGAAGTTGGAGTGTCTATCTATAGAAAGTTTATTTAATCAAAGCAAAGTTGTAGAAAATGTTCCAGATTTTTCATTTTCCATGTAACCAGAATTAAACTTCAATGCTCTAAGTATCCTTTTTCAACATCCTCAGCAAGAACTCGTATTGGGAGATGGCTTTGTATGGATTGGAGCAGATGTTTTGCTTGCAGAATGATTTCTCTCTGCATATTGTTATTCTCAAATATGAATTGAACTCCCAGTAGAGTTCCCCATGTGCACAACACTTCATCATCAACAAATTCAATAGTTATTAGATTAGTTTATAATTATCCAATCGATGCATTCAATTTGAAGTTGCATTTAAGGCTATACTGCGAGTTAGAAGATAACCCTACATTAAATTTCAATGATTATATCATTCAATATACATTCATGCTGCTTCATTGATTTCTGGGTTCAGTAATTTAGAATCTCATCTGAAATCAAAATACGAAAAATTCTGATGGCAAAGATGAAGATGCCATTCCTTCAAGTTGGCTAATTTCAAGTATTCTTAAGGACATTCTAATAAATCCAAAGAAACACAAATTGGTGGATTGCTTTCAGTTAAAATTCCTATCCATCTCCCTTTCTTGTCTCTTAAAGAAAACACAAGATCAGCCAAGGTTGGGGGTACTTGAGTGGAAACAGCCACTGCGATCTGATCTGTAGATGGAACACATCAACAAAGGAACTTCAGTTTACTAAAATCCCCATGTCTAGCTACCAGCAGCAGCAGAAACCACAACCGGCTTCGAGTCCTCGGCTTTCTCATGTTCTTTGTTGAGCAACTGAAATAAGTACAACATATATATCAGTGTCTCTACAAGGAGTAACACACATGAACATGCTTCTACCAAAAACTGCTTAGGTGGTAAAGAAGGGGCAAAAAGAGTGGACATAAGAAGATGCTTTTGAAGCTTAATAGAATTTTGATAAACAACTTTCGAGATTATATTAAAAATATCCTCACCTTGTTGTTGATCAAATTGTGGAGAGCAATTACACTACGGATGAGGGAAGAGAGATAGATAACCAGCATCATATCATTTGTTTTCACTGCAAACATTGGGAATACATAAACAATTAAAATCACAAAGCAGCATAAGTAAATAAAGGCAGCAGCATTTTTCAATTTTTTTGTTTGTATTTCTTCACCTGCAAAAGACTTGATCAATTCTGCCACATTTAGATTTGGAAGTAGATTGAAGATATCCTACAAAATGTAAAGTGAGAAAATCAGTCTTTAATAAAGGCAATGATATAGGCACAATATGAAACTGTCAAGAACTGAGGAGAAAAGATGCTTGAAATGGGCTAAATGATCCAGAAAAATAGGCTATAGCTCATCATGAATTTGAAACCCACTACATCGAAAATCAGCATTTTCTGCACTATCAACTTGCACTTCATAAAGCATCATGCATCAGAACAATGAACCATGCGTCTTGTAACCAAATGTCAAAAAACAAGAAATGCACTGGATGGCCTAGCTGTATCTCATCAATATGAAATTCAAATCTAGCTCCATGATCGACCACTTTAGTGAACTTGGCAATCTAGGAACTAAGGTCAAAGAATATTCCCAAAATTTGCTCAACTTCCATGAGTGTAAGATCTCAATATAAGCAACAAAGTCATCCAACAAATACCATTTGTTAGAGGGGTGGATGCAGGATGCAGAAATGAGGGGAACCAAAATCTAAATATAGGAAATGAAGGTCCCTCTCCTTGCTCCGAGCCCACCACCAATTTGTTTAGCTCTGGTACAAGGCCACTTAAGCAATTGTCCATATTCAATTGCAAATAGAGTAAATTAGAGAGCATGGACAAACAAATTAACTTGAGCATAGATGCCAAGGAAACTATGCCGCGACATGAAAATATTGACCACAACTCTGGTGGGTCACCTAAACTTTGTTTCTTTCTTATTGTTTCAACCTCTCCTTCCAGGTAGAGATTGAACTGACGTCTTCATGCTTAGTATATAGATTACGTGTATGCAAACAGACAAACAAAAAAGAGCAGCCTACAGAAAAGGAAAATTTGGAACTATAGTACATAACCTGTAAATGGTACAAAATCTCATGATTTAGTGGGAGCTTTCCTTCAATGACAAGGTCAAGATAACTGCGTATTTCTCGAAGTCGAGCATCCAACCCTTTCAATGCAGTAAGTTTTCCAGAGACCTGCACAGATAAAACTAATCCTCAGCATGTTTTCCAGTCCTCAATACTGATTGAAAGTACAGTTAAAAAACTCCTAAAACAAAAGCTTAAAGTGAGAGACAAGGAGATAAAACTGAGAAAATCCAGAAGCAAGACCTCTGTTGCGAGTGTGCTAATAGTGGTGTCTTTCACATCCCGTAGCAAGTGTTCCACACCTGTTAAAATGGTGCAAGGAAGACAAACAAACCAAACAAAGGTTATTTGGTTCAAGACTACTAGAAAGTGACTTTTGCATGTAAAAAGGCCATTTGAATCAACTCTGATTTACAAACATGGAAATGCTGAATTTCTAACCGCTTACCAATTTCCTCAACTTCATGAGCAGCAATTTCTGATGGTACGTGCACAAACACCTTCTGGCTTTTCTGGGTGGCATTCTGTGACCATACACAATTATCAATGAACATTCAAACATATATATTGAGGAAAGATTAGCTATGACACCCTTCAACTGCCCCATAATCAACATAAAAGCAATTCAATTAACACAAAGATCAATTGAAAATCTTGCTTTGATTTGAAAATTAATTTCCTTACCTCTTTAACCTCCTCAACAGCAAAGTAAGCTTTAGTGGGTATTCCCAGCTCAACTGGTTGGACATCAATTATGACCAGGACAGGGTTCGGAACATAACTGCAATAGCAAATAAGACTCATTAGTAAAAGAGAAAAAAACTACAAAGACAAAACTGATCAAACAAAGGTGAAATTTATTTTTCCAAGAGACAGATATCTCCAAGTCAGACGTATAGATCCCCATCACAAAACAGAACAAAGAACTCTAAAAAGTCATAGGCGTTGGCCTTACTCATTGAACAGTCCATGAATATCCAGGTCATTTTCCCTCAGTTTTGGACCTGTGCTGTACCAACCCACAACATGCTCCTTTGCTGAAAATGTCACTTTGTTAGTATCAAAATCTATAGAGAAATAATACAAGTACAAACACAAAAATCCGGAACTGTACCGTTTATTCTTTTGAACATGGAAAACATGGATTCGTGATAATTGTGATCAAGAAACCATATGCTAGGGTCCTTGTCATCTTCTTCAAATGGCACTGAGAAATTACAATTCAAATATTCAATGAGCTTTCAAGTACAGAACATCTACCACACAGTAACAAAGAGAAACACCATGCAATAATTGTCATGCAGCATTCTTGAAATTTGATGACAATACAGGTATCAAAAACTCAGAGCATACAAAATATACAATTACAGAACCTAGGGATGGCACAAAACACATCCTAGTTTGAAATGTGTGACCATGAAGGTGAGTCCCTATCGCCATATTGCACATACACCAAATTTCCCCCGTGACACAGTTCAATATCAATAGGCATAGTATAAATAGAAAGGCTAATGCATAATAAAAACAATAGCCATCCATGGTGCGTGAGTACCCAAGGCCAGATCCACTATACTTCACTCTATGCCTTTTTTTCTTTTATCTTTTACATTCCTTCCAAAGGCAGCTTCAAATGGTTTTCTACTTCCACCTACACCCACTTCAAAGAGATGCTTCAATTTTAATACACTACATCAACTGTCTACTCCCTGCCACGTGCAGACAAAACAAGAGTCCCTTACACAATCCAAGTTATATGGATGTAAAACCTAATAACCAAAATGAGAATCGAAAGCATGTCCATAAGCAGATATTGAGACATTATTTGTTTGGTTATTAGTGCAAGGGAAAATAAATGAGCTCTTAACTTCTACTTCTTTACCACCAAATTGATGTTTGAAAGGAAATCGGAAATTCAGAATTCCCTTATTTTTTAAGGGTTATTAACGATTTCCCATCTCCATTTAGTAACCAAACAAGAAAAACGAAAAGAAACAAAATTTCTTTCTTTTCCTTTCCACCCAATTCCCTCGAAACAAAAAAGTTGTTAACAAAATCACAGCTCTAGGAACAAAACCGGGTCTAAACACACAAACCCGCTCCCCACAATCTTATCCAGGTCGGAAAAGAATCTGCAAACCTAAGATAAATGGACACTAAAGCCAATACCTTTCTTCCTCGATAGTGATCTATTAACTACAGGTATAACCCAGTGCAAGAATTTCAATGACAAAGATATTAAACGAAAAATAAATAACAATTGAGAGTTAAAAGAAAAGGAGATCTAAAAATTTAACAGAGGGGAAAAAGCAACGAACCTGCATAGCTGTTGGTGACGTCAACAGTGCCTCTAGAAGAAGAACCAAGCAAAACACCAACAACACGTTTGCGAGTATCCTTAGCTACTCTGGTGTAGTTATCCACAATGCTAAGGAGCACAAGTGGATGCACTATCACCTTCTCTATCGGTCTCGACGATACTTGCTGACTCTTTATCACATCCATTTCTATCTCTCGCTCGGTGATTACTCAATTTTTCAGTTTCCAATTCTCTACCTTTCAGTGTCTGCTTCTAAATTTGATGTGGGATTCCAATTCTTGCTTCTGGGTTTTGATTTTTGTTGCTTCTTCCCCAGGAAAACTTGCACCTCTTTATATATATATATATATATATATATATATATATATATATATATATTTAAAAAAAAAAAAACAAAAATTGCTTCGGCCTTCGATCTTTTGAATGCATGAATTTTTGGGGACTACTTGGGCCAAAGAGCCCAAATTTCTCTTTCTTGATAGAACAGAAAACCCAAATTTGAATAGCCCTAATTGACCATTGATATTGGATTGATTGATGGGCTCTTCAGTCGGGCCCAATTTCTTAATATTTGATACATCAAAACCCGATTACGGATTATTGAAAAGAAGTGTTTGTTTAGTACGTCAGGACGTATTCTTCGTTTTTTTTTTTATTTTTTATTTTTTATTTTGAGAATGGTAAGAGTATTTCATTAAGGAATTAAAGGAAAATACAAAGCAATAGAAGGGGGAATATTCTTCCAAAAATGGAGGCTAGCATTTAAAATTTGAAACTTTAGCCAAGGCATGAGCTATCTCATTTCACTTGTCTCGTAATTCATACAAGAGAAACATTTGTTCTTTGCCTCGTAAAGAGTATGCAGTCTTCAATTAAGTTTCATAAGCAGAAACATCAGCAGCATTATAATTAAGTTTCATAAGAACAATTAATACTATTATTTTCTTATTAATGGTCCATATTTAATTTGCTATGTCCACCTTAACATATTATCTTTCACCAAATAATACTAACTTATTTTTGCATTAAAAAGAAATAACAAAATTGGAAAATTTTCATAATAATAATTAGAGAGGATTAAATTGGAAATCAACCTAGTTTTCATGGTTAAAGAGTATTGGAAGATAATAAAATATCTTAAGGGCTAGTTTGGCAAAACTTATGAAAACAGATTTTTCAATTGATAAAAATTGTATTCAAAAAAACTGTATGTCGAAAAATATGTAACTGTTTAGTAAATAAAATTCAAAATAACTTATAAAATCAAAAACAGTGTCAACTGTTTGGTAAATGATATGATTAAAAATATCTTTTTAGAATAAAAAAATAAAAAATGATAATTTTGAGTGGTAGGATAAGAGAAAAAACAAAAAAAAAAGATTATATTAGATATAATTGTTATTATGAAATAAGATAAGGGATATTTTTATTTAAAAAAATATTAAATCTGCTGCCTTTAAAAACTGAAAATCAGTTTTTCTGAAAAGTTTTAATTTCTAACTTTTTGCAATAGAAGGTTTTTTCACTTTTTAAAAAATTGATTTTTCTAAAATTAGTATTTTCCAAACACTTATTTTTGTCTCATAATCAATTTTTTATCCTATAATCAGCTTTTTATCATTTGAAAAGTTATGCCAAATGGGGCTAATTTTTTTTTGTAGGTAAGAAATCACAATAGAATTGTAATGTGATAAGGAAGAAAGTTTCAAAGACTTTGTTCGTTTACTCCCAAAACCTAACACATGCTACCTGCACCACAACTTTTCACTTTCAGCCACCATTTTTGAACTTTTCTGCACTCTTCACATTATTAAAAAATAAAAAATTAAGAAATAAAAAAAAAATATATATATATATATATATATAAAGCGAGCAACCGATAGGCAAATATTTGATACGTGCATACACATATATTAATTAAATGCTTCAAGGAATTAAACATGTTTACATATACATATATATCTACACCAAATTAAAGACTTGGCCATTCTCCTATATAATTACAGCATTATTAATTTATTGTTAGGCACATGCATTAGATTGTTTTCCACAAAGGCTAATTTGAGATGAAAAGAATATAAAATAGAATTGTTATTTCTAGAATTGTGAGATCTAGGGTTTGAACCGAGAAAGACCAGGTTTTATAAAAAAAAAAAAAAAAACACACTTCTTAGTTTGGAAAAATGTTGTCCATTCTATATATATCATTCTTTTAATATGACAACATATTAATCTTATAAGTTAATAAATAATAAATACATGAACTTGATATTGGTAAGAATTTTTCTTATAACTTTGATAATATTATTATAATAAAATGGAAAAACGATATTACAAATAAGAGTCCAATTTACTTGTGAAGTATATATTTATGGTATATATTTATAATAGTAAAAGCAAATATAAACCATTTGTTAACAGTAAAATAATAGTAAATGTGAACTAATTCGATGATAACAATAAATATAGATAAATATGAAACAATTCAGTAATAATATAAATAAATGTGAGCCAATTTACTATCAACATGAGTATTTTTGAATCAAAATATAATTTAAATATAAAATTCGTACTATTCTTTGGCATAAAAATTCAATCTTTTAGCTTATTATCGTAGGTCCGACTGGCTTGAACTCAAAGTTTTATTATCATTTAAATATTAATTGACACGTTCGAACAGAATCATTGTCTTTCTTGACTAAGGACTGTGAAGTGAACAGTATTAGTACATAGATCTCAAAGATGGAAGCAGACCCTAGGCATGTACATTTACAAACACATATTTTTTAATTATTAAGCATTAATTTCAAGAAGACATTTCTCATGAGAGGAAGTGAGTTCCAATTTCCAAGCAATATTCAAAAATTAATTAGAAAAGCAAAATCCAACAGAGTAAACACAGATCTCATGCAAAACAATGTCTTTATGAGCATGCAGAGGAGAATGTTTAAGCATTTTTTAGATAACAAAAAATTAAAATAGCCACCATTTTTGAACTTGCAATTAATATTAATACTTCATTACTATTTTTTTTTTCCTAACCAGCTAACCCTAAAAATATTCATTCTTCGAATCATTACACGAACACCAATTTCTCTTATGGATTCGAAGATGAATTTACAAGAAGCTTAATCGTAGATCCAAAGGTGGATGATCCATTTCTGTACCAAATGTGTAAGAAAAAGATGTGTTTTCTTTGCATTCATTTGCTTGAAATCTAAGCTTCTCTGATTCTCCTTCATTGAACGAATTTAATGGAAATAGTTGAAGTGTTTCAATCACTCTTTCTGGCTCACTTACCTGATTTATCTCAGTAAAATCTGCACAAATAGATTCTAAAAGAGTTTAGAAAAATATAATAATTACCAATCTTCTATTTTGTCTCTCAAAAAAAAAGAAAAAATCTTCTATTTTGTGTCACTTTGTGAAAAACAAAATTAAAAGAAATCAAATCTCAAAAAAATTAAGTTTCCATCAAAAAAACATATAAAGTTGAAATACATGTCAATTTATAATCAGATTAATTTATGATAATTTTAGACTGATTTATAATCAGTTTAAATATATATTTATTTACGGATAATAAAACAACGATTTTATTCAAAAAAAAAAAAAAACAACGATTAAATCCTTATGAAAAATTTGAAAGATAACATAAAAACGAAAGGAAAAAACTTGCCTGGATCAAGTGAACCAACTAATAAAAAATTAACATATATATATATATATATATATATTCACGCATGACCATTCTTGATTAGCTTGGTTGACACCAACATGGTTCGGACAAGAAAAAACCCGAAAAATAAATAAATAAATGCTTGTGTTGAAGGATAAGAACTTACATCTAGCAGAAGAAGAAAGATGATCATGGCGACGAATAACATCCTTCTCATCAATGGAAACTCTCCTTCGTTTCTGTCTTTCTCGAGCTTTATGGTTCTGAAACCAATAAAACACATTCTTGCTTTCTATCTTGCCATAAAAACTGAGTTGACTCGAGATCTTTTGGATCTGATCAGTGCTTGGAGTTCTAAGTCCAGACCTGAACAACTCGGTCAGAACTTTTACTTGTTCAGAAGTTGGATTCCAACGGCCACACTTTGTTCCACCGCCGCCACCACCACCGCAGCCGCCACGAACATTTCCTGCTTTTGTAAAACAAAAGCCTGACATTCTATCTTCCATTTGATCACTAAATCTCTCAGCTTTGATGTGTAATAGAAGTCTCTGAAACTTACTTTCTGATGAGCTTCTGAACTCAAAAGACAAGACTCGTGTGCATATATAAAAGAATAAATTGCCTAATAAATTATTTCTTTTTTTTAAAGAAGGGAATTAATATTATATTGGTATTGCACTTATCTTTTGTTTTATTGAATTGGTGATCTAAGTGTTACAGAATCAGGACTTTGTTTATTACAATCTGCTTTGATTTTAGGGTTTTATGAAGTGATTAAATATTAATTTTGTAAGGATTTGATCGTGCCCGGATTTTTGTGCGAGGTGAGAGAAGAGACATGCGTAAAAGCTGCCACCGTTCAACGTTTAGGTCGACGAGCAGACAAAAAGTAATTTAGTTTCACTTGGTAGATTATTATACTCTTTTCGTGATCTAAATATAGACAGATAGCAATCGAGTGAGTAGAAATGGATGAATTTAAATCAGGTTATATAAATCACGTAACGGATAGAACAATAATTTATTTTAAAAATTAAATGAGTTAAATCATAAAAAAAATTGTAAAAGATTAAATCATAAACAAATCTATCATTGATAGATATTGAATCAAATTTAAATTACATTTATATAAATAGATTATATTAGATTTATATATCAAATTAATATTTACCACATTTACTGAATTCTTATGCATTGAGACATCTAGTTAATAATATATTGATTGTAAATATATTATTGGAAAATTTTTAAACTCTATTCATGAATTTTTTGTAGATTAAGGTATTGACACATATTACTAGTAATCATCTAATTAACAACTACTTTTTCAACTTCTTAAACTTCTTTCACCTCATTTATCATATGTTATTTTCATATTAACTTGATTGATATGTGAACTTGTTCATGAATCTTATTTAAATAAGTATTTTCCTATATTATTAGTTGACAAATATAAAATTGATAGAAAAAAAAAATTACTTTCTTAATAATAGAATACAAAGTTATTATTCATAAATGAAAGTATAAATTAAATTTACATGAAAATTGAGATAGTTTAATATTAATTGGTTATTTAAAAGAGGTAAAATGCTGATTTTGAATTATTTTGAAATAGTAAATATTCAAAATTTGAATCCGAAATTATAAATTTATTAATAAAGGGTTATAATAGTTAAACTTTCAAGTTGAAAAGTAATACTAAATTAAGTTATATACATATATACACACACACTTACAGTTATTCCTAAGAAATTTCAAATAGATACACAGGTAGATGGGTTTTGTTTGTGTTTTTCTGTCGATGTAGCTCTAGCTGCTAAAGAGATTACTATATAGTTAATTAATCTAATTGTATTGATGATGTTCTTATAAGTAATTAAGCTAAAGCTTAATGAGTCCAACACTGTGAGGACATGGGAATAATCCAAATTTTTTTATTTAAATAATGTTAATTATTAAGTGTAATGTTTTGCTATAGTAGAATAGTACATTAATATACTAGACTTAGTAAGCTAGCTATAATAAGGACATGGTGAATAATCCAGGATTTAATTTTAAATTATACATACAAATATAATGACTGCAAATACTAAACAACATATGAATAGTTCAAATTTTGTTATTTTTTTCATATGGTAAAAAAACAGTAAAGTAAAGAGAAAAAATTGATACAAGTGAAAGTCAAAGTTCACATTGTCTGATCTGGATTGGACGGTTGTGATCTTAAGAACTGACAAAGATACTGAGTTATAGTTGACTATATATATCAAGTAATGTTGAGAGTTTTATTTGTTTTTATTTTGTGCCTTAAGAAGATTAAAACATAAACTAAAAGACAATAAAGCCACCAAATTGAGATTTGGGAGAGACAACTCTTATGACCACCAAAAAGTGAAGCAGTTTGTATTTTCTTATGTCATGTGGCTTCTGTCTTAGGAAGCTACTTGTCCTTCTTTTAAGTCTTTTTGTTTCTTAATTTTAACTTTCTTTTTCATTTTTATTTTTATTTTTCAAAATTATGGAGCTTAATTACTTAAAAAGCTAGTAGTTATTACATATGTAGAATAAAATGAACCATATCTATAAAAATTCAAACAAGATATGGAAACACAAGATGCAAATCTAAAACTAATAATATCGAATCTCGATTAATTTAATAAATGAAAAATACTAAGATTCCGCTTAAAACAAATAAATTTCATAAAATTTTATGCAATTTATTTGTAATTTATATTTTTTATGTTTGATATAAAAAAAAATATAGGAATTGAGAATTCAATTTCATAAAATTTATCATGATTTCACCAAATTTCACCAAAATAGGTGTAATTTGCAAATAAATTTCATATTTTTAAGAGTTAAATTTAAAAAAAATTATAATACTCTCTTGATCATTTATTAAAAATAAATTATCCTTATACAGCTAACGTAATCTGTTCTTCTTCCTTTCCCACGACTATTTTTCTCTCCCTGCTACCACTATTCTGCACTGAATGTTAATATATATATATGACTTTTTTTTAAAAAAATATATATTATCATTGATTTAGTATTTGTCGACATTTTTAAAATGATGATTAATAATTGTTAAATTTTTTTTATTGTAAATAATTAGGAGAAAGTATCAAAATTGGTATTGAGAATATTTTAGGAAATAAAATCAAAATAAATTTCTTTATTCATTTATTTCAAGTATAAAAATAAGTAATTCATTTTTAATTCTATATTTTATCAATTTTATTACAAACATATAAATTCATTTACAAATGCATTCTATATGGAATTTATTTAAAAATGAATTATGCAATTTAAATTCATTTATTTCAATGGTAACCTAAGAGTTCAGAATTCTATCATTCTGAAAATTATTATAAAGAGAAACATTAAAAACAATGTACAAAAAAGGCATAAAAAGAGATTAAAATATAAAATCAAATCTAAAAATAAAAAAATAAAATAAGAATATTGCCCTAACGACAACTCCATATGCTTGAACGAGAAAGAGAGAAAGAAAGTGAAACATGTGTAGGATTTCTAAAATGTATTATTATCTAATAGTTTTCTTCTATTTATTTATTTTGTAGCTTAGGGCTTGTCTTTCACTTTGGAATTCAAAAGTTTTGAAGTTTAGGAAGGCATGCATACATGCATATGGCAAATATTTTATGATATGGGACTCTTCAAAGTTGAAGAAGAGTACAACTTTGTGGTGTTCTGTTTTTTTCTTTTACCAAAAGATTTTTAATTATATAAGCACTTGATGTTTAGATAATTAGTTCCAAAGAATAATCATATACATGTATTAGTGTAGTTTTAACTTAGAAGGTATTAGGGAATTATATTAACTTCTAACCAATGAAAATTTGACATATTTTTTATTTCCATTAATAGCTCCGACATGTAATTAAAAATTAAAACTTGTTAAATAATAGTGAAAATTCCATTAGGTATTATTGGTCAAAACTTGTTAAATTTGTTATTTTCATATCAGTAAACACCAAGATTTATATATTCAGGCAGCATCAATTATTCAATTCAAAATGAATTATTAACATTCAGTTTAAAATAACTTTCTCAGAAAAACAAAAGAATATTTATTTCAAAAATAAAATTTGAATTTTTGATATATATTTAATATAATGTTGAGTTAAGGCAGTTGGTCTAAAATTTAGGTTAACATCCACCAGAGTTGTACCCACTTCCTTCAATTCCCGAGGATTTTGTATTTCACGATATGAACATAAATTTGTCCTTAGCACTTTGGCATTACAGGCTGCGGTGTTGTAACTCCTAGGTATATTTGTTTGCTTCATTACTTCATTAAACAATCTCTTCTTGTCTTTCTTTTTTTTTTTAATTGTTAGTACTAATCAATGAACAATTTGATATAATTAATTAATCCTTCCTCAAATCTCATCCTACTCCCTTGCATTATTATCTAGACTCGGATTATAACCAAGCAACACATATATTAATCATACTATTAGACTCATACTACAGTCAAGTGAATAATAAGAAATTACGCATATCGCTCTGTATATGGTTAGTTATTTATATATGTTTTTTTATTAAAAGAGAATTTTTACAATTTTAATCGAGTGTTAGTCGGCAAATCAAAATCTATATATAGTTATATTACTGTATACTTATGTATATTAACTAAATCATCAACCAAATTTAGATAAGAAATTTTCTTCCATTTACATTGTTTTTATGTTATTTTCGTTCATACATAGGCTTATGCCATTATATCGTAAGAAAATAAAAAAATTGCTTACAACTACTGTATTATAATTATATAAAACTAGACTCTACATTACAATGAATTGCATTATATGTGAATGATAATGCAAGTACGAATAATAATGTTCTATTGAATTTCAAATTCAAACTAGAAATAAAACACCCATGGTTGAATGAAAAATACAAGACATAAATATTATTCTTCTAAAAGTTTAATTAATAGAATATGCATATTTGAACTTGAAACTTAATATCTTACAGTTTTTATTTGAAAAAAAAAACACAAAAATATATCTATAGTTGGCAAAAAAAAAATGTTAGTTACTATATACACCTCAATTTTATAAATGAGATTATAGCGTACCTACTCCACTCTAAATTATTTTTATATGTATATTTTTTTCGTTACATTTTGAAGAGTACGTAATAGGTACATTTTCGTCAAATTCACATAAATTTTTAAAAAAATACAAATGCTAAAATAATTAAGAGGCTCAATAGGTGAGGTTCTATCAACATTAGGAGTAATATATGCATATTATCAAGGTCAGGTGGACATGTTATTTTTGCCAATTTCAAATGTTTAAAATGTCATTTTTAAATTCGATACATGTGATTAAAACTCTCTACCACCGCTATATGTATTTTTTTTATGTATTATTCCTTTCGATTTTCATATAAGTATTATTAAGTTAAAACTTAATTATGATGGATTTAGATAAATATTTTGAAGATAGTAGAATCCAAAAAAGAAGGGCATTATAAGATATTGAGATTATATTAGTAAAAGTTAGAAGAGACAGAAAGATTATAATTAATTTAGGGAAAAAGAAGAAGACTTAGCTTAGCTCCGACAAACAAGAACAGAAAAATGATATTCAAAGAGAAACGAGAGAGCTATAAGATAACATAGGTAGGGCACGCGTGAAATCTAGGCTAACCCACATTTCCATCCATCTTTTTGGCCTTTGTCTTCCACTAATTAAATTTGTTTAGTTCTTAATTAATGCGAGTTTATGCAGTGGAAAATGACCAAACACAGAAAGTAATTTACACAAGGACAAAAACATTATAAAACCTTCTGGTTTCCCAATCATAGGATGCCCAACAGACTCAATCGCTATGCTAATCACTGCCCTAATTTGTGGGACCTGTTTCTGCAATGGTTATCATTTAGGGGCTCATCTCAGTTGATATCATGAATTTCTTCTATAACGGCATTATTAATAACACCTTTTTAAAAAAAATAAAAAAAAATAAAAAAAAAAATTGTTGCACCCAAACACACGAGTGATTAAAACAAAATGGTTATAGACCAATCTAATTATATATATCATTACTTTGCATACATGCCAGGATATAATTAATTAAATTGGTTCGTAATAATTTGATCTAAATAAGAAAAACCTATGTATGTTTTTTTTATTTTTTTTTCATTTTGGTGTAAAAATTGAAAGAAATTAGAAAAGTGAGATTACAGTAAAAGAATTTAGTAAAATAGGGTGTCGACTAGCTTGCCGTTTTCCGACAGTGTGAATCTCACCTAGATTGGACACTAGGTTGCCGTTTTCTGACAATTTTAATTTTTTTTTTCAGGCGCAAAACGGTGCCATTTTCTGAACCGAGTCATGCATGTGGGACCCCATGTGTCAGAAAACGGCAATTTAGGTGTGAACCATCTATAATATGAAATTCATCCAATTTTCTTTTCACTATTGTCTTTGCCAAATCACTTATCATTGCTCTTAGCGTTAATACGTGTAGACCATCTATAATATGAAATTTATATCAATAAATGTTATATAAAAGTTATATTTTATTTTATTTTAGCTTTACTTTATTTATTTATTTTTACAATTTAATATATAACATATTATTTAATTTAATTAACTATTTTCATACGAATTTCTCGTCACATAATTAAAATACATGCATCTACTGTAAAAATTAAATTTCTTAATATCAACATAACCACCGGCATAATAACAGAAAACTACTTATCATTTACGTTTTCAAACATATTATATGCTTTATAGTGTCAGAAATTGTATAAATCGATTAAATAAATCCACATTGGAAATTTATTAACCGTTGTACAAACAAATTTTATTTTTTAAATTAAATCAAATAATAAAAACTTACCTTCAAAATGTTGATCGAAATTATATTTTTCAATTAACACCACCTGCAATGTAAAAATGAAAATCAAGTTAGTCGTAAAATAAATTTTCATTTTAACTCTATTAACATAATAATACATTTTATTTTAACTATATTAACATAATAATATATTTACTTTAGCTTTGAACAAAATAAGGAGGTAATAACTAATTTATATAAGAATTCAGATGAGAATACGTAAATGAAATTTTAAAATTTGTAAGTAAATGAAGGAAGAAATGAAATAAGAGAGAACAATTATGTAATAAAATGAAGAGACAACAACCAAATTGCACACAAAAAACTTTGCAAGGAAATGAAAACAAAATAATCCGGTAATGGAATTTGGCCTTTTAAAGTCAAATTTAAAAAAAATAAAAATAAAAATAAAAATTATACAACACAGACCCGTGCCTTCGGCAAGGCACGGGTCTGGTAAGGCTGCAGCGCACAGTAACACCCGTGCGCTGCAGCTTTTGACCCATATATTACAAAAAAAAAAGAATATTTGTCAGAAAACGGCAACCTGGGTTACTGTTTTCTGACGCACCGGTCCTACACGCATGGTTCGGTTCATGGCGTAAAACGGCACCGTTTTGTGGCATGTCAGAAAACGGTAACGTAGGTTGCCGTTTTCTGACAACCAGGCCCCACTGTCTGGTCTCCTAACCCAGATGCAAAACGGCACCGCTTTGCGCTAGAAAAAAAATTAAAATTGCCAGAAAACGGCAACCTACGTTGCCGTTTTCTGCCAACCCAGTGTCCAATCTGGGTAGGACGCACATTGTCAAAAAATGGCAATTTAGGTTGCTATTTTCTGACATACTATTTTGCTAAATTCTTTTACTGTAATCTCAGTTTTCTAATTTCTTTTGGTTCTTACACCAAAAAGGAAAAAAAAAAAAAAAAAAAAAAAAAAAAAAAACCTATTTTTTTACCTAAAAAGAACCATTAATATTAAGAATAACTTCCTAATTACCAGCTCCTTCCCATTTTAAAAGCACTTTTATATTTTATTTTATCCTATTTTAAATATTTTTTTCAGAATTTGAGTGAAAAATTTACATGTTATCCATATTTATTATATACTTTATTAAATATTGTTTTATCATTCTCTGTTTTTAACTACAATTAACTGAAGTATTTGAAAATATAAAAAGGTATTTTTGTCGATTGCTAGAATTGTTTTTTATAAAATTAAGATATTCTAATCATTTACTTAATTTTCATAAAAAAAAAAAAAAAAACTTATCTCTTGAAGTGGAAACGGGAGGGGTAAATATCCATTTTGATAAAAAAAAAATTATTCATAATTAAATTTCCACTTAAAAAAGATAAAGTCCGTTTTATAACAAATATGTCCTTACAATGGAGTAATAATGAAATAAATATATGAGCAAAAAAAAAATAAATTCATTAATATCGATTGTTTTAAAATATTAACTATTAATCAGTTCGTTACAATAGAATAATCAGTCTATCGGTTTCAATTTTTCGGATCGGTTAACCAATATTTTTCGATTAACAACTATAATTGATAATTATGAAAATGTCATTTGCCAAAACCCAGACAGTCTGCCCAATACACTTGGCAGGGCCCAAAATTCATCAGCAAAGAGTATAAAGCGTGAGCTAGAAACCAAAACGGCGGTCGCGTGACGTTCGATCAGACTGATGGGACAACAAGTCCTATTAGTCCACTGACACAAGGCAGCGCCCACACCCTTCACCTGCTCCCTGTCGCTTCGCCGCTCACCTGCTCTGACTACCAGTTATCACGTCCCAAGCATTCAAGTGCATCCCTCCTGTCTCATATAAATAGCCCAATGCATAGTGGCACCAAGTATTGAATCTTTGCGACTCTGTCTCTCTAAAAATTCTCTCTCTAGAAATCTATTAACTTAAAATTCGGAGTGCTCACGCCTGATCCGACCGGGCACTATTTCTTGCAGATTCCAAGCATCCTATCGGCTCTCTCTCCCTCTTTCAGATGAAGACTCCCACGGCTTATCAATAATTATAAGATGCAATCATAAATAAAATTAAAATATATAAAATACTTAAAAATTAAAATTTTTTCAGTATAATATAATATAATTGTTGTTAAAATAAAATTTTTTGGTGAATATAAGTGATAACCCTGAAAATATCATTTGCATAATGGCTCATTCAGTCGGTCCAATTGACTGGCAAGGCCCAAGGCCCAACAAGCAAGAGTAGTAGGCGTGAGCTCCAAGGCAGCGCACACGCCCGATCGGCTGATGTGACCGCCAGTCCAATCAGCCGTCTGACACAAGGCAGCGCCCATGCCCATCAACTGCTCCCAGTCACTTCGCTGCATACCTACTCTGACTGTCAGTCGTCACATCCCAAGCACTCAAGTGCCCCTCAACTGTTTTTTATAAATAGCCCAGGTAACGATGGCACCAGGTATTGAATTTCTAGCATTCTCTGTCTAAGCATTCTCTCTTTAAGCTACTGACTTAAGTTTCGGAGTGTTTACGCCTGATCCGACCGGGCACTTTCTCTTGCAGGATCCACCTATCCGATCGGATCTTCCACTACAGATAAGCCAGCTCTCATTTTCTACTCGATAAAGATATTCTGAGATTTATCAATAAGTAACTATATTTTTAAAAATTAAGGCTTAATAAGTAAATAAATTAACTAATTCATTATCATCCTAATTAGATAGACGGTTACACTTGCTAATCGCCACTTAAAAAAAATTCAAAACTTCAAAATAATTAGGATAATGAAAAAAAGTGTAGCAAAAATACTAAAAAATGCAAAATTATTAAAATAAATTCATCCAATACTAACAACTCTTTTTTTTTTTAACTTGATACACATTATTTTCATATATATTAAAAATTTTAATTTTTTTTTTAAATTATTGAAAATTTTAGTTAATATATTAATGTTATATAACTTTTCGAATATATTTTGATTTTCGTTAATGCAAAATTGATAAATCAAGAAATAATAATAAATAGTATTTATTAAATACTAAATATAGATATATTGAACAATTAATAAATTAACTAAAATATTTTTTTAAAAAAACTAAAATATATTTGAAATATATTTTAAAATAATAAAAATTAAAGAAATATAAATAATTAAATATGAAAATAATGAAATAAACAAATTGTAACATATATATATATATATATATATATATATATATGAGTGTTTATGTATCGGTTATCGGTTCAGTTAACCGGTTCACGAGTCAAAAAAAATTAGTCCATTAAGATCGATTTTTTTAAAATATTAACCGTTAACTATTAAAATCGATTTGGTTAATCTATTTTTCAGATTGGTTTCGATTCGATTTTTCGTTTAACCAAATCTAACGGTTGTTTTGCTCACCTCTAGAAATAAACATTAAATTGTCACTGTTTTTTAAAAGGAGAAATTAGTAGTAAAATACTGAAATAATTAACGCATTTTTTTCAGCAGTTAATGAATTTCTTAATTTCAATAAAATAAGTGGAGACCTACCGTGCATGGAGATAGTATTTGTCAATGTTATTATAATTATTATTGCATTTATAATAACATGATTTTTTTTTTTTTTACAATTACTGATATTTTTCGGTTGGAGTCGGGTTATTTTATTACTTTACCTAGCAAGAGATATAATACCATATAACAATTGATATACATATACAAAATAATAATACTACCACATAAGAAAGAAATGATATATAATAATATTATTTGGGAATTTAAGCATGTCCGAGCAAAAGATACAATTCCATATTAAGAATTGATACGATAAAAATAAGACTTCCATCACTGGACCAACGATAGAATGTCAATATTTCTACAGCTAGTTTCGCCCGATAGATACAATCATGCACCATTTCTAAACAAAAATTATATCAGTTTCATTTCATGTCATTAAATTCCTAAAGTATATTTTAATTGAAATAAATTTCCATACTTCCTAAACGAAAATCATAAGAAAAACGCCTACTGTTTACCATCCAACTATGGCCGGTTCAGCCACGTTACAGAACGCTCAGAAAATAAAATGGAAAACATAGCAGCATAAAATCTTACAATGGTGAGACCAAAAAAAATTGATTTTTTACCTCAATTTTCCCAAGTAAATAATTTTTTCAGTGACCGAACCATTACAAAATCAAATCTTTTGATAAAATTGTGCACAACCTATCTACTCAAAATTCAGTACAAGCCAACCCTCTAGTTGAATAAATGGTTTGATTCTTCATGCTTTCTGATCAACTCCTAACAGCCATTGCATTCTAATTTAGATTGTTCTGACCCGCAGATTCAACCGATGGATAGAAATTAGAGGATCTGAGCAGCTGTGTTCAACTTTTCTGCTAAACTGAGCTGCGTCCTTGTTATGCTTGACAAGTACAGAAGAAGCAAATGGTCCTGCAGGAACCAAAAAAAAAAACAAGTTAGGAAAAAATAAAAACCAATGAAGGAAACCTTCTAATATAAGATATAGTAAATTAAAAGGTACAAACTACCGAAGAAGTCCATATTCATATTATTAAGCAACTTTACATGATAACAAATTTTTGGTTATATGAATGCAACCAGATCATACCTGAAGACCATCATTTACTAACTTATCAAAGGCTGATGGTGAAAGTTTGGGAAGTGAAGCAACAGTATCTGCTATAAATCGCCCTATGCTATTATCTGATGCAGCACGCCCTTCCTGAGTAGAACAATCAACGTATGGGACAAGAACATCGGAAAAGGAAAACAAAAAAGGAAAAGGAAAGGCAGCATCGTCCAACTCACCACAACATCATCCACATATTTGTAAGCATCATCGATTAGAGCTAGCAGTCGTTGCATTGAGACTTCCATTCCTTCCAAATCACTTGGGATTTTGTCCACCGTTGGTTTCTTTAGTAGGTCAACTGCAAATATGAATACAAAGTCCAATTAGGTTGCAGAAAATCTTTGAAAAACCATTATTGATCTTCTGACTCGACCAACATTGACGAGTCAGATACATGAACATCTAAAGAAGACCATGAAACCCAATTCTGAAAGGAAAGGTAATGAAAGGGCAAAAGCATTTCATGCATCACATCTGTAAGAAATTTTTGATTCATTCAGATAAAGCTCCATTCCCAGTAATTTGGAAGTTGTTCTCAGATACAAGGAATGACAAAAATTTCCAGAGCCAAGGATAGTAGATCTCCAACAAGCAATTGAAAAGCAATTGAAAAGATTCTGGGGCATCCTCAGGTTAATATTACAAATAAAAACAGTACATAAAAAGCTGCCTCAAATCAAATAGAATTAAGACGCAGAGATTTGAACTTAATTTTTTAAAATTACTAGAATGAGGTTTATTCAAGATGCAGTTAAAACACATATAAAAAAGGCATCATTTCAAAGTACTCTCCAAGACTTAGTTAACCATCAGCCTTCGATAAGCTAGTAAATGATGGTCTTCAGGTATGATCTGGTTGCATTCATATCACCAAAAATTTGTCATCATGTAAATTCTCTAAGATACAACTTGATCTTAATCAATTCTAAGTTCATTAACTGTGAGAATAGAATATTACTTTTAAATAGATGATTGACCCCATATGACAAGCAACAAAATAAAAGACAATCTAATTTCTTCCTGTTAAAAATAAGAGAATGAACTTCAAATCCAAAAATATTAAAAGTAAAAAGGCAGGTACATACATCCAACACGCTCAGCCTCCACCATACGAAGATCAAGAGGAATTTCCTGGAACTGTGCAGCAAGCTGACGGTCTCCAAGGGACAAATTAACCGAAACATAAGCTTTAATTGTACCCTGTCCATTCGTAAATCCTGTATCCACAGTTAAATGAATAGGATTGGGAACCTCTCTAGAATAGAATTCATGAATCAATGCACTTCCACCAGTGACTCCTAATCCAGTCGAATACCTGAACACAATAACTCAACCATAAGTGCGGAAATATACTTTACAGCAAGTAATTCTCACAAAATAAAATTCCACAGCAACGACGTTCAGGATTGATGAGAAATGCACAGCCATAACTTGATGAGGATAGTAAAATTTACCATCCAACTATAACTTCTTTCGGATTTACTTTTTGGTGGGACAACAACATATTGTGATGGTAATCAATATCCAGAGCAACCTGTAGCCATTACATAAATAGCATAAAATTCAAATACAACTCAAAATTTGTAAATACTTAAGAGAAGCTTGAACTTCAATAATTATTCAACTAGTGAACTGAAGCTTGAACACCCGAAAACACAAATTATTACCGTTTTTCAGAATGATAATGCTATTTAATTAGATAACAAATCAGTTATTAGCATTCTATAATTAATTAATCAACTCCTGAAAAATTTTAAAAAAATCGAATGTAAAGAAGTCAGAGAAGGATGTGGAAACCTGATCAGAGGATTCATTATGAGGGACAGCGTATGAGTTACGGATATCGACGGTGCCGTCTGGCAAGACGGAACCGAGAAGCGTTCCGATAACACGTTCGGCTTGGTCAGGCCGCCGCACGTAGCAATCGCAAATGTTGAAGATAACCAATGGATGCACCTTCGCTGAAAGGCTCGACGAAGATGGCGCCGTGAATTGTAGGACTGTTTGCTCGCTTGCCGCCATTCTCCGATCTCGATCGAGCCAAGGGAGTAAGAAAGACAGTACGAGAGAGCACTAGGGTTTTTCGGCAAAAAGAAGAGCGGAGTTGTTTTTGTTTTGACTGTTTATTGGGCTAAGTTAAGAGGAAATGGGCCCTGACTGCCTAACTGGAGAGTACGTGGGCTTTTTCTTTAGAGTAATCTGAACCTCTTTTGCCCGTTGAGGAGACAAAATAATGAATTTTAGTCGTCCAAACTCCTTTTTTTTTTTTTTTTTTGCCTTTTTCTTTTATTTGATAGAAAATGTACGAGATCCTAAATTATTTGAAATAGAATGATTTTTCTTCTATTTTTTTTTATTGATTTTGTTTCTGACCTATTCAAAATGGAGCAATGTTATCCTTATATTGTACGGCAATCGACCACATAATCTACATGTCATTCACTTTAAAAGTAAAATATGTCTATTTCGATAGATTTATGGAGATAAAAATTAATAAAAAAATATTTGAGGACAAAATCACCCTATTTCAAATAGTTCAAAAGTAAAAATCAGCTTTGTCCCAAAATCTAAACATCAATAAGACTCTATTTGCTATACCATATTATATTGTATGATTTTATAGTGTAATGTTTGAGGAAGATTGTATGGTTTACTATGTTTCTATAACTTACTTTTATTTAGGTTAATACTTAATTGGATAGTATCTAACTTCTTTTTACATGCATAATTTAAATATCATTATTATAAAATATTAGTTTGTGAATTATTCCTTATAAATTGAATAATTACCATCTAAGGCATAGTTTTGTTTGTAATCTTGGTCTTTGTGGATCTCCCCTTTTGTCATCAATTATACATGTTTCTATTGTATTTTTTGACAATTAGGAAAGATACTGGAAGCATGCCTACTTTGTTGTTAGATTAATTTATTTGGTTACAAATGCAAATTTATATTTCAAGAATTAAGTGGGATTACTTTTGCTAATTGCTTTCTCAATCAAAGTCTTGATGATGGACCAACATTGCTTAGTTGAAGTTGTTTCCATACTAATATTAATAGAGTTTCAAATCTTTTAATTCTGAACATCTATTATTTTTTTTTGAACAATTTCTAGTATTATTCAATATGAGTGAAATTGACCCATTAATAAGTGTTATTATTATTATTGTGAAATACTCTATTCATATTAATTATTCGCTATTCAAAATACTCAAAACAAGTTTCAAATCACTTTAAACTAATAATATTTTATTACATAAACATCTATTATTGCTAATTAAGTATTAACCCTTGCTCCATGGGAGACAATGACTAGCATGATAAATAAATGAAATTTTTATATCACATCATCCGGACACATTGATTATAAATTAATTATCAAGTCTGTCCTACAAACCAAAAGATAAGGATAAGACCAAATCGAATTGTGATAAATGAAAGAACAAAATGGAAGCAAACGAAGCCTTATCATCAATTGCTAACGAATCCCACCTCATGCAAACATTAATTAAAATTATCTACGCAACAAATTTAATCACAATTTGGCATTAGCCAATTGCTATAATTTAGAGAGTAGGTAATTGTTTGGTGAAAAAGAAAACGACATTCCATAAAGTCACATCCATACATATTATCATCATAATAATAATAATAATAAAATATAAATACAGAGAGGCCACAAACTTAAGATGGGCCCCACCACCACCACCACTTCTTCCTCAAACAATAAAAAAGAAGGTAAAGGCTCTTTTGATTGATTGATTGAAGAGAAGAAAACATATACTACTATTATATCATGTGCTCGTATAGTACAAGGTACACAGAAGACAGATACAAACAAACTTCACTTGATCTTGTTCTTCAAACATCATCAAACGGCCACAAATATATGCATCATCACTTCTTGAAAGGAATGGCTCTGATCACAACCACATGGTAAAGAGCTGCAAGTGCTGCTCCAATGAATGGGCCCACCCAGAAAATCCACTGCATAACCAACCAAAACATTAGTTCATCACTAATCAGACGGAAGTCATCTAAACAATATGCTTAATTAAAATCGAAGTACCTAATTTTTGTTCCTAAATTTATCAAAATTTACATATTTTTATTGACATGCACATTCTAAGAGCAATCTATGGTTTGACCACAGAAAGACCGTAGAAATTAATTTTAACCGTCAGATTATGTATTATAATACGTTGATAAAGAAAAACACTTACATGATCATCCCAACCCTTGTCTTCGTTGAAGATGATTGCTGCACCAAGACTACGAGCTGGGTTGATACCAGTTCCTGTAACTGGGATTGTGGCCAAATGCACCAAGAACACAGCGAACCCAATTGGCAATGGTGCCAAAATCTGTTCACAAACAATTTCCAAAAGATTAACAAAATCTAAACAATTTCAATATTACCAAACTTAAACTCAGTGATTTTGTGTAAAATAATGATGGATTGAGGAGGCTTACAGGAACATGGGAGTCTCTGGCGCTACGCTTGGCATCAGTGGCAGAGAAGACAGTGTAAACAAGAACAAAGGTGCCAATAATCTCAGCTCCAAGGCCGTCGCCTTTGGTGTAACCATGAGCCACACTGTTAGCTCCGCCGCCCAAAACGGTGTATCGTTGGCGACCCATAAATCCTTTGACTACTCCAGCACCACAGATTGCACCAAGGCACTGCATCACCATGTAGAATACAGCCCTTGTCAACGACAATTTCCTTCCCAAAAACAGCCCAAATGTCACAGCCGGATTTATATGTCCTCCTGCACCAACACCGCAACCGCCGCATGTGTTATTACAAATAAACAATTATCACAGTTAGGATTAAGTATTTGATCGGTTCGATCATAAAACCGGACAAATTAAAGTTGCAATAAACAAACCGGATCGATCAAACTGACCGACGATTATTTTTCACCTACAAGTTCTTTAAAGCTTTTCAATCGAGCACCTCATCAATTAAAATTTGTAAACCTATTTTTTAAATTCAACTTCAGTTCAGTTCTGAAATTTTTTTACAAAATCAGTTGATAAAAATCAAAAGCTGAAAACTTTAATAGAAGAAATTTAAAAATTCAGTAACTGAAATATGAATTTTTTTTTAAAAAATATTTCTTTTGCTAAAAAATATTAATTTTTTTTCATAAAAATTAAATACTGAAGGGTATAATTGAGTAAACTTCCCGTTAACGAATTTGATCGAACAATTTAGATAAATTCAGTGGTAAAAAAACGCAATTTTTTCCTAAGTTTTAAGGAAGGTTTAGGAAGAGAACAGGAACCTGAAATGCCAGCAGTACAGTAAACAAGAGCGAAGATCATGCCACCAAAGGCCCAAGCAATCCCTTGAATACCGACGGTGGTACACTTGGTTGGTTCTTTAACGACACCCATCACCGTCAAAACAGAGATATACAAGAACAAGAAAGTAGCAATGAACTCTGCAATTCCAGCTCTATAAAATGACCACGACGACAACTCGCTGGGCTCGAACAGCGGTGCCGGTGGTGGCTCCGTGTAATCCTTGTCATCTTGGGTCTGCGCCGCCGTACCGATCGGCTGCGTTTCCCTGTATTTGTTAGCTCCCAATCTAACATCTTCTTCCTTGCCCTCCATAGCTAGTAATCTTTTAGTTTTAGCTTAAAAATGAAGACTGATTAGTGACTAGCGACCGTTTGATCTTTGGACTGTGCAGAGTGGGATTGTGACGAGTGATTATATAGGGGAAATGGTAGGGCCATGTGAGTGTATTTAATTGAAATTTGTAAATTATCTTGTGACCGACCAATCATTTTCTGCCAACCGCTCTATGGGCTAACGAAAAGACGAAATTGCCCTAGCTAATGTGTAGTGGAAACGACAATGGATTGTATAGTGTAATTCACAGTTGGCAAAAGGGTGGCCACATGTAGCAGAGATGATGATGTTGAAGAAACCACCGTCCATATTTCAATAATGTGGAAATGGAGATTGAATTGAAATAAAAGAGGTGGAGACAACATTAATAAGTGAAGTAAGTTTTTTTTTTTTTTTTTTCCGAAAATAGTAATGTTTGGACTAAATTTCTTTTGACGTGATGGGTAGAAATTTTCGTAATCAGGAAATTAGGAGGACCATGATTTTATTTTACGACTCAATAGTGGAAGATACTGTTTGGCATTAATTGTGTCGTTCGGCTTTGCTTGTTTAGGGTGTTGGTCCTATGGATTTGGTTCATTTCCATTTCGAGTTGTCTATTTTCTTTTCATGTGATTTTGATTTAAGGAATTCGATGCATCAACGAGTTATTCAATATTTATTAGGTTTATTCATTTAAGATCTTAATTAGCATGTGCTTTTAAGTGATAGGTTGTGAAAAAAATACTACCCTACATTTTACCTATCGATTTGAATCCATCAATTTATTGCTAATTATTATTTTTAGTGACGGATTTTATAAATCCTATCACCAAAAAGCAATTTTTTAGTGTAATAACCAACAGTATAATGAGCTTTTATGCATGCAATTTAAGTTTAGATGCATTTCCAGAATAATATGATTATAAAAATTTCTTATACACTTTAAAATTTAAATATAAAATAAAGTATTTGAATATTGATAACTTTTCCAAAGTAAATAACTGGAGCATCCTAATTTGAGTTCGAGTTAGAGCAAGCTCAAGCTTTTTTTTTTATTTTTTTTTTTAAAAGAAGCTTAGTTGAAGACAGGGCCCATCCATTCCTTGGTCCGTGGTCCATGGATGCCTTTTCAAGGTTGTACAATCTGCTGCAGTAAGTCCCATGTGATTCGCGTTTATTCCTGGACTCGTGGCTTACACTTGTGTTGTGCTACATTGTAACCACACACTTACTGCCACGTAAGTGCTCTATTCCCAAGACTCTTTGCCAAATCTCTCAATCTAGTCTTCCAATCTATAATAACCATTACCATCACCACCAGGACGGAGCTAAAATCTTAGATTAAAGGAGCAAATATGATTTAAATTAATATCAATGGACAAATTCAATTCAATTGAAATCAATAATAAATGGAGTAAATAGTTAAAATTAAATTAATAAATTGAAAATTTATAAAATGTCTTTACGATAAAATATATATATATTTTATCGTATTGTTCCCCTTATTTGCAACGTGGATCCGCCCTTATCACCGCCAATAATAATTTTCTTTTTGATTGAAACCACCATTCAATAATATTACTATTATTGTTTTTATTATTATTATTATTGTTGTTTTTTACAAATGCTTACATATATTTCTTATAAACTGATAAAGCGAATCAAAGCTTAATTTTTTTTTTTTTTTGTGATTATTATTTATTTATTCCTTTTGACTATATATGAGGATGATGATGGAGTATATAGCTAGTATATTAAATATAATATATTAAATATGACCTGTTGGATAAAAAAATAATATTTTTATAATTTTCTTATAATGATTCGTATTTCATTCATATACATATACATATGTAACTAGGAGAATAATTTTCCAAGTATTGCTTGTGTTTCAAATATTATAGTGGTAAAACAAATAGCAACAAGCTATATAAAATGGGATGACATCAAAACCTTATCCTTTCTATTATTTAAAACATTATTTGGAGGAGCCAATCATTGTCTCGTTACAAAAGACAGCAGAAATTGTCAAGCTGGCAGGAAAGGTTTGGGTGATAATGGAGGAATTATGGGAAATTATTATTACTAATAATTTCAATTAATTTGAATTGCACAGTTTGTATATGACATTTATATATTCTCTCACATTACTGTTATTATTATTTAACAAAGAAAAAAAGCTGTGCATATTGTCATATTCATATATACCATCCATGGAATCTTATTTTATATTTTTTTTTTTTTTTTGAGGAAAAGAGATCTTTATAAACCGAAAAGATCAACAACAAGAGGGAAGAACCTCCCAAACAACAAAAGGATCAAACAAAACTGAAGCTTTAGCTAACTTATGAGCCTCAGTATTGTTAGATCTACCAGTCCAAAACACAACTAAATTAGGAAAAATAGACAAAAAGTGCTTACAATCCGAGATAACAGTACCAAACTCAGAAAAATCCTTTAAAGAATTAAGCAAAGCAAAATATAATTCTTGTGCATCAGTGTAAATGATACCCTTTGGAGGGAGATTACCATCAATCCAAGATAAGACTGAACGAAGGGCCAACCCTTCGGCCGTGCGCGCAGAGAAAACTCCTGGCCAATGCCCCGATAAAGCTTGAATGAAATGACCGTCCACATCTCTAAAAACAGCTCCAAAACCACTCCTGCCCCTCGAAGAAAAAATTGAGGCATCAACTTTACAGATCCATCCCACATCTGCATCAGAAAGAATCGGAGTGCCACCCAGTTGTCTATTACTCACAGGAGCAAAAGCTCCATTAAGGACCTCCGAAGCTGCCTTCCACTCCCCAAGATAAGCCAATGCTGATTGAACAATAGTATGAGGTGCCTTTAACACATTATTCCAACACAGATTGTTCCTAACATTCCACAACTGCCAAAGAATTAAACAAGACTCCTCAAATTTATCCTTGCTTAAATTATTGGCCAAAAAGGAAAGTTTATCCATAAAAGGCATCTCAATATTCTGAACAGAAAGCTCATAATAATCCCAAACATCCCTAGCAAACTGGCAATCAAAGAAGAGATGAGATAAATCCTCTACTTCATCACAAAGCAAACAACATGGATTGACAATAATGCCTCTATGAATCAAATTAGAACGCGCAGGTAACACATTCCTAACAGCTCTCCAAAGGAAATTTTGCACTTTAGGGGGAATTTTCAGATTCCAGATAATTTTCCAAATCCTATTAGGTTGGGACTGGCCATTACTCAAACCCCTGCTTGCCAAATGGTAACCACTTTTAACCGTATACCTCCCTTTATCATTATAATGCCAAATTAAAATGTCCTTTCTATTCAATAAAGGCAAAGGAATCTTCAAAATATCATACACATCAGTTACATTGCAAAATTCAACAAGCTTATCAACATCCCACTCATTCCCATTATTCTTCATAAAAGCACACACTTTAACCTCTTCATCAACAAAATCAGTACCCTCTCCTACATAAAAATCATCATCCCTTGGAACCCACGGATCCTTGTTGAAAAAAATAGATTTACCATCCCCCACACTCCATCTAACCCCCTCTTTCAATAAAGGTTTAGCCTGCATAATACTCTGCCAGGTGAAACTAGGATTAGATCCTAATTGAGCATCAAAAAAGTTCCCATTTGGAAAGTATCTAGCTTTGAAAATTCTGTAAGCAAGAGTATCATTTTTGGAGAGTAATCTCCAACCCTGTTTAGCAAGCATAGCCAAATTAAACAAATGCAGATCTCTAAAACCCAAACCACCGTTGTTTTTACTGCTACACATACCATCCCAAGCAAGCCAGTGAAAATTATTATTTCCATTACTCTTTTTTTCCCACCAAAAAGAATTCATCATACGTTGTAACTCCTGACAAATAGAGATAGGAATCATAAACACACTCATACAGTAGGTTGGAATCGCCTGAGCCACAGATTTCAAGAGAATTTCCTTACCCGACCTAGAAAGGAATTTATTATTCCAATTGGAAATTCTATGAACCAGCTTGTTCTTCAGAAAACCAAAAATAGCCCGTTTGCTACGACCTATTAGAGAAGGAAGCCCCAGATAACGCCCATGATTAAGAGGGGTACTTACACCAAGGAGGTTTGATAAAAAGTTCCTATCTCCATTCGACACACTAGGACTAAAAAATATGCCCGATTTCTGAAAATTCACTGCCTGCCCAGAAGACTTCTCATATTTATACAAGATGTGTTTAATCATATGACAATCCCTTTCTAAAGCTCTAAAGAAAAAAAGAGAGTCATCAGCAAAAAATAAATGAGAAACTCTAGGCCCCCTCAAACTCGCTCTGCAGCCCTGAATAAATCCCTTTTTCTCTTATTTTATATTAAAACCTATTTTTCTCATAATAATTTCTGGGTTTACAAACTCAAAAATTAATCTGTTTTGAAAACATTTAAAATTTATAAATTTGATTAATTCGAATACACATTAAACAGTTATGCATCTATGGATCCAAAAAAACAAAAAATTTGCATTTTTAAGTATTTAAAAATATTACATATTTAAAAATCAAATATGGTTAGATCTTTACAATCCTAACCCATCATTCAGAAATATTTGATGTATAATATACAATTTATCAATAGATTTTTCTAATTGTTTTATTTATATGTTTTAAACTCAAAGTTTATTTGAATATAAGTAAACTAAAATAATGCATTTTGTTGAACAATTCTCATTATTAATTTCTACCGGTATAAATATATTTTAATCCCATTTAGACGAAAGTTTAAGTTTAATTAATTACATGAACATCTATGACTTCACAATTCAATTTAAAATTATAAAATTAGATGTAAGCATGAAAACTCCAAACACTATTAATCATATATATAGTCTGCCCCCCTCATTTCTCCACGCAAGACAAGTAGACAACGACCTAATCTCGGTGATAATAATAATAATATAATGCATCATCATTTTTTTTTTAATTTATTTTAATTTTGGAGGCTGCTGTGACATAAGAACTTTGAAGATGTAATTAAAAATCACTTGACGACGCTTAATGGATAGCACTTGTGAATAGTTATAATTTTGGCTTATCATTTTCTTATACCTTTTATTTTAAAGATAAGGGAGGCAATTCAGAAAAGTAAGATTATTAATTATGTCATATATTCATTTTATTAAAAATAGAGTATTAAGCAACCGACAATTTAATTAAGGCCCCTTGCTTTAATAATTATACATTTTATTAAAAATTTAAATTATAAAAAGAAATATTTCAATAAGGTGAATTTTTTACTTTGTGATCAAATTATCTCTTTCCATATTTAAAAACAATAGTCTGTCCATAATTTTTTTTCTTCTAAAATTCTTATTATTCGTAATTTTAACTTAATTGTTCGTATATGAAAATAGCAAATAAAGAAAAATAAATTTAAGGATGAAAGTAATTTTAACATAATACGTTCCCTCGAGAAAGAATTACTTAGTTGCTGTAATGTCCATGGGAATTGGGGTGGAGTTGCAGTAACTGTCAATGGCAATCAAGTGCTAACCGACTTTCACCGGCAAGAGATGAAAATTCCACAATTGCGTTCGTGATAGTGATTAGACGTTGTGGTTATAGTTCACTGAAAACTGGTCATGTGCTTTGAACCAAAGCTCTTAGTGTAGGCAAAGGCAAACCATGGGTCCATGTTTTGACCATAAGGTCTTTATCATGTCCATATATGATCACGTATTTTTTACTCCATATATATTGAATTTTATTCTATTTTAGTGAATTCGAATTACAATCTTAAAAAGATTGGAATGCGATATGATCATTGCGAAGAAAATTAGCTCATGAAGGGTAATGTATTTTTATAACTAATCGGTACGTGATATTTAATACATTTTATTCACAATTAAAATTGAATATATGTGAAAAATTTAGAACGTGAAATTTATAAAATTAAATATTTGCAGGACAAATTCAATTAAATTAGATCTTGGTTTGAAATAAAAAAAAAATTAAGAATCTAATAGAATAAAATAAAATAAATTCAGTCCAAGTATCAAGTATGAAACTGATTGAATATAACATGAGAAGTATCAAGTATGGGAATTTGAATATAAGAAATATGAAACTGATTGTAAAAAAAACTATATATATATATAATTTTTGTTTTCAAACACGACAACAATTAACAAGTTTGGTCCATGGATAGAGGTAATATATATGGATGGTAGGAAGAATTTTCCTCAGAATTTTCATAAAAACATAACGTTTGCTTTGTCATGTTGTTAGTGTTAAGCTTCAAAGGCTTTGGGCTTGGGCTAGCCTTAAATTCGGCCTATATTTATATTAATATTATAATTTGCCTGTTTAAAGGTTTCCAAATGGAAATACAGTCCGCTGATTCTCAGTTGTTTTAAAAGGAAGTTCGAACGGATTTGGGTATTAACATCACTACTCGTGTCAGATTTGGATACATGTTACTGATTACCTGCTATGTAAATCCGTTTATAAAATTTAACCATTAAAAATTATATTTATTCAATAATAATTATTCTAATATACTATGTAAAATTTATATTATTTAATATATATATATAGTATGGATCATAATAAAATAATATAATTATTTAATACAATACGATGAAGAAGTATTCGTATTTATACTTGTATAAACAAGATTATGAGAAGTGATCAATTCCTTTTCAAATTTGTAACATTTATTTTCATATATTTCAAGTAACAGTTTAAGAATTATGATCTTAAACTTTGAAAGGCGATCGAAATATGGCAATATTTGGTAACGGCAAAAATGGAATATATATACCAAGTTTAGAAAAAAAAAAAGAATATACCTCAATGAAATATTCATTTTGTTATATTCAAAATCAAAACCATATAATTGAGACATAGGTTCATTGAACTTAATTACAAAATAGATGCATATTTATGTAATATTTCATTAGAGATCATGTCCTACGTACTTCCATCTTTGAAGACCCAAAAAAAAAAAAAAAAAAAAATCCAAGGAGATATGTTTGCATGTATTGGCCATATTTTAGCTGAAATTTCATCAATATGAAACTGAAAGATTGACCAATTTTGAGTGGGGATGGGAACAATAGTGTATTTACCATCAAAATGACAAAATTGATAAAAAGACCAGTGAATGGGGGAAAAAAAAAATGCAAAATGAAGATGGGGGATGGGGATTGCATATAGAGCAGCTTATTTAAACCATGCTTGAATTTGATAATTTGCTGCATTTTAAGTAAACCAATGAATTTCTCATTTTCCTAGAATTTCATATAAAAGATGTCGGTGCTGGACTAAGAAATGCATTTGTGATTTCTGATAGTTATTCCATTTGCACCTTTAAATGAACTAAACTCCACCTTGCATGTGTGTACATCTATTTGACATGTAGGTGACACCATTGCAATTTTAAGGGCAGAGTTGAAGAGTTAAAAGCACATTGTGTAAAGTTTAAAGAGGTATGGGTCTATTGCTTTATGTGCACCAGCTGAATGCCCAAATGCCTTTTTTGCTTAAATAATTATTTTAGAATGAGTAATTTATATAACCGATTCATAAGAAAATATCTCATATGCATGGTAAAAATTATTGGATCTAGTGTTCACGGTATGAAAGTAAATTGTAAAGTGATGTGTGTGTACATGTGCCCAAGTGCTTAAGTTTGTATAAATATCAAAACACGAGCAGTTAACATGAACCTATATAGTTTCTAATGTGTTTCCATTACAACAAGATTTTGAGGCTATGCACTTGACTTTTGTGTACATCAGCATATTATTTGCGTAGGCACAATATGTTTCCTTCAATTTGCGTGTAAAAGAACTTTATTTTTGCTGCACTAAATAGTTCGGCCATGTGATTGCAGATTGTACTATCTTTTTGGCACAAAAAAATTAGCTGTTGTTATTTTTTTTTGTCAATTCCCAAATATGTGTTTAAAATATTTTTAAAATTTTTGTGCTTCATATAATGGAAATTTTGTTATATATAGATAATTAGACAGGGAAAAGAATGAAAATTGTGAAGAATCGAAAAATTGGTTTGACAGTAATGAAATTGCTTTTTTAAATATTTCATACGAGATAATAAAAAAGGATGCAAATGGAACACCATCTTTTAAAACATTTGATTAGTAAGAAATGGATGACGAATTATTCATAGTAGTGGGAGAGAGATATAGCGTAAAAAAGTTGAAGGGAAAATACAATCGTTTTCGGATAAAGCATGCATCAACAATTTATTGAATTATTGGAGCATATCGGGATAATTTATGATTTGAATTCAAATACTGTATTTGCTATGCAAAACATTTGACAGATGTTTTATTAGGTAAGGATATCAGTAATTTATTTTTTATTATTAATTTTTACATTAAGATACATATTATAGATATCAATATCTAAAATGTTATGATTTTTAAATTGCAGAAACAGAAGAATTTCAAAGTTTTTAAGAAAAATGGGTGCAGACATTATGACCTACTAGGTCAAATTTTCGGTAAATCTACTGTTACTAGGCATCTGCACCATATTTCTACACAATTACCTTATACTTCAGATGATGAGCGCCAAATTGAAGAAGAATTCCTTCAATGGGGCATTCATCATGTATCAGGTGGTGAAAAAACTAATGCTTGTAGTTCAAAAGATAAGCGAGTTCCTACCAATTGCATTCCTGACTCAATAGAGCTAAGAAAGGATCCAAATTTGAAAAATTGGATTCATGTTTGGAAATGTGGGCATCTTATTTAAGTGTTTGAGCGGAAAAGGAATTAGCAAAAGCCAAAAGATATAAATTGGAAAGCAATCAAGCTACAGGTGCTGAAAATGATCCATATACTATATATGCATGAATGGATATTTTGGAAGAAATAGAAGATATTTCTAGTGCTGCGTATAACAAAGCATTGAAAAAATTTGTCAGTTCAGAATAGAGAAAAATGTTTGTCTTGATGCATGGCAATAGAAGAAGAGATTGGATTGAAAGTTTATGTAAATGAACATGTAATTTTTTTAAAAAAATTATATTATGTCTTATGGCTTGACTTATTATGCTAACTAACTTTTGTTATCTAAATTTTTTGAATATATATAAATATATGTGTGTGTTGTTTGTTTTTATTTTTTCTGTTTATTTTATTTTTTCTTTAAATTTGATAAACTTATTTTTTCTTTTAAATTGATGCAGGATTTATGGATCAAAATTTACATCAAAATCAAGTATTAGTGTATTCAACGAGTAGTGATAGTTCTAGTAGTGATGAGGATGAAGAGATTTTAGATTTACTTTTAATTTTATTTTTTATGGCTCATGATTTTATAGAAAATGTTCCTTGTAGAACTTCAATACTTAGTGAAAAAAATTACATTCTTGAAGTTCTTGTAGGAAATCCGACCAAGTGTTATGAAGGGCTTCTTATGGCACCATATGTTTTTATAAATTTATATGAAAGATTGAAATTGATGGGTCTATTAAAAGAAAAAAAGGGATGTTAGTGTGGAAGAAGGAGCAGCTTTGGGTTTGTCAGTTTTATGTCATAATCTTCGTCAAGGGGTTATAACGGAACGATATCAACATTCACTTGCTACTGTTCATAAATAGTGTAAGATGGTAATTAGAGCATTGGCTACCTTAGGTACTGTAGACACCGGGTCCCGAAATAGTCCAAATCAGAGTTACCTAATGATGAATACTGATACCTGTTTTACAAGTGAAGAGCTGAAATGCTAGTTTATGTCTTGGAATTTTATAATTTTTGAAGTTTTTCTATAACAAAAATTCTTTTGTACCTTCACCAGATTTAGAAAAGGGTCAAAATTGCAAAAAATACCATTTTCTTAGCGACGAACTCATGTCTCTCATGAAGAACGCCCGTCTATTGGTCGAGCATGAGGAGCACTCGTCTTTCGCTGGGACGGGCCTCGTGGGATGGTTGGATTTATGGTGACGAAAAGGCGTCCTTTGTGTGAGAGACGCTCGTTCGTCGCATGCTAGGTGTGCCCATCCTCTCGTGGGACGAGCTGTGAGTGGCAAATTCAAAATTCCTGCCTTCTCGTGATCGACGGCCGTCCCTCACACGAGGGACACCGGTTTGTCGTGATCTAAATCCAGTTTCCAGATTTCTTTCAACGGGAAATATGGGAATATCTCTTAATTCAAAATCCTGATTTTTTAGGATAAGTTTGATGGATTTTAGGATTTTTAAAATTGAAAGGATTTGATTTTATCCCTAAAGATAAATTGAAAAGTTTTGATTTTATCCTTAAAGATAAATCTAAGCCTAGAAAATCAAGGGATTTTGTGGCTATAGATAGGGAAGAAAAAAAGAGTTTTGGAAAAAGAGAATTTGAGGGAAAAGAAATTCTAAAGAAGAAAAATTATCTTTGAAAAAGTTATAATTTCTGAATTAAGAGATTCATTGAGGAATTATTCTTGATCATTATCTTGTATTTTCATTGTTTTAAAAGCTTTTAGAGAGAGATTAAAGAGAGAAAGTGAAATCTTCACTTATTTTCAAATTGTTTTTGTGAAATTATAAAGGAAGACACTCAGTATTTTCTTACTCTTCGATGATCAATATATTGAGGGTAATGTTCGGGGTCCAAGATTTATTATTTGTGCATTGATTCCAATATATTGCATGAAACACATATTTGATTCAAAAATATGAAATAATTGTTTTGCCTTTAATTTTATTATTTCTTATGCTGGATCTCTTTTATAGATTGTTTTGATATGATTGTGTAAGAATATACTAGAAATATGTAGAGGTATGCATTGGAATAAGCTTAACTTTGTTAAAAAATGGAGTTTTCTCATTTTTAAAAATGACTGACAGGAAGAAGACCTGACCGACATTCGTCCCTCAAGCGAGGGACGGGACGTGGTAGAGTCCTCTTCCTCCCGTCTGTCGCTGTCCCCTTGGCAGTCCCTGACTCCCTTTTCTCCTCTTTTGTTCATCTTTAACTCATTTTCTTGTTTATTTGCATGCTATATTTTAATGTGTTATTTTAATGTAAGCAATATTATTTCGCCATGTTAATATTCACTTTTATTTCTTTAATTCTAGTATTATGTCTATTCATATTTATTTAAATTTCATATAATTTTGCTAACTTGTGACTTTTTTGTGTTTTTTTTATTTGGCATATAATTTTTTTTTCTTCTGATTGAGCATTACTAATGAGCGAAAATTTCGACGACTGAGGGGTTTGGAGACATTGGCTTGGTTCATTCCTTTACTCTACGCATTATGTCATTTATTTTCTATTTTGCTTTTTTTTTTCTTTTCATTTTATTTGTTAGGGTTGTATTCTGCCCCCTTTCTATTGTAAATTAATATTTTTATTGCTTTATTTATTATTTTCTCTATTGCTTTCCTTAGATGATTGAAATATGCTTTAATTTAATTACATAAATGCATGAGAAAAAGAGATGAAAATTTAATTTTAAAACTCGTTTATAAATTCTAACCAAGGTACAAGTAAGAGTGATATCCTAAACTCTGTATGGTTTTAGGTTTCATGTGGTTAGACGAACTTTTTTCATGTTCTATTAGGTGGCAACTCTAAAATAGCTTTTTGTTTTTCAAAATAGACGTAAGAGCGATGTCTCAAACTCTCTCTAGTTTTGGGCTTCATAAAGTTAGATGAACTTTCTCAATATTCTGTTGGGTGGCGACTCCAAGATACCTCTTGTTACCCAAAATAGACGCACTTGTAGTTTGATCATCAGCAATCGAATAGGGGTGATTCCCCGTCCATTGCGAAGTGATCGATCCTCATGGGTTTGATGAACCTTTCTTGGACCCTAAAAGCGGGTCTCCGGGGTCGATCGGGTTCCATGCGCATCATAAGTACTCACTTGATCAAACATGTGAATAGATTTCATGTGCAGCCAGAAATTCAAAACAATCCCAAATGGAATCCATATTTTGAGGTAAGATAATATATTATTAAAATATTATGATTTTGTTATTTTATGGTATATAATGACACTATATAAATATATTATTAACTATAAGTTAAATATTTTGCTTTTGTTCGGTAAATAAATGCATAAGTGTAATAGATGGTACTCATATGGCAGCTTGGTCACCAGCTTCTAAACAAAAGACCTTTCGTGGTAGGAAAGCAACACTTGTGACACAAAATATTATGGCTGTATATTCTCGCGATATGCTATTTACATTAGTGTACACTGGATGGGAAGGGACATCAAATGATTATAGAGTATTTCTTGATGCATTAACAAGACGAAAAAATAAGTTTCCCCTTCCAAATGGAGGTAAGAGTTTTCATTATCATTTCTCCCTTAATATGGATTTATGTTATTATCATTTGATTAACATAGATATTAATTTGTAGGTTATTATTATGTCGTGGATGCCGGTTATCCCAATATACCAGGATTTTTAGCTCCATATAGTGGTAAAAGATATCATCAAAATGACTTTCATGGACAAGGATGAATTACAAGAAAATATGACTTATTTAACCAGAGATATTCATCCTTACGTAATATGATAGAAAAGGCATTCGTAGTGTTAAAAGCTATATTTTTAATTTTGAAATCAATACCAAACTATCTTTTATGTCGACAAAAGCTTATTCCCATTGCACAATTTTATCAGAATGAAAGATAGAGTCGATCAACTATTTATATTATACAGTAGAGAAGATTTAACAATGCCTAAAGAAATCACAGCTAGAGTACAATAGGTTGGTATTAATATTGATTTATCCCAACAAATTAAATGGGAATAGTTAGAGAGGCAATTGCTGATCAATTGTGGAACGATAATAATAAAAAAATAATAATAATATAAATTAGAAATTGATTGCATTTTATTTTTTTATTGTCATTTTTTAAAAAATGTTCATCAATTTATAAAAATTTAGCTTAAGAGATATCATATTAATACACATATAATTTAATCATATATATGTGTTGTTTTAATTTTAAAAATAAGAGTATAAATCTTTTATCTTAATAATATATAATTTAATTTTTTAATTTAGAAACATTTTATATTTTTAATAAATGAACATGTTTTCCCATTTTTTCTTTTTCTGTTTCTAAAAAAATAATTTTTCACTTGTTGATAAATGAACGCGTTTTTCAAATTTTTTACGGAAAATAAATACTTCAATTTTCTTAGAAAATAGAACACAGAAAACAGAATACTGTTTTCTATAAGTAAACGCACCCCAAGATTTTCTTATTCAAATATACCAAGTGCTTCTTTTCAAAATATGAATTTTTTTTTCAAATGTATCCCATCAGGTTTTTATATACTGATTAGGAATGATAAAATAATTCACTACCAGCTTCACTATCTTTTTCTACAATAACTGAAAATGTTATTAATAAATTAAATGTCATAGAAAAGGAAATTGAAGTTGGCAAAAAAATTTTACATGATGATTTCTATGCATCTCAAAATTTAGAAAAAAGAATTTGGTTCTTCAAAAATTTTCTGGATAAGAAAAAAGAAATTCAAAACGAGTTTTATTATTTTGTTTTACAAAATAAAGCTCATGTTCTGTTGTTGATTGTTTTGAAATTTATGCGTCTCAAACTCAAATTTCATTTCCATTCAAAACGAAATCAAAATCTGTAAACCGTGTAACAACTAGAAACAAGGTTTCATAATGCAAAATGTCAAATAGTAGAAAAATTCAATCAGAACACCCGCCATTAAAACAAATCAAAATTGCATATCTAAATTAAATAATAGATGTTGCTTCTTACAAAATATCAAATGAAAATACAAATAAGGATATTAAAATTGCCCTTCAATAAAATAATTTTACAAACACTCATCTTAGTATAATTGCTAAATAGTTAACTAGGATTGAGGAAAACCAAAAAGCCACTGTTATTTTCCCTGTTGAAATAACAAACTGAAAACTGAAGAGTCCTATTTCAAGCCTTTTTCAGATTTCAAAAACAAGTCAAAAGCTGTTTAAGGAAGGTAAATCAGAATTTACCCAAGCCATTCATGACCAACTTAGTAGAATAAAACAAATATCTATTTCTACACCAATAGTTGCATAGGACACCCATGACCGTAACAAAATTGTTAGTAATTTAGATCAAGTATCTGACTCAGAAGGCCAATAGCAAATTCAAAATGTGGAGTTAAACAAACTCCATTAGCAAAGAGGTCAACCTTTAACTATGATCACAACACCAAACTTAAGTATAGAAAATAAATCAAACATTTTGTCTCGATCTAAATTTAATGCCACCACTATTACTACAAAAAAAAGGGCAATTAGCGACGAAAAATTTCGTCGCTAATGTTGATATTTTAGTCGCTAATAACTTTTAGCGACGGGACGACGGAATGTCGCAAATAGAGCCGTCGCAAAAATTTAGCGACCAAAAGTGAAACAGTCGCAAAATTTAGCGACAGAAAATTCTGTCGCTAAAAAAAAAAATTCAGTCGCTAAATAACGCCTAAATTAGTCGATGGAAATGTTGGAGAAATATTAGCGACAAAATATTCCGTCGCTATTCCGTCGCAAAATTATTAATTTTTTATTATTAATTTTCATTTAATTTATTATTATTATTATTATTATTACATCAAAAATTTAATTTATATAAATAATAATTATGCAATATTATTAACAATACTATTAATTTAAAAATATAATATTATTAAAATATATTAAATTGTACAATTAAATGTGTACAAATAGTCAATTCGGTTCGATTTTAAACGTAACCGAATAGATTGAAAATCAAACTTATATTAAACAAAATAAAACCATTTAAATAAAATAAAAAAAATAACATACATGAATTTTTATATTATGTTCCTAATAAATACTAAGCAAAATTACATTAAAAATAAATATACATAAATAACATTAGATATTGCCTATGATTTCGTGCTTTATTGGTCCCGAACTGATTTCAATTGTGCTCATTTGAGAATGATTGCAAGCCCAAAATCTGCAAGCTTTAAATTACCTTCATTGTCTATGAGAAGATTATAACCTGCCCACCAAAAACAAGAAAAAAAAAAGGAAAAGAAAATCAGTAGTCCATATCTGCAAGCAAACCTCCAGTAAGCATAAATTCATCTATAATGAGCCTTATGGTCTGACATCAAATTTCCATCACCGGTGAAATAACAAGAATTGCCAAAAATGAAATGGAATAATCAGCAATTTCAGACAGTATTCCAGTCAAATGTCCAGCATTTCCCATAAACTCAACTGAAATCAATGAAAACAACTTCAACTGAAAATATGAACTGATCACGACTGGGTATCCTATGAATCTTATATGCAGATTGTTGCTAACAATTTATGGCTTAGAACAATTCAATTCTGATGATTCTTTTAATAATAGTGACAAGTGATGCATATTATGATTAGTTTGTAACAATCAGATTTAGGCAAAGTGATGCTTAAAGAATTTCGTTATTTCCAATTGTTTTTTTTCCCTCAATGATAGACGTCAGTGGAAACAAAATGCAATTTAATGCATCCATTCACAACTAAATTACAGTTAAAAAAAATTCCATTCTTCTAAAGCTACTAGCTTGAGTATATGCATCAAATACCTTATAGACACTCAACCAACTCATACGTTAGTGAATGAATATAAAATCCAATAGAATTCAAAAGAAGCAAACAAACCAGTTCGTCGCCTAATTCAATAGCAGCATCACTGAAGACTTGTCTATTGCCAGCGTTGCTTCCACAAAAAACACGCATCCTCTTGAACTTGCTCGTTTTGTTGCTTTCTTCCATTATCAAACTCTATTTAATGCAAATTATGTCTTTTCTCAATTCAATCACAAAGCATTTGACTAAATAAATAAACAATAACAATAATAAAAGCAAGCAAAGACAAAAAGAAGAAGGCGATAACTTAAAGCTGGACAATCTTCTCCAGATAAAATAAGTCCATCTGTAAAATCAATGTGATCGATTTCTCAAATGTTAGAAGCAAAAAGAAGAATACAAACACAAGGAGATGATCAGAGCAACTGACATTTATCACCAAAGGAAATTCAATCCAGTTGAAGTATAATAACATAAATTCTCTGACCGAGTAACCACGTAAACCTTTCAAATGCAACAAACAAGAGAAATCTGGATGAATACCAACCCATCACTGAAAGCATCAAGATGTTCTTATTCCTGTGCTTTATGAAAATGTTTGGATCTCAAATTATTTTGAAGCAAATCAAAATAAACACTTCTACGAGCTCTCATAGGAATAAAACAAATCAAGCGAGAAATTCATTAAATTCCTAAAACTAAATTTTGAAATCCCTAAAATTGAGTTTTGAAATCCCTCATTTTTTTTTTGAATCTGCCCCCCTAATACATTTCTCCTAAATTTCGGGTTAGTAGCTACTGTAACTCACCTATAGCCGTCGATTGAAGAGGAGGGAGCTAGTGGTGTTTCCGGTGGTCGGCGGTGAGAGGAGGCGTCGAGGTGGAGGCTGCAACTCGAATGAAAACTCGCCGGAGGTGGCCTGAGCAAGCCGAAGAAGGTTCGGCCTTCTCCCTCCAAATCGGGTCGGTCATCGCGAACAGGAGATCCGATCGGTTGGGCTGGCCGGCGTTGCAAAGGCCGACGGTCCGATCGCCATCGTGGTCGTCGCCGGTAGTCCCTCCGCCGTGAGCTCTTCCTCTCTCTCTCTCTCCCTCTCTCTCTCGGTTCTGTTCTCCTCTCCCCGTCTCCCTCTAGTTCCCTCTATTCCCTTTTTTTTTCTATTCTTATTTATTTATTGCTATGAAATTTCATACACTTAATTTATTTGTATATTTTTCATTGAGTAAAAAAATTTATTCATATATTTTTATCAATAATAACACATCTTTCCTTAATAAATTCCTTTATTAATATTATGATAAATTGTACCGATGAAATAGCGACGGATTATTCCGTCGCTAAATTTTCGAAAATCATTTTCATATCTAAAATATTTGAAATTTTTTAGCAACGAAAACTTTCAGTCGCTAAATCTGTCACAATTACAATCGATTGAATAACCTCTAAATTTAGCGACTGGATTAACCATCGCTATTTTAGCGACTAATTATTTAGTCGCTAAATTAGTCGCAAAAATTTGTGACTGAATTTTTAGTCGCTAAATTAGTCGCAAAAAAGGCGCGATAAATTGCCGCCAAGTTTTAGCGACGGTTTCTTTTTTCAGTCGCTAAATTAGTCGTAAAAAATGAAAATAGATTTTAGCGACTAATACTTAAAACAGTCGCTAATCAGCGACGAAAAAATTACAATCGCTAATTTTAGTCGCTAATTCACAGTTTTTTTGTAGTGTATCTATGAATAGAATATAGATGGTATGTCTGAGTATAACATTTTTAGTCTTCTCCAGCAGATGGCTATGGCCTTAAATGCCTACAAAACTCAAACAAACACACCTGATAGAAGCTAAACTCCTCATAGCAAGATTTTCAAGACAATTGAAGGGTTGGTGGGATTACCATCTCACTCCCCAGCAGCAGTTAGAAATATTAAATGTCAAAATGACAGATGATGGAATACCCATTCTCGATGTGATAAGAAACCCAATTCCAGATGCAATAGTAACTTTAATCCATATAATTAGTTTGCACTTCATAGGTTACTATTCTCATCTAAAAGACAAAAATGCAAAACTTCTTTCAAATTTCAGATGCAAAAAGCTTTTTAATTTTCAAAATTACAAAAATACTTTCTTAACTAGAGTAATGCTTAGAGAGAATTTCAATCAACCATTTTGGAAAAAAAAATTTCTAGCAGGTTTTTCTACCCTTTTAGAAGAAAGGGTTAGAAACAAAATCAAAAAAACTTTTAAAATTAATCAGATTCCTTATAATTGATTAACTTATGAGAAATTGGTTAGCTTCACACAAAAGAAAGATTTGAAAATATGTTAAGATTTAAAACTTCAAAAACATTTGAAATGAGAAATGAAGAAAACTATATAAAAATTAAGATCTTTCTGCAAACAATTTGAAATTTCTATAGAAAATCCATCAAAAGACTGTAGAGGTTCTTATTCAAAATCTAACAAAAAATCTTACAAAAAGTTTTCTTCTAAACCTAACAAAGAAAAATTTTACAAAAAATTCAAACTACAAAAACCTTACAAAAAATGAAGGATTTTCAAAAAAAAAAAAAACCTTCAAACCTCAAAATAGGTCACTTGTTACAAGTGTGGTAAGCCTGGTTATATCTCAAAATACTGTAAACTTAATAAAAAACTTCATGAGTTGCAGATTGAGGAAGAAACAATTCAAAAAATTGAAGTAATCCTCCTTGAAACTTTTTGAGGTGATACAAAAGCTGAATCATCAGAGAATGATGATTATCTGCAATTGATGAATTGGCAACCATTGATTCCTCCAATAGTGAGTAGAAAACTAATTCAAAATTTATAAATATTTTAACAAAAAATTAAGAATTAATTCTTAATGTTATCAAACGAGTGGAAAATTCCAAGCGTCAAAAGGAAATTATAAAAAAACTTTTTTTTTGAGAAGGAAATTATAAAAAAACTTTTAAAATCCTTTGAAACAAAATAGCCCCAAGCTTCCACATCTTCATCCTCTTCTTTGCTTTAAAACCATACCTATGATCTAACAAAAATTTTAGGTACAAAAACAAAAATAAAAACTATTGTAACAATACAATCACTTCAAAAAAAAATTAAAATTGCCAATTAAGAGCTAAAAACTCTTAAAGAAAAATAGGAGATTGATTTGAAATTTCTTCAAGCTATTCTGTCACAAAACCAGGATGAAGTTCCAGTTCTAGTGATGGGAAAAACGAAGAAGAAGAAAACAAAATTGAAAACTTAGAAAACAAAATTGAAAGTATAGAAAAAAAATTCTTGATGATTTCTTTTTTGTCTTACGAGAAGTTACTTAAAGAAAATATTTAATCAAAATCACTTTTACTTTTTCAGAAGATTTTAAAATTGACACAATAGCTCTTTTTGATACAGGTGCAAATTTAAACTGCTTTAAAAACTGTATTGTTCTAAAAAGATTTTTTGAAAAAATAAATGAAAAACTTGTCGTAACTAACAATTCTAACATGCGTATCAAAAGTAAAATTGAAGTTTCTATAAAAAAATGAAAATATTTTGATCAAAACTCTTTTTGTTTTGTTAGCTAATATAAATCATATTGTCATTTTAGGGACTCCCTTCATTAACATGATAACTTCCTATTCTCTCAACTATGATGGAATTTCTTTCAAAACAAAAAGAAAAAAAAAATTATTTTTCCATTCATAGAAAAGCCCAGAACGATAACCTTTTAAAAACTTGTTCTGTCTATAGAAATTAATTGAATTGTATAATTTAAGGAAACAAAAATATTTGTGTTTTCTCAAACATGACGTATCATTTCTCAAAATCTAAAAACAACTGGAAAATGATTTGGTAAAACAAAAAATTTCTGATTTTCAAAAATAAATTGAAATTAAAATTTGCTAAGATTTACCAAATACTTTTTGGAACAGAAAACAACATATGGTTGATTGAAATCAACTGGCGACAACAAAACTAAAGAAAAGTACTTTGCAATCATATGGCCCAACTTCAACAAAGCAAGCCCTCATCCTCAAAGGCTTTTTCAGACCCTTTCAAGGTATATTCATCCTCAGAATTCGAACCCATTGTGGACTTGGGCGACGACAATGAAGACAACTGCTATGGTATTTTCTCGCCACCATAATTGGCCTGGACTCCGCCCATATTTTTTAAACATATGGACCCATTTCATATCTTGTATTTTTAATTTTTCAAAAAAAGGCTTAGCCATATCTGTAAAAAGTTTAAAAAATAAATGAAGAAGGAAACAATGAAGATTGTTTTGCCAGCCATTCTTCCACTTTTCAAACAGTCTTATCAAACCCATGTGAAGCAACTGGATTTTTGCATGTGAAAACCCAATTTTATAGCTCATCCAGTTACTTCATCTGTCCAGGCTCCCGTAATTATCGTTGGAAGACTCCCTATAAAGAGACAATTCCTTCCCTTAAAGGACGCTGAGATTTTTCCTAGAGAGAATTTCCTAGTTTTTAAAAAACATTTGGCTTAGATCTTAGAAAGTTCATGTGTTGAGTATACACCTTAATCTCGAACTGAGTGTATATCTTTATTTTCAAAACTTGGATTTTAATTTTCAAAACCTGAAAGTATCGCTCATGTTTTGAGCATTTTATTTTATAAATATATTATTTTTTATATTGATTTTATCTTTATTTTCATTTTAAATATATTTTGTACTTACAATAAAAAATTATGTTAATTTCTTGCATTGCATTTGCACTGCATATTTTATTTTTATTTTTTTTATTTTTATTTATACCATTAAATCCTGCAGCATCTTTTATATATATATATATATATATATATATATATATAACCGAAATTTATTGGATCCAATTAGTTTAAATTCACGATAAATATACCCGTAAAAAAAGTGTTGTCTCCTAATTTTTTTTTTTTTAATCATCGCAAAAAGTAGGAATCAAAGTAATTATATCGTTTATCACGCTTACAGGTAGAGTTGAAGTAAATATTTTGCGGTATGACGTGATAACACGTAGGTATTAGTAAAACAACAAAGAACACGTGGCTTGAGGAGCCGAGTCATGCCAAATAAAAAAAAAAATAATAATAATCTTGTTTACTAAAGATCACGTTAGCCATGAGATCCGCGTAGTAGAATTGATTTCTTGTACAGATTTAAAAAATTCAAACATTTCGATGTCATATCAAAATATTATGTTGGCCCGTTCCTCTTTTTTCTTTTGATGTTAATTTCAATAAAGAGACTATGTTGTACCTTTTATTTCACTTATATGATATGTTTGACTGCCTCATTTTAATATTATGTCAGTACCCTTAATGCTGTAACTTAAAATTGATGAAAATTATATACATATATGTATTTTTGTATTGATTTTTTGTTACGTTAAGATTATTTTTTCTCAAATTAAATGAAATGATACAAACATTTAAATAATTTGAAAAAAATATAAAAGTTAAAATGGCAACTTATAAGCCCAATTTCATAATAAAAATATTATAACAAATTATATAATAACCAAACTTAATTATATATTTCAAATAATTGAAAATAAAAAAAAGAATCATAATAAATTATATAATAATAAAAAAATCAATTGAATATATTAGCAGCTCCATATATATATATTTATATAAAATCTACGACACATGGGTCCCACAGATTGTGATCAACGGTCGAAAGCAAATACTTCATAACGTCCACCACTTGCAACCGTAGCGTAAAACACCAAAAATATCTCACTTTCAGTTTCCTCCATTCAACCAACCCCTTTCTCTTCCCCGTTTACTAAAATATCCAAACACCCCTTTGTCCGATTCATCCGCATCTACGTCAATTGGTCAAACTAAACAGCTAGAAAAATAAATGGAAAAAAGGTAGAAACATACATATGATTTGAATTATGAAATTTTATTTTATTTGTTCATCTTAGGCACCTCAAAAATTATATTTATTTATTTATGGTCCTTCATCGCTTGTTGATTGTGCTGTGTGTGTAGATATAAGTATTAGCATGGTTTATTAAAATTGCCATGATTTTCATAAAGGGTGTGTTCCTTCCCTGTCCGTGTGTGTGTCGTTTTCAAAAAATCTTGGGCTTCTGGCCCGGTTCAAGTTGTAGTGTGGCTGTCGCCTTCTGCGCAAGTGGGAGTGGGGCCTGGTCTTTCGGGATTTCATATCGCTTGTTGATTATAGTGTGTGTGGATATAAGAATTAGCATGCTTTGTTAAAATCGCCATGGTTTTAATAAATGGTGTGTTCCTTGCCTGTCCGTGTGTGTCGCTTTCAAAACAACAATTATATTTATCAAGGTTGGGTCATTATTTATTTAGATTATGTAATATTTTAATTGTACACAAGTTGCATTTTCACAATATAAAACAAATTGAGGAAATAAATTTACATAAAATTTTAATTTTAGTATAAGTAAAATTTGAAATTTCCTAATCCAATGAATCAACGATTTAGTAGAGAAAACACGTGTAACATTAGGATAAAAAGTGGGGGTTGATTTCACTAACGGTCACTCAACTTATCACTTATCGCGCAAAAATAACCGACTTTTTTTTTCTTACTTAAATGTCACTGAACTTTTAATATTTTTGCAAAAAAGTCATGTTCACCGGAATCCGGTGAGGACTATTACCGGATTGATGACATGGCATGCCATGTCAGAAACTACATGTCGTTTAACAATATTTCCAACAAATGTTACATCTAAATCAATTTTACTCACGGTCACTAAACTTATCATTTATCGCGCAAAAGTAACCAATTTTTTTTTTTTTTTCAACTTAAATGTTACTGAAATTCTAACATTTTTGCAAAAAAAGTCACATATTTACTATTCGTTGCCACGTGTCATATGCCATGTCATCAATCCGACAAGGATTCTCGCCGGATTCCGGTTAATATGACTTTTTTGAAATAATGTTAGAAGTTTAGTGACATTTAAAATAAAAAAAAAGCCGGTTATTTTTGTGCGATAAATGATAAGTTGAGTGATTATGAGTGAAATTGACCCTAAAAAGTGGATAGTTCTAATAAATGCATGTTTTATGTATTTATTATTAGCTAAACTTATTTCGAATTTTAATTTGATAGGTTAGTAGATTGGATAAATAAGGTGGGTTATTATTGGATTGAGTGAATTTTAAATCCCACCTTTTAATAATTTAATAAAATTAATGAAAATCGATAATATAGATAAATTAGACAAGTCCGAAATTTCAATATCGGTATTTTTACATTTTAATTTGTTTTAACATAAATGAAAATGAGAAGAATGTTAAGTGTTTCCATAAAAATAGAGAAAAATAAATTAATTTTTACTTGATAACTCGTTGCATATCTATCATATTTAATCTACTAACCAGCTAAATCATTTACTTATTTCCTCATTATTTTTAAATTTTTATTTATTTTCAAAATAAAAAGTATTTTGATTTTTATCTTACTTAAATTAATTTTGAAAAGATAACAATAGGAGGATCTATTATTATTATTATTATTATTATTATTATTATTTTTTTTTAAACTTAGGAAAGGATTTAATATGAAGGCCAAAAAAATTTAATGGTTTAATAAATAAAGTAGGCGTAACTAAAAAAATACATTTCAACATAAAAAAATATTCCGCATGACCGACATTTACCGTGCCTGCCTAAGGACTAATATACAATTGCCACGTGTCCTAGAATCCTACTTTGATTGCCTCCGTTTCGCTCCTCTCCGCATCCTTCAACTTCCTTCCTTTTCCTTTCTTCCCAATTCCTCCCTCTGCTCCGACAATTGCGCGGGAATCACCGTCGGCGAGAAGTTTATCGAAAGGAAATTAACTGAATGCTCTCTTATATTGCATAGGTTTCCGAGTTGACTCGACATTAAGTCACTCAACTCGGGCTGGATCGTCCTTGCTTGTGAGTTAGTTTTGAGAAAGGAGAAGAAACACTGGCGGTGATGAGAGGGAGCCTGCTAGTTAACCGGCGCGGGGTGCAGAGATTCCGGCAACTCGCTATCTCGGTCGCTGGATCCGTGAAGATCAAGCTTTTACTTTGCTGTTGTATAGTTTTTACTCTATTTGCTCTCGCTGGCCGTGCCTCGGAGTTCATTAGATGGACTCAACAAATTGCTCCTGCTGATCCGTTCTCTGCTTCAGGGTGCGTATTTGAGAAATTAGTTGCGGTGGTTATTGTTTGGTTTCCTATTTTAGTGTATTTTAACTCTTGATCGGTTTAGATTTGGTAAATATATCCATTTGCCTTTATTTATTTATTTTCTCTAATGAAATCAGAAAATAAAAATTTTCTGATAACTATTTTTAATACAGATTTAGTAAGTGAAGCCGTTAATTGCATTCATTTACGTAGTGTGTCGATTATATTGATCTGGATTTTGTGGAATTGTTTCCGAAAGATTTTAAAAGAAGTATTTGCTCGAAGTATAACAGCTTCTTTAGTAGGTATTTTCAATTAATGCTCTTTGAATGATTACCAGCAGCATTTAGATTTCATTTTGTTTCAAATAGGGATCCTGAAATTCGGAGCAGAGCGCTTGTTGGTGTCAACATTTATGGAATTTGGTATAATTTACGAAGAAACTGATTGAGAAGCCGATACTTTTTAACTTGTAGTGAGCAAACTTTTTGATAGCTGTTGAGGTAGCATACTTTATGATGATTTGGTGCTTGTAAATTTCTGATTTTTTTTTTTTTGGATTAAGCATATGTCAATTGTATTCTATCTTGCGTATGATTGTAGTCACTGAAGAATACTAGAGATACATGGATGGAACTGCATTTTTGACATTTTTAAGTCTATGCATCTTGTCGAAGGATGTTTATTTTTTCTGATACTAATTCTTTGGCTTTGAAATTTTAATACAGGAAAGGATATGCTATTTTAATTAACACATGGAAGAGATATGATCTGTTGAAGCAGTCAATTTCTCACTACTCATCTTGTGGCGGGCTTGATTCTATACATATTGTCTGGAGTGAGCCTGATCCTCCATCTGAAAATCTTGTTAAGTATTTAAACCATGTTGTGCAATCAAACTCAAAAGGTGTGAGGCAAGTTGAATTGAAATTTGACATCAACAAGGAAGATAGTTTAAACAACAGATTTAAAGAAATCAAGGACTTGAAAGCTGATGCTGTTTTCTCTGTCGATGATGATGTTATGTTTCCTTGCTCTTCTCTGGAATTTGCTTTCAGTGTTTGGCAGAGTGCTCCAGATGCAATGGTGGGCTTTGTACCCCGTGCTCATTGGGTTGATAAGTCGGTATGGCTTTATTTTATTATTAATTTTATCTTCAATATCATTTCTTTTGTTTATGCCTTGAAGTAACTGGTTTATTGATGTCAATTTGGAGAAGAAAAACCATGCTTGTGTCAAAACTTGTGAGCATTAATCAAAGGGATATTTGACCTGCTAATTTTTTTGGGTCATGAATTGTAAATGGCTATTATTGGAACCATAATTTAAGTTCTGCATGAATTGCAGTTGCAGTCTAAGAAGCCATTAATTGTGCATCATTTGGTACTGTCACACTGCCTGCCTTGTGGTATCGTTGGATGTTTGAGAAGTTTATGTGATAAACAAAAAACTCTGCACCTGGAATGTGGGGTGGTTCAAAATTTGTTACATTGGTCACTTTCTATTAGCATTAGTTTAGGAATCAGACAGTCATTTTGATGGAGGGTGTCTGAATCTTTTTGTGCAGCAAGGAAAAACAGATTACTACGTATATGGTGGTTGGTGGTCTGTTTGGTGGACAGGGACATACAGTATGGTGCTCTCAAAGGCAGCTTTTTTCCACAAAAAGTATCTTCGTTTGTACACAAAGGAAATGCCAGCATCAATTAGAGAGTACACAACCAAGAACAGGTTCTTCTGCTTGACACAGTTTATGCACTTCTTGTTTGCTCTTTTTTACTGTATCTTTATGTGCTTAAGATTCATTTCAATCTTGGATTTATTCACCAGGAATTGTGAAGATATTGCAATGTCTTTTCTGATAGCTAATGCAACGGGAGCTCCACCCATTTGGGTGAAAGGTAGAAATTTCATCTGATAATAGCCATCATTTTAATTTCATCTGAGTTAATTTTTGTTCTCACCATTTTTAATTTTTGTTACTTGTTAAATTATGCAATAGAACGTTTAACTATCAAATTGTAAATTGTATAGAGGAGTTGGAAGTTTGGGAGTGATATGATCTTATGAAATCCATGCAGCAAAAAGTATAAGAGGAAATAAGTAATAACTACTTGACTAATCAGACGTATCAAGTTCCTTGCTGCTTTGTTGAAGAAATATGATAGGATAGGATGACAGAAATTACTAGGCTTTTGTTGTTTACTGCAAATATTTTCTTTTGTTATGTCAATCAGTTCCATGTTGACTAACTGTCACCTTAACTTGGTTCAGTTTGCTTCCTCTCAACATTTATGTACCTTGGACTTTAACAAGTTTTGCCTTTAATTTAGTTTCACCTCATCCTTGGTAATTCATATCCGACTTTAGATAGGAAACATAATTTATTTGTAAACAAAAACAGAGAAGCAAAACATGTAAACGAAATGAGTTGTTATTCAAGGAGCCAATCTTGCAATCTGAGGAATGATGGAGCTTTAGATCTGCTATGTGATGGAAAATTGTTGCCTGTAAGTAAGTTTGTGAGAATACGGTGAAATGATTTTCCAGCAAAGGCCCTATCAGGGTGGTATATTTTCTGAAATCTTTTAGACCATTGAATAGATTTTCCTCTGTTTTTTATGTGTAATGTGCTTATTTACTTTCTTTATCTATACTTTGGAGCCTAGTGATGGACACGATTGTGTAATCTTTATGACCCAGGCTAACTGCTGCTGTAATTATGATGCTTTTCAAATATATATGTGGGTTATAGAATAGATCTGATTTGGCTCACTGAATCCCATATAAACATGTAAGGGAGTGCATTTGATGGTTGTGTATTTATCTGCACTCATTTATTGTTAGAGTGTCGGTCTACTAATCATTCCTTGGAAAATTGAAACACTCACTGCCATTTGTATAGTTCTCTACCTCGTGACATACTTAATAGGTTTAGGTTTGTATTGATCATGGATTGGCAACTCTGTAGGGTGACAAGGAATTGTGATTTGTTTGATTCTCTGGAAAAATTTAGTGAGATTGATTACTATATGGGCTGCAGATCAGGAATTCTTTTTTTTTTAAATCTCTTCTCATATATTATATTTTTGTTGCTATTATAGGTAAAATATTTGAGATTGGTTCAACGGGAATTAGTAGTTTGGGAGGTCATAGCGAGAAAAGAACACTATGTGTTAACAGATTTGTGGCGGAGTATGGACGGATGCCACTAGTATCTACAACTGTGAAGGCTGTTGATAGCCGCAACGCCTGGTTTTGGTAATGAAGGAGATTAAATCCAATACATTTGAGTTGCTGGAAGTTCCACATTTTTGTCAATCCTTTGAGCAATTCCAATTCTTTTTCATGTTGTATAATAGTTGACTTTGTTTATGTCTTTTTTAATTTAGAAGCTAATTTAACATTCCGCGTAGATTGGTTACTTGTAGTTTTACTAGGTTACCATGTAACTAGATAACAGTTCCACTCGTTGTACTGATATACCTTACATTTTTCCTTCTGAATTGAAAACCCACGCATCCAGTTTTGTACTGAAGCAATGGGTATATGTTATTCTTAGCTTACAAATATAGGAGTCTTTGTTTTTGATTTAATGGTTCTTAGTTTTTGGTTTAATTTAATGGCTTTCTAACACTAAAGTTTTAACAGTCCACTTCCCACTAATTTAATGGAAACATTGCAAGATCCGGTATCGAATATTTTACATTGTAGATAAATTCAAATCGATCACTGAGATTTCCTTCGATTACTTATTGATTAATTTAAATTGAAGTTGGACAGACCCCACAATTGGATTTAGGCCTGAAAAGCGATACTTTTAGTTAAAGTATAGGGGACATGCTTGGATAATTTAAGGTCTAATTTTTGTTTCTAATGAAACGATTACTAGTGCACTCTACTGGGTAATTGTTCTTTCCCTAGTTTTAAATAATTATGTGCTCTTTTACTTGAATTATAGCAAATGTTTGAAGCCTTGCGACCTTTCATAAAAAAGATAACCCTACTTTTACTTTCCTAGACATTATCGTTGTACACGCTAAATTGAATATATATATATATATCCTTCCATCCAATAAATATAGACTTACTTTTCATTTTAATTTATTCCATAATATAATCTTTTTAATATGCCGTTATTTAATTAAATTTATGTAAATTATAATGGCATCTTTTTTATTTTCACATTTAAAAAAAAAGTAACAATTATTTTGTTTTATGGAACATATATTATTTATTAATTGAGGGTATATTAAAAAAAGGGCTAAATGTTGTTTTTAAATTAAACTAAGTTTTTTTTTTTTTATAATTTATATGCAAAAAAGAAACAAGTCTATATTTGTGATAGAAAGGAGTATATAACTTTTATTTTCAATAGAATGTTAATGGCCCAATAAATTATTGTTCCCATTCTACACGCAATAATCTTTTTCTGACTTTTTTCACAAATTGTTCAAACAATATGTAAACCTAAAATCTGCCGCAAAAAAAAAAAAAAAAAAATATTGGTTATTAAAAAATTAAACTTTAATATAGAAAATGATAGAAATAGAACAGATTTTTGTTTCTATAAATAGCTCCTATTGGTAAGTCACCCTAGCAACCCATCACATTAATTCATTTCAACAAAAAAAAAAAAAAAATGCCACTTCCAACCACAAACCTAACCCTTAAACTGTTAACCTTTCAGTTCTGTCTCATTTTGTTGGTATCTATGGCTAATTGTCTGAGGCATTTAAGTAATGAGACTGATCGACTTTCGCTGTTGGAGTTTAAAGCCCAAATATCGAATGATCCTTATGGCATCTTAAGCTCATGGAATGATTCTACCAGCTTCTGCAAGTGGGAAGGAGTTACTTGTGCCCGCAAACATCAGAGAGTTACTTCTCTAGACTTGCAGGGACTAAGCTTGACAGGGATCTTATCTCCTTGTATAAAGAATCTCACATTCTTAAGGTTCCTCAATCTTGCCACCAACAGATTCCATGGAGAAATTCCTCGAGAAGTCGGTCATCTGTTCCGACTCAGATATCTGAACCTGTCAGCAAACTCATTAGGAGGAGGAATTACAGGTTACATCAGCAACTGTTCAAAGCTCAAGATTTTGGATTTGGGCACCAACAACTTAACAGGAAAAATTCCCGTTGAGCTGGGCTTTCTAAAAAAGCTTGTGACAATTTACCTTGGCGAGAATAAACTCATAGGAGAGATCCCGGATTCATTTGGAAACCTTTCTTCTCTAGAAAAACTTTTTTCACCTTTTAATCATCTGAAGGGAAATATTCCAAGTCATTTGGGACTACTCACGAAGTTAACTCATTTTGGTTTTGGTGTGAATAACCTGAGAGGTGCAATCCCTTCCACTCTTTGCAATCTTTCATCTCTCATTCAATTTTCTGTTCCACTAAACCAATTGGATGGGACTCTCCCACCAAACACAGGCCTCACTCTCCCAAACTTGCAATTATTTTCCGTTGGTGGAAACCAAATCCATGGAAGTATTCCAACTTCAATCACCAATGCTTCTAAGCTTCAAGTGCTTGACATCTTTAACAACTCAATAACCGGTCCAGTTCCAAATAATCTTGGATATTTGAAAAGTATCCGCATGCTGGGTTTGGGAATAAATTTTTTAGGCAATAACACAATCAAAGATCTGAATTTCATGACATCTTTGTCAAATTGTAGCAATCTAGAAATGCTTTCAATTTATGGAAACAATTTTGGGGGTCTGTTACCTACCTCTATAGCCAATATGTCCAGCATTCAAAGACTACATATGGGAAAAAATCAATTCTATGGTAAAATTCCAATGGGGGTTGGAGATCTTGTAAACTTGTACTTATTAGATGTCTCGGTTAATCTTTTATCTGGTCCAATTCCTGATTCTTTAGGGAAGCTTGTGAAGTTGCAGGGGTTAGGTCTGTCTGAAAATAGGTTATCCGGAGAAATCCCACATTCTCTATGTAACCTCACCCAAGTAGCTGTGCTTGATTTACATGAAAACAAGTTAGAAGGAAACTTAATTCCATGTATTGGAAACTTAAAAAGTCTGCAGCATTTTTCTGTATCTGAAAATAACCTAAATGGCAGCATACCTCTACAAATCCTTGATCTCTTTGCATTACTACTTGTTGATTTATCGCAAAATGCATTCACGGGTCTCATTCCTCTGGGTGTCAGTAGCCTGAAAGGTATGATTGCATTAGGTATATCTGGAAACAAATTGTCTGGGAAAATTCCTGAGACACTAGGTGATTGTTTGAGCCTAGAATTGCTTCACTTGGGTGGCAATATGCTTCAAGGAGATATTCCTTCACCCCTTGGATCATTGAAAGGTCTGCAAGAGCTAGACCTGTCAAGGAACAGCTTGTCAGGAAATATCCCGAAAGAGCTAGACAAGCTAATGTTCTTGCAATATCTTGATCTCTCTTTCAACAACCTTAAGGGTGAAGTTCCAAAGAAAGGAGTTTTCAAGAATGTAAGTGCATTTTCAGTTGATGGAAACATTGACCTTTGCGGCGGAGTCATAGAACTACAACTACCACCATGTCTTATTAAAATAGAGAAACAGAAAAAGGCTACTAAAGCCATTATCGTTGCAGTAATCATCAGTCCAGTACTGATTTTTGTTGCAATAACATCCTTGTATGTTTTCTATCGGAGAAATTCAAGAAAGAATCCATCTACAAAACTTTTTGAAGATAATAAGCTTCCTCGAATTTCATTCAGCGAATTGTTTCAAGCAACCAATGGTTTTTGTTCGGACAATATTATTGGAGAAGGTAGTTTTGGCTTTGTATACAGAGGAAATCTTGATCATCAAGAAGAAAAGCTAGTTGCTGTCAAAGTATTCAAACTTCAACAACATGGAGCTTCCAAGAGCGTTCTTGCTGAGTGCAAAGCATTGCGGAACATTAGGCACAAAAATCTGGTAAAGATCCTAACGTACTGCTCCAGCATTGATTTTAAAGGCAATGATTTCAAAGCTCTAGTGTTTGATTTCATGGAGAATGGGAGTTTGGAGATGTGGTTGCATGACAACATTCAATCAAGGGGTTTAAGCCTTCTTCAAAGACTTCGTATTGTGATTGATGTGTCATCTGCGTTGCATTATCTTCACGACCATTGTGAAACTCCTATTGTTCACTGTGATTTGAAGCCCAGCAATATTCTATTTGACAGTGATATGACTGCTCACGTTGGTGATTTCGGATTGGCTAGGTTCCTTTCCAACGCTACTGATAATTCAACGCAAGGCGAAACTAGCTCAATTGGGATCAAGGGAACCATCGGCTATATGGCTCCAGGTATAATTTCATGTGCTTGTCCTGTTTTATTAATTCATCAGCAAGCTCAACAATTAGATGTCTAAGGTGACATAACTAATAAAAGTTTGATGCTGATTTTCCGTGTTGCAGAATATGGAGTAGGCAGTCAAGCAACAAAACATGGAGATGTATTCAGCTTTGGGATAATTTTATTGGAGATTTTTACAGGAAAGAGGCCAACTGATCCGATCTTTGCTGATGGTTTAAATCTCCATAACTTTGTGAAAGCTAATCTCCCTACACGAGTCATGCATGTTTTGGACCCTGTTCTTATCACAAAAATAGATGTGACAGCAATAGCAACAAGATCAGAAGTCATGGAGATCCAAGAAGGTGATGCCATTTTTGACAGTTTGAGACTAGATGATGGAGATGTGCACAATTGTATTGTATCAGTCCTGGAAATCGGACTGGCATGCTCAGCAGAACTCTCAATTGACCGAATGCAAATGGGGGATGTCACCAAAAAATTAAATGTTATTACAGAGGCTTTCATGCGCACAAGAACTCGTCGAGGCAGACGAGTGGTAACCCACTAATATATATTTCCCTTTTATTCAGCTAAAGCCTGTAATATATAATCATACGTTCTTTCAACAAGCACTTCCTTTTATGATTCTGTTTCTGTTATCAAATTTCCAACTTATATGCATTGTTTTCCAAATTTTTCACTAAATCAGCACTTTACTATCTGATATTAACTAATCAGAGCAAGCATTCAACCACATATCCTTAGCCGATATTGTACGAGTATATTTAATAAAATATGTATTGTTCTGCAGCAAATCATGCTATTTGTCTTTAGTGTTTAGTGTGTTTAGACGTACCTTATTGCAAAACATTATGATCAACATCACCAAGTGCACACTGTAAATTAATTCATTAAAGAAATTGAACTTTCTTTCTTTTTATTATCTGATGCATTTGTTAAATTGACTGTCCACTGAACACTTCTAACCCAATTTAAGGTCCAATTAGTCGGAAAAGTCATACCACCTTCCCAAAAAATATAAAATAATTACCACCTTGTTCCACCAAATATATAATACTTCATTATTTGCTGGACGAAAAAGATATATACCAACCTTTTGAGTTAATTTTAAATTTTGTACAAAAAGAAGTGTGGTGGACTTAACAGGGGGCATGCGTGATACGCTGCAATATATAAATCTGATTCATTTTTCAGCAAATAAATTACAACTTCTTTTGGTATTTAATTTTTGGGTTTATTTCATTCATTATTACTTAACTTATGCCAAAATTACGCAAAAATAAAAAAAAAAATTTCTTTTAAAAAATCACTAAAATCAAAACTTTTATAAATAAAAATAACTATGACTAGTTTCTGGTGATACTCTGGCCGAAAAGTCCAGTTGGCACGCCATGTCAGTAATTTGTGCACACGTGGACACACTTTTTATTTCACGTCATCAGCTGACTTGCCACTTTTAACACGTGCCAATTTTCTGTTTGTTCAGTTAGCAGTTGACGTGGAATAAACAATGTGTCCACGTGTGCACAAATTGTTGATATAACTGGACTTTTTGGCAAGGGTCATAACCGGAAGTGGTCATAGTTATTTTTGTATAAAAGTTTTAAGTTCAGTAATTCTTTTGAAAAAAAAAATTTCTTTTGTTATTTTTGTGTAATTTTAGCATAAGTTAAGTGAATATGAATGAAATTAACCCTTAATTTCCTTTACAGCAAGTAGTGATTACTTGTTTTGAGTCAGTTTATGTTATAAAAATTCCACTCTACATAGAACCTGCCTTAATATGATCACTACCTTAACTAAGCAAAATCATTAAAAGCTAATTTGACATTTTAACTCTTGTGAATATTTTTTTTTTTGGGTATAACATCTGAAACTTACTAATTTTGACTATTTGCACTTGCGTTAGTCAGGTCCAAAAAAAAAGTTAATTCATTCCCTCTAAAGTATTTAAAGGTGTTCCATACGAATGGGAGAAAGAATTCATATGAATATTTTAGTTTCATAACAATAATCTACAATCAATATAAATATTACAGTTTTTATCAAAATAATTCTCAAGCCATAGCAAATTTATCCATCGAGCTTCATTTTTTTAAGGCATTGTTAAACAATATTTAACAAGTTTTGCTTTTTTTTTTCCCCTTAAATTTAATTTAGTTTCACCTCATCCTTGTAGCCCAAGGAATTTACATCCAAACTTTAGATAGAAAACATGATTTATCTGTTGGTTTAGTGGTGTAGAAAAAGAATAAAAAGAGAAAGCACAGTGTCTTATGAGAAAAACAGAGAAGCAAAACATGTAAACAAAATGAGTTGTTATGCAAGGAGCACAATCTTGCTATATGAGGAATCACTACAAGAAAATTTCATCTTAGCGACGGGCATTTAGCTCCATCGCTAATTAGCATTTCAGTCGCTAAATTCGTAGTTAATAATTTTATTTTGTGACGGAAAAATATGAAGGTATATTTTCATTGCTAAAAATGGAGAGAATTATTCCTGCCAGCTTATTCCGACGGAATTTAAGGACGGAAAATAACACCTGTCGCTGAATATGGAACCAAGAAATGGCGCAATTTTTTTCTATGATTTTTAGCGATGGAAAAATATGTCCGTTGCTAAATTTTTGCGACGGTAAGTTTTTCTGTTGCTAAATGATGAAGTTAGCGACGTAATTAATTTTCCGTCGCTAATTTATGTATTTAGCGACGTATATAACTAACTGTCGTAAAAAGAAAAAAATTAATGACGGAATGTTATTTTTCATTGCTATTTTTAGCGACGAAAAATGAATTCCGTCTCAAAAATCGTAGATTTAACGACGGAAGTTTTAATCCGTCGGAAATTGAAGGGTTTAGCAATGGAATATTCTTTCCGTCGCTATTGGTGAACTTTAGCGACAATAAAGAATATTATGTCACTAAAGTTGTCATGTATAAAAAAAATTTTCCTTTCTTTTTTTTTTCTCTCCCTCCCTCCCTGCCCCTCTCTCTCTTTCGTGTCTATCCTGGATCTGGTCCGGTTTTGCCCCTAACTATGAAACCATTGCTGTTGTCAACAGTTTTAATGCAAATGAAACCTATTGCACCACCAACGGTTTCAAAACGATCCCATTTTTACAAATATGTTTTTGCTGACCCTAAATTTTAATTTTTTTTAAAAGCATTATTTTCAAAATGATACAACTCTTAAGCGAGAGAAGCAACAAACACAAAAACAGAAGAAGAAGCTAACTGAAGGAGAAAGTATGTCTCTTATTAAAATGAAAAATATGCATAAAAAACAAATGACAGAGTTATCAACTTATATATAGCAATATTACTTAGTGAAAGACTAAACTACCCTTACTAAAAATAAATAATTACACATATAAATATAATCTTCATCCCCCATAAAGATGGAGCCGTGTTGAGTTGGACAAAATACGATGAAAAAGGAAGCATGAAGAGACTTAGTGAATATATCAGCAAGTTGAGAAAAAGAAGAGATGTGCTTAGGCAGAATCATGCCACTCTTGTACTTATCTCGAACTAGATGGCAGTTTATTTCAAGGTGTTTAGTTCTTTCATGGAAGATAGGATTTTGAGTGATATGAATGGCAGCTTGGTTATCACACCATAATTGAATAGGCAAAGAAAGAGAAACATAAAAATCTTGCAACAAAAAAAATAAGCCATTGAAGTTCACAAACAGTGGAAGTAAAACTTCTAAATTCTACCTCTGCTGAAGAACGAGAAACAGTTCCCTGCTATTTAGACTTTAAAGAAATAAGAGAAGAACCAAGAAAAATACAAAACCCAATTATGGACCTCCTGGTATCTTGACGAGCTGCTTAATCAGCATCACTATAGGCATCCAAATGTAAAGAAGAATGGGAAGAATAAAACAAACCAGTAGCAGAACAATTCTTCAAATACTTTCAAAATATGTATCGCAGCATTCCAATGAGAATCCTTAGGTGCTTGAACAAATTGACTAAGTTGATGAACGGAATATGTAAGATCAGGTCAGGTAAGCCTATAAGGAGATGGATCAACAGGAAATTCACCCTAATCAGCAACTAAGTGAATCCCCTTTGGCAATGGTGTAGCTGGTGGTTTTGCACCCATTAATCCTGCCTCCTTAATCAAATCTAATATATATTTTCGTTGACGAACATAAAGGCCATCAGCAGACCTAGCAATTTCCAAGCCCAAAAACTATTTTGCCTGTCCAAGATCTTTAATAGTGAAAGCAGCATGCAATGAAGCTTTAACTTGGTCTATCCAAACATCAGAAGTACTAGTGATTAGCACATCATCAACATAAACAATTAAGGCCAAGAAAGCATTATTAGCAGCAAGACAAATAAGCAAGGATCAGCTTGAGATTGATGAAAACCAAGTTTATGTAAATGAGAAGTAAATTCAGCATTCTATTGATAAGAAGACTGCTTCAATCCATACAAAGATCTAGTCAACTTGCATACCTGATTAGATACAGCCTTAGCATATCCTTCAACTGGTATCATGTATAATTTCTTATCGATAAAACCATGAAGAAAAGCATTATTGATATCCAGTTGAGAAAGAGACCACTTTTTCGTTGCAACTAAAGCCAAAAACACACGAACAATGATTGTTTTGGCAATAGGAGAAAAACTCTTTGTATAATCAATCCCTTCTACCACTACAAGAAAATTGCTATTTAGCGACGGATATAATTTTCCATCACTAAAAAAGAAGGAAAATATTCTCTCCATTTTTTAGCGACGGATAAAGTATTCCGTCGCTAAATATGGCGCCGATAAATCGTGGGATTATTTGCTACAAAAATTAGCAACGGAAGTCATTTTCGTCGCTAAAAATTAGCAACAGAAATTAATTTTTGTAGCTAAATAGCGACGGAAATTAGCTTCAATCGCAAAAAATATTAATTAAAATTTTTAAAAACTGAAGTTTATTTTCGTAGCTAAATAGCGACGGAAATTAGCTTCCGTCACAAAAAAATATTAATTAAAATTTTCAAAAAAATTTTAGCGACGGAATTTAATATCCGTCTCTAAAAATTAGCGATGGAAGTAAATTTCCGTAACTAAATAGCGACGAAAATTAACTTCCATTGCTAAAAACATAATTAATATTTTCTATTATATAAAATAATTTTTTGACTTTTTTTTACCCCACCCTCCTCTCTCCTCCCTCTTCTTTTCCCTCTCTCCTCCCTCTCTTCTCTCTCTGTATTTTTCGTCCTTCTTCTTCTCTCCCCCACCGCCGGATGGCCAAATCTTGGCCAGTTGTCATCACCGCTGCCACCGCGTGGAAGGGCCACCAGCTTCGCCGCTTGCTCCGCCTACCTTGCCCCCTCTCGTACGCAGCAGATCTGGTTGCTTGTTCGCCGTCGCGAGTTGGTCCGCCCCCTCTTGCCGTCGCGCGTTGCTCCCTGCCTGCTTTGCCACCTCTTGAACGTGCTACATCTGGCCGCTTGCCCTCTCACGAGCCTTCCTCCGCCCCTTCCTCCTCTCGCACTAGATCCACCGTCTTCCTCTGCCCTTTCCTCCTCTCCGCCGAGATCCGCCGCCTTCCTCCTCTTGCGCTGGATCCGTTGCCCTCTGGCGCTGGTGCTACCCGAGAGGTGAGTTGGATTATTTTTCAATTTTTCTGTTAAATATATGTGTATTTTTTAATTTTGATGTTATTGAAATAAATTGGAGAATTGCATGTTGATAGGAAATTTTTTTAGAGTATTTTGACACTTTAATGAGGAGGAAACCTAAGGAAAATAATTTCAAAGCAATTCTGGAATCAATAAGAGATCTCATGAATGAATATTGCATTGTTCCTGATTGGTTGCATAACATATTTTTGTGGTTTTAGGCTTTACCAAATCAACAAACTGTGGATTATCCTAGCTTCAAGCTTGTGATTGTTGGCGATGGAGGCACTGGTAAATTTCCTTTTCACTTTCTTTTTAATTCGGTTAATTTTGTTTCTTGATTGCCGATAGGGTCTCAAATTGAATTGGCTTGGTTTGAAAAGATTTGGTGGGAACGTAGTGGGAGTAACTATAAGCAAAAGTTGATAATAACTTTGAATTGTGTTCTATTGCATAACTAGTTTCTTTGCAACCATTTAATTTGCTTTTGGCCTTCTCAATGTGGAAATGTATGCTTGCTTGTACCTGTTTCTATTTTAGTTGTCATTTTCATTATGCTTTCATCTTAGATATAAAATATTGCATTTATTTGATTGTTGCTGAAATTTGTCCATTGGAATTATGCTTACTGGAATTGTTTATTTAGTTTTTTTTTAGTTTTTTTAAATTACCGATGGAAAATTCCGTCGGTAAAAATAAAAAATAAATAATTTTGAAATTTGCCAACGGAATAGTAATTTTTGTTTGCAATTTTTCCGATGGAATTTATCTTCCGTTGGGAAAATTGCCGACGGAAATGTTGTTCCGTCGGTAAATTACTGACGAAATTTAATATTTCGTATTTGCCGATGGAATAACTTTTCGTTGGTAATTTAATTTCCCGACGAAAAATCCTGACTTTACGTCGGGAAAAATTTAATTTCTTGTAGTATACCTGATTATATCCTTTTACAACCAGCCGCACCTTATATCTATCTATAGTTCCATCAGCCTTCAATTTCAATTTGAAAACCCATTTTGAACCGATAGCAACCTTGCCAATAGGAAGAGAAGTAAGCTTCCACGTGTTGTTCTTATTTAAAGCATCTAATTTTGCTTGCATTGCAGCCACCCAATGAGGATTCACCTTTGCTTCGTGATAAGATTTTGGTTCCTGAACAACATCCAATTGAGCAATGAAAGCAATATGACGAGTAGAGAAACAATAAGGAATAACAAAGGGAAAAGCTGGAATTGTGTAAGCATTGAAAGAAGATGTTATAGCAGAAGTGCGAGGTTGAAGAATAGCATTTGAAATAAAATATGACATCCATTGTGGCCTTTTCTTAGTTCTACCACTTTGTCTAATTGGCATAACAGAAGTGGAAGGAACTTCATTAAGATCTTAATTATGAACAATAGCATCAAGACCATCCTTTGCTAAATTATTAGTATTATCTGCCATTTCTTCATTATTAATAACACCAGTAGGAATATTTTCTTCAAGTTGACCTACTGGTAGAGTAAAGAAATAGAAGTGACAGAATCAGAATTAGCAATTCCTTTGGCAAAAGGAAAAATTCCTTCATTGAAAACCACATCCTGCTTAGAAACACCCTTTTAGTCTTCATATTATAGAGCTTGTAAGCCTTAACACCCGATGAATATCCTAAGAAGATACAAGCAGTAGATCTAGGATTGAATTTATCCTTTTGAGGAAAAACATCAGTGGCATAACATAGTGAACCGAAAACTCTCAAAAGATTATAATGAGGTGACTTTTGATATAAAATTTCAAAAGGTGTTTTCCAAGAAAGCAACCTTATAGGAAGTCTGTTAATAAGAAAAGTTGCATGTAGAATAGATTCTCCCCAGAAAACATTCAACAAATTAGCCTGAAACAACAAAGCCCTAGCCACCTGAAGCAAGTGTTTATGTTTTCTTTCAACGACTCCGTTTTGTTATGGAGTATGCATATAACTTTATTGATTTATAATGTCCAATTCAGCAAGCAAAGTCTGGAATTTAGCACTCATGAACTCCAAGCCATTATCAATCCGAATAGATTTTATCTTGACATTAAATTAAGTCTTAATCAAGTTAATAAACTGATGCATGATTGTGAAAGTTTGATTTTTATGCTGCATGAGGTATGTCCAAACACATCTGCTGTAATCATCAACTATGGTTAGAAAATAATAAGCTCCATTTAGGGATGCTTTCCTATAAGGTCCCCATATATCTAGATGGAGTAGCTCAAAACAGAAGTACAATGAGTAAAACTCAAAGGAAAGGATAAACAAGTTTGTTTGGCTAAGGGACAAATTGGACATAGCTTACAAAGGCTAGAATTTTGTAGCATAAAAGATAAATGCTGCAAAATAGAATCATCAGGATGACCTAACCTTAAATGCCATAAAGACGTAGACGAATTAACTTTATTGACTGTATTAATAGCAATACAAGTAGAAGAAGTACACTGTGAAGTACAAATAATTTTAGGAGATTGAGATGGAATCTAATATCTTATCCTTTTCCAAAGAAACAAAAGAATTATATTGCTTTACAATTTTTGATAAAAAAGAATGATTATCTAGCATATGGAGACTGTTCGAAACTCTTCCCACAACAAGAACCTTTCTACTCTTCTGGTCCTTCAATAGACAGACATTAGTGTAGATAGAGAAAAAAACTGAATTAGACTGAGTAAGTTTATTTGCCAAGAGAAGATTGTGATTAAAAGAAGGCAAAAAAAGAGTGTCTTTAAGAATGATCTTATCATGCAATATGACATGACCAACTTGAGTAACTTTGGTAATTTGTCCATCAGGCAAATGAACAGAAGTAGGAATAGACAATGTGAAGACAGTTTTAAAAATTTTGAATTATCACAAATGTGATTAGAAGCCCTTGTGTCTAGAATCCAATATTTTAGTTTAGAATTGACATTCAAAAATAAATGATTTGCCATACTTGCAAAATCATTGATATGTGTATGAACAAAATTGACAAAATTATCACTAGCAACTTGCTTTCCTTTCACGTATTTTGCCATTTCTTGCTTATTGAATTCTGCCATACATAATTGTTTATCATCAAAGTCCATATCAACTGGTGACTCTGCCATGTTCACTTGAGTCTTGGCCAAATTTTTCTCTTTTTTTCCTTTGAGATCTTTATACCAGTTAGGATATCCGACTAGTTTAAAACAAGTCTTCCTTACATGCCCTGTAACTTTATAGTAATCACAAAACTGATCTTTTTTCTTGTTATATTTCTTCTTCCAGTTTCCCTTAAGCTTGTCATTTCCCTTCACTATCATAACACTAGTCTTCAAAGAATCTCCCAAAATCCTATGGATCTGTCTTTGAGACTCAATAGTTTGAATCATCAAATAAGCCTTATTAACAGTTGGTATAGGTTCTAAGATCAAGGTCTGATTTTTTACTGCCTCATATGACTCATTTAATCCAATTAAAAACTGAATCAATCGATTACTCAAATCCATTTCTTCAAGTCTTTTTGTTAACATTACAAGTGCATTTTCGATAATCACAAAAAGACAATGACTTAATCCGATTAAGATCATCTCAGAGTTTTGACAATTTATTAAAATATACTATCATATTTACATTACCTTGTTCAATAGAATTGATCTATCTTTGAAATTGAAAAACTCTTGGGCCATTACTAATGCTAAATCTCTCCTCCAGTTGATCCCAAAGAGCCTTGGCATTGGAGCAATACAAGAAATGTTTAGCCAAATCCTTTGATAAGGATCCAAGAATCCAATATCTGACTAAATAATTCGACTGCCTCCATTTCAAGTAATCAGCACTCGATCATCAAGTTTCTTCACAGTACCATCAATAAAACCTAATTTATTTTTAGCACCTAACGAGATATGAATCGCAATGCTCCAAGTTAGGTAGTTATTTCCTAATAAAGGTGTAGTAACCAAAGAAAATCCAACATTATCACCAGTTTGAGAAGTATAGCCATCTTTCTCTCCCATTGCATTCACTCTAGAAGCAACTTCCACTACAAGAATTTAAAGGTTTCCCGACGGAAATTCCCGACGGAAAGTCAGGATTTTCCGTCGGAAAATTTAATTGCCGACGGAATTCAATTCCGTCGGCAAGTTGATCGTAGCTAAAATTACCGACGGAAAAATTTCCGTCGGTAAAATTACCGACGGAATATTAAATTCCGTCGGTAATTTTTCCGACGGAATAGTAATTTCCGTCGGTAAATTACCGACGGAAATTACTATTCCGTCGGAAAAACTACCGATTTTTTTTATTTTTACCGACGGAATTTTCCGTCGGTATTCCGTCAATAATTTAAAAAAATAATAAAAAAATTCCATTTCTTATATTTCGATAGTTTTCTTATAAAATTTTTATTTATTTTTTTTAATGATAAAATTTCTAATAATATAAAAATTATAAGTAACAAAAAAATAATATAATTGAGAATATATTAATTATAGCAAAAAATATTTGCTATAATATAAAAATAATCTATTATCATAAAAATAATTACAAAAATTAAATTGTTTATAAGTTCCTAACTAAGTACAAATTTATTATCATACTCTTACTATCTAAATACAACTCATATATAAATACAACTCGCCCTCTATCCACCAAACTCTCAAGCCGAACTATTCCTTTTAATTCGTCCCGTAGATATTTACTTGAACGTCGAAATCTCCATTAATAAAAATCCATCTCTTCCTTTTCATTAATAAAAATCCATCTCTTCCTCAACCAAAAACTACTGCAAATAGAAATATTCATCATCTGATATAATATAAACTGTTGATACATTCTCATCTTGCACCTAATGTAATCCAACAAATTAATAACAAAAAAATTAATCAACCAAATAATAAAAGGCACAAAGAGGGCACAAATAATGTTCAAAAGATTAATCAACCAAATAATCAACCATATAATCAACCATATAATGTTGCAAATTATATGTGAACTGAAAATAACAATTGATCAAATATTCAAAGCATCAAACTAAATTAATTTAATGAAACAGGGTCCTAAATTAAAAAGCATCCCAACATTACAATAAAATTGAAATAAGATTAATTCACTGTTTTACGCATGATGATGGTGGTGGGATCCAAGGGATACAATGCCAGAATTTTCTATTAATGAATCATGCTACAAAAAGAAATAAAGTCATAAGAAGGTGGTAGTTGCAAACTCAGTGCAACTGCCAGAAAAGAGTAAATAGAAAATGAAATTAAGAGATCATTACTCTGAATTTTCTGAAGCAGTTTTTCCACCATAATTTTCTGCTGCACACCACTTAAAGTCTCTGAGTTCATTATTGCATTCGAAACAACAATAACTATTGATGGAGATGTGGCGTTCACCTATATTCATAAGCATGTCAAAATAACATATACAGATGTTGAAAAGTGTGGTCAATAAGTTCCCAGAATGTGAAAGAAAAGAGAGAAATGGCCGCCACATGGAAGAATGTTTTTATAACAGTTTGCAATTCACCTTTCTGTGCATTAAATAGTAGCAAAAATAGATATTTTAGTTACAATATAAAGGAATGGTGTAACCCTGTGATTGAACTGTCGCATAAAGTTTTACGGGAAAAAAACTAAAAAGAGAATGCACAAACATCAGCGATAGACGCAAAACAGAATGTTCACACGCAAAACAGAATGTCTTGTGAACATTCTTAAACTGGCCCAGAGCGACCATCGTGCTTAAATTAGAAAAATGATAATGACACCAAACACAAAGAAAGGAGTTGGGGCTAACAAATCTGTATTGGAAACAAATATTACAGTTCTGCACACAGATTCATACCCAAACTCGGCCATTTATACCAACTGCTATCTCAAAGGAGAGTTTATTGCCAAGAGCCTCAAGAACAGGGCATGTTGGTGAGCTCATCAACCTAACAGATATAAAAGGTTTGTCACCACAACAAGATCAATGGTATAGTAACATCATAATTTGAGATATAGCAACAATGCCAAGGCAGTGACGTTTTCTGTTTCATTAAACTGAGAAGAATTTCCAAATCAGATTAATTCAATTCCAATTCCAATTTAATCATAATTTCAATTGAATCAATTTCAATCTAATTCTCAAATTAAATCAATCCAATTCCAATTAAATCAGTGCAATTTCAATTTTCAATTAACTCAATTCCAATCCAATTCTCAAATGGAAACATGAAAACACATATCAAATCATATCATATGCCAAAATGATAATAATAATAATAATAATAATAATAACTGGAATGCTGATACCTGATGGTTGAAGCACTGACGGCGAGTGAGGAGCGGCGACCGGCGAGTGAGGATCGGCGACCGGCGAGTGAGGATCGGCGACGAGTGAGGGAGGCGGAGCAGATCTGTCGCACGAAGGAGGTGGAGTAGATCTGACGCGAGCAAGGAAGGCAGAACAGATCTGGTGAGCCAGGGAGGCGGAGGGGTGCGGGGAAGGCGACGAAGTGGGCCGCTGAGACGAGGAGGGAGGGAAGGCGGCGGAGTGGGCGGCTGGGGCCATGGGGGCGGCGGCGGCTGCTGCTAAGGTGAGCGAGAGAGAGAGGGGCGCGCGAGAGAGAGGGGCGCGCGAGAGAGAGGGGCGCGCGAGAGAGAGGGGCGCGCGAGAGAGAGGGGCGGAGGGGGCAGGGTGGGGCAGGCGGCGGCGAGGGCGGCTGAGGGGCGGGCGGCGGCGAGGGCGGCTGGGGCGAGGGCTGGGGCGGCGGTGGAGTGAGGCGGCCTGGGTCAGCTCGCGAGAGAGAGAAAGAAATAAAGGAGGAGGGAAGAAAAGAAAACTATTTTTAATATAAACTTTTTAGCGACGGTTATTCAAACCGTCGCTAAAAAAATAAATATTTTATTTTATTTTTAGCGACGGTTGTAATATCCGTCGCTAAAATATATAAAATAAATTAATTAAAATATTTTTAGCGACGGAATTTAATATCCGTCGCTAATTCCCGACGGAAATTGAATTCCGTCGCTAATTTTAGCGACGGATTTAATTTCCGTCGCTAAAATATATAAAATAAATTAGTTAAAATATTTTTAGCGACGGGATTTAATTTCCGTCGCTAATTCCCGACGGAAATTAAATTCCGTCGCTAATTTTAGCGACGGAATTCAATTTCCGTCGCTAAAATATATAAAATAAATTAGTTAAAATATTTTTAGCGACGGAATTTAATTTCCGTCGCTAATTCCCGACGGAAATTAAATTCCGTCGCTAAAATTAGAGACGGAATTTAATTTCCGTCGGGAATTTCCGTAGCAATTTATGCCGCCAAATTTACGCGCCCAATTTACCGACGGTTATATTTTCCGTCGCTATATTAGCGACGGAATATTTTTCCGTCGCTAATTAGCGACGGAAATGTCTTTTCCGTCTCTAAATAGCGACGGTACATTTTCCGTCGCTAAATTTCCGTCGGTAAATGCTGATTTTCTTGTAGTGTTCATCACTCATGATGAATAGAGAAAAACAAATCAAGAAGATCCAGCAGATGAATAATCGAACAATCAACAAAATCAAACAAAACCTTGATTAAAAGAAAATCAAGAAACGAAAAAAAACTTTACTCAATCTCTTGCTCTGATACCATGATACAACTCTTAAGCGAGAGACGAAGCAAACACAAAAACAGAGAAGAAGAAGCTAATTGGAAGTGAAAGTATATCTCTTATTAAAATGAAAAATATGCAACGAAAACAAATGATAGAGTTATCACTTTATATACAACAATATTACCCAGTGAAAGACTGAACTACCCTTTTTAAAAAAAAATTATACATATAAATATAATCTTCACCAAAAAAAACCCAGAATCTTGTTATCTGAGGGATGATGGAGCTTTAGATTTGCTATGTGGTGGAAAATTGTTGCCTGTAAGTAAGTTTGTTAACATACGGTTACAGTCATGCATCCAGTTATATACTGAACCAATATTTCTGTAATTTTAGGTTGAGTTAGAAAGGTATTTGTATATATATGTGTGTGCGTGTATGTATATATTTTACCATTTTGTACTTAGAGTTTACTAGCCCAACTTATTTTTATTCATGGCGAACAGACTCACAAAAGTTTTATATTTTTGATTGGTTTAGTTTAATGGTTTTCTAACACTAAAATCCTAACTAATAACTTTGCTTTATTTATTTATTTTGGTAAATAGGAGTGGGCTAAGCGCACAAGCACAAAACAAAACTAAGGAAAGTAAGAAATTCCAGCTAAATCATGTTGGAGCCATTGAAGAACTTCAGCCGGAGGCTCGGGGAGCAAGTGGAAGCACGAGGGAAGAGTGCAACAAAATGGGTGGGGCAGTCAGCAACAAAGTTTGCTTCGTGATACACATGAGAGATTGTAACTTGATGGAAGTTTCCCAAAATAGCTCGAATACTATGGAATAAGGAAAAACAACTTGCATTAACATCTGGAAGTTTCCCAAAGCAACTTATTATGATCACACTCCACCACATTTTGCTCTAATTTAATGGAAACATTGGGATTAATTTCATCTGTGGTCACTCAAGTTTGACCATTGTAATGCTATAGTCATTATTCTACTATTTATAACAATAAAATAATTCTACTATTATTTTGTAACAAAAAAATAAAAAATGCGAAAGAATAAGCATTCTGATCAGCGGCGCATGGATTTTCTGATGAGTCAACAGTACACGTAATTCAAAATGTCACATAAGTGACTAAATAGATCCCACGTGGCATAAGGGAAAAAAAAGAAAGCTTTCAGATTTTTTTTGGCTCTCTCTCTCCTTCAATAAGCAGCAAAGTATCTTCGGTTATACACGAGTGAAATGCCAGCATCAATTAGAGAGTACGCAACCAAGAAGAGGTTCTTCTGCTTAACACAGTTTATGCACGTCTTGTTTGCTCTTTTCAACTGTATCTTTATGTGCTTAAGATTTATTTCAATCTTATATTTAATCAGGGTTAGTTTCACCCATAGTTACCGAACTATATGCCACATTACGCAAAAGTAACAAATAATTTCTTTTTTCGTAAAAGTCACCGAACTTAGTGCTTATTTTTAGAAAAATCATTTTGACCATTTTTCAATGAGTGGCTTGCTGGAAAGTCCAGGTGGCATGTCCAGTCAGCGTGACCTGCTCACGTGGCAGTACACGTGTCGCCAACTCAGCGGCCACGTGGACATGACATTTAGAATCAATTGCCATGTCATCATGCCGCGTGGACATGATGACGTGGCATGCTGATAATACATGTTGCCTAATGGGTGACCGACATGTGTCATTTTAAAAAAATGAAAAAGCAGAAAGTTTCACCCATAATCATCGAACTATTGGCTACATTAAGCAAAAGTAATGAAAGAACTTTTTTTCGAAAAATTATTGAACTTATTACATATATACAGAAAAATCACTTCTCATTTATCTTTCCTTTCCTTTGAGTACCTTTCATTTTTTGATAGGTGCTTGTACCTTTTTTGTTTGTTTACACAGATTGACAGTGATATCACTTAATTTAATATGTGATTGGAATTTAAATATCTATGAATTATTTAAGGCAACTATTAAATTAAGTGAATATCATTGTCAATTTGTGTAAACAAACAAAAAAGGTACAGACACCTGTCAAAAAATAAAAGGTACCCAAAGGCACCATTGTTCAATTTTTTGTATATATGTGCTAAGTTCTGTGACTTTTTTGAATTTTTTTTATTACTTTTGCTTAATGTGGCCGAGAGTTCGGTGATCATAGATGAAACTTTATGCTTTTTTATTTTTTAAAAAATAACACGTGTCGGTCACCCATTGGGCAGCATACCACGTCCTCATGTCCATGTGGCATGATGACATGGCAACTGATTCCACAAATCCTGTCCACGTGGCTGTTGATGTGGACAAAGTGCCTGTGGCATGCTGAGTTGGCGACATGTGTACTGCCACGTGCGCATGTCACGCTGACTGGACATGCCACCTGAATTTTCTAGAGAGCCACCCACCAGAAAATGGTTAAAGTGATTTTTCTGAAAATAAATGCTAAGTTCGGTGACTTCTACGAAAAAAGAAATTATTTGTTATTTTGCATAATATGGCCTATACTTCAGTGAGCATAGGTGAAACTAACCCATTTATTCACCAGGAATTGTGAAGATATTGCAATGTCTTTTCTAATAGCTAATGCAACGGGAGCTCCACCCATTTGGGTGAAAGGTAGAAATTTCATCTGATAATAGCCAGCATTTTAATTTCATATGAGATATTCTTTGTTCTCACGATTTTTAATTTTTGTTACTTGATAAATTATGCAATAGAACGTTTAACTAGTAAATTGTAAATTGTGTAGAGGAGTTGGAAGTTTGGGAGTGATATGGTATTATGAAATCCATGCAGCAAAAAGTATAAGAGGAAATAAGTAATAACTACTTGACTAATCAGAGGTATCAAGTTTCTTACTGCTTTGTTGAAGAAATAAGATAGGATAGGATGGCAGAAATTACTAGGCTTTTGTGGTTTACTGAAAATATTTTCTTTTGTTATGTCAATGAGTTCCTTGTTGACTAACGGTCACCTTAACTTAGTCCAGTTTGCTTCCTCTCATCATTTTTGTACCTTGGACTTTAACAAGTTTTGCCTTTAATTTAGTTTCACCTCATCCTTGGTAATTCATATCCGACTTTAGATAGGAAACATAATTTATTTGTAAACAAAAACAGAGAAGCAAAACATGTAAACGAAATGAGTTGTTATTCAAGGAGCCAATCTTGCAATCTGAGGAATGATGGAGCTTTAGATCTGCTATGTGATGGAAAATTGTTGCCTGTAAGTAAGTTTGTGAGCATACAGTGACATGATTTTCCAGCAAAGGCCCTATCAGGGTTGTACATTTTCTGAAATCATTTAGACCATTGAATAGCATTTCCTCTGTTCTTTATGTGTAATGTGCCTATTTACTTTCTTTATCTATATGGAGCCTGGTGATGGACACGATTGTGTAATCTTTATGACCCGGGGTAACTGCTGCTGTAATTATGATGCTTTTCAAATATATATGTAGAATAGATCTGATTTGGCTGACTGAATCCCATATAAACATGTAAGGGAGTGCATTTGATGGTTGCGTATTTATCTGCACTCATTTATTGTTAAGAGTGTCGGTCTACTAATCATTCCTTGGAAAATTGAAACACTCACCCCCATTTGTATAGTTCTCTACCTCACGACATGCTTAATAGGTTTGTATTGATCATGCATTGGCAACTGTGTGTGTAGGGTGACAAGGAATTGTCACTTTCCACTATTTTGATCACTGAGATTTCCTTAGATTACTTGATTAATTTAAATTGAAGTTGGACAGACCCCACAATTGGATTTAAGTCGGAAAAGCGAGACTTTTAGTTAAAGCAACCATTCCATCGCATCTCCAATTCTCCATTCAATAGGGGACATGCTTTGCTTCTTTTAAGGTCAAATTTTGTTTTCTAATGAACAGATTACTACTGCACTCTATTGGGTAATTCTTCTTTTCCTAATTTTAAATTATTATGTGCTCTTTTATTTGAATGATAGCAAATCTTTGAAGCATTGTTACCTTTTGAAAAAAATAACCCCACTTTTACTTTCCTAGACATTACCGTTCTACACGCTAAATTATATATATATATATTACTTTTTCCTCCTCATAAATATAGACTTACTTTTTATTTTAATTTGTCCCACAATATAATCTTTTTAATATGCCTTCATTTAATTAAATCTACGTGAATTATAATGGCATCTTTTTTTATTTTCACAACTTTTCAAATAAAAGAAACAATTATTTTGATTTATAGAACATATATTAATGAAAAACTACGTATTAAATGAAGGCATATATATTAAAAAAAAATTGGCTAAATGTTGTTTTAAATTATACTAACTAATTTTTTAATTTATATGAAAAAGAAACAAATCTATATTTGTGATACGGAAGGTCTATATAACTTTTATTTGCAATAGAATGTTCCTCCAATAAATTATTGTTCCCATTCTACACTCAATAATTTTTTTCTGACTTTCTTCACAGATTGTTCAAAATCTGCCGTAAAAAATAAATAAATTATATTGGTTATTAAAAAATTAAACAATCATATTGGTTATTAAAAAATTAAACTTTAATATAGAAAATGATAGAAATAGAACAGATTTTTGTTTCTATAAATAGCTCATATTGGTATGTCACCCTATCAACACATCGCATTATTCATTTGAACCAAAAAAAAAATGCCACTTCCAACCACAGACCTAACCCTTAAACTGTTAACCTTTCAGTTCTGTCTCATTTTGTTGGTATCTATGGCTAATTGTCTGAGGCATTTAAGTAATGAGACTGATCGACTTTCGCTGTTGGAGTTTAAAGCCCAAATATCGAATGATCCTTATGGCATATTAAGCTCATGGAATGATTCTACTAGCTTCTGCAAGTGGGAAGGAGTTACTTGTGGCCGCAAACATCAGAGAGTTACTTCTCTAGACTTGCAGGGGCTAAGCTTGACAGGGACCTTATCTCCTTGTATAAAGAATCTCACATTCTTAAGGTTCCTCAATCTTGCCACCAACAGATTCCATGGAGAAATTCCTCGAGAAGTCGGTCATCTGTTCCGACTCAGATATCTGAACCTGTCAGCAAACTCGTTAGGAGGAGGAATTACAGGTTACATCAGCAACTGTTCAAAGCTCAAGATTTTGGATTTGGGCACCAACAACTTGACAGGAAAAATTCCTGTTGAGCTGGGCTTTCTAAAAAAGCTTGGGAAAATTTACCTTGGCCAGAATAAACTCACAGGAGAGATCCCGCATTCATTTGGAAACCTTTCTTCTCTAGAAAAACTTTTTTCACCTTTTAATCATCTGAAGGGAAATATTCCAAGTCATTTGGGACTACTCCCGAAGTTAACTCATTTTAGTTTTGGTATGAATAACCTGAGAGGTGCAATCCCTTCCACTCTTTGCAATCTTTCATCTCTCATTAAATTTGCTGTTCCAGTAAACCAATTGGATGGGACTCTCCCACCAAACACAGGCCTCACTCTCCCAAACTTGCAAATATTTTCCGTTGGTGGAAACCAAATTCATGGAAGTATTCCAACTTCAATCACCAATGCTTCTCAGCTTCAAGTGCTTGACATCTTTAACAACTCAATAACCGGTCCAGTTCCAAACAATCTAGGATATTTGAAAAGTATCCGCATGCTGGGTTTGGGAATAAATTTTTTAGGCAATAACACAATCAAAGATCTGAATTTCATGACATCTTTGTCAAATTGTAGCAATCTAGAAATGCTTTCAATTAATGGAAACAATTTTGGGGGTCTGCTACCTTCCTCTATAGCCAATATGTCCAGCATTCAAAGACTACATATGGGAAAAAATCAATTCTATGGTAAAATTCCAATGGGGGTTGGAGATCTTGTAAACTTGTACTTATTAGATATCTCGGTTAATCTTTTATCTGGTCCAATTCCTGATTCTTTAGGGAAGCTTGTGAAGTTGCAAGGGTTAGATCTTTCTGAAAATAGGTTATCCGGAGAAATCCCACATTCCCTATGTAACCTCACCAAAGTAGCTGTGCTTGATTTACGTGAAAACAAGTTAGAAGGAAACTTAATTCCATGTATTGGAAACTTAAAAAGTCTGCAGCATTTGTCTGTAGCTGAAAATAACCTAAATGGCAGCATACCTCCACAAATCCTTGATCTTTTTGCATTAGTACTTGTTGATTTATCGCTAAATGCATTCACGGGTCTCATTCCTCTTGGTGTCAGTAGCATGAAAGGTATGGCTACATTCGATATATCTGGAAAAAAATTGTCTGGGAAAATTCCCGAGACACTAGGTGATTGTTTGAGCCTAGAATTTCTTCACTTGGGTGGCAATATGCTTCAAGGAGATATTCCTTCATCCCTTGGATCATTGAAAGGTATGCAAGAGCTATACCTGTCAAGGAACAACTTGTCAGGAAATATCCCGAAAGAGCTAGAGAAGCTAATGTTCTTGCAATATCTTGATCTCTCTTTCAACAACCTTAAGGGTGAAGTTCCAAAGAAAGGAGTTTTCAACAACGTAAGTGCATTTTCAGTTGATGGAAACATTGACCTTTGTGGCGGAATCATAGAACTACAGCTACCACCATGTCTTATTAAAATAGAGAAACAGAAAAAGGCTACCAAAGCCATTATCGTTGCAGCAATCATCAGTCTAGTACTGATTTTTGTTGCAATAACATCCTTGCATGTTTTCTATCGGAGAAATTCAAGAAAGAATTCAGCCACAAAACTTTTTGAAGATAATAATCTTCCTCGAATTTCATACAACGAATTGTTGCAAGCAACCAATGGTTTTTCTTCAGGCAATATCATTGGAGAAGGTAGTTTTGGCTTTGTATATAGAGGAAATCTTGATCATCAAGAAGAAAAGCTAGTTGCTGTTAAAGTATTCAAACTTCAACAACATGGAGCTTCCAAGAGCATTCTTGCTGAGTGCAAAGCATTGCGGAGCATTAGGCACAAAAATCTGGTAAAGATCCTAACGTACTGCTCCAGCATTGATTTTAAAGGCAATGATTTCAAAGCTCTAGTGTTTGATTTCATGGAGAATGGGAGTTTGGAGATGTGGTTGCATCCTGAAAGAGATGACAAGTTGCATCCTGAAAGAGATGGCAACATTCAATCAAGGAGTTTAAGCCTTCTTCAAAGACTTGGTATTGCGATTGATGTGTCGTCTGCGTTGCATTATCTTCACGACCATTGTCAAACTCCTATTGTTCACTGTGATTTGAAGCCCAGCAATATTCTATTTGACAGTGATATGACTGCTCATGTTAGTGATTTCGGATTGGCTCGGCTCCTTTCCAACGCTACTGATAATTCAACGCAAGGCGAAACTAGCTTAATTGGGATCAAGGGAACCATCGGCTATATGGCTCCAGGTATAATTTCATGGGCTTCTCCTGTTTTATTAATTCATCAGCAAGCTCAACAATTAGACGTGTCAGGTGACATAACTAATAAAAGTTTGATGCTGATTTTCTGTGTTGCAGAATATGGAGTAGGCAGTCAAGCAACAAAACATGGAGATGTATTCAGCTTCGGGATAATTTTATTGGAGATTTTTACAGGAAAGAGGCCAACTGATCCGATTTTTGCTGATGGTTTAAATCTCCATAACTTTGTGAAAGCTAATCTCCCTACACGAGTCATGCATGTTTTGGACCCTGTTCTTATCACAACAAGAGATGTGACAGAAATAGCAACAAGATCAGAAGTCATGGAGAGTTTGAGACTAGATGATGGAGATGCGCACAATTGTATTGTATCAGTCCTGGAAATCGGACTGGCATGCTCAGCAGAACTCTCAATTGACCGAATGCAAATGGGGGTTGTCACCAAAAAATTAAATGATATTACAGAGGCATTCATGCGCACAAGAACTCGTCGAGGCGGACGAGTGGTAACCCGCTAATATATATTGAGTTTCCTTTTTATTCAGCTAAAGTCTGTAATATATATAATCATACGTTCTTTTAACAAGCACTTCCTTTTATGATTCTATTTCTGTTATCAAATTTCCAACTAATATGTATTGTTTTCCAAATTTTCCACTAAATCAGCACTCATAATTAACTAATCAGAGCAAGCATTCAACCCCATATCCTTAGTTAGCCAATATTGTACGAGTATATTTAATAAAATGTGTCTTGTTCTGCAGCAAATCATGCTATATGTCTTTAGTCTACCTTATTGCAAAACATTATGATCAACATCACCAAGTGCACCGTGTAATTTAAGTCATTAAAGAAATTGAACTTTCTTTCTTTTTATTATTTGATGCATTTGTTAAATTGACTGTCCACTAAACACTCCTAACCCAATTTAAGGTCTTAATAGTCGGAAAAGTCATATCATATTCCCAAATAAAATAAAATAATTACCACCTTGTTCCATCAAATATATAGTACTTCATCATTTGCTGGACGAAAAAGATATGTGCCAACGTTTTGAGTTAATTTTAAATTTTGTACAAAAAGAAGTGTGGTGGACTTAACCGGAGGCGTGCGTGATACGCTGCAATATATAAATCTGATTGAATTTCATTCTTCAGCAAATAATCAAACTTCATTTTTTTAAGGCATTGTTAAACAATATTTAACAACTTTTGCTTGTTTTTCCCCCTTACATTTAATTTAGTTTCACCTCGTCCCTGTAGCCCAAGGAATTTACATCCAAACTTTAGATAGAAAACATGATTTATCTGTTGGTTTAGTGGTGTAGAAAAAGAAAAACATATTAAAAAAAAAGTAATAAGAGAAAGCACAGTGAAGCAAAACATGTAAACAAAAGCAGTTGTTATGCAAGGAGCACAATCTTGCTATCTGAGGAATGATGGAGCTTCAGATATACTATGTGGTTTTAGCAGTAACGGTTTCAGAACTAAAATTACAGGCCCGGTTTTTTGGTCCCAGTCTCTGAAACCATTGCTGTTGTCAACGGTTTTAATGCAAATGAAACCCTGTTGCACCACCAACGGTTTCAAAACGATCCCATTTTTACAAATATGTTTTTGCTGACCTCAAATCTTGATTTTTTTAAGTGAATTATTTTTTTTTTAAAAAAAAACAGAATCTTGTTATCTGAGGGATGATGGAGCTTTAGATCTGCTATGTGGTGGAAAATTATTGGCCATAAGTAAGTTTGTTACACGGTTATAGTCATGCATCCAGTTAATTATATACTGAAGCAATATTTCTGTAATTTCAGGTTGAGTTAGAAAAGTCTTTGACATATATATATATATATATATATATATATATATATATATATACACATATGTATATTACCATCTTGTACTTGAGAGTTTACTGGCCCAACTTATTTTTATTCATGCCGGAAGTTTTATATTTTTATTGGTTTATTAGTTCAATGGTTTTCTATCACTGAAATCCTAGCTTTATTTATTTATTTATTTTGGTAAATAGGAGTGGGCTAAGCCCACAAGCACAAAACAAAACTAAGTAAGAAATTCCAGCCAAATCATGCTGGAGCCATTGAAGAACTTCAGCCGGAGGCTCAGGGAGCAAGTGGAAGCCCAAGGGAAGAGTGCAACAAAATGGGTGGGGCAGTCAGCAACTGTTGGAAAATTTTTAGGATCAATAATATAAATTTCATTTCCAATAAAGACTAGTTACATATGCCTATTTATAGGCTTACAATGAAACAATAAAATTAGGTCACTACCCCCACTAACTCCATTAATATATCCATAACTCCATTACTCCACTAACACCATTAATACCACTAACACTACTAACTAATCCACTAACTACACTCACCCATAACTCCATTAATCCACTAACTACACTAATACCATTAACTCCATTAACTAAATAATAATTAACAAAAATATTAAAAACATGTTATAATCAAATTTACTAATTTAGTCACTATAATGATTTTGAATCAATTCTCCAACACGCTCCCTTGATTCAAAATCGTACACATTTAATTGTTTTGTTGGAGCACATCTCTCCAATGGACATTACTTGTCAATTTATCTTTGAAACACTTCTCTTCAATTTTTGAGGCACGTCTCATCAAACTTCAATTCTTGATGCACTTTCTCATCAATTTTTTTTTGCCATCAAATTTTTCCTTTTGGAGCACTTGTCTCCAACTATCAAAAAGGAGATTCTTCTTCTCGTGCAAAATTCACTTGATCATATGCAAACCTGTAATATTTTTTAATATGACCAAATTTTTTATAACCGAAACATTGTGGTTTACCTTTATGCCAACAATCATTTTCATCATGATTGTTTTTCTTGCATACACCGTATGGTGGAAATTTTCCTTTTTGGAATGCCGATGATGACTTATGTGTTGTTTTGGCAATGAATGCTCCCTCCATTGGCTTTTCATCTCTAATTGTTATTCTTTGTTCCACAGCTTGCAATGCATTAATTAATTCTGCAACTGTTATTTTTGAAAGATCTTTTGAATCTTCAAGTGAAGAAATTTTTGACTCAAACTTTTCAGGCAAACTCACAAAAATTTTCTCAACAACTCTATCGTCTGGAAACTCTTCACCAAATAATCTGATTTTGTTAACAATTGACATAAGTTTGTTAACATACTCTTTAATTCCTTTAGTTGGCTTCATCGTTTGAATCATAAATTCTCTTTTAAGATTCAAAATCTGCATAAATTTTGTCTTGTCATTGCCTAAATACTCATTTCTTAACAAATTCCATACCTCTTTTGGAGTCTCACATGCCATAATGTTGGTGAAAATTACTTCAGAAACTGAAGAGTACAAACAAATTTTTGCTTTGAACCTCTTGACTTTTTCTTCATTGTGACTCTTAATTTGAGCTGAAGTTGGATGAGCTGGCAATGGTGGAACTTCGACGTCATTCTCAACCACATCCCATAAATCAAATGACTGTAAATATGCTTGCATTTTCACAGCCCATAATTGATAATTTTCTCCTGTGAAGATGGGAGGTGAAGTTAAAGGAAAAGTGTTTGAGGCCATTTTAATATGTATACTCACTTGTTTTTTCTCAATTTTTTTTCACAGACTCGTGATCAAGAATGGCTCTGATACCCCTGTCGGGAAATTTTTAGGATCAATAACATAAATTTCATTTCCAATAAAGACTAGTTACATATGCCTATTTATAGGCTTACAATGAAACAATAAAATTAGGTCACTACCCCCACTAACTCCACTAATACATCCATAACTCCATTACTCCACTAACACCATTAATACCACTAACACTACTAACTAATCCACTAACTACACTCACCCATAACTCCATTAATCCACTAACTACACTAATACCATTAACTCCATTAACTAAATAATAATTAACAAAACTATTAAAAACATGTTATAATCAAATTTACTAATTTAGTCACTATAATGATTTTGAATCAATTCTCCAACAATAACAACATGTGCTTCGTGATACACATGATAGATTGTACCTTGATGAAAGTTTCCCAAAATAGCTCAATACCATGGAATAAGGAAAAACAACCTGCATTAACACCTGAATGGCCAGCAACCATATCCACCAACAGCTTATTATCACACTCCACCACATTTTGCTCTAATTTAATGGAAACATGGGGATTAATTTCATCTAGAAATGTTTTAATTTTTAAAAAAAGATTTTAGGGCCCTAATACCTACCTTTAAAGCCATTATGTCTAACCTTCGTGAGCTATATATGGGAGGAAATCAATTATACGTTGAAATTCGAATCAGAGCTAGGGAACCTTGTCAGTTTGCATGTGTTAGGAATGTCGCACAATCATTTGTTTTGTCCAATCCTCGATACTTTTGGAAAGCTTTTGAAGCTGTAGGAGCTACATTTGTTTGAAAATAACTTATCAGAGAAATCCCAGAATCACTATGTAACATCACCAAGCTAAGAGAGCTTGATTTGGAAGAAAATGAAGGAAATCTAACAAGCATTGGGAAATTCAAAAATATGCAGTTTTTGTATGTTAGCAAATAAGCTAGTTGGAAGCATAACTCTAACAGATTATGGATCTGTTTCCGCTAATATTACTTGATTTATCGCAAAATGCATTGACATGTCTAATTCCCCATGAAGTTAGTAGGCTGAAAAGTATCAATGAGTTGTATATGTCAGATAACAAACTTTCAGGAGAAATTCCTAAGTGAATGTTCGAGTCTAGAGCTCCTTTACCTGGATGGCAATATGTTTCAAGGAGATATTCCTTCATCACTTCCTTTCTTGAAATGTTCGCACGAGTTGTTGGGTTTTTTAGGAAGGAAGAAGAGAAGAGAGCAAAAACAAATATTTGATTTTTTTTATTTCATTTATCAAATTAAAACAACTATTGGCTTTAAATAAGCAAATACAATCAAATCCCAAACTAATTTAGATTTTTCTCCTTAAAATCCTACCATATAAAATCAAATAAAAACAAACTAAAAACTAATTCAAAATTATAATTTTACCAACTAATTAATTTTGAATTATTCTAACACCTTCCCTTAATTCAAAATTAAACAAAACAAAATTCAAGATTTCATGGAGCACTTCTCTTCATACTTCTCAATTTTTGTGATGCACTTCTCATCACATATGTTTTTATTGATGCACCGTCTTATCAGCCTTCTTTTTTGTTGATGCATCCTCTCATCAACTTTCTTGGTGTACTTCTCACCAATTAATCAAAAAAGAGTTTCTTCTTCAGCCATATTTACCATATTTGCTTGTTCTTCATTTTTTATTCTGCAATCTTTCCGCAAATGCCCAAATCTCTTGCAATTAAAATATTGTGGCTTTCCCTTGTGCCAACAATCTTCTTCTTTATGGTCAGATTTCTTGCAATGGCTACACTGAGGAATTTTTCCCGATCTCTTTGAAACTTTCGCAATATAAGCTCCTTCAACTATTAGTTCATCAACTTCAATATTTCTCATAGCTTTTCTTTGTTCCTGTGCCTACAAAGTATTAATCAATTATGTTAATGTTAATTCACAAATTTCTTTTGAATCTTCAAGAGATGAAAGTTTTGCCTCAAATCTTTCAGGCAAGCTTATAAACATATTCTCCATGATCTTGCTATCTGGTAGGTCTTCTCCCAATAGTCGAATTTTGTTCACCACCGTCATCAATCGATCGGAATATTCTTGTATGGTCGCTTTTTCTTTCATACTTAAAGTCCCAAAATTTCTTTTGAGATTTAAGATTTACATATTTCTTGTTCTTTCATTGCCTTGATATAATTCTTTCAATAAATCCCAAGCTTCCTTTGCAGTGTCACAAGTCATAATTCTTGTGAAAACACTTTCAAAGATTGCTGAATAGATTATAGATAAAGCTCTTGGAGCTTTTGCTTATTCTTCTTCATGAGCCCTTATCTGATTAAGGGTTGGATTATTTCCTAGAGATGACAATTCTCTTTCCCCTTCAACCCATTGCCATAAGCCAAGACCTTTTAGATGAGCTTTCATCTTGATAGCCCACACTTGATAGTTTTCACTATTAAAAATTGGAGGTGAGGGGATTGAAGTATTAGTGGTGGGCATAATTATAGGTCTCTCTAAGATCTAAAGCTCTGATACTATGTTGGGTTTTTTAGGAAGGAAGAAGAGAAGAGAGCAAAAATAAATATTGGATCTTTTTATTTCATATATCAAATTGAAATAACTGTTGGCTTTAAAAAAGCAAATACAATCAAATCCCAAACTAATTCAGATTTTTCTCCTTAAAATCCTACCATATAAAATCAAATAAAAACAAACTAAAAACTAATTCAAAATTATAATTTTACCAACTAATTAATTTTGAATTATTCTAACAAGAGTTAGACCTGTCAAGGAACAACTTATCAGGAAATATACCAAGAGAGCTGGAGGACCTCATTTTTTTGCAGTATCTTAATCTCTCTTTCAACAACCTTAATGGTGAAGTACCAAAGAAAGGAGTGTTCAACAATTTAACTGCATTTTTGGTTGATGGAAATAATTATCTTTGTGGTGGTATCCCAGAACTACAACTGTCACCGCGTCCTCTTAGAAAAACATAGAATCTCTGCCAAAGGCCAAGCCATTATCCTTGTAGTAGTCGTTAGTCCAATTATGCTCTTTTCTTTAATGTAATAACATCCTTGTATTTTCTTAATCAGCAAAAATCAAGAAAGAATCCACCTTCGACGTCTTTTTGTGTAGATAGATTTCCTTAAATTTCATAGAAGGAATTATTGCAAGCAACTAAGGGTTTCTTTTCCAATAATATCATTGGAGAAGGTAGTTTTGGCTTAGTCTGTAAAGGAAGTCTTGATTTCCAAAGAGAAAGTTTAGTTGCTGTGAAGGTACTCAAACTTCAATAACATGGAGCTTCCAAGAGTTTTCTTGCTGAATGCAAAGCAATGCGGAGCATCAGGCACAGAAATCTGGTAAAGATCCTAACATATTGCTCCAGCATTTATTTCAAAGACAATGATTTCATGGAAAATGGGAGTTTGGAATGTTAAAGAACAATGATTCATAACTGATTTGAAGTGGTCTTCAGTAGCGTATTTTTCCTTAAATCTCGTGTAATTTGTTAGTCAAATAAGGCCTGATTTTGTGCCACTAATATCTTTATTCAGTTGAGTATTTTTAGTTGTTTCCAGTACTTTGTAAGCCTTTAAATAGGCATTTTGCTGATTGAATAAAACAGAGGAGAAAACACTTGCAAATTTATCTTGTATTAAATTATTTTCTCGCTTTGTACCCAATATTTGTGGTATCAGAGCATTGTTCAGATTTATCTGGACCTGTGAGTGATCAATTTAACACCTTGTGAGTTTTTTTTTTTTTAAAATGGTTGTTAATGGAAATTCAGTAAGCATTTCTCAACTTGCTATTCCTATCTTCAAAGGAGAGTGTTATGATTTTTGGAGTATTAAAATGATAACTTTATTCAAGTCTCAAGATCTCTGGGACTTGGTAGAGAATGGATACGCAGATCCTGATGAAGAAAATTGGTTAAAGGAAAATAAGAAGAATGATTCTAAGGCATTATTCTTCATCCAGCAAGCTCTTCATGAGACCATTTTTTCGAGAATTGCAGCGGCTACCACTTCAAAGCAGGCCTGGACAATACTGCAAACTGAGTTTTAGGGCTCATCAAAGGTGAAGGAGGTAAAACTTCAAGCTCTACGGGTAGAGTTTGAAGGGCTATTCATGAAAAATAATGAATCAGTCCAAGATTTTCTGACTAGAGTTACAACAATTATCAATCCAAAGAAGTCATATGGTGAGAAAATTAGTGATCAAATTATTATCAAGAAAATTTTGAGGAGTTTACCTCCCAAGTTTGATCATGTAGTTACTGCAATTGAAGAATCCAAAGACCTGTCTAATTTTTCATTTGAAGAACTAATGGGTTATTTGCAATCTCATGAGCCAAGAATAAACAGGTCTCTTTAGAAGTGTGAGGAAAAAGCTTTTCAAGTGAAAGGAGAATCATCCAATCACAGAGAATTCACTACTATAAGGGGACGTGGTAGAGGCAGCTTTCGTGGCAGAGGCCATGGTAGAAGCAGAGGACAAAGTGAACAAAGGCAGCAAGGGGATACAAAAATGGTGTTCAATGCTATCATTGTGGAAAGTATGGGCATATTAAGGCTAATTGCTGGTACAAAGATGAGCAAATGAATTTCGCAGAAGAAGAAGAACATGAAGAGAAAGCGGAAGAGGAAAGTAAGTTATTTATGGCTTTTTATGATACTGATGATGTGCAAAATGATGTCTGGTTTGTGGATAGTGGTTGTTCCAATCACATGACAGTCATGAGATCAATGTTCAAAGAACTTGATGAGAGCTACAAAATAAAAGTTAGACTTGGCGATAATAAGCAAGTTCAAGATGAAGGGAAAGGAACTGTAGTAATCAAGACCAATAATGGCAAAGTTAAACATCATTACAATGTTCACTTTGTTCCTAGTTTAGCATTCAATTTGTTAAGTGTCGGGCAACTAATGGCCAGTGGGTATGCAGTATTATTTGATGATGGCGTATGTGTGATCAAAGAAAAACAGACAGGCCAAATTATGGTTAATGTTCATATGACTGGGAACAACATATTTCCACTTGAAATCTCAGATGTGGAAGATTATGCTCTGGTAGTGGATCAGAAGAATGAATCAAAATTATGGCATTTGTGATATGGACATCTCAACGAAAAAGGATTACAGTTGTTAACTCGCAAAGGTATGGTTCATGGACTACCCAAAATTAATGCTTTTGATTTATGTGAAGGATGCATATATGGTAAACAAACAAGATGCCCATTTCATGTTGGGACGTCTTGGAGGGCTTCAAAATGTCATGAGTTGATGCATGCTGACCTCTGTGGGCCTATGAATACAAAATCATTTGGTGGAAGTCGATATTTTTTGCTATTTACTGATGACTATAGCCGGATGAGCTTGGTCTATTTTCTCAAATATAAATCAGAAACTTTTGAGAATTTCAAAAAATTTAAGGCGATGGTTGAAAAGCAAAGTGATACCACCATTAAAATCCTTCGAACTGACAAAGCAGGTGAGTTTTGTTCAAATGATTTTGATAACTTTTGTGAAGCTACTGGAATACACAGGGAATTGATGGCACCATATACACCTGAGTAAAACGGTGTAGCGGAGCCAAAAAATCGTATAGTTGTAGAGATGGCAAGGAGTTTACAAAAAGCAAAAGAGTTGCCGAACAATTTTTGGGCTGAAGCAATTGCAACTGCTGTATACCTGCTGAATATATCACCTACCAAGGCTGTTCTAAATCGCACCCCATATGAAGCTTGGAGAGGTACAAAGCCATCAGTAAGCCACTTAAAGGTTTTTGGTTCCCTTGCTTATGTTTTGGTATGGTCTCAAAACCGACATAAACTTAATGAAAAATCAGAAAAATGTATTTTTATTGGGTATTGCACTCAATCTAAAGCATACCGGTTGTATAATCCACTTAGTGGTAAAGTGATCATTAGCAGGTGTGACGCGCGCCGGAACCCGAAAACCCAGCAAGGGCCCTCAAAGTGAATCCGCCTTTGGGATTCGAGGTATGAAGGTTCGCGTCTTTTGATCATGGGCGCCATGAGACATCATCGGTATGTTTCTCCCAATAGAACATTGGGGAGAACAACCTAGCCTATTGACGCCTAAAGGCACCTTTGAGGTATTTGGAGTCGCCACCCAATTTGCGTGAAATTGGGAAAAGGTTTCTCACCTCTATCGGTCTAAACCAAAGATATGGTGTCCGGGACTTCCCTCTTATTTATGCTTTGGTTAATTATAAATGGGTTTTTAACTTCTTAAAATTATATCTCTCATCTCACACGATCGATGCATTCAAATTAAATAGCGCATTGCAAGCATTCAAAAAGCGATAAAGGAAAGCAATAAAGAAAGCAGTAAAAGAAAGCGATAAATAAAAGCGATGAACACGCAAGCACGCAATTACAATAGAAATAGGGGCGGAATACAACCCCAATAAAAGGAAATTAAAAAAGTAAATGGGATGGAATACAATCCCCTAAAATAAATAAAGCTGCCCCAAAATTAATTACAAGAGCCCAAAAAAGGAATGAACTTGAATTTAAAACACTCACTCAAGATTAAAATAAAGAACATACATAAATCGGGACATTATTTGAGGAACATTGGTTCCTTCGCACTTGTTCGAAATTTAAGAACATTGGTTCCTTCGCGTTTACTTAAAAAAGGTTCGAAGAGTCGTTTTGGTTGTTTGGAAGAAAATCGGGATGAGTGATCCCATTTTATTGAAAATTGACTCTTCGTTTTAATTGTGATAATTTTATTGTTGGCCTAAAACAAGGGACATTGGTCCCACTTTTATTAATAAAAATTTCAATTTAATTATAGAAATATTTTTGTGATTTTTTATCGCACGCGTGCATAAATAAAATAATTATTTACAAATAATCACAACATGAAGAGAGAGATTGGGAAGATCTCACCCAAATCGGAGTGTCCGTCCACGCGTCGCGACCCATCCGGGGAGTCGCGGGGCGCTCACATAGCCCGACTCAAATTAAAACTCATACAAAAATCAACACCAAAAAGAATATTAGTAACAACTCCAAAAATTGATCAAATGGAGACAATGTAATGACAATAATAAAATCATAACAAATAATCATAGTATGGCGACAACAACAAAATAATAATAATAATAATAATAATAATAATAATAATAATAATAATAATAATGAACTACATGGCAGCAACCTATAATAATAATAATAATCATAAATGTAAAAACAGAAAATAAATTATTAATAGTAATAATAATAATGATAATAATAATAATGAAAACAGAATATTAAATAAACACCAAATAAATAACAATAATAATAATAATAATAATAATAATAATATAAATGGCAAAACGTTGAGACTAGCAAAAAGGGAAAAGCCAATAGTAGAGTAAAGGTAATAATAATAATAATAATACTAATAATAATGATAATAGGATGGTAATAATGCAAATAATAATAATAATGAATGATAAATAATATAATAATAATAATAATAATAATAATAATAATGATGACAATAACTAATTAATGCACTAACTATGGAATGCCTAAATGATAGTAATAACAGTAAATACAAAAAAGAGACAGCAAATAAATAAGTATATAATGAACACTAATAATAATGATAATATTAATAATAATGATAATAATAATAATAAAAACAAACATATAGAGGCATGTTAACAATGATTGTAAAGACAGAATAGCCAAACTAAGAAAAATAATAATAATAAAAAAACAATACTAACCTAATACGTTAAACGAAACCAGCAATCACAAAAATAAACATGAAGGAAAAAAGAATGGCATGCCCACAGTGACTAAATCAAAGAGAATATTAGGCAAATGACATAGTATTTAATGGTAAAAAATGAGGAAGTATTTTACAATAATAAATAATATACAAACGAATAAATGAAATTGGCCCAAGAATGTTTACCCTCAGAATTTTTAGATCGGAAATAGGATGTCTCAATCCGTTCCCCTTGTCGATTTTTGATGATAATAATATTCGAAGCAAATGTAAAAATCTGTGTTTTAAACAAATTAATTTAAAGAATATTTTTGTGGGATGAACAAGCCAAGAAAATTAATTTCTCTTGCTCAAATCAACCCAAGATCAAATATTTTGTAGTGGTAAAAAACCAAAATTTGAGAAGAAAACTTAAAGATTTTTGAAAGATTTTTGAAGAAGAATTTTTAGAAGACAAAAAAATGCTCCCTGGAAAGTGAAAAATTAGAGAGAAAAAGTCTCAGGGATTTTTTTATGAAAAATTGCCGTCCCTTAAGAAATGAAATCAAGTTTCTATTTAATTTGCTGGGTTGTTCCAAAATATGAAAGCCAAAATGCCTCTTTCATTTTCCTTTCCGAAATTTGCACAGGAAGGGAAAAAGAATCGGTCAAAACGGCGGTAAAACCGCTGAAAAAAAATAGAAAATGCAGATAAAAAGAATATGTCCGCGTGAAGGGGATGACTGCGCGCAAGAGGCACGCGCGGTGGGGGGAAACCGCGTGCCTATGCGCGCATGGTGAGGGGAGGTCGCGCGGTGGCCAAGTGGCCACCACGCGGCCACCTCCACCAATTAAGAAGGATGGTCGCGTGATGGCAAAGGCCATCACGCGACCCTGCAATAGTAAAGTGGCCATAATGGCCACTTTACCAAATCTTTAAATAGTTTTAGTTTTTTTTTTTTTTAAATCATTTTTCTTTTTTTTCTTAAATCTTTTAATTTAATTCTTTATTTAATTAAACCAATTAACTAATTTAATAACTAATTTCCCTTTTTTTTATTAAATCGATTACTTAATTTATTCAATTAAATTAAGAAAACTAATTTAATTCTCCTTTTGTAATTAAATTAATTAATTTAATTCAATTAAATTAAATAACTAATTTAATTATTTGATAATATTATTTTTGGAATTAAAATTAATGATAATTTTTTTTATGATAAAAAAAAATAAGGGTCTCGACAAGGAAAACATCATTTTTGACACATTTGCCTGTGAGTCGGTATCATTTTCATCATCGGGTAATTCTGATCTTGGACCGCCTCGGGACCCGGTGTCTACAGTTGCCCCCAATTTTGGGGAACTCTAGGACATAGGTGCCTAAGTGAGCCAAAATTCAGAAAAGAAGGGAAGAGACACGTACCTGAGGCGGTCGCTTTCCCAAACAAGGAGGGATTGTTGGTGCGTCATGCTTTCTGAGGTTGTGCTCCCTAGGAGGTCTTTGGCTGATCGGCGCCCCCTGAGAGGTCTTTGACTGGCTGGTGCCCCCTGAGAGGTCTTTATTTGATTGCCCCCTGAGAGGTCTTCGGTTCGCTGGCTGCTCCCTGAGAAGTTTTCGTTTGATCGCCCCCTGAGAGGTCTTCGGTTCGCTGCTCCCTGAGAAGTCTTCGGTTGATCACCCCCTGAGAGGTCTTCGGTTAGCTGCTCCCTGAGAAGTCTTCAGTTGATCGCCCCCTGAGAGGTCTTCGGTTAGCTGCTCCCTGAGAAGTCTTTGGTTGATTGCCCCCTGAGAGGTCTTTGACTACTGCTCCCTGAGAAGTCTTTCGTTGATGCTCCCTGAGAAGTCTTTGGTTGTTGCTCCCTGAGAAGTCTTTCGTTGATGCTCCCTGAGAAGTCTTCGGTTGATGCTCCCTGAGAAGTCTTTGGCTACTGCTCCCTGAGAAGTCTTCGGTTGATGCTCCCTGAGAAGTCTTTGGCTACTGCTCCCTGAGAAGTCTTCGGTTGATGCTCCCTGAGAAGTCTTTGGCTACTGCTCCCTGAGAAGTCTTTGGCTGATGCTCCCTGAGAAGTCTTTCGTTGACGCTCCCTGAGAAGTCTTTGGCTGCTGCTCCCTGAGAAGTCTTTGGCTGACGCTCCCTGAGAAGTCTTTGGCTGATGCTCCCTGAGAAGTCTTCGGTTGATCGCCCCCTGAGAGGTCTTCGGTTAGCTGTTCCCTGAGAAGTCTTCGGTTGATCGCCCCCTGAGAGGTCTTCGGCTAGCTGCTCCCTGAGAAGTCTTTGGTTGATCGCCCCCTGAGAGGTCTTCGGTTAGCTGCTCCCTGAGAAGTCTTCGGTTGATCGCCCCCTGAGAGGTCTTCAGTTAGCTGCTCCCTGAGAAGTCTTCGGTTGATCGCCCCCTGAGAGGTCTTCGGTTCGCTGCTCCCTGAGAAGTCTTCGGCTGATGCTCCCTGAGAAGTCTTTGGTTGATCGCCCCCTGAGAGGTCTTCGGTTAGCTGCTCCCTGAGAAGTCTTCGGTTGATCGCCCCCTGAGAGGTCTTCGGTTGCTGCTCCCTGAGAAGTCTTTGGCTGACGCTCCCTGAGAAGTCTTTGGCTGATGCTCCTTGAGAAGTCTTTGGCTACTGCTCCCTGAGAAGTCTTTGGCTGATGCTCCCTGAGAAGTCTTTGGTTGATCGCCCCCTGAGAGGTCTTCGGTTAGCTGCTCCCTGAGAAGTCTTCGGTTGATCGCCCTCTGAGAGGTCTTCGGTTGCTGCTCTCTGAGAAGTCTTTGGCTGACGCTCCCTGAGAAGTCTTTGGCTGCTGCTCCCTGAGAAGTCTTTGGCTAGCTGATGCTCCCTGAGAAGTCTTTGGTTGCTGCTCCCTGAGAAGTCTTTGGCTGATGCTCCCTGAGAAGTCTTTGGCTGCTGCTCCCTGAGAAGTCTTTAGCTGACGCTCCCTGAGAAGTCTTTGGCTGACGCTCCCTGAGAAGTCTTGGGCTGCTGCTCCCTGAGAAGTCTTCGGCTGCTGCTCCCTGAGAAGTCTTTGGCTACTGCTCCCTGAGAAGTCTTTCGCTGATGCTCCCTGAGAAGTCTTTGGCTGACGCTCCCTGAGAAGTCTTTGGCTGCTGCTCCCTGAGAAGTCTTCGGTTGCTGACTCGGATTGAATTGATGTTTTGATCGATATTGTCGCTTGCCCTTTTGTTGGCGTTGCCATTTGATTTTTCTTTCTGCAAGACTTAAAAAGCAAAACATGCAGGAAAAGTGGTGAGCATGCACGTGAGATGCATATGTATGCAGGAATGCAGGATAAGAATTTGTCTAAGTGGATTTTGGAGGCGACAGCTAATTTGGTCATAATTTGCAGTAGGATCGGTGCCCTCTGGAATTGCTTTTGAGTTTCATGCCTCTGGGGGATTATGAGGTTCTCTTCTGATACCTCTAGTCATTTTTTTTTGAAGGTAGTGCGTCTCTCGTGGATTTTCACACTAGCTTTTCTTAGCGGGAGATGCGTCCTTGTCGGATTTTCACATAACTCTGTGCCTTATTTTTTGCCTGGAATGGACCCAACCCAATCCAGCGGCTTTTATTTATTTTATTTTTTTTGTAGGGCAGACTGCCTGTCGCCAGGTTTTCACCCTGCCCTTTGGCCTAACTTTTGCTTAGAGCGCCAGTCATGGTTTTCATCTCTAACGGCCTTTTTTTTTTTTTTTTTTTTGAGAGAGAAGTTGGAGTTGTTGCGAAAGATCTTTCAGGTATGATTGGCATGTGCTTATGTCTCAGATTTTGGTTGTATGAGCTTGGTTCTTTATTAGGAAGGTGCTGTAGGGTTGACTTCACAGTAGGTAGCAAGATGAGTTGGCTGAAGTGCCTGAGTGGCAGAGGGTAGATAGTAACAATGTGCTGGTTTTGTGCCGGACTCAGACAACTTTGAGTGTGCAAGATGCGCTGCCCTGGTTACACTCATACATCTTTGCATAAATGCATATATTTCAATCTGATTTCATAACACATGATCACTATTTGGCATTAACTCGAAAAATATGGGACATCATCTAATCTCGGGATAGATCTTGAGAGCATCAAACTCCTGTTATCAATCAGCCCTCGCGGGTTTTCTTGATTGAATATTTTCTCTCATTTTTCTTCTTTTTTTTTATTCTTTATTTAGCCTTTGCCATGGACCCTCTTTCAGTCCATTAACGTCAGTTGAATTTCTTTCATCTCTATTGGCCAGAGAGACCACTGCTTCCGGGAGTGGTTCCTCTTGATATCAAAGTATTGGTCTTAGCGCTTGTGCAGACTGGTTGAGTTGATGGGTTCCCTATTTGGGGTTTGAATGTGAAGTTTCATGCTTGGCTTTTATTGGTTTTGGCGGTTCAAACCTTGGGATGGCCTTTCAATGGCTGAGATAGGGTGACAAGTTGGGCTTGGATGATCTGGGGTACTTTTATCGATTTTGGTGGTTTAAGCTCCAAAATGGCTTTCAATGGCTGGGATTTGATGGATGGTTTGCGCATTAGCCTTTTAGGTCCTTTTCAGTAGCTAAGAAGAATGACGATGTGCAGGCATGTGTAAATCAACGGGATTTGAACAAAACTTGCCCCTAAATAGCATTCCCTTGCCCCCTGATCAATTCTCTCTTTTCTTTACACCCCAACTTTTCAATTTTTTTTTTACAACCAATTTTTTTTTTTTTTTTACAACCCAATTTTTTTTTTTTTTTTACAACCCAAATTTTTTTTTTTTTGTTTTTACAACCCAAATTTTTTTTTTCCGCCCCAATTTTCTTTCTTTTAACAAGCTTTGCTCAAATCCTAACGTTTACATATACGTGCACTTTTCATCTTAACCATTGGGACCATTGTTGTTCAATCTGGTCGAGCATGTAAGTTTTAATAAGGAATTTGGCTACAAGGGTTCTGGATGGTTAAGGGTCAGTTATAATTGGTTTTGAGGGTGCACATTTCGAAGGGGTCGAGAGGAAAAAGGTCATATGGCTTGGCTCTGATGGGTTGTATATTTCTCGTGGTGGTTTTGAGTTTTATTTGTCCGACTTTTGATGTAAATCTTAGAGCTTTATTTTATTTGGCCGCACCACATGTGACTCAGATGTTGCGGGTGCAAAGAAATGGCTTTCAAAATTCGGTTTGTCATCATGTTGGCTCGTGGAAGTAGTATTAATCTCAAGAATGTTCTTATCAATTTTCAGCATGTCATAGCAGATCCGGGCAAAGGCTTTTTTTTTTTATTATCTCTCAAGTTTTTATCTCACTTCAGGAGTCATAACAGATGCTATTAAGATTTTAGTTGGATTCCCCAAAGTTTCGAGACTAGATGGAGTCGTATTAATTGGGTTAATATCAAAATGAATAGATGCATCGTGATCATAGGAAATGAAATCATAGAAATATCGCACAAATAGACAGAAATTGTTCATCATATTACAGTAATCCAAATTGTCATAAAAAGTTCTGGAATTGAAGAGACATAAAGCATCTAAAAAAGAACATTTGCAGCTTTAGAGGAACATGCCACTCAGGTTGGTTAGGCCCGATCACATCTCTGGTGGAGGGACCGCATTGTAATCTGCCTTCTTCCTCTTTTCTCTCTTCTCGGGATCCGTGATCTGCTTGGAGTCGATGAGGTCCTGGATCTTGCCCCTCAAGATTCGGCAATTGTCAGTCAGATGGCCAGTGTGTTGGTGGTAGGTGCAGTATTGATCACTTTTGTGCCCCGGCTGTCCTTGGCTCAAAGCTGATCTGGACGGCAATGGCTGTAACTTGCCCTCTTTCATTAGCCTTTCCAACACCCAGGACAGAGGTCGACCCAAGTTAGAGAAGTACCGCTGGCCCTGTTCTGCTCCAGTGGCTGAGACCTCGGCTGTCTTACCATTTCTGCTACTGCTACCCCCGGCTCCTCCTGACTTGTAGCCTGACTGGTTTCCAAAATTCCTCCCAGTGAAGTTGTTTTGGCTGGCTTTCCTTGCTAGGTAGGCCGCCTCGGCTTCTACAGCAATGTCCTTGAGGGACTTCCAATCCCTGAGCCCTTTGAAACTAAGCAAATCCCTCAAGTAGGGGCAGGAGTTCCTGATGAACAGTCTGATTTGATCGGCAGTGTCGGGCTTACGCTTCATTTCCATAACCCGATTCCTCCACCTGGTGAGGTACTCGTGGAATGATTCGTCATGTTTCTGCTGAAGAAGCTCGAGGTCCTTTAGAGTGACCTCCATTCTGGTGCTGCAGTCATATTGTCTCATGAATTCATCAGTCAGGAGGTCCCAGTCCTCTTTCGATCTCCTATCGAGGCCATGATACCAGTCAACCGCTGGACCTACTAGGCTGAGGCAGAAGTAGTCCACCTTTTGCCTCTTAGTCAGCCCCGTGCCTTTCATCACCAGGGTGTATTGCTTGACATGTGCAGACGGGTCCGACGTCCCATCGAACTTGGGTAGCTCGGGCATCCTAAACCTTTGGGGCAGCAGATCCTCATCCCCCAAATCCCTGTCCTCGGGGTTGATTCCCTTACTAGCTGTTAGCAGGCGAGTGAGTGCCTCAATTTGCTGTTTCATCCCTCTCATGGCCTCATCTTCGGCCCTGGGTGCTCTACCCCTCACGGCTTGATGGGCTGCTATCTCTTCCACCTCCTCTTCGATCAGAAAATCCTTATTAGGGTCAGGGATCCTTGCCCTTCTTGGCTCAACGGGCACAGCAGCAACTTTAGGCTCCTCTACTGGTTGATGGGCAACACCTCCGACGAGGGGAACCTCCCCACCAGCAGGTGGTTCGGCTTGCCCCCGAGGAGGGGTTACTGGTGGCTGTGGAGCAACTGGTGCTTGGGGAGCAGGGGGCTGAGCAATCCTTTCGGCCATTGCTCCCATCATGTCCAACATCCTTCGCTCGAATTCCTCGAGTCTCCTAGTGAGGTCTTGAGCGGTTAGGTTTCCAGTCTCTTCTGCCATTGAGGATAATTCGCTACTTGTTGAGAATGACTCAGAATCCCAAAAAGGCACTAGTTCTAGCAATTCGAAGGGCGAGTCTGTTCTCACTAGCCGGCCGTCAGAACTCCTAGTCCACTTGGATGAATCTATGGTGGCTGAAAGATCAAGATTGTTAGAATGATGCATGGATGACAGTTATAATGCATGATCGTGAGTTATGCAGCATTTCGCAACCACATGCAAGCAAATAGATCCTTCCAACCTTATCACTCCCACACACGAGGTCGTGCGGTCTCTTTCCTAGGTGGGCTTCATCCAAGGGTTAACAGGGAACCCATTGGACGCGTATGGTGCACGATGAAAAACCGACAGCATAACACTCTTAATCTAATGCGCATTCGTATGGGTTTTGGCCATTACGTATTTGGGCAATTCAATTAAACCAAAGTGGGCCCAACGGGGCATGAAAGCCTTTGATAAAAGACCACTTGATTTGCTTGATTTTGTTTAATACGTGACGGCCCATATCACAAGCATTGTATTAATGAACATACCACCTAGGGGAAGTTTTTACTTGCCAGTACATGAGCTTTGGTCAAGGTAATTTTACTTTAGGGCTACCCAAGCATGATCCCTGCCGACGGGTCTAACTCGTCATGAGTATAGCGACCGATCGGGTTGTCATTTTGATATACCAAAAGGTACAAGGCTTGGGCTGGTGATTATCCTTAACACTTCCCTACAATGAGTGAAAGTAGGGTCGTGCTTCGGGAACGCACCGAGGTAAGAAGGGACCAACTAGCGTAATTCTAAGGCTCTAATATGCAATGCAAATTTTTGAAAAGAGATATAATTTTAAGTTTTAAAAATCCAATTATACATTTTAACCAAAGCACTTTCGGAGTGAAGTCTCAAACACAAAGTCCCCAGTGGAGTCGCCACTGTGACGCGCGCCGGAACCCGAAAACCCAGCAAGGGCCCTCAAAGTGAATCCGCCTTTGGGATTCGAGGTATGAAGGTTCGCGTCTTTTGATCATGGGCGCCATGAGACATCATCGGTATGTTTCTCCCAATAGAACATTGGGGAGAACAACCTAGCCTATTGACGCCTAAAGGCACCTTTGAGGTATTTGGAGTCGCCACCCAATTTGCGTGAAATTGGGAAAAGGTTTCTCACCTCTATCGGTCTAAACCAAAGATATGGTGTCCGGGACTTCCCTCTTATTTATGCTTTGGTTAATTATAAATGGGTTTTTAACTTCTTAAAATTATATCTCTCATCTCACACGATCGATGCATTCAAATTAAATAGCGCATTGCAAGCATTCAAAAAGCGATAAAGGAAAGCAATAAAGAAAGCAGTAAAAGAAAGCGATAAATAAAAGCGATGAACACGCAAGCACGCAATTACAATAGAAATAGGGGCGGAATACAACCCCAATAAAAGGAAATTAAAAAAGTAAATGGGATGGAATACAATCCCCTAAAATAAATAAAGCTGCCCCAAAATTAATTACAAGGGCCCAAAAAAGGAATGAACTTGAATTTAAAACACTCACTCAAGATTAAAATAAAGAACATACATAAATCGGGACATTATTTGAGGAACATTGGTTCCTTCGCACTTGTTCGAAATTTAAGAACATTGGTTCCTTCGCGTTTACTTAAAAAAGGTTCGAAGAGTCGTTTTGGTTGTTTGGAAGAAAATTGGGATGAGTGATCCCATTTTATTGAAAATTGACTCTTCGTTTTAATTGTAATAATTTTATTGTTGGCCTAAAACAAGGGACATTGGTCCCACTTTTATTAATAAAAATTTCAATTTAATTATAGAAATATTTTTGTGATTTTTTATCGCACGCGTGCATAAATAAAATAATTATTTACAAATAATCACAACATGAAGAGAGAGATTGGGAAGATCTCACCCAAATCGGAGTGTCCGTCCACGCGTCGCGACCCATCCGGGGAGTCGCGGGGCGCTCACATAGCCCGACTCAAATTAAAACTCATACAAAAATCAACACCAAAAAGAATATTAGTAACAACTCCAAAAATTGATCAAATGGAGACAATGTAATGACAATAATAAAATCATAACAAATAATCATAGTATGGCGACAACAACAAAATAATAATAATAATAATAATAATAATAATAATAATAATAATAATGAACTACATGGCAGCAACCTATAATAATAATAATAATCATAAATGTAAAAACAGAAAATAAATTATTAATAGTAATAATAATAATGATAATAATAATAATGAAAACAGAATATTAAATAAACACCAAATAAATAACAATAATAATAATAATAATAATAATAATAATAATAATATAAATGGCAAAACGTTGAGACTAGCAAAAAGGGAAAAGCCAATAGTAGAGTAAAGGTAATAATAATAATAATAATACTAATAATAATGATAATAGGATGGTAATAATGCAAATAATAATAATAATGAATGATAAATAATATAATAATAATAATAATAATAATAATAATAATAATAATGATGACAATAACTAATTAATGCACTAACTATGGAATGCCTAAATGATAGTAATAACAGTAAATACAAAAAAGAGACAGCAAATAAATAAGTATATAATGAACACTAATAATAATGATAATATTAATAATAATGATAATAATAATAATAAAAACAAACATATGGAGGCATGTTAACAATGATTGTAAAGACAGAATAGCCAAACTAAGAAAAATAATAATAATAAAAAAACAATACTAACCTAATACGTTAAACGAAACCAGCAATCACAAAAATAAACATGAAGGAAAAAAGAATGGCATGCCCACAGTGACTAAATCAAAGAGAATATTAGGCAAATGACATAGTATTTAATGGTAAAAAATGAGGAAGTATTTTACAATAATAAATAATATACAAACGAATAAATGAAATTGGCCCAAGAATGTTTACCCTCAGAATTTTTAGATCGGAAATAGGATGTCTCAATCCGTTCCCCTTGTCGATTTTTGATGATAATAATATTCGAAGCAAATGTAAAAATCTGTGTTTTAAACAAATTAATTTAAAGAATATTTTTGTGGGATGAACAAGCCAAGAAAATTAATTTCTCTTGCTCAAATCAATCCAAGATCAAATATTTTGTAGTGGTAAAAAACCAAAATTTGAGAAGAAAACTTAAAGATTTTTGAAAGATTTTTGAAGAAGAATTTTTAGAAGACAAAAAAATGCTCCCTGGAAAGTGAAAAATTAGAGAGAAAAAGTCTCAGGGATTTTTTTATGAAAAATTGCCGTCCCTTAAGAAATGAAATCAAGTTTCTATTTAATTTGCTGGGTTGTTCCAAAATATGAAAGCCAAAATGCCTCTTTCATTTTCCTTTCCGAAATTTGCACAGGAAGGGAAAAAGAATCGGTCAAAACGGCGGTAAAACCGCTGAAAAAAAAATAGAAAATGCAGATAAAAAGAATATGCCCGCGTGAAGGGGATGACTGCGCGCAAGAGGCACGCGCGGTGGGGGGAAACCGCGTGACTATGCGCGCATGGTGAGGGGAGGTCGCGCGGTGGCCAAGTGGCCACCACGCGGCCACCTCCACCAATTAAGAAGGATGGTCGCGTGATGGCAAAGGCCATCACGCGACCCTGCAATAGTAAAGTGGCCATAATGGCCACTTTACCAAATCTTTAAATAGTTTTAGTTTTTTTTTTTTTTTTTTTAAATCATTTTTCTTTTTTTTCTTAAATCTTTTAATTTAATTCTTTATTTAATTAAACCAATTAACTAATTTAATAACTAATTTCCCTTTTTTTTATTAAATCGATTACTTAATTTATTCAATTAAATTAAGAAAACTAATTTAATTCTCCTTTTGTAATTAAATTAATTAATTTAATTCAATTAAATTAAATAACTAATTTAATTATTTGATAATATTATTTTTGGAATTAAAATTAATGATAATTTTTTTAATGATAAAAAAAAATAAGGGTCTCGACAAGGAAAACATCATTTTTGACACATTTGCCTGTGAGTCGGTATCATTTTCATCATCGGGTAATTCTGATCTTGGACCGCCTCGGGACCCGGTGTCTACAGCAGGGACGTGGTTTTTTGATGAAAGTACAAATTAGAATTGGCAAAGCAATCATGACAGCTCACAAACTCCAATTTTAGCAACAAATACGATAAATTCTAGCTACACAAATTCACCAAACACAAGCCTAGCAAATAGTCCACCAAACACAAGCCCAGTAAACTCACCAAATACCAGCCCAACAGTCTCACCATCATCTACCTCCACTACTTCCAGTAGTCCTTCATCTAATGAAACACCTCCATGTAAATATAAGCCTCTTAAAGAAATGTATGAGACGTGTACTTTTGTTTTGTTGGTTTCAGATCCACTCACTTTTACACAAGCTACTGAAAAGGAGGAATGGCGCAAAGTAATGAAGGAGGAAATTATGGCAATACAAAAAAATGAGACATGGATGCTTGTGGATCTGCCAGAAAATAAAAATGCCATTGGATTAAAGTGGGTGTTCAAGACAAAATACAATTTAGATGGGAGTGTACAGAAGCACAAAGTTCGGTTGGTGGCTAAAGGGTATGCACAACAGTAAGGCATTGATTTTGATGACATTTTTTCTCCTGTTGCTCGCTTTGAAATGGTGAGAGCCTTTTTAGCCATAGCTGCACAATCACGATGGCCTGTTTATCAATTTGATGTCAAATCAGCCTTCTTAAATGGCGACTTGGAGGAGGAGGTTTATGTTATGCAGCCAGAAGGATTCATCATACAAGGAAAGAAAGATAAGGTGTACAAGCTGAAAAAGGCATTATATGGGTTGAAGCAGGCCCCTGGGGCATGGTATAGTAAGATTGGCTCATTTTTCCGAAAAAATGGGTTTAAAAGAAGTGAAAATGAGCCTACTTTGTATCTGAAGAAGGGAAGTAATAATGGTTTGCTATTAGTTTGCATTTATGTTGATAATATAATTTATATGGGCTCATCTCACTCTTTTATTGTTGAATTCAGATTGAGTATGTTGAAAACGTTTGAAATGACAGATTTAGGTGTGCTGCATTATTTTCTTGGGTTAGAAATTAAGCAAGGAGAAGATGGTGTGTTTATTTCACAAAGAAAATATGCAGAAGACCTTCTCAAGCGATTCAGCATGTTAAATTGCAATATGGCTGTTACTCCAATGAATGTTAATGAGAAATTGCAGCTTGTTGATGGTACAGAGAAAGCAGATGCAAAAGTCTTTAGGAGTCTAATTGGTGGTTTGATTTATTTAAGTCTTACTCCAGATATTGTGTTTTCAGTCAGTCTAGTTTCAAGGTTCATGCAAAATCCTACAAAACAACATTTGGGAGCTGCCAAGAGGATTTTGCGATATGTAGCTGGAACTATAAATTATGGAATTTGGTACTTTCAAGTTACAGATTTCAATTTGGTTGGCTTCACTGATAGGGATTGGGCAGGCTCTTTGGATGACAAAAGAAGCACATCTGGATATGTTTTCAATATTGGTTCAGGTGCCATAGCATGGAGTTCAAAAAAGCAATCAGTAACAGCACTTTCTTTCTTAGAGGCTGAAAATATCGTAGGCACTTCTGTAGCTTGCCAAGCAATATGGCTTATAAGGTTACTTGCTGATATGAATTAAGAACAAAAGGAGGCAACTGAAATTTTTTGTGATAATAGGTCTACTATTGCAATTACAAAAAATCCAACAATGCACGGGAGAGCAAAGCACATCGACATTCGATTTCATTTCATCAGAGATCTAGTTGCAGATGGCTTGATAACTTTGAAGTTTTGCAGTACTCATGAACAGTTGGCAGATATATTCACAAAGTCACTTTCGTGTGAGAAACATGTTAAATTCAGAGCTCAACTTGGTGTATGCAGTTATGAATCAAGGGGGAGTGTTGAAGAACAATGATTCATAACTGATTTGAAGTGGTTTTCAGTAGTGTGTTTTTCCTTAAATCTTGTGTAATTTGTTAGTCAAATAAGGCCTGATTTTGTGCCACTAATATCTTTATTCAGTTGAGTATTTTTAGTTATTTCCAGTACTTTGTAAGCCTTTAAATAGGCATTTTGCTGATTGAATAAAACAAAGGAGAAAACACTTGCAAATTTATCTTGTATTAAATTATTTTCTTGCTTTGTACCCAACATGGAAATGTGGTTGCATCCTAAGAGAGATTACAACATCCAATCAAGGAGTTTAAGCCTACCTCAAAGACTTCTTATAGCGATTGATGTGTCATCTGCAATGCAATATCTTCATCTGAGTTTTTTAGGGTTGATTTCACTGATAGTTATCGAACTTATACCAAAATTACGCAAAAGTAGCTAAATAATTTTTTTTTTCAACATTGAACTTAAAACCATTATACACAAAAGTCATTATGAACGGATTTCGGTGTTGAATCTTGTTGACTCTCACTGGAAAATCTAGCCGGAATCTGTTCATAATGACTTTTGTGTATAATGGTTTTAAATTCAATGACTGAAAAAAAATTATTTAGTTACTTTTGTGTAATTTTAGTATAAGTTCAATGACTATCAGTAAAATTATTTTAAGTTCGTGTGTGCACATGAGCTGTCAGCTAGATTTTCCGGTGAGCGTCAACACCGGAATCCGTTCATAATAACTTTTGTGTATAATTGTTTTAAGTTCAATGACTTTTTTGAAAGAAAAAATTATTTAATAACTTTTGCGTAATTTTGTTATAAGTTCGATGATTATCAGTGAAATTAACCCAGTTTTCTATCTTTTAATTATTTAATGCATTTGTTAAATTGACTGTCCACTAACCACTTCTAACACACTTTAATGGCTTAGACAAGAAATTACCCTTTACAATCTTTCATCTCTCATTGATCTTTTTATTGCAGCAAACCATTTGGGAGGGAGTCTTCCACCAAATATAGGCCTCACTCTTCTTAACTTGCAAAGATTTACCATTGTTCAAAATCCATGGATGTATTTGCCTTCATAGCTATTGTTTATGAGTTTATCTCTTCCCAGGTTGGTTCCTAATTCCTGATTTGCAGGGCAGTACCCTCCCCTCTCTTGTATGAGATTGGAAGAGAAAGAAGATAGGTGGAATAAAAATACTTCGGCGATTAACAATTATATGTTTACTCTACTAAAAATGTTTATTTACAATTAAGTGTCACGTAAAAGTATTTACAATTAAGTGATTATAATTTGTAATTCAAAACAAAATATTTATAGTTAAATTACAATTAATCAGTGTCTAATTAATATTTTGAACATACCTCAGGGCCCATACTTAACCCGTCCTTCTCTAACTTTAGCCCATCCTTTCCGGGCCCAAAACTCGCTATAACTCACAGCCGAGTGATCTAAAAATCCTACTTTACTTAGCTAATAGTAAAAAAAATAGCAAAAGTTATAAAAGATTCGACTCTGATTTAACTGGTGCAATATAAATCTTATTGAAGTTCGTTCTTCAGCAAATATATCACAAGTTATTTTTGTTATTTATTTCCTTTGACGTTTGTCCAACGCACAACTTATTTTGGTGTTTAACTTCCTTTTCTCAAGCACTAATTCCTTGTTTTCATTCAGTTTCTATCATACAAATTCCAATCTTTATATGACCTGCCTTCCCTATCTGTTATGCTCACTACACTACCACAACTAATTTAAAAATTATTTTACATTTTAACTCAAGCGAATATATATATATATTAACTATTCAGTATCTAAAATACATTCGATTGATTAATTTGAATTCGCTCTTGGTGACTTGATAAAAATGTCAAAACACACCATTCTAAATACTCAATAACCGAACTTAGATTGTGAGGCCTTAGGTTAAGGGAGAAGAATTAGATTGAATATTTTAGTTTTACAACAATATGCAGCAATCTAAAAATGTTACAATTTTATCACAATAAATTTGATGGGAATTACTATTAACTCAAACCATAGAAAATTTGTCCATTAGGCTTATTTTTTTTAGGGCATTGAAAACAATCTAACATCTGGAAAAGATCCCAGTATACATTGGGAATTCTGTCACTTGCTCTCTTAATAGTCTTTCCTTTCACATTTATCTCTGATGATGCCAATTGTGGCGTAAACATCCAGCATGCTTGGCCTTTGCCCTGGAAATGGCTCAACACAATTACCTGCAACTCTAAGCAACTCGAGAATCTCATTGTCATGTCCTTGCCCTGTCAGCACCTCATCCACGTCATCACCAGAACAACAAGAACCAGAACTTGTTAAAGAACTAGAATTCTTTCCTGTGATCAGCTCAAGAAGTACAATTCCAAAGCTGAAAACATCTTCCTTCAAAAAGCATTGCTCCCAAAGTTCAATATCCATAAAGAAACCTCTGCTTGAACCATTAATCTCATTTGGGTTGATTAGCGTCGCCATCCTGAAATTCGACAACTTGGGCTCAAAATTCTCATCAATTAAAATACTCTTTGAGCTTACATTAAGATGAGCCACGCGAAAGTCGCTGCAATGGTGTAGCCATGCCAAGCCTCTTGCCAAACCAACAGCAATTTTCATCCTTATTGGCCAATCAAGAACATTCTTCTTGTTATTTAACCAATCAAAGAGATTTCCATTGGATAAATACTTATAAACCAAGAACAGTTTCTTTGATTCTTTGCAGAATCCAATGAGTGGAAGTATGTTGTTGTGTCTCAATCTTCCTAGCGTCTTTAATTCGGTTATGAAGTGTTGTTCAGCAAGTTGAGAATTGGAGAATTTCTTAACTGCAAGAGACCAACCATTAGCAACAGAGGCCTTGTACATGGTTCCCGTACGTCCCATTCCAATTATATTTTGTTGGCTGAAGTTTTCTGTTGCATTGGACAGATCTTTAAGACTCATTCTTGAAACAAAGTTCTCCGATGTTGAAGCCTGTTGACGTATTCTCACTAATTAGGAGTAGGAAAAAAAAGAATGCACCTTTTGGTCCCTAAATGATGCGTGTTCTCTCCGCTGAGACCTTGAAATTTTATTCATCAAAATCAAACGTGTTCATTACAGGCTTGGGCTGCTGTTAAGCTGAGTTAGTGGGCTTGTTATGTATATGGTAAATACCGAGCCCAAGGAAGCCGACAGAAAGTATAGTATATTTTGTCTAAGCCCTATTCAAAAATACACTGTAATTTTAAGTTTGATCCAGCCCAACACAAACCATTCCTAAATCTGTTAGACACCTTTAAAGACCCAACACGTTGAATTATTTAAATATTTTTCAATTAGTGAGTGTGATATAGTTAATAATAATTTATGTAAAACTTTAATAGTTAGATTTTAGATGCTAGGTGTAAATTGATAATTATCGCGCTAGACGACATTAGAAAAATATTTAAATAATGCAGGTTGTTATAATAGTCTAGTAGATCTCTATTATTAGAGTTAAGAAATAACTTAATGTGTACTTTAAAATTTTTTTTAAGGATCTGATATGAATAAATAAAAGTTTAGAGACCCAATAGCAAAAATGCATTTTTCCATTAATTAAATATGCTTGCATTTTAAATAATTCCATAAGATGTGACAAATTTAAATTATAAATTGATAATATTTTATTATTTTACATCCAAATCATAAAAAAAAAGAGCAAAATCTATTTTTAGGTCCTTGAACTTTTAGAATTTTCTATGTTATATCTATTTACAAAAAAAAAAAATTATGGATTAAATCTTTTTATTTTCATACGAGGTAACACATAGTCCCTCATTAAAAAGACTAATGTGCAAGTATTTCAATTACTATTAAAAGACGCAGTATTTATTTATTTTTTTTAAAGGAATCCAATGTGAAAAATTATAAGATTTCAGGGACACATTGTGAAAAAATTTAGAAGTTTAAATATCCAATTGAGATTTTTTCAATATGACAAGTCATTAATGGCTGTTAAAATGTATGAACTCATGTGCCGTTTATTAGAGATTGCATATCATCTTATATTAAAGGATAAAAATCTAATCGAAAAATTTTTCTTGTAAAAGGGGATCCAATATATAAAATTTTAAAAGTTTAAGGATCTGAAAATAGATTTTACCTAAAATACTTCATGCGATATTAAAATATCGCCTCTGTAGAGATATTTTCGAAGTATTTATGTTCTACGGGTCGGACCGGGCTAAGTCTGCACTTAAAAAAATTCAAATCTGCCAAAATAGGTGGGCTTTTGAATGGGTTTGTATGGAACTGGACTTACTTACAAAATTAAATAGTTGTCTAAATACGTAAAATTTGGGGACGGAATGGATATCTGAGCCCATAGCCTGTTAAATCAAAATCAAACCTTCCAATTCTTACTTTGTCTAAAGAGGAAATTAACTCCGCATATAGTTAGAGAAAACTAAACAAGATCAGAGTTTTATGTTTAAATTTTGCATTTAGTCAAAATGAAAAAGCTCTAAGGCTTCACAAAACTAGAATCTTATAAAGAGCAAACGTCAAAGGCTGAATGACACAAGAAGAGGGAGAGTACCTGATTGTCCAGTATGAACTCCAGAGATGACAAGCTGCTGAATGGATCAAACTCTGCGTGTTTATTTTTCTTTCTCTTGCTCATCATTGACTTCACCATTGCTGCAACAGTAATCATCTCATAATTCTTCCCGCTTCGCAACCAAGGTACACAATAAGATGCATACACAACTATTGCTGAAACTGCAGAAACCAAATACCCAACCTCAAATCCCCTCTTAATTGACTTCCCAAATGATTCCTTTGAAGTGTTGCAGCTATCCAATGGCGGCCCACAGAGTCCGCTGTTATTTGCATAGCTATCAGCTGAAATTGTGGCATTCTGAAATCGTGGCACTGGCCCTGATAACATATTATTAGCTACGCTAAACCGCTTGATCCGATTCAGTTGACCAATTTTTGGTGGAATTTGACCAGTTAGATGGTTGTTGGAAAGATCAAGAACATTTAAAAAAGAAATATTGACAATATCAAGTGGGATCTGACCAGAGAACTTGTTGGAAGAAAGATCAAGAGAAGTGACAAATGTTAAGATTTGTCTGATATTAGATGGAATTGGTCCCCGAAGCTGATTATCTGAAAGGTCCAAGCCCGTTATACTTGTACAATTTTGGAGACCTTTTGGGAATTGACCCTTTAAACCCATGCCAGAAAGTTTGAGATCTAAGACTTTATTCTCATCAGCATGCCAACATTCTACTCCAATAAATTCACAGATAAACCCTTCTGTGTTATTGGTGAAGTTCCATGAACTCAAGTGATCAAATGGGTCTTCTAAGGAAGCTTTAATAGATTTTAAACAAGCAATATCGGTTTCAGTGGCGATAGTTGCAGAGAAAGTAACCAAGAATGGTAAAATAAAAGTGAGGAGGTAAAGAGCATCACCTCTTGATTTATGCGCCATGAAGATGAATTAGCTAAATCATTAATTCAAGAGTTGTATAAATTATATAGAAGACTAGTTTATAAATAACAATGGAGATTGAAGATTGAAACACATTGACTTCTCAAGTCTAGCTTAGCAGGAGACGCAAATTAGAATTTCCAAGTCAAGAGCAACCGAGCCAATGATAAATTGCTGCATAAATGAACTAATTTTTATTTTTCTTATATTTCATTGGTTCATGAACAAAATCACAATCGTAGAACCAATTGGAATTTATTTCCATCCTAGTGCTACTGAGGATGAATTGATGTTACTTAGTTTATGATATTAGTGTACAGTTATTTGCTAATTCTCCATATGTTAAAAATATATAGAATAGAACAGAATGGTATGATGAACTTAAATTAATTTCTTACAATTCTAAATTTTAAACTATCACATGTTTTAAATAAATTTCTCAATACTTTTATTTTTAGTAAATCTTACAGAATATTAAGTCAGCTTGGCCCATTATCAACGCTACCTGAATTTCCACCATTTTTTCTGTTTTCTAGCAAAATTGACTCGTGTTAATTTGTCAAGTCTTCCAAGTCCACGCTAAACTTTTCAAAGTGAACCTAGAAGTACAGAATTTGTGGAAAAAAAAAAATTCTGTAGATGAATTCAATAATTTTGTTATAGAAACAGAATCATAAAAGGAAGTACTTGTTAAAAAAGAACTTATCATTAAAAAAGGAAACTCAATACATATTAGTGGGTACCAGTTGTCTGCTTCGACGAGTTCTTCTGCGCAAGAAAGCCTCTTTGATCACATTCAATTTTCTGATGACATCTCCCATTTGCATTTTAGTTGGTAGTTCTGCTGAGCATGCGAGTCCTTTTTCCAGTACTGATACAATACAATTGTGCACATATTCACCATCTTCTTGGATCTTGTTCTCTTCGTCATCCATAACTTCTGATCTTCTTGTTGCTGTTGCTGTTGCTGTCTCATCTCCGGTTGTGATAAGGAAGTTTTTTTTGGCATCTTTTGGTCCCTAAACTATGCGTGTTTCCTAAGCTAGAGACCTTGAAATTTTATTCCTCAAAATCAGACATTGTTCATTTATAGGCTTCGACTGCGCTTGGACCGGGTTAGTGGGCTTGTTATTAAATGGCAAGCCCAAGTAAGCCCAAAGATGGTATAAGCACATTTTGTCTAATCCCCTTTTAAAGAAATATATTGAAATTTCAAATCTGATCCAATCCGGCCCACGTATTGCACAAAAGTGGATCCCACACAGATAAAATTTGGCCCAGCCATTATAGTTGCACTCAAGTCCAAGAAAACTGCAGCTGTTTCTTGAGAAATTTTTCACCTGCCAAGGTGGACTTGGCAAGTTACGCGTTTCAATTGGTAGATACTTTTCTCCGTTGCTATTATAAACTAGTCTCCTATTTAATTTTATTTACTAAACCAGTTTTGTGTTGAATGATTTAGCTTGGTCCTTGTGTCTTCCTACACTTGGATTTTTCCTTCATCTTCATGGCGCATAAATCAATAGTTGGTGATGTCTACGTCCTCATTTTTATCTTATCATTGTTGGGTACTTCCTCTGCAACTATCGCCAATGAAACCGATATTTCTTGTTTAAAATCTATAAAAGCTTCCTTAGAAGACCCATTTGATTACTTCAGTTCATGGAACTTCAACAACAACACAGAAGGGTTTATCTGTAGATTTAATGGAGTAGAATGCTGGAATCCTGATGAGAATAAAGTATTGGATGGTTGGTCCAGCTCTTCCTCTTTCTTTTGTTGCAATTTTTGCATTTTGCTTCTTTTGGGCTTTTCCCCTCTTCATTGTTTCTCTCTCTCGTGCTCTTTACACCTTGTTCTTCTCCTTTCCATTTGCTTACCGTGAGTTGTGTGCTTGGATTGGTTTGAAGAGTTTATAGAGATTAGAGGTTTTGTAAGAAATTTTAAAGGTAATTGATTTGACTTTTAGATTTATGATCTTCTTCTTTTGCTTGGTTTTTGTTTTTGATTCTAAGTATATGCGCTAGGATTATGTCTTTGTTTGGGTGAATTTGTGCATGAAAGCTGTGGACAAAAGTCAAGGCAAAGGCAAGGAGAAGGTGTGACTCAAGGAAGAGAAGAGATCAAGCTACTCTTGAGGTTGGGATTGTGTGTGTTTTGATGGATACATGTTATTGAGTTGTTTTATACTTGATTATTTGCTAAATGCATGTTATATGACTAGGTATTAGAGAGTTGTGATTTAGGTTTTAGTTGAAAAATGAGGACATGTCCATTTTGATTGCTTGTAGTATTCTTTGAATATAAGAGTATTAGTGACATTTGAAGAGTTTCTTGAATAAGAATAATTTATGTTTCTGTCCTTTTTGGCTGGGTTTTGTGTGTAATTAGATTGGAAGGCATGGGTGTGAGATTGGGTTGATGTGTGTGTAGTTGTGCAAGTGAGTGTGTGTGTGTGTGTTTGAGATTTTTGTCACGAAATCAGGGTTCTAACGCGAGCGTGACAAGAGTCGTGAGCGCAACAGAACGCTCTGAAGGCAAGTGTTCACCTTGCCATGCCTAGTCCCGAGCGCAAGCCTCGTCGCGGTCGCAACCGAAGCCAAATGGGCATTCTGTCACGAGTATGAAACTCCCACAAGCATGGTAGATTGAGACTTTTTGACTCTATCACAGGCACGACGAATGTCGCAAGTGCGACACTGCTCATGATTTTTGTATGTAAAGTTTTTTCCCTATTTATATGTATAGTATTGCATTGTATGTTGTATAAGCAAGTAAAGTAGATGAATATGGAAACATGATTAAGTATGTATGATTGTGATTATTGTTTATTTGGTTAATACATGATTTAAGATGATGTATAATGACTTATAGGGATACTTGAGTATATAGTTTAGTGTATTAAGTTAATTGTCAAGCTTAAAGAGTCATAGTAGTGGATAGATAAGTATGCTTATAAAGGATGAGAGTGCAGCTGCTAGCGTGGCACTATTGTGCCTATTTGTTGAATACCCTGCGCATTCATATTTGAGTTAGGTCTCTACATGTTGATACTGAGATTCAGTATTTCGAGTACCTGTATCCACTATTAATGGATTTCAGGCTATTGAATGTTTAGTGGTGTATATGAGATGTATCGAACATTGTTATACATTTGTCTTACATGAAATACAAGTCATATGATATATGTATCTGTGCATAATTACAAGTTAGTGTAATGATTTATCCCTCGTACATGTTGCTGTTGCATGAGTATGATATGGTTATGGTAATGATCAGAGCAAGGGATGATATGCATGAAAGAATTCATATTGGCGTGAGATATGCATGACTATTGATATACAGTGTGTGTTTTACTTGTGACTTCGATAGAAGTGTATGGCATTGTTTATCCCCACTAAGCGTTATCGCTTAGAACAGGTGTTTTCCCGTGTAGGGTTGCAGGATTGGATTAGAGAGTGCTCATCTGATGGCCACTAGGAGCTTGATGAAGTCTTTTTGTTTTCGTACTTAGATATTTTTGTAGTGAGCAATATATAGATTTTGTATTAGAAGTGTAATGTACATGTATAAAAGTATGATCATGTAATTATGAACAAAGATGTTTTGTAATATGTACAGTCTCAATATATATTTATATATGCAAGTATATCGGGTTTGACTTTTCATTTCCGCTATAGAGTTTGATTATATGTCTTTGGGTGTGCACTTGTTATGGTGTAATACTCCGATATCCTCCCAAGTGGTATTGGCGTGTTATATTTCATTGGTATCAGAGCCTGGTTTAGAAGGTCCAGGACTATAAGATGTATAGATGTGTGAGTTCTTTAGCATTGTGGCCTAATGCAGATGTTGTTTTTGTAGAGTATGGATGGAGTTGAATTCGAGTGAGGCTATAGGTGAGACTACGGGTAGTGTGAATCTAGCGAGGGGTAATTAGCCTGCGCCTGAGCAACCTCGAGCTGAAGGATTAGGTCCTGCTCAGGATAACCCAGTATTGGTGCAAGGGCTGATGCATCTGATAGATAGGCTAATGGCTACTAAGGCTGCAACTGATCTTATAAGAAAGAGAGGAGCGGAGGAATTTAGTGGCACTTCCTTTGATGAGTCAGATATAGCCGAGTTTTGGCTAGAGAGGATAGGAAGAATTTTACAAGGGATCAATTGTCCACAGAACCAGAGAGTAGATTGTGCTATGTCATTGCTGCAGGGTACAACATATGACTGGTGGAAGTTAGTGATGAGGAACCCTCAGCGACCAGTTGAGCTATCATGGGAATTCTTTGTCCATGAGTTCAAGGAGAAGTATGTGACTAAGGCCTATAGAGAGGCGAAGTGGAAAGAGTTTGTGAGCCTAAAGCAAAGGAACATGACAATTGGTGAATATGAGAAAGAGTTTACTAGGTTGAGTAAGTATGTGCCTGATGTTCTGCTCACAGAAGGTTTTAAGTGTCGGCAATTTCAAGATGGATTGAGAGAGAGAATTAGAGGGTTATTATCAGTAATGGCTACTATAGACATCGGGTCCTGAGGCAGTCCAGATCAGAGTTACTCGATGAAGATATCAATGCTTATTTCCGGGCAAATGGATGAAAGTTATGAGTTTTCGCTCTTTGGATTTACAAGGATTGAGGTTTTTTCTTGATGATAGGAGATTTTCAAGTATCGAGAGGATATTTTCAAGTATCGAGAGGATTTTGTCTTTAAAAAATCATATCTTGGGTCCACCGACGGGGTCCTCGTCTGTCGGGAGGGACGATTGTTGTTCGTTCCGAAGGACGGCATCCCTCACACCAGCAGCACCTGTCACTCGTGTGAGACGGGCTCATCTCTTATGGGAGCGATGCCCTTCGCTCGCGTTAGGGGCTCATCTCTTGCGTGAGTGACTCCCATCGCTCGCGTGAGAGGCCTTTCTCTCACGGCGAGCGCCGACCATCGCTCGCATGGGGGAGACCGTCTCTCGCATTGAGAGATGCCCATCGCTCATGCGAGAGAGGCTTGCCTCACACGAGCGATGGCTATCTCTCGGCATCCGCCTCTCATAGAGTGGTCCACCGCTCAAAAGACCGAGAGTGCCCTCGTGACCAATGCTCGTCGGTACTCCACAGATGCCCGTCGATTGTTAATCTGCTGCAAGATTGTACGGGATTTTTTCAGATTTTTCATATCTTTTCAAATATATTTCCAATAATTTCATATGTTTTCAAATATATTTCAAATATTTTCCAATATTTTCAAAATATTTTCAAATATATTTTCAAGATTTCCTATATGTGACGCGCGCCGGATCCCGTGCGCCGCCCGTTCGACCGCCCGCACGTGGGCGATCGGGGCATTTGCGGGTCCGTTGACAGCTTGCGATGAATCGCAAGTGCGTCTATGTTGGGCAACAAGGAGGTATCATGGAGTCGCCACCCAATAGAACATTGGGAAAGTTTCTCTCGCCTCGGAGAGCCTAAGACTTGCGCATTTTATCCATATTGAGCCATGAGGCCTAGGATTAGCGCTAAAGCCTCGTGAGCCAAGAAGTATTTTGGAGGATAACCTCTAACCTCTCGAGCCCAAAGACCAGAGCTGGGTCCGGGATTTCTCATCTATATCTACCTCAATTAGTTTATGATCAAATTTTAAAGTCATTAGTTCGCTCTCTCTCCACGCTATGCAGTTTGATTAAAAAAGCGCATTTATTCACATCTTGAAAGCAATAAATGATCAGATAGATAATAAAGCAACGAATTACAATAATACAAGGAGCGGAATACAACTCCCTTTTGTAAATGTGCGAGGCATACATAAATCGGGGTATTGCTTATTCTTGAGGACTTTGGTCCTCGCATGCATCATTATCAAAATGGGATATTTAATTTGTGATGATCTTTATTGGATAAAAACAGGGCATTGGACCCTTTTGCATTTTATACAAAACTCACTTTTATTTGAGTACAAATCGTTGGTCTATTTTTACATTCAACGGGATAAAAGAGCTTATTCATATACATAAAATAATCAATGAATGAATAGGCGAGAGAAATAAATCAAAAGGTTTAAGAAAACTAAACCGGATGAAATCCCCCACGCATGGTAGGCGGCCGCTCAAGCTCGAGATTATCCAAGAGATCCAATATACACTCACAGAAAGTTAAGAGATGTTAATATACATAAAATTAACACATAAGAAATTAAAGAGACTGGATAGAGATGAAAAATGACTAAAAAATGGAGACATAACCCACCGACGGCCTTTCCTGGTTGACCGACGGGCGTCGGATTGGTAATTCGATATGCCCGTTTGTCACTCAAAAAGGGCGTCTGTAGGTGGGTGACCGACGGGCGTCGGTCATGAAGATGACCCGTCGGTCACCCCTGTCTCCGGAAAACAGAAAGGAAAAAAAGGCCTTTCGAGGTCAAAAAGCAAGTTTTATCCAAGAAGGAGATGAGGGAGTCAAAATGAAGGAAAGTAATGACAGGTATTCAAAAATTTCACGGAATGAATAACTAAATAAATATATGAATTAAATATGAGATGAAAATGGAGAGAAAATCCGGAATATTTACCCTCAGATAATCACTTCAGGTAAGATCTTGGTGTCGGTTAGATCCCCGCGCGTTCCACGAGAAACAAAAAAATGAAAGATTAGAGGAAGAAAATGAGATATTTCACCTTCAATCCTTCAGAAAATCGATTTTGGAGTCAAAATCTAAAGAAAACTAATTAGCTTTTAGTTCCTTTGATTGATTTGATCCTTGATTCAATAAAGTTCTTTAGAAGAAAGTGTTTTTGGAAGAGAGAGAAAACGTGCTTGAATTTTGGCAGAGTTTCCTCTTCTGAAAATTTTCCCAACCCTTTTCAAATGAAAATCCGGACCTTATATAGCCAGACACGACCGACGGGCGTCGGTGTATGGGGGCGGGCGTCGGAAGAATCCTACTGACACAAGGACACTTCCGACGGCCCTGCCACATCCACCGACGGGCGTCGGAACGGTTGCGTGCTCCGGGAAACCAGGCGGCTCCTGACAGGGGCGGTGACTTTCCGACGGGCGTCGGAAAATACCCTGAGCCGTCGGTGACTCGGAGCGACGGGCTGCCTCCACAGACGGGCTGGCCGTCTGTGGAGGACAAAAAACCCTTCTGACTCGAAAAACTTCCGTTTTCTCCCCCTCTGCCCAGGAATTGTAGAAAAAACCTCATTTCTCATGGAACGCGGGACTAAAACCTCCAAATTCAGCCTCTCGTACAGGCTCGAGCATCGATTTCATCATAGGGTAACCTTTGATCCGGACCACTCCGGGACACGGTGCTTACAGTTGCCCCCAGTTTTGGGGAAACTAGTGCACAAGCGCCTAGATAAGCCAAAACTCAGAGAAAGGTTGGAAGGGAAGCGTACCTGCGACGGCTTTTCACCTTCCGTGCCTTTTGCCGGGTAGACCTTGTCTCGATCCGCTCGGCGATGCGAAAATACTCTCCTCGGCCTTCTCTTGACCTGCAGGTATTTGGTGAGGTGCAGCAGGCTTTGGCCCACGGCCTCGATCTGGTGAAGTGCGGTGTACTCTGACCACAGCTCCGATTGGTGAGATGCAGTACTCTCTGGCTACAACCTCGATCTGGTGAAGAGCAGTGTTTCTTCAACTGCAGCTTCGATTTATGAGATGCGGTACTCTCTGACCACAGTCTCGATTGGTGAGATGCAGCACTCTCTGGCTACAATCTCGATCTGGTGAAGAGCAGTGTTTCTTCAACTGCAGCTTCGATTTATGAGATGCGGTACTCTCTGACCACAGTCTCGATTGGTGAGATGCAGCACTCTCTGGCTACAATCTCGATCTGGTGAAGAGCAGTGTTCTTCTAACCGCAGCTTCGATCTTGGAGTGTGGAAACTCCGTTGGTTTCCTGGTTTCAAAGGAGATCTTTTTAATCGATGTCTGTGTTCAGATCAGTATCTCTCTGTACCTGTGTGATGAAAAATTTCGTTAGCTCATGCTTGAGTGATCGTCTTTTATCCTGTCTATCGATGGCATGATTTTGCTTAATTTGCCACGCCATGTTTCACCTTTTATTCGTTTTTTTTATTGAGATGTTATTGATTATCATTCTTTTGTTGTTTGTTTCGTATTATTTTTTCATTGTCATTTTTATCGACACATAAGTAAATGTGAGAAAATACACCTTCTGTGATGTGATTAATCAACTAATCGAAAAAACATGCAATGAGGAAGCCAAAGTTTTCCACTAGAAATGTCATTTTTGTACAGTGCATATACAAAATATAAAATATACAAGAGATACAAAAATAACTCCCTGAAGCTCAGAGAGGTGTGTAGTCTGAGGGCTCATCGGGATCCTTATCATCCGATATATGCACGGTCCCTGGCGGAGGTGGACGGGCCGGAGGTGGTGGCGGAGCTGGAGAGGGTCCTGCCTCGTGATCATGGGCTCGCCTGAACTGAACCTGAGCATAGCCGTCCAAGAAGGGCTGGGTACAGGTGCCCAAAAACCCTAAGGTCTCTGAGATCTTGTCCCCCAACTTCTTGAAGGCTTGGCTCAGCTGAGTGGTCTGCTCAGCGGCGGCCGTCCTCCTATGCTCTAGGCTCTGCTCCGTCTGCTCCCTAAACTCCCTCATGGTCTGAGAAAGAGGAGGGAGAATCCCCTCCATCGCCTGGACGCGGGATCTCAAAGAGTCAAGTGACTCATCAATCATCTGAAGGGTCATATCGACCCTCTGAGATGCCTGGTCCTGTGACGTCCTCACATCATGAGCGAGCTGCTGCCTCAACTCCCTCTGTCCCTCAGCAATCTGCTCAACCAGCCTCATCTGCTCTCCTCTGAAGGCCTCCAGAACTCGAGTCTGCTCATCTCTAAAGGCATCCATGGCCCGAGTCTGCTCCCTCGTTGTATGCTCAACGTAGCCCGCCTGCTCTCGAGATAGGCGCTCCACCGACTGAGACTGCTCCTGAATGGCAGCCTGCTGGCGATCCAACCTCTCGTGAATGGCCCTATCCCTCTCATCCTGTCGGCGCTCAAAGGCCGTAAACATGGAGGAGAGGAGCTGAAAGTAGTCCGGCTGAGCTGGCTGCTGTGGTGCTGGCTCTGGTGGTGGTGCCGAAGAAGTGGACGCCCCAGGATCGCCTCGGGAGTACGGATGGTATCTCTCGGAGGGCTCGCGGGCAAGCCTCTGTACCCTGGCGCTCGGTGATGGGGCTGGAGTCGGGGCCCTAGATGCCGGTGGAGAGGCGAAGAGATCGTCCATCGTGATCTCAAAATCGAAGTCCGAGGGGGTCCTAGGAGGCTCCTGCTGCTGTGGCGGAGGCACTGCCCGCGACTGAGGAGGCTGGTGCTCCGGCTTAGGCTCTGTCCATGGAGGCTGAGGCTGTGGCTCGGGCTCTGGCTGTGGAGGCTGCTCCTCCTGGTGCTCTGGGTGATCAGGATCTGCCCCCAAGGGTGGAAGGTTGAACATATGCCGGGTCTCGTGGATAGTCAACACCCTATAGGCCTCTGCCTGGCCAGAAATCGGGGAGATCATCCCCATCTGAACCGCCGCTGCAGCGTCTACATGGATCCCCTCCGGCAAGGGTCCTCTCAATCTCTCGGGGTTAAACCCCAATCCCAACAATAATCGAGTGATGACTCCTCCTACCATCACCACCGGTGTCGACCCTCTGCCAACTCTGGTCAGGTTAGCCAAGATCTCGTGGCTAATGTTGAGACGCTGGCCTGCCACCATAGCCCAGAGGCTCCAGATCTCGGCCGCGTTAAGCGACCCTGGATTACCAGCTCGACCGAGGTACGAGCTGGAAAGCACTCTGTGCAGATACCGGAGTGCCTGAGACACCAGTACGGTGCTCTTCGCTGTATCGTGATCGTACAGCACTCCTGGTATAGCAATGGCCGCCCAATGGGTGCGTCTCACCGTTCGCCGCGGGATCTCAACCTCCTCCCCCGTAGGGAGCCCCATGGCCTGAGCAAACCTCTGCCTGGTGATGCTGACATGGTCGCCATCAAACCAAAACTGGATCACCCCCGGGTCGGTATCCGCACTCTGAAAGCCTATGTAGCGGAGAGTGGCCAAGACTTGGCGGGTAGCCTCTGGAAATGTCTGGAAGGCGGGCTCGAGAAACTCTGTCCAACCGGCTCCCTCGGCAAGTAGATCAAACTCCGGGGCCAACCCAAGGGCCTCTAGAAAAGGGCGAGATACAAAGCGGCTGGCCCGAAACTCTACCTGAGCCAACGCTCCGTACCTCTGAGCGGACTCGTCATCCATCCAAGCCGGAGCCTCAAGCTCGGGCTGGGCCTGTGGTGCTCTGCATCTGGGAGGCATCCTGTAAAAGGGAAGGAGTCAGATAGCGAAAACTTGGCAAAACAAGCACTATCAGGTTTATTTTCCAAAATCTAAGGTCCATCTAGGCCTTAACAGGGCAACGGCGGCCCAATCATGAGATAAAAAAAAGAGAAAGGTAATGACAGATAAAAATATCAAACATCCTGTCTAAGGAAGTAGCCTAACATGCCTTGCACGCATCATGGCAAAAGGAACATGCAATCCTCATGGAGATAATTAAAGTGAATAAGAATGGGCTTTCTAAGTCCTAAGGCATGCATTATACATGGAAAGTAAATAAATATTAAATTCTAGAATAAATAATAAAAATTTGGGCAGCACCCCGGCAGGGATGTGCCCAACCTCCTGCATGAAAAAGCGAGATAATAGGCCTCAGGGCCTAGCAATATTAAATGCATGTAAATGGGGCGCACCCCGGCAAGAGTGTGCCCCCAACAACTCAAAATAATGGCCTCAGGCCGTAAAAGCAAATTATGCACAAAATGGTGCGCTAAAAGGATGCAATTCTAAAGCACCAAGATTATAGAAAAATTCTACTTCTATGTGATCATGCAAAAAGTTTAGGTTTAATTGCACTAAACGATATAAAAAAAAATGGGCAGCATGCTTCCTAAATTCTAAAATCATCTAAAACTTCTTAAAGTTAAAAGAAAAAGGGATGTAGAAATAAATTGAATAAAAATCAAAAGAAAGTAATTATTTACTTACTTGTAATCCGGAGAAGTGTAGAAACTGGAGAAATATAAATATCCGGGCACCGGGTGAGTATATAATGCGAAAAAATGAAGAAATCGCGAAAAAATAAGAAGAAAAGACTCAAAAAACGCTAGAAACCGCTTAGAAACCACTTGAGAGAGGAAGAAGAAAGGGACAGCAACGTTTGCGCCTTCTGTCACTCGCCCTTATATAGAATTTTGTGACCGACGGGCAGGGCGTCTGTACAAGCGACCGACGGGCTGGCCGTCTGTCGCGCAATAAATGCAAGTTAATGCACGTGATGAATGCAATGATGACGCATGCATCTGCCAGGTGGACTTCCGACGGGCACGCCGTCCCTGTGGAGAGGCGGTCAGCCCGTCTCCGTATAGAGGCGGGCAGACCATCTCTGTAGAGGGGCGGGTAAGCCGTCGGTGACCCTTCCCTATAAAATCTTAAAAATTTTTTGTCTCTTCATTTTCTCACATCTTGAGTCCTCTATTCCTCTCAAAATGTCTTCCCTTCTTGCCCAAAGGATGCACCGTATTTTAGATGCCAAACACACTTGGGGAGAAGGCTCCCTTTCCTCTCTGGCTGGGCTGAAATATCTGTGCCGGGTGAAGATCGACCAGAACCTCCTCCTGGCGGCGACCCACTTCTGGAACCCCCGATTTCACGTCTTCCAGTTCACCTATCAGGAACTGTGCCCTCTTTCTGAAGAATTGGCTTCCATTCTGGGAGCCCGGTTCCCTCCTGGCGCTCTGCCTTGCATCCCCCGCTGCGGCCTACTTCAGACCCGGGACGTAGCCCTAGCTCTGGGCATATCCCCTTCGGAGGCTAACCAGCTGATTCCTCTGACCTCCTCCTTTGCTCTGGAGCCACTGATCGAGGCCCTGGATCAGTTCACCGACATCCCCACCTATCGGGTAAGTATCACGTTCCTATTCTGCATGGTGAACTTCCTTACTGTTGTTCCAGGAGGCTTGACAGGTGACTTTCGTCTGCTTGGAGTTCTGAGCGACTTTCATCTGGGATTGTCACCCCTACCACTTGTCCTAGCCGAAACCATTCTGGGTCTGGACGCTGTGTGCTCTGGGTCCACTACAACCTTTGCCGGCAGCCCTTTATTACTCCAGGTACGTCATTATTTTAAAGGTAGTGCGTCCCTTATGGATTTTCACACTAGCTTTTCTTTGCGGGAGGTGCGTCCTTTCGGATTTTCACACAACCCTGTGCCTTATTTTTGCCTGAAGTAAACCCTACTTACTCCAGCGGCTTTTTTATTTATTTTTATTTTTTTTTTATTTTTTTCAGATCTGGCTGCAAGAGAAACTGAAGATGCTGTCTGAGCCACCCCCTCGAGTCACTCCGCAGTACTCGCCGAGCCATTTTCTCCCTCGTCGGCGATTATATGGGTGTGTCACGGCTGGTGAAGGCATTACCAGATTTGGTGAGCTGTCAGATGACGATATTAGTTTTACATCAGCTTGGCTCCCGCTGTCTCATGCAGTCATCGACGGGTCATCGGGTTGTGTTCCCCTCTGCGGCCTCCGTCAGGCCACCTTCTGCATCACTTCTTGATGTTCACGGCAGCTCGGGCTGACCCAGGATATAGTGAGGGTTCCTCTGTCCTTCCGAGGAGGAGATCTTTCGGCTGTGTTTGTCTTTCGGTATCATGAGCTATGGGGTAGACTACCCAGGAAGACCGTTATCCCGAGGTTCGGTAATCATTCCCCATCTTCGACTAACGAGTACAAGAAGTGGATCCTTAGTCCAGCCTCTGATAACAGGACCCGAGGGCTCAAACATCTGGTCGGCGAGAGCAGCAGCAGGACTTAGCCTAGTCTACGCGTGCATTTCTTTTGGTGCTACATTTCTTTTTAATGCAGAACTAGGAAATGACAAAAATGAAAAGAATAACATTCACTCTATTTCACGAAATTGTGTACATTTTCATGTAATTTCAGCATAAATGATCAGTTTTGGCATTTACTCAACTGTTTACGCGTTGTTAATACATGAAACCAAATTTTAACAGCATCAACTCCTGTTACCAATCGGCCCTCTCGGGTTTTCACGATCGGACATTTTCTCTCAGGCCTCTAATTTTTGGACAGGATGCCTTTTTTCGGTTTTCACCCTGTCGAGGCGCCCAATTTTAGCACAGCCGCCTCTTTTCGGTTTTCGACTTGCAGGGCATTTTATTCTCTTCTTTTTATTTTGGTCTTTAGCCGTGGAACCTTTTGAGTCTGTCGACATTGATCGGCTCTTTGAATTCGTTCCCATCGCTATCTGATAAGATTGCAGCCCCTCTGGACAACAGCTTCTTAAGGATGTATGGCCCTTCCCAGGTAGGTCTGAATTTCCCCCTGATGTCTGGTATCCCTGGCCTCATCTGCTTGAACACCAAGTCCCCTTCTTTCAGCGGGTGCTTCCTCACTTTCTTTCCGAAGGTTCTCGCCAGTCTCTTCTGGTAAATCTGATTGTGATAATAAGCTTTCAGCCTACTTTCATCCAGAAAGTTCAAGTGCTGTAACCTCTGCTGCGCCCATTCGGCTTCCGGGATTTGGGCCTCCATGACCACCCTTAGAGATTTAAGCTCTATCTCTACCGGCAACACTGCTTCCGTTCCGTATACCAGGGAAAAAGGTGTAGCGCCTGTAGATGATCTTACCGTCGTCCTGTATCCCCACAGGGCGAAGGGTAACTTTCCAGCCCAGTCTTTGTAGGTTTGGACCATCTTGGACAAGATCTTCTTCACATTCTTATTGGTGGCTTCTACTGCTCCATTCGCTTGCGGTCGGTAGGGAGAGGATTTATGATGCTCAACACCATATTTCTCGAGAAGTTTTCTGGTTTCTCCCATAAACTGCACTCCATTATCAGACACCATGTGATGAGGGAGGCCATATCTGCAGATCAAGTTTCTCTCTATGAACCTGGCCATATCCCTTGCGTCAATTTTCTTGAAGGATTCTGCTTCGACCCATTTGGTGAAGTAGTCGATTGCGACTATGATATATCTGTGCCCATTGGACGCCGTAGGGCGAATCTCTCCAATGATATCTATCCCCCAAGCAGCAAACGGCTAAGGTGACGTTAGGTTATGTAGTTCTGACACTGGCAGGTGTCTCAAGTCTGCATACTGTTGGCACAACTGACATTGTTTAACATACTTTGAACAATCAGTGTCTATCGTAAGCCAATAGAAGCCTTGTCTCATGATCTTCTTGGCCAAGGTCAATCCATTCATGTGGGCCCCACAGACCCCTGCATGGGTTTCCTCCATTATCTTGCGCGCTTCTCTTTCATTCAAGCATACTACAAGAAAAATCAGAAATAGAGACGGAAAAATAGAGATGGAATTAATTCCGTCTCTAAATAGAGACGGAAATCATTTTTCGTCTCTAAATAGAGATGGAAAGAAATTTTCGTCTCTATTTAGAGACGAAAATTTGTATCCGTCTCTATTTAGAGACGGAATTTGTTCCGTCTCTAAATTTGGTCGCTAATTATGGCGCGATTTTTTCCCGCCAAAATTAGAGACGGGATTTAGAGACGGAATAGTTTTTTCGTCTCTAAATAGAGACGGAATTACTTTTCCGTCTCTGAATGATTTTTCCGCCTCTAAATAGAGACGGAAAATTCATTCCGTCTCTATTTAGAGACGGAAATCGTCTTCCGTCTCTAAAAATAGAGACAAAATGACTTTTCCGTCTCTAAATAGAGACGAAATTATTTTTCCGTCTCTAAATAGAGACGGAAAAGTCATTCCGTCTCTAAATAGAGACGGAAAAGTCATTCCGTCTCTATTTTTAGAGACGGAAGATGATTTCCGTCTCTAAATAGAGACGGAATGAATTTTCCGTCTCTAATTTTCGGGTTTTTAGACCTAATTCCCTTTCTTTTTTCCCTCTTTCTTTTCCCCTCTCCTCTTTGCTCCCTGTGTTCGCTGCCTCCTCCCTCCGTTGCCCGAGCCGTCCATCCGGCGTTTGTTCCCACCGCCGCCGTCGAGTAGAAGCCGGTGAGGTAAGCGTTTTCCCCCCTCTTTCTTTTTTTCCCCTCTTCTTTCTTTTCCCTTTCTCCTCCTCTGCCGCTGCCCCCTGTACGTTGCCCATCGCCGTCCGGTGCCCTTGCCCCCGACGAGTCGTCGCCGGCATTGTTCTCCGACCCATCGTCTGCTCCGGCGTTCCTCCTCCGGCCAGTTCTGCAGCATCAGGTAATAATTTTTTTTTTTTTTTTGAATTATTATACTTAAAATGTAATTAATTATTAGTGGTGTTGAAAGAAGATTGTAACTTTGATTGGTATCTCTTTTTGTTTATAGAACCAATTAGAAGTTTATTAATAGTTTAAGTCATAATATAGGATCACTGGTTGCTTCTCTGCTTAATTTTAAGTGCATTCTTTTATTCATGTGTTCTAATGCTTTGAGGACAAAATAAGTAGCTAATTATAGTTGACACTACATCTGCCTTCCTCGTCACTCTCCTTTGTGTTGTCTAGTATGTGGTTCATTTTTTCTGTTTGAAGAGTTCAAATTGGACATACATTACATTAGCTAATGTGCATTGCAAAACCTGATTTCTGGCTGAACTTTAAAATCATGCTATTACATGAGTTTGATACTTTTACTTAATCTATGACTTTGTGGTAAAAACTTGTGCAGAATAAATGGTTCAGTTGTGATATGGTTTGGGGCAGAAAGCATCAGATTGTGGATGTTTTTAGACAGAACATGGAAGGTAAGATATGTTGTGGTGGGAACAATACTTGCTATTGGCGAGCTCAAGATGATGGAATTTATCTTAGTTCGGATTTTTTATTTTGGAGCAAAAGATATGACTGGTTGAATTTGGATGAACTCGAACCAGCTTACTTTTTAAAATGTAAAATCTAAATATATATTATTCTCTTTCCATTTACGGCTTAAAAGTATATTTGAAATTTCAAGTATATTATTACATGTTACTTAATCTTGTTTATTTGGCTGAAAAATTATTTCAGGTCATGAAGCATCAAGAGCAGCAGGCGCAACGTTAAATCTCTTGCCCAAAATGGAAAATTCAGCTGCAAATAACATAAAATCTGTGGATTTCTTTCCTCAATTTGTGGGTAATTTTGCTTCCCCAAATCCTACTGAGGACTTCACCAACAAGAATGCAGATTTGAGGTATGTGCAGCTTCTCTTTTAATGATTAATTTGATAATTGTTGTTGCAGAGATGAAAATTATATGAATAGATCTACTAATTTTGTCCTCCAGTAAAAATTGATAATTTTTTTGGTTGAATATAGTAAAAAATTGATTTATTTTACAAATAAAAACATCTCAACTACTTTTTGGATTTTATATATTTAGATAGTATCCATCATTGCACGTGTATAACATTTCAATTCAAAATTAGATATATTATATATATCTTTAGTTCATGATTTGTGATCCAGATCTCCCTGGATCCGAAATAACTTAAAATGTTATTGATAAGTTAATTATTTTTTGTCTGTATAGAGAGTGACAAAATTATGCAGTGATATAAGGAAATTAGGAAACTTTATTAACATAATCTAATTAGAAAATGCTAAATGTTGAATTTGGTTTAATGAAATCAGGAAATCTTCAAGAGTAGAGCCTGCAACTGCCCAGATGACTATTTTTTATGCCGGCAAAGTGATAGTACTTGATGATTTTCCGGCCGACAAGGCAAAGGAGATCGTGGCTTTAGCTACCAAGGGAAGCTCTAATGTTACTACAAATGCCTTTAAATCCACTTCTGCTATGGATATTACTCAGTATTCGAAACCTCAAGCAAACGGTTCAGGTAGATATCTTTATTATCCTTCAATTAATACTGATTTTATTTACAGACCTAGTTAATGATTTTCACATTTTAAGTGACATATTCTATTATTATTTAAGTTTTAGTTAATATCAGCTAAATGAACTTTGTGTTCTTGCAGATTTGCCAATTGCTAGAAGAGCTTCTCTTCCTCGGTTGTGATATGGTTTGGGGCAGAAAGCATCGGTTTGCGGCACAGTCGACACTTTAATGGACCGCATTGGTAGGCTAGAGGAAATCATTGCCCAAAATTTTCGTGTACCGCCGACTGATCGTCCACAGTCACCTCCGTCTTAGTTAGTACTGTTTAATACACTTTTCAAGTACTTTTGCTTGTAGTCTTATTACATATATATATTAATACATTACTATTTATACTTCTATTTATTTTACTTAATTTTTATTTAATACTTGTTTCATTAATATTATATATAATTTTGCCAATTATAGTTTTATTATTTAAAAAAATTATGTATTGAAAATAGCTTTCAAGACGGAAAATACATTTAAATATAACTAAACGATATAATTAATAATATATTAAAAAAAATATGTATTTAATTTAGAGACGGAAAAATTATTTCCGTCTCTAAAAATAGAGACGGAAACGAGTTTTCCGTCTCTAAAAATAGAGACGGAAACGAGTTTTCCGTCTCTATTTTTAGAGACGGAAAAAAATTCCGTATCTAAATATAGAGACGGAAAAGAGTTTTCCGTCTCTATTTTTAGAGACGGAAAAAATTTCCGTCTCTATTTTTAGAGACGGAAAATTTCCGTCTCTAAATTTAGAGACGGCCAAAATAGAGACGGAATTTTTCCGTCTCTATTTCCGTCTCTATTTTCAATTAGAGACGGAATTCCGTCTCTATTTTCCGTCTCTATTCCCCTGATTTCTTGTAGTGGCACCTGAGCTGGATCCCATCTGACCGTCTTTTGTACAACACCCCTTCCAAGGATATGAGCTGAGTAGATAACCTGCGTATCATCCTCTGGTCTTTTTCAGTGGCCTCTTCTGGAAATCTATTGCTTTCCAAGTAATTCATGATATCAAAGTACCATGGCTTGCCATCTGATGCCTCGACCTCCATCACTGGCTCGGTTTCAAAACTAGGCTTATCAGAGCTCGAAATTAGCACCGGTTTCATGGCCACTCCTTCAGGGTTAACCCACATTGACACTAAGGTTGCCAACGCATCAGCCAGACGGTTCTCATCTCTGGGCACAAAGTGGAAAGTGCAAGTCTCAAACTGCCCACACATCCCTTTCAGATATTGAACATAGGGGACCAGTCGTTCTTCTTTTACAGCCCACTCATCTCGGATCTGGTTTATTACCAATGACGAGTCACCAAATACCTCTACGTTTCTTGCCCCCAATACAGCTAGAGCTTCTAACCCGAAGGTGCACGCTTCGTATTCAGCTTCGTTGTTGGTTGCTTATCTCAGCTTCTTAGCAAGAGGAAGCTTCTCATTATCTGGGGTCGTCAGGATGATTCCGACTCCGGCTCCTTTGTTATTCACTGCCCCGTCAAAATGCAACTGCCATCCTTGAACAGAAATCGTGCCTATGCTCTCGTCAGGAAAGGTAAATTCGGGGGTGTCCCCTTGGATAGGATGTTCAGCAAGAAATTCGGCTACAGCTCGCCCCTTAATAGTCTTGCGGGTGATGTATTGCACATCAAACTCTTGTAGCAAGAGCAGCCACCTCCCCATCTTTCCAAGCAAAGATGGTGCCTCCTGCAAATATCTTAAAGGATTCTGCTTGGCTACGGCCTGAACCTTGTATGAGTGGAAGTAATGTCTCAGCTTCTTTGATGCCCAAATCACTGCAAGGCAGATCTTCTCCACTTCAGCATATTTTATTTCGTAAGCCAAGAACTTCTTGCTGAGGTAATAAATTGCAAACTCCACCCCAAATTCATCCTCTTGAGCCATCATGGCGCCCACTGAACCGTCCTCCACTGCCAGGTACAGAATAAGCGGTTTGACAGGTTGCGGAGGCCTTAGCACTGGCGAATTTAACAGATATTCTCTGATATTATCAAAGGCTTTTTGGCAGTCTTCGTTCCAGACTACGGGCTGATTCTTTCTAAGCAGCTTGAAAACAGGTTCGCATATCGAAGTGAGCTTGGCAATAAACCGGCTAACATACTGCAGCTTGCCCAGAAAACTCCTTACATCTTTCTCTTTCTGTGGCACAGGCATCTCTCTGATAGCTTTCACCTTGTCGGGGTCAATTTCTATCCCCCTTTGACTGACGACATGTCCCAACAGCTTTCCTGAACGTACCCCAAAAATGCACTTCTTGGGATTAAGTCGCAGATTATACTTATCGATCCTGGTGAAGAACTTCTCTAGAGCTTCAAAGTGTCCCTCTCGGGTGGCTGATTTGACCATCATATCATCGACATACACCTCCACTTCTTTGTGAATCAGATCACTTAAGATCCTGGTTGCCATCCTCTGGTATGTGGCCCCCGCATTCTTTAGGCCGAAAGGCATGACCCGATAGGCATAGGTGCCCCACTCCGTAATAAAGGCAGTTTTAACCCGGTCAGCTATCTTGTTCAGGATCTGGTTGTAACCCACATAACCGTCCCCTCAAACTTTCCGGCAGTGGCTTAAAGGGCCAATTCCCACAAGGTCTCCAAAATTGCACAAGTTTAACAGGCTTGGACCTCTCATATAATGAGCTTCAGGGACCAATTCCATCTAATATCTCAAAAATCTTAACATTTAGTACCTTTCTTGATCTTTCTTCCAACAAGTTTTCTGGTCAGATCCCACAAGAAATTGCAAATCTTTCTCATTTAAATATTCTCAATCTTTCCCACAACCATCTAACTGGTCGAATTCCACTAGAAATTGGTGGACTGAAGCGGATCAAGCAATTTAGCGTAGCTAATAATATGCTATCAGGGCCAGTGCCCAGTTTTGTGGATGCCAATGCTCAAATTTCAGCTGATAGCTATGCAAATAACAGCGGACTCTGTGGGGGGCCATTGGAACGCTGCAGCACTTCAAAGGAATCATTTAAAAGTGGATTTTTGGTTGGGTATTTGATTTCTGCAGTTTCAGCAATAGTTGTGTATACATCTTATTGTGTTCCATGGTTGAGAACCGGGAAGAATAATGAGATGATTACTGTTGCAGCTCTGGTGAAGTCGATGATAAGCAAGAGAAAGAATAAGAAACCTGCCGAGTTTGATCCATTCAACGGCTTGTCAACTATGGAGTTCGTACTGCACAATGATCAGGTACTCTCCCTCTTCTCGAATTATTGAGCCTGTGACATTTATTCTTTATAAATCCTGCAAATTTAATTTTGTCAAAGTTATGCTTTATAACTTTTTATTTTGACTAAATACGCTCTCCAGCATTTTTTTCACCAAATTTAGACAATCTCTGTTCTTGTTTAGTTTACTCTAACTAGATAAGTGTTTAATTTTGACAAAATCAATATGAATGAATACAAGTTTAGTGGCTACACACATTTCAAGTGTCAAAATATGAGTTTCTCTATCGCAATGGATGAGATAGAATGGAAATAGTCTTTTCTCTTTTAATTAGATGCCTGAACCTTCCAAATCTGATTTATCTCAATTAAGCCCTCACTTGACAACAGTAAATGGGATATTGACTCCTTAGTTCCGTGGCTTATTTTGACAAAGTAAGAATTGGAAGGTTTGCTTTGCTTTTGATGAATAAAACTGCAAGGTCTCAGCAGAGAAAAATACTCATAGTTTAGGGACCAAGAGAAGCAAATTTTTTTCTTAGTATTAATTGGTGAGAATTGTTTCAAAAAAAAAGTAAGTGAGAATCTGTGCACAGGTTACAGCCTACGAGAACTTTGTTTCCAGAATGAGTCTTAAAGATCTGTCCAGTGCAACAGAGAACTTTAGCCAGCAAAATATAATTGGAACGGGACAAACAGGAACCATGTACAAGGCTACTGTAGCGAACGGTTGGACTCTTGCAGTCAAGAAATTCTCCAATTCTCAAATTGCTGAACAACACTTCATAACCGAATTAAAGACGCTAGGAAGATTGAGACACAAGAACATACTTCAACTCATTGGATTCTGCAAAGAATCGAGGAAAATGCTCTTGGTTTATAAGTATCTTTCCAATGGAAGTCTTTTTGATTGGTTAAATGAGAAGAAGAATGTTCTTGATTGGCCTGTGAGGGTGAAAATTGCTGCTGGTTTGGCAAGTGGCTTAGCATGGCTACACCATTGCTGCGATTTTCGTGTGGCTCATCTTAACATAAGCTCAAAGTGTATTTTACTTGATGAGAATTTCGAGCCCAAGTTGTCCAATTTCGGAACGGCGACGCTAATCAACCCAACTGAGATTAATGATCCAAGCAGAGGTTTCTGTCTGGATATTGAATTTTGGGAGCAATGTTATATGAAGGAAGATGTGTTCAGCTTTGGAATTGTGCTTCTTGAGCTGATTACAGGAAAGAATGCTACTGTTTTAACAAGCTCTGGTTCTTGTTTTAATGGAGATGATGACGTGGATGAGTTGCTGACAGGACAAGGACATGACAATGAGATTCTTGAGTTGCTTAGAGTTGGCGGTAATTGTGTTCAGCCATCTCCACAGCAGAGGCCTAGCATGCTGGATGTGTATGCGGCAATTAGCATTGTGAGAGATAAATATGAAAATTTAGACTCTCAACCCATTGTGGTTTAGTAGTGTATACTATGCTAGGCAACAACTTGTCATTGGTTTAATCCATGTGCAATTTCATGGCCCATCTCGACAAAAATAACTCCGTATAGTTATGTTTGAGCTTATACCCACCAAACTTATTTTCATTAAATTGTAACATTTCTAGAATTGCTGCATATTGTAATGAAACTAAAATATTCACCCAAGTTAAAGATTTGAAATTATTGATTTTTTAAATGGAAAAATTATTGTATTAATTAGACACTAATTAATTGTAAATAATTACAAATATTTTATTTTGAATTAGACTTGTTCATCTTTGAATTTAAGCTCGGTCTAATTAGATTTTTAAGTTTTTTTCTTATCCAAAATAGTTTTAATCCGCATAAATGAAAGTTAGAATGAAAGTCAAGTAAAATTAAATTAGCCCGTTAAATTTTGTAATAAAAGAATAATTTTATTATAAAGTCTAAATAATTTAATATATTAATAAATGCTTACCATTTGATATTTATTATAAAGTTTTATTTTGAATTTGATTTATACCGAATATGAACATGTCTAATTAGCATTAATCAGTGTCTTAACATAATGTTAAAGTGCCTTTCAAAAAAAAAAAAAACATAATGTTAAAGTGAGGGTATTTTAGAAATAAGTGTTATAGAAAATGATTTTCACTATAATTCAAAAAAATAAAAGTATTTGTAATTAATTACATATCTAATTAATTTGAAGCCCATTCGTATTCCGTCCTTTTAATTTAGCCCATCTTTTAAATACAACAAAAGAAACCCAAGAGAACTAATCAGACCCAAGAACCCAATAATTCACAGCCATGAGATCAGATCCCGGTCTGAACTCAAATACCCGCCGTTGGATCTAGGCCCGCAACAAAAACCCTACTCTCTCCGTTACACTATATAACCTAACTGAAACCCTAAAGTCACAGCTTCAAAGCTTTTATCTCTCTCCTATACTACTCAATTAGCATAGAGCCGGGGGTTAAAGAGACGGCAACGACGCGCTGTCCGCCTTGACCAAGCCGTAGCTTTGTCTTGGCCCTCTAGTTTTGTTGTTTCTCAATTTCTGGTTAGCGTTTCTCTTTTTTGTGTTAAAAAAAACTATCAAAATGACTGGAAAAGCATCCAAGGCTGAAAAGAAGATTGCTTACGATGCTAAGCTCTGCCAGTTATTGGACGAGTACAGCCAGATCTTGGTTGTGGCGGCCGATAATGTTGGGTCGAATCAGCTACAGAACATCAGGAAGGGTCTTAGAGGCGACTCTATTGTGCTTATGGGAAAGAATACCATGATGAAGAGGACCATCAGAGTGCACTCTGAGAACACTGGAAACAATACTTTCCTTAATCTCATCCCTCTCCTTCAGGTTTTTTTGTTTTTCATTTATTAGCTTATTTTTCAAGGTTATGTTAATTCAATTTTGACGTTTGAATTTTTTCATTAGTTACGTTAGCTGCTTAGCTAATATATCTTAGTATGCGTTTATATGGGTGTTGAGTAGATTTTGTTTTATGCTATTTGTTTTCTATAAAATTGGGAAATTATGATGTTTAGATATGTGGATAGCCTCTGTATTTGATTCACACTGGATTTTATTCAATTTAAGAAGAATAAAGATTGGAACTAGAAAATTGGGAAATTATGATGTTTAGATATGTGGATAGCCTTTGCATTTGTTTTACAATGGATTTTATGCAATTTAAGAAAAGTAAAGATTGGAACTTTGTAATTGTATCCTTGATGTAGCTGGTTATTGAAATTTGTACTTTTTCTTGAACCAGGGCAATGTGGGTTTGATTTTCACCAAGGGTGATCTCAAGGAAGTGAGTGAAGAGGTGGCCAAGTACAAGGTACTGTGAATGACTGAGCTTAATTACTTGTCATTTATATGACAATTGATTTGTATTTATGTTATATTGTCTCATTTGTTTTACGTGTGTCAATGTTTTGATGTATAAAGTTGAATGAGTCTCTGAAACTATAGCTTGAATTAGAGTTTTGTTTAAGTTTGCTACTGGTGATTAATTATGGTAGTATGTATGACAGAAAGTTAAGCAGAAAGGTCTAAACTTTCAGAATACATTTCAAACTATTATTTAGTATTACATGGAGCTATTGCTTGCTTTTGGTTTGAAGTGTTTGGGACTTGGGGAGAAATGATCAGAAGTTGTTGTATGTTTTAATGTCTTTGGCTCCATGTGCAGGCTTTTGTATCATTTTGTTTAACAAAAATTACTGTACTAATTAAAAATTCAACTTATTGAAGGTGGAATGTTAAGAATTCAATTATTCCAGGCTTAGTCTCTACTAATTGATTTCAGTCTTTTTATGATTCGACTTGCTTTTCCATTGTATCTTCATTCTCGTAGTTTATCTTGCATTTTTAATGTATTTTCTTTTCTGAATGAATAGGTTGGAGCTCCTGCTCGTGTTGGTTTGGTTGCTCCAATTGATGTCGTTGTTCCTCCTGGCAACACAGGGCTCGATCCCTCTCAAACTTCTTTCTTCCAGGTATTTATTTAAATTCTTTTACTTTACTCTTTATGCTTGCTATGTGAAGCTCCCCATAATCATTGAGGCTGACAGATCTTTCTCTAGGTTCTCAATATTCCCACCAAGATTAACAAGGGTACTGTCGAAATTATCACCCCTGTGGAGCTTATCAAGAAGGGAGACAAGGTCGGCTCTTCTGAAGCAGCTTTGCTGGCTAAGCTTGGTATAAGGCCATTTTCTTATGGTCTTGTTGTCCAGTCTGCTTATGATAATGGCTCTGTGTTCAGCCCAGAGGTGCTTGATCTCACCGAGGATGATCTCATGCTAAAGTTTGCTGACGGTGTGTCCATGATCACCTCATTGTCGCTTGCCATCTCATACCCAACCCTGGCTGCTGCGCCACATATGTTCATCAATGCCTACAAGAACGTTCTAGCTGTTGCAGTTGCAACTGACTATTCCTTCCCACAAGCAGAGAAAGTGAAGGAGTACCTAGAGGTAGTTTCATGCGTCTATTTTCGGAATTGAATTTTATATCTGAGTATAACTTTTGCCCTTTATTTGTAATCTTGAATATTGCATTTATGTGATGTTGTGGTATTTGTATAGGATCCAAGCAAGTTTGCTGTTGCTGCTGTCCCAGCTGCTGCTGCTGATGGTGGTGCCCCAGCTGCTGCTAAGGAAGATGAGAAGAAGGAAGAACCGGCTGAGGAGTCTGATGATGACATGGGCTTTAGCCTATTTGATTAAGTTTCATTTAGGTTGCTATACTAGTAATTTTAGATTGGTAAATCTTATGCTGTTTTTTTCTTTTTTCCCTTAGAATTCTTAATGTGTTATTTAGCAAGTTTTGCATACATCCTTGGAATGTTTCACTTTTCACTTGATTAAAGAGTGTTTTTTGTTTGGATTTAATCCTTCATCTATTATTTGTTATTCTTAGTTTTTTTGTTTGGTAGAGTATATGAATTTTGCATGATGTGAGAAATTCCCGCTGCTGCAGAGTACTGGAAATTCATAATGTGGGCTTAACTTTTAAACGAAAGCATATATTAGACTAAGAAAAATGCATTCGCGTCTTCGAATTTGTTCATTTTTGCTATTAAATTGTTAAAATTTTTATTCTAATATACATTTAAGTACAATATTATAGCATTGTTATTTTATCAAAATTTGATAAAAATGGACTCAATGTACCTAAGTTTTGCATGCTAAAACGACAATTAGTCTGTACAGTTACAAATGGAATCTCGGGTGTTTGAACTTTTTGTAGGGATTAATGTGTCTCAAAATCGGTTTTTAAATTGTTTGTACGATTAATTGGTCTCCAAACATAATAAAAATTGGTCTCAAATTTATCTACTGCTAGATGGATATTATCTCTTATTTTGTGTCTCTAAAACTATATTGGCCTCAATAGATGAAAAAAAATAGTCAATAAAATAAATACGATAATTTAAAATTTAGGATTTGGGTTCTTCCAAAAAGAAAAAAAAAAAATTAACATCTATATCTTTAGAAAATTTTCACAATCATTATCAAGGAAATCAAAATTTAAAAAAAAGAAATAAAAATCTTAGTGGAGTCATCAAGTTACCATTACATAGCACTAATCGTCAAGCGCATATTGCATACTGTAATAGTTGAGTAACTGAGAACTTGAATCAATTTGATTGATTGAAGTATCTGACATTTATTTCTTTAAATTAAATTTTAAATTCGAATTTTATAAATAATAAAAATTAATATTGAATAAATTTTATCACATAATATTCCAATTTGACTTAAATTGAACAATACTAATAAGTTGCAACATATAATGCCTTCCTAAATATCATAAAAACCGACAAAATGGACTGTCTAACCTCATTATTCATTACATCCCGAACTGGAGTTTTAGTATTAGAGCCACCTAGCACCCTGCACAATCCAACCAAATCATGAGCAATTTAATACGTTTGGTTTGGTTTTTTTTTTTTGATATTCGATCCATTCAATTTGGTAAAAACTGAAATACCTGAATCGACCCACGATTTCTAAAAGATGCTGTTTTGTATTATATATAAAAATATATTTTTTAATATTGAAAATATATAGGCCATTGGAAAGGAATTGAGAACTGACTATTTGCCCACGCTAAAACCACAAGTGACCTGCAAAATAATTAACCAAACCTGCAGAAAAACTGAGAAGATCCTTAAAATGACTTCAAATCAAGATTAATCACAGGACTTATCTGAAATTCCAAAGGCCATAAAAATTGTCTTAAACATTGAATTTTTCATTCTTCTGTTTTAGTCTTCAGAAAACCATAAAAACCAGCAAGCTGAGCAATGGAAGTTCGAGCCTTAGCAGGGTTTTGGCCTTCGATCTTTCATCTCATTTTGTTCTTTACTAAACAATAACATGGTTGGCACCGTCTGCCTATTGTCTCAGTAATTTAGGAAATGAAACAGATCGAATTGCTCTTTTGGAATTCAAAGCCAAGATTTCCAATGACCCTTTTGGCATCTTGAGCTCATGGAAGGATTCTGCAAACTTCTGCAAATGGCAAGGAGTTACTCGTGGCAGTAAAAATCAGAGAGTTATTTCTGTAGACCTGCCTGAGGCAAGCTTGATGGGGACCTTATCTTCTTATATCAGAAATCTCAACTTTTTAAGGATCCTTAACCTTCCAAACAACAAATTCCATGGAGAAATTCCTGAACAAATTGGCTTCCTTTCCGACTCAGATATCTCAATATCACATTCAACACCTTTGGAGGAGAAATTCCAGCCAACATCAGCTACTGCTCCAACCTCTAGTTCTTGGATTTGTACAATAACAATTTAGTGGGGAAAATTCCTTCTGACTTGGGCTTTTTGAAAAAGCTTGAGATAATTTTTCTTGGTAGAAATAAACTCACAAGAGAGATCCCACATTCCTTTGGAAATCTATCTTCTCTAATATTTATTACTTTGGGAGAGAATCATCTGCAGGGAAATATTCTGAATGATTTGGGAAGATCGACAAGATTAATTTATTTTCAAGCATCGGTGAATAACCTGACAGGTACAATCCCTTCCGCATTTTTCAATATTTCAAGTATATATATCTTCCTTTAATGTTACTTCAAATCAATTGGAAGGAAGTCTCCCACCAAACATAGGCCTTAGTCTTCCTAACTTGAGAAGTTTGTCATTGGTGGAAACCAAATCCATGGAAGTATTCCAGTTTCATTCACCAATGTTTCTCAACTTCAAATAATTGGCTTCTCTAACAACATGATGACTGGTCAAGTTCCTAATGATCTTGGATATCTGAAGAATCTCAGGCGGCTGAATATGGAATTCAATTTTCTGGGAAATAATGCAAGCTCAGACCATGGATTTGGTTTCCACCAATGACAAACTTCTCTGTAGCCAACATGTCTAGCCTTCATACATTGTATATAGCCAATAATCAAATATATGGCGAAATTCCATCAGAGCTTGGGAACCTTGTCAATTATTGTACATTACATATATGTCAAATAATCTTGTTTCTGGTTCAATACCAGATGTAGGGTGTGCAAATGGTCGGTTCGGTTCGTTTTTTGGACCGAACCGAATAAACCGAAAATCGAACTTGAGAAATTTTTCGAACCGAACCGCGGACCGAAACCGAATAAACAGAAATAATTTCGGTCGGTTCGGTCTGGTCCAATCGGTTCTTCATAAATATAGATTTTTTTAAGATTTTTAACTTATATGGATTCATAAATTAAATTAACTTATATTTAACAAAATAAAACCATTTAAAATAACTAAAAGGAAAAAAATATACATAAATTTTTCATATTATTTTCCTAATAAATACTAAGTAAAATTATACTAAAAAAATACACATTAAAAATAGATACAACATAAATTTTTATTAATAATACATTCAATATATTTTAATTAAAAAAATATACATGTAAATAAATATAACTATAGTGTATAGTTAGGTTTAGATTATATATATATATAAAAGAAAAATAGTGATCTTAAAAAATTTCGGTCGGTTTAGTTTCTTCGTTTTACAATCATAAGAACCGAACCGAAATATCCGAAATTTTATTTCGGTTTAGAACTGAACGGACCGAAAATCGAAATTCATTCGGTTCGGTTCGATTTCGGTTCGGTTTTTCACAGCCCTAACCATATGGTTTAGGGATGCTTGTAAAGTTGCAAGCTTTGGCTTTGTCTGAAAATAAACTAACTGGATTAATCCCACAATCTCTATGTAACATCACCCAGCTAACTGAGCTTTCTTTATCTCAAAACAAATTAGGAGGAGACCTAACTAGTATTGAAAGCTGCAAAAATCTGCAAAAGTTGGATATTTCAGTAAATCATTTAGCTGGGAGCGCACCAAAGCAAATGACTCAACTCTATGAATTTGTATCTCTTAATTTATCACAAAATGCATTGACAGGTCACGCACCCTTAGAAGTTGGTAACCTGAAAAATATTGAGTTAGATGGCTCCGAAAATAAATTGTCTGGGGAAATTCCCGAGACAATAGGTGAATGTTTGAGCTTAGAATATCTCAGAATGCAGAGCAATCTGCTCAAGGAGATATTCCTTCATCCGTTGCTTCCTTGAAAGGTCTCCAAGTATTGGACCTGTCAAGGAATAACTTATCAGGAAATATCCCGAAAGAGCTACAGGTTCTCATCTTCTTGCAGTATCTTAACCTCTCTTTCAACAATCTTGAGGCGGAAGTACCAAAAGCAGGAGCGTTCAACAATTTATGTCCATTTTGACTTAATGGAAACAGTAATCTATGTGCATGGTGGTATCCCAGAGTTGAAGCTGCCTGCATGCCCTGTCAATGCAAAGAAACAGGAAAAGCCTATCGAAGCCATTATCCTGCAGCAATCATTACTTCAATTGTGATTTTCATTGAAATAACTTTCTTCTATGTTTCCCGGCAGTGGCACTCAAGAAAGAATCCATCTTCAACACTCTTTGATGTTTATAAGCTTCCTCGAATTTCATACAAGTAACTGTTGCAAGCAACCAATTTCTCTTCAGACAACATTATCGCAGAAGGTAGTTTTGGCTTAGTATATAGAGGAAGCCTTGATATTCAAGGACCAAGGTTTGTTGCTATTAAGTACTAAAACTTCAACAACACGGCGCTTCTGAGAGCTTTCTTACCGAGTGCAGTGCATTGCGGAACTTTAGGCACAGAAATTTGGTAAAGATCTTGACATACTGCTGTAGCATTGATTTAAAAGGCAATGACTTCAAAGCTATGGTTTGATTTCTTGGAAAATGGGAGTTTAGAATGTGGCTGCATTAAAAAGAAGATGGCTGTAGTGAGTTAATGAGTTTAAGCCTTCTTCAAAGGCTTTAGGTTGCAATTGATGTGTCATCAGCTTACATTATCTTCATGATAATAGTGAAATGCCAATTGTTCACTGTGACTTGAAGCCAAGCAATATTCTTTTCGATAGAAATATGACAGCTCATGTGAGTGATTTTGGATTAGCAAGGCTGCTGTTGAATTTCACCAATAGTTCTTCACATGCAGAAATTAGCTCAACTGGCATGAAAGGAACTATAGGATATATTGCTCCAGGTATACTTTCAGATGCTTCACTTTATTAAATTATCACCAATGTTATAGGCTGAGAATTTTCTTCTTTTAGAAATGCATTGCTTGTATTTGCAATGTAATGCTCATGTATTGTTTATGTACTGCAGAGTATGGGTTAGGGCAACAGGTAACAAAATATGGAGATATATATAGCTTTGGAATAATTTTATTGGAAACTTTCACAGGATGAAAGCCAACTGATCAAATATTTACAGATTGTTTAAATCTGTATAACTTTGTGAAAACTAATCTCCTTGGACAAGTCGTTAAGATTTTAGATCTTATGCTTAGATTAGAATCTATGGAAGTTAATGCTGTTAGATGTATGGCCGGATTAAAAGTCTATTCGGTTCATACTTCTATTTACATTAAATTCATATTAAGTTATAATTAAAATTATCTTTTATTTAATAGTATATTAAATTTTAACCGTTAAATTAGTATTTGATGGACGTACTAGATCTAAAATTAAAAAAGTATATAAATTAGTCATCTCTCTACCCTAATTAAGTTTTTGCAAACAAAATAAAATACATAAGGATCGTATTTTAGTTTTCCATCAAGCATCTGCTGCATAAAAAGAGTTGAGGGAGAGAAACTAGTTTAAAGTTCGTGATCATCAGATTTCTCTTCATTATGTCGAATTCCGCTCAAGGTAAGTGATCTATTCATTTTTTCTACGTGATTATTATTATATTCAAAATCTGAATGAGTATTATTGTTTATGATAATATTTGTATGAAATTAATATCGAAAACTTACATGTGGTATCAGAGCTATAGATTTTGAATAAATAATAATCCTTACATTATTTATTTGATTTACAATCAATTATGATGTTTATGAAAAATTATGATGTTGATTGTGAATATTAGGGGTGTATACGGTTCTGGATCTTCCTGTACCGAACCGAAATACCGAATAAAAAGATCCAGAACCGAATTGTACCGTTGACTTTTTTTACTAGAACTGAACCGAATTGTACTGTTGACTTTTTTATTAGAACCGAACCGAATTGTACTGGAACCGAATCGAGAACCGTATTGAACCGTACAGAACTGTTCTGTACTGAATTGGACCGAAATAACCGATATTTATTAATTATTATATATAATATTATTAATTTATATATAAATATTATTTATAATTTCTATTATATCGTTATTATATAAATTTAATTTCATAATTATTTGTATTTTTTTGAAACTTTTATAATTATTTGTATTAAATATTTTAATGTATGAAATTAATATAATAAATAGTTAATAAATTAAAATAATATTTTTATTATTAATAAGATAAATTTAATTATGATATCTATATGAATGTCCAATTAAAATAACTTGTATTTAATTTAATTTACACTTAGTGTTACTTAACTACTACATAATTTTTCATTTTGTACAAATATTTATATACACACACAAATATAGTTTTTATATCAATGAAATTTTACTAATTAATATAATTATATGAGTATATAATTATCTTACCAATTAATTTCATTTACTTTTAATATCGCTCAACTAGTATTTATCTATTGTAAGTCAATAATTTAATTATATATAATTGAATTTTACAAATTAATATAACTATATAAGTATGTAATCAGCTTACTAATTAATTTCATTTATTCTTATTATCACTCAACTAGTACTCATATATATTTTTTGTACAATACCTGTATGAATAATTGAGTATATAAATTAATAATATAATTATATATAATGAAATTTACCAATTCAATTCATATAATTATATAAATATATAATCATCTTACCAATTAATTTCATTTGTTTTTAGTATCACTCAACTAATAATTATATATTTTGGCACAATACATATATGAGTAATTGAGTTGTAACTTAATAATTTAATTATATATAATTAAATTTTACTAATTTGTATTTAATTTAATTTAACTTTAATGTCACTCAACCACTACTTAATTTTTTTTTTACAAATATTTATATACACAATCACTTTACCAATTAATTTTATTTACTTTTAATGCTACTTTTACATTCACCCTTATAGTTATTAACTATAATATTAATTAATAATCTTTTAACTATTAAGCCAAATTTAATGAAATTGAATATAATAACTGATCCAAAATAATATATATGGATGAATTCTAAGCATATAATCAGTCGATGCTGTATATATACTTACCTTATCAATTAATTTCATTTATATTTAGTATCACTCAATTAGTAATTATCTATTTTGACACAATATATATTTGAATAATTGATTTATTTTAATAATTTAATTATATATAAATGAATAATTTATTATATAATCATTTTATCAATTAATTTCATTTGCTTCTAGTGTCACTCGACTAATACTCATATATTTATATTACAATACCTATATGAATATGTAAATTAAAAATAAAATTATATATAATTATTTATAATAAAATTTTAATTTCTTTTATTTTTAGCGTTACTCAACTAATACTCATCTGTATTTAGCACAATATTTATAAGAGTAATTGAAAATTTATTTTAATAATATAATTATATACAATTATTACATTAATAAAATTTTGTTAATTAATATATAATATAATTATATAAGTATATAATTATCTTATTAATTAAATTTTTTTAGAGCAAATTAAGAATAAAATTTGAAAAATTTTAGTAGAAATATTTTTTATTTTAAGTTTTGGAGGAAAATGTTAATATTTGGAGGGAATTGAAATATTTGGAGGGAATCTAATGCGGACGAGTTGGATTTTCAGTATTTGGAGCGAGTTGAACGGGCCAATCGTTATTAATTATTGTTTTTGTTATAACTTTTGATATAGGTGTCTGTTTGCTTATTATTATATGTTTCCGAAAAGCTCATTTCAACCCGGTTGACTTTTACAAATTGTAGTCTCCCGTAACAGTCCATTTCGTGCCTCAAAAATAAAGTTTGAGCTTTCGTTTTTCAATTTGAAGTTTTAGGGGTATTATTGTAATTTTTTTATTTTTTTCATATAAATTGTTTGTTATCTTAGTTTGGAGGAGAGTTTTCAACTTGGAATAAAATTCTTTTATTTTGAGGTATTTTTGCTGCGTCAAAATCTGACCGGTTTTATATTTTATTATATATATATATATATATATATATATATATATATAAGAAAATAAATTAAAAAAAATCTAAATCGTGCATGCCTCTTTATTTTCTGTCTCGAAATCATGTCAAGCCCCACAATTTTTTCTATTTTTTCCGTTGGTTTTAACTTATACTTGCATTTCCTTATTCTCGTCGCTGCCACCGTCATTTTCGCGACTACATCTAAAAGTAAGGATAAATCATACACAACTTTTGATTTTGTGGTATTCGTTAATAGTATGTTATTAGTTAGTTAAAAATTTGATCAATAGACTTGTACATAAGTTTTAATTAAGATGATCATTATGGATGAATTACCAATTAATTTTATTAAATATTATGATTTTACGAAATTTATGGAATTAATTTATCTCGAATTTAAAATTTTATTTAAAGTAACTATTATTAAAATATGTTTTTCTTTTTTCATAAATAAGAGGGATAAATTGAAATATTTTCTTAAAATTGAATGCAAAATTATATGTACTTGTTGAGATATTTTAATTATATTTGTATTTATTATTGTGTATAATTATATTGTAAATTTTTAAAAATATTGAATTATCCGAAATAGCGTATTTTATTGTCTTGTTTTGTTTTGTACCAAAATAACCGAATAACCGAACTGAACTGTACTGAAAATTATAAGAACCGTACTGAACTGTACCGAAATTAATAAGAACCGAACTGTACCGAAATTTATAAGAACCGAAATTTCAATACAATACGGAGATTTGTAAAGGACCGAACTGGACCGAACTGTGTACACCCCTAGTAAATATTATGATGTTCATAAAATTTAGGATTTTGCATCAAAATTATTTTTTTTCCTAAATAAAAAAAAATATACTGTTGCCGTATGCTTTAAGGGGATAATGAAGAAATTGGCACAAAATTAATTGTTGGCTAAATTAGGATTGTTGCTGCAGTAAAGAAATTGATGGCAGCGGGATGGTTAACACATAAAACAAAACCTTTGTTTAGGTCAACATTAAGAAAAAAAAGGAAAAGTTGGTTGCCGCCGCAATTAACTGTTGATGCAAGGAATATTTTATTTAGGGTATTTAGGACAACCTAAATAAAATAAAAGAAATTTATGGTGTTGCCGGCATAATGACTAATGAAATAAGTTTGTTTGCTGCCCAAGCAGCAGCCAATGCATACGGCTAGAATGATTTTAGGGTAACAATTTACATAATAATAATAAATTAATATTATTGTTGTTGCTGTAATGAATCACTTTCTAATGTAGGAAGTTGTATCAAATTATGATTGTTTTATTTGGATTCGTTTGAAATTATTGTTTATGGTAAATTACTATTTTGATCCATAAAGTTTTATATTGGATGAATTGATTTTTTAAAGTTTTATTTTCTTACATTTTAGTTATATTAATGATATTTTGACTAAAATAAATAAATAAATTTAATCTAATTTCATCTTTTAGCATATATTATGATGTGTTACTATATATATATAAATATATTAGTATTATACTTGTTTAATTGTACGACATAATGATTAAAATTAATTTGTTAGTCATCAAAGTGGCCAAATTAATTTGAATGTGTAGTCATATAATTTATGTATTTTAACAAATGCTATTATAAAAAAAAGAATTATTGGTTGATAGAAATTAAGGAATTTAACCAAAGGTAAATCAATGTTCTACAACTAATAAATATAAAGGAGAAAATTAATATACTATTGTCACATATATATAGTTATCCAAAGATGCTATATATATTTGGTAAAGTTTATTTAATTTTCTCATAAAGTTTAAATAGCATTCTAATGATAGTAATGATATGTATTGTTGTGTTTACCCAAAGGAAACCTGTAATATATATTTAATGCATGTGTTTCCTGTATGAATCTATTAATAAGTGAGTGTTTATATATTTGCAGCTATTAGCCTTCACTCTCAAACTTCTTCTGTTACCTTACTCACCGGTGTGAATTTTTCTGGATGGAGCGAGCAAGTCACTTTCCATTTAGGTGCTTTGGATCTTGACTTGGCGCTATTAGAGGATAAGCCTACTGACATTAATGATACTAGTACAGAGACTGAAAATGCACACCATAAGGCATGAATAAGGTCTAATAGATTATGCTTGAATTTTATGCGAATGATAATTGCCAACAACATTAAGTCTACTCTTCCTAGCACTGAAAATCAGAATGCCAAAGATTTTCTTAAGCTAGTGGAAAATAAGTTTCGTTCTGCTGATAAGTCACTTGCAGAGACACTTATGGCTGAACTCACGACCATAAAGTTTGATGGGTCAAAGAGAATGCAGCAACATGTCCTTGAAATGACCAATATTGCAGCAAGATTTAAGACACTAGGTATGACTGTGCAAGACTCCTTCTTAGTGCAGTTTATCATGAACTCATTTCCTGCTGAATATGGACCGTTCCACATCTATTATAATGCATTAAGGGATAAGTGGAACATTGATGAACTGTCCAGTAAACTTATTCAGGAGGAAGCAAGATTGAAGAAACAATGAGTTCATTCTATTAACCTAGTGGGTTAAGGAACTGGAAAAAGACTCAAACCAAAAGCCAATAATTTCAAGAAAAAGGAACCTACTAAAGTTCCACAGGTTGGTAATGATGAAAAGAAGGGACAAAAATTCGATAAATGTCACTTCTGCAAGAAGCAAGGACATTATCAGAAGGATTGTTTAAAATGTAAGGCTTTGTTCGAAAAGAAAGGTATACATTATATTTCTGTATGCTTTGAATCAAACTTATCTGAAGTTCCTTTTAATACTTGGTGGTTTGATTCTGATGCCACTACTCATGTTTCTAATATTATGCAGGGATTCCTTTCAATCAAAATCATAAGCCCAACTAGCAACTTTCTATTTATGGAGAACCAAATGAAGGCCCCAATTGAAGGTGTAGGGACTTATCGATTGATATTAGATACATGACATCACTTGGATCTAATGAACACTCTTTATGTACCTTCGATTTCTAAAAATTTAATTTATATTTCTAGACTTCATGTTAGTAGATATACCTGTGACGCGCGCGAGCCGGAATCCCTGCTGCCGCCCCTTTGACCGCCCGCTTGAGGGCAATCGGGCAATTGAGGGTCCGCTGATAGCTTGCAATAAATCGCAAGTGCGTTTATATTGGGCAACAAGTAGGTTTCATGGAGTCGCCACCCAATAGAATATTGGGAAAGTTTCTCTCGCCTCAGAGAGCCTAAGACTGCGCTTAGTATCCATTTTGGGCCAACCAAAGGGGTCTTGGAAGGTAAACCTCTCGCCCTAAGGAGCCTAGGATTAACGTCAAAATCTCGTGACACAAGAGGTGTCTTGGAGGGTAAACCTCTCGCCTCTTTGAGCCCAAAAACCAGAGATGGTTCGGGACTTCTCATTTATTCATACCTTAGTTAAGTTAAAATTGAGTTTTGAATTTAAGATTTTATCCCATTTCTCAAACGTTTTAATGCAATAATTAGAGCGCAAGTTGGTCATCCAAGAAAAAACATTAAATGTAAGCATACTTAAGATAAAGTGCATAAAAATAAATTACAACAAAACTAGGGGCGTAATACAACCCCCATTGTAAAATAAATGTAAATCATGCATAAAACGGGTTATTTATTAAAGATGAGGACATTGGTCCTCACATGCATAATTAAAGAAACTAATTTTGAAGTGACAATTTATTTGGATAAAAAATTAGGACATTGGTCCCAGTTTATTAGAAAAAAGGTTCCAAGTTAATTTAATAAAAATAGTTTTGTGACTTTTGATTAACGTGCATGAAAAATAAATTTATTACAAATTACATATTAAATAATAAACTACAAATAATGGGAAACAATAAAAATGACAAATTAATTAACTCCCAAATAGCATCTTTAAATCTCCATGGGCTCCCACTTGGAATTGAAAAGGCTCACACATGAAAAATAAGTATTGAAATAAAAACAAATAAAAATAATGTTAGTAATAAAAAATGGATTTAAACATATAACATGTAAAAATGAATTAAAATAAATAAAAACAACATGCACAATGTATGACAAATTAATTAGATGGCAAAATAAAATAAACATATTAACATATTAACATTTATCATGCATAAATAAAATTTATAAAATTTAACATGCATGAAAAACATGAATAATAATAATGATGATGATAAAAATAATAAATTATAATAGACAAAACTAATAAAAATAACAATAATGATAATAATAATAATAACAATGATAACAATAATCACAATAATAATAATAATAATAATGACAAATAATAATGATGATGATAATATCAAAGAATATGAACAATCCAATTAAACATGCAAGCAATGATAATAAATAATAATAATAAATCCAAAGAGTATGAACAATCAAATTAAATATGCAAGTAATGATAATAAATAATAATAATAAATCCAAAGAGTATGAACAATCAAATTAAATATGCAAGCAATGATAAATAATAATAATAATAATAATAATAATAATAATAATAATAATAATAATAATAATAATAAAAGAAGATGAACAACATGAACAATTAAATAAAAATAATATGAACAAAAATAATAGCATGAACAATTAAAGAAGAAATAAGAACAAAAAAAATAATAGATCTAAAAGAATTTACATGATGATTAATTAAATACAATTAAAAGAATAAGAAAAGAATAAAATGATAGAACTAAAAGAATTTACATGTTAATTAAATAAATAAAAACAAAAAAAATAAAAATAAAATTAATTTAAGAAATTGAGCCAAGAATAATTACCCTCAAATTTATCTTGAAGAGATGAAGGTAGATGATCCAATTCTTTGTCTTGATTTGAAGAATGTGATTAGAAAAATAAAATATTGAAAGATGAATTTTTCTCAAGAACAAACAATTAATTGTTTGTCTCAAAGTAGAAAATTATTTGATTGAAAATAAGAAAATTCTCAAGAACAAAAATAGTTATTTTTTACCTTAAGAATTGCTAGAAATTTCTTTAGAAATTGAGAGAATTTGTGCTTGAAAAAATATTTTCTAAAGAAAATCCCCTCTAATTCCCCCTAAAAAACTCTTTTTATTCCCCTTAAAATTCAGTTTTTTTAATTAAGAAATTAAATTAATTTAATTCCCATAATTACAAAAAACCACTGAATTTATTGGGTTGGAAGATAGAAGGCTTTTTGAATTAAATTTTGCAAAAAAAATGAGTTAAAAAGCATTTAAAATCAAGAATTTATGGCAAAAAAGGCCAAAATAGGCAAAACGGACGAACAGGGGCGCGAAGGGGCGACCGACGGCCTGCCCGTCCGAAGGCGCGACAGACGGCCTGCCCGCCTGAAGGTGCGACCGACGGCCAGCCTGTCCCTCTCGCGGAAATTTTTTTTTTTTATAAAATATTATAATTTAAAAACTCACTTTTTTCATCACAAAATAAATTTTAAAATACTTTTGAAATACATTTTTATTAAATTTTAAAACAACAAATCGACAAGAAAATCGTCACTTCCAACTTCATTCTTTTTGCCTATAGATCGGCACACTTAATTTCATCATTGGGTAATCCTGATCTATGCTGCCTCGGGACCCGGTGTCTACAATACCTTTAAGGGTGGACATGGTTGTTTCAATTTGTATAAGAATAATTCCTTTATCGGTTATGAAATTCTTATGGATGGTTTATATATATTAAAACTTGATGATATTTTTTCTGAATCTCTATTTAATGTTAAACATAATATTGGAATGAAACGTAGTTTGGCGAATGAACATTTCGTTTACTTGTGGTATAAACGTTTGGGTCATATATCCAAAGAAAGATTAGAAAGATTAGTAAATAATGAGATTCTACCAAATCTAGATTTTACTGATCTTGGCTTATGTGTGGAAGGTATTAAAGGCAAGCAAATCAAACATAGCAAGAAAGGAGCCACAAGAAGCAATCAGCTTCTTGAAATAATACACACCGATATTTGTGGATCTTTTGACACTCCGTCTTTTAATGGAGAAAAATATTGCATTGCCTTTATAGATGATTTTTCACGGTATGAATATATCTATTTGTTGCATGAAAAAATGTCAAGTTGTAAATGCCCTTGAGGTGTTTGTAAAGGAGGTTGAGAGGCAATTAGATAGAAAAGTAAAAATTATAAGATCAGATAGAGGTGGAGAGTATTATGGAAAGTATGATGAATCTAGATAGTGTCCTGATCCGTTTGCTAAGTTTCTCGAAAGTCATGGCATATGTGCACAGTATACTATATCAGGCACACCGCAACAAAATGGTGTGGCAGAAAGGCGAAATATAACATTAATGGATATGGTTAGAAGTATGATAAGTAACAACTCATTACCCAAAAGTTTGTGGATGTATGCATTAAGAACTGCTGTATATTTGTTAAATAGGGTTCCTAGTAAGGCAGTTCCTAAAACTCCTTTTGAGTTATGGACTGGAAAAAAACCTAGTTTAAGACACCTGCATGTTTGGAGTTTTCCGGCAGAAGCAAGAATTTATAATCCATATGAAAAAAAATTAGATTCTCGAATAGTTAGTGGTTACTTTATTGGTTACCTAGAGAAATCCAAAGGGTACAGGTTTTACTGTCCAGACCACAGTTCTAGAATTGTTGAAACAGTTAATGCTAAATTTTTAGAGAATGGTGAGGTTAGTGGGAGTGCTGAAAATCAAGTTGTGGATATTAATGAAATTAGGGTTGATGTTCCGTTGCCCATAAATGTTCTTAAATCCACAACCACAACAAATGTTGTTCCTATTTTGGATGAGCAAAATAATCAAGAATAACATTTGGATAATGAAGAAGCACCCCATGAAAAACCTAACTTACCACTAACTCATACAAATAAACAAGTTGGTATAGTATTAAATAAACTTGTAAGGGTTAGAAGATCGGCTATTCCTAATGATTATGTGGTTTATTTGCAAGAGTCAAATTTTGATTGTGGCATTGATAATGATCCTATTTTATTTTCACAAGTCATAGGTAGTGATAAGTCTGAAAAGTGGATTGATACTATAAAAGAAGAATTAGAATTAATGGCTTAAAATAATATCTGGGATCTTATAGACTTGCCAGAAGGTTCTAAAAGGGTTGGCTGTAAATGGGTCTTTAAGATCAAACGCGACTCAAATGTCAATGTTGAAAGATATAAAGTTAGACTTGTTGCCAAAGGTTACACTCAGAAAGATGGCATTGATTATAAGAAGACTTTTTCACCCGTCTCAAAAAAATACTATTTGAGAATAATTTTAGCATTAGTAGCTCATTTTGATTTAGAGTTACATCAAATAGATGTGAAAACAACCTTTCTGAATGGGGATCTTGAGGAGGAAGTTTACGTGGATCAACCTGAAGGTTTTTCCATTTAAGGTAAAGAAAGTATGGTATGTAAATTGAAGAAGTCAATATATGGACTTAAACAAGCTTCCAGGTAATGGTATATTAAGTTCAATAATACCATTACTTCTTTCGGCTTTGAGAAAATCACTGTTGATCGGTGTATTTATCAAAAGATCAGTGGGAGTAAGTTTATATTTCTAGTTCTGTATGTTGATAACATTTTGCTTGCTACTAATGATTTGGGTATATTGCATAAGACTAAAGAATTTCTTTTTAAGAGTTTTGAAATGAAATATATGGGAGAGGTATCCTATGTAATTGGAATTTCAATATTCCGTAAGAGATCAGAAGGTTTATTAGGATTGTCTCAAAAATCCTATATTGAGAAAATTCTTGAGAAATTTAATATGAGCAAGTACTTTGCAGTTGTTGTCCCTATTCAAAAGGGAGATAAATTTAGTCTTGTACAATGTCCAAAGAATGATGTAGAACGTAAGGAAATGGAAGCAATTCCATATGCTTTTGTTGTGGACAGTTTGATGTATCTTCAGACCTGTACTAGACCCGATATTAGTTTTGCAGTAGTGATGCTGGGTAGATATCAAAGTAATCCTGGTATTGATCATTGGAAAGCTGCAAAGAAAGTGTTGAGATACCTTCAAGGAACAAAGGATTACATGCTCACTTATAAGAGATCTGATCATTTAGATGTGATTGGATATTCAGATTTAGATTTTGCTGGGTGTGTTGATAGTAGAAAGTCAACGTTTGGCTATTTGTTCCTATTAGCTGAATGAGCAATTTCATGAAAAAATGCCAAACAATCTATTATTGCTTCATCCACTATGGAAGCAGAATTTGTAGCTTGTTATGAGGCTACAATTCATGCATTATGGTTACGAAACTTCATTTCAGGGGTTGGGATTATCGACACCATAAGCAAGCCATTGAAAATTTATTGTGATAATTCTGCAGCAGTTTTCTTCTCTAAGAATGACAAATATTCCAGAGGTGCAAAAACATATGGAATTAAAGTATTTTGTTGTTAAAGAGGAGATTCAGAAACAAAGAGTGTGTATAGAACATATTAGGACGGATATCATTATTGCAGATCCTCTAACTAAAGGTTTACAACCAAAGACATTTAAAGAACACGTCCTTAGGATGGGTTTGGTTGTAAACCTTTAGTTAGAGGATTCGTACTGTATGTTTTGGTTGTATTGATGATTGACAATAATGCTTAACACTCTTGAGTTCAATAATGACATGTTTCTGAATTTTATATTTCTTATTTATTGTGTTTATGTATACATGATTGTTTGAATAAGAAATTTGTATGTTTTCATAACAAATATGTGGACTGCATGTTGTTTATATACAACTTATGAACCTAACATAATAAGTTCTTAATGTAGTGGTATTGAAAGGGAGTATGCGACTATACAGTGTATGACCGCCATAACCCGCATGCAATTTGTTGTGTTGAGGTGTTTATAATGTTAACGGTTTATAAGATTTAATTTTTGCTAGCCTTATGTTATGCTATTAAATATAATGATGAAACATCCGTCCAAATGGGAGAATGCTAGATGTATAGCCGGATTAAAAGTCTATTTGGTTCATACTTCTATTTACAAATGCCATTTAGTTAGCTATATGAATAATAAATGTTGGTGATTATGTTTGTTATTTTTTAAGGTTGGCATGATTTATTGCTGATGGCAGTATTAATTGTTCGGTTTTAGCTTATTGTCTTACTGCTTATGCCTCACTATTTTATAATTAGAAATTGGATGTTTAGTTCCTTTAAGTGATACCTTGAAGTTGATTAATGAGAGAAGTGTGGTAGTGAACTTATTTTGAACCATTGAGCTTGGTTAAATGATTTTAAGCTGCAATATATTCTATGTCGGCAAGAGTTCTTGCATTAAGAGGTGTTCATGTGGTCATGGCTGTTGGAAAATTGATTCAAAATCATTATTATTTATGTGGTGACTAGATTAGTGAATTTTATTTTAACATGTTTTTAATGTTTTTGTTAATTATTATTTATTTAGTAGAATTAATAGTGTTCGTGTAGTTAGTGGATTAATGGAGTTATGGATTAGTTATTTAGTGGAATTAGTGGGTTAGTGGCCTAAATTTATGGTTGAAAAGTAAGCCTATAAATAGGCATGTGTAATTTGCTTTTGATGGAAATGAAATTGATATTATTGATGCTAAGAATTTTCCAACAATGGCAGTAACAAATGTAGATACTGGTACAAATGTCAAAAAACTCTTGCTGCTGTAATATGTTATATAACATAAAGATAAATGGTTAATCTTTTATGTTATGGTGGTTTATTGAGCTAAATGTTTGATTTAATGGTCTCTCTAATATGTTAAATGCCAATATCTAATTTATGTGTATTTATATGTTGTGTTTGTAGGTTTGAGCGTGCAGGACCTGTGAAAAAATAAATTATGGATAATTGTTAATTTTATATTATATTCTGTTATTGGCAGTATTTTAAGTATGCAGTCATTGATATGAATATGAGAGAAAGCAATGTTATTGAAACCGGAACGGATAAAGAACCGGTAAGGCTGAGGGTTTGTGGTTCGACTGGTTCGACCGGGTTCAACCGGGTTTTTTTATATTTTTTAAAATATTATTAATTAGTATAATTTTTATAAATACTACTACTCAAAAACAAAAAATCAACTAAAACATTTAACATATGCATCAAATATACTAGTAATAACATTTTTTCACCTTTTATTTTTTTTTAAATTATTACTTGATTAGCTATTTTTTGTTAAAATATTTTATTTTATGAGTTTTAATTTAAAAATTAAATAATTCAATAACTATAGGTGAAATTAAAAAATGATAGAAAATTATCTTTAAGTTTACCAATTTTAATAATTTATTCAATTTTTATTCTATTGTATTTTATTGAATTATTAAATCATTATATTATTTTCATTAAGTTCAAATGTGATTAAATAGTAAAAAAATCAATTATTTCTTAAATAAAATTTATTAGATTATTTATTTTTTATTTTTATGAAAAAATAATTATTTTATTAATTATTTTAAATTATACCCGATTTTGGCCGGTTCAATCCGGTTCTTCCCGGTTTTTTCCCAATCCGGTTTTCTGCAGTTGAACCAACCGGTTGAACCGGCCGGTCCGATTTTAATAACCATGAGAGAAAGTTGTATTTTTATTTGATTTTATTCATTATTCTTTTTTAATTTTAAATTATATATATTTTTATGATATAATTTATATGTATTTTAAATTTTTAATTTTTTTATAATAAAATTACAATGTGTATCTAAGGGCGGAGCTATCTGATACCGACAATGTGTCCCCTCCGACCCTAGGGTCTTGGCTCCACCCTTGATTGATGGCTATAGATTTAGCTATGTTTTCGCGTCTATTTTATTTTTAATAATTTGATATGACCGATTTATGGACTACTATGTATTTAGGGTTTTTCTATCAGCTAGAACTCGTTGAGGCAAACCATCATATATAGCCTATTACGGGTATGGATTTTCTTTACATATAGTTGAATTTATTCCCTTAATCAAGTTGAATTACGAAAAGTTTTTAATATTTTTACTATTTTATAATGCAAATATGTCTTTTCTTTAGTTCTTTTATTGATTATATTTGGAGCTTTGAGTTGGATTGAGCTGAACATAAAAGCTTACCCAACTGCTAATATTTCTTATATATAATTTCATTTTTCATTCTGAATTTCAGAAAGAACCTCAATTAACTAAATATGATTTGATTATTTTTCCATATTTCAAAAACTAATTTTCATTGGAAATATATTGCAGTGGCATGGCATTGATTGGGACTTAAGCATCTTGGCGCTGTTAACCCGAGCTTGTGCATCTGATTGCAATTGCATTCCAAGAAAAAAATATTTATTATGGTAGGTTGTAACCCAACTGAATTGTCCACCATTTAGGTTGTAACCCAACTGAATTGTCCACCATTTACTTCAATTCATAAATGCCATTATCTTTCCAGTCACATGTATTGATATTTTATTTTATTTATGCCAAGGTTTGACATTTTCTTTTTGTCGTGTCCAAGGTGCATGGTACGTAGCATAAATTGATAATTCATATTCACGTATAAATTATAATCAAATTAACAAATTTAATTTAGTGATATTAGAGTTGGCGACTCTAATATGTCAGTCCCGTAAAGTAAATCGATGACTACTACTTGTCCTGATATATGAATTCTCCCACAAAATTATTCCCGATTATTAACTCTTCAAAAAATGAGATGAAATTTTACAAGATAAGAATTCAAATAAAACTTTTACAAATAGTAGAAAAATAATTAAATAATAGAATAGCTCTTTTTATTTTAATTAAGATGATATAGTAAAATTTTAATTAAAAAAAAATATATCGCACTATAGAGGTGGTGATTCGGTATGTCAAATATATCGTACATTAATAAATTTGAATTTTTAAAAGAAAAATGAAAAATAATTTAATGATTTATATTTATTAACGTATGGCGTGTTGGACATACCGACATGCCAACTCGGTATGTCCAACATATCGTACATTAGCAAATTTGAACCATTAAAAGGAAAATGAAAAATAATTTAACGATTTATATTTATTAATATTTATTAACGTATGGCATGTTGGTCATACCAATTCAGCACGTCAAATATATCATACATTAATAAATTTGAGCTGTTAAAAGTGAAATAAAAAATAATTTAATGCTCTATATTTATTAACTTATGGCACATTGGACATACCAAATCAATTTTTTACTGCAGCACAGTTGGTAATTATATGAAAAAAAATTGCACGAATAATGGGGTCAACTCATCACGGTTCATTAATTCTTTTCATGTAAATATCTGACTCTGTGCTTTGTTCTTTAAACAATAATAATTATAAAAGAAGCTTATATTCGTTTTTCTTTAATTGACAATTAAACGTTGTTCTAATCGATTTTAAAATACCTCAGTTATTCCATTGGTGTTTTTTATTTGTACATTTATATATGTCGTGAATAGCTAATTAAAAAGTAATGATCGGCCAAAATTATTTTCCATATTATAAACAACTAGCCAGCCAATGATGACTATTGTATCGTATAATTATTAAAATCCATCATAGTCATAGAAATTAAGTTGTAAGTAAAATATATATATATATATACTCTTTACGTTTACGTATAAATGTTCATTTTCTTTATTTTATTAAAATTAAAAAATTCATTAATTATCTTAAACCATAAGTTTAGTCCATAAATATTTTCTAGATCCAGTTTAGATAAAAAGTATCCATTATCATTCTAAAATAAGAGACAATTTAATGTTTATTCCAATAAATAGGGGCATAAGTGAAATAAAGTGGCAAAATGTACTCAATCATAAATAAACTTTTTTTTAAGCAAAATGGACAGTGTGAACGCAGGAGTAATCATGAAATACCAAGACATGGTAATCAATCCAGCAATCTGAGTCCTGTCCCTTTCGCTTGGAGAAAAGGCAGTTGAGCTTATCTATTTCTATTCGTATTCTTGATTTGAAGGATGATTAGTAATCTTTAAGCTCACCACTTTAACTGCTGAAACCATATTTGCTTAGCTTACTGTCATCAACCACCAAAAGCAAATGGAAATCCGAATCTTAACTGGGCTTTGGACGTCAATCCTTCAACTAATTCTGTTACTTTCAGTAGCCAAACATCATGGTTGAAAGTTTGGGACAAGATGGAGGAGAAACTATGCTTTGTACTCACGCGGTGGATGATAGGTCGGCCTTGGTCATAATGGCCTACCCATTATTTATGAGACTCTTTTTTAGAGGCTCCAATACATAAGCCTCATTAGAACATGTAAATTTGATTTGAGTTTTGTCCAATTCTCCTGTTTGGATTTCTTAATACATGTTTGCATTTTTCTTCCGAAAATAAAGTTAAGAATTTCAATTGATCCTGAATTAATCAATGCTCTTCCACATTATATATATTGCATCGTTAATTAGCTTAAAAATACAGAAAGATGATGTTAAGAATTCTTCGTTAATCAATGATGACTTTGGCTTATGCACAAGTTCGCCGGCAACGTCATTCTGGTTTGAATAATTTTTGGAAATGATTTTACCACCAATGGCAGGTAATGATATGTTATATTCTTTTTTTTTTTGGAGATGAGATAGGTTGTATTCAGTGATCTGGAAAATCCCATTTTTTATGCCCGCATGTTCTGACGTTTAACCCATTTTTTCCGCCCACGTTCTGACATTTAACAATTTAGTGCAATACAAGAACAAAAATTGAACACTTCCTACTCTCTAAACCATAAGACCACCGAACACAAATGGAACTGATCATATCCTTGGCTGGGCTTTGGCCTTCAATCATTCATCTCATTTTGTTCTTTTCTGTAACAAAAACATGGTTGCTACCCGCTGTCAATTGTCTCAGTAACGAAACCGATCGACTTGCTCTCTTGGAATTCAAAGCCCAGATATCCAATGACCCATATGGCACCTTCAGCTCATGGAATGAATCTGTACGCTTGTGCAGCTGGGAAGGGGTTACTTGTGACAGCAGACATCAGAGAATTAGTTCTCTAGACCTGCGGGGAAGGAGTTTACTGGGGACTTTGTCTCCATATATAAGCAATCTCACCTTCCTAAGGTTCCTCAACCTTTCTAACAACAGATTCCATGGAGAAATTCCACAACAAATTGGCTACCTCTTCCGACTCAGATATCTCAGTCTCACAGACAACACGTTTGAAGGAGAAATTCCAGCCAATATTAGCTACTGCTCAAATCTCCAAATCATGGATTGGGCCAGGAACAACTTATCAGGGAAAATTCCAGCTGAGGTAGGCTCTTTAAATAAGCTTGTCACGCTCCGTCATAATAGGAATGATCTTATAGGAGAGATCCCGCATTCTCTTGGAAACCTATCTTTCATCCAAGAATTAACTTTAGCATCCAACCGTCTGCAAGGAAATATTCCAAATGATTTGGGTCGACTTACTAGCTTATCTTTCCTTTCAATTGTCACAAATAACTTGACAGGTACAATTCCTTCTACCATTTACAACCTTTCATCTCTCACTAACTTATATGTCTCAAGAAACAAATTAGAAGGGAGTCTCCCGCCTGACATAGGCCTCACTCTCCCAAAATTGCAAGGATTTGCCATTTCTGGAAACCAAATCCATGGAAGCATTCCCCTGTCATTGACCAATGCTTCTCAGCTTCAAATGCTTGAAATCTCTGAAAACAGATTAACTGGTCAAGTTCCAAACAATCTTGGATATTTGGAGAATATCAGGACACTGAATTTGCAAGAAAATTTTCTGGGCTATAACGCAAGCAATGATCTAGATTTCATGACATCTTTGTCAAATTGTAGCAATCTGGTATTATTTTCAATTTATCAGAACAATTTTGGGGGCCAAATACCTAGCTCTATAGCCAATATGCCCAACAATATTCAAAGACTATATATGGGGAGAAATCAAATCTCTGGTAAAATTCCAACGGGGCTTGGGAATCTTGTAAATTTGTACTTGTTGGATATGTCGGTTAATCTTTTATCTGGCCCAATTCCTGATGCTTTAGGGAAACTTATACATTTGCAAGGGTTAGGTTTTTCTGAAAATAAGCTATCCGGAGAAATCCCACATTCCCTATGTAACCTCATCCAGCTAGATGTGCTTGATTTACATGCAAACAAATTAGAAGGAAACTTAATTCCATGTATTGGAAACTACCAAAGTCTGCAAAATTTGTATATGAATGCTAATAACCTAAATGGCAGCATACCTCTACAAATCCTTGATCTCCATTCATTAGTACTTGTTGATTTATCGCAAAATGCATTCACGGGTGTCTTTCCTCTAGGTGTCAATAGCCTCAAAAGTATCAATGGAATAGATGTGTCAAAGAACAAATTCTCTGGCAAAATTCCTGAGACACTAGGGGATTGTTTGAGCCTAGAATTTCTTTACATGGGTGGGAACATGTTTGAAGGAGATATTCCTTCATCCCTTGCATCCTTGAAAGGTCTCCAAAAGCTAGACCTTTCACGAAACAACTTATCAGGAAATATTCCAAGAGACCTAGAGAATCTTATGTTCTTGCGATATCTTAATCTTTCATTCAATAACCTTGTGGGTGAATTACCAACAAAAGGAGTGTTCAGCAACGTAAGTGCATTTTCGGTTGATGGAAACAGTGATATTTGTGGTGGAATCCCAAAATTGCAACTACCAACATGTTCTGTCAAAGGAAAGAAACACAAAACGTCCATCAAAGCCATTATCCTTGTAGCAGTTATTACTCCAATTGTGATTTTCATTGCAATAACATCCTTGTATATTTCCTATTGGCGAAAGTCAAGAAAAAATCCATCTTCAAAACTTTTTGAAGATAACGAGCTTCCACGAATTTCATACCATGAATTGTTGCAAGCAACAAATGGTTTTTCTTCAGAAAATATTATCGGAGAAGGTAGTTTTGGCTTGGTATACAGAGGGAATCTCAATCCTAGAGGAGAAAATCTAGTTGCTGTCAAAGTACTCAAACTTCAACAACATGGCGCTTCCAAAAGCTTTCTTGTTGAGTGCAAAGCATTACGCAATATTCGGCACAGAAATTTGGTGAAGATCTTAACATACTGCTCCAGCATTGATTTTAAAGGCAATGACTTCAAAGCTCTGATTTTTGATTTCATGGAAAATGGGAGTTTGGAGATGTGGTTGCACCCAAGAGATGATATTTGTTAAAGATAACAGAGCTTAGAATAGAAAACAGAGGCAAGAACACAAATATGATGCAACTGAATAATGAACTTGGATGATTTTTATTGAGCTGAAAGTCTTCTTAAATACAGTTGAAAAGATAACTAAAAATAAGAAAAAGACGGAACAAACCCACGATCAGAAAAACTCTCCTGAAATTAAGATAACTACTAACAAACTCATTTTGACTAGGACTATAACAGCTAATTTATTGACCAAGTAAAAACCAATAGACACGTAAGCAGTAAAATACTGACTTGAGAAGTTTCTGCATTATTTCTAACATACCCCCTTAATGCAGAAATCTGCAACACCAATTAAATCTCTAAAATACTCGAACTTTGCCAAGGGAAGAGGCTTTGTGAACATATCAGCTTGCTGCTCATCTGTGTTGCAATAAGCAATCTCAATACTTCCTTTTGCTACCAATTCTCTGATGAAGTGATGACGCGTTTCAATATGCCTTGTTCGACTATGAAAAACAGGATTCTTCGTCATAGCGATAGTGGATTGATTGTCGCAATAAATTGTAGTCACATTCTGTTGTTGCTTCACATCCTTCAAAATTCGTTGCAACCATACTGCTTGGCATGCTGCTGAAGTTACAGCCATATACTCAGCTTCTGATGATGAAAGAGCTGTAGAAGTTTGCTTCCTTGAACTCCATGATATTGCACTTGACCCAAGACTGAAAATGTAGCCTGTGGTACTTCTACGATCATCAACCGAACCTGCCCAATCGCTATCCGAGAAACCACACAAATGTAAATTATCACTGTTGTACCAAAGACCATAAGAACTTGTTCCCTTTAAGTATCGCATAATTCTTTTTGCTGCCCCATAATGCACCTTACTTGGAGTTTGCATAAATCTTGACAACAGACTCGTTGCTTGTAGAATGTCAGGTCGGGTGTTGGTGAGATAAAGTAAGCTACCAATTAAGCTACGATAAACACTTGCATCAGCCTTTTCTTCTCCATCTTTAATGCTAAATTTTTGGTTTGTCGCCATGGGAGTCTTCACAGGATTGCAATCTTGTAGTTTGAACTTCTCAAGAAGATCTCTTATATATTTCTGCTGACAAACAAAAATTCCAGCAGCACATTGTTGTATTTCTAACCCCAAAAAATAATTCATCAATCCCATATCAGTCATATCAAACTCACCAATCATAAGCTTTTTGAATTCAGCAATCAAACTAGCATTATTACTAGTATAAACTAAATCATCTACGTAAAGACAAACAATAAGTAACTCACCAGCCCTGTTTGTCTTTACATACAAAGTTGGCTCACTTGTACTTTTTTCAAAGCCATTTTTAGTGAAATGCCCATCAATTCTTGCGTACCAAGCCCTTGGAGCTTGCTTGAGCCCGTATAAAGCTTTTTTGAGGCGATAAACTTTCTTTTCTTCACCTTTAACTTCATACCCTGTTGGCTGTTCCACAAACACTTCCTCATCCAAAACACCATTCAAAAAAGCTGATTTCACATCAAATTGATACACGTTCCATTTGTAATGAGCAGCTACAGCAAAAATTGTTCTAATTGTATCAAATCTAGCCACCGGAGAAAATGTTTCTTCGAAATCAATCCCTTCTTTTTGCATGTATCCACGAGCCACCAATCTTGCTTTGTGTTTCTGAATTGAGCCATCAGGTTTGAATTTGAGTTTATAGACCCATTTCAACCCAACCACTTTTTTGCCTTTAGGTAGTTCAACCAGCTCCCACGTTTGATTTCTTTCCAAAGACTGCATTTCCGCATCCATCGCAACGAGCCATTCCTTTGAAACCACTGCATCTTCAAAGCAATTTGGCTCTTCAATCTCAGCAAGTTGACATCTTTCTGTTCTTTGATAAGTTTCCAGCAATGAACCCCATTTTCTTGGAGGTGTAGAAGATCCACTTGATGATGCACCGCTCGTAAGATTAGAAGAATTTGTTGTTGATGCAGGTGAATCCGAAGGGCTGGATGGGTTCGTTGAAGTCGAAGAACCTGAATTTTGATCACCACTAATTTCTTCAATACTTGCTTCCTCCATGTGAAAGAATTCTGGACACCCCTGTTTCTCATCCCAATTCCATGCATTTTTCTCATCAAACAAAGCATCACGACTAATGATAAGCTTTTTAGCAATTGGATCATAAAAACGATAGCCTTTAGTATTAGCACTATAACCCACAAAGATGCATTTAATACTATTATCATCAAGCTTACTCCGTTGTTGTGATGGAGTATAAACATAAGAAATGCATCCAAAAACTTTAAAATGGGTTACCGTAGGCTTCCATCCATTCCATGCTTCAAATGGTGTTTGACTGTGCAATGCCGTTGTAGGACTTCGATTTAAAATATAAGCTGCTGTGTGCACTGCTTCAGCCCATAAGTACTTCGGAAGATTTTTTGCTTTAAGCATGCATTTTGCCATCTCAACAAGACTTCTGTTCTTCCTTTCCGCCACTCCGTTTTGTTGGGGTGTGTAGCTTGCTGTCAGTTGTCTCCAAATTCCACAATCTTCACAAAGTTTTTCGAATGCATTGGACATAAATTCTCCACCACGGTCTGTTCGCAAAGTCTTCAAGTTATACCCGCTTTGTTTTTCAACAAGAAACTTAAATTTCTTGAAGGTGGACAGCACATCTGATTTATGCTTAAGGAAATACACCCACGTCATCCTGCTATAATCATCAACAAACACAAGAAAATATATGTTATTATCCAGAGAGGGAGTTTGCATTGGGCCGCAAACATCAGCATGAACCAGCTCAAGAGGTTCTGTTGCTCTCCTCGCATGCCCTTTTGGAAAAGAATCCCTATGCTGTTTCCCAAGTGCACAACTTTCACATACATCATTTTCATGTTGAATGGAAGGCAATCCATACACTAAATCTTGATCAGACATCAATTTCAAGCTTTTGAAATTCAAGTGGCCATACCTATGGTGCCAAATCCAATTGTCATTGTCTACAGAGGCAGTAAGGGCTTGATTCTCATCACTTAAAGTGACGGGAAACATGTTATTCTTCGCCATGGTAACCTTGAGCAGCAACTTCTCCTTACTTTTATCTGTAAAAACAGAACATGATAAATCTTCAAAGAGCAATGAGTACCCTTCTCTCAAGAATTGCCCAACACTTAATAAGTTTGAGTCCAAATCCGGAACATAAAGAACATCCTTGATGCAGCTGCCTCCGTAAGAATTCAGTTTCACCACTCCTTTTCCTTCTGTTTTACGAATCGTTCCATCAGCCGTTTTCACACTTGTTCTAGCTGACCTGTCCAAGCTAACAAACGCTGCCAAATTTGCCGTCATATGGCTGCTACTACCACTATCCATATACCACACATCTGAAGAGCAAATATTAGTAGCATAGCAAGCAAGAAATAAACATTCAGACTCATCCTCATCATTTTCTTCAGCAAAATTTGCTTGCTTTTCATCTCTTTCTTTCAAACGACAATACTTCTCAATATGACCAATTTTGTTACAATAATAACACCTAAATTTACGGTTTTGAGTTTCACCTTCACCGTTGGATTGTTGATTTCTGTCACTTAATCGTCCACCACCTCTGGTACTTCTGCCTCCTCTTTTTCCTCGAAATGAATAACCTCCACGATTTGTGTTGCTGCTGCTGCCCCCATGGTCATGCTCATTATTTGAAAGTCGCAACTTCGTCTGGAATGCCTTCTCTAAAGAGCTCTCCTCATAGCTTTTGTATCGATCTTCATGAGATTGCAAAGAACCCAATAGTTCATCAATTGTCAAGACTGTTAAGTCTCTAGATTCTTCTATTGCCGATACAGCTGAATCATACTTCCGTGTCAAACTTCGCAGTAATTTCTCAACAACCTTTTGATCAGTTATCTTCTCTCCATACTTCCTCATTTGATTAACTATACCCATAAGATTGTTGGAACACTCATCTATGGTTTCTCCATCTTTCATTTGGAAGCTTTCAAACTTTCTACGAAGTGTTTGAAGCTTGACAGTAAGTACCTTTGCTGTGCCTTGATACCCATTCATGAGAGCATCCCATGCTTCTTTTGCTTTTGTTGCAGCTGAAATTCGGGAGGAAAACACAGCGTCATCTACTCCTTGTTGAATGAAGAACAGAGCTTTAGCATCCTTCTTTCGCAAATCCTTCAAAGCATCAGCTGTTGCACCTTCTTCATTGTAGCCTTTCTCTACCAAATCCCATAAGTCTTGAGAAATAAAAAGAGTTTTCATCTTTGTGCTCCAGACATCATAGTTGCTGCCCTGAAAAATTGGAATTGCTGGTTGTGAAATATTCACTCCATTCGATGTGTTAGTGCTTGCCATTTCAAAAAAAACTCAGGCCTTAGTAGAGGCTCTGATACCAGATGTTAAAGATAACAGAGCTTAGAATAGAAAACAGAGGCAAGAACACAAATATGATGCAACTGAATAATGAACTTGGATGATTTTTATTGAGCTGAAAGTCTTCTTAAATACAGTTGAAAAGATAACTAAAAATAAGAAAAAGACGGAACAAACCCACGATCAGAAAAACTCTCCTGAAATTAAGATAACTACTAACAAACTCATTTTGACTAGGACTATAACAGCTAATTTATTGACCAAGTAAAAACCAATAGACACGTAAGCAGTAAAATACTGACTTGAGAAGTTTCTGCATTATTTCTAACAATATTGGCAATAGACAGCCAAGGAATTTAAGCCTTCTACAGAGGCTTCAGGTGGTCATCGATGCGTCATCTGCATTACATTAACTTCATGACAACTGTGAAACGCCAATTCTTCACTGCGACTTAAAGCCAAGTAATATTCTTTTTGATGGAGATATGACTGCTCATATTGGAGACTTTGGATTAGCAAGGCTAAAGTCAGAGTCAACCAATGATTTTTCTCAAAGTGAAACTAGCTCAATCGGGATAAAGGGAACGATCGGGTATATGCCTCCAGGTATTGTTTTATATATATGCTTCTCTTTATAAAATTATCACCTAGCTATAGTTGAGATGTATCATTCATGCGTTGCAGAGTATGGAATAGGCAGCCAAGCAACAAGAGAAGGAGACATTTACAGCTTTGGAATAATTTTGTTGGAGATTTTCACAGGACGGAGACCAATAGATCAAAATTTTGGGGATGGTTTGAATCTCCATAATTTTGTCAAAGCTAATCTCCCTGGAGGAGTGATGCAAGTTTTGGACCCTCTACTCATTGCAAGAGGAGATGTGGCTGCAACAACAACGACGTCAGAAGTTGTGGAGGAAGATGATGATGCCATTGTTGAAAGCTTGAGAGTTGATGGTGATGTGCACAAATGTATATTATCAGTCTTGGAAATTGGAGTTTCATGCTCATCAGAACTTCCAGCAGATCGAATGGGTATGGGGGATGTCAATAGAAAATTAAATGTCATCACAGAAGCTTTCCTACGGACAAGAACTCAGAGAGGCAGACAAAATCGTACCCCGTTAATAGGTATGAATTTTCTTTAATATTATGTTTTTATCAAGTGATGAAATATTTTTTTTCGTCTTTTTAGCATTTTCACTATTTTTTAACTTGACATGTCTGTTCTTTGGTACTTTAATTGAAATTAGAGGGCTAGTTTGATTTGGATAGAAATGAAATTAAAGACTCATCAACTTCTAGAATTTCTTAATATGTATCTGCATTTTTCTTCTTGAAATGCAAAAAGAATTTCAACAAACTAAAATAGCTATGAACATTTCAATATATATTTGATTAGTTTTCCACAATTCAAAATTCACTTTTGATTTGAATTAAATTTGCAGTGGCATGAGTTGTAGCATTCAAGCATCTTGGCACAATTTATCCAAGTTTTCGGCACCTGGTCGAATATCAGGAAGAAATGTTCTTTCAATTTCAGCTGCAATATTCACTTTTCGGCATCTATCTGTTAACTATTATAGTCAACAATTGTTGGCTATATCAAAAGCCAACAATTGTTGGCTGATTTAAAAAAAAAAAAAAAAAAATCAAATTTTACATATCCCACATCGGGAATTTAACAAAATGAAAGGGGATTTGCAACTATAAATACAACCCCCTAGTTTTAGTTTTATTCATCCCTTGATTGCTTAGCTTGTCAATTAGTTAAGCATATCACTTCTCTCTTGTATTATTTCACAGTTCAGTTTTAGTGAAATAATATTCTTAGTCCCGAGGACGTAGGCAATATTGGCCGAACCTCGTTAAATCTTTTGTTCCTTATTATTTCTATTTTAGCTGCAGTTTTGCTTTAATCCGGTCCTTATTTTACAACAAGTGGTATCAGAGCCGAGGTTTTGTCTTAGTATGCTCTGTGGTTGCAGCATAGCCTGATCTTCCACATCAGAAAAGATATTTCCTTGGGTACTGTTCACGTATACGATACTGTTCACGTATACGGTCACTGTTCATATATACGGTTACTATTCACGTATACGGTTACTATTCACGTGAAATAGTGGGAGCTGATTTTTGAGCAGAGAAGTTCGTGATAGAAGTAATGGCGGCAAAATATGAGATCGAGAAATTCAACGGGAGTAATTTCTCACTGTGGAAATTAAAGATGAAGGCTATTTTGAGAAAAGATAATTGCCTAGCGGCTATAAGTCAAAGGCCGGCTGATTTCACAGATGATAATAAGTGGAACGAGATGGATGGAAATGCTATGGCAAATCTTCATTTGGCATTAGCAGATGGGGTGTTGTCAAGCATAGAAGAGAAGAAAACGGCAAAGGAGGTGTGGGATCATCTCACTAAATTGTACGAGGCCAAATCACTCCACAACAAAATTTTCCTTAAAAGAAAACTCTATACTCTTCGTATGGAGGAATCTACTTCAGTGACGGAGCACTTAAATACTTTGAATACTCTATTTTCTCAACTCACATCGTTGGGTTATAAAATAGAGCCAGTAGAACGTGCTGAGATTCTACTTCAAAGCTTACCAGATTCGTATGATCAACTCATCATCAATTTAACAAATAATACGGATGCTCTAGTCTTCGATGATGTTGCAGCTGCTGTTCTAGAAGAAGAAAATCGGCGCAAAAATAAGGAAGACAGGCAGGCAAGTTCACAGCATGTGGAAGCCTTGACGGTGATGAGAGGAAGATCGACGGAACGTGGCTCAAGTGGGAGTTACAATCATGGTAGATCAAAATCAAGAAGTAAGAAGAATGTTAAATGCTACAACTGTGGCAAGAAGGGTCACTTGAAGAAGGATTGTTGGAGTTTAAAGAAAAGCTCTGATTCTCAAGGAAATGTGGCAAGCTGTTCCAATAGCGGAGATGCTCTATGTTGTGAAGCAGCAACGACTAATGAAGGCAGAAAAAGATTTGCTGAAATATGGGTTCTTGATTCAGGAGCTACATTTCACATGACCTCTCGAAGAGAATGGTTCCATCATTATGAACCCATCTCTGGAGGATCTGTGTACAGCTGCAATGATCATGCCTTGAAGATTGTTGGCATTGGAACTATTAAGCTGAAGATGTATGATGGTACAATTTGTACTATTCAAGACGTACGGCATGTGGAGGGCCTAAAGAAGAATCTGTTGTCTTTAGGACAATTGGATGATTTGGGGTGCAAGTTCAATGGTGAGAAAGGAATCTTGAAGATATCAAGAGGAGCGCTTGTACTGATGAAGGGAGAAAAGATAGCTGCAAATTTATACATGATAATGGGAGAAACTTTGCAAGAAGGAGAGGCATTTGTTGCCACGACCAGTCCAAGCGAAAAATGTGCAATGACTTGGCACAAGAAACTTGGGCATATGTCTGAACAAGGAATGAAGATTCTTGCCGAAAGAAATCTACTTCCAGGTCTCACAAAGGTCTCACTACCCTTTTGTGAGCATTGTATTGTAAGCAAGCAGCATCGATTGAAGTTCAACACATCAAATTTCAGAAGCAAGGCCATTCTGGAATTAGTTCATTCTGATGTATGGCAAGCACCGGTGTCATCCCTAGGAGGAGCAAACTACTTTGTGTCGTTTATCGATGATTACTCCAGGAGATGTTGGGTGTTCCCTATCAAGAAGAAAGCATATGTGTTTCCAGTTTTCAAAACTTACAAAGCGCGAGTGGAACTTGAATCTGGTCAAAAGATCAAGTGTTTGAGGACAGATAATGGAGGAGAATACACCAGTAAAGAATTTGATGAATTTTGTAAACAAGAAGGCATCAAAAGACAATTCACTACGGTATACACTCCTCAACAAAATGGAGTGGCAGAGCGGATGAACAGAACTCTGTTGGAAAGAACAAGAGCAATGATGAGAACTGCAGGCTTAGATAAGAAATTCTGGGCGGAAGCAGTCAACACTGCCTGTTATGTGGTGAATCGAGCTCCATCAACTGCAATTGAGTGCAAGACACCAATGGAGATGTGGGCTGGAAAACCGGTGGATTATTCAAACCTTCATGTATTTGGAAGTCCTGCTTATGTGATGTTCAATGCCCAAGAAACTACAAAACTGGATCCAAAATCCAGAAAATGTATATTCTTGGGGTATGCTGAAGGAGTAAAGGGGTATCGCCTGTGGGATCCCACTACCCACAAGGTTGTTGTCAGCAGAGAAGTTATCTTTGTAGAAGATAAAGATTCAGTGCAAGCAGAAAGTGAAGAAAGGTCTGAGACTACAAAAGTATGTGTAAAAGGAGAATCAGAAACCAGTAATTCTTCTGAAGCTGAACCAGAGCACGAGGAAGAAGAGCCAGTCGAAACTGAAGTTTCAAATAATAGGCGATCAACTCGCACAAGAAGGTCACCCAATTGGCACTCAGATTATATTATGGAGGGCAATGTTGCATATTGTCTTCTAACTGAGGATGGGGAGCCATCAACTCTCCAAGAAGCAATGAACAGTTCAGATATATCTCAGTGGATGGCAGCAATGCAAGAGGAAATTGAAGCTCTTCATAAGAATAATACATGGGAACTGGTGTCACTACCGAAAGGGAGAAAACCCATAGGCAATAAATGGGTCTATAAAATCAAGCGGAATGGTGATAATCAAGTCGAGAGATATCGTGCTAGATTGGTGGTAAAAGGATATGCTCAGAAAGAAGGGGTGGACTTTAATGAAATCTTCTCACCTGTGGTTCGTCTCACTACAATTCGAGTAGTATTGGCAATATGTGCAACTTCTGATTTGCATCTGGAGCAGTTAGATGTCAAAACTGCTTTTCTCCATGGAGATCTTGAAGAAGAAATTTATATGCTCCAGCCAGAAGGTTTTGAAGAAAAAGGAAAGGAGAACTTGGTTTGCAGGTTGAACAAATCTCTGTACGGTCTAAAACAGGCGCCAAGGTGTTGGTACAAGAGATTTGATTCCTTCATTATGAGCCTTGGATACAGCAGGCTAAATGCAGACCCTTGTGCATATTTCAAGAGGTTTGGTGAAAATGATGTCATTATCTTGCTGTTGTATGTAGACGACATGTTGGTAGCAGGCCCCAACAAAGATTGCATCAAGGAGTTAAAGGCTCAGTTGGCTAGGGAATTTGATATGAAGGACTTGGGACCAGCAAACAAGATTCTAGGGATGCAAATTCACCGAGACAGAAATAATAGGAAGATTTGGCTTTCTCAAAAGAATTATTTGAAGAAAATCTTGCGACGTTTCAACATGCAAGATTGTAAGCCAATTTCTACCCCACTTCCTATTAATTTCAAGTTATCCTCAAAGATGAGTCCTAGCAATGAAGAAGAGAGGATGGAGATGTCTAGAGTACCGTATGCATCAGCAGTGGGGAGTTTAATGTTCGCTATGATTTGTACAAGACCGGACATTGCACATGCAGTGGGAGCAGTTAGTCGATACATGGCGAATCCTGGTGGAGAGCATTGGAATACAGTAAAAAGGGTCCTTAGATACATTAAAGGGACCGCAGATGTTGCATTGTGTTATGGAGGATCAGACTTTATTGTCAGAGGATATGTTGACTCTGATTATGCTGGAGATTTGGATAAAAGTAAATCCACTACGGGATATGTGTTTACACTTGCTGGAGGAGCTGTAAGCTGGGTTTCAAAACTGCAATCAGTTGTGGCTACATCAACAACAGAAGCAGAATATATGGCAGCTACACAAGCCAGTAAAGAAGCTGTATGGTTGAAATTGTTATTGGAGGAACTCAGGCATAAAAGGGAGAATGTTTCTTTATTTTGTGACAGTCAGAGTGCTTTGCATCTTGCAAAGAATCCAGCATTTCATTCCAGGACAAAACACATTCGGGTTCAGTATCACTTCGTTCGTGAGAAAGTGGAAGAAGGAACCGTGGATATGCAGAAAATCCATACTACGGACAATATAGCAGATTTTATGACGAAAGCAGTTAACACTGACAAGTTTATTTGGTGTCGATCTTCCAACGGCCTGACAGATATACAAGCAACGGGATTGGCAAGAGAGAAAGAATGGTGTGAAGATGTGATTGATACTCAATCAAATCTTCAAGTGGGAGATTGTTAACTATTATAGTCAACAATTGTTGGCTATATCAAAAGCCAACAATTGTTGGCTGATTTAAAAAAAAAAAAAAAAAAAATCAAATTTTACATATCCCACATCGGGAATTTAACAAAATGAAAGGGGATTTGCAACTATAAATACAACCCCCTAGTTTTAGTTTTATTCATCCCTTGATTGCTTAGCTTGTCAATTAGTTAAGCATATCACTTCTCTCTTGTATTATTTCACAGTTCAGTTTTAGTGAAATAATATTCTTAGTCCCGAGGACGTAGGCAATATTGGCCGAACCTCGTTAAATCTTTTGTTCCTTATTATTTCTATTTTAGCTGCAGTTTTGCTTTAATCCGGTCCTTATTTTACAACACTATCTTTCTTTTTCTTTTCTTTACTTTTTTTTTAAGTATACAAAGCAATAATAGAAGTGGTGACATTGTTATTCAGGTTTGAATAATTGATGATTGTGCATCATCAGAAAAACAAGTATGAACTGAAATGGAATTTTAATTGTAATAATAAAGCCAATTCTTCATTATTAATGATAATTAACGAGAGGCGGCCATATTAACCATCAAAACGATATGAAGATTCCAGTCAAAAGATTCGGTGATCAATTTTATATATAGAATTGTTAATCCTCATTAAGATTAATGCTATATATATATTAAGATCAAACACAACATACACAAATGGAAGTTGGCTTTGGCCTTCTGTTCTTTACTATGACCAATTGTCTCAGTAATTTGGGAAATGAAACGGATCAGCATTGAGCTCGATCTTTTGGAAATTCAAAGGCAAGATATCCACTGAAAATCAAGCATAATTTGCCCAGAAAAAGATTATCTAAAGCAATATTCTAATGTTGATGCTTTTTAATTCGGCATCTCATAATATTGATATGACATCAGTACCTTAAATTAAAGAAACATAAGCCAATGTAAATTATTCATTGTTAACAGTAAAATTCATTATTCTACAATACATAAGCATTAAGCCCATCGCCTCCAGGTATAGTTTTATATGCTTCTCTTTATTAAATTCATGACCATGCTCTAGGTTGACAAGTGCTGTTTATATGTTGCAGAGTACGGAACAAACAACAAAGCAACAAAATATGGAGATATATATAGTTTTGGCATAATTTTATTGGAAATTTTCACAGGACGGAGGCTAACGGATCAAGTTTTTAAGAATGGTTTAAATCTCCATAGCTTTGTTAGATCTAATCTTACTGGCCAAGTCATGCAGATTTTAGATCCTTTTCTTATCACTGAAAGTTTGACAAGATGGAGGAGAAGTTCATGATGGTACTGTATCAGTATTGGAAATTGGACTTTCATGCTCAGTTGAACAACCAGCAGATCGAATGCTTATGGGGGATGTCACTAGAAAATTAAATGTTATCAAAGAGGCTTTCTTGCTTCCAAGGATCCATAGAGGCAAAACAAACGGAGCTTTCTAAAAGGTATGGGTTCTCTTTTATAGTTGAATCTTAATTTTGTTTGAATTAAGTTGAAAGATCATTTTTAACATTTTTTATTTTTATTATTCTAACCGATGTTTGCTCATAAGGTGCATGTGCTTTTGAATCATTCAATTGCAAGTATCATCCATACGATAAATTCAGATGGACAAACACCACGTGTGCATGCACCAGACTATCATTCTACAAGAAGTACTTGAATCTGGATTGAATTGGATAGAAAAACTTGTTAACTCCTAACATTTCTTAATTTATATATTGCATATTTCTGCTGAAAATGTAGAAAAATTTCTCAATTAAACTAGAATGGCTATGAACATTTCAATTTTCCACATCTCAAAAGCTACTTTTGATTTGAATTTAATTGCCTATGCATAAATAGCTATGTAGTTCGAACGCATCTGGTTAAATGTCAATAGTGTTTAATGTTTTACGTTGAGATCAATCTTCTTTACAAATATTATTATTTAGCAAATAATGGTAAAGTTATTTTTGTATTTTCTTGTATTTTAAATTTGTAAAAATTAAAGTCAGAATTTACAAGTTAATTTAAGATTTGTATATGAAAAATATTAAGCCATATCAGAAAATTTCAGCAGCTCTATCATTTCTATTTATAAGAACTTTATGTATTTAGTGATATTATATATCAATATGCATGGTGTATTATTGACATTAGACGTGGAGAAATATATTTGAACGAATTTTCTGTTTTCTTAGTATTAGAAATATGATTCGGGAAATGATGAATGAAAAATGAAAACGAAAATAGAGAAGAAGATCAGGTATTCGGAAACAAAATAGAAAGAGCAATTCCTGCAGATAATGGCCTTGGGATGGAGGCCCAAGGTTAAGCTCAGTACTCATAAGGTCCAATCTTATTTGGACCAGATCCAAACCCGCAAAGCTTCAACAGCCCAATTAAGTCTAAAAAGTTCAAAATCCACAACAAAATTAAAGAAAGTATTAGGAAGTAAGAAACTTTTTACTTTTGATTTAGGGGCATCACACTTGTTTGTCCTAGCTAGACAGACCATAGAACTGGGTACCCCTTTGGCAAATTTTATGAATTTAAATATGTAGTTTATTATGTAAGTCTGATTACGTCCTAATTCAATTAAAAATTTGCTTATTAAAGGGTGGATTTAAAGTTTATATATAAATCGCAGGTTTGAACTTTATATTACTTTTATATTTTTATAATTTATCATGAATTACATAATCCAAAATATTTAAAAGTATAGAGAAAAAAAATAAAATTTGATAATAAATATTAGATTTTATAAATGTATTAATCTATTAAATCATTTTTACAATATATTTGTATAATATAATATATTAACGGGATATGATGTGATGCAGTGCATCTGTACCATCAGATTGGTGGGACGCACACGATTTAATTGTTCAGATACACGTACACAATATGTACATATATACCGAATTATTACTGTATATTATCTTATACATTAAAATTATTTTTTATTTAAATTTTTCATTGAACTTGCCTGAGCCTAACTAGCAACTTGCAGTTTTTTTTATATTCAAATTGGAATAATTATAATTAATATTCAAATTCCTAAAAATCATACTGATATGGAACTGTCCATACAAAACGATTAAGAATAATTCTTACATTGGACGTATATATTAAATGAATATCTGTCAAATGACATTAAACATTGTGTAATTTAACATACCTCATATACATATACTCCCTTCTCAGTAGATGAATTTAGAGAAATGATTGTTTAATTTGATTTGTAAATTTAAAATTATTTTTTCAACTGCTAATGGGTAAAATCATTTTGGCCAAATTATTTTGAAACAACTGTTTTGTAATGTGAATGGATCAAAATATTCCAAGTCATCATAAGTTATCACTACAAGATATTGGCAGTCTAAAATTGTTTCCTCGCCAATTAGTACTATAACTCGAGACCCATATTTATCACTTTGCCATAATTAGCAAGAACAGAACATTCTTGCTAATTTCAACTGAATTCCATTTTAATTTTTTCTAAATTTAACTAGGAAGCATTTTCTTGTTAAATTGTTTCCTCGCTAATTAGTCACAAGATATTCTTGCTAATTTGTCACTCATTTATATGCTATTTCACTTGCATCAAAATATGCATGACAACTCTCCGATTTTTCTTGCCAATTAGAATTTGAGCTTCTCGCTAAATTTCGTATGAAACTACAATTTTCTTATAATGTATCATAAAATTCCAAGTCTTTTACTACTCTAACATTCTAATTACCCGAACTTGTACGTAGATGATGGATCACTCCCATTCTTTACCACATTGTTCAAAAAATTGGTCCGATCCACCGATTCATCTTTGTTGACCATGACCTGGTCTCTACTTTGTATTGGCTCATTTTTTAAATTCTTTCTAACTATTATTCGCTGAAAACCATTAAGCTAGACGGATAAATCGAAACTGACCAACTCGCTCTTTTGGAATTCAAAGCCATGATATACGGTGACTTTAATGGCTCTGGCGTTTGATTTAGTGGAAAATGAGAGTTTGGAAATGTGATTTCCCTCGTAGTGGAGGCCATAGTGGGAAGAAGTCATTGGGAGGACTAGTGTGGGCAAGAAAATTAACTAAGCATATTGAACTTAGTCCACCCACTGATCATATTTTGTGGAAGTTGTAAGTTTTGACATTAATTCAAACAAACATCATCATAAAACATTAATAATGCCCATTCAAATCTTGAATATAATAATAATCACATAAAAAAGTGAATAAATCACTTATCTTGAGCGGAATTCGACATAATAAAAAGAAATTTAACAATTACGAATCTTATAAACTAATTTTTCCCACTTAACCCTTTTTATACAGTAGATGCTTGATGGAAAGCTAAAATACGATCTTTTTTGTATTTTGTTTTGTCTGTAATCTTAATTAGGGTGGAAAGAGTACTAATTTATATACTCTTTTAATTTTAGATCTAGTACATTCATCAAATAAAAATTTAACGGTTAAAATTTAATATACTATTAAATAAAAAAAAATCATAATCCTAACTTAATATGAGTTTAATGTAAATAGAAGTATAAGCCAACTATAATTCTTATCCGGCCACACTTCTTATATTCTCCCACTTGGCCATATGTTTCATTATTATATTTAATAGTATAATATAAGGCTAGCAAAAATTAAATCTTATAAACTGTTAACATCATAAATACATCGACACAATAAATTACATAATGCGGGTTATGGCAGTCATACACAGTATAGTCGCATACTCCATTTCATATACCACTATATTAAGAACTTATTATGTTAGGTTCATAAGGTGTATATAAATAACATACAGTTCATATACCTGTTATAAAAATACATACAAATTTTTTATTCAAATAATTATGTATACATAAACACAATGAATAATAAATATAAAATTCAGAAACATGTCATTATTGAGTTCAAAAGTGTTAAACATTATTATCAATCGTAAATACAACAAAGACCCATTCTAAGCACATGTTTTTTAAATGTATTTGGTTGTATATATATCATTTGTTTTTGAATCTCCTCTTTGACAACAAAATACTTTAATTTCATGTGTTTTGTACTTCTAGAATATTTGTCATTTTTAGAAAAAAAAACTGCTGCAAAATTATCACAATAAATTTTCAGTACTAGGTTAATAAAATGAACTCTTTGTTTCTTTAATCTTACTTCCTCCTGAATGAGTTTACTGGACAGTTCATCAATATTCCACTTATCCTTTAATGCATTATAATTAATGTGCAACGGTCCATATTCAGCAGGAAGTGAGTTCAAGATAAACTGCACTAAGAAAGAGTCTTCCACAGTCATATCTAGTTTCTTAAGTCTTGCTGCAATATTGGTTATTTCAAGGACATGTTGCTGCGTACTTTTTGACCCATCAAATTTCATGGTCGTGAGTTCAGTCATAAGTGTCCCTGCAAATGCCTTATCAACAAAACAAAACTTATCTTCCACTAGCTTAAGAAAATTTTTAGCATTCTGATTTTCAGTGCTAGGAAGAGTAGACTTAATATTGTTGGCAATTGTCATTCGCATAAAGTTCAAGTATAATCTATTAGACATCTTCCATGCCTTATGGTGTGCTTTTTTAGCCTCTGTACTAGTATCATTAATGTCAGCAGGCTTATCCTCTAATAGCGCTAAATCAAGATCCAAAATACCTAAATGGAAAGAGACTTGCTCGCTCTATTCAGAAAAATTCATACCAGTGAACAAGGTAACAGAAGAACCTTGAGAGTAAAGGTTAATAGCAACAAATATATAAACGCTCACTTATTAACAGATTCATACATAAAGCACATACAATAAATATATATTACAGGTTTCCTTTAAAAAAATCCAGCAATAAATATCATTACTATCATTAGAATGCTATTTAAACTTTATGAGAAAATTAAATAAACTTTACTAAATATATATAGCATCTTTAGATAACTATATATATATGACAATAGTATATCAATTTTCTCCTTTATATTTATTAGTTATAGAACATTGATTTACTTTTGGATAAATTTCTTAATTTCTATTAATCAATAAATTCTTTTTAATAGCATTTGATAAAATACATAAATGGTATGACTACACATTCAAATACGATCTTTTTGTATTTTATTTTGTCTGCAATCTTAATTAGGGTGGATAAAATACTAGTTTATATATTTTTTAAATTTTAGATCTAGTACGTCCATCAAATACTAATTTAACGGTGAAAATTTAATATACTATTACAATAAAAGAAAAATTCTAATTCTAACGTAATATGAGTTTTTCTTCAAAAAAAAAAACTTAATATGAGTTTAATTTAAATAGAACTATATGACAACTATAATTCTTATCCGGTTCACACCTCTTATAAAAGTATTATATTTAGTACCAATTCCCCTCGCTATTATAAATTATAAAGATATAATAGAATATAATTTTAAAAAGGTCGTAATGATGTTGCCGATTCTAGATCCCATTCATAATTTCCGTTTTTAATTGTTTAAACTAGTAGAACTCCACATGATAGGAATTTAGAGAAGTGATTGCACAGTTCGATATTTATAAACTTAAAAATTATTTCAACTGCTAATCTATAGCTCGTAAAAACCATTTTGACCAAAATTATCAAAGTTAATGAACCAGCTAATAACTTTTTTCTTTCTTTCTTTTGGAAACAACTGTTGTGTAATGAGAAAATATTACTATTCCAAGTCATCATAAGCTATTTAAAGGATCAATCAGCAGCATTCTTTACCATCAGCAGTTTCAGATTTTCATACTATTTGCTTACCATACTAAACGATTAAAACCATCAAACACAAATGAAACTCTCATCAATCCTTCCTCTCTTTCTCTTCTTTTCTATAACCAAAACATCCAATTTTCTCAGTAATTTGGGTAATGAAACCGACCAACTCGCTCTTTTAGAATTCAAAGCCCAAATATCCAGTGACCCTACTAGCATCTTGAGCTCCTGGAATAATTCTGCAGACTTCTGCAGATGGGAAGGTGTTACTTGTGGCAAGAAACATAAGAGAGTTACCTCTCTAGACCTTCAGGGGCTGAGCTTGATGGGGGCCTTATCTCCGCGTATAAGGAACCTCACCTTCTTAAGGTATCTGTACCTTGCAAACAACAAATTCCATGGAGAAATTTTTGAAGAAGTCGGTCATCTATTCCGATTGAGAAATCTCAACCTCTCATACAACAAGTTTGAAGGAGAAATTCCGCCCAACATCAGCTACTGCTCAAATCTCAGAATCTTGGATTTGAGCAGTAATAACTTAGCTGGAAAAATTCCTGCTCAGTTAGGTTCTTTTAAGAAGCTTGTGGGACTCGACGTTTTTCACAATAAACTGACAGGAGAGATCCCGTATTCCCTTGGAAACCTATCTTCTCTCCAAATATTATCTTTGGGAGATAATAATCTGCAGGGAAATATTCCAAATGATTTGGGAACACTTACAAGCTTAACTTATTTTGAAGTTTCGGTGAATAACTTGACAGGTACAATCGCTTCCACCCTTTACAACCTTTCATCTCTTGCTGTATTCAGTGTTGCAGCAAATAAATTTCAAGGGACTCTCCCACCAAACATAGGCCTTACTCTTCCTAAGCTTCAATTTTTTCTCATTGGTGCAAACCGAATCCGTGGAAATTTTCCAATTTCACTCCCTAATGCTTCTCAGCTTCAATTGGTGGACATGGGTACCAACAAACTAAGCGGCCAAGTTCCATATAATCTAGGACATTTAAAGAATCTCCAATTCCTGAGTGTGGAATATAATTTTATGGGCACTAACGGAAGCGAAGATCTAGATTTTATGAAATCTTTGTCTAACTGCAGCACTCTACTAACATTTTCAATTGCTTATAACAACTTAAGGGGGGTATTACCAAGCTCTATAGCCAATATGTCAAATCTTCGTCAACTATTTATGGGAGGTAATCAAATATATGGCAGAATTCCATCAGAGATTGGGAACCTTGTCAATTTGTATAGATTGGCAATGGAGGATAATAATTTGTCCGGTCCAATTCCTGATGCTTTTGGGAAGCTTGTTAATTTGCAATCAATTAATTTGCCCAGATGTAAGCTATCTGGAGAAATCCCACAATCCCTATGCAACATCACTGCGTTGACTGAACTGTATTTGTTTGCAAACAAATTGGAAGGAAACCTAACAAGTATTGATAACTGCAAGAATCTGCAGTTTCTGGATATTTCAGCAAATCATCTGATTGGCAGCATACCACAACAGATGATTGATCTCTTTCCATTTGTACTTCTTAATTTATCACAAAACGCATTGACAGGTCTCATTCCCATCGAAGTCGGTAGGCTGAAAAATCTCAGAGCTTTAGATTTGTCAAAAAACAATATGTCAGGGAAGATTCCTAACACCATAGGTCAATGTTTGGGACTAGAATACCTTGATATGGACGATAATATGCTTCACGGAAACATTCCTCCATCCCTTGCTACCTTGAAAGGTCTTCAGGTTTTAGACCTGTCAAGGAACAACTTATCAGGAAATATCCCGAAAGAGCTGCAGAAACTCACCTTCTTGCTGTATCTTCATCTCTCTTACAACAATCTTGAGGGTGAAGTACCAACAGAAGGAGTGTTCAGCAACGTAAGTGCATTTTCGGCTAATGGAAACAGTAAGCTTTGTGGTGGCATCCCAGAATTGCAGCTGCCAGCATGTACTGTCAAAGGAAATAAACAAAGAATGTCTACAAAAGCAATTATCCTCGCAGCAACCATCAGTCCAATAGTGATTTTCATTTTAGTAATACCCTTGTATGTTTCCTATTGGCGAAGGTCAAGAAAAAATCCATCTTCAAAACTTTTTGAAGATAACAAGCTTCCTCGAATTTCATACATGGAATTGTTGCAAGCAACCAATGATTTCTCTTCAGAAAATATCATCGGAGAAGGTAGTTTTGGCTCGGTATATAGAGGAAACCTTGGTCTTCAAGGAGAAAATCTAGTTGCTGTGAAAGTACTCAAACTTCAACAACATGGAGCTTCCAAGAGCTTTCTAGCTGAGTGCAAAGCATTACGCAATATTAGACATCGAAATCTGGTAAAGATCTTGACATACTGCTCCAGCATTGATTTTAAAGGCAATGACTTCAAAGCTCTGGTTTTTGAATTCATGGAAAATGGGAGTTTGGAGATGTGGTTGCACCCAAGAGATGACATTGGCAATAGCCAGCCAAGGAATTTAAGCCTTCAACAAAGGCTTCAGGTGGTGATCGATGTGTCATCTGCATTACATTATCTTCATGACAATTGTAAACCGCCAGTTCTTCACTGCGACTTAAAGCCAAGCAATATTCTTTTTGATGGAGATATGACTGCTCATGTTGGTGACTTTGGATTAGCAAGGCTCAAGTCAGAGTCAACCAATGATTTTTCTCAAAGTGAAACTAGCTCAATCGGGATAAAGGGAACGATCGGTTATATGCCTCCAGGTACAGTTTTATATGCTTCTCTTTATTAAATTCATGACCATGCTCTAGGTTGACATGTACTGTGTTTATGTTGCAGAGTATGGAACAAACAACAAAGCAACAAAATATGGAGATATATATAGTTTCGGCATAATTTTGTTGGAAATTTTCACAGGACGAAGGCCAACGGATCAAGTTTTTAAGAATGGTTTAAATCTCCATAGCTTTGTTAGATCTAATCTCACTGGAAAAGTCATGCAGGTTTTAGATCCTTTTCTTATTACTGAAAGTTTGGGACAAGATGGAGGAGAAGTTCATGATTGTATGGTATCAGTATTGGAAATTGGACTCTCATGCTCAGTAGAACTACCAGCAGATCGAATGCATATTGGGGATGTGAATAGAAAATTAAATGTTATCAAAGAGGTTTTCTTGAGTCCAAGGATCCACAGAGGCAAAACAACCCGAGCTTTCTAAAAGGTATGGGTTCTTTTTTATAGTTGAATATTAATTTTGTTTTAATTGAGGTGAAATATCATTTTTAACATTTTCTTTATTATTCTAACTTATGTTTGCCCATGGCACATGCGCATGTAATGCTTGTGCATTTAAATCGTCTGATAGCAATTACCATCAATTGGATAATACAAATGGGTAAATATCACATGTGTACATTTACCGAACTATCATTTTGGAGTAATTGAATCAACTCTTGATATTTCTTAATTTATATTGCATATTTCTCCTGAAACTGCAGAAAAAATTTCTCAATTAAACTAGAATAGCTATGAACATTTCAATTAACTAAATATGTACTTGATTATTTTTTCACATCTCAAAAGCTACTTTTAATTTGAATTGAATTGCAGAGACATGATTGTGCGATTCAAGCGTATATGACTAAATGTCAAGAGGAATTAATGTTCTACATTGACATCGATATTCTTTACAAATATTATTACTTAGCAAATAATGGTAAAGTTATTTTTGTATTTTCCTGTGTATTAAATTAGAAAAACTTAAAGTCAGAATTTGTAAGTTAATTTAAAATGTGTATCTGAAAAATCTTAAGACACATCAGAAATTCTCAACAGCTCTATCATTTCTTTTTGTAAGAATTTTTTGCATTTACTGATATTATATATCAACATGCATGGTCTATTATTGACACTAGACGTGGAGAAATACATTTGAACAAATTTTATGTTTTCTTAGTATTAGAAGTAATATGATTTGTCCAAAGTGATCGGAAATGATGAATGAAAAATGAAAATGAAAATAGGGAAGAAGAGAATATTCGGAAACAAAATAGAAAGAGCAATTCATGCCGATAATGCCCTTGGGATGGAAGCCCAAGGTTAAGCACAGTACTCTTCAAGTCCAAACTTATTCGGACCAGATCCAAACCCACGAAGCTTAAGCGGCCCAATTAAGTCCAAAAAGTTCGATCTAATGGAGATTGCAAATAAATAAATAAAGGCCTTTTTACAAAATTATACAAAAAAAATAAAAATAAAAATAACAAAAAAAATACCACTTTCCACGATATTTCAAATATACAACATTTTAAAATCTTAATTTCATTTATACAATTTTTTTTTACAAAAATACCACTTCTATAAAAAAATCAAACAAAAAAACCGTTTTAACATTTCTATTTCAATTTTCTCACTTTCCTATTTCTCTCTTTCTCATTTTCCTAATTCATGTCCTCCTCTCATTACTCTCTCACTGTGTACTCTCACATTCTTACCGATTTTCAGATCACCGAGCAACTCTCCCTCACTTTCGATTTCGAGACCACCGGCACTCTTCTTCTCTATCGATTTTGAGACCACTGACTATTTTTATTCTCTCCAAATCTGCTCCAGTTGTTTTCTCTTTAATCTTTGTACTAAAATCTTTGAAAATTTTGGTTGAGATTATTCTATTGCATATTTTAACATGTTTTTCATCACTTTCATGCATTTAATTTTAGCTTAAATTAGTACTTTTTACTTGTTTTATGATTTTGGTTTTTTTAGGGTCAAAATGGTAAAAAGGAAATAAATTAAAGCTAAAGGGAGTGAATTTGGAACAGCCATGAAAGTGCGAAGAATTCTGAAGTGAAAAACTGATCTTGGGCTTAACCTTGCCCAATGCTAAGGGGCAAGGGCAAGGAGCTGCCTTGCCCAAGGCTAAGGGGCCAGATGCGACAGCAGATGCAAATTTAGGGAAGTTGACCTAGCCGCCAGCTGGTCTTCATCAGATATTTAGGGATAATTAAGCTGTAATTAAGGGGATAATAGGCAGTATTTTTAGGAAGATTAAACTGCTTTTAATATTTTTATTTTATTTTCTAAGTTTGAATAGGAATAAACTACTTACCTAAATTTTCTAGGGTTTTCTTTTAAGAGAGATGTAGAGAAACGTGAAGAGAAACTTTGGCAGCCGCCGCAGCCTCTGTTCTTCCATTTTCTGTGTTAGGAATTTGTTTAGTTTTATTTTGTTTTTATTCTTGGCCATGATTGGCTAAATTTTCTTCTAGTTAAAGGTTTAATTCAAAGCCAGGATTCTTCATTACTGTGAGATTGTTCTTGCTTAATTTTCTCTTTAATTCATATGATGTTCATGTTATTTACTGTGGCTTAGAGAAACTATATCTCGATTGTTATTTATTATTTGCACAATAAGGGCCTGTTGTTCATTTAATTAAATAGCATATAGCTAATTGAAATTGTTAAATCCGTAATTGTTTGATAAAATCAATAACAAGTCGTAATCAGTGTAGCTTCCTCACAAGGGCTGTTACATTGAGTAAGTGCATGATTTGGTCTAAATCGGTCTCGCGTGAGGTCGGTTGGCTTAGGTCGGGTCTTTCTATTTCTTAATGCTATCAATAAATTAAATTCTTGCGCGTGTTAAGGGTTGTTTATTGGTTAGGAATTAATTACAGTCTTACTTGATTGATTCATTAATACGGAAAGATTAGGTCGGGAGCGCGAAGCCGACGGCTATAACTGATCCATTGCATGATTTTAGAGTATCTTTTCGTCCATGATCAGTAAATTGAATCTTGTGCTGCGAATACCTTTAACTGGAGTTTTTCATCCTTTATTTTATTTTTATTTATTTTTCTGTATTTTATTTGTTATTATTTTAATTCTGTGTTTTTATTCTTAATTTACAAAACCCCCCTTTTTATTTTTATTGTTTGTTTTTGGTTAATTAAAAGAATTAAAACTCAACCAATCCCTGTGGATTCGACCCTGCTCATCGCTATTTACAAGTTAAATTCAGTTAAGAGTAGGTATTTTATTTTTGTTGGTTTCGACACCCACCAAATTTTGGCGCCGTTGCCGGGGATTGGTGTCTGTTAGTTTTAATTTTTTTTATATAACTGAATAAATGTATTCTCTTGATTTTATTATTCAGACTTTGGCTGCAAGAATTAAGCAACGGGATGAAGCTTATTACCATGAGGATTATTACGAACCTGAAGGATTTCCAGGTCCACCACAATGGAATTATGATCCATATGCGCAAACTGAAAATTCATGGTGGACGGGCCAATCAGACTTCAGTTATGGAGCAAGGCATCAATATTCACCACAGCCCTCTCAACCGGATCCTAAACAAGGTAGGAGTCTTGAAGATATTGTTCATTCTTTAAACTCTAATATGCAGGATCTTCAGCAGCTTGCAAAAGAAACAGATTTAAGATTTCAGAATTTGGAGACACAAATGAGCCAAATAGCACAGTCTTTAAATAGAATAGAGTCCCAAGGACGTTTGCCCTCACAAACTATAGAGAATTTGATGCAAAATGATATGAGTGCAATCACCTTGAGAAGTGAAAACGAGCTGGAACAGCCCCTGCCAAATGAAAGTGGCCAGAATAATGAGGAAGAAACTGAAAAAGAGATGACAATTGTGAAAGATGAACAACCCAAGGAGGATATTTCAGAACAGCTCCCCAATTTTATCATTCAACCTCTTTTTCCAGAAAGACTCGTAAAATCTAAGAAGAAAAAGGAAGAGAATGATATTTTTGAGATTTTTCGTAAAATTGAGGTAAATATTCCTTTACTTAATGCAATTAATCAAATGCCTCAATATGCTAAATTTCTTAAGAATTTGTGTGCTAATATGAAAAAGTTAGTTGGCAATGAAAGGGTGAGTATGGGAGAAAATGTCTCTGCGATAATTCAAAGAAAACTACCTCCAAAAGGTAAAGACCAAGGTATGTTTGCTATCCCCTGTAGTATAGGCAATGTTATGATAAAAAGAGTTGTGTGTGATTCAAAAGTTTCAATAAATATTATGCCATTGTCTATTTATTCTTCTTTGCATGTTGGTCCATTAAAAGAGACAAATGTAGTACTTCAACTTGCTGATAAGTCTTTTGTTTATCCTGAAGGAGTACTAGAGAATATTTTGGTAAACATTGATGGATTAGTTTTTACTGCTGATTTTTATGTGCTTGACATGGAGGATGATAAATGCTCAACTTTTTTGAATATCTTGTTAGGAAGACCATTTCTAAGTACAGCCAAAGCAAAAATTGATGTATATGAGGATACATTTAGTATGGAGTTTGATGGAGATGTTAAGTGTTTTATGTTACATACTTTAGCATATTTTTCATCACTTTATTGCACTTTATTTTGACTTAAATTAGTACTTTTCACTTGTTTTTGTGATTTTTGTCATTGTAGGATCAAAGTGATGAAAAGGAAGCAATTGAAGCCAAATAGAGTGAATATGGAACAGCCAAGGAAAATTAAGGAATTTAGGAGCAGAAAGTTGATTTTGAGTTTAACCTTGCCCAAGGCTAAGAGGCAAGGGTAAGGAGTTGCCTTGCCCAAGGCTAACAGCCAAAACGCGTCATCAGAGTGCAGATTTCATATTTTTAATCCGAAGTTGACCTAGCCGCCAGTTTCTTACAATGGAATTTGATGGTGAAATAGTACAATTCAACATGTATGATGCTATGAAATATCCAAATGAAATAACTTCTGTATGTGGAATTGATGTTATTGAACCATTGACCCAAAAAGTGTTTGAAATGAGTGGGACTGACAAGTTACAGGTTGCTTTGAATGAAAATGTTTATAGGGACAGATTTGATGCAGGGGAAGAAGAACTGAGTATTGAAGATGAGCTGCAGGAAGTGGTGATGGAGCTGGAAGCTTTGAACCCGATGGTAAGAGCATCTAATCCCTTGAAATTAATCAATCCTAATAAACTGCTTTTACCCTCTGTGTTGCAGGCACCGGGATTGGAACTTAAAGTATTGCCCGATCATTTGAAGTACGTCTATTTGGGTGAAGAGAAAACACTACCAGTAATAATTTCCAACAAGTTACAGCCTAGAGAAGAGGAGTTACTGATCAAAGCTTTAAGAGAGCATAAAGAGGCAATTGGATGGACCATTGCCGATATCAAAGGCACAAGTCCCTCTACTTGTATGCATAGGATCCATTTGGAAGAAGATGTTAAGCCCAGCAGGCAAGCACAAAGAAGGTTGAACCCACCAATGATGGAAGTTGTGAAAAAGGAAATACAAAAAATGCTGGATGCAGGAGTGATCTACCCAATTTCAGACAGTAATTGGGTGAGTCCAGTCCAAGTTGTGCCCAAAAAGACAGGAATTACGGTTGTGGAGAATGAAAATGGAGAGATGGTGCCCACCCGTGTCCAAAATGGGTGGAGGGTTTGTATAGATTACCGAAAATTAAATGCCTCTACCAGAAAAGATCATTTTCCACTTCCCTTTATTGATCAAATGCTAGAAAGACTTGCTGGAAAATCTTTTTACTGTTGTCTTGATGGTTATACAGGTTTTTATCAAATACCGGTGGCACCCGAAGACCAGGAAAAAACCACCTTCACCTGCCCCTTTGGCACGTTTGCCTACCGTAGGATGCCATTTGGACTTTGCAATGCTCCAGCGACTTTCCAACGATGTATGGTAAGCATTTTTTCAGATTATGTTGAGAAAATAATAGAAGTATTTATGGATGATTTTACGGTTTATGGAAATTCATTTCATGAATGTCTATCTAATTTAATCAAAATTTTAAAAAGATGTTTAGAGTCCAATTTGGTCCTTAATTATGAGAAATGCCATTTTATGGTAGATCAGGGGTTGATTTTGGGTCATATTGTATCTTCAAAAGGTATAGAGGTAGACAAGGCTAAAATTGATGTTATACAATCTCTTCCTTACCCTGCAAGTGTGCGGGAGGTTCGTTCTTTTCTTGGACATGCAGGTTTTTACAGACGTTTCATCAAAGATTTCTCCAAAATCACCCAACCGCTGTGTAAATTGTTGCAAAAAGATGTAACTTTTGAGTTTGATCAAGCCTGCAAGGATGCCTTTGATGCACTCAAAGAGAGACTGATCTCTGCGCCAATTATCCAGCCCCCCAACTGGGATTTTCCCTTTGAAATAATGTGCGATGCCAGTAATCATGCAGTAGGAGCTGTTCTTGGCCAAAGAAATGAAAAAAATCCCCATGTGATTTATTATGCATCAAGAACATTGGATGGTGCCCAAAGCAATTACTCAACAACAGAGAAAGAACTTTTAGCTATTGTTTTTGCTTTAGAAAAATTTCGACAATATTTGTTGGGTACTAAAGTAATTGTTTTCTCTGATCATGCAGCTTTAAGATATTTGCTGAAGAAGAAGGAAGCTAAGCCCCGTCTAATCCGGTGGATTCTTTTACTACAGGAATTTAATCTTGCAATTAGAGACAAAAAGGGGTCTGAAAATTTGGTGGCTGATCATCTCAGCAGATTGTTGTTAAATGAGAATGCATTGCCTATAAATGATGATTTTCCAGATGAACATTTATTTGCTATAGTAACTAACAGCCCCTGGTATGCTGACATTGTGAATTTCTTGGTTACAGGTGTTGTCCCTGAAAATTTTTCCAGATTTGAGAAGGACAAATTGAAGAGAGATGCCAGATATTATGCTTGGGATGAACCTTACTTGTGGAAATATTGTTCCGATCAAATTATTCGACGATGTGTCCCTGATAGTGAAGTGCAGTCCATCTTGCAATTCTGTCACTCTGAGGCATGTGGAGGACATTTTGGTCCCAAAAGGACAGCCAGGAAGGTGTTAGAATGTGGTTTATTTTGGCCCCGATTATTTAAAGATGCATATTTATACTGTAAGTTTTGTGACAAATGCCAGCGAACAGGTAATCTTGGCCAACGAGATCAAATGCCACTCACACCTATATTAGTATGTGAAATATTTGATGTATGGGGTATTGATTTCATGGGGCCTTTTCCATCTTCTTATGGAAATACTTATATTTTACTTGCAGTAGATTATGTTTCTAAATGGGTTGAGGCTAAGGCCACAAGAACTGATGATGCCAAAACTGTGGTAAATTTTGTCAAAACTCATGTATTTTGTAGGTTTGGGACCCCAAGAGTGCTCATAAGTGACAGAGGGACACATTTTTGTAATAAAATTATGGATGCATTGTTGAAGAAGTATGGAGTTACACATCGCTTATCAACTGCCTACCACCCCCAGACCAGTGGACAAGCTGAAATTTCCAACAGAGAAGTCAAATCTATACTGGAGAAAACAGTAAATCCAAATAGAAAGGACTGGAGTCTGAGGCTAGAAGATGCTCTTTGGGCTTATAGAACTGCGTACAAGACGCCAATAGGAATGTCCCCATATCGACTTGTGTATGGCAAACAATGTCACTTACCTGTAGAGCTGGAACACAGAGCATATTGGGCTATAAAGCGATGCAACATGGAGCTAAAAGTAGCAGGAGAGAACCGTAAATTAGAGCTCCAGGAACTTGAAGAATTAAGGAATGAAGCTTATGAAAGTTCAAAAATTTACAAAGAGAAAACAAAAAGGTTCCATGACAAGATGATCTCTAGGAAAGAATTTCAAATAGGACATAAAGTTTTATTATTTCATTCGCGTTTGAAATTATTTCCAGGAAAATTAAGGTCCAGATGGATAGGACCTTTTGTTGTTACTAACGTTTTTGCTCATGGTGCAGTTGAAATACAGAGCATGAAAGAATGGGAAAATTTTTAAAGTTAATGGTCATCGCCTCAAGCCTTTCTATGAAGGGTTTATAGCAGAAGGACATGAGGAGACACAGCTAGTTTTGCCTGTGACAGAGAATTAAAACCGGAACGTCTAGTCAAAGACGTTAAATAAAGGTGCTTCTAGGAGGCAACCCATTACTTAGTCTTGTTCAAGGCTAAACAAATACTATTTAGATTTTGATTGCAATTTGTTTCGTTTTAGTTTACTGTCTTCTTCTTCTCCCTGATTGCATTCTCATGGTTAACTTCACTCATTTTTCTTCACGGGTACGTTGGTAACCAATGGGCAATTCAGAATGATAGCGTTGGATATTTATTTTGGGCACATAAGATTTATTAGTTCAAACAAACTAATGCCATGTTCTTGGGGAATAAGTAGTTAAGGGTGGTTTTAATGGAGTTTTTGTTGGGTCTTGATTTAATATTTTGAAATGCAGGCTATCTTCACTTTGTTCTGGGTTTATTATGTTTGGGTTGCTGAGTTTTCATTCTTGGACTTTTATCCTTCAATAGATTTTAATTTTAAATTTTAATTCAATTGGGTTAATTTATTTTTTTTTCACTTAATTGTTATTATTCGGAGGTCTGTGTTATTTTTACATAAATTTTAATTGTACTTTGTTTAATTTCCTTCAATTGAGTTATTTTTTTAACCCATTTGATATTTCTTTTTCTTTTAACCTCAATTTTTACTCCTTTTACTTTTCCAGCCACAGATCACCACCGCCCACCACCGTTTGCCACCGATCAGCGCCGATCCACCGACCCAAGAGCCACCGTCCACCGGCCCAACCTCCGAAGCCGCCGATCTACCCACACCGACCACCACCGCACATCAGCCACTACCCCAATCCACGAAATCGCGCTCCCCTCACCGCGCGATTCCACCAGCCCGACGCATCACCAACTCCAGCCACCCCGATACACCGGCCAATCGCGCGTCAGAACCACCGCCACTCATCTCCAACCGCAACTCCGATCTCCTCACCGGAAGCCACCATCGCGCCTCCAGATCGCGCACCGCGATCTCCTCCTCACCAGCGCGCACAGCTCACCGTTGCAATCCCCTCCCCGATCTCCACCACATCCACCAACGCGAGCAGCCCCAACGCCGATCTCCTCCCCAGCCCGACGCTCTCTCACCGAGCGCATCAGACCTCCGCCAACTGCGATGCTTCATCACCACCACGCGCAGATATCCAGATTCCTTCATGCAAGTTGCTCCTTCAGCAAACGAGTCCAATAGCAGCAAAACCAAACACAGAACCTACTCCAGCAAAAACAGGGCAGTTTCTTAACTCCCTCTTTTCTTTTATTGATTTATTTCTTTTTGTGCTACTCTTCGCCCCACGTTGTTGTGTCATTCCGCATTGGGGACAATGCGAGGAGAAAGTGTGGGGGAGGAGTTTGATTTAGAAGTGTCAATTTTGTGACTTTGCTTTTGAAATTGTGATAAAATTGCTGGTTTTGCTTGGTGCTGATTTTGACGGTGATTTGAAGTTGATTTTACTGTTCGATTTTTGCATCTAATTGGTTAGATATGTGCATATTTTAGTCGATGCTGAAAAATAATTGTTTTGGAAAAAAATGTGCATATATAAGTTGATTTGCCATTTTGATGGCAATCGGCTGCTGATTGTTGTAAAAATCTTGAGTTGTCGTGCTATTTTAATGCTTAATTATCAACTTCTTATGCTTCAATTTTGTCTCTTAGGCTAATTTTGTGCAAAACTTTCTGATACATATACTTATGGAGTATTTTTGGATAGCTATTTTGAGCAAATTTGAACACAAGTTTAGGTTGCCATTTGACCTTTGCTAGTTCGATGTTTTGGCTGTGAATTCTATGAAAATGTGTGCACATATAGGTTGATTTGCCATTTTGGTAGTAGTTGGTTGTTAATTATTGTGCAAATCTTGAGTGGTCGTGCCATTTTTAGTGCTTAATTGTATATGCTTGTGTTGTGATTCTGTTAATTTAGTTGATTTTATGCAAATTTTTGATATATCTACTACTATAAAGTATTTCTGGTAACCATTTGTGGCAGAATTGTGCATAAGTTTTGGGTTAGAGTTTAATTTAGAATTCACCTGGAAATGGCTTAAATTGATGCATTGGGCATGATTTTTGTGCATAAATATTGTTATATTCATCGGAATTTTAGCGCTTGCCCCCTTATTTAATGTTGTATCCATCTTGTTCTTAAATATTTGTTAAGTTTCATTCACAATTCTAGGGAAAAGTGTTCGCCTAAATCAGTTCCAAAATCATCTAGTTTTTTATGAATAAATTTGTTAGGAAAAGTTTGAGTAGTATTCATAATTGTTTACTCATTTTCATGCAATTTATGGTGGTCTTAATTACCTTTTGAATGGAAAATGTCAAGGTTTAATTTTTAAGGTGGAATATAATTTTTGCATGACCTATAAATTGATTCTTTGCATTTAAGAAACTTGTTAAAACCTTGTTGGACACTTGTTTGATATTGCAATTATTTTAGATTGATGGAACAGGTTATCAGGAATATATATATATATATATATAAAAAAAAAAAAAGGGAAAAGTGAAATTGTAATAATTTTTACTTCGCTGTCCGCTTAAAAGGTGGTTATGAGTAGAGCTGGTAGCCGCTTTGAATTGTGTGATCTGAGTAACCGGGTGTATGCGGGTCAGAACCGGGTACCCTCGCGTTAAAAGGATCTCTACATTCATTGTAAGCAGTTTTATCTTTCTTAGGCTGGAAAAACCGGGTGTATGCGGGTCAGAACCGGGTGCCCTCGCGTCTATTACAGTCTAAGTTAAGAAAACATATAAATAATTATATGCAATAAATTTCTTGATTTCTCTTGTTCCTTCATCTAATACAAATGTGAAGTTTAGTGTCTAATTTGGTTTGATGGATTTTCTTTTATGCATTGATTTAATCTTGAATTGGGATATAAATTTGTGTGTGCTTAATACTTATAAACCTTGCTGTTTTTATTTTGAAAAGGAAGTTGAGAAATCCATGTTTTGATATGACCTTGTGGTAAACTATTTTGGACTTCTATTTCTAACTTGCCTTGCATTTTGATTTATTTGGAACTTACTGGTTTGGAATTTGATTTTTGGATGAATGAATTTTTGAAAGGATTGTGCTTGAAATTTAATTTATGCTTGAGGACAAGCATGGGATAAGTGTGGGGGAATTTGTTAAGTGTTTAATGTTACATACTTTAACATATTTTTCATCACTTTATTGCACTTTATTTTGACTTAAATTAGTACTTTTCACTTGTTTTTGTGATTTTTGTCATTGTAGGATCAAAGTGATGAAAAGGAAGCAATTGAAGCCAAATAGAGTGAATATGGAACAGCCAAGGAAAATCAAGGAATTTAGGAGCAGAAAGCTGATTTTGAGTTTAACCTTGCCCAAGGCTAAGAGGCAAGGGTAAGGAGTTGCCTTGCCCAAGGCTAACAGCCAAAACGCGTCATCAGAGTGCAGATTTCATATTTTTAATCCGAAGTTGACCTAGCCGCCAGTTGGATTTCACCAGATTTTTAGGGATGATTGAGCTGTAATTCAAGGGATATTAGGCAGCCTTTCTAGAAGAATAATATTTTATCAATATTTGTAATTTATTTTCAATGTTTGGTGAGTTATTTTCAAGGTTTGGTGGGAATTTGATGACTTTTCTATTCCACCAAGTTTGAATTCCTCTATATCTAGGGAAAAACGTGAAGAAGGACAGAGCTTCTTCTTCTTCTTCATCTGGGTTTTCTCAAGGCTGTAACAGGGAGTTCATTTTCTGTTTTTAATTTTATTTTGATTGTTATTTCAATTATGTGTGGCTAAAACTCCAATTTCAGTTAAAGATCACTTCAAGGCCAGGTTTTCATTCTCTGTGAGATTGTTATTCTTATTTATTGTTCTTAATTTCATATGATGTTCATGTTATTTACAGAAATTTAGAGAAACTATATCTCAATTATTATTTATTTTATGTTCAATGAGGCGCCATTGTTCATCTTAATAGATAATATATTGCTAGATTAATTTTGCTGAATCCGTAATTGTTTGGTGAAGTTAACAACAAGTGGCAATCAGCATAGCTTCCTCACAAGGGATGTTATGTTGAGTAGATGCATGATTGTGTCTAAATTGATCTCGCGTGAGGTTGGTTGGCTTAGGTTAGGTCTTTCTATTTCATTAATGCTGTCAATAAATTAAATCCTTGCGCGTGTTTTGGGTTATTTATTGATTAGAAATTAATTATAGTCTTACTTGATTAATTCAATAATACGGAGAGATGAGGTCGGGAGCGCGAAGCCGACAGTTATAACTGGCCCATTATATGATTTTTAGAGTTATTCTTTCGTCAATGATCAGTTGAGTTAAACCTGTGCTGCGAATATTTTTAACTGGAATTTATCACATATTGAATTTCTTTTAATTAATTTTCTGTTTATTTTATTTGTTTTTTTGAATTCAACAATTGTTAGCTTTTGATTTATGAAAATCCCCCCTTTTTATATTTTTATTGTTAAAAATCTGGTTATTTAGAATTATTTCAGTGATAGTCTCTGTGGATTCGACCCTTTCTTACCCTATTTGCAATTTATTTAGTAGGATAATTGAGGTATTTATTTTTGGTGGCTTCGACACCCATCAGGAGAAATTGTTAAATTTTATGTTCATGATACTAAGAAAAACTCTACTGATGTGTCTAATGTTTTTAAAGTGGATGCTGTTGAACCTTCAGTTAATGAATATTTTGAATTGGATGATAATTTTAATAGTTTGAATTCTTCATTTTATATGGATACCATGTTCAAAAATTCTAACAAATTTGAGAAAAATTTGGTAATTGATATCAACTTGCAGGAAGTGATAAATGGAAGAACACTAAAATGGGATTTGAAACCGGATTGAGAGCCCTCAAGTCTGAAAACGTCTAGCCAAAGACGTTAAACAAAGGCGCTTCTGGGAGGCAACCCATTTCTTAGCCTTGTATAAGGCTAAACAGATACTATTTACATTTAATTGCAATTTGTTTCATTTTATTTTAGTTTACTGCTTTCTTCTCCTTGATTACATTCTCAAGATTAACTTCAGTTATTTTTCTTCACAGGTATGTTGGTAACCAATTGGCAATTCGGAATTGTAGCATTGGGCAATTGTTTTGGGCATATAGAACTTAATAGTTAAAATAATTTAAATAAATTATTAATGGTGGTTTTAATGGAATTTTCGATGGGTCTTGATTTAATATTTTGAGTTGCAGGCTATCTTTACTGTGTTCTGGGTTTATTATATTTGTTGGGTTGCTGAGTTTTTATTCTTGGGCTTCTAATCTTTCAAAGGGTTTTAATTTTAATTTTTAATTCAATTGTGTTAATTTACTTTTTTTTTTCTTCGCCCATTTGCTGTTATGCGGTGGTCTGTGTAATTTTCACATGAGTTTTAATCATATCTTTTAATTAAGTTATGCTAAATCATTTCAATTGAGTTATTTCCTTTTCACCCAATTACCATTTTCCTATTTCACCTCAAGGATTAACTAATTCATTTTTAATTTTTACTACACAGACCCTTCAACAGCCACCGACGACCACCATCAACCGCCGCCTTCCAGCCGCCGTTGGTCGTCGCCCAAGCTCCGCCGCCAACTCTCCCAGCCACCGTCGCGGCGATCTCCCCCATAACCTCACCACCCGATCTCAACCGGCCCTCGACCACCGTAAGCCCGATCACCACCCAGCTCACAAACGCAGACCCACCCACCACCCCGATCCATAAAATCGCGCACCCATAGCCTCACCGGAAGCCACCATCGCAACCCACACCCGCGATCTCCACCATCGCACGACCAGCAGCCTCCACCAGCAGTATCGCTCCATCGCCTCTCAACGACGACCACCACCGCAAGCCACCATCGCGACAATCTCCTCCTCCCCAGCTCACCGCCCAGACAAGACTCCGATCTCCCCCATCCACCATCGTGCGATCAACAGCAGCCACCGCGCGCATCACCAACCAGTAGATCGGACGTCGCGAGTCGCCGCCGCCCCGCTCCTCCAACAGATTTTCGCCCAACAGCCACCAACGCAGATCCAGGTCCCTACACGCATGCTCCTTCAGCCAACGAGTCCCAGTAGCTGCGAACCAGCAAAGCAGAGTACCTCTGCTAAGAACAGGGCAGTTTTCTCCATTTACATTTTATTTTTTATTTTTATTTTATTTGGTTGTGTTACTCTTCGCCCCACGTTGTTGTGTCATCCCGCATTGGGGACAATGCGAGGAGAAAGTGTGGGGGAGGAGTTTGATTTAGAAGTGCTTATTTTGTGACTTTGCGTCGAAATTGTGATTAAAATTGCTGATTTTGCTTGCTGCTGATTTTGACAGTGATTTGAAGTTGATTTTATTGCTGGATTTTGCATCTAATTGGTTAGATATGTGCATATTTTAGTCGATACTGAAAAATAATTGTTTTGGAAAAAAATGTGCACATATAAGTTGATTTGCCATTTTAATGGTAATCGGCTGCTGATTATTGTAAAAATCTTGAGTTGTCCTGCTATTTTAATGCTTAATTATCAACTTCTTATGCTTCAATTTTGTCTCGAAGGCTAATTTTGTGCAAAAATTTCTGATACATATACTTATGGAGTATTTTTGGGTAGCCATTTTGAGCAAATTTGCACACAAGTTTAGGTTGCCGTTTGACCTTAGCTAGTTCGATGTTTTGGCTGTGAATTCTATGAAAATGTGTGCACATATAGGTTGATTTGCCATTTTGCTAGTAGTTGGTTGTTAATTATTGTCCAAATCTTGAGTGGTTGTGCCATTTTTAGTGCTTAATTGTTAATGCTTGTGTTGTGATTCTGTTAATTTGGTTGATTCTATGCAAATTTTTGATATATCTACTTCTATAAAGTATTTTTGGTAACCATATTGAGCAGAATTATGCATAAATTTTGGTTAGTTTGATTTTAGCCGGAAATGTTTTGCTAAATTGATGTACTGGGCATGATTTCTGTGCAAAAATGCTATCATTCTTAGCAAACTTTTCTAACTTATTCCCCTTGTTTGATGTTGCATCCATCTTGTTCTTAAATATTTGTTAAGTTTCATTCACAATTCTAGAGAAAAGTGTTTGTCTAAATCAGTTCCAATATCATTTAGTTTTTGATGCATCAATTTGTTGGGCAAAGTTTGAGTAGTATTCATGATTATTTATCCATTTTCATACAAATTATGGTGATCTTAATTATTTTTTGAGTTAGAAATATCAAGGTTCAATTTTTAAGGTGAAACATAAACTTTTGCATGTGTTTAAATTGGACTCTTTGTATTTTAGAAACTTGTTAAAACTATTTTGGACACTTAGTTGGTATGTGTGTTTATGGATTGAGGAATTTGATTACCAGGAAAAGAAAAAAAATATATAAAATAAAATAAATTTTACTTTGCTGTCCGCTAAAAAAAAAAAAAAAAAAAGCGGTTAAGAGTAGAGCTAGTAGCCGCTTGAAACTGTGTGATCTGAGTAACCGGGTGTATGCGGGTCAGAACCGGGTACCCTCGCGTAAAAAGGATCTCTACATTTCTTGTAAGCATTTTAATCTTTTCTTTGACTGGAAAGACCGGGTGTATGCGGGTCAGAACCGGGTGCCCTCGTGTCCACTACAGTCTAAGAAAAAGAAAATGAAAAAAAAAAAGAGAAAGAAAGAGATTGAAATGAATTTCCTGGTTTTCCTTGTTCCCTTTTCTATTGATAATTGTGAAAAAAGCTGAAGTGTCTAATTTGGTTTGACAAGTTTTCTTTTATACATTGATTTAATCTTAAATTGGGATATAAATTTATGTGTGTTTAATGATTATGAACCTTGTTGTATCTAATTTGAAAAGGTAGTTGAGATACCCATGTCTTGATATGATTTTGTGGTAAATTATTTTTGGATTTCTATCTCTATCTTGCCTTGTATTTTGATTTATTGGGAACTTATGGGATTGGAATTTGATATTTGGGTGAATGAACTTTTGAAAGGATTGTGCTTGAGATTTAATTTATGCTTGAGGACAAGCATGGGATAAGTGTGGGGGAATTTGTTAAGTGCCTAATATTGCATATTTTAACATGTTTTTCATCACTTTCATGCATTTAATTTTAGCTTAAATTAGTACTTTTTACTTGTTTTATGATTTTGGTTTTTGTAGGGTCAAAATGGTAAAAAGGAAATAAATTAAAGCTAAAGGGAGTGAATTTGGAACAGCCATGAAAGTGCGAAGAATTCTGAAGTGAAAAACTGATCTTGGGCTTAACCTTGCCCAATGTTAAGGGGCAAGGGCAAGGAGCTGCCTTGCCCAAGGCTAAGGGGCCAGACGCGACAGCAGATGCAAATTTAGGGAAGTTGACCTAGCCGCCAGCTGGTCTTTATCAGATATTTAGGGATAATTAAGCTGTAATTAAGGGGATAATAGGCAGTATTTTTAGGAAGATTAAACTGCTTTTAATATTTTTATTTTATTTTCTAAGTTTGAATAGGAATAAACTACTTACCTAAATTTTCTAGGGTTTTCTTTTAAGAGAGATGTAGAGAAACGTGAAGAGAAACTTTGGCAGCCGCCGCAGCCTCTGTTCTTCCATTTTCTGTGTTAGGAATTTGTTTAGTTTTATTTTGTTTTTATTCTTGGCCATGATTGGCTAAATTTTCTTCTAGTTAAAGGTTTAATTCAAAGCCAGGATTCTTCATTACTGTGAGATTGTTCTTGCTTAATTTTCTCTTTAATTCATATGATGTCCATGTTATTTACTGTGGCTTAGAGAAACTATATCTCGATTGTTATTTATTATTTGCACAATAAGGGCCCGTTGTTCATTTAATTAAATAGCATATAGCTAATTGAAATTGTCAAATCCGTAATTGTTTGATAAAATCAATAACAAGTCGTAATCAGTGTAGCTTCCTCACAAGGGCTGTTACATTGAGTAAGTGCATGATTTGGTCTAAATCGGTCTCGCGTGAGGTCGGTTGGCTTAGGTCGGGTCTTTCTATTTCTTAATGCTATCAATAAATTAAATTCTTGCGCGTGTTAAGGGTTGTTTATTGGTTAGGAATTAATTACAGTCTTACTTGATTGATTCATTAATACGGAAAGATTAGGTCGGGAGCGCGAAGCCGACGGCTATAACTGATCCATTGCATGATTTTAGAGTATCTTTTCGTCCATGATCAGTAAATTGAATCTTGTGCTGCGAATACCTTTAACTGGAGTTTTTCATCCTTTATTTTATTTTTCTTTATTTTTCTGTATTTTATTTGTTATTATTTTAATTCTGTGTTTTTATTCTTAATTTACAAAACCCCCCTTTTTATTTTTATTGTTTGTTTTTGGTTAATTAAAAGAATTAAAACTCAACCAATCCCTGTGGATTCGACCCTGCTCATCGCTATTTACAAGTTAAATTCAGTTAAGAGTAGGTATTTTATTTTTGTTGGTTTCGACACCCACCACTGCTAATGTTAAAAGAACGTTTAATTTTTAAATGATACTTCTCAATATAGGTCGAGAAAATTTAAAAGGAATTGGAAGCCCAAAAAACGGAGAAGGAGACCCAATAAGGACGAGCTACTATAGCTGAAAAGATAATTAGTGAATCGAATTTGAAATTGGAGAGTGTAAGTTATTTGTTTGTTAGGATTTTAGCAATTTCTTAATTTTGCTATTGTCACTTCCAGTTGGATAATTTCCTCTCTGTATAGCGATTCTTGACATTAGATCACGGCATCAATTAATTTATTGTCGTTCTTTTTAGAATGAATAAATTGTTGTGGCACTTTTTCTTTCCTATTGAATTTTTAGGAGTTGTGTTATAATTTTTTATGCCATTTCTTTCATGTTGAATTAGGTAAAACTTTTCTCGAATTGCTAAATTTGTACTGTAATATTAATTTGATTTTGGGGCGGGATCAGTGAAGGTTAGGAAAAATTATTTCTCATGAGGTTTATGAGAGAGGATAAATGTAGTGAATTTAAATGCATGCACCTCTTGTAGTTTATACTAGATGCAAGCTCAATTCCTAATCTCATATAGTTGGAGTTTGGCATATGGACTCTTTTAATCAAATGTCGCTGCTTTATCATGGTTGCTTATTGATTTCCTTTTCATATAAACAATTTTGTTTCTTTTTCTTTTTGTTGTTTAGAAAAATATTAGCTTTGTCTAGGATGTTAGAGGATTTTGCTCATTAAAGGCTTCAAAGAATGTTAGTTATATTAAAATAAATAAAATTATTGTTATTCTTTGCATGTGTGTCTCTGCACGTGCCTGCATGTCCTTGTATCTTTCTGCTATTAAATTTGATTATGTGGTACGTCTTCATATTTTATTTGTTTATTTTTTTTTGTAATCTTATTTTGATGCAAATTATTTTTCTTTTTAATTTTTGAGTGGCTTTATAGTTTGTATAGTGGGTAATATTGAATGATATAAGATCATTTTATTTTATAGCTTCAAAAGATTAATGATCAACAGAAGCCCAAACTCCGTAAGACAGAGCGAGCTCTTAAAGTTGCCAAGGTATAATGTTACTTGTTAATTTCGTTGTATTTTTGGTTCTGAATGATGGTTCTCATATGCAATTTATTTTCAATTATATCCTAGGAAGAACTGATGAAGGCAAAGTCTAAAGCAACTTCGAAGACTAAAGAGTTAATAGAGGTAATAGGTTAATGTTCTTTTGTTCCTTATGCTCTTTATTGTTTCTATGCTTGAGGTAATAGGTTATATTTCTTTTTATTGATTGTTTCGAAGAGGATGGGAAAATGTTGTGTATACATTGGTTTATGAATGGAGTTAGGATATGTGATTGATTTTATAAAAGTGAATTTTTGATTGTTTAACAAGGGAATAGAGACCCGTATAGAGAAAATTATGTCCGTTTTTCTGTAGAAATATAAAAATTATAAAATAAAAAAAGTTTAAAAGTAAAATAGTAAAATTTGATTTCAGTTTACAAATTTAAGAAAAGAAACAAGTTAAGTAACATTCGGTACCTGGCCCTTTTTGAACTGAGTATGGGTGTTACAGTAAGTGTACTTGATGTATACTATACGTGTGCTTACTGTATACTATGTGTATACTTGACGTGTATTTGTTGTATATTGTGAGTGTACTTGATATATATTATGCGTTTACTTGATGCATACTGTGCATATACTTGATGCGTACTATGCTTGTACTCTTTGTATACGGTGTGTGTACTCGATATGTATTGTGCATATACTTCTTGTATATTGTGAGTGTACTTAATGTATAATGTATGTGTACTTCCTGCATACCATGCGTATGTACTTTTTGTATATTGTGCGTGTATTTCTTGCATACTATGCATATGTGCTTTTTATATATTGTGCGTGTACTTAATATATATTGCACGTGTACTTGATGTATACTGTGTTTGTACTAGTTGTATACTATGTATACTTCTTGTATAATATGCGTACTAGTTGTATATTGTGTGTACTAGTTGTATGATGTGCGTGCGCTTGATGTATAATGTGTGCGTACTTCTTATATACTGTGCATATATTTCATGTATATTGTGTGTGTACTAGTTGTATATTTTGTGTACTAGTTATATAGTGCGTATACTTCTAGTATACACTGCATGTATTTTGTATATAATGTGTGTGTATTTGGTAGGGGTGTGCAAAATCCGACCGATGCACACCCCTAGTATTTGGTGTATATTGTGTGTGTAATTATTGTATATTGTGCGTTTACTTGTTATATACTATTTATGGTTATGGCAATAATGCTATTTGCAGCACGGACCCTAGAAATAGTTTAAGTGCATGCTTACCAAATTGAGTAACATTGCCTTCTTTGATATGTAGCAAAGTGCACATTTGTTGTAGTTTATATATATGCATGTTCCCATCATTTCCCTGCTTGTACAACAAAATTTTTCTTAATTTGATGTATGCATCAGATAATTAGAGAAGGAGATCTAATGCAAACGATGGCATTCATTGTTTAAATGGTAGCAACAAGTGTGCTTGAACTAATAAGCTTTTTGGGTGATGATCTACTTTCATGGTGCCTTTGTCGCCCATTCATAGACAGACTCCCAGTCTCATCTGCTAATATACAATTTGCTTGGCAACACTACAGGGTGAGCTGCTTCAATATGTTGCAATGTTCATGTCAATTAGACCACATGACCATCTTGAATAAATGCAATTGGACCTTCTTTATTGTTTGATTAATTATTTGTTTCTTCAAGCAGAAACTTCTCCATGGTAAGCAATGAAATAGATTTTCTTTCATTATTGTTGCACATAATATGAGAACATTGGCCATTATTTTAATTTCTTGATTCATTTTTTATGGGCGTTGGATGAGTAAAGTAGACTTGAAATAGAAAAAGGAAAAATAATGTAAACACCGTTGCATGTTATAAATAGCCTAAAAGAGTTTAGAAATTTAAATTTAACTCTCGCTGCAAAGATTTAGAAATTGCATGCATCTTTACTTTGCATAAACTTGCTAAGGGTAAATAAAAATCAATAGCTCTGCTAGAAATTTATTGTGTAGAGTTCATGTACTAATTTAAAAATAAAGATTATATAAAAATATTACTTTTAACAAGTCATTTTGACATTCAGTAGAGCAAAGTATAGAAAATAGAATTTGAACATGATACTGTGCCAGGAAAAATTAAATTTAATAGAGTTAGTATAAGTTGGGACTTCTATGCCAGGTGAAATTGGATTTTGTCCTCAGCACTCAGTAGCACCACAATTATGCTATGGAATATAAGGGATCAAAAGAGATAATGAGACTTCTAAAATGCCAATTGACATGAATAAGGGCCTTGCGGCTACAATTCTACTTTTCTTATTCATTGATTTATTACTCCCAAAGTAATGACTGTTGGTAATTTGAGACATTCATTTCCCATATATATCCAAAGCGAATAAGAATTGAGCTGCAGATGTCTATATATCCTGCCATAGAATTTCTAAATTTAGTGATTTAGCCAAAACAATAACGATGAGGTTCAATGCATAGACATGCTAATTATCTTCCCAATCCCCGCCACTGAGATATGGAAGAACTAGAAGAGATTGTCCAAACCTAAAAGGGAAGGAAAATGGATTAGAAGCAATGTTATTGAAACCGGACCGGATAAAGAACCGGCAAGGCTGAGGATTCGTGGTTCGACCGGGTTTTTTTCTATTTTTTAAAATATTATTAATTAATATAATTTTTATAAATAATAGTATATAAACACTCAAATAAAAACAAAATATATCCAAACATTTAACATATGGCATAAATATACTAATAATAAATTGCAAAACATATTAAATATTTACCAAACATAAATTTTAAACATTCAAACAAATTCATTCTACATTATATATATTTAAAAAAAAATCATTTTCATCACTCATTATTATTGTTTCATCGGACTTTTTTTTTTTATAAATGGTGTATTTTAAAAAAATATTTTGTTTTATTTTTTAAATTTTGGAGGTTTTCTTTTTTAAAATTTTCTTTTTTACTTTTTTATTTCGATTATTTCATTAGCAGAAATATATGTTTTTTATTTTTTATAGATTTTTTTATGTGCAATAGATTTTTATTAGAATTATAAATTTCTATTTCAATTATATAGTCTATTACTTAAAAAGAAAAAAAATATTATTTAGATGGAAAGAGATGAATTGAGTGATTTTTTTTATAAATAATGTGTTTTAAAAAATAATTTGAGTTTTTGGGTGTTTTAAAAATAATTTGGGCTTTAAAAAAATAATTTTTTATTTTAATCCGGTTTTTTCCGGTTCTTCCCGGTTCTAGCCGATTTTTCCCGGTTCTATCCGATTTTTTTCAAATCCGGTTTTGTAGAGTTAAACCAATCGATTTTCAGACTGGTTCGCGGTTCAACCGGTTGAACCGACCGGTCCGATTTTAATAACTATGATTACAAGTCATGCATTTCTGTGCAGAAGAAATTAGAAAACAACACAACAAATGGGAATTCATTCTAATTTTATACAACCCACATTCCAAGATATGTATGTACCATGATAAACCCAATAAGCATTTCACCGCAACATAAACCTCTGCCACACATCATAACAAAGCCATAAAACACATTTATTAGCTCATAATCAATTTCATAGTCTGATACAAAACCTGATGACCGACAAATATTAAAAGCCGTACCAACACCGATAAACTACACTGACTAAAATGACCAATCCAATTTAGACGTTGAAGACGAAGATGACTTGGCTTTTGCAAAATCTCTTTGAACAGAGCATCTTCTGGTTTTTCTTGTTTGGTGGGGGTAGAATTTAATGGGAGAATCTCAGTTTGTCCAGCTAAGCTATCATAAGAACCATGGCCACTACTTGATTTGAAGCATTGCCATTAAAGCCCTATTTTTTGCTCAAAGAATTGTTGTCTCCATCCCTGCACCTGATAGCAATTCGGCTACAAATTGTACCAAAATTGAGCTGAAGACAAACTCGATTAAGATCTTTGCTACCCTGCAATCAACAGATCAAATAAAATGACAGCGCCTATGAGGGAGAGAGAATAGGAAATTGCCGGAGAAAAAGAAAAATGGCGGTAAGATGGAAGGGGAAAGAAAACGCCGGAGAAGGAAAATGAGAATGATAGGGAAGTGAAAGAATAAAGTTATATTTATAAAAATAAAAATTTAAAAAGTGAAATTTAAGAAAGTCTATAAAAAAAAATTGTATTTTTGAAGAAAAAAAAAGTAAAAAAGGTTGTATTCTAAGTAAATTCCTCAAAAATAAAACCACATGCAAAAATAAAGAAAGTATCCTGCTGGTGATTTCGGATTAGCGAGGCTCCTTTCAACCGCCAATGATTATGCTTAAAATAAAACTAGCTCAATTGGGATAAAAGGAACCATCAGCTATATATCTCTCCAGGTATTATTTTATATGCTTTTCTTTATTATCACCTAGCTGTAGTTTAAGATGTATTATTTATCTATACCAGAGTATAGAGTAGGCAGCCAAGCAACGAAAGAAGGAGACATATATAGCTTTGGAATGTCTGACATATTTACTGGACAGAGGCCAATTAATCAAAATTTTAAGGATCGTTTAAATCTTCATAACTTTATCAAAGCTAAAATCCCTAGACAAGTGATGCAGGTTTTGAACCCCTTACTCATCTCAGGAGGAGATTTGGGGGAAACAACAACACTAAAAGTTATGGAGGATGGTGATAGTATTGTTGAAAGTTTGAGACTTTGATGGAGATGTGCATAAATGTTTAGTATCAGTCTTGGAAAAATATGAATATTGCATATTATAAGCTATTATAGTTTTAGTCTAAGTAAAAGTGATATAGTTAATTTAAAATCAAATTGGACTCAATAGTCGTCTTATTAAAAATATGGAGGTTATTGTATAAATGTATAGAAATATAAAAAAAAAAAAAAACTTGATCTAATTTATGATGGGCAAATTAGAAAATAAGTCACTCTATAAATAGGTTATGGTGCTGGTTGCAGAGAGGGAACCTAACCCTAATACGTTCTTTTCTCTCTAGTATATCCCATCAACTTAGAAAAAATCTAGATCTTTGTGCCAACTAGAAACCTAAAACTTTCGTATCATTGATGGCAATGGCGGAGCTACATGTTGCTTAGAGTGTGCACATGCACACCCTCAATATTTATTTTTTTTAATATGTATATATAAATTAGAATTGTGACCCCCTCAAAATTTTTAAGTGCCTCAGCTCAAATTTTGCTCCCGATGTTTTGGACACATAAATAAAATTAAAAATTTATTTATAAGTAAGTATATTTGTAACACCATTATTCGAATAATGCAGGTAAAAAATCCAATATTTATGGGCATATAAAAAAAAATTGCCCCCTTACCCCTAAAACGATGTCATTTTGCTCTTGCATTTCTTTTTTCTTTCTTTCTTTCTTTTTATTTTCTCTTTTTTTTTCCTTCCCTATCTCCGTCGCTTGACCCATCAGAAATCCATAGTCTTCAATTTTTGCGTGCTTAGGGCCATCGTATCTCTCTTTTTCTTCTTAATTGCATGATTCTTAATTTTCTGGCTCCATATTGCTCATCTCTTCCATTTTTAAGGTACGGTTTCTCTTTTGATCATCTGAATCTCGACTATGATAATTTGCAATATTTTATTTTTTGCTCCTATGATTGTTTGATAATGAGAATTTATTGATTTATTTTTTTCTATCTGTCAGTTTTCAAATAATTAACTTCCCTTTTAAGAAGAGTGAATCTACCAAACTATTTATACCAAATCATAAGGCATTTTCAACTATCCAAAGAAGGCATTTTAATCTTCAAATAAAACTATGTACATATGCCTTTTTAACTTCTGGATTTTTTTTCATTTTTTTTTATCTTTTATTCGTTAATTTATTGAATAAATTGGTTATGAAGTTAGAATTATTTATAATAGAGTTTGGGTACGCCCATGACTCTAATTTGGATAAAGTTTCAATCTAGATAGAATTAAGTAATTCAATCTGATTAGCATTACCAAATTCTATCTCAGAAGGAGTCTGAGTTATACTAGAGATATGTCTTTGGCTTTTAAGATCTCTATAAATAGATAGGAGATTTCAGTATTTGGTAACGAGAAAACGTATATGCTGCAAGACTACTCTTTCCCACTTACACTTGTTTTTTGTCTTGATATTTCCGGTCTTTTAGATTGTGGAATAGCTGTTGTTATCCCGCACGTGGGTAAAAGCTAGACCAGTGACTAAAAATAAAGTGGATCCTTGTAGACGTTTTCACCATTTATTTCTGCGCTACAAGAGGTAGGTACCATTTTATAATGTTACATCTACGTAAATTATATGTGTATAATTTGTCCATCATTAGTATCAGAGCCATTATTTTTTTGCGTCCTGGCATATGGCTAAATAGATCTAAAATTTTATGTGTAAAATTATTAGATTTAGGATGCATGAAACACAACAAAAATTTATTTTTTGTGTGAATAATATATATGTGTATATATTGCGGCTCGAAAATTGTGTATGTGTACACTGTGATTCGAGGGGAGTGTTAAAAATGCAAAACTAGAAGTCAAAATTTATAATTTTTTATCTCACCATTAGAATCACAGACCCCAAAAACCCCCACCGACCAAAATCCTGACAACAGAAACCACTGGAAAGGCGGCTTGTGACATGCACGCACCACAGACATTAGGGGCGTGCACGTGGGCGATGGCCCACACGCACAAGACCACCTGTCAACAGTGATGCGTCACTGCTAACACGTGGCCTAATGACATCACACCACGTGGACGGCAGCAGCCATACCATGTGGCAGTGACGTGTCATCTGGATGCCATTGTACGACATGTGGGCCAATTAGGGGTTGACACATAGACGATTGAGGTCATGCCACGTGTTGGTGATGACATGTCAACATCGACACGTGGCCCAATCGGACCACGCCACTGGATGACAGGTGTTGTGCCACGTGTCGATGATATGTCAACCTGTGTGCCACTAGGTGACAGGTGGACCAATAGGGTCCTAACATGTGTCATGACTTAGGGTCGACACGTGGCTTAATGAGATGCAAACACATGGCATGTAGTGGGAGGCGCGCGTAGTGGCACGTGGGTGCGTCTGTCCTCCCTTTGGTGGCACGTGTGGGCTTGTGCGGACGTTTTTGACCACCATTTCAGCTCTGTTTTTTATCAAATAAATTCTTAAAATTATTTTTGATTTTTTGATCATTTTTTCAAATTTTATTTTTTATTTTTAAAATGTCAAAAATATTATAGAAAAAGGTGTAAAAAATGTGTTTTCTGCCTTCCGACATTTTGAGAAATATTTTGAAAATTTTTTGAGGTTATGTCCTTACTTATTGATTAAAATATATTTCAAATATGTGCATTTATACATTAATGTATAAATTTTTCTGTAATATGTTACAGAAATGTTAAATAAGGACACTAGATCTTCCTTAAATTATGCATAGGTTGCTTTGAGAAATGTAATAATGCAATCAATAAGTAACATGAGATTGCAAAGGAAGATTTGAGCTGATGATATTGACGCAATAGTGCATCATAATATACATGTGTGAGAACAAATGCAATAGTGCATTTGGATTGGTGGTCTGAGTATAAAAATGGATGATAGAATCTTGGTTAAAGTGTTGACTGACTCTTTTGAATATCATCTAGAACTGAGAGAGTTATTGGAAACTACCTAGTTCAAAAGAGATAGATTTTATAGAAAATTTATTATCTATTTTTTGGTTCGAGTTGCCAAAAGGGAAGTGTTGAGAAGCAACACTAAAAATCTGTTATGGTATTGAAAAATGGACGGAGCGTGCATCGCCTATGGTTTCATCAATGGACTTGTGAGTTGTTTGATGAATTGATGAAGTCGGTCAAAGAAATAATCTTAATAGCTAAAAATATTTTATAAAATCTAGACTTCTAGAATAGTTAACATAAGTGTCAATTTGAGTTGGTATTTATTTTTGTTAAATAAGATTTATGTTTTCTATTGATATTTGACATAAATGTCTTATTTTAGGATTATTGGATTTTATTTATTGGTTAAAAAAATGCAATAATTTATTATTCTTGGCATTTAACTTTATAATAAATGTGTTTATTTTAATTATTAATTGCCTTGTAATATTTTATGAGTAAAATGATTGCACGTTGATTAAGTAGAGACTTAATAAAAATCCCCTCATAAGTTTGAGAACTTAATAATCTAATAATTCAGATTTACTTTGCATCAAATTTTAACCTATAAGGTTGGACATTAGAACTTAGAGGGTAATTGGATACTATTAGTAACCTTTTCAAATTTGAGCCTAATAGAAAATTTTACTAAGTTATTATTTTAGATGCATAGTAAATTGCATGTATTGCGTTATTTCCCTTAAATATGTGCAATATTGTTCCATTTGAGATCAGAGTATCTTAATGGATACTGCTTCCAAGTCAATTGTCGCCGAACTTAGTAAAGATATGAAGCTAAATGGTGATAATTATAAAATCTGGAATAGGAAGACCCAGAATATGCTTGAATCGCAAGAGGCCCTAGAACCCTTAAGTTCGGTTATAACTGAACGTAAGGACGGCACTACAGCCCAGCGTAGGCAGAACCAAGATGCCTATATGGCATGAAAAAGCAGAATTTCACTGCTCGCATCATCTTGCTAAGTGCAATGGATGATGTTATCACTAAGTCATTCTGCAAGTATCAAAATGTAATGGATTTATGGATCTCTTTGCGAAAAAATTTGGTACATATCAGAAGAAGTTTGATTATTCGATGTGAAAATATCTTAGTGAATGTGGTTATAAGTTGACTGACGAGCAGTAAGTCCAAACTGTTATCCATTCCTTACCCAAGAGTTAGGAGCATATAAAGATGTAAATAACTCATATGTGCTAGTCCTAATGACACACAAGAGGGGGGGGGGGGTAAATTGGGTGTTTTAAAATTTTAACTTAATTTCTGACAGAACAGAATGGAAGTGTTCTGGTGGAGTTTTCTGGTTTGAGCATAACAGAAAAATATGCAATGGATGAATGCGAAATGTGATGGTTAACAGAATATGCAATAACTTTCTTGTAAAACATATTTAAACCTTACAGTAAATCAATGCTAAATAACAGAAATGGTTTTGAAAGATTTCTTTTAAATCAACATAAAATTTAGCAAGAACAGAACAGTTGAAATCTTTTAGAAATAGAACAGAGAAGAGAAGAGAAGAAATAGATCAACACAAATGATTTCTAGTGGTTTGGCCTAGCTGCCTACATCCACTCCCCAAGACATCGTCTTGAGCTCTTCTCTCCACTAGCAACTCTTTTAATGGGCAAGAGTTAAGCCAATATACAAACCTAGTATATTTTCTACCCACAATCTTTTTTCCAAGTAAAAAATGTAAACACTTACTAGAATTTCCTAAAGTTCTAGCCAACCCTTTTCTCACAATAATTTACAAAGATACCTCACACAAGAATTACAACAAAAAGCTATAATCTAGTTGAGGAGGATGATAATGAATGAAGTGCAAGATGTGAAAATTAGTTTGAAAAAGATGAAAGCTTGTATCTCAAGAGATATAAATGTTTTCCAACTACTCTAACCCTTTTGGAATCAAAAACAACTTCAATTTATAGCCAAAAACTTAATATGGCTGTTAGAGATCAGAATATAGCCGTTAGAAGAAAGATAGACTGGTCAAAAATAAAAACTAACCGTTACTTTGTCTTTTAGTGAAAACAGATCTGCTGTTCTGTCCAACTGTTCTGCTGCGGCAGAACATAATTCTAGACTACATTCTGCTTAACTTTTCAAAGTACATTAACAGCTTTTCCAAAGGAATATTTGACACTTTTCAGAAGAACATTTTAGAAACCTTTTTAAAGTATCTTTTATGTTTATGGTAAAACACATTTTTTGCTTATAGCAAAACACTTTTTTGTTTTCAACAGAACACCATTTTAATGCATGTAAAATTATTTTTTATGCACATAAAAGCTCCTCAAAAGATTTTACAAAATTAATACCCTAACTTCCAGCAGAACTAAAAACTTTAAGTTCTTCAAGCAATTGGCTTGCATACTTGACTTGGTTCTTGCACAACTTAGTGGAGAATAAGCTGAAACAAAAGCAAATAAATAGAATTTATACAAAGTTTATGCAAGATTTTATTATCATCAAAATTGAGATGTAGTATTGAGCCAACAATCTCCCCCTTTTTGATTATGAAAAAATCTTGATAAACTTGGCTAAATGTATATCTTGGTTAGTGTATGTATTCTCCCAGTTACTATATTCCCGGGGGATATATACAAGCATAATCCCTATAAATTTGCATAAGAAAGATGTATATATATATATATCAGAATAGTGGTTCTGTCAATAATATATCACTTTAATAGAACTGCCAGTTCTATAGGCAATGTGACAAAGTAGAACATATCATATCAACAAATCAACACAATCTGTTAAGTAAATTTCCACCATATAAGCATAAACAAAAAATCCATATAAAGGTTTCTCCCCCTTTTTGTCATCACTCAAAAAACAACAACAACAAAAAAATTTTGCCAGTCAACAAAAGTTTTGCCAGTCAACAAACAAAACAAAAATGTTCAGAAAAAGAGATAAATAAAGGTTTAGGCAGAGGGGGGCTACTGGGTAGTTCTGGAGGCTAGTCTGCGACGCAAGATGTTAGCAATTCGTTGTTGAGTGGTAGCAATGTCAACAAGAGAATAAGCTAATTTCTCTTTCAAGGTGACCAACTCAACTTCGAAATCAAAATGAGAAGACTCACTAATGGGTTCAGCAGAAGATTGATCCTAAGGAGCAACAGAAGAGGGAACTGGCTGAACAGTAGAGGTGACTTCTTCCACTTGAGGTGGATCAGTAGGCTCCGTCTGAGTTTTGAAAGCAGCAAGTTGTTCAGATGCGGAGGCTAGTGTAACACCTCGATACCCCTAGGAAGGAATATCGGAGTGCCACACACACACAAACGCATACATATTCAAAAGCGGAAGCAATAATGGAAATAAACTTAAGAATAACTCTAGGGCCAAACATACATCTCATAAATAATATACATATTACAAAATGTTATCATTCTTACATTACATAATCATCCTGTGTAAATATACAATACGGTGAACAATTACACATACTACTATACTTTATCTGTTTACATAATGATGTTACTCAAAACATAAGAAACTCTATCTTATACAAAAAGATCATAAACAAGCTCCTAGTGGCCATGACCTGCAGATGCACACTCACTGATCCAATCGTGCAAACCTACACGAAAACAAACGTCCGTGCTAAGCGATAATGCTTAGTGGAGATAAAATAAAGTAAAGGACGTCTACCGAAGTCACACATGTATCACACGATTCATATACATAGTTATGCTCAATGCTTAACAATAATCATGTATTCTGTGTAATCATATATTCACATGCATATACACAGCATGGTAACATATAGCATTACACTTTATCCCACTTCATGCACAAAATCTAGATATGGCAACCAATATTGAATTCATATTATACTGTATTCAAATACATGCGAAAGCCTCTACTACTACTTTGTACATTGAAAAATATATAGTAGCCTGAACTCTCAACAATGCTGGATATGGGTACTCTAAATACATACTGACGAACAGTATCAAACTCTAGAGACCTAACTCAAAATGAATACACTAGGTATTCGCCGATAGACACAATTAAGGTCATGGTAGCAGCCACACTCTATCCCTTTATAAGCATACTTATCTATCCACTACTATGATACTTCAGGCTCAACTCACTCACTTAACACTTAATACTATATATATAACACTAGACAATACTAAAACCAAGAGTCAAAATACTAGCACAACAATAAACACTTACCCAAAGCATATTAGAATCAAGGATCAAAATATTGTCATACCATAAATTATTCACACAATTCTAAAGCAATATCACTAACAAGGCATAAGCAAAAATATGAGCCATAAAATAGTGAGAAACCATGTAGAGTGAAACAAGAGAGAAAAATCTTTTTAGAAAATAAGGCAGGTAGGAGAGTCTCTGTCGCGATCGCGACAGAAGCCAGAAACACGCTAGGAGGGGAGGCTGTTCACAACTCATGCACATGTGCACAACTCGTGTTCATGTGCATGACTTGTGCACTTGAGTACGCCTCGTGCTCTCCCTACAGAGGAAGTTGTCACGATTCGTGTCCCTAGAGCACGACTCGTGACCTCTTCACAAGCACCTCCGAGTCGTGCTGGCTTTCATGACTCGGAGCAAAGCTGCACTTCCTACACGACTCGTGCTCACTCTACGAAGAGGAGCTATTACGAGTCGTGCACAACGTCACGACTCGGGACAAAGTCCAAAGACATGAGTCATGCTGGAGGACACAACTCGGAGCAGAATAGTCAAATACTGCAAACAATCAAAATGGACAAAATCATATATATACATTTCTAGAGCAAGTTTAAAACTCATGTATGTATCAATCACAAATATTCAATCAAGCATAATAATCACTAAACATGCATTTAAATTCAAAGTCACACGCGATCCCAACCTCTAGGTAGCTTGATCACTGCTCTCTACTCAGACCCAACCTTCTCCTTGCCTTTGTCCAGCCTCTTGTCAACAGCTTCAATAAAATCATACAAAAACACTTGAATCAATTCTCATCTCACTTTAAATCAAAAACAGAAAGAAAAAGGAGGTCAAATCAAAGAACTAACCAAACTTACCTTCTCAAGAATCTAACTCAACCTCCACAACACTTTCTTCAAAGCAATCCAAGTGATCCACTTAAGGAGTAAACCAAATGAAGAAGAAAAGAAAAAGAAATGGAAAAGCAAAGGGAGTACGACAACCAAAGGAAAAGAAAGAAGAATAAAAGCTAAAAGCAAAATAAAATGAAAAGGAAAGAAAAAGAAAGCAAAGGCAGATGGTCAATCCAAATCCAAAGCCAACAACTCACATAAATGCCCACCTAACTCAATTAATGCCAACACACTTTATTTAATTCCCTAATAAGATCATGCAAAGTCCACATGTCACTCTCCTAAGCCGCCACATGTCTGATACACATCACTTAAACCCACAAATACTTTATAAAATATTACAATTCCTACTAGGGTCCGAATCGGGTTGTTATAAATCTCTCCCCCTTAAGAAATTTCATCCTCGAAATTTCCCCGATACCAAACAAATCACCAGACTATACTCTGGATATTACTAAATGAAACAACTCGAATACTAAAAAAACTTACCAGGAGAACCAGCAGGTGCATCTACAGCTTCTCCAACCAATGCGTAAACTCTAGGTAAACCCTCCGGGGGAAATGGCTTCTCAACCGTTTTTGGTGGCAATCTATTAGCTCTACTTCTTCCTCTTCCACTTCTGACGGTAATAGACGCATTCACCTTATCCTTACTGGCTTGCGAGGCTAAGTTCTCTCTCGACTTGAAGCACTTAGCAAGCATGTGCTCCATACTGCCGCACTTAAAACAGGCCCCTGTGAGTTTCCTACACTCACCCCAATGGTGCATTTCACGGTGATTACACTTTGGTGCTATACTTCCTCTACTGGCAGGTTGCACTACACTCCCAACCGATGTTGGCACTTACACTGATTCTTGATTTTCTCTTCCTCTTTTTACTTCTATAACCCTTCTACCAGTACCCTCGTCTGCTCTCGAAAACCTTCTCTTTTGCTCTCTCTTCTATCTCAATACCTCTGAATCTTCTAATTTCATAGCTGCCAATACCAATCTATAATAACTCACTGGTTGCAAAGCAACCATGGCAGATAAGGGTCCTCCAATGCTCTCTCTTTGTCCATCCTCAAACTATCAGCACTTAAAATCCTTTGTTAAAAGAACATCGGGCACATACTTACCCAAACGACTGAACTCTTTCTCATATTATCCCATAGTCACATTCCGTTGCTTAAGACTCACGAACTCTTTCCACTTTGTTTCTCTATACGCTTTAGTCACATACTTCTCCGTAAACTCATGGACAAAGAAATCCCATGACAATTCTACTAGCCGCTATGGGTTTCTCAATACTAACTTCCACAAGTCATATGTTGCACCCTGCAGCAACGACACAGCACAAGCTACTCTCTGATTCTGTGGGCAATTAATTTCTTGCAAAATTCTTCCACTTCTTTCAAACCAGAACTCTGCTATGTCAGACTGATCCAAGGAGGTTCCACCAAATTCCTCGGTTTCTCTCTTTCTTAACATGTCCATTGGAGCCTTAGGACCCGTCAGTCTATCCAAAACCTATACCAACCCTTGCATCAGCACCGGGTTGTCCTGAACAGGACCAGCTCTTTCATCTCTATCACTCTCATGCATACGTGGATCTACACGAATCGGATTCACACTACCAGTCGTCTCTCCTACGTTCTCACTCGGGTCGAACTCCATCTATACTCTACAAAACAGATAACATCTGCATTAGGCCACGGCACTAGACAAACTCTGACATTTAACCTATACTGGACATCTTATAGTCCTGAACCATCTACCTAAACTCTGATACCAATAAATATAACACCCCGATACCCCTGGGAAGGAATATCGGAGCGCCACACACACACAAACACATACATATTCAAAAGCGAAAGCAATAATGAAAATAACCTTAAGAATAACTCTAGGGCCAAACATACATCTCATAAATAATATACATATTACAAAGTGTTATCATTCTTATATTACATGATCATCCTCTGTAAATATACAATACGGTGAACAATTACACATACTACTATACTTTATCCATTTACATAATGATGTTACTCAAAACATAAGAAACTCTATCTTATACAAAAAGATCATATACAAGCTCCTAGTGGCCATCACCTGCAGATGCGCACTCACTGATCCAATCGTGCAAACCTACATGGAAACAAACGTTTGTGCTAAGCGATAACGCTTAGTGGGGATAAAATAAAGCAAATGACTTCTACCGAAGTCACACATGTATCACAGGATTCATATACATAGTCATGCTCAATGCTTAACAATAATCATGTATTATGTATAATCATATATTCACATGCATATACACAGCCTGGTAACATATAGCATTACACTTTATCCCACTCCATGCATAAAATCCAGATATGACAACCAATATTGAATTCATGGTATGCTGTATTCAAATACGTGCGAAAGCCTCTACTACTACTCTTGTACACTGAAAAATATATAGTAGCCTGAATTCTCAACAATGGTGGATATGGGTACTCTAAATACATACTGACGAATAGTATCAAACTCTACAGACCTAACTCAAAATGAATACACTATGTATTCGCCGATAGATACAATTAAGGTCACGGTAGCAGCCGCACTCTATCCCTTTATAAGCATGCTTATCTATCCACTACTATGATACTTCAGGCTCAACTCACTCACTTAACACTTAATACTATACATATAACACTAGACAATACTAAAACCAAGAGTCAAAATACTAGCACAACAATAAACACTTACCCAAAGCATATTAGAATCAAGGATCAAAACACTGTCATACCATAAATTATTCATATAATTCTAGAGCAATATCACTAACAAGGCATAAGCAAAAACATGAGTTATGCAATAGTGAGAAACCATGCAGAGTGAAACAAGAGAGAAAAATATTTTCAGAAAATAAGGCAGGCAGGAAGAGTCTCTTTCACGATTGCGACAGAAGCCAAAAACACGCTAGGAGGGGAGGCTGTGCACATGTGCACGACTTGTGCACTTGAGTACACCTCGTGCTCTCCCTATAGAGGAAGTTGTCACGAGTCGTGTCCCTAGAGCACAACTCATGACCTCTTTACAAGCACCTCCGAGTCGTGTTGGCTTTCACGACTCGGAGCAAAGCTGCACTTCCTACACGACTTATGCTCACTCTACGAAGAGGAGCTATCACGAGTCGTGCACAATGTCACGACTCGGGATAAACTCCAAAGACACGAGTCGTGCTGGCGGACATGACTCGGAGCAGAATAGTCGAATACTATAAACAATCAAAATGAACAAAATCATAAATATACATTTCTAAAGCAAGTTTAAAACTCACGTATCATGTATCAATCATAAATACTCAATCAAGCACAATAATCACTAAACATGCATTTAAATTCAAAGTCATACACGATCCCAACCTCTAGGTAGCTTGATCATTGCTCTCTACTCAGACCCAACCTTCTCCTTGCCTTTGTCCAGCCTCTTATCAACAGCTTCAACGAAATCATACAAAAACACTTAAATCAATCCTCATCTCACTTTAAATCAAAAATAGGAAGAAAAAGGAGGTCAGATCGAAGAACTAACCAAACTTACCTTCTCAAGAATCCAACTCAACCTCCATAACACTCTCTTTAAACCAATCCAAGTGATCCACTTAAGGAGTAAACCAAATGAAGAAGAAAAGAAATGGAAATGGAAAAGCAAAGGGAGCATGGCAAAACCAAAGGAAAAGAAAGAAGAATAAAAGCTAAAAGCAAAACAAATGAAAAGGAAAGAAAAAGAAAGCAAAGGCAGACGGTCAATCCAAATCCAAAGCTAACAACTGTTAGTGGTTATGCCCTAGGCCAAACATTTGGACCTTGATGTAATCATTACTTTTTCATTTATATAATGGTTTTCTTCGCATTGATATTATTGGCATGTTACATTATTGTAATGTTTATGAATAACAATGTTATTCATGTTGTCCCTAGTCATTTATCAATAAAGGGCATAAAGATAAATTAAGACTAGTATAGATTTGCATTGATAATCATGGGATGATTATATATGTTGATATAAATCAAATCTATATGTACTTGCTAGAGAACAAAGTACTGGATAGACCCACTATAAGATCACTTCATGGGTTAATGTCATAAGTGATCTTATAATAGATATATTATTGAATCCTTTGACCTGAGGTTATCATAGTTTCCTACATAAGGATCATTATGTTTTGACATAATCAAACGTTATCTTTAATCGGATAATTATAAAGTTTATGATCGGACATAATGAGAATTATGTGGAGGAAAGTGAATAATCAAGATGGAATTTGTCCCTCTCTTATGAGAGAGATATCTATTGGGCCCCTCGATAAGTAGGACTGTAAAATGCATGGCCGTGCTCAAATGAATTGATAGTGTGATCAATGTCATTTGAATTTATCAGTCTACTTGGTGATCGAGAAATTATATGTTTGAACAATTTAAGTTTGACATGGACCATGACTTATGTTCGAACAAGATATCGTGTGACAAAAGGATAATAACATGTTCTATTGCAAGGTTAAAATCGGACTAACGATATTTATATTATTTGGGTAGTCATAATGTCTTGCTAGAGACCAATTATGACTTATGGGCTTTTATGGGATTAGGCCCACTGCCAACATAATATAAACCTATTGGGTCACACACCAAGAGCAAAATGAACAGAATGGATTTTATTGGGTTATTTCGGAATAAAATATAAATATAGGTATTTATATTTAATTTCGAAATTACATATTTATATATATATATATATATATTTATGCATATAAATATCTCTTATTTTGAATATGAGATAATAATATATATTAATATATTATTTCTTATTATTTAGAATAATAAATAAATAAATATATATATATATATATATATATGTATATATATATATATTATATCTTAATTTTGAATTAAGAGATAATATCCTCATTTATCTTTTCCTAAGAGGAAAAGGATTTGAAATATATATACAGTTATATATGGGATATATGTTAATAAAAAAAAGAGTTTAACCCTAATAAAAACACTAATCACGTTATTCTAAATAACAAGGATTAGAGTGGCTGTATTCATCTTTATCCTTGAGAAAGAAAGAAAAAAAACAGAGCTAACGTTTTCACCTTTGAAAAGAAAGAAAAGAAAACCAGCCACCATTGTTCTTTGAGAAAGACAGAAAATAAAATCCATTCGCACAAAAGGGAGCTAGCACCCCTGCGACATCTGTTCATTTTGATCGTGCGTGTGGATACCGATAGAGGACGTTCGTGTTAAAGGCAGCGTCTTCAGTCCGGATTAAAGGAGCTAATTTCATTCTAAAGGTTAGTAATTTTAATCTCTTCCTTTTGAATCAATCGAAAATACTTGGATCCTGTTTCGGGTTTCGATTTTATTCCGCTGCGTTGATGTTGATTTAATCCGTTGAAACCCAACAACAACTCACATAAATGCCCACTAAACTCAATTAATGCCAACACACTTTATTTAATTCGCTAATAAGATCAGGCAAAGTCCACATGTCACTCTCCCAAGCTGCCACATGTCCGATACACATCACTTAAACCTACAAATACTTTACAAAATATTACAATTCCTACTAGGGTCCGAATCAGGTTGCCTCTGATTCTGTTTTGAACCCAGATTCACTGCCTTTGCCAGAACCATTATCCTGTTCTGCTACACTTGACTCATCAGACTCACTTTCAGTTTTTACTGCAATTTTTGAACTAGATTTATCCTTCTCAGATCCATCAGAAGCAACATTTTGAACTGACTTACTGGCAACATCTTCCTCTTTCTCAGATTTAACTATCTCTTCTTCCTCTAACTTAACTACCTCCTTTCCCTCTGCAGAAGACTCATCAGAACTTTTCACTACAATCTGTGTTTCCTCCTTATCATCTTCATAATGAGATTTTATATGCTCATCACCAGACTCTGCAAGATTGGCTTCTTGGATAATCAAAGAAAGGTTTTTAGCCAGGTATGAAGCAATGTTAGGAGGAAAGACTTTAATCTTTTCGGTAAGAGCTTGTGAGGAAGATTCTGGAATAGGTTTGGCAACAGGTGTGTTACGGGTTCTCTTAGCAGCAAGTTGAACAACCGGCTCTACTTTCCTTTTGCCTGGGGCTTTGGTTCTAGCCACAGAATCCTCAAAAAATTTTCTAGAAATTAAATGCCCTTTTTTCAATAACTCCACATTCTCATCAGAGAGATCAATTTTTCAAGACATAAACAGTTCATTCAACAACAGAGCATAAGGCAATCTGGCTTTAGATTTGTTGCCACACATATTTTTAAACAACAGGACAGGCAAATTGATAGGCTTTCCCTTTAAAAAATGCCACAAAATACAATCATCAATAGTGGCAAAAAAAGTCGCACTTCCTGATCTAGGCAACAAGTAATCGCAAATATATTTATGGAGGGCTCTAAACCTAGTTGCCAAACAGGTAGAAGGAGGGTTAGTTCCAAGATTTTCAAGCCCAGTTGTAGCCTAAAGAAATTTTTCTCTATTGAACTTTTGAATAATGGCAGTACCAGTCTTTCTATCAACTTTAGTACTAACTAAAGGAAGAGAGAATACCTTAGAGAGCAACCCCGGAGTGACTTTGAATTATTTGTCCCCAAACTGAACTTTGAAGCCACTGGAGGTAATATTTTTCATTGACCCATAAAATTTCCTTACTAAATCGGGGTAGAAGAATGGATTTGTGTATGTAATAAAGCGTTTCCACCCTTGTTATTTCATCCATTTTGCCAAATCAGGAGCAAATTCAACCATCGCACCCAGTCGATGGTTTTGGGGGGAATAATGACTGTGTTTGCAGTTTTTGGAGGTGATTCAAAGGGTTTCAATTTTTTGAGTGTTTCGGTCTTAGGAGATTTACGATTCGCTTTGGTCTTGAATTGCGCTATGGGTTGAGAGAATAAGGTTTACAAAGACAAATTTGTAGAGATTTTGGGGAAAAAGATGAGAGAAAAACGTAAAGAGAAAAAGGTTGAAGAGAGAGAAAAATCCTTTTAATTTATGAGAAGAGATATGAGAGGACAGCTCATTTAAGAGCAATTTTCTTCCTAAGGAGATAAACATGGATTTTAAACACAGGATTAAAAACTGTTCCCACCCATTTTACAAGAATATTGGAAATTGCATAAACACATTGTATAAAATTGTAGGAACTGATTTTAAGAGGGAAAAGATTTTTTTTAAATAAAATAAAATTTTGTTTTTGTCCCTGACAGTTTAAAACTAAAAAGAGAGAACATAAAGGACTATTTTGTCTTTACATGACTTTTTAAAACTAAATACGTAAAAATCATATCAACAGGTATCACAACAGGTCAGATAACACTGCAAAAAGTTATATAACTTTAATAATAAAAAAAAAACATATTAGAACACGTAGCTTTTTTATCTTAATAGAAAAACATACTAGAACATGTGATAAGGAATATAAGTATATTTTTAAATAAATAAAACAGAAGGTTACCTTTTTAGAGAACTTATTCTACAGCAGTACCCATGCCCAATTTTCTTCTAATTTGGAAGAATTGATCTTCTTTTAGAGGTTTGGTGAAGATATCAGCTAGCTGTTGTTTTGTTGGAATGAACTCTATCACAATATCACCACATTGAACATGATCTTTGATGAAGTGGTGTCTGATTTCTATGTGTTTGGTTCTAGAATGCAGAATTGGATTTTTTGTAAGATTGATTGCACTGGTGTTGTCACAAAAGCTTAGAACTTGATCAAACTCGATTCCATAGTCCTTTAATTGTTGTCTGATCCACATAACTTGTGCAACACTTCCTCCAGCTGCAATGTATTCTGCTTCTGCTGTTGATAAAGCCACTGAATTTTGCTTTATGCTTGACCAAGTAATTAGAGAATTGCCCATAAAGTGATATGCACCAGAAGTGCTCTTTCTGTCAATTCTACATCCAGCATAGTCTGCATCAGAATATCCAATTAGATCCAGGAAACTATTCTTTAAGTACCATAACCTCAGTTCTGGAGTTTCAACCAAATAACGTAGAATCCTCTTTACTGCAGACAAATGTGACTCTTTTGGAGTAGATTGGAACCTAGCACACAAACACACACTGAAGTGAATATCTGGTTTGCTTGCTGTCAAGTAGAGCAATGATCCGATCATGCCTCTATACATTTTCTCATCAACACTCTTGCCTTTTTCATCCTTTTTCAGCTTGATTGAGGGACTCATAGGTGTACTGGAAGGCTTGGCTTCTGTCATTTTGAACTTCTTAATAAGCTCCTTTGTATACTTCACTTGACTTATGAAAGTTTCACTTTTGCATTGTTTAATTTGCAATCCCAAAAAGAACGTGAGCTCTCCCATTAAACTCATTTCAAATTCCTGCTTCATAATAGATTCAAAATCTTTGCATATAGAAATATTAGTAGAACCAAAAACATTATCATCAACATAAATTTGTACTAATAAGATATGAAATAAATCATGCTTTGTAAAAAGTGTGTTGTCAACTTTTCCTCTGTTAAAATCGTGAGCAAGAAGAAAATAACTCAATCTTTCATATCAAGCTCTATGAACTTGTTTGAAACCATATTAAGCCTTTTTAAGTTTGTAAACATATTCTGGATGATCTAGATTTTTAAAATCAGGAGGTTGAGCTATATAAACTTCTTCATTTAAGAAACCATTTAAAAAAACACTTTTCAAATCCATTTGATAAAGTTTGAAATTCTTAAAACATGCATATGCACACAAAATTCTGATTGCTTCTAATCTAGCTACAAGTGCAAAAGTTTCATCGAAATCAATACATTTTTCTTGATTGTAGCCTTGAGCAACTAATCTTGCTTTATTTCTCATTACATTTCCTTGTTCATCAAGCTTTTTTTTAAAAACCCATTTAGTACCAATAATAGAATAATTTGAAGGTTTGGGAACTAGATACCAAACTTTATTTCTCTCAAACTGATTTAATTCTTCTTGTATAGCAAGAATCCAATTTTCACCATTTTGACCATCAACAAAATTTTTGGGTTCTAGTTGAGAAACAAAAGTTACATTACCACAGTATTCACGCATTGCTCTTCTGGTCATCTTTCTTTTTGATGGTTTTGTCAGCAGATTTTCTTTTGGATGATATATGTGAAACGTCCAATCCTTAGGCAATTCTACTGGTTGTTTCATATTATGCTGATCTGCTAATCTTTCCATTTGTTGTTCTGTCTGGTTATCTTGATATTGATCTGCTTGCCTTTCTGCTGGCTAATCTACTTTTAACTGACTAGACGTGTTTCCAGATTTGTCATCCTGATCTGATGACTTTTCTATGTGATCCTTCTCTCCTATCTTTTTATTCATTTCAATTATTTTTTCATCTGTATCAACATCAAAAAAACTCCTTTCTCTAGTGTAGATGTCAGCATAATCAAATTTTACATTTATAGACTCTTCTACAACTAAAGTTCTTCTATTAAATACTCTATATGCTTTGCTATTTAAGAAATAACCAAGAAAAATACCTTCATCAGATTTTGCGTCAAATTTACCTAGATTATTCTTATCATTAAAAATAAATCACTTACAGCTAACTGGTTGAAAATAGCTGATGTTTGGTTTTCTGTTTTTCCAAAGCTCATATGGAGTCTTGTTTAGAACTAATTTGATAAGTGTTCTGTTCAGGATAAAACAAGCAACACTTACTGCTTCTGCCCAGAAGTACTTTGCAATATTATTTTCACTGATCATTATTCTGGCCATCTCCTGAAGTGTTCTGTTATTTCTTTCTACTATGTCGTTCTGCTGAGGTGGTCTGGCAGTTGAAAAACTATTATGAATTCTAGAATTGTTGCAATACTCCTCAAAACTTGTATTTTCAAATTTTCCTCCATTATCACTCCTTATGCTTGTGATCATATACCCTTTCTCATTTTGTAATTTCTTGCTCAATTTTTCAAATGCCTTGAAAGCTTCACTTTTGTGAGCAAGAAATAACGTCCAAGTATACCTTGTGTAATCATCCACTATAACAAATACATAAACTTTTCCACCAATACTTGCAGGACTTATTGGTCCAAACAAATCTAGGTGCAAAAGCTCCAATGCTTTCTTGGATGAGATTTTACCTTTTAGCTTGTGGAAAGTTCTGGTCTGTTTCCCTAGTTGACAAACCTTACAAACATAATTTCTCTCAAAATTCATCTTTGGCAGCCCTTTAACAAGATTTTTCCTAGCAAGCTTTTCCATGGTATGAATACTAGCATACCTAAGTTTCTTGTGCCAGCGTACACTTAAATTTTCTTGTGTTATCAAACACTTTAGATCACTTTCTTGAAGCTCTTCTATATTGACTTGGTAAATATTTTCGGATCTGTACCCTATCAGAACTGACTGATCTGTTCTAACATCTTCTACTCTGTAATAATCTTTTTCAAAAATCACTCTTTTGTTTCTATCACGGATTTGGCTGATGCTCAACAAGTTGAACTTTAATCCATCAACAAGTGAGACATCTTCTATCTTTGGATTTGAGCTAATAGTTTCTATTCTAATGATTTTCCCTTTTCTGTTATCACCAAAACTGACTTTTCCACCATCTTTCATGGTTAATTTTATAAACTTTAATCTATTCCCAGTCATGTGCCTAGAGCATCCACTATCCAAATACCATTTTTCTGATCTAGAGTTCCAAAGGCAGATCTGTAAGGAAATTATACAGATATAGGTACCCAATCTTTCTTGGGTCCTTGTGGGTTAGCAACAGCATGCACATTATTTTTAACAACTCATACCTGTTTTCTAGAACTAGCATTTTTCTTATAATAACCCACACCTGTTTTCCACAACTTAGTGGAGAATGAGCTGAAATAAAAGCAAATAAATATAATTTATACAAAGTTTATACCAGGTTTGATTATCATCAAAATTGAGATGTAGTCTTGAGCTAAAAATATGGATAAGCATAAAGACATTTAAGGATATCGCTCGTTAATTGGAGCTTGAAAGGGGACTATTTGATAGCGATTAAGGTCAATACTTTAGTACATATGGTACAATCCCATTCTGGTAGAATGGATTCTAACTAAAACAACAAAAGAAGCTTTAAAAGTAAGGATGAGAAAAAGGCTCGAGAGCTTGAAAAGCAAAAGAAAAAATGGAATCACTACAGGTCCAAAGGCAAAAAGGAGGTTAACGTTTTAAGAGTGAAATATTTTAATTGCCAACAGAAAGGATACTATGCAAGAGATTGCATTGTTCCCAAAAAGATATACTATTTAACTCAGGAGTGAGTGAAATTTATGTATCCAGTTCTAAATTTCATCCTTTGTGGGTGATAGGTTTTAAGGGATAGAGATGTCTTTATTATGAATTTAGGTTCTATTCTTGTTTTATTGAAATTTGTTTTCAATTTATATTTTGAGGATGACAGTGTACGCTTGTGCTTGAATGATATTTATTATGGTTCTACTGAACGATTTAATTGTTATGGATGTGTACCATGACTATTTGAACAAAAGTAGTTTTTTTTTCAATTTAATTCCTTTTTTTCACAAAATTATGAGAATAATGTGAAATAATAGCATGCTAGATTAAACCATATCGGATAAAGACAAAATGAGTTGGTTAGCCAAAGTAAGTTTAATAAGTGATTCAAATAAGGTTGAATTGCCTACGTGCGAGCATTGCCTAAAAGGAAAAATAGTTAGAAAATCATTTAGAAAAGGTACTAGAGCCAAAGTTTCATTGTAGTTAGTTCATTATAACGTATGTGGTGAAATGAATGTGAGGGTAAAGCAAGGAGCCTGCTACTTCATCACATTGATAGATGACTATACTAGATATGGTCATTTCTATTTGATTTCTCACAAGTCAGAAGCATTGAGTTGTTCAAGACTTATATGAGTTTTGTTGAGAATCAATTAGACAAAAGAATCAAAGCTTTAAGAACTAACAGAGGTCGGTGATATCTTACAGATAAATTTAAAGTTTTATGTGATGAAAAAAGGATTGAATATTAGTTGTTCATTCTTAGAAATCCACAACAAAATGATTGAATATTTATTGACTGCCATATATGTTCTAAAGTAGATGCCCTCAAATAGGGGTGTGCAACGGTCGGTTCGGTTCAATAATCGAATCGAACCGAAAAAACCGAAAACCAAAATATTGTAATTTATATAAACCGAACCTAAATTATATAAAAACCGAACTAAAACCGAACCGAAATTTTCGGTCGATTTGGTTCGAAAATCGAAAATTATAATTAAAAAATTATCTAAAAAATTATACAAAATTATAAATCATAAAACTAAAAATAAAAAAAAAATCAAATTGAAAAATATACATATATAATTTAAGTTCAAGCCCCTTAAATTGATAAAAAAAATACAAAAATAATTTTTTTTATGTAAAAATTGGATAAAATAATATATAAATTTAAAATTTCGGTCGGTTCGATTTTTCTTCGGTTTTTGCCTTTTAAAACGAACCGAAATAACCGATTTACCTATAAATTCAAAATCGAAACCAGACCGAAAAACTGAATAATCGAACCGAATTAAAAATATCGATCGGTTTGGTTCGGTTTTAACCGAATTTTGCTCACCCCTACCCTCAAATCTATCACTTCCACACCTTATGTGCTGTGGACTGGTCGACAAACTGACCTAAGCCATTTACGACCTTTAGGTTATAATGCTTACATCCATGATACCTCAATTTTATAAATTGAGACCAAGAGGTAAAAAGGGTATCTATTTGAGATATTCTGAAGCATCAAAATGATACATTTTCATGGTTGAGCATGAAAATGGCATTGTGACAGAATTTAGATCACGAGTCATCATATTCTTAGAGAATGAATTTTTCAAAGTTGGGCAAAGCGAATTAAGATTTCACTTTTTATTAATCTCGGGAAAAGGAACCATCAGGATCACTCCATCCGAGTAGGAGGGATTTAGAGAAAGAAGGTTAAGACCCTCATCCTCAAAATGATCCGGATGTTCGAGACCTGATTTGAATGTGAGTATTTTTTACTCCAGTGGGAGAAAAGAATATGGGATTCCTGACTCCAGTAGGAGTATGGAACATGGTTACTATGGGACCATTGTGAATCACGATGAATATATGAGACACATTTATCAAGATTCAGAATTGCAAAAATCTAAAAGGATAAGTGTTCCACGCCGACGATTTAAAATTGAAGGCTTGAATGAAGCCCTTTTGGTTACCCCGTAAGACAAGAAAGAGCATAAAAATAGTCAAAAGAATTTTTCATTCCCATTTAAGGAAAAATAGATTAAAGCAATAGAAGAAAAAACGGCATCCACGAGGTCAAACCATATTTGAGAACTGATTGATCTACTAGAAGGACACAAATTGGGAATAAATGGATTCTCAAAGTGAAGCGAAAGGCTGAAAGAAGTATCAAAAGATACAAGACTCGGCTAGTCACTAAGGGTTTTACACAATAGGAAGAGATTAACTATGAGGAGACTTTCTCATCAGTTGTAAGATTTACGTCTATAAGGTTGATTCTAGCCATAGTGGCGAGTTTGGGCCTAGAGCTAAACAAATGGAAGTGAAGACTAGTTTTCTCAATGGAGAATTTGATGGAACAACCTATAGGTTTCATCAAAAAAGGCAGCGAATATAGGGTTTGCTGATTGATGAGCTCAATCTATGGTCTTAAGCAATCTTCAACACAATGGTACTTGAGACTTCATCATACAATCATGTCAAATGGGTTCAACATGATTGATAAAGATCATTGTACTTATAGTAAAAGTTTTGAAAGTAAATTTGTCATTTTTGCATTGTATGTAGACGACATACTTAAAGTTAAAAATGACAAATGGTACGTAAATGAAATCAAAAATTGGTTATCGTCCAACTTTGAGATAAAGGATATGAGTTAAGCATATTATATTCTTGAAGTTAAGATTTCAAGAGATTGTTTGAGAATGTTACTGTCTTTTTCTTATGAGAAATATATCAACAAAGATCTTGAACGATTTAATATGCAAAACTGCAAACCCATAGATAACCCCATTGCTAATAATCAGTTTCTTAGCAAAGATGTATGTCCTAAGACTCTAGAAATAATGAATTTATGAGGAACGTTCTATATGCCAGTGCCGTGGGTAGTCTTATGTACGTGATATTGTGTATAAGACACGATATATGCTATGTAGTGGACATGGTAAATAGATATTAATTTAACCCAGGCAAAGCACATTAGAAGCAATTAAAATGACACTTAGATACCTTAAAGGTGCAGTAGATTATTCTCTCTATTATCAAGAAAAAGAATATGCATTGAGAGAATACAGAAATGTTGATTGGGCAGGAGATGTGGATGAGAGGAAATCCACTTTAGCTTTTATATTCTTGCTTGGCAAGAGTGCCATCTCATAGAGTAGCAAGAAATAAACCTGTGTAGCCCTATCAACAATGGAAGCTAAATTAGTCACTTCCTCACCTGCAGTACAAGAGACAGTTTGGCTAAAATGGTTTGTGAGCCATTTAAGAGTAACTGCCTCGGAGGAACAAGTGGTAGTCAGTTATCGATAGCTTATAGTAAGGCTAAGCATATCGACATTAAGTATTAATACATGATAGATATTATTGCACGAGAAAAAGTGAACTTACAGTATGTTTCTACGCATGCAGATCCGTTGAGTAAACTTATAACGAGAGATGTATTTTGAGAAACACATTAAATCTCAAGATTTGCGTAGAATTTAATTGGTACTATTAAATTTTAATATAATCCCTTAACATTATTATTTATGAATAATAACCAAAGTTCATTATTGGCAATACATGAGTGTAAATGTTTATGTGTAAACATTTACTATTATTTGTATGAGATTGAGCATGTCGGACAGATAAGTAGCCCACTCAAAAAGGTGTTTATCTTAGTTTTGTCAATGAGTTGCCAAAAACTAAGTGAGGCGATTTCTGAACATATGAGAATGCTTGAGAGTCTATTAAAAAAAAATAAAAGTGTCGTCTTGCAGAAATTATAAGATGAGTCTTGTTAAAGTGCGAGATAAAGACATACATAAAGTTATATGCTTTGGATTGAGATCCAAATAAGGATTGTATGAAATCCGATGGTAAGTTAAGCGTAACTACTATGTTCTATCTAGAAAGTCAGAAGTAGTTCTTAAGTAAGCGGACTAAAGTTAGATGCTTCGGTGCATCGCAACTTTACGCTTCTGTATAGTGTTATATATATACATTTTAAATGTAAGACATGAATCAATTGGTAGAAGTTATAAAATAATGAGAACATAAATTAATTATAGTTTAGTTAAATTTTGATTGTTTAAAGGCAACGAGTTCTTTGTGTTTAGGCATATGTCCACTTGGTTCATCAAATGCCTTTTATATATATTGAATTCAAAACTTCTACCAAATGACGGTGATATATAGTTATTTGTCTTACACTGCAAGAGTAGTTGAAAATTAAGGATGGAAGTAAAAAGAAAAAGCTCTATGCATAAATATAATTTGTTCTTTATTAAGAATTATTGGTCTATAGAGGACTTCTAATTAAGACCCTGCCAATAGCATATATATCTAATTTCATGACTTTAAAACAGACCATTCATACCTACTTCAATCCTCCTACCTTAAGAATGGCTTCCAACGATTTTTCAGGAATGAACATTAGCTTTTTAGAGTCGTATAGCACTAGGGCACATGTGAACAAACACACCAAGTTAGCACATCCTGAGGTAGCGGAGTTAAGGTAAGACACAAGTTGCCTGATGATATTTTTGAGATGGCCTTCCCACTTTCGACGTCTATGTCGTAGGGGCCGAATGGAAGATTTTTGGATGAATGATTGTCTAATCACTTATATAGAAAGAGATGGATTTGGTAATACTGACAATAAGCTAATTATTCAACGGTTTCAAAATATGAAATCGTACCAAAGACAATTGTTAAAGTTATATTTTTATTTGATTCTATTCATTATTCTTTTTAAATTTTAAATTAAATATATTTTTCTAATATAATTTATATGTATTTTTAATTTTTTATAATAAAATTATAATGTGTACCCAAAGACGGAGCTACCTGGTACCGATAGTGTGCCCCCTCTGACCCTAGGGTCTTGACTCCGCTCCTAATTGATGGATGTAGATTAAGCTATATTTCCGGATCTATTTTATTCTTGATAATTTGATGTGACGGATTTGTGTACTACTATGTATTTAGAATTTTTTCTATCAACTAGAACAAGTTGAGGCAAACCATCATATATAGCCCATCACGGGTATGGATTTTCTTTACATAGTTGAATTTATTCCCTTATCAAGTTGAATTACGAAAAGTTTTTAATATTTTTACTATTTTATAATGCAATATGTCTTTTCTTTAGTTCTTTTATTGATTATATTTGGAGCTTTGACTTGGATTGAGCTGAATATAAAAGCTTACCAACTGCTAATATTTCTTATATATAATTTCATTTTTCATTCTGAATTTCAGAAAGAACCTCAATTAACTAAAATATGATTTGATTATTTTTCCATATTTCAAAAACTAATTTTCATTGGAAATATATTGCAGTGGCATGGCATTGATTGGCACTTAAGCATCTTGGCGCTGTTAACGCGAGCTTGTGCATCTGATTGCATTACAAGAAAAAATATGTTCTATATATATATTATATTATTTATTCTATATAAATATTAGTATTGTTCAGCAAATAATGTTAAATGTCGTTTTTCAATTATCTATGCTTTCAATGAAGCAAAATTCCAAGTCTGAATTTGTAATCAATGATTCACGCTGCAATAATTGAGTAATTGTCACAAAAATCTAGTGATATGTTTCAGCTTCGTATCTTTGTGAATGGTCAATTTCACTCATATTCGCTTAACTTATCACTTATCGCGTAAAATTAATCGAATTTTTTTTCTTACTTAAATATTACTGAACTTTTAACATTATTACACAAAAGTTATGCTGACCGAAATCCGGCGACGACTCTTGCCGGATTGATAACTTTTTTACAAAAATATTAAAAGTTCAGTAACATTTAAGTTGAAAAAAAAGTTAATTACTTTTGTGAGATAAATGATAAGTCTAGTGACCGTGAGTGAAATTAATTTAAATGTAGCATTTGTTGAACTTATCAATCCGGCAAAAGTCGTCGCCGGATTCCGGTCAACATGACTTTTGTGCAATAATGTTAAAAGTTCAGTGACATTTAAGTAAGAAAAAAAAAGTCGGTTATTTTTGCGCGAAAAGTGTTAAGTTGAATGACTATGCGTGAAATCAACCCCTTTGTGAACCATACAAAGAAAACTCATTTTTTTCAAAAAGTTTCAATCTCCAATTTGCAAGTATAATCTTAATTTGTCACTAAAAAAAATATCGGAAATAAATTAATCCTGGAAAAATCATGCCGGTTTTAGATCCTTTACTTGGTACTGGAAATTGGACTTCCATGCTCAACAGAATTATTTTGTAATGAAGGATTAAAAAATAAAAAAATAAATAAAATTTTGATCCTATTTATTATGGTAGGTTGTAACCCAACTGAATTGTCCACCATTTACTTCAATTCATAAATGCCATTCTCTTTCCAGCCGCATTTATTGATATTTTATTTTATTTATGCCAAGGTTTGACATTTTCTTATTGGCGTGTCCAAGGTGCATGGTATACGTAGCATAAATTGATAATGCATAAGTTGGCCGACTATGTTCTGGCTTGAATAATTTTTTAAAATGATTTTCCCACCAATTAAAATGAATTAATTGCATTCAGCAAATTGCAGAAAGCAACAAAATTAATGCAAGTGCTTTTCAAATGTTCATACGTTTACAATTAATCAAGTTCATACAAGAAATTACATTTAAAATAAGATGAAGCTGTCCTTGTATACATAAACTTATTTCAAATTATCTTTCAACCCAAGGGCCTACAAAGGGAAATACTTGCCTCAAGAGGCATTTAATTAAGAAAAAAAAAACTATGCCAATTGTCTTTCTAATTTGGGAAATGATACGGATTGACTTGCACTTTTGAAATTGAAATATTCAATTAAAATTAACTTGATTTGTTTATTTTCTTAAAAAAATAAATTCAAACCCATCTACTATCACATCAACAAAATGACAAAATAATTGAAAGATTTATTTTTTTATTATAAAAAATTATATACGACCAACTCTTTATGTGATAATTTAATTAGTGACGGTCAATAAATTCAATTCTTTATGCGATAGGTTGATATAGAGTTCCTCAACCTTTTCATTTGACATGACGTGCCAAGTAAACGCTATAGCTGAAGACGTGTTTTCCATGCCATTTTTATTTTCGTTGAAAAAAACAAAAACTTGATTTTTTTGTATTACAAAATTTTTATTCGCGACCAGCTTATTATAAGAAGTACTGTTTAGTGACATGCTTAAATTATTTCATTATTAAAAATTTAACAATACTTAATTTTAGGTTTTTCATTGGGTGATTGCATGGCTTACAGTGTTAAAATAGATTTAATAATATCAAAAGTGTCGTAATACTACCAACAATTGTTAGTCCTAATAGTAAAAAGTTCGAACTTCATTAAGTGAAATTTTATATTCAATTCTTATTTTGTATATGAAGTATACAATTATAAGTCCAACAATACCCAACATTTGAAGACAAAATATTCGAAAATTATGGACAAAATAAAAATAGAAGTGTCATAATACTTTTGGATAAAAGAAATATATATAAATACAATTCTAATTAATGGAGTAAACATTAATTGAAATTGATCCCATTTCTACTTTATTTGTGTATTAATTATTTCTTAACTGTCCAGAGATTTGTTGAAGTCTAAGAAAAAAGTTAAAAGAATCAAATTTCTTCAACTTCAGCAATGGGATAATATATTATATGTCTATGCTATATATTAATTTGCATAATGGAATATATTAAGTATTTATTAGAAGCATATATATATATATATATATATATATATATATATATATATATATATATTGGTATGTATGTATTGGTAGGTAATGATATGATATATTATTTTTTTTTTTTTTGGAGATAAGATATGATATGTTCATACTTCAGTGGGCTAGAAAATCCCGTTTTTCCGCCCACATGCATGTTCTGACATTTAACACTTTAGTGCAATACAAGAAGAAAAATTGAACACTTCCTACTTTAATTATAAAGATATCTTAAGATTCTCATGTTTTAATCTCTAAACCGTAAGACCACCGAACACAAATGGAACTGATCATCTCCTTGGCTGGGCTTTGGCCTTCAATCATTCATCTCATTTTGTTCTTTTCTGTAACAAAAACATGGTTGCCACCAGCTGTCAACTGTCTCAGTAACGAAACCGATCGACTTGCTCTCTTGGAATTCAAAGCCCAGATATCCAATGACCCATATGGCACCTTCAGCTCATGGAATGATTCTGTACGCTTGTGCAGATGGGAAGGGGTTACTTGTGACAGCAAACATCAGAGAGTTAGTTCTCTAGACCTGCGGGGAAGGAGCTTACTGGGGACTTTGTCTCCATATATAAGCAATCTCACCTTCCTAAGGTTCCTCAACCTTTCTAACAACAGATTCCATGGAGAAATTCCCCAACAAATTGGCTATCTCTTCCGACTCAGATATCTCAGCTTCGAAGACAACAAGTTTGAAGGAGAAATTCCAGCCAATATTAGCTACTGCTCAAATCTCCAAATCATGGATTTGGCCAGGAACAACTTATCAGGGAAAATTCCAGCTCAGGTAGGCTCTTTAAATAAGCTTGTCACACTCTATCTTAATAGGAATGATCTTACAGGAGAGATCCCGCATTCTCTTGGAAACCTATCTTTCATCAAAGAATTATCTTTAGCATCTAACGGTCTGCAAGGAAATATTCCAAATGATTTGGGTCGACTTACTAGCTTATTTTTCCTTTCAATTGTCACAAATAACTTGACAGGTACTATTCCTTCTACCATTTACAACCTTTCATCTCTCACTCACTTACATGTCTCAAGAAACAAATTAGAAGGCAGTCTCCCGCCTGACATAGGCCTCACTCTCACTAGATTGCAAAGATTTACCATTTCTGGAAACCAAATCCATGGAAGCATTCCTCTGTCATTGACCAATGCTTCTCAGCTTCAAATGCTTGAAATCAGTGAAAACATATTAACTGGTCAAGTTCCAAACAATCTTGGATATTTGGAGAATATCAGGATACTAAGTTTGGGACAAAATTTTCTGGGCAATAACGCAAGCAATGATCTAGATTTCATGACATCTTTGTCAAATTGCAGCAATCTAGAATTATTTTCAATTTATCAGAACAATTTTGGGGGCCTAATACCTAGCTCTATAGCCAATATGCCCAACAATATTCAAAGACTATATATGGGGAGAAATCAAATCTCTGGTAAAATTCCAACCGGGCTTGGGAATCTTGTAAATTTGTACTTGTTAGATATGTCGGTTAATCTTTTATCTGGCCCAATTCCTGATGCTTTAGGGAAACTTGTAAAGTTGCAAGGGTTAGGTTTTTCTGAAAATAAGCTATCCGGAGAAATCCCACATTCCCTATGTAACCTCACCCAGCTAGCCGTGCTTGATTTACGCGAAAACAAATTAGAAGGAAACTTAATTCCATGTATTGGAAACTACCAAAGTCTGCAGCGTTTGTATATGAATGCTAATAACCTAAATGGCAGCATACCTCTACAATTCCTTGATCTCCGTTCATTGGTACTTGTTAATTTGTCGCAAAATGCATTCACCGGTGTCGTCCCTCTGGGCGTCAACAGCCTGAAAAGTATCAATGGAATAGATGTGTCCAAGAACAAATTGTCTGGCAAAATTCCGGAGACACTAGGTGATTGTTTGAGCCTAGAATTTCTTTACATGGGAGGGAACATGTTTGAAGGAGATATTCCTTCATCCCTTGCATCCTTGAAAGGTCTCCAAGAGCTAGACCTTTCACGAAACAACTTATCAGGAAATATTCCAAGAGACCTAGAGAAGCTCATGTTCTTGCGATATCTTAATCTTTCTTTCAATAACCTTATGGGTGAATTACCAACAAAAGGGGTGTTCAGCAACGTAAGTGCATTTTCGGCTGATGGAAACAGTGATATTTGTGGTGGAATCCCAAAATTGCACCTACCAACATGTTCTGTCGGGAACAAACGCAAAATGTCCATCAAAGCCATTATCCTTGTAGCAATTATCACTCCAGTTGTGATTTTCATTGCAATAACATCCTTGTATATTTTCTATTGGCGAAAGTCAAGAAAAAATCCATCTCCAAAACTTTTTGAAGATAACGAGCTTCCACGAATTTCATATCATGAACTGTTGAAAGCGACAAATGGTTTCTCTTCAGAAAATATCATCGGAGAAGGTAGTTTTGGCTTGGTATACAGAGGAAAACTCAATCATAGAGGAGAAAATATAGTTGCTGTCAAAGTACTCAAACTTCAACAACATGGCGCTTCCAAGAGTTTTCTTGTTGAGTGCAAAGCATTACGCAATATTCGGCACAGAAATTTGGTAAAGGTCTTGACATACTGCTCCAGCATTGATTTTAAAGGCAATGACTTCAAAGCTCTGGTTTTTGATTTCATGGAAAATGGAAGTTTAGAGATGTGGTTGCACCCAAGAGATGATATTGGCAGTAGCCAGCCAAGGAATTTAAGCCTTCTACAGAGGCTTCAGGTGGTGATCGATGTGTCATCTGCATTACATTATCTTCATGACAACTGTGTAACGCCAATTCTTCACTGCGACTTAAAGCCAAGCAATATTCTTTTTGATGGGGATATGACTGCTCATGTTGGTGACTTTGGATTAGCAAGGCTCAAGTCAGATTCAACCAATGATTTTTCTCAAAGTGAAACTAGCTCAATCGGGATAAAGGGGACGATCGGGTATATGCCTCCAGGTATAGTTTTATATGCTTCTCTTCATTAAATTCATGACCATACTCTAGGCAACGTTGACATGTACTGTTTATATGTTGCAGAGTATGGAACAAACAACAAAGCAACAAAATATGGAGACATATATAGTTTTGGCATAATTTTGTTGGAAATTTTCACGGGACGAAGGCCAACGGATCAAGTTTTTAAGAATGGTTTAAATCTCCATAGCTTTGTTAGATCTAATCTCACTGGAAAAGTCATGCAGATTTTAGATCCTTTTCTTATCACTGAAAGCTTGGGACAAGATGGAGGAGAAGTTCATGATTGTATTGTATCAGTATTGGAAATTGGACTTTCATGCTCAGTAGAACTACCAGCAGATCGAATGCATATGGGGGATGTGACTAGAAAATTAAATGTCATCAAAGAGGCTTTCTTCCGTCCAAAGATCCATAGAGGCGAAACAACCGGAGCTTTCTAAAAGGTATGGGTTCTCTTTTATTGTTGAATCTTAATTTTGTTTTAATCAAGTTGAAAGATCATTTTTAACATTTTCTTTATTATTCTAACTGAAATTGGTCATACGGTGCACGTGCACATATAATATATATACATTTGAATTATCCGATTGCAAGTAACACCAATAGAATAATTTAGATAATAAAACATCAAAAGTGTATATGCACCAAATTACCATTATGTAAAAATTACTTGAATTTGGAATGAAATGAATAGAAAAACTTGTCAACTTCTAATATTTTTTAATTTATATTTCATATTTCTCCTGAAAATACAAAAAAATTTCTCAATTAAAATAAAATGGCAATGAACATTTCTATTAACTAAATATGTACTTGATTGTTTTTTCACAGGTCAAAAGCTACTTTTGATTTGAATTGAAATGTAGAGGCATGGTTGTGTGAGTTAAGCGCACGTGGTTAAATGTCAAGAGGCATTAATGTTCTACGTTGAGATTAATATTTTTTACAAATATTATTACTTAGCAAATAATGGTAACGTTATTTTTGTATTTTCTTGTGTTTTAAATTCAAAAAACTTAAAGTCAGAATTTGTAAGTTAATTTAAGATTCGTATCTGTATATCATTTCTTTTTATAAGAACTTTATATATATATTTAGTGATATTATATATCAATATGCATGGCCTATTATTGACACTAGACGTGGAGAAATATATTTGCACAAATTTTTTGTTTTCTTTGTATTAGAAATATTATTTGTCCAAAGTGATCAGAAATGAGGAAAGAAAAATGAAAATGAAAATAGGGGAGAAGAGATATTCGGAAAAAAAAAAAAAAAAAAAAAAAAGAAAAATAGAAAGAGCAATTCACGCAGATGAGGGCCTTGGGTTGGAGGCCCAAGGTTAAGCCCGAGTCCAAACTTATTTGGACCAGATCCAAACCCACAAAGCTTCAAGCGGCCCAATTAAGTCTAAAAAGTTCAATCTAAGAGGGACTGTAAATAAATAAATAAATCCACATGCAAAAGTAAAGAACGAATAGGAAGTGAACAACTTTTTACAGTTGCTTGTCCTGGCAAATTTAAATGTGTAGTTTATTATGTAAGTCTGATTCGATCCTAATTTGACCAAAAAAAAAAAAATTGTTTATTAAAGGGTGGATTTAAAATTTATATAAATCGCAATTTTAAATTACTTTTATATTTTTATAATTTTTCATAAGTTACTTAATCCAAAATATTTAAAAGTATATAGAAAAAAATAAAATTTGATAATAAATATTAAATTTCATACATGTATTAATCTATTACATCATTTTTATAATATATTTATATAATATTATATATTAATGGGATATGATGTGGTGCGTTGCATCAATTAGTTATCCAAATAATTATTATTAATATTTAAATTCCTAATAATCATTATGATGGAACTGTCCATACAAAACGACCAACGTATATATTAAATGAATATATGTGGAATGATATTAAACATTGTGTCATATACATGCACTCCCATCTCTGTAGATGAATTTAGAGAAATGATTGCTTTATTTGATTTATAAATTTAAAAATAATTTTTTCAACTGCCAATGCGCAAAATCATTTTAGCATTTTTTTCCACCACAAGATATTGGCAGTCTAAAATTGTTTCCATGCTAATTAGTACTATAACTTGAGACCATTATCACTTTGCCATACTTAGCAAGAACAGAACATTATTGCTAAATTCATCTCAAGCCCCCCATTTTAATTTTTTCTTAATTTTAGGAAGCGTTTTTTTGCTTATTAGTAACAGGATATTCTTGCTAATTTGTCACTAAATTATGCGCCATGTCATTTGTATCAAAATATACATGACAACTCTCCGCTATTTATTCCAAATTTATAGCTATTTATTTAGCAGGTGATTTTTGCACCCATTATAACTTTGAATTTTGATTTTTTTTTTCCGCCAATTAGAATTTGAGCTTATCGCTAAATTTTGTATCAAAACTAGTACTACAATTTTCTTATAATATATCATAAAATTCCAAGTCTTTGATTCTAATTACCCGACATTGTCGGTAGATGATGGATCACTCCCATTCTTTACCACATTGTTCTAAAAGTTGGTCCGCTGCACCGATTCAACTTTGTTGACCATGACCCTTAATTTGTATTGGTTCATTTTTAAAATTCTTTCTAACTATTATTCGCTGAAAACCATTAAGCTAGACGGATAAATCGAAACTGACCAACTCGCCCTTCTGGAATTCAAAGCCAAGATATCCGGTGACTCTAATGGCTCTGGTGTTTAATTTCGTGGAAAATGAGAGTTTGGAAATGTGATTTCCCTCGCAGTGGACACCATAGTGGGAAGAAGTCATTGGGAGGACTCAAGTGTGGGCAAGAAAATTAACTAAGCATATTGAACTTAGTCCACCCACTGATCATATTTTGTGGAAGCATTATATTTAGTACCAATTTCCACTCGCTATTATATGTAAACTATAACGATATAATAGACTATAATTTTAAGATGGTGGTAATGATGTTGCCGATTCTATATCCCATTCATAATTTCCGCTTTTTAATTGGTCAAACTAGTAGAACCCCACATGATAGAAATTTAGAGTAGTGATTGCTGTTCGATATTTGTAAACTTAAAAATTATTTCAACCGCTAATCTATACCTCGTAAAAACCATTTTGGCCAAAAGTATCAAATTAATGAATCAGCTAAGGCTAAAGTTACCTTTTTACTCCTATTATTTGTTAAAATTGACAAATTTACTCTTAACGTTTATTTTAAATCAAATTTATCTCAATATTTGTAAGATGGAAGATTTTTGCCTCTACAGTTAATTGCCGCTAATTTTGACCGTTAAAGTGTTAATTGACTGTCAGTGAGACACATGTCATACATCAATTGGACACGTGAATCAAATCTTTGGGTATTGAAAGTGTATTTTTGCGCTTAATGTTTTTTTAAACGTATAAATCTACTGCTAACATTTGTAAAATAAAAAATGTCAAATGTGTATTTTTGTCCCTAACGTTTGTCAAAATTGATAAATTTACCCTCAAAGTTTATTTGGGTACAAATTTATCCCTAACGTTTGTAAAATAGGAGATTTTTGCTCCCGCCGTCAGCGGTCAACTAACTTATTAACGGTCAAAGTTACCGGTAATTACGGTAACTTTGACCGTTAATAAGTTAGTTGACCGCTGACGGCGGGGCAAAAATCTCCTATTTTACAAACGTTATGGTCAAATTTGCACGTTTGAAAAAACGTTAGGGGCAAAAATACACTTTTGGCACCCAAAAATTTGATCCACATGTCCAATGAATGTATGACACGTATTCCACTAACAGTCAACTATTTTACAAATATTAAGGGTAAATTTATCGCAAAATAAACGTTGGAAGCAAATTTGCCTATTTTGATAAACTATAGGGGCAAAAATACACCTTTAGCCAATAAAAAATTTTTGCGACTGCCGTCAATTATCGGTAACTTTAACAGTTAATACGTTAATTAATCGTTGACGGAAAAATATATAATTTTACAAATGTTAAGTTCAAATTTATTTCAAAATAAAGTAAATTTATCTATTTCAAAAAATAACGGGGACAAAAATAGACTTTGGCCACCAGCTAATAACCTTTTCCTTTTTTTCTTTTGGAAACAACTGTTGTGTAATGGGAAACTATTAATATTCCAAGTCATCATAAGCTGTCATAAAATTCAAAGTCCTGTCCTTATTGTAGCGTACTATTTAAAGGATCAATCAGCAGCATTCTTTACCATCTTCAGTTTCAGATTTTCATACTACTTGCTTATCATACTAAACGATTAAAACCATCAAACACAAATGAAACTCTTATCAATCCTTCCTCTATTTCTCTTCTTTTCTATAACCAAAACATCCAATTTTCCCAGTAATTTGGGTAACGAAACAGATCAACTCGCTCTTTTAGAATTCAAAGCCCAAATATCCAGTGACCCCACTAGCATCTTGAGCTCCTGGAATAATTCTGCAGACTTCTGCAGATGGGAAGGTGTTACTTGTGGCACGAAACATATGAGAGTTATCTCTCTAGACCTTCAGGGGCTGAGCTTGATGGGGACCTTATCTCCTCGTATAGGGAACCTCACCTTCTTAAGGTATCTGTACCTTGCAAACAACAAATTCCATGGAGAAATTATTGAAGAAGTCGGTCATCTATCCCGGTTGAGAAATCTCAACCTCTCATCCAACAAGTTTGAAGGAGAAATTCCACCCAACATCAGCTACTGTTCAAATCTCAGAATCTTGGATTTGAGCAGTAATAGCTTAGTTGGGAAAATTCCAGCTCAGTTAGGTTCTTTTAAGAAGCTTGTGGGACTCGACTTTTTCCACAACAAACTGACAGGAGAGATCCCGTATTCCCTTGGAAACCTATCTTCTCTCCAAATATTATCTTTGGGAGAGAATAATCTGCAGGGAAATATCCCAAATGATTTGGGAACACTTGCAAGCTTAACTTATATTGAAGTTTCGGTGAATAACCTGACAGGTACAATCCCTTACATCCTTTACAACCTTTCATCTCTCGCTGTATTCAGTGTTGCAGCAAATCAATTTCAAGGGACTCTCCCACCAAACATTGGCCTTACTCTTCCTAAGCTTCAATCTTTACTCATTGGTGCAAACAGTATCCATGGAAACTTTCCAATTTCACTCGCTAATGCTTCTCAGCTTCAATTGCTGGACATGGGTACCAACAAACTAAGCGGCCAAGTTCCAAATAATCTGGGAAATTTAAAGAGTCTCCAATTCCTGAGTGTGGAATATAATTTTCTGGGCAATAATGGAAGCGAAGATCTAGTTTTTTTGAAATCTTTGTCTAACTGCAGCACTTTACTCACATTTTCAATTGCTTATAACAACTTTAGGGGGGTATTACCAAGCTCTATAGCCAACATATCAAATCTTCGTCAACTATTTATGGGAAGTAATCAAATATATGGCAGAATTCCATCAGAGATTGGGAACCTTGTCAATTTGTATACATTGTCACTGGGGGACAATAATTTTACCGGTCCAATTCCTGATGCTTTTGGGAAGCTTGTTAATTTGCAATCAATTACATTGCCCAAATGTAAGCTATCTGGAGAAATCCCACAATCCCTATGCAACATCTCTGTGTTGACTGAACTGTATTTGTTTGCAAACAAATTGGCAGGAAACCTAACAAGTATTGATAACTGCAAGAATCTGCAGTTTCTGGATATTTCAGCAAATCATCTGATTGGCAGCATACCTCAACAGATGATTGATCTCTTTCCATTTGTACATATTAATTTATCACAAAATGCATTGACAGGTCTCATTCCCATCGAAGTCGGTAGGCTGAAAAATCTCAGAGTTTTAGATTTGTCAAAAAACAATATGTCAGGGAAGATTCCTTACACAATAGGTCAATGTTTGGGCCTAGAATACCTTGATATGAACGATAATATGCTTCAAGGAAACATTCCTCCATCCCTTGCTACCTTGAAAGGTCTTCAGGTGTTAGACCTGTCAAGGAACAACTTATCAGGAAATATCCCGAAAGAGCTGCAGAAACTCACCTACTTGTGGTATCTTCATCTCTCTTACAACCATATTGAGGGTGAAGTACCAAAAGAAGGAGTGTTCAGCAACATAAGTGCATTTTCGGTTGATGGAAACAGTAGGCTTTGTGGCGGCGTCCCAGAATTGCAGCTGCCAGCATGTACTGTCAAAGGAAATAAACAAAGAATGTCTACAAAAGCAATTATCCTGGCAGCAACCATCAGTCCAATAGTGATTTTCATTTTAGTAATACCCTTGTATGTTTCCTATTGGCGAAGGTCAAGAAAAAATCCATCTTCAAAACTTTTTGAAGATAACAAGCTTCCTCGAATTTCATTCATAGAATTGTTGCAAGCAACCAATGATTTCTCTTCAGAAAATATCATTGGAGAAGGTAGTTTTGGCTGCGTATACAGAGGAAATCTTGATCTTCAAGGAGAAAATCTAGTTGCTGTGAAAGTACTCAAACTTCAACAACATGGAGCTTCCAAGAGCTTTCTTGCTGAGTGCAAAGCATTACGCAATATTCGGCATCGAAATCTGGTAAAGATCTTGACATACTGCTCCAGCATCGATTTTAAAGGCAATGACTTCAAAGCTCTGGTTTTTGATTTCATGGAAAATGGGAGTTTGGAGATGTGGTTGCACCCAAGAGATGATATTGGCAATAGCCAGCCAAGGAATTTAAGCCTTCTACAGAGGCTTCAAGTGGTGATCGATGTGTCAGCTGCATTACATTATCTTCATGACAATTGTAAACCGCCAGTTCTTCACTGCGACTTAAAGCCAAGCAATATTCTTTTTGATGGAGATATGACTGCTCATGTTGGTGACTTTGGATTAGCAAGGTTCAAGTCAGAGTCAAGCAATGATTTTTCTCAAAGTGAAACTAGCTCAATCGGGATAAAGGGAACGATCGGGTATATGCCTCCAGGTATATAGTTTTATATGCTTCTCTTTATTAAATTCGTGACCATGCTCTTGGTTGACATGTACTGTTTATATGTTGCAGAGTATGGAACAAACAACAAAGCAACAAAATATGGAGATATATATAGTTTTGGCATAATTTTGTTAGAAATTTTCACAGGACGAAGGCCAACGCATCAAATTTTTAAGAATGGTTTAAATCTCCATAGCTTTGTTAGATCTAATCTCACTGGACAAGTCATGCAGATTTTAGATCATTTTCTTATCACTGAAAGTTTGGGAGAAGATGGAGGAGAAGTTCATGATTGTATTGTATCAATATTGGAAATTGGACTCTCATGCTCAGTAGAACTACCAGCAGATCGAATGCATATGGTGGATGTGAATAGAAAATTAAATGTTATCAAAGAGGCTTTCTTGCGTCCAAGGATCCACAGAGACAAAACAACTGGAGCTTTCTAAAATGTATGGGTTATTTTTTATAGTTGAATATTAATTTTGTTTTAATTCAGCTGAAATCGTTTTCAGCTCATACATCAGCAACTCCTCTATACAAGAAGGAGGGACAAAAAAAATCAAAAAAACTAGCATATAAAATAAGAAGTCCTGGCAAGCTTGTGAACTATCTTATTAGCTTGTCTCTTAACAAAACCATCAGAGTACTCTTTATCCTGATTTTTGCTCATATAGTGCACTAATGTAATGCATGTGCGTTTGAATTGTCCAATTGTAAATACCATTAATCGGACAATTCAGATAGGCAAACACCACATGTGTGCATGCACTGGAATACCACTCTACAAAGATTACTTGAATTTGGAATGAACTAAATAGAAAAATTTGTCAACTCCTAATATTTCTTAATTTATATTACATATTTCATCCAAAAATGCCAAAAAAATTGTCAATTAAACTAGAATATAGCTATGAACATTTCAATTAACTAATTAAATATGTGCTCGATTGTTTTTTTCACATCTCAAAAGTTATTTTTGATTTGAATTGAATTGCATAAGCATAGTTATGTGATTCAAGCATATCTTATTGAATTGAGATCAATATTCTTTGCAGATATTATTATTTAGCAAATAATGGTAAAGTTATTTTTGTATTTTCTTGTGTTTTAAATTAGAAAAACTTAAAGTCAAAATTTGTAAGTTAATTTAAGATTTGTATCTAAAAACCCTTAAAACAACATCAGAAAATGTCAGCAGATCTATCATTTCTTTTTATAAGAAGTTTATGTGTTTAGTGTTATTATATATCAATATGCACGGTCTATCATTGACACTAGAAGTGGAGGAATATATTTGAACAAATTTTATGTTTTCTTAATATTAGAAATATGATTTGCCGGTCGGAAATGATGACTGAAAAATGAAAATGGAAATAGAGAAGAAGAGAGATTCGGAAACAAAATAGAAAGAGCAATTCATGCCGATAATGGCCTTGGGATGGAAGCCCAAGGTTAAGCACAGTACTCTTCAAGTCCAAACTTATTTGGACCAGATCCAAACCTACAAATCTTCAAGCGGCCCAATTAAGTCTAAAAAGTTCAATCTAAGAGAGATTGTAAATAAATCCACGTGCAAAAATAAAGAATCAGAAAGTATGATGCTGGTGATTTCGGATTAGGGAGGCTCCTTTCAGCCGCCAATGCTTATACTCAAGACAAAACTAGTTCTTGATGGAGATGTGCATAAATGTTGAGTATCAGTCTTGGAAATACCAGCAGATCGACGTCAATGGAAAATTAAATGTCATCAGGGAGGCCTTCCTACATTCGCTAAGGCAAATAAATTGCAGCCTGTTAATAGGTTTTAATATTGAACTTACTATTTCTTTTTATCTAGTATTGAAATATATATATATATATATATATATATATATATATATATTGAAAAGCACACTATTAGATCTCTAAAATATTACGTTTTTTTTTTTTAATGGATTCCTATATTCTAAAAATAAACTTATAATTAATGATGTATATCTGATGGAGCAAAACCTAATTTTAATTGGAAATATATCTCCCCTATTGTGGAAAAGGAGAAATCAAATTTCTTAAACTTCAGAACAAATAAGTAAAAATAATGTAGGTCAAATTATAATCATGCGCTGCGCTGACCAAAACAAATAAATAAAAAAATAATGCGAGATTATATTTGTGTGATATTTTCAGCATGGAATAATAATATGAAAAAACGCATAATGAGATTTTTGAATTTTAGATTTTTTAGATTAGAGTTATATATTTTAAAAATTTGATATTGGATTTCTATATTTTTCAAATCATTCATATTAATTTGAATTTAGATGGGACTGATGTGAAATGTAAATGTATATTCTATTAATTTGGCATGATGTCAATTTTAAATGATGGTTGAACTCACCAAAATATAAAAAATAGAAAAAAAAATATACAATAATATAATACATGCAAAAGGTGATGAGTCAACTTTTTTTTAAAAAAACAATTATATTGGTAAGTCTCACAAACATTTCAAGTTGATTTCATGTGAAATTAACAGAATATGTATTCAGTGTTGTCATACCCATCTCAATGAACGTAATATAAGTTATTCAAAAAGTATATAAATTTAATGTGAAATTTTAAAAACATATAAATCTAGTATAGAAAACGTTAAAATTCAGAAAATCTGAATATATTTTTTTTCTAAGAAAGTATTTACAAGTTATTGAATTGCACTTATTATGATATTTCGTAACATACAAAATAAGAGTGAGTCCAAACTAGTTAACCCTCAATTTCGACTGGATTGAACCCTCAATTTCGTGCTAAAACTAATTCATCAAAAGCACCCCATAGTTTAGCTGTGATGACTGAATGAACTCCAACATTGCGACCAAAACCCCTCAAAGAATATATTCTGAATAGCTATTCAGAAAATTTAGATAACCACAATATGTCTCATCCTCATTAGTCTTTCCGAAAATAATTGAAAAAAGACAAAAAAAACTTTTAAGGTATATGCGTTTTTATTTCATATCTTGTCTAAAGTAAAGTAACTTATTTGTTTACTTTTTACCTATTATCTTATTAAAAGTAAAGTAAATTCATTTTTATTCTATCTAAAGTAGTTTGTCCAGATTTGAATTATTGCATTTTGCTTTTAAAACTTTCCTCCTCTATATAAGGAGAGTAAGTTCAAGCTTGTAAGGTAAAAAATAAAAAAACGTCACTGTCTTTTGTTACTGAATAAAATGTTAATTTGCTTAAATATTTTCTCTCTCTTCTCCAATTATGATTTCTGAAATTTCCTTAATGTTTTGCTATTCAAATAAACTCAATCAGATAGTGCTATGGTATGTTGGAGATATTGAATATTACAATTCCAATGAATGTCTAATAATAGTGGATCTCTAAATGGTGACTTATGATCTTTTCATAAAAATTGTGGAATTTGGAATTATTAAGATATAAGTGAAAGGATAATGATAATTTATGAACTTTGTAGTGACAACTTGCTTGCCCACATGCCCAAAACCAAAAGTGCAAATAATCTTGGACAAGGAAACCAACAAATTACAACTCAATTGCCAACTCTACACTACCTAAACCTAACAAACTTTTGCTTTTTATTTATTTATTTATTTTTTTTTAATGAAATGGAAGAATTATGGGGTTTTATAAATATTGTACTAATAAATCAGGAAAAAATAAGAGTAATTTATTGTCAAGTTAGACTGTCTGCAGGCATCACTTTCAGCAATTACTAATATGTTATTGCTATCCTATATATATTGATAATATTGTCGAGAAAATTCCCGTGATCTGTTACCTGCAAGAAAGAATAAACAACTTGTGGAGATTTATGAATACTCCGACGGTCAAGTCAGTAATTGACGAATAATAAATAGAAATTCAAAGAGAATTCGAGAGAGGGGAATACCTGATTTCCTGCATATTTATAGAGTTATATAGTAGAGTTTGAACAGGAGTCTATGTTCCTACTTAGGTAGTACTCCAAATTAAATAATATTCCTTGTTAAGATTCTTCAGTTATCATAAGTCCACCTCCCAGTGTATGACATTTATGTTAGATATTTGGGAGGTAAACTAAACCAAGATCGCTGAGAAAGTGGCGACAACTGACAAAAGAAAAACTTAGATTGAAGCTAAGCTTGAAAAGATCTAGGCCGAACCAGAAAAGACTAAAAAAGTCAAGAACTGAGCTGAAAAAATAAGTGTGCCGAACTAGTTGTTCTACTCCCTGTCATTTTACGAACTCGTTATTTCTGCGGACTTGAGAACTTGTATAAACTATTTCCTGAGTGTCTTAGAAAAATTGCTGAGCCAATAGCGAAATTAATTTATATTTGCTTAGGCAGTGATAAAGTTAAATGACGATAATGCCGAATAGTTTCTTGTATAAAGAAATATCTTTATTGATGCTTTTACTGGTACAACTGCCTAAATGGCAATGTAGCCGAACTAAGCAATTAAACAAGTAGAACTAAAGTAAATGCTCGGATGGTGAGAATACTGAACTTGAGCAATTGAAATAAAGTTGAGTGCTCGAATGGCGAAAATGTCGAACTTGAGCAATAAATGGCGAAACTGTTGATCTTGATGCTCGAATGGCGAACTTGCCTAATTGAGCGGTAACTGGCGACATTGCTGAACTTGATGCTCGAATGGCGAACTTGCCTAATTGAGTGATAACTGGCGACATTGCCGAACTTGATGCTCGAATGGCGAACTTGCCTAAGTGAGTGATAACTGGCAATATTGCCGAACTTTATGCTCGAATGGCAATACGGCCGAATTAGCGATTGAAATAAGACCAAGTGCTTGAGGCGAAAATGCCGGGTGAGCAATAAAAATGAGACTAAGTGCTCGTGGCGAACCTGCTAGTGAGAAATTAAAATGATACTAAGTGCTCATAGCGAACCTGCCGAGTAAGCAATTAAAGTGAGACCTAGTGCTCGTGGCGAACCTGCCGAGTGAGCAATAAGCTACTGGTAATATAGTTTCAAGTTCAAAATGAACTGCACTATAGCTAGAATGAGCGAATAAATCTGTATAATTCGATTAGCATATGGCTATAATGAAAAAATAAATTTGTATCATGTTGTAGAGTTTACATTGCCTGCTGTAAGACTTTGGTTACATGAGCTGTAAAAGAGATAGAGCTTAAATAGATCGTCTTGTATCTTTGGAGTTTTTTGAAGCTTAGAACTGCATGCCTTGCTCTTCCCCTCTAAAATTAAGTTGAGTGAAAACTCGACTTATATTAGGTGATGACAGTTAATTTTCAAACCTGCAAAAAGTTTCAATTTGACTTCTGCCTCACGGGAAAATAAGTTAGCATATCCCCTCTAAAATTAAGTTGAGTGAAAACTCGACTTATATTAGGTGATGACAGTTAATTTTCAAACCTTCAATTTGACTTCTGCCTCACGGGAAAATAAGTTAGCATATGTATAGCATAAAAATGCAAATTCAGTAAAAATACTTGCGCAAGGCAATTGATTAGCAGCATAAGCTTTTGTTCCATATCTTGAAAATAGGTTTGTATTGTATATGCCAGAATTTAGCTAACAGAAATATGTTGAATTTCATAAAATAAATAATAAAATTATATTTACTTCAATTGAGAGATACGTATGGAAGTGCAATAAAAATGTACTTGAGAGAAAAATGTACTTGCAAAAAGGCACGTAAGAGTTGTAATAAACTTGAAGCATACTTGTCTCTTTGAGTCTAGATTGAGAACTGCCTTAGTTTATTATTGTTCTTGTTTGTATTGTTTCGAGCTATTATTGGAGAATAACTACTAGAAATCCAAAACGCACTTGTCTTGTTTGATAGGTTGTTAGTTAAACAAGAACAAAAATTAATAACGTAAGGATAATACAACTGCTTATATGCATTTGAATATGCTTATATGCATGATAGTGACCTTAATAAATTAAGCATTTAGGTAAAATAATATAACTGTGATATGCAAAGTTCAAGCTAATAAATCAAAATAAGTTTCTTAAAATTGAACTAAATAACCTTCACTTACACGGATGATTTAAACTTGATGAAGATGCTTGCGACAACTGCAGGATCAAAGATGCTTGCGACTAACTGTGCTCATATGACGAGATCGCCTAATTTGAGCGATAAATCTGAAGGAAATGTCATTCTAAAGGATTAAAGATTGATGAGAACTTCACATACCATCCAGAATAGTCAGATGCTATCTCCAGAATGTCACATTTGTACCCATCCTTCTAACCTATAACATTCAACTGGCCATGAGACTCCCCAAAGTACAAGTCTCTTAATTCCTCGTGAAGCGACAATTTCTTGAATATCTGAGCATTAAATGAGAATCAGAGCAGCAATCGAGGGCTGTAATGCCCAATCCAATGAATACCATCATTAACAAATGAGCATTGAGCTCACAAAATGGTTGGATCATACAATTCTAAGCGAAAGTTAATTGCATTTGCTGTTTGTAAAGTCTAGGAATCATTTTCCAATGAACATACATGAAATTCAACAGCACAACGATCGTTTTGTTTTGGACATTCTAGAATAGAAATGCACTTGTAAAGTGGAGATATATTAGGATCAAATGCCAAACTGACAGTTATCAATCAATGGAATCTATATTTTTTAAGAAGTGAACCTGAATAAGAGATTCTTCTAGTAGGGTAACAAATAAGTAACTCGTGAATGAAACAATTGCTTTCTAATGGATCTACATAGACTAGCAAAGAAGCAAGACATTACAAGGCTGTCAAATTTGTAACTCATTATCATCGATAAAGTCAAAGGGGGGAAGAGACTCTTCTCTAGTTGAAAGATTCAGAGGAACCACATGTTAGATGTACTTGGAGTCTTCAGAATGGTCTATGACATCCCTACTGGGCAAAAGAGCAGTGGGAGTGGAGTTGCTTTAGTGGAATCGAGTGTGGGAGAGATCAAATTCTGTACTAGAAATCAGAGACGGCCATTCTTTAGATAAGCACTTGAACTTTAACAGTGATTGTGCTGGCAATCAGAGGAGAACACTGGTGAGAAGTTCCTCAATTTCAGCTACCACCATTGCTGTTGGAGATGAATTTCTCATTTTCCCTATTCCTTCTACTTTGCTCGTATCTTGTGAGAATTCAGCTATTGTGAATACCCGCATTGCGTGGAGAGAAACCCCAGAAGCTCACATCTTCAAGGCTGATCTTCTTGGCATTGCATTGAGCATAGCAGTGGCAAGTTCTTGAGGAGATTCAAGCTGTCTATTGTTATACAGATTGTCATAACTGATTTAATGGTTGCTCTCGAAGATCTATTCCCTAGTCTGGACTTAGTAGCCAAAACAGAAATAAGAGACTCAAGGAAACCAGCTTCAAAAAGAGTATCAAAAATAAATTCCCATCTCCAACAATCGTAAGCCTTTTTCGAGGTCCACTTTAAACATAATCCAACCTATCTTGCCTCTTTTAATTTGGACAAGCAGGATTGGTCACATGCATTTTATATGGGAAGACTCTGATTCTTTCTATATTATGAGAAGGCTATTGCTTTGAATCCATCAGCTGTATCAGTATATTCCTCATTCAATCAAATAAAGATGCTGCAATGGACATCTTAGATAAATTAGGACCCAAAGTTTCACATCCTTCAGATGATATGAACAGAAGCACTCAAAAAGATTCTATTGAGAGAAAAAATGAAGAATCGATGAGGGTTGAAGAAATATGGAACATGCTTTACAAGGATTGCCTTTGCGCACTGGAAATTCGTGTTGACGGGGATCTTAAACATTTTGATAAGGCCAGATACATGCTTGGGAGAACATACATCACTACATCAAGAAGAATATGCCCATTGCAGCCATACGCCGCTCCTCGGACTGCAAGTGTTGGAAACCCAGCTAAACCCAATGATTTGTCAAGATGCATCGCAAAAAGAGCCTACTTAACATCATCTGCAATAGAAGGAGAAAGGAGCATCTCATTCTGCTCTTGAGAAAGGGGGTATTCGACGCAATTAAGAATCTCTCTGTCAATAGTGGCTTGGGAAGAGAATAAATTCTGAAAATAAATGGAGATATGAGAGCCAAGACCAGAATTCCAATCCAACCAATTGCCATCTGAATCGCTGAGCTTCACAACCTGGTTTTTCCTTCTTAGTTTAGAGGCATAGGCGTGAAAATACTTTGATTTGCGATCCCCATCTCTTAGCGAAAAAAGCTTTGAACGTTGTTCCCAAAATGTTTCTCTCTGATTCAAGACATCAAAGAACTCTTGCTTTTGCCCAGTCATAAAGCTTAATTGAATCCTGATCACAAGCACTTTTGTAACATTTCATAGATAATTTGCAGTATTCAATCGAGTTATAAACTCTTTTAGCAAACCGCTGCCCTAATTTTGAAGAACGGACCCACAAATCGAATCCAACAGCAGAAGCTAAAGACCAAGCGAGAGAGCCCGTGTTCACAGCCCAAACAAATGGCGATCAAAGCAACAGCAATAAACCCATCACCAGAATCGAACCCATTCCAGAATTCATAGAAGCCTTTCTCGGTCAAGAACAAAGTGGTTCAACAATTGAAATAAGGGTCAAATTCGTTAATCATGGACTCGTCTCGAAGAACCCTGATAGTTTTGAGATTGACAATGCCGTTGAATGAATTCTGTTAGATTGAGAGTCCAATTTCTTGGGTTTTCCAGCTGTCGCGGGTTGAAATCCCCTTACCCACCTGTAAATTTCCATATTTTCATGAATTCTAGTCCATGCTCGTCGCACCAATGATAACATTGTCGAAAAAATTCTCGTGATCTATTACCTGCAAGAAAGAATAAACGACCTATGGGTATTTATGAATACTCCGACGATCAAGTCAATAATTGACGAATAATGAATGAAAATTCAAAGAGAATTCAAGAGAGGGGAATACCTGATTTTCTGTATATTTATAGAGTTATATAATAGAATTTGAATAGCAGTCTATGTTCCTATTTAGATAGTACTCCAAATTAAATAATATTCCTTTTCAAGATTCTTCAGTTATCATATATATATATATATATATATATATAGCTCTAACAAGTGCCATACCCTATTTCCATTGGTGTTACTAGTGAGCGCAATTTATGCGTATATTACTTTTCATTAAAAAAAATAAAGAAAATACTAATTATGATTGTCACCTAGCTAGTCTATTATTATTATACAATCTAGTTAGTATTCGAATTTTACTGATCCAATTAATTTGAACATGTGTTAAAACAAAATTTTTTAAAGTACTCCATACTCAGAAATGGTGATGTACTTGTTAAGTATTCCTATTTGACTAGTTATATAGACATAACACTCTTTATAGTGGTTTGAACAATACTCACATTAAAACTAATTTTTAAGATTGAGTTATAACTAAATCCATATTCTTTATATGGTATCAAAACCATTAATTAGTTATGCGATGTTGAGCCACTTGGTTTGAACTCACTTCAAATCTAGTTTGAAATTGAGTTATAACTAAATCCATCTTCTTTATATGGTATCAAAACATTAATTAGTTATGTAATGTTAACCCACTTATAAATGTCCAATTTTGCAAACTTCACACTTACTCTTTATAACAACTTGGATAACTTTTAGCTTACAAGTCAACTTACAAGTTAGTTTTTGAAGTCGAAATAGAATTAATTTGATATTCATCTTTCACACCAACTAATAGTTAACCAATACAAATATTATCATATGATAAATTTCTATTTGTTTTTTAATTACGTATATGAAGTTATTGAAAATAAAAGGAGCTAGAGGTTAAAGAATACATATATATGCATAAAATATATGTTTCATTAATAACTATTTAGCTAATTATGTTATTATAATTTATATGCCTAGCTATTAAATAATAATATTATTATTGAGCCTTTATTTTTCTTATGAGTTTGCTGGGGATTGAAGGCCTATTTGAGATTGTGTTTCAATTGGGCTCATTGCTGGAGTCTTCTATTCTAAATTGATTCCTATTTGTAAATCCAAAGCATCATTTTCCTCAATAGCTCTTATAATCGTTAAAAAATTATTTTCATTTATCAAACTTTAAGTATTACAAATTAAAAAAATTGAAGAAAAAAATATTAGCAATTTTAGCATTCACTCGGATCATAAATTAGTAATTAAATGCATATAAACCTAGTTTAGCAAAAAATAAAAAAAGAATCTTGTGAATAACTCATTTGATGTGTTTTTTATTTTCTAATGGAGCACAAGATCACTAGTACTAACACCACTTAGTAGTAGCATAAAATCTCATCAAACCCAATTTCATACTGTAAACACCGGATTCTGAGGCAGTTCAGACCAAATTTACCCGATGATAAAAATGATGCCTGTTTATGGGCGAATGGCAAATGAAAGTGACAGCATACTCGAAAAAAAATATTTTTTTCGTTTTTCTTTTATTTAAAAACATGTTTCTTAAGAAATAAAAAATATATATAAAAAATAAACATTTTTACATTTTCTTTATTTAAAATATATTTTCGTTCCCTTTATTAAAAAAATATATTTTTCTCTCTTTATTCTCTAAAAATAAATAAATAATAATAAAAAAATAAAAAAATGAAATGTTTTTTTTGAGGTTTTTTTAGGGCCCTTTACATTTGGGCCAGCCCTCGCCCTTATGAGATGGGAGCGTCTATGTGAGGCCCATCTCACAAGAGCGGAGGCAGCCTTGCTACCTAGTGAGGAGTCTGCCTCACGTGTTTTCTTTCTGCACGTTTTGCTGATAATTTTGTGGAATTTTGGTTTGAAAAAATGGTTTACGTTTGGATTTAGTAAGAAAAATAAAAAAGAATTTATTTATACTAATTATTTAGATGCAGAGCAAGCAATGATGGTAGTTTTTGCCGTGGTAATCGCTGGCCATGATGTACACACTTGAAGGCATTAGAAAATGAATTAAAAGCCACTGCATGAGTGAAAAAAAAAAACTAAACTATTTTTGACTTAGCCCCACTGCAGCTCTGTAGTGGCTTGTCCTGCTGCTGGAAACCGGCACCTTACGGCGCCGGTTTTTGTCACGCCAGCAGGTCAGACCGGCTGGCCCCACACTGACGAAAATCGGCACACTGTTGTGCCGGTTTTCGGCATCCCAAAATGCTAATTTTGTTTACTGTTACCCCATTTTTCGAATTTTTTTTAAAATAACCCCAAAATTAAAAAAAAACCCCTCATACTTGGTTCCAATTCACCAAGCACTGTTAACACTTTATCTCCACCAATAATAATTTCTGAATTTTTCAAATAATAAATTATCCTACCTTAATTAATCAACTTGATTGTCAATTGACAAAAAAAAAAGGTTAAAATAACAAAATTGTATTTAGTGATATTATATATCAATATGCATGGTCTATTATTGACACTAGACGTGGCGGAATATATTTGAACAAATTTTATGTTTTCCTTTCTTTTGAAACAACAGTTTTGTAATGTGAATACATCAAAATACTCAAGTCATCATAAGCTATCACTACAAGATATTGGCAGTCCAAAATTGTTTCCTTGCTAATTAGTACTATAACTTGAGACCATTATCACTTTGCCATACTTAGCAAGAACAGAACATTATTGCTAAATTCATCTCAAGCCCCCCATTTTAATTTTTTCTTAATTTTAGGAAGCGTTTTTTTGCTTATTAGTAACAGGATATTCTTGCTAATTTGTCACTAAATTATGCGCCATGTCATTTGTATCAAAATATACATGACAACTCTCCGCTATTTATTCCAAATTTATAGCTATTTATTTAGCAGGTGATTTTTGCACCCATTATAACTTTGAATTTTGATTTTTTTTTTCCGCCAATTAGAATTTGAGCTTATCGCTAAATTTTGTATCAAAACTAGTACTACAATTTTCTTATAATATATCATAAAATTCCAAGTCTTTGATTCTAATTACCCGACATTGTCGGTAGATGATGGATCACTCCCATTCTTTACCACATTGTTCTAAAAGTTGGTCCGCTGCACCGATTCAACTTTGTTGACCATGACCCTTAATTTGTATTGGTTCATTTTTAAAATTCTTTCTAACTATTATTCGCTGAAAACAATTAAGCTAGCCGGATAAGTCGAAACTGACCAACTCGCTCTTTTGGAATTCAAAGCCATGATATTTCGTGGAAAATGAGAGTTTGGAAATGTGATTTCCCTCGTAGTGGAGACCATAGTGGGAAGAAGACATGGGGAAGACTCAACTGTGGGCAAGAAAATTAACTAAGCATATTGAACTTAGTCCACCCACTGATCATATTTTGTGGAAGTATTATATTTAGTACCCAATTTCCAATCGCTATTATAAACTATAACTATATAATAGAATATAATTTTAAAATGGTGGTAATGATGTTGCCGATTCTATATCCCATTCATAACTTCCGTTTTTTAATTGGTTAAACTAGTAGAACTCCACATTATAGGAATTTAGAGATGTGATTGCTGTTGGATATTTATAAACTTAAAAATTATTTCAACTGCTAATCTACAGCTCGTAGAAACCATTTTGGCCAAAATTATCAACGTTAATGAACCAGCTAATAACTTATCTATTTTTTTCTTTTCTAGAAACAACTGTTGTGTAATGTGAAAATATTAATATTCCAAGTCATCATTCAAAGTCCTGTCCTTATTGTAGCGTATTACTTAAATGATCGATCACCAGCATTCTTTACCATCATCAGTTTCAGATTTTCATACTACTAGCTTACCATACTAAACTATTAAAACCATCAAAAACAAATGAAACTCTCATCAATCCTTCCTCTCTTTCTCTTCTTTTCTATAACCAAAACATCCAATTTTCTCAGTAATTTGGGTAATGAAACCGACCAACTCGCTCTTTTAGAATTCAAAGCCCAAATATCCAGTGACCCTACTAGCATCTTGAGCTCCTGGAATAATTCTGCAGACTTCTGCAGATGGGAAGGTGTTACTTGTGGCAAGAAACATAAGAGAGTTACCTCTCTAGACCTTCAGGGGCTGAGCTTGATTTGGGCCTTATCTCCGCGTATAAGGAACCTCACCTTCTTAAGGTATCTGTACCTTGCAAACAACAAATTCCATGGAGAAATTTTTGAAGAAGTCGGTCATCTATTCCGATTGAGAAATCTCAACCTCTCATACAACAAGTTTGAAGGAGAAATTCCGCCCAACATCAGCTACTGCTCAAATCTCAGAATCTTGGATTTGAGCAGTAATAACTTAGCTGGAAAAATTCCTGCTCAGTTAGGTTCTTTTAAGAAGCTTGTGGGACTCGACGTTTTTCACAATAAACTGACAGGAGAGATCCCGTATTCCCTTGGAAACCTATCTTCTCTCCAAATATTATCTTTGGGAGATAATAATCTGCAGGGAAATATTCCAAATGATTTGGGAACACTTACAAGCTTAACTTATTTTGAAGTTTCGGTGAATAACTTGACAGGTACAATCGCTTCCACCCTTTACAACCTTTCATCTCTTGCTGTATTCAGTGTTGCAGCAAATAAATTTCAAGGGACTCTCCCACCAAACATAGGCCTTACTCTTCCTAAGCTTCAATTTTTTCTCATTGGTGCAAACCGAATCCGTGGAAATTTTCCAATTTCACTCCCTAATGCTTCTCAGCTTCAATTGGTGGACATGGGTACCAACAAACTAAGCGGCCAAGTTCCATATAATCTAGGACATTTAAAGAATCTCCAATTCCTGAGTGTGGAATATAATTTTATGAGCACTAACGGAAGCGAAGATCTAGATTTTATGAAATCTTTGTCTAACTGCAGCACTCTACTAACATTTTCAATTTGCTTATAACAACTTAAGGGGGGTATTACCAAGCTCTATAGCCAATATGTCAAATCTTCGTCAACTATTTATGGGAGGTAATCAAATATATGGCAGAATTCCATCAGAGATTGGGAACCTTGTCAATTTGTATAGATTGGCAATGGAGGATAATAATTTGTCCGGTCCAATTCCTGATGCTTTTGGGAAGCTTGTTAATTTGCAATCAATTAATTTGCCCAGATGTTTATCACAAAACGCATTGACAGGTCTCATTCCCATCGAAGTCGGTAGGCTGAAAAATCTCAGAGCTTTAGATTTGTCAAAAAACAATATGTCAGGGAAGATTCCTAACACCATAGGTCAATGTTTGGGACTAGAATACCTTGATATGGACGATAATATGCTTCAAGGAAACATTCCTCCATCCCTTGCTACCTTGAAAGGTCTTCAGGTTTTAGACCTGTCAAGGAACAACTTATCAGGAAATATCCCGAAAGAGCTGCAGAAACTCACCTTCTTGCTGTATCTTCATCTCTCTTACAACAATCTTGAGGGTGAAGTACCAAAAGAAGGAGTGTTCAGCAACGTAAGTGCATTTTCGGCTAATGGAAACAGTAAGCTTTGTGGTGGCATCCCAGAATTGCAGCTGCCAGCATGTACTGTCAAAGGAAATAAACAAAGAATGTCTACAAAAGCAATTATCCTCGCAGCAACCATCAGTCCAATAGTGATTTTCATTTTAGTAATACCCTTGTATGTTTCCTATTGGCGAAGGTCAAGAAAAAATCCATCTTCAAAACTTTTTGAAGATAACAAGCTTCCTCGAATTTCATACATGGAATTGTTGCAAGCAACCAATGATTTCTCTTCAGAAAATATCATTGGAGAAGGTAGTTTTGGCTGGGTATACAGAGGAAATCTTGATCTTCAAGGAGAAAATCTAGTTGCTGTGAAAGTACTCAAACTTCAACAACATGGAGCTTCCAAGAGCTTTCTTGCTGAGTCCAAAGCATTACGCAATATTCGGCATCGAAATCTGGTAAAGATCTTGACATACTGCTCCAGCATTGATTTTAAAGGCAATGACTTCAAAGCTCTGGTTTTTGATTTCATGGAAAATGGGAGTTTGGAGATGTGGTTGCACCCAGGAGATGATATTGGCAATAGCCAGCCAAGGAATTTAAGCCTTCTACATAGGCTTCAAGTGGTGATCGATGTGTCAGCTGCATTACATTATCTTCATGACAACTGCATAACGCCAATTCTTCACTGCGACTTAAAGCCAAGCAATATTCTTTTTGATGGAGATATGACTGCTCATGTTGGTGACTTTGGATTAGCAAGGCTCAAGTCGGATTCAACCAATGATTTTTCTCAAAGTGAAACTAGCTCGATCGGGATAAAGGGGACGATCGGGTATATGCCTCCAGGTATAGTTTTATATGCTTCATTTCATTAAATTCATGACCATACTCTAGGCAACGTTAACATGTACTGTTTATATGTTGCAGAGTATGGAACAAACAACAAAGCAACAAAATATGGAGACATATATAGTTTTGGCATAATTTTGTTGGAAATTTTCACGGGACGAAGGCCAACGGATCAAGTTTTTAAGAGTGGTTTAAATCTCCATAGCTTTGTTAGATCTAATCTCACTGGAAAAGTCATGCAGATTTTAGATCCTTTTCTTATCACTGAAAGCTTGGGACAAGATGGAGGAGAAGTTCATGATTGTATTGTATCAGTATTGGAAATTGGACTTTCATGCTCAGTAGAACTACCAGCAGATCGAATGCATATGGGGGATGTCACTAGAAAATTAAATGTCATCAAAGAGGCTTTCTTGCGTCCAAGGATCCATAGAGACGAAACAACTAGAGCCTTCTAAAAGGTATGGGTTCTCTTTTATTGTTGAATCTTAATTTTGTGTTAATTAAATTGAAAGATCATTTTTAAAATCTTCTTTATTATTCTAACGGATATTGCTCATACGGTGCACATGCACATACAGTGTACATTTGAATCGCTCGATTGCGAGTACCACTAATCGGATAATTCAGATAATGAAACATCACAAGTGTGTATATACCAAACTACCAGTATTTAAGAATTACTTAGAATTTGGAATGAAGTGAATAGAAAAACTTGTCAACTTCTAATATTTTTTAATTTATATTTCATATTTTTCCTGAAAATACAAAAAAAAAATTACTCAATTAAATAAAATGGCTATGAACATTTCTTCTTTTGTTTTGAGGGGCTATGAACATTTCTATTAACTAAACATGTACTTGATTGTTTTTCCACAGGTCAAAAACTACTTTTGATTTGAATTGAATTGTAGCGGTATGGCTGTGTGATTCAAGCACATGTAGTTAAATTGCAAAAGGAATTAATGTTCTACATTGAGATCAATATTCTTTACAAATATTTTGTATTTTCTTGTGTTTTAAATTAAAAAAACTTAAAGCCAGAATTTGTAAGTTAATTTAAAATTTGTATTTGAAAACTTTTAAGTCACATTAGAAAATTTGAGCAGTTTTATCATTTCTTTTTATAAGAATTTGATGTATTTAGTGATATTATATCAATATGCACAGTCTATCATTGACATCTAAGAGAGATATGATTTGCCTCGGTCGTCCAAAGTGGTCGGAAATGATGACTGAAAAATGAAAATGGAAATAGAGAAGAAGAGATATTCGGAAACAAAATAGAAAGAGAGCAATTCATGCCGTTAATGGCCTTGGGATGGAAGCCCAAGGTTAAGCACAGTACTCTTCAAGTCCAAACTTATTTGGACTATCCAAACCCACAAATCTTCAAGGGCCCAATTAAGTCTAAAATGTTCAATCTAAGAGAGAGTGTAAATAAATAAATAAATCCACCTGCAAAAATAAAGAATCAGAAAGTATGATGCTGGTGATTTCGGATTAGGGAGGCTCCTTTCAGCCGCCAATGCTTATGCTCAAGAGAAAACTAGTTCTTGATGGAGATGTGCATAAATGTTGAGTATCAGTCTTGGAAATACCAGCAGATCGACGTCAATGGAAAATTAAACGTCAATGGATTCCTATATTTTAAAAATTCAAAAATTTTGGTTACTTTTTATTTTTCAAATCACTTATTTTAATCTAAATTTAACAATTTTAATAAATATGAAAAATTGGAGCTCATACATCTAATTTATTTTTGAAACAATACATTTTTAAATCCTTAAATTATTATAAATTTTTGCATTGAGTCCCAATATTTCAAAAATTCAATTAATATTGAGTCTGTTTATTTTTCGAAGAAAATACATTGTGTCCAAATATAATACTTATTAAATTGGAACTCAATGTAAGTGATTTAAAAAGTTCACAAATTCAATATTGAATTTTTGAAGTATAAGGATCTCAATGCGAAAGTTCTAATAGTTCAAGGAATGGAAATTGTGTTTTCCCTTTGTTTTTTTTATAGTAATGTGGATTTCCACCACAAAAATTTGTTTTTTAGAAGGATAAATTTGGTTCTTGATGGAAGAAGGATAACAAATAAATTGCGGAATTTGTGTAATAATTTCTGATAAAGATATAGGTAGGGCCAAAGGATGTAACCATTTGAGGATTGGGGATGTAAATATATTTGGTATATTTTTTGTGGTATCTTATCATTTCCTTAATATATGCCAGCGAAGCCAATTTTCCCATCACTCAAAAATTGCAAACGGGTCAATTTCACTCATGATCACTCAACTTATCACTTATCGCGCAAAAGTAATCGACTTTTTTTTTCTTACTTAAATGTCACTAAACTTTTAACATTATTGCACAAAAGTCATGTTAACCGGAATCCGGCGACGACTCTTGCCGGATTGATAACTTTTTTGCAAAAATTTTAAAAGTTCAGTAACATTTAAGTTGAAAAAAAAAAGTTAATTATTTTTGCGAGATAAATGATAAGTCTAGTGACCATGAGTGAAATTAATTTAAATGCAGTATTTGTTGAACTTATCAATCCGGCAAGAGTCGTCGCCGGATTCCGGTCAACATGACTTTTGTGCAATAATGTTAAAAGTTCAGTGACATTTAAGTAAGAAAAAAAAAGTCGGTTACTTTTGCGCGATAAGTAATAAGTTGAGTGAGCATGGGTGAAATCAACCCCATTGCAAACTGTCCTTATATGCTTAAGGACGATGAGGATGCTCTCGCTCTTGTTCTTATTACTATATGATCACACAAACAAACAATGTCGCTATTCATTTTAGATTCTTTTTATAACATCATTTTTATTTTTCCATTTTTTTATTTTGAAATGGATAGATTTTATACATTTAAACTTTCGAAATAGAGAAAAATTATTACATTTTTTTTAATGATAACAATAATAAAATGACATGTGACCGTTATTTTTGATATGTTTAGTAATAAAATAATTCTATTTAAATAAAATTACTCTATTTTAAGAAGTATAATTAAGAGTAAAATTGCTGAATTTGATGCAATATTGAAAAAATAAAGATTTACAGGTAAGATTTGTGGATTTGAAAAAATTTGAAAGGCCTCAAAATTGATATTAACCACATTTTAATTTTTTTTTTCTTTTACTTATTCTATCCGTATGCTTTTAGATTGCAATTTTTTTTCCTTATACAATTTAAAAATAAATAAATAAATAATGATTCAAAAAAGCAAGTGATGGAATACATGGATTGAATATATATAATCAGTAACTGTTACGTATAATATGAATGATTCAAAACTTATAATTAATGATGTATGGCTGACGGAGCAAAACCTAATTTTAATTGGAAATATCTCCCCTATTGTGGAAAAAGAGAAATCAAATTTCTTAAACTTCAGTCATTAGAATTAATAAGTAAAAATAATGTAGGTCAAATTACAATCATGCGCTGCGCTGACCAAAACAAATAAATAAAAAAAATAATGCGAGATTATATATTTGTGTGATATTTTCAGCATGGAATAATAGTTTGAAAAACGCATAATGAGATTTTTGAATTTTAGATTTTTTAGATTAGAGTTCTATATTTTAAAAAATTGATATTGAATTTCTACACTTTTCAAATTATTTATATTAATTCATATTTACAAATTATTGAATTGCACTTATGATATTTAGTGCAATACAAAATAGCAGTGAGTATGAATTAGTTAATCAATTCATTAATAATTTTATTAATCAGTTCATTAATTTCAATTAAAGCCTATATCGATTTCGGTGTTTAATCAATTTTTTTGAATAGATTTACCAGTTAACCATTAAAAAATTTTAACATATAAATTTAATAAATTATGTAAATTATAATGTTGTTTTTAATAGTTAAAAACGCTCCAAAAATGAAAAATACAAATCGAATATAATATAATTTCTATTAAAAGAATAAAAATAAAAAATAAAATTTTCACAATTAATTATAAAAATTGAATATATTTAATATAAACTAATAATAAAATATTAATTATGCACATATAATGAATAAATAATTGTAATAAAAAAATAATTTTAATGTTTATTTACCTAAAATATATATTATAATAATATTTTACAAGTCATATAATATTGACAAATTACAAAATATTGAAAAATTTAAGATTAAAAATTAAAATATAAAATATATATAGATCAGTTAACCATTAATTAAAAGTTAACCGTCGATTTTTAAAAGAAAAAAGCGAAATTCTAAATTTTTGATTTGATTAATTTAAAATTGATTCGAAATCGAATCAATTTTAAATTAATCAAAATTTTGGTGTTTTCTCACGGCTGATAGAAAATGCCATTCTTTCCACCCACGTGTTGAGATTTTATTTTATTTAAGCCAATGTTCGACATTTTCTTATTGGCGTGTCCAAGGTGCATGGTTGGTAGCATAAATTGATAATTCATATTCATATATAAATTATAATCAAATTAACAAATTTAATTTAGTGATATTAGAGTTGCCGACTCTAATTGATGTCAGTCCCGTAAAGTAAATCGATGACTCCTACTTTGTCATGATATATGAATTCTCCCACAAAATTATTCCCGATTATTGACTCTTCAAAAAATGAGATGAAGTTTTACAAGATAAGAATTCAAATAAAACTTTTACAAATAGTAAAAAAATAATTAAATAATAGAATAGCTCTTTTTATTTTAATTAAAATTATATAGTAAAATTTTAATTAAAAAAAAAATTCACTGCAAATATGATAATTCGGTATGTCAAATATATCGTACATTAGTAAATTTGAGTCATTTAAAAAAATGGAAAATAAATTAACGATTTATATTTATAGATGTATGAAAAGTTGAAGATACCAGATCAATTCTCCATTGCAGCATCAGGTTGGTAATTATACAAAAAAAAAATTGCACGAACAGCGGAGTCAACTATCACGGTTCATTAATTCTTTTTATGTAAATATATGACTCTTTGCTTTGTTCTTTAAATAATAATAAAAGAAGCATACAGGTTACCCCCTTTCCCTTTCGTTTTTCTTTAATTGACAATCAAACGCTCATCAATTTTAAAATACCTCATATATTGTGAATAGCTAATTAAAAAGTAATGATCCGTCAAATTATTATCCATTTTATAATCAACTAGCCAGCCAATGATGAGTATTGTATTGTGTAATTATTAGAATCCATCATAGTCATAGAAATTAAGTTGTAATTCAAAAAAGACAAGTAATATAATTTTCTCCTTCTTATTTGGAGTAGGAGTAGGGATGATCATGGGGCGGAAATTTCCCGTTCTCGGCAAGGACCCGATCCGAACGGGGTGAAAAATTTTCAAATTTTTTCCTCGCGGGGGTGAAGAGAAAATAATCTCCGCCCTTGAATTCCAGCCCAAAAAAAATAACATTTTATTATTATTATTATTATTATTATTGTATATTAAATTCGGTGTGTAAATTGTTCAAGTTATATTATTAATATTTGAATTGTATGAAATATTTACAAATATTTATATTTTAATTGTATAAAATATTTATAAATATTTGTATTTAAATTACATAAGATATTTTTAATTTTAAGTAATCAATTATTAAATTTTGTAAGGTAAATATTGTGAAATATTTTTTATTTGGATCATAAATATCTATTAGGGTCAAAAATTTTCGTTAGAATTGAGTAATTTTATTGGGGACGAGGATCCCCACGAGGCGGGGACGGGGGAGATTTTTCCCCTGCATCCCTAGTGGGGACAGGGAATCCCCGCCCCTAGGCAGGGTAGTAGGTGGGGAGCCACTCCCCTCCCCCGCCCCGCCCCGTGATCATCATTGTTTAGGGGTATAATTAAGATGTAATTCAAATATTTACTTTCATTGAAGAATTTAAAAGCAAAGTTACAATAAGTACCTTTTAGTTGTTATGCCCATGATCCGATCGAGAGTCATGATTGTCGTGTTGTCTTTTGAAGTTTTCCTTATTTTTGAACTTTATGTCCTTGAAATAGGATTTCAAGGACTTTCTCCCAACAAGTGATTATTTTGTTTGCAGCTTTGCAAATGGCTTTCTCGGATGATTGACTCATGGTTTTTACATACGAGAATATCGGGTTGATGGCTTCCTGGCAGGCGATGCTTTAGATCCGTATATTGGTCCGGTCCAAGAATTAATTTCCTATTTCAGCAGATTTGTGATCTTTTCATGAGTTATCATCAAGGTTTGTCAATAAGGGCCTTAAGGTCAACGTCTGGGATATTTCTTGATTTTTCCTCCACCCCCCAAGGCCTTGCAAGTTGTCTTTGGAACATTTCTTGATTTTTGAGAGACGATCTGCAAAGCTTTTCTTGGTCACCTCCACTTCCAATGGGAATGCCTCTTTAGCGCTTTTCTCCTTCTTGCAGATAGTTCGTTAGGCTCAGCAAGTTTTGTTGCCTTTGCTTATTAAACATGAACGGTGTAGGAATATCGAGCTTTTGAAATTTTTCGAAGCGATGCTTCATAGGGAAGCTTGAGATCAGGGTTGAAATTTTATTTTACCCTTGTTTTCTTATAAGCTTTCTCCTAGAACAGTTGTGCTCTGATCAAAGATTCCTGTATTTTTCGGGAATCATCCTTCTTTTTATGGGCTACTCTATTTTAACTCCGCACTTCCTCATGTTGTCGTTGCTGATAGATTGCTTCCATTCTAAATAAGGCAGACTTTCCTGTTATTCTCATGCTTTTTTTCGAACAGCTATTCCTCAACATGTAACTCAGCTCCTCTTGTTTTGATTTGGAGCGAAAGCGGGAATTTTCGTTCTAGCTTAGAATGAGAGGGACATGTTCCAATGTCGTCTTTTTCTCTTTGACTTTGCTGGAATGGAATGTCTTAGTGGAGCATCCATCCAATAAGGTGGGTGATTAGACCGCTTCTTTACCGGGTGTGTTATTGACAATCAATTTGGTGGTGCAGATATTCCTGTCCCCTTTTTGATAATAAAATGTAATCTTTTCTCTCAAATCAACTTTAGTAATTACATGAGAGGAGCTTTGAGGTCGATGCCTGGGATATAAGGTGAAGAAAGTTCTAAAGCGGAGATCGTGACCGATCATCTCTGCCTGAGGGAAATTGTAGCCAATCAAATACGCTTCAACTTTCATTGATCGAGATTGTGCAAATTTTGCTAGGAAGAGACCGCAGATTTGCTCAAAGGCAGAGATCGAATAAGGAGGAAGACCATTGAACCAATCCAAAGCCTCCCCCATCAAAGTTTTAGGGAAAACTCTACAAAAAATTTGATCATCGTAAGAGTACAGCTGGATTTGCGACAAATTAATACTCAAAGACGTGGATTTTTGGGTCATGTTCGCCTGCAAACTTTGGCATTTGTATTTCTTAAACATGCATGGTAATTCAGCAGCTCTAGTTTCCAACAAAGGGGTGAAGCCGTCTCCTTACTAGTCAAAGGCCCCCAAACCAACTTATATTCATGAAGGGTGACATCTCTCGAAGAGAAATTTTTTTTTCTTTGCCCTTGCTTTTTTTGCTCGATTCGTGAGAGCGAGACTTGGTGCCGGATTCTTCATGGCATCTGCTCCCCTACTCCTGGATATTGATTCCTCGATTTCTTCACTTCCTTCCATTTCTCACATCATTGTTGGGCTCGGGGCCTTCAGTTGAGGTTCGAGATTGTTTAACTTCTTGGATATACTACATTATATATTCCTATCAAAGTCATCGAGGATGGCCTTTATATTACCCACATTAACTGGAGGGTGATTTGACTATGTCATGAATTCGCCATTAAGTCCAAAAATTGAGCCGTCAGAGGCAGGGGATTTCTGATGTTCATCCCGCTTATTGGTGGGTCTCAGTTTGCCACGGCCACCGTCAATTTGGTTGTGTTCTCATGATTTGAAGTGTCTAGGAGGTATAAATTGTCTTGATCCTACTATCGACTCTAAATGAAAGCACCAAATGATAAATTTTAAAATGTTGAAATTTATAACGAGACAAGGTTGATCCGCAGCAAGAAGAGGTCAATCTGTAATAGGCGAGGCCCGATCTACAAAACAATGAAGACTAGCCCTTGGTGTACAGGGGATTAACAATTCGATGTTTTAGTCAATAAGAGAGTAGGAGTGAAAAAAAAATATAATGTATCTTGTATTGGGTATATGTATCGTGTTGCCTGAATTTAAAGTGTCTTGGTATTTATGTGAACGAAATAACTTACTTGAGTGGCCTACTTAAATATCAGATTAGGTTTTTGGCTATGTGACGGGGATAAGGCAGAGGGGATGGTGGCAGCGAGTGTCAGCAAGACATTAAGGCAAGAACCTGAGCAGTTTGATCAGGCGGCACACTGACGTCACCTCCGTGGTTTCCTTGCCCAAGCTCCCTATCAATCATCGTACCTTTGAGATACTAGCCTTAAGTTTTGCAAGGCCTCCAGCTGGGCTTAGATGCTGAAAGGCCTTAGGTTGGGCTTTATATTGAGCTCCACAAGTGATAATATTTTGTGTATTATTTGTAATGAAGGATTAAAAAATAAATAAATAAATAAATTTTGATCCTATTTATTATGGTAGGTTGTAACCCAACTGAATTGTCCACCATTTACTTCAATTCATAAATGCCATTCTCTTTCCAGCCTCATGTATTGATATTTTATTTTATTTATGCCAAGGTTTGACATTTTCTTATTGGCGTGTCCAAGGTGCATGGTACCTAGCATAAATTGATAATTCATATTCACATATAAATTATAATCAAATTAACAAATTTAATTTAGCGATATTAGAGCTGCCGACTCTAATGTCAGTCCCGTAAAGTAAATCGATGACTCATGATATATGACTCTTTGCTTTGTTCTTTAGATAAGAATAAAAGAAGCATACAGGTTACCCCCTTTCCCTTTCGTTTTTCTTTAATTGACAATCAAACGTTGTTCTAATCGATTTTAAAATACCTCATATATTATGAATTGCTAAATAAAAAGTAGTGATCCGTCAAATTATTATCCATTTTATAATCAACTAGCCAGCCAATGATGACTATTGTATTGTATAATTATTAGAATCCATTATAGTCATAGAAATTAAGTTGTAATTAAGAAAAATAATCGATGCTCTTTTCATTCACACATAAATGTTTGTTTTCTCTATTTTATTAAAATTAAAAAATCATTAATTACCTTACACCATTAGTATAATCTATATAATGTTCATTTTATCTATTTTATTAAAATTAAAAAATCATTAATTATCTTACACTATTAGTATGATCTGTAAATATTTTTTAAATTCAATTTAGATAAAAGGTCTCTGACATTCTAAATAAGAGACAATTTAATGTTTATTCCAATAAATTGGGGCATAAGTGAAATAAAGTGACCAAATATACGTACTCATAAGTAAACTTATATATATTGCAAAATGGACAATGTGAACGTAGGAGTAATCATGAAATACCAAGACTTGGTATTCTTGATTTGAAGGATGATTAGTAATCTTTAAGCTCACCACTTTAACTGCTGAAACCATATTTATAATTGCTTAGCTTACTCTCATCAACCACCAAAAGCAAATGGAAATCCGAATCTCAGCTGAGCTTTGGACTTCAATCCTTCAACTAATTCTGCTACTTTCAGTAGCCAAAACGTCATATTGTCTCAACAATTTGGGAAATGAAACCGATCGAATCGCTCTGTTGGAATTCAAAGCTAAGATATCCAGTGACCCGAATGGCATATTGAGCTCCTGGAATGATTCTTCAGAGTTCTGTAAATGGGAAGGTGTTACTTGTGGCGAGGAACATAAGAGAGTTGCCTCTCTAAACCTTCAGGGGATGAGCTTGATGGGGACCTTATCTCCTTATATCAGCAATCTCACCTTCGTAAGCTTCCTCGACCTTTCTAACAACAAATTTCATGGAGACATTCCCCAACAAGTCGGTTTTCTCTTCCGACTAACATATCTCAACCTGTCAGAAAACACGTTTGAAGGAGAAATTCCGTCCAACATCAGCTACTGCTGGGATCTAAGAACCATAAATTTGGGGATAAACAAGTTAGCAGGAAAGATTCCAACTCAGCTAAGCTTTTTAAATAAGCTTGTCACGCTAATTCTTCATAAGAATCGCTTTACAGGAGAGATCCCACATTCCTTTGGAAACCTATCTTCTCTAGAAGCAGTTTCTTTATCAGATAATCATTTGCAAGGAAATATTCCGGATGAATTGGGACAACTTAAGAACTTCTCTGTTTTTTTGGTTGCTTCAAATAATCTGACAGGTACAATTCCTTCCACCCTTTATAATCTTTCATCTCTCACTCAATTTTATGCTACAGAAAACAAATTGAAAGGAAGTCTCCCATCAAACATAGGCCTCACCCTTCCTAACCTGCAAGAATTTGCAATTGGTGTGAATGAAATCCATGGAAGTATTCCAATTTCACTCGCCAATGCATCTCAGCTTACATTTCTTGACATCTCTGAAAACAAAATAACTGGTCAAGTTCCAAACAACCTAGGATATTTGAAGAATCTCCAGTGGCTGAATATAGGACTCAATTTTCTAGGCAATACAGATATGGATTTTGTTGCATCTTTGTCAAACTGTAGCAATCTAGAAACTATTGCAATTTATGGAAACAATTTTCGGGGCATGTTACCTAGCTCTATAGCCAACTTGTCTAACCTTCAAACACTAAGCATAGGAGAAAATGCGATCTATGGCAAAATTCCAACAGGGGTTGGTAATCTTGTCGATTTGTATATATTAAGTTTGCGGAATAATCTTTTTTCTGGTCCAATACCCGATGCTTTAGGTAAACTTGTAAACTTGCAAGTGTTTCTTTTGTCTGGAAATAAACTATCCGGAGAAATCCCACAATCCCTATGCAACCTCACCCGACTATCTGAACTCTCTTTGTATGAAAACAAATTAGAAGGAAACCTAATTACCTGTATTGCAAAGTGCAAGAATTTGCAGCATTTGTCTATTTCAGCAAATTTCCTGAACGGCAGCATTCCTCAACAGATTTTTGATCTCTTTTCCTTGATAACTCTTAATTTATCACAAAATGCATTGACGGGTCTTATTCCTCTCGAAGTTGGTGGCTTAAAAAATATCTATAGAATAGATATATCAAAGAACAAACTTTTTGGAAAAATTCCTGAGAAAATTGGAGATTGCTCAAGTCTAGAATATCTATACCTGGAGGGAAATATGCTTCAAGGAGATATTCCTTCATCCCTTGCATCCTTGAAAGGTCTTCAGGAGTTAGACTTATCACAGAACAACTTATCAGAAAATATTCCGACAGAGCTAGAGAAGCTCATGTTCTTGAGGTATCTTAATTTATCATTCAACAACCTTAAGGGTGAAGTACCAAAGAATGGAGTGTTCAGCAATTTAAAGGCATTTTCATTTGATGGCAACAATGATCTTTGTGGCGGAATCCAAGAACTACATCTTCCACCATGTCCTATTAAAGCAAAGAAACACAAGAAGTCTGCCAAAGTCATTATCCTTGCAGCAACCATCAGTCCAATTGTGATTTTTATTGCAATAGCATCCTTGTATGTTTCCTATAGGCAAAAGTCTAGAAAGAGTCCACCTTCAAAACTTTTTGAAGAGAATAATAAGCTTCCTCGAATTTCATACAACGAATTGTTGCAAGCAACCAATGGTTTTTCTGCAGACAATATTATTGGAGAAGGTAGTTTTGGATTTGTATATATAGGAAATCTTGATCCTCAAAGAGAAAAGTCGGTTGCTGTGAAAGTACTTAAACTTCAACAACATGGAGCTTCCAAGAGCTTTCTTGCTGAGTGCAAAGCATTACGCAACATTCGGCATCGAAATCTGGTAAAGATATTGACATACTGTTCAAGCATTGATTTTAAAGGCAATGACTTCAAGGCTCTGGTGTTTGATTTCATGATAAATGGGAGTTTGGAGATGTGGTTACATCCAGGAGAAGCTAGCAGTAGCAGTTCAAGGAATTTAAACCTTCTTCAACGGCTTCAAGTTGCTATTGATGTATTATCTGCATTGTATTATCTTCATGAAAACTGTGAAACACCAATCGTTCATTGTGACTTGAAGCCAAGCAATATTCTTTTTGATGGAGATATGACTGCTCATGTCAGTGATTTCGGATTAGCGAGGCTCCTTTCAAAGCCCACCAATGAATCTTCTCAAGGTGAAACTAGCTCAATCGGGATAAAGGGAACTATCGGCTATATGGCTCCAGGTATAGTTTTATCTAACTTTTCTTTATTAAATCATCACCAAGCTCTAGTAGGTTCCGAAGTTTTATTTATGTATACTACAGAGTATGGAGTTGGTAGCCAGGCAACAAAACAAGGAGACATATACAGCTTTGGAATAATTTTATTGGAGATTTTCACAGGACGGAGGCCAATTGATACAATTTTTAAGGATGGTTTAAATCTCCACAACTTTGTGAAAACTAATCTCAAAGCTGGAGGAGTCATGCAGGTTTTGGACCCTCTTCTTATCGCCAATGGAGATGTTATGGAGGAAGATGACGGAGGAGATGCGTACAAATGTATAGTAGCAGTCCTGGAAATTGGAGTTTCATGCTCAGCAGAACTACCAGCAGATCGAATGAGTATGGAGGATTTGAATAGAAAATTGAATGTCATCATAGAGTCTTTCTTGGATACTAGAACTCGAGGCAAAGCATCATATATAGCCCATTAACGGGTGTGGATTTTCTTTACATAGTTGAATTTATTCCCTTAATCAAGTTGAACTAAGAAAAGTTTGTAATATTTTATAATGCAATATGTCTTTTCTTTGATTATTGATTATATTTGGAAACTACTTTGACTTGGATTGAGCTGAATATAAGATCTTATCAACTGCTAATATTGCTTATATATAATTGCACTTTTCGTCCTGAATTTCAGAAAGAACCTCAATTATCTAAATATGTATTTGATTATTTTTCCATATTTCAAAAACTAATTTTGATTGGAAATATATTGCAGTGGCATGGCATTGATAGGGACTGAAGCATCTTGGCGCTGTTAACCTATATATATATATATATATATATATATTACTTATTCTATATAAATATTACTGTTCAAACAAATAACGTTAAAGTCGTTTTTCTATTATCTATGCTTTCAAGGAAGCAAAATTCCAATCACTCTTTAACTGCAACAATTTAGTGATTGTCATAAAAATCTAGTGATGTGTTTGAGCTTCCTATGTTTGTGTGCCATACAAAGAAAACTCATTTTTCTCAAAGGATGTCAATCTCCAATTTGCATGTATAATCTTAATTTGTCACAGGAAAAAAAAATAAGTAAAAGTCATGCAGGTTTTAGTTCCTTTACTTAGTACTGGAAATTGGACTGCCATGTTCACTAAACTGTTCTTAATTTGTTTGATGAAGTCTTGAAAGAAAATCGCGATGTGAAAAAAAAAAATAATAAAAGAAGAAAAAGATTGAAAAAAAAAAGACTAGTTGTTTGAGTGAATTGCAGAAATTACATGAAAAAAGAAAAGTTTACGTTTAAGTAAAAATAGGACCACCATTAAAATATGGTATTTTTATAAATGAAAAATTAAAAAATTATTTTGAAATTAGAAATTTTGGATAGTAAATTTTATATATGTTATTTATGTAAAATTCCCTTGGACAAATGCATAAATTGTGCAATTTGAAATTAGAATCTTTGATTACGTGATACTTTGTGGGACAACATAACCAAAACAAAAAATCATGAGTTTAATAAACATTAAAACCTGAAGTCATCCTATTAATTAATTAATTAATTAATAATTAAGGTATAAAAATATATTAGGGGCCGCCTTGACCTACCACAGGCTTTGGCAATAAAATAATTATTGACCTATGACTTGCAAAGGGAAGCAAAATGGTCAAGTCATTTGCATTGTAATGTTATCCACTTAATACTTATCCAAACAACTAAAAATAATATTTCACTTATTAAAACAAATTATAAAATTACAGTTGAGCGAGTGAGATCGAACCCTCAAAGAATGGGGGGAAATAATTCTGATTTTAGTAAAAACTAAGTAACAATATGACTTAAGATAGGACAGTAAATTAATTATGAATGAAAATCAATGGAGAAAGTTCTCAGTTGAAGGCACAATTTTCATATCAGTCCATGTCCGATCACAAATTTAAAATAAATTTCATATAATTTTAGTAAATCGGTTAAAATGTTCAAAACACTTCTAACATTCAATTTTTTTCTAGGTGTAAATTAGATAAGACATATTCTAAAACTAGTCCTAATCATCATATAATCATAGGAGATACTCCATATAATTTAATTTGACAATTACATTAAAAAATAGAAAAATCTGATTCTATTCAATAAAATAAGACGGTTCATTTTACTTAAGATAGATTAATTAAGTTACTCCTTAGCATGATTTAAGCACCGGCTAAGTATTTAAGCATCCTAATTTATCAACAATTTACAGATTAAAAGACTATTATGGATCTAGCTAATTTGTATGACTATTTGCAATTCTGAGACGGGTACAGTGGTGTCTGTTGCATAAATCAAAAGAATCAGAAAATCATAGATTATAGAGTAAAATAAATACTGAAGTTAACAGAAGAAATCAATAAGCATAGTTAGATCTCAAGAATAATTGGAACTGAAATTCTATTATCCTTCAATTGAGATTAAAGAGTTCAGCCACATATCATCTTCCCCAAAAATCAAGTGAAGAGAATAAAACTATTGATTGAAAATTACAAGCAAAATTTGATATCCTTAGCTGCCAAAAACAATTCTTGGATAATCCCTGAGAAGGGTCCTACTCTAATAGAAAAACAGAACAGTAATAAAAATGGAAAAATATCTCTTAGATAATTACATCTTTCTCTTCTTGAAAAATAATCTCCAATCAACTACTAAAAAATAGGAATTAGCTGCTTAAATTCTTTAATCTCATACAGGGTTTGACACTTCTCATGAAATAGATGGTGCCCACGGTTTAATCTGCAAGACCACTGTAAAATTTTAAATTGACAGCAAATGCTCACAAAAATTCTATCTTTTCTTCTTTAGCACAAGAGTATGTTAAAATCACAAATATGGAACAAATAAACTAATTTCCAATCAATTGAAGTCCAATTAACACAATAAAATTAGCAAAAAAGTATACAAAATATACAAGCTAAAACAATGTAATGTTATCTACTTCAATTTTATACATGAACAAGGGGCTGATTGGTCATACATTTTTCTATTTTTTGTTTATTTTTTTATAAAGTTTACTTTTTTAAACAATGAATAGTAATTCAATGCATGTGTAGATATAGTATGTAAGCATTTGATGAATATTATAATAAGTGGCACGCGATCATATCGCTTAAATAGTACGTTCAACTTTCATGTTATAATAATCAAAATTAAAATGGTAAGTTATCAAACACCAATAATACCATTTTGCTTCTTAAAACTTGATCATCTTGAATTTATCTTATTACATATATGCACACCAACACATAATATTAAGAGTTATCTAGTATGACATCTTTGTTTAGATCACCTTTTTGAATGACAAGGTACTTAATGTCATGACATCAGAATGTTCAAGCTAGTCAAATTAGTTGATATCTTTATTAAATATAAATATTTTAACCCATAAATAATCATAAACAAAATACTTTTTATATATTTACGAGCTAAAAGGATTAATTAGTTTCTTTGTGTATAAATGATTCATCCTCAAAGGATGAGATGGAATGTAAGAGTTCATTTTCTCTTTAATATGACTTTTTGAATTCGAATATTTAGTATATATTATCTTTAAATATTTAGAAGTGAGTCGTGTAATTTGTCTATGTTCGAATCTTAATTAGTCAAATTAATAAAATTTGAATATTTGATAATTATAAAATAATATATTTTATTATTTAAATTAATGAATTGTTACACAAGTCTCTTCCAAAAAATAAAGAATTTTTCTTTGCAATTTTAACTTAGACAATGTCAAAATATATATAATAGTAAATTGATCAAAATAATAATTTTATATTGATAAAAACATAATGCAATCTCCTGATAATAGAGTATTTAGCAATTAGGCATTCCAGTTATTGATGTTGATTCTAATATATTTTAATATTTTGAGTTCGAGTTTTTCTTCTCCACCCACCCATATAATCTCTTGATAATCAAGTATTTAGCAGTGAGATATTAATTTGATCAAAAATCAAGTATTTAATCTCTTGATAATCAAGTATTTAGCAGTGAGATATGATTATATTGAACCCATACCATATTCAAATTAATACTCGTTCGAGTCAGAAAAATCTCTTGCGTGAGACAAAATTTTAGCCCTAAATTTAAATGATTGCATGTTCGAATGATCGAACTTACGATTTCATTTAAACTACAAGTGTTTCCTGTCAACTCACCTGCACCCGGGGTGACAATGCAGTATTTAGCAGTGAGATATTATTATATCAAATGATAACTGATAACCCATCAAATATCATTTGTACCAAGACTCATCCAATCGGCCCAATTAATTGGCAAGACCCAAGACCCAATAACAAAAAGTAGTAGGCACAAGCTCCTAGGCAGCGCACACGCCCGATCAGATGATGTGACCGCCAGTCCCATCATCCGTCTGACACAAGGCAGCGCCCATGCCTCTTGCCTGCTCCTTGTCACGTCGTCGCATACCTATTCTGACAAGCCAGTAATCACTCCCCAGGCACTCGATCCAAAGACGCGAAAAGCATGAACCTTATGTCGATCCCATCCGATAGGATCGGCTATATTCCGATCTGAAAATACAAAAAGCGCTCTGATTGCTCTGATTCGCTAAGATTCGACGCCTATCCCGAATCCAAGATGTGACATCAAAGTTAGATTAAGGCACACGTTTCTCCCAAAATAAGTGTCGAGCTACGGTCACGGACCGAAATGCAAATCAAACACTAACTTGACGAATGAAACTATTCGCCTAATTTTAAGTCTAACTCAAGAGCAGTTCCAGATCGCCGGCTGATCATACATCCTAAGCCAGAATGGGCAACTCGGCCGCCGGACTTGGGAAATTGTCCCAATTCAGGAAGTATATATACGAGATTTATTAACGTTTTTCACTTTAGCAAAAGCTATATTCAAGCTTGGCAACTTTATGCAATTTTATGCAATTTACAAGTTATTGAAGATTTGTGAATGCATGGTTAAAAATGGCAATTTACGCAAGATAAAGAAAATGAATGACATTTATTGAAAAGAAATGTATATTGTACAACTTACAAGACTGAAGTATATGAAGAAAAATCTCTACATGTCTACAAATCCTAACTTAAGTTTCTATATCTACAACATCTGGGGCAGCTGGAGCCGAGATTTGATTTGAGGAAGGTTTTGCGCTCGCCTCGGCAACAGGGTGAAGACGGTCGGTGACCGGCTGAGAAGGCTCGGCAGTAGCTTCAAGGATTGGCTCAGCTTGCGGGGCAATGCCAACTTCGGGCACATTCGGCTGGATTTCCTCTGGCAAAGGACCCCCTACGGGCGCTCCGTCGGTTGCCTCCTCTCGAGGAGCCTCTTCTTCATCATCACTAGATGGAGGATCGGGCAGACTGGTGGGATACTCCATCCAGTTAAGATCAGCACTAGGAAAGCGCCTCCCGGCCCCGTAGATTAGCCGAGATAGCAATTTCACTTGAACTTTACCCAGCTGATCAAGAAGTTGCTCCTCTCGAGAGGCAAGCTCCTTCGCAAGTTTCTTCCCCCAAGACACCTCCTTGTTCGCCAGAATGTTGCGAAGCCGATCGCACTCCGCAAGTGCCTTATTCTTTTCCTCCTGCTCCTTGGCCCTCTCAGAGCCCAAAAGTTTGCACTCGGCGTCCAATCTGGCCACCTCCGCCTCGAATCTTTGGCTTTGAGCACTCTCGGCTGTCAGGCGTGCCACCTCGCCCTTCAACCGATCGAACTCAGTGAGCTTAGCTTTTAACTCCACGGCGTGACGGGTGGCCTCCCTCCTCACGACCACCACCTCCTCACGAAGGCCAGAGATCTCCTTGTGAAGATCTACCACCTCCAGTCGAAGCGCGGAGTTCTCTTGTTGGGCGGCCTCCCGTTGAGTGCTCATCTCCCCCCTCACCTTGGCAGCCTCTCTCGCCCTAGCCTCAGAAACACCGGCCAAGCCATGCAGGCGTTGACCCCTCTGGATTAGCTGCAAGAAGAAAAATGTAACGTCAGCGAAAGGAGACTGCCACCTTCCAGGCAACGCGAATCAAGACTGGCCAAATCTTACCTCCAAGGCCTGTTGATTGAACATGCTCCACTCCCGAGCGAGCGAGTTGAGGTCTCCCATGACTTTGTAGTCATCCTCTTGGAGAATACCCCGACATAGATAACTGGTAACTGCTTTGTTACTTGTTAACCAGTCATTGCCAAAGCTCTCCTTCAAGAATTCCTGTAAGGGCACGGGTCACCTATCCGGTCGTCGAGTAGGCTCGCTCGGCATAACAGCCTTTCCCTTCGCAACCACTGCAGCGGCCCTCTTGCCGGTAGCCTCCTCGGCCCGCTTCCTCGAGGCCTCGTCTGGTCGGGCTGATCTTCCCTGAGCCGTCCCCCTCAGAGCTTCAATAATAGGAGGGCAAACATCCTCCGGCATCTCTTCTTCCTCCGCCTCATCGCCAAGTATCAACCTTCGGCGACGGAGAGGCTGATCCCCCACTTTGGGATAAGGTGCCGAAGGAGGAGTCACCGCAGTTGCGGGAGAGGCGGCAGAAATTGGAACTGCGGCGATCGGCGCAGCAAATGAAGCACCTTGCTGTAATTTCTGTACCTCGGAGGCAGGTGGGAGTTTTCGCTTTTTCCTTTCCTCCTTGGCCTTCCGATCGGCCTCTCTCTTAGCAACGGCCCGACAAAGAATGCGCTGTGACATGTGATTCCCACCGGCCATTTCAGCTGCAATAAAAACACAAGAAAGATAAGTTTTCTTTTAAATCACATATTTCATGCAAATGCCATGCATGATTGATGTTCTATGTTAATTTGGTCTACTTCAATCCTAAAGCTCACGTTCTGCAGTTGCGGCGGCTTCGACAGTCAGAGCAACCCCAAGAGTGGAAGGCCCTTGAAGCGCCTCCAACAGCTGCTTGGACTCGAAAGGCCCCCCCTTCCGGACCACGGCATTCATCAGTTTTTCAATATCGGCCTCATACATAGATTGGCTGGAGGCTTGGTCCTTCAAAATATGAGCTCCCGCCGATCGGCCCAAATTCACTCCGAAGCCGTCCTTTCTTCCCACCAAAAAATATCTTTCCCTGAAGCCCTTCATGGAGGTAGGAATGTTGATGAGCTTCTTTTTTTGTCGGCTCGTAAAGAAAAACTCCGACCCGTCACTGCGGCACGAAACGTAGAAGAAATGGGTGAAGAGGTCGAGGGTGGGGGCGGTCCCCTCCAATAGGCAAAGGATTTTAAAGCATGCCACGGTCCTCCACCCATTCGGATGCAATTGATAAGGAGCGATACCGTAGCCCTCCAACACGGCGATTTCAAAAGCGCCGAAGGGAAAGTGCATCCCATCGTCTAGGCTCCATAAGTGAAGAATGAACCACTCGTTACTGTCCTTCCCAAATGGCCCCTCAGACACCGCCATGGAATCAAGGCAGGGTGCAACACAAACATCGTTGGGGAAGCCATATTTGGCGCGGACCTCGGCTACCTCCTAACAGTCAGTCGGGAGCACAGTTCGACTGCCGGCTTGCCTTTATAGGCGTCCAGGAAACTCCTGTCCAATGCTTCGCCACTGCTAGAAGCCATCTATGGACAAAGGAAAAGGGGGAAATATGCAAATCCCTAACTCCTAAAAGGATGAATGCAAAGAAAAAATGAAAGACAAAGAGAGGGCGAAAGCAAAGAGGAGGAGTCACTTACTTGATAAAAGGGACTTAAGAAATTTGAAGAAAAAACGAAGATTGATAGCTGAAATCTGGAATTCGAGAAAGCAATTCGGCAGAGCTTTGTCAGGGGATTGCAAAAAGTAAAGGAAGATCCTTCAGAAATTGCTCCTTTTATAGGCCAAGACTTCTGGGGTACGCCAACGGTCTCGCCATTAGCAGTGCGCCACGTGTCCTAAAGGCATAATGACTGTACGAAGAACGAAGCGTCACCCTTGGAACATGCGCAGCATTAAATGATGACAGTTGTGCAAACAGGCGCGCCTCTTCAGAAAAGGCACTTCGTTCAAATTCAAAAATACCGCCAACGAATACCTTCGGATCGGAATGACTAATAGCGGATTCCTCCAAACGGAACCTCAAAGGCAAACTCATGCCCGATCGGACCTGTTGAGGGGGGACAAGTGATAACCCAGCAAATATCATTTGCACCAAATCCCATCTGATCGGCTCAATTAATTGGCAAGGCCCAAGGCCCAACAACAAAAAGTAGTAGGCACGAGCTCCTAGGCAGCGCACACGCCCGATCGGATGATGTGACCGCCAGTCCCATCATCCGTCTGACACAAGGCAGCGCCCATGCCTCATGCCTGCTCCTTGTCACGTCGCCGCATACCTACTCTGACAAGCCAGTAATCACTTTCCAGGCACTCGAGTGTCCCTCAACCATCTCATATAAATAGCCCAGCCAACGATGGTTACAGATATTGAATCTCCAGCATTCTATCTCTAAAAACACTTTCTCTCTCTAAGCTATTAACTTAAGTTTCGGAGCGCTTATGCCTGTTCCGACCGGGCACTCTTTCTTGCAGGATCTCTCATCCGATCGGTCCTACCTCTGCTTTTCAGATAAAGACATTTCCAGCTTTATCAATAACTATCAAATGTCATGTAATTTTCACTTTATACACATAAGTTTATGCGATTAAACAAGTAAGGGATCCATTATCGAAATTTGAATGGGCCACGGGATAAGATTTAGTTGCTTGCATTTATTTATTAATTAATTAAAATATTCTTCTTTTGCATTTTTGGAGGATATAATGATGCGCAATTTAACCAATAGAAAGGCTTCCTTATTTTCTGGCAACTGAATTCTCTTATTCCACAACTCTTATAAAGTTGCAGTTCAATAATTTTGTATATTGTCATAAATAATGTGTTACTATACATAATACATTTCAGTACGTTACATTATTTTATGTAGGATTAAATTATTTAATAATTATTGTGAATTCAATTTTCAAAATAGAATGGGTTAGCTTTGTTATTGATTTTGATGAATTTATTATTGATTTTTATATTATGTGATACTCCCTCCGTCCCAATTTAAAAGGCTGTTTTCCTTTTTTTATTTGTCCCACTCCAAATGTTCTTTTCGCAATTTAAGAAAGAAATTTACGTATTTATCCCTATTTATTATATAATTTATTAAATATATATCACTTACTTTTTCTTTTCCCAATATAATAAATAAGGATATTCTTGTCATTTTATATTATTTTTTTATGAAATTGATGTATTTCAATTATTTTCTTAATTAACGTGAAAAAAGGATAATAGCCTTTTAAAGTGGGACGGAGGGAGTATCATATTGGTCCAATTAAATGTTACGCACTCTAATTTTTTAAA